>OX940892.1:12779104-15558156 GCA_954871355.1 Cabera pusaria
TACTGAGGAGAGTACGACTAATTGACTAAATTGTTTAGATATTTTATTTGTGGTAGGACCAAAGAAGAAGTATCAGGCATATAGTTTCCTGATGTCCGGATTAGCAAACTGAAATGGCAGTGGCCTGGTCATATCTGCCGTATAGGAGCGATAACCGTTGGGGCAGACTGGTTCTAGTGTGGAGACCGCGAATCGGCAAACGTAGCGTAGTCCTGTGACCAGCCCCCCTAGACAAAATTCAATTTCTGTTGCCATTCACGCTAACGCAAGGTCTAAATGTATGGAATGACATTTATGTTTCCGCAACAAAGTTGTCATTCCCATACACTTTAAAGTCGCGTTAGCGTGAATAAAACAGAAATTGGATTTTGTCTAGGGACCCAGGTGGAGCGACGATATTCGCAAAGCGGTGGGCAGTGACTTAGGAAAGGCCTATGTCTACCAGTGGACTGGTACCGGCTGATTTTGATGATGATGATACCATCGCCAGATCTCGAAAATGGTCATGCATTGCTCTATTAGGACCGCTCCATTATCATTTACGGATATATTTATTATTTTATATAAATATTGTAAATGAAAATAAAATATTGTCGTGTACAATATTTTTGAAATACTTATAAAAGGAAAGTATACCTTAGTAAGTAAATAAAAAATAAGTTCAAAAACTAAAACCCGACTACTGAAAATACACTCTCAAAAAAGTATGAAACAAGAAAATATTCTCATCTGAGATCGCTAAGTACAAACTAATCAATACGTATCGTGTATTGTACAAACAACTAACTTGTAATAAATATTTTATTGTATTTCATAAATATTCTTAGTGGTGTTCAGTGGATACCCGTGGTCGTATGTTACTTTGAAGAGTGTATTGTTTTGTTACGGTAGGCACAGAATAATGAATAGTACAAGTACAGAAATTGCACTCCCTGAGAGCAAAAATGCGAGATTAAACCTAGTTACAACGCTAGTAACGTTCAAAATGCGCTTCACGCCTCGGGTGCGTCCTTGAATTTGCGCCACAGTATCAACTAATAGTAACTATGAACCGCGTGTTGCGCACAGTAAAATGCACCGTAAGTCCGCACAGCGAGAATCTGAATAACTCGGTCAACTCGCGGCCTTTACTATATTGGGTTGAATGTTATGAGAAAACTTGTAAGCCTTTAATTGGTAGAAGAATACTCGTAGAACAATGTAATGAGTACATTACTGATAATAAGTACTACATTAATGTTAATGTCGAGGTAGGATAAAAGTACTACAGTTAAACTAAAATACGTGACGTTCAATTAAAATTGAGTAAAGTTTTAGATTGCGTAAGGTAAATAACGCGACTATAGTATCACTTGCCTAGAATCGTAGGTTGTTTGACTTGTAACATTATAATAGTGTAGGAGCCGACTCACTTTTTCGACCAAAAATAATTATGTATTTTATTCATTCTAGGAAAACTTTATTTTGTAATAGTTGAATATCAAAATAAAAAAAAATATATTTAAAAAAAAATTCCAATATTTTATTTCACCATTTTGTTGGCGTTAATGATATACACACATACCTACACAATTTCAGCTTTCTAGTACTAACGGTCTCCTAGCAAAACCTTGGACAGACAGACAGACACACAGACAAACAGACGGACATGACGAAAATACAAGGGTTCCTTATCAGGACTACGGAACCCTAAAAAAGAATTTTCAATTTCAAATCGGTTAAGATCTGACAGTGTTCCGAGGTCACAAACATTTAAATAAACTGGCCAAGTGCAAGTCGGACTCGCACTCGTAGAGTTCCGTACCACACTACAGTATTTTATAAGATCGAGCAAAAAATACCACTATCATTATTCGCCAGCAAAAAATAATAATTAATAAACATTTCGTTTCTTATAACGCCTTCTAAAGTCTAACAAAGGTGTTAGGGATCGACATTTCAATATAACGCCGTCTATGGGACGTTTACCTAACTAAGCGTTCATAGATGGCGTGAAATGCCGAAAAAAACACGTTTCTTGTATGGGGACCCTCTATTATCTTTAACTTTATTCTGTTTTTAGTATTTGTTGTTATAGCGGCAACAGAAAAATATCATCTGTGAAAATTTCAACTGTCTAACTATCACGGAGATACAGCTTGGTGACAGACGGACAGACGGACAGACAGACAGACAGACGGACAGCGGAGTCTCAGTAATAGGGTTCCGTTGGTACCCTTTGGGTACGGAACCCTAAAAACCGTCGAATTGAGAACCTCCTCCGTTTTTGTGAAGAAGATGAAAAACTAAAACACCGACTTCCATGCCCCGCGAGTCAATTTCAGTAGCAAGTTTGAGACTTTTATCGTCATATCTCTGGAGATACTTATCAGATCTCAGTGAATCTCAGTGATCTGAGATCTATAAGTACTTTAATTACATTAACTCTCCGATTATAAAAATCTGACTATCGTATGACACGACAAAATCATTAAGAAATAAAAAAAGGAAAATTGAAGTAAACGTTAGTAGGTGGTAGGTAGGTAGCTAACCTACCCTATTTATTTATCTTAGAACTAACTAAATAAAGCAAGATGTAATGTCGATAGAAATTCCCTAAGATCATTACGTGAATTCCCTTGTAACATGAAACTCAGCTGATTTATACCTACCTACCATTTTATGTGTGACATTCTTTGCTTTTTACATAGTTATTCTTTACAGTTACTATATGAAGCAAGGAATATAATATTGAGGTAGGTACAAGTAAGGCGCGCGGCCGATCAAGAGCGCGCGTGACACTTAACTGACTGAACTTGGACTTGGTGCGCGGAGGTACTTGTAGTTTCATAGCTACAGCGCGGAGTGCGACAGGCCTGCATCAGGTCAGTTTTCAAGTAAAAGTCTAGTTTAAGTCATACCTTCAGTAAAAATGTGGAGTTTACTGAAGATGAGAAATAGCATGTTTTTCAACATTGTGCATTTGTGCTGTTTCCCTACACTCGCACACATTCACCGGCACTTAATGGTTAATAATCCACATTTATTACACAATAACTCGCGGAAGAACACAAGTTTTAGGAAAAAATACAATGAGATCACACACACTTAACCACGTTCCCGCCAAAATTCAAATTAGTAATTAAACGAACAAATATATCCGTCGGAAAGTTGAAAGAATCTTTGACGTTTCAAATATGAAAATGGCGCCACGTGTAGTTAAAATAAGAACTACATCTTTCGTCTCATTTACTCTTTACTAAAGTGAAACAAACGTAGCCCTTACAAGGAGGTTCTAATATTCAGTTTATTTATAACTAGCTGTGCCCGCGACTTCGTCCGCGTGGAATAGTGTCTTTGGGTAGCATTAACAAATAAGACACTTACGTATCCCAACTACGCCATGCCGTACCACGCCACACTAATCCCCCATTCCCTCTTCCCCTCACTTCCACCTCCGCTCCCCTTCCCCTCACAAACTTTGAATGTCATATTTACATATATCGAACCGGAGCACCCGCCCCGGGAGGCAGTTTCAGGGGGCGACTAAATCAGGTTGTCCCACTGCGACTCGTAAGAAACGGTCGCCACACAGGCCACAACACTTGTGAACTTGTGGACTTATTATCAGATTCTTATTTTCCCATTCACAAAAAAATCCAACCATTATATATTTGTGAGTTTTTTTTAAGTAATTTATCTCAAACGCTGGAGAGGGGCGCCACTATCAAGTTTCTGCCCCGGTTCGAAAAAATCGTAGATCCGGGGCTGTCCAATAGTTAAAACTACGCAAGCCAAAGAGAAAATAATACTAGGCGCAAGCGAACGTTGGTTGTCAGCTTGCACCGCTCTCCGCGGCGCGCATGAGTTCAGTCATCCACCGCGCCACGCGGCTAGGTTTTGTTAGTGGACGTATTATCATTTTAGCATCAAAAGTAAGTATTCTGCATTTTATTCATTTTGCTTACGTATAATTCAGATGCTGTGCCCCGAGCACGAACGACTTGCGAAAAAGTATTCGTATCGTCATCGACGTAAAAATGTATGAAAATGGTACAGCGCCCCTATCGTGCGTAAAAGTAACTAAATTCGGCAGCACGAACGATTTTGATTAACTTTCGTATCGCAAACGTATCGTTACGTAAACGATACTTGAGATTTTATAAACAAAATGCGAGCATGAACTTAATTTTGACGTACGGTAATGTAAATTTCGAAGGCTGGCTATCGAGCATAGTCGAATATTTTTTCACTTAGGATTTTCCGGTGAGAAAAGTTTCGAAACTTTTTTTAACTGCATAAAACATATTTTTTGCGTGTATTAAATGCAAATACCGCCCGCTTTACCAACGTCGTTCTCTTTATTATCTTCTTGCTGCAAGTTTACTTGAAATTAAGGGAAAATAAAAACATAAAAACAACATAAAAAATCTTTCCTCATAGTTAATCCTCCTTCGAGTTAATAAAACCTTCGTTCTAAGTTGACAAGTTTCATCGTTGTCAGCGACCATTATCAAACTTCAAATTCGACACTGTCACTATGTCATCCATCCATGTAAATAAATAAAATATACCAAGTGTTAGTACTTAGTGGAAACCCGACTCGGGTTTCCACTAAGGGTTCCGCACAACACAAAATAAATATTTTTTAATTTTTTTTTTAAATTCTTTATTTATGAGCTTAATCGTTTACAATTATGTCGCTCCGTTGAATCAACAGCATATACATCACACATATAACTAAGATGCAATAACAAATATATAATAACAATCATAAGTACAACATAAAGCGCCCAAAGCAACCGCCGCAATGATATAGGTATTACGGGTGCTCGGAGAACCTCAAATTGTACAATTTCACTAATAATTGTATCTCATTGGAAAGTGGGTAAGCTAGAATAATATTACAATCAGCAAAATTCTTTAAAATATGGTTACACTTATCTATACGGAAGGAAGCATTCTGGCCACATTCCATCAAGACATGCATCAAGTCCTCGGGTACACCGCACTGCTCACAGTTTGGTGATGGGACTTTTCCCATGAGATGCGCAAATTTCTTAGATGGGATGTGCCCAGAGCGAAGCCTCATAATCACTACTGCATCTTGTCTCGACAACCTATGGTTATCGATCCATGGTATTTTAAGAGGATGGGGCTTACGGTCTTGTACCATATTCCCTTTTCTTTAGATCGTAAATCAAAATATTCTCGCCAGAGTATGTAACATTGCTTTTTAATAGCAAACATGCAATCGGTATAATAAGGAAATATTTTGTAGTCCATACCATCCGTTATAGCTTGCTTAGCCAAAAAGTCTACACGTTCATTACATTCGACTCCACAATGAGACGGAATCCATTGCAGCTTAATAGATTTGGATCTGGAAGTTAACACATAAATAGTGTCCAGAACCCAGTAGGCAGTCGGTGTGCCTCGTATTCCCGAGGTGCACCGAGCCAAATGTTGGAGCGCGCTTCTCGAGTCTGTGAATATCACAACATTGTCCTGAGACAATGATGATGCGTATGAGAGTGCTTCGCTAATAGCGATAAGCTCTGCTTCCATAATACATATGCTACTAGAGATCTTAAATTGGGAGCTGAGATTACAATGTGGGTCAAAAAAAGCTGCGCCTACCCCGCCTTCATCTATGGAGCCATCTGTAAATATTTTGTAGTAGCCATTATAATGACGATTTATAAAGTTCAAGCACATTGATTTTAAGCTTAAATCATTATAATTACGTTTTGCCTTCACAATACTTGGAATATTTATGTTAATTACATTGCTTAAATCAATTTTACTCACCCAAGTCTTCATGTTAAACATTTCTAATTGTTTGTTTGAGTACACAGTAATATCACTCAAATGTTCATTGACCGTTAACAAAAGTGGTTTCTTTTTATTATGCCAGTATCTATTGTTTCTAAACTGGGCTAATTCGTTCAGTAATTTTAAAGTAATATTGCCAACCTGAGATTTAGCTTTTAGAATGAATTTTCCGGCCAAATAAGTTCTCCTTACATGTAGCGGTGGTAAACATAGCTCACTCTCCATTGCATGAATAGGAGTTGTTTTAATAAATCCTCCAATTACCCTTAGTCCCTGATTTTGTATTTTATCCAGCTTACTTATATACTTTTGACAACTATTATCATATAGATAGCTTCCATAATCTAGTCTACTCCTTATAATTGCAATATATAGTTTTCTTAAATGTTTGGGATGTACTCCCCAGCCGGATCCTGCCAAAACTTTGAAAATGTTTAAAAATCTTGAAATTTTATTTGACAACTCCAATATATGTTTGTTCCATTTTAAAGACCGGTCCAGCCACATCCCCAAATATCTTACACAATTAACTGAATCTATTACGTTATGATTAATACATACTGAAACAGATTGCCTACATATACCTTTTTTAAATATACATATTTTTGTTTTTGATGGTGATATTTCTAAGCCTAAATCACTAAGCATACTGTTCATTTTATTTAAGGCTAATTGCAATTCAGAAGTTAAGTGACTCAGAGTGTTGCCGGTAGTGTATAGAACATAGTCATCAGCGTACTGTGAAACCATTACACGTGGAATGTTTTTACAAATATTAATAGTTGCAATATTAAACAGCAAGGGAGCAATTGGGTCTCCTTGTGGGATGTCTTGACTAGTAGATCTAGTTAGAATCGCATTATCGACACATATACTTAAATATCTTTCTCTAAGAAATGACCATAGATATTTACAAACTTTTGAACCAGCACCTAATCTATCTAAATTTAAAAGCAAGGCCTTAATATCAACGTTGTTGTACGCATTTTCAATGTCAATAAAACAACCCAATGTAATCTGATTTTTTGAAAAACCCAACTGCACTCTAGTAATTAAATTACTCAGATTATCTGAACAAGACTTAGTTTTCCTAAAGCCTGTAGTCTCTTTATAGAATAAGTTTTCTTTCTCAAGTAACCACTCCAATCTATTTCTTAACATAGCATGGAAAATCTTTGTCAAGCATGACATAAGTGCAATAGGCCGAAGTCCTGATATAGATGAGGGGTCACGCCCCGGTTTTGGGATCGGAATAATACGAATTTCACGCCATTGTATTGGTACATAATTTAGATTATAAAATAGGTTATAAAGAGTAAGTAAAACACTAAATGCCTCATCAGGTAAGTGCTTAATCATAGAGTACGAAATATTGTCTATACCTGGAGAGGTATCTTTTGTTTTAATACAGCATTTTAGTTCACTCAAAGAAAAGTCGGAATCAATTTGTGTATGTTTTGAAGAGAAAATGGGGTGCACAACACGCACATAATCTGGAGCTAAACTGTGTAGAAGCTTATTTGCTGCAGTTTTATCTACATAGTTATTGTTCGCAGTAGACGACCCATAACCTTTTAACCACTTCATTTTTCGCCACATTTCACGTACAGTAGTGGACTCATCAATTGAGGAACAGAAATTAGAGAATGATTTATAGTACGCATTTCTCAATAGTAATTGTGAGTTTCTGATTTTATCTTTTAATTTATCTAAATTATCTGGCGTAGAATTCTTCCTAAATATAGTAAGGGCTAGTCGTCTTTCTGCAACTATTCGAGACAGGTCGGCGTTCCAATAAGACTTGGGCGAAAACCGTTGGGATGGATCATGACTTATTCTAATAAAAGGAATGTGCGCGTCCGCCGCTTCATTAATTGTGCCTAAAAATAAATCGTAGCTTTTTTGGGGGTCACTATTATGGGTAACGATGTTAAATAATTTATCTTTGATCAATCTACTATATTCATCCCAGTTAGCTTTTTTATAGTTTCTTTTCTTAGTAAATTCACGGCTGCTATTACGACATGACATGTTCATCTTAATTATCAAGTGGTCACTACCCAGTGTCTCATTAGTAACCTTCCAATCTAGAAGCAAAGCTAAATCCGAGGAGGCCATTGAAATGTCAGGAGATGATTCTTGCAACTGTCCATTTACATATTTAACGCGAGTAGATCTGCCATCATTTAACGAGACAAAATTATTTTCCATCAGCGAGTCAAAAATTTGATTACCTCGTATATCAGTCTTACAAGACCAGCTTGGGTGATGCCCATTAAAATCTCCTAGTATCAGAGTTTTGTTAGATTTAAAAGAAAATATTTCATCCCAGTCACTCTGAGAGGTTCGTATGGTTGGCGGACAATATATAGATAATACGTAGTCAATATGTAGACAGTTAAAGATTTTAATGCAAATTATTTCAATACCAGAATTAGAAGATTGAATTGATATTAATTGAGTTTTTAGGGATTTATGAGATAAAATAGCAACCCCGCCATACGAATCATCTCGATCCTTACGGTAGATATTGTAACCACTAATTCTCAACATGACTTCGCTATCTAACCACGTCTCAGATAGAGCGGCGATATGGATGTTTTCATTGTTTAACAATTGATCGAATTCAACACGTTTAGGCACTACACTTTGTGAGTTCCACTGGAAGATATTAATTTTGTAATTATTATCCATTATTGTCCGAATAAATGTTTAAAAGGCAGGTCCCAGATACACTCCCCCACCAACGGTACCAACCATTCAATAACTAAAGACACTCCCTGAATTATTTTACTCGTTATCTCCTCGCTCGAATTTGTAAATATTACGTACAGCTTCGTAAGTAATTGCCTAAAACTCACAGTTGACTTGAATCTCTCTCTTCTCTCGTTTTTCTCTTTTCTCGTTTGGATGTCGCTTTCAGTATCAAAACTAGCTTCATTATTTATTTGTTCCGGTTCAGGCAATAAATCAACGTCAAACATTTCACTCTGATTTTGTTTCTTACATCTCAACTTCTTCTTCTTGCAAGATGTGTCGTATACAGCTTGAGAAACATCCATAGCGCAGGCTTGTAAGGCTGGAGACGCGACAGAGGTATGGTTATCAGAGCGCGGCACCGACCGCGCGACGCTCGCGTATGACGTAACATGTGGGGTTTGTGACTGTAAGGGCTGAGTTTGCACAATATGTGAAGGCTCGTGTTGAACAGCTGGTTCAGGTTGAGGTTCTGGGGGAACATACATTTGTACAGCCTTTTTATAGGCGCAATTATACTCGGCCATCAGCACGCGAACTCGCCTCTCCTTTATATACATAGGACAAGTTCTATCCAATGTTACGTGATTTCCAGTACAATTGACACATTTGTATGATGTAGTCTCACAATTAGTATGTCCCTTGCCACACTTGGGGCACACGATTTTCTTCGAGGGGCAGACCCGCAGACTATGTCCAAACCTCCAGCACCGCGAGCACTGTGTGACCGGAAACACATAAGGCTCGACGTAGATCTTCATACCGTATATGTATACAGCTGGCGGCAGCGAGGAGCCTTTAAACCCTAACCTCACTGACTCACATTCTTCCCAGCCGTCCCCATCTGCCTTCCTTCGCTTCAAACGTTTTACAGTCAGCAACTCATAGTCGCTCGATATCACACTCAGCATGTCTTTTTCACTCATATCGAGCTCGACGTCCTTAATGACTCCGTATGAAATGTCCACCTCATAAGGCTTTTGAAATCTCCAACCCAAATCTTTCAACGATGTACAGTTCATCAATCGATTAGCGCTGTCTGCATTATCAAGCTGTACAAATACTCTGTATTCGTTTACATATTTCACACGGCTAATATTGGTTATATTATTCGATTTTAAGAGTTTAGCGAGTGCAAACTGTTTCGGTAATTTCTCCGAACAATTGACGTATAGATCAATTTTCTCAACTAATCGCTTGCCATCTCTTCCAACTGTATACCACGGTCTCTCATCTTCATCTTCTACTCGGAGTCTCTTATTGCGCACCGGAGTATTAATATCTTCACAAATAATTGCTTCGGTTTGCATATTTTCTAGCAAACAAGTCTCCGACTCCTTATCAGTACTTTCAATCAGTACTATATTCACCGACTCATCTTCTAAAATTAGATTTTCATCCATGTTGTATAAGGTGCACTATCGAATGCATCCAAGTGACAACATGGGATGACGCGCGCGCATGTAATTTCGTAACAGCTATAAAGCTGTCAGTTGTAATGAGCGTTCGCCTGTCGGAGCTACACGTCTGTCTCGAATGGGCTTCCGAGCCGAACTGCAATATAAATATATGAAACTCTTAATTCACTACAACACTCTTCAATTATATGAATACTAAGGCTCAATGCATATTGAATAGGCAGCGACGTGACGCGCCAAGACGATCAGAAATGACAAGACATTATAAACCTTATGAACAATGTTACAAGACAAAGAAACGCTTGATGAAATGAACAAGGTGTGGGTATGTAGTACTATTAAGTATTCTGTGGTGTGGGGAAGCCTCGCGCCGTCGTTTTCCTTTCGAAGTACGGAACCCAAACTCCAAAGAAACATGTCTTTGGTGACGCTATGTCTTTCGTTCATAAACTGATATATATATTTTTAAAAGTATTAATAATTATTCTATTTTTCAAATAAAATGCATTTTAATATCTCTTATACCGTATTTGAAGATGTTTATTCTGTTGAAGTACTTTTTTAAATATAATTTCCGATAAATAGACAGCTAAGCCAGAAGTCATAAAAAGTTCATTATTCGATTTAATTTTTGAACGCATAATTCATTCAATAAGACGTTCATTTCGTTCACAACGGCTCGTCCCTACCTAGGTCCCTACTTACATTAGGATGACGTTAGTAACATAATCGTATCGAGCTCTCGATAGCTGTCAGAGTGTGCTTCGTGCTGCCGCCTATCGTAACACCACGTTATTGTATCGTCGACTCGATACCTTTACGATACGGATTCGATGATTTTTCGTGCTCGGGGTACTGATAATGTGACTATTTGTCCGTTGATTCAAATTAGGGTTGTGTTTAAACTTTTACTTGTTATAATAGTAGATTATACAACAAATGAATAAAAAGGCAATTTAATTCGAGGGACTTAGTTGGATCCCGAGAGCAGCGTAGGATTCTAGATAAGAATCCTGAGCGGAGCAAGTGATACAAGGACCGAGATTTATTTTTTTATATACGAGTCGTGTAATCTTCTTTTTACTATTGACTGTGTTACCGCCAGAATTAGTATTTCATAATATTAATGCATTTCATCGTTCTTTAGCTGTCACTTTCTTTCACATGGTAATACAGGCTAATTGAGCGATTTCCTATCTCATTTACCCCCGCCATATATCCATGTCCATCCACGTCGCACCGCGCGTATTGGAAGCAACGACGTTCTTCAAGAAACCAGTCTCAAGGACAAACCGCCGCAGAACGCACTTCGGTGTGATCTATTTTATTGCATTACCTCGTACGTGATAACAGTGTTTTTATACAAAGTTTGGACCCCTTTAATGCTAATGTGGATGACATTTGTGAGGATTTTGTGCTGCGCAGCCTGAACAAACCAGGACGAGAAGGAGCTCCCGGAAAGTTAGAAGGTGCGTGGATATTCCATTTTCCTTACCTAAATCGCTCTAGTTGTCCTGATATATCATGTAATGATTATTTAGATTTGTAATCGGTGATTCTAGCGAATAAAAGAAAAATACAGTCCACTTAAATTAATGACGCTATAAGACCTTCGGGTACATAACGCCTCCCGCCAAAAAGCGGTTGAATATAAATTTTTGGCCGCTTAATTTTTTTGGTCCATACGAACCGGATTACATCTTAATTTAATTGTAGTTGTATCATTTCTCGACTCAATTCGAGAACATTCCTTACTATCTATATACATTCCGCCTCGCAACTTGTTGCGAAGTCTACCCTCATTTCACTTGCATAAAAGTGTTCAATACTCGACTATAATTAATTATTTACTAAAACCGCTTCGCTCTTATAAGTGTTTGCCTTTAGAGATTGTATTATTATATTTCCGCCCTTTAGGCACATACATTTATAAGGTGATATATATTATATACGTATACAATACACAATTCACGTACTTATTTATTAAATAACATATTATAACATAATTACTAATACCGCATCCATAAAATACTTATGTAAGTACTTACTTATATACTTACATATTTACCTATACGCGACTATTATTATTTGTCCCGCATAACATATAGTTTTTCGATAACTGTAATAGTTACCAGAGCTATTACACAATATCATTCATCGTTTAAATAATATCGATAATGACTCGCGAAGCGAAGGTAGCTTCTCCGTGTAGTCCGCGTTTGACTATCCTAGAAGCCAAGCGGAATGCTCTTTTTGAACGAATTAACATTGTTTATAACCAAGCTAAAAATGCTCATATTTCGGAAGAAACTCGAGAGTTGTTTCTGGTTTCTTGCGTAACGATTGATAATATACGCACGAGTTTTCACAAGGTACTCGATAGTTACAATGAGACACTTCTCGAGCTCAACCCCGAAGCTACTCCTGATTATCAAGGTTACTCGTACTTCGAAGATCTATATTGTTATATCAAGCAGATCATGTCGAAGTTCACCGCGTCCGCGTCAGAGCATTCCACTTTGCCCGCCAAAGCTAAGCCTAGACTTCCAAATATTGAACTGGTGTTTTTTGACGGTGATATAAAAAACTGGCCATTGTTTTACGCTAGTTTTCATGCCACAGTGCACGAAAACTCATCGTTAACAAACGCAGACAAACTATACTATTTAATAGGTAAATTGTCACCAACCGCCCAGTCTTCATTTGCTGGTATAATTCCGAGTGCCGAAAATTATGAAGCGATTTATCAATCTCTTCTCGATAAATATCAAGATGTACGGCTATTAGCTTTTAACTATTTAAATGAAGCACTTAGTCTTAAATTAAATGGTTCTCCGTCTACATCTAACTTCTAGATGTTTATCGATAAGTTTGTCGTCGCTATCAGCTCACTCAAAGCGTTAAAAATTGACGATCTGTTGGATTTTGTTCTGCTACACATAGCTACGCAGAAATTTGATGCAGAAACTATACGTGCGTTTGAAATGTATTCTCGTCATAACAAATTGCCTACCCTCAATGAGTTTGTCGAATTCATTAAAAAACAGTGTCGTATTTTTGAGAACACGCAACCTGCCGCAGCTAATAATAGCACAAGGTCTAGTGCTAATAAACCTCCTGCTAGGACTAATCGCCCGCCAAATCCACAGTCATACGTCACATGTTCGGCTTCTGATAAATGTTCCCTGTGTAATTACGCATCTCATGATCACTACTTTAAATGTACCGCGTTCGAAAAGCTTTCACCTACTGAACGGTTTAAGTTTATTAAAAATAACAACGCGTGTGTAAACTGCACCAGTCGCACACATAAAACCGTTAATTGTTCATCTAAATTGAAATGTCGTGTGTGTTCTCAGCGACATCATTCTATGTTACATTTTAATAATAACAAACCGCGTTCGGAACCTGCGATGCCTACCTCGGCAACCGCCCATACAACCGCTACGCCACGGGCGCCCGTCCCTACTACGATGGATAGCGAGCCACGTCACTCGGTACAACGCAGCGATCTATCGCTATGCACGACATCCATTGCCGCCTCGCTGCCCGCGCGCACCGAGTCATCGGCTGATAAGCGGCAACGCGTAGGGTCCAGTGCAACCGTACTGCTAGCCACCGCTCAAGCGATTGTATTCGATGTTAGAAATAGACCGCAAGTTATTCGTTGTTTACTTGATAGTGCATCTCAAAGTAATTTCATAACTTATGAATGTTGTGAACGCCTTGGATTATTAAATCGTATGATGCCTTCACATACGGTTGTTAGGGGAATCGGGGGTTCAGAAAAGCAAGTTAAAGGTTTGGTTAACTTTAAAATAAACTCGCGATTTAATTCGAACATTAATTTTGATCTTGACTCGCTCGTTATTGACCGCATAAGCGACAATCTGCCTTCGGTGGCAGTCGATAAGGCTGCGTTTACACATCTTGAATCACTCCCGCTCGCCGACAAGGATTTCGCGACTCCTGGACCAGTCGACTGCTTGGTTGGAGCATCGACTTTCTCGCATCTGTTGCTACCCGGAGTTGTGAATAGCAGTTATAGTAATGTACCGCCCGCGATTCAGACTGTGTTAGGTTTTGTGATTATGGGCTCCGCGCCTACGTCGCAGATCGTTCACAATAGTTTATCAACAGTATGTTGTTCCGTTGTCCACGAATCAATGGATACTCTCATCAAGCGTTTTTGGGAACTTGAAGAGGTAACCGCGCCGCCCGCTCAAAGTCCTGAGGAATTTGAGTGCGAAAAGTTCTTCCGCGCTACCACCGTTCGTGACGATAGTGGTAGATATGTCGTTGCCTTACCATTTCGTGATGACGTAAATTTATTAGGCGATTCGTACGCTGCCGCGCTTAGGCGACTTAAATGCTTAGAACGAAAGCTCGATGCATCGCTCAAAACCCGCGCCGCTTATAATGATGTAATACGCGATTATATAAATAAGGGCTACCTAAGTCCTGTTGACATAAATACTGATGATGTCACGCGACCTTCATATACGATTCCACATCACGGTGTGTTTCGAGAAGACAAAACGTCGACCAAGCTTCGCTGCGTTTTAGACGCCAGCTGCAAGTCTTCATAGTATTATATTCTCTTTGGTCTTCATCTGGTCACTCACTTAACGATCTTCTCCACCCAGGTGCTAATTTACAGGGAGACTTGTTTAGCATCCTTATACATTTCCGCCTGTTTGCAATAACGCTGTCCGCTGATTGTCGTCAGATGTTTCTCCAAATCGGAGTACGCGAACTTGATCGTAGGTATCAAAGAATTTTATATCGGTTTAGTACGGAGGATCCAGTTATTATATACGAATTGAACCGTGTTTGTTTCGGATTAAAATCAAGTCCATTTCACGCATTGCGCGTCGTGCGCCAGCTGATCGCCGATGAAGGTGATAAGTTTCCCGCCGCAGCCGCTGCTGCTTCTTCATGCCTTTACATGGACGATATTGCCGTTTCTGTCATGAATAGTACGCAAGCCATCACTCTTAGTGATGAGCTCATCAAACTTTTCAAACTGGGTCAATTTGAACTCGTCAAGTGGACAAGCAATTCTGATGCTGTACTTGCTCACATACCAGATACACATAAAGAATCTCACGATAAAATGTTTGACGACTCTATTCAACATAAAATTCTGGGATTACGTTGGGATAAATCATGCGATTGTTTCCGCTTCGAAGTCGACGCTCCAGATGATAAGTGCACTAAGCGCACGATATTGTCTGCGATTGCTAGGCTGTGGGACGTTATGGGCTTTGTGGCTCCGGCCATTTTGTACGCCAAGCTTCTTATTAAAGAGCTTTGGTTGTCGAAGTGTGACTGGGATGCCGAGCCTCCCCCTCACATCGTTAATGATTGGATGCAGTTTTGTAAGGAGCTTTCCTCGCTCAACAAACTGTGCATTCCCCAACATCTGGGTATTGTCGAGAGTTGCGAGGTCAACGTCATAGGTTTCGCTGACGCGAGCGAACGAGCATACGGTGGTATGGTTTATCTACAAATCCGCGTAGGTTCAAAGTACACTGTACAACTGGTGTGCGCAAAGTCCAAAGTGTCACCTGTCAAGGTCGTTTCTATTGCACGATTGGAACTTTGTGCAGCGGTTCTGTTGTCACAGCTGCTTCGCAAGGTCTTGGATATTATAACCCCGCGTTATACCGTCAGCAATGTCTTTGCCTTCAGTGATTCTAAAGTTGCACTTTGTTGGATTAACGCTTCTCCGCATCGATGGCAGACTTTTGTCGCAAATCGAGTAGTAAAAGTGACGGAAAATATACCCGCGAGTCGATTCTTTCATGTTTCTGGCTCCGATAACCCCGCAGACTGCTTATCACGTGGTCTTACCCCGGATAAGTTAGCCGACCATCCCTCATGGTTTACTGGACCTTCTTGGATCACGCGCGATCCAAGCGAATGGCCCTTAAATAAATTAGATACTAATGATAACGCAGACGCCCCTGAGCAACGGACTCAGGTGCACGTCACGACTAGTCCGGAGGATTCTCCGCTATACGCGCTTGCGCAACGATTTTCGTCGTATTCTAAATTAATACGCGCTATCGTTTACATTTACCGCTTCATGAAAATATTACCCCGTGGTAATTCTATAACCGCCGCAGATTTAGAGTTTGCAGAAAATAAATTAATCCTCGCCGTACAAGATTTTCACTTCCAGAACGATAAATCTAACTTAATTAAAAATGAGAATTGCTCGCCCGCTCTAAACAAGCTTAGGCCTTTTTTAGACAGTAACGGTCTTATCCGTGTCGGAGGTCGCTTGTCAAACTCCGCTGAGGAATACACGGTTAAGCATCCTTGCAGTCTACCGCGCCGCGATCATGTCATTGACTTGATAGTCGATCACTATCACCGCAAGCACTTGCATGCTGGACCAGAGCTTCTGATGTCTTTATTAAGACACAGATTCTGGATCTTGGCTGCAAGACGCATCCTACGATATCGTATTCATAAATGCAACGTGTGCTTTAAATCGAAGCCGCGTCCGTTATACCCGCTCATGGCTGATTTGCCCAGTCACCGCGTCAACCAAGTCGATAAGTGCTTCACAAATGTCGGATGCGACTACCTAGGCCCGATGCAGTACACACCGGTACGTGGTCGGGGAGTCAAGAGCCGTAAAGCTTGGATATGTGTCTTTACGTGTCTTACGACGCGTGCGACCCATATAGAAATCGCCACAGACTTGAGTACATGCAGTTTCCTCAATGCGTTCAAACGTTTCCTTTCCAGACGCGGACCAATAAAGTGCTTATATTCGATAATGGGACGTGTTTTTTGGGGGCGCGCTCGTATCTTCGCGACCTTTATAAATTCATAGACGAACTCCGCCCGCACCTGGAATTGGAGTTAGCTGAAAACCGCACTGAGTGGAAGTTTATTCCCCCTGCTTCGCCACACTGGGGAGGTTGTTGGGAAAGTATGGTGAAGATAATTAAAACGCATTTATTTAAGGTCATAGGACAACAAATCGTATCGTACGAAGAGCTTCTCACTATCCTGACGCAGATAGAAGCGCTCATTAATTCGCGCCCGCTGATAACTATGAGTAGTGATCCCGCAGAGCCTTCAGCTCTTACGCCGGCACACTTTTTACAAACCGTGCCCCTTTCATCGATTCCCGCGGCTGAAGTTAGTTCCACAGATTTACTTCAGAGACATAACTTAATAGATAGAATTGTACAGTCTTTTTGGAAGCGCTGGCGTGCTGAATATTTGCATCAGCTGCAGGCGCGAGCCAAGTGGAATGTTCCTTCAGCTCCTATACAGGAATGGACGGTAGTCATTATCAAGACTGACAATTCTCCGCCCTTTGCTTGGCCTTTGGGAGTCGTGGAAAAGATATACCCCTCTAAAGATGGCGCTACTCGAGTTGTCACTGTAAGAACTCGAAAGGGGAGCTACCTTCGTCCGGTAGTTAAATTATGTCCCCTTCCTAATCAATAATTTATTAAATATATACATTTCGTTTAAGTATTTAACCGCATATAATATTACCGCATATTCACCCGCATACTATAATATTGATTTATACATATCCCGCATTTTTATACATATTATTTTGGTTTCTTAAAGGCAACCCTTTAAGGCCGGGGGAGATGTTACCGCCAGAATTAGTATTTCATAATATTAATGCATTTCATCGTTCTTTAGCTGTCACTTTCTTTCACATGGTAATACAGGCTAATTGAGCGATTTCCTATCTCATTTACCCCCGCCATATATCCATGTCCATCCACGTCGCACCGCGCGTATTGGAAGCAACGACGTTCTTCAAGAAACCAGTCTCAAGGACAAACCGCCGCAGAACGCACTTCGGTGTGATCTATTTTATTGCATTACCTCGTACGTGATAACAGTGTTTTTATACAAAGTTTGGACCCCTTTAATGCTAATGTGGATGAGGACATTTGTGAGGATTTTGTGCTGCGCAGCCTGAACAATCCAGGACGAGAAGGAGCTCCCGGAAAGTTAGAAGGTGCGTGGATATTCCATTTTCCTTACCTAAATCGCTCTAGTTGTCCTGATATATCATGTAATGATTATTTAGATTTGTAATCGGTGATCCTAGCGAATAAAAGAAAAATACAGTCCACTTAAATTAATGGCGCTATAAGACCTTCGGGTACATAACGCCTCCCGCCAAAAAGCGGTTGAATATAATAAATAATTTTTGGCCGCTTCAGACTGCGAGAAAATAAATAGTAGTACCTACTTATAGTACCTATTTATATTTATCATATGATGTTATTATTAATGTGTAATAAATGTGGCTTATTAACCATTTTGTGCCAGTGAATATGTGTGTAGGGAAACAGCACAATCTTGAAAAACATGCAATTTGCGTTCTCACCAAAATTGCACTGAAAATCTTTAGTAAAGTTCACATCTTTACTAAGAGGTTGACTTGGATTAGACTGTGACTTCAACATGATAAGAAATGTGACTTTGACTCAACTTGTGACTCTCTGTTGATTGTGATCTAAATTGGCGGGATTTTTATTTTTATTTAAATATATAGCTTCTATGGAATACCTTCATTTAGCCAGCTAGTAGGAACTTTCAGCAAGTTTTATTTATTTTTTGTACATAATTCGTATTTCGTGCTTGTTCCAAATTAAAAATGTTTTTATTCACCGAGTGAGTAAAAGAGCGTTTTATTCACTGCTATCGATTAATAAAGTGCTATTTTTTGAGTGGCAATGGTAAAAGTTATTTTTGCGTAACCGTAGCATACAATATAAAAAACGTGGTTGGTACAAAAGTAACACCTCTTGGATGAAAGTTCGGTTTCGGTACTAAATAAAATGAATCAATTCAATAATTAATCTATTTATTTACAACAAAAATCGCTATAAATCAAAATAAATCCTCTTTGGTCTATATAAATAAGATTTAAAGATGCGCGTGAAGGTCAATACTATTTCCGTACTATGTACAATACTCGTAGGTAGAGTGCCCTAGACTTATCCGGTCGGCTGGGATCGTCCTATTGAATTCAGGCCCAAATCGATATTCCTCATGTAGGCTCAGTTAAAACTCAATACAATCGTAATAGTAATAAACTCTGCGACAAAAAATAATTACATTATAGACTTCGGACAGCTTTCCTGTCGTGACTAACGTATTGTCAGCCCAGAATATTAAAGCTATCACGAACAAGTTGCCTTTATCGATTGGAATCCGTTGAAAAATAAACGGCAAATAAATCATTTTCGCCTGCCTTCAAAGTTCATGACAAATCATGACGTTTGACAGTTGATCAGTGAATGAACAAAATGACGGGGACGCAGCTAGCTATACAGGTTGTAGAGCTCTAAATCGGTAATTTCGTTCATTTCGATCACTGTCAAGCTTCGTGATAAGCCCGCTGCTTGTTCAATTGACTATTAGAGTATTGGTCCAGATAAGTTTGTGGCACGGCACTATAACAAGAAATGCTAAGGCTGTGTGGAGCTGAATGTCTATCGCTTCTGGAAACTGAAAACTTTGATGAGGAGCAAGCCGACGACGGTGGCGGCCGCGACACCGATGCCAGCTTTCCACCACGACGAGTTGTCGCCCGTTAGACTTGCGAAATGCTTCAAGTGTCTGCAAACATTTCACGTTACATTTAAACATTTATTGGAAACATTGCAACAGTTAAAACAGAACTATCCCCAATATGTATCCCCAATAGTGAAGTTTTTAAATTTTTAAGTTTTCTATTAGGATTACTATTTCCAAAAATATATAGTGAAAAACATGATCTTGGATGCACACGGATGAGACATGTCACACTATTATTATTCTATTGAGTTTAAGAAGTTCTGTTATCCATTTTTTAGCATTTACTTTTTAGTATCGTTTTATAATTACTATAGATCACAATTTAACATCATTAGTTACGAGTCTACGGGATCGATGCATGCACGGGCCCATTTTTCTGATTGACGATGTGGTCAAAAGTCACAGTCACAGAACATTGTACTGTAGGTACAATACAAGGAAGAGCTAATCTCAAAAAACCACCTTGTATACAGACGATATAATATAGAATCTTCCTACGACATATCCACAGTACGTACGTTGTTTAAACGAAAGGATACAAGTAAAAACAAAACGACAGGATTCAATATTATTTCGCTTGCGTTACTTCATTCGTCTTCGCTTGTACTCGTTCCTATATTTATAACCCTATATTTTTGTAGTAGGAACGCGTACAAGCGAAGACAAACGAAGTAAGAAGTAACCCTACCGAACGCAAGCAAATTGATAATTTAATATTACTGACCTGTGTTTGCTGAATAACATCCAAGCAGCTTGAAATTGACTGACAAAGACAATTAAAATACACAGTTTTTAAACCAGTTTGATTTAGTTATGGTTTATTTTTTTATCAATAATATTAGCTTACTGATGACGGTTTATATTTTTAGCAAAATGTTTGTAATCTATAGATTTATAATAACCAATTAATAAAATTAAAAGTGAAGCGATTTATTATGTCTCGTGTAGTTTGTCAAGTCTGTTTACTTCTGCAATAGAGTGTCCAGTGAAATTACAGGGCATGTGAGACTCAACATCTTTATGTGTCAAAGTAACAGGCGCAGTGCAGTGACATGCAAAGTTTTGGACTGTTAGAATTTTGCATGCCGCTGTATCTGTAATAGGTAGACGTCATCGCTTACCATTAGGCGAGCGTCGTGCTTGTCCTGTTACCTTTTACCATAAAAAAAGTATATCATTTTTTTGACATCAAGTGGGATGGAGACAGTTCCGCTATGTGGTTTAAACCAATGTCACAAAAGTATCAGTTGTCCAACGCCTATTTAATCAGTATAATGTACTTATGTGTAAACATTTTATTCGCAACAAGCCATGTCTTTCATGATCCATGTGACACTCAGGATTCATAAGTAGAATAGGTCCAGTTTCGGTGGTTCCTTACAAGTTGCAGATCAGATAATATAAAAGATGTCAAATATCTGTCAGAAAGGTTCCGGGGCTATCAGGTACCTGTTAAAGTGGCCCTTAATATGTAACATGTTTAGATTTGCGGGCGAATTAAATGTCTTAATTATTAATTGAGTGATATAAAGTACACTTGGCAAAGTCCTAATGTTAAAAATAACACAGCACATAAAGACTAACAAACGAGAAAAGAGCAAACTATCATTATATGATATAGATGTTCCGCCTGAATTGCAACCAAAAAGTAGCTTACCACCATCAACGATAAAGTCAGTCGCCATAACCTTTCGGTGTTTCGGCCGGACAGCCCTTGAGAGCCAGAACATTCTAGTATTGCGTGTTTACCATCATTGACCATATCATCGCTTACTACCAGGCGAGATAGTAGTGGTCAAACGCTAGTATATCAGATAGCTTTAAAAATAAATCCACCACTACACCAAGCAGCGTCATATACTCACGGGAACGCAGCCATGGTGGCCAGTTTGACGAACACATCGTGCTTGTTCTCTCTGACGTTGAAGTATTGCGGCGGCAATAGTTGGTACTTGGCACAGAACACGTCGGGTTGTAGGATGTAGTCCTGCCGCGCTGGCAGAGCCTCGCCCTTCGTTCCCACAATTAGCACTGGGATGTGGCTCTCCGCAAAGTATTTCTGCAAATCATTGTAAGTGAATATTAGTCAATTAGAGATGAGGTCCACATTATGTCACATTCATAGAAAAGCGTTGTACGGTCTGGGTGTGCGAAAAAGTGAGTATTGCTTTGTCTAATATCGGATGATATTTTTGACATCTCACTGCATGGATAAGGTAGTGTATATTCGTTAATGAATGTGTTCGATTATCAATTATTCTCATGAAACTCAGAAACGATAATTGCATGGCATGATGTATTATAATGTTTAATAATCAATTATGTACTGTATATACACATTTTATACAGGATTTACAGGAAAAACTACCAACCTTCATGGACGTGAGCTGTCAAATATATTATCCTATCCTATAATAGACAATGTATAGCGCACGGTATAGCGATCCACTCAGGTGGCGGCTTTTTAGGTTAGTTAGGTATCATCTACTGGTCTCCGGAAGGCCGATAATAATACTTAACCTAAAAACGCCACCTGAGTGAGTATTAAATGACATCATAATCACAGATTATTTATTACAATGGCCATACCAGCGAACATACAGATCCTACAATATGGTCAGTATTATAAAACGTCACTCAAGCTTCGAGCGTTTTTTGGATAAAAATTGTCTGAAGTACTGTAACATGCATTGGGGTGCACGTAATAGTACGGTTGGCAACCCTACATTAATCAGGGGTATTAATATTTTTTTGTGACGTTCGACCTTTGGATGAAAGCTGAATGGATCTTTATTTTTGTTTTTTTTTTTTTTAATTCAAAGCAATTACCTATGCTTGTTTACATATAGAATAATAATTATTGATATGATCTATTGAATGTTATATGATGTGTTACATCGACTTATTTCACTTACATTACAAGTACATCAAAGTCAAAGCATTTATGCAGTATATGGATACTGAACAAATTTGACTTTGATGTATTCGTAGCACAAAATTAAGCCATTACATGAATCAGTTATCCAGGAGCGATTTTTACAATCAAATCGACGTATTCTACACCATCGATCGATGCCGGATATCGCTCTGAAATACCGGCTTATGACAACTTTTGGATTGAAGAGATCTGGTCCAGGTAAACATAATGAAGACTTGCAGATTATAGACACTAAAAGGTATGTACCTGTTTGGCTTTTGCTTATTGTAAACAAAAAAGTTGGCGTTGAAAAAGAACGCGACTGAGCACTTTCATTCTAATGAACTAAACTACAATAATGACTACTTAGTCATTATTGTAGTTGTAGATACCATGACATCCAGGAGTTTTTGAAGAACAAGCCACATACCGCAAGCGTGTTGCGTTAGTTGAACAGTATTTGAAATTCTCTGTAATCTTACGCTCGTACTCTATTTAAATGAGCAGTTTTCATTTAAAAATAAATAGTTGAATTGAATTTGTAAAAACATCTGCTGTGCAAGATCCATATATAATGAATCCATGGGTATGGCAGAGTTATTTAGTATGACAGTGACAGATCACTGTGTTCATTTTATAAGCCTGTTGCGTCCCCAGGAGATAACATGTTTTTAGGGTTCCGTATTTTTTAGTAAGAAAATGCCTCACGGGGTACCATTGCGCTGCTTAAAAATCACATAGGTAAAGGATATAATAGTATATAACCAAAGGTGGGCATAACTGTTATATTTTTTTAAAGCGTTGTACGTTATATTATATTTTCCTAATTGTTATATTAAAATGTTATAATAAATATTATATTATTGGTTTAGTTGTCCATAGTGTTATCATTACGTAGGATTGTTATTAATATATTAGTATGTTGTTGTTTGCCATAGTGTAATGTTTTAAGTATTTAGTTATAGACGTTATAGAATATCACACAGAATATGAGATTACAACGTTTGAGTATTTGATATATAATTGATAAGATTTGATTTTATAAAATGTTTCTCAATGAACTTTCCTTCCTACTTTCTGCACAGGCTTAGGAATGGCTGAATGTAGATACAATTTACAATTTAGTATTATGTAATGGCTAATGGTATTGTATATAACTTTTATACGACAAAGTCTTATTGCAATAATTGCACACTGCTTTTTTGTCCCTCGCACATTCATTTTCAAATAAGTCCAAATGGCAGCACTCCGTGGATTTACATATAAACAAAAACTATAAACCTAATATAATGTCTACACTATACTAAAATTACAAAACTATTAACACTGGCTCAGTGCCTCCAGATTATGCATGTGAAATTTCCCCAGATCGGGTTTTAATTTTCCCCAAAAAGATACCTTTTCCTACAATTTTCCCCAAATTAATGTTGTATCTACTTATGAAATAAATTTAGTGCAAAAATTAATTTATGATTAATTTTATTACTAATTTGACATCCACTAATAATAAACACTGTGAAAACACAGTTTTCACCTATTCACTTTATGCAAAATAATTAAATATTTAAATATTCTAATATCTCCCACAATTCTTGAACGTCACATTGTTCTTCATTCACACTCTTCGAGACATTTTTCAAGAGAACAAATCTTATATTATTGATATTTTTTAATCTTTTCGTTCACAGAATGAGAAATTGTTTCTCCCCAAACTTTCGCAAATAAAAAATGTGTTCCCCAAAATTTTCCCCACAGTTTTCAATTCCCCAATAGTTCCCCAATAAAAATATTTTTCCCCAATATGGGGGAAAAAACCCCCAATCTGGAGACACTCCACTGGCTTTATTATATATGTACAACAATGAATCTCTTTCGCGTCAACGTAAATACGAACGATAACTATTAAAACTTGCAAATTCGTCAAATTAAAATAATTTATATCAACAACGTCCAAACAACATCATTACATTAAAAATAACATCAAGTTCATAACAGAGTCTGTGCAGTGCCTCACAGACCGCGAAGTAACATCTTGTGCAAATAAAATTCGATCTTATTCTACTCGAAAGAGAATTCATATTTGTGTAACATTCTTGGGTGAGTATATGATCAAGTTAAGGATGAAGTTCGCCATGATTGTGACGCGGCCCGCGGGTCCCGACGAAACATGAACATTTCCGATCGTTGCCGAGTATCAGCGCGATGTTATTTATAACATTTAACAAAATATATTATAACAGTGAAGTCACATATTTCATGTGTTGTAAAAACATATTTTTATAGTAACTATATTGATTGATGTATGTTATAACGCCCACTTCTATATGTAACTAAAGGAAAGCACTTACAATGTATATTCTAGCGATGTATTCAAACGAGCGACTGGCGGCCACATCGTAGACGAGGCAGGCGACGTCGCAGTTGACCTCGTGGGGCTGCAGTGGGTCGGATACGCGAGAGATCGGTATCTCCTTCAATACGAGGCTCTTTTCCTGCCCGTATACTAGGACGGTATTGATGCAACAGTTGCTCTCGTTGGAGTTGTTGTCGCCTCGCTCGTTTGCGTGCGGCTTTATTTTCTGTAATAGGAGGACATTATTATAGAGTATAGACTTTTAGAAATTACAACTCTATTAAAATATCTTTACTTCGAGCGAAAAAAATGGTAAAGTATAAAACGAATTATCTCGATTATTATTAACTTTTGGATATAAATGACATAACCAAAGTGAAATCGATAAAAAAAAATAATGGGGGGAGGTCACCTCACGGTTACAGCAACAAAATTGCTGCCGAGAATTTTTGCAATTTCAGCCCGTTTTTTGGGGTTCCGTAGCCGAATGGCAAAAAAACGGAACCCTTATAGATTCGTCATGTCTGTCTATCCGTTCGTATGTTACAACCACTTTATTCCGAAACTATTAAAAATTTGTATCGATAACGACTGGCGCCATATTTTCTTTTCCGTCCGTTTAGGCGTGTTTGTTAACAAACAGACAGAGTGACAGATTTACAAACGTTTTTGTTAATATTAGTCTGGATGGATGAAATAAACTTTAATTAATTTTTATTTTCAACGGATTGCCTAAATATTTTTTTAGACTCGTTTTCATTGCGACCCAGTGTAGTTAAAATACAATAAAACTAACTTTATGCGCAATGCCGAGGAAGCTCCTGCAGATGGAAGTCTTCCCGCAGGACCTCGGTCCGATGACATGACACTGGTACACGTTGCGACTTGACTGCTTCTTGGCTACGTCCACTTTCTTCTCTCTGGTAACTGAAATATTTGAAAGACAACAACATCATGTAGATCCCACAGGAGGAAGGAGCATTTTATATCGATGTTACGCCTGACTTCCTGAAAGTAGCTTACCACCATGAAGGAGAAAATCTGCCGCCATAACCTTACGGTGCACGGCAGCACACAGCTTTTGAGAGTCGGAGCCTAGCGTGTTCTCCATCTTCGACTACATCTTCGCTTACCACTAACCAGGCAATATAGTGGTCATACGCTAGCCTATAAGATATAAACTGACCAAGTGCGAGTCAGACGTAGAGAGTCGCACACGTAGGGTTCCGATTGAAAATAATTTGCCGGAAAAATTAGGTACATAATTTAACATCGATATATATAAATACCGTGTAAACACTAAACATGCTTATTTACTACAACGCCATCAAACGAATATATATCGAACTTCTAACACCAACTAAGTGAATGTTAACACAAAGGTGTTAGGGTAGGTAATAATAAGGTAAACCAGTGTTTTTCAACGTGTGCAAAGTGTGAAGCCTCTATAAGAAGGTCGCGGGGGGTCAAGAAGCCTCAGTAAAAGAAAAAAACCAAAGTTTGAAAATATACTTTTAATGAAAATATTAATTAAAGAGCATTTGTAAGTGAAGTGATTAAGAGTGCTTATAATATTTGTTTTAAAAGAAAAATATGTAATTTGTTTCCTGTAGGCCTCACGAACGAAGCCGCGGGCAGAAGCTAGCAATATAACAAAATACAGATTATAAACAGCGCAAGTAGGGGAACGCGAATTTTTTTTTCATACTAAGGGGGTCGCGTCTTGAAAAAGGTTGAAAAACTCTGAGGTAAACAATCGTTCATAGATGGCGCTATAGTAAAAAACACGTTTTTTGTATGGGTGGGACCACCTTTAATTTTTAACTTTGTTTTGTTTTTAGTATTTGTTGTTATAGCGGCAAACGATACATCATCTGTGAAAATGTCAATCTTCTAACTATCACGGTTCATGAGATACACCCTGGTGACAGACGGACAATGGAGTCTCAGTAATAGGGTTCCGTTGGTTCCCTTTGGGTTCGGAACCCTAATAAAAAAGGTACTTTAATGCCCGTTTACACTAAACTTAAGAATATATAAAAAGACAGCATTATGAACCAAAATCTCAAAATATAGGTAAATTATATATTTATAATATATAATATTCTTTGCCTATCTGCAATATATGTTGTTGAATGTTGAATCAATTAGTCTATGGAATAAACTGCCTATTACTATTCGGCAGGCACAGTCTCCTTCCTCATTCAAAGAACAGGTAAAAAAGTTTTATCTTGCCAAAATACCACATTAGCAACCATTCACAGTTGATCTTCTGTCTGCTAATTTATAAACGTTATTAATGTTAATAATTGAAATATGACAACGCATACCATAGAATAATACATTTATATTGTGTAATATTATGTATGATATTGTATATTTAAGTATATGTATGTGTATATGCATTTATTATTAGGAATATGTGTAGTTTAAATATAGACATATTAATATTAACTAGGCATATAATATGTATTAATCATGTAATTGTTTAGTGATAAAAATATCCTTTTTTTACATTTAAATTACACCGCCGTCTATCTGTCTAATTTTAATCCATTCCATCCAAAGGTTGTCTGGAAGAGATCGCTCTTTTAGCGATAAGACCGCCCATTGTACGGTTCATATTATATTTAGCTTTTTATGTTTGTATATATCTTATAAGTTGTGGTGTACAATAAAGAGTTATCTATCTATCTTTCTATATATATTGAGATTTGTATACCCGATGTTTATATTTTTTGAAATATATTCAGATTCGATTCTTATGTTTAGTGCAAACGGGCATAAGTAAATGATGTAGATTGGGCCCTGCCCTGTTGTCGGTAGCGCTCTAAGGTTACGTTTTTTTACTATGTTTATTTTTAATGTAATTTTGTCTAGGGCCAGTTTCACCGGTTCCTAATAGCGCTAATATGAAGAAATCTGACTGAATATGATTTTTGACAGCTGTTATATGGCGTCATGTGTCAGATAACTAACTAACGCATTATCAGGAACCGGTGAAACTGGCCCTTAATGTGATATAACATACTAGCAGCCCGCCCCGGCTTCGCACGGGTAGAACATATATGCCTACAAAATTTGCATCAGTTTGTTGCATCGAATATAAAATATCAACATATTTAACAATCATCGTCATATTTCAACCAATTTACACAAAACCTTAACGAATTATGCACCTAAGACCTAAACCTTCCTCATAAACACTCTGGCTATTGGTGAAAACCGCATGATAATCCATTCAGAAGCTATTCCGATTATTGCGAACAGACAGACAGACGCAGTGATGGACATTGTTTTATAATACTTACGTAGTGATATTGGACGGTCCTTTGGCGTAAAGGATAGTTATCCTGATTCTGACCCGACGGTCGTGGGTTCTAATCCTAGCTATATACCTACCAATGAAAGTTTTATGTGCATTCATGAATCATGGGTTTTCGTACAGAAGTAGTGGGATCATTAAATCTACCAATCATTAAGATAGTTTAAAAACTAAAACAACTGACTTCAATGCCTCGCGAGTCAGTTTTAGTAGCAAGTTTGAGACGTTTATCGTCATCTCTGAAGATACTTATCACATCTCAATGAAATTACAATGGGACCACCTCGAAAACGTACTCTACCGATTACAAAAATAATCATTCGAATCGGTTCACAATTGACGGAGTAATCGCGTAACATACACACACAAAAAAAAGAAAGAAAAAAAAACATACAGACGAATTGAGAACTTCCTTATTTTTGGTAGTCGGTTGAAAAGTAACTCACCACCAAGGAGAACATCTGCCGTAAGCTTACGGCGTTCCTCGACGCAAAAAGTAGGGGTATTATACGTTTAACGTGTGTATCTGTGTGTCTGTCTGTCTGTAGCATCTTAGCACCCAACCGGATGAACTGATTTTGATTTAAAGTAGGGGTATTATACGTTTAACATGTGTAGCTGTGTGTCTGTCTGTAGCATCTTAGCGCCCAACCGGGTGAACCGTTTTTGATTTTATTACTGATATTTTTTTTTAGATGTCTTCATCGAGAGTGTTCTTAGCTTTGATTCATGAAAATTCATTCAATCGTTATAAAACTATGAGCGTTAATCAACATTCATAGGTCTAATCAATTCGAAAATCTTATTCAACGATATTGTAAGAACATGGAAGCATTGACCTGATGCTGGGACATCTCCTGGACTCTACAGAATACTCAAATCCTCACCAACTTACAGCTCAGATTTTAAATGTCGTGTTTAGAGTCATTGTAATGCTTTTAATGAAAAGATTATACATAGATCAGTCGGGGTGGTTTAAAATATTATATTATATATATAGATCATTATTATTGTATATACTAATATTATAAAGAGAGAACATTTGTATTTTTGTATGTTTGTAATGATTTGGCTCAAAAACTACTGGACCGGTTTAAAAAATTCTTTCACTAATATATAGAATGGACTTTCGAAATGAAAATAGGCTATATATTATCCCGTTTAAATCAAAGGTACATTCGTGGAGACCTAATTTTCAAAGGAATAGGTCAGGAAGGAAAACCCGACTTATTTTTATATAGTAGATTTCCTGAATTTTCTTTGTTATAAACCTCACGGAGCCCGAGACCTTTCCAACGAATGCAAAACCGTGGAAATCGGTTCGTGCGTTCTGGAGTTATAGCGTCAGGAAGGAAAACCCCACTTATTTTTATATAGTAGAAGATTATAAAAAACCTAGTTCTAAGAAAATAGAATAAATCACAGAATAATAAAATAAAATGAAAACGACGAGCATTGCAGTCATATTTTAAAACATGTTGGCACCCCGTTGAGTTAGTTCACATAACTGCGTTAGTTTGAAAAATTTGGCATTTAGCCCACCGGATAAAAGTGCTCTAGATCTTTCGTGAGTAAGCGGCGAATCAGCGACTGAAGAAAGTCGGCGTTGGATTTATATAATAACCAACCAAACAGTAAACATATAATATTGACAAACATAAAACAGGAACTTCAGATGCCTGCAGTTATTTTTGCTCTTATGTCCAATGATATTATTCAGAAATTTATTAAGTTTATATATCTCCCTCGCCCATATAGACCTTAACAACATAAATAACATTCTTACTTTTACTTTACTTTTTATAAATAATATAGAACGGAAATAAGTAAGGAAAATGCGTAAAAATGAAATAATCGTAAAATTAATAATTTTTACGATTATTTCAAAATAATGACACAAGACCGTTCTCATATCCACGAATGAACTGTGACATCAATTTAAACATTAAAAAGTATGAGATCATTGTGTCTGTAGCCAAACATTCGAGTCTTTCAAGGTCACTAGATGCGCGATGTTTAATTTGAACTATTTAATTACACAAATAACTAATGAAGTAATTAAACAAATTTAGTAAGTTTAAATAAACTCTATAAAACGATAAACATTTTCACATATAAATAGTAGGTATGCATATAAAACACAACTTAATATTTTTGAATTGTGTTTGTTTATTACATTAGTTAAAGTATCACCACAGTTTTACAATCCATTCTGCGCCGCCCGCCTCCCCGCGAGATCCCCGCCGTTGCTCTGCGCAAGTACATTCGTTTCCTAACTGTATGGATTGTAAAACTATGGTATGGTATCACACTACAATAATGTATGTATTAAACATAACTTTAGTATCTTTCACATTTTAACATACTTATGATATAAGTGAGGAATTGGAACGTTTCAGTCCGAAGGAGGAAATCCAACCCATTTTCCAAATGACCAATGGGAGGAGCCTTAACACATTAAAATAATAATATAGAGAGAGATAGAGAGAGAGAGAACTAGATGTTATATTACTGTATGGTTACGTACATACATACATACATAGAATCACGCCTTTTTCCCGTTGGGGTAGGCAGAGACTACTTCTTTCCACATGCTACGATCCTGACATACCTCCTTCGCTTCTTCCACTTTCATGAGCGTCTTCATACATGCTCACCGGTTATAGGTACTTTTGACTTGGCCTTTTTTTAAAACGTCTCCGATCTGGTCGTGATACGTTCGCCTAGGTCGGCCTCTACCAACTGGCCCATTCACACACGTCTCATAAATCTGTTTCGTCAATCTTTCTTCATCCATCCTCTCTAGATGTCCAAACCATCTAAGCATCCCTTTCTCTATCTTTGTCACTACATCTTCTACCACACCACAACATTCCCTTATCACGCTGTTCTCCAACTTATCCATCAGAGTCACTCCGATCATACTTCTCAAACTTCTCATTTCTACAGCATTAATTTTACTTTCATGTTTTTTCTGCCATACCCAGCATTCACTACCATACATGAGTGTGGGAACCAACACTCCCCTATGTACAGCCAGTCGTGCTTTTTTAGACACATTCTGACTTCTCATAAAGTTATGTAGTGCCCCACTCACTTGGTTTCCAGCCAAAACTCTTCGCTCAATATCACTTTAATACTTACCATCTCTCGTAAACTTAGAACCCAGGTACACAAACTCTTTCACTTGTTCCACTCTTTCTCCTTCAATCGTCACATAACAATCAGTCATTCTTTCTTCTCTATGGTTACGTATTAAGCCAAAAATAAGAAAATGTTTAAGATCTTGATGTCTTATCTTGGATGTGGGACATGGGATTTTGTTTTATATTGTGTAGTGATGAAGATTTGGTCGGCCAGCAGTAAAGTGAATCGACGATATAACTATATAAAAGAACTATATTCAGCAGTGGGATAAGACTTATCTATAAATATAAAATCCAAAGTCCTGACTGACTGACTGACTGAGATATCAACGCACAGCCCAGACCACTGGTCCTAGACAAATGAAATTAGGAGGGTGCTTTCTTTATGAAGTGTAGGCATCCACTAAGAAAGGATTTTTCGAAATTCTACCCCTAAGTGGGTGAAATGGAAGGTTGAACTTTCTATGAAACTTTTTATTCTCTGGGTCAATTGTCTCGAAAATTGGTACATATACTATTTAATTAAAATAATGAGTTACGGGTATCACAGTTTTTCAAAAATCATCCCCCAATCGTTTTTATGACTAACTGAATGACTGCCTGATATATGAACGTACTGCTTAAACCACTGGTCCTAGAGACATGTATTTGGAAGGTGTATTCTTTGTGAAGTACAAATATTCACTAAGAAATAGTTTTTCGAAAATTTACCCCTAAGTGGGTGGAATGGAGGGTTGAACTTTCTATAAAACTTTTTATTCTCTAGGTTAATTGTCTCGAAAATTGATGTACATACTCTTTAATTAAAATAATGAGTAACGGGTATCACAGTTTTTCAAAAATCATCCCCCACGCTATTTTTGACTGACTAAATGACTGCCTGATATATCAACGCACTACCTTAACCACTGGTCTTAGAGGCATGATATTTGGAGGGTGTGTTCTTTGTGAAGTGCAAATATCCACTACAAAATAGTTTTTTGATATTCCGCCCCTAAACGGGTGAAATGGAGGGTTAAACTTTCTATGAGACTTTTTATTCTCTGGGTCAATTGTCTCCAAAATTGGTACACATACTCTTTAATTAAAATGGTGAGTTACGGGTATCACAGTTTTTCAAAAATCATCCCTACGTGTTTTTCTGGCTGACTGAATGACTGCTTGATATATCAACGCACTGCCTAAACCACTGGTCCTAGGGACATGATATTTGGAAGGTATATGTGTTCTTTGTGAAGTGCAAATATCCACTAAGACATCGATTTTCGAAATTCTACCCCTAAGAGAGTATGATGTAAGGTTACATTTTATGTGATTTTTTTTATTTTCTGGGTCCAGTTGCTAGATTATCTTGAAAATTGGTACATATCTCTTTAATTAAAATTTTGATACACATGTATCACAGTTTTACCAAAATTATCCCTTACGCATTAATGGTCTGACTGACAGACTGATATAGCAACGTTACCCGCTGGTATTAGAGATCAACACCAATATTATAAATGGGAAAGTCAATTTGTTTATTTGTTTGGGACTTCTTCACAGTCAAACGGCTTGACCGATTTGGCTGAAATTTTGTATAAAGACAGTTCATAGGGCAAAATAGGATATATAAATAATGTTTTTTTTGCTGTCAAGTCATAGTAGCCAGATGTTTTTAGTTGAATTGTGTAAATATTAGATCTCTTCTCTGATAAACGGCTGGACCGATTCAACTGAAATATAGTATAATAGAAGATTATAGAAAGAAGAAGTCAATAAGACAAAGAAAGACATTGAATACTCTTTTTTTGGCAGTCGAGTTTGGGTGTCGAGATTTTTTTATTGGATTTTGTACGCGTGTGGCCTCTTATCGGCCAAACTGCTTCACTATTTAGCTGAAATTTAGTATATTAAAGATAGTCGATAAGGCACAACAGAACATAGTATAAACTATTTTTAACCGACTTCACAAAAAAGGAGAAGGTTCTCTTTTTTTAATTATTTTTATGTAAGTTCACCGATTACTCGAAGATGCCTGAACCGATTTAGAAAATTCTTTTTTTGTTTCAAATGGTACCCAGCCCAAGTGGTCCCATTTAAATTTTAACGAAATCGGCCGAGCCGGTTTTAATATATCAACTTTTGTATTACGACGCATTTACTTATCTCGACGACTTACTAGTACCAACTACTGGCACAGATTATGTAATAGTTACTTCGTCTACTGGCTACTTTGACTATAGTCTGGCCATAACTGCTGTACACTCCCTGAGCTATGCGCGCGGCGAGACGGGGGGGAAGCGCTCCGTCAGTCTGCCTCTGTTTCCCCGGCTCCCACCTCGCCGCGCATACCTCAGGGAGTGTACAGCAGTTATGGCCAGACTATAGCGCGACATTTGAAGTCGGTTCTTTTAGTTTTTTAAACGATCTTAAATTATTTACAATCGAGTCTGGAGGTCCAGATTTTTTTATTAAACTTTGAAAATGTGTGACGTTTTATCAGCTAAACAGCTGAACCGATTCAGCTGAAGGACATAATGGACATAGGATATCTTTTTTTTGGCAGAAAAGTCTAGATATTAAGATTTTATTATTGAATTTTGTAAATGTGTGACGTCATATTTGATAAACTACTTAACCGATTCAGCTGATTATGTACAAAGATAGTCAATAGAACATACAAGGACATTGGATATTTTTTTTCTGGCAGACAAGTCTGATGTCCAGATTTTTTTAATTAATTTTTTTAAATGTGTGACGTCTTATTAGATCAATGACTTGGCCGATTCAGCTGAAATGTTGTACAAAGATAGCCAGTAGAGCATAGTAGGACATAGGACACCTTTATTTTGGGAAACACTTAAACAGCACAACTTGGTATATCCTAACCATAATGATGAATGACTTTTACAATAGAGGATATTCAAGTTCGACCTTGGAGTCCTCTCTAATGACTTAACTAAAGGTAATGAAGTCATAAAACTGTCAGGGTCATAAAAAGTAAAAAAAAATCTCGCTCGCTTCGCTTGCGCAATAATAGCGCTCGCGCAGCTTTTGTAGGAAATATAACATACATTTTTGTGTTGTAACAGCTTCATGCATCAGAATGAGTCAAACATTTAAAAAGTACAACTTGATGTACCTAACCATACTGATAAATGACTACGAATAGAGGATATCGAGTTTGACCTTAGAGTCATATATAGTGACTTGATTGTTAGGTAATAAAACTGCAAGGGGCATAAAAAGTCATAAAAATGTCTACTTCTTAACTTGGTATACCTCACTACAATTATTGACTTTAATAATAGATAATATCAAGTTTGGCCTTGGGAGTCCTCTAAGTGACTTAATTAAAGGTTATGAGGTCATAAAAATGTCGGGGACATAAAAAGTTATACACATTAATCGCGTTCGCTCCGCTTGCGCAACCTTTCTCCTTATCTACTTTGTAGGAAATATTTCATACATTTTTGTGTTTTAACAGACTGAGTCAAACATTAAAAGAGCACAACCTAACCTGGTATACCTTAACATACTGATTCATGACTTTAACAACAGAGGATATCGAGTTTGATCTTAGAGTTATCTAAAGTGACTTGATTGTAGGTAAGGTAATATAATATACAACTGTAAGGGGCATAAAAAGTTATGAAAATGTCCACTTCTTAACTTTGTATACCTAACCTAACCTACCCATAATGATGAATGACTTTTACAATAGAGGATATCAAGTTCGACCTTGGAGTCCTCTCTAATGACTTAACTAAAGGTAATGAAGTCATAAAACTGTCAGGGTCATAAAAAGCCATAAAAAAATTTCGCACTCGCTTCGCTCGCGCAATAATAGCGCTCGCGCATCCATTCGCCTTATTTACTTTGTAGGAATTATTTCATATTTTTTTGGGTTTTAACAGCCACATACATGCAACAGACTGAGTTAAATATTTAAATAGTACAGCTTGATCTACCTTACCATACTGATTATTGACTTTAACAACAGAAAGATATTGAATTCGACGTTAGGGTCATCTATAGTGACTAATTAGATCATAAAACTGTCAGAGTCATAAAAAGTCGTAAAAATAAGGCCACGCGAGCGAAGCCGCGGGCAGATGCTAGTATATTATATAAACTAGCTGACCCGGCAAACTTTGTACTGCCTCAGAATCAATAAATAAAAAAGCTGAATGATTATTGCAGATTGATTCAATACGGCTTTTCATTATGGCTCCAATGATTAATTACGATTAATGTACTTAGCCAGTATAGTATTACCGCAATATGCACAAAAAATAAAATTCAACCAAGACAACGCGTTTACGCTCAAATTCCCGCCAAAATCCGTAAAATATTTTTTATAGTTTCATTATGGCTCCACACGATTAGTGTACTTAGCCAGTGTCTAGTATTAAAATTTTTCAAGGTTTTGAGACTTCAAGTCGTAAATAAGGGTCAAAATCACATTTCAGGTCAAGTTTCAAGTCAAAGTCTAGTCCAGGTTATACCACTTAGTAAAGATGTGGACATTACTGAAGATTTTCAGTGGAATTTTGGTGAGAACACAAATAGCATGTTTTTCAATATTGTGCTGTTTACCTCGCACACATTCACCGGCATTTAACGGTTAATAATCCACACTTCTTACACACCAACTCGCGGAAGAACCCAACAACACAACAAAATACAATGGGAGCACACACACTTTTTCACGTTCCCGCCAAAAATCTCGTAAAAATTATTATACTCGTAGTTGCGATCAGAAATTGTTGGTCAATGTCAGATGTCAAAAACAAATGGAATAAGAACGTTTAAAAAACTAAAAGAACCGACTTCAAATGCCGCGCTATTAAATTTCAGTACCAAGTTTGTGGCGTTTATCTCCATATCTCTGGATATACTTATCAGATCTCGATGAATTTACTATGGTACCACTCTTGGGATATCCCCTTTCCAACAAAAAAATTATAATCAAAATCGTTTCATAAACGACGAAGTTATCCGCGTACAATATATGTACGCGTATAACTTCGTATGGTCGGTACGGTATACGGTCGAATTTACAGACCTCCTTTTTTTTGGAAGTCGGTTAAAAAGAAAAACAAAAGTATTATTTTAAATTAAATTTGATTTCTGAACGACTTTTAAATTTAATTGATTTCTAAACGACGGGACGAACATGTTTGACAGTTTTCCTGTCAAACATGTTCGTCCCGTCGTAGAACAGTTTATATGGGAAAATGAAATTGTTTTTACTATCTTCCTCGCAATTTTTCCATATTTTCTCACCGTTTAAACCTTCCCTGAACTAACATTTCAAAACCAAAATCAGCTTAATCGGCCCAGCCGTTCTCAAGTTTTAGTGAGACTAACGAACAGCAATTAATTTTCATATATAGATAATACTTACTATGTATAGCGCTTTTTTGTGACTCATTTTCTAAAAAGTTGTATCCCAAATATGCTAAGTAGGCACTGGTATTCTGTAGGTCTAGCAAGGTCATCAACGTCCATCTGCACATCCAACCTTGCAGCGTCAGGTAACCCTGAAAACAAAATGTTTCTATCTACATCGAATGATCAATCTTTGTGTTTGCAACATAACCCTTGACAAATAAAAATCGTTCAACGGATGCCGAAGTTCTGAGATGAGATGATATAATATAATACATGTATCTCCTGAGATCTTGCAACTGAAAATTACTAGCACAGCATTTGAAGACGGTTTTTTCTTTTTTAAACGATCTTAATTATTCAGTCGGATATTTTAAAGTTGGTAATAATTGCGTTGAATGATTCGTTGCGTCAATCTGATCATAACGTGTTAAAAATAAATGGCGGTGTGTTACGTAGCATGTGTGAGTTGAGTATTATTAAACTTATATGTATTATTTAGTACAAACTGTGCCCCGCGGTTTTACCGCCGTGGACATCGTTCCCGTGGGAATATGGGGATCTTGGCTATCTACGTACTAAATTTCAGTTCAATCGGTTCAGTAGTTTAAGAGTGAAAGAGTAACAAACATCAACTTCAAATTTTCGCGTTTATAATATTAGTAAGGATAACTTTATTAGTATTATTAATTTTCTAATATTCTCTCGTCATTTGATAAGATTGCAATGTTTGTAAGACACACAATGAAAGTGAATCGGTTTTCAAACATTGATTCAACACTTCATGTAAAAATTATGTTATATTTGCTCATTAAGAGATAAGCCTGTAATGAATTAGATTTGATATCTTTTATAAAGTGCATTATCAATTAAAGTAATAGAGCTTCTATATTTATTTCCATATGTATAAAACAATATAGTTGTAAACATTTCGTAGAATTACTCTCAGATAGGTGCTATAGACCGGCAATCTCTTGCGCGACCATAGAGAAAGTATATAATAACTTAATATTAATATTCCATTCACGTGCGCGACCGTCCCGCGGGGTGACAGACGGTGGCGGGGACGCGGTAGCGGTCATTGTAGCACACGGCTACGTAGTAACTATTATATAATCTGTGACACGGCTATACACGCTACACCACCCGCTACTTGGGTACCTCGCCCCCGCCACCGTCTGACACCCCGCGGGACGGTCGCGCACAAGATTTCCGGACTATAATTGATAAATGTCACTTTGATGATCCTCAAAGTGCAAGGTGCATAGCAAACCTATAAGATGCCTCAATGACGTGTCTTCGCCAAAATGTCAATATAGTTTATTGTCATTTATTAAAGTGTACTTCGTGGCTTCACCCGCGTTAAATGCCGAATCGATCTAGACGTGTGAAGCTGTGCGCTTACATACATTCAGCAATTAATTTTTATTTATAGTTATGAGCATTTTTAACCGACTTCAAAAAAAGGAGGAGGTTTCTCAATATATATTTTTCAATATATATATGTAGGATTTTTCATTTCGATAGATGGCAACACTAATTTGTAGACGAAGATATATTATCTGTGTAATCTTTGGAACGTTTTTATGCTTTACATCCAAAGCCTGTTTTATTTGTACGTGGAACATCAAAAGTGTAAGCGAGTAAGAAAATCTAGTTGCTCTCTCTCTAATTTTTTCACGACGAAGAAAGAACGTGTGTGTACGGAATTGTATCGTTAAATATTAAGAATTACTGAAATAAAGTGAAAAAGCTTCTGCAAAACAGCCTTTTACTGGACAGCAAGCTCTACCCCACCCACCCCACAACTCTCGCCCGGGATTATTCCGAGAAAAAAGTTTGGGTGTGACGACGACGAAAAACGTGGCAAAGAAGGCAGCTGTAAGACGTGGCTGGCCGGCTCTTTTACCACAATAAGACGAAGAAAAACAACGATGGCGGAAGCGGCAGACGGCAAAAATACGCACAACGACGCAAAATGTTTTACGACGATGGATGCAGTTCCAACATACACCGGAGACGACTTAACCTATACGTCCACAAAATGGACGCAAGATCTAGAAGATAATGCGGAGATCTTTGGATGGTCAGCGCAACAGAAGCTGATAATCGCTCGTAGATCGCTTAAAGGAACAGCTGAATTATGGTTGAAGACTGAAAGAACTTTTAAAATATACGATGAATTAAAGGCGGCACTGCTGCGTGAATTTCCTGAGGTCATCGATAGTAAGCGTATGCACGAGATAATGAGCAGCCGAAAAAAGCGTGCTGGAGAAACTTACTACCAATATTTATTAACTATGAAAGAACTTGGTAAACGAGCAAAATTCCCCGATTATGTTGCGGTGCAGTACATTATAGATGGCATCATGGATACTGAGATAAACAAAATTATGTTCTATGGGGTGACGACGTATACACTCCTCAAAGAGAAACTATCTCTTTATGAAACATTCAAAGAAAAGAGTAAAAAACAAGAATTAAAGAGTCAGCGGACAATTATGAAACCGACCAAAGTCAAAGAAGCAGATGGAAAAACAACACAACGCTGCTTCAAGTGTGGCGAGTTAGGGCATCTTTCTAGTACATGTTCTCATAAGATTAAATGTTTCAGATGTAACGGCTATGGTCATATAGGCAAAGATTGTGCTAATGTTATCCAGAGAGATATACCACCGTCTACGAGTCAGAAGTCAACCATGGGCCAGCGGTCGATGCTCATACAACAAGAGTCCTCGGAAAGAACGGTAAACACTGAGAAATCAATATGTGATATTGCTTCAGGTGAGCGTTCAGACTATTTAAATGTCAGTCAATGCGGTCAGTGTTCACATAGTCAAAATATAAATGTTCTTAATGTCGGAAAGTGTTCAAATTTAAATCAGAGCGTTAAGAGTATTCAGATTAAAGACATAACTGTAGATAACTGTTTAATAGATACAGGTAGCGAGTTAAATTTGTTAACGTTGGATTTATTTAGTAAATTAAATGCAACTAAGTATGATGCTGAAGAGATGTTAATGACGGGACTGGGTTCATGTAAAGTTTATTCGATTGGTAAATTCAATATTCAAATGAAGATAGATGGCCACAGCTATGATGTTATGTTTTACATTGTTCCAACTAATGTTATTCCGTATACGGTGATATTAGGTCAACCTTTTTTGATGAATACAATTACAGTAATTGATAAAGGTGAAATTGAAGTAAGGCCACAGTTTTATGATAGTTCATACCTGATGTGTGTGCTTTCTTCAGAAGAAGATATAGCTATTTCCAGCGAAAAACCTATCGTTCAGGATATAATAAAAAATTATAGGCCGATACAAACTAAAGAAGCCCCTATAAAGATGAAGATAATTTTAAAAGACGATATACCTGTCACACAGCGACCAAGACGACTCGCTCTGACTGAAGAAGAAGTTGTGAAGCATCAGATTGATGAGTGGTTAGAAAAAGGCATTATACGCCCCAGTTATTCAGAATATGCAAGTCCACTTGTATTAGTAAAGAAGAAAGATGGAACCAACCGAGTTTGTGTTGATTTCAGAAAAATTAACCAGAAGATGGTTAAGGATGAATATCCTTTACCGATTATTGATGATCAGATAGATAAGTTGAGCAAGGCTCGAGTATTTAGTACGATAGATCTCAAAAATGGATTTTTTCATTTGCCGATTGAAGAAGACTCGATAAAATACACAGCGTTTGTGACCAACAACCCTGAAGGTCAATATGAGTTCCTAAGAGCACCATTTGGGCTCTCAATATGTCCAAAATATTTTACACGGTTTATAAACATTATATTCTCGGATTTTATAAGAAAAGGAATTATTTTAATTTTCATCGATGATATAATTATATTAGCAGAAGACGAAGATCAAGCAGTTCAGAGACTCCAATATGTCTTGAAAGTTGCAGCTGAATATGGTCTTGAAATCAACTGGAAGAAGACACAAATACTACAGCAATCAGTCGAATACCTACGACACATTGTTTCAAATGGAACGGTTAAACCATCAACAGAGAAGACTAAAGCAGTTATGAGATTTCCAGAGCCAAAGAGTTTAAAAGAAGTACATAGCTTCATCGGATTGACATCCTATTTCAGAAAATTTATTCAAGATTATGCTACGATTGCTAAGCCACTGAGTGATTTACTAAAACGAGGAGAATTCTATTTTGATCACGAACAAAGATGTGCATTTGAAAAATTAAAAGGTAAATTATGTTGTGAACCTGTTCTTAAAATTTTTGATGTGCAGCTAGAGACAGAACTTCACACGGACGCATCTAAGCATGGATATGCAGGCATTTTAATTCAAAAAGATCCGGTAGATTGTAGTATGCATCCAGTTCATTACATGAGCAGAAAGACGACAGAGTCTCAGCAAAAATATAGTAGCTATGAACTAGAAGCAATGGCTGTTATAGAAGCGGTGAAGAAATTTCGAAGATATCTAATTGGAATTCCATTTAAGATTGTAACAGATTGTGAAGCATTTCAGAAAACACTTTACAAAAAAGATGTATCAGCTAAAGTAGCTAGATGGATATTGTTCCTACAAGATTTCAACTACATTATTGAGCATAGAAAAGGTGATAAAATGCAACATGTTGATGCGCTTAGCAGAAATATATGTGTGGTGAATACAGAACTACATGCTAGAATAAAGAAAGCTCAAGATGAAGACAACAGCTTAAAAGCAATTAAAGAAGTTCTCAAGAAGAGTGAATATGAAGATTATTTTTTAGAAAATGATGTAATTTATAAAGGAGTACAGAAGAAGTTGGTGTTACCAGAGATGATGGACTTAGAAATGATCAGAAGAGTGCACGGAGGAGGACATTTTGGGAAGAAGAAAATCAAAGATATAATAGAACGAGATTATTATATAAACCAGTTGGATAGTAAAACTGAAAAAGTTATATCAACATGTGTACCATGTTTACTGGCAAGCCGAAAAGCAGGAAAGAAAGAAGGACTTTTAAACCCTATAGAAAAAGGAGATTTACCATTATATACTTTGCATTGTGATCATTTAGGACCATTAGATGCAACCAAGAAGTTATATAATTATATACTAACGGTGATTGACGAATATACAAAATTTGTTTGGATTTATCCAGTAAAAACGGTGACAGCTAAAGAAACCGTAGACAAAATTAAACAACATCAAAAAGATTATGGCAACCCAAGACGAATAATAACTGATCGAGGTACAGCTTTTACTGGAAATGAATTTCAGCAGTATTGTTTAGAAGAAGAAATTGAACACCTTACCATAACAACAGGAATCCCACGTGGTAACGGTCAGGTAGAAAGGATGAACCAAATTATTATATCTGTACTGGCTAAAATGTGTATAGAAGAACCAGGACATTGGTACAAGTATGTCAGCAAACTTCAGAGAGTTATCAACAGTACATACCAGCGATCTATCAAAACATCACCATTTGAACTGTTAATGGGAACCAAGTTAAGACTAAATGAAGACATCAAAATTTTAGAATACTTAGAAGAAGAAAATATCAAAGAATTTACAGAGAGAAGAGAAGAATTAAGAAAGCAAGCAAAAGCTCAAATATTAAAGATTCAAGAGGAAAATAGAAAAACCTATAATAAAAACCGGAAAGACGGAGAAAAGTACAAAATAGGCGATATAGTAGCCATACAAAGGACGCAATTTGGAAATGCTTTAAAATTAAAACCAAAATTCTTCAAAGGACAAAATACAAAGGAGCTAGGAAAAGATAGATATGAGGTCGAAAAGCTAGACCGAAGTAAGGAAGGACCGACAAAGACCACATCCGGAGTAGACTACATGAAGCGGTGGCCTTAGTTCAAACTTACCTGTATAAAGTCATCTACTTTACATTAAAATTTATTTTAAAATACTTGAAAGCATATTGGGCATGGCACTCTATCTCATTATTGTTATAACTTAAATTCATGAAGAAACAACAAAATTGTTATTGAATTCTGTATAATTATACTACACTAGAAGTGTCCCGCGGCTTCGCCCGCGTTAAAAAAATATTTTATTTACTTAAAACTTTTCTTTTGTAAAAACGATTCTATCAATAAAGACATCGAAAAAGAATTAGCCAAATCGGTTCACCCGTTTTTATGTTATCGCGTGACTAAGGCAATTCGGGATTCATATTTATAAATCCCGAAAAACCCAAAGTTTCAGACTTTGTTGTCTACCCCATTTCGAAAAATCCTACAACTCGTACTTTATCTCATCTTGTTTCGCCATACAAACTATGATTCCCCGTTCCGTATCCGGGAGGAATTTTGAGAAAATCTTTTCTGAGCGGATACCTACGCCATAATAACTATCTGCATTGTAAATTTCAGCGCAATCCAGCAAACAATATTGATTTTTAGACTTTGTTACCCCAGTTTATCCTGTTAAGGTGGCATTTTGAAAAAGTCTGAAACTCGTATTTACTTATTTATGTACTTGTGTGAAATGTCGAATAAAATAACTATCCAAACTTTGAACCCCCGCTTCATCCCCTTGAAGAGTGAATTTTGAAAAATTCTTTCTTAACCTATGTTAAAATAACTATCTGCATGCCAAATTTCAGCGCAATCCGAAACAATATTAATCTTCACACTTTGTTACCCCATTTCACCCTCTTAGGGGTGTAATTAAAAAAACCTGAAACACGTACTTACCTTTTTTTTACTGGAGCACTTGTATGAAGTTTCGAATAGAAAATACTATCTAATCTTGTTTCTGCATACAAACTTTGAACCCCCGTTTCATCCCCTTCAGGGGTGAATTTTGGAAAATACTTTCTCAGAGGGAACTAACTTCGTAATAACTATCTGCATGCCAAATTTCAGCGCAATCCGAAACAATATTGATTTTCACACTTTGTTACCCCCATTTCACCCTCTTAGGGGTGGATTAAAAAAAACTGAAACACGTATTTACTTATTTTTTTATTTGAGCACTTGTATGAAGTTTCGAATAGAAAAGACTATCTAAACTTGTTTCTCCATACAAACTTTGAACCCCGTTTCATCCCCTTCAGGGGTGAATTTTGAAAAATCCTTTTTCAGAGGTAACTAACGTTGTAATAACTATCTGCATGCCAAATTTCAGCGCAATCCGAAAAAATATTGATTTTCACACTTTGTTACCCCATTTCACCCTCTTAGGGGTGGAATTTCAAAAAAACCTGAAACACGTATTTACTTATTTTTGTACTGAAGCACTTGTGTAAAGTTTCGGATAAAAAAGACTATCTAATCTTGTTTCTCCATACAAACTTTGAACCCCCATTTCATCCCCTTAAGGGGTGAATTTTGAAAAATCCTTTCTTAGTACACCCCTACGTACTAAGACAAATATACTCTCTAAATTTCAAGTCTCTACGACCAGCGGTTTAGGCTGTGCGGTGTCTGTCAGTGAGTCAGTGAGTCAGTGAGTCAGTCAGTATGTCAGGACAAAGATTCTTATAGTATTAGATATTGAAACAATGTATGTATTCAAGTAGAAAGAGTTGTGATTGTAACAACACATAAGGGCATATCTTAAATACCTTTGGTGTTAAGAAGCTCATAACAAATAGTATGTACTTATTTGTTCTATGTAAATGAAGAATTATGTTTCAAAGATGTAATTTGTATGTAAACCTAAAATAATGTATGTTTTCTAATCTATTTAAATAAGATGCATGTTAAGATAAGATTGTATATTTACTACTTATAGTTAAAACCTAAACCTTACTACCTAGTTGCATAATTTTAAAATAACCTATGTATGTTTTAATGAGAAGTTAGTTAAAAGAATAGAAGTTATGTTTAAGTCGTTTGTTAATTAATAATTGTTAAGGATATGGTTATGGGTAAGAAATAATAAGAGATTAGTTTCAAATAGCGTATTGTGTAAAAAAGGGTTTCAAGTTAAAATAAGCTGTAAGAAAGTAGATTATTAATTTATAATAAGTACATTGGCACCAGTTATTAAGTTATTTAAGATGTAAGTTTTAATGCAGAATAGTTTATGTTAAGAGTCAATATTGTGTCGAAGTTAAGCATCAGTTAATAGTTTTGTGTATTTTTTGAAGATCAGTATAAGAGTTTTGTTTAAATTGTAAAGCGAAGAGAAATTTGTAATATTGTAACGTAGAGTCATATGAGAGAGCTAAATTTGTTTTTGTTTAACTTAACGTAGAAGCAGTCTGAGGCCAGACTATATTGCAGGAAGGCCGAGTTGTAGGATTTTTCATTTCGATAGATGGCAACACTAATTTGTAGACGAAGATATATTATCTGTGTAATCTTTGGAACGTTTTTATGCTTTACATCCAAAGCCTGTTTTATTTGTACGTGGAACATCAAAAGTGTAAGCGAGTAAGAAAATCTAGTTGCTCTCTCTCTAATTTTTTCACGAGGAAGAAAGAACGTGTGTGTACGGAATTGTATCGTTAAATATTAAGAATTACTGAAATAAAGTGAAAAAGCTTCTGCAAAACAGCCTTTTACTGGACAGCAAGCTCTACCCCACCCACCCCACATATATATATTTTTTTTTTAATGTTTGTTCGCGGATAACTTCGTCGTTTATGAACCGATTTCGATTATTCTTTTTTTGTTCGAAAGGAGATATCCTAAGTGTGGTACCATGGTAATTTTATCGAGGTATGATAAGTATCTCCAGAGATATTGAGATAAACATCTCAAAATTGGTACTGAAAATGAATAGCGCGGCATTGAAGTCGGTTGTTTTTTTAGTTTTTAAACGATATTATAAGTGTATATCCTACATATTATAAAACAAAGTCCCCCCGCCGCGTCTGTCCGTCTGCTCGCGATAAAATCAAATACTTATGAACGGATTTTCACGCGGTTTTCACCTATAGATACAGTGATTTATGAGTAAGGTTTAAGTATATAATTTGACAAGGTTTTGTGCAAATTGGTTCAAATATGATGATAATTGTTGGAAGGGTCGGAAAAAGTCAAGCCACCTGGGAGCTTTCATCGAAAACGCTGTCTAATACTTTTGCCCTTTGAGATATATATCAAAACAATGCATGGTGGGAAATTCCACTTTTATAAATCTACTAGCGCCCCGGCTTCGCACGGGTAGAGCATATATGCCTGCATTTTTGCATCAGTTTGTTGCGTCGAGTATGAATTTTAACGTCTTCAACAATCATCGTCATATTTCAACCAATTTACACAAAGCCTCAACGATTTATATACATAAACCTACCTCGTGAATCACTCTGTCTATTGGTGAAAACCATATAAAATCCGCTAAGTAGTTTTTGAGTTTATTGCGAACAGACAGACCGACGCGGCGGGGGACTTTGTTTCATACTGCGTTTATGCATTGACAACATAAATGAGCAATAATAAACATAAATCTCCCTGCAAGCTGTCTGCATTTTAATTAACTTTTTTGCCGGGTGGGAGCGGGGTCGTGTATGTGGGCGACGACCTTAACAAAGTTGCTAAACAGGCATCACAGCCTTATTAAAAAATTAAATAATAAAGTTAGTAACTTTCGAACACGCAATTCACCTTGTTTCAGTTAAGTAAAGGATTTTACTAGGAAACATGTTAGAACACAGTTGTTAGATGTTAGAACACAGTTGTTAGAACAATAACATTATACACATATTTACCTTTTCATTGGTAGGAACAGTGTATCTCAAATTGTGCCAAGGTATTCTAGGGCAACATGAGAAAACATTCTTAAGTTCAGTTGGGTTCAACATGCCGTCTTTGTCTCGGTCATACCTCTCAAATATTTGTGTCAAGAACTGTTGTCCTTTGTACGACAGCTCTGATGTACAACCCACCGGTACTTTTATGCTGAAAATTTAACCTGTGTTAGATTTTTATATGCTGACATATTTAATTTATTAAAGTGATAGGATTTTTGCCTTGGCCTGTGGCGGTACCACCACTATTGCAGCTTTATTTAGCCGTGCAATAGAAAAAGTTTTTCGTTTTAAAGAGCATTATTACGGATGTTGTGATATTCAAAATCTCGATGTCTCGAAGCGAAATAACGGGCGCAGTACAGTGATAGTACGGCGCAATATTTTGGCAGTACAGTTTTGCGTTTGTACCCTCTTTCTGTTTTAAGCACTCGTCATCGCTTACCATCAAGAGAGCGTCATGCTTGTTACCTAAATGACATAAAAAAATGTCAGTTGCTCTAAGACTGATTGACTACACTGAATAATAATTAGTAGACTTCAAAAAGAGAGAAGCTTATATGTTGGGCGCATATTTTCTACTTTGATGCCTATTCTTTCTATAATAGATTTAGGTATAGTAAAAATTCTTGGAAATAAAGCCATATCTGCAAGTACATAATCATATAATTTAATTTCTATCTACTCTACTTTTTTTTTCTACAGGCCGACTTACTTTGCATATAAATAACTATGAGTAAGGTCCAAACTCTCATCATATCCAAACTTGCGAAGCACCGTCCACGTGGTTTCATTCCTTCCTCTTTGGATGAACAGGCAGTGTAGGAAGATGAAGCCTCTTATTGTTATACAGTCATTCTCAATACCACAAGCAATGTTCTGTGCAATTACTGACTTTACTTCATCTAAAACCTGAACAACAAATATTGCATTAATGATTTAGGATATGTTTAACTGCCATACTCTTTTACACTAGTCCTGTCTTATTGTCTCACCCGAAGGCAGGTTTTTTTTTATTTCTTTAGGGTTAGCATTTGACCAGTAACACACCTATTGGTTACACTAGTCCTGTCTTATTGTCTCACCCGAAGGCAGGTTTTTAGGGTTCCGAACCCAAAGGGTACCAACGGAACCCTATTACTGAGACTCCGCTGTCTGTCTGTCTGTCCGTCTGTCACCAGGCTGTATCTCATGAACCGTGATAGTTAGACGGTTGAAATTTTCACAGATGATGTATTTCTGTTGCCGCTATAACAACAAATACTAAGAACAGAACAAAGTTAAAAATTAAAGAAAAGTTTAAAAAAGTTTTTTACGATAGCGCAGCGCCACCTACCTAGCATCAAAGATGGCGCTATCATCTTTACCTTAATCTGAATCTCGGAAGCGGCTCCAACGATTAAATAAAATTTAGTATACCTACAGGGGATTTCGGGGGCGATAAATCGATCTAGCTAGGAGTCATTTTCAGAAAATGTTGTTTTATTCGTGTTTTCAATAATCAACTTTATTGATAATCAACTTAAAATATGACTCTTCCCGGCATCTATTGGCGAGTAGAAGTACTGTGTCGGTAAAGCAATTAAGGCCCATTTAGACGGGGAGAGTTTCTCGTACGTTTCCTTACGAGAAACCATACGCTACTATCACAAGCAATAATCGCCATAACACAATCGTATCAAAATGTTTACATACAGGCAAGAACTAAAATCTCGCCTACGATTATGTCATACGAGATTCGCATATGACTTATCGCTAGGCGATAATTGCCTGTTTAGTATAGTAAGCAGATTCTTGCTTATGAGAGTCTCGACTTGTATAAACACGATCTCGTATGACTTTTTTCTAGTTCATACGAGTATTGTACAAATCGGGTTGAACCGTTTTGAGTGCGAGAATCGAAATACGAGAAAATTCTGTTTTGACCGACACTATCAATATTCTATTGCGAGTCAATTGTCGCCAGAGTGGAAGAGCGAGAGGTGTGAATGTTTAGACATATAATCTTTTTTATATTCCTTCGATAATCGTATCTTCGAGACGAGAAACTCTCCCCGTCTAAATGGGCCTTTAGTTGCTCTCAATAAAAAAAAATAGTATTATTATTCGTCAATAGATGTCGGGAAGAGTCATATTTGTCTGTTTAAGTGGCAAAAAATACCGAGCAAAGCTCGGTCAACCAGATATTTAATAATATTAATTACTACAATTACTATTACTACTATATAATACTATTCTACCTTTGTGTTAACGTTTACTTAGTTGGTGTTAGAAGTTCGTTAGAAATTCGATAGATGGCGTTCAGAACGCTCCGTTTGCGGGACAAAAGTCTGACTCGCACTTGGCCAGTTTTATTTTTTATTTCTTTAGGGTTAGCATTTGACCAGTAACACACCTATTGGTAAGTTAAAATGTGGTCGAGAATGTTAGCACGCTAGGCCTACAATGGGATCAGCTGTTCGGCTTCCTATTGAGCTGTGGCATGCACTTTTTTGTTAGCAGATTAACTAGCAAGCTAGCAGTAGTCTGTCAAGCTACAGTTCGTATTTTCAGCCTTTATGTATATTGTGATACTTAAATTTTTTAGACTAATTAATTTGTCATGGGTCATCTCATAGTCTAAAACATTTTTGATTGGTTATGGGTCAGCCAGTCGGTCAGACTTAGGTCATCATGGTAAATGTAATAGGTGACCACTGTGGTAGGCTCCAGCCATCGATCAAAACATCCATCAAACAAAGCCAGTCACCAAATATTTCACCCACTTCTACACAAGTACTATTCTGCTCTATAATGCATTATCAGTCATCACCTAATATAAGTTAAGATAGAGTGTAGTGTATGTGTTGGCAGTAAAAGAGAACAATATGAATAACAGTTACCTAGTGCGCTAAATACAGATACTTAATTAATTACTTATACACCGAATTGACGAACTAACTAGTACATACAGTATTACAACAAAATGGATTGTACATCATTGGCCTTATATGCAAAAGCTTACTTGAAATTAAGTGGATAAACTACCAAAATATTATGAAATCGAAGTCTTAAGTTGTCTTTCCTGAGAATGAGGCCAAAATTATTGTACTGAACCCTGGACTGTTTGAGTATTAATCAAATAGTGAGGGGTCCGATTTTATTTTTTTATAATTACTTTTATCAACTCAAGATTCGAATGAAGATATTTTTTCTTCAAATGGGTACATTATACACCTATTGAAATGATTTTACTTATTTAAATTGTAAGCATATAAATAACATGTTTCCTGTGTGCTACCTACCATGTGCTATTACACAATAAAATGCCTTATATATCTTGGTTTAAAAAATATATAAATTGTTTAAGATAATTATAATCGATTGTAATTAAAAATCAAATTAGTAATGCATTCAGTCATCATTACTTGATTATTACTCGAGCTGTCAAAAAAAATAAACATACAGACGAATTGAGAACCTCCTGCTGCTCTTTGGAAGTCACTTGAAAAGTTAAATAAATGGTTAGATGGAGTATAACTGTATGGAATGCATTAGTAATTACCTGTAATTGCAGTGGTGAATCGAAACATTTTTTCTGAAACATTGTAACTTCATAATCATCCAAGACCCCATCTCCATCTAAATCACAAATTTTGAATATCCTTGTCAGTGCTCTTTTGCATTTTTCTGTCAACTGTAACACAAACAATTTTTTTTTAATTACTTAATTCACAGAAAACTGTACTGTGATAGTTTGTTTTATATTAAAATATTGTTTGAAATGACATTACAAAATGATAAAAGTACCTATATACTCACTACTATTTGATGTTGACTGTCTTGACCTAGGTTTCGTGCATGTCCAATGCACTTCTGATGGTCATCCAAACCTAGGTCACAGCTGACATCAAATAGTAGTGAGTATAATAGTCAGTACTTTTATAATCATGATTCAAACTCACTATAACTATAAATCTAAAACATTCAAAATATTGTTTTCGAATGCATTTATTAAGTTTATATTTAATTTAAGGTGGGGTATTTTTTACTTATTTCAGAAACTCCTAGCAACTCAATATATGTGAAAGTTGCTATTAAGTTTGTTACTTCAAAACACTGTAATAATCAGTTAGGATAGTTATTTTAATCAAAAGTACATGCTGTCATATGCATCTATGCTACAGGCTGGTCCCATATATATTTTATCAAGATCTGATGGATATCTTCAAAATTATTGAAAAAAATATGATGTACAAATTGTTTGTACAAATGCTAACTACAGTATCTATTTTTAGGGTTCCGTAGTCTTGACAAGGAACCCTTATAGTTTCGTTATGTCCGTCTGTCTGTCTGTCTGTCCGAGGTTTTGCTAAAAGACCGTTAATATTAGAAAGCTGTAATTTTGTAGGGGTATGTATGGGTTTTGTATAAATAACGCCGATAAAGTGGTGAAATAAAATTATTATTTTTTTTTAAATTAATTTTTTTTCGGCGTCTTCCCCATTGTGTGGCGTATTGTTGAATAGGTCTTTTAAAATTACTAAAGGGTTGCTAATACCATTTACGAAATAAACTTTAAAGTGCAAATTTTTGTTCCAGTAGAGCGTCCCCCCCACCCCTCTAAAAGCTAAACTGCAGGCTTGAAAAATCTGGAAAATTTCGTGATAATAGTGCATTTCATTAACTTTAAAGGAAAACTATAGCTATTAAGATAACTTTATTAGTTTAGCAGTAATAGTTGTTGAACTTGGGTATTGGATAATTTTGTACCAAATACAAAATCCTTCGAATAAATCCTTTAAAGTGACCAAGACGAAGTACCTAGTTGCTTGTTTATAACAGGTAAAGACTTGCATTGAATAACGGGCTACTACGGAACCCTACACTATGCGTGGCCCGACATGCACTTAGCCGGTTATTATTTCATATTGTCTATCAATAATGTTTAGTAAGTTTGTCCAATTGTGACTTGCTGTACTACCTTTATCCAGTTTTAGAGTGACATTTAAAATGTGTGAAAGATGGTTATAGTCAGTCTCATCTTACCATTAATCAAAGCTAACGTTCTTACATACTAGGTTCATTAAACCTGTAGAAAATGCTTTATCTACTTACCTCTTGCTCATCTATTGAGTATATGGGATTTATAGGGTGCAATACAGCTTTCTGTGCATTGTAGAACATTTCCGATACATTAACAAGTGATTTAGCTGAACACTCTATGCATCTGTCTACCTCGGGATACTCTTCTGCAATATCCCAAATATTCTAAAAAAAAAAAAAAATATTTTGTCAAAAGAGAATCAGATCTTGAACTTTCAGAAATATATGGAATATAGTGTTACAAAATATCTTTAAGAATAAGATAATAATATTATTATAATTAATTATTATTTATAATGATCATTAATATCTGGGGTGAAAGAGTGGATAGCATACATATAAAATTTTAAAAAGGTACAGCATATTTTTGAGGATTTATTATTTATCAGACTTACATCAATAACTGAATAATCAATTAAATCTATCTTGTTTCCAACTAGAATTATAGGCTTCCTACATTCTTCAGGGCAGTTATCTCTGACAAAAGGCAGCCAATACGAAGCTATTTTGCTAAGCGTTTCTTGCTTCTCTACTGAGAACACTATGCATATTACATGAGCCCTCTCTATTTCTTCGGCAACTTGTTCCAATGTTTGTTCCGCAACTGCAATATCAGAAAAAGTTTCTGGAATCTGACCAATAACAATACAACAATGGAGATAATGTTCACATGCTTTCAACTCAATTAATTAACATCAAGATACATTATTATTCACTGATGTTTTGATATAAAAACTGTGTTAGATTTGGATTAAATGAATACATATATTTATGTAAGCGCTAAATTTGGAAATGTACTCACGGCAAATATCAACTATATTTGTTGGAACCTGTTCTGGTGTAACATCTGCTGGAATGGTGATCTCTTCTGCTTTGGGAGGCACGTGTTCCGTAAACTCCTCGGTCACTAAAGACAGGATCAGAGAAGTTTTCCCGACTCCAGGCTCACCCAACAACAGGATTCGAACAGTGCGGGGAATCGATTCGTAAACCATTTTTTTCGCTTATCCAAATTATTTTTGATTGTTATGGAAACATGTTGTACTGCGTGATTAAATTAATTATTGTTATTTTGTTTTAATTTTTAAACCTATGGTGTTATTGCCGTAATTTCGATATTCGACAATTTACCATACCATACCATTTTGCATTTTCAATCACAGACTCACAGACACAGAACACTATTACTCACGGGGAGCTCACAGACTCACAAAACACTACTACTCTGCCGAGCACAGACTTACGTAGTATTTATATTCTCTTTGCACAGCCGGAGAGCCACAGATTTCAATATATAGAAAAGTACTCTGTGGCCACAGATTCACAGAGTACAGTCCGGCAAGTATAACTTGGCGCGGCTGTGCGCCACTGTGCTTTTACTTTGTCCTTTGATAACAGTTTCTCTTAAAGCACTTTTAATTACTTTTGGCATTATTGAACTATTTTAATGTAGTAGATTTATCAACAATAATGTCGCGGTAATCCCTCAATTAATAATATAATTAATTAATCTCTCGGAATTAGTTCCAAAAACCACCACCGCCAAGTTATACTTGTGGGACTGTACCTTGTATAATACTGGAAACTAACTAACTGCAAAGATTACTATAAAATTTGATGTGTTAGAGACAGAGAGCACAGACTACAGACAGATGAGGCAGATAGTGAGAAACGAATCACAGATTAAATTTTAAATGTGAAACGAATTGATTGAATTGTCAAATATGACATGTTGTCAATTCAATCAATTCGTTTCATTATGGCTCGACAGGAATAGTGTATTTAGCCAGTGTCATGTTTCAAAATTCTTCAAGTTTTTGCGATCGCAAGCTGTGGTTCAAGCCATAGAGATGGGATGGGTAAAAGTCACATTTCAGGTTAAGGTGAAGTTATAGTCCAGTTCAAGTCATACCCTCTGTAAAGATGTGGACTTTTTAAAAGATATTCAGTGGAATTTTGGTGAGAACGCAAATAGCATGTTTTTCAATATTGTGTTGTTTTTCTACACTCGCACTCATTCAGCGGCACTTAATATATATATAGTAGTACCTACATCATTTAGGTACCACTGGCTGATTGTTAGAGAAGAACACACCCCTATCTAGGTTTCTTTCGTTGGGGCCGTTTTGATGTACATAGCAATTACAACATTTTGTTTAGATTATACGCTTAAATTTAATTTGTAAAAAATCTGCCGTGAACGATCTTTCTGTTTATGGTAAATCCATGCACTTTACAAATTTAGTAGATATTAAAATTCTTCAAGTTTTTGTGAATTCAAGCCATAAAGATGGATCAAAGTCACATTTCAAGTCAAGTTTGACTTATGATGTAGTCCAAGTCATACCCTCAGAAAAGATGTGCACTTTACTGAAGGCTCTCAGTGAAATTTTGGTATAAACTTGCTATGCTTACACATATCTTGTGGCGGAGCCGCAACTGCATCTGCAACAGAAACACAAATAATAATTATATATACATAAATCAATTAAATAAATAAAGTAGAATACTTACGTGTCAGCTGGCGCTGTGGCCATGTAAGCCTGTCCTGCATCGCCGAGAACAATAGGCCCGGCCGGTGCGCCGAGATAAGAAACCACGCGGCCGCCGGCCTCCTCGGAATGCATCCGCCGCAGCAGCAGTCTGTAAAGCCTACCACGCGAAGCGCACGCCGCCCGTTCTCTCGATATTTCAATTTATAATCACGTTTTTTAATAATTCTATATTTTAACTCATTGTCCAAATTCCATTGTAAATCTATTCCGTGTTTAGTTCTTTTCATTTGTCTCGTAAATTCATTTTAATAAACATTTTAATCAGTGGTGATATTTTGTGTATTTCTTACATTCACCCAAGTCACCATCACTTGCTATAACTTTTTTATAATTTTATAATAATATAAATATAAATATAATATAATATTTTATAATTTGTGGTGTGAACGCAAAATTAGCGGGAATGTGAAAAAGTTTTCGTGCTCTCATTGTATTTTTGGCTTAACTTTAGTATACCTACCATCGATTTAAGGGGGAGAAGGGGTGGGGGTTGTGGGTGGGAAGGTGAAAAACCCTCCCCTTGAAGGAAAAGTTGCGGAGTCCCCCCTTCAAAAGTTATTAATATATTATGTATTAAAATTTTGAGGTTAAGTATGAAAAATTATACTTGAAGTTATTATTTACAACCCGGGAATCCTTCCTGGGTTGAATTTAAATAGGAGAGGTCTGCTTAGTGCACTGCTAGTTAGTGTTTATCGTTTCAGAAATGTACTTGTACTTAAAAATTTCTAAGTCGAACACTAAGGCAAAATACTAGGGAACAGTGACCATTGCGTGACGTGCGCCGACGAGCGTAGCGAGGAGGGGAGCCGCGGCAGCGGCCGCGCGTCACTAGAGCCAACGCTATGGCGTTTAATTTATCTATAATTTAAATAATATCTATATAATTTTTCATACTTAACCTCAAAATTTTAATATTCATATCTTCATAACTTTTGAATTGGGGGCTCCGCAACTTTTTCTTCAAGGGGAGGGGTTTTTAACCTTCCCCCCACCACCCCCACCCCTTCTCCCCCCTTAAATCGATGGTAGGTATACTAAAGTCCTACCGTATTTTTTCCTGAACTTTGTGTTTTTCCAGTCAATTTTCAGCCAGTGTGTGGCCAGTGTCAAGTATTTAAATTCTTCAAATTTTTGAGATTTCAAGTCATAAAGATGGGTCAAAGTCACTTTTCAGGTCAAGTTGAAGTCATAGTCTAGTCCAAGTCATACCCTCAATAAACACCGACAAAGTAGAATTGGACTCGCCCACCGAGGCTTCCGTACCAACTTCTCAGACTAGGTTAAAGGACAAACTTAACTTTGTAGTTCGATCCTTAGAAAAAGTATTGCACCAACTACAAATTTTAAGTTCGTAATGGTAAATTTACCTTTTTTAGGGTTCCTTAGCTCAAAAGGTAAATAAAAGAACCCTTATAAGATTAATTTACTGTTCGTTTGTTCGTCTGTCTGTCTGTCCGTGTGTCACCATCGATTTTCTCAGAAACAGACCTAGCAAATTGAATTTCATACCAGAAACTGAGGTCTATAGTTCCTATTAGGTGTATAAAAATCAAGGTCCTAAGTCAACACGATAAAAAGATATGGGCAAATATAGATTTTCGCGAAAACTTGATCCGTACCAAAATTTACCTTAATTTTCAACTTCTTTTATTTTCAGGATTTTTCTTTACTTGTGCCGTAAGACCTTGCTTTTGACCTAAATTATTATGGGTCGGTTATGGGTCGAAAACCTATAGGTTACTTCCCGTTGACCTAGAATCATGCAATTTGGCAAGAAGCAAGGTCTTACAGTACAAATAAAGGAAATATTCTAAGAACTAACCTTAAATAAGGTAAATAAATAAAATTGTGCTATTGTGTGATTTATTTTATACTTAGTTGACCGAACTACCAAGTTAAGTTTGTCCTTATCCTAGTCTGAGAAGTTGGTACAGAAGCCTCGGTGGGCGAGTCCAACTCGAATGTTCTCTCAATGTATATATTCTCTATGGTGTGGATAATGTTGTCTTGTCACTTGTCGCTAGTATACAGTGCCACAAGTATAACTTGGCGGTGGTGGTTTTTGGAACTAATTCTCTTAATTGAAACTGTGAGTTTGACTTTTGAAAGATTACCGCGACATTATTGTTGATAAATCTGCTACATTAAAATAGTTCAATAATGCCAAAAGTAATTAAAAGTGGTTTAGGAGAAACTGTTATCAAAGTACAAAGTAAATTAAAAGCACAGTGGCGCACAGGCACGTCAAGTTATACTTGCCGGACTGTACCTAATCTTGTTGCCCTTGTTTGCTTGCGGCATTTGTGGTCATGTTGCTGTCATTAATGTCTTGACTTACTTGTTTTCTAATTTGCCATATATATACAGTAATCTGTGGTCTGTGGTTTTGTTGTCGGCCCGTAGCCCGTATAAAAAAGTACCCCTTCTGTGGTAGGACTATGGTTCACTGTGGTTGTCGGCACATGTAGTAATCTGTGGTTGTTGGTGTTTTCTAAAGAAAATGATGCGATTAAATAATTAGATTTATCCTAATTCTTTATAATAAGTAATAAAAATGGGTGAAATTAACAAGATGCAGAATGATTGGGACAGTGGAAAAGGCTTAAGAGAACCAGTTAAAACTTTGGAGGTTAGATTGTATTGTAACTCTTAGTTAAACAAATCACGATAAAACAGTGGCAACGTAACAAACATGCATGCATTTTACCGATAGATTAACATAATAAAGTCGGTTTATTCTTTGTGACCGCATTACGGTCAGACGACACGACCAATTTGACTATAATTTTATACAATAATAGGTGGAATGGAATAGGACAAATCCTACTTTTTTTTTAACTTAACGCTGGTGAAACCGCGAGGTACAGTTATTGCAAATAATACTGTCTATGTATGTATATACTCATACAAAATAAAGTGTTTTTGATGGTAATGAAAAGGTTTTTTTTTGCAGGATAAATGGAAGCTGGTTCCATCATTCCTACAAGTAAAAGGTCTTGTAAAGCAGCATATAGACTCCTTCAACTACTTCATTAATGTAGAAATAAAAAAAATTGTACAGGCCAATGAAAAAGTTTTCTGCGATGCAGATCCCTTGTTTTACATAAAGTATTTGAATGCCTATGTTGGTACTCCAGACCTTGAAGAAAGTTTCAATGTGTTTAAGCCAACTACTCCCCATGAGTGTAGATTGCGAGACATGACATATTCAGCTCCAATCACTGTAGATATTGAATACATAAGAGGCAGTCAGCGGGTTATCAAAAACAAGCAATTGATTGGCAGGTAATGGTTTATATTAGAGATGAAATGTATAAACGGTTACTATTCGGTATCCGGCCTATCCAGCCTTGTTTTCAGTATCTATCCAGATACTGGATTGTAATTTAGTATCTGGTCGGATTCCGTATAGAAGATTTGAAAAAAATCTAATTATTTTACACAATGCAAATCATAACAATAGGTTATGGCCACTGTTTTTAAAATTGCACTCGAACTGAGAAATAAACTGACACTGACGAGATGCGGCGTGCACATTTAAGAGAGTGATACAAAAATTAACTTTATTTACTACATAAAAGATACAAATTTCATTGAGTTCATTCCGCGGCTTCAGGCTGCGCCACACGGCGCAGCGATAATCCGCGTGCGTGATATAATAATAAGCCATTTATTCCAAACTTTGGGTTTACACGTTTTTGTAATGTTATAATATAATTAAAGTATTAAAGGATGTCCCGCAGTTCGGTGTGCCTCTTGGCATAGGCCTCTTCTAACCCATTCCACTGGGTTCTGTCTTGTGCTACCCTTCTCCAGTGGTGTCCAGCTGTAAGTTTTAGGTCATCCTCCCATCTTGTTTGTTGACGCCCTCTATTGCGTTTGCCGTCTCTGGGGTACCAATCAGTGACCCGTTTGCACCATTTGTCATGAGGATCTCGGATCATGTGGCCTGTCCATCTCCACTTCTGTTTGTCAATTTGGGTAATTATATCGACTACTTTAGTTTCTTCCCTTATAATGCTACTTCTTACTTTGTCTATTTTCTTTATTCCTGTAAGGCTTCTCTCCATAGCTCTCTGACAGCGTTTCAGCTTTTCTCTATGATGTCTGGTGAGTGACCAAGTTTCGCAACCATAGGTAATGACTGGGAGAATACATGTGTCAAAGACTCTCTTTTTAATTCGCATGTTTAACTCGTTTGATTTCATTACTTCTTTCAGGGACCAGTATCTCTTCCATCCATTTGCAGTTCTCCTGTCAATTTCTTTGGAGGTTTGGTCTTTGTGAGAGATTATCTGCCCTAGATAGATGTATTCTGTCACATATTCGAGCGTCTGGTTGTCAATATCTATGATTACTGGTTCAGAGTTTGTAAGGAATTTAGTTTTGTCTTTGTTCATGAAGAGGCCTACTTTTATGCTTTCTTCCATCAGTGATTTTATCATTGTATTTAAGTTTGCCGGGTTTTCTTCGAACAGGACTATATCATCCGCAAATCTTAGGTGGTTCAGTTTTACACCTTGCACATTTAGGCCGAAGTTGTACCATTCTAGTTTGCGGAAGATGCCCTCCAGGGCGGCTGAAAACAATTTCGGTGATAGAGGATCCCCTTGTATCACTCCTTTCTCTATCTTGAACTTGTTTCCTAGGGTTTCTAGTTGGACCCTTGCTTCGCTGTTCGAGTAGATGTTCTTGATAATGTTGGTATAGTTTGATATAGCGTGCGTGATACAAAATCTTTATATTTTACACAAAAGATACAAATCTTATTGAGATAGAATTGCCGCATTGGCCGAATGACCGCGCCGCGCGTCTGGCTGCATGACGGGAAACCACAAGCATTGTCACGTCGCTGTGTGAACTGACCCTTAGCGTCAACGGTTGCTTGAGCAAATAATCAGAATCTGCCTGCTGCCAGACACCATGTGTTAAGAATGGGTTTTTCATTAGATAACTGCTTATCCTGCTTCACTGAGGTTATTTTGTATTTTTGTGTACATAAGGAATTAAGCGTACCATAAGGTACCAAGGGTCTAACTCATCAAGGCATCAAGTTGAACATTATATCAAATACTAAAGGTATCAAGTTTATTTGATATACGTTTCAACTTGATACCTACACGCGCTCCTGAGAAAAAGGTCTTGATAGACAGACAGACAGGCAGACAACAAAGTGATCCTATAAGTGGCTCTCTTTTTTTCCTTTTGAGGTATGGAACCCTAAAAACTTATATGGTTAGCATCTCACAATTTTCATAATACTAGAGCCTCTAGTTACCTACTGATTGTTACACAGTACAGAACTACAGCATTTTGACGAAGTTTCCATCATCAAGCAACTAAGTGTTGTAACAATATACCAAACTGACTTCAAAGTCTTCTTGTTTTAGACTGATTTATTAAAATATGATAACTGAACAGTCGCATTGATATCAGATGATCACTTGCTTATTAATTGGTATCATAATAATGATTTTATTGTTTTATTAATCCAAGATTGAAAATTGTAAACAATCCGAAATTAGATCCTATCCTAAGATCAATCTCCAATTTGCTTCCCAATAACAATACATATACACAGTAACCCATCTTTTTAACCGACTTCACAAAAAAGGAGGAGGTTCTTTTTTTTTTTTTTGTGTGTATGTTACGCGATTTCTCCGTCAATAGTGAACGGATCCAAATGATTATTTTTTTAATAGGTAGGATACGTTTCCGAGGTGGTCCCATTTTAATTTTATCGAGATCTGATAAGTATCTCCAGAGATATGGAGATAAATACCTCAAACATAGGAGAATGTACTGGTTTTAGTAGAAGAGTCCCAAGAAGATTGTACACAATGGAGGTTGCTATTGCATATACTTTTGAAGACTAAAAAATATGACCTTGAATAATGTTTTTACATCTTTCTTCTCGTTGATTTTGGTTTTTGACAGATATTCTTACGGTAACTGTGAGCGAGATAGAAATAAAGGTGGGGATAATTTTTTTTTTTTTTTTTAAATATCTTATAGGCTAGCGTTTGACCACTATCTCACCTGTTGCTAAGTGATGATGCGGTCGAAGATAGAGAAGTGGACTAGAATGGGAACTGGCTCTCAAGGATAGCTGCCTGAACACATAAGATGTTTGGCGACAGATTTTCTAACTTGAGGGTGGTAGCTGGCCAGGCGGACACTAGATATGTCCTACCACCATGCGGGGGTTGTTGGTTTCTTAACGATGTTTTCCTTCACCGGAGGGCAACTGTGAGAAGCGCACATATATTTTTCGATCGAAAAATTCATTGGTGCATGGCGGTTTGAACTCGGTACCACGGCATCAAAGCCGACCGTTCTCCCTATTACGCCACCGGGCCCTCAATAAATAATTATATATTAATAATTATAATAAATAGTTATATATAAATATAAATAATTTGTCTTCACAGGAATGTTCTACCGGGCAAAGTCTTGTTAGGGTGCAAACTTTTTTAAACATACCTAAGATTTTTTTACATGACATGACGTTTGCCGAAGATTGCGGCCATTTCAGTCCCGCGACACTGCATACATTATTAAATAACTCAGAATTATGAACGTACTTTGTACCAACCAACACTGCAAAAAAAAAATTATAAGCATAATACCACAGATTATATAATAGTTACTACGTAAATAATACTTTCCGTTGTTAGGTTGGCTACACAGTGCTTTCATAATTCGGGTTTCAACAATATAGGGAAGTGCCTCTTATAACGTAGTAGAGTGATTCAGTACTCTGTAGGCCATATGGCGGCAAGTAATGTTAATAATCGCAAATAATACTTTTTTTTATATTCATTTTTTAATACAACTAGTACGTGTTATAAAAGTATTTGGAATTATTGTAATAAAATAGACAATTAATTATCGTGTTTGTCAGATGCTTTAATTGCACAGGGCCAATTTGGACATTTTCCTTTGATACCTTGATGACATAATTATTACTAGTGAATATTATCACGAAAGTGATAATATTCAAAGTCAATTTTTTTAGGGTTCCGAACCCAAAGGGTACCAAATGAACACTTTCTGAGACTTTGTTGTCCGTTCGTCCGTCCGTCCGTCCGTCCGTCCGTGTGTCTATACATATGTGCGCACTTTACAGATCTGTATCTTCTTAACCGTTATAGGTACATACTTGAAAGTATATATCCGTCAGTGTATAACGGCCCAGACACCAAATGTAATAGATGCATGTAATTTAATTAAAACTTGTTATGCACTAAAAAGGGTAAAATAAGTTATTTTTCAAAAAAAATAAAACCGACTTCATAATCACAAACAGGCAATCAAAAGCGAAAAATAATTTACTTAAAATTATTATAAGCGCTACCCACTTATCTATTTGAAGTCGGTGCCAGCCAAGTCTATTGGATAGTAGATAGATACTATGTATGTAGTAGTAGTAAGTAGGTACATGTAGGTTAGTAAGTAGGTAGATACATGTAGGTATTATCTATCTACTACCTATTAGACTTGGCTGGCACCGACTTCAAATAGATAAGTGGGTAGCGCTTATAATAATTTTAAGTAAATTATTTTTCGCTTTTGAGTGCCTGTTTGTGATTATGAAGTCGGTTTTATTTTTTTTGAAAAATAACTTATTTGTTCCTAGATTGTTGTCAATCCAAGCTGCTATCAGTTTTCTGATCTTGATTGTTTTGTTTATGCTTCAATTTTTAATTTCTCTGTATGGAGACACAAAAATAAGTTCATTTTATAATGATATCAATCCTAACATAAGAAGTTACCAAATGCAAATTATTAATGTATTTTATTCAAATGAAAATCAGTGCTCTGCTACAGCCACTATAGTGATGCATTATTATGCTGAGCATGTGCCCCTTTAGTAACCAAATTACCTTTTAAGGTCTCCGCACACATATCAACTTGGAAAGGAATTGTCACCGTATCGCCTCGAGCCGTTCAGTATTGTTTGTATGAAACTCCATACTGCAATGCACACTAATCGGAATCGTAACGTAATCGCCTCGCCTCGGAACAGGCTCCGAACCGCGATGCAGTGCGTGGTCAACTTGCAGTTCCCGCGCTTACGGCTCGTCGTCCCCGCGCTTACGGCTCGTCGTCCCCGCGCTTACGTCTCTCCGTACCCGAGCTCACGTCTCTTCTGTAAGCGCGGTGTCGCCTAGCCGTAGCCAAGTTGACGTACAGGAGCTGCTGATACGCTTTGGTTACGTGGATACGTTAGGTTGACGCCTTTCGCCTCGTTGACGGAGAGGCGAAAGGCGATACGGTGACGATCCCTTTCCGAGTTGATGTGTGCTGAGACCTTTAACAATATTGAATTAAAATTAGAAAAAAAAAAATAATAATTATGGCTATGAATAAATGTTTTCTTTCCTTTTCATTTAATCTTCTTCTATCGTTCTATTATGTTTGTTTTTTAACTAATATTTTACATTTTCAGGATGCCACTTATGCTTCGGTCATCAAATTGTGTTCTCACTAATAAATCTGACTATGAACTGTCGAAGTTGAATGAATGTCCACATGACCCTGGTGGTTATTTTATAATTAGAGGTTTGTCTAATTCAGTCCTTTTTAACCGACTTTACAAAAAGGAGGAGGTTCTCAATTCGTCGGAATCTTCGTCACCAATTACTCGAAGATGCCTGAACCGATTTGGAAAATTCTTTTTTTTCAAAGGGTACCCTTCACAGGTGGTCCCATTTAAATTTTAACGAAATCGGCCGAGCCGTTTTTAATATATCAACATTTGTAATACGACGCATTTACTTATCTCGACGACTTACTAGTTACTATAGAAGAAGAGTCGCAAGAACACAATGGAGGTTGCTATTGCATATACTTTTGAAGACTAATAAAAAATATGACCTTGAATAATGTTTTTACATCTTTCTTCTCGTTGATTTTGGGTTTTGACAGATATTCTTACGGTAACTGTGAGCGAGATAGAAACAAAGGTGGGGAGAATTAATTTGTCTTCACAGCAGGGCTAGCATGACAAGGGGACTATTTTGTTTTTCTACCTATCCGTGTTTTGTTTGGTGGCGAAGGCAAATTATAAGTAAAGTTTTTAGACAATTATAAACGCCCGCTGACTTTTAATCAGTTCTTTTTAATACGAAACAAAATCAAAACTCGGGGTTAAACTTCACCAAGCGTTTAAATTGTTGTGTTGATCTCCTGTCAGCGGCGAAAATCAGGGAAATAATTTTCCCCCGGGGATAAAGCCATGCTAGCTCTGCAGGAATGTTCTACCGGGCCAAGTCTTGTTAGGGTGCAACGTTTTTTTAAGCTTACATAATATTTTTTGACATGCCATGACGTTTGGCGAAGATGGCGGCCATATGGCGGCGATTAATGTTAATAATCGCAAATAATACTTTTTAAGATTCATTTTGGAATACAACTAGTCCGTGTTATAAAAGTATTTGGAATTATTTTAATAAAATAGACAATTAATTATCGTGTGTCTCAGATGCTTTAATGCACAGGGCCATTTTGGACATTGTCCTTTGATACCTTGATGACATCATTATGACTAGTGGATATTTTCACTAGCGCGGCATTTGAAGTAAATTTTTTAGGGTTCCGAACCCAAAGGGTACTAAATGAACGCTTTCTGAGACTTTGCTGTCCGTTCGTCCGTCCGTGTGTCTATATGTGCGTACTTTACAGATCTGTTTCTTCTTAACCGTAATAGGTACATACTTGAAATGTTCACAAAGTATATTACCCGTCAGTGTATAACGGCCCAGATACGAACTTTTTTATTTATTTATTTATTTATTAACAAAATCCACAGCCCTTAATTAACATAGTTTCAATGATATTGTGGTACTTAAGGCCAATAACAGATTTATTTTTTATTAATGTAACATATTTTTTCTGTAGACAGTCATACATTATTAATACTATTAGCTATAATATATATATAGTAATATGATATACATATTTAATTAAAGAAACAGTTTATGTGTCTGAGTGTGTATGTTATGCGATTAGAAGCTACATAGAAATAATACAAATAATGATAAAAAAGTATATACATGTGCGTTTGTGTGCGTAGATATGTTTATGTGTGTGCATGTGTGTGTCTATGTGAGTTTTCATAACATTAAAGTTGTTGTCACCAGTCACACTGAGGACTGACATTCAGGGCTAATGCCTTGATTCAGAATCTTGAGTATGTCACGCTTGAAATTTGTTTTACTATTACAGAATAGATCAACAGGCTTAAATTTGTGGTTATAAGTATTTTGCAATCTTTTGGCGACAGAATTTTGGGCATATTGAGTGCTACAGTGAGGAACTGCAAACAGTCTAGTGTGTCGAGTACGCTTTTTTGGACAACAAAAACACATGATCTTGTGAAAGAGTTCGGGGCAATCAATATATCCATTGCATATACCGTGCAGAAAGGCCATATCAGAGAGAGTTCTTCTATTTTCAAGTGTAGTTAACCTATGGTGGACACAAGACTCCTCGTAATCATTGGGACTAATATAACATCTATAGTTTAGCTGTTTTGTAAATTTATACTGAATGTTTTCAATGGTTTCTTTATATGTTACATAGTGAGGATTCCAAACTATGGAACAATACTCGAGCACACTTCTTACATATGAATTATATAATAGTTTTAAACAACCTAAGTCTGAAAAGGGACGACTGACACGCAAAACGAAACCAAGGCTTTTGTAAGCTTTATTAGTAATATGCTGGACATGATCCGAAAAGGAAAGTTTAGCATCCATCCTAATGCCGAGGTCTACAACTAAGTCTACTCTTTTTAAGTCTATTTTATTAATTTGATAAATGAAATCAATACTTTTTTTCTTTCTCGTAAAAGAGATATATTGACATTTACTTATATTTATACCTAAACGATTGTCAGAGTAGTATTGTCCCATCCTGATCAAGTCAGACTGCAGGTTTATACAATCATGCGGGTTCGTTATTTTCATATATATTTTTGTATCGTCCGCATACATAAGAAACTTTGCATGTTGAAAACATCTACCAATATCGTACAAGTAAGATGCATACAGGAGAGGACCCAAAATCGAGCCTTGAGGAACCCCAGAGCAAATCTCCATAAAATCGGAACGAAATCCACCGATGACAACTGCTTGAGATCGATTGCGCAAGTATGACTCCATCCATCTCAGCAAGTTGCCACGAATGCCCAACTCAAAAAGTTTCTGCAGTAGTATGATGTGGTCAACGCGGTCAAATGCTTTTTCAAAGTCCGTGTAAACCACATCTACTTGCGATCCACCATCCATGTCTCTAAGTACACTATCAATAAAGACTCCAAGGTTAGTTGCTGTAGAGCGACCCTTCAAAAAACCATGTTGCTCGATTGGTAGAAGAGGAGCAATAATTGGATATATGTGACCATGTACAACTCTTTCAAAAAGTTTGCTCAATACATTCAGAATAGATATTGGTCTGTAATTCTCAACCAAACATTTTTGGCCTTTCTTATGCACAGGGACAATGTGTGCTTGCTTCCACACTTTCGGAAAATAGCCGTCACGGATACATCTATTGAAAATCAAGGCTTTTATAGATGTAAATTAATTAAAACTTGTTTTGTACTAAAATACATAATTTTTCAAATAAATATAAAACCGACTTCATAACCGCAAACAGGCACTCAAAAGCGAAAAATAAAATACTTAATTAATTATTATAAGCGCTACCCACTTATCTATTTGAAGTCGGTGTCAGCCAAGTCTTATAGGTAGTAGATAGATACTCATCATCATCATCAGCCGGTGTCAGTCCACTGCTGGACCGCAAAAATAATATTTCCGCAATAATAAAATATATCGATTCTACCTACATGTATCTACCTACTTACTACTACTACATACATAGTATCTATCTACTATACAATTGACTTGGCTGGCACCGACTTCAAATAGATAAGTGGGTAGCGCTTATAATAATTAATTCAGTAAGTAATTTATTTTTCGCTTTTGAGTGCCGGTTTGTGGTTAAGAAGTCGGTTTAATTTTTTTTGAAAAATAACTTATTAGGTTTGTATGTCCTTTTCTATAATCTTAGTTATCTGTGTGCATAATTTTAGGTAAGTACGTCATCATCATTATCATACAATTTACATCCACTGCTGCACATAGGACTCTCATGGATTCACAAACCAAAAAAAATCACATGCCATGCTATTCATTAGACATTTTCAGTAGCAAGTTGAGGTGTTTTTCCATATCTCCGAAGTTACTCATCAGATACAATACAATACAATAACTCTTTATTGATTACCAAGAAGAAGAAAAAAAACTTCAAGTATAATAACAATATTCAGGTAATAGAATCGGCGGTCTTATCGCTAAGAGCGATCTCTTCCAGACAAAGAGCGATCTCTTCCATACAATCTTCAAGACAGATCTCAATTTTTATTAAATAAAGCAATTTTGTATATATATTTTTGTATATGTATAATTAATTGTACAATGTGACCAAACGGGGAGTATATTGTCCCAAAAAAATAATTGAATTTCGAAATCGGTTAGTGAATGATGAAGTTCTGCGGAAAACAAACTCCTAATTTTTCGAAGTCGGTTAAAATGTTCTTTATTTCGTACCAAAAGTATAATCATGAGACTTAAATTCTTACTTGATAAAATTATTGATTCCCCATACAAATTTCCAACACCATTTTCAGCCTCTTTACGGGATGATTTCCGGGATAAAAACTATCCTATGGCCTTTCCAGGGTCTCTAACTATACCAAAATGTCATCGAGATCGGTTTAGTATAAGTGATTCAGCACCGATGGATCAAACGAAGCAGGGTGGTAGGGGACCTCACTGCGCGTCTATTGAACCCCCATGTATGTACTACCATTTTGGATAGTTTATGAGATATATATTTTTACCTGTTTGGTCGACATTTTTTTTTCTGCAGAACCCTTAAACATAGGTAAATAATAGTTCTAACGGATGGTAGTATTATTATTTTACTCAAAAGTAAATACTTTCAGGATAGTTGAAAAAAACATACAAAAATCTCATTGATTTTTGTATGTTTTTTTTTGTCACTGTAAAAGGTCATTGTTGTCTTTCCTGCCTCCGTAGTGACAATAAACAGCGAAATCTACATATTTTCAAAACTAATAAAAGTGAAAAAGACGTTAAAAGTTAATTCATAGTAGCACTATTCAGGCTCATTTTATATCAAATCAATTTTTTTTCCTGCTGCATATAGCGATTCAACTTATACCTACTTATTGTATCTAAAGATCTACGAAAGTATGGGCAAATTTTAAAAAACTATTTGTTTTTTTTGTATTAGCCTCCCAAACTTTATGTAGTAGCATTGATCAATGAGTTTTTGCTAGTTTTTTTTTTATTATTATGAAAGTATGTATTTACTTTTTGAGTAAAATAATAATACTACCATCCATGAGGTCTATTATTTACCTACGTTTACAAAAAAAATATTACCGCCCTAGCATAAAGGGTTCTGCAGAAGAAGAAGGGCGGTAAAAATATTTAAAAAAAAATCATATCTCATAAACTATCCAAAATGGTAGAACGTACATGGGGTTCAATAGCTGCGCAGTGAGGTCCTCTACCACCCTGCTTCGTTAGATCCATCGGTGCTGAATCACCCTGTATATGATCACTACATATTATAACACAAAGTCCCCCGCCAGGTCTGTCTTATCTGTTCGTGATAAACTCAAAAACTACTGAACGGATTTTCATGCGGTTTTCACCGTGATTCATGAGGAAAGTTTATGTGTTATGTATTCGTTAAGGTTTTTGTGTAAATTAGTTGAAACATGACGATGATTGTGGAAGACGTTAATTTATACTTGACGCATAAAACTGATGCAAACAAATGCAGGCATGATCTGATCATGATCATGATCCCGTGCAAAGCTAGGGCGGGTCGCTAGGGTTGGAGGAAACTCTGTAGAATACAGTATGATCATTTAATATTTTAGTTAATTTAATCTCTATGGGTTAACTGCTCCCTTTTCTGTCCATAGGTCAAGAAAAAGTAATTCTCATCCAAGAGCAACTGTCCAGGAACAGAATGATTGTGGATGAGTTCAAAGGTGCCATACAATGCCAGGTTACCAGTTCAACACATGAGAAGAAGACTAGGACCAATGTGATTGTGAAGAATGGCAAATATGTGCTGAGGCACAATGCAATGTCTGATGTGAGTATCTTGTGTAAATTCCCTTGTAAATTATAATTACTGTTCTGGCGTACATCATATGGTGTGTAAGGTTCAAAGGTTGATCAGTGGTTCCAGCAGTTCGGCCGAAGCTTACCACTTCTCTCTCATTTAGTTAGGATTAGGATTAAGGAGTAAAGTCTGCAACAGAGCAGAAAGTTACCAATGACCATCATGTGGGTGACAGTAACCTCAAATAAGTTCACGGGAGGTAGTTCTGGATAGAGCGTACATAGTATATGCATGGGATGACAGTGTGTCACCTTCTGCACCCCATCATTTCGCTCGCGTTGAAAAATATCCATAGTCCTATTCAACCCTCTTGGTTATCTGTGTGTCAAATTTCATCCGAATCTGTTGAGCCGTTTTTGCGCTTTTGACTGATTAGCAAACATTCACATTTTTAAATTTATGATATTAGTAGTAATTTTGCTTACAATATACTACTATACTACATAATTCATCATCATCAGCAGCCGGTGTCCGTCCACTGCTGGACGTAGGCCTCTCCCAAGATGCGCCACTGAGCCCGATTCGGCTCTTCTTTACCAGTCACTGCCCACCGCTTTGCGTATGTCGTCGCTCCACCTAGTTACAGGGCGTCCTACGCTACGTTTGCCGATTCGCAGTCTCCACTCTAGGACAAGTCTACGCCAACGCTTATCAATCCTTTTTTTTTTTTTGACCCAGGAAAATCCTTTATGGATACCTCTTGCCCGGGGGAGCGAGATAGTTATGTGGGACTCGCTGCCTGAAGGGCAGGATACCGCACTAAAAACCTGGGGGGAGGCGTCATCCACCGTTGTGGAGCAAGATGGGGTTGCGCTAGCATTCACCAACTTGCCCCGGTGGAAGTCCCAAATGAGCCTCTGCCGCTGCGGAGGGCTGACCCTGCTCACCAAGGTCAACCCTCAACCGTCATGTGGGGAGTGCAAGCCGTTGGAGAGTCCCCCGAACCTCCAACAGTTACCCCACAATGACAGAGGAGTGTGGCACCTGGCCTCACATCCTCCGTCCCTCTGATGACGTGTGTGCGAAGAGCAAATACCCCTACTCGCACACCGTCCGCTGTTCGACTCGCATGCCAGTGCCAGTGCAGTGGCATGCGAGACCCTACTCTACGACCGTCGCCGGCCCCACCACTCGGCCCTGTCGGACCCACAGCCTAAGAGGAGTGTGGCTCGTCTTCTCCTCAAACTCACCACACCCTCTATCCCTCTAATGACAGGTGTGCGAAGGGTAACTACCCCTACTCGCACACCGTCCACCGTCTGGCTCGCATGAAAAGACCATGCGAGCTGCCCTCTTGCAGCCAATGCCGGCCCCGCCACTAAGTCCGAGCATTATGCTCAGACCCACCACTGGGCGGCTCCCACCACCGAGCCCGCCCTGCCCCGTCACGCTGTGCCCTCTGCTTAATATCAGAGGGACACGCGGAGGAGTCCCTCACGTCGGAACTTCGCTATCGGTCGACAACTTAACCCAGGCTTTTTTTGGCCAGGCCATCTTTGGCTGGGAAAAGTTGTCGGCCGATACTCAGGGTACACCACGAGGAGGTGTTCCGACCCGCATCCCAACGCTTATCAATCCTGCGGCAGATATGACCAGCCCATTGCGACTTCAGTTTACTTATCCGTTGAGCTATGACAATAACTTTAGTTCTCTGGCGAATTACTTCGTTCCGGATTCGATCCTGCAGAGAAATACCGAGCATAGCTCTCTCCATAGCTCGCTGAGCGACTTTAAATTGGTGGACCAGTCGAATTGTGAGTGTCCACGTTTTGGCTCCGTATGTTACGTGTCCGTATGCATTACAGGTAGGACGCACTGGTTGAAGGTTGAAGACTTTTGTCTTTATACACTGTGGTATAGGCGACGAGAAGACTCGACAGTTTTCCGAATGTTGCCCAACCCAGCTGAATTCTTCTCTGGATTTACTTCTCGAAGTTGTGTTTGCCTAGTTGGAGCGTCTGCCCTAGGTAAACATACTGCGTAACAACTTCGAGTGGGATTCCATCTACGGCAATCGGTTCCGGAACAACGTGCTCGTTGTACATGACTTTGGTTTTATCCATATTCATCCGGAGACCGATGCGACGAGAAGAATCGGCTAGGCCAACATCCTTCAACATCCGTTGTAGGTCCTGCAGCGTCTCTGCCATAATGACGATGTCATCTGCGAATCCTAAGTGAGAGATGTACTTGCCGTTCATTTTAATGCCACAATATTTTCAGTCCAGCATCTTAAACATATCCTCCAAGGCGTTAGTGAACAGTTTCGGGGATATGACGTGCCCCTGTATCACTCCTCGACGCAGGTAGACATGTTTAGATCGCTGGTTCTGTACTTGTACAGTCGTGGTTACGGCATTATACAGACATCTCATCACTTCGATGTATCGCCAGTCGACTTGGAAACGCTGCAAGAACTCCAGAACGGACCAGGGCCCCTAGACAAAATCCAATTTCCTGTTTCCAGTCAAACTAAACTAACGCAATTTCAAAATGTATGGGAACGATCTTTGTTGCGGAAACATATATGTCATTCCATACATTTTAGCTTAGTGAGATGGCTTCTACCTAGAGGCTGGGTGAACACCTTCGACCGCCGATTTTGCTCAATTGATTGTTTTATAAAGAGCGTGTTAGAGGATCGGATGTCGCGTCGTACCAGCTTCTTTATGGTTTTGTTCCGCACCTTGTTAGTTGACAAAGCTGACAAAGGGTCTGTTCGTCTCTCTTCCATTAGCCGAAGTGTTTCTGTCGAAAGTTTGGACTTTTTTCCCGTACGCTGGCTCTCGCAAAACTTTGTCCCTACATCCCTGAGGATTTCCACCACTTCTTCGAGTTTCTGGTCTACGGAAGTGTTTCTGTCGAAAGTTTGGACTTTTTGCCCGTACGCTGGCTCTCGCAAAACTTTGTCCCTACGTCCCTGAAGATTTCCACTACTTCCTCGAGTTTCTAGTCTACGTCATCTGTGGTTTCCAAGGCAGCGAATCAATTTTTCAATTTTAATTGGAATGTTTCGGACGCAACAGCGGTTTGGAGTAGGTTTGGTCGGAGCGTGGACTTCATTAATCGGAATTTCTCGGCATTGAAGTCAATATCCAGAGAGCCTCGTACAAGTCGGTGATCACTTCCAGTATTAAACCTAGTGATCACTGAGACATCTCGGAATATACGCCGTTTATCCGTAATTATAAGGTCAATCTCGTTTTTAGTCACAATGTCGGGGCTTTGCCACGTCCACTTCCTTTGGGGCTGTTAAGAACGAGTTCATCAAGAAAAGTCCCTCTTTCTCGAGGAAATTGACGAGCATTTGCCCCCTGTTATTCCTACTCCCAAATCCGTGTGGTCCTATTGACGATTCACTGCAAGTCTGTACTCACACTTTGGCGTTAAAGTCTCCCATGACAACATTGTAGTGAGCCTTGGAGGTGATGTGTATAGCTCTAGAGATATCTTCATACATGCTCTCCACCTCCTCATCCAAGTGTGCCGAGGTCGGTGCGTAAACTTGGATAACCTTGAGGCTATACCTCTCGGTTACCTTAATTATGAGGTACGCTACCCTGGTCGACACACTGGAGATTACTACAACGTTGTCACTGAGAACCTTGTTGACCAGAAACCCGATGCCGCTTTGAGATGGCTGATCTCCTTCTCTGTAGTACATAAGATGGCCCGATTCTAAGGTTATGGTTCTTTGGACTTCACATTACCCCAGGATGTGCCATCTTATGTGTTTCAGCTCCTCCTCCAGCTGCGCCAGATGATCGCCAGCCGAATCATGCGTCCATTGTAAGTTGCAAGGGTCAGTTTGTTTTGGCGGCCTACCGTAAGCCCGGGGATTCTTATCACCCCCCGCCCTGCCGTAACCGTGACCGCCGCCGTGGTCAGGAATAGCCGGGAACTGGGAGCCGCGGTATATTGTGACCTTGCATATTTATTTCATCCCTAGGGAGGGATATAATTAGATAAAAAAATATAGGGTAATTAATACTAGATAAAAATGTGGTTATTATTTGATGTAAATTTTGTTATGTAATTTTGATATAGAGTTAATGTTCCAGGATATACCAATAGCTGTAGCATTCAAAGCAATGGGCATCTGCAGCGACCAGGAAATAATACAGCTCATTGGCACGGATGATAACACTTTGAAGAAAATGGCTCCGTGTCTCTTGGATTGCCATAATTTAAAGATATTCACACAAAGCCAGGCTTTGGCTTATATTGGAAGCAAACTGAAAGTGAAAAGGTAATTTTCATGTTTCATTCTTCAATACAAGTAATTAAGTAAATTAATTTTATTTTATCTGATTATTCCTGCGCGCTGCGTACAGATTAACGCGTACACTTAAAATATACGATGAAAATAGGCTATAATGTAACCTTTTCAACACATTTGCTCAAAAAATGCATTTACAAAGCCTAAATCGAAAGTAAAAAATTACGCATCATTTATATGATATGGTGTGCTTGCAGGTACTCAGACATCTCTTTTTTTACGACACGACTTGCAACTTTCGCAGTCAATCGTCTAAAAACGCTACCAATGGCTATATGCCTCAACCCACCTTTTTTAGTTAAGGCACAAAGGCGTAAGAAGGGTACTCATGATTTAGGTAAAATTATAAAGTCAAATAATCATCAATTAATCAAAGATTCACTAAAATAAAGGCATAAAGATAAAAACGTTATGAAGATCTTATTAGGTATAACAATCTAATACTATAAGAATCTTTGTCCGACTGACTGCTGACTGACTGACTGACTGACTGACTGACTGACTGACTGACTGACTGACTGACTGACTGACTGACTGACTGACTGACTGACTGACTGACTGACTGACTGACTGACTGACTGACTGACTGACTGACTGACTGACTGACAGACAGACAAGGCACAGCCTTAACCGCTGGTCGTAGAGACTTGAAATTTGGAGGGTATATTTGTCTTAGTACGTAAGGGAGTACTAAGAAAGGATTTTCCAAAATTCACCCATATAGGGGATGAAATAGGGGTTCAAAGTTTGTATGGAGAAACAAGATTAGATAGTCTTTTCTATATGAAACTTTACACAAGTGCTTCAGTAAAAAAATAAGTAAATACGTGTTTCAGGCTTTTCGAAATTCCACCCCTAAAAGGGTGAATTGGGGTAACAAAGTCTGACATCAATATTGTATCGGATTGGGCTGAAATTTGGCAAGCCGATAGATATTTTGACGTAGGTATCCGCTGAAACGTCTGACACACGTGCGGACAAACTCGCGTACTATAGTAAGCCCGAGACGAATGGACTGTTGATGTCCAAGAAGTCATGTCTTCCTCTCCCTTTCCTTACTAAAGCCAAGGGATAGGCACTTTTTCACGACGTGGTCATCTGGTTGTCTCATCACGTATCCGATTTGAGAGGGGCCGTTCGCCTTATGGTATCAGACGACTCCTTTGCACAGCAAGGCTCCGACACTTTAGCCGCCTTAAAGCTTAAACATCCGGGTCCGTCGCGTCCACTGAATCCTCCACCGGTGCCGGATTTCTTGCTTGCCGGTGCTTCCGTTTCGGTGGATGATGTGGTTGTAGCACTTAGTTATTTTTATAGCGGATCTTCTGCAGGGGTAGACAACATTCAATACAATTATGCCATTGCATTCAACACAATTATTAATTATGTCGCACAGCTTACCTGCCGCCCAATATCGAGCTCCTTTCGGAATATGACGAAGCACCGGTATTCTTTCACGCATCGTAGCGAGCGTTTCCAGTGGACATCGTTGCGAAGTCATCGCAGGCGCCTGGGAGGCTTGTGTTGTATCCGGGACAATAGGCGTAAGCTGTGAGGTAGCGGTCGGACGCGGCACATTTTTGTGCTTGCGCCCAATGTGAACTTTTAGTCCATGAGCACTGAATATACGTGTAGACTGAGGGCAGTGAGCGCAAGTCAATGGCGTAAGAAGGGTACTCATGATTTAGGTAAAATTACAAAGTCAAATAATCATCAATTAATCAAAGATTCACTAAAATAAAGGCATAAAGATAAAAACGTTATGAAGATCTTATTAGGTATAACAATCTAATACTATAAGAATCTTTGTCCGACTGACTGCTGACTGACTGACTGACTGACTGACTGACTGACTGACTGACTGACTGACTGACTGACTGACTGACTGACTGACTGACTGACTGACTGACTGATTGATTGACTGACTGACTGACTGACTGACTGACTGACTGACTGACTGACTGACTGACTGACTGTCTGACAGACAACGCACAGCTTAAACCGCTGGTCGTAGAGACTTGAAATTTTGAGGGTATATTTGTTTTAGTACGTAAGGGTGTACTAAGAAAGTATTTTCCAAAATTCACCCATTTAGGGGATGAAATGGGGGTTCAAAGTTTGTATGGAGAAATAAGATTAGATAGTCTTTTCTATATGAAACTTTACACAAGTGCTTCAGTAAAAAAATAAGTAAATACGTGTTTCAGGCTCTTTCGAAATTCCACCCCTAAGAGGGTGAAATGGGGTAACAAAGTCTGAACAACAAAATATTTTTTCGGATTGCTCTGATATTTTGCATGTAGATAGTTATTACAACGTTAGTTTCCTCTGAGAAACGATCTTCTAAAATTCACCCCTTAAGGGAATGAAACGGGGGTTCAAAGTTTGTATGAAGAAACAAGATAAGATTGTCTTTCCTCTTCGAAACATCGCACACGTACTTCAGTAAATCAATAAGCAAATACGTGTTTCAGGCTTTTTCGAAATACCACCCCTAAAAGGGTGAATTGGGGTAACAAAGTCTGAAATCAATATTGTATCGGATTGGGCTGAAATTTGGCAAGCAGATAGATATTTTGACGTAGGTAATGATTTTTCAAAATTCACTCTTTAAAAGGATGAAGCGGGGGTTCAAAGTTTGGATAATCATCTATTTAATTTTAGTTTTAAATAAGTGTATGATATATATAATATATATATAAATGCATGATTTTTAAATTAAGAATATTGTACACCAATTTGTTAATCGAATAAATTCAATTTTAATCATTTTATTCGGCATTTCACACAAGCACTTCTGTTAATAAATAAGTTAATAAGAGTTTCCAACTTTTTCAAAATGCCACCCTGAGAGGGTGAAGAATAGAATAGAATAGAATAACTCTTTATTGAACACCATTCAGAAAACATTAAAAAACTTAAGTAAACATTCACAAATAAGTGTTACAAAAGGCGGTCTTATCGCTGAGAGCGATCTCTTCCAGACAACCTTTGGGTAATGAGGATTTGTTTAATGAACATGGCGGGGTAAATATGGTGTTAAATACCTTCACTAAAATAAATAAGTAAATACACACACTACACTGCAGATACATATAATACATAAATAATATATTTATCAATAAACATTACATATACTATATAAATAAATATAACAAGGAGAGAAAACAAAAAATCAGTAGGTAGCAATTTATTCTTACGAGAGATAGTGAGCTTTGACACGTTCTTTGAATGTAGTAATGGTCTGGCAACGTCTTACTTCAACTGGTAGCGCATTCCAGAGTCTTACAGCTTGTACTGAGAACGATTTATCGTAGAACGAGCTATGATGACTAGGCATCAACAATGTATGAGTTTCTAAAGACCGTAAAGAGAGAGAATTCGAAGTGTGTAGGAATTGGAAGAGGTCTTTAAGGTAGGGAGGAGAAGTAGGATTAAACAAAATATTAAACAGGAGGGTAAGGATATGAGCATTGCGGCGAAGGCGGATGGGTAGCCATTTTAGATTTGAACGGAATTCGGAGACGTGGTCATATTTGCGTAGCCCAAATATGAACCTAATCGCAAAATTTTGGAGTCGTTCGAGCTTGTTTAGCTGTTCCTCAGTGATGTCCAGATAGGCGGCGTCGGCGTAATCAAAAATAGGAAGAAGAAGAGACTGTGCAAGCGCAGCTTTAGTGGCAGTAGGCAAGAAATTTCGTAATCTTCGCAGTGCACCCGCGGCTGCAAACATTTTGTTACTGACAGCAGTCAACTGAGGACCCCAAGACATGTGCTGATCGAATAATACTCCCAGGTTCTTGACAGTTTCACTGTAAGGGATGGTCACCCCATTAAAAACGACATGCGGTAAAATGCTTCGATTGGTTTTTGACACAGTTCTAGAACTGCCCACTATAAGGACTTGCGTTTTATCAGGGTTAATTTTCAGACCATGGGATTCGCTCCACTCAGATATACAGCGTAAGTCGGCATTTACACGTTCTACAGCAGTTGCTATTTGATTCAGGGGCGCGTGACGTGAAAGTGCGTGACGTGAAAGCGTGAAGTGGAGTAACCAAGTCTGAAAATCAATATTGTTCCGGATTGCGCTGAAATTTAGAATGCAGATAGTTGTTATGAAGTAGGTATCAGCTCAGAGAGGATTTTCTAAAAATAATAAGTGATTCCCTCCGGATATTACTTAAGTATTATTTTTAGATAGATAGATAGAAAATTCTTTATTGTCACACCTAATAACTTAAAAAATAACATACAAATCATTCATTTTATTAGTGTTACAATGGGCGGCCTTATCGCTGAAAGCGATTTCTTCCAGGCAACCTTTGGATGGAGAGGACTTATAGAAAAGTAGACAATAGACGGAGGTGTTTCTAATATAAGTTAAAAAGCAAAAAAACTAATATACCTACTAACTTTACTTCCTAAAGATACTAACATACCCTACCAATTAAAGACTTACTAACTAACATTAATATACAAACCAATATAGGGGAAAATTTACAACATTTGATAAATAAATAGCAATTTCAACTTTATATAATAATATCTGCAGTAGCAAATATCTAGGATTGTTGACGGAGAAAGTGATTTGACTTTGACCTGCGTCCTGAATGTATTTGGAGACTGCGCTTTTCTAATGTTCACGGGCAGTGCGTTCCACAAACGTAAAGCACGCACAGCAAACGATCCGTCATAAAAACCCGTACTGTGACTGGGAATCTCAAGGACAAGATTCTCTGATGACCTCAGCTCAAAACTATTAGAGTTGCAGATAAATCTATTTTTTTTTAAATTATATAAATTTTATATATAAACTTATAGATTTACTTAAGTACTTCTGTAAATAAATAAGTAAATAAGTGTTGCAGGATTTTTGCATTGCATTGCGAGGGAAAAGTCTGAAAATCAATATGGCTTTTCAGGTTTTATAAATATGAATCCCTATTTTCCTTAGTCACGATATATACTGAAAACGGGTGAACCGATTTGGCTTTTACTTCTTTGATGTCTTTTATGATAAAAAGGTTTTAAAAAAATAAAAGTTTTAAGTAAATAAAAGATGTCTTTACCGCGGGCGAAGCCGCGGGGCACTTATAGTTATGTATAAAGATTGATTAATGTTATAAAACAACGAAATTTCAAACAATATAATTGAAAACGTTCCTGTCGTAATCGTAACGTCCTGTTACGACGGTATTATGCGGCTGATAGTCGGACAATCAGTTCCATTCGGAACATGATTTGTACTGCAATTAGTCTGCGTTTTATTTATCTATTATGTTTCATTATTTCACAATTTTTTGGATAAAAATTGTCTGAAGTACTGAAACATGCACTGGGTTGCGGGTGCACGTAATGGTACGGTTGGCAACCCTACATTAATAAGGGGAATTAAACATGTGTTTTAAGTGTGACGTTCGACGTCTAGATGAAAGCTGAATGGCTCAATACCTTTGTTTTTTTTTTGTAAATTCAAAGCGTTATGTTTCTGTTATATCTATATTTTTTGTTGAATATGATCTATTTAATGTTATTTGACGTGTGTAAGTGCTAATTTTTAATTTGCCCATATACTGAATAAATGCTTTGACTTTGACTTTGACTTTGAAAAAAAAAAACAGATTGCTATTCTACACTTGTAGGAAAATTATTGTACACAAAAAATAATAATAAGAAAAACAACAATCAAGTCAAATGAAAATTGTCATAGGTAGTGAATACAATCATTCATTCATGTTATATTAAATCTAGGTTTAAAATAATTTAATTACAAAAAATCATGATCAATTTTAACATTTATATCGACGGCTTCATAACAAAGGGGCGGGCGTACAAGAAAAAATGCCGTTTTAAATTTTCTAATGCTATAGAGTATAGATAGTACAAAACAATCGACCGCTTGTGTATTTCCGTAAGATCCCGCTTTTTGATGTTTAAACAGTTCTCGCTATCTGTTTTGAGTAACTGGAGGTAATAATAAACAGCTTGATCAAGGACTCGATGTTACTTATGAATCCATACCCAAGAATAGTATTGTGCGTGTCGTCGTAGTGCAGCATAATTATCAGAGATGGTGCTTTTGACAAAAATGCGACGGGGTTTATTTTATTTTTGGGATAACATGAATCTTTCCAAAGTATCCACAGATTTTCAGACACATGCATGTAAACACTCCATAACAGACACGAGAACTAATCACTGGCGAATTTATTGTTTGGAAAGAGATGCACTAGCAGTTGATCATGGAACTGAGACCGAATTTCGTTGGCGATTTGTTTATCGCAATTTTCTTCACTTTTACCGAGAGATTGAATATGTTCCAACAACCGCCGGGATTCGCTTGAGAAAAAGAAGCAAGTTTGCCGACGAATATCTAATAATTTAATTTAAATACAAAAATAATATACGGAACAACTTTTTGTGGTGGGCGAGACCTACCCTCTTCCCCTGCTGGGTGGGGGCTTGAATGGTAAAAGATAATAGTTATAGTGAGTTGTAATCATGATTCTAAAAGTACCGACTATTATACTCACTACTTTTTGCCGTCGACTGTCTCGACCTAGGTTTCGTGCATGCACTTCCTCGGGAGTTTACGCAGCGAGATCGCGACGACCACTGACACTGACACTTCAAATAGTAGTAAGTATAATTGTAGGTACTTTTATAATCATGTTAAAAGATCGTAACTAATATGACACAGGTTTTATTTATATCAATTACGTAACAAACTAAAAAAAACACGTGAACGTTGCAAAATACGTGCATATTTTTTACATTTTCAATCATAATGCGAAAACGGGACCGTTGAGGTATCTTTTTTAGAGTTCCGTACCAAAAATGTACCAACGGAACCTTATTACTAAGACCTCGCTGTTCGCCGTCGTCTGTCCGTCCGCTTGTCAAAGAGCTGTATCTGCCAAACCGTACTAAGTAGACACTTAAAATTTACACCAAGTATATGTATCACTATAGCCGCTATAACAATAAATTCTAAAAATAAAATATATACGCTCGAATTGAGAAACCTCCTCCTTGTTTTGAAGTCAGTTAAAAGTTAGAATAAAGTAAAAAAACTGAAGGGGGTTCCAATACAAGAAACCTGTTTTTTTCGGTATTTTTTGCTCAATCTTATGAACCGTAGTAGAAAAGAGACTTAAAATTTTTACAAAATATGTATTACTATAGCAACTAAAACAACAAATAAGTACTAAAAACCGGAGAATAATATAAATTATAAGGTGTCCCCCTACAACTTATTTTTTCCGGACAATTTTTAATCTTAATATTGTACTGTGGTACAGAACCCTACGTGTGTGAGTCCAACTCGCACTTGATCAGTTTATTTTTATTTTTATATACATACTATAGTATTAACCTCTGCTCCTGTTTTCACCTAGGTTCCAGTCATCTAACGCCAAATCGCGCACACCAATAGATGAAGCCCGAGATCTTCTAGCCACAACGATCCTCGCCCACGTTGCCGTAGAAAACTACAACTTCTACATCAAATGTATCTACTTAGCAATCATGGTGCGAAGAGTCATAGAAGCTGAATCCAATAAGGCGGCTATCGATGACCCGGACTACTACGGAAATAAGAGATTGGAGCTAGCGGGCTCACTCTTAGCTCTTATGTTCGAGGATCTCTTCAAGAGATTCAATTGGGAGCTGAAGTCGATTGCCGATAAAATAATACCGAAAGTAAAAGTCGCGCCGTTCGACGTGGTGAAGTATATGAGGCCTGATTTGATAGCTAATGGATTGTTTACTGCTATCTCTAGTGTAAGTCAATCAAAAATATTCGCTGTACATCTGTGGAATATCACAACTTCATTAGTATCACTTGTATTTTTCCTACCCACAACGGAATGGAGTAGGTAGGTAAAAGGTTGAGAGGTTGTTTACGTGTGCAAGAAAAGAAACGAATGTCCCTATTAATCTCCGAAGCGGATTAACCAATAAAGATGCAGATTTCTGTAAACGGTTTGTAATTAATTATTACAAACCATTAATTACGAATCGTCGATTAATTACTAATTAATTGTATTTGTCCAACACTAATTTATTATTTACAGGGCAACTGGACAATCAAGAGATTTAAGATGGAGAGGCACGGCGTGACGCAGGTGCTCAGTCGACTGTCCTATATATCCGCTCTGGGCATGATGACCAGAGTGAATTCTCAGTTTGAAAAGACTAGAAAGGTGTCCGGGCCGAGGTCTCTGCAACCCTCACAGTGGGGAATGCTGTGCCCTTCAGATACTCCGGAAGGGGAAGCTTGTGGACTCGTGAAAAACCTGGCTTTGATGACGCACATCACTACGGAATGTTCCGAGGAGCCCATAGCGAGGCTCGCCTGCAACGCGGGAGTGGAAGACGTCAGGGTGCTAGGCGGAGAACAAATCAATCACCCTTCCGTTTATATGGTGTTTTTGAATGGTAAGAGATGTTACCGATTTCATTTTCTATTTGCCATTCCCAAACATAAGTATGTTTAACCACTTTATCTACTTCTTACTTATTCTGTGTATTATTGTGACCAGGTAACATTCTGGGAGTAACACGGCAGTACAAGAGGTTGCTAAAAGTGTTCCGAATGTTCCGACGGCGGGGCCTCATCTCTTCCTTCGTCTCCATCTACCCGAACCACAATCAGAGAACCGTGTACATTTGCAGCGACGGCGGTAGACTGTGCCGCCCCTACATCATCGTCGAAAAGGGGTATCCTCTAGTCACACAACACCATATAAACGAACTGAACAGGGGTATTAGAAAATTCCAGGACTTCCTCAACGATGGGCTCATAGAGTATTTGGACGTGAATGAAGAAAACGACAGCTACATAGCGACGGTCGAAGCTGATATCGATCCTTACGTGACCACGCACTTAGAAATAGAACCGTTCACGATCTTGGGAGTTTGCGCCGGTCTTGTGCCATACCCGCATCATAACCAGAGTCCGAGGAACACCTACCAGTGCGCTATGGGGAAACAGGCGATGGGTAAGTTTATTTTTATAGGCTAGCGTTCGACCACTATCTAACCTGTTGGTAAGTGACGGTAACAAACTAGTTGAGTTACAATAATTACGACCATAATTTGTTTAATACGAGCTATTAAAGTTTCATTACTTTTAGGCACGATCGGCTACAACCAAAAGAACAGAATCGACACTCTCATGTACAATCTCGTCTACCCACAATGTCCCATGGTCAAAACGAGAACTATAGAGCTGACGAACTTCGACAAGCTGCCAGCCGGACAGAACGCCACGGTGGCTGTCATGAGTTACAGCGGATACGATATCGAAGACGCCTTGATCTTGAACCGTGCGTCCATCGATCGAGGTTACGGACGGTGCTTGGTTTACAAAAGCGCAAAGACCACAATGAAGCGATACAGCAACCAAACCTCGGATAGAATCTTAGGTCCGTCGAGAGATGCGACTACAGGAAAAGTTATAAGATCACACGAAATCTTGGACACGGACGGTATAGCCTCGCCGGGGGAAATGGTGGAAAATAGACAAGTGCTGATAAACAAGCAGATGCCGCCGGCTACGCTGAACCCTGTGCCGCAAGGACAGCCGCAGCAGATAGACTACAAAGACGTGCCGGTCACATACAAGGGGCCGGTCGAATCATACATTGAGAACGTTATGGTTTCCTCCAACTCCGAAGATGCATTCCTCATCAAAATACTTCTGAGACAAACGCGAGTTCCAGAGATAGGAGACAAGTTCAGTTCTCGGCACGGACAGAAAGGTGTGACCGGTCTGATAGTTCAGCAGGAAGATATGCCGTTTAACGACAGGGGAATATGTCCCGACATGATCATGAACCCGCACGGATTCCCTTCTAGAATGACGGTCGGGAAGACTATCGAATTATTGGCGGGAAAAGCTGGACTTATGGAGGGAAAGTTCCATTATGGTCAGTATAATAAAAGTCATGTATGAGACATGCATACATGTTCCTTTCATTTATAGGGATTGTGATATTTTTGTAGGCACTGCGTTTGGAGGATCAAAGGTCCGAGATGTGTGCAAGGAGTTGGAGATGCACGGGTACAATTATCACGGCAAGGACATTTTCTACTCGGGGTTGACTGGCGAACCGCTCGAGGCTTATATTTATTCTGGACCAGTAAGTATTTATTATACTTATTTTGGACGAATCTATTTTAGTTAGTGTGATATCATTTGAGTGAAAATTGAGCTTTCTATTGTTAGTGCAAATTTTCACCTTCAACCAAAAGAAATTTGTTACATTTGCAATCACAAGATAAAAGCAAAATACTGGTTAAATACACTAAAACTATGGATTTGTCAACACCAATATTGTAATTGCGAAAGTCAGTTTGTATATTTGTTACTTCTTCACCGTCAAATGGCTTGACCGATTTATCCGAAATTTTGCACAGGGATAGCCAGTATAGCAGAATATGGCATAGGATACATTTTAACGCGCACGAAGCCGCAAGGCGCAGCTAGTGTTATGATAAATGTAAAGAAATCCTTGTTCTGTGACCAGGTGTACTATCAGAAGCTGAAGCACATGGTACAAGACAAGATGCATGCGCGCGCTCGCGGGCCGCGCGCCGTGCTGACCCGCCAGCCCACGGAGGGACGCTCGCGGGACGGCGGCCTGCGTCTTGGGGAGATGGAGCGCGACTGTCTCATTGGATACGGAGCTAGGTATAACAGGCCTGATGATTTGAGCCTGCGTGCTCAAATCCTAAGGGTCATTTTACACCTGATGCTTGCGGTTTCGCACCACGCAGCGAGAAGCCGCGCGGTGCAGCTCCACGTAGCAAGACGTGCGGCGTGGCCGAATTATTTCAATGAAATGTGTAAGCGCGGCGCGCCGCCGAATTAACTCGATGAAATGTATATCTATTTATGTAGTAAATAAAGTTCATATTCGTATATTTTAAAGTGCGCGCCGCATCTCGTCGCGTCGCTTCGCGGTCTGAGCTGAAATCGTGGGTAGAAAATTCTCAAAGGTTTTCAAGGCCAATTTGGATAAAAAAGCAAAACTGTTTACTAAAGCGTCATCCTAAATTGGCTAATCACAGCAGCCCACGGAAGCCTCTCGGAAGACGGGGGATTGCATCTGTCTCAATCGATACGAATTCAGTAATACATCCTCTTTCTCCATGGTTCGACTGGGTGACGATGGCCAAATCCTAAAGCATTCTATTTGGGTTTTTGTCAGTTTTGTACGGTACCTGATGGAGCAGTTGGAATGTACCAGAAAACAATATTTCTTTGCTTGTATATGAGACCTTCTGAAAATGTATCAGAAACCGGTGAAACTGGTCTTTATCTTCTAATACTATAAGAATCTTTGTCCTGACATACTGACTGACTGACTGACAGACAACGCACAGCCTAAACCGCTAGTCGTAGAGACTTGAAATTTGGAGGGTATGTTTGTCTTAGTACGTAAGGGTGTACTAAGAAAGGATTTTCCAAAATTCACCCCTTAAGGAGATTAAAAGTTTGTATGAAGAAACAAGATGAGATAAAGTACGTGTTGTAGGATTTTTCGAAATGGGGTAGGTTTTCTGAAAATTTGAGTTTCTAGGGTTTTATAAAAATGAATCCCGAATTGCCTTAGTCACGCGGAACATGAAAACTGGTGAACCGATTTGGCTAATTCTTATTTGATGTCTTTAATGATAGAATTGTTTTTACAAAAGAAAAGTTTTAAGTAAATAAAAGAAGTTTTTAACGCGGGCGAAGCCGCGGGGCACTTCTAGTTAATATTATAAATGTCGAAGTTTGTATGTTTTTACTCAGTGACGCCATAAATTGATATCATCGCCGTAAACTTACTATAATGAGACTTCTCGTCTTCTCGCGCGACCCTCGGGTGCGCGGGGACCTGGTTTCGGGATATTGTGATTACGTGCGGGGTTGTTGGGGTGGCCATTTCGAGGCCGTAGTAAGTGGTAAAAGAGTCTGGTTTGAGGTCTGGTAAAAGGAGTTTCATCAGTGCTCGGGAGTCGCGTGCGGAGGTGAAGGTGCCCGAGAACTGAAAAGCCGGGCGAGACGCCTATGCCAGGTTTTTTTTCATGAGGTATGTCTCAAGGACGGTTATAAATGTATTATGACCTTTGGCGTATCACCGTGTGTTAATTAACAAAATAAATGAAATAACATGGACGCAGCTATACAGGCCGTATCTTTATATGGCGATAAACATCTCAAACTTGCTACTGCAATACTGATTAGCGCGGAATATAAACGCGGCGCGTCGTTTCTTTAGTATTTAAAATAAAACTAATGACAAATGATTCTATAAATTATTAATCTTAATAGAGTAATTAGACAATATCGTTTGTCCCCAGCATGCTGCTGATGGAGCGGCTGATGTTAGCGTCGGACGCGTTCAGTGCAGACATCTGTAACTCGTGCGGCCGGCTGGCGAGCCGCGCCTGGTGCCACGCGTGCCGCTCCTCCGCCGCCGTCTCCAGCGTAGAGATGCCCTACGCTTGTAAGCTGCTCTTCCAGGAACTCACCTCCATGAATATTGTGCCCAAACTCACGCTTAAGAAATATTCCTAGACCACCGACCATACAAGAAATTAAATAAGATGTTGATGATGAAACTTTAACATCAAAATGCGGATATGGCACGCGTGTTAGTAACCGCGTTGATCCCCCGTCGCCGTCTCCAGCGTAGTGATTATTTGAACTTTTAATCTGACTTAAATCTTCAAGATACATTGAAAATAGATATGATAACTCTACCAAGCTACTAGATAACCCGTGCCCATCCTCTGTCGCCGTCTTCAGCATAGAGACATCCTAGCCTAGCCTCAAGCGATAGAACTCTGCACTGACTTCATAAACCTAAACGATATATTGAAGATGTTATCAACAGTCTATCATACCATTAGGTAGCTTGAATACTGTTTTCCATATGTCTCATCTGTGCGGTGGATGTTTTTATGTTGCTCTCTGGCACAGAATAAATAAAAGTACAAGTATCAGATCAGGCAATATTCTTAACTGGGCAGACTGTCATGATACCCTAATACGGGAAAATATTGTATGCAGCCTACCATTAAAATGTGCAAATGTGCGCCCGTGTATCATTCTGTTAGAAGTTCCAAGAGCTTTTTTTTTTAGTCTGGTTGGATCTTGTATAGAAGACAATATATCTCTTGTGCGACCTGGATTATTATACATACAATGTATGTATCCAATAATTTGATTACTGCAGATTTTCAGTTAATGACACATGAAGTAGAAAACTCACCATTCTACTAATTAAAGTTAGTCTGAATTTATTGTTAAAATATTTAAATGTAACTGAATGTAAATAATTTATTGTTACATAAATATACCTAGACTGAATCATTTTGGTTTGTTTGCTTTGTCTCTCCTAATGCCCTTTCTTATTGTGACACCATGGTGGCGCCACTGGTCGCGCCTCACTGGTGTCTCGAACTACCAAACGACTGACCAGTTGGTCTAGTGATTAATGAGTTTGTCCACGTAACCGAGGGTTGTCGGTGCAATTCCCACACGGGACAATTCTTTATGTTGTCCACAAACAATTGTTCCTAGTCTGGGTGTTATTTGTATTAAAGTCCCCGCGACTCAAGGTATCCATAGTATAGTGCAGTAATCCTTCTTTTTTGTTATTAAACTACATATTTACAGTTTTTAGATTAATTCCTATATAAGTAGTAGACCTTGCTTCTTGCCAAAATTTATGATTGTAGGTCAACGGGAAGTATTACCCGCTATAAGATTTAAATTTTTTTTTTAAAACCCCGAAACAAAAAGAAGGGTATTTATACATTTGATCACTAAGTACACATCTGTGAGTCCTTCTGTGGCACCGTAGCTCTTAAATGGGTGAACCTATTTGGATAAGGTTTTTTTTAATTGAAAACAAATGTTCAGTGGTTCTAGACATGTTTTAACAAAATAGGTTCAGCCGTTAAGGTCACGAGCTTTTTTGTTTGCTGCTGTAGGGATCTTAGAGAATGGATATTTACTTTACTTTCAAACATATGTTGGACCTATAAATTGAAACACCCACACATGTATGCTATTTAACTATGAAAAATTATGGAATTCTTGGTCTGATGCTGTAGCCAGGATATCCAGCACACTAGTACATTCTTGAAAAAGTAATAGCAGACATTTCGTATGGATTCGTTTTGATATTGGAAGATCATGTAGGTATGAAATTAAAATTAACTCGAAAAGCATTTGAAAAAAATCATTTATTCCAAAACAAGTTTACTTATCACTATAGAAAGAATCACATGATTTTTACGAACTTCAAGGCCGCTCGTGTTAGTACGTAAAACATCCACATCGACACTAACACAAATACATAGAAAACTCCACTGTATGACAGCATTCTAAATAAGAGGTAACCTATACCGAGCCACACGAGGAACATATACTGGCCTAGGCGACGCAGCGAGAGCCGCGCCGGCAACTCGCGGCTCACCACTCTCTGGTAATTGGTCACGTCCTTCACGTACGTTTGTATTCTGCAAGGCTTCTGCAGAACTTCCTTAGCGACGAAACCACAGAAATCGTTTCTGTTCCAAAGGTTTGTTAGCTGCGGTTCATACTGAAACAATAATTGTGAAGTGTGAAGTAAGATGTTCTATATAAAAGTGGAAGTTGAGTTATGACTGCCTGAATTTATGAGTGAACAGAACATTACTACTGCATATATTCTCGCGGGTGGTTCTGGTGGCGATTAACATAAAAACAATAGGTATTCAGTGCAACTAACGAGCACTTTTTCTAATGTGTGTGTTTTTTTCACTCTTCTCTAGATGATAGATGAACACTTTATTGCATACCAAATATAACAAAAAAAAAACTTAAACCAAAATACATTTCTAGAATGGTTTGACAATGGGCGGTCTTATCGCTTAGAGCGATCTCTACCAGACAACCTTTGGATGGACAGGAGCTAGTTAGATAAATGCGGTCGGTGGCACACAATACCTGCAAAAACATGTACGGATTAAATAAAAATAAATATGTATACACGTCTTATTAATATAATTATAAACTTACATTCAAATACTACGATAAATAGTTACAATAATATACCTACATAAACATACTAAAATAATACCATATTCGATAGGATACACTAACCAGTTTGTGATATTGATAAATAATGCTTATGAACCATATTTTTAAATATTTGAGGTGTTCGAGCTTCTCTGATGCTAGCGGGGAGTTCATTCCACAGATGAACTGCCTTCATAGTAAATGACTTGAAGTAGTGCTGAGACGTGGAAGTGTTCAGGTAACTTCAACTGAAGGGTATACTGTGATCGTAATGAGTGGGGCTTCGATTCTTGTTTGAACTCAAAGCGTTCCTTTAAATAGGAAGGAGTGAAAGGTAGGAAAATAATGTTATAGAGCTGAGTAAGAATATGGGCATTACGCCGAAGACGGATAGGTAGCCATTTCAGCTTTGCTCGAAATTCAGAAACATGATCAATCCAAATATAAAGCGGATGCAAAAATTCTGTAAATGCTCGATCTTGTCGAGTTGCACCTCGGTAAGATCGAGGTAGCAAATATCGGCGTAATCCAGAATGGGAAGAAGAAGGGATTGGGCTAAAGCAGTTTTGGTGGTAATGTGTCTCTAGTGTGTTGCCTTAGTGTCAAACTAAGACTTTATATGAATGGCCTAAGCATTAGCCAGCCAGTTTATTAAGTGTAACAAATACTACGGCTGGATATCATTCAGGAAGGAATCTAGTTGAACGGCGCTGTTTAGTAAAGACGCTAGGCTGTTGAATGAACGGCTAATTAAACTAGTTGCCTGCGACATATATATATATATATATATATATATATATATGTGTATATAGTAGATTGTATAACAAGGGTGCAAAATAGTATTTTTTTGCGAGGCCGCTTTTTTAAATCCTGAGCGAAGCGAGGGATTTATAGTACGTCGGCTGAGGGAAAATAATTTTGCGGCCGAGTTATACACTCTGCTTTTCATATCCCTTTATGAGAAAGGAAATACATAGTTAAAAATGTCATGACATGTCACTTAATGTCATGAAATGTCATTTAATGTTATGGAATGTCACGAAATGTCATGAAATATCACATATGTCATGAAATGTCACAAAATGTCATGTAAGGTTATGAAATGTCACGAAATTTCTTGAAATGTTATTTTATGTCATGAAATGTCACAAAACGACTAAATGTCATAAAAAGTAACGAAATGTCATGAAATGTAACAAAATGACATGAAATTTCATCAAATATTGTGAAATGACATAAATGTCATTTTTTTTTTATTCAACTTTTATTTAGAGGCTTTTGGCTAAGAAAAGTAACGAAATGTAATTAAATGTCACGAAATTTCATAAAATGTCACAAAATGTCATGACATGTAACAATATGTCAATAAATGTCACAAAATGTTATTAAATGTCACGAAATTTCATGAAGAGTAATGTAAATATGAGTAAAGTAAATGTCATGAAATGTCACCAAATGTCATCAAATGTCATGTAATGTCCCGAAATGTCAAGGAATTTTATTGAACCTCCTTAGACCGGGCACTATAGAAGAACATTCATGAGCCAAAAATTAAAAAACTTTCCCGCCCTAGGGCAGAAATGACCTATTTTGCGCGCACTTGTCAAGGAACAAACCATCACTTTTAGAATAGATGGGATTAAAAATATATTTAATGGATTCAATAACAACTATGAAGTTTTATTAAAAGTAATTAAATAAATACAAATAGGTTAAGTTATGCCGCGTACATAGGTATAAGTACACAATGTATCGTCGTTACGGACACACAATCAACGCCAACAAACATGTGTTTTTCCCGCATGCGCTTGGAACCATACCAAAGAGAGCAAATAGAGGGAAAGATTGCACACGCTGCTTTGCTATACCGGTCAGCATTTTTTGTTGCTGTTATACTTTTTTTCCATTTAGCTCCCATCCGCCGAGCGTCTGAAGGAAAACGTTAAGGAATTTCGTTCCAATAAAATACTAATGTCTAGTTCAACTCAACTTGATTTAAACATAATAGGATCTAGTTGGCTCAGATTACATGAGATTTATAAGATCACTATTATTAAACCGGTATTTCTGAAACTTCGTATGGGTATCGCTTCACCTTGAGTTTCTAGACATACTTTTACAGCGGAGCTGCGAGTTTTTATCTACAGACAGCCTTTTCTATCTGAAAAGACTCAAAATGTGTTTTAAAAAGCAATTGCTTAGCTTAGCAACACATTTTGAGTCATTTAATAATTAATTAATTAAACATAGGTACCAATTCGTTAATCCTCGACGCTATTTGATACAACATTCTAACAAGTATTGTGCTCTCATACGATGCAATCGGCATGAGGTCTGGATCCCCCATGTAATGAACTTCCATTGGTTTTGTTCGGAGCTGAAAGTAACCAGTAACATTAAGTTATACAGTATTACACTTGATGGATGTAATTGACGATGTAATTATTAATATTTATCGTAGGAAAACCATGACAGTAATGTTGCTGGTGTTAAGCTGAGCTAGATTCCGTCTTCGCCTTGGTACTCTAGAACGATACCCAAGCAACGATCTACTCTTAGTATAGAATGAAGCCATTTGATTGGTTAATTAGGCACGATTTAGGGTCAGTTTTACCGGTTCTTGATAGCCCTATTAGGAACTTAACTGACAGATTTTTAACAGCTTTTATATGATGATATCAGATGACTATCTGAAACTTTACCAGAAACCGGTAAAACTGGCCCTTAACCTATTAAATGGCGCAGCTAAATACTACAGGCCGGTGACGGGCAGCAGCGTCAACGGTGCGAGAAGTTACGTCTTGCGATCGCCAATCCGTCTGCCCAGCGTGGCGATTAGAGCATATCCCTCCCAAAAATGGAAAGTCACACACACGCTAAGGTCCCAAGGCAGTGACTGGAATAGAAGAGCCGAAGATCAGGCTCAGTGGCGCATCTTGGGAGAGGCCTACGTCTAGCTGGTGGACTGACACCGGCTGATGGTGGTGATGAACCTATTAAATATCGTCCACCAGTTTTATTATAATTAGGGCCCAGTTAGTTAGTTATAGGGCAGTTACTTTATTATAGGGCCAAGTGGTGTAAGTGGGAGAATGGTCGGCTTTGACGCCAGAGGTACCGACTTCAATCCCCGACGTGCACCAATGGATTTTTATATCGAAAACATTATGTGCGCTTTTCACAGTGGCCCTCCGGTGAAGAAAAAATATCGTTAAGAAACCTCCAACCCCCGCATGGCGGTAGGACACACTGTATCTAGTGTCCGCCTGGCCAGCTACCACCCTCAAGTTAGAAAATTTGTCGCCAAAACATCTAATGTGTTCCGGCAGCTATCCTTGAGCCAGTTCCCATTCTAGGCCTAGCGTGCTTACTATCTCCGACCGCATCATCACTTACCAACAGTGAGTTAGTGGTCAAACGCTGGCCTACATGATATAAAAAACAATTATGTAGTTTCTTTTTCTTCGTATAACTTCAGTTCGTATAAAATTGGTTAACATAAGTATTCAGTTCACCTAATATTTTCATCATCATCATCACTTACCAACAGTGAGTTAGTGGTCAAACGCTAGCCTACATGATATAAAAAACAATTATGTAGTTATTTATTTACTTCACTTAGGTCTAGGATATTTACAATATCACATAGCATTATATTATAATTTATATACGACTGAATTATATATATTATTGAATCATATATAATTTGTGTTACCTTATTGGTGATAGAAAGCGGGAAACTCGACGAGTTCGTGATCGAAGAATCAAGCGAATCCTCGTCTAATATCGACTCGGTTGGCATTAAACTGGTTTCATTTAACTGTAAAAGAAAACATAAATAATACAAATTACAATCTTTACATAGTATATACAAAGCCGCTTCCCGCGTCTAACAGCTTAGTTAGATCTACTAAACTACGCAAAGGATTTTAATGCAGTTTTCATCAATAGGTAGATAGTGATTCAAAACGAATGTTTAGAACTAGGATTAAACGCGTGCAGCTAGTACAATAACAAAAAAAACTTATTGATTACAAATATATTGTATTATAACAATAATATACTCATTGTAAATATGGCAATACCATCGAAGGTCTTATCGCTAAAAGAAATACCATCCATACATGGCGGTAGCGTACCTAACAAAATATCACGTGTCATTTAGCAAGGCACGGAAAAGTAATGTGATCTTAGAATAATAATATAGGTACACTGAGTAAGAGACTGCCTACTACTGCCGTAAAATGCGGCGGCGATCAGTCCATATACAGTAATAGGCATGATGACAGTAAATAAAAATCACTAAGGCTCTGACTACACCAAAGCGGAGACGAGATGAGAAGAGATGTGTTTTAAGCAACCAATAGAACTTCGTTATTCCGCACAGCTTCAGCTTCCACCGAGAGGAGATTGAGCAGGGCGGCGGTACAAAGCGGAGATGTGAACTGAGTGCCTTGTGCGAGTTTCTTTAGATTTGTTTACTTACTCGATCACGTTCATGTTAACGTAGATTTGTATGGAAATTACAATGTTACCTATTAGACACCTAGAAGGCGCTTTTTAATTGCATAGAAATCTGCATTCCCTTTAACGTGATCGGGTAAGTAAACACATCTAGCGAAATTCGCATCAGGCACTCTGTGCCTAGCAAGTTGGCGACGGCACGCAGTAGAGACGAGAAGAGGTGTGGGCGGCGCCGCTTAATCCCTCCGCAAATCAATTCCTCTCCAGTTCTCTTTTTCAAAATTTGTCATCATGCCTATTTTGTAGTACATATTTAGTCGGCCTGAGGCGGTACCAACGCTTTGTCAGGCATGAAATAGAACCATTTACCGGTAGAAGAACTAAGTTTTCAGTGAAATTATTGGGCATGTGAGAATAAACAACCAATTTTCTCAAGGTAAAAGGCGTAGTCCAGTATAACGCAACATTTTGTCATTGGCATATTTATATTATTTATAATTAAATACAGTAAAGTAACAATGGATTGTCAGAATTTGGCGTGTTATTGCACAGCGATCATTATCCGTAGACATCGCAATGTTTGCTTAGCCATGTAGATTTTATTAATGTTATGTATTACGTGATTTCACCACATGAGTAAAGAAGGAATAGAGACAAACCTTCTAAGGAACGGACAAAATGTTTACCTATTCTTGTAGGGTTGGTACAAAAAAAAACAAGAAAAATCTTCATCGTAATAAAATCCTCCTTCAAGTAAACATGACTTGCTTTTTTATTTTTCAAGCTTCATCATTGTCGACAACGGTGTATGTCGATCATGATCATGAGATGTCACGAAATGTCATGAAATGACATTTTATGTCATGAAATGTCACGAAATGTCATGAAAAGTAACTAAATGTCATTAAATGTCACATAATTTCATAAATTGTCCTTTTATGTCATGAAATGTCACGAAATGTCATGTAATGTTATGAAGTGTCAAGAAATGTCATTGAATCTTCTTAGACAGGGCACTATAAAAGAACATTCATAAGCCAAAAATTTAAAAATAACTTTCCCACCCTAAGGCGAAAAAGACCTACTTTGCGCGCACTTATCGAGGAACCAACCATCACTTTTCGAATAGATGGGATGAAAAATTATATAATATAACGTGACGCGTCGCGAGCGATAACCCTGAGTTAAAGCACCAGCCGAGCCACTATAAACCGGTTTTACTCCGTACGTGACAGGCGGCACACAGGCCGCTAGTGCTCACGCACTCACGTGCGTCTACGTCATCATCACAGCGCAGATGTATGAAGCTTTGTCTCTGTTCCTTCTTTACTCATGTGACTTCACTCCCGAGGAAGAGCGACGGATTCGCTCGAAACCTAGTGCGAGAAAATTTGACTAAAGGTACGTGAGTTACAGCCGGTATATAACATTAATAATGTAGATTTTGTCTCTAGCAGAAATTCTGTCACTAAGAAACGTGGTGAAAGTATTGAGTAACTTTAACTTTCCTTCACAAAGTTAGTCAAATATAATAAATGATAGTTTAAAACGCGCTCGAACTATAAAGTTGCCTCGGTTTAAAGGGTTTACCCTTGTTTCGCATAGCAATTTTTAATATAATTTCTCTTCGTATAATTTCAGTTCATATAAAATTAGTTAACGTATTCAGTTCACCTAATATTTGTTTTCTCTATTATTGTTTGAAATAAACATTAATTTAACATTATTTTGTTTGATGTAATTTTCATTTGTAATAATATTATTTACCACTAATTTGTTTGAACTAATATAATTTTTTTGGTCCTAGTTATATTTAACAGGTATATTATAGTTTAACTGACTTACACTAGTGAACAGGGGCCGATTCGGTTCTGGCTTCTCGTTGTGGTCACAAGAAACCTAACCTAACGAACTACTTTGTTTTCATCCGACGGTTTGTGTTCATCCGACTTCCAAAAAGGGGAGGTTTTTAATTGATCTCAGATATACTTAACAAGTATATTATACGGTTTATATTTTGTCTGCCTTAGACACACAACGTGTTGTGTACAACGTTGTGGTCACAACAAATCTACTCCTACTGACCTAGTGGTTTATGTTCAACCGACTTTCAAAAATGATGAGGTTTTCAATTCGTCTGTACGTTTTTAGAGTCCAGTAGAAAGGAAAAAAAGTCGGCAAATATGTATACGATTACATAAATTATTATATGAAATAAGATTTATTTAAACAAAAAGTAGATCAAACGACTATTATATGAAATAAATATTATATAATTAGGAGATTAGTGTATTCGTTGTTATATCCAATAAACAGTATTGGATACAAAAAAATATGTGAACTGCAATTATACTACGCGATTCATCATATGAAACGTTGTAAGTCTAAGTAAAATTATGTTAAAAGTTGTTATACGAAACAAGGGACTACCGGTTTAAAGGCCAATCTTCTATTGCACTAATCCAAACGAATCATATGAGACCGAAAGCTCGAAGTTTTACTACTTAGTAGCCACCGAAGATTTCCACTTTGCACCTCATGGCTACATCATGAGATCAGTTCCAAGATACGAAATTGTGTAGTATTGTGATTCGGTCTACATAGACTACATATACATATTATATACAAAGTCGCATGTCTATACGACGACAATTAAAAGAAGGTTATGATTTGATTACAAGTTAACTAGTAACAAACAAACAGTGTATTCATGTCTCTTACTAGCTGATACTCGCGACTTCGTTCACGTAAACCAAGCATTTAGTAGCCTATGTTCATCCTCATAATGTATCTCCTTGCTAAAATAGGATCGTTTTTTAAAGCGTGATTAGGTAACAAACAGACAGAGTGACAGAGTTACAAACGTTTTTATAATATTAGTATGGATTAGCATAAAAGCGTATTCTCACCGCAAAAATATTGCAGAAGTAATGAACACTGGCGTTCAAAAAATTGGGAACTTTCTTGCTCTCTTCTAACAGAGTGTTCTCTTCAATGTTTTCCAGCATCAACCAATCCATTAGCCCTGCCCATATGCCTGAAATATAATAACATGGAATCTATAGACATTTCTAGAACAGCGTCAGATTGATAGTTATTGTTTTTAATTGTCGATCAAATATAATAAGTACTTGACCGCTATGGTATTTGTTTTTAAATATGATAAGCTAGCGTTTGACCACTAGGCGAAATAGTGGTCAATCTTTCCCTTGACCATCGACTTGATGGTCAATGAATGGAAGAACGAAGGCGAAGTGTTAACTATGTCGCGTTAATAAAGTATGAGCAGGCCTCCCTCACTCGCCCATAGCTACTGCGATTTATACCTAAACTTTCTTCAACGCTGGCGTCGCTGGCGGTACTATCTGCCAGTCGGTTGTCACTGCTCACGCGCGCGCAACGTATATTATTATTCAAATTACGAGACAACTGCGCATTCGTATTCTATATTAGAAACGATTTAAGTTTTTCATAGTCATTTTGCGGGTTTGACAAAAACAAGCATAATATGTTTCATTTCTTATGCTAACGATACTAAAATGACAAAACAGCGAAAATTCACTTTCTTGACTTCGAATTCGACTCTTAGTTAGGAATTTTGATGTTATTTTGTGCGGTAAATAAAAAGAATTCGTAATTTTTTTTTTATTTCATTGAGTCAACCCTTTACTGTATCAGGCGCGCGTCGGTACATCGCGCGCTGAACGATGTAATAACAACGCTAGGTCGAGCGCCTTAGACACATTTTTGCTTGTATTGTCTGAAATAAACGTTAGTATTGTGTTTTTGTAGGGGAGTGAAGTATCTGTTACGTAGTAACTATTATATAATCTGTGGTATGAGTAGCTAAATTCCAATGTACATCGATGATTAATATCATTTAACTAGTTGTAAATTAAGTTAACGCTAAAATAAAAGAAATTGTATAAAATAAATCATCCGAAAAGTAGTTTTAAATAAGGTAAAATACAAGAAAAATTGTAATTATTAGGTAGGGAAAACTCTCATTTAACACCCTCACCTATTAGCATCGAAATCAGGTAGGAAAATCCAAAGTAAAAATGTATGACCAGCCAGGTCTGAACATGTCCAGACTTGTTCACGATTTGACCTTCAAACATAACTCGGATCGTAGAAAATCTAAGCACAAAGTACTGTGAATTCTATGGCAGTTTGTCCACAGCACCGGCACCGGGACGTCACCGGCAACAAAATGCCGGCGCCGAAGTAGCGGTACATATGTATAGTATGGCAGCTTCTCTATCGCATGACCGGCGCCGGTTGACGTTATCCCGGCCGCCGATATTTCGAGTAGATCGGCGCGACCGCTAGAAATCGGCCAGAGATTTTGCCGGGCCGATGTGCCAGCATTGGCTCGCAATGCAAAACACATTTGACCTTGTCCACACACTGCCGGCGCCCGGCGCCGTTCGATCGGTTATTGTTTTTTTGTCTGAAGTTATTTGTTTTATTTCTATAGAAACGCATCTGCCACGCATGACAGCTAGACCACCGGGACCGGTGGCGGTGGACAAACGATCGCCTGCACGTCATTTTCAAACCGGCCCGAAAAAATCTAGTACCCGGTGACGTCCCGGTGCCGGCGCTGTGGACAAACGCTGTATCGGTATACGCAATAGTTGAACGAGTTACTTTTGAAAATAGGTAGGAACATTTGCTTGTAAAATCGTTCAGTTCACTTCAAGCAGCCTTAGGAAAAGGAACTAGAAATAAAAGAAGCCTCAAGAAAGTAAAAGTGTTAAGTAGTGAATCTCTGCTAGGGCATACTTTAGGCAGAACCCGAACGCCCGAACCTTTTACGAAGATTAAGGCTTGATGACGGTCTAGCTATTTACACTACCGCAAAATAGCTAGCTCTCTTACCCCCGTATTCAAAAACAACACTATGAGGTCTCACAGTGCTCGCGGACGCATAGTGTCATTCAAACCAATACATTTATTGACATTACTTATGTCAAATCTACCGCTATGCGTTAGTCAAACTCTTCATGAATGCGGCTATTAGATTTGGACTCCACTAGAGTGGAGAAATGTGTGTCAACAACCAATACGATTTTGCCCCGCTGCGTGATTTGACAGCGTGACCAAATCCTATTGGTTGGTTGTTTATATCTCCGTTAACCTCAGATATGGTGGTCTATCTCAAAATCTACTACCTCGAATAGAACTCGTAGAAGAAACGCCTAAGATTTCTTTCCACGTAAAAATAATACCTCTATGCTTAGAATTCATTCTCTTAGAGCAATCCTCAAAATTTTTTTCAGCTACCGCCTTCGAGCTTATAATCTTCTTAATGAATTCAATCGCTTGGAGCCGAACGTTTTCACTCCATATCGGCTCGTACTCGAAGTTGTCGGGCAGATTCAATTCTGAGATAGCTTGCTTCGCCACTCCCACCCACTTGTGTAGAGCTACACCGTTGTAAGAGTAGCTGCAAACAAACAATACTTCAAGGCCTAGTTTCACCGGTTCCTAATCAAGCTTCAGACAGTTCTCTGACGCATAAAGCCATATGCCATACAAAAGTTGTAGTTTATCTGGAAGATAGGTTATTAATATGCAATAAGGAATCGGTGAAATTAGCCCTAAATAAACCATGTCAAAAAACCCTACCCTAAGTAAACTATCTTTCCAAGATAGAGGGATTTCTATGATCATGCGTATGTATGGATTTGGTTTTTTTTATGTCTTCACAACACAAAACATTAGGAAGCTTTATGACATCATAGGACCATTGAATAATAAACAATATACGGTCGAATTGAGAAACCTCCTCCTTTTTTTGAAGTCGGTTAAAAAATATAATGTTATATTTAATTTTTTACCATGATACAATTTTGGCACAATAACAAAAAAAAATGTTTCGTACCTTTATGAGTTCAAGCGTGTTTTATTAAATTTCTTTTAAAAGCTACATGAAACTACGTATAATTTTGAATATTATGGTCATTATCGTCATAGAGCTTCTGCGAGGCAGGCAGCTTTGCGGCTGGTATGAATAGATATGGATAATGTCCGTTTAACTACTTCCGTCAATTCAGTATTCTGGCACGAAGATGTATATTGAACTTAGCTGGTCCGCTTTTTTCTTGCCGTTATATTTTTAATAAAATTACCATTTTCAGGTGTACCTTTGATTATGATCATATCCAGAGTTGTTGAAGCTGTGATCGGGGCTGTGTTGGAAACCAGTTCCACTGTCCATGACAGCTTGCTCCAAATTTTTGAGGATCGGGACTAAATGCTCTTGCGAAAATACCTGAAAATTATGACACAACAAGACTCTTAGTACAAGTAGAAATGTACTAAATTGGTCGTGTTAGTTTCGGAGTAACTATCTGTTAAGTAGTAATCTGTGATGTTAGCAAAAAAATTAATTTGATATTTCAGGAATAGATAACAACCATATGTTCTCGGTGACGTGAGCGCTATCTATATGTTTTTTTTTTGCGTTTTCTATGTTCAGACATTCAAAGTAATTTGATTCCGAGGTCAAAACTAACTCTACTCTAATAAAACTGGATTTACCGAATTTCATGACAGCACTCGACGAAGCGACTAGCAACATCTTAAACATACACAAAGACACGCCTTTTTTCCGTAGGGGTAGGCAGATACTACTTATTTCTACATGCTACAATCCTGACATAACTCTTTCGCTTCTTCCACTATGTGTGCTTTCATACATGCTCGCCAGTTATAGGTACTTTTGACTTGGCCTTTCTTTAAAACGTCTCCGATTTGGTCGTGATATCGTCGGTCGTCGGTCGGCCCCTACCGGTTGGCCCATTCACACTCGTCTCAAAAATCTGTTTCATAAGTCTTCCTTTATCCATCCTCTGTAGATGTCCAAACCATATAAGAATCTCTTTCTCTATATTTGTCACTACATCTTCTATCACACCACAATATTCCCTTATCGTGCTTTTCTCCACCTTGTGCATTAGAGTCACTCCAATCGTACTTCTTATTTGCATTAATTTTACTTTCATGGTTCTTCTGCCAGCCACACCCAGCATTCACTACCATACATGAGTGAGGGAACCAGAACTCCCCTATGTACATCCAGTTTTGTTTTTTAGACACGTTCTAACTGCTCATATACTCGTAGTTATGCAGTGCCCACACACACACACTTGGTGAATAAAAAAGAACTGACCTTGCCCAATCTGAAGAGCATAACCGCATTCTTATGCGCCGTCAGATCCAACAACATAAACCTGGGCAGTACCAGTTGGAAGATGCATGTGTACGATGGAAAGTTCTCCGCGATAAACTGTGTAAACGTAGAGTCTAGCGTGTTTGTTATATTCTCCTCTTGATTGTTGTTCGGCATCCTAACAGTACAACAAAAACACATCAATCTGGCGAAAAGATACAGAGAAAATAATACTCATTCCAAATTTAAAACCACCCCCGACTGATCTATTTAAAATCTGTTCGATGCCCGTTAACATTATTTAAATGTAATATTAGTAATTAATATGACAATCACTCATACCTCAGATATTATGATGATCATACCAATAGAACAGATTATATAATAGTTACTACGTAACTAATAGCAGTAAATAAAAATGAGTACTGAATATATTACATCAGCCCAACTATCGTAAGTTCCGGCATGATGTTCGGTCAGTTCCGTGCCAGCCTGTATGGAAGGCGCGTTGGGAATTCGGGATGGTTGCGTTCTGTGGATTGGACTAAAGTCAGTTGTCTATTGCCATCTTTAAATAATTAAGATTCCATCTTAAACCGTATCTTCACTCAACAGCAGGTGATATAGCGGTCAAGTTCTTTTCTGTCAGATACAATAAAAAAAATACGATAGATTTAGACGATATAAAAATGGGAGCTTACATTTCCTGACTTATGCAGTTGTTGACGTATCTCCAAGGTTGTATCAAGCTGAGCCACAGCTCCATGACTAGTCTGAATGAGGCGTCCAGAGGCCAGGTGGCAACTAAGTGCTTAATGTAGCGATACCCTCGATTGCACATAATTTGTTGCGCGTATTTTCTCAGACTCGACAACCGTATCGCAGGGTCGGACAGGTGTTTAGCGGAAAACGAGTGCAGATGCTTCACTAGCACCCGCACTGTCCTCACTCGCTCAGGGCTTGAGAACTGTGCAGTCATGCTTCTTTGAAACATCTGAAATATATATGTATATAGATCGACTCTTAATATTTAAAGCATTGTAAGATTTACGCTATCTATAAATGTATACATATATATATTTATATCATATAGGCTAGCGTTTGACCACTATCTCACATGTTAATAAGTGATGATGCGGTCAAGGATGGTAGTACACTAGCCCTAGAATGGGAACTGGCTTTCAAGGATAGCTGTCTGAACACAGGCGTTTTAGATGTTTGGCATCAGATCTTCTCACTTGAGAGAGGTAAGAGGTAGCTGGGCAGGCGGACACTAGATAGTGTTTTAACACCATGCGGGGGTTGGGGGATTCATAACGATGTTTTTCCTTCACCGGAGGGCCACTGTAAAAAGCGCAGATACATTTTTCGATAGAAAAATCCATTGGTGCACGACGGGATTGAACTCAGTACCTCTGGCGTCATAGCCGACCATTCTCCCACTACCCCCCCCCCCCCCCCCCTGTGGTTTGTGGTTTTTTTGGTTATATAAAATGTAAATATAATCTATAATGCAGATGGTGTAAAAGAATAATAACATTTATCTCTTGCTGTTTTTAGATTCTAAAAACAGCAAACATGTTTTCCTTGTTTTTGTTTCACTGCATCACGTACACCCACATATACACACATATATATATACCGGTAGTTATTCGATTTACTTTGGACATCTTATTTAGAAGCGTCCTTAAAAATAATATCTACGCGTCGCATCAATCTTCGCGTTTTTTTCATAAGTAATATCGTTGCGAAAAGTACGGTTTTACAAAGATAAAGCTATTTTTATCAGGTGCAATCATCATCATAATCAGCCAGTGTCAGTCCACTGCTGGTCGTAGGCCTCTTCCAAGATACGCCACTGAGCTCGATCTTCGGTTCATTGGGAGGGATATGCCCTAACCGCCACGCTAGGCAGGCGGGTTGGCGATTGCAGGACGTAGCTCCTCGCACCGATGACGCCGCTGCCCGTCACCGACCTGTAGTATTTAGCTACGCCATAATTTGAAATGGTTATACCGCCATTTGTCGGTCGCCAGAGCCTCGTTTGTTGGTCAGCAGGATGCACCACGGGCAGGTGAGGTTGGCTAGGAGCACTGAGTTGGTATTTGTCCTCCCTTACATCCTTCAGTATCATTAATCAGGTGCAATAAGCAGTAGAAATATAATATTTTTGTAAATGAAGACAATCATTTCGTAACGTTTTGTGAACATACACGTTAGAGGTACCTTTTCAACTCGTTTACAACTAATAAAAGTGCTTGAATGTTATTTTATGAGTTTTTCTAAAAACACATATCCACTCAAAGAGTAACTAACAAGCAGCCTAATTTACAAAAGAATTACGCATAGAGATCTATAGATATATATATATATATATATATATAAAAGAAAGTCGTGTTAGTTACTACACTTATAACTCAAGAACGGCTGGACCAATTTTTATGATTTTTGTATATATGGAATTGTCTTTGTCAGGAATAGGATAATAAGTATTTAAAACAATGAATAATTGACCTAAAAAAAATATATACGTCAAATTATTTTGCCAAAATGTTCCTGGGTTAAAAAACTGCCAATAATTTGATGTTCAATTGTTTATCCCGTCGATACGGTAAACCGCAAATTAATAAAGGTCATCGCTCCACACGATTAGTGTATGTAGCCAGTGTCAAGTACAAAAATTCTTCAAGTTTTTGTGATTTCAAGTCATGTACATTTTAAAAATGGTAATAAATTTTAAATACTGTCAGTAATAACAATTGTATGATATATTTATTGATTGTCAAATATGCGTGCGTTTAGAAATGTATGCTTACGAGTTTTTGGCGGGAACGTGGAATAGTGTGTGTGTGATGTGATCTCATTGTATTTTTTACCTAAGACTGGTGTTCTTCCGCGTGTTAATGTGTAATAAATGTGGATTATTAAGGATTAAGTGCCGGCGAATGTGTGCGAGTGTAGGGAAACAGCACAATGTAGAAAAACATGCTATTTGCGGTCTCACCAAAATTCCACTGAAAATCTTCAGTAAACACCACATCTTTAATGAAGGTATGACTTAGACTAGACTTTTACTTGAATACTGAGCTGAAATGTGACTTTAACCCATCTCTACGACCAAAATTGATAAAAACTTGATGTTCCGGACAACGACGTACACCGACAATATGAACGCACTATGTATAGTTACTTATAAGTTGTATATAATAAAGATAAGTTTTAGCTTAGTACTCTAGGATAGGTAGGGTACTTTGCCATGTATAGAGTTCGCATTTCGTTATAGCTTCGTATAGATAGACATATAGTTTGTAATTGTATCGCATTCGTAAACAGCCTTATTATAGATAGATTTTGTTAGATTCTTATTAGAACATAGGAATATAACTCGTATAAGGTTTGTAACAGTAAAATAGGTCTTATAGGACTACAGACAGGTCATTCGTAAAACCTAAGTAGATAGGTAATAGATAAAAATAAAGCATGTTCGGCTTTATTAGATGTAACAGATAGTCAAACTAGACCAGGTTAGGTTTAGGAATAGGGTTGGTACTTGCAAATAGCATAGGTCTGGGAGAGCTCCGCACTCTCTGATGTTTAGCGCTCGACTAAACAGCATCTCGGGAGAGTATATCTCCGAAAAGTCGGCATCTCGTGCGTGCGCCCACACAAGGACACGCCCCGCGAGACAGAGTGCGGGCGCTCCCAGACTGTCGACCTCTCGCTCTTTTGCAAGTACCAACAACAATATAAATAGAGCGTCGCTACCGTGCCAAATTGTTCAGTTCACCAACGGCGGCTCTAGAAGAAAGAAGAAAGGAAAACTAGGAAGAATAGTAAATAGTGATAGTGACTAGTGAATAGCTCAGTAGCTATAAGAAGATTGTGAAGAAGGAATAAATTAGCGTTTCAAGGCTTGAAGACGTGTTTAAATCCCAGCTCCAAAGCTTCACAGTATAAGTGTGGGAATCCGAAGGCCTCTCCCGAAGAAATACAGTCCACTGCTCCACCGCTGTGCTTAGGGTTCCCCACACTTGAAGAATTTTAATACTTGACACTGGCTAAATACACTAATCGTGTGGAGACATAATGAAACTTTAAAAAAATGTATGCTTACAAGCAATCAAGACCATAATAATCAATGCCAAATCAATTTTATATTTTGTCAGATGTAGGTAAATACAAAGATATGCAAGAATGTGATAGCCAATTTATGATTGCCGTATGTATACATCTCTTCGTCTTATCCATAACGCAAAAAAAATATTAGACAGTTATTCATGAAGTAAGTACCTACACTTATTCAGAATTAAAAACTGGTGATTATATTTTTACAATTAAAACTAAACTCAATCGAACTAATTTCAAGTTAATAACTTATCTATAATAATGCATCATGTCTTGCTGACACGCGGTTGAGGTACTTGATTGTTGTATTTTTATTCTATTTCTGTATTGCCACAACTGATTATTTACTTGATAATCAAAGTGCCATACATTACTAAACTTAATATCTCTTTTGTATTCATTGTATTACGTTTATAAAAGCCTAAATTAAGTTCATCTAAACGGTAACACGACATTCATTGTCTGGGTGGTACGAAGTTCGCCGGGCCAGCTAGTATTATTATAAAAGCGAAAGTTTGAGTGTATATTTGTTAACTTCTTCACGCTTAAACTAATCAACCGATTGAGCTGAAATTTGGTATGAAGATAGCCTATAGACCCTGGAATAACACATAGGGTGCTTTTTTCCGAAAATTCCCTCGGGAACGATGTCTACGGGGGTAAACCGCGGGGTACAGCTAGTAATTTATATACATGGAAATTGGCTAATTTATTCGTTTTATTTCTACACATATTTAAAAATCCTCATTAATATAAGTACTTATTAAAAATATTGTATTAAAAATATTGTTCATGAAACATTTGAATGCGATCAAACCTATAGGGTACTTTCCGTTGACCTCGAATCATGAAATTGGCAAGAAGCGAGGTCCTTGAACCACTTTTAAAAGAATAAATCTGAAAACCGTATATATATAGGTTAATAACAAAGAAAAAGTTAATTTACTATAACAAACTTATCATTTGTTGGTGCAATACATTTTAGATGGATCGAATTACAAAGTCAAGTTTGTCCTTTAACCTAGTTTGAAAAGTTGGTACGGAAGCCTCGATGTGCTAGTCCAACTCGACTTGGCCGGTTTTATTCATTCTTAGAAATTAATTTTGGTATTTTTAGGGTTCCGTATCTTAAAAGGTAAAAAAATAACCCTTATAAGATCACTTTCTTGTCCGTCTGTCTATCTGTCCGTCTGTCCGTGTGTCACCACTGATTTTCGGAGGAACGGGAGGACCTAGCAAGTTGAAATTTATACTGATACTGAAGTCTATAGTCCCTATTGGGTGTATAAAAACCAAGGTCTTGAGTCAACACACTAAAAAGATATGGGCAAATTTAGATTTTCGCGAAAACTTGTTAGTTGGTACTAACAAGTTACTAACATGTCCCTTAATTTTCAACTTTTTTAATTTTTCGGTATTTTTCCTTTACTTTTTTTTAATTTTTTTTATACGTAGATAGTGGTCAAACGCTAGCCTATAGGCTAGCGTTTGACCACTATCTCACCTGTTGGTAAGTGATGATGCGGTCGAAGATGGTAAGCACGCTAGGCCGAGAATGGGAACTGGCTCTCAAGGATAGCTGCCGGAACACATTAGATGTTTGGTGACAGATTTTCTAACTTGAGGGTGGTAGCTGGCCAGGCGGTCACTAGATAGTGTCCTACCACCATGCGGGAGTTGTTGGTTTCTTAACGATGTTTTCTTTCACCAGAGGGCCACTGTGAGAAGCGCACATAAATTTTTCGATAGAAAAATCCATTGGTGCACTGAGTTTTGAAATCGGTACCACGGCATCAAAGCCTTCAAAGCAGTTCTCCCGATTACGCCACCGGGCCCTCAAAATAAGGGCCTTGTGCTCTATGGCCTTGCATTAAATTAAAGGGTGCCCCCATACATACATAGTGTACGCCAATTAAAGTAGACCTCTGAGTAATATGAGCACTGATACAATAGAGAGTCTATTAGCCGATTAGAGGTCTAGCTTAATTGGTATATACCAAGTCTGTCTGTCAATCTGTCTGTCTGTTCGTCTGTCACCAGACTGTATCTCATGAACCGTGATAGTTACACAGTTTAAATTTTCACAGATGAAGTATTTCTGTTGCCGCTATAACAACAAATACTAAAAACAGAATAAAATTAAAAATAATAGAGGGTCCCCTCATACAAGAAACCTGTTTTTGTCGGCATTTCACGCCATCTATGAACGCTTAGTTAGGTAAACGTCCCATAGATAGCGTTATATTGAAATGTCGATCCCTAACACCTTTGTTAGACGTTAGATGGCGTTATAAGAAATAAAATGTTTATTAATTATTATTTTTTGCTGGCAAAAAATGATAGTGGTATTTTTTGCTCGATCTTATAAAATTATGTAGAGTGGTACGGAACCATACTAGTGCGAGTCCGACTTGCACTTGGCCAGTTTATTTAGCACATTAATTACTAAATATATACTCGTATGTGATTAGATAATGTTTAATCATTAGATGCTGTAATGGTGACCAAATTTTTACCACCCAGATTATTTTTACAGACCCTATTTTGAGCACCCCAGTTTATTATGTATATATTTTTGAATAATCCTTACTAATATTATAAATGCAAAAGTAACTCGGTCTGTCTGCCTGTGTCACTTTCACGCCAAAAACACTGAACCGATTTAAATGAAATTTGGTACACAGATAGTCTAGAGCCTGAGAACGGACATAGCCTACTTTTTAATGCGAAAAGAAGGTTGTAATTGTAAGGGGTTGAAAGGGGGGATGAAAAGTTGTATGGAAGTATCATCATTTTTAAAGCTAGAAGCTTGAAACTTATTTTTTAGGCTGTTGATTCGATATAAATAAATATGACATTCAAAGTTTGTAAAAGTTTTACCCTCAAGGGTGTAAAATAACAATAGGGGATGAAAGTTTGTACGGAAATATGTAAGGTTTATGTAAATGTTCTACTAAACCGATTTAAATGAAATTTAGTTCACAGACAGTCTAGAGCCTGAGAAAGGACACAGTCTACTTTTTAATACGAAAAAAGAGTTAAAAGGGGTTGAAAGGGAGGGTGAAAAGTTGTATGGAAGTATCGTCATTTTTAAAGCTAGAAGCTTGAAACTTATAACTTACTAACTTTAAGCATGCCCATAGTCTTTGCGTCTTAACGTGCCGTTATGCTAATAAACTTGTAAACTAGTAATTATTTTTTAAGGCTGTTGATTCGATATAAATATATATGACATTCAAAGTATGTGAGGGGGAAGGAAGAGTGGAGGAGGAGGGTAGGGGAGTGGAGGGGAGGGGACGTGGAAGTGAGGGTAAGGGGGAGAGGGAGGGTAGGGTAAGTTAGGGGAAGGGGAGGGGAGGTGGAAGTGAGGGGAAGGGGGAGGGGAGGGGAAGTGAGGGGAGGGGGGAAGGGGGGATTAGCATGGCGTGGTAGGGTGCGGTGTAGCTGGGATACGTATGTGTCCTATTAGTTGATCTTCCCAAAGCCATTATTCCACGCGGACCAAGTCGCGGGCACAGCTAGTAAGTAATATATGTTTATATTATTAATGTAGGTATATTTAAAATGATGTTGGTTTAACTTACTTATTCAAATATGCTGTTATAATATGTCAAACTTGGGACCCCTGGATCCGAAACTAAGAAAACCCTACGAACAAAAAAACATGGAAAAATTCCTAGCGATACGAAATGACCCAACACAGTTTGTGCCTTGGTAGGCGGTGCTTACCAATTGTGCCTCGTACGAGTTTAGTGCGTCTGTAGCCGGCAATGGCGGCAGCTGTCAATAATTAGAATTTTAAATACTGAAAAATGCCTTCTTGCGTCGTAAAATGGTGCATTAACAGCTCACATCTACATAAAAAGAAACTGGAATAAGTTTTCACGTGTAAGTACATCTGTAAGTCATTTATATTATTATTTTATTAAGAGTGAATCATGTTTTGATTTCTATGGGGATGGTGCTATGCCATATAATGCCAACCGAATTATATTTTCTACCAAATTTTTTTTATTCAATTTTGTAATTTTGACATGATAGTTTTTTTTTAAGTTTTATTGTGGCTTCACACAATTAGTGTATTTAGCCAGTGTCAAGTATTAAAATTCTTTAAACTTTTGAGAATTCAAGTCATAAAGATGGGTAAAAGTCACAATTCAAGTTAAGTTGAAGTCAATGTTTAGTCCAAGTCATACCCTCAGTAAAAATGTGGACTTTACTGAAGATTTTCAGTGAAATTTTGGTGAGAACCGCAAATGGCATTTATTTCAACATTGTGCTGTTTCGCACACATTCACCGGCACTTACCCGAGTCTTTGATATACGGTTCAACTTGATATCTTTACGCGTTCCTGAGATATATAGTCTTGACAAACGGGCAGACAGACAGACAGACGGACAATAAAGTGATCCTATAAGCGTTTCTTTTTTCCTTTTGAGGTACGGAACCCTAAAAATGAGTCCCATGAACATTTATTTACCCATCCGTTTGGGAGCTATAATGCCACAGACAGACAAAACAAAACAACATCAATGTTATTAACACTATTTTTGGGTCAGGTGTTATATCCAACTACACCTTGTCAATATCTAATACTATAAGGCTGAGTTGCACAATCTTACTTTAACTATAACAACCGTCAAAAATCTGTCAAAATCCATATAAAAACACCGGTTAATAGTTATAGTTACGGTTAAAGTAAGATGGTGCAACTCAGCCTAAGAATCTTTGTCCTGACATACTGACTGACTGGCTGACAGACAACGCACAGCCTAAACCGCTGGTCGTAGAGACTTAAAATTTGGAAAGTATATTTGTCTTAGTACATAACCGTGTACTAAGAAAGGATTTTTCAAAATTCACCCCATTAGGGGATGAAATGGGGGTTCAAAGATTGTATGGAGAAACAGGATAAGATAGTATTTTCTATTCGAAACTTCACACAAGTGCTTCAATAAAAAAATAAGCATATACGTGTTTCAGGCTTTTTTGAAATTCCACCCCTAAGAGGGTGAAATGGGGAACCAAAGTCTGAAATCAATATTGTTTCGGATTGCACTGAAATTTGGCATGCAGATAGTTATTTTAACATAGGTATCCGCTAAGAAAGGATTTTTCAAAATTTACTCTTTAAGGGGATGAAACGGGGGTTCAAAGTTTGTATGGAGAAAGAAGATAAGATAGTCTTTTATTTTATTCTATTCGAAACATCGCACAAGTATTTCAGTAAATAAATAAGCAAATACGTGTTTCAGACTTTTCGAAATGCCACCGTTAACAGGGTGAAGTGAAGTAACAAAGTCTGAAATCAATATTGTTTTGGATTGCGCTGAAATTTGGCATGCAGATAGTTATTTTGACGCAGGTATCCGCTAAGAAAAGATTTTTCAAAATTTATTCTTTAAGTGGATGAAACGGGGTTTAAAGTTTGTATGGAGAAACAAGTTAAGATAATATTTTCTATTCGAAACGTCCCACAAGTGCTTCAATAAAAAAATAAGTAAATACGTGTTTTAGGCTTTTTTTAAATTCCACCCCTAAGAGGGTAAAATGGGGTACCAAAGTCTGAAATCAATATTGTTTCGGATTGCACTGAAATTTGGCATGCAGATAGTTATTTTGACGTAGGTTGCCGCTAAGAAAAGATTTTTCAAAATTCACTTTTTAAGGGGATGAAACGGGGGTTCACAGTTTGTATGGAGAAACAAGATCAGATAGTCTTTTCTATTAGAAACTTCACACAAGTACTTCAGTAAATAAATAATATAAATACGTGTTTCATACTTTTTCGAAATTCCACTCCTAAAGGGGTGAAGTGGGGTAACAAGGTCTGAAATCAATATTGTTTCGGATTGCGCTGAAATTTGGCATGCAGATAGTTGTTTTGACGTAAGTATCTGTTAAGAAAACATTTTTCAATATTCCCTCTTTAAGGGGATGAAATGGGGGTTCAAAGTTTGATTTGAACCGATTTGGCTTTAACTTCTTTGAATTATTTTATGATAGAAAGGTTTCTACAAAATAAATGTTTTAATTAAATAAAAGAAATCTTTAACGCGGGCGAGGCCGCGGGGCACTTCTACTTTTGTAATAAAAATTAAAAACACCTGACAGATAATGATGATGATGATGACCTTTTAAATTAAATTGGTCCTATGTTTTTTTTTTAAATGCACCATTAATATACCAACTAATTATTTGCAGTGTACCTTGTGTGTTATGAATGAACCGTCCCAGGCGGCGAGTGACAGAGGCAGTGACGTTCATACATTACACGGTAAAATAAACCCAATTCACCAAAAAATAAGATCGATTTTGACTTGGAACACATTGCTAGCTTAATCAGTGACTGAATTCCGAGTACTTCCGAGTAGTTCCGACGACGCGCGATTTTCCGTGAAGAAATCCTTCCATGTTTTTTTTGTTCGTAGGGAAAACCTGATTCAGTAGTCCTCCGAAGCTAACGGTGACGTTACAGCAATTAAATAAACAATAATAAGGCTCAGACGAAATTACTTCTTAATTTGTATGGGTGATAAGGGTAAAAATATAAATTGAAATAACATAAGGTGGTACGTGAGCGATAACCGTATGATATAAGGTAACAAGACAAGCACGACGCAGCCTGATGGTAAGCGATGACGTCTATCTATTACAGATACAGGTGCATTCAAAATTCTGGATAGATAGAATTTTTCACGTTACCGCACCACACCTTTTACCTAGAGGCTAAGTTAAATTAAGTCTCACATGCTCTGTAATTTCACTGTACCTACACTTTGCCATTCGAAAAGAAAATCATTCCTTTTCACGGCCAAATAACTGACGATGGTGGTAAACCCCAGGCGGCTTAGTAGAAGTTCTACCACTACAAAAATTGATACAATGCTCTTGCATGGATCCACTGTTCGCCCAGTGGCTGGCAGACATTTGCTGTAAATAAAGGGAACCTTGACCCCTGTCATTTTTTACATCGCTGGTAAAGATAACCCCGCAGATTGTTTGAGTCATGGCTTAACTGCCGTTCAATTGATTGTACATCCATTATGGTTCAATGGGCCTCGATTTTTTTATCAGTTTCGCTAAAAATGGCCATTAGATATCAAAAGATTTTATTTCGTGTAACAAAGGTGAGTTCGCTGGTGAGGCTGACGACGAATTCGTTCGCCCACCGCTTTCTCCATTAGCCGAGCTCGCGAATCGAGTTTATACATGGAATAAATATTTAATATAGACCGGGACACGTTGACGGGGGGTGAATGTCACAGCCAAGGTCAAGTTCATGTCAAGGTCAAGGTTCAAGGTCAGTTAGTACATAGTCTTAGAGTTAGTTGTAGTGTTTGGTTAGAGTTAAGAGGGAACGCGGGGTGCATTTTTCCATACAAATGTAATCCCTTGTTTCCTTCCTGGAAAATGCTTTTGTAGCAATTTTTTTTCTACAAAAATCAAGGTCCGCTTTAGCTACGCCCCTACCGCTACATTTAAGTTTTAGGGTTTTAAGACAAAAAAAAAATGGAGCACGGAAGCACTCATCTGCACAAATGTTGTGCAAACAATCATTTGATCGGATCAGTTTTCGAAGAGAAAACAGGGGAATACGAAACCTTATTTTAGTCAAAATAATGTAGGGGAAATGAGTCTGAGTTGCAGTTGTCCCTATCACACTCTTGTTGGTTGTTCAGGCACTGCGCGACGGCAATAGTTTCTTCAAATTCCTTGCACACTGCGTTTTCTCTTAACCTACAGCCAATTACTTATTATTCTTAAAGGCAACATTAAACTTACATCAATAGTTCTACTGTCGTACTGAACAACACTCATCCAGATATCGATGAAGACTTGTAACACCGTCTCGGACCGCCATACTTCGTTTCTTGACTGGGTTTGTGGGTGTTGACTGTTCACTATAGCTCCCGATAGATCCGACATCAACAACAGAGATGGTGAGTATAAGGGCCTGGAAATTACAAATATATATTATTAATATTATACTTTGTAAGTTACTATGCGAGTTTGGTCGTTATCTCATCTCACCTGACAGCAAGTGACGACGTAGTCAGTTAAGGATTATTTATTATTATTAGCATTATTATTAGCAGTAAAACATAATAACTCTAGACTTGAACCCACCCAGGTTTTTATTACAGGCAGACAGACGGAAAACAAAGTGATCCTATATGGGTTTATTTTTCCTTTTAGGGTACGGAACCCTAAAAATAAAATAAACTGGCCAAGTGCGAGTCGGACTCGTACTTGTAGGGTTCCGTAACACAGTTAAGTATTCCATAACTATGATTTCTCGCAACTACAAAATTAACTTTGTTTTTCATAGTGTTTGTATGAAAAACAAAGTTATCTTTGCGGTCGCCATATCTCTAAAACTGCTGACTGTATCTCGTTCAAACCAATTTTCGTTGTTAGTTTTTATTGAGATCTAGAGCATATATTTTTCTTAGATTTTTCGCTCCCATACTTAAAAAGTTAGAGGGGGGGGGACACACATTTTACCACTTTAGACGCACCTATCTTTCAAATGATTGACTTTGAGAAAAAAATATTTTAGAAACCTCAATGTCATTTTTGAAGACCTATCCATAGACACGTATAGGTTTGAAGATTTTTTTTTTTATTTCAGTTCCATGTATGGGATATGGCCCCCCCTGAAACTTTTTTTTTTTTATTTTGGTATAAAAATCGGAAAGCGGTTCACAGAATACATCTACCTACCAAGTTTCAATTCTGTAGTCCTAACAGTTTCGGAATAAAATGGCTGTGACATACGGACGGACAGACAGACAGACAGACATGACGAATCTATAAGGGTTCCGTTTTTTGCCATTCGGCTACGGAACCCTAAAAATACAACTTCTCTTTTTTGAATTCGGTTGAAAATGAAGATGAAATGGATGCTAGTGGTCAGTCATCTGTTGAGAGGCGCGTTGGGACATTGGTTGATTGGTCAGCTTTGACGCCAGATGATGAAGAAAAACATCGTTAAGAAATTCTCGGATTAGTAAGCTGGCAGGATGCAGGTGTTTGGTAAGCTTGTATCAATATAGCAACGGCTCCTGCATGGTGGTATGACACTGTCAAGTGTCCGCCTGGCTAGTTACCAGCCTCAAGTTGGAAAATCTGTAGCCAAACCGCTAATTTGTTCCTGCAGCTGTTCTTGAGAGCCAGTTCTCTTGGCCTAGCGTGCTAACCAAACCCGTATAAGATAGACACATTTAGTTATTTTGATCCTAAATATATTATGATAATTTTAACAGAAATATAATAAGTCAATACCTATTGGCAGTTTGCAGTGGAGGCACCATAGATACTTTGCCTGTATAATTAGGTATATGAGGCAGCACTGGCATGTTGGGATCCACGGGCAGGTAATGCAGTAGGTAGTCACATGCCACAGCGAAGTAAACACTGTTCCAATTCTCCCAGGAGCCCTTGTTTTGACTGTTGTTGACCAGGTGCAGCGCAAAGTTAAACATATAATAGTCGAATGGATCTGATCATTGCTCAGGAATTTATAATCAAATTTGAATCAATACAACACAAAATAAACACAATATACCAAATTACAGGGCATGGGAGACTTAAAATGAAATTTTTTCATGGTAACGAACGCAATGCTATGATACAAAATTCTGGCGATCTAACTCTTGTCGTGCCATAGTATATTACAGTATATTACATGCTATATTTTCAAAAGGGTATTTTAGACCACTTTTGGTCAAGCGAGCTATATATACTTGCTAGTGCAGATTAGAGGACCAGTGCTATAATTAAGTCTTTTTATGCCATTATACACGACCGTGTAGAACGGACCTTAACTTTGAGAAACTTTAATTTATTGAACTTAAAATTAATATTTTCCTGTTAGAACATAATTGCACACGACTATGGAACGTAAGTCATATCGATAAGAGTTTTATAAATATAAGCACAGATTATATAATAGTTACTTAAGGTACAAGTTTAATAAAATATTTAACTGCTACACTTTAAGTTTCATTTTCGTTCGTTTGTTCTTTTCATAATCAAAGTCAATATTAAGATTAGATAGATAGATAGATAGAAACACTTTATTGAACACCTTATTAAAAGAAACAGAGTATTACTTAACAACTAATTATAATAGTGTAACAACAGGCGGTCTTATCGCTGAAAGCGATCTCTTCCAGACAACCTTTAGATGGAGAAATATGTAAATAGATACGGCGGTGTACAGTGTATAAGTAAATAAGACATAAGCTATTAAAGGATACTAAATTAATACAAAGAAAATAATAATAATTACTTTGATACATATACATAATAAATTAAATAATACATATATATATATATATATATATATATATAATATATATATGGATATACATATATATAACATATTATTAGGTACCGTACGTACATTCAACCGCTACTTACTAGATGTGCACGCGGCTTTGAACGTGTAAAAAGTACTTGTAATAAATCTGCCAAGTGCGAGTCTTACTCGCACACGAAAGGTACCGTAAGCTTCCGTACCACCGTACAATAATACAGACTATAAGATTAAGCAAAAAATGCCGAAAATACTTTTCTTATCCCCCATATAACCCCCCTTCTATTTATAATTATTTTTAGGGTTCCATACCTCAAAAGGTAAAAAAAGGAACCCTTATAAGATCATTTTCTTGTCCGTCTATCTGTCTATCCGTCTGTCTGTCTGTGTGTCACCACCGAATTTCTCGGGAACGGGTGGACCTAGCAAGTTGAAATTTATACCAAATACTGAAGTCTATAGTTATTAGGTATATTAGGTGTATAAAAATCAAGATCCTGAGTCAACACCATAAAAAGATATTGGCAAATTTATATTTTCGCGAAAACTTGTAAGTACCAAAATATACCTTAATTATCAACTTTTTTATTTTTTGGAATTTTTCCTTTACGTGTGCTGCAAGACCTTGCTTTTAACCAAAATTGACATCAACCGGAGGTACCCTATAGGTTTAGGGTCGAAAACCTATAGGGTACATCCCGTTGACCTAGGATCATGAAATTTGGCAAGAATCAAGGTCTTACAGCACAAATAAAGGAAAAATTCCAAAAAATAAAAAAGTTGAAAATTAAAGGATGTCCCCATACATACATTATTTACCCCAATTAAGATAGGCCTCTTCTGAGTTATATGAGCGCATATACAATATAGAGGTCTAGCTTAATTGGTACCAACCAACAAAACATGTTTCTTGTAATATTAGTAAGATGAAGTTACAGTTATACAGTCAGGTACTTATATAAGATTTTGAGAGACGAGTTGTGTACATATGTAATACATGTATACCTGTTGTCGGTGTTGGTACGTAGCCAGAACCTTGTACTATTATTTATTCTGTGCCAAAACGCAAAAAATAGATCAAGTTTTACCGAGATATTTGTAGTTAATAAAACCACAGAATAACTAATAGTACGATAAGACGTAGTAGTATCACATTCTATGAACGCTGAACGCTAATTGTGTACCTACCTATATTGATGTAGGTATACTAGCTGTGCCTAGCAGCTTCACTTGATCAGTTGTGTTCGCGTTATTGAGAAACATTGTGATTGAGTTACAGAAAGTCGAAATAAAACTTTTTGTGCAACATGTGCGTGTGCATTTTGACATCCCATTGGCGCAGTGAGGATAATAGTTGGCTTTGGCGGAATAGGTAGCGGCTTCAAATCCCTACCGAGCGCCAATAGTTTTTATTCATCGAAAAATATCGTTAAGAAACCGCCGGCATGGTGGTAGGACACTGTTTAATGTACGCTTGGCTAGCTAACACCCTGACCCTTGTGTTAGAAAAATTTACAACAAACTATTTAATGGGATGCCAGTTCCCATTCTAGGCCTACCATCATCGACCGCATTATCACTTACCCACAGTTGAGATAGTGGTCAAACGCTAGCCAATACAAGCTACCTAAAGAAAAAAAAAACAGCCAAGTGCGAGTTGGACTCGCGCACCGAGGCTTCCATACAAACTTGGTTAAAAGACAAAATTAACTTTGCAGTTCTATCCGTATACCGATGCCTAGACACGCTTATTGCACTAAATGCAAATAATGTAATAGTAATTTTGCTTTTTACCCGACTGCACGACGCAAAGGAGAGGTAATGTGTTTATCAGTCTATATATGTATGTATGTATGTTTGTTCCTTTGTGGCACACTAGAGACCAAACGCGTGGGCCGATTTTGATAATTGGAACGTCAATAGATTCGCCATGCTAGCGCGAGTGTCAACGAAAACATAAAAAAATGAAAAATTCAAAATGGCGGATTTCAGACGCCAAAATTTGGGGTTCAAAAAAAATTTTATTTTTCAAAACCTATCGAGTGGGGTATCGAATTAAAGGTCTTAAAATGGAGATTAAAAATATATTTATAACAAATAATTTATGACCGTACTAATCGAAAAAAAATAAACGATTTTACATGCCGCGTTAGTCACTTTCAGTAACAAGTTTGCGGTGCTTATAATCCACATGACATCAACTCTCTAAATGAAATGAGAAGATTACGGAATTAGCCGTCCTTTACTTAACTAAAAAGTGTAAAATAAAACATTAAATAAAAAAATAAAAAAAACACGACTGCGCAAAAAGTGAAGTGTTCAAAAACGAACTGAAAAGAAAAAAACAAGTAAGTCTAGTAGGTTAGACGTCTGTTTAGGGATATCAAAAAACTATACCATTTAAATTCTTTCTCGGTCGATACACTCATAAAATAAATTATACTTTGTTATATGGAATGTAGAGACGGAGTTTTTTTTTTCAGTTCGTTTTTTAACACTTCACTTTTTGCGCAGTCGGGTTTTTTGATTTTTTAATTTAATGTTTTATTGTTAGTTACGGTCGTCATTTTTTTCCTTTATAAGTGCTGCACGATTCTAGATTAACCGAAGTATGCTAAACTAAACGTTGTGAATCCCTTGTGAAATCGCAAAATATGCGAATATATGCGACATAAACGGTCATATCTTTTGATTGCGTGGACTTACATGTTAGATATTTTTCACAGTTGAAAGATACCGTAGACCCGAGTACCTATATGATAAAAGTTTCAACTTGTTACCTCTACAAGTTCCTGAGAAAAAGGTTTTGTCTTGACAGACGGGACGGACAGACAGACTGACAATAAGTGATCCTATAAGAGTTCCCGTTTTTCTTTTGGAGTAGGGAACCCTAAAAAGCTCATAGTCTTAAAACGCTTAATAAAAATAATAAGATTTAAATTAACCATGTAGTCCGTCTTTCGTTGTATCGCATCGTCACACTGTTTAAAGCATATAAAATTAAAATAAAAACATTGTTCATTCGTTCAATACTCATTCACCAGCCAATATTTAGACTGTGTTCCTTCATTCGTGTTTTGTGTGTAGCATCGTCCAGATGTCACAATTTTAATTATTACAATTTTAATGTTTTAAAACTTTTTCCTATAAGTTTTGTGAATTAGTGTTTGTTTCTCATACTTAAATATGGGTAAACGATTGGAAAGTTCTGATTGCGACGTTATCAGACGAAAATTTCGCCGGATTTTTAGGATGCGGAGAAAAATATACCGCTCCGAGCAAAATCTACCTACACCCACATTTTTAAAAAAAGAAAAATGTGTTGAAGTAAATTACTTATTGTCTTAACGTGGTAATACGTGATATTATCCCGACAATAAACAAAAATAATTCCTTAAAGTGGTGCTACGAGATATCATCCCGGAATTTATTTAATACTTTGTTAATGTAGTAGTACGAGATGCTACCCAGAAAGTAACTACCTCCTGTGTCGCATATATCTACATGGGACTTATTGGATTATACAGATCTTAACCAGAGATCAGAAACTTGCTCCACTACGGTGTCCGAGCATGAAGATAGACAATAATAATTGCCGATAATGTTGCTACCATTATGTCATAGCAGAATTACAGGTAAGTAATTAATTTAATCTACTTTTAAAACTGGCAGAAAAACGTCAAGCGTTGATAAAACATAAGAAGAAGAAGAACAAGAACAAGAACCCGTATATGTCATTAAACCTCTTAGCGGATTATATGGTATGCAACCGACCACATTATAATGAATCTAGTTCCTGTCTACCCAAAGATTGACTGCCAGATATTGCTCTAAGCAATAAGACATGCCCATTGTTAAATAAATCTTATTATATTTTTTCGAAGATAAAGGTTTTGTCTGGTATGCAATAGAGTGCTCATGTGTTTTTATACTTTCTTAGTGTGGTAGTACGCGATGCTACCCTAGAAAGTACTTCGTACTGTGTCGTATAATACATGGGAAAGCCATTATGCAAAAGAAAGGCTACAACATAAGGTACAAAATAATTCAATCAGATATGTCTAGATACTGTTATAGTACCTATATCGCCTGTGTATGCTATAAGATTTCGGTAAAGACCTTGACCATGGCTCCAACCCCGCTAAACTCTTGGTCGAAGATTCAACACTTGAGTCAACTAACCAACTTCTTCAGCCGTGCCAAATGAGATCTTGCAATGATTTAAAGCGGTCAAGAAATTTTCTCATTGATGAGGTTGAAAACACCTACAGTGATCTCTGAACGTTGGGGTAAGACTACTACATTGTATTACTAAATACACATAAACCGGTCAGAAACATAATCCTCCCTTTTTGCTTTACCTTAGTCAGGTTAAAAAGAATGAGTCATCTCATAGTGATTATTTTTTATTTTGCTATTGACACAAAGGGCTAGAAAAACCACAAACTAAGGTATATCCTGGCTTCACTGACCTAGTTGACTTATGTCTTATGACTAAGTCTTGATACAGCCTACTGTTGTCAAACTTAACATCTTCAAGAGGTTGTGCGTTTATATAATAACAAAACCTACGACTGCGCGACCAACCTTTCATTTTTCGACCCCGATGTCAAACAACATTAATCTGCAAATGCCGAATCGTCTAAAGTACAATCTAAAGCAGCTGTCGACAACGTCGTCACGGAAGAACTACGAGCTACCTGCAAATAAGCAGAGCGAGCGTTAACGACAATAATAAGATTGGAGGTACCCACGCGTGAGTAGAACACGCCGGTATTTAATATCAATAACTTTTGACCCAGTAATTTATTTGTAAATGATTATAGTACATTTTGTACCACGGAATATTGTTCCATTTAATCCACCTGTTTCTGAATGACCGTGGCTGAATGGCAGCTCGTTACCAAGCTGAGATGGCCTAAAAGGCCAAAAAGGTCCTGGCATACAACGTCTTGTCCATACAAACGTAATACAAAAATCGTATAAAATGTATATTTATATACAAAATGTAGCATATTTATGGATTTAGATAGTATTCATCCTCATATTCAAATTGACAGAAATCGTTATAGTTTTCGCCCAAGGACACAGATTTAAGTGAGCAATAATAAACTAATAATCTTTGACTATGCATTATAATGCCTACCCTCATCAACAGTACATTGCAAAATAATAATACTGTTACATCGCGTCGTCGAGTCGCGATGTTTCGCCAAGCTTCTCGAACAAAAATACCGTGGGAAAGAATAGACTAATTAGGGGCTATAAACACCCGACCCGACCGTCATAAAAGTAACCTTCCAAGAATTCCGACCCTAGTCAATGTACCTAGTTTTGTAGTTAAGATTGAACCTTATTCATAAGTAGTAAGAGATCAAATTAGCATGTATGGTAAAGTTGTTTACATCAGATGCTTAAAGGAAAGCCGCCCCTTTTGTTTGTGATTTTTATTGCTTTGTTTTGAACGTCTTTTGTCTATTGTTCGAGTCACTACTGGAAAGTTCTGTAGAAATATTCTCGTCCTATATAAGACGTTGAAACCGCGGCTTCAGTCAGTCATTTCTTGAGAAGCGACAGTGTAAAGATCTCAGCGCGGATAGCGACCAAGTGATTGTTAAGTGTTATCAGTGAGCTAGTGTTGTGAACTGTAAAGTGCGAATTGTGAATTACCGACGACCTCAGTGTGTGTAACGGACATTTGATCATTGTGCAAGACGATTTGGACAACTACTGTGGATTATAGTGTAAATAAGTGTTCAGTGGAAATAAACGTTCATCTCATCGGATTGGCATTTTAATACCACCCCGCACGTAACAATACATTTTGGTTGCAAATGTAGGCGAACGTGAATGGTTAAACGTTAACCTAAAAAGTCACCTTGTTCTGCGCAACATGTTAGTTTGTGTTAAACGTTATAAATTACTTATCACACAAAAGCAATGGAGCGTATACAAGCTTACAGTTTAGTGTCGCTTCCTATTGTTAACATAAATTGTAAGATATACTTACCGTTAATGTTGCAGTAATTTTACATAGCCATAATCGGCTTCAAGAAGGCCATTTATGTTGCCTGATTTAATTAGACAACACACACTCATACATGAACATTGTAAAATAATGTGTACTAACTAATACGTCAGATATGGTTCCAAAAAGGCTTTTGTTACAACGATAATATCATAGTACAATATGAAACAATACATAATATTATGGTATGGTTAAATAACATAATGTACGGCCTCAAGCGCTCCAGTACAACCTTGATTATGCTACGTTAATGAAGTCAGTAGTTATTCTGATTATGAAAAAAAGGACACACTATTGTCACCCCTTTTAATATTTTGTGCGTAGACTCAGAGTACAAAGCTTGCAAAGAGCAGCAAGTAGTAAACACGTCTGTGTGATCAATGATTTGATATGATAAGGAATAATTTGGAATGGAAAATGTAATATGCATTGCCTCTACAAATTTGTAGGTCTTGAGATGAATACACTCAATGTGTCATAATTAAATTAACACAAGCTCAACGTTAGTAACCGAGAATAAACTCATAAATTAACTACTTCTTGCCTTGCCGCAGCAATATGAAATTATAGCCAACGGCCCATCGTTAAGTATGACGTAGTATAACGTGATAACATAGTGTAAATAAGTGTTCAGTGGAAATAAACGTTCATCTCATCGGATTGGCATTTTAATACCACCCCGCACGTAACAATTGGTGTCAGAAGCGGAATGCCAATCACTCCGAGGGAAGATACGCGTACTCCACGCACCAGGCGCCAGGCGGAGATGGATGCAACCCGGCAGAAGGAGCTCGAAGCATCGGGAGCAGGAACATCCACATTGGAAGAGCCAGCAGCAACACCGATGGCACCCACCATGGCAGCGCCACCTACAGCACCGCCGGTAAGTCTAACAACGGATGGAGGCCTGGAGGCCATACTAGCCGCTCTCCTAGCAGGACAACAAGCTGCACGCCAAGAACAACAAGCTACACAGGCTGCAATACAAGCTGTACAGGCAGCACAACAAGAAGCTAGCCGTAAACAGGAAGAAGCTAGCCGTAAACAGGAAGAAGCTAGCCGTAAACAGGAAGAAGCTAGCCGTAAACTGGAAGAGACAATTGAACGTCAGTTGCAGAGCGGGCTTGCCAGCATGGGAGAAAAGATCAAAAAGGTGGAAGCCGGTGTCAAGGAAGTCACCATGAAAACAGACTGTTTGGAAGGACGGCTTGAAGTACACGAGAAAACCATACCTGTCCACACCAGACCTGTCTAATAAGGTCCAGAAACTGGAGTTACGAGGAGTTGGACAGATCAGCCAGATTCCCGCTACGACCTCGCCCTTCAAACTAGATTTGCCGCACTTCGACGGAACATCTTCGTGGGCAGCCTACAAATTTCAATTCACGACGCTGTCTAAAAGCTGTGGCTGGACAGACGAGCAAGCAAATACAGCGCTCACATTAGCGCTGAAAGGAGACGCTCAACTTATTCTGGAACGCATACCTGAAGACAAAAGGACGCTGAAGACCCTGCTGGAAGCCCTGGAAACGCGCTATGGGGACAAACATATGGAGCATGCGTATAGGGCACAACTACGTAAACGCACCCAGAAGCCCACAGAGACATTACAACAGTGGGCAGATGAAATCGAAAGGTTGGTCCGACGAGCCTACGTGTCGACGCCATCAACCATTGAGATGACATCTCTACAGAGCTTTGTAGATGGAATCAGGGATGATGAGGTACGCGCTGCGGTACGGTTGGGTCACCATCAGACACTCAAGAGCGCTCTGGCTCATGCTTTAGAAGTGGAAGCAGTGCGACGGGACACCAAACCATACAGAGTTCGGGAGCTGGTGACTGAACCCAGGAAGCCCCGTTATGGACCGACATGTTACGGGTGTGGAGAAGGAGGGCATATTCAGATTGATTGCCCAAAGATGAAGAAACAGGATCCAAGTGGCAGAAGAAACGTCGTCAGAGCTGCGGGACGGGCGCCGTCTGGTCAAGAGAGAGCCCCCACCATCACTGTGACACAAGTGTGCAATGGGAACAGCTTAATCGTCGAGGGCACCCTGAACAACAAGACCTGCAAGTTCACAGTGGACACAGGAGCATCGCGCACAATTGTGAAGCCTGAATTCCTGCAACGATTTATATCACGGAAACATCGATCCGCAGCATGCTCACTACGGACAGCAACCGGTCAGTCAGTACCTGTCCTTGGCGATACCGACGTGGAGATAATTATCGGTGAGCACTCATACATTCATCCTGTGCTTATTGCCAACATAACTGACGATTGCATTCTGGGATTGGACTTTTTGGAGAAGCAGCAGTGCATATTGGACGTGGCCCGTGGTGTACTCCGGTTTCCCGAGCAAGAAGTGTTCTTCGAAGGAACGGCACCGTGTAAGCTTTACTGCCTCAAGGACGTCGTGTTGGCTCCAAAATCGCAAAATATTGTTTGAGTGAAATTTCCAACTTCAGTCAAGAGTGGACTATGTGTGATTACCGAAGATGAGGGCACACATCCGACCTAGATTACTGCAAGAACATTGCTCATGACAAACAGAACGGCCAGTGTGCGAATTCTTAACCTTGGCAATGAAGAAGTTCATCTGAAGAAAAACAGCATAATTGGAAAATGTCAAGAATTGAAGTACCTGCGACGAACGGATATTACTTCTACGGAACCAAGCTCGGAAGATCAAATATCACAGCTGCTAGAATCATCCAAAGACAACTTAACATTCGCTCAGCTGTCTCAAGCAAAACGCCTGTTGATGAGATTTAAAGACGTCTTCGCCGCTGGAAACAACTGTGGACGTACCGGACTTGTCAAACACAAAATTGACACTGGCGACGCAAGACCAATACGACAGCGGCCACGAAGGATTCCATGGGCGAAAGAAGCTCAAGTCGCAGACATGATAAGAGACATGGCCAAAGAGAAAGTCATCGAACCATCTACAAGTCCTTGGTCGCCGCCAGTGGTTCTGGTGAAAAAGAAAGATGGCTCCACCAGATTCTGCGTAGATTACAGAATGCTTAATGAAGTCACGAAGAAGGACAGCTACCCCTTGCCTCGAATAGACGATACACTGGACATGCTTAGTGGAATGAAGTTGTTTTCCACGGTTGACCTGAAAAGTGGCTACTGGCAGGTAGAAATCACTTCAGAAGATAAAGAGAAGACAACATTCAGTACAGGCATTGGAAATAGGCTCTGGCAATTCAACGTCATGCCATTTGGACTGTGTAACGCTCCAGCAACGTTTGAACGTCTCATGGACAGAGTAATGGTTGGATTACTGGGAGACGTATGCTTGGTGTACCTGGATGACGTCATCATTTTGGGCCGTGATTTTACTGAACATCTGCAGAATCTGGAGAAGGTTTTGAACCGTCTACGTGAAGCAAACCTGAAGCTGAGTGCTAAAAAGTGTGACTTCTTTAAATCCAAAGTCAGCTACCTTGGACACATCATTTCGGAGAACGGGGTACAAACTGATCCTGACAAAATCAAGGCTGTTCAAACTTGGCCTACCCCGAAGAATAAAACGGATGTAAGGTCGTTTTTGGGACTATGCGCTAGTAGGTGGTTATTGGGTGTTCTACTCCACCCACAGGGTGGTGGGTGGAGTAGAACACCCAATAACCACAAATTGATTATCTCTCGCCATTTGTGTTTTAGAACTCTCAATGACCCTGGAGTAATAATTTTGATCAACTGTGTCCGTAACACATACGGTTGGATGATCCATGGTAGTGTCCAGAGTATAATTCCAGAGCGTAGGTGTTCATACTGGAAATCTGAAACAATATAAAAATATTACAAAATTAAAATCTGCTACCCCTAAAGCATCAACTTTTATATTTTCTGTGCTTTAAAAAAATGTGTGTACATACATAAATTAAAATTCAAGCGTAGTCACTCACCATTTTCATCTAAAGGATTTTAATTTATGAAATTCACGAAGATCTGCTGATGAGATGCTGCTTGTCGCTCCTGTAAAATAGAGATTGGTACACATTAGTTCAAAACTATGAATACACAATTTAATTTAAAAAAATCTTTACTCAGAATAACTCAAATGAAACTTGGAAATAACTAAACATTAAATCAGCGTGTAGTTATATCGATATAAACAGCAATCGAAAAATAACAATTTTGATTTAATTTTTAATATAATTCTCTTTACCTAACATTTAAATAACATGTTCAAAATAATTAGGATCGTTTAAAAAACCGACTTCAAATGCCACTATAATCAATTTGAGTGGCAAGTTTGCGGTTATTATCTCCATATCTCTGGAGATACTCATTAGATCTTGATAAATTTACAATGGGACCACTACACAAGTATAATCTTTCAAATAAAAATATAATTTAAAAAATCGGACCACAATTGACAGAAAAAAATAATAAATATTTTTACAGTGAAACATAGAACATCCACCTTATTTTTAAGTTGGTTAATAGAACTTTTTGTCGTATTAAGACCTTTTTTATTTTTTTGATTTCTAGTCATTGAGAAAATCTTTATTATAGAAACTTGGTTTTTATTTCCGAATCAACTAAAAAAGTTTACGTTGCAAAGCATGCATGCAAATAAAATATCTGAATCTGAATCTGAAAGTATTATACAATAAAAGCTAGGTACTTACTTGTTATTTCCAAATAGTCACAGAACTACACTCACCAATAACTACACCGATTACTTATAGAATGGTTTTGTTCACACGCACGAAGGTAAATAGGCACATAGGTTGAGTTACACATGTCAGCATTTTTTTAATTAAGGGTTCGCACACACTTTCTACTTTAACTCTGCGATTGAACTGTTCTGTAGGTACAGATAAATCATGACCCTATAACCTGTAAATTTTTATAACATTAAGTTTGCACTGTACAGTTAATTGAATGCTATTTTAACCAACACCTAACCAAGGAGTAGGTTCTGAATTCGTCGGAATCTTTTTTATGTATGCTTCTCGATTACTCAAAGATGGGCGTACCGATTTAAAATATTTTCATATTGTTTAAAAGGACACACTTTCCAAGTAATTTCATTTAAATTTCATCGAGATCTGATGACTATCTCAAGAGATATGGAGATAAACACATCAAATTTTGGTACATGACTAGCGCGGCATTTGAAGTTGGTTCTTTTAGTTTATTAACGATTTTAAATTATAATTATAACCATTCAGTTAAACTATCATTCATATGTATAGTCAAACTATTTAGTGAAAACGAGCAGTTAAAACTCAAGGTGTGTAGCGGCCTTACGACAAATTATTTTTTAACAGACTTAACAGATAGCGTTTGTACGAATTACTTTTTTGTTTGTTATAAAAATCATTTATGAACTGATTTGTTTTTTTCTTTTTACCGACTTCACATAAAGGAGGATGTACTCAATTCGTCTGTAGAATTGTATTTTTTTGTTACCTCAGAACTTCATCATTAATTAACTGTGTGTGGATTTGGAGAATGTTTTTATTTTTTATAAATAGAATATGTTTACAGTGTAGTGCCATTTTAATTTTATCAAGATCTGATAAGTATCTCCAGAGATATCGAGATAAAGACCTCAAACTTAGTACTGAAAATGACTTGCGCAGCATGTGAAGTCGGTTTTTTGTTTTGTGAACGATCTTAAATTATGTAAAAATGTAAATAGTAATACTTTCCGTATGGTGTATTGTACAGTTCAAATAATTAGATACCGTCTTATTATCTAAGCACATAAAATATGATTTTAATATTTTGATGATTTGTGATTTTTTATATTGTCATTCGAGTTGGCGCATTTCAAAGGTTTGATCCGATTTCAAAGGTGGTGCGACCATTAGGTTAAAATTTGCTTGTTTTGTTAAAGTACGAGTACTTATTCAGTTAAACTATCATTTATATGTATAGTCAAACTATTTAGTGAAAACGAGCAGTTAAAACTCAAAGAGGGTGTTTTGGCCTTATTTTATAGAAATGCTAACAAAGTTCTTGGAATTGACTACAGAATAAATCATAGTCGAGCTATAATGATACCTATCGGAGCGTGGGAAAATAATAACGTAAAACATGAAAAGGGATTGCAATCCGGACAACCGGGTCCACTACCTTTGTACCAAATCCGTTGCCAGAACCGGTGATCTTAATTTTTTTCAAATAATCACGCTGTTGCATGATTAGGTGCTTTAAATGTAGTATACAGGATGTATTGTAATGCTAAATAATGAAATGTAGCTGATCAGAATGTTCGTTTGATAAAATCAAAATTAATTTCTCTGACAGAATATACACTCGCGAACTAAGGAACTGCATCAAAGTTCAGTATTACTTTCGAATTAATTGAATGGTCCTTTCCAGTATACAAACATACACCTAAGGATATGATACTTCGCTGCTATGAAGTTAACGAACCAAACTATAGGTTTCAATTTTAATTTGTGTAATGAAATTTGAAATAATATTTAACGTTTATATTTTATTTCTAAGGCGTCTTGAACGTTGATGTAGTTTATTGGTTCATAAATGTAGGATTACCCTACCTAATTATATTATTAATTTTGACCAACCTACTTTTTAAACCAACCTAATTTTGACAGATGAATAATAACCAAAGAGTATCTCAAAATAAACTTTAATAATGTGAGTGCCTGTTGTGGGGTTTTATAATAAAAAACAATAAATCAATCAATTTATTTATTAAGAATACAGGTATACCATAATGATTAATAAAGCCCTCTGTACTCAGCCATATACAACTTAAAATTAATTATAAAATTAAATTATTTGATAGGTAATATAGTTAATGGCAGTTAATTTTTTGTCAATTAATATTCTTGCACACTATAGTAGGATTTGTTAACTAAAATTAGTTTTAGCTTCGATTTTAAAGCATTACAGTTAGTACAGAGAAGCAGCAGTTTCTGAAAAAATGTATCTATGTACCTATATTATTTATTGATTAATATACTTGTAAACAATTTTATTAGAAAACAAAAATAATCATTCAATTTTATTATCAAATAATTATCATATATATATTATTTGAACATTCTACCATAAATATCATTTATTACTACTAAAATGTTCAAGTTGTACACCAAAAATTTACAAAACTAAATAAACATTATTATTACAGTTAGTACAGAGAAGCAGCAAGTTTTGATTTATATACTTGCACAAAAATTTCAGAAGAAAATAAAAAAGAATAATAAAATATTCTTATTATTTAATTTTCCTGCTCTACAATTTAAGTAGGTAATATTATAATATTATTTAAACATTCTATCACACAAATCATTTATTGCTACAAAAATGTACAAGTCATACACCAATTAATTCAAAAATTAACAAAACTGAATATACAATATTATTACAGATAGTAACAGAGAAGCATACATTTTTGAACAATGTGTCTATGTACCTTTATTATTAATTGATTGATATACTTACAAAAATGTTTAATAGAAAATGAAAAAGAATCATTCAATATTCTTATTACTGCTACTAAAATGTTAAAGTCATACCTCAAAAAATTTACAAAACTAAATATACATTATTTATCAAAACATGTTTCGTTAATAATATAAATACGTTAATGATTAAACTATTACTTCATCATCATCATAATCAGCCGCTATCAGTCCACTGCTGGATATAGACCTTTCCCAAGTCACTGTTCACCGCTTCTTAACTTTTACTTATCTAAACATAATTTTGCGAAACGTTCACCACAAACATGAAATATTTTGCTATCGGGACGATACGTTTTTAGTCGCCACTTCCACACCAACATATGGGCCCGAGATAGATATTCTTTTTTAATATTAGCAAGCACTGCAGAGTTTTTGTGTGACAGATATTTCTCACACCAATATAAATATTTATGGATCACACTATTTAATGTCATTAACCACAATGACGGAACCGTTTCGTCGATTTTGGAAGATAATTTTAATTCCACACACATCCACTTACGTCTCTCTGCTTGTTTGTTTATGTACCATATAGGTACCTCTAAACAAAGTTGTTCTTCCATCGTGGTATTTATTTTTTTTTCTAACCAATTATTCATAATAGTCACATCTCCGGCCAGATCTAGTATCCGGGATGTGATGTTATTAATCTCTTCCATAACAATAATCATTGCTGCTATAGTGCCTTTTTCCATCACATCAGCTGAGATGATTCCTACTTTAATAAACGAATTTATTACATTGTCACTAAGCACATATTCATCACAAACCATATTGTGTCGGATTACAAATTTCTCAATCATTTTAATAAATAATTGGTTCAAAAGCACTTTTACTTCCGCCATGATAAATTACTTTATTCAACGTCTAGAACTTTGCATGTAAAGCTGCTCAATGTTTTATTCTAATGGAATCCTAGTGGGGTAACGGACGCAGAGATTACTACATAACTCGTGTCTACGAACAAGCAGAAATAAACGATCGTAAGTATGGTGGACGTGGAGACGAAAGACAGCACATTAACCGACTTGATAAATATTTTTTTTTGTTTGAGAAGGTATGCTTTCGGTGTGGTCTGATTGAAAATTTATCGAGATATGAAGATAAGCCTCCGTAACAGTCTCACAGTGTTGGTGATTTTTTTATTCTATAAGATTGTATGAAATTTTCTATTAAATTCTATAGAAAATAATACATCTGTAATAGTGTTGTAAAGTTCAAGAAAGTAAAAACTGTCATGTCACCAAACAAAACCGACTAGGAATATTCATTTTATTTTTTATTACTTTTATTTGAGAGAGATGATGGACCGATGAAATCATAAATAAATGAATGGTGATGATGATGATGATGATGATGATGGTATCGTACCTAGTAAGTATCATATTTTATACTTCGACTTTTATTATATCACAATCGAGCACTTAATGGAACGTGTATACGATTTTATAATAAATTTCCTAAATATATTCATGATTAACTGTCTATGTGCAGATTTAAAACCTTTGCAAATCCCAGTTACATGAAAAAGTCATACTATACATTAAATGACTATATGAATGGCAAAAATGCATGGTCTGAATACCCCAAGCTCCAAAATATAATATAAATTGTGTGTTAATATAATTATTTGTTGTAAATTTAAATAATATCTTAATAAACAAGATTTTTAAACAAGCGACAAGCGTCATAGAGTTTCTTTTTTTTAACCGACTTCAAAAAAAGGAGGAGGTTTCTCAATTAGACCGTATATATATATTTTTTTTTTTTAATGTTTGTTCGGGGATAACTTCGTCATTTATGCACCGATTCTGATTATTCTTTTTTTTGTTCGAAAGGAGATATCCCAAGTGTGGTACCATGGTAATTTTATCGAGGTCTGATAAGTATCTCCAGAGATATTGAGATAAACATCTCAAAATTGGTACTGAAAATGAACATTGAAGTCGGTTCTTTTTTAGTTTTTAAACGATATTATGTTGTTTTTTTTTTTTTTTTCTTCTCTTTTGTTTGCAGATGTTGTCTATTACGACAGTATTATGCAGTCGATAGACGGACAATCAGCCCCATTAGAGTAAGATTTGTAATGTGATTAGTTTGCGTTTTATTTATTTATTGAGTTTTATTATTTCACATTTTTTGGATAAAAATTGTCTTAATTACTAACACATGCAATGGGGGTGCACGTAACCGTACAATCATCAGAGGAATTATTATTATTATTTTTAATGCAACATTCGACGCTTGGATGAAGGCTGAATAAAATAAATAAATAAATAAATTCTTTATTTATGTCTACAACTGGTGTTGGTATATAGCAATAGTTACAGTACAAATTATAATTTCATTGCAATATGGGTAGTACCTAGCTGACCTCTGTACCCAGCACTGTGTCTACTAGGAGCCTGTATTGCTAGTTACATGAACCTTCTCTGATCCTTAAGCATTTGACAAATGTATGCTATAATAATGTATATAGTAAGCAACTTTGCAATCTTATGTAATTCTTATTTACTGTTTAATTTAATGAATAGAATAAGTGACAAAATCAGATTATAGATAATTTACATATATTTTGTTATTCTCTTAGTGCATAAATTTGTTGTGCCTTTTACTAAACAATATTTAATTTTTTAACTCAATAGATACTTAACCTAATTGGAATGATTGGATGGAATGAATTAAAGAATGGATTCAAACAGATGCCTATCAAAAATGTGTTTTTTGATTGTGTGTGAGCGTGTGTAGTGTGTTTAAATGTGATGTTACCTACTTTAATGATACTATGAAATTATCTGTGACTATATTATTATTATAATCAAGTGTATAAAGGAAATTGGAAATAACTTTATTGCAATTATACCTTGATGTACGCAGTATATTAACGTGTTTACTTACACGATTTTCAAATAGTGGTCCTAGCGAGTTTAGACTGTTCCAGCCAAATTATTTTCTCGCGACTTTCATATTAAAGATCTTATCTTTTCTTCGCTGTAGTACGTTTCCTTCAATATGACACCTACATATGACATTTACAAGAGAATATTGTTTGATAATTACAGCTCTAATAAATAGTTGTCGTACAGTAAGTACTCCGCATTGTTGATAAAGTTGACAGGTGGTAAGTTGAATGCTGAAAGGCTGATTATTTTTTAATTCAAAGCAATAAGTTGGTTCCCTGCGTGCATATATTTTGTACTTTATATACAACACTTTGTTAAGTAACATAACATATTTTAATCTAGTACGTATCTCGTTTATTGAAGTAGGTTAAATAGTAATTTTTGCCGAAGGCCTCTAAACAACGAAAGTCTCCTTTAAAGAACAAAAACACACGGAGTTTTAATTGGAATAAGTACTCGTATACCAAAAAAAAAAACCTAATCGGTTCATAAACAGCAGTTAGATATGAGTTAACAATCAAAAACATCATACATAAAAATCGAGTACGACGTATCTTGTTTATTGAAGTCGGTTAAATAGTAATCTTTGCCGAAGGCCTCTACACACGGAGTTTTAATTGTAATAAGTACTCGTATTTTATCAAAATAAACAAATTTGAATTTAATCTATTACATAAAGCTAATAAATGTACCTACTGGTCGCACTCAACTAACATGAGAAAAACCTATTCTGTTACCCGACTACGATAGAATTAAAAGTGAATGTGTAAAATATTACACACACTATTAAACCAAATATACAACAAGTAAAACAGTTAAATAATCATCAAATATTTGAAAATAGTCTTCATTATTCACTATCTCACCTGATGTTTCGAACGATTTCGAGTTTACGATCGTGGTCGAAGATTTTATGAAACAGCGTTTGTTAATTGCAAACACTTATATGTGGTTAGGTAATGATGTTAGCAGGCCTAATAATCCACACAGGAAGTATTTGGTTCATAAACAACAGTTAGATATGAGTTAATCGTACATACATATCGAGTACGTATCTCCGTTTATTGAAGTTGGTTAAAAAGTAATCTTTGTCTCTACATACCTGGAGTTATGATGTAACAAACAAAAAATCATAAAATCAAATCGAGTACGTATCTCCATATATCGAAGTCGGTTAAAATGTAATATTTGTCTCTACAGCATAAATCAAGCCTTAATTATAGAATGTCGACGTAGTCGTAAGTCGATACCCAGTCACCTTTTATCAACAGTGTAGGGAAATAAACTGACCTATATCTTCAGATAATATGTATCCCTAAGCGGATATATAGATTTAGATCTTTCCTTCCTCTTACCAAAACCTTTATATATCCGGTATATCTTAATGAAGATTTTTTTATAATTCAATTTCAACCGTGATATACAATTATTTGGATCTCATCATCACTAACAACAGGTAAGAAAAAAAAAATGCAAGTTCAAAACACAACAGATACGACATAATAATGTTAAATAATATAGGTTTAAAATCTCGACTATGCTTAATTTTGGATATGGAATATACTAACGGATATAATGTGTCTTTTTGAGTGAGTTTCAGATATATCAGAAGCAGTTATACCAAGCGGATCAATATCCTTTTATGAGCAAAATTTATTATTATATGGAAGGATATACGATAGTTCCACTCCTCTGTCAGATACCCAAGCCTATTGCAAAGGTGAAATATTCTGTTAAAATACGAGTACTTACTACCTTTTAGATTGGAATATTATTTGCTGACAAATAGGTATTCTACTGAGACTGATAAAAATAGGGTTCTCTCATGTCATTTGAATCAACGCAATCCACGGAGCTAGTAGCAAGCCAGGGGGACGAGCGTTAAATTGATAGTTTTTTATGTAGTACGCACTCTTTCATCAAATATTACTTATTAGTTCAATAGAAAAAGGCAAGACACTGCGATCGACTTGGCGTACAAATCTTCATATAACCGGTTTATAGTTCGGTTACCTTGTGCGTTCCATGACATTTATCAATAAAATATCGATAAATAAAAATTGAATTGAAGTCAAAGTGTACTATCTCCATAAGATTCAATAGCTCAAGTGTTAAAATTTAGGTCTGGTAAATGTCTAAAAGTTATACAACGTTTTGTAGGAAAAAAGTGTTTATTTGCTTATGTAACTTTAATAAATAAAACAGTAGGTACTACATTTTCATGTTTAATACAAATTACTTACTATAATTTATACGTATTTCACATAAACAATGTAAACAAATTAAGTGTGCTACTACTTACTTGATTAATTAAAAATGCTAATCACTAATTCAGAATCACTGATCATATTTTCAGTTAAGTAACTAGTAAGTTTAAGTTAGGGAGCGTATACAAAAAACTCGATTTTTCAGTATTTTTTTGCTCGATGGTACGGAACCATGGTAAAGTGTTAGTCCAACTTGCATTTGACCAGTTTATTTCTTCACACGGTTGATAAAAGGTTTTGAATTACAGCTTCGACAACATTAAAGGCTAAGGGTGTTGTACATACGTTTTAACTCTATGATTTAATTTTAGTTTGAAAGTTTTCGTATATTCATATTGAATGTGAACATGTAGGTTTTTTATTGCGTTGTATTTTTTGGATTTGTAAGTACTTATTTTACGAATGAGTAGACCATCTTCTGGGAGTAGCTAGATCAAAGATTTAACGTTCCTGTACCCATAAATCATGTCCTTACAGCCTATTCATTTTCAACTATCTGTATATTCACCTAGAGTTTTAGCTGCGCGTTTTAACTAAATGTTTTTAATTAAAATAGCATTCGATAGTTCATGTTTATATTGAAAACTTGAGTTTATAGATATTTGAAAATGAATAAACTATAAGAACATGATTTATCTCTACATGACAGTTTAATCATAAATTTAAAACGTATGTACAAACCCTTAGCTTTTAATTTCGATGAAGCCGTAACTCGAGACTTCGTTTGTTTTGTTAAAATATCAGTACTTAATACCTATTAGATTGGAATATTATTTGCTGACAAATAAGTATTCTACTGAGACGGATAAAATAATAGGGTTCTCTCATGTCATTTGAGTCAACGCAATCTTCGGAGCTAGTAGCAAGCCTGGGGGACGACCAATACATTGATCGTTTTGTATGTAGTACGCACTCTTTCATCAAATATTACTTATTAGTTCAATAGAAGAAGACAAGACACTGCAATCGACTTGGCGTACAAATCTTCATGTAACCGGTTTATAGTTCGGTTACCTTGTGCGTTCCATGACATTTATCAATAAAATATCGATAAATAAAAATTAAAGTACAAATAACATTTTAAGAAAATATTATTGTAACATGCTATTGGGATAAACTGCAGCCTATGTCACTCTCGAAGTCCTCTGACCAACTTTATACAAAATTCACATAAATCTGTTGAGCTGTTTTGACGTGAAAGGATAAATAACATATAAACATACTTTTACATTTTTTAAACATTAAAAGTTATAATAATATATTTTTAGTATTATATATTTTATTGTGATTTTGTTTTAGTTATTATAATATACAATGGTTTGTAGGAAAAAACGTCTTGAAGCACCACTGTCGAATACAACCAGTCCGCGACACAGACAAAAATCACCTTTTTTACTTATTCTGTGGTTTTGGTACAAAAATACCTTTGATGGTCCAGTACTTGAAGTATATATCTAGTCTATGGTAAAGATTTAATAGCTCAAGTGTTAAAATGTAGGTCTGCCAAATTTTTAAAACATTAAAAGTTATAGAATGTTTTGTAGGAAAAAAGTGTTTATTTGCTTATGTAACTATAATAAATAAAACAATAGGTCTGTACTATATTTTCATGTTTAATACAAATTACTTACTATAATTTAGACTTATTTCACAAAAACAATATAAACAAATTAAGTGTATTACTACTTACTTGTTTAATTAAAAATGCTGATCACTAATTCAGAATCACTGATCATATTTTCAGTTAAGTAACTAGTAAGTTTAAGTTAGGGAGCGTATACAAAAAACTCGATTTTTCATTCAGTATTTTTGCTCGATGGTACGGAACCATGGTAAAGTGTTAGTCCAACTTGCACTTGGCCAGTTTATTTCTTCACACGGTTGATAAAAGGTTTTGAGTTACAGCTTCGACAACATTGAAGGCTAAGGGTGTTGTACATACGTTTTAACTCTACAATTTAATTTTAGTTTGAAAGTTTTCGTTTATTCATATTGAATGTGAATGTATAGGCTTTTTTTCGCGTTGTATTTTTTGGATTTGTAAGTACTTATTTTACTAATGAGTAGACCATCTTCTGGGAGCGGCTAGATCAAAGATTTAACGTTCCTGTACCCATAAATCATGTCGTTACAGCCTATTCATTTTCAACTATCTATATATTCACCTAAAGTTTTAGCTGCACGTTTTAACTAAATGTTTTAATTAAAATAGCATTCGATAGTTCATGTATATATTGAAAACTTTAATCGTAGAGTTAAAACGTATGTACAAACCCTTAGCTTTTAATGTCGATGAAGCCGTAACTCGAGACTTCGTTTGTTTTGTTAAAATATCAGTACTTAATACCTTTTAGATTGGAATATTATTTGCTGACACATAAAAATATGTGCTATAAAACCGTGGAACAATTGGTAAACCGTCACATTCGGCGAGAGGTAATCCTACCTTGGACTCTCAGAATGAACTTACCATGGTTCATCCAACCGTATGTGTTTAGGCAATGAGAGATAATCCTACCTTGGACTCTCAGAATCACACTTGCCACAATTCATCAAACCCTGTGTGTTATGAACACAGTTGGCGGGAGATAATCTTACCTCAGGCTCCTAGAGTGAGTTCATCACATACGACGAGAGATAATCCTACCTCGGACTCTCAGGATGATACTTACCATGGTTCATCCAACCGTATGTGTTTGAGCATCGAGAGATAATCTTACCATGGGCTCTCAGAATGACACTTACACAATTCATCCAACCGTATGTTTTATGAACACAGTTGGTGGGAGATAATCTTACCTCAGGCTTCCAGAGTGAGTTAATCATATACAGCGAGAGATAATCCCGCCTTGGACTCTCAGTTTATACTTATATTGCTCACTCAGCCGATTGTGTTTATACATCGCATGCGGCGAGAGATAATCCTGCCTTGGACTCTCAGGATGACATAAGGGAGGGGGTTTTAGTCAGTAGGAGTCTGACATAACCGAAGAGTCTGTGCTCAACGGCATCCAATGAGGATTTCCCCCTCCGACGAAAAAAAAAATAAAAATAAAAAAAAATACATTTGTGTTAGAAACATAGTTGGTGGAAGATAATCTAACCTCAGACTTCCAGAGTGAGACTTACCATGGACCACTCAGCCGATTGTGTTTAGGCACCACATGAGATATAATCAATTTTAAGATAAAATGATATAACAAACGAGTTGATTAATAGTACATTACGGTACAAGTGTGTAATGTTGGTGATTACCGCTGAGGCGCCATTGAGATCCGAGCCGTTAGGTGAAGGTCTTAAGAGAGCCGAGGACGGTATTCATCAATACACACGTGTATCATACGATGTTTTTTAACACACTTGTGAAGAAAATAATACAAAAAAATCATGTTATATAGTAGACAATTATAGATATTTTACCTTGGAGTTTTCAGGTAGTAAACTTTCCATAACGTTCAAAGGGCTTCACATCTTATATTGGGCGTTGTACAACATAAATCATTATCTTTATAACTAGTACTTTTAGACATTTCAATTAATAAATAACTATAATTTCATCAGCGAAAACGAGTTGTGAAAAATGTTTCGCAATGGTGGGAAAAAATTCATTAGTTTTCCAATGCGCGCGCATCTAACAATGGCGATCGGCCATAGACTAAAAGAATGAGGTTTATTTATTTATTTATTTTTTTTGTTTGACACGGTTAGCGTTTTGGCCACGTACAGAATGGGGAATTATGGTTTTTACAGACTAAACAAAAGTTATAATTAAATAAAAGTTTTGTTTATTAAACACGTACAAGTTAAAATTATCTATTTAAACACGAAGTTGTTTAAAATGAGCAAGCAATAGGTATATTAATTTATTTGTGCTATTGCACACGATCTTTTTTGTATCGAAACTTTTTTAAGAACAAAGCAACTCAACCAATAAAATTTAAAAAAACATATCTATAACTCACTTGCGAATAATAGTAATTAAAAAGTCACAGTTTGATAACAGGCGTCATTATGTGCCTGATTGCAGTGAAATAAGAGCCACTTCATGAGCAAGTGTATTAAAAACGATATACCCAACTGCGTTCGCTCGTTTTTTGTTATTTTAACACTGACTCAGTTTTTTCTCCGTTCTTTCCTATGTATAACAGACCAATTTAAATATATTGAGGGTGCACAACACACCAATTGATCAAACGATATACCTGAAGAGCGGAACAGTTAGGATTTTGGTTACCAAAAAAGCAAATTAGTAATTGCGTTCGCTCGTTTCTGTTTCTGTTTCTATTTCTGTATCTGTTTCTGTTTTTTGCTTGTTCTCACCGGAGGCTTTGAAAGTTCTAAAACACGTTGATCAAAATTATTACTCCAGGGTCATTGAGAGTTCTAAAACACGTTGATCAAAATTATTACACCGAAGGCTTTGAGAGTTCTAAAACATGTTGATCAAATTATATACCCAACTGCGTTCGCTCGTTTCTGTTATTTTAACACCAATTCAGTTTTTTCTCCGTTCTTTTCTATCTATAACAGACCAATTTAAATATATTGAGGGTTCCACAACACATCAGTTGATCAAACGATATACCTTATGAGCGGAACGGTTGAGTTGTTTTGGTTACCAAATAAGCAAACTAGTAATTGCGTTCGCTCGTTTCTGTTTCTGTTTTTATTTCTGTATCTGTTTCTGTTTTTTGCCTGATCTTACCGGAGGCTTTGAGAATTCTAAAACATGTTTATTAAAATTACTACACCGGAGGCTTTGAGAGTTCTAAAACATGTTGATCAAAATTATATACTCAACTGCGTTTGCTCGTTTCTGTTATTTTATTTCTATTTCTGTATCTGTTTTTTGCCTGTTCTTACCAGGGTCGTTGAGAGTTCTAAAACACAAATGGCGAGAGATAATCAATTTGTGGTTATTGGGTGTTCTACTCCACCCACCACCCTGTGGGTGGAGTAGAACACCCAATAACCACCTACTTGCGCTTACTATCGGCGGTTCGTCAAGAACTTTTCTGGAATTGCCAAACCCTTACATCGACTGACGGAAGAAAAGCGCACATTTGTATGGGACTTGGAGTGTGAATCCGCCTTCAACGATCTTAAGCAGCGACTGTGTGAAACGCCGATCTTGGGGTACCCTACCAGAGATGAAAGATTTATTGTGGACACTGATGCCAGCAACACGGGAATTGGAGGAGTTCTCTCGCAAATCCAAGGAGACCAAGAAGTGGTCATAGCATACTTCAGTAAATCATTATCCAAACCAGAACGAAACTACTGTGTCACCCGCCGCGAGTTGCTAGCTGTGGTGAAGACTCTTCAGCACTTCAACAAGTACCTCATCGGAAGACAGTTTACGCTCAGAACTGACCACGCTGCTCTTAAATGGCTTCTTCAGTTTAAGAGCCCGGAAGGTCAAGTGGCACGATGGATCGAGCAACTTCAAGAGTTCAATTTCGTGACAGAACATCGCAGTGGAAAGGGCCATAGCAACGCCGATGCCCTGTCAAGAAGACCTTGTGTCTGTAAGCACTGCGAGAAGCACGAGTCTCAAGAAGAAGTCAGAGTCATCAGGATGGACAGAACAGATGACGAATGGAACGGCGACAATATGAGACAAGCACAATCGGAGGACAGTGATTTACGACCTGTACTGGATTGGATAAAGTCTGGAAATAAGCCCCAGTGGAGCGACGTGTCAGCTTGCAGCCCAATTACAAAAAGTTACTGGGCTCAGTGGGACAGCCTGACTCTAGAACAAGGAATCTTGTACCGAAAATGGGAAAACAGCAATGGAAAAGAAACTACGATGCAGGTCGTTGTTCCCCGGAGTAAAGTGGCATCTCTACTACGACACATTCATGATGGAGTTTCTGGTGGTCATCTAGGAGTCAAGAAAACTCTTGTGAAGGTTCGTCAACGATTCTACTGGGTACACAGCCGCGAGGATGTAGAAGATTGGTGCAGGAAGTGCACCGCTTGCGCATCAGTAAAAGGACCGAAGACAAGAAGTAAAGGACAACTAAAATTGTACAATGTTGGGGCACCATGGGAGCGCATTGCCGTGGATGTTGCCGTGCCATTTCCAGAGACTGAAGAAGGCAACAAGTACATCATCGTAGTGCAAGATTACTTCAGCAAATGGCCCGAAGTTTTCGCGACACCAAACCAGGAAGCAAAGACAGTTGCAAAGAAGTTGGTGCAAGAAGTGATCTGTCGATTTGGTGTACCGATGGAACTGCATTCCGATCAAGGAAGGAACTTCGAGTCTGCCCTATTTCAGGAAATGTGCACCCTCCTCGGGATCCAAAAGACGCGGACAACGGCAGCTCATCCAAAGTCAGACGGAATGGATGAGAGGTTTAACCAGACGTTGGAGAATCACCTGGCTAAAGTCGTGGACGCACATCAACGTGACTGGGATCAGTACATACCTCTGTTCTTGTTGTCATACCGTTCCGCTACCATTGACAGCACTGGTATGACTCCTGCAAATGTGAATTTTGGACACGAACTAAGACTTCCTATCGACGCCATAACTGGTTCCCCGCCAGATGCTCCGAAGCCTGTAACCGACTATGTCAGTGATCTTCGTAGTCAGCTGGACGAAGTGCACAGGATAGTTCGAGAGAATAGTTTTAAAACTGGTGAAAAAATGAAGACCCGGTACGATCGTAGAGCGAATACGATGGGTTTCGAAGAAGGAACTCTCGTCTGGTTGCACAACCCACTACGAAGGAAAGGAAAAAGTCCGAAGCTGCAGGCTCATTGGGAAGGACCATACCAGATTATCACGAAGATAAACGACGTTACCTACCGCATTAAACAAGGCCAGAGAGGAAAGCCGAGGGTAGTACACATCGATTGACTTACACGATACCATGGAACAAATAATGATCGGGACGATCATAACTAAGAAGGGGATAATGTTACATCGCGTCGTCGAGTCGCGATGTTTCGCCAAGCTTCTCGAACAAAAATACCGTGGGAAAGAATAGACTAATTAGGGGCTATAAACACCCGACCCGACCGTCATAAAAGTAACCTTCCAAGAATTCCGACCCTAGTCAATGTACCTAGTTTTGTAGTTAAGATTGAACCTTATTCATAAGTAGTAAGAGATCAAATTAGCATGTATGGTAAAGTTGTTTACATCTGATGCTCAAAGGAAAGCCGCCCCTTTTGTTTGTGATTTTTATTGCTTTGTTTTGAACGTCTTTTGTCTATTGTTCGAGTCAATACTGGAAAGTTCTGTAGAAATATTCTCGTCCTATATAAGACGTTGAAACCGCGGCTTCAGTCAGTCATTTCTTGAGAAGCGACAGTGTAAAGATCTCAGCGCGGATAGCGACCAAGTGATTGTTAAGTGTTATCAGTGAACTATTGTTGTGAACTGTAAAGTGCGAATTGTGAATTACCGACGACCTCAGTGTGTGTACCGGACATTTGATCATTGTGCAAGACGATTTGGACAACTACTGTGGATTATAGTGTAAATAAGTGTTCAGTGGAAATAAACGTTCATCTCATCGGATTGGCATTTTAATACCACCCCGCACGTAACAATACATTTTGGTTGCAAATGTAGGCGAACGTGAATGGTTAAACGTTAACCTAAAAAGTCACCTTGTTCTGCGCAACATGTTAGTTTGTGTTAAACGTTATAAATTACTTATCACACAAAAGCAATGGAGCGTATACAAGCTTACAGTTTAGTGTCGCTTCCTATTGTTAACATAAATTGTAAGATATACTTACCGTTAATGTTGCAGTAATTTTACATAGCCATAATCGGCTTCAAGAAGGCCATTTATGTTGCCTGATTTAATTAGACAACACACACTCATACATGAACATTGTAAAATAATGTGTACTAACTAATACGTCAGATATGGTTCCAAAAAGGCTTTTGTTACAACGATAATATCATAGTACAATATGAAACAATACATAATATTATGGTATGGTTAAATAACATAATGTACGGCCTCAAGCGCTCCAGTACAACCTTGATTATGCTACGTTAATGAAGTCAGTAGTTATTCTGATTATGAAAAAAAGGACACACTATTGTCACCCCTTTTAATATTTTGTGCGTAGACTCAGAGTACAAAGCTTGCAAAGAGCAGCAAGTAGTAAACACGTCTGTGTGATCAATGATTTGATATGATAAGGAATAATTTGGAATGGAAAATGTAATATGCATTGCCTCTACAAATTTGTAGGTCTTGAGATGAATACACTCAATGTGTCATAATTAAATTAACACAAGCTCAACGTTAGTAACCGAGAATAAACTCATAAATTAACTACTTCTTGCCTTGCCGCAGCAATATGAAATTATAGCCAACGGCCCATCGTTAAGTATGACGTGTGAATAGAGATAAATAATCATAATAATAACAACAACAATGTTTAAGTGTCTTCACAAATGTTATGCTATATGTTGTAACAATACATATGACGTTTAATGTTAAATGAAGTAACTAACTACGCGATAGTTGTAGAAATTTGATGCAATCAATTTTATGAGGAAGTATTTACTGTATTACAAACCTGTGATTCACCGATCACCAAAGGTCATCACAGGTCTAATTGGAATTCTCATGCATGTTGATTGATGATCGTGCTTCTTAATTTAGAAATATCGATTATCGAGCTCCGTAAAGTTTTTAAAATAATAATATGGTAAATTCTATATTCCATATTGTATCACAGGATAAGCCTGTGCCAGATACGTATTCACAACTATGTTCTTTCTGAAATAATTTATAAAACCTCTCATATTATTTCACAAATCCACTTAGGCACAACATTATCCTTGCTTGCATTTATAACCCGGTAGCTACAAATCGTTATAAACGTAGATATGTACGGTATTTACCAAGACATTAATGATGATATAATTAGTCTACTAGTAATAACCATCGATAGTTTTTTTATCAGCTATATTAGATTATTCTAATGCAGTACTAAAATTTTAAAACTTATGAGATGAATCAGCGTCGAATAAAATTCGTAAAAATTTAATTTTTAAACGGAGTTTGTTATTAGTAAAAAGATATCATAAATTTATGTTTTTATACTTATTATTAAACTGGCTGTGATAATCGTTTGTAAGGGTGTATTTAAGTTTCTAAACATCAATCACTTGCGAATTAAATGATTATTCTTAGATCATTGTTTTATACTCTATGATAATGTTTTGCTAGATTTTATAAAACTATTTACCTTGACAAAATAAATTGGATAATATCCTTGCCATGTCAATATATCAAGTCAAACATTTAATCATTTAATTTTCCAGAATACAATTTCTAACTAAAAGATCTTATGATAGATTGTAAGTTGTATGTAGTATTCAGCCTGCGTGCAAGTGTGACAATATTGAATAATATCACATTTTATTTACTAATGCATTTCAAATTTATTGATGGTATAGAAAGTTTGAGTATGCAGACGTTGTCTGCGATATCCCTTATTTTGCCTTAAATATCTTTAAATGTGTATGTAAACTTACTCTATGTTACAGCTTTGCGACAGTATGTGAACATTTTTATATACACCGTATATAGTACTATTATTTATTCTGTGATAGTACGCCTCGTGGTTCTACTATGCTGCCAATTGATTGTCTCTATTGACGTCATCAAAAGAACAACTGTCATTGTACTGTTCTATTCAAATTGTATGGGTAACGTATCACGACCAATTTTACATTCCGGAGGTCAGCCATTGTGCAATATTTTTTATTTTCTTGTGTCTAATCCTAATGATTGATTTAATTCCTTACTAATAAAGGAAAATCTAACTATTTGATCATGCACACATGCATTAGGTAATAATCAAAATAATTTTGATCAATTACTTAGTAAATAAACAATATGAGGAGTGCTTTCATTCTGCAACAGGCGCTAAACATCTACATGATTAATATAAATCTTGAGGATGTTACACCGAAGAACACCGTGAATTTCAACCGGGATTATACGAGGTGTAACATCCGAAAAGATTTAAACTCCCACCCACCCGTTGGATATCCTGTAGTCAATACAACTTTAAACCCAAGAGTTGCAGAATGCAGACTGATCTACTACTCTAAAATAAATGAAGGAACACAGTCTAAATATTGGCTGGTGAATGAGTATTGAACGAATGAACAATGTTTTTATTTTAATTTTATATGCTTTAAACAGTGTGACGATGCGATACAACGAAAGACGGACTACATGGTTAATTTAAATCTTTTCGGATGTTACAACTCGTATAATCCCGGTTGAAATTCACTTAGGTAAGTTCTTTCAACCATATACTATATGTATATACTATGACTTATGTCTGTTAATCAGTATGTGTGTAAATAAATTAGTAGGTATACAATTACAGTAATTTGATTTAGGTACAATATTGTATATTGTAATTTGTAATTTTGAAACGTCATATCATGAAAGTTCTTATTGTAAAAAAATGATTGCTTGTGTTAATCTTTTGCATGCCAGCGTTTGGCGAAATATGCTAAACAATATGAAAATTTTGTCATCGTTATGGACCATATTTCCTGCAAATAAACTATTTCATTTCACTCTCCAATAAGACACCTATCGCACAAAAAACTAAATCAAAATCGGTTCATTCGTTTGGGCGCTACGATGCCACAGACACACACAGATACACAGGTTTAAGTTTGACGTTAACACACCTTTATGCGTCGAGGGTTAAAGATAATATAACGCACGCACTACTAGTATTTCAGATTTCGCACCGAAGTTGTTTTTCACTAAAGATCAACATACCAATTACACCAATGTAGGTTTATTTACAGTCAATTCTTATTTTTCAAACAGGGTCAATTGACAAATTTGGAGTGCGTTCACGTCCTCTGGGTGTCGGTTGTTCGGTTGTTATGCAACTCGCTCGAAGGAACGGAACAACCACGGGTTTTTTACAAGCTTTTATTTAACATGTATAATGTGATAATAGTACATTACGATATTAGTGCGTTATGATGGTTATAACATGCGAGGCGGAATTTCAGCCCGAGCCGACGGCGAGGGCGTAATTGAGCCGAGCATGTTCATCGTTTTTTAACACATTTGCGAAGAAACAGAAAAAAAAACATTTTATATTTTGTTCATTTCTAATTATTGAAACAGTTAGTGAAATTACAATTATTAAAATGATACGTAGTTGTAGTTGGTTTTTTAATTATGTTTTCATACGTGGTTATGTATCTGTCTTTGGATATTGACGGCAGCAAGCTGTCGCATGCGGTTCGCGCTTCTGTTAGTATATCCGGTGGAGTTGAAGTAATATATGGCTCTTCTTCATTATTGAAAGTTGTCATATTTAAATTTTCACAATACAAGTACAAAGAAAAGAAAATTTGAGAAAAATGGCGCGAGGATGTTGTTATGATGCTGTAGCTGCGTGAAAATGTTGGCAAAGACGTTAGAGCATGCAGCCAAGTTTTTAAATTACCGAATAAACTGATTTTTTTATTTTAAATAAACTGAATCTGTGAATGCACACTGTTGCTTTCCCGCCATTTTAACAGCGCGCTAGCGCTGCCTACTGACTGGCGCCGCGCGGCGATTAGTTCGAAATTTGAATTGCAACAGCGCGCGACATGGCAAATAATACTGTTATGGAATTTGTATGGACTATAACTTAACTATTTGCTTTGGTAACACACGCGTTTTTTATGACCCGCTTTACATATTTAAAACCGGTGGAATTCCATCAGCTTTACGAGCAACGGTGTTAAAAAACAACATAATCACTCAGAGTTTGGGTTCGATTGATTCGTCTTAAAGAGAACTTTACACCTAGATGATATCCAGGTTCTGATGATGAAGCTAGAAGGTGGAGACGGCATCTCTGTGATAAAATAACATAACCCCACCGCGTTGGGGCTCGATTGATTTTCCTTGAATAGCACTTTACCCATAATTACAACATAATATCCGTAGAATATTTTAAAACATCACGCCTACTCTTATATACTTAGATAGTAAGTAGTACTTATACTAAAAGTTAAAAAAAAATAAAAGTAAAATATTTTTTAAAACAAGCTTTTATCTGGGACAATGAACTAAAAAGTTAAAATAAATTCTAGTAAGTATTTGGCGTGTAGGTACTTACCTATATTCTTATAGGATTGTTAAAAAAACTAAAAGAACCGACTTCAAATGCCGCGCTATTAATTTTCAGTACCAAGTTTGAGGTGTTTATCTCCATATCTTTAGAGATACATATCAGATCTCGAAAAAAATACACGTACTATGGTTCCACCCTTGGGATATCACCTTTATAACAAAAAAAAGAATCATCAAAATCGGTTCATAAACGACGAAGTTATCCGCGAACACACATAAAAAATACACACGGTCGAATTGAAAAACCTCCTCATTTTTTTGAAGTCAGTTAGAAAAGCTTGAGGTACAGAATTATAAAAGTACCTAATCTGTAAAACGGGTAGTGCCTCAAGCTTTCAAGCATATAGGTAAGTACCTTACTATGAGTTTTACTATGTATTTAGTTCATGTCTCGTCACACAACCGAATTGAGAACCTTCTCCTTTTTGGGAGTAGGTTGAAGAACGCGGTTACAGGCGTTTGAATGTACTCCCGCTTTAGGTCGTGAACGCACTCTTGCATATACATTTTTGATAGGCCAATAGGAGACTGTCTGGAGTCACATGCCGTGACTCAATCTCAGAGTGATTCTTTGGCTTGAACATAGTCGGAAACAGAGAGTTTTAAGAAAACGACGCGTAGCTGTGACTAGGTTTTATTTCTCCGTTGATTTCTCAATTATTTTATATGGGTAACAAATATAACCACATCTAAACATTCATTAGACATAATATAATAAAAAACGTAGTGTTACAAAGTTCCCCAATTTACCAGTGTGTACCGCTGTAGCCGGTTCTAATTTTCATAGATATAAGTTACAAAACGAAAAGTAAGGTGAGATGGCATTTTTATTTTGTATTATTACAAGGTTAGGGCCAGCATTTTTAATTTGTGAGTCGACATACTATCACTGTGGTGTTCATTGTTACATACAATCCAAAATGTGTTTTACTTTTCACGTATACTTTACTTAAATATCTATATTGTCCCCCGATTTGTGCAGCTACCTAGATAAGTACCTCAAATTAGCTTAGAGGTATAAATACCCATGTTTTTTCTGTATTCTGAGGATCAGTTTCACCATTATTAAGAACTAATCTGACAGATTTTGACAACTTTTATATGAGGTCATATGTCAGACAACTTTTTATAACTTTATTAGATACCGATGAAACTGGCCTTGTGCCTTACAATGTACTAGCAACCGACCCGGTTCCCAAATTTATACATAATTATGAACGGCCCGTTGGCGTAAAGGATAGTTCTAATCCTAGCTTTATACCTACCAATAGATGTTTCTATGTGCATTCATGAATAATAGGTGTTCGTACACAGCTAGTGGGATCATTAAATCGATGTTCTGCTGCCAAACTTGCTGCCCAAAAGTAGCTTACTACTATCAACGAGAAAATATGCCGCCATAACCTTACGGTGTTCTTGCAACACAGCTCTCGAGAGTCAGACGATTAGCCTAGCGTTTTCACCATCCTGGACGACATCATTATTTTATTCAATAGATGAGACTAACATCAAATTAATTTATATCGGTTGGGATCTACAGTAAAGATAAGCTTATGTTTACGCAGTAACTATGGTCTTATCTGTGGTTTTGCTGAAATATTTTACTAATGGTGAAGAAAACTGTCAATAATTAGTTCCGACTGGAGGTCGCTACACTTTTGTCACAGAAGAACTGTCAATCTTTGTCAAGAAATTGTATGTTTCTTATAATGTATGTTATATTTATTACTATGGAGGATTTAACAACAAATACCAAAAATAAAATTAAGTTTAATATTAAAGGGGGTTCTCATACAAAAACGTTTAATAGGAGTTTAATGCTCGATCTTACAAAAGTTACAAACTGTAGGTAATATGTAGAGATTTAAAATTTACTCATAGTGTGTATTACAATGGTTGCTATAATATCAAACAATAAAAACGAAATTTAGTAAAAAATTAATAGGGGTTCCCATACGAAAAACTTATTTTTCCGGCAAATTTTGTACAATCGGAACCCTAAATACTCTATCTTACAAGCCGCAATAGATAGAGACTCTGAAATGGCTCATAATGTGTATTGAAATGATTGCTATAACAATTCATATTAAAAACTAAATTAAATTAAAAATAAAAAGAGGTCCCCATACAAGAAACCTGGTTTTCAGGCGTTTTATGCTCAATCTTACAAAAGTTACGAACTGTAATAGGTAGAGACTTGAAATTTACTCACAGAGTGTATTACAGGTTGCTATTTTATCAATCAATAAAAACTAAATTTAGTAAAAAAATTAAAGGGGGTTCCCATACAAAAAAACTTATTATTCCTGCAAATTTTGTTCAAATGGAATGGAACTCTACATGTGAGAGTCCAACTCGCACTTGGCCAGTTTATTAAACTATTTTCAATTATTACGTAAAATAAGGGTCTTTATATAGGTTTTGGCTGTGAAGAAATAGCTGTAGGTACACAAATTTCTAAGTGATAGAGAAAGTGGGAAAAGGCACTGAAAAGATAACATTTTAAATCATTCGAGGTTATGTAGAAAACACTTCAAAGAAACCGATTATGAAACAAATTCTCTTAGAACCGGTACCCCACAAAACTTTAAAAACTCGACAAAAACCTGGAAAATGCTTAACTAAATATTATAAAAGTCCGCCCCGCCGCGTCTGTTTGTCTGTTCGAGATAAACTCAAAAACTACTGAACAGATTTTCATGCGGTTTTCACTAATAGATAGTGTGATTCATGAAGAAGGTTGAGGTATATAATTTGTCAAGATTTTGTGCAAATTGGTTCGAATATGATGATATTTGTTGGAAGTGTCGGAAAAGTCAAGCCACCAGGGAGCTTTCATCGAAAAGCTGGCTCATCCCTTTGAGATATAAAAAAAAACAATGCATGGCAGGATATTCCTTTTTTATAGATCTACTAGTGACCCCAGTTTTGCACGGGTAGAGCATATAAGCCTGCATTTTCCCATCAGCTGGTTGCATTGAGTATGAATTAACGTCTTCAACAATCATCGTCATATTTCAACCAATTTACAAAGAACCTTGACAAATTATAAATCTAAACCTTCCTCGTGAATCACTCTATCTATTGGTGAAAACCGCATCTAAATCCGTTGATTCGTTTTTGTGTTTATGGCGAAGAGACAGAAGCGGCGGGGAACTTTGTTTTATACTGCTTCTATCTGTCTATTCGCGATAAACTCAATAATTACTGAACAGAGTTTCATGCGGTTTTAACCAATAGATAGAGTGATTAATGAGAAAGGTTTAAGAACATAATGTTTTGAGGTTTTTTGCCAATTGGTTCAAATATGATGATAAAACAAACTTACAAAACAAAAAAACGCAATGAAAAGCTTTTATCAAAGTATTTTGACAGGTAACAAACATATAGCGCGCCCTCTGCCGGACAAGCTTTTGGTAATGTTCCCCATAATGATGCGCGTAATTATAAATCTGTGATAGCTTCTACCTAAATGTTTTCATATAAATTATATTATAAAAACGTTTGTAACTCTGTTAGTTACCTAATCGAGCCTAAACGGTCGATCCGATCTTACTGAAATTTAACAAGAAGAGACTCACAGTAACTATTTCAATGTTTATAATAACTTAAATAAGTTATTTTTCAAAAAAAATAAAACCGACTTCATAACCACAAAAAGGCACTCAAAAGCGAAAAATAATTTACTTAAAATTATTATAAGCGTTACCCAATTCTCTATTTGAAGTCGGTGCCAGCCAAGTCTAATAGGTAGTAGATAGATAATACCTACATGTATCTACCTACTTACTAACCTACATGTACCTACTTACTACTACTACATACATAGTATCTATCTAATATCCAATAGACTTGGCTGGCACCGACTTCAAATAGAGAATTGGGTAACGCTTATAATAATTTTAAGTAAATTATTTTTCGCTTTTGAGTGCCTTTTTGTGGTTATGAAGTCGGTTTTATTTTTTTTGAAAAATAACTTATTTTACCCTTTTTAGTGCAAAAAAGTTTTAATGAAATTACATGCATCTATTAAATTTCGTGTCTGGGCCGTTATACACTGACGGATATATACTTTTTGAAAATTTCAAGTATGTACCTATAACGGTTAAGAAGATACAGATCTGTAAAGTGCGCACATATAGACACACGGACGGACGGACGGACGAAATGTCCAAAATGGCCCTGTGCAATTAAAGCATCTGACATACACGATAATTAATTGTCTATTTTATTACAATAATTCCAAATACTTTTATAACACGGACTAGTTGTATTCAAAATGAATATTAAAAAGTATTATTTGCGATTATTAACATTAATTGCTGCCATATGGCCAACAGAGTACTGAATCACTTTACTACGTTATAAGAGGCACTTTCCTATATTGTGGATACCCGAATTATGAAAGCACTGTGTAGCCAACCTAACAACGGAAAGTATTATTAACGTAGTAACTATTATATAATATGTGGTTTTATGCTTATAATTTTTTTTTTGCTGTGTTGATTGGTACAATGTACGTTCATAATTCTGAGTTATTTAATTATGTATGCAGTGTCACGGGACTGAAATGGCCGCCATCTTCGCCAAATGTCATGGCATGTCAAAAAATATTAGGTATGTTTAAAAAAGTTTGCACCCTAACAAGACTTTGCCCGGTATTCTGACGTAAACGATTGGATGACAGCTGAATGGTTCATTACTTTTTTTTCTAATTCAAAGCGTTAAATTCTGCTTTTGCTATGTTTACTTGATAATTGGTTATGATTTATTTTATGATTTATGATTTTGACGTGTATATGTGCGTATATTTATACTGCCTACATACTGAATAAATGCTTTGATTCTTTGAGAACATTCCTGTGAAGACAAATTATTTATATTTATATATAATTATTTATTATAATTATTAATATATAATTATTTATTGAGGGCCCGGTGGCGTAATTGGGAGAACGGTCGGCTTTGATGCCGTGGTACCGAGTTCAAACCGCCGTGCACCAATGAATTTTTCTATCGAAAAATATATGTGCGCTTCTCACAGTGGCCCTCCGGTGAAGGAAAACATCGTTAAGAAACCAATAACCCCTGCATGGTGGTAGAACATATCTAGTGTCCGCCTGGCCAGCTACCACCCTCAAGTCAGAAAATCTGTCGCCAAACATCTAATGTGTTCCGGCAGCTATCCTTGAGAGCCAGTTCCCATTCTAGTCCACTTCTCTATCTTCGACCGCATCATCACTTAGCAACAGGTGAGATAGTGGTCAAACGCTTGCCGATAAGATATAAAAAAAATTATCCCCACCTTTATTTCTATCTCGCTCACAGTTACCGTAAGAATATCTTATATGCAATAGCAAGCTCCATTGTGTGTAATCTTCTTGGGACTCTTCTACTAAAACTAGTACATTCTCCTATGTTTGAGGTATTTATCTCCATATCTCTGGTGATACTAATCAGATCTCGATAAAATTAAAATGGGACCACCTCGGAAACGTATCCTGCCTATTAAAAAAAGAATCATTTGAATCCGTTCACAATTGATGGAGAAATCGCGTAACATACACACAAAAAAAAAAAAAAAAAAAAAAACATACAGACAAATTGAGAACCTCCTCCTTTTTTGTTAAGTTATATTTTTATTACAAAAAATTGCCTTGAAAATAAGGCAATTTTTTTCCAGTATTCATTCATTTATTTGCAAAAACAATGTACAATAGTTATAAGCTTAGTCTAAACCTAATCTAATTATGACTACTGACACGTACCCTGTACTATTTAGGGTGTCGCAAATGTAGTAATTATTAATTATTTAATTAATACATCCTTATTATTTATTATAACATAGGAACCATTTTCTTAAGTGTATTATACTTATGTTTAATATATCTTACCTACTCATAATTTCTTAACTCTTAAATAATTATATACAATGCATGGTATGGTATTAAGGAGATGTAAAGTTTTATTTAGTAGTATATATAAATTCGGGTTTTCTATATTTTATCCTCTTGAGTATTCATTTATTCATTAAGTATTCATTTATTGCGTAATAGCCTTTATCTAAAAGAAACTGTCTTCATTTATTTTTAAATGCCTTCTCTTTTGTTTCAACTCTTATATTGTATGGGATTTTGTTATATTATTTTATGGACATATTTGTGGTCCACAATATAAATTTTTAATCTACGTACAGGTAATAATAGTGTGAGGGGTTTTCGCGGGTTTTTGTTAGGTTCGAATAGTGTATGATGATTCTTTACAAACATTGCCGATTCTAAGATATATAGGCACAGTAGGGTTAGTATATGTTGTTTTATGAAATGCGGCTTGCAGCTATTACGTATGATATTTTCTACTATACAGCATTAGGCCTTATCCAAATAATTATGTTAATTACCTTGGCAACATATTATTAATAAAAACATTTGTAACTCTGTCACTCTGTCTGTTTGTTACCTAATCAGGCCTAAACTGACGATCGAGCTCACTCAAATTTTTCAAGGAGATACTTTATAGCATGAGGATGAACATAGGCTCCTTTTTGTGAAAATAAAATCATGAATGTGTGGGTGGGTGAATAAGGATGAATGGATGTTGATGTTTATTACCATTTCATACAAACACTTAGTACTTAACGAATTTAGATAATATTTGGCACTTAGATGCTTTATACCTAGATTAACACATATGCTACTTTATACAAGAACTTTATTCACGCGGGTGAAGTCACAGGTTGCAAATAGTATCTCATATACAATATCTTCTATGCAATACAGGAATATCAAATGAATGGGCGCTGAAACGAGAAACCAAAGATCAGACCTCTTCTGTGGCGAGCACGCTACAGTGAGCGGCGCCGGCACTTGGGACCCGCAATCACAATCAACCAAACACAACGCTATCGCACGTCACGTAAGATTCTTCTAAAGAAAAAAGAGCAGTTGGCCTCAAAGTCTTGGATATATTCACAAATAATGGCGGGGGTAAGTTGATACTTCCCGAACCCGATAATAATACTCCGAATTCTTGACGTCGTTACAATAAATTTAATTGCAAGATTAGCAAGCACTACCGGATCCAGAGGGAGGGGGACGGAAGGCTACGAGTATAAGGGGCTCAAAATTAAACGTTTGAAGTAGTGAAAAAACGTGTTTCCCTGATTACAATTTACAAAGTTATTGAAGTTCTTGTATGTGAGAGAAGTTAAAAATTGAAATGGCTACAATAGGGAATATGCATGTTTTTCGTGATAGTACATTACGATATTAGTGCGTTATGATGGTTATAACATGCGAGGCGGAATTTCAGCCCGAGCCGAAGGCGAGGGCGTAATTGAGCCGAGCATGTTATAACCAATACGCACGTATATCGTACGACGTTTTTTAACACATTTGCGAGGAAACAGAAAAAAAAAACATTTTATATTTCGTTGATTTCTAATTATTGAAACAGTTAGTGAAATTACAATTATTAAAAAGATACGTAGTTGTAGTTGGTTTTTAACCGACTTCACAAAAAAGGAGGAGGTTCTCAATTCGTCTGTATGTTTTTTTTTTTTTTTTTTTTTGTGTGTATGTTACGCGATTTCTCCGTCAATAGTGAACGGGTCCAAATGATTCTTTTTTTAATAGGTAGGATACGTTTCCGAGGTGGTCCCATTTTAATTTTATCGAGATCTGATAAGTATCTCCAGAGATATGGAGATAAATACCTCAAACGTAGGAGAATGTACTGGTTTTAGTAGAAGCGTCCCAAGAAGATTATACACAATGGAGGTTGCTATTGGATATAATGGATATATATTGGATATATTGCTATTGCTATTGGATATATGCTATGGAATACTAAAAAATATGACCTTGAATATTTTTATATCTTTCTTCTCGTTGATTTTGGTTTTTGACAGATATTCTTACGGTAACTGTGAGCGAGATTGAAATAAAGGTGGGGATTATATATATATTTTTTTTAATATCTTATAGGCTAGCGTTTGACCACTATCTCACCTGTTGCTAAGTGATGATGCGGTCGAAGATAGAGAAGTGGACTAGAATGGGAGCTGGCTCTCAAGGATAGCTGCCTGAACACATAAGATGTTTGGCGACAGATTTTCTAACTTGAGGGTGGTAGCTGGCCAGGCGGACACTAGATATGTCCTACCACCATGCGGGGGTTGTTGGTTTTTTTAACGATGTTTTCCTTCACCGGAGGGCAACTGTGAGAAGCGCACATATATTTTTCGATCGAAAAATTCATTGGTGCACGGCGGTTTGAACTCGGTACCACGGCATCAAAGCCGACTGTTCTCCCAATTACGCCACCGGGCCCTCAATAAATAATGATATATTGATAATTATAATAAATAATTATATATAAATATAAATAATTTATTTTCACAGGAATGTTCTACCGGGCAAAGTCTTGTTAGGGTGCAAACTTTTTTAAACATACCTAAGATTTTTTGACATGACATGACGTTTGCCGAAGATGGCGGCCATTTCAGTCACGCGACACTGCATACATTATTAAATAACTCAGAATTATGAACGTACTTTATACCAACCAACACTGCAAAAAAAAAATGTATAAGCATAATACCACAGATTATATAATAGTTACTACGTAAATAATACTTTCCGTTGTTAGGTTGGCTACACAGTGCTTTCATAATTCGGGTTTCAACAATATAGGGAAGTGCCTCTTATAACGTAGTAGAGTGATTCAGTACTCTGTTGGCCATATGGCGGCAAGTAATGTTAATAATCGCAAATAATACTTTTTTATATTCATTTTGGAATACAACTAGTCCGTGTTATAAAAGTATCTGGAATTATTGTAATAAAATAGACAATTAATTATCGTGTGTGTCAGATGCTTTAATTGCACAGGGCCATTTTGGACATTGTCCTTTGATACCTTGATGACATAATTATTACTAGTGAATATTATCACTTTAGCAAGGCATTTAAAGTCATTTTTTTTAGGGTTCCGAACTCAAAGGGTACCAAATGAACACTTTCTGAGACTTTGTTGTCCGTTCGTCCGTCCGTCCGTCCGTGTGTCTATACATATGTGCGCACTTTACAGATCTGTATCTTCTTAACCATTATAGGTACATACTTGAAATTTTCAAAAAGTATATATCCGTCAGTGTATAACGGCCCAGACACCAAATGTAATAGATGCATGTAATTTAATTAAAACTTGTTATGCACTAAAAAGGGTAAAATAAGTTATTTTTCAAAAAAAATAAAACCGACTTCATAATCACAAACAGGCACTCAAAAGCGAAAAATAAATTACTTAAAATTATTATAAGCGCTACCCACTTATCTATTTGAAGTCGGTGCCAGCCATGTCTATTGGATAGTAGATAGATACTATGTATGTAGTAGTAGTAAGTAGGTACATGTAGGTTAGTAAGTAGGTAGATACATGTAGGTATTATCTATCTACTACCTATTAGACTTGGCTGGCACCGACTTCAAATAGATAAGTGGGTAGCGCTTATAATAATTTTAAGTAATTTATTTTTCGCTTTTGAGTGCCTGTTTGTGATTATGAAGTCGGTTTTATTTTTTTTGAAAAATAACTTATTTAGTTATGTTTTCATACGTGGTTATGTATCTGTCTTTGGATATTGACGGCAGCAAGCTGTCGCATGCGGTTCGCGCTTCTGTTAGTATATCCGGTGGAGTTGAAGTAATATATGGCTCTTCTTCATTATTGAAAGTTGTCATATTTAAATTTTCACAATACAAGTACAAAGAAACGAAAATTTGAGAAAAATGGCGCGAGGATTATTTTCTGCCGCAGCTCCGTGAAAATGTTGGCAAAGACGTTAGAGCATGCAGCCAAGTTTTTAAATTACCGAATAAACTGATTTTTTTTATTTTAAATAAACTGAATCTGTGAATGCAGAATGTTGCTTTCCCGCCATTTTAACAGCGCGCTAGCGCTGCCTACTGACTGGCGCCGCGCGGCGATTACTTCGAAATTTGAATAGCAACAGCGCGCGAAATGGCAAATAATACTGTTACGGAAAATGTATGGACTATAACTTAACTATTTGCTTTGGTAACACACGCGTTTTTTATGACCCGCTTTACATATTTAAAACCGGTGGAATTACATCAAATTTACGAGCAACGGTGTTAAAAATATTTTTATTTCACTCATTACATCCATATAACATAATAAAAAAATAAAATACTGCTGGAATTGGTCTAATTATTTTTTAAATAAATATTTAAATATACGAATAAATTTGAGCAGTTTGAACGCCATCATTTGTAGTGAACTCTTTGGTAGTGAATTATGACGTCACGCACTTACGTCAGATACTATAGCCGCTTGAAGCAAACTAGCTTTTTAGGGTTCCGTAGTCCTGACAAGGAACCCTTATAGTTTCGTCATGTCCGTCTGTCTGTCTGTCCGAGGTTTTGCTAAGAGACCGTCAATACTAGAAAGCTGTAATTTTGTGGGGGTATGTAAATAAATGACGCCGACAAAGTGCTGAAATAAAATTTTAAAAAATATTGTTTTTTAGGGTAGCTCCCCTATATGAGAAGTGCGGTGAATTTTTTTTTCAACGTCTACCATCGTGTGGGGTATCGTTGAATAGGTCTTTTAAAATGACTTAAGGGTTGCTAATGCCATTTTGAGATTGAATGCTCCATTTACGAAATATTAAACTTTAAAGTGCACATTTTTGTTCCAGTAGGGCGTCCCCCCCCCCCCCCCTCTAAAAGCTAAACTGCTGGCTTGAAAAATCTGGAACAATTCGTGATAATAGTGCATTTCATGAACTTAAAAGGAAAATTATAGCGGTTAAGATAACTTTATTAGTTTAGCAGTAATAGTCGTTGAACTTGGGTGTTGGATAATTTTGTACTAAATACAAAATCCTTAGAATAAATCCTTTAAAGTGACAAGACGGAGTACCTAGTTGCTTGTTTATAACGGGTAAAGACTTGCATTGAATAACAGGCTACTACGGAACCCTACACTGTGCGTGGCCCGACACGCACTTGGCCGGTTATTTTTCTTTAACTAAGACTCCGCGTGATTATTGTATTCAGCCAATGGCATGTTTTTATTAAATTTTGTAGTTTCTCTAATCTCGTACTCATTTTTACCTTTATTAAATGGCTAGTAATATACATTTTTGCATAATAATACGCGGCAAACACAATATTTGGAAATAAATACAATAAGACCATACCATACATTAATGTTTATGTTCCCGCGCTCAATGTTTCTATCACGTGGAGTAATGAATTATGACGTCAACTTTCGATTCGACCAATGGTGATCTGTTTTACAAACTTAAATTTCCCTAATTACGCCTAAATTGCATTTTTCATTACTTATTTTAAGCAAATAAAATGGAATTAAATAAAAAAAAGGTTTTACGTATAACTCCAGGACAACAAAGATTCGAAATAAAATTATTTCCAATAAATCTGAGCTACATGCATATTCCCTATTCCGAAGGGATTAGTGGATTAGGACAGGTGTAGGGGAGATTTCATCGGTAAAAATGTTGAATAACAACTTTCAAAAATATCGATAATTCAGGACCGGATACCCAGTAGATGATGAAACATGCATTAGCTATTCCCTCCTCTATTTCCAGTATTTCCAAGCGATCTACGTGTACCTACAATACAGGTGCGGCGTTTTTATTTATTTACAGGACAAGCTCACAACAAACTTGGAATCATTGAACAAGACGACTAAGGCATCTAAAAAGAAGAACGAGACACCTCGCAAAGAAACCAAATATATGACAGATTTTATAAACATTTACAAAAACGAACCCTGTCTATGGAAAAAGGGTCATAAATACGACGAGCAACAAAAAGTGCAAGCCTATAAAAGGCTTCAAATTAAACTCAGCGAATCAGGAAAACACTGTACTATTAAGAATGTAAAGAGAAAAATTAATACTTTAAAAACCAACCGAAATAGAGCAAAGAGCGACTTCGAAAAAAATAATATTAAACCAACTTTGTGGTACTACGACTTATTGAATTTTCTTGACAAAGACTACAAGGTATGACTACAATTTATCTACTTATATAATAATAGCCTTTATTAACAATCTTACCAGTTACATTGTATCTTAATTCTATTTATTAGTAAATATGTAATTAATTATTTCAGACACCAGTTTCTCGATTGTCTTGCTTTTCAGCATAGGCCTCCCCAAGTGTTCTCCACAAGCATCTATCTCTTGCTTTCCTCATCCAATTTGTCCCTGCAACCTTCTTTATGTCTTCTTCCCATCTACAAAACTGTCTACCCTTTCTTCTTGTTTTAAATTTCGGACACTAAATGGCATGCCCATTTCCATTAACTGTATAATTTTGTATTTTATGTCTATAATGTTGGTTTGTTTTCTTATAGTTGTTAATCGTACTTTGTCTTTTAATTTTATGTTTTTGTTTGTGCAGCTGCATGTCTGACACCCATATGTGATGCTCGGTAGAATACATGTATTAAATACTTTCTTTTTTGATTTTATTATTTTATCTGCATTCTTCATAATTTCTTTTAAAGCCCAGTATTTCTTCCATCCTAAGTTTATTCTGTTGTTTATTTCTATTGTTGTGAGATCTGCTGGGGATATTATTTGTCCAAGATAAGTATACTCGTCTACATATTTCAATTCAGTAACATTGTTAGGTTTAATTGGGACTTTAGTAAGGTTCGTCATTAACTTAGTTTTACTCGTTTATTGATAAACCAAACTTTTCGCTTTCGTATACCAGTTGTTCTATCATGTACTGTAACGTCGTTGGATCTTCGCATACTACTATGCATTAATAAAAAAGTTTTACTTTGAGATAAAGCAGTAGCGTAGCTACCGGAGGGCTAGACAGGGCAGTGCCCTGGGGGTCCCATGCTCAGAGGGCCTCTCGGACTCTTCACAAACTATAAATTGAACTAGTTAAAATTTCTCCTACATTCGAATCGGAATAAACCAGATTCCGTTTGACGCAAGGCGGATCTATGATAAAACGCGGCGCGCTTCAATAGCGTGGCTATAAAACGCTACTAGTGTATTTACAAGCGCGCACGTCTGGAATCGGCCGGTAGTCTCTACATGCGATGAATTTCGAGCGATGATCGTCGATACGAAAAGAGATGCAGATAACAACTGTCTAGCTGCATCTCATTTTAGCAGCAGCAGCATTGCGATGATAGGACGCATCGCTATCAATGTAGAGACTTCCACCCCTGGACGGTTAATAGTTATGGTTAAAATAGTTTAGTTCCGGCCCTAGTTTTATTTTTTGCTCTAGGGCTCTCTCTCTGTTACCTAGCTATAAGCTACGCCACTGGATAAATGGCGTTGCGCCACGAATATACATTTTTACTTATTTAGTTACATTTTCAGTTGAGTATTTTGCTGTGCAATTAATAATTTTGATTGGAATTGGGATTATTTTTGGTTACAAAAAGTTTTTTGTTTTATTTCCGTTTAAATACTACCCAAAATCATAATCCTCCTTTAGTCGGGTAATGAAGGTAAATACAGGGACCGCGAAAGTACTCCATAAAGTGTCACAACACAATAACACCTTTTAAAATTTAGCAGGGGGAAATGGCCTCTTCTTAATGTTTCTTAATGTCTCCTTTTTATGTCAGATAGACAAGAACCTTGTCGCTTTCTGACGTGACGTAAGCGTTTAAAGCGTTGTTAATAAGTAGTTAAATAAAAAGTTGCTTTCTAAGATAGAATCGTTCAATCGTCCTTGTCTGGAATTAAAAGACGGCTCGGAAGAGGTTGTCCAAACTATTGCAACCTGTCTTCCGTGCTGGCTGGCGTCATAGAACAGATAATAATACCACGGTAATATTATAATATAGCGTGTATAATATGGCATGTCCTTGAGATCAAAAGTTAAAGACGCGCGGCAACCGGCGGCACCGCGCGGTACGTACACGCGCGATAGGGCAGCCCGCCTACAGTATTTTAATTGCATCTACCTACTTGACCATCTTTCTAGTTTTTTGTGATTGTAATATTATATTTTTTATTGAAAAAATAAAATTCGTAGTGAAGATATGACAATAAATATTTTATATACTAACTTCCATATCTTATTCGAAAAGTAAATTACAATGTAAATCTTATTATGTAGGTACCTCCCATTTCTTATTCTCTTTATAACTTCATAATACTATTTCGTCGAATTCAATAATATACGTAAGTAGCTCAATACATAAGTATAAGTAGATAGTCTAGCCTGGGAAACTACCTAAATACTAGTCTATTTTTGACACGAGCGTAGACTATAGGTCACTCGTGTGAAGTCGTGTGTCACTTTTCTCACTCTATCCATTTATTTATTTATTAATCTAGGTATTTTATCCTGTAGAAGAAAAAGTGAAATATCCACCTCCAAAAAATTACGTACTAGTAGGTATATAAACATTATTTTATACTCTTACCGATCGGAGCTTTCAGGTAATTTAAAAAATGTTATCTCTGGGTGCGTTATTGAAGAATTCAATCACACATAAATAGCAACATATAGTCTATAATTCCTCTGTGCCATATTAAGTATAATATTTATATATATTCTCAATCAATCAAATATTCACAATTCGCGCGCTTACTGTCTAAGCCGTCATTACACGACTGTACCTTCACATGGTTCGTTCGTCACTGCGGCGCAACCACATTTATCGTGAGCTGTGTACCGAACTCGAAGCGCGTAGGCCTGACCACGGTAATATAATAAACAGTATTGTGACTCCATACTAACGGTCGGAACGCGTCATGCCTACGCGCCTCGAGTTCGGTAAATACTCGATACACAGGTCACGATAAATTTGGTTGCGCCGCAGTGACAAACGAACCGTGTGAAGGTACGGTTGTGTACGGTATATAATTACGGTTTTAGCAGTAAGCGTGCGAATTGTAAATATTTGATTGATTGAGAATATACATAAATATTATACTTAATATGGCACAAAGGAATTATAGACTATATAGTGCGTGCTGTTTATGGGTGCTTGAATTATTCAATAACGCATACAGAGATAATATTTTTTTAATTACCTGAAAACTCCGAACGGTAAGAGTATAAAATAATTTTTATATACCTACTAGTACATAATTTTTTTTAAGGTAAATATTTCACTTTTTCACTTTTTTGAGTAAGATATGTAAGTATATACAATATGTATTGTTATATTTTCGCAACGAATTTCATTTTATTAAATAAAAAATATAACACTTATTACCATCACAAAAAACTAGAAAGATCGTCAAGTAGGTAAATGAAATTAAAATACTGTAGGCGGGCAGCCCATCGTGCCTGTACGTATGTACCGCACGGTGCCGCCGGCTGCCGCGCAGCTACTCTTTTGATCTCAAGGACAGGGCCGAGTCACAATACTGTATTATAAAATTACCGTGGCATGACGCGCTTTCCGGCCGTAAGTATGGAGTCAGAATACTGTTTATTATATTACCATGATAATACTACGTACCGGCGTCGAACACCGTGCCCGTGTTTGTTCGAGCCACGGTCGAAGCCTACTGTAGCCACATAATTGGCTTACGTGGTACGTGATTGTACATAGAGAGAAGACATCTTAAGATACATTTGAGTATACCGGTACTACTTACTATAGGTATATGTTTTGTTATTTATTTTAATAAATCAGACTTAAATCCACCTTGTGTCTTATCATTACGCCCAATTTGCCACACTGCCACACCAGAGGTGCACTCATTTAGCACCACGCAGGCATCACGAGATGATGTTGAATTTAGTATTTTTTTATGTCTATGCTTTATGTTTCAGAATACGAATGCAGGCGATGCGTACCAAGAGAGTACTTCAATATATCCCAACAATACAGTGAGTCAAGGTCAAGGAGCGATAAAAGAAAAAATGGATAAGTGCATTGCTGGATCAAGCGACCATCATACGACGTCGTCGTATACTATACAAGATCTGGTCCGTGTATTCACTGCAAAATTAATCCAGTTAAATGAACTGAATAATTCACAAATGCTTATAGCCGAAAAACTTATAATTGAGGTATTAAATAAAGGGTTACTCGGTGAATTGACCTCTGAATCTTCTGTTGCCAATACTGTAGTATATTCACTCCCTATTCCAACACAAATTTCTGGAGATACAAGTTCTATGATGCCGATAAACACATCCTATCCGAGCTTAAACACAACCTATGAACCTCAGATACATCAGATAATTAACCAAAACAATACAGTCACTTCTCCGGAAATGTCTACATCTCAGAATTCAACTGCAAATGACAGCAAAATTATAAAAGATTATAATTACTCGCGCGGTCAGTTTTCAATGAATGATAGTAGATTTTCTGGCCAAAACCAAGGACAAGGTACTGAAATGAATAGTTTAGATAATATGAACATGATTAGATCTGGTCAAGACATTTCAAAATATCAGTCTTCTCAAATCGCAAATCAAAACACTGACGCGAGCTACTGGCAAAATTCTCAGAATAATAATGCTGAAAACCAATACAATCAACAAAAAGGCAACCAGAACAAAGACATACAGAAAAAACTACAAGGACATACAGATTATACTGAAGACGCAAATTCTTTTAATTTTCCAATTGACCAAAATATGCCAAATACTCCAGGCAGTAACCAGGAACAGGTGTTATATTATAAGCCTTTATAACAAAACAACGCACAAACAACCTTTCAATCACCAAATCAACATTGGCACTGAAAACTCAACAAAACAATACAATACCTCCTCCCAAGAATACATCCACAGATCCTCAGAACTCTGAAACTGCAATCAATAATTCGCAAGGTTTTTTATTATATATTAATGATTTGCCCCATCATACACCACACAAGAGTATACTATTTGCAGATGATACTACACTTATAATTAAATGTAATAATAATGACTCACCTCAAAAATATGTAGACGAAGCTTTAGCGGATATTATTAATTGGACTACACGTAATAATTTGAGTATCAATATTAACAAGACTAAATTAATTCAATTTCATTCTTATAATACCAATCCAATACCAATTGACATACAATATTTAAATAAGAATGTAGAAAGGGTTACTTGTTTTAAATTCTTAGGTTTACATTTAGACGAACATTTGAACTGGAAAGAGCATATCAACGTGGTTTGCTTCAAAGTTGGTCGTTTTGTCTTTGCCTTAAAAAGACTGAGGCAAACTGTTTCAACATGGCATATCATGGGTATGTCTCGTCAGTCTTGAGTTACGGGTTAATTATGTGGGGCAATTCTGTTGAATCTGATAGGGCTTTCAAAATTCAAAAACAATGTATAGGAGTCATAGATAAAGCATGGTTTTTGGATAGCTGTAAACCATTATTCCAAAAGTACAGAGTCCTTCCTCTGCCATGTATGTATATAAAAGAATTATGTGTTTTTGTTCACAGTAATGCCGAGTATTATCAAAAACAAAGTGATGTATCAACACGACAAAAAAGAGCACAATATAAAAATCTGTTATTTCAACCATCCTGTAATAAAGATATATATAAACGGAATGTATACAATATGTCCATTTTAGTGTATAATCATTTGCCAGAAGATTTAAAAATACTAGGTGGTGACGTTTTCAAGCGTAAAGTTAGCCAATGGCTTTTGGAAAATAGTTTTTACAGCGTGAAAGAATATTTATGTTATAAAAAAATTATGCATATGTAATTTAAGTAAAAATATTTAATGTTATCTAAACTTAATTGTAGATATGACTAACTAATATTTGTACGCTTGCTTGCAGGCTGGACACAGGTACATTTATATTTCATAAGACCTGAAATTGTAATAATTTGATGTGTTCTGACAAATAAACAATTGATTTTGATGATTTTGATTTTGATGATTGGTAAATGCTCGAAGGCACGCTATTAATTTTCAGTACCAATTTTGAGGTGTTTATCTCCACATCTTTGGAGATACTTATCAAACCTCGATAAAATTACCTTGGTACCACACTTGGGATATCTTCGTTCCAACAAATAAAGAATAAATTGTTAAACACAATCCAAAATTTCGTCGTACCGACGGGACTTGAACCCGCAATCTCCGGAATAACATGTTCTGGTGCTTTGCCAATTAAGCCACGGTGCGAAGTATCGTTACGACGAAATTAGTGGATTGCATTTGTTAACCCAATTATCGCCATCTATGACTACTTATTACGTAAGTTAATCATTCGGAAGAAATCATTACAGTTTTCAAATCCGACGAGAGATGTTGCACTGCGTAAATAAAGTGTGAAACACTTCAAAGAAACATAAATAAACTGGCCAAGTGCAAGTCGGACTCGCACTAGTAGGGTTCCGTAACACACTACAGTATTTTATAAGATCGAGCAAAAATACCACTATTTCGTCCGCTTAAAATAATAATTAATAAACATTTTATTTCTTAAAACGCCATCTAACGTCTAACAAAGGAGCTAGGGATCGACATTTCAATATAACGCCATCTATGGGACGTTTACCGAACTAAGCGTTTATATGTGGCGTGAAATGCGGAAAAAAACACGTTTCTTGTATGGGGACCCTCTATTATTTTTAAATTTATTCTGTTTTTAGTATTTGTTGTTATAGCGGCAACAGAAATACATCATCTGTGAAAATTTCAACTGTCTAACTATCACGGTTCATGAGATACAGCCTGGTGACAGACGGACAGACAGACAGACAGACAGACAGACAGACAGACAGACAGACAGACAGACAGACAGACAGACAGACAGACAGCCAGACAGACAGACAGACAGACGGACAGCGGAGTCTTAGTAATAGGGTCCCGTTTTACCCTTTGGGTACGGAACCCTAAAAATGAAATAATCACAATCGGTAAAAAATACGCGATAATCATATTGTAACCCTTATTAATTTGAACCCTACGAGTGCGAGTCCGACTTGCACTTGGCCAGTTTATTAGCTTTTTAAACGATCTTATTAATACTTATTATCCTATTCCGGACGAAGACAATTCCAAATATTCAAAAACTTAAAATTTGGTTCAGCCGTTCATGAGTTATAAATAGTGTAACTAACACTACTTTTGTTATGTATGTTTCTTTTATATATATAAAGACATATATTATTCAAAATAAATCTTTGAAATGTTATGTATTGGTATGAAATATTGTGAGACAATTACTTATATGCATTTACATTACAACTTTACAACTGAGTCCGATGAATTTTATGCCTGTTTTAAGTACGATATAATAATCAATGTAAATTTTAATAAAATAATAATAATGAAATGTAAAATGATAAAAAAATGTTATTATTATAGCAAGTAGAACGATCTTGTCGTATTGAAATGAATCTATTGTATTATATACATACATACACACATACCGGTCAAAAATAATAACCTTCCCTTTTGCTAGACCGTAGTCAGGTAAAAACCAAACCCGACTACTGAAATGTCACGGTAGCGTCTGCTCCAACGGTCGATCCCACAAACTAAGCGAGATTGTGGGACGCAGTCCGCGCCGCCCGCTCCCCGCGACTGCCCCGCCGTTGCTCTGCGCAAGTACATTCGATTCCAAACTGTACGATTGTAAAACTGTGCTTTTATCATTCGTCTGTCCGATATCGAGTAAAATCAATTATTGATATATGTTGTAGAACGAACAACACTAGTCGCGAGATTTGACAGATGAATGAGAATTTGCCTGTACTACGAAGTTGAAGCGATCGCGAGAGTATCGCTTGTTCCGATATTCATCGTCCCTTAACACACAACGTCAGATCAAACAATCAAAGCAAATGTAGCAATGTAATGTAAATAGTTTTGCTTAACGTTAATCTATAGTTACTTGGTATATTCTTGGAATCACAGCTTGGAATACTTCAAAGTTAGTTTTAAAATGAACTGACGCATATTATAATTTTAAAATAATTTACCTGTGATGGGAAATATGTCCTTGCCTTTTGGGGGTTGAAATTGTTGAGCTGTTGCAGTTAATTATCGCGTAACGAGGCATTTTTGTGGTTTTTGCGGCCGTCCGGCTACAACAACAGACGCGCGCGGACTGTAAGTAGCGGCGGCCAACCTGGCCGCTTTGGCCAGGTTTGGACACGGGAAGTACATACATTGGCGTTATCTATGTATATATATATATACAGATATAGATCAGTGGCCTGAACGAATTTTCGTGAATTAAAACTAAGAACATTCTCAGTAAGACACCTATCCAAACAAAAACAACTAAATCACAATTGGTTTATCCGTATGGCCGCTACCACATGAGTAAAGAAAAGGAACAGAGACAAACCTTCTAAGGAACGGACAAAACGTTTACCTATTCTTGTAGGGTTGGTACAAAACAAAAACAAGAAAAATCTTCATCCTAATAAAATCCTCATTCAAGTAAACATGACCTGCTATTTTATTTTTCAAGCTTCATCATTGTCGACAACGATCAATGTCATGAGATGTCACGAAATGTCATTTAATGTCACAAAATGCCACGAAATGTCAGGAAATATCATACAATGTCACGAAATTTCATGCAAAGTCATTTCATGTCATGAAATGTCACGAAATGTCATGAAATATCATACAATGTCACGAAATGTCATTAAATTTCATGAAATGTCATTTTATGTCATGAAATGTCACAAAATGTCATGATATGTCACGGAATTTCATGAAATGTCAAGTAATGTTATGAAAATCTCAAGGAATTTCATTGTACCTCGTTAGACAGGTCACTATAAAAAACATTCATAAGCCAAAAATTAAAAAATACCTTTTCCCGCCCTAGGGCGGAAAATACATACCTACTTTGCGCGCACTTATCAAGAAACCAACCATCACTTTTCGAATAAATGGGATGAAAAATAATATAATATAACGCGAGGCGTCGCGAGCGACAGCCCTGAGTTAAAGCACCAGCCGAGCAACTATAAACCGGTTTCACTCCGTACGTGACAGGCGGCACACAGGCCGCTAGTGCTTACCCACACACGCGCGTCTACGTCTTCAGCACAGTGCAGTTATATGAAGCTTTGTCTCTGTACCTTTTCTTTACTCATGTGCCGCTACGATGCCACAGACATACACAGATACACCCATCAAACTTATATCACCCCCATGTTTTGGTAAAACATGTTTTATTAGTAATATGCACGCGTAATATCATAGGGTTTTTATTGTTATTACATTCTGAGTACGTTCGGATATTTTATTACTTTTTAAGCTATATCACAAAATAATAACAATTAAAAAAATAACATTAAATCAGCCATTTTTTTATTTTGCTAATAACCTCCAAAATAGTTTTTTTTCCAAAAATTGATAATTTCCAAATATCTCGTAAACTATTAATTTTCGGCCATACATCGTGTGGGCTAAATATGTCGTATTTTAGCCCCCCTATCTGCTCCTGTCGGGAATACGTCGAATTACCAATAACCCTGTATATAAAATCCAGTGTCCTGACAGACTGACTGATATATCAACGCACAGCCCAAACCGCTGGTCTTAGCACATGAAATTTGGAGGGTGTGTTCATTGTGAAGTGTAAGCATCCAATAAGAAAGGGTTTTACCAAATTCCACCATAAGTGAGTGAAATGGAGGGTTGAACTTTCTATGAAACATTTTATTCTCTGGGCCAATTTTCTATTTATGAGGAAGGTTTAGGTGCATAATTCGTTAAGGTTTTGTGTAAATTGGTTGAAATATGACGATGATTGTTAAATATGTTAATATTTTATATTCGATGCAACAAACTGATGCAAATTTTGTAGGCATATATGTTCTACCCGTGGCGGCCGGGGCGGCTAGTAATAAATAAAACTGGCCAACTGCGAGTCAGACTTTTGTCCCCCACACGGAGGGTTCCGAACGCCATCTAACGAATATCTAGTTCTTCTTTCTTGTTCTTGTAGGTTACTGTTATTTGTCCTGGTATTATTATTTTTTATTCGCTTCGCAATTTCTCTGAGAATGTTACGACTCACAAAGTAGGTCTGTATGTATTTCCTTGAATAATTAATCTACAACATTTTTTTTTTTATTGCAGTGAAATATTAACCCAGTCTAGTTTTATTGTTTCAAATTATTTAGTAGTGCAAAATAAGATTAAATTTAAGTATGTTTAGTTGCTTATAAAAATTAAGATACTTATTAGATTTTTAGTGCATATATACTGTTATTATGTGCCTATTGTACAACTGATTTTATTCTTGTGTATATATCAGCACAGCCGGCAGGTGGGCAGAAGCCTAAGTCTTTTATATTATAGGTGTTATATATTTTATTCTATTAAGTATTTATATTATTTATATATTTTATAGTATTATTTAATCCTTAATGTTTGACAGTAGCGATGGTAACTTTGTTTCTTGTTCGTCTTCTTCTGATGATAGCTTTTGTAGTATACCGACACTCTCGGACACTATTGAGTCGTTAATGAGTGACGTTTCCAAGAACTTCAATGTACTGCACATAAACGCTCAAAGTGTTCCTGCCCACTTTTCTGAAATCCTTGTATCCTTCGAAAATAAAAATATACACGCCTTACTCATTTCTGAATCATGGTTAAAGCCATGTCTTCCTTCCTCTTCTTATGTGATGCCAGGTTTCCGTTTGATCAGGAACGATCGCACCGGCTCTGGTGGTGGTGGGGTAGCCATCTACCTACGCGAACATTTTCCTTTCAACATAGTCAGTATGTCGGCACAACCGCCTCCTGCCAATACCGGTGAGCATCTCTTTGTTGAAGTTGTCCTGCATCACAGTAAAATACTTCTTGGTGTTTATTATTCTCCTTCTCTTCGGATCAATTTCTTTTCCTCTTTCGAGAAACTTCTAGAAGATTACTCTACCCTCTACAATCACACCATCATAATGGGTGACTTCAACACCTGCCTTGTAAAACAGGATTCCCGGGCACGTACCTTTCGGTCAACGATCACGGCAAGCAACTTAAATATCCTTCCTCTTAATCCTACTCACAACCTTCCTAACTGCACTCCCACTCTGCTCGATATTATCCTTGTTTCTTCTCCAAATCATGTGGCTAAGCACGGTCAGTGCGCCGCGGACGCTTTTTCACATCACGATCTTATCTACCTTTCTTATAAAATACGCCCACCTAAAGCCAAACCCAAAATCCTTATGCAACGTAGTTTTGGTGGTATAGACATAGAGCGCTTACGTAAAGATGCACAGGAACTTGACTGGTCCGCAGTTGTTGAGGCGCCTACAATTGATGAAAAGGTAGACGAATTCAATCGCACTCTGACCAAATTATACGATGTTCATGCTCCTTTACGTGCAGTGAAAATGAAACACACACCTGCACCTTGGCTAAATAATGAAATCAGAGCACTGATGCAGAAAAAAATTGTCGCCAAGATAAAGCTAAAATGTCGTCAATCGGATGAAAACAAGGAAAAATACATCAACCGTCGTAACGTCTGCAATAGAGTGTGTAGGGATGCACAACGCCGACACATCCACAGCTCAGTTGAAAATGGAGACCCTGCAAAGGTATGGAAGTTTCTGAGGTCGCTTGGAGTAGGCAAATCTCGACAAGACAGTATTCCTAAACATTTAGATATCGATGCCTTAAATCAACATTTCTCTTCTTCTTCCAATTTTGATGGACCAACTAAACATGTTACTCTAAACTGTCTTTCTTCTCTTCCTCTGCCTGCTCACGATCCTTTTTTCTTTAGTCAATTTACTGATTGTGGTGTTAAGAAGAGCATTCAGTCTATATCATCAAATGCTGTCGGTAGTGATAGCATCAGTCGCAAAATGATATTACCCATACTTGATGAAATCACACCTGTTATTGCCTATATTCTCAATTTCTCCATCTCCTCTGGTTCCTTCCCAATGATTTGGAAAGAAGCTCAAATAACTCCTCTTCCTAAAAAATCAAATCCCAAGACCTTCACAGAATATCGGCCCATCTCCATTCTTCCTTTTCTGTCTAAAGTATTAGAACGTCTCGTCCATCAACAACTTTCCTCCTTCCTTATCAAAAACAGCCTCCTCAATCCGTTCCAATCCGGTTTTCGCCCCGGACACAGTACTACCACGGCTCTGATTAAAATCACCGATGACATCAGGTATGGCATGAGCAATACGCAACTCACTGTGCTATCACTACTTGACTTTAGTAACGCCTTTAATAATGTGGATTTTGATATTTTGCTGGGTCTGTTATGCTCTCTTAATATATCTCCAACAGTAATTGACTGGTTTCGTAGTTACCTGTGTGGACGCCGACAACGCGTAAACATTGAAGATACGTATTCTTCATGGTGCGATTTGTCATCTGGTGTCCCACAGGGCGGCGTTCTATCACCTCTCCTCTTCGCAATATTCATAAATTCAATCTCACAACAACTTTCCTCTTCCTACCACCTCTACGCAGACGACCTACAGATATACACACAAGCTCCCTTAGACCAACTCCATGAGGCAATCGAAATTACAAATACGGACTTGAGACGCATCCGAGACTGGAGCCAATCTTACGGTCTTAGAGTGAATCCGTTGAAAACTCAGGTGATAATCATCGGGAGTTCACGGATGATCTCCAAGATCGATTGGTTCCGACTCCCCCAAGTTATTTTTGACGGAGTTCCTATAAGTATAAGCCATTCTGTAAAAAACTTGGGAATACAAATGGACAGTTGTTTCTCATGGGAACCTCAGCTGGCGGAAATGAGTAGGAAATTGTTCGCGTCGGCTTCTTCTCTTCGTAGATTACGTAATTTCCTTCCTATCACCACCAAAACTGCCTTGGCACAATCCCTTCTCTTCCCCATTTTAGATTACGCCGATGTTTGTTACCTTGACCTTACCGAGGAGCAACTTGATAAAATCGAGCGTTTACAGAATTTCTGCATCCGCTTTATCTATGGTCTGCGAAAGTTTGACCACGTGTCAGAATTTCGAGCAAAGCTCAAATGGATCCCTATCCGTTTTCGACGAAACGCACATATTCTTTCCCAGCTTTATAATATTCTTTTCCTTCCAGCCACTCCCTCTTATTTGAAGGAACGCTTTGAATTTTCACAATCATCTAACCCTCGTCCATTGCGTTCTCATCATAACCTCAAATTGAGGATGCCAGAACACCCACATACGTCGCAACACTACTATAAATCATTTACCATGAAAGCTATTCATCTATGGAATGCACTCCCTGTCAATATCAAAGAAGCCCGAACGCCGCAAATATTTAAAAATATGGTATTTAAGCATTATATAACACTATCGCAAATTGACTAGCTTTACTCTAAATATAATATGTATATGTATGTATTGTATTATTATATTTACTTAGTGTATTTGTGTATGTATATGTGTGTGTGTATATTTATATATATATAAATATGTATGTATATATATTTATATAGATCTATAATGTTATATGTAAGCGTATTTGTTCTTGTATGGATATCATTATCTAGTATTTTGACTATATTTGTATGTAGGTTTATGTAAAATAATATTATGACTTATCTTATTTTGTCAAAGGTATTGTATGCCACCGACCGCTTATTTTCAAAACTAGCTCCTGTCCATCCAAAGGTTGTCTGGTAGAGATCGCTCTGAGCGATAAGACCGCCCATTGTCACACCTAATTAGTTTTTCCTTGTCTTAGATTATAATGTGTTGATTGGTATGCAATAAAGTAATCATCTATCTATCTATCTATCTAACGAACTTCTAATCTAACACCAAACCAACTAAGTAAACGTTAATAACACAAAGGTAATTAATATTATTATTTATTAAATCTGGAAGACCGAGTGTTCGTACGACTAACTAAACTAACTTTTCAAGTTTCCACTGATTTAGTGATGAGTAACTCACTCACGAGTTCCTCGTTTGAGGACCTCAAACACTAAAACGAGGGAGGCATCTCGTTTTGCAACGATGAACCGCCTCATTTAATCTCCTCAAAAAATCCTCACAGAGCGTTGCGTTTGCGATATACGGAAACTCGCGAGTCGCGCCCATCGAGCAAGGAAATACTCGCTCACTCGCTCCCGCTCGTGCTTTGCAAAAAGCGCGCTCTCTCTCTCTCTCCTCATTTGAGGATTTTGAGGTGTGAGGATTGTAGAATGATAATAAGAGGATTTGATTTTCATTATATTTGTTAAGGTAGGGTAGTGATTTGTTTGAATAATCCTACATATAAGTAGAAAGGTATTAATATCATAAATAAATAAGTACTTTAATACTAAAAGTAGTTCCGCTTTACTTTTACTCATAGTTAGTACTCTCCTCATTTGAGGTGTGAGGTTGAGGACCTCGTTTGAGGATGAGGCGGCCTCCCTCGTCCTCGTTTGAAATCACTGAGGAACCCATCACTACACTGATTCTAGCTAAATGAAACTCTTTGAGTACTAATATAGAAGATATATTAATCAATACTGTACACTACTGCATGCTAATCTCAAATAAGTAAACAAATCGACCGGGGCCCACAAATTTAACAAATGAAACGCTTGCGCTTGCTAATTTTTCCTGTGCTGCCATCAAGTTGCGTCGATGTGAATTAATTGCAAAGGCACACAGGTACAGTACAGTATACAGGTAAGTTATTTGTATTTGATTGCAGATTGAAGAGCTTTGCCAAAAGCAACTTCTACTCGCCAATAGATGTCGGGAGGAGTCATATTTTAAGTTGATTATTGAAAACACGAATAAAACAACATTTCTGAAAATGAATCTTAGCTAGATCGATTTATCGCCCCCGAAATCCCCTGTTAACTAAACTTTATTTAATCGCTCGAGCCGTTTTCGAGATTCAGATTCAGATTCCGAGATTAAGGGAAACACGATAGCGCGCCATCTATTAAGATTCATTGATGATGGCGCTATCGTAAAAAACACTGTTAGATACAGCCTGGTGACAGACGGACGGACAGACAGACAGACAGACAGAAAAAAATATCCTTAAAGAGAAAAGATGGTTACGTGTCTTTTTGAACAAAATATATATATATAACTCTTTTATATCTCTATATCCCAAATAACTCCGTGACGCTACGCTCCCTTTCTATCACATAGATATATGTGTACATCTCCTATACTCTAACTCCGTGACGCTCTCTCTTTTTAACGCATTGTATGTTATACGGTTACATCCCGCTTACTCTAACTCCGCGAAGTGAGTCGTTGCGTTGAAGATATAAAAGAGTTAAAGAGATGGTTGAGAAATGTAAGATGTACTGAATTAGTCATTATTTTAGCCAGATGTCTGTATTTATTTCACAAAGTAATTAACTATACATACATATATAGTTTAATAGTTTTAAGATGATTTTATGCTATTCGAAACATTTTCATGCTTATCAAGTAGGTACTTAGGTATTTTTTATAACCATTAAATCATACTATAAAATATGACGTATATATACTAATATTATAAAAAGAGAACATTTGTATTTTTGTATTTTTGTATGTTTGTAATGATTTGGCTCAAAAACTACTGACCCATTTAAAAAATTCTTTTACTAATACATAGAATGGACTTTCGGAATGAAAATAGGCTATATATTATCCCGTTTAAATTAAAGGTACATTCGTGGAGACCTAATTTGCAACCTAAGTCAGCAAAAAAACGGTCGAAAAAACACGTTTCTTACGAACGCTGCCCAATTGAAAATAGATAGAAGAATATTTTCTATGGAAGAGTTTTACAACTTAATAAGACCTACAAAAAAGTCCGCGACAGCATATGTCTATCACTTTAGGTTGACTCACAGTAACCATTTTAATCTTAAAATTTTTGTTAATAAATATTACATAACTTTCAAGGCTATTTTCAAGTATATAGTATTAATCCTTATCCAAATAATTACATTAATTAGCTTGGCCACATATTATAGATTAAAATTGTCCCTTACAGTATATAATTCAAATGAAAACTCTAGAAGATATCACGAATTTGACATACACGCATCGCAAAATTAATAAAATATTTGCAGTGAAACCACAGATTAGGTCATAGTTATTACGAAAATATTATTATAAGCTTAGCTATGCTGTAGATCCCTACCGTTAACAATCAATTTGAAGTCAATATAGTATAATAATATGATCTATTGTATAAAATAATATTCATCTATATATATAATAATAATATAATATTTTAAACCACGCCGACTGATCTATGTATAATCTTTTCATTAAAAGCATTCCAATGACTCTAAACACGACATTTAAAATCTGAGCTGTAAGTTGGTGAGGATTTGAGTATTCTGTAGAGTCGAAGAGATGTCCCAGCATCAGGTCAATGCTTCCATGTTCTTACAATATCGTTGAAGAAGAAGATTTTCGAATTGATCAGACCTATGAAAGTTGATTTCATAGCGCAATTAACTAGAAAAAAGCTCAGAGTTTTATAACGATTGAACGAATTTTCATGAATCAAAGCTAAGAAAACTCTCGATGAAGACATCTATCAAACAAAAAAAAACTATTAATAATAAAAACAAAATCAGTTCATCCGGTTAGGTGCTAAGATGCTACAGACAGACACACAGATACACACGTTAAACGTATATTACCCCTACATTTTGCGTCGGGGAACGCGTAAGGTTACGGCGGCAGATGTTCTCCTTGGTGGTTTCATTGGTAGATATATAGCTAGGATTAGAACCAACGACCGTCGGGTCAGAATCAGGGTAACTATCCTTTACGCCAAAGGGCCGTCCAATATCACTACGTAAGTATTATAAAACAAAGTCCATCACTGCGTCTGTCTGTCTGTTCGCAATAATCGCAATAGCTACTGAACGGATTATCCTGCGGTTTTCACCAATAGCCAGTGTTTATGAGGAAGGTTTAGGTGCATAATTCTTTAAGGTTTTGTGTAAATTGGTTGGGAGTCAAAGAATAGTTGGTTAAATTGTTTCTTAATTTTATTTCATACAGAAAGAGCCAAACTTATGTGTCGACGATGATTTTGCAAAAACTGTTAAGAGGATCGTCCCTGAAAACGCGTGAATAGAGGTTTCATCATCATCATCATCATCAGCCTGTATCAGTCCACTGCTGGACATAGGCCTCTCCCAAGATGCGCCACTGAGCCCGATCTTCGGCTCTTCTCTTCCAGTCACTGCCCACCGCTTTGCGAATGTCGTCGCTCCACCTGGTCACAGGACGTCCTACGCTACGTTTGCCGATTCGCGGTCTCCACTCTAGGACAAGTCTGCCCCAACGGTTATCAGTCCTGCGGCAGATATGACCAGCCCACTGCCACTTCAGCTTGCTAATCCGTTGAGCTATGTCGATAACTTTAGTTCTCTGGCGAATTACTTCGTTCCGGAGTCGATCCCGCAGAGAAATACCGAGCATAGCTCTCTCCATAGCTCGCTGAGCGACTTTAAACTGGTGGACCAGTCGGACTGTGAGTGTCCACGTCTCGGCTCCGAATGTCATCACAGGTAGGACGCACTGGTTAAAGACTTTTGTCTTTAGACACTGTGGTATAGGCGACGAGAAGACTCGACGGAGTTTTCCGAATGCTGCCCAGCCCAGCTGAATTCTTGTCTGGATTTCCTTCTCGAAGTTATGTTTGCCTAGTTGGAGCGTTTGCCCTAGGTAAACATACTTAGTGACAACTTCGAGTGGGATTCCATCTACGGCAATCGGTTCCGGAACAACGTGCTCGTTGTACATGACTTTGGTTTTGTCCAAATTCATCCGGAGACCGATGCTACGAGAAGAATCAGCTAGGCCATTCAACATCCTTTGTAGGTCCTGCAGCGTCTCTGCCATAATGACGATGTCATCTGCGAATCGTAAGTGAGAGATGTACCTGCCGTTGATGTTAATGCCACGATCTTTCCAGTCCAGCGTCTTAAACATATCCTCCAAGGCGTTAGTGAACAGTTTCGGGGATATGACGTCCCCCTGTCTCACTCCTCGACGCAGGTGGACATGTTTAGTTCGCTGGTTCTGTACTTGTACAGTCATCGTTGCGGCATTATATAGACATCTCATCACTTCGATATATCGCCAGTCGACTTGGCAACGCTGCAAGGTAGAATAGAGGTTTACGGTTTTTCAAATATTATGGAACTCGCTACACTGAGAGACACAATAAAAAAACCTCAGCTACTCATTAGATGTGTCTACAGTTTCACCGTGTGATATTAATTTTAGCAATTCTAATTTTCATGAAAAAAAATCATCAAAATGATCAAAAATACGGAAATCGACCTTTTCTATTTGCCATATTTAAGCTATTCCGGAGGTTCATTGAAAAATTTCTGTATCTCAATCTTGAGACAGTAGTGTAAATATTGTATTCACCATGTTCTTTTTCCCCATAATTGTACCAAAAACGTATAATTTAGGATTAAAAATCAATATTTTTTTGTATCGCAAAACGCTTCCCGCTCCCCCTACATTTTAGTATGAAGCAGACATTTGCATATTTCTTGGTTGCAACTATACTTAACCGTATACGTTTAACGTGTGTATCTGTGTGTCTGTCTGTAGCATCTTAGCACCTAACCGGATGAACCGATTTTGTTTTTATTATTAATAGTTTTTTTTTGTTTGATAGATGTCTTCATCGAGAGTTTTCTTAGCTTTGATTCATGAAAATTCGTTCAATCGTTATAAAACTCTGAGCTTTTTTCTAGTTAATTGCGCTATGAAATCAACTTTCATAGGTCTGATCAATTCGAAAATCTTCTTCTTCAACGATATTGTAAGAACATGGAAGCATTGACCTGATGCTGGGACATCTCTTCGACTCTACAGAATACTCAAATCCTCACCAACTTACAGCTCAGATTTTAAATGTCGTGTTTAGAGTCATTGGAATGCTTTTAATGAAAAGATTATACATAGATCAGTCGGGGTGGTTTAAAATATTATATTATTATATGTATATATAGATGAATATTATTTTATACAATAGATCATATTATTATACTATATTGACTTCAAATTGATTGTGATCGGTAGGGATCTACAGCATAGCTAAGCTTATAATAATATTTTCGTAATAACTATGACCTAATCTGTGGTTTCACTGCAAATATTTTATTAATTTTGCGATGCGTGTATGTCAAATTCGTGATATCTTCTAGAGTTTTCATTTGAATTATATACTGTAAAGGACAATTTTAATCTATAATATGTGGCCAAGCTAATTAACTTAATTATTTGGATAAGGATTAATACTATATACTTGAAAATAGCCTTGGAAGTGATGTAATATTTTTTAACAAAAATTTTAAGATTAAAATGGTTACTGTGAATCAACCTTAAGAGATAGACATATGCTGTCGCGGACTTTTTTGTAGGTCTTATTAAGTTGTACAACTCTTCCATAGAAAATATTCTTCTATCTATTTTCAATTAAGCAGCGTTCGTAAGAAACGTGTTTTTTCGACCGTTTTTTTGCCGACTTAGGTTGCAAATTAGGTCTACACGAATGTACCTTTGATTTAAACGGGATAATATATAGCTTATTTTCATTCCGAAAGTCCATTCTATGTATTAGTGAAAGAATTTTTTAAATCGGTTCAGTAGTTTTTGAGCCAAATCATTACAAATATACAAAAATACAAATGTTCTCTCTTTATAATATTAGTATAGATTATGCCAAACAAGTGTATTTCTTTTACTTTTAAATTGTTTGTTTTTAAATTTAGAGATATGGCAAAATATAATTATATACAAGATCAGATTAGGTAAGTGAATTGGGAAACTGTAATATTTATCCTAATTGTTGTGAAAATAAATAATATTTGTTTCTCGAGGTAAAATATATCATTAGGTACTTTCCTTTTGGCCACGAAGGTGAAGCTATTTTATAAAAGGATACTGAGCATGAGAGCGGAGACATTCATAGTTTGTGGATCTTTTGCCAGCATGTCTGCATAAAATGATGGACACCTGCCCCTCTCTAGTTTAATTTGAAGATCCAACTGAAAAAGGTGAGTTTAAGATGATTAGAAATGGTACTAAAATAAAAATACTACAAAAAATGTATTATAGGACAACAAGTTTGATTTTGGTAACAGTTCGGCCTGAATGATATTCAGCCATTTGAAGGTCTTCTGTCTTCTGTCGGTACTGGTGACGCGCGGACGCTGCCGCGGCTCCCCTCCTCGCTACGCTCTCTAGTGTGTTGCCTTCGTGTCAGATTAAACTAGTTTATACATGTTGTAATAAACACTACGGCTGAGCTGAATATCAATCAGGCCGCTAGTTGAAAGTAAAGAGACTAAGCTGTTGATTGAATGGCTAATTAAGCTAGTTGGCTGCGACATATATATTATAAGGGTGCGAAATAGTATATTTACGACGACGCGGCTACATTAACAGACATAGACTATTCAGACTATTGAGAAGATACTACGTGTAGTAAATGTGATGTGATGACTTCGAAGTACATTTATAATTTGTCGTGATGTCGACTAGATCATGATAATCAAGAAGATTATACTCAAACGACAGTGCATGTAGAATAAACATGCGAAGACTAAAAATATGACCAAGAATGACGTCAAAACATGTTTTTGCTCATTTCTTCACGATGATTTTACTTTTTGACTTTCTTCTAGTCTACCACCTCACCACACGATTTCTGTATTGTGCCACTACGCACTCTTTATATTTTATTTTATATAAATAAAAAATGTATTACACAGATATTAATTATATATTTAGCTACTTGGGGTTCCCCTATGCCGAGGGTATCTCGTAGTACGCCGTCGACAAATTTTTCTCGATGCCCTCCCCTGACATTCACTAGTGTGCCCGGCCTTTAGACGAAGGTGTGGCCTAAGTGGCCAAATTTAATTTTTTCAATTTTTAACCGACTTCAAAAAAAGGAGGAGGTTTCTCAATTCGACCGTATATTTTTTTTTTTTTTTTTTTTTTTTTTTATGTTTGTTCGCGGATAACTTCGTCGTTTATGAACCGATTTCGATTATTCTTTTTTTGTTCGAAAGGAGATATCCCAAGTGTGGTACCATGGTAATTTTATCGAGGTATGATAAGTATCTCCAGAGATATTGAGATAAACATCTCAAAATTGGTACTGAAAATGAATAGCGCGGCATTGAAGTCGGTTGTTTTTTAGTTTTTAAACGATATTATCTTACCTGATGTTCGAAGAACAGCTCTTGTGTGTTTAAATACGCTAATAGCATAATAATAATATAAACATTAAAACGAAATACGTTTGACAATGAAGATTTTACATTGTATTTTTGTATCCTACCTAAGTATATATTTTATTCCAAATTAAAAATATTACCCAAATCCGTTTAGCCGTTTTTGGAGCCCATGGAAAAGCAAGCAGGCGGGTGGAGTAAACAAACAAACTTTCACATTTATAATTCAGTAACAGGTACCTACTTGTATAAGAAATGTTTATCATAAAATATGTATGTAATACCAATAATTTACTAGGCACTTACCGGTAAAACATTTATGGGAAGGTCATACTTTAACTGTGGATCCGACAGTAGTTTGTAACATAACCTTAGCATGGGACCTTGTGGTTCCAAGAACTGAATCAGGTCGTTGTAATCAAATCTGTTTGACTCGTTGGTAATACTCCTTAATCCCCAGCCATTTGCAAATGAGGATGCGAATATGTGACTGATGAGCTGGGGAAATAAAGCTTGCATATCTTTGTTGGGACTGGACTGGTCTATGATTCTTGTCAACTCCACCAACTTCTCTTGTACAGGTAAGTTTAAACAAGAGTAAAACTTACTCTGAAATAAAATTACATGTTTGAGTAACTTCAGGTAAAAGATTTACAAAAATAATATTTTCTATCATCCATGGTTGTTTGTAACATAATTAAAACGTTCGTATTATGTAAGGAGAAGGCGAACAAAACGTAACTTTTCCATTTTGACTACAAAAGCAACTATTCCTATAAAATGTCTCTCTTTCTCATGCTGGCACCACATATGGCTATTTGCTTTCGTGATTTTATTTGGCAGTATTTGCCTTATATTTGAAGTACGGACAAATAGGCGATACAACCGTAGTCAAAACATGGAGCCAAATACCAAACAAAACAACAAATATGAATTTAATTTTTTGTTGCTTATGCCGCTTGTTACTAGTGTCCCAAATATATGGGTGTATTGGATAGACTTTTTACGATCCCAAATACATGAGTGTATTGGATAGAGTTCTAAAAACCTTAAAACCTCAAAGAGAAAAAATATGATTACCACTGGACCATCGAATTATCACTGGACCATGTGTGGTCGGTATATTTGCATTGGGTGTTTGCCTATTTATCTTCTTTGTGTCAGATAGCTATCTAACGCATTATCAGGAACCGGTGAAACTGGCCCTTAGTGTCATATTGTTTTTTTAAAGAAAAAAACCAGCCGTGTCGCGTTGGACTTGCCCACCGATGCTTCCGTACCAACGTTGGTTGGTACCAATTAAGCTAGACAACTAAATTGTATGAACACTCATATAACTCAGAGGCCTATCTTAATTGGCATAATTCGTATGTATGGGGACACCCTTAATTTTCAACTTTTTTAGGGTTCCGTAGTCCTGACAAGGAACCCTTATAGTTTCGTCATGTCCGTCTGTCTGTCTGTCTGTCCGAGGTTATGCTAAGAGACCGTTAATACTAGAAAGCTGTAATTTTGTGGGGGTATGTAAATAAATGACGCCGACAAAGTGCTGAATTAAATTTTGAAAAATATTTTTTTTGGGTAGCTCCCCTATATGAGAAGTGGGGATGATTTTTTTTTCATCGTCTACTTCCCATCGTGTGGGGTATCGTTGAATAGGTCTTTTAAAATGATTTATGGGTTGCGTATACCATTTTTCGATTGAATGCTCCATTTACGAAATATTAAACTTTAAAGTGCAAATTAAAAGTTCCAGTAGGGCGTCCCCCCCCCCCCCCCCTTCTAAAAGCTACTGCTGGCTTGAAAAATCTGGAAAAAAATGTGATAATAGCGCATTTTATGAACTTTAAAGGAAAATTATAATTTTAAGATAACTTTATTAGTTTAGCAGTAATAGTCGTTGAACTTGGGTGTTTTGGATAATTTTGCACCAAATACAAAATGCTTAGAATAAATCCTTTAAAGTGACAAAGACGGAGTACCTAGTTGCTTGTTTATAACAGGTAAAGACTTGCATTGAATAACAGGCTACTACGGAACCCTGACCTAGAATTGTCAATTTTGGTTAAAAGCAAGGTCTTCAAGGGTAAAGAAAAAATTCAGAAAAAAAAGTTGAAAATTAGGTTAAATTTTGGTACTTACAAGTTGTCGCGAAAATCTAAATTTGCCCATATCTTTTTATCGTGTTGACTCAGGACCTTGATTTTTATACACCTCATAAGGACTATAGACTTCAGTATCTAGAAAAAAAATCAACTTGCTAGGTCTAACCGTTCCTGAGAAAATCGATGGTGACATACGGACAGACAGACAGACAGACTTCTCAGACTAGGTTAAAAAACAAACATAACTTTGTAGTTCAATCCATAGAAAATAATAATAATAATAAATGATATTTATTTACACAATCAAGCTTAATATTAATGACACAATAAACAATGTATTACTAAATATATTGAAGTAACATTGTGGCTTGTTACAAAATACTGCTCACAAAACGTACCTACCTCACCTTCTACACTAGGCAAAAATGCCTGTGCTGTAGGTTCTGTAATTTCTGTTACGCCTTCCAATTTCACAGTTGCCGTGGAATTTACAATAGGTGAGTATTTGTATATTATTTATATTTAGACTTACATACAGAATATCATTGTTAATTAATAGAAGATGAAATTAGTGTAGGATAATAAAAAAATAACATGCAAATGCTGTTTTGTGTGTGTGTATGTTTTTTTTTCGGTTCCGGCTGCCTGACCGTGAACACGTACGTCAACAACATCCGCCAAAAATATTTAAAAAAGTAGTGCTAAACAGTGTAAAGTTCGTGTTGAGTTACGTAAAACTAACAAATAAAACCACAAGTCAACACGCGTGAAGTGGACACAGTGAAAGTGCTACGATATCGCCAAGAACAAACCAAAAATATCACTCGGAATTATAACCTAAAAGGCCAATTCACCGCCATTATCGGTATAGACAACACAACAGAATTAAAACATCAATAGTGACAACCTCACGCCAAAAAAGTGACAGTGACACAACGATAACAGTGTTGCCACAAAAAGAAACAATATTTCCCACCATTCAGGGTTACCATAACAAACTTAAAATGTCCCAAAAAATATATTTTATCATCCGATAAAATGGACAATAGCATGGAATTACTTCTACAAAAACTTGATGAGAAATTAGAGAAGCAAGCCGAAAATATAACGTACTCGGTAACCAAGAACGTTATGGAAGCGCTGGACGAGAAAATGAGAACAATTATCGACGAAAACAACTACCTCAAAAAGAAAGTATCAGAACTTGACCAGAAACTTAAAGCAGCAGATAGAGAGAAACGAAAAAGCAACCTGGTGTTCTATGGAGTAGAAGAAAAGGGGAAATCTGAAAGAGAACAGGTAGATTACATCAAAGATATCATAGTGGAAATGGCCTTGAACACATGAACAGCCATGAGATTAGCAACGTATTCAGATTAGGCAGACAAACGGAAAACAAAAATCGCCCAGTTCTAGTCTCCATCACTACCCAATGGAAGAAATATTTAATACTCAAAAACAAGCCAAACCTTCCATCAGACATAAATGTCAAAGAGGACTTCTCCAAGGAAACCTTAGAAAAGAAGAAGAGAAAAATAAAGGCAACATCGCATATATAAAGTTTGACAAACTGATAGAGATAAAGCCGAAGGACAATGCCAGAGAAAAGAGAAAAAGGGAAACTTCGAGTTCTCCCAACTCTTCTCCTTCTTTATCATTACAGAAGAAAGGCAATAACAGCAAGACCCTGCGTAACCAGGAACCATCACTACCCAAAACTTATGCAAAAGAGATCATCAGACCCAATATACTGAACTATGTCGAGCAGGCAAGATCGGACTCACAATTGGCCACTCCAAAAAACTTATAACTGCCTCAGAAAACCGAAAAAAAACAACTGTAACACATACTTTAACATACAAAAATAATCAACTAACGAAACGTCACAGATACAGACCAGATACAGACCACCACCCTCTAACACGAAAAATAAAACACTTAAAATTGCAACTTTAAACACAAGAACTCTCAGAACAGAAGAAAGCCTACAAGAGTTAGAAAAAGCCCTAGAAGACATTAATTGGGATATCCTGGGTGTAAGCGAGATGAGAAGATTTGGAGAAAAAATCGAGGAACGTTCTGACTACATACTATTTCATAAGGGCGAAATAGCCGGACTTAGAGGAGTAGGATTCCTAGTCAAACAGTCAATGAAACGACACATACAAGAGCCTATTGGGATTTCAGATCGAATAGCTGTTCTCAACATTACTATACCGGGACACAAGAAACTTTGGTCAATTATACAGGCTTATTCTCCGACAGAGCAAATAACTAAAACACAAATTAAAGGTTTCTACTAAAAGCTTACAGAAACTCTAACAATGTATTCATCAAACCATAACATTATACTAATGTTTTTTTTAGTTAGTAGAAAGTTTTCGCGAAAATTATTCATTTTAATGTGAACGTACCGGCTTTTGTTCGCGTGTATTTACTTCGGATGTGCTCCGACCAGGTTTCAACCTAATACGTAGGTCATCGTCTGGGAGCGGCTAGGATGGCGGCAATGCACGTCGTATCGCCCGCGCTTCCCGGCGCAACTGACGACTCGAAATAGGCGCTACCATTGGCAAGGGTGGTGTCGTAGATCTTCGGGTGCGCTCGGGTTCTGCGTTCGGCTCTGCCTCCGATTCGTCATCGCTATTTAATACCGTTATGTTAGGTTGTAGGCATACTGTGCTGATTGTGTCCACTGCATGGTAGCCTTGTTGAATGTTGGCATCGGGGTAGGAAGCGCCCAATGTTGGCACCCATGCCGGCGGTACTGTCCACCCACGATCCCGGTTAAAATTAGGATACCTGTTGATTTCGATGGCCTCCCGTACTTTACGATGAACGAAAAACTTCTCCCTCGCTAGCACAGAGACCTTATCGAACCGTAGGTAATGCCTGGTGTCCGAGATATGAGCGTGTTCTGCGACCGCCGAGCGAACGGTATCACCATTTTTGACGCTTCTAATATGCTCCTGAATCCGTGTCGCGATGTTTCTTCGTGTCTCACCGATGTAGCATTTGCCACATTCACAGGGAATCTTGTAAATGCCAGGTCCCATAAGTGGTTCTTGATCCTTAGGTGAACGCAGTAGTCGGCGGAGTTGGGAGAACGGGCGGAACGTCGTTTTAATATCATACCTACGTCTCAGGTAGTGGCTGATTTTATCAGTCACACCTTTGACGTACGGTAGATAGATCGGCGATCGTTCTACTGTAACCTGTCTCGTTTTTTCGCTCGCGTTCGCCCATCGAGAGCTTTGCCAGTTATAGCCATTGCTCTCAAGGACTTCTCTGACATGCTTCAGCTCCGTATGCACATGTTGAGGGTCGCAAATCTGGATGGCTCTATTGATCAGCGGTCTAGATACTGATGCGAGATGTGCGGGGTGATGGTGCGAGTCTGCCCGCAAGTACTTATCCGTGTGCGTCGGTTTACGGTACACGGTGTGGGCCAATCTGCCATCTGGCTTCCGTATAACACGCACATTTAAAAAGGGCAAACTCCCCTGCATCTCTTCCTCAACAGTGAACTGGATACTTCTGTGCACTGTGTTTAAATGTGACGCAAAGTTTTCAAGCGCGTTTTTATCGATAATGGCGAACACGTCGTCGACATAGCGCCACCAGTATCGTGGCTTCATAGGAGCGTCCTCTATCGCCTTGTCTTCAAACCACTCCATGAAGATATTGGCCACTACTGGAGCTATCGGTGAACCCATGGCCACTCCGTCCACTTGTCGATAATGGTCTCCTCGCCAGACGAAATAACCACTTTTCAGGCAGAACTCTGTCCATTCAATGTACGCAGTAGGTATGTTGGAGGCAGTTATAAGATTTCTGATTAATGTAATGGAGTCCGCTACTGGTACATTGGTGAAAAGTGACGTGACGTCAAAACTCACCATCAATTCGTTTGGCTGGATTTGTACATTCTCTATAAGGTGGACAAACTGTCGTGAGTCGACCACGGTTCTGCTACTTTTGCCAGTTAGAGGCTGCAAAATGGCTGCCAGATGCTTGGACATTTTGTAAGTGGGTGCATCAATTTGGGACACTATTGGTCTCAATGGCCAATCGGGCTTATGGATTTTTGGTAAGCCGTAGATTTTTGGTGTAGTAGGGTTGTGTGGCCGGAGATATGCGGTCAAATTATCGTCTCCCAGGTCTTTTAATAACTTAAGGACTTTCGTCGTCACTCTAGCGGTAGGATTGTTGGACACCTTCTCATAGGTACTTATGTCACTTATTATTTCTTGTACCTTTTGTTCATAATCGCCGGTGTCCACAATCACAGTTGCGTTCCCCTTATCTGCTGGCAACACCAAGATGTCCTTATTGTTTCGTAGTTCTCTGAGAGCTTCCATCTCGCCCATGCCCACATTACTTTTAGGTGGCTTCAGTTTCCATATCATTGATGCAATGTCCTGTCTCATATACTCCGCGTCCCGATGTGTAACACGATTACGTATGGTTGTGTCTTCCACGCTCGTTATTATGTGTTCAGTTGGAATTTTCCGGGGTGCGGGAGCAAAGTTAAGTCCACGGGATAGGGCTCGTGTAGCATCATCACTTAAGATAAAACTCGATAAATTAACAACATTGTTATCACTGGCATTTTCTGTCTGAGGGTACTTCTCTGATTCAGATTATACTAATGGCGGATTTTAATGCTCAAGTCGGAGCAAAACAGTGCATGGAAGAATTTTTCCTGGGAAACTTTGGACATGGAAAAAGAAGTCCAAACGGGGAACTACTAGTCAAGTTTCTGTTGGAACACAACCTAAAACTCCTCAACAGCTTGTATATGAAAAACAAGAAGAATAAATGGACATGGAAATCGCCTGACGGCAACATCAAAACTGAGATCGACTATATAACAACAAACTACCCAAAAGCCTTCATGGACACATCAGTCTTAACCAAATTCAACTTTAAAACCATCGCATGCTAAGAAGCTCCTTGAGAATAGAACCACCGAGAAAGACTAGGAAATACCTAGCTTCAAACAAAACAGAACACTGCAGTAATGAAACCCTAGAAAAAATTGCCCAAACCCTGATTAAATCAGCTGAAGAAATAATGAAGGACAATAACTCTGATGCTCTTATAAAATATGGAAAACTTGAAAAACTATTAACTCAATCCAAAGGCGAAAACAATATAGTGAATAAATACAGTCTAAGTGACACTCCACTAACACTCCAACTCATAGAAAAGAGGAAAAACTTGCTTTCAAAGCACCCAAAGAAGGAAAACTCCAAAATTATTGTGGAATTAAGTAAGGAAATCAGGGAAAACATTAGAAAAGACAGGAAAACCAAGAGACTACACAAACATTAGAAAAGCATATAAAGGCAACTGGTGGCGTGAAAAAAGCACTTAAGGAATTACGAGAAACTGAAAAAGAATGGACAAAGCTTAACAAAAAGGAGAAAACATCTTCAAACAGGAAAGTCATAAAAGAAATAGCTACCAAATTTTAGAACCTCTACTCAGACCCAGACATCAAGCATAAACAGGAACAGAGCGGCATAAAAGAAAGCCAGCAAGAACTTGAACCAGAAATACTTCCTATTGAAATAGAAAAAGCCATATATAGTCAGAAGATGGAAAAGGCCCCAGGCCCTGATACAGTAACGATCGAACTTCTTAAAGGCACTCTTGAAGAACTACTACCCATACTTACCCCAATATTCAACGAAATACTTGTGACCGGTGTAATCCCTACACAGTGGAAAACATCACATATTATTCTTATATTCAAGAAAGGTCAGAAGGAAGACATAGACATAGGAAACTATAGACCCATTATTAGCCCAATGTCTAATATATACAAGGTATTCTCCAAAGTTATCCTGGGCAGAATAAGCAAAAAACTAGACGAAAACCAACCAAAAGAGCAGTCGCGCGAGCAACTTGACGGCGAGCACACGTAACTCGGTTGACATCTATTACCGCGGCACTTTTTAATATCTACCCTCCAGTTTCCGCGAAATATGGGCGAGGTTGCAGAACCTCGACCCGATTGTGAAGTTAATAAGAGTTTAACATGTGAATTAGAAGAATACGAAATGCACGAATCTAGTGTTAATAATGGTGTTTCTAAGATACAATCATCGAGACCAGAGAAGAGAGTACGAAACCAAAGTGAAGAAAATGAGAGTGAAGAGAATAATGAAAATGATTTCCAACTACCCACCGGTAGAAAGTACAAAAAGTTTGCAAGAAAAAACCTGAAATCTGATGTAAATGAAGTCGAGAAGTAATGACAACTTTAGCAAGAATGACGAGAATATTGAGGATATAAATTCAATCGAAGTTTGTGTGTCATCTAATGAAATGTTGCCCAAACAAACTGGTTTGGCAAAGTTGCTGAAGTCCGAAAATATATTGAACATCATACAGATTAAATACAAAACACCGTACAAAGTAATGATGTTGTTTGAAAATAAAACCGATGCTGAAAATTTAGTAAATAACGGCAAATTCAAAGATATGGGTTATAGATGTCGCTTTACCAATGTAGTGAGTTCAACGTATGGTGTTGTCAAATACATTGAACTAGAAGTGAAGGAGGAGGAATTAGCTGAATCCTTCAAATGTGAATCGGAAATCATTTCCGTTAAAAGATGGATGCGTCAGAATGAGAATGGAACATGGAGTAATAGTGAAACTGTACGATTTTGCTTTAGAGGTGCGAAACTGCCCCCGTATGTGTATGGCTATGAATGCCGTTTCAAGGTGGAGCCCACATTCCCAGTCACTCAATGTGCCACATGCTGGAATTTCGGACACCGAGCTCGTACCGGCCTTGCGAAGAAAAAAAATTGTGCCTCATGTAGCGGTGAGCATGACAACTGTGACACAACTAATTATAAATGTGTTAATTGTTCGGAAAACCATACAACGTTCAACAGAAGCTGTCCCATATTTTTAAAAGAGAAGCTTATCAGAGAGATAATGTGCAGAAAAAATTGCACATATAAGGTAGCATTGGCAGAATATATGATGACACAAAATCTTTATGAAGACACCGACATCACTGCAAAACATATCAGTATTGACCATGAAACTCCATCAGTTGACATTATCACCACGGTAGCCTCGATACATAACATCAACTCGTAAGAAAAGGTTTGTCATAATGTAGAGCAAGAGGAAAGTTCTAATTCCATCAGTAACGCTGAAGAAAATATAAATATGATAGATAGTAAAAGAACGAAGAAAAATAAGAAAAAAGGTGAAGGACCAAATAAAGGAGCGATGCCTGACAAGAAAAAAATATTCTCTGAAGTCATTAAAAATAGCACACCAAACCTTGTGACTATAAAAACTAAGAGTACTGAGTTGATGAATGAAAAGAAACTCCAATACAAGCATCCCTTTCTCAAGAGCTAAGAACTAACAAAGATGATAATAATACATTTCAAGAACTATTACATAACTTAAAAAACATATTTTTTGAAAAAATAAGCATGGAAGATAAACTTACTTTGATTATGAAATTATTATTAGAAGCAGTAAAGAAATTCATTATTAGGGTGATGACGAAGGGAGATATTTTCACGAAACTCATAAATATGTTTTATAATGGATAACAACAGTTTTGTTAATAACCGTGCCGCACGGGGCTTTGGGAGTTCTACGGCCCAACACTTATGTGTTGAGCAGTGGAATTCTCAGAGCCTTATGCCTAAAAAACAGAATTTGATCTATTGTAAAATCAGGAAATGATACATGTTTGTTTAATTAGTGAAACTTGGTTAAAATCAGATAAGTTAATGAACATTAATAATAACAATATTTATAGAAAAGATAGGGATGATGAATACGGTGGGGTAGCGGTCATAGTGCATAAATCTATTAGAGCACGCTAATTCATAACTTAGCGCCAGATTTTGTAGTTCCTGACTCACCTACATTCAATTCTCAGAACGTACAACTAGAGAGTGAGTTTACACTACAGGAATTGCATAACTCTTTGAAAAAGAAGGATACGGCACCTGGTGAAGATTGTATCACTTACTCTATGATTTATCGGCTTCCTCTCAATGGTAAAAAAATACTTGTTCAAATTTATAATAGTATATTCGAACAGACAGCAGTACCAACACAATGGCGTGACATAAAGGTAATACCGATCCCCAAACAGACTACTCCTATGCCGGACCCCCAATTTAGACCAATTTCATTGATCTCATGTCTATGTAAAACTTTTCACACTATGCTTAACAAACGGTTGGAGTGGTTTATTGAACGCAATAAAATATTTGCACAAACTACATCTGGATTTCGTAGATGCCAGTCCAGTGTAGACTGCATTGTAAAATTAGTAACACAAATTCAGATAGGATTTGTCCGGAATGTACCCACAGTTGCCTGTTTCTTAGACATAGATAGTGCGTATAATAATGTGCTAACAGATCAACTTGTTATAACATTGGATAAATTACAAGTCGGAACTAAATAGTGTAAATATCTATTTGAAGTTTTGAAAATGAGATGTCTAAAAATAAAAGATGACGATGAAAATAGTACCTTAATGAGATGGACCGGAAAAGGACTCGCGCAAGGGGATCCTATATCCCCCCTCTTATTTAATATAATAACGTCAAAAATATGTCAAGAAAATACAAATAGTATCGTAAAGAGTTTACAATATGCTGATGATTTTGTTTTCTATGTACAACACAACAACATACAAAATAGTGTGATTGATATGCAAGATTGTTTAGCTTGGGTTTCGAAATGACTAGATGAAATTGGATTAGACATCTCATTTTCAAAGACACAGCTATGTTTATTTAGCAGAGGACGGCGTTAAAAGATCAAGTGAATGTAAGCATTAATGGAAATATTATACCCGTCGTAGATACCGTTAAACATCTGGGAGTTTAGATAGATAGCTCATTATAAAATGGAAGAGACACATCAATGAGATTCATACAAAATCAATGAAACTATTAAATATTTTTAAAATATTAGCCGGTGCCTCATGGGGTGTTCATCCAAAACATCTACGACGGGTTTATATTTCATTAATAAGAAGAAGAATAGATTATACGAGCTTTGTGTATGATAAATGATAATGCAGCCAAAACTAATTTAGTAAAATTAGACAGGGTCCAGAATGCTGCTTTGCGTGTGATGGGGGGGGGGTTTATAAAAACTACCCCAAAACATGTAATGGAATATGAACTGTGCCTACCCCCACTTTATTTGAGGAGACAATACCTGGCGACACGATACTGCCTTAAGTCACAATCGTGGGCTAATAATGTCACGCTGCGCTCAATACTCTCTTAAATGTGGTTTCAAGTCAAGCGCCATACTTTAGCAGAAATAAAAAACCATTACCTTGTATCTGTGTATAGTGATACACATATTGAAAAGGTTAATAGGAGTAATCCTCTAAATATGTATACTTTAAATACTTGGATGTCAAATATAAATATGGACTTTATTTGTACTAAAGTAGAAGATGTGTATGAACCGAAACAGAGGTGTGACCCGATAATTTTAAAATACAACTCTTTATTTATGTTGAATAACAAATATAATGATTGGTGTAAAATATACACTGATGGATCACAGACGGAAGGCGGTCGCGGGGCTGCATATTATAATCCCAGTCACAATGTAAAAGAAGGTTTCAAATTTGTTAATGTGTCCGAGCACTCCATTGTGTATGTGGAGCTCTTTGCGGTGTCGGAGGCGCTCTCGCACGTCATCAGTGCGGGACTCAAAAAGGCGGTCATTTTGTGTGACAGCAAAAGCGCCTTACAACACGTGGCTCGATATTCCTCTGGCCGCAGAGGAGCATCGACAGCTTACACAATTTTAGACAAAGTCCTGACGCTGGTGGCCGGCGGAGCGACTCTGATGCTGCAATGGATTTCATCGCATGTTGGCATACGTGGTAATGAGGAGGTAGATGCACTAGCGAAACATGCCATCTCCAATGGAACAGAAGTACATTTCAATCAAGAATACACAGAAGCTCTTTTAAGGCATAAAAATTGTATTAACGTACAGTGGAAAGAATACTTCGATAAGACATCTAAGGAAAATGGGATATGGTATCAAACGTTACAAGCTGAACCTCCTCATGTACCATGGTGTGCCAATGTGAAGATGAGTAGACATCTTATCGTTGTTGCTCATAGATTGCGTTCTGGGCATATGCCTTTAAACAAGTTTAAATTTATGATGACAATAAGTTATTTTTCAAAAAAAATTAAACCGACTTCATAACCACAAAAAGGCACTCAAAAGCGAAAAATAATTTACTTAAAATTATTATAAGCGTTACCCACTTCTCTATTTGAAGTCGGTGCCAGCCAAGTCTAATAGGTAGTAGATAGATAATACCTACATGTATCTACCTACTTACTAACCTACATGTACCTACTTACTACTACTACATACATAGTATCTATCTAATATCCAATAGACTTGGCTGGCACCGACTTCAAATAGAGAAGTGGGTAACGCTTATAATAATTTTAAGTAAATTATTTTTCGCTTTTGAGTGCCTTTTTGTGGTTATGAAGTCGGTTTAATTTTTTTTGAAAAATAACTTATTTTACCCTTTTTAGTGCAAAAAAAGTTTTAATGAAATTACATGCATCTATTAAATTTCGTGTCTGGGCCGTTATACACTGACGGATATATACTTGTCCAGTATGTACCTATAACAGTTAAGAAGATACAGATCTGTAAAGTGCGCACATATAGACACACGGACGGACGGACGGACGGACGGACGAACAGACAACAAAGTCTCAGAGAGTGTTCATTTGGTAGCCTTTGGGTTCGGAAACCTAAAAAAATTGACTTTAAATGCCGCGCTAAAGTGAAAATATTCACTAGTAATAATGATGTCATCAAGGTATCAAAGGACAATGTCCAAAATGGCCCTGTACAATTAAAGCATCTGACACACACGATAATTAATTGTCTATTTTATTACAATAATTCCAAATACTTTTATAACACGGACTAGTTGTATTCCAAAATGAAAATTAAAAAGTATTATTTGCGATTATTAACAATAATTGCCGCCATATGGCCAACAGAGTACTGAATCACTCTACTACGTTATAAGAGGCACTTCCCTACAGTGTGTATACCCGAATTATGAAAGCACTGTGTAGCCAACCTAACAACGGAAAGTATTATTTACGTAGTAACTATTATATAATATGTGGTTTTATGCTTATATATTTTTTTTGCTGTATTGATTGGTACAAAGTACGTTCATAATTCTGAGTTAATAACTATGTATGCAGTGTCGCGGGACTGAAATGGCCGCCATCTTCGCCAAATGTCATGTCATGTCAAAAAATATTAGGTATGTTTAAAAAAGTTTGCACCCTAACAAGACTTTGCCCGGTAGAACATTCCTGTGAAGACAAATTATTTATATTTATATATAATTATTTATTATAATTATTAATATATAATTATTTATTGAGGGCCCGATGGCGTAATTGGGAGAACGGTCGGCTTTGATGCCGTGGTACCGAGTTCAAACCGCCGTGCACCAATGAATTTTTCTATAGAAAAATATATATGCGCTTCTCACAGTGGCCCTCCGGTGAAGGAAAACATCGTTAAGAAACCAATAACCCCCGCATGGTAGTAGAACATATCTAGTGTCCGCCTGGCCAGCTACCACCCTCAAGTCAGAAAATCTGTCGCCAAACATCTAATGTGTTCCGGCAGCTATCCTCGAGAGCCAGTCCCCATTTTAGTCCATTTCTCTATCTTCGACCGCATCATCACTTAGCAACAGGTGAGATAGTGGTCAAACGCTTGCCTATAAGATATAACAAAAAATTATCCCCACCTTTATTTCTATCTCGCTCACAGTTACCGTAAGAATATCTTATATGCAATAGCAACCTCCATTGTGTATAATCTTCTTGGGACTCTTCTACTAAAACTAGTACATTCTCCTATGTTTGAGGTATTTATCTCCATATCTCTGGTGATACTAATCAGATCTCGTTAAAATTAAAATGGGACCACCTCGGAAACGTATCCTGCCTATTAAAAAAAGAATCATTTGAATCCGTTCACAATTGATGGAGAAATCGCGTAACATACAAACAAAAAAAAAAAAAAAAAAAAAAAAAAAAACATACAGACGAATTGAGAACCTCCTCCTTTTTTGTGAAATCGGTTAAAAATAGATAGCCCTAACTGTGATGTGCTGATTTGTGTAGCGATAGCGTCGAGGATGTTTACCATTTGTTGTCAGAGTGTAGGCGAAGCGTAACTATGAGGGAGGACCTATGTAAAGAGTTTAACTTCAACTGGCTTGATGTGGGACTGTTCCAAAGCATATTGGCTGCGTAAACTTCAAGCGCAGCCAAGATGCTCTATCAGTACATGTACAGGCTTGTAAAAGATCGTACATAATCAACCTATTGTGTATACGATGAGACATAGTTATAGTCGCTGCGCGACCAAAGTCCCTAAATTAAAATAGAATACAAAAAAAAAAAAAAACAAAAGAGCAAGCTGGCTTCAGACAAAAATACTCTACCCTGGACCACATACATACGGTGAAACAAATCATGGAAAAATATAATGAGTATAACAAGAACCTATACATGGCATTTATCGATTACTCGAAAGCCTTCGACAAGCATAAGCCACAATGCGGAGATGCGAATGTTGAGATGGTTGTGTGGAGTCACAAGAATGGATAAAATTCGGAATGAGTATGTGAGGGGAAGCTTGAAAGTGGCACCTGTGACAGAAAAGTTAAGAAGCAACAGGCTAGCCTGGTATGTACATATTATGAGAAGTGAAGCCCACATGACTAAAAAGGCTATGGACATGAAAGTGGACGGCTATAGAGGAAGAGGAAGACTGAAAAAAGTGTGGATGGACTGTGTGATAGAAGATATGAATGTGAAAGGAGTGGATGCGGAAATGACTGTGGATAGACCCAAATGGAAGAGAATAACATGTTGCACCGACCCCACTTGAGTGGGATAGGGGTAGGAAAATGAGGATAGTCCTGTTCGAAGAGTCCCGGCAAACTTAAAGACAATGATAAAATCACTGATGGAAGAAAGCATAACAATAGGCCTCTTCATGAACAAAGACAAAACTAAATTACTTACAAACTCTGAACCAGTAATCAAAGATATTGACAACCAGACGCTCGAATATGAGACAGAATACATCTACTTGTATCTAGGGCAGATAATCTCTCACAAAAACCAAACCTCCAAAGAAATTGATAGGAGAACTGCAAATGGATGGAAGAGATACTGGTCCCTGGAAGAAGTCATGAAATCAAACGAGTTAAGCATGCAAATTAATAGGAGAATCTTTGACACATGTATTCTTCCAGTCATCACCTATGGTTGCGAAACTTGGTCACTCACCAAACATCATAGTGAAAAGCTGAAACGCTGTCAGAGAGCTATGGAGAGAAGCCTTACAGAAATAAAGAAAATAGACAAAGTAAGAAGTAGCATTATAAGGGAAAAAACTAAAGTAGTAGATATAATTACCCAAATTGACAAACAGAAGTGGAGATGGACAGGCCACATGATCCAAAACCCTCAAGACAAATGGTGCAAAAGGGTCACCGATTGGTACCCCAGAGACGGCAAACACAATAGAGGGTGTCAACAAACAAGATGGGAGGATGACCTAAAACTTACAGCTGGACAGCACTGGAGAAGGGTAGCACAAGACAGAACCCAGTGGAAGGGGTTAGAGGAGGCCTATGCCAAGAGGCACACCGAACTGCGGGACATCCTTTAATACTTTATTTATATTATAACATTACATAAAATAAACTGGCCAAGTGCAAGTCGAACTCGCACTAGTAGGGTTCCGTACCACACTACAGTATTTTATAAGATCGAGCAAAAAATACCACAATCATTTTTCGCCAGCAAAAAATAATAATTAATTAACATTTTATTTCTTATAACGCCATCTAACGTCTAACAAAGGTGTTAAGGATCGACATATCAATATAACGCCATCTATCTCACGCGTTTGTCTGGCTGATTCTGTAATAAAAAATTTTTGTTTATAAAAAAATATATACGTTACTAGTTGTAACATGAAGGTTATAGAGTATAAAAAGCTAAAAATTAATGTTAGGTAGACAGTATTTATGAATATCGAGCGCCCTTGTTCTACCAAGATCTAAAACGTACCAGGATAAATCAGCGGTGTCATTGAGACTTTTAATCTCGGACCGGGGGACAGGCAAATGATAACACGGTTTGGGATTGTATGACAAATTTTAATACTTCAAAACGTCCCTTACCTCCAGAATGAGATACACATTATTTAGTTAAAGCCGGAATACTATGTCTAAACATTTGACTATAAATACCATTCGGTTTTCGTTACTTTATAGGTTAATTTATTTTACATTTTACTACTGAAATTTGGTTATAGTCTTTCTTGCATCTTGCAAATATGAAATTAAAGTTTTAAGGGTAATAAAAAGAGTTATAATGAAATTGGCTTATCTGCAGCGTCCGGGGGCGTCTGAGCACACCGTTCAAAATAGACGACGACATCTAGCGTCGCTCAAACAGCTCAAAACTACGACGACATCCTAACGTGGGGCGTCGAACAAACATCTCAAAATAACGACGTCATCCCGCGTCGCACAAACAGTTGGCGACACCCATAGTCGCCCAAACAGTAGACTACAGTCGTCCAAACAGTTCAAACAGCGCCATAGGCTGTAACCAAAAATCCGATTGTAATTTGTCGCCATGAAAGATGACGCGAAACATTTTAGGTTATCAAAAATTGACTCACCGCAAAATCACGTCGCTATTGCATACTAGGACACTATATGTACGCCAATTAGCGTCGCATTCGTTATTTAAAAGAAGGATTCATCTGGTTGAATCAGATTTAAATAATTTACCAAAAATGAGCCCTTTGTATGCCTAGGGGCAAGAAAGAAAAGTGACGTCTCCGATCGAGAAGTGACAGATGTCAAAGTCATTTTTTTTTTGAAAGATTGTCCATAGGATATTGAATGATCCACAGACCAAGTAATAACTCGATTATTTAAAATCGACTAAAAATGGCTAAATACGAAAATGTTCTAAATTATTTAAAACCAAAAGGTAATTTTGTCAGTCTTAGAAGCTGAAATGTGCTTCCAAACGAAAAATATGTAACGAGTCGAAATACCTCGTTACAGTACATACCTTCCCAAAAAAAAATAAAAGAATGAAACTTCTTTTATTTTTGAGAAGAACTCCCAAAAAATTCCTAACAAAAACTTATTCAAAAAAAAATTAATAAACAGAAAATATTCCGCCACCAAAATATGAAATTTATTCAAACTAAAAGAAGACACTAATAAAGCATAACATTAAATCAGTTAAGCTTCTAGCCACTGACTAAGTTGCTCTAGAAAAACAAGTTATAAAAACTTTCTAACTAAGTGAAAAACAATGTAAAGGTTTACCAAAACTAATCCATCAATATGACTCAATCCTAAAATCCATCACAAATTAATTATACTCAAGAGTGGATAAGCACCATAGCCTCCATCTACCTATCTGTATTACAACCCAAATAAATATTTCTGAAATATTTAACAAAAGTGTAGATAAGCACCATCGCCTCTATCTTTTATAATCTCAGAACGATTCTAACTAAATTAAAAGGTAATAACAAAGGTTATCCATATTGTAGTACGGTTAAGCATTAGCTGCCGACTTTAGATAATTATTCACTGCAAACGATTCAGTGAACAAGTTTTCAATGAAAAAGTTGAACAACAAGTTCAAATTATTCTCATAAAAATAGAGAACCAAAAATAATAAGTAGTGACCGGCTCAACTCTACCGACTTTCCGAACACTAACAAATTAATAAAAGGGTTTGTCAAAAAGACCAAAAATTGTATATTGTGACCGGCTCAACACCACCGACATTCCGTGCACAATAACAAGTTAACAAAAGTTTGTTGGGAAAACAACAAAGGTGTATTGTGACCGGCTCAACACCACCGACTTTCCGTTCACAATATCTAAAGTTTCCAACGCTTGAACCAAAAATGTCAAAGCGAGGAAAAATGAAGAGTAAAAAATTACCCAAAAAGGTTAACTGAGACAAAAGCTCAAAAGCGTCAAATCCGAGAGACAAATCCGGGTAAAAATTTTATAGAGCTCTAAGTGTCAAATCCAAGTCTTAGGTCTACAACAAACACAAACTAAATAATCTAACCAATATATAACATGCTTCACAAAGACTGAAACACATCTATATTAAAAATGTATTTACACTATGTGCAGGCTATTTGAAAAGTGGAAAGCTTTTCATAGCAATCTAAAACAATATTTATACTAGAAAAGTGGAAAACTTCTCAAAGTATCTAAAAGAGTTGAATACTTGAAAAGTGAAAAGCTTTTCAAAGTAACCAAAATAATAAAATATACAAAAATATACATAAGATCTTTTGATGCCAAGAAAATTTCTAAAAGAAAATATAATCGTTAGATGTAGTTTCTAAAGTTGGGTAAAAGTTCAAAAGTAGGATAAAAGTATCAAAAATAGAATAAAATTACCAAAAATAGACCTAAGTTAGGTTTAGTATATTTAAAGTTGTATTTCAATAAAGTGTTGGTTTTCCTTGCAGGCAATCATCTTTCACGTTGAGCATCCTCTTCCATACATCAAATCTCATTCTTCCACAAACAATGCTCCACCCAAACAGAGTATCAAAACAAATCTAAATAAAGTGTTAAATCCAAAAATGAAAATTTTAATATTTAATTATATCTTTAACATGATAACGTCCAGTACTTGTTTTATTAAATTCCTTTAGTACATAAACGTTAGGAGAAATTCTCTCTACAATTTCACATTTAATAAACTTAGGTGCTAATTTAGCCGAAAAATATGCAGGTGCATTTGACTGTACAAAACTTCTACGCCAAACTACATCACCGACATCAAAAGAAATGACTTTTCTTCCCCTATTATAATAAAGAGCATTACGCTTATAAGCTTTCAAAAGATAAGCTTGAACTTTAACAAAAACTTCACTAAGTGAATTTAAAGAGTGAGCATAAGTATCTCTAGTACCAAGCTCAAGTTGATCTAAGTTATCAAAAGAGTTACTAAAACGGTGCAAAGATGCATCAAAAATAAGTTCTCTACCGAACATCAAAAAGTTAGGAGTGTACTCTGTAGCAAGATTTACACTACTATTTAAAGCTAATTGGACATGAGGCAAAAACCTTGACCAAGTTCGATGATCATTTTTAACAAAACAAGAAATACATGTTTCTATTGTCTTATTATATCTTTCTACTGGATTATTCTGTGGAGTGTATAGTGCATTATAAAATATTTTAGTTATGTTGAAATTTTTTAAGAAATCTACAAAATGTTTAGATATAAATTGGGGTCCGTTGTCGGCCACTAAGATTTTAGGTACACCAAATTTAAGAAATATTTCTTTTTCAAAGATTTTACAAATTACTTTAGAAGTAGCATTTATCATTGGAAATATCCAACAATATTTAGTAAAAACATCTACAATTGAAAGAATGAATCTATGTCCAGAATAAGATTTAGGTAAAATCCCAATAATATCAACGGATAACATTACCATAGGTTGATCAACTTTCTTAGGGTTAACCATCTTACCAGCAGGAGCAGAAGTTGAATGTTTATAAGCTTTACAAATGTCGCAAGAAGAAATATATTTTTGAACGTCTCCGAACATTCCTTTCCAATAATAATGTTGTTTTATTTTATTAAGAGTTTTATGTATTCCAAAGTGTCCAGAATTAATATCATCATGATTAGAACGAATAGTATCTAAAACATGTTCTTTAGGTATAACAATTTTCCAATTCAAACGACTATTAGGGTCAAATTTATTTTTACAGTAACGATACAAAGTATTATCTTCTACTCGAAGGTTTTTCATTCTAGAAGGGTATTTTTGACAATTTATAAAGACTTTTCTATACCAAGGGTCTTCTATATCTTCATCTGGTGAGACAATATTTATAGCGGAAACTAATATTGAAGTTATATTGATTCTAGATAAAGCGTCAGGAACTTGATGTAAAGATCCTTTTTTATGAACAATATCAAAAGTAAATTGAGAAATACGTGCAGCCCATCGAGCTAAGCGTCCACTAGGGTTATTAAGTTTTAAAAGCCACTTAAGACTAGCATGATCTGTCACGACTGTGAATTTCATTCCTTCGACATAAGGTCTAAAATGTTCAATTGAATCTAAAACTGCCAAAAGTTCACGTTCAGTGGTACTATAATTTCTTTCACATTTATTTAAAGATCTTGAATAATAAGCAATTGGATGTTGTTCATTATTTTCGTCTTCTTGACTCAGAACACTACCAATTCCTACAGAACTAGCATCGCAATGTAAAAAGAAAGGTTTTTCAAAATCAGGACACTGTAAAACAGGTGTAGTTATTAAGGCATTTTTTAAATTAATGAAGGCTTCTTCAGCTTCTTCATTCCAAACAAAAGTATGTTTTATCTTTTTACTTCCAGAAGTTAATTTAGTTAAAGGGGAGGCAATATCAGCGAATTTACAAATGAAACGTCGATAGTATGAACATAATCCTAAAAAGCTTCTAAGTTGTTTTACGGACTCTGGTCGTGGAAAGTTTTCTATAATTTCTAATTTAGACGGATCAGTATGTAGGCCTTGACTGTCTACAATATAACCGAGATAACGGAGTCTTTCTTTGCAAAATTCACATTTTTTAAGATTTACTGTTAAGCCTGAGTTTTTAAGTATTTCATGGACTTTTTTAAGGTACTCTATATGATTTTGGAAATTATCATTTACTAAAATCAAATCATCTAAATATTTAAACAGGACATTGTCAAATTCAGGTCCAAAGAGTTTATCAACCAAGCGCTGTAACTCTGCCGGTGCGTTGGTGATTCCAAAAGGCATCCGAACAAAATGGTACAAGTTTTTTCCAGGAACTACAAAAGCAGTCTTTTCACGAGAGGACTCTTCAAGTTTAATTTGCAGAAATGCTTTAGAAAGATCTATGGTAGATATGAATTTAGCCCCACGAAGGCTGTCTAATATCCTAGAAGGGTACGGCAAAGGATAAGAATCTTTAACAGTTATTGAATTTAATCGTCTCGAATCTAAACATAATCTGGTTCCACCATCTTTTTTATCGACGGCTAATACAGGGGAACACCAAGGAGATTTTGAAGGTTCTATAATTCCTTCCTTTAATAAAACTTCCACTTCATCATAAAGTTCTTTTTGTTTAGCAGGACTCAACGGCCAATATCTACTTTTAAAAGGGTCGCCAGTAACGTTAATTTTATGTTCCACAAGGGTGGTAAGGCCTAAACCTTTTTTCTCATAAGAAATATCTTCAAACAAAGCAATGGTTTCATCTAATTGTTGTTTCTCAGAAGGAGTTAAATGAACTGTAGAAGTAACAGCGTTCACTTGAATTTTATTATTGTGAACATATTCAATATTTTTCCACAAGTCTTTAGCTAAGTTAAATTTCAACCAAAAATCAAATCCCAATATAATAGGTGGATCAAAAGAGGGTATTATTAAAAATTCTACAAGTTTACAAACATTGTCAACGGTAACCGGTAATTGCATAGAACCGATAACTTTTCTTGATGAACCGTCAGCAGTACAAGCGGAGGCATCAATAGGTTTAATTTGAAATCCTAGTTTAGAAAAATGCAAGTGTTGGTTATTACCTAAAACACAGCTATTTGAACCACTATCTAGCAATCCAGAAAAAGTTTCATTATAAATGGTAAATTTTAAAAATGGTCTAGTATCATTTTGTTTAGTAAAAAGTATAGGAGCTGCTTTATGAACAGAAAAAAATGTTTTTAAATAGTCAAGCCATTCTGAAAATTCTCTCTTACACGTATCATCATCAGGTTTATAATTGGGTATCGGAGCACCTGAAGTTTTTTTAAAAACCTGGGCCCGATGCCTTACAAGTTTTTTGAATTATTATTATTTTTAATATTGTCAGAATGACAAGTATCACAGTTCTTTGTCAAAACGCCTCGTTTATGACATTTAAAGCACACAGGTCCAAGAATCTCTGTACACTCTTTATAAGTGTGGTCAGTCGACTTACACTTCAAACAAGAAAGTTTGGTTTCAACCGCATGAAAGTTTTGTTTAATTTCCTTTACAGGTTTTCGGTTAACTAAAATCTCTAATTCCTTACTAATTCGGATAAACTGTTCAATAGTGTCTATTGATTTTGCAAATAAAAACGGTGTGTAAATAGGTAACATGTTGTGTTTAATTATAGTTATCAAAACATTCTCAAAAGTTGGATTAGCTAATCTGCTAGACATATCTAAAATCTCAGTAATGAAATCAGGAAGTGACTCATTACTCCGTTGTTTGCGAGTTCTCATTTCATACTCCAAATGATAATCAAATTCAGGTTTGTCGAATCTGTTCAACAATTCAGTTTTAAGTGTTGTCCACGAAGAAACCCTAATTCGAATACTACGGAACCATTTCGTTGCTGTTCCAGTGAGCAGATCAGAAAAAGAACCGACTAAAAAGTTTTCATCAAAGTTTTTATACAAAAAATATTCCTCAACCGAAGTGATAAAATCTCTAACACAAGTTTTCCCATCAAAAGATATCTTACTACGCTTCAAATCAGGAAGTTTGCTTGTTGAAGGCAAGTGCTTTTTCAATTGTTCATTGAGTTGAACATTCATCGAGTTAAACGAAGGTAAAGGTGTAAAATTATGCAAGCTACTATGACCAAGGTTAGGTAAGAAAGGGTCAACAGCCTCTGTTGTATTCTGCATAACTAAATTATCCAACGCCGGATTAGAAATAACATCCCTAGAAGTACCAGGTAAATTCTCTTCCAACAAGGGTGGAAATTGAACCTGTTTGTCAGTCATGATGAATAATCAAAAATATTAAAGAAACAAAGACAAACAACCAACTAAAAATTCAAAGAATAGTTAAAACTCATCAAAGTTTATAAGATTTTTTGTTAAAAACCGGTTTAAGTTATTATGTTTTAAAGTTTATGTTAATATTTAATAATGTTCAAAAGTATTAAAAGAAATTTGAATGTACAAAGAAACATTCAAATTGTAAAGTATATAAGATGCAAAAAAGATTCACAATTTATCTTAATTTTCAAGATTATTAATAACGGCTAAGGTTATATCTATTTGTGAAAAGTAAAATCAATAAACTGGTTAATAATTATGTTAATAAGCTAGTATTTTCTAATATGAATGTAGTTTAATGCTTCTCAACAGTAAACAAACGTTATAACTTTATATAAGACATAGTTATATCAATTCAAACAAAAACTTAGCACTTTCAATGTGGTCAAGGTCAGTTCCTTACAAAATGTAAACAACGCATATCTCAAATGTTATGATATAGTAAGTACACACTTAGATTAGTCTATCCAGTATATAAGACATATAAAGAACATTGTATGTTAATTAGTTTTGTTAAAATACAAAAAAAGTTGTAAACAAAGTTACAATTGTGTTTTCAAAGCACAAAAACTGTAAAAATGCTAAAAAAATAACAAAAAATTGCACTAAATTGTGACAAGAAAAACAAAAATAAGATGCAAGAAAGATTATATATGTGGAGGTAACTCCGGTCCCTGTTCTCGCGCTAATTGTAATAAAAAATTTTGTGTTTAAAAAAATATAAACGTTACTAGTTGTAACATGAAGGTTATAGAGTATAAAAAGCTAAAAATTAATGTTAGGTAGACAGTATTTATGAATATCGAGCGCCCTTGTTCTACCAAGATCTAAAACGTACCAGGATAAATCAGCGGTGTCATTGAGACTTTTAATCTCGGACCGGGGGACAGGCAAATGATAACACGGTTTGGGATTGTATGACAAATTTTAATACTTCAAAACGTCCCTTACCTCCAGAATGAGATACACATTATTTAGTTAAAGCCGGAATACTATGTCTAAACATTTGACTATAAATACCATTCGGTTTTCGTTACTTTATAGGTTAATTTATTTTACATTTTACTACTGAAATTTGGTTATAGTCTTTCTTGCATCTTGCAAATATGAAATTAAAGTTTTAAGGGTAATAAAAAGAGTTATAATGAAATTGGCTTATCTGCAGCGTCCGGGGGCGTCTGAGCACACCGTTCAAAATAGACGACGACATCTAGCGTCGCTCAAACAGCTCAAAACTACGACGACATCCTAACGTGGGGCGTCGAACAAACATCTCAAAATAACGACGTCATCCCGCGTCGCACAAACAGTTGGCGACACCCATAGTCGCCCAAACAGTAGACTACAGTCGTCCAAACAGTTCAAACAGCGCCATAGGCTGTAACCAAAAATCCGATTGTAATTTGTCGCCATGAAAGATGACGCGAAACATTTTAGGTTATCAAAAATTGACTCACCGCAAAATCACGTCGCTATTGCATACTAGGACACTATATGTACGCCAATTAGCGTCGCATTCGTTATTTAAAAGAAGGATTCATCTGGTTGAATCAGATTTAAATAATTTACCAAAAATGAGCCCTTTGTATGCCTAGGGGCAAGAAAGAAAAGTGACGTCTCCGATCGAGAAGTGACAGATGTCAAAGTCATTTTTTTTTTGAAAGATTGTCCATAGGATATTGAATGATCCACAGACCAAGTAATAACTCGATTATTTAAAATCGACTAAAAATGGCTAAATACGAAAATGTTCTAAATTATTTAAAACCAAAAGGTAATTTTGTCAGTCTTAGAAGCTGAAATGTGCTTCCAAACGAAAAATATGTAACGAGTCGAAATACCTCGTTACAATTCGCTCACTGATATATCAACATGCAACATAATCAGCTGGTCTTAATGACATAATATTTAGAGGGTGTTCGTGTGTTCTTTGTGAAGTGCAGCTATCCAATAGAAAGCGTTTTTCGATATTCCACCTCCAAGAGGGTATAATGGAAGGTTATATTTTCTGTGAAACTTTTTATTCTCAAAGTCGATTATCTTAAAAATTGGTTCAAATACTCATTCATTAAAATTATGAGACACGTATGTCACAGTTTTTCCAAAATCATGTGATTCTGATCTTATGTAACTGATAAATCAAAGTGCAGCTTAATCCGCTGGTCTTAGGGACATAATATTTAGAGGGTGTGTACCTTATCACCAGAAGTGCAGTTGTCTACTAAGAAAGGGTTTCTCGAAATTCCACCCCTAAAAGGTTGTAATGGATGGTTATATTTTTTGTAAAGTTTTTATTCTCTTTTCATTTCATATTATGATTTTCTGCAAAAAAATATTCTAAGTAGTTACGTGAAACCAAACATATTTTAAAACACCTATCAGCATCTAGTGATGACAGTTGCTTTGAAGTTTATTATATTCGACGGATTGTCAGCATTACATAATTAGTGTTACCGAAATTATCTTTGTAATGTGATACATATTTAACAGTATTATTTTAAGTTTGCGTCTATAACTGTTTTCTGAAGTAGATCAGAGCTCTATGTGTGTGCTGTGTAGAAATAACTGGTTACTGGTAAAATTAATCATTCTTAAAATTGATTGAATCTGAATCATCAACAGCGCAATCATGAAACTAGGTATAACTGTTTACGTGAATAAGCAATTACTATCCACCGCTACTTCTTTGCACGGAACGGGTGCATGACACATTTGTAGAGAATAACTCCAAAACTCCCCATACTTAGTTTTCTTTCCCTAATAATTTCCCCGAGGATTTCATTGCCCCCAAGAATGATTTTTTCCCCAGAATTGCAAAAAAACGCCCAATCTAACAAAACTGTCAGGCAGGCGCCCACCGGGCGAGCCTGGCCCGTGGCCTGGTGCTGACCTCGCAAGCATCTCTTAGTGATTATTACTTCTGATAGCTCTTGTCACTGCGTGAAACTATTGGAGGGAGTTCTCGCCGTCAGTGTGAACAGTCAGGGATTAACTATAATATAAATAAGTATCTACTATAATCACACGGAATCTACATCTATTGTATGTTTCTTGATGATGTTGTATGTTTCATGAGCGAGAAAATAATCGATTTCGGAGTAGACATGTGTAGGTAATCCATGTAATATTACAAATGTAATATCACGCGGCCAAGTAATGCAGCATCACTCATTACGCGAGAAATTCAAGCATCACATATTACACATCACGTCACGCAAACAGTACGGTACAAAAGTTCGTTTGTTGCAGAGCAGAGAGAGACACTAATATGACCGTGAGCTTTGCGTGAGTGAGATGGCTTGCACACACATCACGAGTGCGATCATGGCACGAAAGAAACAACAATACTCATTTCATGTTGAGTGAGCGAGACCTAAGTATAATAAGATAATACTTGACGAGCGTGTATGAAAGTGTGATATTTGGAATTTGAAAAGTATTTCGTTACAGGCAAGGTTTATTTTTGTGAGACTCATTTAACAATGTAATAGAATGGAGTAGGTAATGGTTACGCTAAGTGTAATGCGTGATGTGTGATGCTTCGAAGTAATATTACATTTTCGAAAGTAATGAGTAATGTTGCATTACATTTCGATGTATCGTTTTGCGCATGCCTATTTCGGAGTCGGCAGTGGGACAAGTACTTAAAATGGACTGTAAAAACAAAATGGACTGTAAGACAGAAATATATAAAAATCCAGAGCAATAGAGAATAATTTAATAGGTTAAGTTATGGAAATATATATTACTAAATAATAAATCGTTACAAAAACTTAGGTACCCAAGACTATTTTAAGCTAGAGACTTTCCTAATGAGAGCAGCTATACGCCTTTTTTACGTTTAATTAACCCTTTGCTAAACATCATGTTTAATGAACAGAACAGGCACTGTTTCTTCAAGTAGCTAAATATATGGAACGTGGAAAAGTTACGGTTTCTTCGCTTACTATTCCTAAACTCACCAATAGATCATGAGCCATTATGTTCAAAAATATAATCAAAGCACTGGTAGATACTTCAGCTTGTTTTCAAAAAATAAAGATCATGGATGGTCAGTAGTTTCTTAGTTTTATAAAACGTAATGTACAGTAATGTAAGTAAGTACACAAGCACAGTTTTACAATCATTGTACACAAGTGTACACAACACAAAATAAACAAATCAATCAAAACATCAAATCAACCACCACAGACTAAGTAGAGTCAGTTCACAGTTGAGTGTCATTAGTGTCAAATCAACCAACCACTCTTTGACCCTTCGAGCATTTACCAATGGAGATGTCAATGCAAGGCGTACCCCTCTTTTTTTTTTTTTTTTTTTTTTTTATATAATATAGATCGGCAAACAGGCAAGCGGCCCACCTGATGGTAAGTGGTCACCGCCGCCTATTGACATCTGCAAAACCAGAGGTATTGCCGGTGTGTTGCCTACCCTTATTAGTGAGCACTCTCATTACTCTTCGTTTGAAGCTACCAAGGTTGAAGGTTTCAGGGAAAGTTTCAGGCGGGAGATCATTCCACATCTTACAGGTACGTGGGAAGAACAGTCGTGTGAAAGTAGTATGTGATGCCCACGTATCTATAATGTGCGGATGTGCTTTTTGACGGTGTCGGGAGTTCCGATGGTAGAAACGGGACGGAGGAATGATGTTAAAAAGCTCTTCAGAACATTCCCCGTGATAGTACCTATAGAAAAGGCTAAGAGAGCCAACGTCGCGACGAAGACTCAAAGGTTCCAATTTATCAGTTAGCTTGGGGTCGTCGACAAGTCTAATAGCTCTTCTCTGAAGGGAGTCAAGTGGTTGCAGTTGATATTTCGGTGCACCACTCCATAGATGAGAACAGTACTCAATGTGTGGCCGAACTTGCGCCTTATATAACAACAGACGTTGGCTTGGGGTGAAGTACTGTTTGGCTCTATTTAGTACACCGAGTTTTTTAGCAGTAAGTTTTGCTTTGCATTCCAAGTGACTCCCAAACTGGACCTCGTTAGATATGTCGACACCCAATATGCTAATTGACTTCGACAAGGTAAGGGGAATGTTCTGAAAAAGCGGGGCAACAGGAAATTGTGACTTTTTGGCCGAGAAAACGATAGCCTGTGTTTTAGTAGGGTTAAATTGTACTATGTTTCGTAAACCCCAGGCCGAAACATTTTCTAGGGAACGCTCCACCTTAGACACTAGCTCTGATCTCCTAGCATCGATGTCCGCCTTGGAGGCATTTGCTTGACCTGTGTAATGAGCATCACCCGTGCTGTCATACGCATAGCAATGAATATTACTGATTTGCAATAGGTCATTGATATGCAAGATGAACAGCGTTGGGGATAGCACAGATCCCTGTGGAACTCCGGCGTTAATCGGCATGGTCTCAGAACAAGCACCATCAACGACGGCTTTTATGCTTCGACCATACAGAAAATTGCCAATCCACATACAAAGCCTCTCAGGAAGTCCGTAAGAAGGTAGCTTAGCAAGAAGGGCCTTATGCCATACCCGATCAAACGCTTTAGCGATATCCAAGCTGACAGCGAGAGTTTCACCTCTGCTTTCAACGGTCTCTCCCCAGCGATGTGTGAGGAAGGCTAGAAGATCACCAGCTGATCGTCCATGACGGAATCCGTACTGATGGTCACTAATCAGCTGGTGTTCCTCTAAGTATCCTAAGAGCTGTGAGTTTATGACCCGTTCCATAACCTTGGAAAGAAGTGAGGTTATCGCAATAGGTCTGTAGTTTGATGGGTCCGTTCGGTCTCCCTTCTTGGGGACTGGATGGACGTGGGCTACCTTCCAGCATGACGGTACGATGCTTTTTTCATATGATAATGAGAAAAGACGCGTGAGTATAGGTGTCAATTCAGGGGCACAAACTTTAAGCACGATTGCTGGGATGCCATCAGGCCCACTCGATTTTCGCACATCAAGAGATAACAGCTCCTTCCGTACTGCACGCTGCGATATGCGTAATTCACGCATAATATTTTTACAGTACGGAAGTAAAGAAGGAACTGCATCTCCATCGTCGAGAGTCGAGTTAGAGGCGAATAGAGAACCCAGCAAATCTGCCTTCTCCTTCGCACTGTGGGCCAGAGTGTCATCGGATTTACGTAAGGATGGGAACATGGATTGGCAAAAATTTCCCTCGGCAGCTTTAGCAAGCGACCAAAAAGCACGACTGCCAGACGGGTAGCTAATTAATTGATCGCCAATCCGACTTATATGGGAACATCTTGCCTTTGCTGCAGCTTTCTTTGCGCACCTGGAGGCATGATTGAATTTCTTTTTGTAGTCAGCAATATTAGGATCCTTAAGCCTGAGAGCCTCAGTCCAGTTTTTGTAGGCTGCTAGCTTTAGATTAGCCGCTACGGCGCAGGTCTTATCGAACCAGGGCCGACTCCGACCACCAATGCGTATATTCGAATACGGAATGAAGCATTCCATACCCTGCAACACGACATCAGCCACGTGATCGGCACAAGCTGATGGTTCACCCGACAAGAAACAAACCTGTCCCCAAGGATACAAGGCATAAAATTCGCGCAGACCATCCCAGTCAGCTGAACGAAAATGCCAAACCTTACGTTTGCCCGAAGGAGACAAGCGCTCGGGGCGCTGAACTTTCACTCTGGATTTTACCAAACAATGGTCAGACGAACCAATAGGCGCATCAACCTGCACATGATAGTTGGATGGGTTAGAAGTCATCATAAGGTCCAGTAATGAAGGTACATGGTCGACAATATCTGGCACTCTTGTTGGTTCAGTGACTAACTGAGAAAGACCATATGTAACAGCAAATTCGTGAACAGTCCGGCCAGCGTGGTCTGTTGTACGAGATCCCAACCATTCGGCATTATGGCCGTTAAAGTCACCTAAGAGTATCATTTCCGCAGCGGGGTATTGCTCCAATGCCATATCAAATCCATTAGAGATGTGTTCGAAAAGACGAGTTGTCTCTGCGTCACCAGAATGGGATCGATACAGGCAAGCGTATATTCGAGTTTCTCCACCGTAGTCAACTCGCACCCAAAGCATAGATAAGTCTGAGACCTCAAAACCGTTAAGACGGCGACAACAAATATCCTCTCGGACAAAAAGGCATACTCCAGCTCGACGCACAAAACTATGCTCGAGTTTGTAGCCGGGGTAGTGGAGGTATGAAGTATCCGCCGGAGAAGATATTAGCGTCTCCGTCAGAAACAGGAGAGCGGGTTTGGCTGTCTCGAGATGGTGGTGCACGGCATTAATGTTAGAATGTAGACCTCGGATATTGCAGAAATCAACGTCAAGAGTGGATTGCAAAGCCGCTGGTTTTGCTTTATTTCTTTTAGTTTTTATTTCCATTATTGATATGAGAGTTGGGGTTGATGTGCACTTCCAATGAAAAAGCTTCAAGGCAATATATATAAAAATTATGTTCAAGATAGACCGAGTTGAAAAAGTAGTGAGTCATCGGCGTGGGGTACGGAAGGGCCCCCGGTCCCCCCTGGAAGTAGCTGCCGGGATCCACTCCGGTCTCCTTCTCCGGCACGACAGCTACTCTACAGGATTATGCACGGGTTGGCGAGACAGCCTCCCAGGGCGGAGATTAGAGTAATCCCTGGGTTCGGGTCTCCTACTGACCCGCGGGCGGCCAGCGGACAGCCGTTTCACCGGGTCTCCCTGGACCCCACGACGATGTACCACATCAAACACCCCAGTGCATCCTTTATACACATTAAGGGACTTGAAGTGTTTATTGGTGTAGCACAGCATCAGGGAAAGGGGAGCTGGATCCCTTGAACTAGCACCGGAACACGCTATTAAATTAATAACATTTAAGCGGTATAGTTTACCAAGGTGGTGGTAATTTGTTAACAAAAACCCAGGCGAGTCCCTACAGAGACCCTACCACCTAAGATTTAAGTGGAGTTATAATCTAAAAAAGATTAACGAAGGATACGGCGGGTACGCCTCCACGCTTATCCAACTGTTGTTGATACCCTGGTTTCCCACTGCTGGTTTTCACAGCACCCACGGGATGAGATGGGGTGACCCTATTATATAGGCCGGGACCACACGGCAAAAATCTGCTGGCCATATAGCCATTATTGGCCATATAAGCGTGCGTAACTACGCTGAATTTTTAATACTGTGTGCGTGTTTCAAGCTAGTATTCGGGATCGTCAAAGTGAGTGATTTGTGTGTGTGCAATGCGTGTTTACCTATCCCCCGTAAGTATCGGCAGAAAAAAATGTGTTTGCGGATTACAACGTTAACATCTCCAATGGTAAATGCTCGAAACTTTGACCCATATAACGAGAGAATAAAACCACGCCTTTTTCCCGTTAGGGTAGCCAGATACTACTTCTTTGTCACGTAATGGTTAACAATCATCAGTAATTAGTTTAATCCTTATCCTTACTTTCTTATTAATATTATAAATGCGAAAGTAACTCTGTATGTCAGGCTTTCACGCCAAAACTACTAAACCGATTTAAATAAAATTTGGTACACAGATAGTCTAGAGCCTGAGAAAGGACATAAGATACTTTTTAATGCGAAAAGAGGCTTATAAGGGGTTCAAAGGGAAGGGGAGGGGAGAGGGAAGGGGGGATTTGCGTGGCGTGGTACGGCGCGGTGTAGTTGGGATACGTATGTGTCTTATATGTTAATGCTACCCAAAGACACTCTTCCACGCGGACGAAGTCGCCGGTACAGCTAGTTATCAATAATAATTAAATTCAATGAGAGCACACACACATTTTCTCGTTTGCGCCAAAAACCCTGAAATCATAGAGAAATAATCCTAACTTCCTAACTAATATTATAAATGCGAAATTAACTGTCTGTCTGTCTCACTTTCACGCCAAACCCACGGAACCGATTTAAATGAAATTTGGTACACAGATAGTCTAGAGCCTGAGAACGGACATAGGCTACTTTTTAATGCGAAAACAGTGTTGTAAGAGGTTGAAAGGGGAGGATGAAAAGTTGTAGGGAAGTATCGTCATTTTAGGAGCCAGAAGCATGAAACTTATTTTTTAGGCGGTTAATTTGATATAAATAAATATGGCATTCAAAGTTTCTAAAAGTTTTACCCTCAAGGGTGTAAAATAACAATAGGGGATGAAAGTTTGTATGGAAATATGTAAGGTTTATGTTAATGTTCTACTAAACCTATTTAAATGGAATTTGGTACACAGATAGTCTAGAGCCTGAGTAAGGACATAGGCTACTTTTTAATGCGAAAAGAGGGTTGAAGGGGTTAAAAGGGGGGATGTAAAGTTGTATGGAAGTATCGTATTTTTTAAAGCTAGAAGCTTGAAACTTATTGTTTAAGCTGTTGATTTGATATAAATTAATATGTCATTCAAAGTTTGTGAGGGGGAAGGGGGAGGGAGAAGGGGAAGGGTGAATGAGAGGAGGGAGGGTGGAAGTTAGGGGAAGGGGAAAAGGGAGAGGAATTGGATGTGAGGGATAGGGGAGGGGAGGGGAGGGGGAGGAGTGGGGGAAAGTGCAGGGGATAGGGAAGTGAGAGAAGGGGAGTGGGGGGAAGAGAGGGGGAGGGGAGGGAGGGGGGAAAGGAGAGGAGGAGAGGGAAGAGAGGGGGAGAGGAGAGGGCAGGGAGATTTGCAAGACGTGGTACGGTGCGGTGTAGGTGGCATACGCATGTGTCTTATTTGTAAAATAATTAGCCTAAATATTTAAAAATGCTATCCAAAGACACTATTCCACAAGGACGAAGTCGCGGGTACAGCTAGTATATATATTTTTTTTTTTAATTACGTAAATTCCTACTACAGAACATACGAATGCTTAAAACGAAGCGTAATTTTTTTTTATTGCTATTTCAGAATTGTCAAAGTGCGTGAAAAGAAACTAAGCCGCCATTTTGTTGACATTGACAGATGCTTCTCCTAAAAAAATGGGCAGAAAGCAGTTATTTATTTGTGTTCATAGAGAAAGTATATATAAGAGAGAACATTAGCGTATGCGAATGAAATAGCTATATAGATATAACCCGACTAAAATGATGAACACGTGATACATATGCCAGCTATAAGATATAATGAACAACGTAATTTGGTCGGGTTATACATGACAGCGGGTGAGAGCCAATGGGTGCATTAGAAACTGGCTCTATACATTGCTGGAGCCAGTTTAATCGCATACGCAGGTAAAGCATGCCACATCCGCTTAATATTCCCTCCACGTTTGTGTTATAAATTTGTTTTGTGTATTTATGGCCCTACAGTGAAGGTTAGGTTATGTTAGAACAGTGACCACGCATTGCGTAAGCCGAGCAAGCGAAGCGAGCGTGTCGCGGCAGCGGCCGGCGAAGCGCTAGAAAGTAAAATGATACAAATGTATGATGAAAATATTTTAATTTTAATTAAAAAATAAAAAAAACTACACCTCTTCAGCAGGGGAAAACAAGTGGGGGGAACTCCCCTCAACTCCCTCTACCTCCCCCGACTATTCCTATTTTCCTACGAAGGCGACTTGATTCAAGATCTTTACCTGTATAAATTGTAACTGAATGATTTGATGATATTTATGTGTTGTGTGTATTTGAATGATATTTGATAAATGTATAAGGCATAATCATTTAAAGAGCAGCGTACTTGTTAAACAAGGATGATAAAATATGATATACTTTTAGAAATACTTATCATAAGAATGAATGAAATAGTTCACTGAATTGATATGACTTAATTAACTAAATCGTGTACACCACATGCCTATTTTTATTTCATGACAATGTGGCAACACTCGTAATGTCATTGTACATGTACTCCGTTTATTTCTTTGCTTTTGGCTAAAGAAATAAACGGAGTACATGTACAATGACATTACGAGTATTGCCACTTGTTCATAATTAAAACTTCGATTTATAAGTCACACGTATCGTAATTAGGGATGCCCAATTTTTACTTTGATTCGATCTTCTGGATCGTAACGCTTCGCAACCTCGATTTACGATTTAATCGTATTGCATTGAATCGATCTTATTCGATCTCGGAAGATCGTATCGTAATTATGTAAAAATAAAGAAAAACACATTATGCATGCAAAATACTTGTTTTAACATTATTTTTTACTATTGAAAAGAATATAACAGGTTTCGCATTATACATTTCAGCTATCTAGTTACATTTAAACTATTCAAAAATAGTACTTTTGACAGCCACACTGGATCTAGCGTAGGCTATCTGTTAATTTATTTCCAGCTAGGGAAACTGAAGGTACCGATGTTGCAACAATTGTCAGATACTGCAATGCCTAACAGCTTAAATGTAGCCAGATAGCTGCCCTGGTGTCACAATAAGCTATGGGATTTGCTTGTCTAGTAAGCAATGGTTCCTTTAGGTACTGTTTTAGAAATTCATCCAGGCCTTCTTTGATTTCTTCATATAACAATAATACAAAGAATGAAAGATCAGAGAACACTAACATACCCGTACCTGATTTGGTTGATGTTTACATAAGTTTTTGTTGATAGTATTTGCGATCTCACAGGCATACGATTCGATCTGAATGAAGACCGCATGCCCTTGGATCGATTAAAAAAATCGGTAGATCGTATAGCCATGAATCGATCTTCCAGAAAATCGATTCAGATCGGGCATCTTTAATCGTTATATACTATTCTCAATGACTTCTACTATCACATTTGTATAAACCCCCCTCTATAGTCTGTGCACGTAGTATTTATATTTGCTTTGTCTGTGCATTTGTATCGCATCGCTGTCGCCAACATCACTACACCACACCATCTCTGACACATAGTAATCTGTGCACTACACTACACCATAGAGTAACTTTTTATACTCTGGCACTCAAATCAAAGAGTAGAGTAACATAATTAATGGTGTGCCGATTCGATTATTTATCTAATCGATTATGCGAACCAAGATAATCGATAATTAATTGATTATTAGTTCGAAATTAAAATTGTTACAAATTGTCTAAAAAAAAAATACAAACAAATACTTTTCCCTTACAATAGAGCATACTACCCATCACTACACTTCCCTTTGCAGGGTAGGGTAGGTAGCCCTCTGTAGGATTACCATAACTTAAATGGCTTACTCCCAATAATCGATTGAATCGAAATGATAATCGATTGCAAACGATCATCTTGATAATCGATTAATCGATTCCGCACACCACTAAACATAATATATACTAACTAGAGTAGTAGTGTTCTGTGTACTAACTCGGCAGTACACTACTTCTCTGACACATATAGTAATCTGTGCTTCACGTGTTTGCTTTGCTTCACGTTTCACATTACAGGCCAAAATAATGTAACTGGAAATAGAAATTAATCGTGAAATATGTCTAAGGAATGGTTTCTTAATATTGGCAATCCGCGTTATGTGGTTGCACCAATGGTAGATGCAAGTGAACTTGCTTGGCGACTTCTATGTAGACGACATTGTGCACAATTGTGTTACACTCCCATGTTTCACAGCAACGTTTTCACTAAAGACCCTAAATATCGAAAGGATAGTTTCACTACTTGTAAAGAGGACCGTCCACTCATTGTACAGGTATTTTACAATTATATGTATTTATATTTCAATTTGATTAAAACCATTGTGGTACTCAGCGAGCTAGGAAAAAGCAATGCTCGGTGTTTCTCTGCGGGATCGAATCCTGAACGAAGTAATTCACCAGAGATCTAAAGGGGTCGACATAGATCAACGGATTAGTAGACTGAATCTTGGGAGAAGCCTACGTCCAGCTGTGGACTGACACCGTCTGATTATGATGATGATGTTTATGATAGTAATGTACATTACCTAATGGACCTATATATACCGGATAAACGAAACCTATTCACGACGATTCAGCCTGTTATTAATCTCTTAAATAACAGATGGGGCTCCTGGACCCTAACTAATATTCTGTTTCATTAGTTTAATATTCATTTCATTTATTTCATTAGTAGGAACATGTTTGTGTTGTGAGAATAAAGAAATACAGTCAAAATGTGTTATAATGACATCAAAGGGACTACAAATATTTATATTGTTAAACACAATTTCATCGTACCGTCGGGACTTGAACCCCCAACCTCTGGAATAACATGTTCCGGTGCTTTGCCAATTAAGCCACAGTGCGAAGTATCGTTACGACGAAATGATTGGATTGCATTTGTTAACCCAATTATGCATTGGTGGCACCATCTATGACTACTTATTACGTAAGTTAATCATTCTGAAGAAATCATTACAGTTTTCAAATCCGACTAGAGATGTTGCACTGCGTAAATCAAATATTATGTTTCTTTGAAGTGTCACACACTTTATATTTTTGTATATTGTTAAACACAATCCAAAATTTTATCGTACCGACGGGACTTGATCCCGCAACCTCCGGAATAACATGTTCCGGTGCTTGAACATTTTTTCGTAATACAATAACACTTATACAAACTGACTGAAGAGATATGAAGAATCTAAATTTGATTCTACTACAGGCTCGTGTTTAAATTCGAAGAATTATAAAAGACCCTAATCTCAACACAATTTTTGTTTACTTTTACGATAGTAATTGGCAATAGACCATTTTTGGTAGGATGTCGCTGATTATACCTGTGCCAGATGTGGATTCCTATTCAAATTGTTAACAACTGAGCTAGTCATTCTAACAGATATTATTCTTCTAAAATATTAGTTAAGGTGGTTGCTCGTCGTGAGCCTACCACAACAGTGCCAATAGATGGCGCTGATACATTAATTTGACGTATTTTATTTTTTTATGACTGAAATAGTGTTTGGTAAATTAAAAAAATGGAATTCTCGAGTAAAGCGTATATTTTTAATGTATCCAGCTACATCTGAAGTATATATACACTCTCTATATACTTTTATTTGTCCATAAGCGTAGTGTCAACACACACAAGCGAAAATATTTTTGTATCACAGATTATTTAATAGTGTATTTGACGTTTATGAAAGCATTTGCTAATTTTGTCACTTCGTAAATGAGTAATGTAGCCGATTGGTGAGGACTATTGGAATAAGCTCTACGGGGACCAGGTTCGAATCCTTCCTTCCTAACAATTTTTTTCGTTTTCCATTCTAAACATTACCTCTTTATTTATTGTTATTAATTTACTGTCTACATTACTCTCGCTAATAACAAAATACCAAATATCATATAGATTTGTACCACTTTTTCACTTTGTGAACTGTAGTACTATTACTAACGCTATTGGATAGTTTTGAGTCCACAAGGTTCAACGGACATTTCGTTGCTGGAGTCTGTTAAGTAGATCCCAAAGCACAGAGTACTAAGGTCCCAAAGTGAAGCATTTTGCGTACTAGTTTTGCTTTGCGGTTTTACCCACAATCTATTAGAAACTGCTATTTGCGATAAAATGTAGCCTATGTAAGTCGGATAATAAATCAGACTACTCTCGTCATGTCATTACGACAGCGAGTAGAAGGCATTTGCTGATTATAAATTACAAAGAAAATAAAAACAGTAAGTCATATGTATATTAATTTACTTACCTAGGTATACTTTCCTTTTATTCGTGTACAATATTTTATTTTCATTTACAATATTTATATAAAAATAATAAATAGATATAATTAAAAACCTAAACAGCGGCGCAGGCAACACATTACCAATAGTTAGAGCTGCAGAGTGAGGAGTTCTGCCTGATAATATGTGCCGTGTCCAGGATGACTGCCTGCTGTGTCTACCTTGACCAAACGTCTAGCGAGAGCCTATTGAGATGTTGATCGAGGCTATTCGCTAATAGTCCTGTCCGTAAATGATAATGGAATGGTCCTAATAGAGCAATGCGACCATTTTCGAGATCTGGCGCTGGTATCATCTTCATCATCATCACAATCAGCCGGTACCAGTTCACTGGTACACATAGGCCTTTCCCATGTCACTGCCCACCGCTTTGCGAATATCGTCGCTCTACCTACCCTACCCCTAGACAAAATCCAATTTCCTGTTTGCCTTCACGCTAACGCTAGTTCAAAATGTGGGAATGACATTTTTGTTGCAGAAACATAAATGTCATTCCATACATTTTGAACTTGCGTTAGCGTGAATGGTAACAGAAATTGGATTTTGTCTAGGGGGGCTGGTCACAGGAAGTCCTACGCTACGTTTGCCGATTCGCGGTCTCCACACTAGAACCAGTCTGCTCTAACGGTTATCAGTCCTGGTCATATCTGTCATACGGCAGTTTAGTTTGCTAATCCGGACATCAGGAAACTATATGCCTGATACTACTTCTTTGGTCCTACCACAAATAAAATATCTAAACAATTTAGTCAATTAGTCGTACTCTCCTCAGTACAATCTCTGGTAAAACACATTTTTTATAAAATGTCACCAATTTTGGTAACAAACATGTTTGTTATAAAATCTTCGTCACGTTAAATTTTGAGAATGGTGATGTCATGTGTGTTTCGGTAATATAGCCAACATAATTTATAATCGTACAAAACTAAAAATCCGACTTCACATGCCGCGATAGTCAAAATAGCCAGTTGCCATAAACATGTCATCAAGGTATACAAATTTGTTTACATTGTTTATCTCCATATCTCCGGAGATGATTATCAGATCTCAATAAAATTTGAATGGGACCAAACGGGAGGCATAATCTCTCAAACAAAAAATGAGAATGACGAGTCTGTTTTGTAGCCAACACGAGTCGGTGTTTTATGGTGGGCGATCCTGTCAGAACATCTGCAAACATACTATGTTTGCAGATGTGCTGACAGGATCGGATCGGTTTATCTATGAATGAAAGGCTGATGTTGGTTTTAAATCGGCCTCTAAAATATCACCATCGTCATCTCATTTACAGCACTCCACTGAGCTCGATCTTCAGGTCTTTGTTTTCAACCGCTGCCAGCCAGCTTGCATATGTCTTCGCTCCATATAGCTGGAGGGCGCCCTACACTATTACGAAAAAGATACTTTTAGTACGTTTATCGAGCCGTGGTCTCCACTCTAAAACACGTCTTCCTCAACTGTTATCGGTTCTACGACAGTTGTGAACAGCCTACTGCCATTTCAGCTAGCTAATCATTTGAGATATGTCGATAACTTTGGTGCTCTGACGGATGACTTCATTTCGAATTTAATTCTTCAGACAGACTCCAAGCATAGCCCTCATCATAGCTCGCTGAGCGATTTGAAATTGGTGAACCAGTCGCACTATCAATGTCCACGTCTCGGCTCCGTAAGTAATAACAGGCAGGACGCACACGTTAAAGACTTTCGTATTGAGGCTAGTTCGTATTCGTATAAGAGCGATGAAAAGACCAGTCGGTGAATACTACGGTGTTGAGCCTAGTGATCCTGATCACCGTGACATCTCTAAATATACGCTTCTTGTCCGTCATAATAAAATCAATCTCATTTTTACGGTTCCGTAGCCGAATGGCAAAAAACGGAAGCTGCCCTTTTCTTTTTTCCTTTGAGTATACAGCCAGAATACTCAAAGATGTTCACCGATAACTCGATTACTCGAAGATACCTAAATCGATTTGGAAAATTCTATTTTTTTTGTTTCAAAAGCCCTTCCCAGGTGGTCCCAACTAAAAGAACCGACTTCAAATGCCGCGCTATTAATGTTTAGTACCAAGTTTGAGGTGTTTATCTCCATATCTCTAGCGATACTTATCAGATCTCAATGAAATTACTATGGCACCTCCCTTGAGATATCTCCTTTCCAACAAAAATAGAATCATCAAAATCGGGTTATTAACGACGAAGATATCCACACACATAAAAAATACTATACGGTCGAATTGAGAAACATTTTTTTAAGTCGGTTAAAGGTCACAAAGGTAAAATACATTATAACAATAGGTCCTCTTATTTATACCCTTTCGGGCGTGCAAATGTTATTTACAATTTGTTACAATACTATTGATAATTATAATATGTTCTAACCGTCTAATCAACCATTCCATGGTTATGTTTTGTTAATAATTCCATTATTATTATTTATCAATTTACAATTTTACAAGTAAAAACAACACAAAAAATTAGAATTAAAATTGGAATGTCAAAATATTAATAAAATGTCGATGCCATGCAACTACAAATTTCAATGTCAATTAATATTTAATGTCAAGTATTTTGTATGTCATATAATCTTCTACACTGTAAAAGTTGCTTAATCAAATCTCAAAATTTTTATTTGATAATTGCCTTAGAATCATTTATTTGTTTTAGGGTAAAAAAAAACATCTTTTTGAATGTTTGTTTAGACTTTCTCATTTTTCCTCGGAAAAATGAGCACTAGCTCAGATTTGTGGAATGATCCTCCCGATGAGCCCCCGGATTCCCCCATGATTACTCCTTCTTCCGACAATCGTAGGAAAAGATCCCGTGACCATATATTGGAAGATAGCAATATCCCAAAGAAAACATCTATTGACCCAGCGTCTTCTACTCAACATATATACACAGTTCCTGAATTTAAACTCACTAAGGATCTTCGGTTCGATGAGACGGACTTAGGCCCGTATGTCGTCCACGTAGCGAAGATGGTCTCTGACCCTGCCTCAGGTTCATCCATGAGGCTACTTAAACTAGCTCAATTCCTATTCAAAAATAAAGTTTGCGGGATCGCCAGTGATGGCATTAAGTCCATTGGCCGTAACAAAGCGTCAATTGAGTTTAACTCCCCTAAAGATGCAAACGTCTTTCTAGACAACCCAATTTTAGAGACTAACAAGTTTGAAGCTAAAATTCCGGTTTTTCAAACTACCAGATCAGGAATTATAAAGGGCATTCCAGTAGAGTGGTCTATGGAGGAACTAATAGAAGCTCTGAGTTGCCCTCCTGGATGTGGCCCTATTCTAAAAGTGCGGAGACTTAATCGAAAAACGTTTGTGGACAGTAAACCTCTTTGGGTCCCCTCCCAGACAGTGTCAATCACAGTTAAGGGTAGACTTCTCCCCAAAAAACTGCTTCAATGCAGCAATATCAGTTGAGACATATCATCTTCCGTCTATTCAATGCCTAGCTTGTTGCAGATTCGGACATATTCAAACTGCTTGTCGTTCTAAATTACGATGTTTTAGATGTACTCAACCTCATAATGGCTCTTCGTGCTCTGTAGTAGAGGATGAAGCTACATGTATTTTTTGCTCTGGGAGGCACTTTGCAACTGACAAAAAATGCCCTGAGCATGGCAGACAAAAGTTAATCAAGTCCTTGGTATCGGAGGAAAACATCTCTTATAATGAGGCAGCTGCCCGAATACCCACTACACATCGACGCTTATATGCGGAAATGGTTAAGTCAAATTCTACTCTATGCTCCGATAGAGTTCAATCTCAGCTTTATAATAATGATGCTTCAACTTCTTATAAAAAAACAGTGGTTACTCCTCGCTGCCCTTCCCCAGCTCTAGGCAAATCATATGACAAAGCCGCTCATGATGCCATAATTGCTTCCTTCCTTCTTCAATGACCAATGGTTGTTGTCTCAGCTCGGAAGGTTGTTCATCTTCTCCATCTGACAACCTTCTTGAGTTGATGTCTTATACTTTACTAAATATGATATCCAAATTTGATGATGCCCTACCGAACAATATCCTGCAGATTCTGCAAAAAATCTCTTCAATTACAAATTTTAAAACTGGATCGGTTCCTTCAATGCTCGTCTCAGAAAGTCTGAACTGATTTATTTGTTAAATAAGTATAAACCGGTCGTTGCGGCAATCGCTGAGACATGGTTTAATCCAGGCTCGATTTTTCGCCTGCCTGGATACGCATGTTTCAGGGATGACCGTGACGACGGGTAAGCGGGTTGCGCCCTACTTGTTAAAAAAAACTTTTCATATTCTCTTCTCCCTCTTCCACCTCATAGTAGTAGCATTAATGCTGTTGCTGTGAGATGCTTAAATATTTCTTTTCTGTCTTTTTACATTCCTCACCCTAATTCTTCTATTATTGCAGAACTTTCTCCGATTTTTTCTGCGATCCCTCCTCCTTTAATTATACTTGGTGATTTTAACTGTCACAATACTATGTGGGGATGTCATGTTTCAGACTCATTTTCTTCGAATCTCATTGATCTCATGGATGATCAATTTATGCCTCCTTAATGATGGCTCCCCTACTCGAGTTACTTCGCCACTTCAAAATCATAGTGTGGTGGACCTGTCATTTTCTTCTCCTTCTCTGGCATCTCAACTGTTTTGGTCTGTTCTTCCAAACTCTCATGGAAGTGATCATTTCCCTATTATAATTTCAAACTCCTCTCTAAGTTCAGTTCCGCCTCCCTTACCTCCTCTTTTAAAATACAGACTTGCTAATGCTGATTGGAAAACATTTTCTTCTGTACTTCATGACAAAGTGTTTACATTTCCAACTGTTGATGACTGTAATTATTTAATTATATATTCAAAATTTGTTGATGCTATTATATCAACCGCAGATTTAATTATTCCTTAAAAAAAACTTGTTTCAGAATCTCTTCTCCTCCATGGTGGGATTCAGAATGTACCTCTATAGTTAAAGAACGCAATGAGGCTGAGAAATATTTTAATGCAAATATTAACTTAGAAAATTTAATTCTGTTCAAAAAAGTTCTAGCAAGGTCTTTAAGATTATTATCAAAGAAAAAAAAAGCATCTTGGATTCAATTCTGTGAAAGTCTGTCTCCACGATCTCCTCCTTCTCTCGTTTGGAGAAAAATCAAAGCGTTTCGATATTCTAGAAATGATTCTCGTCCCATTACTTCTAATGATTCTTCTTGGTTAGAAGGATTTATTGACAAATTAGCTCCTTCATTTGTTCCTTCCAAAGATCTGATACCTTTTCTTCCTAACAATCTTTCTTTTACATCTATGGATGGTCCTTTTTCTTATGATGAGCTTTGTGCTGCACTATCGCATCTTAAAGACTCTACTCCAGGATTAGATGGAATTCCATATTCATTTATATGTCGGTCATCCACTTTCACCAAAGAATATATTTTGAGTATCCTGAACAAAATATATGAAAAATTTGATTTTCCTGATGTCTGGAAACATCAATTAATCATTCCAATTTTAAAACCAGGCAAAGACCCCAAAAACCCTTCGTCTTATAGACCAATAGCTTTATCATCAGTTATGATAAAAATATTTGAAAATCTTCTCAAAAACAGGCTTGAGTGGTTGTTGGAGCATCGAGGAATCCTATCCAAATCACAATATGGATTTAGGAAAGGTTTTGGTACTATCCATAGTCTTAGTATATTTACATCAGATATTCGCCTTGCTTTCTCTAGAAAGGAGAATTTGATTGGAGTCTTTTTGGATATTACAGGGGCTTACGACAATGTTCTGCTCCATACTCTTAGACAAAAAATGATTCAGCTTAATTTGCCAGCTAGGATGACTCATGTTATATTTAGTCTTTTAATCGGTAGGCTTATATATGTAAGGTTCCAGAATTATGTTTTTTCTCCAAGATTAATCTGGAAGGGTCTTCCCCAAGGATCTGTTTTAAGTCCTTTATTATATAATTTGTATACTTTTGATCTATATCTAAGTGTAGATTAGTTTTGTGATATTCTTGAATATGCTGATGATATAGCTCTTTATTACTCATCAGACTCTACGTTGGATATAGTATCACGTCTTAATTTAGCTCTAAGATATCTCAGTGACTGGTTAAGCAATCATGGCTTATCTTTAGCTTCAGATAAAAGCAATGTTGTTGTGTTCTCTAGACAGAGATCCATCCCCGACGTTCAAATTTATATTGGAGATGATTGTCTTGCTGTTAATAATCAAGCAAAATTTTTAGGTCTTATTTTAGACTCGGAAGTTATCAGGCTCACCTCACATCAATTTCATAAAAAATAAGTGTGAAAAGAATGTTAACATCCTTCGTGCTTTGTCTGGGGTGTGGTGGGGTTCTCATCCCTTCAGTCAAAAACTATTATACAATGCTATCATCAGAAGCCATTTTGATTATGCTTCATTTCTTTTAGAACCTTGTAGTAAAATTTCAATGAGATCTCTTGATTCTATTCAATATAAATGTCTTCGTATCATATCAGGAGCCATGAAATCATCTCCTATAAATGCGGTTCAAGTGGAATGTGTTGATCCTCCTTTATTTCTTCGTAGACAATATTTGAGTGATCGTTTTTTCTTTCAAGCAGCTCAATTTTCATTTCATCCATTATTAAATAAGTTTCATTCTCTTTCTATCCTTAATCGTATTTTGGATTACTGGCGACATAAAGGTCCATCTTGTCTTATGAATTCTTTTGATAAACTTTCTAATATGCCCTCCTCATTATTTAAATTTCCTATTCACCCTCTTTTTAGTGTTCCCTATGATTGTTTGATATATAGACCGAACATTTTATTTAATTTTGGTATAGATAAAGATTCTCCGGGTGCTGATAAAATTTTTCATGATACCTTGAACCGTCAATGGGCCAATTGGATGCCTATTTTTACAGATGCGTCTAAATTAACTGATAGTGGTTCAGTAGGTTCTGCAGTTTAGATCCCCAAATATAGAATAGTTCTAAGTTATAAATGCCCTTCTTATACGTCCGTTTATTCTGGTGAATCAGTGGCTCTTCTAGAAGCAATTAAATATGTAGAGTCTCATAAATTAAATAAATCTATCATCTTTTCTGATTCCCTTAGCTGTTTGCAAGACATTGATAAGATTCCATTCCGTTCTAAAGATTTATTACACACAAACCTAAAAATAAAGAAATTCTTTATAAATGCCACACTTCTGGAATTGAGGTAGCTCTTGCCTGGATTCCAGTTCATTGTGGTATTGAGGGTAATGAATGTGCTGATATGTATGCAAAGCAGGCCGTTGAAATGGGCCTGGACACTTATTCTAAATTGTTTTCCAAAGACCTCCGTTCTTTAGCTAAAAAACTTCTCTATGACAAGTGGTCAATCATTTGGAACAGGACTAGAATTATCAAAGGCAGATATTACGGTGAAATTCAACCTGAAATCCCAATAAAGCCATGGTTTTTTAAATTTAAAAAAGCTAATAAATGGGTCTCCTCTACCATCATTCGTTTGCGTCTTGGTCACGTTTGTTCTCCAGTTTTTCTTGCCAAAAATAGGGTCAGAGACCATTCTCGCTGTGAGTGTGGTTTAGATGAAGGAACTCTAGATCATATATTTTTCTGTTGTCCAAAATTATCTTTCTCCGTATATGATGCCATAAGCCCTAAAATTCCTCGTCCCTTTAATATAAAATCACACCCCGGACACTCGCTAAATCTCCATACAAACTAGCGTTTTAACGACCGACACTGTGACACCGACACAGACACTTCACACGGGTCGTTTTTCTATATGTGCATTTGTGTGCGTGATGTCTAAGGTTGTCGCCCGTAATCACCGTATCACAGATTTATAATAGTTACTTCGTACATACGTACTACGTACTGACCGTATGAATATTTTTTGTACACTTACCCAAAAAGCTTTTAACACTAAAATATTAGTCGCTATTTCGTAAACCATCATCTCCCGGTCCAGTCGACTTGCATAGAACAAACTGCACCACAGTAACTATTTTTTATTCTGTGTTGGGCGGCCAGCCAGAGCTGTACGAAACAATGTCGTATGTCTTGCTCGCACGTTAGAGCGACATCAAGTAAAGAGAATATAAATACTACGTACCTACATCAAGTTCCCAATTGCTGTGTTATAAAAATGTTTAAACGTGAAAGTTTTTTTTAATATTTTACAAATTAAGCGTTATTTACGCACGAGTATATATATCGTTGTTTCAATTATGAAAATGAATTCTAAAATACGAATATGTAGGTAGGTATACTAATATCATAAAGTGTTTATTATATACCTACGTAATAAGAACCTACGTAAATTTGAACCTCCAGTGTCTACTGGTCCCAACATAAATGTATGAAGTTGATGTTCTTCTCTCCGTGAGTAGTAATTGTTCTATAGTCGTACGCGTGTGGCGTCCTTGCTCAGCGCAGCTCCTCGACAGCTCTGAGTCGGCGGCGGGGTGAGGAAGCCTGGAATTGGTGGGGGGAACAGAGTGTCCGTTCTATTCGTAGTATTATTATCTTTTCTATGATAAAATATCTCCTTTCATATGTATTTACTCCATTTGTATATATTTTAAGTAATTTTATTAAATCTAATAATATTCGCTTATAAATTTCTACTTTAAATGCAAAACAAATGCAATGTTTCTAAGCAATTATAAGTTTTAAGATCATATTTAATTTATTCTTTCTTTGTTTCTTTTGTCGGTTTTTTTTTCTTGTCAATATACTGTACACTGGCCATACTTTTGACACTGGCAGAGAAACGCCAAGCAGCGTTTAAAAGCCATAAGAAGAAGAAGAAGAAGAAAAGTTGCGTTCATGCAGCCATTCATGTAACTTTATTTTAAATTGAGTCAATTGTAATTTTTTTAATGTCGATGGAAGTTTATTATATATTATTATTGCCATACAGTAAACGTTCTTAAAATATATGTTAAGTCTACATTTTGGAAAATCAAGCCTGTTCTGATGTCGTGTATGTCGCTCAAACACATCTGCATGTTTAGGAAAATACATTTGATTCTCTCTAACAAAAATACATATCTGCTTGATGTACATACACGGCAAAGGCAACACGTTTAATTCTTTGAATAAAGGCTTACAGCTATCAGTTTGCCAAGCGTTACATATCGCGCCTATACATTTTTTTTGCGCAACAAAAGCCTTAAGAATATCAACAGAATTTCCCCACAATATGAGCCCGTAATTTAAAACTGATGCAACATACCCATGGTATGCGGTTATTGCTGCATCACGGGATATCGTTTGTCTTACTCTGCGGATGGCATATACAAATCTGTCTATTTTGCAGCATACTTTTCCTATGTGATCTTTCCAATTTAAGTGTTGGTCTACAGTTAATCCTAAAAACATCTTTCCAATTTAAGTGTTGGTCTACAGTTAATCCTAAAAACATAGCATTATTTACCTGTTCAAGTTTTCTTTATTATACTAAACATTTAATTTAATCTGCTTGTCTTGATAGGTGGTATATTGTATAAATTTTGTTTTGTTTGTGTTTATCCTAAGATTGTTTTTATCCAACCATTTTGTTAAATCATTTAGTGACTCATTTATTTGAATTTCAAATTTTGATTTGTTCTCTGCTTTTACAATCAATGTGGTATCGTCCGCGAATAACACACATTTTTCTTTGGTTGATTTTGTTATGTCATTAATATAAATCAGAAATAGGAGTGGTCCCAATGCCACGCTATTAATTTTCAATACTAAGTTTGAGGTGCTTATCTCCATATCTCTGGGGATTTATCATACATACATCATGTCTCCTTTCTAACAAAAAATAATCATCAAAATCGGTTCATACGCGAAGAAGTTATCCGCGAACAAACATAAAAAAATTATGCGGTCGAATTGAGAAACTTCAATTTTTGAAGTCGGTTAAAAACAACATAAAACTAAATTTGAGTTTGTTAGAGCCTAACCTAACCGATAAACCGACGAAATATTTGAAGACCACAAACTACAAGGCGGCGACTCGCATGTCAGCGGTCTGGCAACGTCGCCTTTTCAGCGAGCGCACGGTTTGGCAACGTCTGACAATCGTGGCAATACAAACTAATGAGTTTAGCGTATGACACTGTAAAAACTTCACTCACATATTGACAAAAATGAATTAAAATCTCGATCCTAGTTTTCATATTATTTTATCAAATTACTAGCAGCCCGCCCCGGCTTTGCACGGGTAGAACATATATGCCTACAAAATTTGCATCAGTTTGATGCATCAAATATAAAATATTAATATATTTAACAATCATCGTCATATTTCAACCTAAACCTTCCTCGTAAAAACTCTGGCTATTGGTGAAAACCGCATGATAATCCGTTCAGTAGCTATTGAGAATATTGCGAACAGACAGACGCAGTGATGGACTTTGTTTTATAATACTTACATAGTGATATTGGACGGCCCTTTGGCGTAAAGGATAGTTACCCTGATTCTGACCCGACGGTCGTTGGTTCTAATCCTAGCTATATACCTACCAATGAAAGTTTTATGTGCATTCATGAATCATGGGTTTTCGTACAGAGGTAGTGGGATCATGGAATCAAAATCAATCAAATCATGGGATCAAAGAAGGGGTATTATACGTTTAACATGTGTGTCTGTGTCTGTCTGTAGCATCTTAGCACCCAACCAGATGAACCGATTTTGATTTGAATATTGATATATTTTTTTTGTTTGGTAGATGTCTTCATCGAGAGTGTTATTAGCTTTGATTCATGAAAATTCGTTCAATCGTTATAAAACTCTGAGCTTTTTTCCAGTTAATTGCGCTATGAAATCAACTTTCATAGGTCTGATCAATTCGAAAATCTTCTTCTTCAACGATATTGTAAGAACATGGTAGCATTGACCTGATGCTGGGACATCTCCTGTACTCTACAGAATACTCAAATCCACACCAACTTACAGCTCAGATTTTAAATGTCGTGTTTAGAGTCATTGGAATACTTTTATTAAAAAGATTATACATAGATCAGTCAGGGTGGTTTATATATAGATTATACAATAGAATTTTATACAGTAAAAATATATTATTATACTATATTGACTTCAAATTGATTGTGATCGGTGGGGATCTACAGCATCACTATGCTTATATTAATATTTTCGTAGTGACTATGATCTAATCTGTGGTTTCACTGCAGATATTTTATTAATTTTGCGATGCGTGTATGTGAAATCCGTGATATCTTCTAGAGTTTTCATTTGAATTATACTGTAAAGGACAATTTTAATCTATAATATGTGGCCAAGCTAATTAATGTAATTATTTGGATAAGGATTAATACTATATACTTGAAAATAGCCTTGGAAGTTATGTAATATTTTTAAACAAAAAATTAAAGATTAAAATGGTTACTGTGATTCAACCTTAAGAGATTGACATATGCTGTCGCGGACTTTTTTGTAGGTCTTATTTAGTTGTACAACTCTGGCATAGAAAATATTCTTCTATCTGTTTTCAATTAAGCAGCGTTCGTAAGAAACGTGTTTTTCGACCGTTTTTTTGCCGACTTAGGTTGCAAATTGGGTCTCCACGAATGTACCTTTAATTTAAACAGGATAATATATAGCCTATTTTCATTCCGAAAGTCCATTCTATGTATTAGTGAAATATTTTTTTAAATCTGTCCAGTAGTTTTTGAGCCAAATCATTACAAACATACAAAAATACAAAAATACAAATGTTCTCTCTTTATAATATTAGTATAGATGTAGTAAGATATGATTTCCCGTATGTAAAGAGTTGTATAAAGACCAATAGATGTGATTTCATTGCAATTTTTTGTTCCATTTACTCATATTTGTACGTATACTTTTGTATGGAAATCGAACCACCTTAAATGTTGTCGGTCAATGAAGTATATTATAATAAGCAATGTCGTAAAAAGCAATGTTTTTGATAAGGCCATCATATAACATTCAGCCGGGACCTTTGATTTTGGTTAATATAACCGGTATGTTGTTCTAAACAATGTCATAATAAACGGTTTTAACTGTAACTATGAAATTCTATAACATTATCTTTAATTATACAGTTTTGTGGTAATGATCCAGACATTATGGCTGCTGCAGCAAAACTTGTAGCAGATCAATGTGATGCTATAGATATCAACCTTGGATGTCCTCAGTCTATTGCTAAAAGAGGACACTATGGATCATTTCTTCAGGATGAGTGGGAGCTACTTCAGAAAATAGGTAATCAATATGTTGCTTATAATGTTCTAACCTACATGGTAACTAAGACATTTTCATATTTGTGTGGCAATTCACAGAGCCATGAGCTGGTGTTGGCACAATGCTGTGTGCATCATATGCATCAAACATTTTTACATTAGGTTGAGTTCAATTGAGCAGTATATTTTGTGCATTCATGGGTGCTCATTCACAGTTTGGCAGGAGCAATATTTTGTTTTACCTAACTTGCTACCAAAAGGTAGCTTACCACCATCAAGGACATAATCAGTCTCCAAAGCCATACAGCCATATGTCATCAGCACAGCTCTTGGGAGTCAGACCATTCTAGGCTTAGCATGATCACTTTTCATATTATCTTACCACCAGGGGATATAGTGGTTAAACGCTAGCCTATCATTTATAAAAAAGTATAATGCATATTCTCCTTTATTTAAAAATTTTAAAGAAGTAATAAGAAATATATTATTTTAGTGGCAGCCATGTCCAATGCAGTTTCAATCCCAATCACATGTAAAGTGAGAGTGTTTGAATCTATTGAGAAGTCTGTAGAGTATGCTTTGATGCTGCAGAACGCTGGCTGCAAGTTACTCACAGTCCATGGAAGGACTAGAGAACAAAAGGGCCCACTGACTGGTATTGCAAGCTGGAAACACATCAAAGCTGTTAGGTGAGTTTTCAATTAAATATTATTGTGAAAATCTGGTAAGGTAAGGCTATTTAATATGCTAGTATCAAATACCTATACATGTTGCTATGATAAGATATACATAAAATCACAGAGAACAGACGAACAGTACAAATATTAAAATCGTTTAGTTATTGTAGAGTTTAGTTTTCTGATTGCATTACAACATTAATAAAGTGTCATTATTATAGGTACTTATAATATCATCATCATTAGCAGCCAGTATTCGTCCACTGCTGGACATAGGCTTCTCCTATGGCACGCTACTGAGCTCGATCTGCAGCTCATTGTTTCCAACCGCTGCCAGCCAGCTTGGGGATATCAACGCTTCATCTAGCTGGAGGTTGTCCTACGCTTTGTTTACCGAGCCGTGGTCTCCACTCTAGAACAGTCACATCGTCAGTGTCCACGTCTCGGCTCCGTATGTCATTACAGGTAGGACGCACTCATGACAAAGTCTTTGTCTTGACTTTGACTTTGACTTTTTTGTCTTTAGGCTTTCTGCGAAAAGAGGACGGAATTGAATATACGCTGAAGCTGTTGTAACGTAGTTCCGTAGTACGGAGTTCCACCAGATTTTAAGAGCTCTATTGTTATTCCATCCTCTCCGGGAGGTTTTCCCTTTTTAAGCTATCTGAGAGCCATCTTAATTTCATCTAGGCTGATGTCTGGCAAATCTTAGGTATAGTGGCTGGTTAGAGTGGCTCTAGGATCCTCAATATGGGGTTGGGGACGGGACACTTGTGAGATGTATAAGTGGCCATAGAAGTCTTTGACTTCCCTGAGAATCTCCGGTTTAGAAGCGGCGACACTACCGTTAGATGTGGTCAACTTCGTCAGATGGCTTCGGCCCAGTTCTTGAACAAAGACTTTTGACCCCCAGACCCCGGTTTCGCTCGATCGCTTCTTTAATAGAGTGTGTGTTGGAGTTAGGTCACGTCTTACAAGCTAAGTGATCTTTTTGTTCAAAGACCGTTGTTCTGACGAAGTGACTGCAGGAGTTTACGGCGCTTCTGCATTAGCTGCAGAGATTATCGTGATAGCTTAGACTTCCGTTTCATAGAACTTTGTCCCCTCTTCCCTAAGGATTCCCAAGACTTGATCGAAATCTTGGTCAATATCAACGTCAATTGTGGTCCCAGCGCAGCAAATCGGCTCTCCAGTTTCAGCTGGAACGTTTCAGACCCAATCACGTATTGGAGCATCTTAAATCGGAGCGTGGACTTCATTAGACGAACGCGTTCAAGCTTGCATTCGATACGATATCTAGAGTACCTTGGACTAGTCGGTAATCACTGCCGGTTTTAAACCTAGTGATCACTGAGACATCTCTAAATATACGCTTTTTGTCCGTCATGATGAAGTAGATCTCGTTTTCGGCCATAGAATCGGGGCCCCTCTTTTTCCAGAAAGTTTACGAGCATTTGTCCCCTATGATTCCTGCTTCCATTTCGGCGTGACTCCACTAACGATTTGCTGCTTGCTTGTACTCCCACTTTAGCGTTGAGATCCCCCATGACAACGTTGAAGTGAGCCTTTTGGTTGGTGTGCAAGGCCATGGAAATGTCCCCGTACATTTCCTCCAAATTCATCATCCGAGTATGCCGAAGTCTGTGCCTATACTAGAATAAACTTGAAGCTATGCCTCTCGGTGAGTTTGATCACAATATACGCTGGCCTTGTCGACACACTGGAGATTTCTAAGACGTTGTCAGAGAGGACCTTCTTTGAGATGGTTAGTCTCCCACTCTGAAGTACATAGATGGTACGATTCCAAGGTCACGGTATCCTTCCCCTCTCTTCGGATTTTACATAACCCCAGAATGTGCCATCTTATGTTCTTCAGCTCCTCTTCCAGTTGTGCTAGATGTTTATCGAGTCGTAGCGTATGTCCGTTGTACAATGCCAGAGTCAGTCGGTGTTGGCCGCCCACTGTAGCCCGTCGATTTTTACCATCCCCTGCCCCGCCGTAACTATGGCCGCCGCCTTGGTGAGGAATAGCGGGGCGACCAGTAACTGAGGGCCGTTGTATTAATGCCATAGAAGGAAATACCCATAATAACACACGCTGCGCAGGCGGGTTAGCTTATCGCAGGACGTAACTCTCGCACCGGTGACGTTGCTGCTCGTCACCGGCCTGTGGTATTTAGTTACGTTACTCTTAGTATACATGTCTATTTTATATTTGATACGCTAGTATTTGACCACTATCTCGCCTAGTGGTAAGCTATTATGTGGTCGAAGATAATATAGATAGGATAATAATGTTTTGTAATTATTATTTAGAATACTAATAAACACTTAGCATAAATATAATTAAATGAAGACCTATGAAGTTTAAAATGTTGAGGGCCCGATGGTGTAAGTGGGAGAATGGTCGGCTTTGATGCCAGAGGCACAGATTATATAATAGTTACTTCGTAACAGATATTTCACTCCCCTACAAAAACAATACCAACGCTTATTTCAGACAATACAAGCAAAAATGTGTCTAAGGTGCTCGGCCTAGCGTTGTTATTTTATTACTTCGTTCAGCGCGCGCTCAATACGATGTGCATTAGTGAAGAGTTGACTCAATGAAATAAAAAAAAACTTTACGATTTCTTTTTATTTACCTCACAAAATAACATCTAAGTCCCAAACTAAAAGTCGAATTTTAAGTCGAAAAAGTGAAATTTACGCCGTTTCGTCATTTTAGGTGTGCGTTTGCCCAGCAAAAAGTATCGCCTTTTCAAGAATTGAATGATGCAGATAATTAGTGCCTTATATCGTGTAAATGTGCCCGAAATTTTAAATTTGTGCCTCCAACGGCTTTGGAGTTATTTGAGAATAACCGGCCAAGTGCGTGTTGGGCCACGCGCAGTGTAGGGTTCCGTAGTAGCATGTTATTCAATGCAAGTCTTTACCCGTTATAAACAAGCAACTAGGTACTCCGTCTTTGTCACTTTAAAGGATTTATTCTGAGGATTTTGTATTTGGTACAAAATTATCCAACACCCAAGTTCAACGACTATTACTGCTAAACTAATAAAGTTATCTTGACCGCTATAGTTTTCCTTTAAAGTTCATGAAATGCGCTATTATCACGAATTTTTCAAGCCAGCAGTTTAGTTTTTAAGGGGGGACGCCCTACTGGAACAAAAATTTGCACTTTAGAGTTTCATATTTCGTAAATGGAGCATTCAATCGAAAAATGGTATTAGCAACCCTGAAGTCATTTTAAAAGATCTATTCAACGATACCCGACACGATGGGGTAAACGACGAAAAAAAAAATTATTCCCACTTCTCATGTAGGCACACCCCTGACACTCGACTAAATCACCATACAAACTAGCTTTTTAACGACCGACACTGTGACATCGACACAGACACTACACACATGTCGTTTTTCTATACGTGTATTTGTGTGCGTGATGTCCAAGGTTGTCGCCCGTAATCACCGTATCACAGATTATATAATAGTTACTTCGTACATACGTACTACGTACTGACCGTATGAATATTTTTTGTACACTTACCCAAAAAGCTTTTAACACTAAAAATATTAGTCGCTATTTCGTAAACCATCGTCTACTGAAAAATTAAATCACAACACACAACCGAGTAGGTCTTTATCTCACTCACATTTCACTACATTATACAATATTAGATTACACTACACGAAAGTATTATTCCATGTTCACATTTTACATAATAGGTAATTACGATTTACGATTACAATAATCACTAATGTTACTCTCGTCTCGCTTAATAAACAAACATGAAGTGTGCGAGTGTGCGATCCCATCGGTCGGACCAAATTGACTTGTTCGTTGTTCAATTCAGTACGTGATACGATTGAATTTCTTAGTACGAAATTCGAATCTCACCGCGGATTCCGCTGTCGAGATAGCTTACAGAATAGCCTAGCTGGTTCGAACGTACCAGCAATAAACGACATAACTATGAAAATGAATTCTAAAATACGAATATATAGGTAGGTATATAAGTATTTATAATGTACATACATAATAAGAACCTACGTAAATTTGAACCTCCGGTGTCTACTGGTCTTAACATAAATGTATGAAGTTGATGTTCTTCTCCTCGAGAGTAGTACCTATTGTTCTGTAGCCGTACGCGTGTAGCGTTCTTGCTCAGACTGACGCCTCGACAAATCAAAATCGGTGGCGGGGTGAGGAAGCCCGGAATTGGTGGGGGGAAAGGAGTGTCCGTTCTATACGTAGTATTATTATCTTTTCTATGATGTAGGGGAGCTACCCTGAAAAAAAATATTTTTCAAAATTTTATTTCACCACTTTGTCGGCGTAATTTATATACATACCCATACAAAATTACAGCTTTCTAGTATTAACGGTCGCTTAGCAAAACCTCGGACAGACAGACGGACATGACGAAACTATAAGGGTTCCTTGTCAGGACTACGGAACCCTAAAAACGAATTCTGCTGCACGAACGTTTGCCCAGCAAAACTTTTTTTAAAAGATGGGTCTAGCTGTATATTAAATATGCAAAAAGATAAAATGCTTAAATACGAGTATAAATGTGCCGTGAAAGCCAAATTTGTGCCTCTTAAGATTCCAGAGATATTTCGTTTTTTGCTGGGCGAAAGTTTGGGCGATTGCTATATATCGGAAACGGCTGAACGCACCGTTATGATTTTTTGTATACAGATAAAGTAAATTTGTGCATATTTGTGCCCGAATTTTCAATAACATGACTAGCATGGTTCAGGAGCTATTATTTTATTTCCTAGAAAATGGAAAAATGGTCTGGCTCTCGAACGAACAAGACCAAGGACTTCGTGTTAGTGCCAAGTGCCAACTGGTACCCGTTATATATTCCCACGATCCTGTAAAGTTTCGCCGGCCTACTACATATCATTGGCGAGTTCTTAACGATTTTGTCTTTTTTTTGAGGTTATCTTGAAATTACTTAGAATACGAAAACACTAGTTTTCTGTGAGCTGGCTTATTACACGCTTCTACAAATAATTAGAGCGCTATTTTAAGAATACGTATGCAAAAATCAAGTATTTATATCCATTACTTACCCTACCAAATTCGAGTGAACATTAAAAAGCGGCCGCACGATACTTCAAGCTATATATTTTAGTATCGTTAGCATAAAAATGAACAATATTAAGCTTGTTTTTTGTCAAACTCGAAAAATGAATATGGAAAACATAAATCGTTTTTAATATAGAATACGAATGCGCAGTTATCCCGTCATTTGAATAATAACAAACGTTGCGCGCGCGTGAGTAGTGACAAGCGACTGACGATACCAGTAGGCGTGTGTAGTTCGCGAACGACTGACTCAATTGAAGTACTTCAGTTGTTTCTTGTCATTCACTCTGTACTTCACTGGCCTAATCTATACTTCAGTAGTCCAATTACTTCATCAGCTTCGTCGCTTGAAATTTTCGTATTCGAGTCGAGAAAGAGAATAAAATACTACAACAGCCGACTCGCCGAATTCTGCCGATTACTGCCGAACGTTAAGTCATGTAGCGCTAATAAGAGAAACTTAATTTAAACCTATATTACTTTACCTCTATAGTAATAAGGATCATTTTAAGATTAATTTCGTAATTCATAGTAAAGTGGCGCGCGCGCCATCAGCGCTAATGACTGCAGCTACCGACGGCATTGTAGCTGTCACACTCTATTGTTAATACAAACGCCGATTAATATCGGCGTATCGTTCTGTTTCATTCAGGCACTGACTCGCGCACTGAGACTATGCCAAGCCAATCCATTCAAACCTCCTCCGACTGATAAACTCAAATTTTGAACAACTGAAGTAAATGAAGTACTGAACTAAAAGACTGAAGTAGTTCGCGGTGATGGACTGAAGTACTGAACGATTTCTTTTTAGTGAAGTATTCTGCGCATGGCTAGATACCAGCGCCGGCGTTGGTCGAAAGTTTAGGTATAAAGCGCTGTAGCTATGGGCGAGTGACGGAGGCCTGCCAGAGGTACCGAGTTCAATCTTCGCCGTGCACCAATGGATTTTTCTATCGATGTATGTGCGCTTGTTACAGTGGCTCTCTGGTGAAGGAAAAACATCGTTAAGAAACCAACAACCCCCGCTTGGTGGCAGGACACTATCTAGTGTCCGCCTGGCCAGCTCCCACCCTCCAGTTATAAAATCTGTCGCCAAACATCTAATGCGTTCCGGCAGCTATCGTTGAGAGCCAGTTCCCATTCTAGCGTGCTTACCATCTTCGACCGCATCATCACTTACCAACAGGAACAGATGAGATAGTGATCAGTCGCTAGCCTATACGATATAAAATGAGGAACAGATGAGATAGTGATCAGTCGCTAGCCTATACGATATAAAATGGTACAAGTGCTTAGAGTCACTCTTCCTTAGGTGTAACCCAGGAATTCCGAAACTTTACACGTGACCCCAGGGAGGAGGGGGGGGGGCGCTTAATAGATGACAGTGGGGGGTGGCTTAAGATCACCAACCCACAAGACTATGTCATAGTGCCAAATGGCAGTTTTCCTTTGTGAGGCCCAGTGTAGTAATTTCAAGAAGACGGGTTGGAACAGGTTTATGAAATAAACCCAGTTGCTTGATCTCATGGCGATGTCGCAGGCAGATAGCTTAATAAGCCGTTCAATCAACAGCCTAGCCTCTTTACTAAACAGCGCCGTCCAACTAGATTCCTGAATGATATCCAGTCATTTGATCAAACAGCAAGGCAAATGACTTGGATCGATGACGTTTCATTACTTGCCTAGCCTGTTCATTAGTCTAACACTAAGCAACACACTAGGAACCGTGGAAAAAAGGAGGGGAGCCGTGGTAGCGGCACCCCTGCTCGCTACGCTCGTCGGCGCTCGTCACGCGGTGGTCACCTGTTCCTATTAGTGTGTTGCCTTGGTGTCAGACTAAGACATTATAATGGCCTAAGCAATAGCCAGCTAGTTTATTAATTGTTGTAACAAAGGCTACGGCTGGATATCATTCAGGAATCTAGTTGAACGGCGCTGTTTGGTAAAGAGGCTAGACTGTTGATTGAACGGCTTATTAAGCTATCTGCCTGGGATAGCGACACACTGAGAGACTAAAATATAGAGGGTAGCGGGATTCCATTCCATTCACAACTTTCTGCGGTCAGGCAACGGTGCACATTAGTCATTAGTGCATAGTTGCCTGACCCCAGAAAGTTAGGGGCCCAAGTAGCGAGCCACCCGTGAAAGGCAGCTCAGACATCTATTTTTTTAATATCTGATAGGCTAACGTGTGACCACTATCTGCATGGTAGTAGGCGATGATGTGCTCGAGAATAGCGAATATAGATTAATTAATTAAATAGAGTCTAGGGCTCATCTCACGAAAAAATATGTGTTGTATTATGTTGTTGTATATGTAAGACTAGCAGCCCGCCCCGGCTTCGCACGGGTAGAACATATATGCCTACAAAATTTGCATCAGTTTGTTGCATCGAATATAAAATATGAACATATTTAACAACCATCGTCATATTTCATCCAATTTACACAAAACCTTAACGAATTATGCACCTAAACCTCCCTCATAAACACTCTGGCTATTGGTGAAAACCGCATGATAATCCGTTCAGTAGCTATTGAGATTATTGCGAACAGACAGACAGACGCAGTGATGAACTTTGTTTTATAATACTTACGTATTGATATTGGACGGCCCTTTGGCGTAAAGGATAGTTACCCTGATTCTGACCCGACGGTCGTTGGTTCTAATCCTAGCTATATACCTACCAATGAAAGTTTTATGTGCATTCATGAATCATGAGTTTTCGTACAGTGGTAGTGGAATCATTAAATCTACCAAAAAGTAGCTTACCACCAAGGAGTACATCTGCCGCCGTAACCTTACGGCGTTCCCCGACGCAAAATGTAGGGGTAATATACGCTTAACGTGTGTATCTGTGTGTCTGTCTGTAGCATCTTAGCACCTAACCGGATGAACCGATTTTGTTTTTATTATTGATAGTTTTTTTTTGTTTGATAGATGTCTTCATCGAGAGTTTTCTTAGCTTTGATTCATGAAAATTCGTTCAATCGTTATAAAATTATGAGCTTTTTTCTAGTTAATTGCGCTATGAAATCAACTTTCATAGGTCTGATCAATTCGAAAATCTTCTTCTTCAACGATATTGTAAGAAAATGGAAGCCTCCTGGACTCTACAGAATACTCAAATCCTCACCAACTTACAGCTCAGATTTTAAATGTCGTGTTTACAGTCGTGTGTACATTGGAAAAAGCTATTATACATAGATCAGTCGGGGTGGTTTAAAATATTATTTTATTATATATATATAGATGAATATTATATTATACAATAGATCATATTATTATACTATATTGACTTCAAATTGATTGTGATCGGTGGGGATCTACAGCATAGCTAAGCTTATAATAATATTTTCGTAGTAACTATGACATAATCTGTGGTTTCACTGCAAATATTTTATTAATTTTGCGATGCGTGTTTGTGAAATTCGTGATATCTTCTAGAGTTTTCATTTGAATTATATACCGTAAAAGACAATTTTAATCTATAATATGTGGCCAAGCTTATTAACGTAATTATTTGGATAAGGATTAATACTATATACTTGAAAATAGCCTTGGAAGATATGTAATATTTTTTAACAAAAATTTTTAGATTAAAATGGTTACTGTGAGTCAACCTTAAGAGATAGACATATGCTGTCGCGGACTTTTTTGTAGGTCTTATTAAGTTGTACGACTCTTGCATAGAAAATATTCTTCTATCTTTTTTTAATTAAGCAGCGTTCGTAAGAAACGTGTTTTTTCGACCGTTTATTTGCCGACTTAGGTTGCAAATTAGGTCTCCACGAATGTACCTTTGATTTAAACGGGATAATATATAGCCTATTTTCATTCCGAAAGTCCATTCTATGTATTAGTGAAAGAATTTTTTAAATCGGTTCAGTAGTTTTTGAGCTTACTCATTACAAACATACAAAATTACAAAAATACAACTGTTCTCTCTTTATAATATTAGTATAGATGTGTTTCGCCAACATAAGCCAAGTCAAGCGCAAAGGCCTACCTACCTTTTCTCGAAGCTAGTATTAGTACCCAAACAAAATAAACTGGCTAAGTGCAAGTCGAACTTGCACTCGTAGGGTTCCGATTCCGTACCACACTACAATATGTTATAAAATCGAGCAAAAAATGCTGAATTCGTTATTTTCGTAACAAATTGATAAATCGATCTAGCTGTTTTCAGGTAATGAAAAACTTCTACAATATAATTAGAACGTGAAGGTAAATTTCGCCATCGTTACATTGTTATGATTGCTCAGTGGAAGATCGACCGGATGGCGATCAGAAGGACCCGGTTCGAGTCCAGGCGAGATGATTAATTTTTCCAAATTTGTTCTTTTGGGAGCCAAAACTTTACATAAAACACGATTTACCAAAAAAAAAAAAATTGCGAGCAAAGCTCGGTCATCCAGATATTATTATATTATATTATGTATATTAGATTATATTAACGTGTCTTTTCCAAACTTTTTTAAAACAGGAGCCGCGTGCTTATTTAGTACAACGCCATCTTACGAACATCTAACGCCAACTAAGTGGTAGTTAACACACAGGTAATTAATACAGGCAAACGTTCATAGATGGCGTTATAGTAAAATGCCGAAAAAAACGTTTCTTTTATGGGGACCCCCTTTAATTTTTAACTTTATTCTGTTTTTAACCGACTTCAAAAAAAGGAGGAGGTTTCTCAATTCGACCGTATATTTTTTTTTTTTTTTTTTTTATGTTTGTTCGCGGATAACTTCGTCGTTTATGAACCGATTTCGATTATTCTTTTTTTGTTCGAAAGGAGATATCCCAAGTGTGGTACCATGGTAATTTTATCGAGGTATGATAAGTATCTCCAGAGATATTGAGATAAACATCTCAAAATTGGTACTGAAAATGAATAGCGCGGCATTGAAGTCGGTTGTTTTTTTAGTTTTTAAACGATATTATTAGTTTTTCTTGTTATAGCGGCAACAGAAATACATCATCTGTGAAAATTTCAACTGTCTAACTATCACGGTTATGATGATATACAGCCTGGTGACAGACGGACAGCCGAGTCTCAGTAATAGGGTTCCGTTGGTACCCTTTGGGTTCGGAACCCTAAAAAGAAGTAAAACTTGGAACTTTTACCCCTCAACCCCACTAGGGGATGCGGATAGCGGTCTCAACATTGACATTGGGACACCTTGTTATTCATCAACATATGCTATGCTATGAAAAATGAAAAGGCTATAAAAAAAGGCACCTCTGAACTGCAAGAAATACACCCCCAAAACAAGAAAAGAAAAATAAAAAAAATATTGTCATCAGCAACTTACAATAATTAAGATAGTTTAAAAACTAAAATAACCGATTTCACCTCGACTCAGCAAGTTTGGGACGTTTATCGTCGTATCTCTGGAGATAATTATCAGATCTCGATGAAATTACGTAACATACACAAAAAAAACAGACGAATTGAGAACCTCCTCTTTTTTGTGAAGTCGGTAAAAAAGAAATGAAATCCTACCAAAAACATTTTCATGTATAATGTTGCTAAGATCATGCGGCTTGCACTGTCAAAAAGTTATCAGATCGTATCTAGAGCCAAGCTTCTAACTCTACACGCCCTAACTGTTCAAGTTCACACGCCCTAACTTCACAAGCTCTACATAATCATCGGCCTGTGTCAGTCCACTGCTGGACGTAGGCCTATCCCAAGATGCGCCACTGAGCCAAATCTTCTTCTTACTCTTCCAGTCACTGCCCACCGCTTTTCGTATGTCGTCGCTCCACCTGGTCATAGGACGTCCTACGCTACGTTTGCCGATTCGCGGTCTCCACTCTAGGACAAGTCTACCACAACGGTTATCTATCCTGCGGCAGATGTGGCCAGCCCACTGCCACTTCAGCTTGCTAATCCGTTGAGCTATGTCGATAACTTTATGTACTGGCTCACATTTAAGTCAAAATATGTGGCTTGGCCATTTCACTACATTCACATGAGTGTAAAGTGAAACATTTATTCACTGTTCATTACTGTTCTGTTATACAATAGCTCTTGTAGTAACGAACGAACCTTTACGTGTTGGTGTATAAAATTCAAACTTATTAATAGTACCTAGTCTCTGAAGTCACGGTAACATTATAATATTACCGTACTGAAGCTTTTCTGACGTTTCAGGGAAGCAGTATCAGTACCGATGTTGGCAAATGGCAACATTCAATGCTTAGAAGATGTACACAGATGTATAGAGTACACCAATGTGGATGGTGTCATGAGTGCGGAAGGCAATCTGACCAACCCTGCCATATTCGAAGGGATCAATCCAGTATCTTGGGAAATGGCCGAGGAATATCTAGAACTAGCAGAGAAATACCCATGCCCCACGTCTTATATCAGAGGGCATCTGTTTAAAATATTTCATAAAATGTGAGTGAATTTGAAATGTGAGTTTATGTTTTACAATCAAGCACCGTAAATATTCAATCTTGTTACTATTGTACAAACTTTATTAAATCAGTGGCGGACTACCTCTTCTTATTGATCTTCTTAAACTTATTTTTTAATTATGTTATATATTAATTTTAGATTTACATTTGAAGAAAATAACGACGATCGGCATATCTTAGCAACAGCACAAAATCTAGATGACTTCAACACAGTTTGTGCAAATGTGAAAACGAAATATATGCCTTATCACTATGGAGAAATGCATTTTACGTCTGATGAAAACATTACAAGAAATGGATATGACTTGATCCTGCCTCCATGGATATGCCAGCCTTATGTTAGAATGTCTCCAGAGAATTATACACAAAAGATGGAAAAACTTAGTAAGAATCAGGTACCAATATAATTCTATAATAGTAATCCAAAGATGGCAATGGCAAGACGTAATAAATCGTGGATACCACAGGATATGACTAAGCTTAATGCAGACCAAAAATAAATGTAATGTAATTTTATATTTTTAGGAAATTGATAACCAAAACAAACGGGAACACGAAGACTCAGATGGAAATCATATATCAAGAAAGAAAATGAAAAGGTTGCGAAAATTATCAAGAAGGCCAGTAAAATCAGAGACTCAAGCTCCTAGAAGTGGGGAGATATGCTCCTATACAACATGCCTGAACCCATTGGTAAACATTATTAATTTCTCAGTTCTGTCATGTTTACCGATTTTTCCTTCGATTTTAAAAGTTATTTTTTTATTCGATAGAGTATAATTCATCGAGATCTGATGAGTATCTCCAGGGATATAGAGTTATACACCTCAAACTTGCTACTGAAAATGACTAGCGTGGCATTTAAATATACACATTTGCAATATAACAACAAAACATATTGCACTGCTATTTCGAATTCAATTTACTTAATATTTGTTACAGGGCAGCAAATGTGTGTATCAATTGTGTAAAAAATGCTGCAGAAATAAATGTTTTGAAGAGAATCTGGACTGCAAAGGTCATCGGATACTTGTACAAACCAGAAGAGAAATGGCGAAAAAATTCCAGAACAAAAATAGTTTACTCAGTGAACCAGTCGCTGGCAGTGTATGAATATATGAATTTATGATACAATCATGTATGTACATAAAATAATTTGTAAGTAAATAAATGACATATTTTTACGAAATAAAGCAATATTTGTGAATATTTTATTTTACAATTTACTTGTTACATTCACAGCACAGTGATTCCTCCACTATTTTATTGATAGGTAAGTATAAGTTTTTTCTTATTATAACTTTGTTGATATGCTTTATCACCATAACAACATTGTTTGCAAGTTTGTTATCATCTCGTGTATCACCACGAGAGTACCTAGTAATTGCTTTATATAAATTTGTATATTATGATAGAATCATCGTAAGCATTAATAAATGTTACGATTATTGTTTTTTTTTAAAAGTACCTACTATTTAAGCTTCAAAAATGAACTTGGGGTAGAAACAATGCGCGCGCATTCAGAGGCTTGGCTCGACCGAAAAACCACATCGATAGTTCCGAAACCGTGACTGAGCTTGTGGCCTTCATAGTTACGCGTTAATTATAATTATTCTTCATAACTTACACAATAAAAATAGACATGCGTGCCTTAATAAGTTGTGGTGAAATGCTAAGTATTGCTTTCAAATGAAAGTAGTCGCATAGTGAAGATAGTGTTATTCTTAATTTAGGAAGACATACAATCTAACAAATGGATAAATGTTGTGCAGTAAACCAAGTTCCAAGACTCCAGCGGAGAATAAACGGCCTGGAGCTACCTCTCAACTGTCAGCAGGTCGGCGGCTGGGTCGTTTTCACGGTCACGGGCCTCCTAAATTATGTGATTCTTGTACAAATACAGTATGAGGAATTGAAGGTGGCCGTTTCTATAGCGTTCGTAGTTCTCTACGCGGCTCATATTGTAGCTCACGGGACCGCGTCTCTGATAGATCCGAGCGAAAAGGATCTGCGCCAGTTGGCTGTGACCAACGTCCCCGAGTTCGACCGCAGTATCCACGCCCACGTTATCGAGAACGGCAGATGTCACCTGTGCAACATTTACACCAGCAGTAAGAAGACCAAGCACTGCAGCCTGTGCAACAAATGCGTAGACCACTTCGACCACCACTGTAAGTGGCTGAACACCTGCGTGGGTAGCCGCAACTACACGGCCTTCCTGGCGAGCGTCGTCACGGCGATGATGATCGCGGCCCTCACTTTAAGTTTGTGCGTCACGGATCTGGCTCTGTTCTTCGTGGACAGATATCATCTGAGCGTGGCAGCGCAAAACTTTATAAACTGTACTGTTATTTCCGATGTTTCATATTGCAGATCGTCTATATCGTTTTTAGTTTTTTTAATTATATTCGGTGTTACAGCGTTCGTCATTGTGTGTCCGTTGCTGCACTTGTGTTGTTTTCATGGTTACATTTCTCTGTTAGGTATATCGACATACGAGTACATGGTGAACAGCGGCGATGAATCCGACTCTCTGCGCCCTTGTTTTGTAAAGAGATATCATTGCGGCCAGAGTAGGTCATCTAAGAAATCTAGTAGGAAAGGAACAGAGTACCGACAGCCCGCCTCTAGTGATAGTGGAGCGATCAGCAAATTGAAAACATGTGATTCAGAAGTAGGGAATTGTAATCAAACTGAAGGTACCTCAGGTGTCGCCAATCTGATAAGTATATTGATAAACAACGAATTAGATAGGGCCAAGAAAATGTTACTTTATGATAAAAATAAGATTCATCCTCATGATACAGACACTATTAGGCAATAATAAAATTGACATTTATAAGTACACTACCTATACGCATTTTATCACGATTTATATATTTTAAGCACTAATAATAGGTAAAGAAAAATCTTATGAGGAAGGCCTTTAGCTACTGTGTATTTTTATAGTTATATATGTATATTAATACTGATTAGTGTAAATGTTATTTACTAACTAATAAAATTGAAATACATCTCATACAGCCTTTAATTGTTTTATTAGATGTTATCAAATGTTACCTTATCATTGAAAACCTGACAACAAGGAATATGACGCAATTGTTTGTTAAATTTTTAATAGTATGTGTGTACATTTAAATTAAATATACAGGGTGTTTGGTGGATGGACCGACAAACATTTTTTGGGGGGTTGGGGAGTCATGCGCAAGTTTTTCCCGGTAGACCCAAGTCCATGTGTCACGGTGTTTTAGATATGATTTTTGTTTTTTTTTAAATCACTTAAAATTAAGAAGTGTCATTTTTTTAAACATTCAAACAGATTAACGACTGAAAGCTCATAACTATTTAAAAAAAAGGAAATGTGTTAAGTAATGTTTCATTTAGAATACGGACACATTTAAGAATGAAGCACAAGTTTATTCGACGTATTACAACCGCAAAAAAAACTATAACACCGTTAACACCGTGAACCTTAGGACTTCGGGTCTACCAGGGAAAACTTGCGCATGACCCCCCCAAAAAATGTCGATCCATTCACCAAACACCCTGTATATTGCTTAGGTATTTATAATAAACCTACTAAAATCACTTTACAGCACTAACTGCTTCAGGCTGCGTATCCACAATAGGTAGGCGAGGAATTGGAGCGGCGCGCGAGGAAATAATCAACCAAACCCGCGTTGAGCAGAAAACAAAGAAAATTATGTTAAATTATGGATTGAATTGAATTATTTCCTCGCCCAGCTATAGTGGATGGATACGCTATCTTTTAAGTTATGTATGTATGGCGTCAGTGGAGAATAAATAAAACAACGTGTTCCAATCAGTTCCGTTTATTACTGGATGTAACTTTGTTTAAATAATACATTAATTTTGAAAATATAATATAAGAGAAAAGTATCCTACTTCCCCATTAGTAATTATAATGCAATAACTTAGGTATAACTTTGATCTTTAGTCACGTTTGCGACGGCGATTCTGCTCTTCCTGAAAAAAAAAACAATTCATTTATTGTAAATGATTAGACAATTTTGTAGAAACAGTGGTGTCGTATGATAATAGTTAACCATTTTGCGCGATTTAGCGCTCTCACGGTCAACAATTAATTAGCATTGTTTTGTAAACGACATTTTGCTAGTATATAAGCAAGCTTTTTGACAACTATCATGCTAATAAATAATGAATCTGGCCACAAACTACATGCTGGATTCTAACAAAGATTTTTAGTTGCTCAGCTTGATTTAGTAAATAGAGTAAACTGGATGTTTGCGTACACGTAAATTGGGACAGTATTTTAAATCTTGATACAATTCTTGTTATGCCAAAAGTTCTAAAAGATTCTACTAGTACAAGATTACTTTGCCAGACAGCATGCTGATAAATCGGCAGTATAGCTGCATCTCACTCACTCTGGCATAGATTATTATAGTGTTTTTTTATTTTTTATTATTAAATTATATTTTATTATAAAAGCGCATTATGGTGTTCGATATGGCGCAACTAGTAAGAAATTATAATGCTTAGAAAATATTCCATACCTTCTGGGTCAAGATGATAACCAGTCTTCTGAAGATACCAATGAAGTCAATGAAAAGCTCGAGTCCATGTTGGACAAAATCCTTACTGCCCATCCTGCGCTTCTCAATGATCAATTGGGTGTCGTACAAGACAAATCCACACATCAACACCAGGCCGAGGTAGATGTGTGACTGGAAATAGTTAAAATAATTATAGTTTTATCATAACTTTGCATGTTTTATGCTAGATAGGAGTCATCTGACCACTATCTCTTTCATATCATTGTGATGCAATTTATTTCCGATCCCATCCCATCTTACTGCACTGTAGGAAAATCTAGTAAAGACTTTTTATTGTTAAATAGTAGTAATTTATCCAGTGTTGGTGTAGGCGTGATAGATGTGGTGTGAACTGCTATGATTAACCAAATCTCATAAAAGGCTGTGGCCTTTTATGAGTATGATAATAAATGAGTCGACTGGCCAATACATGATGAAACAGTCTGTGATACCACAGAATAAATAATAGTACAAGAATACTTACTTGGTAGAGGAAACTAGATTGTATGAACAGATTGGCCAAGGTCATCAGAGACATGGAGGTGAGCAGGGTCATCAGGGTGCCTCCTAGGAACAGCCAGCTGCCACGCTCCGCCAGCATTGCAGCAATTGAGAAGCAGACAAACACCAAAGTTGTTCCAAGCAGAGCCGTGACAATTATAGATGGATCAACAAAGGTAGCATATTGAAGCAGTGGCCCTGTGCTCATACCTGCAAATATTTAACTGTCAGTTGCACATATCACACAATGCACATATTTTATTTTTCACTTGTAATGTAACTCTACTGTATGTGACCCAATACAATAAACTAACAGCTAGCTAACTAAGTTGTATTCGTGCATAAATGTATACAACAATTTTGCCTCAGGAAGAAACTGTTTTCCACAACACAGGTTATCCTAGTGTGGGATCCAGGGATCACTTAAGATTAGACTATTAAGATTCTTACTCATAAGTTTATCTTCAATACCGAATTGTAACCTATTCTTTAAGTTTAGGAAAATAAAGGAAACTCTGCAGAGGACAGTGTGATAAGGCAGGGTGGGCTCAGTGGTGGGAGCAGCCAAGTGGAACCCTCCACTTGGCTGCTAAGCAGATGCTTGGAACCAGAGACAAAGGATGTGAGAGTCCTAGGTGGCAGTGGGTATTTCAGCATTTGATTGTCCAGTTTTAATATTTTATGTTTGAACATACATTGAATATAAGTGAGAAGTGTGGAATTGTACAAATTAGTATACACAAAACTGCCATAATAATGCCAACAAGGTCACATCAATTGAAGATAATTATTGTTGGACATTGTTCTAGACTGACAATCAATACTGTGTTGTTTTCACTTTCTATTAATGATTATCAACCATATAATAATAATTGACTTGCATCTCAGAAGATCTTGACCAATTAGAAAATTTATTTTTACGGTTCCATACCTCGAAAGGTAAAAAAAGGAACCCTTATAAGATCACTTTCTTGTCTATCTGTCTGTCCGTGTGTCACCACTGTTTTTCTCAGGAACAGGTGGGCCTAGCAAGTTGAAATTTATAACTGATACTGAAGTCTGTAGTCCCTATTGGGTGTACAAAAATCAAGGTCTTGACTCAACACAATAAAAATATACGGGCAAATTTAGATTTTCGCGAAAACTTCTTAGTACCTACCAAAATGTAACTAAATTTTTAACTGTTTTTATTTTTCGGAATTTTTCCTTTACTTGTGCTGTAAGACCTTGCTTTTAACCAAAATTGACAATTCTAGGTCAACCGGAAGTACCCTATAGGTTTTGGGTCGAAATCGAAAACCTATCGGGTACTTGCCGTTGACCTAGAATCATGAAATTTGGCAAGATTACAGCACAAATTAAGGAAAAAATAAAAAAAGTTGAAAATTACAGGGTGCCCCCATACATACAACATACATAGTTTACGCCAATTAAGGTAGATCTCTGAGTTAAATGAGCGCTGATACAATTTAGAGGTCTAGCTTAATTGGTACATACCAACGTTGGTACGGAAGCCTCGGTGGGCGAGTTCAACTCGACTTGGCCGGTTTTTTTGGGGTACGTACCTCAAAAGGTAAAAAAAGCAACCCTTACAGGATCACTTTCTTGTCCGTCTGTCTGTCTGTGTGTCACCACCAATTTTCTCAAGAACGGGTGGACCTAGCAAGTTGAAATTTATGCCAGATACTAAGGTCTATAGTCCCTATTAGGTGTATAAAAATCAAGACCCTGAGCCAGCACGATAAAAAGATATGGGCAAATTTAGATTTTCGCGAAAACTTGTAAGTACCAAAATTTACCTTAATTTAACAACTTTTTTATTTTTCGGATTTTTTCCTTTGCTTGTGCTATAAGAGCTTGCTTATAACCAAAATTGACAATTCTAGGTAAACCGGAAGTACCCTATAGGTTTTGGGTCGAAAACCTATAGGGTACTTGCCGTTGACCTAGAATCATGAAATTTGGCAAGAAGCAAGGTATAATAGCACAAATAAAGGAAAAATTAAAAAAAAAAGTTGAAAATTAAAGGATGTCTTCATACATACATAGTTTTGGCCAGTTAAGATAGGCCTCTGAGTTATATGAGCCCTCATACAATTTAGAGGTCTAGCTTAATTGGTTCTTACTAAGGTTGGTACGGAAGCCTCGGTAGGCGAGTCCAACTCGACTTGGCCGGTTTTTTAGGGTTCCATAGTCCTGACATGGAACCCTTATAGTTTTGTCATGTCCGTCTGTCTATCCGAGGTTTTACTAAGAGACCGTTAATACTAGAAAGCTGTAATTTTGTAGGGGTATGTATATAAATTACGCCAACAAAGTGGTGAAATAAAATTTGGAAAAATATTTTTTTTAGGGTAGCTCCCCTACATTAGATGGTGGGATTTTTTTTTTCGTCGTCTACCCCATCGCGTGGGGTATCGTTGAATAGGTATTTTAAAATGACTTAAGGGTTGCTAATACTATTTTTCGATTGAATGCTCCATTTACGAAATATTAAACTTTAAAGTGCAAATTTTTGTTCCAGTAGACTGCTGGCTTGAAAAATCTGGAAAATTTCGTGATAATAGTGCATTTCATGAACTTTAAAGGAAAACTATAGCGGTTAAGATAAATTTATTAGTTTAGCAGTAATAGTTGTTGAACTTGGGTGTTGGATAATTTTGTACCAAATACAAAATCCTTAGAATAAATCCTTTTAAGTGACAAAGACGAAGTACCTAGTTGCTTGTTTATAACGGGTAAAGACGCATTGAATAACGGGCTACTACGGAACCCTACACCGCGCGTGGCCCGACACGCACTTGGCCGGTTATTATTATTTTTGATTTGTTCAACTCAATACTGTAGTAGATAACGAAAATGTAATAAAATCAAGTTGATTATAGTATATAGCTACCCAGGAGCATGGCTCCCATAAAATTTACCTAGGATGCTCCATCAGCTTTGATTCAGCAACACTATCAAATTAAATAATATCGTTAAAAAACTAAATAATCTGGCCAAGTGCAAGTCGGACTCGCACTCGTAGGGTTCCGTACCACACTACAGTATTTTATAAGATCGAGCAAAAAATACCACTATCATTTTTCGCCAGCAAAAAATTATAATTAATAAACATTTTATTTTTTATAACGCCATCTAACAAAGGAGTTAGGGATCGGCATTTAAATATAACGCCATCTATGTAGGTACGTTATATAGAAATGCCGAAAAAACTCGTTTTTGTATGGGGACCCCCTACTATTTTTAACTTTATTCTGTTTTTAGTATTTGTTGTTATAGCGGCAATAGAAATACATCATCTGTGAAAATTTCAACTGTCTAACTATCACGGTTCATGAGATATAGCCTGGTGACAGACGGACAGACAGACAGACGGACAGCGGAGTCTTAGTAATAGGGTCCCGTTTTACCCTTTGGGTACGGAACTCGAACCGACTTCAATGCCGCGCTATTCATTTTCAGTACCAATTCTGAGATGTTTATCTCAATATCTCTGGAGATACTTATCAGACCTCGATAAAATTACCATGGTACCACACTTGGGATATCTCCTTTCGAACAAAAAAAGAATAATCAAAAACGGTTCATAAACAACGAAGTTATCCGCGAACAAACATAAAAAAATATATATTGTATATACGGTCGAATTGAGAAACCTCCTCCTTTTTTTGAAGTCGGTTAAAAACTAAAATTATTGCTCTTGATTGACAATGTTTTGTCAACCAAATCAGAGGTAAAACCTGGATTAACACAGAATACTTTTTTTTTTTAAAGCCAGGTAAGCCTTTTTTGGAGAATTTTAATTGAGCTAATTTCTGGTGAAACATAAAAATAATAGCAAGTTTTGTTAATAAATGGAAATATTCAGAAATAGTACGGGTCCTTAACTTGAAATACGGTCCCATCCGGAAAAAGCATGAAACTTTGCATGCATGTAGCTTTCATAGATGTGATTCAATCACGATAAGGAAACAAGTCGAGGGATGATTGTTTACCCCCACTCCCCCCCTTTTATCTCCCTTATTCTGGTTTTCTTCATTTTCTACAAAAACGGTAGGACTGAGGTGTTTTCTTTCAAAGGACCAAATCATCGTCAATAGATTACCTACACCTTACGATACTATGTTTATAATGGGTAAGATTAATACTTTTTTAAATACATCCATCAACATTTTATAAAAATATGAAAAATCATACACTTTTTTATTTCTTGTTTGATTTATGGGAAAATGACAAGATTAATGATAAAATGGGCTATAGAGGTTAAATACCTTATTTATTGAGCTACAATATGACACCAAAATCATTATGGTAGAAGCATTGGTTCCCGTGTTATAGCTCACCGCGCTTGACTCCACGAAACAAGTATCACATTTTTTACCTTTATACAAATACTAGTCTTTAACTCCGCGAGTTCGCCCGCCGGCCCGCGTGTAATTAGGATTGCCAAAAAGGATAAAATATTAGCTTACGTGTTAACCCAGATCATAATCTATCTGAGTGCAAAATTTAATTCAAATCTGTTCAGCCGTTTCCCGGTGATGAGTAACAAGCAGACTCACAAACTCACATAAAAACATTCGCATTTATGATATTAGCAGTTTCACAATCCCTCAGTGTGATGTTGATTTGGAGCGGGACGAACGGCTAAGCGTGCCTTCCGAAGCACATCATCATCATTAACAGCTAGTATTCATCCACTGCTTGCCATAGGCCTCTCTTATGGCACGCCTCTGAGTTCGATCTTCAACTCCTTGTTTCCAACCATCCTTCCATCTAGCTGGAGGGCGTCCTTCCGAAGCACAGAAGCTGACATTTATTGGAGTAAGTACCAAGATTTAAGCAACTTAATAAAACTACCAGTAAAGTCGAACAACAAGTATATACTTTATTTTAATTAAATTCGCAGGAATCCCCCCGCATTTACAAAGGCCAGTACAGGGAAGTCCTGACTTTCTACAAATCGACCTTTAAAGCAGCTGCGGCAGGAGCACTTAGTCAACTCCTGTACGGATGCTGAGGTTTCTTTGTGTGTACTCCATAATGGAGTCCAAACACCGTCTTCTTTCTTCCATCCCCAATTCTCAAACTTGGGATATTCAGGGTTTGGTATTAAACTCTGACCCCAAATCAATCCCGCTTGTAAATATGCTCGTTTTATATGCTGTTGAAGGGCACCAAATGTTGGTGGCAGCCTATTCATGGCCCGTCCCCTGATGAATAACGACTTTCTAGCTTGGTTTATGTCTTCTTCATCGCTTGATTTGTCGTAACTCAGGATGACATTTTGCCAAAACATCCAAATGATGGGTTTCAATTTCATTTTCAGGTCGTGACAATGTTTCGAAGACTTTGGTTATTACAAACATATTTGTCTTTAGCAGTTTTTTCGTTTTCAAAATGAATTTAAAAAACCACGATTGATGACATAAAAGGGGGGAGGGTGGGGGGAAGAAGTCATTTTCGACGTGTTTCTATATCGGCATCGAAGCATTTATATGAAAGCTACATATATACCAAGTTTCATTCTTTCTTCCGGATGGGACCATAATTTTTTTTTGTTAGGACTAGTACCCGTACAAGGAGTTGACGAAACGTTCCTGCCGCAGTTTAGTTTAAGGTCAATGCCTATGTAGAAAGTCAGGGCACGTTTAGCCGGTGGTCCAGGTCATCAACACACTAATATCATAAATGCGAAAGTTTTTTGTGAATTAGTGAGTCTGTTTGTTACTCAGTCACGGGAAAATGGCTGAACAGATTTAAATGAAATTTTACACTCTGTTAGATTATGATCTGGGTTAACACATAAGCTAATATTTTATCCTGTTTGGCAATTCTAATTACACGCGGGCGAACTCGCGGAGTGAAAGACTAGTATTTGTATAAAGGTAAAAAATGTGATACTTGTTTCGTGGAGTCAAGCGCGGTGAGCTATAACACGGGAACCAATGCTTCTACCATAATGATTTTGGTGTCATATTGTAGCTCAATAAATAAGGTATTTAACCTCTATAGCCCATTTTATCATTACTCCTGTCATTTTCCCATAAATGGAACAAGAAATAAAAAGTGTATGATTTTTCATATTTTTATAAAATGTTGATGGCTGTATTTAAAAAAGTATTAATCTTACCCACTATAAACATGTATCGTTTTGTAGGTAATTTATTGACGATGATTTGGTCCTTTGAAAGAAAACATCTCAGTTCTACCGTTTTTGTAGAAAATGAAGAAAACCAGAATAAGGGAGATAAAAGGGGAGGGGGAGTGGGGGTAAACAATCATTCCTCGACTTGTTTCCTTATCGTGATTGAATCACATCTATGAAAGCTACATGCATGCAATGTTTCATGCTTTCTTCCGGATGGGACCGTAAAAAAGATTTTTGTTAGGACAAGGAGCCGTACTAAAAAAGAAAACTACGAACATAGCCTCGAAATTTGAATCTGCCCAAAATGTCAGTCACAATTTGAGTGAAAATCACCAGTGGTTGTTCCAGACCTTCAAGCGAGTTGCAAAACAACCAAACAAGTGTTTTAAGAGGATGTGAACTCAGTCCTGTAGCTACATAGTAGACCAAGTAATTATTCATTAAACTAACAGATAGCGCTAGGCTCCTTCAATTATTTGAAAATAAAAATAATTACATAACAATTTCGAGAATCTTGTCGCATTTCGAGTCTCGACTCGAAAGTCCCAGGAATTCGAGATATGAGACATCACGGGACCCAAACCCTATACATAATACATTTTAATGGAGATAGGGCACAACTAGTCTATACTAATATTATAAAGAGAGAACATTTGTATTTTTGTATTTTTGTATGTTTGTAATGAGTAAGCTCAAAAACTACTGAACCGATTTAAAAAATTCTTTCACTAATACATAGAATGGACTTTCGGAATGAAAATAGGCTATATATTATCCCGTTTAAATCAAAGGTACATTCGTGGAGACCTAATTTGCAACCTAAGTCGGCAAATAAACGGTCGAAAAAACACGTTTCTTACGAACGCTGCTTAATTAAAAAAAGATAGAAGAATATTTTCTATGCAAGAGTCGTACAACTTAATAAGACCTACAAAAAAGTCCGCGACAGCATATGTCTATCTCTTAAGGTTGACTCACAGTAACCATTTTAATCTTAAATTTTTTGTTAAAAAATATTACATAAATTCCAAGGCTATTTTCAAGCATATAGTATTAATCCTTATCCAAATAATTACGTTAATTAGCTTGGCCACATATTATAGATTAAAATTGTCCTTTACAGTATATAATTCAAATGAAAACTCTAGAAGATATCACGAATTTCACAAACACGCATTGCAAAATTAATAAAATATTTGCAGTGAAACCACAGATTAGGTCATAGTTACTACGAAAATATTATTATAAGCTTAGCTATGCTGTAGATCCCCACCGATCACAATCAATTTGAAGTCAATATAGTATAATAATATGATCTATTGTATAAAAGAATATTCATCTATATATATAATAATATAATATAATATTTTAAACCACCCCGACTGATCTATGTATAATAGCTTTTTCCAATGACTCTAAACACGACATTTAAAATCTGAGCTGTAAGTTGGTGAGGATTTGAGTATTCTGTAGAGTCCAGGAGGCTTCCATGTTCTTACAATATCGTTGAAGAAGAAGATTTTCGAATTGATCAGACCTATGAAAGTTGATTTCATAGCGCAATTAACTAGAAAAAAGCTCATAATTTTATAACGATTGAACGAATTTTCATGAATCAAAGCTAAGAAAACTCTCGATGAAGACATTTATCAAACAAAAAAAAAACGATCAATAATAAAAACAAAATCGGTTCATCCGGTTAGGTGCTAAGATGCTACAGACAGACACACAGATACACACGTTAAACGTATATTACCCCTACATTTTGCGTCGGGGAACGCCGTAAGGTTACGGCGGCAGATGTACTCCTTGGTGGTAAGCTACTTTTTGGTAGATTTAATGATTCCACTACCACTGTACGAAAACTCATGATTCATGAATGCACATAAAACTTTCATTGATAGGTATATAGCTAGGATTAGAACCAACGACTGTCGGGTCAGAATCAGGGTGACTATCCTTTACGCCAAAGGGCCGTCCAATATCAATACGTAAGTATTATAAAACAAAGTTCATCACTGCGTCTGTCTGTCTGTTCGCAATAATCTCAATAGCTACTGAACTGATTATCATGCGGTTTTCACCAATAGCCAGAGTGTTTATGAGGAAGGTTTAGGTGCATAATTCGTTAAGGTTTTGTGTAAATTGGATGAAATATGACGATGGTTATTAAATATGTTCATATTTTATATTCGATGCAACAAACTGATGCAAATTTTGTAGGCATATATGTTCTACCCGTGCGAAGCCGGGGCAGGCTGCTAGTATGTAATAAAAGTGATAATCATAAACACACATTGTAATCAAACCTGTTGTACATAGTCACCTTGTCATTAAATAAACATCATTATCAGGTGGCAAGATAATGTTAATTCAGAGAAGAGAGCAATGGTTCAGCTCTTGAACTTTTCCTTGAAGGTAGTCTCCAATTGGGACGATGCCAATCTGGTTAAGTTCAATGTTACTAAGACCCAGGGTGTCTTTTCCCTGCCAAACGGAGTTAATTTCAACTGGCTCCTACTTTAGAGATGTTTCTGTGCTGATAAATTACCAGCTTGAGCTTCTTGGCATCCCATAAACACCAACTCTCAATTTTAGCTTTTATATTGAATCTAAAGCCCAGCTAGCCTCCGAAAAGCTTGGAATTTTGTCTAAACTCTAAGGTGAGACAATACTTCACATCAGGGCAGTTGCTCAATCTCTACCAAGAGCAAGTCATGTATGGAGTACTGTTCTCACCTCTGGGATGTTTCTGCCAAATACCAGCTGGAGACACTGGAAGCTATTAAGAGTTTTTTATGAGATTCATTGTAGAGTGTGCTATGGAACTGCATAATTTGATTCCACCATCCCTATTCTATAATTAGACAACCAGGGATACTAAGAGGCGCCACCGTTTTATGGTAGATATACCATTTACACATACAAAGTGATTTGCTTCCTCTTTCATCATTAGTACTGCCGAGGAATAGAACTCCCTGCACGAGTCTGTGTTTCTGATTAGATACAACCACGGACGTTCCACCCAGTGGACACCTATTGTTGTATCACCCCCGCGCGAAACACATAGGCGCAATTTGGGATTTAAAATATCATCCTTGAGCGGCCACTTCAGTTTGGACCAAATACCAGACCCATACACATGCACAATTTTAATCGTTCAAAATACGAAAAAGCCGTTAAATTTTCCGAATTGCTCTATAAAGTGGTGTGGGAAATCCAGTAAATCATCAAATTTTACAAAGTACAACGTTTATTTTCACCGCTAAGTAAAATTCTATTCATTATTAACAATTTGTAAATAAAATTCATAGTTAAACATATACTGGTCATCAGATGCCCCGTGTATCAGTCTATCCCTTTCCTACAACGGCATCTTTATATCGTTCGTACTCGCTCCGCCCTTGTACGCTGCGGTACTTGTGCACTTTTAGTGATGTTTTTCTGTTGTTTTGTGAAAGTTATCGACATTGATTACTGATAGATACTGAAAATGCTCTATTCAACTATGTTATATGTATATATATGTTGTTAATCCAAATGATCCTACTGATGTACTTACTAAACGTGAAAGCTGGAATGTTTGTTTGTTTTGCTATTCAATCACGCCAGATAAGTACATAAATAAAGGTCAAGTAGATAAATAAATTTTAAGTTACTTGATGCGAGTAAATTACCAATTTAGTGGTAAGTAACAAGTTAGAATTTAGTGTGTAAGCAAGCAAACGAACATTTTTAGGGTTCCGTACCTCAAAAGGAAAAAAGGAACCCTTATAAGATTACTTTGTTGTCCGTCTGTCTGTCTATCTGTCCTTCCGTCTGTCAAGACCCCTATTTCTCAGGAATGCGTAAAGATATCAAGTTTAAAACTTATATCAAATACTCGGGTCTATGATCTCATATGGCTGTGAAAAAATTAAACTTGTAAGTCAACGCGATCAAAATATATGATCGTTTATGTTGCATGTATTTGCAAATTTTGCAATTTCACAAGGGAATCAAAACCTAGAGGGTACTTCCCGTTGACCTAGAATCATGAAATTTGGCAAATCCAGTAACCAGCTATATTTCATATGACTGATGAAATTATCGATAATGACGAGGTGGTGTCACGTTATCCCAGCACTAAGCATGATTTATTGCTATGAGTCAAATTAAAGTTGTCCAATCACAGCGCTGTATTACCTATAACCCCCCCGCAAACATTTTCACTCGCGAATTAGTTCATAGTTTTTCTCATGTGGAGTACACTGGGTGGTACGTCCATGGATACAACTTAGCTGTCCTCAAGTCCAGGTATCTTTTGGGTAAGCATGCTACACCATTGACCACATCATAACTAACATCAGGTGAGATAGTGTCATTTTCATCATTTTTGCATAAAAAAGTAAGGAGAGAGCACCTGTTTCACAATAATGGAACATAACTACATTAACTACTAACTACAACTATTTATTATTTAATTTACATGTTGAGCATACCTGACGTAAGACCAAATCCAAGAAGATACGCCAATCGCTGTGTTGTATTCTTTCCATTGTCTGGAGTAGCAATAAGTGCTAGCATGAGACCAACACCGATGATGGTGGACAGAAACCCAGCCTGGAATCTTGTGAACATATCCACATACACTCCGACTGATGCCGAGGCGCATGTCATCATCAATGTACCATAAACATTTTTCAAATGCTGCCGCACTGGAGCTTCCCTAAAACATTCACAGGCCTTAAGTACGAGAATAGTAGACAATAGCACATATTATGAGGTCACAAAACATTATTGTAATGAAATTAAAACAACACGCAGTTTAATGCCCTACATTAGCAAAGTGTGGCAGGTTCTAGAAAAGCAAAGATATCTTTTGATGACATTCATGTACCCATAGGCGAAAATCACGAAGCCTAATGAATTAATAACGTGTAAACCATAAAAATACTTACAGCCGATTCTGAAAGCTGTTAATGAAAGTCTGGATATTGGGAGTCATGTTTCGTTTGGAGGGTGAATCTAAAAATAATCAGTATGCTAGCTACGTGTAGACAGCACAGACTCAGAGCCGTATACTATTATCCTTTATCAAATCACTTTCAATGTATCAATCACTTTATTATTAATTTCGATGACGCAATCGCGTAAAGTAAATGTACAAACAACACGTCAGCGATCTTAATTTCACATTGAAACAATGAATTTACTTTTTTTCTACTTGTTTTTGTAGGTCTTTACTAGTGATGTTGCGATATCGATAGTCTATCGATAGTATCGCTATCGTGATACTATCTATCGTGGCCACAGTGACTAAACTATAGAGATTTGGGTAGCGTGGCCACATGAGATAGAAAATTGTAACATAACCATATATGTATTTAGAACCCAGTGATACATAGCAAAATAGGTCATAGTTCGTTAAGCTAAAAACGGCTAACTACGTTACTGACCCTGTAAAAACCGACACGCACTGAGAGAGGGAAATATTATAGCTTTGTCATTTTCCGTTACATAGAATAACTCTATAGTATATCCTCTTTTATGGGGGAAAGAGACAGAGCTACCCGCGGTCTATTCTTTTCTCTGTCTACGATCGTGGCCTAGAAAATCAGTCGTACTATCGATAGCCCTATCGAAACTATCGACTCTTGACGATACTCGTTAGTATTATCAATCAATATCCCATCCCATCCAGTCATAGTATATCAAGGCGGCAATAGCCCAATCAAGGCGGCAATAGCCCAACCACGGCGGCAATAGCCCAATGTATAAGGTGTCGGACTGGCGATCGAGAGGTCGTGGGTTCGATCCCCACCCCACCCATTGCACTATTGACGTGAAACCACTCCAGGCACAAGCATATTTAGCTTAGTTGGAGGGGTTAACAAGAATACTAGTAATGTGCAACCCACATTGCGAGTAATCTTTTTAATAATAAAAAAAAAGAAAAAAAAAAAAAACTATATCAATATCGATATTTAAAAATGAGTAATAATACTGCTCAGGATCAATAGTATCGATACTATCGATAGTATTACTACAAAAACTATTAATATTATCGATAGAATTAATTTCTATAGTATCGATAATATCGATAGGCGAACATTTTACGATAGTTTTGCTTGATGACAAAACATAGTCACGCGCTACCGTGTAGAAATATTCGGGTGATATTATTTACCTTAGAGGGTAAATAGATGTATAGTGTCCTGTGTTACCGACCAGGTGTCGTTTTATTCCCAGTCAATAGGATCGAAAATACGTCGATAATTACTAAACCAATACTATCGATACTATCGCAAGGTGTCGATAGGTCATAGAGAGTATCGACTATTTTGACACGATACTATCGTATTTCGATAGTATACGATACAATACGATAGTATTGACAAAGTTTAATAGTATTGCCTAATTTTTTCTATCTATAGTATCGCTAATATTGCAGCATTTCGATATTTTCGATAGCACTATCGCACTATCGACTATTTTTCAAGGTCAACTATCGATAGCGAAACTATCGACTATTGCAACAACACTGGTATTTACTCTTTAGTCTCGATCTCTCGATGCTACGTCACTCACAGTCACAGTTCCGGCCACAGATTACTATATGGGTAGGACCATAGAGAAGGTATATATTAATATAATATACTCTGTCTACGGGTAGGGCACAGGGACAATTATTATACTCATAGGTAGGGCATAAAGTAGCAAATCTAGCATAAAGTTTTGTCTAGGGGTAGGGTATACTACCGCAAACGCCACGGATAAAGACAGAACTAGAGTCTATTCTCCATGCTATACACAATACACTATATATATATACTAGCAGCCCGCCCCGGCTTCGCACGGGTAGAACATATATGCCTACAAAATTTGCATCAGTTTGTTGCATCGAATATAAAATATTAACATATTTAACAATCATCGTCATATTTCAACCAATTTACACAAAACCTTAACGAATTATGCACCTAAACCTTCCTCATAAACACTCTGGCTATTGGTGAAAACCGCATGATAATCCGTTCAGTAGCTATTGAGATTATTGCGAACAGACAGACAGACGCAGTGATGGACATTGTTTTATAATACTTACCTAGTCATATTGGACGGCCCTTTGGCTTAAAGTATAGGTACCCTGATTCCGAGGGTCGTTGGTTCTAATCCTACCTATATACCTACCAATGAAAGGTTTTATGTGCATTCATAAATCATTGATTTCGTGGGAATCTTTCGTAGAAATCTACCAATAATTAAGATAGTTTAAAAACTAAAACAACTGACTTCAATGCCCCGCGAGTCAATTTCAGTAGCAAGTTTGAGACGTTTATCGTCATATCTCTGAAGATACTTATCACATTTCAATGAAATTACAATGGGTCTACCTCGGAAACGTACCCTACCGATTACAAAAATAATCATTCGAATCGGTTCACAATTGAAGGAGTAATCGCGTAACATACACACACAAAAAAGAAAGAAAAAAGAAACATACAGACGAATTGAGAACTTCCTTCTTTTTGGTAGTCGGTTGAAAAGTAGCTTACCACCAAGGAGAACATCTGCCGCCGTAACCTTACGGCGATTCCCGACGCAAAAAGTAGGGGTATTATTAGGGGTTTAACGTTTGTATCTAAGTGTCTGTCTGTAGTATTTTAGCACCCAACCGGATGAACCGATTTTGATTTAAAGTAGGGCTATTATACGTTTAACGTGTGTACCTTTGTGTCTGTCTGTAGCATCTTAGCACCCAACCGGATGAACCGATTTTGATTTTATTATTGACAGTATTTTTTAATTTGATAGATGTCTTCATCGAGAGTGTTCTTAGCTTTGATTCATGAAAATTCGTTCAATCGTTATAAAACTATGAGTTTTAATCAACTTTCATAGGTCTGATCAATTCGAAAATCTTCTTCTTCAACGATATTTAAAAGAACATGGAAGCATTGACCTGATCTCCTGGACTCTACAGAATACTCAAATTCTTACCAACTTACAGCTCAGATTTTAAATGTCGTGTTTAGAGTCATTGGAATGCTTTTAATGAAAATATTATACATAGATCAGTCCGGGTGGTTTAAAATATTATATTATATATATACATCAATTATATTTTATACAATAGATCATATTATTATACTATATTGACTTCAAATTGATTGTGATCGGTGGGGATCTACAGAAAAGCTAAGCTTATAATAATATTTTCGCAGTAACTATGACCTATTCTGTGGTTTCACTAAAAATATTTTATTAATTTTGCGATGCGTGTATGTGAAATCTGTGATATCTTCTAAAGTTTTCATTTGAATTATATACTTTAAAGGAAAATTTTAATCTATACTAATATTATAAAGAGAGAACATTTGTATTTTTGTATGTTTGTAATGATTTGGCTCAAAAACTACTGGACCGATTTAAAAAATTCTTTCACTTATATATAGAATAGACTTTCGAGATGATAATAGGCTATATATTATCCCGTTTAAATTACGAGGTACATTCGTGGAGACCTAATTTGCAACCTAAGTCGACAAAAAAACGGTCGAAAAAACACGTTTCTTACAAACGCAGCTCAATTGAAAATAGATAGAAGAATATTTTTATGCAAGAGTTGTACAACTTAATAAGACCTACAAAAAAGTCCACGACAGCATATGTCTATCTCCGAAGGTTGACTCACAGTAACCATTTTAATCTTTAATTTTTTGTTAAAAAATATTACATAACTTCCAAGGCTAATTTCAAGTATATAGTATCAATCCTTATGCAAATAATCACGTTAATTAGCTTGGCCACATATTAGAGATTAAAATTGTCCTTTACAGTATATAATTCATATGAAAACTCTAGATGATATCACGACTTTCACATACACGCGTCGCAAAATTAATAAAATATTTGCAGTGTAACCACAGATTAGTTCATAGTTACTGTGAAAATATTAATAAAAGCTTATCTATTCTGTAGATCCCCACCGATCACAATCAATTTGAAGTCAATATAGTATAATAATATGATCTATTGTATAATATGATCTATATACCTATATAATAATAAAATATTTTAAACCACCCCGACTGATCTATAAATAATCTTTTCATTAAAAGCGTTCCAATGACTCTTAACACGTCATTTAGAATCTGAGCTGTAAGTTGGTGAGGATTTGAGTATTCTGTAGAGTCCAGGAGGCTTCCATGTTCTTACAATATCGTTGAAGAAGAAGATTTTCGAATTGATCAGACCTATGAAAGTTGATTTCATAGCGCAATTAACTAGAAAAAAGCTCGTAGTGTTATAACGATTGAACGAATTTTCATAAATCAAAGCTAAGAACACTCTCGATCGAAGATATCTATTAAACAAAAAAAAACTATCAATAAGAAAATCAAAATCGGATCATCCGGTTGGATGCTAAGATGCTACAGACAGACACACAGATACACACGCTAAACGTATAAACCCATACTTTTTTCGTTACGTTAAGGTTAAGGCGGCAGATGTTCTCCTTGGTGGTAAGCTATTTTTCAAACGACTTCCAAAAAGAAGGAGGTTCTCAATTCGCCTGTATGTTTTTTTTGTGTGTGTATGTTACGTGATTACTCCGTCAATTGTGTACCGATTCAAATGATTCTTTTTGTAACGGTAGGGTACGTTGTCGAGGTGGTCCCATTGTAATTTCATCGAGATGTGATAAGTATCCCTAGAGATATGACGATAAACGTCTCAAACTTGCTACTGAAGTTAATTATTGGTAGATATAATGATCCCACTACCTCTGTACGAAAACCCATGATTCATGAATGCACATTAACTTTCATTGGTAGGTATATAGCTAGGATTAGAACCAACGACCCTCGGAATCAGGGTAACTATACTTTACGCCAAAGGGCCGTCCAATATGACTAGGTAAGTATTATAAAACAATGTCCATCACTGCTTCTGTCTGTCTGTTCGCAATAATCTCAATAGCTACTGAACGGATTATCATGCGGTTTTCACCAATAGCCAGTGTGTTTATGAGTAAGGTAATATAATATAATTCGTTAAGGTTTTGTGTAAATTGGTTGAAATATGACGGTGATTGTTAAATATATTAAAATTTTATATTCCATGCAACAAACTGATGCAAATTTTGTAGGCATATATGTTTTACCCGTGCGAAGCCGGGGCGGACTGCTAGTCTATAATATGGGGCCAAGGTAATTAACGTTAAAATTATTTGGATAATGATTATCATTACCTATATACTTGAAAATAGCCTTGGAAGTTTTGTAATATTAAAAAAAAAAGAAGATTTAAATGGTTACTGTGAGTCAACCTTAAGAGATAGACATATGCTGTCGTTGACTTGTTTGTAGGTCTTATTAAGTTGTACAACTCTTCCATAGAAAATATTCTTGCATCTGTTTTCAATTGAGCAGCGTTCGTAAGAAACGTGTTTTTTCGACCGTTTTTTAGTCGACTTAGGTTGCAAATTAGGTCTCCACGAATGTACCTTTGATTTAAACGGGATAATATATAGCCTATTTTCATTTCGAAAGTCCATTCTATATATTAGTGAAATATTTTTTTAAATCGGTCCAGTAGTTGTTGAGCCAAATCATTACAAACAAACAAAAATACAAATTTTCTCTCCATATAATATCAGTATAGAAGTATATATACAGTTATATCTGTAGTGCATACCATAGAGTAACTTCTTATACTGCAGGCCTATCATGAGATTAGGCTGAATGAACAAAATGAACTAAATGACGGGGCGCCCGTATCACGATAACCATTGATTGAACGAAATGAATTAAATGACGGGGACGGAGCTATACAGCCTTAGCCTACATAGCTGCGTCTCCGTCATTTCCTTCATTCAATAGGTTTCGTGATCATCCTCGGTGGGGGGACTAGTCTAGGCTGTATAGCTCTGCCATCTCTGTCATGCTCGTTCATTTCAAAAATTTCAAAATAGTAATCTGTGATTTCAAAGTTTAAAAGCCATAAGAAGAAGAAGAAGAATGTTTTCAATCCCTGTCAAATCAAACTTTGTGATACCATACTGCAACTACTCAGGTGTCGCTGACCCACCGGAGGGTCGAGACAAATTACAAGCTATTCCGTAAAGCTTCACTGGCCCACCGGTGGGTCTGCCTACCCAAACTTTTTATTCTATATTTACAGCGCATAATATTAGAAATTGTTACCAGTTTTTGGTCTTAGACGCTTGATGAAAAAATATGAAATGCCATGTAGAACTTTGGGACCTCCGGGAAATTTCCCGGGATATCCCAGTTACTTGTTATGTGTGCCAACCCTATCTACTGCTGCTTAGATACTGAGACAGGAAGCGGGATGGCACTTGTAGTTCCGGCGTTTTGCGACTGGTGCGCAAAACCCGGTGGAGAACAGAGTGATGTCTCTCTTAAAGATTTTATAAGAAGGTGTACTTAGCTTTGTTATAGAATAAAAGAAAGAAAGAAAAATCATTTATTTGACATAACACATTAAAATACTTACTAAAACAATGAAACAAGAAAAAACAAGAAACAATGTGAGGTTTTTATGTGCGCTCTTCACAGTGGCCCTCCGGTGAAGGAAAAACATCGTTAAAAAACCAACAACCCCCGCATGGTGGTAGGACACTATCTGGTGTCCGCCTGGCCAGCTACCACCCTCAAGTTAGAAAAATCTGTCACGAAACATCTAATGTGTTCCGGCAGCTATCCTTGAGAGCCAGTTCCCATTCTAGGCCTAGCGTGCTTACCATCTTCGACCGCATCATCACTTACCAACAGGTGAGATAGTGGTCAAACGCTAGCCTATAACGTATAAAAAAAAAAAAAAAAAAAAAAAGGTGTCAAAAAGGCTTGTCTCAGCACATTATGTCTAGATTTACACCTGGACGCTGATTTTCAGACAAGCCTGCGGGTGATGAAAAAAATGCGAAAATATTTGTAAATAAAATAATAAAAATAAATAATAAATTGATACATAGATAAAATAGGTACACTTAGATAGATATTAAATATAAATATATTTAATAATAATATTAAATATAGATATTAGATACTAAATATATGTATAAAAAATTTATATGTCGGAGCGAAAAAATATAATAAAACTTATAAATATGTATTTTAGGTTAATTAGGAAAGGAACAACATTTGGAGGCTTTTAATTTAGAAAGGAATAGCTGGGTCATTTGGAAGGCAGAACTAAATAAATAAAATTATTAAGATGAGCGAGAATATATTGTATATGTCTTATATGATCGACATATCTATCGTTATCGACGGTCCCGGGTAGATATTAGTCCAAAATGACCGTCATTATGCTCTGGGCTTTCCTATGTAAGCAAACGCAGTATCACAGAACTTTTGTATTCGAAGAAAAGAAATTATTGTAACTAGGGTCTTTTAAATTGTTAAACACAATCCAAAATTTCATCGTCCCGACGGGACTTGAACCCGCAACCTCCGGAATGGGTTTTTTAATCGACCATCACAAATTGAGGTGATAATTGTTACTGCATGGCCTCGATGCTTCTCAATCTTGGCTCATGCTTTAATAGCTAGTTATTTCTCTAAGTATTTTTACATTAATATCTTGCCGATTTGGGCAAGAGAAATATATTAACTAGTGAAAAATAATGTCAAAATCCTTAACAACCAATTCTACCATCGACATATGAAAACATTCAAATCTGTCGGATGAGAAAATTAAGACGTCATCAAAGAGTTCGAACATCATACAATAAGGCGAGGTCGCCACAGAACTATATTTTATTTCCCGCGCAATGAAAACTAGCAAAAAGGTGACGCCTTAGGTCGACCATAGACGCCATTTTGACGCTTAGAATTCTGACGCTAGATTGTGTTTTGAAATTTTATTTTCTGTTGGTGAATTTTAGTTTTTATTATATATCTAGTGTAAATTCTATTCATTTGTGTTTTGTGAATCTATCTTAGCTATTGAATTCTAGAAATATTATCGTACTTGTGTGATCGTCGGGTTTTATAACCTTCTAAAGTATTGACCAAGCAACGGTAGTTCCATCGTTATCGATGTTTTTGCCGACACGGCACATCACTTGGGTTTTTTTTGTTATGTTGGTCAGGTAGAAGGAGAAGAAGCAGAAGATTATTTCGCTGCTATGCTGGCTACTATGAAAGCCCCGTGTTTTGACATTTCGCTATTTGGTCAGTTTGCTCTATGGGAGTCCCGTCCCGACTCTTCGTAGTGGTTATATCTGTGGTTATATTATATTCTCTTTGAATCTTTCAAACTTTGTGATACCATACTGCATAACCTTAATGTCTGGTTTGAATCACATATTAATTTTATAAATTATCAATGTAAACACGTAATTTTTCTTTGAAAAAAGTAAAATGGGCAAGAAAACTAAAGTAGGAAAGCAACGAAAAGACAAATACTATCAACTCGCTAAAGAAACAGGTAAAATTGTAAGATATTGGATTGAATTGCCGTAAAAAAGTTTTGTTGGCTATTTCATTGTAATAATAGTGTTTTATGAATGTTATTAGAATTGCATTAAAGAACTGTCCATGGTAAATGAATAAAAACAACAAATAATACTGGCGTGTGTGTTTTGTATCATCAATAAGCATGTGCATTGTGCACCTTTTGCTGCTGGCTGATCAACACATTTATCAGCTCTGTTCCACCTGCCATCTACCCTTCTAGCCAAGCGCAATTTAATTTTAGTTACATGATTCTTATTCCAATATACTACTACTACCCTAAGTCTAGAGCTGGTTCTTAATAATTAGAATTTGTTTTTGATGCCTATATGACTTGCTTCATGACTTTTCAGTTTTCCATATATATCTTTGATCAAATCATAGTTTACCACTAATCGAGATAGTGGTCAAACGCTAGCCTTTAAGATAGATAGATGAATACTTTATTGCATACCAATCAACACATAATCTAAGACAAGGTAAAACTAATTAGGTGTGCAATGGGCGGTCTTATCGCTTATTTGTATAACTGATAAGTGAAGCAATACTGGTCTAACTATTCTACTAATTAATACATGCGCTCTTCCTAATTGGTTCATAATGAAAGAGTGCGAGATATGGATGTGTATTCTTATGTTACGTTCAAAACTCTCTTTCTCTTTCATTATGTTAGATTCAAAACATTTTATAGAAGAAAGTTGTATGTGCATATTTTGCTGTCATGCTATTGCTTTGTGAGACTGCTACTGGACTTTTGACTAATACTGTACATAATTATAAATTTTTTTAATGCATTACAGTCCAGCAATAAGTAATGATATTGTCATCATCATCATCATAATCAACCGGTATCAGTCCACTACTGGACATAGGCCTCTCCCAAGTCACGCCACTGAGCCTGATCTTCGGCCCTTTGTTGTCACTGCCCACCGCTTTGGGAATGTTGTCGCTCCACCTGGTCACAGGGCGTCCTAGCTACGTTTACCGATTCGCAGTTTCCACTCTAGAACCAATCATCCCCAATGGTTATAGGTCCAACGATCTGCCCACTGCCACTTCAGTTTGCTCTTGTTTTGCTATTGCATAGCTTTCTCCATAGCTCGCTGAGCGACTTTAAATTGGTGGACCAGTTGAATTGTGAGTGTCCACATCTCGGCTCCATATGCCATCACAGGTAGGACGCACTGGTTTAAGAGTTTTGTCTTTGGACACTGCGGTATAGGCGACGACAAGACTCGACGAAGTTTTCCAAATGCTGCCCAGCCCAGCTGAATTCTTCTCTGAATTTCCTTGTCGAAGTTGTGTTTGCTTAGTTGGAGCGTCTGCCCTAGGTAAACATACTTAGTGACAACTTCGAGTGGGATTCCATCTATGGCAATCGGTTCCGGAACAACATTCTCTTTGTACATGACTTTGGTTTTATCCAAATTCATCCGGAGACCGATGCAATGAGAAGAATCAGCTAGGCCATTCAACATCCTTTGTAGGTCCTGCAGCGTCTCTGCCATAATGACGATTTCATCTGCGAATCGTAAGTGAGAGATGTACTTGCCGTTGATGTTAATGTCACAATCTTTCCAGTCCAGCGTCTTAAACATATCCTCCAAGGCGTTAGTGAACAGTTTTGGGGATATGACGTCCCCCTGTCTCACTCCTCGATGCAGGTGGATATTTTTAGTTTGCTGGTTCTGTACTTGTACAGTCATCATTGCGGCATTATACAGACATCTCATCACTTCGATATATCGCCAGTCGACTTGGCAACGCTGCAAGGACTCCAGAACAGACCAGGTTTCAATTGAGTCGAAGGCCATCTCATAGTCTACAAATGCTAAGCACAGGCGCCGATTGTACTCTTCGGTCTTCTGCACAATCTGCCGCACCGTGTGGATGTAGTCCTTGGAGCCATAACCGCTTGGAAACCCGGCCTGTTCCGGAGGTTGGAACTCGTCGAATCTTCGCGCAAGACGGTTTGTGATGACCCTTGAAAACAGCTTATAGACATGGCTGAGAAGCGAAATCGGGCGGTAGTTTTTCAAGAGCGTTTTGTCTCCTTTTTTTAAAAACAAAACCACCATGCTTCTATTCCATGCCTGTGGAGTTCTCCCAAGTAGAAGGTCTGCAGATGAGTTTTTTTATGCTTATAAACAGGGTTCGAGGATATATATCAATGGATATATATCCTATATATATCAAGACATATATCCTATATATATCAAGATATATATCCGATATATATCTGATATATATCAAACTGGACTTGACGATATATATCAAATATTTTTTTTATAATATATTGTAATACAAAATTGGTTTAAAAAATTAATATTATTTAGTAATTTTTAGCGTTTGTTACTGTATCTACTATTTCTACTTCCTATTTTATGTTTTTTAGTTTATTTTGCCTTATCTCAAAGAAGATTTTATGTTTTGGTTTAATTTGTCCGATTTCAAGTACATAAAAATAAATAAAACATTGTAGTTTTTATTTCATAATTTTAGTATGTTTATGTAGCACATATGGAAATTATATGTATGTATGTATGTATTCATAAATAATACAATAAAATAATTTTTCTTGTATTATTGCTCTTGTATAATTGGCTTTCATACAAAATTGATATATATCAAACTTGATATATATCCGATATATATCATAAATATCCGATATTTTGATATTTATAATAAATATCGGATATTTTCGAACCCTGCTTTTAAACCTTTTTAATTGCTTAAATCTTATGAATATTTACAGCAGTCCGTTTAATTTAAATCGCAAATTATTCTATAATGTTGTCACTATGTCAATTCACTTAAAAACTAAATAAATCCCTTTTTTAAAATTTTTCACATGTTGTAATAGCCTGTATTTCCTCCCCTGATGACTTCCTGTATCTGGTCAGGCATGGTCTGGATGATGTTTCTGATGTCCATTTGTGATATGGCATCCCTAGTTGCTAGCGCTTAATTTCGAAGCTCGTTGAGAGTGTGTAGGGGATTGGAACCGGCTGGGGATGTCCTATATGTGCTTTATCCGATAGAGCACATCTGGGACATGCTCAATAGATATAATACACGATAGAGCACATCTGAGACATGCTCAATAGATATAATACACGATAGAGTCTATCGGGTTTAAGTCAGGGCTACGAGCTGGCCACTACAACTTTTGAATCCCAACTTCTTGAAGGTAATCTTTTAAACACCGTGTAATGTGGGGCCTTGCTTTTTGCGTATAAAAAAAAAATTGTCATACCCAATGAAACCGGAATATGGCATAACATGGCCATGCAGGATCTCTTTGGTGTATTGAGTAGCATGTAGCCAATTATCGACGACCACTAACTCCGTACGAGCATAAAAATTTACCTCCCCAAACCATTATGGAGCCGCCGTGAAAACTCACTGTTTGTTTAGTTGTATTGGGTAGGTATCGCACAACACTTCTTTTCCACACTCTTTCTTGATCATTTAGAGCTCGTAAAGCTATTCGGCACTTATCTGTAAAGAGCACACTGGCCCCACTGCTCTTGTGTCCTGTTGGCATGTCCTCAAGCTAATTGAAGACGTGCCACTCAGTGGTGTCTAAGGAGTTCAGGGTCGCGCACTAGCCTACGACCTTTTAAACTGACTTCCTCCATTCGTCTTCTGACTGTACGCTTACTTACATTTATGCCTCTGACGTGTTAGAGCCGCTCCCGTATCTCAAAGACCGAAGGGAAGTTGTTTTTCAATATCTCTAAGACAATGAACCGGCCATTTTGAGCTGATGTGCATCTTGTTTCTCCACTGCCTGTTCTTCGAGTGTAATTACCCGTCTTCTGATATAGTGTCAAGGGGTATTGCATAAATGAACGTGGTACATTCAATACAGTAGCCACTTTACGCTGTGCTAGTCCTTGGTCGTACAATGCAATGGCTTACGCGACCTGTTCTGCTGTTACGGGTTTTTTTTCTTTCTAAAGCACGGTTAAACATCCGAAAGCAGCCACAAAACCTCAAAACTGGATTAATTTTAAACCAAACTTTTAAAAACATTTTAAGTGTAAACTTCGTCCTCATCGGTAAATCGTCCCATTATGACTAAATTTTAAAATGTGGTGTCTAAAGGCACTCTACCTTGATGAATGTAATACTCTCTTGAACTAAAAGCAAACATTATTTGACATATCGTCATAAAAACACTAATTTAAAACACTTCAAATGTTTGTGGACGTAAAATAAGGGTTTGGCCAAGATTCCGTGCCACTGAGTGTAGTTTATAATGTGATTGGGTTTTTATTTGAAGTTATTTCATTAAATTAAATTAAAAAATATATTACTACCTTTATTGTCATATCATCAGGTTGAATAAGCTTTATATTTCAGGATACCGTTCTAGAGCTGCTTTCAAATTGATCCAGCTTAACAGAAAGTTTGGTTTCTTGCAAAAGTCACGAGTATGCATCGATTTGTGTGCTGCCCCGGGAGGATGGATGCAAGTTGCTCACCAGAACATGCCTGTCTCCAGCATTGTCATAGGTGTAGACTTATTTCCTATAAAACCAGTGCCGGGCTGTATCGGACTCACTGAAGATATAACAACAGAAAAATGTAAAACGGCTATAAAAAAAGAGATCAAAACGTGGAAAGCAGATGTAGTACTAAATGATGGAGCTCCCAATGTGGGTTTGAATTGGATTCATGATGCATACCAGCAAGCCTGCCTCACCCTCAGCGCCTTAAAGCTGGCAACAAACTTTCTCCGAGAAGGTGGATGGTTTGTAACCAAAGTTTTCAGATCCAAAGATTATCATGCTCTACTGTGGGTTTTGAAACAGTTTTTCAAAAAGGTTCACGCTACTAAGCCGCAGGCTTCACGTAATGAGTCATCAGAAATCTTTGTGGTCTGTCAAGGCTACATTGCACCTGATACCATCGATCCAAAGTTCTTAGACGCCAAACATGTGTTTGAAGACTTGGACATAGTGAAGAAACAGCACACTAACTTACTGCACCCAGAGAAACAGAAGAAAGCTAAAGCTGAGGGCTACAAAGAGAATGACTACACAACCCACCATAAAGTTATGGTCTCAGAATTCCTAAAAGAGGAGAGTGATCCTCTTGATTTACTTCAAGGATGTTCTCAGGTACTTTTTTAACTTTAATATTTTAGTTCTATACTCCGAAATATGCGAAAAGTTTCATTGAAATATTTTTTAAATTGTATTTTCAGATTGTATTTGATGATAAAACTGTGGAAGCCCACCCAAAAACTACTCCTGAAATAAAGGAATGCTGCATAGATATCAAAGTGCTTGGCCGGAAAGATTTGAAAGCATTACTATCATGGCTGAAGCACATGAAAGAATGGAAAGTGCCCACAAAGGTATAAGTTTTGCACCTATTTTACCATATCTAATACTATAAGAATCTTTGTCCTGACATACTGACTGACTGACTGACAGACAACGCACAGCCTAAACCGCTGGTCGTAGAGATTTGAAATTTGGAGGGTATATTTGTCTTAGTAGGGGTGTACTAAGAAAGGATTTTCCAAAATTCACCTCTTAAGGGGATGAAATGGGGGTTCAAAGTTTGTATGGAAAAACAAGATTAGATAGTCTTTTCTATCCGAAACTTCATACAAGTCCAGTATAAAAGTAAGTAAATACCTGTTTCAGGTTTTTTTGAAAATCCACCCCTAAGAGGGTGAAATGGGGTAACAAAGTGAGAGTGGAAAATCAATATTGTTTCGGATTTAGCTGAAATTTGGCATGCAGATAGTTATAACGACGTTAATTCCCTCTGAAAAATGATTTTCTAAAATTCACCCCTTAAGGGGATGAAACAGGGGTTCAAAGTTTATAAAGAGAAACAAGATTAGATAGTTTTTTCTATTCGAAACTTCACACAAGTACTTCAGTAAATAAATAAGAAAATACATGTTTCAGGTTTTTTTGAAATTTCACCCCAAAGAGGTTGAAGGGGGGTAACAAAGTCTGAAATCAATATCGTTTCGGATTGCGCTGAAATTTGGCATGCAGATAGTTATTTTGACGTAGGTTTCAAAGTTCGTATAGGGTTTTTATTCGACATTTCACACAAGTAATTCTGTACATAAATAAGTAAATACGAGTTGACGACTTCTTCAAAATGCCACCCTCTGGGGTAACAAAGTCTTAAAAACAATATTGTTTCGGATTGCGCTGAAATTTAGAATGCAGATAATTATTATGACGTAGGTATCCGCTTAGAAAGGATTTTCAAAAAATTCCTCCCGGATACGGAACTGGGATTCAAAGTTTGTATGGCGAAACAAGATGAGATAGTCTTTCAGGCTTTTTCGAAATGCCACCCCTAAAAGGGTGAAGTGGGCTAACAAAGTCTGAAATCAATATTGTTTCGGATTGCCCTAAAATTTGGCTTGCAGATAGTTATTTTGACGTAGGTATCCGCTAAGAAAGGATTTTTCAAAATTCCCTCTTTAAGGGGATGAAACGGGGTTTCAAAGTTTGTATGGAGAAACAATATTAGATAGTTTTTTCTATTCGAAACTTCACACAAGTGCTTCAATAAATAAATAAGAAAATACGTGTGTCAGGCTTTTTGAAATGCCACCTCTAAAAAGGTGAAGTAGGGTAACAAAGTCTGAAATCAATATTGTTTCGGATTGCGCTGAAATTTGGCATGCAGATAGTTATTTTGACGTAGGTATCCGCTAAGACAGGATTTTTCATAATTCACTCCTTAAGGGGATGAAACGGGGGTTCAAAGTTTAAACCGCTTTGGCTTTTACTTCTTTGATGTCTTTTATGATGGAAAGGTTTTTACAAAATAAAAGTTTTAAGTAAATAAAAGAAGTTTAACGCGGGAACTTCTAGTTTTAATATATTTTTTAAAATATTTCTACAAAAATATATGTTTATCATTGAGGTATAATACCTAGAGCTGCTATCTCTAAATAAAATCAGTAAAATATTGTCCAAGTGTTGTCATTATACACAAATTATTGAGCATTTTATTGTGCTAAGAAAATAAAAATTATCAGAAATAAAATAGAAACACTGTTGAAACATAAATTGGTCATAAAATATATATAGGTGTATGAAACCATCCCTTTTACGCTACTTGTACTACCATCTGCTGTTATAACCTACAGAAAGTAGGTTTTAAAACAACGCTTGCTCGGAAGCTAGGCCGAAAATTCGCTATGTGTGCGGAACTGCTCTGTGTTTACTTGCCATGTCAGACACACAGACGCACTTATAATGTTGCCAGTAAGAATGACTTTTAGCTGAAAGTTGGGTAAAGATGATTCGTGATTTTTGCATAGGTATCGTTTCTAAGTCTGAGAAGTGAACTTTTCATCATCATCTTTATTTTTAATTGCGGTTAAATCTGTTACATACTTACTTATTATACATAAACCTCATACAAACATACATACAATACACACTCGAAAAATATAACCTTACTTGAGCAGTCAGGTAATAATATATTCACAATCGACGAAGATATTGTAGAACTGTTCGAGACGACCCTAAACAGAACCTAAATAAGTGGTAATTAACAGAACCTACTAAAAAACTAAATTATTCATTATTATAGGTAAACAAGTAAAGTTTAGTTTACGGTATATTATGTACCTATTTTTTTTTGTAGTTATAGTAAATTAAAGAAAATTTGGTAAAGAATGAGTAAATTTAATTGGGCCAATTTTACACGCACTCATTTGGCAACACTCCGCTCGTACTCAGAGCTATAGACCGCGGGGCTCGCTGGATGCAAAATCGGTCGTGCAAGTCCAGCAAACAATTAATAATTATTATCGACGTACGTCAAGCCTATTCACGATACTTTTGCGTCGTGCATCGTGCATGTCCTCGAGCTGGCGTACAGCCGGGGTGGTGTGTTAGACAATTTAAATTTTCACAGATGATGTATTTCTGTTGCCGCTATAACATAAAATACTAAAAAAGGAATAAAGTTGAAAATTATAGGGGGGACCCCCCATAGAAGGAACGTGTTGTTTGTGCGGCATTTCAATATAACGCCATCAATGAACATTAAGGTAAACGTCCATAGATAGCGTTATATTGAAATGCCGATCCCAAATACCTTTGTGTTAACTTTCACTTAGATATCGTTAGACGTTAGATGGCGTTATAATTAATAAGCACGCGGCTTACAACAGATTTGATAAAATGTTTATTAATTATTATGCTTTGCTGGCGAAAAATGATTAGTGGTATTTTTTGCTCGGTCTTATAAAACCACACGAGTAGTGTGGTACGGAACCCTACGAGTGCGAATCCGACTTGCACTTGGCCAGTTTATTTAATGGCTTTTGAGGAAAGACTAGACAACAAGAGTACAGTCCCTCAAGTATAACTTGGCGGTGGTGGTTTTTGAAACTAATTCCGCTCTCTTGAAACTGTGAGTTTGACGTTTGAGAGATTACCGCGACATTATTGTTGATAAATCTGCTACATTAAAATAGTTCAATAATGCCAAAAGTAATTAAAAGTGGTTTAAGAGAAACTGTTATCAAAGTACAAAGTAAAAGCACAGTGGCGCACAGCCGCGCCAAGTTATACTTGCCGGACTGTACACTATTATAGATAACACAGGACTACACAGTTATATTACTATATACACAACTAGCGACCCGCTCCGGCTTCGCACGGGTAGAGCATATGCTCAAAAATTTAGGCATATATATGCCAAAATTTTTTGCATCAGTTTGTTGTGTCGAATATGAATTAACATCTTCAAAATTCATCGTCATATTTCAACTGGTCTCTGATTCGAATGTTGGCTAGGAAGACAAGAGAGCAGACGTGACCCAGCCTCAGTCAGCAGATGATTGATGTAGTTTTTATATCAAGTTTTTTTTTCTTGAAGTACTTTTATAGTGGTCCTTGTTACCAGTAGTGGCTGCTTGTTTTGAGCAAAAGTCTGCTGCTTCATTGCCCGAAACTCCCATGTGACCAGGAATCAAAGCTAGTTCTACTTTAACGCTATCTTAATGGCATAGATAAAGACCTTCTCTGGTCTTTAAAATTTTGGGGAATTTTATCATAACTCTAAATTGATTTGCTTTGAAAGCTTGGGGACAACTTTTACAATTAGTAAATATCAGAGCCTTGTTAATCCTGTGTGAATTTATGCACAGAATAGATTCTAGAATGGCAACAGCTTTCCATGTTTCAGGTCGGAATTTGAGGTACCGACATTAGTGTCTTTTGTTAGATTTATTTATAGATAAGGATTTACCCTAAACCTATTATTTATTCTATGCCCAAACGGCTATAGGCATAACAAATTTTGACATTTAACATTAAATTTGTATAGCTTGACAGCTGTCATCAGGAAAATATTACTGGCGCCTCATGGTGACCGTAAAAACGGTAGCCCTCATTCCTTCTTGCACCATATTTTCACATATCATTGTGTAAGACAATGGTCAAGTTATATTTTCATTTAAATCATGTTATGATATCATATCTATTATAGTATGAATCTTGTAATTTTATTATTCCTTATGTTATTTCATGCTCTAAACTATTAATTTCAGAAAGACAAGGACGAGGATACAGAAAATAACAAAAAAGATGAAGATGCTGATGGAAAAGCTGATGATGAAGAGGAAGTCGATGCTGAAATTGCTGAACTTCAGGTAATGAAAAAATATTTTAAGTTAATTAAAGAGATTATTTCCACACCAAGCTAATTTGCAATATCTTCATTACTGAAGGTTAGCTGTCATCCTTATAAATTCATCTTTGTTTAGGGCTTGCCTGAACAAATCTTCTACCCTCTTTATCCCGGTCCATTGTCGGATGTTACGGAGCCAGGATATCTTCCTTCTTTCAACACTTCTCTTGCCTGCAACTTTGCTTATCATAATAGTCTGCAGCAGTTTGTAACAGTCATGCCTTAGCACACGTGCTAAGGTATAGGCATAAGGTTAGGTCACGTCCTAGATACGCAACTTTTCTCTGCTTGAGGGTTTTCACAAGTATTATTACGTTGCAAAGCAATATCATAAACTCATTATTAATTAATACTATAAGAATATTTGTGATAAGAATCTCTTTGACATACTCACTGACTGACTTAAGAGACAACACACAGCCTAAACCGCTGGTTGTAGAGACTTGAAATTTGGAGGGTACATTTGTCTTAGTACGTAAGTGTGTACTAAGAACGGATCTTTGGAAAACTTTAAAGCGATGAAAATTGTGCATCAAAGTGGTGCAATGAGGGATGAAATTTCATGTCAAAAATTCTTAATTTATGAATTTATATTCATAGAAATTGGAATTTGAGTAGTTCATTTAATATTAAAAAATATACTAATCTGTTTTTGCCCGAAGAGCATTAAGGTGGTGCAATGAGGGATGACAGTTCACGCCGAAAGTTCTTTATTTAAAATTGGTATTTGAGTAGTTCATTTGATATTAAAATTAAGCAATCAATATTTTTGACAGGGGTGTAGAAAGGGTGGCGAATGAAAGTAGTTTTCAACGCGGGCGAAGCCGCGGGGCACAGCTAGTATTTCTATATGAGTTAAGTAAATAAATAATGATGATTGGGCCCCAATTGATTCCCAAGAAAAATAATGTCAGATTAAAAACCTTCTGATGTGCCCTGCCCTCATGGTTTTTACACTGTCGAATTATTTCATTTCTACAATATTTAATATTATTTATTGCCGATTTATTTTTCAAATACGGAAAACATTTATCATTTCAGGATGAAGAGAGACGTCAATCAAAGCGAAAGAGAAAACAACTAAACAAACAGAGACAGAAACTGGCTGAGAAAATGAATTTGAAGATGGTACTAAAGGGTGATGACGGACCTATCATGGAAAGCAATGACATGTTTAGATTATCTGATATCAAAAATGCTGAGGTGAGGATAATTTTTTTTTTTAGATCTATATTGATGAAGACAACTTGAACTTCTTTTATTTTCTTTTCGATAAAAGGAAATACGACAAACAAATCGTTCACCTGATGGTAAGCGATGACGTCTACCTATAACAGATATTGTGGCACGCAAAACTCTAGATTATAAGAATTTGAGCGTCAGTGCATTGCACATATAACTTTGAGACATTTAGATGTAAATTTTCACACACTGTAAACTCACTGGATTAAACTTACTTAGCACGGTTATAATATTATGACAAGTCAGAATGGTTACGATCGATAACAGTTGACGATATAGATTTCAAAAGTCTGAGATATAAGATGCCGTGCGTATACTTGTGTTCGCGTAACATTCACATAAGTATTACAAAAGTACCAAATTCAGAAAAGCGAAGTATTATACATTCGCCATTTATAGGGCGGTTTATATACTAGCGGTTGTCTGGAAGAGATCGCTATTTAGCGATAAGACCGCCGTTTGTACTGTGTCTTTTGTATTATTCTTTGTATCATGTTTCGTGTTTTTGTGTGCAATAAAGTGTTATCATTCATTCATTCATTCATTCATATAGATTTCGCTGACCTTGATGATTGGTAAGCACTTGATTACAATCACATCTACGTAAAGTCTGCGTATTGACTTATTCGATTCAAATGAAACCAGCAAAAAATTAATTCTATAACCTCACCTTAATTCTAGAAACCATTCTACTTGTATATTTATTTAACTTTTGAAAGATTTAGGCGCTACAGCTGCAAAAAATATTGATAGACGAACTAAAAGGATAGTATTTTGGAAAAATGGAAAATTGCCTAGCTTCAAAATACTCCGCGATAACATATGTCTATCTCTTGTGGTTAACTAAAAATATTACATAACTTCCAAGATTATTTTCTACTATAGAGTATTAATCCTTATCCAAATAATTACGTTAGATACCTTGGCCACATATTATATCTTAATATATATATATATATATATTGTCCTTTACAGTATATAACTTAAATAAAAACTTTAGAAGATATCACAGATTTAAAATTACGCGCATCGCAATTAATAAAATATAAGCAAAGAATCTACAGATTAGACCATAGTCATAGAAAAGATAATAATACTACGTATAGAACGGACAAAACGGACAAGACGGTTCAAATTTACGTAGGTTCTTATTACGTAGGTATATAATAAACACTTAATTATATTAGTATACCTACCTACATATTCGTATTTTAGAATTCATTTTCATAAATGAAACAACGATATATATATATATATATACTCGTGCTTAAATGCAGTTCAGATGCAGTAGAAATTACAAAAATAATCCAAAAACTGTCTCCTGGATGTCCTGAGCCAGTACATGTTAGACGCCTAGGTAAATACAGTCCTAGTAAAACACGACCACTCAAAGTGAGTTTCTCATCTCAAGAAATAGCCAAAAATATTCTACGTCACCAACTAAATCAGGTGGACAGTTCTATTAAGATTTACTCGGATAAGACAATATACCAGCAGAAACAAATGAAGGAACTACAAGAGGAATTAATGCGCCGGAGTAATAATGGAGAAAATGATTTAATAATTAAATATATTAAGGGCACTCCTATAATCTAATATAATCAGAAATCTACCAAAAAACTAGCTGAGAATTGTACTTGCACCACTGATACATGCAAAAGAAAAAATCAAAATAATATAAATACATTCGAGATTGTCACTAATTACAAAGATGTTACAAGAAGTTCCAAATCACTAAATTTTTTTTACACTAATATTCGAAGCCTTGTTAAAGCTGGTAAAATTGATGAATTGGCGTGTATAATATTACATTTAGAAAAAATTCACGTTATCGTATTGGTTGAGACCTGGATTAAATCAGACGAAGAAGCGAAGAGATTCCAATTGCCTAATTACTCTCACTATTATAATTTTAGATCTCATTCACGAGGCGGTGGTGTCTCTATTTTTGTTCATAATAATTTAAAACATAATTTCATACGGAGCATATGCGAGGAAGATAATCATTACCTATGGATACATTTACAAAGATTCTCAATTGACATCGCCGCCATTTACAAGCCAGAAAGGACAAATCACAAAAACTTTCTTGATACGTTAACACAAACAATAGAAAACCGCAAAAGAGCATTAATATTTGGTGATTTTAACTACGATCTACGAAAGAAAGACAAGTCCGTTAAAGATTATAAAAATACTTTAACACAGTGTGGATACACTATACTGAACAAGACAAACAAAAAGTTTTCAACGCGTGAAACTTCAAGTACGAATACTATTTTGGATCATATCTGTACAAACCTAAAAGAACATGATTTTCACATGGCTCTCATAAACTCGTCACTATCAGATCATAAACAAATTTATTTTGAGCTTAAACAATATAAGCTTAAACGACTAGAGAAAGTACATTATGAGTCTATAGACTTTCAAAAACTGGTGAATGACATGACAAATATAGATTACACACATACAGTTGAATTCGCAAACCTAGAAAAATACATTGAACATACTTTAAAAAAGAATAAAATTTCAAAAACTAAGATTTTAAACCCACCGACAAAAGATTGGATTAACAAAGAGGTATTAGGGAAAATAAATGCAAGGAATGAACTATGGAAGAAAGCAAATGAAAACTCGGATGATTTAAAAATTAAGAAAGACTTTATAGAAGAAAGAAACAGAACTTTTGAACTTATACAAAACACAAAAAAGGAATACTATCTCAAGGCTTTTCAGGAATGTGAAGGTAAGCCTCTTAAAATGTGGCATCTTATTAACAAACTATCTAATAATAAAGTTAGAGACTCTTTTGCCCCCGATAAATTAAATTCTGAAAAAGGTACAATTACTGATCCAAAACAAATCTGCGAACACTTTAATGAATTTTTCGCGGATATAGGCATTAAATTAGCAAACGAAATTCGTAACTCACAGAATCATAACGGCTACTCACAGTCTAAAACTTCTGAAACCACACGTGAAAAAAATTGTGAGCTCACTCATTTTTGTCAAACTACTGACCATGAAGTTGGTAAAATTATAGACGGTTTAAAGAGTAACACCAGTGCTGGTATCGATGGAATAAATGCCAAAGTTATTAAATCAATTAAAAATCCAATACTACAGTGCCTGACAGTCTGTATAAATAAATGTTTACAGGAAGGCTATTTTCCAGAAAACCTCAAACTTGCAAAGATCACTCCAATTTTTAAATCAGGATGTAAAGAAGATCCTGGTAATTACCGGCCCATATCCGTTTTACCCACTCTTTCAAAAGTGTTTGAGAAAATTTTACACAAGAGACTCAGTAATTTTTTGTACACTAATAACTATCTGTCAGAATACCAATATGGCTTTAGATCTAAGTCTAACACACTTGCTGCAACTATAGATCTAATCACAAAACTTAAAACTGAAATTGATCAAAAACACGTAGGCCTCGGTATATTCATTGATCTAAAAAAAGCATTTGACACAGTTAGTCATGACATCTTATTAAACAAACTGTCAGCCCTTGGAATCACTGGAACTGCACTAAAGATGATGAAATCGTACCTCTCAAACCGTTTTCAAGTGGTAAAACTAAACAATAATGTAAGTGACCCTAGATCAGTCTGCTGTGGAGTTCCTCAAGGTTCTATTCTGGGCCCGTTACTGTTTTTAATATATATTAACAGTATACACAGAATAGGCCTTAAGGGACACATTACTCTCTACGCTGATGATACCTGTCTCTTTTATTTTGATAAATCAATAAAATCTATTACAGAAACTGCCCAAAAAGACTTACACCTACTTCAAGAATGGTTCCTAAGCAACCTTCTCACAATTAATGTATCTAAAACTAACTACATAGTTTTCTCTGCTAAAAATAAAAGAATACCGGAGTTCCAACCTCTCACTATAAATGGAATAGAAATCAATAAAGTAAATAAAGAAAAGTACCTAGGATTAGTATTGGATAATAGACTGTCATGAAAGCCACATCTTGATAAAATCAATAAAAAACTGTCCTCACTTCTGGGCTGCCTACGAGGTATAGTAAAATGTTTACCATTAGACGTTCGTTATACGATCTATAACTCTCTCGTAAAATCTCATCTTGATTACCTAATTGAGGTCTGGGGCACAGCATACAAATCTAATATCCGTGAACTCCAAGTAACCCAAAACAAAATAATCAAAGTTCTGTTCAACTATAAGTTTCGAACTTCATCTCAAAAAATTTATAGCGAAACCAAGATCATGAACATAGACCAATTATACCACTACAATACATGTGTTCTTATACGTAAAATCTTAAACAAAGATATACATTCGCAAATTACACTAACAAAAAAGAAAAATATCTACAAGCGCAACTTAAGAAACGCTAACAAAATACATTTATATAAACCTAGAACTAACTACGGAAAGAAAAATATACTGACGGAGGGAGCAAAAATGTATAATTCTTTACCAAATTATATTACAGAAACAAAAACATTACATAAATACAAACTTTTTTTGAAACGCCACATTTTAAATGTCTCGCCTGTGTAAACGCAACTTAATAAATAAGCCGTCCGCTTGTTTGTACCTACAGTTGTTACCAGTGCAGTGTTTTGTGACTTTTTTAATGTACCCACTTTTAGTTATTTTATTTATATTATTGTGCTCGGATCGCTTTTATTGAATACTTAGTTTTTAAGTTATAATTTGTATTTCTCGTAAGTGATTTTGAATCTTTTGAGAAATACATAGATCTTAAACCGTAAACCGTTAAATAACGCTTAATTTGTAAAATATTTAAGAAAACTTTCACGTTTAAACATTTTTATAACACAGCAATTGGGAACTTGATGTAGGTACGTAGTATTTATATTCTCTTTACTTGATGTCGCTCTAACGTGCGAGCAAGACACACGACATTGTTTCGTACAGCTCTGGCTGGCCGCCAAACACAGAATAAAAAATAGTTACTGTGGTGCAGTTTGTTCTATACAAGTCGACTGGACCTGGAGCTGATGGTTTACGAAATAGCGACTAATATTTTTAGTGTTAAAAGCTTTTTGGGTAAGTGTACAAAAAATATTCATACGGTCAGTACGTAGTACGTATGTACGAAGTTACTATTATATAATCTATGATACGGTGATTACGGGCGACAACCTTAGACAACACGCACACAAATGCACGTATAGAAAAACGACCCGTGTGTAGTGTCTGTGTGGGTGTCACAGTGTCGGTCGTTAAAACGCTAGTTTGTATGGAGATTTAGCGAGTGTCCGGGGTGTGCCATAGTTACTTCGTAAACATTATTAGCTTAGCTATTCTGTAGATATACATTTGATGTCAATATAGTTAATTTATTGTAAATAAAATAATGATGTGCCTAGAAAGGTCTGACTCTCGAGAGCTATGCTGTCGGAGCACCGTAAGGTTACAGTTTTACAATCCATACAGTTGAGAATCGCCTTTGATGTCGGACGACACCGCCGCTCGAGTAGGTACTTACGCTATCAGCCGCAAATGTGTGTGCGGTTAGTATAATGCATGATATTTCAATTCTGTTATTGAAACAGTAGCAGCCCGCCCCGGCTTCGCACGGGTAGAACATATATGCCTACAACATTTGTATCAGTTTGTTGCATCGAATATAAAATATTAACAAATCATCGTCATATTTTAACCAATTTATACAAAACCTTAACGAATTATGCACATAAACCTTCCTTATAAACACACTGGCTATTTGTGAAAACCGCATGATAATCCGTTCAGTAGTTATTGAGATTATTGCGAACACACAGACAGACGCAGTGATGGACTTTGTTTTATAATACTTACTTAGTGATATTGGACGGCCCTTTGGCGTAAATAATAGTTACCCTGATTCTGACCCGACGGTCGTTGGTATCTAATCCTAGCGATATAATCTACCAATGAAAGTTTTATGTGCATTCATGAATTATGGGTTTTCGTACAGAGGTAGTGGGATCATTAAATCTACCAAAACTGGCCAAGTGCAAGTCGGACTCGCACTCGTAAGGTTCCGTAACAGTAGAGTATTTTATAACTTTAATTTTTCGCCACCAAAAAATTAACTTTTTATTGAGATCTACAGAATATATTTTTTCTAGATTCTTCACTCCATCACTTAAAAAGGGGGGGGGGGGGGGGCACACATTTTTACCACTTTAGACGTGCCTATCTTTTAAATGATTGACTTTGAGATAAAAGTAACCTCAATGTAATTTTTAAAGACATAGGTCTTTAAAAATTACATATTATCATTATCATAGACACACATGTGTAGGTTTGAAGATTTTTTTTTTATCAGTTTTATGTAAGTTTTTTTAATTTTACCCTTAATTTTACCTTACTTTTAGATTTTTTATTTTTGTGTAAAAATCGGAAAGCGTTTCACAGAATAAATCTACCAAGTTTCAATTCTGTAGTCTATATAGTTTCGAAATAAAATGGCTGTGACATACGGACGGACAGACATACAGACAGACATGACGACTGTATAAGGGTTCCGTTTTTTGCCATTCGGCTACGGACCCTAAAAAGTAGCTTACCACCAAGGAGAACATCTGCCACCGTGACCTTACGGCGTTCCCCGACGCAAAAAGTAGGGGTATTATACGTTTTAACGTGTGTATCTGTGTGTCTGTCTGTAGCATCTGAGCACCCAACCGGATGAATCGATTTTTATTTCATTATTGATCGTTTTTTTTTGTTTGATAGATTAGATGTCTTCATTGAGAGTGTTCTTAGCTTTGATTCATGAAAATTCGTTTAATCGTTATAAACTATGAGCATTTTTCTAGTTAATTGCGCTATGAAATCAACTTTCATAGGTCTGATCAATTCGAAAATCTTCTTCTTCAACGATATTGTAAGAACATGGAAGCATTGACCTGATGCTGGGACATCTCCTGGACTCTACAGAATACTCAAATCCTCACCAACTTACAGCTCAGATTTTAAATGTCGTGTTTAGAGTCATTGGAATGCTTATAATGAAAAGATTATACATAGATCAGTCGGGGTAGTTTAAAATATTATATTATTATATAAATAGATCAGTATTATTTATACAATAGATCATATTATTATACTATATTGACTTCAAATTGATTATGATAGGTGGGGGATCTACAGAATAATAATAAATAAATAATATTTTCGTAGTAACTATGACCTAATCTGTGGTTTCACTGCGAATATTTTATTAATTTTGCGATGCGTGTATGTAAAATCCGTGATATCTTCTAGAGTTTTCGTTTGAATTATATACTGTAAAGGACAATTTTAATCTATAATATGTGGCCAAGCTAATTAACGTAATTATTTGGATAAGGATTAATACTATATACTTGAAAATAGCCTTCAAAGTTGTTATATTTTTTAATAAAAAATTAAAGATTAAAATGGTTACTGTGAGTCAACCTTTAGAGATAGACATATGCTATCGCGGACTTTTTTGTAGGTCTTATTAAGTTGTACAACTCTTCCATAGAAAATATTCTTCCATCTATTTTCAATAGAGCAGCGTTCGTAAGAAACGTGTTTTTTCGACCGTTTTTTTGTCGACTTAGGTTGCAAATTAGGTCTCCACGAATGTACCTTTAATTTAAACGGGATAATATATAGCCTATTTTTATTTCGAACGTCCATTCTATATATTAGTGAAATAATTTTGTAAATCGGTCCAGTAGTTTTTGAGCCAAATCATTCATCATCATCATCATCATTAACAGCCTGTACTCGTCCACTGCTGGACATAGGCCTCTCCTATGGCACGCCACTGAGCTCGATCTTCAGCTATTTGTTTCCAACCGCTGCCAGCCAGCTTGCGTATATCATCGCTCCATCTAGCTGGAGGGCGTCCTACGCTTCGTTTCCCGAGTCGTGGTCTCCACTCTAGAACACGTCTACCCCAACGGTTATCGGTTCTACGACAGATGTGACCAGTCCACTGCCACTTCAGCTTGCTAATCCTTTGAGCTATGTCGATAACCTTGGTTCTCTGTCGGATGACTTCATTTCGAATTCGATCTTTCAGAGATACTCCGAGCATAGCCCTTTCCATAGCTCGCTGAGCGACTTTTAATTGGTGGATCAGTCGCACCGTCAGTGTCCACGTCTCGGCTCCGTATGTCATTACAGGTAGGACGCACTCATTAAAGACTTTTGTCTTTAGGCTCTGTGGTATCGGCGATGAAAAGACTCGACGTAGTTTTCTATATGCTGCCCATCCCAGCTGTATTCTTCTGCGGACTTCCTTTTCGAAATTGTTTCTACCCAATTGCAAGGTTTGGCCAAGGTAGACATATTCTTGAACAGTCTCGAGAGGGACTCCATTTAAGGCAATCGGTTCCGGAATGACATGTTCGTTGAACATGATCTTGGTCTTATCCAAGTTCATCCGGAGACCGATGCGTGCAGAAGAATCAGCAAGGGTGGTCAGCATGTATTCCAAGTCCTGTACGGTTTCAGCCATGATAACGATATCGTCCGCAAATCTCAGGTGTGAGAGGTTTTCGCCGTTGATGTTTATGCCTCGTCCTTTCCAGTTCAGCGTCTTGAACATATCCTCTAGAGCGTTTGTGAACAATTTGGGGGAAATAACGTCCCCTTGTCTCACACCTCGATGTAAAGGGATATGTTCAGTCTGCTGATTTTGTACTTGGACGGACATAGTCGCGGCTTCATACAAACCTCTCAGCACTTGCACGTATCGCCAATCAATTTGGCACCGTTGCAGGGAATCCAGAACAGACCAGGTTTCAATAGAGTCAAAGGCTTTCTCATAGTCCACAAATGCTAGACACAGGGGCTGGTTATACTCTTCTGTCTTCTGTATAACCTGCCGCACAGTGTGTATGTGGTCTATGGTGCCGTATCCTCCTCGGAACCCAGCCTGTTCAGGGGGCTGGAACTCGTCGAGTTTACGCGCGAGACGATTTGTGATGACTCTCGAAAACAGCTTATAGACGTGACTCAAGAGTGAAATAGGTCGATAGTTCTTTAATAGGGTTTTGTCTCCTTTTTTGAAGAACATAATGACTACACTCTTGCTCCACGTCTTCGGAGTTCTCCCCGAAAAGAGGACAGAATTGAAAATGCGCTGAAGCTGTTGTAGCGTAGGAGTTCCACTAGCTTTTAAGAGCTCCGTTGTGATTCCATCCTCTCCGGGGGCTTTTCCGTTTTTAAGCTGTCTGAGAGCCAACACAATTTCGTCTAGGCTGATATCTGGCAAATCTTCGGTATGGTGGCGGGTTAGAGTGGCTCTAGGATCTTCAATATGGGGTTGGGGACGGGACGCTTGTGAGGTGTATAAGTGGCCGTAGAAGTCTTTAACTTCCCTGAGAATCTCCGGCTTAGAAGCGACGACACTCCCGTTAGATGTGGTCAACTTCGTCAGATGGCTTCGGCCCAGCTCTTGAACAAAGACTTTTGACCCCCGGTTTCGCTCGATCGCATCTTTAATAGAGCTTGTGTTGGAATTCCGGAGGTCACGTCTTACGAGCTTCGTGATCTTTTTGTTCAAAGACCGCTGTTCTGACGAAGTGACTGCAGGAGTTTCACGCCGCTTCTGCATTAGCTGCAGAGATTCTCCTGAAAGCTTAGACTTCCTAACGGCACCTCGCGTCTCACAGAATTTCGTTCCCTCTTCCCTGAGGATTTCCACCACTTGGTCGAGATCTTGGTCAATATCAACGTCGACTGTGGTTTCCAGGGCAGCGAATCGGTTCTCCAGTTTCAGCTGGAATGTTTCAGACCCAACTACGGACTGGAGCATGTTAGGTCGGAGCGTGGACTTCATTAGACGGACGCGTTCAAGCTTGCAGTCGATATCTAGAGTGCCTCGGAATAGTCGGTGATCACTGCCGGTTTTAAACCTAGTGATCACTGAGACATCTCTAAATATACGCTTCTTGTCCGTCATAATGAAGTCGATCTCGTTATTGGTCATAGAGTCGGGACTTTGCCACGTCCACTTCCGCCGGGGATCTTTCTGAAAAAAAGAATTCATCAGAAAAAGCCCCTCTTTTTCCAGGAAGTTGACGAGCATTTGCCCCCTATGATTCCTGCTTCCAATTCCGTATGGACCTACTACCGATTCGCTGCTTGATTGTACTCCCACTTTAGCGTTGAGATCCCCCATGACAACGTTGAAGTGAGCCTTTTGGGTGGTGTGCAAGGCCTCGGAAATGTCCTCGTACATTTCCTCCACTTCATCATCCGAGTGTGCCGAAGTCGGTGCGTATACTTGGATAACTTTAAGGCTATACCTCTCGGTGAGTTTGATCACAAGATACGCTACCCTTGTCGACACACTGGAGATTTCTAGAACGTTGTCAGAGAGGACCTTGTGGACCAAAAACCCGACACCGCCTTGGGATGGTTGGTCTCCCTCTCTGAAGTACATAAGATGACCGGATTCCAGGGTCACGGTATCCTCCCCCTCTCTTCGGATTTCACATAACCCTAGAATGTGCCATCTTATGTTCTTCAGCTCCTCTTCGAGTTGTGCCAGATGTTCATCAAGCCGTAGCGTGCGTCCGTTGTACGTTGCCAGTGTCAGTCGGTGTTGGCGGCCTACCGTAGCCCGGGGATTCTTAGCACCCCCTGCCCCGCCGTTACCATGACCGCCGCCTTGGCCAGGAATAGCAGGGCGACCGGGAACTGGGGGCCGTTGTGTAGTTGTGTCTGCCATGAAGGTTTTGCCCAAATAATCACCACGCGCTGGGCAGTCGGGTTGGGTGATCGCAGGACGTAGCTTCTCGCACCGGTGACGCTGCTGCCCGTCACCGGTCTGTGGTATTTAGTTACGCCGCTTGGAATGGTTATACCGCCATTGGTCGGTCGCCAGAGCCTCGTCAGCTGATCGGCAGGATGCACCGCGGGCAGGTGAGGTTGGCTGGGAGCACTAAGGTGAAATTGTGCTCCCTTACATCCCTAATCAGCCAAATCATTATAAACATACAAAAATACAAATGATATCTCTTTATAATATTAGTATAGATAACAATATGTAGAACATGAATATCACATCAATGTTCAATCGATTCAAATTGACAAAGTTGATCGTTACAAAAAATCGAATCGGTAACGCATTATGTCATCACTCGTCACTAATTGATAAGTACTCGAGCTTTACGGTCAAAAGTTAAATAAATGGTTGAACAGAGTAAAATCGAACAAATAATTTTTTGCCTATCAGGAATTATCACGGATTATAGACCAGCAGCCTGACATAGTAGCAGATCCTAGCGACGATTCCGACGACGAGTTTAAACTTAAAAAGAAATATGTGAAGTATGATGTTGAGGCTTCTAAACTGGACTCTTCTGGACTCTACTACAAAGATTCCGATAGTGAACTTGAAATGGAATCTGATTCTGACAATGAGAGGGAAAAAGAGTCCCTTGGTAAGTTATACGCAGTGATTTATCAAGTTGAATTGGTAAAACTGTGACTGTGAGATATACAGATCTCTTTAGGAACCATATCACCAATTTTGATTAAAAAAAACTATTTTTTGTATTGTATAAACTAGCGTTTGACTACTATCCCACTTGTTGGTAAGCGATGATGCGCTAGAATGGCAACTGGCTCTCAAGTACAGCTGCCGGAGCAGATTAGGCTTGGCGACAGATTTTCCAACCAACTTGAGGGTGGGAGCTAGCCAGACAGACACTAGACAGTATCCTTCCACCATGCCGGGTATTTCGTAACGATGTTTTTTCGTCACTGGCGGGCCACTGTGAAATGCTCTAATACATTTTTCGATAGAAAATCCATTGGCAGCGATTTGAACCCGCTACCTTTGAAGTCAATGCCGACCATGCTCCCACTGCACTATTGAGCCCTCACAAAATCTGTAAATACAGATTTTCATGACTCCAATAGTCGTGTAGTCGTTTCTAATGTGTAACATGAACATCTTAAAGTCGTGTTGCAAAAAAAAAACTGTTATTTTTGGACATATTTAAATTATCTGGCTTACATTTTTGTGGTAGAACTCTTCATGTTATAAGGTAGTAAGACTTCAGACATGGAAATATCTATTGAAAAAAGTTTAGCTTAGCGTAATCCTAGGTCTGTGCCATTGTGGCTTACTTCCAGGCTTGCCTATATTGTAATAATTAAGATTAAAAACAAAACAGTTAGTTTAAAAAAAAGTTAAAAACTAAAACAACCGACTTCCATGCCCCGCGAGTCAATTTCAGTAGCAAGTGTAAGACTTTTATCGTCATATCTCTGGAGATATTAATCAGATATCGATGAAATTACAATGGGACCACCTCGCAAATGTACCCACCCTACCGATTAAAAAAATAATCATTCGAATCGGTTCACAATTGACGGAGTAATCGCGTAACATACATAAAAAAACATACAGACGAATTGAGAACCTCCTTCTTTTTAGAAGTCGGTTGATAAAAAAGAAGGCCTATTATATCCTACCTATTGCTGGGCAGAAGCCTTACTTTACAGCATTCTAAGCATCTTTTTTCGGAGGAACTGTTTCGTTTCATAAGCGGTGTTAATTATATGCCTTCTAATATGGTATATGTAGTACAATGTAGCCGACAAAACCAGTTGCGTTAACACTTATTTTTTTACAGCATTCTCTGACTCGGACACGGAAACCAAAAAGAAAAAAAAGAAGCTCACGCAAAAGGAAATCGACAAGATCACTAAAGCGAACACTCTTCGAAATGCTAAACTGAAAGATTCAAAGATACCGAAAAACAACCCACTGTTGACCGACTTGGATAAGGCGGACCCGGTGTCGAGGCGGGAGATGAAAGCGGAGATGTGGTTCCAGAAAGACTGTTTCAAGGATATCGATGAAGACGACGATGAAGGTGTCGACTTGGATAAGCTTGCGGAAACTTATAAAGAGAAAGGTTGGTTTGGTTCTCTTGCAACATTATACTGGCTAACTAGACTAGACTAGACTAGCTTATATAAGTTATTAGCTTATGTTTTTTGTTAAAAAACAAATGTTGAATGACAAAATCAATGGGTGTGAAGTGATGAGGCGGTTTCCTGCCTGAAAAGTCTACCCTAAATTGACCGGGAACATGTTAAATGCGCTGTTGTTAATGTAAATAACTCCTGGATAAAACGTACAAGCAATAAGCTAAATGAGACTTGCTCCTCAAGTGTGTTATTGAACAATTTTTAGTGGCCTTACCAAAATTCAACTTTAAGCCCTAAATTGTGTTCGAATATTGTGTTACATATTTTATTATGGTGTATATTTTTTTTCAATGTTGCAGGAAAGAAAGTGGTAGAAGATAATGTAACGTCCCCTGAGGTGGGACGGGGAGTCAAACGGAAGATAGCTGACGAGAGTTCTGACGACGATTCCTCCGACAGCGATTACGATGTCGAAGAATCTGTGGCCCCTAAAGCGGCCGCTGGTGCTAAGTCTAACAAGAAAGACGGCTTCGAGATTGTCTCACAAGATGCAGGTAAGGTCTTATAAAGAAAATATGATAAGTAATGATATCTCTCGTTAACCGTAAGGTTAAGTTTCTAAACGGTAACAATGTAGTTTTAGTTGAGCAATGTTAGAAAACTTTAACAATAAAAACACAATATGTCAAGGTATAATCTAGCGACACAGTAAATTATTAAGATCATTCAAATCAGTTCACAATTGGCGGAGATATCGCATAACAAACATACAAAAATTGAAAAAAAAACATACTTATAGATAAATTGAGAACCTCCTCCTCTTTGGGAGTCGGTTGAAAACACTTGTTATTTCGCGACAATGTTTCAATACCTTGTTTGGCTAATATTGTCTTCGAGCATTTACCAATGGAGATGTTAACACAAGGCGTACCCCTCTGCTGGCTATATAGCCATTTTTGGCTATATGAGCGTGCGTAACTACGCTGTATTTTTAATACTGTGTGCTTGTTTCAAGCTAATGTGCGGGATCGCTAAAGTGAGTGATTTGTGTGTGTGCAATGCGTGTTTACCTCGTCCCCCGTAAGTATCGGCAGAATAAAATGTTTGCGGATTACAACGTTAACATCTCCATTGGTAAATGCTCGAAGAATATTGTGGTTAAAGACTTTTATTTCGTGAAAATGTTTCAATACCTTGTTTGGCTAATATTGTGCTAATGTTACCTAATTATGCGTTATCATTATTGTAGACTAATATGAGCATCACAGTTTGTACTAATTTTCAGTTCCAAACATGTTATCGAAATTGACAAGTTTCAGCAATATATTTAAAAACAAGCTTTTAGCCCAAAACGACGGGTTTATCATGTCAATCAGGTCAAGGAGTTCCTATAGCGACATTCATCAGACTTATTTCGATGGAACCATAACATCGCATTTTCATCTTTTATACATATCAATGTTCTCAAAATTTAAACTCAATCGGACACACACAAGTTAGTGTGACTAAATCTAATATTCAAATCTGTCTTAGCGGGGCTCGAGACTAACGCACGGCAAATCATTATATATCCTACTTCCTACTAATATTATAGATGCGCAAGTTTGTATGTTTGTCAATCACGCGCAAACAATATAGTTAACCTATATTAACACATCGGATGCTTTTTACAAGAGCTTTTTACACAGCTATTTTTAACCGACTTCCAAAATGGAGGAGGTTCTCAATTCGTCGGTATGTTTTTAGGGTTCCATACCTCAAAAGGTAAAAAAAGAAACCCTTATAAGATCACTTTTTTGTCCGTCTGTATGTCTATCTGTCTGTCCGTCTGTCTGTCCGTGTGTCACCACTGATTTTCTCAGGAACAGGTGGACCTAGCAAGTTGAAATTTATACCTGATACTGAAGTCTATAGTCCCTATTGGGTGTATAAAAATCAAAGTCTTGAGTCAACACAATAAAAAGATATGGGCAAAATTAGATTTTCGCGAAAACTTCTTAGTACCAAAATGTACCATAATTTTCAACCTTTTTGTATTTTAGGCAAGAAGCAAGGTTTTACAGCACAAATTAAGGGAAAAATCCAAAAAATAAAAAAAGTTGAAAATTAAAGGGTGCCCCCATACATACATAGTTTACGCCAATTAAGGTAGACCTCGAGTTATATGAGCGCTGATACAATTTAAAGGTCTAGCTTAATTGGTACATACCAACGTTGGTACGGAAGCCTCGGTGGGCGAGTTTAACTCGACTTGGCCGGTTTTTATTTTATTTTTTTTTAGTATGTTTGTTGATTATTCCGCCAATCGTAAACGGACTCGAATGATTATTTTTTTAATTGGTTGGGTACATCTCCAAGATGGTCCCATTGTAATTTTATCGAGATATGATTAGTATCTCTGAAGACATAGAGATAAAAAACAAACTTGGTAGGTACTGAAAATGATTAGCGCGGCATGTGAAGTCGGCTTCTTTAGTTTTGTAAAATATCTTAAATTATTATATAAATAGAATATGATGTGTGAATGGAACTAAAAAACGGAACAAATAGATTTAAATTTATATATGTATTGTATTCGCTATTAGATTTTAGTACAGAAATGATTATTTTCAGATTTAAAGAAGTTAAAAAAGACTTTGAAGATGGACGCTGAAACTTTAGCATTAGGCACTATGATAGCCACCTCGAAGAAGTTCAAACGCGATCTTATCGATGACGCGTACAATCGATATGCTTTCAACGATGCTCACCTGCCGGACTGGTTCGTTGAAGATGAAAAGAAACACATGAAAAAGGAAGTCATTGTGCCTGAGGTTAGTATCCATTTCAAAGTAACTGTTATAAAAGCTGTAATAGGTACATATAAATAAAATATTAAAAACAATATACTGAACCAAAATCCTAACATAATTGATGAATATTCAACAATTGTGATAAAGATTTATCAAAGATATAAATAAAATATTTTTTCTATTAAAAATGCAGATTGTAACCCTAAGATTTACGTAAATAATTTATGATCGTACTAAACGAAAAAACCGACTTCACATGCCGCGTTAGTCAAAGTACTGGCTAGTTATCATGTCATCAAAGTATACAAATTTGCTTATTTTGTTTATCTCCACATCTCTGGAGATAATTGTCAGATCTCGATAAAATTTGAATCGAACCCAACGGGAGGCATAATCTCTAAAAAAAGAATTTTCTAATTGGTTAAGACTTGACAGAGTTCTGAGGTAACAAAAAAAAAAGAAAATACAGTGGAATTGAGAACCTCCTCCTTTTTTGTGAAGTCGGTTATCAATTGCAAAAATGTTTTTATGATGCGATAGCGTAACTAAAACACCGAATAATAGTGTTTTTTTTTCTATAGAAATACACTGATGAGTACAAAAACCGTCTCCAAGACATAAACGCGAGGCCGATTAAGAAAGTAGTCGAAGCCAAAGCTAGGAAGAAGAAGCGTATGATCAAGAAAATGGAACGCGCAAAGAAGAAGGTCGAAGCTGTAATGGAAAACGCAGATATGTCGGAGCGAGAGAAAGCGCAGCAAGTACGGCAGCTGTACAAAAAGGCGCAGACTGACGGCAAAAAGAAAATAACCTACGTCGTCGCCAAAAAACACACGAGCGCGAAGAGAATGAAACGGCCCAGCGGAGTCAAGGGCCAGTACAAGGTAGTCGATCCCCGCATGAAGAAAGACTTGCGCGCGCAAAAAGCGAAAGAAAAAACTAAGGGACGCGGCAAGAAAGCCAAAGCCAAAGCGCCCAAGAAAAATAATCGGACACCGCCTAAAAAGAAAGGCAAGAAGGTGAAATAATAATACAAAGTGTATATTTGCATTGCATCTAAATGCCCATGTACAGTAAACGGTATTATAAGATAAAATTATAAGATCTAATTCGAGTTTCTTTTTTATGTTGTTTATGCGCATATCTTTAAAATTAAGGATTATAGTTTTCTCGTTGATTATTAATTAGAATAGACAGCAAACGATACTGAACATCGTTAACCGTGGACAATATCGGTCGCCCCTCGGCACTAGGCTCAGGCGGTAGGAGGCATCATTAGTCGGCATTACAAAGATTATATTTTTACGACGAAGGTCAGGGTGATATTTGAATCCACGTGCGTCACTCGCCGAGTTCAGGGACAGGCTCGCCATATAAATGATATCACTCGGCTAGCCGGCCTTGACGTCTAATTCTGAATCGCTCCAACTACGTCGTCTGCCTACTAAACGCCGTCGAGCGATTTTAGCTAGCCTATGTCGCAACCTCGGGTTTTATGTGGTAAAACAATGACAGTCGAAGGACGCGCGAAGTCACCCTGGTGAGTTAACTGTGGCAGAGGTCGTCACAGTGCTCGGTTCGTATGTACTCGGCCGGGATGTTATTGCTTTGTGCCTGTACCTGTTTGATCTCTACGAGATTAGGTAAACTTCTTTATACCTTACCTGAATATGTACTCGATCTATTTCAGTGGTATTACGTAACGAAGACGGTGGAGGTGATTATGACGCCTGACATTTTGACCGCTCACCTTGAGACCGTGCAAACATTAGGTATAGACGGCTAATGTTCAAAATACAAATAATAAGTTGAATTTACGTCTTAGTTAACCTTGATTTGTAATTTGCGAGTTGCCCGTTTTTATTCGAATGATATCATTATTACTCACTACGAACTATTAATTTCGTCAATTCGTATGGTAACATACCATGGTAATTTAGTGAAAATTCTGCGTAGTATAGTTATTTATATTTGAAAGCGCTTATAAATCACAATTATCGATGAGATGATTGCTTGTACGTATTGAATCGCATAGGCTGCATTGTATAGGCGGAAATCGCTGAAGAATATGTGGTATATCTGAGGAATGGGTGGTGGAATGAGGGTGGGGGCGCATGGCGCAGGGCGGGCGTGGGCGGCGGGCGGGCGGCCGGCTATATCGAGCGCGATCACGGCCAAGGGCGCGCGCGCCGTCATCGCTCCCGCCCGACCGGCCGTGCCCTGTGCCCCGCGCCCTCGAAACCAGAACCTAACAAAACAATGTAGGTACGAGTACTTTAGAAGGTACTCGATACTCTCCCTCCGTGTATTGCGTCGTATATTTCTCTGACTCGGATAGCTTTTGCAATCTGCGATCGAAACTTTCCAAATTACTACGATGTAATTAAGCCAATATGCCGGTAGCTAGGTGAAACAATATTAATATAATATTTAGTACTTGGGAGAAAACAGTTTTTCTCTTTTTTTTTTGTAAAATTGCGTTTTTAACAAAATACAATATATGGTAAACTGAAAGCAAAACTCTATTCAAATTCATCAAAATCGTTAGAGCCGTTTCTGAGATATCCAGGTTTGTTTCTTTTTTCAAATAAAGGCATGTTTCCTTAATGTAAAATTGGTTATCTCTAGTATTTAAAGTACTGTCTCTACAGATGCGGCAGTTCAAAAAAAAAAAACATAATTCCACCCCCTATGTATACAAGGATTGCTCGTTTAAATATCTAAGATACCTCATGATGAACCAAAGAGTAGTATTCTATTCCTTTTAATACAGGGTGAATAGTGTTCAACATTTATCAAGAGAGTCAAACAAACCGCCTTGGCTTCGCTCTGGTGATCCGATCGCTACCAAACTTCACAGGATCACCCGCTGGGTTAATTTGAAGATTGCCAGAAAATTGAATCAAAATTGCTCTAACCATTTTGGAGTCCATGGGAAACATACATTCACACATAGATTTTTATATAATACAAGATGTCCCCGCGGCTTTGCTCGCGTAGGCAGAAACCTTCTTTGGCTCATGCACAACAACTTTGCTAAAGATCATTACATGATCAAATGCATAGTTTACGATTCTATAAGGGATATACAGACAAACATTCATCTATAATACTATAAGAATCTTTGTCCTGACATACTGACTGACTGACAGACAACGTACAGCCTAAATCGCTGGTCGTAGAGACTTGAAATTTAGAGGGTATATTTGTCTTAGTACGTAAACGTGTACTAAGGATTTTCCAAAATTCACCCCATTAGGGGATAAAATGGGGGTTCAAAGTTTGTATGGAGAAACAAGATTCGATAGTCTTTTCTATTTGAAACTTCACAAAATTGCTTCAGTAAAAAATAAGTAAATACGTGTTTCAGGCTTTTTCGAAATGCCACCCCTAACCTTTTACCCTTGTGAAGTGGGGTAACAAAGTCTGAAATCAATATTGTTTCGGATTGCGCTAAAATTAAGAATGCAGATAGTTGTTATGACGTAGGTATCTGCTTAGAAAAGATTTTCTAAAAATTCCCCCCGGATTTTACTTATTATTTTTAGTTATGTATATAAACTTAAAAATTTACTTAAGTACTGTACATACATAAGTAAATACGTGTTGCAGGATTTTTGCAACGGGTTAGTAAAAATTGCATCAATCATCATCAATATGGTTTTTCGGGTTTTATAAATATTAATCCCTATTTCCCTTAGTCACGCAATAACTTGAAAACGGGTGAACCGATTTGGCTTTTACTTCTTTGATGTCTATTGTGATAGAAAGATTTTTAGAAAATAAAATATTAAGTAAATAAAAGAAGTCTTTAATGCGAGCGAAGCCGCGGGGTACTTCTAGTTTTTATATAAGAGAATAGATAGATTATGCATTGTTGCCTATGCATTATTGGTAGATGTAGCACTCGTACCCTTCCTCACAGCTGTGTTTATTTTAAAATTAGCTTTTTTGCTCTCGTGCAAAAAATATTCTACCCGTAGTTACACGGAAGTCTCATGATGAGATAAGACGTCCCAAAAAATAAATGTAAAAATACAACAAACAATATTAAAATTCGTCGAACCGGGCGAGACTTATTATTTTATTGTTACTCAAAATTTCTGAACTACGAATGATACATAATTTATCGTTTGACCTTCCTGCCGGACGACCCCTCAAATTGAGGTAGGCATTACGTGGGATTTGATGAAATAGGTACAAGTCACCTGTAGCCGTACTATAGGTGTCTGTGGGCTGGAGTGGAGGGTTCGGAATGACGTCCGTAGAAGCAGGTAGAGGATGCGGGGAGCGGAGGCAGGGACGGGGTGGTCTGACCTCGCCCTCGCAAGGTCGCGGGTTCCATTCCACTCGGCCGCGCCACATGGACTAGCCTCCCTATTCAGTAATCTTCCATAATGAATAATCCCCTCTTTCTCGATACACTGTCACACTTTATTGTCTAGTTTATTGGTGGCAGAGGCTCTTATTTTAGTAAATTAATGACCTTCGATTTGTATTTGTAAAATAAGCAATGTACAAGTAGTATAGATAGGATAGTAATATTTATATATGTACGTATATATAATACCACAGAATAATGAATAGTACAAGTAATACTACTTGTACCTTTATGGGTACCTTACCAGCGGACAGCGACCTTAATTCAGTTTTTTATTTGTAGATTTTATATAGTCTGTATTTTAGTTTTAGGAGTAGTTTATATTGTATATATAGTTATAAAACAAAAGTTAATTTACTAAATAGCTTTCCGATATATAAAAAAAAAAAAAAAATAGTCCATTATAATGCAACATATTATGCATTAAACTTATACCTAGGTACTTAATTTATCTTAAAATTAATTCTTAGTAATACTAATTAAAGTATTTTATTACAAAAAGATTAGAATATTATATTTCATGTGTTTACTGAAATATATTTTACATTAAACTTGAACGTTACATATAACTTCATTGAAACTTATTACTATAAGCCAAACCGTCGGAAAAGCACGTGTTTTCTTTTATTCGAAAAAAACACACGGACTCTACTTTCTTGACTGGAATGTAAAGAGAGGGGTGACAATCGTGTACACCCACCGTTATTTCTTATTATAATATACATAATTATAGCACGGTAATATTTTTATTATATTACAATAACAATAGAAAAAAGATAAGATAAAGTTAATCTAAACTAATATTATTAAGAAGAAAGATTTTATTTTTGGTTTGTTACGATTTAACTCAAAAACTACAGGACTGATATGATATGATGACTGACAAAAATTCATTCACTAATGGAAAGCTACATTATTAGCGAGTAACATAAGCTATATTCTATCCTCGTATTATCACAGGAACGGGAACTACGCGGATTAAACCGCGAGTTGCTGCTAGTTATTTATAAGTATCTAAGGTGTTTAAGTTTTCAAGGTCACTCTCAAATAGTACAATAGTGGTAATAAAATATTTCGTTCAAATATCTTGTAAACAAGAAAATATAAATATGTCTGTGTAATTAGCAGGTATGCCTATATACGAGTAATATCTATGCTACAGCTGTATAGGTATTTTGGTATACATGTTACATGTTATCCGCAATCCGACAGTGTTGCCTTCTCAGAAGGAGCCCTGGGTACTTGTACTATATTAATTATTCTGTGCCCTGGGTACCTCCTCGTTCTCATACCAGAATCCATTTAAACTACCTCGGAGTGTTTGCTTTAGATTCCATTAAATTTGCGCTTCGCGGTTGTTAGATTTGCCTATGGAGTTTACTTGCTGACCTTGGGTTAAGTTGATTTCAATTGTGTTATCTTTGTATTCATAAATTGTCTTTTGTTAGAGGAGAAGCAAATCACGGGCTTTACTTTTTTATGTTAAATTTATCGTCTTCGTACAGATACGAGTATTTCGAATTAATGAAAAGAGATACAACGCTAAATATTTAGATTCTTATACCACATATGCGTAGGTATGTAAGTACCTAAATCTATATTAATACTATTACTACAGTAGGTACCTACTACCTACCACATCACCACAATCAACACCTTTTTCACCACACTTGTTTCTTTTCATGAAACGACTCCACCGATCTGCCTGAAATTTTGCACAGATATTATATAATTACCTATTATTATTAGATATAATTTTGGTCATATCTGCCGCAGGACTGATAACCGTTGGGGTAAACTAGACTTGTCCTAGATTGGAGATAGCAAATTGGCAAACATAGCTTAGGACGCGGACGTCCTGTGACCAGGTGAAGCGACGACGTCTTGTGACCACTGACCAGGTGGAGTGACGATATACGCAAAGCGGTGGGTAATGACTGAGAAAGAAGAGCCGAAGTTCGGGCTCAGTGGCGTATCTTCGGAGAGGCCTGAGTATAAAGGGCGATACTTTACTTTTAGCGCGGCGGACTCCTAGTATTTTATATTGCTTCTGAAAAGAGGTCATAAAGTTTTATTTCATCGTGATTGTATTACGTATACATTATACATTCAGTGGGTATATCTAATATATGGATGACTAATGGTTGTTGTGATCTTGACATATAAACTTGGTGCCTAATAATAAAAAAATATAAGTAGACTTCACAACATATTGTAAATAAATCATCGACATAAATTAAGTACTTAATTCAAAATAAATGAATATGTTTAGGTCAATAAAATTACACGAACTACATACTTTTAACGATCGAAGGACATTCAGCCGTCGTCTGTTTATTTTCTCGAATGTGTGCATCGTATAAGCTTTCAACAACGCTCTTGAACTTTAGGCTGAATCAACACATCGTCAGGTCCAATTTACCTTTACGTTTGTTGTTTATCCGTTTGTCATGTGACAGGAGTCGTCGAGTTGCAGATTGATAGGACGGTAGCGGGGACGTAACACAAATCTCGCGGACATCCGCCCCCGCCCAATAAAGTGACGAGTTTAGTGTTTACCGTCGGGTGAGCGACCACATTCACGGCCGCGGCTGGCGACGAGCGGCGAACAAAGCCGCTGTCGCAACTCGACGACAGTTATCCGCAGGTGAACCGCGATTAACCTCTCATCGGTGGTCGTCAGCCGCTCGTCGAGCTCAAAATGTTCTCTCAAATAGACGCACCGAAGGCGAACTGAATAACCATCGAGACGTTTTACTGCCGCGATGCAACAGTAAAACGAGTGATGAACTGCGTATCCTTTCGTCCTTCTGAAACAGATTATGTTTATTGTTCTCATCAGGTTGACGATATTGTTGATCTGGAGTTTTGGCAGCTTTTTGTAAATATTATTGTCTATTATAGGTACCTTACCGTACTTATGATAAGCGGTTTACTTTCTCTGAATCACTTTAATTTATTAGTCAGATTATGTATTTTTGTGAATGTGACGTAGTATAGTAATATTACATTATCTATATTATATACAGGCTGATTCCGTACCGATGGATGAAACGAAGCAAGGGGGTAGAGAACCTTATTGAACCCACATGTATGTTCTACCATTAAGGATAGTTTATGAGATATAATATTTTTTAAATATTTTTGTCTTCCGCCAGTTTGTCCACAAACATGTTTTTTTCGGCTCAACCCTTTACGCTAGGGCGCTAACTTTCTTTGATAAACGTAGGTAAATAATATACATAACGAATAGTAGTTTTCTTATTCTACTTCTAAGTCCAATTCACAGAGCGCAACTATCCTAACCCTAGCGCTATTTTCATGGACCAAACCGGCAGAAGGCAAAAATATAAAAAAATATACCATATCTCATAAACTATCTAAAATGGTAGAACATACATGGGGGTTCAATGGATGCGCAGTGAGATCCTCTACCACACTGCTTGGTTTTCTCAGTATATATTATGATACTCTTTCGTTTGATCCATCGGTACTGAATCAGCCTGTATGTATCTGTAAGGACTTTTATTAAGAGTTCTACATCTTATGGTATCTTTGGGGTTTTTTTTTTTATATCTGACTGACTAGCACTAATACATAGAAGACGGCAGTGTCACGAGCTGCAGAACAACTAACTTTAGTCCAGTCCGCATAGCGCAACCATACATTTATAGCGTAGCGTAATCGAAGTCGTAAATGGATGTGTGTGAACGTAACGAACGTGGGGGCCAAGTCACCCACGTCCGTAGGAGAGTACCCCAACATGTGAATCCCTACACGTGGTCCCTTGGTGGTGCTAATTAGGTGACTCGGTGGGAGGCTCTTGCCGCGGCTCGTGACCACCCACCGGCCAAAGCCATGCCGCCAAGCGTTTTAGTTTTACGGTGTGATGGCCGGTGCAGCCACAATAGAAGATGGGTCGAAGCAGTTGCGCCATTGCTGTAATACCAACCAGATAGATGCTGACGCCACCGCATCGGGTGACCCGTCGCGGAGGATAGCGGGATCCGAGGCACGGTGCACCGCTGGCCGACCGCAGTCAGTGGGGGGCCCAAGTAGCGTGCCAGCCACACGTGAAAGGCTGCCCCGCCAACTGTCGAAAAATCCCGAGATGCGCTATAGTGCCGGTTGGCGACCGGAGGAGAGGGCCCTATGGACATCCTCGGGGGGGCTCGGGCGTCCCCGCAGCCTCCAGACTGGTCCCCCCTCAGATGTGGTGTCCTAGTGTTTGTCTAATGGTCAGCAGCAGGGCGTCTCGCTTCACTGCCATCTTCTTACCTGCACTCCGATAACGAATATGAGAAAAAGTAGAAACAAAAGTAACGTTAAACAGCGGATTCACGCCCTCTCCCTCAAAGTGCACCTCACAAACATCAGAGGCTTGCACTCCAATCTCCAGACAGTCCACCATCACCTTGAGACTGATAAACCGGCACTCTTGTTTCTATCGGAGACGCAGATACCTTCCTTCCGACGTAGCCTACCTTACGTACCCCGGTTACACCCTGGAGCACAATTTTAAAGCTCGGTCAGGTGTGTGCGCGTATGTTCGGGACGACTACTGCTGTCGGCGTCTTCGATACCTCGAAGACCCCCGACACTCTGTGCTTTGGATACTGGTTGACACAGGCCTAGAGAAACTTTTCTATGCCTGTGTCTACCGGTCGCTCAGTGGAGACCAGGAGACGACCAGGCTCACAGAGTACTTAAGTGAGACGGCGGATGCTGCTCAACATAAATACCCTTCAGCCCAACTAGTGTTACTGGGGGACTTTAATGCCCACCACCAGGAATGGCTCTTCCCACACCAGTGCACCGACCACGCTGGGAGAGAGAAGCGAAAGCTAGCTTTAGCGTTAAATCTCACCCAGCTGGTCCAGGAGGCAACGCGGGTTCCTTATGTTGACAGCCATACAGCCAATTGCTTGGACCTTCTGCTGACAACTGATCCAGACCGCTACTTAGTGTCGGTATCATCACCGCTAGGAAGCTCCGACCACTGTCTGGTGAAATCTGTATCTGTCTACTCCCCGCCCGACCCCAGCCCTAGAGGCACTCGGCGGGTGTGGCGATACAAGTCAGCAGATTGGGGTGGGATGAGATGCGGTCGTTCCTTGCATCTTATCCTTGGCGACCTGTTTGTTTTTCTTCTGACGATCCTTCGGTTTGTGCGGACGCTATGACGGATGTGCTGCGTCAAGGAATGGAGTATTATATTCCATTCTATCGGCATCGGCATCCGATACGGCAATGTCAGGCAAAGCTCAACCGTGGTTTGGAGCTGAGTGTGGAAGTGCTGAAGCGCTGAAACAAAAAGCATACCTGGCTTGGGTTGACGCTCGAAACCGCAAGGCCAAGGATCTCTCAGCAAAGAAGAAAGCATTCAACAAGGCTGCCAAGTCCTGCAAGAAGGCTCTACGGAAGGCCCGATTTGATCACATAGGCCGGATAGGGACCAAACTAGCTTCGTACCCTGCGGGTAGTAAAGCATTTTGGTCCCTGGCTAAGTCGGTCGAGTCAAACTTCTGCCGCCCCTCACTTCCTCCACTGCTGAATCCTAATGGGGCGTTGGCTCATACCGCCAAAGAGAAGGCAAATCTATTTGCTTCTCTGTTTGCGGAATCTTCACGTCTAGATACTGCCGGTGAGACACCTCCTAGTCTACCTGGATGTGTGACAAATATGTCAGAAATACGCATCCGTCACACTGAGGTTCGAAAAACGCTACAAAATATAGACGTGAACAAAGCCAGCGGTCCTGATGGGATTCCAGCTATAGTTCTGAAAACCTGTGCGCCTGAACTCGCTCCTATCTTGACACGCCTCTTTCGCCTCTCTATGACCACTGGTAAAGTACCAAGATCATGGAAGCTTGCCAACGTGCAACCCGTGCCCAAAAAGGCAGTCGTGCTGACCCTGCCAACTACAGGCCAATTTCGGTCACGTCCATACTCTGCAAGACTGTGGAACGTGTACTGAACAACCGGCTCCTGGCATACTTAGAAAGAATGATCTCCTCAGTGACCGACAATACGGATTTCGCGAAATCGGTCCACTGAGGATCTTCTAGCGTATGCCACGCATATTTGGAGCGAGGCTATAGAGAATCATGGGGAAGCGCTTGCTGTTTCCCGTAATATCTTAAAAGACTTTGACAGGGTTTGGCACGATAGTCTTATAAACGAGCTTCCATCATACGGACTACCCACTGGTTTTTATGTCTGGATTTCGGATTTTATAAGGGACCGGTCAATAAGAGTTGTCATTGACGGCTGCTCTTTTGGCCAATTGGCAATAAATGCCGGGGTCCCTCAGGGATCGGTGCTCTCTGCAACCCTATTTCTGCTGCATATCAACGATCTGCTAAAGCCCGGTATCTTTGGGTATGCAGACGACAACACTGTTGTAGAGAGCTACACATCCAGTGCAGCTGAAATCCAATGTCTTAGGGAGGCGATGGTCGAGCGCATGAAATTGAAATGTGTCCGTACCGATAACTGACCACCTCGAGCTTCTTGGCATCTCTTTAACACCCACACTCAACTTTGGATCCTACATCGAGTCCAAGGCCCAGTTGGCTTCAAAAAAGCTTGGTATTCTGGCTAAGGTGAGACAGTACTTCACACGGGGACAGCTGCTCAACTTGTATCAAGCACAAGTCCGATCATGTATGGAGTACTGTTCTCACCTCTGGGATGGGTCAGCCAAATATCAGCTGGAGGCGCTGGAAGTAATTGAGAGGAGAGCTAAGAGACTTATAAATGACGACGAACTTGTAGGGAAAAGGCTCTAGAGCCTAGAGCATCGCCGCAAAGTCGCCAGTTTATCGGTTTTCTATCGGATACATTTCGGAGAGTGTGCCATCTAATAGCACGACTTAGTACCGCCATCCCCTTTTTTCTATCGGACAACCAGACGTACCGATGTGCGCCACCGCTTCATGGTGGACGTTCCATCTACACGCACGAAACGTTTTGCTTCGTCCTATGACATACGATCCGCCAAAGAATGGAATTCCTTGCCGGTGTCTGTGTTTCCCGATAGCTACAACCCGGGGGTCTTCAAATCGCGAGTGAACAGGTATTTTCTCTAGGTAAGCGTGCTACATCGTCGACCGCATTGTCACTTAACATCAGGTGAGATAGTGGTAAAACGTTGGCCTATACAGCATAAAAAAAAGCTATCTAAAACCATCCTCCGAACTTCTGCCGAACATTATGCCGGAACTCTGGAAGCCGTTTTGTGACATGTTTTTGTTCGTCGGGTAGTATAAGCTACAGCCGCAGCTACCAGTGGCATACCTCTTTGCTCAACTGACGCGTTCATCCAAATATTAAGAAAATCCTTTTGAATAAAAAATGGTTTCCTCTTGATGAGATTTAGCGAGATATGGTGGAAACCCTCTAAGCTCTCTTTCTCTCAAACGTGAGATTTACCTTTTTAAATACCTAATTTGTTTCATAGTTAAATTTTACTGACCCCATAATTAATGGATGGACCGCTTACAGATATAGCAAGGTGCTGCTACACAGTTAAAGATGCGTACCTAATTTGTTTCATAGTTAAATTTTACTGACCCCATAATTAATGGATGGACCGCTTACGATATAGCAAGGTGCTGCTATACAGTTAAAGATGCGTAGGTAGTAAGATTAATATAATAGTTGAGCTAGCTGACCCGGCGAACTTCGTACCACCTAACAGACAATGAATGTCGTGTTACCTTTTAGATTAACTTAGTTTAGGCTTTTATGAACGTAATACAATGAATACAAAAGAGATATTAAGTTTAGTAATGTATTATGGCAATATAGAAATAGAATAAAAATTCAATAAAATAAAATAATCAAGTAGTTCCACCGCGTGTCAGCAAGACATTATTATTGTTATGGAAAAGTTATTAATTGGATATTAGTTCGATTGAATTTAATTTTAATTGTAAAAACATAATCAACAGTATTTAATTTAGTATTTAATTAAATTGTAAATAAGTATACTAACTTCATGGATTACTGTCTTAATATATTGTAAATATTTATGTGCCTTATGTAAAAGAAAGTATACGGCACTCATAAAATAAATTGGCTATGCCATTCTTGCATATCTCTGTATTTACCTACATTCTGACAAATAAAATTGATTAGGCATTGATTATTATTGAGTATGGGATGCACACTCGGGTTAATTATCTTCATTCAAAGGTTTCGGCCTAACACGTAGGCGATGCTGCGGAGCTCAGCTAGTTAATAATAAAACTCGCACAAAAAAAAAACTGCATTTGACAACAAGAATAGAGGTATGTACTGATCCCAGTCACGTTGATGTGCGTCCACGACTTTAGCCAGGTGATTCTCCAACGTCTGGTTAAACCTCTCAACCATTCCGTCTGACTGTGGATGAGCTGCCGTTGTCCGCGTCTTTTGGATCCCGAGGAGGGTGTACATTTCCTGAAATAGGGAAGACTCGAAGTTCCTTCCTTGATCGGAATGCAGTTCCATCGGTACACCAAATCGACAGATCACTTCTTGCACCAACTTCTTTGCAACTGTCTTTGCTTCCTGGTTTGGTGTCGCGAAAACTTCGGGCCATTTGCTAAAGTAATCTTGCACTACGATGATGTACTTGTTGCCTTCTTCAGTCTCGGGAAATGGCCCGGCAACATCCACGGCAATGCGCTCCCATGGTGCCCCAACATTGTACAATTTTAGTTGTCCTTTACTTCTTGTCTTCGGTCCTTTTATTGACGCGCAAGCGGTGCACTTCCTGCACCAATCTTCTACATCCTCGCGGCTGTGTACCCAGTAGAATCGTTGACGAACCTTCACAAGAGTTTTCTTGACTCCTAGATGTCCACCAGAAACTCCATCATGAATGTGTCGTAGCAGAGATGCCACTTTACTCCGGGGAACAACGACCTGCATCGTAGTTTCTTTTCCATTGCTGTTTTCCCATTTTCGGTACAAGATTCCTTGTTCCAGAGTCAGGCTGTCCCACTGAGCCCAGTAACTTTTTGTAATTGGGCTGCAAGCTGACACGTCGCTCCACTGGGGCTTATTTCCAGACTTTATCCAATCCAGTACAGGTCGTAAATCACTGTCCTCCGATTGTGCTTGTCTCATATTGTCGTTGTTCCATTCATCTTCTGTTCTGTCCATCCTGATGATTCTAATTTCTTCTTGAGACTCGTCCTTTTTGTAGTGTTTGCAACTTTCCCCACTAGGTCTTCTTGATAGGGCATCGGTGTTGCTATGACCCTTTCCGCTGCGTTGTTCTGTCACGAAGTAGAACTCTTCCACTTGGGTTTCGGCATCTCTGACTCGTTTCTTTGTTTTCAGACAATCAATCTGAATATGCCCTTTCTCACCACACCTGTAACATGTCGGTGCATACCGGGGCTTCCTGGATTCAGTCACCAACTCTCGAGCCATATGCGGTCTAATGTATCTTCGCACTGCTTCTATTTCCACTTGGTTCTGGATATCTGTGACCAGTTTCTTCGTTTTCGGGCAATCAACCCGAATATGCCCTTTTTCTCCACACCCGTAACATGTCGGTCCATAACGGGGCTTCCTGGGTTCAGTAACCAGTTCTTGAACCCTATACGGTTTGGTGTCTCGTCGCACAGTCTCCACTTCCAAAGCATGAACCAGGGCGTTGTTGAGTGTCTGATGATGTCCCAGTCGTACAGCAGCGCGTACTTCGCCATCCCTGATTCCATCAACAAAGTGCTGCAGTGATGTAACCTCGATGACTGATGGTGTTGACACGTAGGCTCTTCGGACCAACCTCTCGATTTCATCTGCCCACTGTTGCAATGTCTCTGTGGGCTTCTGGGTGCACTCACGTAGTTGTGCCCTGTACGCATGCTCCATGTGCTTGTCACCATAGCGCGTTTCGAGGGCTTCCAGCAGGGTCTTCAAAGTCCTTTCCTCTTCAGGTATGCGTTCCAGGATAAGCTGAGCGTCTCCTTTCAGTGCTAATGTGAGCGCTGTATTTGCGTGCTCGTCTGTCCAGCCGCAACTTTTGGACAGCGTTGTGAATTGGAATTTGTAGGCTGCCCACGAAGATGTTCCGTCGAAGTGCGGCAAATCTAGTTTGAAGGGCGAGGTCGTAGCGGGAATCTGTCCAACTCCTCGTAACTCCAGTTTCTGGACCTTATTAGACAGGTCATGCATGGTTTTCTCGTGTACTTCAAGCCGTCCTTCCAAACAGTCTGTTTTCATGGTGACTTCCTTGACACCGGCTTCCACCTTTTTGATCTTTTCTCCCATGCTGGCAAGCCCGCTCTGCAACTAACGTTCAATTGTCTCTTCCAGTTTACGGCTAGCTTCTTCCTGTTTACGGCTAGCTTCTTGTTGTCCTGCTAGGAGAGCGGCTAGCATGGCCTCCAGGCCTCCATCCGTAGTTAGACTCACCGGCGGTGCTGTAGGTGGCGCTGCCATGGTGGGTGCCATCGGTGTTGCTGCTGGCTCTTCCAATGTGGATGTTCCTGCTCCCGATGCTTCGAGCTCCTTCTGCCGGGTTGCATCCATCTCCGCCTGGCGCCTGGTGCGTGGAGTACGCGTATCTTCCCTCGGAGTGATTGGCATTCCGCTTCTGACACCAATTGTTACGTGCGGGGTGGTATTAAAATGCCAATCCGATGAGATGAACGTTTATTTCCACTGATCACTAGGTTAGCACAATGTTCCACAGTAGTTGTCCAAATCGTCTTGCACAATTATCAAAAGTCCGTTAACACACACTGAGGTCGTTGGTAATCACAATCACTGATTTCACTGTTCACAGTTCACAACACTAGTTCACTGATAACACTTAACGATCACTTGGTCGTTATCCGCGCTTAGATGGTTACTCTGTCGCTTCCAAAGAAAGACTGACTCAAGCCGCGGTATCAACGTCTTATATAGGACGAGAATATTACTACAGAACTTTCCAGTATTGACTCGAAACAATAGACAAAAGACGTTCAAAACAAAGCAATAACAATCACAAACAAAAGGGGCGGCTTTCCTTTGAGCATCTGACGTAAACAACTTTACCATACATGCTAATTTGATCTCTAACTACTTATGAATAGGGTTCAATCTTAACTACAAAACTAGGTACATTGACTAGGGTCTGAATTCCCGGAAGGTTAACTTTTATGACGGTCGGGTCGGGTGTTTACAGCCTCTAATTAGTCCATTCTTTCCCACGGTATTTTTGTTCGAGAAGCTTGGCGAAACATCGCGACTCGACGACGCGATGTAACAATATTTAACAATCATCGTCATATTTCAACCAATTTACACAAAACCTTAACGAATTATGCACCTAAACCTTCCTCATAAACGCTCTGGCTATTGGTGAAAACCGCATGATAATCCGTTCAGTAGCTATTGAGATTATGGCGAACAGACAGACAGACGCAGTGATGGACTTAGTTTAATAATACTTACGTAGTGATATTGGACGGCCCTTTGGCGTAAAGGATAGTTACCCTGATTCTGACCCGACGGTCGTTGGTTCTAATCCTAGCTATATACTTACCAATGAAAGTTCTATGTGCATTCATGAATCATGAGTTTTCGTACAGTGGTAGTGGGATCATTAAATCTACCAAAAAGTAGCTTACCACCAAGGAGAACATCTGCCGCCGTAACCTTACGCGTTCCCCGACGCAAAATGTAGGGGTTTAACGTGTGTATCTGTGTGTCTGTCTGTAGCATCTTAGCACCTAACCGGATGAACCGATTTTGTTTTTATTACTGATCGTTTTTTTTTGTTTGATAGATGTCTTCATCGAGAGTTTTCTTAGCTTTGATTCATGAAAATTCGTTCGTTATTCGTTAACGATTATAAAACTATGAGCTTTTTTCTAGTTAATTGCGGTATGAAATCATTTTTCATAGGTCTGATCAATTCGTAAATCTTCTTCTTCAACGATATTGTAAGAACATGGAAGCATTGACCTGATGCTGGGACATCTCCTGGACTCTACAGAATACTTAAATCCTCACCAACTTACAGCTCAGATTTTAAATGTCGTGTTTAGAGTCATTGGAATGCTTTTAATGAAAAGATTATACATAGATCAGTCGGGGTGGTTTAAAATATTATATTATTATATATATAGATGAATATTATTTTATACAATAGATCATATTATTATACTATATTGACTTCAAATTGATTGTGTTCGGTGGGGATCTACAGCATAGCTAAGCTTATAATAATATTTTCGCAGTAACTACGACCTAATCTGATTTCACTGCAAATATTTTATTAATTTTGCGGTGCGTGTTTGTGAAATTCGTGATATCTTCTAGAGTATTCATTTGAATTATATACTGCAAAGGACAATTTTAATCTATAATATATGGCCAAGCTAATAAACGTAATTATTTGGATAAGGATTAATACTATATACTTGAAAATAGCCTTGGAAGTTATGTAATATTTTTTAACAAAAAATTAAAGATTAAAATGGTTACTGTGAGTCAACCTTAAGAGATAGACATATGCTGTCGCGGACTTTTTTGTAGGTCTTATTAAGTTGTACAACTCTTGCATAGAAAGTATTCTTCTATCTATTTTCAATTAAGCAGCGTTCGTAAGAAACGTGTTTTTTCGACCGTTTTTTTGCCGACTTAGATTGCAAATTAGGTCTCCACGAATGTACCTTTGATTTAAACGGGATAATATAAAGCCTATTTTCATTCCAAAAGTCCATTCTATGTATTAGTGAAAGAATTTTTTAAATCGGTTCAGTAGTTTTTGAGCCAAATAATTACAAACACACAAAAATACAAAAATACAAATGTTCTCTCTTTATAATATTAGTATAGATAATACGTGGGACACTCAGAAACTTTCATTACATCTTTTCATATATATATGTCCACTCCCCCTCCCCTCCACTCCCCCTACCCTCCCCCTACCCTTCCTCTCCACTTCGCCCTCACAAACTTTGAACGTCATATTTATTTATATCGTATCAACAGCCGAAATAATAAGTTTCAGGCTTCTAGCTCTAAAAATGACGATACTTCCATACATTTCAACATTTCAACCCCCCTTTCAACCCCTTACAACCCTTGTTTCGCATTAAACCCTATGTCCTTTCTAAGGCTCTAGACTATCTGTGTACCAAATTTAATTTAAATCGGTTCAGTAGTTTTGGCGTGAAAGCGGGACAGACAGACAGACAGAGTTACTTTCGCATTATATAGTAAGGACAAATAAAACCCAGAGATGGCGCTAGCGTAGATTTTAATAGCTCTCCTTTAAATATTGCCTAAATGTATGAGATCCTGCATCGTGCAAACGATATTTTCCGCGATATTGAAACTGATGCACTTGCTTCGTGAATAAACATCACAAAAGTTGAACTTGTTTAAAAACGTTTTCTTTTTATAATATTAGTCTGGATAAAAGCACTATATAGCTATAGCTAGGACTAGAACCAACGATCTTCAGGTCAGAATCAAGGTAACTATCCTTTATACCAACGCCGTCCTATCGTCCGTTTCACTACATCTATACTTCTATACTAATGTTATAAAGAGAGAACATTTGTATTTTTGTATGTTTGTAATGATTTGGCTCAAAAACTACTGGACCGATTTAAAAAATTCGTTCACTTATTTGTAGAATGTACTTTCGAAATGAAAGTAGGCTATATATTATCCCGTTTAAATTAAGGTACATTGTGGAGACCTAATTGGCAACCTAAGTCGACAAAAAAACGGTCGAAAAAACACGTTTCTTACGAACGCTGCTCAATTGACAATAGATGGAAGAATATTTTCTATGGAAGAGTTGTACAACTTAATAAGACCTACAAAAAAGTCCGCGACAGCATACGTCTATCTCTTAAGGTTGACTCACAGTAACCATTTTAATCTTTAATTTTTTGTTGAAAAATATTACATAACTTCCAAGGCTATTTTCAAGTATACAGTATTAATCCTTTTCCAAATAATTACGTTAATTTGCTTGGCCATATATCATAGATTAAAATTGTCCTTTACAGTATATAATTCAAATGAAAACTCTAGAAGATATCACGGATTTCACATACACGCATCACAAAATTAATAAAATATTTGTAGTGAAACCACGGATTAGGTCATAGTTACTACGAAAATATTATTATAAGCTTGGCTATTCTGTAGATCCCCACCGATCACAATCAATTTGAAGTCAATATAGTATAATAATATGATCTATTGTATAAAATAATATTGATCTATATTTATAATTATTTAATATTTTAACCACCCCGACTGATCTACGTATAATCTTGTCAAATGACTCTGAACACGACATTTAAAATGTAAGCTGTAAGTTGGTGAGGATTTGAGTATTCTGTAGAGTCCAGGAGATGTCCCAGCATCAGGTCAATGCTTCCATGTTCTTACAATATCGTTTTCGTCTTACAATAAGATTTTCGAATTGATCAGACCTATGAAAGTTGATTTCATAGCATTAACTAGAAATAAATTATAAATAAAAAAAATAATTAAAAACAAGCTTTTATCTGGGACAATGAACTAAAATGTTAAAAATAAATTCTATTAAGTATTTGGCGTGTAGGTTACCTATATTCTTAAAAGCTTGAAGCACTACCCGTTTTTCAGGCTAGGTAATTACCATAATTCAGTGCCTCAAGTTTTTAAAAATATAGGTAAGTACCTACACGCCAAATATTTACTATAATTTATTTTTAACATTTTAGTTCATTGTCCCAGATAAAAGCTTGTTTAAAAAAAAAAAAATATTTATAATTTATTTTTAACTTTATTTTTAATCATTTGAGCCCAAATTCACTGGGGTTACGTTATTTTATCACAGAGATGCCGTGGCCACCTTCCAGCTTCATCATCAGACCCTAGATATCATCTAGGTGAAAAGTTCTCTTCAAGACGAATCAATCGAGCCCAAACTCGGTAGGGTTATGTTGATTTATCACAGAGATGCCGTGGCCACCTTCCAGCTTCATCATCAGATCATGGATATCATCTAGGTGAAAAGTTATCTTCAACACGAATCAATCGAGCCCAAACTCGGTAGGGTTATGTTGATTTATCACAGAGATGCCGTGGCCGCCTTCCAGCTTCATCATCAGACCCTGGATATCATCTAGGCGTAAAGTTCTCTTCACGACAAATTAATCGAGCCCAAACTCGGTGGGGTTATGTTGTTTTATCACAGAGATGCCGTGGCCACCTTCCGTCATCAAACCAGCTCCATGGTACCATATCATTGTATTGTCACCGAAGATACATAAGTACACCAAATTTGAGTCCAATCGGACATCGGGAAGTGGGTCTAATTTAGCTTCCAAGATTCCACCCGAACATACATAGTTACATACATACATACATACATACATTGCAAGTTAAATAAAAGCTTGTAAAAAGCTCATAGTTTTATAACGATTGAACGAATTTTCATGAATCAAAGCTAAGAACACTCTTGATGAAGACATCTAATATATCAAACAAAAAAAAACTATCAATAATAAAATCAAAATCGATTCATCCGCTTGGGTGCTAAGATGCTACAGACAGACACACAGATACACACGTTAAACGTATAATACCTACCCCTACTTTTTGCGTCGGGGAACGCCGTAAGGTTACGGCGGCAGATGTTCTCCTTGGTGGTAAGCTACTTTTTAGGGTTCCGTAGCCGAATGGCAAAAAACGGTACCCTTATAGATTCGTCATGTCTGTCTGTCTGTCCGTCCGTATGTCACAGCCATTTTATTCCGAAACTACTATCATACAAACTCTATAAAAAACAAAGTAAATTTTTTGGTGGCGAAAAATTAAAGTTATAAAATACTCTACTGTTACGGAACCCTACGAGTGCGAGTCCGACTTGCACTTGGCCAGTTTTGTTAGATTTAATTTTCCCACTACCTATGTACGAAAACACATATAATTCATGAATGCACACACAACTTTCACTGGTAGGTATATAGCTAGGATTCGAACCAACGACCGTCGGGTCAGAATCAGGGTAACTATCCTTTACGCCAAAGGGCCGTCGAATATCACTACGTGAGTATTATAAAACAAAGTCCATCACTGCGTCTGTCTGTCTGTTCGCAATATTCTCAATAGCTACTGAACGGATTATCATGCGGTTTTCACCAATAGCCAGAGTTTTTACGAGGAAGGTTTAGGTTGAAATATGACGATGATTGCTAAATATATTAATATTTTATATTCGATGCAACAAACTGATGCAAATTTTGTAGGCATATAAATTCTACCCGTGCGAAGCCGGGGCGGGTTGCTAGTAATAAATAAAAAACAAAGTCCCTCACCGCGTCTTACTGTCTGTCTGTTCGCAATAAACTCAAAAGCTACTAAACGGTTTTCACCAATTATAGCCAGAGAGATTTATGAAGAAGGTTTAGGTGTCTAATTCGTTAAGGTTTTGTGTAAATTGGTCAAAATATGCCGATGATTGTTTAAGATGTTACATAATTCATACTCGACGCAAGAAACTGATGCAAATTATGTAGGCCTAGGCATATTGTTCTACCCGTGCGAAGCCGGGGCGAGCCGCTAGTACAATATAAATATACTTTACTGTGATATATTCTTATCCTATGACTGCATTTGGTTATGCGATTATTCTTGTGTATTATTGAATAAAGCGCAATATTATATACCTACTCTCAGGCCGTTTAAGGGAGTTCGTCACATAACCACAGAACAGATAATAATACACATAACATGGGAATACCTACCTCTACAAGAAGGGATGCGGTATGACAAAAATGATTATACAAAATAATTTTGGTGAAGCTACTGCATAGATTGGTACTTACATCATCATATCTGCGTGAAACTATACCTATTGAAAGTTCAGTTCCTCCAATTCGTGATAATACTGATAATGATATTACCACTATACAAATACTATTGAATAAACAGAAAGCCTATAAACGTACGAGTGTGTACAAATATTTGAGTAGCTAGTTGTTCGTGCACTAGAGTCGACGACCGGCCATGGCACCTCGGCGCAATATTTGACCGATTAGGCACCTACTGCATCTTGCTCAATGAAACACTACTCATGCTCCTACGCGGCGCGGTTGCTCTCTAGTAAACATTTATGTAGCTGTGAATGACCGAACGTGAGTGTTATCCACTCACTTGTTATTCACATTGCTCGAATATTTCCCTACATAAACAGGTTTGCGGGGTTAATCGTTTTATTAAATAAACACAACTTTAATGTTTTTGTATTGAAGAGATAATCTTGTTTACGTTTTCGTTATTGTTTTGAAAAATGATTAGTCTTTTTTAATTATTGCAGTCTGTACTTACTATTGTTATGCATAAAACCAATGAATGTGACAAAGTCAAAGTCAAAGCATTTATTCAGTATATGGGCAAATTAAAAATTTGCACTTACACACGTCAAATTACATTAAACAGATCATATTCAATAAAAAATATTATAGATATAACAGAAACATAACTAATTGCTTTGAATTTACAAAAAAAAAAACAAAGGTATTGAGCCTAGGATGATGGATTACAATCATCCTAGTATTGAGCCATTCAGCTTTCATCTAGACGTCGAACGTCACACTTAAAACACATGTTTAATTCCCCTGATTAATGTAGGGCTGCCAACCGTACTATTACGTGCACCCGCAACCCAGTGCATGTTTCAGTAGTTCAGACAATTTTTATCCAAAAAATATAACTAACAAATATACCCTAGAGCTGATTACAGATCATGATGGCCCTATGTTTTTTAAAGTCTACCTCTATCTACCTATACAGGATGTCCGGGTTCGAACTAATGATATTTTAGGGGGATGTTATACTACAACTTATTTTATCGACGAAATTGGCCCCAGTCCTATTGCACCCCTCTCGGAATGGCAGCCCTTTTTATTATTTATAATTTTACTCGCGTTAGTACGTGTACAAGAATTACAACAAGCAACAAGATACATAGGATTAAATGGCTGTCATTCCGAGTGGAGTTTGTACTATTCATTATTCTGTGGTGGAGTGAAGTAGGACAAGGGGAGTGGTGATTTTGTCGATTAAACACAGACCGATAAAATAAGTTGTATAGCAACCTCCTAAAATATCGGAAGTTCAAACCCGGATATTCTGTATACTTAGATAGAATTTCCGGGTATGAACTACCGCTATTTTAGGGGGTTCTTAGATACTTTAAGATATTATGGACCATTCACATAGGGCCATGGCATCGGCCATGAATAAAGATCACTTTATTCAGCTCTAGGGTATGGTTGTCACATTTTTTTATGCATAATTATTTGACATAAATATATTTGTTTATTTATTTATTCTTAACAAGTCTTTACAAGTTTTTATAACGTAAAGTACCAGTAAACATTATGCAGGTTTGTCTAGGCACTAGGTCTATATGATACGTGTATAGTATAGAATATAAACAATGATACGAGTTAAGTAACTCCAAATCGTAACTAGAACACCAGCACGGTAATTTCTAGATTGCTACATCATTTGGGTCAGAGCCCTGTAATTAAATCCGCCAGCGCGTAAGTAGGTACTACTTGTTGCGAGCTTCATAAATAAATCATAAAGGTCTACAACTTTACTATAGGTGCATAAATATGCTCTTGTATACAGTTCAAAATGAATCGGAATGAGTCATACGAAATTAATAAATAAGTTTGTTACACACACAGTACATTGTCAGTATGTCGCGAGTAGGGGTGAAGTTGAACGAAGAACAGTTTTTTTTTATATCTTAAAGGTTAACGTTTGACCACTATCTCGCCTGGTGGTAAGCGATGATATGGTCGATGACAGTGAACACGCTAGGCCTAGAATTGTCTTACTCTGAAGGGATGTGTGCTGCTGGCGCACCGTAAGGTTATGGTGGCAGATTTTCTCCTTGACGGTGGTTAGTTACTTTTTGGTAGCAATAGCTCTTGTATTTAATAAAAGTCTCACTCCCCTAAAATTTCTAGAAGCATTTTGTTAATGACTAAAACATTTAATCAACGGCATCGCTTAACATTTGCAATTAAAGAATTAGCAATCAAATCTTATTTGGGTTGTTAACGAACAACTCTCCAAAATCTATTATTAATTGCTTTCAAACGGTTACTCTGTTTTTTCGAGGCGCGCTGTCGCCAGAAACACAATACCTATTACAGTTAAAAATGATATTCATTATGATGAAGATGGAACTGAGTAACAGTGTGGCAGTAGTAAATTGTAAAGTGGCCTGACCGTTTTATATGTGTATTGTGGCGAAACGAGGGCCGCGGGCGGTCGTCGACCGAGGCCCTTGACTTGCGCGGGTTCAGCGCACTGCGACGCCACCGCTCTCCGCTCACCGCACGCAGCTGTCGCCCATCGCCGCATCGCTGCCGCTTCTTGCTTGTTCCGCTCCTGTCACACTCTAACTAGGACTTAAATAAATGAATAAAAACACCTTTATTGCCAATTACATACACACAATACATATTAAACACACACTCATTCACAAATATATTATATTTGGCAATTGGAATACTCTCAGCACTATGCTGCGTAAGCTGGGTTTATACAGGGCTGGTTTTCAGTGCATTCCATTTCCCGAACTAAGGTGGTCGTTGGGCATGTTGGTGGAAAGCGGGACTTAAAAAGGTAATATAATTTCACTAAAACATTGCTATAATCTACTTTATACTTAAAAAACGAGAGGTAAAAAAAAAACAAAAAATAACAATTTTCGTAACCATATTTCTGTGTGTGTCTACTTACAGTTTTTCAACAAATATTGAGTATCATCATCATCATCAGAGTCATCGATGCTTCTCCATATCAAACCATACCACCAGATTTTTTAATACGTGTACCATTTCTGTATTTTGAGTTAATTTTCTATGTTTTTATTTTATAAATGAAGAAAATAGACTAAAGCAGCCTCGCCTTCTGGCCAAGTGAATCTAAAAAAAGATCTATAGAAAATAATTGTATAAAAATTGGACTGTAAACGGTGGTTTGTTTGTTTTGGTCGTTGAAGATATATTCGTTAATATAAAATAAAACAAAATCTCTTAATGATAGAAAATAATTTCTCAAATGTCTCAAATCCGGTTAATGTTATTCTTTCTTGTTGTGCTTTTTACTCGGTCAGACTAAGTGAGACAAGACGAACTGAGGCTACTTCTACCTGTGGTTTTTTTCTCACTAGCAATGTTTTAAACGGTACGGTAAAAATGCTATTAAACTTTTACATATTTTATCATTTGCCCTTAGTAAATAATCAATTTTAGATTATATTTCAAAAGAATTAGCAGGAAATACTTGCATTGTTATTTATGATTAGCATTTCGACGCCTTATCCATTAGGATGGAACCAACATTATTTCATTTTTGAGCATATTTCTCCCTCTATGCTGTTATTCGGACTTATAGTTGTAGAATTGAAATTAAAATCATATTTAATAAGCTCATGAACCTAGGTTATACAAATATCTAAATGCAAATATAATATTATCAGTTTACGCGAGCATACGAGCACAGTTAAATATAATAAATACTAAAAATGAAATCAAGTTAATAATAACACATCGAAATTGAGACAAGTAACAAAATTAAATTTTTGAATTAACACCCACGACATTTAGATCCTCCTTTAGATAGAGAAGATTAGATTAGATTATTAGATAGTCCTTTAGAAAATTAAGGTCGTTACATCTATCTAAGAACCACCACTGATTAATTACGAACCGTTTAAAGACAAAATTTAACTAGTTTTGGAGATAACCGGCCAAGTGTGTGTCGGGCCACGCGCAGTGTAGGGTTCCGTAGTAGCCCGTTATTCAATGCAAGTCTTTACCCGTTATAAACAAGCAACTAGGTACTCCGTCTTTGTCACTTTAAAGGATTTATTCTAAGGATTTTGTAATTGGTACAACATTATCCAACACCCAAGTTCAACGACTATTACTGCTAAACTAATAAAGTTATCTTAACCGCTATAGTTTTCCTTTAAAGTTCATGAAATGCGCTATTATAACGAATTTTTCCAGATTTTTCAAGCCAGCAGATTAGCTTTAAGAGGGGGGGGGGGGGGGGGGACGCCCTACCGGAACAAAAATTTGCACTTTAAAGTTTAATATTTCGTAATTGAAGCATTTAATCGAAAAACGGTAGCAACTCTTAAGTCATTTTAAAAGACCTATTCAACGATACCCCACACGATCGGATAGACGATGAAAAAAAAATCATCCCCACTTCTCATATAGGGGAGCTATACTAAAAAAAAATATTTTTCACAATTTTATTTCAGCACTTTGTCGGCGTAATCTATATACATACCCCCACAAAATTACAGCTTCCTAGTATTAGCGGTCTCTTAGCGAAACCTCATACAGACAGACAGACAGACGGACATGACGAAACTATAAGGGTTCCTTGTCAGGACTACGGAACCCTAAAAAGTGGGTTATTCAAAATATTAAGCTAAAAAGTAAAAAGTAAAGTAAAAAGTCATTATTAAGCCTGTTTTTAAAAATGGTCGTTAATTATTTTTTTGTTGTTTATTATTGTCAGGAGAAGGTTCTAAGAAAAAAATGTTTGAAATATATGAAAATATTTTTAAGCCGTGGGGCCTAGCCAGTGATTGTATAAATGTAATATAGTATAATATACAAAAGTTTACTCATTCTCAATTACAATGCATGCACTTTTTCATTAAAATTAATTTGAAACTATATATACAATAGAAACTACTCTACTCCTAAAACTATAATACAGACTACCTATATAAAATCTACAAATAAACAAAGGATTATAATCTAAGGTATCCCTAGAGAATACCAGAATACGCAAACCTGATAAAAAAGTATACTTATAGCAGTTTTAGAGATTACTCCAGTTTAAAACTATTTAGTATGACCAAGTATTAAAAAGTATTTGGTGTAGTATCTTGTTACGCTTTTATAGTATAACTGTAGGACGAATTTGTTATGCTGCCCGTCTTCTAGAAGGACCTATAATATAACCAAGCAAAGTTAAAAAAAACTTAACTATTAGTATAGATATATTCATACCATAGACGCGATAATTTGATCACGTACTCGTACTCGTCTGTCGTACTTCAAGCTTGTTACATTTGTTTCCTTTAGCATATTTGTGAGTGTGTGTATTTTTTTAGTCCTAAATTCCTATTTCAAATTCGTTAATGGTTTAAAATTTAATAACAGGCCAAGTGCGTGTCGGGCCACGCGCAGTGTAGGGTTGCGTAGTAGCCTGTTATTCAATGCAAGTCTTTACCCGTTATAAACAAGCAACTAGGTACCCCGTCTTTGTCACTTTAAAGGATTTATTCTAAGGATTTTGTATTTGGTACAAAATTATCCTACACCCAAGTTCAACCACTATTACTGCTAAACTAATAAAGTTATCTTAACCGCTATAATTTTCCTTTAAAGTTCATGAAATGCTCTATTATTTGAATGGCAAGACTAATATATATATATTTGTTATGTATATTAAAGATGTCATACAAAGTACTTCATTTTTGAAAGGTACTGTTTGAGACTGGGTAAATATTATGTTTCTTTGAAGTGTTTCACACTTTATATTTTTGTAAATTGTTAAACACAATCCAAAATTTCATCGTACCGACGGGACTTGAACCCGCAACCTCCGGAATAACATGTTCCGGTGCTTTGTCAATTAAGCCACGGTGCGAAGTATCGTTACGACGAAATTAGTGGATTGCATTTTGTTAACCCAATTATGCATTGGTGGCGCCATCTATGACTACTTATTACGTAAGTTAAGAGACTGGGTATCTCAGTTGGTTTTCTGGAAACTCTTTCGAATAAATTCTTTAAAACGAACATAGCAGTACCCGTTATGTATACAGGGAAAAGTCAATATTTTTAATGATATAGAGAACTAGTTCACACGTTTCGCAAATGATCTGACTGATCTACTTGCTCCAGGTAATTTTATTGACAATGTATTAACCAAAAAAAAATAGTGGACTCAATTTCTTTAATATTTTTACCACAGTAATTTACATTTAAGCCTCTTAGGTCTTTGCCAAATTATTTATATTATTGGTACTTAATCGCATTGTATTTGTTATAATGTCTTTTTCATAAATACCTAGGTACCTTCTTAGTACGTACTCGTAGGTACTAGGTACATAATATTTAACTCATTTTTGGAGCATACATTTCTACATTTGTTCCGTATAACAACGACAACAATCGTAACTAACTAACTAGTTAGTTTTATCTCGAGCATATTGTTAAGTAATACATACATTAATACATTTTACGCACATAACGTTTTTATCCACCATTTTTGGTATTACGGAAAATAAATATTAATTCCACTCAGATTGCAGTTAAGAGTGGCCGCTGCAGGATTATTACGGTTATTTTGTTTATCTACAACATTATCTCAAACAATGGGGCCTCTATACCGCAGAATAATTTGTAGTACTACGTATCTATATCTATATACACAGTCTATATACCTAGAACATTTTCAATAGAATTAAATTAAACTCTGTAAGCACAGTTTTACAATCCATATTATGTAAAACTGTGATGTAAGTACATATAAGAAGAGTGCCTCAGAAAGGATCATCAGGTAGAGCACAGTTCAGCTCTTCCACGGAGGTAATTTTATGAGTATTAAATCTACTTTTAGCTTTAACATATAACGTGTTTATTGTTTAGATCTGTTAACACCAATCCGTAGATACTAAAAAGATTCCCAAGTAAAATGATTTCAGACGATTTACCTGGGTCCTGGGATGGTTTACCTGGGTAATTGGAAGAATTCTCTCGGTGAGTTATTTTAGAAATTAGATTTTGAGTCACTTTGCAAAAAAGGATAGTATCTTAAAAAAACATATATATACCTAGTAGACACGCCATTCACTACCAATCCAGTGATTGTGGATATATGTCTATAGACTACATAGATCGTAAGATAAACCGATAATTTTCGTAATAAATAAATAACTACTGCATTATTTTAAAATATTTAGAGCATCTCCAAAATACAGTTATTTATTAAAGTGTTGATTTGAAAATAACATGAATAAATACTATACTGTATTAAGAAGCATGTTGTAAAGCGATTTATAACCTCAGACCCAAGTCAGTTGGTGTCGCAAAGCTTTGTGTGGATGAACGCAAAATTCGGAGCGCGTTGATGTCTTTTTTTCTACGGAATGAGTGTTTCCGGTCAATGAACTTAGAGACATGTTTTTTTCAAAACTTTTGAATAGTGATGGTCTTTTGTGGACACTAATGTTTTCTAGCACGGATTTAGGTATATTATATGCTCCAAAATGACGTACGTAATGACTTTTAGACCCTAACTCGTAGAGTTAAAGTCGACGAGCAGAGATTTCTTCGACTATTGTGTAAGCACATAGATTTATTTACAGTTAAACTACAGGCAGTGTGAGGCAAGGTATCTAGGTTTAGGTTATTGCTCTGTGCCTCTATTTTGAACTCGAGCACGGGACGTTATTCGGTTATGGGGACTGAAATAAAATCGGTATTCATACTGAAGTAACTACCCAAAGTATCCGTTCTCGTGGTTAGAATGTTAATGCGGTTTTATTTATTTCCGTATCAAGGTCAAGTGTCAACGACTTATCTCCGACATTCAACACTTATTTACAACGAGGGTATGGAATATTTATGAATCATGACTACTGTAGAAATGTTTGTTCTACTGGTGTTCCTGGCGAGTTAGTTATCGTCGCTTCGCTGAGCATGTAGTTTCTAAGGATGCACACTGTCGTACTATAGATTGTGGGTTAATGAGTCAGTGTATTTTGACGCTATTCAACTGACTTTAATGAAATATGTATTAGTACTCATGAGACGTAGCTTCAAGTTCAATAAGTATTCGAGTAAATACTTTGAGAATGCCTAATAAGTACGCGAATTTTTTTGTTATGAGTAATATGTAATACTTGGTAGTGTTTTTTTTATTTCAGACATAAAACACTTGACTGATATCTCATCTGATGTTAAATGAAGATGTGTTATTACATTAGCTCGCCTGATGGTAAGCAATGATGTGGTCAAAGACGGTGTGCTGCCTGAACACCATAAGGTTACAACGGCAGATTAATTCCATAATGGTGGTGAGCAACTTTTTAGGCGGAGCATTGGCATAATTTACTCCTGCCACCCACGGATGAACACCCGTGCAAGGATTTGAAGTCAAACTATCTATCATCTATCTATTCTTAACGCTAACGGGGCTCTTATTAAAACAATATATTGATAATTTAATGCCCACAAATGAATGCAGCCTACTTGTACACTAGGCCCAAGGCCCGTATCGTATATTACGAAATCACGCAAATAATATGTATATTAATTCTAATTAGGTACGTATGTAGAATTGAAATTTACGCCTTTGTAATAATTGTGTACATCGTCACTTACCAACTAGTGAGATAGTGGTCAATCATAGCCTAGCCTTATCATCATCAGCCCGTTTCTACTGAGTTCGATCCTCATCTCTTTGTTTCCAGCAATGCTGCCACCTAGATGATATTATCATATAGCTGGAGGTTAGAACGCTACCAAAAAAATAAATCATTTGGATTGTCAGAATTTCATGCATCACTGCACATCTAGATTTTTTTATGTCAGATAGGCTAGCGGTTGACCACTATCTCACCTGTTGGTAAGTGATGATGTGGCCTAGAATAGGAACTGGCTCTCAAGAATAGCTGCCCGGACACATTAAACGTTTAGTGGCAGATTTTCTAACTTAAGGGTGGTAGCTGGCCAGGCGGACTCTAGATAGTATCCTACCACCATGCGGGAGTTGGAAGATTCTACGACGTTTTTTCTTCACCAGAGGGCCACTGTGAAAAGCGCATATACATTTTTTTATCGAAAAATCCAGTGGTTCACGGCGGGGATTGAACTCGGTATCACTAGCGTCAAAGCCCGTGGGAGAATGATCGATTGATACATTTTGATGATTTTTTTTTTAAGGGCCCAGAGCTGTCCTGCTGGAACACCGTAAGGCGGCAGAACACCACTGGGCCCTTAAAAAAAGATCATCAAAATGTATCAACATAGACAACTATGTTAAAGTCTCTCACTATGTACCCTGTTATTTCAAATATGATTATCAAACTGAAGGGCTGATAACTGGAGTAATGTGATGCTACTTCAGAAGACTAGCTGAAATCTTACCACCATCAACATGTGTCTTCATGTAATGTGTTTGAGTATGTATGTAGGCAAAAGAGATAATAATTCATAATACTCGTATGTATTCTTTATTTTGTGTAATTTAGTGAGTTCTTTAAACATTTCTATTATTGAAATCAAGTTTCTACTAATATGTAATGATAAAGTGATGCTTGCAGTGAACGCAAATAAAATAGATCCATAAATATTTTTTTTTTAATTTCAAAAAGGACCGCTTTCGCTGATAGATTATCATTCATTTGAGTGTTTAATTATTCATTATAATGTATACTAGCAGCCCGCCCCGGCTTTGCACGGGTGACATTGATACATAATATCGGACGGCCCGTTGGCGTAAAAGATTAGATCTTGACTTGTAACCCGATGGTCGCTGGTTATAATTCTAGCTATATACCAATTGATTTTCTCAAGTTTTTATGTGCATTTATGAATCATGAGTGTTCGTACACAGGTACTGGGATTATTAAATCGATGTTCTGCCTCACTTTCTACCAAAAGTAGCTTACCACCAACAAGGAAAAAATCTGTTCCGGCAGCACAGCTCTCGGGAGTCGGGAGTCATGCCATTCTAGGCGCTGTACACCATGCGAAAATGCGAAAGTCAATTTGTATATTTATTTGTTTGGGACTTCTTCACGGTCAAACGGCTGGACCGATTGAGCTGAAATTTTGCACAAAATAGGCAGTACTTATTAATGGACAAGGCCATAGGATACTTTTTATTACGCGGACGAAGCCGCGGGGCACCGCTAGTTTTATAGGACAGATCAAACTATATTGACATCAAATTGATTTAATATCGATTGTGATCTACAGAAATAGCGAAGCTGATAATGTTTGCGTAGTAACTATTGTCTTATCTGTGGTTTCGCTGCAAATATTTTGATGCGCATAATTTGAAATCTGTGATATCTTCTAAAGTTTTCATTTAAATTATATACTGCAAAGGGCAATTTTAATCTATAATATCTGAACAAGGTTATTAACGTAATTATTGGCTAAGGATTAAGACTGTACAGTAGAAAATAGCCTTGGAAGTTATGTAACGATTTTTTTGTAAAAAAAATAAAGATTAAAATGGTTACTGTGAGTCAACCAAGTCAGTTTGCAATGTAAGCGCAAAAAAGTGTTTATTTACGATATCACATTAGAAACCTCTAAAATAGTGTTTCTCTACAATATTATGCATGTATTATACATATAAACTTTCCTCTTGAATCACCCTATCTATTTAAGAAACAATCATCAGCATCAAAATCCGTTGCACAGTTTTTAAGATCTAAGCATACATAGGAACAGGCAGCGGGAAGCGACTTTGTTTTATACTATGTATATATTATGTTTATTGTTATGTATTAGGTATTTACCTATGAAATTGGAGATTTCTATGAACAATTTTAAAACATAAAACTTTCGGTATTTTTTTATTTCAGCTAATCAAAGCACTGGCCCAAATAATCAATCTATACAATTTTGCCATTTTGATGGCAGTTTGCATATCCCTTTACTGTAGAAGTCTGCCGGAGGGGAGGCGATGTAGTCAGCGAAAGCGTTTTGTACTGTCTCTCGGGTCTTGAAGTTTTTCCCACTTAAAAAATTGTCAAAATTTTGAAAAAAGTAGTTATCTGTTGGGACAAGATCCGGTGAGTAAGGTGGGTGATGGAGAGCTTTCAGCTGTAACTTTTGTAGCTTTGCGATGGTCTGGGAGGTCGTGAAGTGTGAGCTCGCGCGTTGTCGTGGAGAAGCAATGGGAGACCAGTCTTGGTTGTTGATTAAAACGATTGAACCAATAATGGACCGTGTTTATACAAGCAGTGTTAGGCCCGTATACGTCGTTAATGTTTCGTGTTGTTTGCGCAGCGGTATTTCCATGTAAGAACTCACATTCGAAAATTGTACGAATTTTCAGTTTATTCATGGCGCCAAAAACTATCACAATTTCACATAAACCAAAATCTATCTAAAAACAAATGACTGAATTTGAAATTAAAGTAACACGGCTTTCGAATAAAATTTATTTGAATTTCGAATCGCGTGCCAATCACAGATAATTAAATCTGAAAATGCTGGTTATAAAATTTCCAATTACATAGGTAAAGACCATTATATTACCTGTAAGCAGAATCCTAAAGCCGGCTTTTCACTATGAGATATAATTACTTAATTTATATTATATCCTGAGATATAAAATTTTATCGCTCGTCATACATATTATATGCGACCGTTTACACTATGCTATAATATATATTACATCCCAAGCTGTAAATATTTTTTCGACCGACTGAGCGATATTTGAAGGTTTATATTTTACCTCACGTCCCCGGACACCGCGCCTCCCCCTGCCTCGCCATCAGTTTTTTTTTTATTTTTTTATTTTTATTATGGCTCCACACAATGAGTGTATTTAGCCCAGTGTTTGAATCAAACCATAGACAACCAAAAGTGAACAGCAATCACGGGATATATATAGCACAAAATGTAATTTACATTACATCCCATAGTGAAAAGCTGGCTTGAATCGCACTGTTAACATTTTATTTGTCGCATATATATTAACAATAAAATCACATTGTAGAACATTGGCCTTATATTTCAAGCGACTTTTCAACGAATCCTCAGCCAGACCATAAACAATAGATTGAACTGTTAGAAATAGCTTCATACGTGGGCGGACTAAATAGGTTCATCTCTAGCTATTCTTATCTAATTACGGTCTACTGAAAGGCTAATCAAAGTTAACGGCTGCTTTGGAATGGCCCGTCCTTTTCTTTCCGTATGATGACAGAGAGAGACACAATGCTATTGGTGAGGCCTTTAACCTGTCTAAGGCCGTAAGCTATTTAAATGACCTCAACGAATTTAAGATAAATGCGTTACAGTTTCTTCAACTTAATCACATTTTTTACTTGCAGTGCTTAACCTGTGCTTATGTTCTCGGTACAGTTAGGAAGTCATTCATAAGACCTACCGTAATAATTGATGAGTAAACTAGTATAAGCTTACGACATTGAATTATGAAGACAATTAACAATACATACACTGATAAGTTGGAGTATAGAAGACGGTTTGAGATAGTTGCGCTCTGTGGATTGGATTAAAGCCAATTGTCCAGTGTCCACCTCGTCTCAGTTCCGATTTCAGACAAGCACGATTCCATCTTAGACAGCACCTTCACTCAACATCACGGACGGCCCCTTGGCGTAAAGGATAAATACCTCGAATGACCTCGAACCGGAAGTCGCCGGCTTAAAACCTAGCCATGCACCAATGGTGCATGCTAGGTGCTAGCATGGTGGTAGGCCACTATCTGCATGGTGGTAGGATACTATCCAGTGTTTTTGTTGGCCAGGCGGCCAGCTACCACACTCAAGTTAGAAAATCTGTCGCCAAACGTCTTATGTGTTCTGGCAGCTATCCTTAGAGCCAGTTCCCACTCTAGGCCTAGCGTGCTTACCATCTTCGACCGCATCATCACTTATCAACAGGTGAGATAGTGGTCAAACGCTAGCCTATAAGATATTAAAAAAAACGTTTTCAAAATCCTTGACCTCATAATTTCTTATCACCAGGCAAGATAGTGGACACACGCTAGGCATAAGACACAAAAAAACATCAGTTGCGATAGCGTTCAAGTGCTTGTCTTTCATAAGTAAAAGTTCGGTTACATTACCAACACTGGTTCTAAAGCCCGCCAGTACTCTCTGAGGGATACATACATTGTACACTTTCCCCTAACTCGTGTATGACCGTGAAAGTCCCTTCCGAAATGTATTTTTAATTATTATGAAGTAGACTTTTGTGTTTTAAATCCATCTGTTCCCCCTCTGTCTGGCTATATTGATTGTGTCCATAAAGCGCAAAATAGGGTCCAAAGGAATCACATGTCAATGTACTCGTAGGTAGGTAAACAACCTGTCATTTTTAGGGTTCTGTAGCCGAATGGCAAAAAACGGAACCCTTATAGATTCGCCATGTCTGTCTGTCTGTCCCTCCGTATGTCACAGCCATTTTATTCCGAAACTATTAGGACTACAGAATTGAAACTTGGTAGGTAGATGTATTCTGTGAACCGTTTTTCGATTTTTATACAAAAATTAAAAATATAAAAGTTTAAGGGGGGGGGGGGGGCACCCATACATGAAACTGAAACAAAAAAAATTTTTTTTTCTTCAAACCTATACGTCTGGTATGTCTATGGATAGGTCTTTAAAAATGATATTGAGGTTTTCAATATAATTTTTTCTCAAAGTCAATCATTTAAAAGATAGGCGCGTCTAAAGTGATAAAATGGGTTTTTAGATTTTAGGGGAGGGGTCCCCTAAAATCTAAAGTAAGGGAGTGAAAAATCTAGAAAAAATATATTCTGTAGATCTCACTAAAAACTTCCAACGAAACGAGATACAGTTAGCAGTTTTTGAGATAGAGCGACCGCAAACATAACTTTGTTTTTTATACAAACACTATGAAAAACAAAGTTAATTTTGTAATTGCGAAAAATCATAGTTATAAAATACTCTACTGTGTTACGGAACCCTACGAGTGCGAGTCCGACATGCACTTGGCCAGTTTATTATGGCTGCATTCGATTTGTGTATTTAATCTGCAATACATTTTAGGATATATCAAAAACTGGCTTCTGCCCGCGGCTTCGCTCGCGTGGCTTACAGGAAATAAATTACATATGTTTCTTTAGAAACAAATGTTATATGCGGTCCCTATCAATTGAATGTACAAATTATAAACTATCAATATTCCAAACAAATGCTGCTCCTTGAGCATACTTTGGAGCAGATAACGTATAACCGACCTTGTGAAAAGCAGCTTATCCCAAGTCTACCGCTGTTAAATTAAGAGTTTGGCCTTGAGATTGTTTTATGATCATGGCAAAGCAGACTTTGAAGGGAAAGTGCACACTTTTCAATTCGAAGGGCTAGTTCGATAAAGTCGTGGTAGTCGAAGAATAGTTGGATAAATTGTTTTTGAATTTTATTTCATACTGAAACTAATGTCAGGGATGATTTTGGAAAAACAATGATACACGTCTCTAACATTTAATTGAAGAGTATGTGTACCAATTTTCGAGTCAATCAACACAGACAATAAAAGTTTCAAAGAACTAAAAGAAAAACTTTATCTAAATGGTAACCTCAAAACTTATTTACGATTACACTTCACAAAGTATACATCCTCCAAATTTCATGTCTATCATTTCGTTGATATATCAGTCAGCCTGTAAGTCACACAAACGCGTAAGGGGTGATTCTGGACAAATTGTGATACTAATGTGTGATAATTTTAATTGAATAGTATGTGTACCAATTTTCAAAGTCAATCCAGCGACTCAGAGAATAAAAATATTAACTGAAAATTCAACATCTAATTTCACCCTCTTAGGGGTGGAATTTCGAAAAACCCTTTCTTAGCGGAAACCTAAACCTTACAAACAACATACCCTCCAAATTTCATGACTCTAGAACCAGCGGTTAAGGCAATGCGTTAATATATTAGTCAGACAAACGCGAGAGGGATGAAAAACAGTAATATACGAGTCCCATAATTTTAATTAAAGAGTATGAGTACCAAATTTCGAGGCAATCCTCTCAGAGAATAAAAAGTTTCACAGAAAATATACCCTCCATTACACCCCCTTAGGGGTAGAATTTCGTAAAACCATTTCTAGTGGATAGTTACATTTCACAAAGAACTACACCCATTAAATATCTAATTTAATGTCTCTTAAACCTACCGATTAGGTTGCACGTTGATATATTCAGTCAGTAAATCAATTAGTACGAATGCGTAAGGGATGATTTTGGAAAGTCTGTGACACACGTGTCTCATAATTTTAATTAAAGAGTAAGTGTACCAATTTTCGATACAATTGAGTTAAAACCTATAACCAAACCATAAAATTCAACCCTCCATTTTACCTACTTTGTGGATGTCTAGCCAACACTTTACAAAGAACACACCCTCCAAATTTTATGTGTCTAAGACCAGCGGTTTGGGCTATGCCGCATAGCCCACATATGGCCTATGCGTTGATATCTCAGTCAGTCAGTCGGGACTTTGGATTATATATTGTCATGTCAGTCGAGTCCTATTCACAAACGAGCTATGCCTCTAGGGTGGATCCTTTACTAAAGGCTTTTTACTTTACTGAAATTTCTGAGAATAACAAGAATAAGTTCAAGTTTTCAGATATGATACGATTTTCCCACACTCGTAGACATTCCCCAACACTTAACATTAATTACATAACGAAAGAACACAAGATTTCCAAAAGAAATGTGTATCCTGTCTTGCAACCAAAGATAACTTACCCCCACAGAAATAGGAATAATAAGGTATTATTCCTATTTCTGTGCTTACCACCATCACGGAGAAAACCTGCCGCCATAACCTTATGGCGTTAGGTTACTTAGGTACATTCTATAGGAAGATTGAGTATATATAGAACATTCTAATGCATTAATGGTGGTAGGAAATCACTATGTAGTGTCCGCCTGGCCAGCTACTACCCTCAAGCTAGAAAATCTGTCGTCAAACATCTAATGTGTTCCGGCAGCTATCCTTGAGAGGCAGTTCCCATTCTAGGCCTAGCGTGCTTACCATCTTTGACCACATCATCACTTACCACCAGGTGAGATAGTAGTCAAACGCTAGCTTATTAGATATATAAAAAAAAAACTTTAGTCAATATTTGATGTCAGAATCGAGTATCGAAGATTTGTTTTTTTTAACCCGTCGCGCAATTACTTATAAACATATTTAGCACTAATCTTTTTTTTTAACCCCATTTCTCACCTGTTGTAAAATGATGATGCAGATTATGATTAGCCTTCCGAATTGTTTAGCACCGAAGATCATGCCTGAAGCGGGAAACCGATTCGCCACATTGTTTTGGTGGTTGGATGGTTCGAACCACAGGTCAAGACTACCAGCCCACCTTCCATATAAGGGGACACAGAGTTGACCTAAATGGCTTAATATATTTTTACCTACATAAAGCAATTATGTATGTTTTGTATCTGCAATTATTAATAATTGTACAATCGGTAAATTAAACATAACGACCTATAAAACTGCACATATTCACAATCATTCATTTTGCAAAGAGCAGAAATGAGAAATTACTTTCTACGAGCGTCTAGTTGTTACTCGTACAGTACCTACATTGTTGCTTTCATTTTTATTGCTATTGCTATGGCAATGATGATAAATACTTCACACGCATTAGTGCGATACACGGGTCGTATGGTTTTATATATTAACATTAATTTATGGAGTAACGTTATATCAATCTGCAAAGATCGAAGCTACATACATTTTGACACGCTACTTTCTTCCTCACTTTCTTTCGTCGAGAACCTATACCATAATTTATTGCATAGCTGATAGCATGCATTGTATGAATCAATTTAACGACCAGGATCGACTGGTATTGATTGCTATATTTATTAGGTTGTTAGGTTTGTGTGCATGTGCAAGTGTGCACTTGCAGGCTTTCCCAGGTCGTTGCAGGGCGCGGCGTGGTCGGTAAGCGCCCGCGCACCGACTAGTGAAAGTGGGTTGCCTGTGGCGCCATTACTTTCGGTTTCTCTTGCTTGCGCCCGATACCAGCTTCGTTACGAGAAGTTCGTTACAATAAATATTGCATCCCGCCGATTTCTCGCTCAGCTAAGTTTCACCTTTCCATGGCTATCTCTCGCTGCACATTTTGACCTGGACTGCCGTAGAAAGCTGCGATGATTTTTATGTTTACTGCTTTGCTTTTCGTGTGATATAAATAACAATTTCGATTGGCGTTTATTATATTTGTGCATTTATCATTTTTTGACGATAACACTTTAGTTACTATTAAGATTCTATTTTAATTTAATTGGTGATTGACACAACTAAATCTATTCTATCCCATAAGGAGCTGGGGCGTAAATAATATTCTAATCAAAATTAACAAAGATATTACTATTTTATATAATATAGCTAACTATTCAACAATGTCAGTAACTTTCTATTCGTCAGAGATTTAGTAATTACATTCAGTAATAGGTTAAGTAGCTTAAAGGTTTTGTGTGATACGAATAGAATATAGTTTTCTTTATTGATTGTTATATAAATAAATAGTTTCTGAACTATTCTTACATATCATAAAAGTGTCAAAAAAGAAACAGAACCTACCGATCTAACTAATACAATGCAATATTAGTTGGTATTATTTCCCGAATCATATTCTAACAAGAGTTCTGAAGTATAAAATTAATTGCCATTTAACTTAGCTCATTACACGTTTTATTAGAAATTCATTACATTTAATGAATTATCGTGCATACTAGGTAGGTAGGTATGTACTCGTATACTTGGTTATACTAACTAGGTTGACTATACTTTCGTACTATCGCATTGATTAGAGCTTGGCTTTAATGTCTATAAACAGAAAATTCTAGTTATTTATTTAGTTTCGATTTATTTACTATCTGAAATTATAGCATACATGAATATTCTTTTTGATTATTTTTTATCTATTTAGTCTTCCTATCTATTTAGTACTTATAACATAAGTTTACATTATAAAATACCGCTTTGGTGACCGCACACGCACGCCGCTACAAATCTACGCACATTTTTCACAATCAAATAAAGTGTCTAATAACATGTTGTTTGTTTTGTACGTGCATTAGAAAACTCCTGTGTTATAAAAATGCGTGATTAGCGTGACTGCGAAGAGTGGCCTAGAAAGTTTATAATATAACTTTCGACAGCTCGCGACGACGCCGCATCAAGCACCCGCTGCCTAAAATCCGGTTCTCTACGTGCGATGTCTTTGATTGATGTCATATGTAAATATGGCAGTAATATGTTTATAGTAGGCAGCTATAAAACAGGATACATATTACCAACTCGACTGTTTGGGAATCGGATAGCTCCAGTTTCCATATAAAGTAATTTCCAGATTTAAGTTTTAAATTTACAGATCGAAAATAATAATTGGAACCTTGAAAACTGAATAATTATGTATGTTAAACATATATCACAAGTCTTTACAGTAGATTCACAGGTAAGTAAGCATAAGCCTATAAATTCCATAAAAAAAATTAAAGTAATTCAGAATATTTATCTTTACATACCTTTAAATACTTTTTACTTCCATAAGTATGCTTTTCACATTTAAGATCAGTTTCTCTCAAAATCATATAAAATACGAGGTTGATAGCTTTAATTGAGGTGCTAATTTGACGCATAGTTAATTAAAAGAGCATATCGGAACCAAGTTCTACTAATAAGTGTGCAAAGAAAGGAGGTAATGGACCCGCGCTAAGCAGCACGGCAAATGTTGCCGCGATGCATCCGAAAAGAAATGAACGAAAATGAAAGTGTCCCACTTTCCTGCTCCCCTCAAGCTTTCTACCACTTTTTTCAATCTAATCTATTAGTTACAGCCGTTTGTTATTTTGCTTCCGGTTGGCGGAATTTCTTTTTACTGTGTTTGGTGAAGTTGACGGTTTCGGTTAACTTGACTATTGAGGTCAGGGTCCTATAGAAGGTAACGTTTGAAGGCGTCTCTGTCCGAGTAGGTGGGGGAACTATTTACCATTTGTATGTCATGCATGGCACTCACATTTATTTTGAGGCAAGGAGATAAAAATAGAATAACCATTTGTCGTAATAAAGAATTAGAGAGTAGAAAGTACGAGGCAGTTACATAACCGACCCAGTTTTGAAACTAAATCTTTCATTTTTAGAACATGATGTTTTATTTTAATGTCTTTACGACTTTGATGATATTATTAGACAACAGTGGTCAGTTTTAGAACAGCTATTTATGTAACAAATGGGGTAGAGAATTTGCTACGAGTAAAATATATATTATTTTGACGAATAATACAGGCTTATTCGTTCACTTTACTTTGCCAAATCTAGTTTTCTGCGAATAAACAAGGTGAAAGTTAACGTGATTGGTTGGAAGTATTTATAAAATATAATACCATAATGACTAACATTTCCATTAGAAATGGGTTGAAAGCTACGAATAAATAGTTATTAATAGTAGACTGAAAGAGATAATCTCTAAGAACTAACAAGACGAGTCACAATAACAACTTCAGATGAAATAAAATTGGTTAGCGCACGCTATAATTTATACAAAAATAAAATAATTGATAAATGTAATAAAAAAATATGGCTCGAACGTACAGACCTATCTCTGTATATATTTAATATATAAATAATATCTAGCAAACTTTGGTGGATGGCAAACTAACCAAACAGCCTGCCTCATTGCCAAGCTGATACCAATGCTGACAAAAGATTAAACCATTAAAAACATTTTAACATTCAGACTAGGGAATGAAACCGGAAGTAGAGATCGCGTAAGTAGAGCGTGAAATTAATACAAGTTGTAAATAAATATGGGGACACATTTACGCATATGAATTTATCAACCGACTTCCAAAAAGGAGGAGGTTCTCAATTCGTCAATATGATTTTTATGGTATGCTTGTTACCCGATTACTCCGCCAATTGTGAACCGATTTGAATGGTTCTTTATTTCATAGGTTGGAAGGAGGTCTCATTTAATTTTTTTTAATTTCATAAGTATCTTCAGAGATATGACCATAAACGTCTCAAAATTGCTACTGATACTGACTCGCGCGGCATGGTTGACGGTTCTTTTAGTTTTTAAACTATCTTCATTATTTATATGTAAAGTCTCGTGATAGCTTACACAGACTTTTACTAAAAAAATTACTGGCCAAGTGTGAGTCGGACTCACACATGTAGATTCCAATTGCTACAAGATTCTTTTTTTATCGTCAATTTTTGTCCCATAATTGTAATTTTTAATTTAGTTAATTTAATTTAGTTTAGTTAATATTTGATGTGATAAAAGCCATAGTAGTACTGCCACTATGAGCAAATTTCATGTTTCTACTATTACGGTTTATAAGATCAAGCTAAAGACGCCTGAAAAAACACGTTTCTTGGATGGGTTTTGTTCTTCTTCCTTTTTTTTGTATTTTTTTCTGTTTTTAGTAGTTGTTGTTATAGCGTTCATAGTAATACATACGTTGTGAAGATATCAAATCTCTATATAATAAGCTTCATAAAATCTAGCAAAAAAAATCCGAAAAAATCATGTTTCTTTTATGGGGACCCCCTTTAATCTTTCGGATGGATGAACAGCGAAGTCTCAGTAATAAGGCTCCGTTGGTACCCTTTGAGATGACCCTAAAAAAGTGGCCAAGGCGAAAAAGGCTTATTTTTAAATTACTAGATTTACCACGCAGCTTCGCCCGCGTTAAAATAACTTTTTAAAGGTACCTTATGTGTTAATCTGGGCTATAAAATGTCTGTGTGCCAAGTTTCATCCAAATCCACGCAGTAGTTTTTGCGTGAAAGACTAAAAAACACATCCATCCATCCTTACAAACTTATATCTTTTTTGTACTATAACAGCTAAACTTAAGTAAGGGCTACGACCAGGCTGCGACGCGAAGGAGAACGTTCCAAATTCCATGTGGTGAATGTGAGTAGGTAGGCAGGTGTGGGTCAGTCAGGTAGTTATTTTTAAGATGAGAAAACGAGACTGGCTGTTATATCTGAACCAATTAAAAAACGCGATAAATTAATCTAGGCCATGTTTTTTTACTATACCCTCATTGCATCGCACGCGCCGCGTATTGGTGAGTCACACATAACTTACCACTTGCTTACCAAGCCACTTGTCGCGTGAAATGCGTCTAGGGTTGTCATCATTATGTTCTCTATTTTGTCATTATGTGACAGTTTTTTAAAGTGCATTCTCATTATTAGATAATAAAAGAATCCAATAAATAAACTACGAGGCTGGCTTCTCACCTGTAGGTAGGTGAAGTTGTGGCAGATAGTAGGGAAACGAGGCTCTGGACAACCTACTTATCTCCAATCTACAACAATTCAAACCTGTCTTTGTTCGATGTATGTTTCGACCCACTGCCGAAACGTAACACCAGCCAGTGTGGTTTTTTTATAACTTAGATCATCATCATCATCATTAGCAGCCAGTAGTCGTCCACTGCAGGACATAGGCCTCTCCTATGGCACGCCACTGAGCTCGATCTTCAGCTCAAACCTTTAATATGAGAATATAATTCGTGAAGAAGACCGCACGTGGCACTCGTAGACGTCGTAGCGTTACTTCGAAAAGTAAGTACAATAAAATCTCTAGGAAAAAAACCTACTGGAACAGCGTTGGTATCATACAATGAGAGTATAATGTTGTTTAGTGAGTCTTATGACTAATTACTCGTCTTTAAATACTTGATAAATATATTTCTGAACTGTTGTTAACTAAACATTATTATTTAAATCTGATAGGCGAGTGTTTGAGTACTATCTCGCCTGGTGGTGACCGATAATATGGTCAAGATTGGTGAATACGCTAGGCATAGAATGATCTGACTCTCAGGAGCTGTTGAAGAAATAGAAATATCAGTACTACATATTATATAATATCGTTTAAAAACTAAAAAACAACCGGCTTCAATGCCGCGCTATTCATTTTCAGTACCAATTTTGAGATGTTTATCTCAATATCTCTGGAGATACTTATCATACCTCGATAAAATTACCATGGTACCACACTTGGGATATCTCCTTTCGAACAAAAAAAGAATAATCGAAATCGGTTCATAAACGACGAAGATATCCGCGAACAAACATAAAAAAAAAAAATAAAAAAAAAATATTAAAAAAAAATATACGGTCGAATTGAGAAACCTCCTCCTTTTTTTGAAGTCGGTTAAAAATAATACTTAAATTTAAAATTTAAAACGACCCCCAGTTGAGCTATCTATGAACTGTGCAATGAGACCATTCTAATCAAATCAAATCAAAGCATTTATTAACCGACTTCAAAAAAAGGAGGAGGTTTCTCAATTCGACCGTATATATATATATATTTTTTTTATGTTTGTTCGCGGATAACGTCGTCGTTTATGAACCGATTTTGATTATTCTTTTTTTGTTCGAAAGGAGATATTCCAAGTGTGGTACCATGGTAATTTTATTGAGATCTGATAAGTATCTCCAGAGATATTGAGATAAACATCTCAAAATTGGTACTGAAAATGAATAGTGCGGCATTGAAGTCGGTTCTTTTTTAGTTTTTAAACGATATTATTCAGTATGTAGGCAGTATGCACATATACACGTCAAAATCATAAAATAAATTATAATCAATTATCGAGTAAACATAGTAAAAGCAGAATTTAACGCTTTGAATTAATAAAAAGTAATGAACCATTCAGCTGTCATCCAATGGTTGACGTCAAACTACTAAAAAAAAAATTTAAAGTAGGGTTGCCAACCATACACGTAGGTATCTGTGTGTTTCAGTTTTCAGACATTAACATTTAACATAAAAAAAAGTGAAATAGTGAAACACAAATTAAAGAAAAACATAATGAGCCCAAACATGACATCACTGTTGCAAGTTGGTGAGGAGTTTAGTAATCTGCAGATTTCCCAGCATCAGTCATGTTCTTACAATATCATTGAAGTATAAGAGGATGACAAATTTCAAATTGACCAGACCTATAAAAGTTGATTTCATAGCGCCATCAACTGGAAAAAAGCTAATACCTACATAGTCTTAAAACGGCTGAACGGATTTTCATGAATCACAGCTAAGAACACTCTCGAATGAAACAAAAAAACTACAACAAAATCGGCTCATCCGTCTGGGCGCTACGATGATACAGACAGACACACACACAAATTCACACGACAAACTTATAACACCCCTTCTTTTTGCGTCGTGGGATAACAAAGTCCCCCGCCGCGACTGTCTGTCTGTTTGTTCGCGATAAACTCAAAAACTACAGACCGGATTTTCATGCGGTTTTCGGCAATAATTCATGAGGAAGGTTTAATTTATGATTCGTGAAGGTTTTGTATAAATTGGTTGAAATATGACGAGTATTGTCGGAGATTTTAATTCAAACTCGGCGCAACAAGCTAATGCAAAAAATGTAGGCATAATGTATTATGTATTATGTATTATGCTCTATCCGAGCGAAGCCTCGCTAGTTTCCATATACAAATTATGAAATTCCGTTTTACGCGAATGCTAACAGAAACGTATTTTGTCTAGGCCTGCAGATGCTATATCATGACCATAATCTAAATACACACCATAATTTAAAATTACACAATTAAGAAAATGGAGTGTATAATTTTCCCCATACTATGCTTATATTCCGATTAAGACAAGACCTATGTGTTTTTTTAATAAAAAAAAGCGAATTACACTATTTTTCAAGCGTAAATTTTTGCATAATAATAAATAGGCTGTAATTAGTTTTTTTCATGAAATATGTATTCCATTATTATATCCAGTAATAGATAATTTTATCAACTTTCATATTATATATATACTCTTATAATTTAATATTGTAATAAAATAAAGTTTTCATTGATACAGTTCCATTCGCCTTAAATTGCAGTTTAGAGCGAATGTCGCAGTCGCGTGATCTACATACATACATATGTACTTAAACACCTTGTGAAACTATACGCCAAAAATGTGCGTGCTTGTTTATCCACTATTTAAACGAGCATCAGCATTCAACGTCCGTGAGAAAGTGACGCAGTTTTGGCAAGCTAGGTTGGCATCATATTTCTGTTTCTTTAACGGCCCGTTGTGGTGTAATATGTATATGCTATATATGTATGGCTATAGGATAGATAGCTTGCCTTCAAACCGGGACGTTGTCGGTTCAAATTCTAGCCGTTCAAATTCTAGACTGACGGATTTGTCTATGTGTATTCATGGGTGCTTGTACAGAGGTGGTAGAATCATTATATCGATGTTCCGCCCGAATTGTTGACTTAACCTTACGGTCTTAAAGCAGCACAGAGCTCTTGAGAGTCAGACCATTCCAGGCCTAGCGCGTTCACCATCTTCGATCGCATCATGTCTCGATGACATGCTATATACTAAAAAGTAGCTTACCACCATCAAGGAGAAAATCTGCCGCCATAACCTTACGGTGTTCCGACAGCACAAGCCCTTGGGAGTCAGAGTATTCTAGGCCATCGCTTACGAAATAGTGATCAAACGCTAGCCTATAAAATATATAAAAAGACATATTTTGGACACAATACAATAACTAGCAATCTATGTTCACGTGCCTGGCCAGTGCAGGATACAACTAATGTATGTGGGAAGGTCAGAGAAACTTCAGATAAACCAGTCGTCAAGTCAAGTTCAAGTCGTTACGAAAGTCTTATTTGACGATCTGAATGAAAAAGATATAAAATGGGCTTTAGAGAACACAATACATTCTTAAAATTAAAATTCAAAATGGAGCAATAAATAATATACAATTTGCAATCCATAAAATTCTATAGTGGTAGGACTTCTGCTAGTCCGCCTGGGATGGTACCACCACTTTGCCAATTAATTTTCAGCCGTGAAATAGGAATGTTTTTCGGTTGAAATGGCAAGGTGTCCAGTGAAATTACAGGGCATGTGAGACTCAACCTTTTTATGTCTCAAGATAACAGGCGCAGTGAAGTGACATGCAAAATTCTGGCAGTCCAGAATTTTGCATACCGCTGTATCTGTTATAGGTAGACGTCATCGCTTACCATCAGGCGAGCGTCGTGCTTGTCCTGTTACCCTTTACCATAAAACAAAATTATATTTTAAAAATAGTTTAGTGTATGACAGTCGGTACCAAACTGTAGTAGTAGGAGAATATGTCAAAGTTTTAAATTTACGAAATCAAATCTCGACTATAGAGTTAAATGAGTCAAAGTCATTTTTTTAGGGTTACCCAAATGAACACTTTCTGAGACTTTGTTGTCCGTTCGTCCGTCCGTCCGTCCGTCCGTCCGTCCGTCCGTCCGTCCGTCCGTCCGTCCGTCCGTGTGTCTATATGTGCGCACTTTACAGATCTGTATCTTCTTAACCGTTATAGGTATGTACATACTTGAAATTTTCCCAAAGTATATATCCGTCAGTGTATAACGGCCCAGACACGAAATTTAATAGATGCATGTAATTTAATTAAAACTTGTTTTGCACTAAAAAGGGTAAAATAAGTTATTTAAAAAAAAAAAACCGACTTCGTAACCACAAACAGGCACTCAATTCATTCAAACCTCCATTGTGTATAATCTTCTTGGGACTCTTCTACGAAAACCAGTACATTCTCCTATGTTTGAGGTATTTATATATATATATATATATATATATATATATATATATAACGTTTATCGTCATATCTCTGGAGATACTAACCAGATCTCGATAAAATTAAAATGGGACCACCTCGGAAACGTATCCTACCATTAAAAAAAGAATCATTTGAATCCGTTTACAATTGACGGAGAAATCGCGTAACATACACACAAAAAAAACATACAGACGAATTGAGAACCTCCTCCTCTTTTGTGATGTCGGTTAAAAATATATTCGTATGCAATTTTAGGATAAATACTCATTATAGATAATAACATTTAGGTTGTCAGTTATATTCTTTAAAATTTGGAATTTGTCGTGATAGTACTTCTTTTAACACCAATATTTGAATGAATAAAAAGATGAAAAAAATTATTTTGGTTAACTTATTACTTTTAAGGTACGGCTACACCGCGGCACGGTAATATATAATTAATTTATTATATTACCGTGACCGCGGCGTCCTGCGATCTGCGGGCGCGATCTAAGTTCTTTTCAATTGTTTTCTGATCGCGTTTGGTGTGAACCAGTCGGTACAAATACTACTGCGCTATCTGATCGCCGCCTAGATGGCGCACGCAGGACGCCGCGGTGTTGCCGTACCTTTACTGCTTGCTACTATAACTTATTCCTTGTCCTGTCATTTACTGGAATTGAAAAATCTTGTCTTAATCCAAGCTATAAACTATCAGTCAATTTTCATCCAAATATGCTTAGCCGTTTTTGCCTGATTGAGTAACAAAAGTCAAAGCAAGTCAAAGGCAAAGTATATATATGGGAAGAATCAAAATCTGCACTTACACACGTCAATTAACATTCAATAGATCATATCAAGAATGAATCATAATTATTATAAATACAAAAAAGCAAAAGTTATTACTTTGAATTAAAAAAAAAAATTATAACCTATTTCAATCAGATACATTCCAATTCGTAAAAGCCTAATTTGGAATAACTCCATGAGCTAAGCTCTTATTAACTCCTATTTCATAATCGAACTTTTTCGACTAGAAATAAATCATAATTTCAGATCGGCGAATTGTGAATTGCAGAAATCTGAGTTTTTTTTAACCATATATATGTATTTATAGTCACTAGCCTATACGATTTTAAAAAAGCTAGCGTTTGACGTCTATCTCGCATGGTGGTAAGCGATGATGTGGTCGAAGATGCTGAACACGATAGGCCTAAAATATTCAATATAATACTCGGAACACTGTTGGCTGCAGATTCTCTCCTTGATAGTGGTAAGCTATTTTTTGGAAGCAAGTGGCGGAACATCGATATAATATGCTCCTGCCATCTGCGGCCTTGAGGAGTTGAGTGACGGAGAGGCAGTTTCCAAATAGCTATCGATAAATGCATTTATGCTATGGCTTTGTTTGCCGTGATAACACAATACCAATTTATCACATAATAATAAAACGAATATCACGAATAACTTTTTGGTTCGTAAACTTATTTATAAATTATTTCTGAATTTATAATACCAGTTTAGAAGCGGAATTTAGAAAAATGCCGCTATTATATTACATATATACCTAGTTTAGTTAAATACATTTATTTTCCTCGGTTGTGCTTCTAACAAAAGCAGTTACAAAATTAATAACATAATATTATTACTAAATACATTTTAAGATTTTCTTTAGCAGTCATTCTATAAAATCAATTTATGTCAAATTAGTGTCATTACATTAGCAGTTAATTATTTGCTGCGATTTATATTTCGTAACGTAGGTATTTAATTATAAACATACTCATAGTGTAGGCAAACAATTCTAACTTTATGAATTTGTTCAATAATAATATTTAATTGTAACTCGACTTCAAATGCTGCCCTTGTCATTTTCAGTAGCAAGTTTGAGGTGGTAATCTCCATATCTCTGGAGATACTCATCAAATCTCAATGAATTTACAATAATACCAACACTGCCCGGGGAGTATATTTTTTCAAATAAAACAAATAAGTTTTAAATTCGGTCCACAATTGCCAAAGCAATCGGTGAACATAAAGTTAAAAACATACAGTCGAACTAAAATCCTCCTCCTTTTTGTAGTCGGTTAAATGTATAGTAGTCGTGCCATGTATACATACCTCAAGTTAAGAGGATTAACAATGTACAGCTAATACATGTTGTGTTCTAAGGTTCAGTGCACTACATTTCTTTTATTCAGTGTTCATTGACTTTCAGCCTATAACTACTTTCGTCCATTATTCTGCGACAATAATACACTCTGCTAAATGTGCTTTAAAATTCTTTAAAAATTAAATGAACCGTATTATTTCCCGTTCGTTACAAATATATACACCTGGCCGTGTATGTAGTATAGGTACGTACAGTTCAGCGGTTCAACGGTTGCGATATATAAGAACAGCGCGTAAGAATGAGGTCGACAACCTCCGCCAAGGTGGGTGACACCGTTCAATTTAACTCGCCTTTTGGCTTTTACAAAACAAAGATTTTATTATTTGTTACGATTTTTAGAATACACAGCGTGTACCGGTTGCGAATTCGACAAGGTGTAGTTGGTTACTTTACATTACGATTCCGGTAATGAGGCCTGCTTTGCAAGCTATTATTGTTCTGTCAAGTGACAAATGACCGAATTTTAAACTACCTACCCCAAGTCATTTGCATTGCAGAATACTTATTGAATAATTTTATTCAAAAGAATTTATGTGTAAAATCTAGAAATACTATTTACCTAATTACTTTTATATAATAGCTTCCTTTAACACCAGTAACCTTAAATTGTAGAAAGTAAAGTGAGATTGAAACATTATCATATTATCCCGGAAAACTCCCTTAGATCGAATCGACAAACCGTTCATGGTTCCGACCGGTTTCGAAGCATATAGAGCTTCTTAGTCAAGGGGTGCGACGTGCTTGCAGTCCCCAAAGGGCGTGCGGCAGCACGCATACTTGCACGGTACGTTTTGATTTGATCTAAGTGAGCATTTCGGGATAATATGATAAATATTAACCTTAAACGTTTAACAGTATACTCCTCGCTACGAGAACTCTTAAATGGGTGTGTCATTAGCTCATTAGTTACAAGCTCATTCACTTTTCCCTCAAGTGATCTGCATAAAAAATAGGGCTCACAGGCATGATGAGTGCATTAGTTAGTCACATCACATCACACGTACATAGGTGAGTGTGCGTGTGCGCGTGCGACTAGCTAACGCTAGAGATAGCCGGGGGTCATCGACCGACGCGAGGCCGACGACCGCTGACGTAACGTTACGCGAATTCCTCGCCCTCCCGCACGACCGCCCGCCCGCCGCGCACCGACCCAATTCCTTCGAAGCCACTCTGCTTGTGCATCGCTAATTATAAAACGTAGTTGCATGCACTGCCAAACGTGTTCTATTTCTAATGCACTTAACGAGCTATTTGTGGTGTGCTAAAAAGGGTGGCGTTAGCGGTTTAGGGATACGATATGATGTTGGTGTTTAGGTTGCCAATAAAGGGTTAAGAATTCATGTCGTGAAGATTAGTTTTTAATATAAAGGATAGGTTAGTACATTTAGTACTGCAGTTAGATACAATTAACTATAATATCACATGAAACATTAATTAAGTATATGGCCAAGGGATTCGGCGATACTTTGAGATATTCTCTCTTGTGATTACTTACTTGTAAAGTACGTTATTCTGAGTGAGTTTTTTGAGTGTGCATTCTAAACCTTTAATGAATATTTTAGAATTTGAAGTATTTGGCTCGTCACCAAATTGGTTGGGCCGTCAAATATTATGTCAGTGACTTCGTCATATTAGCGATAATATTCTAAAACCTTAAGCATTATATCGCGCGTTTGGTAATCTGATTGGTAATACGAAATTAAATATCAAATACATTTTGTTCTATAAGCCTAGGAATCTGTCGTAGGGATTTCACCTTATCGTAAACTAGAGCTTTTAGGTAACCATTACACAGGAAAACACACGCGCTGGGAAATACGTAACTGTTCTCGTGCTTGGCCGCGTCGTTGACACCAAACCATGTTACCAATGCAAGCTGACGCAATTTACGCAATCATGATTCAGTGTTTGAATCAGGACACTCTCTTATTTAGTTTTAAACTATCTTCTCTGATACTGGCATTGACTTAGAAAAATGATCACCAGTACGAAAATCTTGGTTTGTTCTCTCTTCACGGTTAAACCGATTTGCATGAAATTTTGCACGGAGTTAGCGAATAATGTGCAATATAGTGCGTGTGGAGTCTCGTTTAATTTGCTGTTCGCCGCGGTGTGGCCGTACCTTAACAGATAAATGATAGATGAAAAGCCAGAAATGTCTATTTATTTCTACATTACAATACCCCGATGTATACACTGACCAAAACTAGGAATTAAGCCTTCCTTTGCCAGTTTATTCTACGCCTGTACATGTATCTACTTTCTGCCAAGATTTTTTGCCATATACAATTTCTGACTTTATGACTAAGTAAAATACTAATGCCGTCAAGAATCAAGAATCAAAGCATTTATTCAGTATGTAGGCAGTATTAATATACGCACATATACACGTCAAAATCATAAATAATAAAATAAATCATAACCAATTATCAAGTAAACATAGCAAAAGCAGAATTTTAACGCTTTGAATTAGAAAAAAAACCAAAAGTAATGAACCATTCAGCTGTCATCCAATCGTTTACGTCAGAATATAAAAAAAAAAATTAAAGTAGGTTAAAACCAACCATACATGTAACTGTGTGTTTTAGTACTTCAGGCAATTTTATATAAAAATTATAAGTTCAATTTACACATATAATAATAACTACGCGTATTAGAATGTTTACACAATGTTACATAAGTTCAGAGCGTTAGTACAATGTATTTATAAGCGTTGCATTAACGTCAGCATTCTTGTTAATGAATACGTCAATGATTATGCTGCACTCTGCAGGACGTTTATTCGAAGTTGCAAACATACAGCGCAGTGCAGCCTGCGAAGATGAATCATAGTTTTATCGATATAACCCGTTAATATAGCGATATTTGTTAAATCTAATCATGGCCACCATTTGATTCAGTGTACGGTACATGCATGTGGTATTGTTCGCCCCACATTGACGCAAGTGGCCGATAAACGCAGTGTTATTTGCCCATGCGTCAACATGAGTGTTATGGACTTTGTAATGTATATACATAACCGCAACAGTATATGGAATTACGTAGAATGTGGCAATAAGTTTTATTTGGTTAGGTACCTAGAAAATTGGTTTACTAAAAACATACCATATAAGCACAGTAGGTACGATAAAGATAAAAGTATGTATATATTGTTGCTTTTTTATCTAAACGCGGGCTGCTAGGAATTAGATAATAATAAGGATCGCATAAAACGAAACCATAGACTTCTCCTGCTGCGCTAGTTAGTCATTTTCATTAGCAAGTTCGTGGTGTTTATCTCCAAATTTCTTTAGATATTAATCAGATCTGAATGAATAGGTATATAATGGGACCACACGGGAAGTATACCCTAAAATTTGCTGGCACTAATTGAAATGTTCCTTTGTTTGTCTTCGAAACTCAGCATCAAATGCTTACAAAATCTCAATGGGATCATTCCGGGTTTTTAGGGTTCCGTACCCAAAGGGTAAAACGGGACCCTATTACTAAGACTCCGCTGTCCGTCTGTCTGTCTGTCTGTCTGTCTGTCTGTCTGTCTGTCTGTCTGTCTGTCTGTCTGTGTCTGTCTGTCTGTCTGTCTGTCTGTCTGTATCTCTGTCTGTCTGTCTGTCTGTCTGTCTGTCTGTCTGTCCGTCTGTCACCAGGCTGTATCTTATGAACCGTGATAGTTAGACAGTTGAAATTTTCACAAGGGTAAAACGGGACCCTTTGAAATTTTCACAGATGATGTATTTCTGTTGCCGCTATAACAACAAATACTAAAAACAGAATATAGTTAAAAATTAAAGGGGTCCCCATACAAAAAACGTGTTTTTAAACGCCATCTATCTAATTAGTTTCGGCAAAATGACATAGATGGCGCTAGTAAACGAGCCCCGTCTTTCTAGATCGCGACCAAACCAAATATTCTTGGTTATTATAATATTCAATTAATCAAATATATGAGGTTGAAAGTCTGTTATGTTTCGTATTGTACGGAACCCTCCCTAAGTGTGCGATAAGAGACGCGATGCTGACTCGCACTTGGCCAGTTTTATTTATATTATAAATAATTCTTAATAGATATGTGGTTTGCACATTACTAGTACTGTTGTTAACTCCTCCAACTAAGCTAAATAATGCTTGTGTCTGGAGTGGGTTCATGTCAATAGTGCAATGGGTGGGGATCGAACTCACGACCTCTCGATCGCGAGGCCGATGCCATAGCCATTGGGCTATTGCCGTTTTTATAAACGTCTTTCAAACAAGAAAGTTATATCGAAGTTATGCCCGAACACAGAAAAAATAACAATTCGAATTGAGAATATCTTCCTTTTACGAAGTCAGTTAACGAATAGATACTTGAAGAAACTATTCCCATCAAGCAGTGCCAGAAAAGCCGAGCAGTCAATGTCTGTGAATAGTCTATTTGTGTGCGGAGAGCCTACCTAACAAGTAAAACCGGCCAAGTGCAAGACGGACTTGCACTCGTAGGGTTCCGTAACACTGTAAAGTCTTCTTTCACTATGATTTTTCGCAACTAAAAAATTTACTTTGTTTTTCAGTGTTTGTTAAAAAAATAAACAAAGTTATATTTGCGGTCGCTATAACCCAAACACTGCTGACTGTATCTCGTTCAATCCAATTTTCGTTGAAAGTTTTTATTGAGATCTACAGAATGTATTTTTTCTAGATTTTTCACTCCCTTACATTAAAAGTTTCAGTTTCAGTTCTGTAGTCCTAATAGTTTCGGAATAAAATGGCTGTGACATACAGACGGACAGACAGACATGACGAATCTATAAGGGTTCCATTTTTTGCCATTCGGCTACAGAACCCTAAGAACGCAGGCGCGCCCCCGCGCCTTGCTTGCCCACTCAACAGTTCTATTAGTCAGATTTGCTTTGAGTCTCTATCTAAAAACTTTTCTAATTTGTATGGTAGCAGTCTAGATCAGGGCAGTAAAATAGGAGCATTTTTCAGTTTTTCACAGGGTCAAACATATATTTTAAAATAAGCAAATGACAGAAGAACATCCTGATTTTATGTAAAAAAAAATAAACTGGCCAAGTGCAAGTCGGGCTCGCACTCGTAGGGTTCCGTAACACAGTTAAGTATTCCATAACTATGATTTTTCGCAACAAAGTTATCTTTGCGTTCGCCATATCTCTAAAACTGCTGACTGTATCTCGTTCAAACCAATTTTCGTTGTTAGTTTTTATTGAGATCTACAGCATATATTTTTTTAAGATTTTTCACTCCCATACTTTAAAAGTTAGAGGGGGGGGGGGGGGGGCACACATTTTACCACTTTAGACGCGCCTATCTTTCAAATGATTGACTTTGAGAAAAAATGATTTTAGGAACCTCAATGTCATTTTTGAAACCTATCCATAGACACCCACCCCACACGTATAGGTTTGAAGAATTTTTTTTTCTCTGGAAGCATTATCCAGAGAAATACTTGTGTATGGAAAATGCAGCTAGCGTTCTCTCTTTAGGGTGCCATGAAGTTACTACGGATGCTCGTCATGTCCATCCGTCTGTATGTTGGTCTCATAGTCTCTCTGTCTGTCTGTCTGAATTCTTTTTTTAAGTATTAAAATAAATTAATAATATTCGTTTTAAACTATTCGGCTTTTAATCTTTGAGGACGATCAGATGTTAATTAAGGTACGGACACACCGCAGCATCCTGCGTGCGCGATCTAGGCGGCGATCAGATAGCGCTAGTATTTGTACCGACTGGTTCACGCCAAACGCGATCTGAAAACAATTGAAAAGTACTGAAATCGCGCCCGCAGATCGCAGGACGGCGCCTACCTCCGTCCGTACCTTTAGTATAATCAATTTTGATTAACATCGTCGTTCGTTTGGCATAAAAATGCAAAAATATTTGTACCTATATCGTATAACATACCAATAAAATATTATAACTAAGGTCTTTGTTACACCGATTAACCAAGTCTTTATGACGATTATTCGTTGCGCGTAATTTTTGGTTTCATTATAACGTCTAGTATTAGAACTCATTGAATAAATATGAAGACTTTAACAGGAACCTCTTGTTCTTATCCCAAGTAAAGGTGTTTTCTGTGCAAGCACAGATAAAATAAAGTCTAAAGTACTGCATAATAAGTATAAGTTGTTCCGAGGGTGAACGAAGAAATACATTGACCTGATGCTAGGACATCTCTTGGAATGTGCAGGATACCTAACCACTCACCAATTTACAGTAAAGATGTCGTGTTTGGGCTTATTGAAATGGTTTTACTGAACAAATCATATTATAGCTCTCTCTATGGACTCATCAACTAGAAAATAGCTCATAATCTTCAAACGGCTGAACAGATTTTTTTGAATCAAAGCTAAGAACACTCTATAAATATATAATATATTACTATATAATATAAATAAGTCAAACATATAACACCCCTCTTATTGTGTCGGGGGTTAAAAAAACTAGCAACAACATGCACCGATGTAATTCAAAATTGACCTTGTAGTAGCAGACGTTTTGCGTCAGTGTATCATCAAACAGTGGTTGAATAAAAACGCTGCGGTCACGCAATGTCACCCTCCATCCGGTAAGACGTCCGCAGAATACCCGCTGCCGCGCCGTCGCCGCCGCCGCCACCTCGGTCACATTCAACATAACAAAACATCAATTGACAACTCGACCTACCTGCCCCTGCCCCGACCTTTCAGAGTCATCTTGACATGTCTTGCCTAGATCCTCCACTGATAACTCTAACACTTCATTGTTTTGCAAACATTACTTGGTGTCTTATTTGTTTTACAATTATAAACAACCTGTTATGACTTTGGGAATGCTCGTTTTATTTACGATGATATTTGTTTATTATTTTGTTGGAACATAATTTGCTAGCTTTATTATTATTTATAAACCAATAAAGAATGTATTTACATCAATATACTTCAAGTCCCGTCGGTACGAAGAAATTTTGGATTGTGTTTAACAATTTACAAAAATATAAAGTGTGAAACACTTCAAAGAAACATAATATTTGATTTACGCAGTGCAACATCTCTCGTTGGATTTGAAAACTGTAATGATTTCTTCCGAATAATCATTCAACTTACGTAATAAGTAGTCATAGATGGCGCCACCAATGCATAATTGGGTTAACAAATGCAATCCACTAATTTCGTCGTAACGATCGTGGCTTAATTGGCAAAGCACCGGAACATGTAATTCCGGAGGTTGCGGGTTCAAGTCCCGTCTGTACGATGAAATTTTGGATTGTGTTTAACAATTTACAAAAATATACTACACAAAATATATTAATAAATATGTAACTTAATATACATTAAAATAATCATCCATTTTAATACCTGACTCATACATAATTCGTGTCATCCAACAATGATTCACATGTACTTACATAGGGTACCAGACGTATATTTGTAATTTGTGGTTAAGGTAAGGTTAATCTTCGAACATTGATAGATCGCGATTTTAAACTATTTTTCATCCCATCTATTAAAAAAACTGCAATGTATTACTTCCCCCGATATGTATTATTTTATCTCATCGTTCTTTGAATCTTTCGCTGCGCTCGGGATTCTGCTCTCTAGAATATTTTGCTCCGCTCAGGATTCAAAATAGCGGCCTCAAAAATAAAATGCACATGCTGCGCCCCGTGATAAATTCTAAGTAGGTTAATATGTTACTAATAAAGCGCTATTCTAACACATTGGACACACGTATCTCTCGTCAATATTCGTTAATCTAACTGAACAAAATTCGTTAAATATATTAAAATAATATTTTGATATTGATAACTAGAATTGATAATAAAATCATTTAGAAAATAATTGTTTGAGAATATTTCTTTGTCTAAACAAAAAATGGACAATGACAGAGTTAAAAAATCTTCTAAAAGGAGAGTCAACAAATTCCTTTGGAAAAGAAGCAGGTAACGCACCGGTAATGCCTCTAGTACCTACCTTCTAACTAGCTTCTTGTACTATGTATTATTTATCCGTAACTTAACCAGGTTCCATTTTGAAGGGTATGCCCTCACAAAGCTTTGCTCTTGAGCTATAAAATACCAAACTTCAATGGCTATCACAAGGTTGTATTAAAATTGAATAAGTACGTACATCAAAGTTAGTTCTGTTCACTCAATTAAATTTAACCATGACATTAATTAAACTAGATGCTGTCAGTGTTAAATTAACAGTCACAAATACGTGAGGTGTACGTATTTTGAGAAAATGATAGTGTTACTGAGAAACAAAACTTTAACATTCACATCTGTAGTGTGTAAAAGCTTAGATGCAAGTGTCACTTCGAGCTTTGTATATCGTTATCTAAGCTTATTATTAGATTAATTCCGCATGTTAGTCTATTTTCGTCTACAGGTCGCATAATCAACAAATTTTGACGAAAATTGGCACACGAGTTCCTTGGTTAATTTAAGAATTTTGATCAATTATCGCGTTTTTTTGATTGGGAGAAAAATCGGGGAGAGGGAGATTAAGGGCAGGGGAAAAGTTTGCTGTAGCGTTATTAATCGACTGATTTTACTCAAATTGGAGATGCACACTAAGAACTTCATTCTACACAAGGTGTTGCAAAAAAAAATTTTTAAAGTAGGAGTTGTGGGAGGAAGGTTTCTGTAGCGTTATTTATCTACGTATTTTAATCAAATTGGAGAACCACACTAAGGACTTCATTCTACATAAGATGTTGCGAGAAAATTCCAAATTTCAAAGTGGAAGGGTAAAAGGGGTGGAGTTTGCTGTAGCGATAAATATGGAAGGATTTCAATTTTTGAATTTTTTCGGAAAATTTTACCTACCCTACACACCAATTCAATATTTCTGTGCACCAATCTGACTACGTAGTTCTCTTAGCTTTTATAAGATAAATCTGTAGACATCAGATTCAAACTCCTAGGACCAAGGGAACGCGAGTAATCGCTAAAGCTTATATCCCTGTTTTTTTGGCAAAAGCCCATACTCTGAAATGGCTTTGCTAAGCCATGGGAAAGGGAAAATGTCGGTTATTCCATGGCTATAAGAGCACGTGGGGTCTATTTTTGTCACAGAATTACTATTAAATATACCCACCTAGGAAGCACGGGCTTTTTTAGCATGTGAGGTTCTACGTAGGTTCTACATAGTCACATAGCTTGTGCTGTTTTATTAGAAGTAGATTTCAAAGCCTTTAGGATGAAAATGTTGCTAATCAAGAGGACACCTAATTCTTGATAAACTAAAAGTTAGTAATTAGCAAAATTGTTTGTTGGCATTAAATAAATTGGATATAAAACAAAGTGATCACGTATATGGGAGACGGAGAAGCCATTTGCTTCTGAGACACAGTAACGCTAGTTCGGGAGCCTATAGATTAATATCGTATTGTACAATGTCATTATGTTAATAAAGACATTTTTTGTTTTGTATGATATAGCCTAGAGGCATGATAAATGAGAAAATTACTTAGAATTTATTTTACTTTAGAATTTATCGTTGAGGTCTTTCTTAAGGCAGCGTCGATGCAGTATTGTAGCAAAGATTGACAAAAATGTAGTTTTAGGATAGTACTGTCTGCGACGTGTTTATTGTTTTTTAACCAACTTCAAAAAAGAAGGAGGAGGTTCTCAATTCGGGAGGAACTATTTTTTTAAATGTATGTTCGGGTATAGTTCTCCATCATTTATGGACGGATTTGCAAAATTATTTTTGGTTCGAAAGAGGTTTGTTCCAAAAGAACCTTTTTTTTAAATTTGATGATAAGTTTCGGAGACAGACAACGGAACTCTTCAATAAATGCCAGGAAATTTTGTTACCTCATAACTCTGTCATTTATTAACTGACTTGATAAATTCTTGTTTTGTTTGGGAGGATATACTTCCCGTGTGGTCCCATTGTAAATTCATCGAGATCTGATGAGCATATCCAGAGATATGAAGACAAGGCTCCGTAACAGCTGTCTAGCCGATTTTGAACAGACTCAATGTTTTGATAATTTCTTTCATCTTTTAAATTTTATGGTATAACAATATTTATTTTTGAATTTGCCATGAAATGTCCTAAAAATTATTTGTAAAAAAAGATTTCGCAAAGATCTGATGATGAGTTTCGGAGGCAGACGACGGTATTTCTTCACTAAATGCCAGCTAATTTTGTCACCTCATAACTCCCTCATTTATTAACTGAATTTATAAATTCTTGTTTTGTTTGAGAGGGTATACTTTCCGTTTGGTCCCATTGTAATTTCATTGAGATCTAATAAGTATCTCCAGAGATATAAACACCTCAAACTTGGTACCAAAAATTACTAGCGCGGCATTTGAAGTCAGTTTTTAGTTTTGTAAACGATCCTGAACGATCATGATTCCTGAATGTCGCTATGAGTACTATGATGATAATCTAATACTATAAGAATCTTTGTCCTGACATACTGACTGACTGACTGACAGACAACGCACAGCCTAAACCGCTGAGAGACTTGAAATTTTCAGGGTATATTTGTCTTAGTACGTAAGGGTGTACTAAGAAAGGATTTTCAAAACTTCACCCCTTAAGGGGATGAAATGGGGATTTAAAGTTTGTATGGATAAACAAGATTAGATAATCTTTTCTGTCCGAAACTTCACACAAATACTGCAGTGTAAAAATCAATATTGTTTCGGATTACGCTGAGATTTGACATGCAGATAGTTATTACAACGTTAGTTACCTCTGAAAAAGAATTTTTCAAAATTTATCCCTGAAGGGGATGAAACGGGGGTCCAAAATTTTAAACAAGATTAGATAGTATTTTCTATTCGAAACTTCATACAAGTACTTCATTAAATAAATAACTAAATACATGATTCAGGCTTTTTCGAAATGCCACACCTAAAAGGGTGAAGTGGGGTAACAAAGTCTGAAATCAATATTGTTTCGGATTGCGCTGAAATTTGTCATGCAGATAGTTATTTTGACTTAGGAATCCGCTAAGAAATAATTTTTCAATATTCACTCTTTAAGGGGATGAAACGGGGGTTCAAAGTTTGGATAGTGATTTTATTCGACATTTCACACAAGTACTTCTGTAAATAAATAAGTAAATACGAGATTCAGACTTTTTCAAAATGCCACCCTAAGAGGATAAACTGGGATAACAAAGTCTAAAAATCAATATTGTTTCGGATTGCGCTGAAATTTAGAATGCAGATAGTTATTATGACGTAGGTATCCGCTCAGATAGGATTTAAAAAAAATTCCTCTCGGATACGGAACGGGGATTCAAAGTTTATATGGCGAAACAAGATGAGATAAAGTACGTGTTGTAGGATTTTTCGAAATGGGGTCGGTAACAAAGTCTGAAAATTTGGGTTTTTCGGGTTTTATAAATATGAATCCCGAATTGCCTTAGTCACGCGATAACATGAAAACGGGTGAACTGATTTGGCTAATTCTTATTTGATGTCTTTAATGATAGAATCGTTTTTACAAAAGAAAAGTTTTAAGCAAATAAAAGAAGTTTTTAACGCGGGCGATGCTGCGGGGCACTTCTAGTACTATAAGATCTTGTAAACTGATACTAAAGAAAATACATAGGTATATTATAATTAGCTAGACTGCTCAAATTTCAGTGCATAAAAGTCGTCATATCACCGTCAAGATACCTTAGGAAAATAAGCATAAGTAATAAAAATAATGGTCTTTCAATTATTAAATGCGCACGTGTAAGTTTATAGCAGTGTAGGGTGCACGCGTGACCTTGTCGTTGCGGTGAGGGGCAGGGGTGAGAGGGGATCAAAGAAATGCGCTTGCACACTGCACAGTGACGTGCCGCGTTATCAGTGGACTCTTATCGCAAGGCTGCGCAATGCACGTGTCGGTGATGCTGATGGCTGACCAGTTCCACGCAACACTCTAACAATACCAATCAGTTACATATGTAGCTGTATGCGCATACGCTTATCTAAAGAACTATAAAACAAAGTACTAACGTAAAGCGTGCACTACGATTGTTAATCGTTATAATTTTTTATCGTCAATCACGACTTAGAAAAAAAATCGTTCGTACATTGTGTACGTAATAGTACGATTTATTTTCGCAAATAAAAAAATCGCGTCCTCTACTTGCAGTTTAACTTTATACTTTATATGTATACTTACTAAGTTAAATATGGTTGTGTCTCGAACTCTGGAGTGAGTTCACGTCAATAGTGCAATGGTTAAGGATTGAACTCACAACCTCTCGATTGCCAGGCCGACGATATAAACATTGAGCTATTGCCACTTTCATTTGTCTACCTACTTCATATAGGATATATAACAGTATGTATGTATATCACGGCTGAAATATATAGTATTCGTTTTATAAATCTTTGATAATAATTTAAAGTAGATAGATAGATAGAAACACCTTTATGGGAACAAAGAGGTTACTTACTACTTACAAAGTTATTGCATAAAGAGCCGATCACTAAAATCAGTCTCATCTCTCTCTTCATAAATAGTTTGTAATTCTAATTCAAAATAATTCAGGCGGCAATAGCCCAATGGATAAGGTGTCGGACTGGCGATCGAGAGGTCGTGAGTTCGATCCCCACCCCACCCTTTGCACTATTGACGCGAACCCACTCCAGACACAAGCACATTTAGCTTAGTTAGACGGGTTAACAAGAATACTAGTAAAGTGAAACCCACATTGCGAGTAATCTTTATTAAAAAAAATATTCAAATACTAATAATTAAAAAAATAATAGTAAAATTACCTACGTACTTACATGGTGGTAGGTATGTACCTTTAGAAGTGGTAAATTTAAATGTAGCAAAGCTAATGTGACAAAGATAAGATGGGTAGATTTGAAGGTCCTCATAATTAAATACCATGAAAATCATAGGTACAATTGTTTTAATTTAAACGAATCGTCGTAATACCATAACTGTCCCTATAGTCGCATGTGTCGCGACATCGAAACATCTCGTAGCCATAGCATCAATTTGCATAATATGAAATAGCGTAATTTAACAAGCAAATTGGTAGTAGTGGTAGGTATTCAGTAACAATGGTATAGTTAGCAACCAGAGCGATAGGTGTCGTTGTTGCGAGGACGGGCGCAAGCCGCGGTCGTCTCAAGATCAAGGTCGCGCGGCAGACACGGCAAGGTCACCCCCGCGCCGCGCACCCCCCGCCTCAGCCCGCTCGCCTCTCGCGCGCAAATATTTGCGACCGTCTTCGTCCTCCACGACCGATACGCCGAGGTCAGCCCGCCAACAGACCTTGAAGTAATATTACCCGACCTCTTCAGTTTGAAAGACGAGCCCGTATTTTTATCGGTCACTTAATAATGTAGGTATGTGAGTGCGAGCCGATGACAAATGGAGATGAAATTTTGTAAACATTTTAACCGACTGCAAAAGGGGGTTCTCAATTCGTATGTATTTTTTGAGTATATTAGGTACTAGATTTCTCCGCCTATTTTAAACTGATTTGCATGCAAATGAAAGTGATAAAAAAAAGTGAAAAAGATTGCCATGTCACTCTTTCATGAAAATTGTAAGTACCTAATATCTTAAGAGTAACTTTATTCAAGGTGCTTCCATTCGATGTATTTATAGATAATCAAATAATAAACCCAAAACTTGCAACTGAAAATCACTCGCACTGCATATGAAGGCGATTTGTATTGTCGAATTTATTGCTTGTGATATAAAAAATTGCAATGGCTCCTCAAACCTACTGAATGAATCATACCTATACGTATAATTACTATGAACTATAGCAATGTATATGACAAAGAGGTAAGGTTAGGTTAGATCGTTTAAAAAACTAAAAGAACCGACTTCAAATGCCGCGCTATCTAATTTTCAGTACCCAGTTTCAGGTGTTTACCTCCATATCTCCGGAGATACTTACCAGATCTCAATGAAATTACAATGTGTTACTCTTAGGATATCTCCTTTCCAACAAAAAAAGGATCATCAAAATCGGTTCATAAAGGACGAAGTTATCTGCGAACAAACATAAAAAATATATATAAACGGATGAATTGAGAAACATCCTTTTTTGAAATCGGTTAATATCGGTTAACGCAAACTAATCGCAGTACAAATCATATTCAGTATGGAACTGATTGTCTGTCTATCAGCTAATTATGCAGCTGATAGACGGACGTAATAGGCAACCCTAGATCTGCAAACAAAAGAGGAAAACTGAATGACTGTTGAATCTACTGGAGTTTTCGAAGTACTCCGATCAGAGAAGAAACACCAAGAAACTCTATGGGGCTTTATTATTATACAATATTGGATTATAGGTATTGTAGGTACTTCAATGCCTATAATCCAATATGAGGTTGATAGTTGGCCACTCAAGCACTAGGCGAAGTGACTAATGGCTGTCTAACATTTATATGTCGCGTCGGTTTGGTCGGAAATCTGTAATCCGCAGCTTGACTTCATCAGCAGCTGCTCTTGATGATATTTTTTTACTGGCATTTGATCACTGATATTAATATTTTGTCACTGTTATATCCTGGTTTCGGCTATCCTATAATACTTAGCTGCTCGCTGCCTTTAGCTATATGTTAGAAAAGAAGAACTTGCAACTGGTTATGATATCTGGTTATCTGAAAAAAGAATACAGTCCCGTATTCTTTTTTCAAATAACCAGCAAGCATACTATGTACACGTAGATATGACTAGTACTTTCTATTCTTTTGTTCTCTTTTTTTTATTCTTCTCTCTTCTTCCTAGTTATTGTGCCCTGTTCTTTCACGTTTTTCTAGACAGGTATTTAATAAAACTTGTACCTGTTATATGCATTAGTATTTTGATGATTAATATAGAAATAGTTTAAACCTTGAAAAAAATGTCATAATTATTTTCGCGGTTAAAACCCACAACCAACATTTATTTTCATATGAGAAATAACAAAATATATTGATAGAGCTTGGAAATACATAGTGTTCATAAAGTGTCCGCGTCACATCACCACGATATAATATTATGTCACTGCTTCATGCTGTTTCAATTTCGAGGTCCATCGAGACTCATCCATGAGTCTAGCGCGAGGTTAATGCCTGTAATTGCCTCCAATGTTTTCTGACGGCGGATATTTAATTTGGCTGCTCTACATAGCAACTTGTTAGGTTAGTTTTAAGGAAGCACTAGTATTAAGGCTAACTCACAGTCAGGGTCGTGTCCACAAAGAGGTTTAGGCTAAATTCGCTAAGTAGGGCGGCGTCATCGCCAGCACGTCCACATGTTTATGAGCTGGCTATTTAGGACTCATTGTGTGTTACTCATTGTTCCTGGTAACTCATTATACTCTGAGTAGATAGTGGAAAATGCGAGCATGATTACAAACCCAACTATATTTATCTATAATCTTTTTTTTTTCAATAAATTGAGCCCTTCATATATCTGTACTTTTAAGATCTTAACTGTTAGACTTTACTATTATTCCTATTTACCATTTATACAAATGTAAGTGCTTTTCACAAAATAATATACCTTCTTATTTGATCTTAAGCGACCTAGAGTTTATTTTCGTTGTTCCTTACGAAGTTAAGATACAAGTATTTTCTTGCCATAGGTTACGTTCAAGACGTCTTTGAAAATATGTTTGTACAATTTACTATCGTTAAAATGTCTAGTCTTCGACTCATTTGCCTTTGTCCTCAAGTATTTATTTCACCTACACAGGCTCGGGCGTTTGCGACTGCATTGTAGGTGAATTCTGGTAAACAGCCAAAACAAAATGCGTCATGTTTTTCAACCTGTTTATTTTGTGCCACGTGGTGCACACGCCGTAATGAATTATGTGTACTGTTTAGTAAAAAACTGTCAAATATGCAACATTTTATGTTGTAGTGCATACATTTGGTAGTTTTATCTGAAAAGTTTCCCGGGAGTTATGAAAATTGGTAATTTTATACATTTTGGCGTGCTCATTCCGAATTTCTCTGGCCACATATCTTTGACGCTCGCACCACCATATTGGAAATATTGCGCCGTAAAACAGTTTTTTGAAAATATATCCAACTAGCTGTGCCTGCGACTTCATCCGCGTGGAATTGTGTCTTTGGGTAGCATTTTTAATGATTTAGGCTAATTATTTTACAAATAAGACATGCGTATCCCACCTACACCGCACCGTACCACGCCGCGCTAATCCCCCCCTCCGCCCTCCCTTCCCTCCCTTTCCCTCATTTCCCTCTCCCCCTCCCCTCCCCTCCCCTCCCCTATCTCTTCCCCCCACTCCCCTTACCCTAACTTCCCTCTCCCCTCCACTTTCCCCCCACTTACCCCTTCCCCTCACCTCCCCTTCCCTTCCCCATTCCCTTCCCGATATAAATAAATATGAAATTCAAAGTTTGTAAAGGGAGGTGGAAGTGAGGGCACTTCCACCTCCCTTTACAAACTTTGAATTTCATATTTATCTATATCGAATCAACAGCCTAAACAATAAGTTTCAAGCTTCAAGCTTTAAAAATGACGATACTCCAGACCGTGTACCAAATTCATTCAATTCATTCATACCAAAAAACCGTTCAGTGGAACATTCACATAAACCTTACATATTTCCATACAAACTTTCATCCCCTGTTGTTATTTTACACCCTTGAGGGTAAACTTTTACAAACTTTCAATGTCATATTTATCAACCGACTTCCAAAAAGAAAGAGGTTCTCAATTCGACTGTGGTTTTTTTTGTGTGTATGTTACGCGATTACTCCGTCAATTGTGAACCGATTCGAATGATTATTTTTGTAATCGGTAGGATACGTTTTCGAGGTGGTCCCATTGTAATTTTATCGAGATCTGATAAGTATCTCCAGAGATATGACGATAAACGTCTCAAACTTGCTATTGAAATTGACTCGCGGGGCATTGAAGTCGGTTGTTTTAGTTTTTAACCGACTTCACAAAAAAGGAGGAGGTTCTCAATTTGTCTGTATGTTTTTTTTTGTGTGTTTGTTACGCGATTACACCGTCAATTGTGAACGGATTCAAATGATTATTTTTTTAATGAGTAGGGTACGTTTCCAAGGTAGTCCAAAGATCAACAAGTATCTCCAAAGATATGGAGATAAATACCTCAAACATAGGAGAATGCAATGGTTTTAGAAGAAGAGTCCCAAGAAGATTATACACAATGGAGGTTGTTATTGCATATACTTTTGAAGACTATAAAATATGACCTTAAATAATGTTTTACATCTTTCTTTTCGTTGATTTTGGTTTTTTACAGATATTCTTACGGTAACTGTGAGCGAGATAGAAACAAAGTTGGGGAGAATTAATTTGTCTTCACAGGAATAATCTAACGGGCAAAGTCTTGTTAGTGTACATGGCATGACGTTTGGCGAAGATGGCGGCCATATGGCGGCGACTAATGTGAATAATCACAAATAATACTTTTAAATATTAATTTTGGAATACAACTAGTCCGTGTTATAAACGTATTTAGAATTATTGTAATAAAATAGACAATTAATTATCGTGTGTGTCAGATGCTTTTATTGCACAGGGCCATTTTGGACATTGTCCTTTGATACCTTGATGACATCATTATGACTAGTGGATATTTTCACTAGCGCGGCATTTGAAGTCAATTATTTTAGGGTTCCGAACCCAAATGGGTACCAAATGAACACTTTCTGAGACTTTGCTGTCCCTTTGTCCGTCCGTCCGTCCGTGTGTCTATATGTGCTTTTTTGTTTACTTTACAGATCTGTATCTTCTTAACCGTAATAGGTACATACTTCAAATTTTCACAAAGTATATATCCGTCAGTGTATAACGGCCCAGATACGAAATTTTATAGATGTAAATTAACTAAAACTTGTTTTGCACTAAAAAGGGTAAAATACATAATTTTTCAAATAAATATAAAACCGACTTCATAACCACAAACAGGCACTCAAAAGGGAAAAATAAATTACTTAATATAATTATTATAAGCGCTACTATCCGATAGACTTGGCTGGCACCGACTTCAAATAGATAAGTGGCAAACTAGGTTCTATTTTTTATTTATAACTACTTTAATTTTTATTTATAACATTTAATTTATTTTCAGTTAATAGTTTAATTTATTTTTAAGTTGTATATATGTACCTTCTGTAAATATTAAAAGTGTTTAAATATTTGTATGTTAATATAATAATATAATTTAATACTCTACATAATAATTATCAAACAAAATAAACACTAACCGTGACTTTGCCGTGTTAAACGTGTTAGTCTGTGTATCACCCCATTTATCTGTTTTTTGTCCGCTCAAGGTAAATGATACAGTGCCACAAGTATAACTTGGCGGTGGTGGTTTTTGGAACTAATTCTTTTATTTGAAACTGTGAGTTTGACGTTTGAGAGATTACCGCGACATTATTGTTGATAAATCTGCTACATTAAAATAGTTCAATAATGCCAAAAGTAATTAAAAGTGGTTTAAGAGAAACTGTTATCAAAGTACAAAGTAAAAGCATAGTGGCGCACAGGCACGCCAAGTTATACTTGCCGGACTGTACATTGGGGTCTTTGGATGCTTCAAAGATATGTATATAACCTACGACTGTATTTCATTCAAAGTCAATGCAGTTTAGATAGGTACTCGACTCCATTCTGAATAAGGTAAAATATCGCCATTTTCAGTACCGCCAGTTGGAAGACGTTAATATTTCTATTGGGTATCATCGATTGGATTAAAGGCGGTAGATATTCTCAATACATTTAAAATGTCATATGTGTCACTATCTTCTCTACAATAAGCAATACCTAAGTATGTTCTCCCTAAAAATTTTTCCATAAATTAGATCAGAGTGTAAGTAGTTACCTATATCTACTACCATTAATGTAGGTATCTATACCTACATTTTTAGGGTTCCGTACCCAAAGAGTAAAACGGGACCCTATTACTAAGACTCCGCTGTCCGTATGTCTGTCTGTCTGTCTGTCTGTCTGTCTGTCCGTCTGTCACCAGGCTGTATCTCATGAACCGTGATAGTTAGACAGTTGAAATTTTCACAGATGATGTATTTCTGTTGCCGCTATAACAATAAATACTAAAAACAGAATAAAGTTAAAAATTATAGAGGGTCCCCATACAAGAAACGTGTTTTTTTCGGCATTTCACGCCATCTATGAGCGTTTAGTTAAGTAAACGTCCCGTTGATGGCGTTATATTGAAATGTCGTTCCCTAACACCTTTGTTAGACGTTAGATGGCGTTGTAAGAAATAAAATGTTTATTCATTATCATTTTTTCCTGGCGAAAAATGATAGTGGTATTTTTTGCTCTTATGATTTATGATCTTATAAAATACTGTAGTCAAAGTCAAAGTCAAAGTCAAAGTATTTATTCAGTATGTGGGCAAATTAAAAATTAGCACTTACACACGTCAAATAACATTAAATAGATCATATTCAACAAAAAATATAGAGTGTGGTACGGAACCCTACGAGTGCGAGTCCGACTTGCACTTGGCCAGTTTATTCTTTATGATGACATGGTATCAACGAAAATGTCTGAAAACATGTATCAAACTTAGAAATTATCAATATACTTATGCATGCATACAAAAGTATCAGTTACAGATATAAGTAATAGAAAGAACATGCACAGAAACGCATTTTGTTAGATTTTAGAAATCAGTATAGTCATAACATATGCAAAAATAAATATTTAGTTCTGATTGATAGGGAAATGAATCTAATCTATAGGTACAGACAGAGCTTGTTTGATAATTACAATACATTTTCCTAATATGTAGGTACTCGTTCATAATAATGAGCGTGGTAAGTCGTCAGCAACTTCAAATTTAATTCAGCTTTGTTGATTCAAATGTTCGCTGAGTAAGGACATCCTTTATTATTTACAAGGATTTTATGAAAATCAATGAGTGTCCCCATAGGCAAAGGTCGATTGTAGATCTTAGAATATGTGCGCTAATATCACCTTGATCTACTTAAACAAACACCGTATTCCTACATATTATCTGTAGATAATATGTAGGAAAACGGTGTTTGTCTTCCTGACTGACTGATATATCAACGCACAGCCCAAACAGCTGGTCCTAGACACATGCAATTTCAAATGTTTGTTCTTTGTAAAGTGTAGGCATACACTAAAAATGGTTTTTCTAAATTCCATCCCCTAAGTAGATGAAATAGAGGGTTGAAATTTTTATGAAACTTTTTATTCTCTGGGCTATAAAAAAATTGTACACATACTCTTCAATTAAATTTGGAGACACATATATCACAGTTTTTCCAAAATTATGCACGACACATTTGTTTCTGTATCAAATAAAATTTAAAAAAAAAAACAATTTAACCAACTATTCTTTGATTTCTCTGTTTTTATCGAACTACCCCTTTGAATTCAAAAGTGTGCAGTTTCCCTTCAAAGTTTGCTTTGCCTAACATAAATAAATATCAAGGTCAAACTTTTAACTTAACAAGATTAGACTTAGGGAGAATTGCTTTTCACACGGTCGGTTTTACGTGGTCTGCTGAAAAGTAAGCTAACGGAGTAGCATTTGTTTGGAATATTGTTAGTTTGTAAATTGTATATTTGTTTCTGAAGAAAAATATGTAATTTTCTTACCGTAGGCCACGCGAGCGGAGCCGCGGGCAGCAGGTAGTATGGTATAATCACAAAACTACAATCCTCAAACTAACATCATGTGACATTAATTGATAATTACTTGTGATATTACTACTTATAACTACTTAGGTATAACTTACTAACTTCATTTATCGGTTACCAGTTTTTGCAAGGGTGTTGTGTTTACAGATGATATTGGGGCCAAGGCAATACGAACAATAGTGAGATAGGCTGGAAATGTTATGCGAAGTATTACTTACAACTAAACTGCTACACTGCGTTTTGTTTGTTAAGGATCCGATTTCTATGGAATATACAGGTAAATGAATTTAACACTATCAATATAACTGATTAAAAGCCGACCGAGGTAAATGGAAAGACAGTAGGGAGCCAGCAGTGCTCTAGCAGTTGCTCTAAATTTTACAATCATATTGTAAAACTGTGCTGATAGTGATATACGTATGTTAATTTGAAAAACTTATGATTCAATCGGAATTCATTATTAATATCATAATTTAATATTATTAAAAAGTGATACAAATGTAATATTTATTCAGCTAAATTGTTTTACAAATGTGTATCTACTTAACGACACACCGCAGCGTCCTGCGTGCGCGATCTAAGCGGCGATCAGATAGCGCAGTAGTATTTGTACCGACGGGTTCACACCAAACGCGATCAGAAAACAATTGAAAAGTACTTAGATCGCCCGCAGATCGCAGGACGCCGCGGTGTGGCCGTACCTTTACTAATAAAGTAGGTAGGCAGTAGGAACATTGAATGAGGAAGATATGACGCGACTGGGTTTCGGTTGGAACACAGAAAAGATACTAGGCCATCAAATCTTTTTGTAAATATTATGTTAATCAGTCGGTATATATTATTATATCAAATCAGATACTTCATAATTAATATTGTATAAGATTCGACTAAAGTAATTAAAGATCAATTATCATACTATTTAGGACAAAAAGAACTACGACTGCGAATATATTTATATATTTGAATAAAAAGGAACAGCAAATTGTTATAAAAAATTAAATTAAACTTGTCTATACCATATGCATACCATGCTAACTAGGTATTATAATAGGTTTCCACGTTTTGTGAGTTTACAATATATTTAAACAAGGAAGAGTCCTCGTGGATCGATGGCCGTCTCTGGGTCGGTATATACAGCATTGCGGCCAAGGTCCTTATGAATTATGGAGTATATGGCATTATTCGGGCGATGTGTGTCAGTGCTCCGATTTCACGGCCGGCTTTAATAATAGCAGCTGAAGGTTCCATTCGACACGGGGAGGTCACTTCTCCCACGAACAGTTCCGGATGCATTGTAAGCGTCGTTTATTTGGAGAACACAATGTCGACTTTTGTTTTAAGTTTTTTCGGTTATAAATTACATGCGATGGCTATAATGAATTTACGTTAGCGTTGTGTTTGACTGTGTCTTGTGTCTGCGTAGTATATAATAAGATTTCTTTGTAAAAATAATAAACAATGGCATTTCAGCTCATAAGTGCAACATATTTTTGTAATTTTTTGGCATTATTAATTATATTATTATAAAAAAGTATAAAAGCGACAGCTGAAATATAAAAAAAAATACTAACATATTGATAATAATGTCGACTAATCTAAATGACCATGACGCTTTGATATCATGGCTTTGAAATGTTTAATGTGAACCATGACCTGCAGTAACAAAATCCTGAATTTAAAATCTAAGCTTATGAATATAAAACAAGTATATATATATACAAGTATAAATTAAGAGACGAATGCCGTATGGTAATTGTTCAAAAATTGTAGGACAGTAGCAAACTAGGACATATTCGTATGAAAGGCGTGCGTTCACGGCAGCGCAGCGGTTCACAAATGAGGCCAGTGGAACGCGAGGCATTACACTTGACCTCTTTCCGTCGAGTCCTTACCTCCGCCAGACCTTCACACTTTTTACAACGCTTTTACGAGCTAGGTCGAGCCAATTAAGTGTTTTTGAACGGCCAGTTAACAATGACGCCCCCGATCCGAGGCAGATGCAGAGACGGCTGCGCTCACTACTCGCGGCCCTACAGCTACGCGCTCACACTTGACACACATTCGCTTTTCAATGCCTATTGATATTTGTTTTTTTTAGATGACCGTGATATGAATTATGTACCTACTTATATACTCATATTAATCATGTACTCATGGATATTATAATAATTATTATGAATAGTTTTGGAGTCATCTTACTGTTTATATTTTACATTTTTGTAGGTAATAGGTAACTGAAATATTTTATGTCTTAAAGGCACACAGAGATCATCTTTTTTTATTTTGTTACCATGTGGCCTGTATTATGTACCTATCTTACTGTAAGTATTAAAAATAAATGATCTGTAATTTATGTTATCAATTATCATCATATGATAATCCAAACGAATATTATAAAAACGTTAGAAATTCTGTCACTCTGTCTGTTTGTTACCTAATCACGCCTAAACAGACGATTGAATCTTGCTGATATTTAACAAGGAGATACTTTATAGCATATTAACACACAACAGGATACTAAATTCTTGGTGTACGTGAACGAAGTCGCGGGTCAATCAGCTAGTATAACATAAAATCACGATTAGAAAGATTAGGGGCCAAGGTAATCCTATTAATATTGTAATTGTTTTTTGTATGTTTGTTACTTAATTACGCAAAAACGGATAAATGGATTGAGATGAAATTTGACACACAGATAGTTTATCATCTGCATCGAGACATAGGCTAATTTTTATAATTAATGCAAAGCTGAAGGTACAGCGAGTACACGATGCTTTCATTTTATATGAGACTTTGCAAAAAAAAAAAAAGAAAAATAGGTAGGCATGAAAAGGTACATATGATATTACTTAAATATTAAAGAAGAATAACTACAGTCACAGTACATTATTTTAAAGTAGAAACTGTGGCTGCAGTGTACATATTGACGGACATTTTCTAATGCTCGAACCTAAATAAACTTTAATGAATGTAAATATATAATCTAATACATCGGTTCCTAGTAAACAAGGTCGAGGTGACCTTGACGTTTGTGTTTTTATTATTTGCAAAAATAAAAGCACTAAGACAAACAAGGAAGTTGTACGTTCAACGCGGCGCTTACTTGAACGAGGCAGATTGTAGTGTTTACTCATGATTTCAGGGCCACATCAGCTACATTATATGTTTCAATTACCTACGTATATCTGGATTAACACTGCTTTTAGAAATTAATGTAGATATTAATTAAACAGGTCGAGAAAAACAAAGGAACAGTTAGCAGTAACTATTTCGTCGTTTCCTTCACTCACATTTAAAATCTTTACAATAGATTATTGGGTTCTTGTTAACACGATTTTATATAAGCTTCTAAATTAATTACTAAGAAGCAAAGTAAATCAATTCTTGGAATTCAATTTTAGCCAACTTCTAACCGTCGTGATGAATTGAAAATATGTAGTTCGAATGACAATTCTATAATTTCGTATCTAGAAGCTGATCTTCTAATGGAACCAGTAGGTGGATAGTGGAACTCTTCAGTAGCTACGCCTTGAGTTTGAGCTCATATGATTAGGTTTAACTAGTCCAATTGATTGAGCTTGGTAACTGGAGTCTGACGATGGAGCCAGCCTGCCAGGAGTCTAATTTTTAGTTTCTATGTTTATACCTATTTTAGTTATATTCTACATTCTTCTTTGTATTTTTATATCAACGACTCGTCGAGATTGTTTATTATTTTTATCACAACACAAAGGGTTTTTGACTCAAAGCGTTCAAAGTCAAATATGTAATTTTACAAGTGGCACCAGGTCAAGTGATGTGATATGACATGTTTTCGAGAACAGCAGTTACAATTTATAAATATTTATTGTCTAACAATGGCTCCATAGAAAAAATTCCTCGAACAACTGTTTATTCGTAAATAGCACAAAGTAAGCTTTGTTATAAAAATGTATTGATGCATTGATAACGTACTTTGTTAGGTTTGTAGGTTTACGTGTCATTTCCCAGTAACTTTATATAATGCTCTCCGAATCTACGGATCCTCTTATATTAGATTAAAGCTAAGCTTATATAGGTATATAAGTTTATAAATTTTTAGTTTTCGTGAGGTTGTATTATGATTATATAAGTACTGACTATTTCGGTAATCTCACTGTGCCGACCACTGCCACTATACGTGTGGGATATCATAATAAAGGTTTTTTGCAATATTTTTTTTCAATCACACTCTTCTCATATTGAAATTTATTTTCTGCTTTTTAGTTTGTTTCTCTACTAAACCGTGTTTTTTAGTTTCAAAACTATTATTTATTGTTTCACCAGTTCGAACATTTTTCATCATTCAAAAACCTATTCGGACTCGGAAGCTTCATTTTTAATTTCGGATATTGATAAATCTATGAGCTATTTTGTAGCAGAAACCTTTGTAGCAGACCATTTAGAATCACTGTTTTTTTTCGAAATGAAATATCAAAACTTGGAAAACCGATTGGAGCATTGTAAATTGCAAAGATCCTAGTCGAAGTAAATGCAGTTTCCGAATCCGAATTTGCTTTCGAATTATTAAGAATAACCCTGCCCTCACATCAGTGAGACATCGGCAACGAATCCTGTCGTACGTTTCATACGCATGTCCTGTCACAGAATAAATGTCGACAAACCAGTCGGAGGCAACAAGTGGCTGATAAGCCGGGGGCACCGACTCTATCGTTCAAGATTAAGGTCGCGCCTTCACGCAGCCTGTCATAATTTGTATTAATTACTCACCGCTCTGTGAAAGGAAATGTCCTCACTTGTACAGTCTTATTAAAATAATCATCATTATACTTTCAATGGCTCAATTTGCTCTAGAGTGATTGTTTCCCTATTTGTATTTACAAGTTTATCGTAATAATTGGCAGCGCTGACAAAGGAAAGACGGAAGGGGAATCTAACGTCACTACATATTATAATACAAAGTCCCCCGGCGCCTTTCTCTGTCCGTTTATTCGCGATAAATTAAAAAAACTGCTGCACGGATTTTAATGCGGATTCACCAATATATAGAGTGATTCACGAGGAAGAATATCAAACAAAAATAAAAACTGGCCAAGTCCAAGTCGGACTCGCACTCGTAGGGTTCCGTAACACAGTAGAGTATTCTATAACTTTGATTTTTCGCAACTACTAAAATAACTTTGTTTTTCATAGTGTTTGTATGAAAAACAAAGTTATACTTGCGGTCGCTGTATCTCAACAACTGCTGACTGTATCTCGTTCAAACCAATTTTCGTTGAAATTTTTTATTGATATCTACAGAATATATTTTTTCTAGATTTCCACTCCCTTACTTTAGAAATTAGAGGGGGGGGGGCCACACATTTTACCACTTTAGACGCGCCTATCTTTGAAATGATTGACTTTGAGAAAAAATGACTTTAGAAACCTCAATGTCATTTTTAAAAACCTATCCATAGATACCCCACACGTATAGGTTTGACGAAAAAAAATTTTCTTTGTTCCAGTTCCATGTATGGGATGCCCCCCCTTAAACTTTTATATTTTTTATTTTTGTATAAAAATCGGAAAGCGGTTTACAGAATACATCTACCTATCAAGTTTCAATTCTGTAGTCCTAATAGTTTCGGAATAAAATGGCTGTGACATACGGACGGACAGACAGACAGACAGACAGACAGACAGACAGACATGGCGAATCTATAAGGGTTCGGTTTTTGCCATTCGGCTACGGAACCCTAAAAAACACTAAATTAAAAACGGTTTATCCGTTTTGGCGCTACGATGTCACCGACCTACGCCACCGACAGACACACAGATAGATACACAGATATACACACGTCAAACTTATAACACCCCTTCTTTTTGCGTCGGGGGATAAAAAGAGTTGTAGATAGTTTTATATTTTTTTAAAGCTTACTAGCAATGTGGGTTGCACATTACTAGTATTCTTGTTAACCCCCTCCAACTAAGCTAAATATGCTTGTGTCTGGAGTGGGTTCACGTCAATAGTGCAATGGGTGGGGATAGATCTCATGACCTCTCGACCGCCAGGCCGACACCTTAGCCATTGGGTTATTGCCGCTTATCAACGATTATCATCGATATTTTCAAGTTGCCCTGGGCGTTGGTCGATTGCCAGCAATACCAATGTGTTTACTTACCAAAGGTAAACATTCCAGTACCTCGCGAATATTTATCAAACAGTTTTGCGTAACTCGGCAAGAACAATGGCAAATGTTGCCATAATATCAGCCGACAATTGAGAACAACTCATGTGTACATGCTTGACACGAGTTACAGCCAGTATAAAAATCAATGTTACCGTGACATCATTCCTTGACTCGTAACTGCTCAGTGCTCTTCATGTGATATTTTAATGACAGTTAGAAAAGTATATGGTCATACTTTGTCTAGGTACACGCAATACCTACTCATGATAATCTACGACCGTCATAACGACCTTCAGTTACTGTACTAGTATCACTTAATTTCTAAAATTAAATCTACTACATACCTACTTAGATAAATATTTCTTGCCGATCTGCCCCCTGATTGTCGATCATTCGAAAACCTATTCGGAAGCTTCAAAGAAATTTCAAAAGTAAACGATCGGAGCATTGTGAACTGCAAAGATCCGTGTCGAAGTAAAGGCAGTTTCCGAATCCGACTTTGCTTTGGCATGATTGAGAATAACCCTGCAGAAACTAAAAAAAAAGCATTTCTTAGGATATATTGATTGCAATGTTGTAGTGCATTTAGCGATAGTGAATTGTTAGAATTGTATAATCGTAGCTGTTTACCTACGTATCAGGTAAAATCTTCGAGCATTTCGAACTTCGAAGGTATGCATAGGTATCATCGGTAGGTAGGATAGAGAGGTTTCTATCCTAGGGTTCTGGGAAACGATTCAAGAGGCGATAGCGTCATGTTATGGCATATGTTGATTAAATGTAATGAAGTGTTTGTCTGGTCGTGGAGTGAGTCAGGTCATCACGCGGCATCCTGCCTCTCCTGGCACCTAACAACAACTATTAAACCACATGACTAATCTACTACAGATTTCGTAATACTTGACATAGGTGTCCACTTCCGTGTTTGATATCATTGTAAATTATTTGCTTCTTAAGTTTTTTAAACAAAGAAATGACCTTCAGTCTTTTCCGCGACTTGTTTAATTTTGTGAAGAAGTACTTAATAATATTTGGCGTATGCCGTAATTTCGATAAATCATACCCGTATCACATCGCACAATAAAACATTAAAACGAAACACGCTGTTAAAATAAAGTTAAGCAAAAAATTAAACAGTATGAGGAAGAAGAGGTTATCTTGTCATAAAACGATAGTGTGAAACACGTGGTAAAGTTAGGTTATGTTTGGTGTAAATCGATTGTTATCTGTTACCGTGACATTATTAGCATGATTCTGTTCATAAGTATTATTTTATGTATATGATTAGTATTTTTACCGAATAATTGACGAGGCACAGTCACGAGGGGGGAGGGTCACAAGAGGCGAGCGTGGGCGTTGCGGGGAGTGAGGCGTGTGCGTCGTTGCCGAATATATTTTTCGCACATACAAGGTCGAGGTCGAATCGCTTAACTTCCTAGATCGGCATTCGGCAGTGAGCGACCTCGCTACCGCCGCTGGACGCGGCATGGCATCGCCGCGCCTGACTTCGTCTGTACCACGTCTGTCCGCTAGCACAAGAAATGCATTCATAATTTTTAATGTGACTTTTTATGTGAGTTTCACCGATTTATAATAAATATTGTTATCTGACATATGACGACCTCAGAAATATGAATTAATATTTCTGTGATGACGACATATAAGAAATATTGAAGTTTATCTGGCAGATATGTTTCTAATAGAAAGAAGAAACTGAACGCTGATTTTCAGATAGACCTCTGGGGTTGGACTATTGCGAATAATATAAGTATTTAGTAAAAAGGAAATAAAAATACATATTTTATTGTAGATATTGTGATAAACATACATATGTACTATAATTGCAGTACAATATAAACTATTATATTAAGTAATTAATAGGTATACACGAATAATAAAACTCAAAATAGTAACTCGAAATATAATAGGCTATCAAGTACTCTTAAAATTTTGCTTTAAACATTACATAAACTTTACAAGTACTATATTGTAACTTTTTATTGTATGAAAAGCAAGACGCCTATGGTAATCGATGATATCAGCCTTTACCAGATATTATGGCATGCAAAACTTTAGATTGACAGAATTTTGCACGTTATTGCACTACGCCCGTTACCTAGAGACAATTAGATATTGAGTCCCACATTACCACACGAACAATTATTTGTGTGATCCACAGATAATTGTTCCGAGTCTGAGTACAATTATGTTTGTGACGTCCTCCGTGGTATTGCGGGGAGTTTTTTAGGCTAAAGCTTTAAGTAGTGTTTAAAAAAATTGTTGTACTAGTAACATTCAGTTGTACTATTCATTATTCTGAGCATTTAGGAGCAATAGCTCTAAGCCAATCAGCCTTCATCCCAACGTCGAACTTCACACCTTAAAAAAATGTTTGAATTGAGCTGTGCGTAGCGGATATAGAGCTGTCCGCTACGCATCTCCTCTCTGCTGTAGTGGAAGCTGGGCCTAAAGCTTGTTCACAAATATAATGTTTTTTTTTTTAATATCTTTTAACAAGCTATTACGTTAGTCTTTAATGAAAACAAAATAATAATAATCAAATTTAATTTTGTTAGAAACACTATTCTACAATCTGTAATTCTATGATGATAGATGCTGCAACCAATAAGATACACTAACTACACATACGTAGTTACGAATAAATCTTAATATTTATGTTACCTACACAAAATAAAAGTAGTAAAAAACACACGTACAAATAGTTAATTCAGTTAAGATTAATTTAGAAATAGGTACATAGTTTGTCTACTGTTCCTTACTTTAATTAACATTGATCCGATAGTCGTGTTATTATATTTTTGGGCAGAACAGCCATTCTGTAAGAAAAATTAGGCGAAAGCCAGGTACTACAAAGACGTGGGACACAGAATCACTTACTTACATTTTGTATGAAAGTCAACGCCACGTCTGCACCCCGTCCTAGCTTTGTCTCTTCTATCTAGCAGGCTAGATACTTAATTTTGCTGCTGCACTTGGCAGCCTATATCTACAGGCCCTACAGTGGTTATGGTACAGAAGACAGTGCCGTTTTATCCACACGGCTTAATGCTCTAGAATTCATTTCTTCTGTCTCCATGTCAAATAGTATATCGATAATACGACGTTCAGCTAATAGCTTGTTACGTGGATTGAGTTTTCGTAATTTATGCGTTATAAGTTGCCCGAATGTAGCGTATTCATCGTTAGCGGAGATTGGTTCAGCGACAGATCTCAGTGGATCTGTTACATTTTCCGACTCGTAATATGTTGGGGTATCTTGCTCTTCCTCTTCAGTTTTAATTTTTCTTTTAATTCCTGCAGGCAAGTTACATTCATCATCGTTGTCCGATAAAGTGGCTGCAATCAAATCTGTATTTTCATATTGTACGGCATCTTCTTGGAATTGCTGGAATAAATAATATTACTCTTGAATGCAAACATAAGAATAAATGTCTATTAATATCGTTTAAAAAACTAATTTAAGATCTTTAAATAATTTAAAAGAACCCACTTCAAATGCCACATTTTCAGTAATAAGTTTGAGGTGTTTTTATCTCCATATCTCTGGAAATACTCATGATCTCGATGAAATTTAAATGAGACCACCTGGAAAGTATAATAATCAAAAACCCTTTAAAACAAAAATAATTTTCCAAATCGGTCTTTGAGTAATCGGTAAACATACATAGAATAAACTGACCAAGTGCAAGTCGGACTCGCACTAGTAGGGTTCCGTAACACAGGGGAGTATTTTATTTAAAACTATAATTTTCGCCAGTAAAAAGTTAACTTTGTTTTTTATAGTGTTTGTATAAAAAACAAAGTGATGTTTGCGGTTTTGAAAATATGCTACCTCAAACACTACTGATTATGTCTCGTTCAAACCAATTTTCGATAAAAGTGTTTATTGAGACACACAGCATAAAATAAAACAATTCAAGCAACTATAAATATGCCTAACCTACGACTACTTTTGACGTGTATATGAGCGTATATACTGTCTACATAATGAACAAATGCTTTGATTCTTGATTCTTACATAAGTAAAAACAAAACAACTACGGAACCCTAGTAAGAATTCGACGAATTGACAACCTTTATTGATATTGAGTATCCTCTTATAATTAAATGTCTGTCTCAATTCAATCCGTTATGTTAATAGTAGTGAAATACATTAATTACTAAAAAAAGGATACTTATTATATAAACAATATGTTAATATAAATAAAACGAATAAATTAAATACTTACTTCTTCTGTAGAATTTTCTTCTGGTTCTTTATTCCACGGCTCTGTGTCTCTAACCGTCATTGTATCCGAAATAAATGAGAGAGCATTATATGCGAACCACGGAGATTGATGCTCTATAGAATTGTCTTCTTTACACTTTTGGACTTTGTTGTACTCCCTGCAGAAATATGAACGCAGACTTTTTATTTTGTTTTTAACCATAGTTATGTCATAGTTATGTTTCTGGCCTATATATGCTAATGCTTGGTTTCTTTTGGTCTGGTTTCTGTAACACTTGTGATTGACGTCCCATAGCATTTGACACATTCGGTAATCGTTTATGAAAATCAACGTTTTTTCTTTATCATCCGCCATCTTGTGTGGCTTTTGTTATCGACAGCTGCAAGCCAATGATCGATGCGGCACTGTAATGTACGTGCAACAGAGGCAGGTGCTGCCACGCTACTGACAGGACGCGACGCACATGCGCTATTGCGCTTTTTGTCTCACTTTATAAGTTCATTGCTCTATGTTGTGCGCTACACGCATGCCTCCGTTAGGCATGTTTTATTATTATTTACTTCCCAAAAAGGAGCAAGTTCCAAATTGGACTTTATTTTCTATTATCTGTATAGTAATGATAATATATTACCGATTAATAGGTAGCTGTTTAAGATAATACCTGTACGTGTTAGGAATTCCTTAATTTGGTACATAGTTTGATCATACATATAATACATATACGAATTAATTTGTAATTTCATAGAGACAACGACAAAAAATTAATTACCTCTTTTTAAAAATTTATTGATGAAGTGATTATTCTTAAATCATCACTATCACAGCGTGGTTTTATGTTACAATAATATGTACCTACATGGTAGGTACATATTATTACGTATACATATTACACAAAGGAATATGAATACTATATTCAGATAGAAAAAAGGTAGGTGAAAGCCTATCCTTAAGAGATATATAGTGGAAAGGGAAACACATTGAAACAGCAAATAAAAAAATATTAGACGAAAATTTTAAAATAATGTTTGCATAGGCTTGCTTCTTGTAGGCAAGATATGTACTTATAAAATTCATAATAATATGATATGTAAGTATGTAGTAGGATATTCTAAATTTAATTGGATTATTTACTGCTATTTTCGTTTATCTATATGTTTTATCTGATACCGTCTAAAAATTTGTTTGGCAGTTCCTCATCACGTTGCTCGGTGTCTACGCAACACTCGCAAAAATGTGTATGCGGATAAAAATATCCAGGGTCAGGCTCAAGGTCTAGCTGCTTTTCTGATTAGGAGTACGCCGATAAAAAATAAAACAATCCAAACAAATATGAAACCTATCGCATACATTTAAGCATCAATTCTCCTTACATCAGACGAAAGAACAATAACTGTAATTCTGCTGATTTCTTACTTCTACAAGGTTACAGTTGATATATTGGAAATAAAAGTACATAATTAGTATTGGAACGTGTTCGTTTTGTTTTTAATGGGCGAACTTATGTAATTACTCTTCAGGTAGGTTTTGTAAAATATCCTCTTTCTATCTTTTAAATGATTTAAAAAAAAACATTAAAAAAGGAACCCTTATACGATCACTTTGTTGTCCGTCTGTCCGTCTGTCCGTCTGTTCATCTGTCCTCTTGTCTGTCTGCCCATCTGTCCGTTTGTCAAGACTCTTTATCTCCGGAACACGTAGAAGGTATCATGTAGAAACTTATACTTAATACTTGGCTCTACGGTATCTTTATCTGTGAAAAAATCAATCCTGTAACCTGTAACGTCTACGCGATCAAAATATATGACGTTTATGTTGCATATTTTCACATATTTTGCGATTTCATAAGGGAATCAAAACCTATAGGGTACTTCCCTTTGACCTAGAAGAATGAAATTTGGCAAGAAGCATGGTATTGAAGCACTTATTCAGGAAAAAAATAAAAGTCTGTAAACCGTAAATATGTAGCTTTAAGACGAAAAAAAAACGAATTTTCAAACTTATTTTTTGCGGTTGGTGCATGAGCAGTGACTAGGCATCGACGTAGGGCTCAAACGAAGCCTCGGCACATGCCTCGGTGGGCGAGTCTAACTCGACTTGACCGGTTTTATTTTATTTAAGAAAATAGTTCTAATTTCTAGTTTTTTGCTTAGCTTACTTTGATGTCAACAAAATCAACTATTTAAATAGTATTGTCTACCTATTTATTTAAAAAATCAAGGCATAAAAGAAAACATGAGTTCTAAAAATGTTATCGATTCGAGGTACAAAACTAATTCTTGGCTATCGATTGTACTCAAAGACATTGTTACACAAGATGTTGTTTATTTCAAATAAAGGTAACAAATTAGTTTACATATACATATACCTATGAAAATTACTCTCAAATAGGTAATTAAAATAAATTTAAAAAATATTACAGTTAGACAAACTACCTAAGAGCCATATTAGAAAAACTGTTTATCTCATGGGGAGATTCACTATTTACTAATTATAACCACGTACTAATTATATCTACAAAACTACATGAGGAATACTCGCATTACGTATATGGGACCAAAAGAAAAACCAGAAGCGAGTGCTTAGGGTGTAAGAATGCTGTATTAAATGTGAGCATTCATATTTTTTAAACCATAACTAATTCTTGCAAGCTCTGTCTACTCACCATTGGCGACAACATTAATTGAAAAAAATAACAGATATTAAGTAATATGCAGTCTCTGCCCTAAGTAAGTCGATGACAGGCAGTAAAATACGTAGTAAACTAACAAAATATACGTAGTAAAATTAAAAATACGCAGTAAAGTACACAGTCGCAAGTAAAGTACCGAAGTACGTAGTAATATAGCTCCATGTTGACAGGTACTAATTGCAACATCATTGTTGATGCCAATATCTTGAGCAATATTAGAACTAAAGTGGGTGGGCTCACTGCTCAGAAGATGGAGACAACAGAAGATGATGAGTTTACTTTCAAACAGTACTTCATCTCTTGGATTGGAAGTATGGAACTGAGACCAAATGAGAAGACTTTATTTGGTCTGAGGTATGTAATAAACTTTTTTTGGTTAAGTACATTAAATTAATGTTTTATTCAATACATTTCTTTCATACAAACCTTGTCCTGGCAATTACAAACACAACAAAAACGAATTAATTACAAACACAACAAAAATGCGCTTACATACAGTCGGCTAGATGATAGATTAAGTGTTTCTCACATGCTCCAGTTATCAGTTATATGGTTACCATATCATATATATTTTTTGCATATATCTATACCAAGCAGAAATACTAGGCTGTACCTAATATCCACTTTCCGACCGTTTGCATAGCTAACATAGCTAAGTAGCGCGTAAGTGTGCGTGCCTGAATCGAAGTATCGTGCTACAGTTCTACCACAGTATTCACGGCGACCTTGACGTGTGACATTGGCGAGGCACGAACACTTCCTGTTATCTCATTTGCGATACTCCTCGCCTCGCGACTGGCATTCGTCATTATTGGAACAAAGAATGTCCACTCGCGGTAATTGTAATTAACACGCGGCGTCGTGACTCCATGCTTATGTGATTGTTTCGGACAGGGTGAAGGACTTTTTATCTTGGGGAACTTTGGGACTTTAATAGTATTCGTTTATTGCCAAGGTGAATAGTAAAATAATAATACTACGAGACCAGGTATATTTGCAAGAACCCTTGGGTCGCCCGGAATGTGAACGGACGGCGAACTATCGAATAGAGCATTTACCAAAAAAGTTTGTATCATGCTGACAGCTGACTGTAAATTATTTGCAAAAATGTTTTGTATAGCTTGGCAGAATAGGCAGGGCTAGGAAAGAGAGATAAAGATATCTATCCTACAAACCTCTCCACAAGTGGAAATGATAGGAACAGGTACATGATTTGAATTGAAGATTTATATATACATTTTTGTGCACTTCAAATATTAATATTAGATTGAAAATCAGGTAGAAACTATAATATTAAATGATAATACGCTAGGCTACCTAAGTCAGTAGGTACCTACCTACATATTTACTTACTTCTATCTATAAGACATCAGTGCGTTGAGTTTGTTATATCTTAAAGATCTGCCTACATGCTAATTCTGTATATTATTCTTATTAAATATATTCGTTTGATTTGTTTCTTCAATCCATACATTATGTAGTAATTTAATAAGTAAACTGGCATTTGTTATGAAAAAAAACCTACTTAAGTAATTGGCGACCCAGATGAGTGTGAGTGCTACCACAAACCTATTGGTTTATAAAGCACAATAAAAAATACAGCTTCTATGAATAATTTAAAAAAAAAAAAAAAAAAAAAAAATATATGGGATTTTTATATGGGATATATATAGTAGAAGTACCTTTTCCATAGTAGTTAGAGTTAGACGTTTTGAAGAGACTATTATTTTACTATTATCTAGACTATTATTATTTTTAATAATATTAGAGCTGCATTCTCACAATTTCTGAAAAAAAAAATGTATAGTCAATAAGAATATGGGCAAAAGAATAATATTATTTTGCGCCTCTGTGATACAATCTTCTATTGCCATGCATTTACAAAATGAGAGAAATGAGAGATGTATAATGATCAATTTTCGCAAACAGAATTTTTGATGCTACTATGTTGAAATTTATCATTGGCTCATCATAAATCCTGAAAACGTCAATAAAAAATGAATCAATACAAACAAATAAATCGTGAGGCAGTAAATCTCATTGAGGCAGAGAAGATAAAATGATATACCATAATTTTATTGTACTAAGAAAACTGGGACATAATTATGTCCCAGTTTTCTTGTGTATGTGCCCTTCATCCGGCACGTCTCTTTAATAAGGAGACCTCCATGTAGCCGGGGGCAAAGTGTTAAGATGCTTATTCATATTAAAACAAGAAATTAAAATGATTTATTTTGCAACAAAACAAGCTACTACTACTACACCATACACTTAAATTAGATACTACATATGTACCTGTCTAAAATATCGCGTAGACAGTCATGTAAAACGGAATTGAGATTAGTAATATGACGGGCATGCTGGATATGACCAACTTTGGTCATTTGATTGGACTCTATAAGTATAAACTTCTGAGAGCTTCTGAGAGCTCTAAACCCAAAAACAAAGTTGCGCAGTTATTCTATCGCGAGATAGTATTATGTGTATTATTATGACACATAGCGGCCTATCAACACACGTATGGCTACTATAGCACTAGTTTTGCCTAAACTTGCATTGATCTCACGGGCCTTAATGTCATTGACTACTAAGACAAACGGCTTAACCCTTCCTTGAGTTTTAAACTGCCATTGATTAGTCCCCTAAAAGTGCTTCGCGCTGTATATTTTACATGGCTCAGTTGCAAGACGTCGCTATTCGTCCACTCTCAAAGGGCGGAGATGGTGGCTCTACACACATGGACCTTGGCGCGCACATTATCTCGACCGCGGTCACCATACCGCGTCACAAAGGACTTCATTAACTACGTAGCTGTAGGAATGTTTCCTCGATCATTGTTTTTACTATTTATTATTATAATATTCGACTACACGTTCATAACCAGGAAGTCTTGTTTGTATTATTGTTTCGCTTGTCTACTCTACCTATTAGAGTTGATATCTTCGAGAAAAATGAGTCAGTTAATATAAGTACCCAACTTTGTCCTAAATATAACAAAAGCTTTAACTGTTGCCTACTCATCTAGTGGCAAAATTGCACTTGTACCTGTTTGACTGTAAGTATGTAATTCTACTATAATTATGTGTTAATACAAACGTGACAGTTTGTATGTGTCTTATTCAATCACACAGAAACGGCAAAGGATATGGATGAAATTTTTTGCATAGACTTAATTTATAGCCTGGATTAACACTTTTTGTAAGTACATACTTTTTGATATGGACAAGGCCGCGGGTTACAGTTACTACTGAATATTTACAGGGTTAGCTTACCCATAGATATTTTATTTGTATTAAACTAACCTACTAATTATACTTCTAACTAGCGTACGGTTTCTTTTACTACATACCTAGTATTTCCATAAGCGTTGAGGGAAATCACATAAATCGAGAAGATACGTCATCAGATTTTATGTAAACGCGTTCGGTTATATTTTAAGTAATTATAATTAACCATTCATTGAGTTATGTTGCCTTGAAATGGTAATAATTGACACGTGGTAAAATTTAACTATCGATAAAATGTTGTAACTTGTACAGTACGCAGATGGTTTCGCATCTCTTATCACGTTTAGTTTTCAGCACAATTTAGTAAAGACCAAGTGAAGGACAGGCTCAATAGGTGAGTGGCCCCCAATGCCGAAGGTAGCGGAATATACCAGGGAAACAAAATCTATATTTCCCTTTAACTTCTTGATAGATACCGCTTGATACCGTATGTAGTGTAGAGCAAGGTACTGTCTCATAAGTGCAAATAGGTAACGAGACGTTACATTTACAATTTAAAAAAAAAAACGATGTAGCTGTGCTGACAAATCATAAATTATAACAATGATCCCTTTAATTTAATATTTAACCTTTCTCAATTCGACCGTATATATATAAATATATATTATGTTTGTTCGCGGATAACTTGGTCGTTTATGAACCGATTTTGATTATTCATTTTTTTGTTGGAAAGGAGATATCCCAAGTGTAGGACCATGGTAATTTTATCGAGGTATGATAAGTATCTTCAGAGATATGGAGATAAACAACTCATAATTGGTACTGGACATTAAAAGCGCGCCATTGAAGTCGGTTCTTTTTTTTTAGTTTTTTGAACGATCTTATTACTCATAATGTTGTATAGGAGCATCTTTTTTTAACCGACTTCACAAAAAAGGAGGAGGTTCTCAATTCGTCTGTATGTTTTTTTTTTTGTGTGTGTATGTTACGCGATTTCTCCATCAATTGTGAACGGATTCAAATGATTCTTTTTGTAATAGGTAGGATACGTTTCCGAGGTGGTCCCATTTTAATTTTATCGAGATCTTATTAGTATCACCAGAGAAATGGAGATAAATACCTCAAACATAGGAGAATGTACTAGTTTTAGTAGAAGAGTCCCAAGAAGATTATACACAATGGAGGTTGCTATTGCATATAAGATATTAGTAACTGTGAGCGAGATAGAAATAAAGGTGGGGATAATTTTTTTTTATATCTTATAGGCAAGCGTTTGACCACTATCTCACCTGTTGCTAAGTGATGATGCGGTCGAAGATAGAGAAGTGGACTAGAATGGGAACTGGCTCTCAAGGATAGCTGCCGGAACACATTAGATGTTTGGCGACAGATTTTCTGACTTGAGAGTGGTAGCTGGCCAGGCGGACACTAGATATGTTCTACCACCATGCGGGGGTTATTGGTTTCTTAACGATGTTTTCCTTCACCGGAAGGCCACTGTGAGAAGCGCACATATATTTTTCAATAAAAAAATTCATTGGTGCACGGCGGTTTGATCTCGGTACCACGGCATCAAAGCCGACCGTTCTCCCAATTACGCCACCGGGCCCTCAATAAATAATTATATATTAATAATTATAATAAATAATTATATATAAATATAAATAATTTGTCTACACAGGAATGTTCTACCGGGCAAAGTCTTGTTAGGGTGCAAACTTTTTTAAACATACCTAATATTTTTTGACATGACATGACATTTGGCGAAGATGGCGGCCATTTCAGTCCCGCGACACTGCATACATAATTAAATAACTCAGAATTATGAACGTACTTTGTACCAATCAACACAGCAAAAAAAATTATAAGCATAAAACCACATATTATATAATAGTTACTACATAAATAATACTTTCCGTTGTTAGGTTGGCTACACAGTGCTTTCATAATTCGGGTATCCACAATATAGGGAAGTGCCTCTTATAACGTAGTAGAGTGATTCAGTACTCTGTTGGCCATATGGCGGCAATTAATGTTAATAATCGCAAATAATACTTTTTAATATTCATTTTGGAATACAACTAGTCCGTGTTATAAAAGTATTTGGAATTATTGTAATAAAATAGACAATTAATTATCGTGTGTGTCAGATGCTTTAATTGTACAGTGCCATTTTGGACATTGTCCTTTGATACCTTGATGACATCATTATTACTAGTGAATATTTTCACTTTAGCGCGGCATTTAAAGTCAATTTTTTTAGGGTTCCGAACCCAAAGGCTACCAAATGAACACTTTCTGAGACTTTGTTGTCTGTTCGTCCGTCCGTCCGTCCGTCCGTCCGTCCGTGTGTCTATTGTGCGCACTTTACAGATCTGTATTATCTTAACCGTTATAGGTACATACTTGAAATTTTCAAAAAGTATATATCCGTCAGTGTATAACGGCCCAGACACGAAATTTAATAGATACATGTAATTTCATTAAAACTTTTTTTGCATTAAAAAGGGTAAAATAAGTTATTTTTAAAAAAAAAATGAAACCGACTTCATAACCACAAAAAGGCACTCAAAAGCGAAAAATAATTTACTTAAAATTATTATAAGCGTTACCCACTTCTCTATTTGAAGTCGGTGCCAGCCAAGTCTATTGGATATTAGATAGATACTATGTATGTAGTAGTAGTAAGTAGGTAGATACATGTAGGTATTATCTATCTACTGTAAACTTTAAACTTTCGCGATTTGAACACATAGTTATAAATAAAACATCTAACTGAAATATTTAACTGTAATATTTAACCGAAACATTCAACTGAAATATTCAACTAAAACATTCAACATAAATATCTAACTGAAATATTAAAGTGAAACGAGTTGGGAGCGACGGAGTCGGCAGTCGCAGCGTCGTCGAGTGAAGGCAGCGACGCAGCAAGTCGGCGTCTGCACCAGGAACAACGACCTGCGATGCTCTGCCACCCACTGCACCCGTACACACCACGAGCTCCACTCCCAGCCACTGAAATATTTAACAGAAATATTTAACCGAAATATTTAACTGAAACATTTAACTAAAATACTTTAACCGAATATTTAACTGAAATGTTTAACCGAAATGTTTAACTGAAATGTTTTAACTGAAATATCCAACCGAATATTTAACCGAAATATTAAACCAAAATATCCAGTTATAAATATTTAAATACGGGACTTATCGCGCCTAAAACATAAATCTTATCTACTCGACGTTTCGACCAAGTTGCATTGATCGTGGTCACGAGACGACTATCTATCTACTACCTATTAGACTTGGCTGGCACCGACTTCAAATAGAGAAGTGGGTAACGCTTATAATAATTTTAAGTAAATTATTTTTCGCTTTTGAGTGCCTTTTTGTGGTTATGAAGTCGGTTTCATTTTTTTTGAAAAATAACTTATTATTTCATACCATAGCATTCCACAGCTGCTCTGTTTACATTTTTGACGTCAGCCATCTAAAACACTTGAGCTAAACTATATTATTTCCTTACAGTCAAGTAAAAATTAAGAACCCTTGTTTTTGAATTATTTGTTTCTAACAAGTGTCCAACTTGTGAGCGATATTGGAACGTGATTTGTGGCAGTCGGTGAGCTACAATTGCACTTACTACACACACAACGAAAACTCACCACAAATGTTATCTATACTAAATAAAGTAAAAAAATAAGAGAGAACAAAAAAGCAAATAAGAGAGAACATTTGTATTTTTGTAATTTTGTATGTTTGTAATGATTTGACTCAAAAACTACTGAACCGATTTAAAAAATTCTTTCACATTAGTGAAAGAATTTTTTAAATCGGTTCAGTAATATATTAATATAGAATGGACTATTGGAATGAAAATAGGCTATATATTATCCCGTTTAAATCAAAGGTACATTCGTGGAGACCTAATTTGCAACCTAAGTCGACTAAAAAACGGTCGAAAAAACACGTTTCTTACGAACGCTGCTCAATTGAAAATAGATGGAAGAATATTTTCTATGGAAGAGTTGTACAACTTAATAAGACCTACAAAAAAGTCCGCAACAGCATATGTCTATCTCTTAAGGTTGACTCACAGTAACCATTTTAATCTTTAATTTTTTGTTAAAAAATGTTACATAACTTCCAAGGCTATTTTCAAGCATATAGTATTAATCCTTATCCAAATAATTACGTTAATTAGCTTGGCCACATATTATAGATTAAAATTGTCCTTTACAGTATATAATTCAAATGAAAACTCTAGAAGATATCACGAATTTCACAAACACGCATTGCAAAATTAATAAAATATTTGCAGTGAAACCACAGATTAGGTCATAGTTACTACGAAAATATTATTATAAGCTTAGCTATGCTGTAGATCCCCACCGATCACAATCAATTTGAAGTCAATATAGTATAATAATATATTTTTACTGTATAAAATTCTATTGTATAATATAGTTATGATCTATATATAAACCACCCCGACTGATCTATGTATAATATTTTCAATAAAAGCATTCCAATGACTCTAAACACGACATTTAAAATCTGAGCTGTAAGTTGGTGTGGATTTGAGTATTCTGTAGAGTACAGGAGATGTCCCAGCATCAAGTCAATGCTTCCATGTTCTTACAATATCGTTGAAGAAGAAGATTTTCGAATTGATCAGACCTATGAAAGTTGATTTCATAGCGCAATTAACTAGAAAAAAAGCTCATAGTTTTAAAATGATTGAACAAATTTTCATGAATCAAAGCTAAGAACACTCTCGATAAAGACAACTATCAAACAAAAAAAAAATATCAATAATAAAATCAAAATCGGTTCATCCGTTTGGGTGCTAAGATGCTACAGACAGACACACATTCACACGTTAAACGTATAATACCCCTTCTTTGATCCCATGATTTGATTGATTTTGATTCCAAGATCCCACTACCTCTGTACGAAAACCCATGATTCATGAATGCACATAAAACTTTAATACTTAATTGGTAGGTATATAGCTAGGATTAGAACTAACGACCGTCGGGTCAAAATCAGGGTAACTATCCTTTACGCCAAAGGGCCGTCCAATATCACTACGTAAGTATTATAAAACAAAGTCCATCACTGCGTCTGTCTGTCTGTTCGCAATAATCTCAATAGCTACTGAACGGATTATCATGCGGTTTTCACCAATAGCCAGAATGTTTATGAGGAAGGTTTAGGTGCATAATTCGTTAAGGTTTTGTATAAATTGGTTGAAATATGACGATGATTGTTAAATATGTTAATATTTTATATTTGATGCAACAAACTGATGCAAATTTTGTAGGCATATAATTATGTTCTACCCGTGCGAAGTCGGGGCGGGCTGCTAGTGTATATAATATATCTGTGGTGAGTATTCGTTAGTCGACATGCTACATCTATAGGGTTTTTTTATATAGGAAAACAATGGAGTAGGTTTATGATATAGTTAGAGGGAGCGAGACGTCACTGGTAACGAGTGCGCAGTACAACAAACATGTTTACCTCGCACAAGGTTCAAGGCCCGGGGTAACGGCATAACGAACAGGCCAACTGAGGACACGAGCTGTCCTCTACAGTCTACACTGATATATGAATCAGACCAATAACTGTGCTAATGACACGTCTGTATGCAGAACGATACTCTGGGCAACTTTTCGTAGAAGGCATATGCAAATTCGTATATCAATGCTCGTTTTTGCGAATTGCAGGAGCTTGCCTACCCAATGTTGTACAAACAGTTTTACGAAAACATAATTAAATATATAAACAATTATTCCTTTGTCATGCATTTGTATCATAGGGGATGCCCCCTACGGTTATTAAATACATAAGCCAATAAAATCATATAAACGCTATATATTTTTACTATTAGTATGACGACAAAAATTGTAAAATAATATCGCTTAAAAACTTTATAAGACACTGATATTAACATGCCACGCGACATCAGTTTTGACTTCTTTACATGAAATGACTTATGAGAGTTATCACAAAAATTAAATATGACAAAAATATAGTACACTAGAAGTACCCCGCGGCTTCGCCCTCGTTTAAAACTCCCTTTTATTTACTTAAAACTTTTCCTTTGTAAAAACCTTTCTATCATAAAAGACACATAAAATAAGAATTAGCCAAATCGGTTCACCCGTTTTCATGTTATTGCGTAACTAAGCCAAATCGGGATTCATATTTATTAAACCCGAAAAACCCAAATTTTCAGACTGTGTTACGTACCCTATTTCGAAAAATTCTGCAACACATACCTACTCGTACTTATTTATTTACAGAAGTACTTGTGTAAAATTTCGAATAAAACAGCCTATCTCATCTTGTTTCGCCATACGATCGATTTTCAGACTTTGTTACCCCACTTCGCCCTCATAGGAGTGTAATTTTGAAAAAGCCTGAAACTCGTATCTACTTATTTATTTAATACAGAACTTGTGTGAAATATACAATAAAGTGACTATCCAAACTTTGAACCCCTGCTTCATCCCCTTAGAGTGAATTTTGATAAATCCTTTCTTAGTGGATACCTACGTCAAAATAACTATATGCATGATAAATTTCAGCGCAATCCGAAACAATATTGATTTTCAGACTTTGTTATCCCATTTCACCCTATTAGGGGTGGAATTAAAAAAAAGCCTGAAATACGTATTTACTTATTTTTTATTGAAGCACTTGTGTGAAGATTCGAATAGAAAAGACTATCTAATTTTGTTTCTCCATACAAACTTTGAACCCCCGTTTCATCCCCTTCAGGGGTGAATTTAGAAAAATCCTTTTTTAAGAGATACTAACGTCATAATAAATATCTGCATGCCAAATTTCAGCGCAATCCAAAACAATATTGATTTTCACACTATGTTACCCCATTTCACCCTCTAAGGGGTTGAATTTCGAAAAAGCCTGAAACACATATTTACTTATTTATTTACTGGAGCACTTGTGTGAAGTTTAGAATAGAAAAAACAAGTAAATCTTGTTTCTTCATACAAACTTTGCACCCCCGTTTCATCCCCTTAAAGGCTGAACTTTAAAAAATCATTTCTCAGAGAGAACTAATGTCGTTATAACTATCTTCATACCAAATTTCAGCGCGATCCGAAACAATATTAATTTTCAGACTTTGTTACCCCATTTCACCCTCTCAGGGGTGGAATTTCAAAGAAGCCTGAAATACGTGTTTACTTATTTATTTATTGAAGCACGTGTGTGAAGTTTCGAATAGAAAAGACTATCTAATCTTGTTTCTCCATACAAACTTTGAACCCCTATTTCATCCCCTAAAGGGGTGAATTTTCGGAAATCCTTTTTTAGTACACCTTTATGCACTAAGATAAATATACCCTCCAAATTTCAAGTCTCTACGACCAGCGGTTTAGGCTGTGCGTTGTCTGTCAGTCAGTCAGTCAGTCAGTCTGTCAGTCAGTCAGTCAGTTAGTCAGTCAGTCAGTCAGTCAGTCAGTCAGTCAGTCAGTCAGTCAGTATGTCAGGACAAAGATTCTTATAGTCATCATCATCATCATTATCAGCCAATTTCCCTCCACAGCTAGACATAGGCCTCTCCCATGGCATGCCACTGAGCTCGATCTTCAGCCATTCGTTTCCAACCGCTGCCAGCCAGCTTGCGTATATCATCGCTCCACCTAGCTGGAGGGCGTCCTACACTACGTTTGCCGAGCCGTGATCTCCACTCTAGAACTCGTCTACCCCAACGGTCGGTTCTACGATAGATGTGACCCACTGCCATTTCAGCTTGCTAATCCTTTGAGCTATGTCGATAACTTTGGTTCTATGACGGATGACTTCGTTTCGAATTCGATCCTTCAGAGAAACTCCGAGCATAGCCCTCTCCATAGCTCGCTGAGCGACTTTGAATTGGTGAACTAATCGTACTGTCAGTGTCCACGTCTCGGCTCCGTAAGTAATAACAGGTAGGACGCACTCGTTAAAGACTTTCGTCTTTAGGCTTTCTGGTATGGGCGACGAAAAGACTCGACGAAGTTTTCCGAATGCTGCCCATCCCAACTGTATTCTTCTACGAGCTTCCTTCTCGAAGTTGTTTCTACCCAATTGCAAGATTTGCCCAAGGTAGACGTATTCGTGAACAACTTCGAGAGGAACTCCGTTTAGGGTAATCGGTTCTGGAATAACATGTTCGTTGACCATGATCTTGGTCTTATCCAAGTTCATCGGGAGACCGATGCGTGCAGAAGAATCAGCAAGGGTGGTCAGCATGTGTTGCAAGTCCTGCACGGTTTCAGCCATGATGACGATATCATCTGCAAATCTCAAGTGTGAGAGGTAATTGCCATTGACATTTATGCCCCGTCCTTTCCAGTTCAGTTTTCAACATATCCTCTAGAGCGTTTATGAACAATTTGGGGGAAATAACGTCCCCTTGTCTCACACCTCTATGTAAGTGGATATGTTCAGTCTGCTGATTTTGTACTTGGACGTTCATAGTCGCGGCGTCATACAAACCTCTCAACACTTGCACGTATCGCCAATCAACTTGGCACCGTTGCAGAGACTCCAGAACAGACCAGGTTTCAATGGAGTTAAAGGCTTTGTCATAGTCCACAAACGCTAAACACAGGGGCTGGTATACTCTTCGGTCTTCTGTATAACCTGCCGCACTGTGTGCATGTGGTCTATGGTGCCGTATCCTCCTCGAAACCCAGCCTGCTCGGGAGGCTGAAATTCGTCGAGCCTGCGCGCGAGACCATTTGTGAAGCCTCTCAAAAAAAGCTTATAGACATGGCTTAAGAGGGAGATAGGTCGATAGTTCTTCAAAAGGGTTTTGTCTCCCTTTTTGAAGAATATAACAACCACACTTTTACTCCATGTCTTTGGAGTTCTCCCCGAAAAGAGGACGGAATTAAAAATACGCTGAAGCTGTAGTAGCGTAGGAGTTCCACCGGCTTTTAAGAGCTCCGTTGTAATTCCATCCTCTCCGGGGGCTTTTCCGTTTTTAAGCTGTTTGAGAGCCATCACAATTTCATCTAGGCTGATTTCTGGCAGATCTTTGGTATAGTGGCGGGTTAGATTGGCTCTAGGATCCTCAATATCGGGTTGGGGAACGCTTGTGAGGTGTATAATTGGCTGTAGAAGTCTTTTACTTCCTTAAGAATCTCCGACTTAGAAGCGACGACACTCCCGCTAGAAGTGGTCAACTTCGTCAGATGGCTTCGGCCCAGCTGTTGGACAAAGACTTTTGACCCCCGGTTTTGCTCTATCGCTTCTTTAATTGTGCGTGTGTTGGAGTTCCGGAGGTCAGTATTCACTGCCGGTTTTAAACCTAGTGATCACTGAGACATCCCTAAATATGCGCTTTTTGTCCGTCATAATGAAGTCGATCTCGTTTTTGGTCATAGCGTCGGGGCTTTGCCACATCCTCTTCCGCTGGGGGTCTTTCTGAAAGAAGGAGTTCATCAGAAAAAGACCCTCTTTTTCTAGAAAGTTCACGAGCATTTGCCCCCTATGATTTCTGCTTCCCAATCCGTGTGGTCCTACTACTGATTCGCCGCTTGCTTGTACTCCCACTTTAGCGTTAAGATCTTCCATGACAACGTTGAAGTGGGCTTTTTGGGTGGTATGCAAGACCTTAGAAATGTCCTCGTACATTTCCTCCACTTCATCGTCCGAGTGGGCCGAAGTCGGTGCGTATACTTGGATAACCTTGAGGTTATACCTCTCGGTGAGTTTGATCACAAGATACGCTACCCTTGTCGACACACTGAAGATTTCTAGAACGTTGTCAGAGAGGATCTTGTGGACCAAGAACCCGACGCCGCCTTGGGATGGTTGTTCTCCCTCTCTGAAATACATAAGATGACCCGATTCTAGGGTAACGGTGTCCTCCCCCTCTCTTCGGACTTCACATAGCCCTAGAATATGCCATCTTATGTTTTTCAGCTCCTCTTCCAGTAGTGCCAAGTGCCTCGTTTGCATCAAGCCGTAGCGTGCGTCCATTAAACGTTGCCAGTGTCAGTCGGTGTTGGCGGCCTACCGTAGCCCGGGGATTCTTAGCACCCCCTGCCCTGCCGTTACCGCAACCGCCGCCTTGGTTAGGAATAGCGGGGCGACCGGGAACTGGGGGCCGTTGTAAGATTGTGTTTGCCATGCAGGTTTTGCCCAAATAATCACCACGCGCTGGGCAGTCGGGTTGGGTGATCGCAGGACGTAGCTTCTCGCACCGGTGACGCTGCTGGCCGTCACCGGCCTGTGGTATTTAGCTACGTCGTTCTGAATGGATATACCGCATGGATGGATAGTCGCCAGAGCCTCGTTTGCTGATCGGCAGGATGCACCACGTGCAGGAGAGGTTGGCTGGGAGCAATTAGGTGGAAGTTTGCTGCATTACATCTTTTACATTCTTATAAGAGGACTTAATAGAAATCTAATACCATAGTATTAGATTTCTATTAAGTCCTCGGTCTATAGGCTTGAAATGCAAACTTCGGGATTTGAAATATTCATATAAATCACACCCATTTTGTGCCCTAAACAATTTCATTAGCAAGGGGAATAGAAATAATAAATAAACAAGCGCAACAACAACAAAAAATAGACAAGCGAAAAAGTAAATTTTACCCATACAAGAAAGACTTGACACGAATACAATATAGTATGTATTACATTATTAAACATCAAACCCTGCTATCCATATAGGGTGATAAATCCTTAACACTTGCATTGCATTTGTTTTCGTCAGTGACTTCAGATTCAACAATGTCCTACCAACTTGATTCGGTCACATCAACTATAATTATAAATACAAATATAGCAATGAATCGTAATAATATGATACAAGCACAAGGTGGGCTGTGAGCTTTCGTGTCGAGTAATCTCATAACTCACTGCCTTTTAGGGCACTTCCTCTTTGCGCACGTGCATATTTGCGCTGTCAGCAGGTGCCGCAGAGCTCACCTGCATGCCAGTCTATGTACTTACATAACATACATATATATATTTAGTACCTGCAATGACCTGCATAGAGTCTTGTCCTTCTTTTTAATCTTTAATCTTCTTTTTAACAGTATAACTGTATTATTGTGTTTAAATATTTTCCATACTACAGATCTTGCGTGTCAGAATAAAAAATCAATTATTAATTTGTTACGCACTCAGAGGCCCAAAACACAGGCTTACTGCCTAGTTTGGACTTCACAGTATTATTTCTCTGAGATTCAACATGATTTCTTGTTTGTTGTAAATGTAATATGTATAAGAATCCTTTTTGGCAATAAAGATGTATTGTTATTATTATTTTTGATATAAGTAATTAGTCATTTAATTAAAAATGATTTCATTAAAACACATACCGATAACATTGAATTAGCGCAAACATTTTATTATTAGTATGATTACAAAAGCTGATAAAATGTTATTAGACACATCGGTCTTCTTTTACTTAAAGATCTTCGTTCAATTGGTCTGAAACTAAAGTTCTCAAAATTTGAAATTGATTTTGGAAAATATCTCTACCAAAGATTCTATAATCAAATAAACTGGCCAAGTGCAAGTCGGACTCCCACTCGTAGGGTTCCGTGAAGTATTCTATAACTATGATTTTTCGCAACTAAAAAATTGACTTTGTTTTTCATAGTTACTAACTGTATCTCGTTCAAATCAATTTTCATTGAAAGTTTTTATTAAGATCTACAGAATATATTTTTTCTAGATTTTTCACTCCCTTACTTTAAGAGTTAGAGGGGGGGGGGAGGCACATTTTACCACTTGCTTGAGACACGCCTATCTCTCAAAAGATTGACTTTGAGAAAAAAATATTTTAGGAACCTCAATGTCATTTTTAAAGACCTATCCACAGACAACCCACGGGTATAGGTTTAAAGAAAAATTTATTTTAAGCTATTGCATAGCTTCTATCGCGGGCCTTGAGCGTGGAGACCGAATCCAGAAATTCCGTAACGAAAATAAAACCTAACACCCCAACGAACCTCATTTTTAAGCCTTAGTAGAGATAAGGTCGTCTTTGGTTTCACATATCATTCAATTTAATGGTAAAACTTGATAAAATGAAACACTTGCGTGTGTTAACGGTTTACAACGCCATCTATCGGATTTTTAATTATATTACTGTATGAAATGCCCAACTACTAAAACTTGATTTACGTAAAAATGCAAAATGAAACACTTGCGTGTGTTAACGGTGTACAACGCCATCTATCGGATTTCATCCCCACTTCACATGTAGGGGAGCTACCCTAACCGCTTATATACCCCTCAGACCGGCTAATTTTGATTTTGTCTTCTCGTTCCTTTTTCAAATATAAATTCCGAATTCTATTTTCAAATTATGTCAAGGGTGGAGAAGTCCTCGGAACTTTACATAATTCCTCCTTGTTAAACACTCACTGCCTTCATACATGTAGCCGTGACATAGATAGGTGTATAGGTATTTATCATCTATGTACAACAGTGAATATCTGTACTCTGTCTCTATCTGTAAATATGAATAAACAAAGTGCATTTATTAATGAAGAAAGTCACGAAAAAAATAGTGAATGAAAATGAGTGAGTACTCTATATACATACATTTTATTATTATTATCACAAATGCAGTATTATTTTTTGTTTTGTTAATTTGTATATAATACTGCTATAAAGATAACCAAAATGTTTGATATGATAATATCGTTTAAAAACTAAAAAACAACCGACTTCAATGCCGCGCTATTCATTTTCAGTACCAATTTTGAGATGTTTATCTCAATATCTCTGGAGATACTTATCATACCTCGATAAAATTACCATGGTACCACACTTGGGATATCTCCTTTTGAACAAAAAAAGAATAATCGAAATCGGTTCATAAACGACGAAGTTATCCACGAACAAACATAAAAAAAAAAAAAAAAAAAAAAAAATATATATACGGTCGAATTGAGTAACCTCCTCCTTTTTTTGAAGTCGGTTAAAAATGAGCAATATTAAAAGTAGCTCACTTCTCATTTATTTACTAAAGAAAAAAAATTGTTTTCTTATCGGTCACCACTCTCAAAAAGTGTAACTTGAATTAAATTCAAAGAAAAAAAATACTGCATAAATATATAAACTGGCCAAGTGCAAGTTGGACTCGCACTCGTAGGGTTCCGTAACACAGTTAAGTATTCCATAACTATAATTTTTCTTGATGCACCCCTTTTTTAAACTATAATATTTTTTATTTTTGTAAAAAATCGGAAAGCGGTTCACAGAATACATCTACCTACCAAGTTTCAATTCTGTAGTCTTAATAGTTTCGGAATAAAATGGCTGTGACATACGGACGGATTTGGCTACGGAACCCTAAAAATGCATATCTTGATTATTATTGTATTAATATTATTACTTTCAAGGCAGCGTTTTTCAGAGCTTCATGCAATAAAGGCACTATTCTTACGGTACTTTCAGTAAAAATATTTGCATGAACACTTTAAGGTTATTTATATTTATATGAAACAAATAAATGGCCACAATATAAAAAGTAAGGAAACGTTAGATTGTATTACGGATATAACAAAAATGCTTGTTCATATGAATAAAATTAATCTCTTGATTACTTTTACAAATAGAGTTTGAATATCCACCTTGGAACTATACATATATTGCTACTACACAGTCCTCTTAAATTGCCTATTTGAGTCGTTGTCTAAACGTAGGTACAAATAATATCGTTTAAAAACTAAAAAAGAACCGACTTCAATGCCGCGCTATTCATTTTTAGTACCAATTTTGAGATGTTTATCTCAATATCTCTGGAGATACTTATTAAACCTCAATAAAATTACCATGGTACCACACTTGAGATATCTTCTTTCGAACAAAAAAAGAATAATCAAAATCGGTTCATAAACGACGAAGTTATCCGCGAACAAACATTAAAAAAAAAAAAAAAATATATACCGTCGAATTGAGAAACCTCCTCCTTTTTTTGAAGTCTGTTAAAAATAATTATTAAATTAACTAGTTGATTATTATTATATCTTTTATTTCTCAGGTCGTAATACGCCCGGACCTTTGGAAGGCATTGACGGAGCCGAAGAAAACGGAGAGGCCCTTTACAATATATTACTTAATTATAAATTATTGTATGGAGGATATGATACAACTATAGAAAAATGGTTCAAAATATGGGCTATTTTTATGAATTCTTAATGGTCAGTGACTACCTATGGACTATGGGATGAGGTACGGCACCCGCCAATTATTCCTAATTTCAAAATATTAAGACGGGTGGTAACTCGCTATACACTGAATGGGCCCCCCATAAAGGCGGACCGTTATGTTAGCGCCGAATGTTGTCCATTGGCGTGGATAGCTTAGGGTGTCGAGAGGTGTGCTGCACTTTCACTAAACGCTACTAGCGGGCCTTTAACACATCCACCCTGGAGCTTAGGTCTTAGCTCTTGCGATTCCCACGACCAGCCGGCCGGTCAAGGCAAGCCGGGGGTCAGAGGATCTCATTTAGCCCTCACGGGATAGGGGTACGCGGTGTCGCCACTCAACGTCGGCTGGCCATAAAGCCGCCCCAGCGGAATTATTATTATTATTAAGCCTTCATTTCTGATACTATACATGGTACAAATAATTAAATACAAAAAATAGCTTAAAAAACTAACACATCTGGTTTCTCGGTTTAGAAACCAGTCCTTTGACACATAAGCCTCTTCCAGCTGCTTCCAGTGTTCTCTATCTCTTGTTTTCCTCATCCAAGTAACACCACCGGCTTTTCTAATATCTTCTATCCATCTTTTCGCCTGTCTGTCTCTTTTCCTTTTACCATTGCGCGGTTGCCATTCAGTTATAAGTTTTGTCCATATTGTTCTACTGTCACTTGTCATGTGCACTGCCCACCTCTATTTTAGCTGCATTACTATTCTTATTTTATCTTCCACCTTAGTTATGGATCGTATATCACCAGCTCTCATACTTTATTTGTAACACCTATCATGCTTCTTTCCATACTCAGGCGTGTTCCTTATGTGTTTTGATGTTTTTGATTCAGTGCCCAGGTTTGACATCCATAAGAGAGACATGGCAAAACACACAAATTGAACAACTTTTTCTTAACAAATATTAGAAACTGTTTGCTTTTAAATATCTCCTTAAGTGACCAGCTAGGCTATTCTGTAAGCTATCTCGACAGCGGAATCCGCGGTGAGATTCGAATTTCGTACTACGAAATTCAACCGTATTACGAACGCGATACGATTGAATTTCGTAGTACGAAATTCGAAACTCACCGCGGATTCCGCTGTCGAGATAGCTTAAAGAATAGCCTAGCTGTACCTTTTCCACGCACTAGCAATTCTTCTATCAATCTCCAAGTCTGTTTGGTCTCTAATTGTTGTCCTAATGTATGTATACATATTCTGCAGTATACATATATATAGCTGTATATAGATATTTATAGCTTTTTACGTGTTCTATATATTCATTACGCACTTTTATGTCTGTCTCTTTTCTGTTTGTCATTAGCTTTGTCTTGGATTTGTTCATGGTGAGACTGACCATTCTGCTTGCCTCTGTCAGTTGTTACAACATTTGTTGGAGCGTGCTAGCACTGTCAGTCATTATGACTAGGTCGTCTGCGAACCTCAAATGGTTGAGTTTCTTGCCATTGATATTTATCCCTAGATTTTCCCACTATAGGCTTTTAAATCAGTTGATACAAAGTGTTAAATATGATGAATTAAATTCAGTCAGGTGTATCATATCATTGGTATGACATTAATAATACAAGGAAGACTTTATATTTTGTATCGTGCAAATTTAATAGTGTGGCTAATAATGTCCAATGTCGAATCTTTTGTGTAGTTTTTAATTACAATCAGCACATCATGCTAGGTAAAGGTTAACTGAAGGATAAAGTTGATTTTCTAGCTATTTATACTACCTGATTTGTTTTGGCAATTAGGTAATCGTTGCAAATCTGTGATTTTAACATTGTTCTATACTTAATTTTTAAGATTTATTTATTATTAGTCATAGTTAATATTTTTGTTTAATTAATTTATTAAATTATTTTGAATCTTGTTAATGTTAGCAACAATAAATCAACTGACTTATCTATTAACAGCAGTACTTATGTGAAGTTCCAGATATATTTCATAAAAATATATTTATTCAGATTTTTTCAATTAAATATTCAATGTAATCCAGTACATATTTATCGTCTTATCTCTACAGTAGATAACAATAACTCAGCGCTCAGAAACAGTATGAATGTTAACATTTATTTAAATCATACGCAAGACTGTTCAGCATTTTAATGTTTCCTGCTCGTTCTTTGAATGTATGAAAATAATTTCAGGAAAAAACTCAAGGTCATATGGATATTAGCACTGGCCTTGGATTCATTTCCAAACCCGTGAATCTATCAGTAGCAATTTACGCGGATGTATTTTAATAACAATAGGTCTGTGATGTTAAATATCTACGTTTGGATAAACTCAATATCTGATAAAAATCGGTTGGGTTCTGTATTGTTTATTAAAGAACCAACCAATCTTAGCAGGTATTTGTTTATACGTAGGATGACCTATGAGATTTATGAAAATCGCTAATGTAACCTCTGCAATTATTAAAAAGCTCGTAACACGAATAGTATACGAACTATACGTACTCGTATAACTCAAAACCAACACAGATCATTCGTTATACATAATGTTTAATAATTATATTATAATAATGTTTATCATAAGACCTCAAAAGAGTGCAAACATTGTCAAAATGGAGACGTACGTACGTTTGGGACTTCGCTAGCTGTTGTTACACGGTTTAGTTAAAAAACGAGATTTATCGATGAACCCTAAAATCTAAATGGTTCGTAAAAGTATTGAACCGACTTCTGACATTGTATGGGCTTCCTGTGTATTTACATGACTATGGGTTACCTTCACACAACCGGGTTGAGGTCGCCAGAACTCGCCGCAAATAATACAAGGATATCGCACGTCTCGAGATGGACGATATTCTCATCTCATAAATATATTAGCTATTGTCTACGGATAAACAAAGGCAATAAGTTTATATTAAAGATTCAACAATGATTAAATTTCATAATTTTTTTTTTTTTTTTTTTTTTTTTTACTTTTATGGAAAACAAACAGCTTTAAACTTAGATTTAGGAAACAAATTGATAGATCAAGTAGCCTTAATTAGTTTTCACTTATAGGATAATTCTTATTTCAATATGTTTAGAATGGAGTAACAGTATCCATTAATGCTGGCCCGTATGCGTAGCCTTGAAACGTCTGATGTCAATTTACCACATTTTTATTAACGAATCAAATGTCAAAACGTGATTACAGGGATAGGTGTCGCGTCAGCTTACGGAAACCTGACACCGCAGCGTGACGCGGTGAGGTGTGAGCGCGGGCGACGGGCGCCGCCACGACCCTGACTCTTGAAATAGTCTTCCGTATTAACGCCAGAGCAAAAATATCGCATGATGTAGCCTCAAGGTCGCTACACCACTACACCCCCGCCCAACCTTAAATGGACTCAAATCTTAATAAAACTGCCGGACGGGCCTGTTGATTCGGCAAAGCCTTTGTCTTTTGTCACCTTTGTTTTTATTTTACGAATGAGCATACGAGCAATCGAGCATGTTTCGATACCATATTCCGGTGCATGCAGCCTGCAAGGTCTATAATGAAAGTAAACGCGTGTGAGCGTCTTGCATTTAACTGATTGATAGGGATATTTCATTGATAATAAACAATCGGAATAATGGAGCACAATACATCGCTCGGATATGCGGATATTTGTTATCTTAGACCTAGAGCTAAGTTGAGTTGATTCTATTAATTTATCGAATAATTTTATCTGGCCGATTACAGTTTAATTGAACATGTCGAGATTATAGTTTTGGCAGTCACTTTACACCGATTTGAGCTTGAAAAATGCATGCAATAAATATTCGCACAATTTAAACACGCACGCTTTTTATTTTCAGTAAATAACGATTTCGCATGTCACGCCTACACATAGGTAATTTGTATCAATAGGAAATCGTATGAAGCCGGATTAATATCGACCAAGCTATGTATACCAACATATTTTTGGTACATTAAAACAATACACGTTAATATTTTCTAAGGCTATAAAATACTTAGAACAAATGATGCTCAAAGTATTTTATCAACACTAATATTATAAATGCGAAAGTCGCTTTTTATATTTGTTTGTTTGGGACTTCTTCACAGTTAAGTGGCTGGACCGATTTAGCTGAAATTTTGCACAGGGATAGCCGGCTATACCATAATAGTTTATAGATAAGGCTATAGGATAGACTTCTTGACACCGGGGGAAGCCGCGGGGCACAGCTAGTATTTCATATTCATTTCAACCATGAATGAGTAACAATAACATTTTGATGTTTCGTGCTTCTAAGGTCCAGTTTGACTGGTTTCTGATAAGGTTCAGATATTATGTTTCTTTGAAGTGTTACACACTTAATATTTTTGTAAATTGTTAAACACAATCCAAAATTTCATCGTACCAGCAGGACTTGAACCCGCAACCTCCGGAATAACATGTTCCGGTGCTTTGCCAATTAAGCAATAAATAATTAATTAAGGTTCAGATAGTTAGTTATCTGACATATAACGATTTCATATCAGTTGACTCAGTTGTAGTTTTTCTGACAGATAGGTTCCTAACAGGCTAACAGGGAGATTATCTAAAAACCAAAAGCCCTCAATATACAAAATATATTGTAAAAATATACATCTAATGATTATTATAAGAAAATACATCGTTAGTTACATAGACAAGTACAAAAGCGAAACAGTTGTTACTTCTTACAAACTCCGTATTCTGTGTAAGTGCGTGCCTATCTAACTAGAAAACGACGCATCTATTTGCGTGTACTATAAAACGTTAATTGATTTGGAACGGTCGGGTGGTGGTCGCGATGGATTTCCCTGTACCCTGAAGTGCATCTTGGCGAGATCACGTTGCAGCACTATGGCGCGAGCACGCAACCATCCACGTGTGCAGCGATAAACGCTACTACGTCGCAAATGACACGCTCCCTTCCTATTCGCAACGTCTTTGCTTGCACTCCATTTCTATTTGGCCGTGAGTATTGCGAAGTCGATGTTAGCGAAAACAAATAGAAAACCATTTATTTTAGCTTTGACCGGCTCTTTAGATTACAATTTTTGAATAGCTTAATGCTTATTGATGCGTCCGCTTGATTAATTAAATAATTACTAATATATCTATTGAAAAATTGCGTTTCTGTGAAAATAATATTTGATAGCATCGCATTAAAATATGATATTTCATGCTCGTACAGCTGAATTAGTACGTCACCCAGAAAGTCAACAAAGATTATAAAGATTCTGAGAAAAATATCCAATTTGTAAGCATAGCTTGTAAGTAAAGCGGCTTATACATTTTCAGTTGAAATATAACCCAGATTCTTAATATTTTCTTTTTTTTAATTGTGCTGTTTCTGTTAATATCCCATGTGTGACGATTATCTTTGGTGTGCCGGTTCTCTTCTCATTTGAACAGAAACTATGCGAGAACTGTAAAACTATCAGATTCTAGGAAATCAAGGTCACTATACTAGAAATAAATATTTTCATATAATAAGTATATAATTATATTGCGGATCTGGCTGATGGTTTCCTGTCCGATCACAGCGCCACCTAACAAGTCCGAATTCAGATTCATTTATTTTCTTTAAGTGGGTGTATTTTACAAGCACATATGAACGTCAGGTAGACACATACATAATTCAGTCAACTTTTTGGTATGGACAAATTCAAGTTGAAGACACATACACCAAAACATTGACATGGCAACATATAGGTCACCAAATATGGAAAGTAAATGTTAATTGAAAAGAAATACAAGAAGGCTAACAAAAATAAATTATTCAATGTTCAAAAAAAAATTCATGTTGTTTAGACAATGTTGCAATTGGTCAATGTCAAATGTCAAGCGCCCAATTTTGACTCTATACTATGCCATCCGCCGACCACTCAATTACATATACAAAATATATCAAAATTGGTCCAGCCGTTTAGGAGGAGTTATTTTTACGTAGGCACAGAAGAATTTGTAAAGAAAGATATTATATACCTGTATTATTTTATTCAAATGACAGAAAATTACGATGTTAACGAGCTCATATATTTAGTTTCACGAACAGCATATAATGGAAATCGAAAAGTGGGTAATTTCTTTTCAATTATTCGAAGTGATAGCGAAGGCATGGACGCGTGGCCGCCCGGCCTACTGCCCTGACCCACATCTCTGATGATTGTATGTAGATTTTAAGAGCCATAAGTCATCGAGGTTCGAGAGCTCGATGATAGCATCTGACGTTTTCTCCATGCGGCATTGTGCGTGTCGTCTCCGCACGTCGCTCGTCGCCGCGCCCTCGCTCCACGCACTTCAGAGAAATTGTGGCGATATCACTTATAATACGACCGCCTGGCTGGTACTCGCTGCCCTACTGACCAACAAAGATGCCTCATATGATCTAGTTTTCGAATCTAGCGCTAAATAGACATCTAGATACCAGAGAAACGATTTGATGAAAATTTAAATTTCTAAATATCGGTAAGTCGATATTATCTGTGGTACGACGCTTGTGTTATTAATATCTATATAAAATGCACGAAGCGGCCCACGGAGCTACATTGACTTTCAAAACAAGGTTTCTAAGTTGCATTCTAGCCCATTTTCATACTGCGGTGGTGCTTTTACGGTCATAATTAAACGAATGCGATTCATATCTTACTCGTAACAGATGGGGAAAGCGTGGAGAGAATGACACGGTCGTGTACGTGAACATCTGTGGAACATTTGGCCATAAAGGAAGAGTGTCCTTTCTCCGGCGTTCGCCCACCGGCCGCCGTCGCTGCGCTGCGTGGAGCTGTGTTGCGCCCGACCCGAGAGATTTCTCTCGCGTGCCCGTATTGGGATTCAGGTCATGCTCACCTCGTCCAAACCTACTCTAGTTTACTTTGCTCTTATGTATTTAAAGGGAAATTGCTTGTGTACTTTCGTGAACTAGAAACTAGTTTTTATTTTAATTGTATTATTTAGCAAGCTAGAATAGGTAAATGAAAATTTCAAAAATACTGACATAAAAAAATATTATATATATGTATGATATTCATTCATTTATTAGCATATCATATATTAGCATTATTTCTTTTTCTTGATACATTTATTAACTATTCGTAATGAGTACGGTATATAGTATGTTCACCAAGTACTTTTACGTTAATTAATTTAAATGGATACATTTATCAATGAGAACGGTAATTATTACACCACTATTTATTATTAAGAGTATATTTTATCAAAAAAAGGAATATTATGTTATAGTCACAACGAACTCGAATTATTAATTAGTAGACGTATAAAATAGCTTTTTAAATAAAAATCGGTATTTGTTCATCTATACTAATATTATAAAGAGAGAACATTTGTATTTTTGTATTTTTGTATGTTTGTAATGAGTAAGCTCAAAAACTACTGAACCGATTCAAAACATTCTTTCACTAATACATAGAATGGACTTTTCGGAATGAGGCTATATATTATCCCGTTTAAATCAAAGGTACATTCGTGGAGACCTAATTTGCAACCTAAGTCGGCAAATAAACGGTCGAAAAAACACGTTTCTTACGAACGCTGCTTAATTGAAAATAGATAGAAGAATATTTTCTATGCAAGAGTTGTACACTTAATAAGACCTACAAAAAAGTCCGCGACAGCATATGTCTATCTCTTAAGGTTGACTAACAGTAACCATTTTAATCTTAAAATTTTTGTTAAAAAATATTACATAACTTCCAAGGCTATTTTCAAGTATATAGTATTAATCCTTATCCAAATAATTACGTTAATTAGCTTGGCCACATATTATAGATTAAAATTGTCCTTTACAGTATATAATTCAAATGAAAACTCTAGAAGATATCACGAATTTCACAAACACGTATCGCAAAATTCATAAAATATTTGCAGTGAAACCACAGATTAGGTCATAGTTACTACGAATATATTATTATAAGCTTAGCTATGCTGTAGATCCCCACCGATCACAATCAATTTGAAATCAATATAGTATAATAATATGATCTATTGTATAAAATAATATTCATCTATATATATAATAATATAATATAATATTTTAAACCACCCCGACTGATCTATGTATAATAGCTTTTTCCAATGACTCTAAACACGACATTTAAAATCTGAGCTGTAAGTTGGTGAGGATTTGAGTATTCTGTAGAGTCCAGGAGGCTTCCATGTTCTTACAATATCGTTGAAGAAGAAGATTTTCGAATTGATCAGACCTATGAAAGTTGATTTCATAGCGCAATTAACTAGAAAAAAGCTTATAATTTTATAACGATTGAACGAATTTTCATGAATCAAAGCTAAGAAAACTCTCGATGAAGACATCTATCAAACAAAAAAAAACTATCAATAATAAAAACAAAATCGGTTCATCCGGTTAGGTGCTAAGATGCTACAGACAGACACACAGATACACACGTTAAACGTATATTACCCCTACATTTTGCGTCGGGGAACGCCGTAAGGTTACGGCGGCAGATGTACTCCTTGGTGGTAAGCTACTTTTTGGTAGATTTAATGATTCCACTACCACTGTACGAAAACTCATGATTCATGAATGCACATAAAACTTTCATTGGTAGGTATATAGCTAAGATTAGAACCAACGACCGTCGGGTCAGAATTAGGATAACTATCCTTTACGCCAAAGGGCCGTCCAATATCAATACGTAAGTATTATAAAACAAAGTTCATCACTGCGTCTGTCTGTCTGTTCGCAATAATCTCAATAGCTACTGAACGGATTATCATGCGGTTTTCACCAATAGCCAGAGTGTTTATGAGGAAGGTTTAGGTGCATAATTCGTTAAGGTTTTGTGTAAATTGGATGAAATATGACTATGGTTGTTAAATATGTTCATATTTTATATTCGATGCAACAAACTGATGCAAATTTTGTAGGCATATATGTTCTACCCGTGCGAAGCCGGGGCGGGCTGCTAGTTATTAATATATTACAATTGCCACATCCATCTACGTGTAGCTGACGTGTAGTGCTGCTATGTTGACATTGAAATATGTAGTTAATTCTTATCGATACGCTGTACATTTTTTATATTACGTGTATGTTGTTTTTTATCTGTAATTTTTTTTCAAATTTCATTTATTGTTACTCATTCAATGTCAAGTTTCTAAAAATAAAAGATAGCAATATGCTAGGTTCGATTTAATTGACTAGGTAATAATTGCTTTTCGATTAACCTTTATACCTATCTTTAAAATAATAATGAAAAATCTCTTGGAAGTTATGGACTATATCTATTTCTGATTGTCATATCCATCTCACGCTCCAATATATACAATTAACAGTATGATCTAAATTAGAGTAAAACTGTAAGCCTCTCCGCCGCCTACGTGATAATTTCAATGAAAACTGCTGAATCCAAAAACGGCGCCGCTATCTTTTCAATCTAAACATGTATTTCTATTACAATCTAAATGTTGACCTCGACGCGAGCAGTGGTTAATGTTAACCGACGCTTCCTGGTTAGCAACTCAAAGATCGGGAAATCGTTTAGAATGTCAAGTTGATATTTTTGCACGGCCATGAACAAACAAGGTCGACACATTATTTTTGCAGACGGCAATGATTATCGTGTGGAAAGTGATTTCGATCGACAGAACCACTGAAACTATGATTGGCAGGATTCCAACCGCTAAAATGGAATTCTTCTTGTTGCTTCGAGTGAGTGTATTACCGCTTTTTAGAAGGTTATTCTTTTTTGCCATTGTATTATTATCAGAGTCAATTATTATGAACTGCGGAATGTGATGTGTTTAGTTTTAGTAAGTATTCGTTTAGTACTTAACTCTGATGAGATTCTTCTGAAAAATTAAACGTTTTGATCCTGTATTCGTACATATATCATCATATTACTAAGGAACAAAATAGCTTAATATTTTCTATCAAAAGTACAAGTTATATTTATTTTTTGTGGTATTCGCAATAACAAAGCAATGGTTGTTCTGATAAGCTGTTGTAATATAAAATATAATTGCTTTATTTGCTGTTGAGAAGTACGAGCAACGAATATTTTTTAAACAACGATAGTTTGCATACAGTTGGACTCTGGATATGTTCACCTGTGAGTAGAATTTTTTTCATTTTAAAAATGTACTCGTATGCATATGTTTCAAATTTGTTCTTGTTATGCGCAAAAATATATGGTTACTAGATACCGTTTGTGTATAGTCGTATATAGATAGAATAGTCGTCTTCAACTCAAAATCATTCTTATTCTTAATTTCCTGATATTGGCCGAACAACAATGAGCAGTGGGGTGAGAGTGAAGTAAGTGCTACGGCGTAGCAGATTGATGCGGAAGCGAGGCTAGGTGAAGAGGTGGCGCGAGCGCAGTGAGGAGCGAGCGGCGCGCTATCGGTCGGCATCGGTATCAGCGGGCGTCGTTATCTCGCGGGCACCTCGGTGGAGGTCACGCGCTGACGTCACGCTGATAACGATTTGCGCGGTGACCTTGTCTCGCGCGCCGCCTGCCGAAATCCAAGGTCGTGTTCGTATTTGTACAGCCAGATAGAGCGCCCCGCGCCCGCGCAACCACCGCGCCCGCGGACAACTGCGTCACCCGGACTTACCACTTTATTGACTATATATTATTTGCGGATCGCGGAGGCCACCCGGTTCACTCCCTCGGTATTTAACCACATTTGCTTCTTTGACATTTTCAACAACACAGTAAAAATAAGTGTGCAAAAACAATATCTAGGAACGAATCGGTTTGAAATTGTTTGTCAGATAACAATGTAAATGTTTATAACTACGCTCTTTTACGTCATTTCACAAACACAGTCCATCCATAACACAGGAATAATAATACGAGTGGGATTGTAGATTCACTCGAACATATTAGCTGCATTGCTTTGTATACTGTTATAGCGTTTAAGCTATTATTGAACTTACACGTAAAAACACAGAAAGTGTAACCCGTGTAAGATATGAATCGCAACAACGTGCCATTGATTGGTTGATGTGGATCGCGGAAACGAGACGAGGCCTCGTCCGCAGCGGTCGCGGCCCTCAATAATATCATTACAATACTGAAGACGTGCAACTACTTGCTAATCTGCGCCAGAAGGAAGGCAGTTGACCTCGCGACACTCGCGGAAGCGACGCCTTGCAAATTAGTATATTAAATTCAAGGACAAAATGGACACTCCGCACTTAATTAAAAAGCAACACAAATTCCCACGTCTCAAGGTATATATTCGCTAAAATTATTTACAAATGGAGAATTATGAAGTTTTAATAATAATGCCACGATAGAAATATGCACATTATAAGTTTTGCATTCGAGAATGTCGAATGACGTTTTTGTGGTTTTTCACACCTTAACGGTTACACGGTACGAGGAGTAAACATGAACAATTTGTAGATCTTATTTATATAAATATATGGCAGTCTACAGCAATGTTCAATTTATTTATTAATTTAAAAAAATTACACCTTTTTAATGAATTTACTAACCTAACCTAACCTAACCTAACTTAAAAAATGAAAAATTTGCAAACTGTTACACTACTTCGTAGGCCTACTTATTGAATTTCCGTAGATCCATATTTGTTTTTATCGCATCTATTCAAAAACGGTGAGATTGTTTCCCCGATAAGTGCGCGCAAAATATGTCTTCTGTCTACCTTTTGGGGACTATCTACCTACTACCTAAGTATTAAGGAGAAGGCATGATGTTTTAAAATATTCCACGGATATTAGATGTGATTATGGGTAAAGTGCTCTTCAAGGAAAATCAATCGACTCGGTTGGGCCTATGTTGCTTTATAACAAAAATGCCATGGCCACCTTACAGCTTCATCATCAGATCCTGGCTCTCATTTAAGTGTAAAGTGCTCCTCAAGAAGAATCATTTGAGCACAAATTCACTGGGGTTACGTTATTTTATCACAAAAATGCCGTAGCCACCTTCCTGCTTCATCACAAGTCGCTAAATATCATCTAGGTGTAAATTTCTCTTCAAGACGAATAAATCGAGCACAAACTCGGTAGAGTTACGTTGATTTATCACAGAGATGCCGTGGCCACCTTCCAGCTTCATCATCAGACCCTGGATATAATCTAGGTGAAAATGTATCTTCAAGACGAATCAATCGAGCCCAAACTCGGTAGGGTTATGTTGATTTATCACAGAGATACCGTGGCCACCTTCCAGCTTCATCATCTGACCCTGGATATAATTTAGGCGTAAAGTTCTCTTCAAGACAAATCACTCGAGCCCAAACTCGGTGGGGTTATGTTTTTTTATCACAGAGATGCTATAACCACCTTCCGTCTCCATCATCAGACTAGCTCCATGGTACCATATCATTGTATTTTCACAGAAAATACATAAGTACACCAAATTTGAGTGCAATCGGACATCGGGAAGTGGGTCTAATTTAGCTTCCAAGATTCCACCCGAACATACATAGTGACATACATACATACATACATACATTGCAAGTTAAATAAAAGCTTGTAAAAAGAGACTGACTAACATAAATAAATAATAATAAACAAACAATTTCCGCCGAAAACTTCGCACATACACTTTTCATTCGATAACCTTTAAGCTTTCAGGTATTTTATTGGGCAGGCAGCAGTAGATAATATATTTTATCTACACACATATCGTCAAGTTCTGAATAAAAAAATTTAAGCATAATAACCGACTTTATGCTTGTACAACTGAAATTAAGTGAAAGAGTGTTATTATGATACAGATTTATTAACAAAATAATCAACACCATCAACACCAATATCATAAATACGAAAGTCAGTTTGTATATTTGTTTGTTTGGAACTTCCTTACGGGCAAACGGCACGAACGATTTGGCTGCAATTTTGCACAGAGATTGAAAGAAAGAAAGAAAGAAAGAAAAATCATTTATTCAGCGGTCCTCAAGTTAAAGTACAGATGAAAAATATATTTGACATTTTGAGTAAAAAAAACTTAACTAAATAAAACAAAAAAAAGTTGCTAGTGCAGTGGAATAGGACATAGGATACTTTTGACGCGGGAGAAGCCGCGGGGCGCAGCTAGTGTTTAATAAAATAAATCCAACGCGCTGGATTAAAAAAGCGACCTCAAGGAAAAATACTATGTTGCGCCCTCGTGATACAATTTATTATTTCTCATTATTCAGAATGTTCCAGAAAGTAGTGTCAAGTGGAATTCCAGAGGTAGTAACTAGTTGGTGTAATATCAGTCTAGTATCAGTGTAATATCTACTGAAACTAACTAGTGTATTTTTGTTTAGTTAAATTTACTTCAGTTACTCGATAAAAACTGATTATTCTGAATGAATTAAGTTTTGAATCAATTTGTAGGTATGATACTTTAAAGATGGGTTAGTCAAATTTATACCATAGATTATTAACAAAATATGAAAGTTTTTGAAACTGGTTCGAAAAAATAAGTATTTTTTTTATTTAATCGGCCTTCAAAGTCTGAACCTCACTTGATGTTTTCTCACTTTATGGAATTCAATTTCTTTTTTTTCCAAACTCGTTATTGCTGTTGTTTTTTTTTTAAAGTGTAATTATCGATCAGTTATCCAGCTACATTAAAAAAACATCATCAGAAATTGTTAAAAAAGGCCATAACTCCAAAACTATCAAAAATCGCGGGGTAGGGGTGATTTGGATACCCCTTGATACCTTACTTCTACCTCTGTACTTCCGCTTGACACAACTTACTGCGACAACCCTGTATAAAAGTAGCTTAATTGCAGCGCATGCATGTTTTGTTATAAAAAAACTAAATATACTGGTCTTAACTGGTCTGGTATCATTTAAAATATATATAATTAGGTAATGAGGTAAAGCAAAAGTGTGCTATAAAAAATTGTCACCCATATTTAATCCCGATGACGGCACGGCACCTTGGCTCGAGTCCGCGGCTCCACCTACCCGCGGTCAATGTCAATGTCATTGTCAAATTATCCACATCACAATTTAACTCGCCACCTTGGCTTGTTTTAGACCGAATCAGTATTTGATGCAAACACGTGTAGATAAAATTATTATTCACAAAAACTTTTTGACCTTGGTAGATTCTGATGTTTTCCTATGTTGTATGTACTTGTGTTAAGTATTGTACCTAATTTGGTTCTGTTATCGTTAAGTGTTTAACAATACGTCCTTACGTCATAATTACCTAGATAAAGAGATGTACCTATTCTTCTATTTATTTTTTCGATACATGCCTAAGTATGTAAAATGTTCTAGTAATTTCGGTTCTTTTCGTAATCGATCATATTGTTATTTGTTATAAACGCAAAAACGTTTGGATCAAATCTCCAGATAGACGTACAATATAATGTGCTGTAGTAGCTAGTAGTAGGATCCAAACCCACCTAACAACTGAGCGTACAACAACTGTTTTTGTACAGCGACCTTCAGGCTATAACGAGCTATTGCATAAGTCAATTTAATCTAGTTGAGATAATGTAAATTCGTATGATTGTGACGGAGATGTGAGGCAGCCGATGATATGGGCGAGAGCGCGTGCGAATATGCCGCAGATGAGTCAGTAGTTAGTATAACAGTGATGTGGCGTGGGTTACGCAACTCGTGCGCTGCCGCGTGAAGTGTGAAGTTCAATGTCACACACACTCACACTCGCGCTCCCGCCGTGTGGCTATACGACCCAACTAGATACACCCGTTAGTGTGTGAGCCTTAATATCGGAATAATAGCAGCCAACCCGTTACTCGCCTCTGTCGACACTTCCCGGAATAATTCGTGAAAACACGATTTTCCTTGCAACATTGATACTGATGTTTTTGAGAGAGGTCATGGTAAAGTCAAACCACTATTTTCAGAGCTTTATTTATTGCTTCTCGTTTCTTGCCGCGACAATCGGCGATTAGGTGATCAAGCCAATGTAAATCCAAGTTTTTTCATTTTGTTTTTTGCCATCGGTAAGTAAAATTCGTGTAATTCGCAGATAATAAAATACTGTATCATTCAGATCATATCATATCTGTCATTCTAGAGTTCTTGACTGATCCGACATATTTCGAAACAGATGAAATAATAATAATTAGAAGGTCAAGATAATGATGATCGTTGAACTTCGAAAGATATCTTCCTTCAGCTTGGGTTTGCTTCGATTTGGGCTTCAGTCGCTTCAGGTGCCACTATAGTATTCGGTCTCATGCGCGGTGATGTGCCTCAGAAGAGGCTTATATTCAGCCGTGGATTGATGTACGCTGGTACCAGTGACTTATAGTGAAACGTCCTTAATATTTTTAATGTTTCTAATAACTAGAAACATCAAGTGCATTAAGCTGCATTATTTAACTAACTCGATAGAGGCATCCGCTAGGATGCCTCTATTGAGTTGTGAAAAAAGCCACAGATCAACACTCACCGTATATAACATTTAGAACATAGTTTCTATGTATAGTATATTTATATTATAGTACCTATATTAACTTCTTAGTGACTTAGGTAGCTCTATGATTTATGTATAGCCAAAAATGCCTTCCTTAGATTTGATTGCTTTTCCTAGATTCGAGTCATCGGAAAAGCCCGGTTTTGTACGTATGGTATGATGTTACATCTAACGATTTTCCTCAAGCCACCCGCTATTAAATATAGAAATAAAATATTTGATTTCCAACAAAAACACACAAAATCGTCTTAATCGAAATGCCCTTGTCTATCGTTATTTGGCGGGTAGCGGGCGTCGTGAAGGGCAAGACGCCCGTAGGTCAAGGGCGAGTTACGCTGACCTACATTTAGCTAATGTGCCCTTACAAGGGCACACTGACGTCCTACATGCCTAGTCGACTGTTAATTGGCCTCTCTTTTCATCTAGTCTCCCTCTATGGTTCTAGTTGGGCTTTACGTGTATATTAGTTGAGTGGACAGTTCGTTATAAAACGTGGGATTTTTCATTTGAATTACCCGTACTATAATGATTACGCCGATTGTAGTTTTGTATAAAATACTGGAACAATGGAAATCTCTTTTTTAACAGTATTGTTTTAGAAGGAAAAACGTCTTAATTACATTATCTCTCTCCGATTATATATATGTGATAATGGTCAGAAATATAAGTCCAGATTTGGACTGCCAGATATGGATGGACAGCGGTTGCCGATTATGTCGCATATTTATATTTCAATTCCAAAACAAATACTGTAAACAATTAGGTATTAATCCTTTGAGGTGCAAGTTTGGTAGCACTCAGTGAAGTTGAATATATTCATCTTCATATTGTTTTGATATTCTTATATCATATTTATACATACATATATATTACATATAATACATATACATTTATATTATCTTCGTTATAAAATGAAAATGATTACTTATTTATTCACATTAATTTCAACTTGATACTTAAATGCGTTTTTATATCTGGTAGACTAACGCTTGACCACTGTCACGCCTGGTGATAAGCAATGATGTGATTGAAGATGGTGAATATGTTAGGCCTAAAATGATTAGACTCTCAAGGGCTGTGTTATAGCTCTCGGTATAGCGTATGTTGGTAACCTACTTTTTGGTATCAAGTCAGGCGGAACATCGACATAATACTCCTACCACCTATGGATGAGCACCCATAAATGCACATAAAAAGCCATTGGTGCAGGGCTAGGATTTGAACCGGCGATCAGTTTGAAGTCTTCCTATCTATCCTTTACCCCAACGGACCTTCAACAAGTGCATAAACTAAAAGGATTGGTTTCTTTTATCATTTCGTGGTGCCTGGTACCTGGAGTAATCTAATAAAAAAAACAATTGTATACCAACAATTAACCTATATGATAATCACATACATAGTTTTGAAAAGATGCCATTAGCGCATCAGTTTCTTATAGTCCGGCAATCTCGTGCGCGACCGTCCCGCGGGGTGTCAGACGGTGGCGGGGACGAGGTACCCAAGATGTCAGCGGGTAGCGGATGGTGTAGCGGGGAAGCGAAGCGTGTGTAGCCGTGTCACAGATTATATAATAGTTACTGCGTAGCCGTGTGCTAGAATGACCGCTACCTCGTCCCCCCACCATCTGTCACCCCGCGGGACGGTCGCGCACGAGGTTGTCGGTCTTCTTGCAACAGTTGTTGGTTCTAGTTGCAACAATGATCCGACTGACTTACCTTAAATAGGCAGATCTCAGCTAACTTAAGACAAGCACCGACCGAACACTGTTTCGCGTTTTAGGTATTTGGCAAACGTATTGCTATCTCTACGTTTCCCGCAGCCACGCCACAGATTTAATTAGTAGTACTAGGCCGCTAACTTCGATGTGTGCGTCTCCGCACGCACACATCTAAACTTGGTCGCTACTCACCGTGCCCCACGCTATAGTAAGCCCGTCACAGACTTAGCTATAATATATATTAATATACCGTACTATAATATATATTATAGCAAGCTTCCACACACTGAGAAATATATATTTTGCCTTCATTAATTGATAGTCGTCCTAGTGTTCGCACGTATATAGTAATATGCAATAATGTATATTACGGTATCGCTTGGTGACGTCACAGAAATATATATTATAGCTGAGTGTGCGGTCACGCGAAAATGAGTATAGAAAATATATAGTAATATGCCTAGCTATAAAAATATTAATATATATTATAGCTAAGTCTGTGACGGGCTGTACTATTAAGTATTCTGTGCCTACGTAACCGGCGGCGCGGCATAGATTGTGGCCAGTCGATGCGTAAAATTTCAACGCTGCCTCTTTGCCGTGAGTTGTTATTTTAATGTTTGACTAGCGAAATCGGGCATCCTTTGCATTGCAACATTTTTAACTGATTCACAAAAAAAGAGGTGGTTCTCAATTCGACGGTATTTTTTATATCGATAACGATATTGTTTACTTTCCCATCTCTAGGGAAGATATAATCGTGAGCATCCCTATTGCTTGTATATGTAATGACAACTCCCCCCGACCCCCTATGTCTCCGATAGAGAGAGTTGCTGCTCATGAGATTTATAGGTACAATTTTTGTTAAAATTTACCTTTCGGGGTTTTTTCACCACCAAAATTGTAACAAAATGTTTTTATTGATGTCAATCGCTTAAATAGAATCTATTCTATGCTTTTATGTTTCATTATTCTCAATAAAAGATTAGGTTTCTGAAAAGTATTAAATTTAAATAGCCATAATTTCAGCGTAAAAACATGGCTGATTTTGATGCTTACAACTCTAAAGTTATTAAAACAACTGAAAAAAATAAGACGTAAAATCCTAGACAATAGTATGATGATTACATGAAAAAAAGAATCATCGAAATCGGACAATATTAAGAGATAGAAAAAAGCTTTTTCTATTTGTATGGACACACACGCGGTCTATAATCCTCTACCACGTTAGATATCAGAGTTAGATAGATAGATAGATAGATAGATATACACTTTATTGAAACACCACTTACGAAACAGAAAAATACTTAGGAACTAGATAAATAAAACTAATAGGCTCAATGGGCGGTCTTATCGCTTAAAGCGATCTCTTCCAGACAACCATGTACGGAAAGGATAACAATTATATGGAAGGCGGTGGCTTATAAAAATGTGACAATGCAGAGTTACACACATATGACACGTTAAAACTTAAAATTCATTGCTCTTGACTACTCTTGAGACGATTTCACACAAATTATATGGACTTGTTATGAACTTATGATTTTATAATCTATGTATTATGATATAGATTATAATATTTTTAATTTACTCTGCTAGATACCATACCACATACTAGCATCTTGAGTGCCTGTCTTGCAAGAAAATCGATGAACATAAGCAAGTTTGTAAGCTCCAAAATATAACCACGAACATAACATGCATTTGAAAACGGTTTAAATGTATCTCTTACAAGACTTTTTCAATTTTACATACTACCACACGATGTCATAGGCAAAAAACAATATCAACGTGACAATTAAGAAAAAGAAAAAGTATTATAGAGTATAGAGGAATTTACCTACGAATACTTGTCAAATATAATTAAAACTACCTTCATCACCGAAGTCGTCAGAATGTCTAAAGTACTTTCCAATGACACAAATCAATAAAATTAATACTATAACTAGTTGAATATTGTGTAACGTTTGGGTTGCGTTGGCAGTTTTATTCTCAAATTATGTTTGCAGACAATGCCTGTCGGAGGCGCGACCTTGCTGACCTTGTTACGACCTCCTGCCTCCCTGGGGCACCCTTTAGACCTCCCAGGACACCGTGTTACCTCCAACCTTGGAACAGGGAAGCTACTCGTATACGCCTAATTTGAATGCTCAATGTCACCCGTGAGTATGACGCTGATGAAAAATCTGGATTAACTTCTTGGAACTCACGTATTTGTAAAGCTTATTGATATTAAAAACGACGGTGAGTATGACTTTTTTGCTAATAGAATGAGTTTGCAAACGAAGGAGGAACTCAATTCGTGATAATGTTGCTTTTTTTTAAAAATCAAAATCATAATCAAAATCAATTGTTTATTTGTCAGAATATATCATTTGAAATTATTACAATTTCAGGTCTTATGAAATATAAATGACATGTGTCCAGCCTGCAAGCAAGCGTACAAATATTGGTTTGTCATATCTACAATTAAGTTTAGATAACATTCATATGTTTACTTAAATTTCAGTCTTACATATGCATATTTTTTTTATAACATAAATATTCATTCACGCTGTAAAAATATTTTTCCAAAAGCCATTGGCTAACTTTTCGCTTAAAAACATTACCACCTAGTATTTTTAAATCTTCTGGCAAATTATTATACACTAAAATTGACATATTGTATACATTCCGTTTATATATATCTTTATTACAGGATGGTTGCAATAACAGATTTTTATATTGTGCTCTTTTTTGTTTTACCTCAAAACTCTGGCATCCAATGACCGATTTATATATCGAATCTTCAGAGGTATGTAGCGAAACATCTCTGAACACCAACAGACAGTATCCATTGCATTTTTAAGCTATTGCATAGCTTCTATCGCGGGCCTTGAGCATGGAGACCGAATCCAGAAATTCCGTGACGAAAATAAAACCTAACACCCCAATGAACCTCATTTTTTAAGCCTTAGCGTAGTAGAGATAAGATCGTCTTTGGTTTCAGTCACACATCATTCAATTTAATGGTAAAACTTGATAAAATGAAACACTTGCGTGTGTATTTGATTATTAAATGTATCGTGAGGATTACACATAATATTATTATTAAGAACGGTTGTCTATGGACTGCCAAAAATACACAAGCCGGATTGGCCATTAAGACCTATCGTAAGTCAAATTGACGCTCCGACATATAAACTGTCTAAACACCTTGCATCGGTCTTACAACCCCTCACTGGAAAAACTGACAGTCACGTTCGTGATTCAAGACATTTTGTGAATCTCCTGTCAAGTGTGCGTATTCAGCCAGATGAAATAATGGTGAGTTTTGATGTGGTTTCACTATTCACAAATGTACCCGTGGAGGACTCAATTAAAGTAATCAGTGATCTTATACAAACCACAAACCTACCCACGGAGTACACTAAGTGGACTGAATACTGTCTAAAAAGCGGTTATTTTGTTTGGCGAGGGGATTACTATCTTCAGATGGATGGGGTTGCTATGGGGTCTCCAATAGCTCCGGTCGTGGCCAACATCTTTATGGAGTGGTTTGAAGCCTGCGCTTTAAAAAATGCTCCCATAAAGCCACGATATTGGTGGCGGTATGTCGATGACGTGTTCGCCATAGTTACGAGAGACAACCTGCCGGATATAACTCAGTACCTGAACTCCATACATGAAAACATCGCCTTCTCCGTGGAGGAAGAAAGAAACGGGAGTTTGCCATTCTTAGATGTCCGAGTTATAAAAAAACCGGATGGCACGCTAACTCATACCGTTTACCGAAAGCCGACACATACTGATAGGTACTTGAAGGCAGACTCGCACCACCATCCCGCACATCTAGCATCCGTGGCAAGTAGTCTTATTAACAGGGCCTTAGCCATATGTGATACGCAGTATGTAGATGCTGAGCTACAGCGTGTAAGAGGAGCGCTAGAGAGAAATGGCTACAGGTGGCGACAATGTTCACGTTGGGCGAGCAGGAGCACGAAAATACTTCCAGACACAGTGCAGCGGTCTCCAGTCTATCTACCTTTCGTGAAAGGCGTGACCGACAAAGTCAGTTTTTACCTTAAGCGAAGGTACGATATCAGGACTCTGTTCCGTTCGTCGGGTCAGCTTCGTAGGATGGTTCGCTCACCTAAAGACAAGGAACCCTTAAGTGGACCTGGGGTGTACAGGATCCCATGTGACTGCGGAAAAAGTTACATCGGTGAGACACGACGCAACATATCGACGCGGGTACATGAACATATCAGGAGCGTAAAAAACGTAGACACTGTCCGGTCGGCGGTCGCCGAACATGCCCATACTCCGGATTCCCAACACTATCTTCGGTTTGATAAGACCTCCGTGCTCTCACGGGAGAAGTTCTATGTTCCTCGTAAGGTACGTGAGGCCATAGAGATTAGTCGATATCCGAATTTTAATCGGGATGGAGGATGGACTGTATCGCCGTCTTGGAAGCCGGCTTTAACTGACAACACTTATAATAATAAAAATACCTTGTTGTGGACTTGTGAAGCTGACACTACAAGTGCAGTGTGTCTGACCAACCAAACAGACAATAGTGATAGTGACCACTCATCGGATGTCGACGTTGAGCTTCCGTTTTTGTCCGAGAGGAGACAAACATCGCCAACACCGCCGGCCGCCGTTCCCGCGCCTGCCCCACGATCAGCAAGGCAGTTACGTGCCGAAGCTCGTTGCGCGAGGAGCTTGCGGTAGACGTGGCTCCCAGAAGAAGGACACCAAACGTGTCTGAAACTGGTCGGAGCAATTCCGATAAAAAAACCCGTGAGTGTACAACCGTTCTTAATAATAATATTACTTGCGTGTGTACGCACACCGTTAGGTGTACAACGCCATCAATCGGATTTTTAATTATATTACTGTATGTAATGCCTAACTACTAAAGCTTGATTTACGTAAAAATGCAAAATGAAAAACTTGCGCCATCTATCGGATTTCATCCCCACTTCACATGTAGGGGAGCTACCCTAAGCGCTTATATACCCCTCGGACCGGCTAATTTTGATTTTGTCTTCTCGTTCCTTTTTCAAATATAAATTCCGAATGCTATTTTCAAATTATGTCAAAGGTGAACAAGTCCTCGGAACTTTACATAATTCCTCCTTGTTAAACATTCACTGCCTTCATACATGTAGCCGTGACACAGATAGGTGTATAGAAAGAAAGAAAGAAAGTAAAATCATTTATTCAGCATATTCAAATAAAAAATGCTTAAAGTTAAGGAATAAAGTTAAATATTATTTATGAAGTGCTGAAACAGGCCAGTCTCAGCACAAATGTCACGACTTCCAGGATCATCGACCCTGGAAATACTGGACGCTGATATTCTGAAAGGCCTGAAACGGGTGTTGGACTAACGCAGAAAAAATAAATAGATAAATAGTAAGAAATAAAAACTTAAATTAAATAAAACATAGATAAAATAAGATATTTAAAATATATATATATATATATATATATATATATATATATATATATATATATCATAGGATATTATATAAATAAATAAAAGAAAATAGGATACTAAAAACGTAATAAATAAATATATATTTTGTAAAATACATACATATTTTTACACGTGACAATAGTTCACTAAATTTATTTAAACATTACATATAGATAAACTAATAATATGACATAAAATCGATAAAAAGACATGGTTGCAAAGCACTGGAATACATTATACCTTTATATTTAAAATTACGACGAAGACTGTTGTTACGGGAAGTGTGAGCGAGATAGAATATGAGATAGAAAAAGAGCCAGCGTGTATAAAATTGACTTCACAGCAATGTTCTACCTTGTAAGATCCAATTAGGGTGCAGCGTTTTATATGGTATTTATCATCTATGTACAACAGTGAATATCTGTACTCTGTCTCTATCTGTAAATATGAATAAACAAAGTGCATTTATTAATGAAGAAAGTCACGAATAAAATAGTGAAAGAAAATGAGTGAGTACTCTATATACATACATTTTATTATTATTATCACAAATGCAGTATTATTTTTTGTTTTGTTGATTTATATATAATACTGCTATAAAGGTTACCAAAATTTTTGATATTAAAATGAGCGATATTAAAAGTAGCTCACTTCTCATTTATTTACTACAGAAAAAAAATTGTTTTCTTATCGGTCACCACGCTCAAAAAGTGTAACTTGAATTAATATCAAAGAAAAAAAATACTGCATAAATAAAAAAATGCTATGCAATAGCTTTACCGCGGCAGTCCTCGAGTGCCACACGTCTTTTTTTTTAATTTCAAGGGCTGTGTGCTGCTAGAAAACCATATGGTTGTAGCGGCAAATTTTCTCCTTAACACAGACAATACATGTGAATTCGTTCCTTTTTGAAGTTGTTATATTAGTACAGTTAAATGAGAGATGAGCTACAGTAATGGATATGGAGCAGAGGTTATAATGATTAATTAACTCTATTTTGTCTTAAAAATGAATGTTCAATATCAAAGGTAAAGTACAAATATCACACTTGAAGTCTTGAATGTATACTAACATTAGATAATACAGATATCTCTACAGTTAAATTATAATATAGCTGCTAGCTTCGCTCATTTTAAATAGTAACCTATATTGGCTATCTTCTAATACTATAAGAATCTTTGTCCTGACATACTGACTGACTGACAGCCAACGCACAGTCTAAACCGCTGATCGTAGAGACTTAAAATTTGGAAGGTACATTGGTCTTAGTACGAAAAGGTGTACTAAAAAAGGATTTTCCAAAATTCACCCCTTTTAGGGTATGAAATGGGGGTTCAAAGTTTGTATGGAAAAACAAGATTAGATAGTTTTTTCTATTCGAAACTTCACACATGTGCTTCAGTAAAAAAAATAAGTAAATACGTGTTTAAGGCTTTTTTGATAATCTACCCCTAAGAGGGTGAAAAGGGGTAACAAACTCTGAATATCAGTATTGTTCCGGATTATGCTGAAAAATGGCATGCAGATAGTTATTACGACGTTAGTTTAGTATAGTTTTTAGACGATTTTTTTTAAATTCACCCCTTAAGGGGATGAAACGGGGGTCAAAGTTTGTATGGAGAAACAAGATTAGATAGTTTTTTTTTATTCGGCACTTTAGTCTTTTTTATTCGAAACTTCATACAAGTACTTCAGTATATAAATAAGTAAATACTTGTTTCAGGCTTTTTCGAAATGCCATTCCTAAAAGGGTGAAGTAGGGTAACAAAGTCTAAAATCAATATTGTTTCGGATTGCACTGTAATTTGGCATGCAGATAGTTATTTTGACGTAGGTATCCGCTAAGAAAGGATTTTTCATAATTTACTCTTTAACGGGATGAAGCGGGGGTTTAAGGTTTGGATAGTAATTTTATTTGACATTTCACACAATGTGAATAAATAAGTAAATACGATTTTCAGTCTTTTTCAAATTGCCGCCCTCTTAGGGTGGCATTTTGAAGTGGGTAACAAAGTTTGAAAATCAATATTGTTTCGGATTACGCTGAAATGTAGAATGCAGATAGTTGTTATGACGTAGGTAGCCGCTTAGAAAGGATTTTATAAAAAATCCTCCCAGATATAACTTATTATTTTTAACCGCCCTCACAAAAAAGGAGGAGGTTCTCAATTCGTCTGTATGTTTTTTTTTTGTGTGTATGTTACGCGATTTCTCCGTCAATAGTGAACGGATCCAAATGATTATTTTTTTAATAGGTAGGATACGTTTCCGAAGTGGTCCCATTTTAATTTTATCGAGATCTGCTAAGTGTCTCCAGAGATATGAAGATAAATATCTCAATCATAGGAGAATGTACTGGTTTTAGTAGAAGAGTCCCAAGAAAATTATACACAATGGAGGTTGCTATAGGACATACTTTTGAAGACTAAAAAATATGACCTTGAATAATGTTTTTACATCTTTCTTCTCGTTGATTTTGGTTTTTGACAGATATTCTTACGGTAACTGTGAGCGAGATAGAAATAAAGGTGGGGATAATATTTTTTTTTTTTTTAATATCTTATAGGCTAGCGTTTGACCACTATCTCACCTGTCGCTTAGTGATGATGCGGTCGAAGATAGAGAAGTGGACTAGAATGGGAACTGGCTCTCAAGGATAGCTGCCTGAACACATAAGATGTTTGACGACAGATTTTCTGACTTGAGGGTGGTAGCTGGCCAGGCGGACACTAGATATGTCCTACCACCATGCGGGGGTTGTTGGTTTCTTAACGATGTTTTCCTTCACCGGAGGGCAACTGTGAGAAGCGCACATATATTTTTCGTTTGAAAAATTCATTGGTGCACGGCGGTTTGAACTCGGTACCACGGCATCAAAGCCGACTGTTCTCCCAATTACGCCACCGGGCCCTCAATAAATAATTATATATTAATAATTATAATAAATAATTATAAATAAATATAAATAATTTGTCTTCACAGGAATGTTCTACCGGGCAAAGTCTTGTTAGGGTGCAAACTTTTTTAAACATACCTAAGATTTTTTGACATGACATGACGCTTGCCGAAGATGGCGGCCATTTCACCCGCGACACTGCATACATTATTAAATAACTCAGAATTATGAACGTACTTTGTACCAACCAACACTGCAAAAAAAAATTATAAGCATAATACCACAGATTATATAATAGTTACTACGTAAATAATACTTTCCGTTGTTAGGTTGGCTACACAGTGCTTTCATAATTCGGGTTTCAACAATATAGGGAAGTGACTCTTATAACGTAGTAGAGTGATTCAGTACTCTGTTGGCCATATGGCGGCAAGTAATGTTAATAATCGCAAATAATACTTTTTTTAATATTCATTTTGGAATACAACTAGTCCGTGTTATAAAAGTATTTTGAATTATTGTAATAAAATAGACAATTAATTATCGTGTGTGTCAGATGCTTTAATTGCACAGGGCCATTTTGGACATTGTCCTTTGATACCTTGATGACATAATTATTACTAGTGAATATTATCACTTTAGCAAGGCATTTAAAGTCAATTTTTTAGGGTTCCGAACCCAAAGGGTACCAAATGAACACTTTTTGAGACTTTGTTGTCCGTTCGTCCGTCCGTCCGTCCTTCCGTCTGTCCGTGTGTCTATACATATGTGCGCACTTTACAGATCTGTATCTTCTTAACCGTTATAGGTACATACTTGAAATTTTCAAAAAGTATATATCCGTCAGTGTATAACGGCCCAGACACCAAATGTAAATAGATGCATGTAATTTAATTAAAACTTGTTATGCACTAAAAAGGGTAAAATAAGTTATTTTTCAAAAAAATAAAACCGACTTCATAATCACAAACAGGCACTCAAAAGCGAAAAATAAATTACTTAAAATTATTATAAGCGCTACCCACTTATCTATTTGAAGTCGGTGCCAGCCAAGTCTATTGGATAGTAGATAGATACTATGTATGTAGTAGTAGTAAGTACGTAGATACATGTAGGTATTATCTATCTATTACCTATTTGACTTGGCTGGCAATGACTTCAAATAGATAAGTGGGTAGCGCTTATAATAATTTTAAGTAATTTATTTTTCGCTTTTGAGTGCCTGTTTGTGATTATGAAGTCGGTTTTATTTTTTTTGAAAAATAACTTATTAATTATATATATGAACTTATAGATTTACCATAGTACTTCCGTAAATAAATAGGTGTTGCAGGATTTTTGTAAGGGGTTGGTAATAAGTCTGAAAATCAATATGGTCTATATATACCGATTTGGCTTTTACTTCTTTGATTTTCTTTTATGATAGAAAGGTTTTTACAAAATAAAAGTTTTAAATAAATAAAAAAAGTCTTTAACGCGGGCGAAGCCGCGGGGCCCTTCTAGTACATCTATAAATCTTCAGCTAAATCCTTTGAACAGCTTGTCTGTGAAGAAGTAACAAACAACCAAATATAAAAACTGACTTTCAATGTATATATTGGTGTTGATTGGTATTGATAGACAGCAAATACTATTACCCGAATACATGTAAAAAAAAATATTATTGCATTCGTGAGAGTGTTGCTACCTTGATGCATACGTACCTCTAAAATATTACACTAAGCAGCTTACTGCCAAATAAAATAGGTAATAACATACAATATGTATACTTATTCTCTTATTACCTTCGTATTTAGGCCAAAATGTACTGGTACTTTCTAACCTTGCGTACTTACTTGTCTAAGCGTAATAAATATCTGAGATCTGGGTCGCTCCATTCTCCTTGTCTTGGTGTCTCAGTGTTCATAGTGTCTGTTCGTTATTCTGTGTGCCAGCGTCCATAGTGACTGTGGGGTAACCTAGGGCTCGGCGTTTCGAAGTCCCTTCGCCTCGCTTGGCCTAGATTCTTGCCCGAAATGCCTATTTATCAAGGACAACTGGGACGAATAAATAAGGCGGTACTCGTAGGTTGACCTGATATAAGATTTTATTAACTTTTTGACGTCGTAGCTGTGGAAAGTAAATGGAAATACATTTTGAGGCAAAAGGCCTGCTAGATAGTTAGTGTCATAAAACTGCATATAATTTATATTTTAGTTATAACAATAATTTTTAGTATATAAGTGTTTAAACTACGAGACTATATTGTCTATATACATAGTCGTAAGGTCTATAAGATATAGGTACAAATCTAAACTAATATTTTACAGAGAAAAGATTTGATTTTTTGGTTGTTTGTTACGATACCAAAATTCTAGCGGAAAGCTATATTATCAGCGTATAAGTAACAGAGGCTATATATTATTCCCGTAGTCTCATTGAATCTGGTAAGCATGGCAATGCACCAAGTGACGCTGTCCATTTTTTGAGCCTCAGTCATCTTGTGTTGGATCCACCGAGAAGAGCGTAGCTTTTTTATATTCCAATGTTTGTAATTTGTTGTTTGAAATTTTGTTTCCAATGTAGATTTCGTAGATTAATTGTATTTGACTTATGCCTAATTTATAAAGATGCGAATCTCATAATACGTCACATGACAGTCTGTTTCGATAAAACGGCACAGGACATCTATGTTTTTGTTGTTCGCAGTGGGTGACCTTCACGAATGTTCACGATTGACACGACCGCGTTTAAATTAACGAATAGTGCGCCCTATGTATGTTGGTTAGCAGAGAAAAACTTTTTATACCGATATATTTTCGATAAAAGCAACCGAAAGTAATAAATTAAGTTTACTTTGTAGACAAGACAAGGCTATGTTAGTTTAGCCGATGAGCAATAAAGCCCGGGCGGTTTTACTGTCGATATCATTCGCCCACGCACAAATGGAACACGGGGTGGTTCACGACAGGTTCATTCGCTAGAACTAGGCTGCTCTACAAGAAAATTATAATATCCATCTTCTTTTGTCCTTTTTTGAAGTAGTTTTTTAAGTTTTTATTTAGAGTACTAGTGCCCGGTATCACAGGTGTATACATGATTTGGCGGCTAGTAAAAGTCAACTCATCATCATCATATTTCCTTGCATACATCTGTTATGTTCATAAACGTTGTTAAGACGTTTTAAAGAGTTCGATTTTAATTAAACTACTTATTTACTGTTTTCAGATTTATTCCTATACAAATCTATACAAATCCTTCAAGATTTTGCTTCATGTCATATTTCATGATTCTTGGTGAACGGGAAGTACCCTATAGGTTAGATTCCCATATGAAATCGCAAAATATGCGAAAAAATGCGACTTAAACGGTCAGCGACATAAAATTTTTAGATCGCGTTGACTTAAAAGTTTAATTTTTTTACAACTGAAAGAAACCGTAGACCCAAGTATTTGATGTAACTTGATATCTTCACGCGTTCCTGAGAAAAAGAGTCTGAACAGACGGACAGAAGTATAATAAAGTGATCCTATAAGGATTCCTTTTTTATTTGTAAGGTACGGTGCCCTAAAAATAGCAAATTTACAAACTCATTGTTTGCGGTTGATGCAAGCGTGTCTAGGCATCGGTCTAGCATAGGGATCTAACTGCAAAGTTAAGTATGTCCTTTAACCTAGTTTGAAAAAATTGTCAGAAGGCTCGGTGCGCGGGACCAACTCGCAATTGGTTGGTTTCTTTTTATCAAAAGTGTTTGACCACTATCTCACCTGAGGTGAACGTTTTAGTATATAATGGGTATAATGGGTTGAAGCCAAAATTTTTTAGGCTATATGAGCCTCTACTTCAAAGATGATCAAGCATTATCGTTATTAAAATAACGGTCTTGTTTTTAACGTATAAACTTTACACGAGCACAATGATAGTCTGTCTCCTTGAGCTTAGCCTTCGATAAGGATGGGGGACACATTTTGTATTTAGGTGGAAACGCTACGTCAAGGCTACGAGTCTACGCGCCTACGAAACTGCTACGAAATTTGCATAGCCAAAAAATAGAAAGGTATCTAAATGTATCTTTACAGAAGGCGCAGAACAGTAAAATACTAGAAGCGAAGTAAGTATGCATGGTATTGGAATTTTTCATAGATATTTCGAAAATAAATTATAACAGTATTTTGTGGTAGTGTCATAATTATTCATGAAGATTTTTAGTTTCGCAGGAATATTAGCCCCTTTCAATTTAAAAAGTACTGGAATAATTTTAATATGTGAGTATATATGTATAGAAAGATGCGTTATATGTATTATCCAACCAAAGGTCATTAAAATGGGTTTTAAAATAATATATATATATATATATATATATTAAAATCTCAAACAAAATAATTGATATTACTTTCGCATATACCACCTAATTGAACGGTAATTAAATCAAGCGTCTGTTCAATAAATATATCCTCATTAGAATACAATGACAATACTATTTGCGGAAAACCTTGGGAAATACTTCAAGAACTAAATCATGTGCGCATGTAAAGCAAACCCAGTTACAAGGTCGAGGCCTGAAAGAACCATATTCACATTGCGTAACGAATAATTTTATTTCTGTGTGAAACAATATTTGAGAAGTATTAAATGTGTTTGGATGCATTACCAGTCCAGACGGGTTCAGATAGTAGTGTCTTATAAATCAGACTGTTGTTTTCTATCCAGAGAAGCACGATTCCATCTTGTACCGCATTATTAAAGCTTATAGCTATTAGGAGTGGCTATACAAGAGTGTTCTTTTTATATCATGTAGGCTAGCGTTTTACCCCTACCTCATCTGTTGTTAGGTGATGATGCGGTCGAAGATGTTAAGCACGCTAGGCCTAGAATGGGAACTGGCTCTCAATCAATAAAAAAATTGATACGGAAGCTCCTGATACGAATGATGAACTGTAGCATAAACGAAAATAAATCTAATCTATTTCATTTCTACGTTTATTATTAATAATATAGTTAGTCTGCTTGTTTGTCTGTTATCGTTTCACATGTACGACTTGACAGATTGGCTTGAATTTCTCAAGTCATAACTATAAAGGTGAAAACACAGTGCGCAGCTCATAAATACAATATTTTAAGTTTTTAGTTAAGAGAACTGATTCTACTAAATTAACACAATTACTGTTTATAAATTATATGTAATTATCCCGGTCATAATTACCGTGAGAACAGTTTGTAATATTTTGACAAACACTAAAATCAGCGTGAAATAAACTATTGCAAAGCAATTTATAGAAAATTAATAACGACGCATTTGAAGTCAGTTCTTTTAGTTTTTTAAATGATTTTATTAGTAGTCTGTGCATTTACCTATCTACTCTGTAAAATGTACAGTGCATTGTAAGATATTTTTACTTGTTAAATAAATTAATTTTAAATTAATTTTTTTATTTGTAGTTTTTATTTTCATTTTTAGTCATAGATATTGTTTTAGTTTAATTAAGTTATTTTTACTTTTAAATGAAATGAGTTGAAAGTATATAAAGTGACGCAGGTAACCAACAAAGGCCCGAAAAAAATATTTGAAAGCGTGTTAGCAAATATTATCGAGTGCAAAATGTAAAAGGTGTAAAGATATTTCGGAAACTGTGTGTATTCATTGGATTATTTGTGTTTGTTTGTTTGTTTATGTCAGTAACTATTATACTTTTGTTTATGTCAGTAACTTATATTATAATTGCTATTTTCTCATAAAGAGGGGGATGAAATGTAGATTGTATCAGTCGGTTGCAAACTTATTTTCTCCTGACATTCCTTGCTACGCTCTGGATTTAAAATAGCAGCCTCAACAAAAAGTACTATGTTGCGCCCTCATATACAAACCTACATCAAAGGCTTAAGCGGCATGTCGCGTAGCATATTTTGACGTTTTTTTTTTTTTTTTTTTTTTTTTTTAATTATTATAGAGCATATTACTTTTTAGTAATACGTCCCTATTGTAACTACAATCTAGCCTTTTCGGCTAATAAGCAATTTTACTTTAGCCTAAACTGTATACATAAACTTCACTAAGAATGTGTCCATTGACACTTTTCTTATTGTCTCTAATAAAGATGTATACACATTGTTCAAGTGTTCATACGTATAGCACTATTAGCACTTTATCACTAAACTTTATTTTTATACACTAGTTCGAACGGTTTTGTCCGCTTAAGTCTTCTTACTATGTTTGTATGGTCAAGGAGCTGGATTGCCTCGACATTCACATGATGGTGAAGTCTTTTTTCGTGAGCTTCTGCATACTTTTGGACAATTTTGACGACGGTCTCAATTTTCAGGTCCCGATGTAGATCGTCATTTCTGATGTACCAAGGAACCATTGCGATTTCTCTCAATACTTTATTCTGGAACCGCTGTATAATTGATATATTGCTGTTTTTGGTACAGCCCCATAACTGTATACCATAGGTCCATACTGGCATTAGGACTTGCTTGTATAATAATAATTTGTTTTGTATTGACAACTTAGACTGTTTGCCAAGTAGCCAATACATTATTTTGTACCGTAGCTCTAATTCTTCCCTTTTCTTCTTGACGTGTGCTTTCCAGCGCAGCTTGACGTCAAGGGTCATGCCAAGGTATTTGGCCGTATTATGGTAGGGGATTTGGTTCCCGTTGATAATGACTGGGCAATAATTATGTTTTTTGTTACTAAAATCTATATGTATTGATTTAGATTCGTTCAGTTTGATTTTCCAGTGTCTTGTCCAATCGTAGATTTGATCAACAGCTTTCTGGACTTTTTCTGATGCTTCTGCATGGGTACTTCCTACAGCCATTATCGCAGTGTCATCAGCAAACGTCGCTATGGTGTTATTTTCTAGCTCTGGAATATCGCAAGTGTAGAGAAGGTACAGGACCGGACCAAGAACACTTCCTTGCGGTACTCCAGCTATTATTTCCTTGACGTCAGAGTATGAATCTTCATGCCTTATTCTGAATACTCTATTAGAGATGTAGGATTCAAGAATATCTGCAAAGAATCTTGGTAGACTCTTTCGTAGCTTATATATAAGGCCCTCGTGCCAAACTTTATCGAAAGCTTGTGCCACATCTAAGAATATAGTTGAGCAGACCTTTTTGTCTTCCAGTGTCTTTTCAATAATATCTGTGATTCTGTGTACTTTGATTTTTTAATTTGATATTTTGACGTGATATAAAATTATGTAATACAAGTCAAATACGATGAGACATTGAAATGCTTCATGTAGTCCTACCCTACGTGCCGAGGTTTTGAAGAGGTGAATTGATTGGAGACTGCTTGAAACGTAGCGCGTGTAGTCTTGAAGGCCAGGACGTCACGATGGGGTGAGGAACCTCTGGAACACTTTCCTGAAAAGTAAATAGTCCACTCATTAAATTGTGTTCTAAACATATATTTATCTTATAAATATATAGTAATAATTATGATTACTTATTAATGTTATTTTATAGTATAATATATATATATAATATTGAAGATTAAGATTGTATAAGTGGCTTAGATATCATGTGATCCGTTTTAAATGCAATTTTAATCTTAAAACCACTTGTTGAACTCGGCAAGAACCGTTTAAATATGCAAACTTAATTTATGGAATCCTAGAAAACGGCTCTACGGTTAGGTATTACGTATTTGCCTGAAAAAAGGCATTATGTATTTATACAATTATTTCTCCGGAGCGTGGATAAAGGTCACGTCCCACGCAAATCTAGGGAGTTATCGGGTGTGAAGGGGAGGTGCGGAACGGGCACGCGCGGGCACCACGACCTTGCCCGGCTGTGACTCTGCGACCTTGGAGCCGGGCGCCTCGCCCCTCGCGGCCCGCGCCCGCCCTGCCACAACCACCCCACGCCCACGCGGACCCCCACTATCCACATTTCCATCCCATCTCCCACTACACCTACGCTTCGTGCAAAATTTAATATCTACCTAACGAGTACGGAACTGAAGACAACGATAGTCAGGCTTTGATGATGCTGGCATGACCCCGCTGGTTGAACACTGGCCAGCTCTTACGGAAATGCCCAGGGTTTTTTAACGAAAACATTCATGGTAGGTATAAATGAATATAATAATTATTATATGTATACTTTACATACCTATACTATTAATCCTAATATAATTGTAGGCATGCATATAGTTGTTTTTGACATTGTCCCTTACACCAGGTATTCTGTTTACCGAGCCCGGGGGCGACCTTGTCTCCGCAAGGTTGCGGGTATGGGCGGCCCGTTCGGGGTTTTCCGTGTACCGGCTGAAGGTCTCTGACATTGAACGTCCGCTAAACAAAATTTACAGCGTTTACACAATTATACAAATATGACTAGGTAGAAACAATGAGGGTTAAACATGGAATGTAAAAAACTTGTTACTTTAATAGTAATGTGCAACGTACCTACTACATTGCTAGTTACCTTTAAAATAAAACTTTGTGATAATTGTAAGTGACTACCTATTGCGGTTCGGGAGATACAGTACATACCCTGTGACAGACGGACGGACTGACGGATGGACGGACGGACAACGGAGTCTCAGTAATAGAGTCTTGTTGGCACCCTTTGGGTACGGAACCCTAAAAATTAATAAGCAATGCTCACAAGAGCATCATAAACTAGACTAGACTTACCTATAGTAAACTTATTTTTCATACGGAATTGGGTCTGGATTTAAACTGTTAATATTATAAAATAAAGCTATTAATTTCACTTAATACCAGGTTAGTATGACTGCTATATCATATTTCTGTGAATTTTGTATTTATACCAAATATATGCGTACAGTCAGAGTTGTGGTGCTATTTTTCATATTACTAAGCAAGTGAGTGTTAAGGTAGCCGCACACGTAACGATTTACTAGCGCAAGCAAGCACGTGCATACATGTTCATTACATCTAGACGGGTATGTACGCCATTGAAACTTGCACGCAATGAAAAGTAAAAGCAAAGCAAAGTAAAAGTTGGGATCAGAAATTGGATTTTTTTAAACTTCACACATGTCACAATTTTCGCAAGTATCATTTCACACGTATACTGTAACACACGTTACAGTATACGTGTGCCAGTCTAAACTTACGCAAGTAAATCGCTACGTGTGTGGCTACCTTTACAATATATTTATTCTGTGCCTTAACCAAAATATGTGTCATCGTTGGCACAAATTAGTCTGTCCTGTTTTTATGGTATAGTCATAGTAGTAGTTATTATTGTTGAGACAACATGTAAGGTCACACTCACAGCCAATTTAATGAGTTCATTATTATTTTAAAAATCCTAATTTTTGTAGGAAACTTTATTGAAATCCTTGATAGCATCATTCAAGTAGTCAAATAGATATTATACAATCTTTACGTTTAAACCATAATACCCGTTGAGCTGAGAATTATGATTATAGTCGGTTAATAAATTACTACCATTCATCATCTATAAAAACAGATGTTTACAATATTTGGCGCCAAATATTGCAACATAAGGACTTTTCTTCAATTGTATATCTTATAGCCTAGCGTTTAGCGACCACTATTTCACGTGTTGGTAAGTGATGATACGATCGTGGATAGTAGCACGCTGGGCCTAGAATGGGAACTGGCTCTCAAGGACATCTGTCCGGCATCATTTGAGATCGACAGATTTTCCTATTTGAGGGTAGTAGCTGGCCAGGTGGACACTACATAGTGTCCTACCGCCATGAGTTTCATAACAATGTTTTCCTTCACCGGATTGCCACATTGAAATGTTCGATAGAAAAATATATTGGTGCACGGCGGAGATTGAACTCCTATGGCGTCAAAGCCGACCCACTTTTCCACTGGAGCCAAAAAAAATGTGTGTTATGAAACAGATTTTGTTTTAAATTTGTTTTATATCTGTACTACAATATATAAGTAATTTAGTGTTTGGATAAACAATCTACTCCACATGGCAATAAAGTCTAGACAATACAAGCACTAAATGAGATCACAGGCAGTTATAGTGCTTCTTGGAACGGCCCTGAAGCTGAAACAGGAAATCAGAGAATTCACATGGATACATAGTTACATATTAAACTGATTATTTAAAGAAGTCTGTGGAATTTATAGCCTCGAGACTGATGGCAACGTATTTTATTTTATTCATATTTCTTACATATGTAAGGTAGTTGAACAAATTGTATACATTATTTGAGTGTGTAGTGTGTGTAGTGTATGGTCAGATATTTATTTATATCATCAGTACCATAAGCATTAAAATATTGCTGAATCCTTGTTTAACCAACCCCACGTAGGTCGGACTACGGTAAGAGAATGGTGACGAATTATTAGTATATTATGTAGGTATTATATCATGAAATACTTATATATATATATATTTCGTGATATAATATCCACATAGAAGCGCATAGAACATACAAGTTTGATATAAAGATGGCATAATATATTACTGAGAAAGGCAATGGACACAGTGTTATTAAAAAGCTCTCGTGTAACATGCTTATGCAATATAGTATATCCTTTGTCTGTGGACATTATTTTATATTATTATATCTAAAAATAACTTAAATAAAATAGTCGGCTAACAACAACTCAATTCTACAACCTCATTGGACGTCTTAATAAAATGTATAGAAATCGTCCATTGCGATTAGAATTTTATTTGATATTTAGGTATGTATGCACACTTTGTAAAGTGTAACTGTAGCACACTCACTTGCTGATGTCAACACAAAGATAAGCGTTCGAGGAATATAACACATTGTTCGATAAGGCTTAGGTTATCCGTCAACAAAGCAAGTGAAAAACTAGCCGGAACGTGTAGGTGTAATTGAATAAATAGTGAAAGATGTAGATAGAATCTTCGAGATGCAAAATGGCGGCAAGGGATTTATAGTTGTTGAAGTGAGGCTGAGAGGGTGGCAATAGGAGCCAGGAGGCAGTGAAGGATGAGAGAGGTGGAGGATGGTAGTTCCGCTTGTCGGTACACGGGGTTGCGAGGGCCGATGCACCGAGCGTCCGGAGTCAAGTGCACGGCCGGGCCTGCGCATTGCACCCGTCGCACGGGTCGATAACTTCACCCTTTTGTATCCTGATCCTACCCATAAGAGGAAAGGAGTCATACTATTTTATTGCTCATGTGATACAAATTGATCTCAATATGCTTCAATGTTACTTTTCTTATGATTGTCCTCATAAAGATATATTCAAGACAAAAAATAATAGAAATTGTCAGTCGGCGCCTAGGCGTATTTTTTTATAATATTTCACTGATACTTATCACTTCTGAAATTAGAACAGAATCATGTTTATTTGAGTCGCAGCAGAAATGGACGTGAAAATTGGTCTTAAAATTTTAAATTTTTTGCCACCTTTCTTCTTACGTAAGAGGATTCTAGAATATAGAAACCGCTAGTTGGATCCCGGTAGCATTTACGTAAGCTACATCGTACGTTTTTAACTGTAGGTGAAGTATAATAATTAAGTAGGAATAATAATAGCAACTGTAATTAAAACTTGGACGTAGGAAATTTGGCATCTTTTTCGTATCTTTTGTTGTTTATACAGCATAACCTAAATGCCACGATTTATAGCGTAAATATGATAGAAAACTAATGAAATAGACGAAAGCAAAAGAAGAAATGAGGTTTTTACTTCGATTTTTTTGCGAGAATTATTCAATGTGATTATATGTAATATATAGTGAGTTTGAGCAGTTTGGCAGTGAGCTGGTCACATTTGCCGTTTGTGTGGGGCGACGATATATGGAAGCTGGAAGTATTAATTAAATATAACCTTTTTCCTTCTGCTGGTTCTTTTATAATAGTATCTATTTGTTTAAAAAAACTCTAGGTCAGCCGCGCGCCTTGAGCTCCACGTGGCGGAAGCGACAAATAGGTGTTTGCTTGTGTGTCTGTGTGTGTTTAATAAAATCTATTATCATTTACATTGTTGCTTATTGTCAGTTTTGCCGGATAATACTACGTAGTGCCGCGTATTTAAATGCGTGTCAATACATGTGGCATTAGAACATGGGCAATGCTAATAAAATTTTACCAAACTTAATAATGTATACAGTATAATTTCTAAATAATTATTAAATATTATAGAAAAAGTGCATGCCTGTAATAAAACATCTTACAAATATGGGATAAGTTAGTTTATTTTTAATTTTTGTAACTTATAAGTTGGTTTAGATATAACAGTATTAGAGTTTAAGCACATCCTTATTATTATGTTGGATGCCATTACTCTAGTTATAAAGTTAATCAAACTTTGCGCAACTATCTCGATTGTAGCATAAATGGTGAAATCAACTTTAGGATTTATCTAATTGAAACGAATATCAATCTCAACTATATATCTCTAGTTACTTACTAGTTGTGTGAAAATATTTTAATTTTACATAAAGAGATATTGTAGTTACAATAATTTCATCCAATACTTGGAACAACGTAACAGTTGCAAAATAACGAGGCTGTAAGTAATGAAAAGGGGTCGCTTTCCATCCACGTGACCATCTGCTCACTTATTATCTTTTTGTAAAAAACATTATTGACACGTTTATAATGCAAGCTGGCTGAAAATAAAGTCGTAATTATTGTTAAATAAGGCATGGATATCAAATGGACCGTCTCGTATTTATATTTTGACAATAGAAAAGTTATTAGATTAATTATGATGATCAGTCGGTATCAGTTCCCATCTGGTCACAGCCGATCAGAGCTGGAGGACATTGGCCTCTTCCAAGACACGTCACTGAGTCCGATCTTTACTCCATTGAAAAGTTACATTTAGGGTTGCATTTATCAGAGTAAGCAATTGTATTTTTTAGATGTCAAGTTTAAGGTGTAAGGTTAAATCCAAGTTTGTTGTTTGTTTAAATCCAAGGCTGCAACCCTTGGAAAAAAATCTTGGAAAAAGGGATGCAAGAATATTTTTTGCAAAGTATTGGTCACACAGAAATTTTTTAAAACATTTTTTGTTGCAAATTAAACTCTCAACAACTTTGGTTCTGTAACTTTTAGTCGTACCACCAAAAATAAAAAGTTCAAATCAACAAAATTATGTTTGATCCGTTATAACGTTTTTCTGGCCATTTTCAGAAAAAATGAAATCAGAGAACTTTAATAAAGGATTTTTTTTTTAAATATCACCCAAAATTACAAGAAAGTAGTATAAGAAATAATAGAAAAAGAAAAAAAATATATATATGTATACCAGCAGTGCCCCTCGGCTTCATTCGAGTTAAAAACTACTTTCATTCATTTAACACTTTTTTTCATTTTGTGTTTGTAATTTTCAAAACCTTGTCATGACAATTACAAACACAACAAAAAATAATTAGCCAAATCGGTCCATGTTCTCAAGTTATAGCATGACCAAAGAAAATAAATACCGTTTCCTTTTATATTTTTAGATGAACTACTTAAATACCATTTTCTATCAATATAACTTCATAAATGAAGAACTTTTGACACGAACTTTCATCCCCCATTTCACCACCTTAATGCACCCTTGGAATAAAAGGATGCAAACTTAATTGTTTACATAAAATGAACTACTCAAATACCACATTTCACGGCTTTATGATAAAAAACAAAGAACTTTCATACAAACATTATGTTTCTTGAAGTGTTTCACACTTTATATTTTTGTAAATTGTTAAACACAATCCAAAATTTCATCGTGCCGACGGGACTCGAACCCGCACTGTAACAGAACGGCTTTCGAGCTCTATGATTTATTGAGACTGGTTCAGGTTTATGCGGTAATAGTTCGAATTTATATTGATTTTAATGATGTACTATATTTATATTCAAAATAATTCGTAAATAGGATCGTTTTATTTAGTATTTAATTAAATATTTGGGTCAAACAAAACAACGCTTGGCGCTATAGCGCGTGGTGTGGCACATAGTGGCTTCGCACCTGACCTATATATAGGTCAGGTGCGAAGCCACTATGTAGAGATAAAAAGGTGTTAGATTACATGAACTGTCAGTGTCAGGAGGGGCTGTCACTTGTCAGGGCAAGGGAATTATTGTGTTTTTTGTTTGGAAAAGCGCGAGTTTTTCTTGTGTTAATTAGTGTTTTGCTTGGTTTATGACTTTTTTTGGAGGAAATCGAAGGGAATTTGCCGCGTAAAAGTGTTCGAAATTCGATTTTACCGCTAAGATTGGCGTCACCTTTACGAGAGGAGTGAAAAATATATTTTATAATATATATATTTTATAAATATATTTTAGTACAATATGTAGGCGAGAGGTTTATTTTAGTTTATTTTGAGTGTTTACAGTATTGTGAGTATAAAATGGTGTATAAACGGAGCAGTGAGAAGACGTAAAGTGATGTGTTGTGACGGACGACATCAGGGACATCATTCTTTTATTTATTAATATATTATAATTCTCACAAGCGGTCTTGCCAGTTGCCTGTTTGAAGGTAAACAGGAGTGTGTTGTCTTGTTCATCTAAAGATCACATCACGATTGCATGTGATACACTGGGTTTTCATTACTATTCATTCATAATAAACCTTTAATAAACTTATCTGTCTGATGTTTAACAATTTCTGCACATTGGAGATAGATAGTAAATTTTAAACTTTCGCGATTTGCACAGATAATTAAGACTGTCTTCTTCGGTCTTCTCGTGACCACGGTCAATGCAACTTGATAGAAACGTCGAGGTAAAAAAATTAAGTTTTAGCGTGATAAGTCCCGTATTACAATATAATTATGTTGGAGATAGATTTATCTTCATCAGAGCTGTTCGTCGGCTGTTTTAGGTGAACATTCTGAACTTTTCCAATATAACTAGGGAAACAAGTGACTGATGGGTGAATGATGCTTAGAAGCTATAATACATTATATTAAATAGAATTGTATATAAAAAGAAATGGTTAAAAGATAGATTTCTAAATATTTATAAAGAGAACTATAATATAGTTATAGTTCTCGTATTATTATCAGATCTAAATTTAACAATAGAAAGTCATAATACCAATAAATTACAAGTAGAATAATAGTCAAAAAGATTTTAGTACACAATTACAAAATAAAAGTAATAAATTATATCTCCTAGTGGATAGTTTGGTGCGAGACAGACACTCAGGCACTTAATTGTAGGATTTTGTATTTGGTTTGTCGTTCCATTTTAATATCAGTTAATTTAAAATGAGTGTCGAGTGGGTGTCTGTCAGAACGGATCTAGAATCTAGTTTTTTAGGAACGGTCAAGACTTGAGTTTAGAAAGAAAGTTAAGTGTTCTTTGGACCAAGCTGGTAACCTGATATAAACCTTTTCATATTTGAGATATAATTGAAAAAACATTCATCAGGTTATAATAATAATAATTCATTTATTTCAGTGTTCATTATGTCCAGCCGTGGACGGAAATTGGTTCATGTTAGTGATGAAGTTAAAAACGGAATATAATAATAATAATTCATTTATTTCAGGACATTATTAATGGTTTATGTGTATGTGAACGATGCAATATAATAAAAAAAGACGTGTGGCACTCGAGGACTGCCGCGGTAAAGCTATTGCATAGCATTTTTTTATTTATGCAGTATATTTTTTCTTTGATATTAATTCAAGTTACACTTTTTGAGTGTGGTGACCGATATGAAAACAATTTTTTTCTTTGATTAAATAAATGAGAAGTTAATATTGTTCAAAATATTTTTATTATCTTACAATACATGTAGGTTATTCAGGAATATTTATCATTGAAACTAGGTTTATGGTAACTGAAATAAGAAACATCAGTTTGAGACTTGATATCTTCTAAATATCTGGAAAATACCGCGTCAATGGTGGTCCCATATTTTGTTGTGGATTCTTGTGGATCATTATTTATTTTCAAATTAATAATAATAAAATGTATGTATATAGAGTACTCACTCATTTTCTTTCACTATTTTTTTCGTGACTTTCTTCATTAATAAATGCACTTTGTTTATTTATATTTATAGATACAGACAGAGTACAGATATTCACTGTTGTACATAGATGATTAATACCTATCTGTGTCACGGCTACATGTATGAAAGCAGTGAGTGTTTAACAAGGAGGAATTATGTAAAGTTCCGTGGACTTGTTCACCCTTGACAGAATTTGAAAATAGAATCGGAATTTATATTTTAAAAAGAAACGAGAAGATAAAATCAAAATTAGTTTCATTTTATCTTAGATTATTTACTTGTCTAGATGTACAGTCTGAAAACCTATGGCCCAAAAAAAGTAACGGTTAACTGTTAGCCCTTAAGCTCATTCCGCCTACTTAGTAGTGTCACTGACATTCAGCAGTCAACATTGGTTCTGTGCCATTTCAAAATTACTAAATGTGCGATACAAGTGTACAGAAATTACAAAGGACGATTGGAAACCATTAAAAAAGTGAGCTTTTGTAGATAGGTACACATTAAATAACTATTATTCTAAAGAAACAATTATAATAACGAAATGTTATTTTGTTCTTAGATACATCGCCATGTTTTCAGGGTTGCCTGAGTCCTTCATTTAAAATTACCCATGTGAACGTTAACAATCATAATGGCAATCATTTTTGCTATCTTTGTTTTATTTGGGAAACACACGAAACTTACTACAAAGTTTTAGAGCTTTATCCTAGAACCACAGATTAAAGAAAAAAAATTATGGAGTAAAGAAGCGCAAGAACTGAGAACGAGAAGTTGGTACGAAAGCCTCGGTGGGCGAGTTGACTTAACTTGGCCGGTATATTTTAAAGACCTATATATAGAAACCCCGCACGTATATGTTTGATGATATTTTGATTTATTATTTTCAGTTCCATATATGGGGAGCCCGCCTTGATCTTTTATTTTTGTATAAAAGTCATGAAGCGGTTTAGAGAATACATCTTTTTTTAGGGTTCCGAACCCAAAGGGTACCAACGGAACCCTATTACTAAGACCCCGCTGTCCGTCTGTCTGTCTGTCTGTCTGTCTGTCTGTCTGTCTGTCTGTCACCAGGCTGTATCTCATGAACCGTGATAGTTAGACAGTTGAAATTTACACAGAAGATGTATTTCTGTTGCCGCTATAACAACAAATACTAAGAACAGAACAAAGTTAAAAATTAAAGGGTTTAAAACAAAAAACGTGTTTTTACGATAGCGCCATCTAGATGGCGCTATCGTAAAATAGGTTTGCGCTTGATTATTTTACCTGATGTTAAGTGATGATGTAATTGATGATGTGGCGCCTTACCTAGAAGATACCTATTTATTCGCGACTTGAGATCGATAAATTATATTTAACCGGAAACACAGAAAACCGGTCAATGCGAGTTGTACTCGCCCGCCGAGGCTTCCGTACCAATTTCTCAAACTAAGTTAAAGGACAAACTTATCTTTGCAGTTGGATCCATAGGAAATGTACTGCGTGAAATACAAATCATAAGTTTGTAATACTAAATTTGTCTTTGTTAATAAACTACATATTCACGGTTTTCAGATCCATTCCTATCTATATAAGTGGTTCAAGAACCTGCTTCTCGCCAAATTGTATAATTCTGGGTCAATGGATAGGTTTTGATTTAATTCCCTTGTGAAATCGCAAAATCATCATCATCATCATCATCAGCCTGTGTCAGTCCACTGCTGGACGTAGGCCTCTCCCAAGATGCGCCACTGAGCCCGATCTTCGGCTCTTCTCTTCTAGTCACTGCCCACCGCTTTGCGTATGTCGTCGCTCCACCTGGTCACAGGACGTCCTACGCTACGTTTGCCAATTCGCGGTCTCCACTCTAGGACAAGTCTACCCCAACGGTTATCAGTCTTGCGGCAGATATGACCAGCCCACTGCCACTTCAGCTTGCTAATCCGTTGAGCTATGTCGATAACTTTAGTTCTCTGGCGAATTACTTCGTTCCGGATTCTATCGCAAAATATGCGACATAAACGGTCATTATCTTTTGATCGCGTTGACTTATGTATAGGTTAAATTTTTTCACAGCCGAAAGATACCCGTACACCCAAGTATTTAGTATAGGTTTCAACTGACGACTGCAGCGCAACCTTCTATTTAGACAAGTAAATTATCTAAGCATTTTATCAAGTTTTACCATTAAATTGAATGATGTGTGAAACCAAAGACGACCTTATCTCTACTACGCTAAGGCTTAAAAAATGAGGTTTATTGGGGTGTTAGGTTTTTACTTTCGTTACGGAATTTCTGGATTCGGACTCCACGCTCAAGGCCCGCGATAGAAGCTATGCAATAGCTTAAAAGAATAATATAATCTTATCTACACAATAATTTTATCTTCTTTTGCATCAAATACTGATTCGGACTAAAAAAAGTCAAGGTGGTGAGTTAAATTGTGATGTGGATAATTTGACAATGACATTGACATTGACCGCGGGTTGGTGGAGCCGCGGACTCTAGCCAAGGTGCCGTGCCTTCATCGGGATTAAATATGGGTGGTAATTTTTTACAGCACACTATTGCTTTACCTCATTACCTAATTATATGTATTTTACATGATACCAGACCAGTTAAGAACAGCATATTTAGTTTTTTATAACAAAAAATGCATGCGCTTCAATTAAGCTTCTGTTATACAGGATGTCACAGTAAGTAGTGTCAAGCGGAAGTACAGAGGTAGAAGTAAGGTATCAAGGGGTATCCAAATCACCCCTACCCCGCGATTTTTGATAGATTTGGAGTTATGGCCTTTTTTAACAATTTCTACTAAATTACGACTACAGAGACATTTTGGTCATACTGACCTTAATAATTGAGATAATTGGCTGATGTTTTTTTAATGTAGCTGGATAACTGATCGATAATTACACTTTAAAAAAAAACAACAGCAATAACCAGTTTGGCAAAAAAAGAAATTGAATTCCATAAAGTGAGAAAACATCAAGTGAGGTTCAGACTTTGAAGGCTTTTCATGTTAATAAAACAGTCTTGAGTGAAATGCTGCGAACAAATGACACTATGTGATGATGGAAGCCAATTTTCTCGTCTGGTAGCATTGATCCAGTTTTGTTTTATGTCTGGGTCTTTGGATACTGGATGTTTAAATAGTAAATCGATAACTTTTTTTTTAAGCTTACTAACAATGTGGGTTACACATACTTCCATAAAAAAATTTGCGTGTGCCCTTAGACCCCTTAATCCGGTCCTGTCACAAAATCCGTTCTTGGCGGACGTCTACTAACTATAAACTACATCCCTGCCAAATTTCATCTTTGTTCGTCCAGCGGTTTTCGAGATTTCGTGATGAGTAACCTTCCGCTTTTATATATATAGATTATTCGATCCATCGATACGACGAAGTTAGTGGATTGCATTTTTTAACCCAATTATGCATTGGTGGCGCCATCTATGACTACTTATTTCGAAAGTTTTATTTTATTTTACATTAATTTTCAACTTTTTTATTTTTTGGAATTTGTCCTTTACTTGTGCTGTAAGACCTTGCTAATTAATCAAAATTGACAATTCTAGGTCAACCGGAAGTACCCTATAGGTTTTGGGTCAAAAACCTATAGGGTACTTCCGTTGACCTTGAATCATGAAATGTGGCAAGAAGCAAAAAATAAAGGAAAAATTACAAAACTTAAAAAAAAATTTGAAAATTAATGGTTGTCTACATGTATACATAGTTTACGTCAACTAAAATAGGCCTCTGAGTTATATCAGCGCGCATACAATTGAGAGGTCTAGCTTAATTGGTACCAATCAACGTTGGTACTGAAACCTCAGTGGGCGAGTCCAACTCGCGTATTTTTTAAATATTTCTTGTAACTTTTTATAATTCAAAAATATAATGAAATTCCTCTTTATCGATTTTTTTTCATAACTTTTTTTTTGGTTTTACGACAAAAAATTACAATATAAAGTTCCAGAGAAAATTCTCTAGAACTTTATGTTGTTACACATTTTTTATTGCAAATTAAATAATTTGCAATAAAAAATGTGTTACTAATTTTCTGTGCGTTTTGTTTGCCAGATAAATCATAAAAAACGTTTATTCCTAAAAAAATATTACATTTCTTAAATTATTATATTTACTTAATATTATATATACTTAAATTATTTCTAGTCTCTGCCCACCACTTGCAAATGTCGTCGCTCCACCTGGTTACAGAGCATCCTATGCTACGTTTGCCGAATCACGGTCACCACTCTAAAACCAGTTTACCACAACGGTCAGTCATTTTTTTTGACCCAGGAACATCCTTTATGGGTACCTCCCGCCCGGGGAGCGAGATGATTATGTGGGACTCGCTGCCTAAAACCACTATTGTATATACTTGTACTAATCATTATTCTGTGCTAAAAGGCAGGATACCACACTAAAAACCTGGGGTGAGCCGTCATCCACCGTGGTGGGCCAAGATGGGGCCGTCGTGACATTCGCCAACTTGCCTCGGTGGCAGACCCAAATGGGCCTCTGCCGCTGCGGAGGGCTGAGTTTGCTCACCAAGGTCGACCCTCAACCTGTCGGGAGTGCAAGCCGTTGGAGAGTCCCCCGACTCTCCAACAGTTACCCCACAATGACAGAGGAGTGTGGCTCAGCTTCTCGTTAAACTTACCACACCCTCCGTCCCTCTGATGACAGGGGTGCGAAGAGCAAATATCCCTACTCGCACACCGTCCGTTGTTCAACTCGCATGCCAGTGGCATGCGAGACCCCACTCGACGACCTTTACCGGCCCCAGCTCACGGCCCGAGTAAATCGGAGCCACAGCCTAAGAAGAGTGTGGCTCGTCTTCTCCTCAAACTCACCACACCCTCCGTTCCTCACATGACAGGAGTGAGAAGGGCAACTACCCCTACTCGCACACCGTCCACTGTTCAGTTCGCATGATAAAAGCATGCGAGCAGCCCTCTTGCAGCTGTTACCGGCCCCGCCACTAAGTTCAAGCATTATGCTCAGACCCACTACCGGGCGGCTCCTCCCGCCTTGCCCTATCACACTGCACCCTCTGCTAAATATCAGAGGAACACGCGGAGGAGCCCCTCACGTCGAAACTTCGCTATCGGTCGATACCCAGGGTACACCACGAGGAGGTGTTCCGACTCGCACCCCCACGATTGTCAGTCCTGCGGTAGATATGACCAGCCCACTGCCACTTCAGCTAGCTAATCTGTTAAGGCTTAATAAAGCCATGTCAATAACTTTAGGTCTATGGATAATTAATTCATTCCGTGGAGAATAGCTCCCTCCATAGCTCGCTACACGACTTTAAATGGGTGAACTAGTTGAACATTGATTGTCAACGTCTCGTCTCTGAATGTTATGACGGGAAGGACGCACTGATTAAAGACTTTTGTCTTTCATTGTGGTATATGCGACGAGAAGACTTGACGGAGTTTTCCAAATACTCATTGTACTCTTTGGTCTTCTGCAAAATCTGCTGCACTGTGTGGATGTGGTCTATGGTGCCGTAACCGCTTCGAAACCTGGCCTATTCCACAGTTTGAAAATCGTCTTTGTGCCAGATGGTTTGTGATGACCCTTGAGAACAGCTTATAGACTTGGCTTAGAAGCGAACTCGAAAATTAGATTGGCATAGTTCACTATCATATGGCTTATATTGACATTCTGATACTTATATTATTTTGATCTACACCTTTTTTTTTTAAATAGATTTCTCGCAATGTGGGTTGCACATTACTAATATTCTTGTTAACCCCTCCAACTAAGCTAAGTATGCTTGTGTCTGGAGTGGGTTCACGTCAATAGTGCAATGGGTGTGGTGGGGATCGAACTCACGACCTCTCGATCGCCAGTCCGACACCCTATCCATTGGGCTATTGCTGCCTTTAAGAAGAATTAGAAAGTATCCACCGTACTAACAATCCCAGTGCAAAATTTCAGCTAAATTGGTCGAAGCGTTTGACCGTGAAGAGGTCACAACAAACGAAATACGAAAATATAAACTTTGCTTTCATATTACAGGTATTTAGGTATCGATGAGGCGATGGCGACACCTTCGAAAAGTTCATCTATTGCCGTCACCAGGATTTTTATAGCAGAGGCATCTAAAAACTATCATCCAAATGGTAACAGTTCATCAAAAATAATTGCCATTAATTACTTCAATTAATATATTACATACTTTTCATTAAAAATAAATTAACTTGAAAATTTCCAGATTGACATACAGGTGGTAAGAGCATATTATATCAATGGTTCGCCTGACTTGCTACCTAAATCTAGCTTACCACCATCAAGGAAAAAATCTGCCATCATAACCTTACGATGTTGCGGCGGCACACAGCCCGGCTATGCTATGCTAGTGTTCACCATCTTCAACCACATAATCGCTTACCACCAGGCAAGATTAGTGGTCAATCGCCAGCCTATACTATGTATAACAAAAAAATATATACTTACTTATCATGAAATACAGATTCAGTGATAGTGACGGATTTAGACAATGGATCATAAGAATTGCAATTCCCTAGCGGTTCGTATGATGAATGTGGAAGCAAATAGTGTATAATTAAATTCAATAAATTGCAAGTTAGGCAATTTATATTAGGCGCATTTATTGCATTTATTTTAGGTGTTTTATTACTCATTGACGTATCTGAAGCTTGGCGATAACGTAATATTCATGGGTCTATTTCAAGAGATAAACAATATAATCTCAGGTTCATTTACTTCCTAATGGAACATTTTATCATACGTCATGCCTCGTACTGTTTGTACTACTATATTTCCGCAGTAACAATTTCCTGCCGTTTTTTAGTGATTACGTAGTGTGGCAGACGACTCAGTCATCTTTGTTATAATGTTTATACAAATAATAACTTATTTCCTATACTTACCAGAATACAAGTCGTCATACGAATTTAAAACAATATTCTTAGCTCGTATCGTCTACGCCATTTTTTTATTTTTCTATTGGTGTTATATTGTTATTCAGTAGTGATCAGTTAAAACTGACAGACAACTGTGTGGCTGATGTAACCTGATATTATCACGTTCTATCTTGACCATTCTAGACCTAGAGTGCTTATGATCTTCGACCGCATCATCACTTACCAACAGGTGAGATAGTGGTCAAACGCTAGCGTATATAAAAAAAACCTTTTTGAAATCTTTCCACAGATATTAGTAAATATTTGAAGAAGAACGTCCTTTATCGATATTTTCAAGTTATTTGTCTGTATAATACAAATATAATGCAAAAATAAAAAGGAAGTGGCCATCAGTTAATTCGTTACTCTCACAAAGGCTAGTCTTTGTAAGCCTTGTCGGTCCGCTAGATCTGAGCTACGTAAACGCGGAATGATATTCATAGGGTCAGCTGGAAGCGGCAGCGCACCGGAAGTCAGGTGACGTTAGCAGGTCGGCGACCGCACGCCCTTCTCATTTTTTCACCTCCGAGTTTGAGATTAGTACGTCACACCACTGTTTTGTTTCATGTTGTCAGAATATGTACTATTATACATACGGTTTCACCTGTACTGCACTTTCTATGCTCTACAACCTATTTTTACCAATGCTTTTTCTTGCTTTCTAGTGGACGCTTACTCGTCTACTAAATGTATTTTTGTGGGATCAGTACTTTAGGATTTGCGTTGAATGTCACTCTAAGAACAATCAGAATTTTATGTACTACATTTCAAAATAAATAACAATTACTTACTAGTCTGTAAATATACGTTTTGCGAAACTTCTAGAAATTTTGATTAAAGAGAACTATTATCATTTTTATAAACTATATTAAATGCATGTGTTATTAATTTACTAATGTAAATTTCGATTTGTTGATTTAGTTTGCAATCTAAAAGTGTGGCGTAGCCCTACTTAGTTTCTATGAGGATTGATTTAATAAACTGTAATGTGTAAAATTAGCTGTGAGTTGAGCTTTATTATAATTAAGATAAGAAACATTTTTTTTATTCTTTTGTATGTTTATATATATGATTATGATTATCTAAATTATTATTTTATTACGTAAATGTTTACGTGATTTACCGTTATGAGGATTATTATAATTCCGTGTAATATCACATTTGAAAGGCACCTTAGTAATATCAATAGTGTAACTATATATATTATGCAACTTTATTAGCATCAAAAATGCATTACATAGGTAATATAAAGCTTTTATATTTTTCAAAAACTCGAACTCATAACAAATTTTAACGGACCTCTATTTATTATTATATAGGTATTTGGAAAGTTTAAATTATTTACTACGTATGTGTTAAAAATACATTGTTTTTAGGGTTCCGTAGCCGAATGGCAAAAAACGGAACCCTTATAGATTCGTCATGTCTGTCTGTCTGTCCGTCTGTCTGTCTGTCTGTCTGTCTGTCTGTCTGTCTGTCTGTCCGTCCCTATGTCACAGCCAAAATGGCTGTGACATACGGACGGACAGACAGCTATTCCGAAACTGTTAGGACTACAGAATTGAAACTTGGTTGGTAGATGTATTCTGTAAACCGCTTTCCGATTTTAATACAAAAATAAAAAATATAAAAGTTTAAGGGGGGGCATCCCATACAAGGAACTGAAACAAAAAAATTATTTTTTCTTCAAACCTATACGTGTGGGATGTCTATGGATAGGTCTTCAAAAATGACATTGAGGTTCCTAAAATAATTTTTCCTCAAAGTCAATCAATCAAGTCAATTTGACATATAAGTGCGTCTAAAGTGGTAAAATGTGTGTCCCCCCCCCTCTAACTTTTAAAGTATTGGAGTGAAAAATCTAAAAAAAATATATGCTGTAGATCTCAATAAAAACTAACAACGAAAATTGGTTTGAACGAGATACACTTAGCAGTTTTAGAGATATGGCGACCGCAAAGATAACTTTGTTTTTCATACAAGCACTATGAAAAACAAAGTTAATTTTGTAGTTGCGAAAAATCATAGTTATGGAATACTTAACTGTGTTACGGAACCCTACGAGTGCGAGTCCGACTTGCAATTGGCCAATTTATTTAAAGTATTTATGGATGCTGGATAATGGAATAAAATTCAAGAATAATTTTTACAAGTTTGTTTTTATTTTAATTCGACAACCTGTCATTATATTAACAAACAAATGACTGAGCACGCTCACATACGCACATACAATACACACACAAACACACCGCGACCGGCGCTGCATTGCATTATAAATTACACTTATATAGTCTTAAATTATTTTTCAGTCTATTGCGCTCTCCTCGTCCGGCGCCGGCCACGCACGCACGCACGCGTCCTAAACGAATTATCACATATAATATATTAAAACGATCTGCGAACGATAACTAATTACTATGTAGTTCATTGAATTTAAAGTAGGTCAGAGCGAGCGGAGACGGGATGCTCCGCGGGCCGGGCTCACGCCTCCAGCATGGGCGCCAGGTAGGAGCGCGGCGGCGACGGTGACTTCTTGGACAGGTTGAGTGGCTCGGGCGTCACGTCAACCTGCAGGAGCACGGCCGGTGAGGTGGAGCCGTAGGTGGCGCGCAACGGGCACTCGCCTGTGCTCGCGCCATCACCACGCCTCATGTACTGCTGGATCATGTCAGTGCGCTTGAGTTGCTCGGGCGTCATGCGCGGGCCTTCCATCAGGCTCTTGGCGAGCACAGAGTGCGTAGAGGACAGAGACGCACGCAGCGGCCGCGGGGAGTGCGCGGGGTGCGCGGGGCTGGCAGGATGCGGGTGCTGCGGCTGCGGTGAGGGTGCAGGTCGTGCGGGCAGTGCCTCCGCCTCGCCGGTGTCGCGCCTCATCGCGCGGAACTTCTTGTGCGGTTTGTAGGCGGCGTTCATGAGCAGTGGCGCGTCATAGAGTGGCGGTGCTTCCAGTACCCTCTTTAGTACCGGCATGTCGTCCGCGGGTACCGGCCGCCGATCCTCCGCGTGCTCTTCTAGCGAGGAGCGCGGGCTCGAGCACCCAGAGCCGGGGCCGGCCGCACGCTCGTGTTTTTCATTGCCAGACTCGATTCCGGAGTCGGTGGGTGAGTCCAGCTTCCTGTAGCGCGGCGGTGGGCGTACTGGCGTCACCGTCAACCCGTTGTGGGCCAGGTGCGCTACGCCGAGTGCCTCCTCGTCAACGGAGCCACGCGAGTCGAGTCGCCGCCGGCCAGCCAGCGTGGCGGCCAGCAGCGGCGTGCCGCAATCCATGCCCACCTCGCCAGACTCACTGCTCGATACCGACCCGATAGGGCTGCGCGCCGCATCTTCAGCCGCCTCGGTCCACGACATGCCTTCCTCCTCGCCCCACATCTGCTGGCGTAGCAGCTCTTTGTGCTCGGTGCGGAAAACGACCAGCTTCTCTGTGTGCAGCGTGCTCAGTGTGCGCAGGTCAGGCAGGGTCTCCATCAACTCACGAAGGAAGCGCGGCCGGTCGGGCCGGTTCTGCGCAATCACCGTCTGCAGGCACCCCTTCAGCCGTGAGTGCATACGTTCAACCAGCTCCACGTTCCGGAGGCCAGGTCGATCAGGTGTGATCAGGACTATCGCGCAGAAGAGGCCAATCTCGGCGTCCGTCAGATTCATAGAGTTCATGCGCTCGGCGAATTTAAACGTGGAGTCGACGAGGAACCTTGCGTTGGCGCCGCTCTGAATGGAGTCACGCTTCATGAGCTGTCCGTTGAGGCAGATAATGCTGTTGAGCGGCGCATCGAACATGCAAATGAGCCGCACGAACAGGGCGTCGAAGAGTCCGCTCTTGAGCAGCGTAAACTTGTCGTCCTGAGTGAGCAGCTGGAACCCGGGGATAAGCCCCGCAAAGTCGATCACACCGCGGATCACGTGGGCGAATCGCTGCGAGAATTCCTTCTCGGACTGAAGCTCTGGCGCCGGGTTGAGAGGGCAAGCCTATGACAAAACAGAACGCATGTTAATACTGATATCCAGTGACACAATGATAAAATAGATATAAATAATATCTATTAATGGGTAACATCAAGCGATGTAGATATTTACCAGAGTTGGTTGTGAATAGGTGGGACAATCTCTGGCACGTGCGCGCATGGAAGCTACGCGTTCTCGCGTGAACTCGCATGTGTCAAGATGTGCACGCACCACGCGTGCCAGCAGCCGCGGCGCATCGTCCAGCTCTGCAGCCGCGGCCTGTTCATGCGCACGGGATGATGACGACTGCTGCATCGCGGCGAGGATACGTGCTTTCTCGCGCTTGGGGACACGCCCGAATCGCACGGCTGTAACAAGAGAAACACAGTTTAGAATAATGTATATCAACATTAAATTTCTAAAATTAAGAAGTCTGTTTAGCGTGGCTATCTACGGGAATGTTGGGTTAGGTCGGGAGCGAACGTACGTCGGGTTGCAGCTGTCACTATGCGCGCAATGTATGCGGGCGCGTGACGAGCCATGTGCACGCGCAGCTGACAAGAGGGTAGAGTTCATCGCCCGTCGCACCGGCCGAACCACCCCTGTCTGGAGAGTCTTTACAAATCCGTCGCGTCGATCCGAATGCGCCGCGTTTCAGTGAACTAGTTCGAATGGCGAGTGACAAAGCGCGAACCGCGAGGTCACGCTAAAAAGTGTTACGACTTTCTCGCGCTATGCTGCGGGGCGTGGATCGAAACGTAGTATGTGCCGCAGGCGGGCGCGCCGCTTACGCCGTTTGTGCGCGCGCGCTGGTGAAAGTGTTTGACGTGCGCTCGGTTGAAAACGAAAGCGGAGAGCGCCCTCTCGCCATTTCTCCCGACTTTCGCTGCGCAATGTAGGCCGCACCAGATGCACGATCCCATTGTTCACGATCAAACAATCGTCTCTCTTTTATGTCTTTGTGTTTTGTTTTCTTGTTTACATTTAGTCAGATATATTATAAGCCTTGAGTTCAGATTCATGCATTAGGATTTATATAGATGTTGAACATTTTTGAAGTTTTGCAAACCAGCAAATTTTGATTTTTATTACGTGTTGATAGTTATGAAATACACGGTGTGATGTTTGTAGAAAGAGAGTTGTAGCTTTGCAGTCTTAGCATTTCTTATTATTGAGCAGTTAAGCCAAATAGAGTGTCAGCATCAAGGCACGTTTCTTGCTCTTATAGGTGGTTTAAGAATCCCTGTCAGCGTTCGTTGACGTCTTTTGCGAAAAACTAATTTTACAAGTATGTATGTTTATAATTTAGTACTTCAAGATGTAGCATATGTAATAAGCATTGTACAACTTTGATATATTTAGCAAATTGTTAACTTTACCATATAGAAACAGTTTAGTAATTGTTAAAGATAGATTTTTGTTTTGTGTTCAAGCTGTCACTTTGAATTTGATTGTTGCTTATTACCATTAAATTGCTGTTATATTTTTATCATAAAGACCCGATATTAGGATTCTATAGATTGTTAAGATTTTCAAAAAATTGTATAATACTTCTTTATACCTACAAATAATCACAAGAAAAACGAATTATACTTGGTAAGTAGTAAATATGTGTCATACTATTTTTCTTAATTATAAGTTTATTTTAAATTTAAATATTAGGAAAAAAAATACATACGTGCATTGTGATATTTCACAACACCGTTGAGGATCCCTTTGAGGATCGGCAAATCTTCCCCCATGTCTGATACCATTAAAGTGTTTCACTTATAACTATGTCACAGCCAATGGCCACTGATAACTATGAGTCGGTAACTTTGTTTAAATATAATATTTAAATCACTAAACGAGTGTCACATATCACCAGAAGAAGCAGTATGCACAAGCACTGTAATCCGTTTGGGTAGCGGGAGCAATCCAATGTGAGCGAAGTCAGAGCGCGTCGTGAGAGAGGTTGGCGGTCTCGTGGCGGAGTGAGCGGCGAGCGCACATAACGGTAGCAATGAGGGCTGACGACCGGTGCGCGGGCCGGACTCCCTCGCACTGCGCCGCGGCGCGCGCCGCGCCAACCTTGAACTTGACGCGCGGCGACGCGCCCGGCGGCGGGGGGGAGCCGTCAATAAACTCCGCGCAGGCCCCTGCCCCCGCCCGCCCGCGCCCCGCACCTCTCACCCCCTCCCGCCCAGACCGATATTTGCGCACCGTAACTTGCCGATTTCATGTCGCACCTGAATAATGCGATGACTTTCCAAATTCGGGATCCTAAGGTGAATAAACATCTCGTGCCAAGGTTGCGACTCTTTGTTGTTTATTTATATCGTGACGTTTCATGTTGTTATTTACAATATTAGCTTGTTTGTTTGAGCGGGGCAAAGACCTACCCTTCCTACCACCTTCCATTCCTGCAGCTATAAAGTGCCTTTAAAATATGTCATCGGCTTTTGGAGATCATCGTCTTCGTAGCACATCTACGAAACAAGCCATGCATCTACGCTCGTAGTATCGTAGACTCTTAACTTTTAACAGTAGTGTTTTTGTTAGATTAATAACGATTTCTAGTTTTTTTGTGTATTTAGGGTTCCGTTCCGTCAAAAGGTAACAACGGAATCCTGTTACTGAGACTTCAGTCCATCTGTCCGCCTGTCAGTCTGTCTGTCAGAGGGCTGTCACTTCTAAACCGTAATAGGTAGACAGTTTACATTTTCACAAAGTATGTCCACATATATAGCCACTAAAACAACAGATACTAAACATATAATACATTTAAAAATGAAAGTGGAGAATTTTTATTCATAGTATTATACAAAAACGTGTTTGTAGTCGTTCTTGGTCGATCTTATCGATTCTTACTCATAACATAGTATGTATTAATTATGGCTTCTATAACAACCCCATACAAGAAACATGTTTTTTCGACAAATTTTGTTCAATATAAGTGGTACATACGGTGGTACAGAACCCTACGGGAGCGTGTTTGGCTCGCACTTGGCCTTTTTATTTATTTTTGCTGCCACAGTTTTGCACATGTATTTTAGTTCTTTTTTTAAATTTAAGTTATTCAGATATTTCATTTGATTTATTATTGAATACCAGCTGTGACCCGCGCAGCTTCTACGGCATTAAAGTAGCATAAATGTGTTAATTCATGTTATATCAGTTTATATCTATGTGCGACAAATTTCATCCAAATCTGTTCAGTGGTTTTTCCGTGAAAGAATAACTAACTTCCATCCTTAACTCGTAAACTTTCGAATTTATAATGTAAGTAAGATTATTTGGTGATTCATAAAATGATAATATGTATCACATTATTTAACACACTATGTTTATAACTATTATTATATTTCTATTACACTTCATATTATTAGAAGTTATACGGCAAAGTAGAATTAGCTTCTTGTTTAATTGATAATGTTTTTAAATTCGTAATTACTACGACATTTAAATGTTAATCGAATTTATTTTATTAAATGTGTGTCGTTGGATTGCTAATACTTTTGTCACTGATTTCGTACAATGTACGCGAAATGCTATTTCTATATCTTTATTTGTTTTTTAAATGATAATGACTTTTAAGATAAATCTTTTACAAAAAATGTATCGCTGCAAGTTCTACGAATCTTCATTACGAGTGGCGCTAAGATCGCTATGTAACATTAATGGCGCGCCATCTGTTGTGAAGTAGCAGAACTAGATATGTAGACCTACGATGGTTCTACGACAGAGCTACAAAGGTTCTACGGATATAACAAAATAATGGTTTGAATTGAATATCAAACTACATTGTCATGTATTCTAAATTTATATTTAGTGTCCTATTCCTATACATATATTTTATAGTGGGCTTTATATTATTAAAGGCTATTTTCATTATTTAAGTAGAAAGCAAAGTAGGTAGCGCAGTAGATTTTTATTATGAAACATTTGATTACGTATGTGGTTCAGGGTCTTCGATCAGCTCAAGTGAGGCATTAAAGTTGCTTAACCACAGAAATAAAGACAATGCAGTATCGAAATGTCAATTGTCGGCTAGCTATAATCCCAGGAGTTCATCATACCACGTTACGAAAGTGAAAATACAAATTTCACTCTTACGCTTACGAAATGCGCCTTTCTCTGCTTTCACGCGGGTGTCGCAACCGCGGCTGGTGCGGCCGTCGACCCGCTTAGCGTGCGCTCACCCGCGCTTGCATAACCAACCTCCCACACCGCGCTGCCCCCACCGCGCGCCGCGAAATAGGATCTCTGCTCTGCGAGCTGCGGCATGAGCTCGACGCGCTCAGCGCGCCAGCCGTGCAGCAACCACCACGCTGCGACCGAGATACGTCGACCTTCCCGACCTCATTTTATTGCGTATGTGTACTGCAACCGTGCGACACATTCACAGCGCACGCTTCAATATTGCGTTGCTTCATTTTACCACATATTTAATTCTTGCGATCGATTTTAGTATGAACATTTTTTTGTTACTCTTACGTTTTAAATATTTTCCTAATATTTCATGATTAATATTTTATTTTGAAATACCTAATTGAGTAATTTTTTTTGTAAGGAATATTTTACATAGCCAAAAAAAAAATTACTCGATTAGGTATTAAATAATAATTAAAAAAAAAAAGAAAAACACATTTCAACAATTTCTATTAATTAAAATCGTGTAAAAGTTGATGGAAATAATATTATTTTAATACAGAAAAACAGTCACATTTTAAAGTTATTGTGATTATTTTTCCATCAACTTTAACAATAAAGTAGTTCAAATTTGTAACTTACCATCTCTGCTCATGCCCACGGCGATGCATTTTTTCAACCGGCAGTACTGGCACCGATTTCTATTAATCCTAAGGATAGAGCACTGCTGGTTCTTCGTGCAGGGTCTGTACTGGATCTTCTGTTGTATGGAGCGGCGGAAGAAACCCTGGGGATCACATCGGCAGTTAGAGTCTCGCTCGGCGTCAGAGCCGTCGTCGCTGGAGCAGCCCGAGTCGCCGGAGTCAAGGCGCGCTTCCAGCATGCTCACCAGCACCGAGTGCCGCGATCGCAGCTCGGCGCAAGACATCCTACACCACACTAGCACACACTGTCTGCCACAGCCACTTTCCGAACACTGCGATATTGTCGCGGAGCGCTGCACCGACACGGATGGCGGCCGTCGGTGGACTGTGCGGGCGGCGCTGAGCGAGGCGCACAGTTACCCGCGCGACCTACTTGCCGGCCGCCGACCCAACCGAGAAAGTGAGAGTGCCCCCGGCCCCCGCACCCCGTGGCCCTCGCGCGCTCCTAACGGTCCACGCCGCTCTAGAATGCGCCGCCGCCGCTGCACCGGTGCGCCGGATATAGGCCGGGCGCATCCCGGCGGGCGTCGCGGCGCGCGGCCGTTCACCCCGGGTCGTCGACCGTTCGATTGCACAACCGCGCCCCCGCCCGCACCGTCCCTGCTGCTCCCGGGAGCTAGGGCACCACGCGCGGTCGCCGACTGACTCTACGCCTGGTGACGTCACCCATGCGTCACGGCCTACCTCAATGCGCGAGCGCTCCTCTATCTAAGGGCTGCAATGATCCAATTGAATTGATGCCTGTGGTGTTTATACCCCACCCCGCATTTACATACTCGTCGAAGAATAAGAGAGAAATAGATACGTCTAGTTACATTACACGTTCATACATAAGATCATAGTTGTTTCGAGTCGTATGAGTGTGTTATTACAGGGGCGCGATTCTTTAACATGATAATAAAGGTGACGTACTTTATAACATTATCGAATTACAAATTTGCATATTATTTATGTAATTTGCATCAATCGTTTATTTGCTTTTTTGTTAACCGACAAGAAGCTAAAGTATGCTTCTATATGAATGTACGATAAATATAAATCGTGTATATAGGGCATGGGTGTCAGTACAGTACGAGTACAGGAATGGGTGTGTAACGGCAGGGGTTCATTAGGCGAGGTCGCGGGGTGGAGGCTGCGAGGGAGACGGCGCGGGCGCGGGGTGCGGTTCTGTGGCCCAATTTTGCGCTGCCATCGATCCATTGTGCGCTGTGCGAGTGGCCCATAATTGGTCGCAGCGGGCACTGACCGGCCGCGCGGTCGATGACCTCGCTGCGAAAACAAAACCTTTACCGCCCCGCCCGCACCGCGACACACCTCACTTATCGTACCTACATTCGTTACATATACCTACTCCTATCTATGAAATTTGCTCGCGAGAGAAGAACACTTTGATTATCGGGCGATAATCGTGTACAATACACAAATTTGAAAGATTGACACGTTTACCTGTTTCAAAGAAACACGTAAGTTGTTGTTTCTCAAATTGAATAACAATATCGTCGGTCGTTGACCGCTAACTAATTAACACGGTGACTTCCTTTCGAGCTCTAAAAAATAGAATTCTATTTGTATTGGACGCTTACAAAATTCTACTTAGTCGTAAGTAGTTCAGCCGCTTTTAGGTCATTTTGATAATTCTATGAGTCGTCAATTATGTACAGCTATACGAGTACATGGTTATTAAATTAAACTGTTTAGTTTATATTTTAATACTATTTAAATGTGTAACGGGGTTTTTGCTGTTTTTACCGTGCGGTTGTCCTTATGTGGGGATATTTTCCTCATTGTGTAATAGTTGAAGTGACTAACTCTTGTATTTTTATTACCGGGGTGTCCCATTTATTTATCTTTACTATAAATATGTATGTATATATTTATATATATGTTGTTAGGTAAGTGGTGTGGGTTGTCTTTGACTGATGTTGCAACGAAGGAAGTCCAATATTTGGTACAGAGATAGTTTGAATCCTGGAAAAAGTTTGTGTGTATTCTTCATCACGTAGTCGATGCAACGCATGTTATGCATTGCTAGTAGTAGCAGTAGTATTTATAATAATGTTACATGTAGCAGTAATTTGTTATGTAGCGGGCTCTTTCTGTGCGGTGTGAGTCACAAAACAGGTATATAAATAATATAGTCGTTCGTAAATATATACATAGCGTGAATTTCGTCAGAGCTATGTGGGTCGCACCCGACATCTAGACTTTTCGACATAGTCGAGTTGCAACCGAAGCCCGAGATAAGCGATCGGCCAACACTTTTTGTCGTTAACGTTACATTGACATACTTTGCTCGGTATTTACTGTGGCTTATTATGAATTAGGTTTTCAAGCAACTTACAACAATCACTTCTGTTCTGTTCCGAAGCTTCACTGCTAAAATACTTGTACTTTACGATATTTTGCATTTATGCTTGAGGTGAAGTGAAATGATAAAATAGAGAATTTTTCTGCAACAGAAAAACTTTATGCAAATTTTTTAATGTATAAACGGTCAATACTATCTAAGTGCCTACTTCTATTTACGTTCTAGCATAAATCTTGAGCTATTCAAATAAGTTTGTGTCGTGAGTGAGTAATTCAATTTTTCGCACATACCTACTTGCGTTAGCCTTAATGACAAGTTTAGTGAGCGTCTCTGAGGCGTCGTTGCGATTAACGGTAACGCGGACAACGACTCCTCGGGCTGCTGAAAATATGACGCACAAACCGTTTTGAGGAACATCACAGAACTGGCCACAGATTGTCAAGGAGTTACTATGTAACTGTCCAGTCTACGTGCCTGCTTCACAGATGTTCGCGATAACAAAAGCCTCAGAACTCTGAGTCATATGTGATTCATTTCCCGTTCACGTATCTCTTGTCTTATTTTAGAATGTCTGCGCTACGCTCATAGTCATAGCATTGTAATCCGTTTTTCGTGTTACTTTTGTTTGTGTATTTAGCTAGGTATTAAACAACGTTTCAGGAGATAATAATATTTATGCAAAGTAATTATCTATAGCTATAAGCTAGCTAGCTTATATATATTTTACATACATAATATTTGTATACGTAAAATAGAACATAATATTAATATATTTAACTTAACTAGCTACTGTAAAGAGTATCTATGACATCATGGGATATAAAAATGATGATTAAAGCTAAATCGATGATTATACTCAGGATTTAAGTAACATAATATTACTGTCGTAACACACACAAACATACAAAAGCTGAAATCGACTTGAAAAAATTACGAGAAAACTATTCATCAAGTGCCTATTTTTTAGTATAGAATGTTCTAAACAATTTATTACAGCTATTAATTGCTACCTACGCTAAGACTAAAATATAGAGTGTTCTAAAATATAAGAACTGCTATAAGCTTAACAGTAAACCGTATTTAATCCAATAAATCATTGCTTAGAGTTTAATTAGCGAGAGTCAAGTTCGTTTAACGCATAAGCATTGTGCAGAGCAGGAAATCGTAAACGCAACAGTCGGCGCGATGTTCTCAATAAATACGGGTATACGGCGGGATCAACGAACTTTAGCGCTGACAGTTCAAAAATAATGTAGGTTACGTTCACGTTGCGCGTACATTCGTTCTCTGATTCTCTGTAAAAGTTGTTTACGGCAAGAGCAGGCGGGCGTGCGCGCTAGTGAGAGGTCGACGGCCGCGCCCTGCAGCGGATCAGTGCCGAAAAATGAGTGACCTACAACGCGCAGAAATTATGTCAGCCACGAGAACAGAACAAAGAGCCGCCCACTATCTGAGACCTAGCGCCGCGCGCCACATTGCACCCGCGTCCTATTTACACTCAACCGTGTCGTTTTAATTCTGATTAATTAGGGTATAATCCCGAAAATGCGCTCAAGCTTGACCAATCAAAGTTATCAATAATTGACGTGAAATCCAAAAAATTGTTACATTTATCTCGACACCTATTTACTTACATATTATTGTTAACAGACAGAGATGGTGTTGATGACATCATCAGAGATCTAAAAACCGTGTTTAATTTCCAGTAAATGTTTAAGTTATTGAAATGTGAAGCAAAGTTCGTTGACTTCTGTGCGTACGTTCGAATGCTCTACAACTATATCGAGCTATAAAATTACACGCTCGCTCGTCATTCATTGAGAGAGGTTCCGCAGGTTACCGTATAGAAAGGCAGCAGCACTTTAGCGTTATATTTTGTGTAGCGCCATCTAGCGGTGAGTAGCTGAACTTGTATAACACGTTTTATAAAAGTGACGGTAGCTGGCGTATCTGTTGTACATAAGCTGTTGTTATCTTTCAATTTAACAGTGTAGATTTTTATTTTACATAAAAAATGATAAGTTTAATCTATTTTTTAGTATATCGATCGATAAGAATTTTAGAATTTATTTATTTATGGTTCACTCTGGGAATATGATACAATACATATATTTATACCTACATTTTTTGAATCCGTCTCTTGATCTCATTTAAATAATGCAATATAATATGACATAACTGTAAATATTTAATATTATTAAAAATAGCGCTACTAAGAATGTTTATAAAGACTACTAAAATCCAACAATTTATGATGAACGGTTAAAGATGAGACGGCCAACCGGTTGGCAGGGGTCAACCAGCAATACGCATGCAGTGTGCGAGCTATTATCGTCCGTAAGCGCTCGCTCGTCGCTGCACTGAGCAGTGTGCACAAGCACAATGCACCAGACATCCTCTGGCGAAGGACACGCTTTGTCCCGCGGTACCCACAGACGGCCAGCGCGCCACCACGCACTGTGGGCTGAACTCAACGAACCAGTTTGGTGCACACTTGCGCTTCTATTCCCGACCACTTCCTCGCATCGCTTTTACGCTCATGAATACGACCTTTGTCGTCTCGGCCGTTGGTCAATAGAAATTGAAGTTAAATGGATCAAACTAAGAGGGCTAATATGCTTACGCGACGATATGAAAGGGACATTGAATCGTCAATAAATAAGGAAGCAATTAGCGTCGACTGCATGCTCTTGAAATATACTCTCGACGATCACGTATTTTTTTTAACTTTACATTTAAGATTTTTGTACTAGAACGTGAGATCGAGCTGTTATGCGAGGCTTTGTTTGTTTCGTTTCCGTATTTAAGGTTTTACGTGACAAAGGGTGCAAATATTTGTTTACATGACAGATTTACGTCCTTCAATAATTTTGCCGTTTAGCGTAAATTGTTTCCTGTCTCTATTTTGTAATTACCTAGTAATTGCCTTACTTACATTGTTTTAGATTTGCCTTAGATTGTGAGAATAACGCTTGATTAGTTTTTATAATACGTAGGGAAAAGAAATTCACTATGACACGAGCCTACGAGTTGCATACAAAATGGAACATTTACGGAAGGGGAGTCACTACGGCAACGTTAAGTCTAGCGCATTTATATAATTGACCCCGGCCCCTGCACGCCGAGCTTACAATGCAGGACATGAACTTTAAAATGACGGCTCGTTCCCGTGTGATTGTTCCGGGACAGGTACAAAAAGTTATAGAAAACAGTAAGGGACGACAGGCCGTCCGCGCCTGATGGCCGAGGACAACAGGTACCCATCGACCCGAAAACCACTTTCGACGCAACAAGTTCACACGGTTATTTTTTCTATCACGCTTTACAAACTAGACGATTTAGATTGGATTAACATTTTGTGAGTAAATAAGGTCACCTGGTTTGCAATGCAGAGATTGTCTTCCGCGTGTTTCGGCCTTGGTGCAACGAAGTGGCTCCTGAGAGGAGCCGCAGTGCCGCTATGGGGACGGCTTTTAAATATGTCAATCGCAGACGGACTTCCTACTTCATAATTCTACGAGGCTACCCGCATTGCAACGCTCTCCCAATTAGTCATACTTCAACCAAATGTATACTGATGTTTCTTATTTATCGGTTCGTTCGTGTGTGGCAGTGGCAGTGGTGGTTCGTCCAATTATTAATTTCTGACTGTGCTCGATGCTGGTGAACATTATACATGGCTCAAACAAAATATAATGGTATTCAAAAGTATGTTCATATTTACCTTGCAGCCCTCACAGGAATGCACTCCGTAGTGGAAACCACTAGCTTTGTCACCGCAGACGCGGCACAGTACCGTGGTACCGTCAAACTCTGTAACAAAAGGGAAACAAACATTAGTAAGTTCGTAATTTTAGTGCCTGCTTACATCTCAGAGTAATGTATTCACATATTTTATGGAGGTTGTAAAGATTACGGTGTTCGTTAGCGCATGCCAAACATCCTGGGTTGTGAAACGAGCGTGTATAACAAACAATCTTGGACGTACACGTGATTTCAGCGATAACACGACCTTGCGACCGCTTGCCTTGCTGAAATGAGCTTATGTGTAGTTGCGGAATTAGTCACGCCAGCGATAGCAGCCTTTGCATGGAGAAATACTAAGCAAAGTAACGAACGTAATCTGTAGCTGAATACCCCGCATGTTATAGACATTTTTCACTCATTTTATTTCTAAGACAAGATGAGGTCAAAATAGATTTATAACGGAAAGTGCTATCGTAGTTAATGTAAGTTATATCGTTAAGTCATTGGAGTGGAGCCAGCACGTGCATTCGAGTCGCGTGAGTTCATATGGCTCGTGTTTCATAATATTTCCATTCGGTAAGCAATCTTACTGTTGTAGGTAAACAAGTACTCTGCCAAACACTCCAAAGCAAAGTTCCCTGGTAATATAATTAAATACAAAACAACAGCCACTAATGAAATCAGTGACGCAACGCATCATGTTGCGTGCGTCAAGGTGACACTGAATAGTTATTTTAGAAAGTGCCGAGTCTCTCTACTCTACATTGGTAGAGTCAATGAACCCTCCAAATAAAGAAAAATAGTTGACTTAAGTAAACTATTTTTCTTGATTTCGAGGGTTTATCAATGCAGGCATTAATCCGGTAATTATCGTTTACTGTCAACTGTCACTGTCAACTCTTAAAAAAATACTAAAAAAACTATATAAATACTATCATAGTAATAGCGACTTTGTTGCATTTATTCATTAAGCAAACATGTTACGTTAGGAGACGTAATGACCAAAGTAATTTCGTTAGTAGGTCAGCGATATGATTGGATCCTTCGATAGTAAGTCAGATGATTCAGAATATGTATGACAGGCGGTCGGTCGGTCGCAGCGCGGGCAGAGTGAGCGCCCGTCCCGGGAACAGGTTCGGGCACCCCCGACTGCTCTCACTTTCTTCATCCAGTCATTTGTTTATTTGTTAGGGGAGCAAGCCCGCCGTGCCTTCGGAGGAAACTTTCTATTTCTGGCGGGCACTCGAGGCGGGTCGACGCACGGAGGCGCCGCTTTCTATGCTTACTTTCTTTTTTCTAATGGTGTATAGCCCTCGCAGCGATTTCGGTGTCATCTCGAGCTCCCAGGTGAGTCGAGTGCAACGGTGGGGATCACAATAGATCAGGGAAAGCGCCGCGAGACGTAACTGGTGCAGTTGCAACAGAGGCAGTAGCGTGCAGCCATTTCTCCTCGTGTGATGCAACATGCGCGTTTTTTAGAGGCGCGTGAGAGTCGCTCGTTCGTTACGTCAATTAAGTGGCGAGGAAAGCGCGAGAAAGTCTCTCGTCCACGTAACGGCCGAGCGTGCAAACCTGCCACTGCACCCTGATCTGTGTCACGGCGATGTTTGTTTGTAAATAACTCTCTTCTAACTTCACTCCACAGCACGTTGCATTGCCATTTCCTGATCTAAGGACACGTACGTCATTGGTACACAGCTTTTAGAAACAATACCACACGTACAGTTCTCTGAGCACGTAAACTTATTTTATAGAAATTATTTTTGCGTTTAGTTAAAATGAACATTTTCCCTAACCTTGGTATAAGACTACACTACTTATGTCATTGCAGACGTCAGAGTAGCAATAATACGTACAGTTTACATTTAAGGATAAACTCGCTGCTGATAATTGGATTACTAAATGTAAGCTACTTGGTACTTAATATAAACATAAACAAGCTGGTTTGATAAAGCATTCTGGCAAGTTCATTCAACTAGTGGTTAGAGCGTAGAGCCGGCTCGCACGAGAGAAAAGTAAAAGTAGCGTGGTAGGTGAGACAGCTGTCGCCACGTGGAGCAAGTTGCCGATGGCACTGTTACATCATCGATACTATACGATAGCTTCTGACGTCGCATTGTTTTCGTATCATTTCTTTTAAGATTTCGTTATAGCGAAACCAACTTGAACTAAGTTTATAATCCATTTTGCAGTTTAGTAATACATAACTAGATTTGCAGTTACTTGGTATTACGCATACTATACGTCAATTCAGATGGTATGTTTTAAAATTCCCAAGGAATAATTGTGAAACAAAATTCTCAGCGATTTTTCTAATGATCAAAAATTTATTTCTGAGATCATTATCAAGCAACCCTTATATGATAACGATCATTCATAAAAATTTGAAAGGGTGCATTGGTAGAAATAGTTACCGTTAAATTTCACGGAAGAATACGATAGGATCATTAGGAATCGAACGGAAATCAATATGGGCCCCTGAATTTCTTGTACCCTATGGATTTTTTGAGAGGTATTCATCGATGATGTTTAGAGAGGTCCTTCAATTTTGCACAATGCCATTTAAATTGTTTTTTGACCCTTCCGAGCGGAAATGTTCGAATCAATCAATCAAGCATTCGTTCTACAAAGGGTTTAACAGTTGACAACGAAGAAAATTACATTAACCATTGTATTTTTACAGTTGCATGGTAAAGCGTGTCTTTATCATTAATCAAGAAAAGTCGTTGCCAAAACTAGCATGAAATTTCAATTAAATTTTACCTAAAAAAAAAATTATGTGATATTAGGTAGGTATGTGCGCTACTTTTTTCGTGAATTTCTTCGAACTTAAAAAAAAAAGTATTGTAGGACTATTTACAAATTACAGCTTATCTCTTCTTTGACAACACTTTTGTGGTTTTACCTACTACAAAAAAGAAGAGGTTCTCAGGTCGTCTGTATGTATTTCTTTTTAACCGACTTCAAAAAAAGGAGGAGCTTTCTCAATTCGACCGTATATATATATATATTATATATTTAATGTTTGGTCGCAAATAACTTCGTCGTTTATGAACCGATTTTGACGATTCTTTTTTTGTTGGAAAGGAGATATCTCAAGAGTAGTACCATAGTGTAGTAGTACCATAATGTCATTGAGATCTGATAAGTATCTCCAGAGATATGGAGATAAACACCTCAATTTTGGTCCTGAAATTTAATAGCGCGGCATTTGCAGTCGGTTCTTTTAGTTTTTTTAAACGATCTTATTATTGTATGTTTACCGATTTCTCAGTCAATTGTGGACCGATTTAAATTTTTTAATTCGAAATTGATATAGTGAATAAGTGATCCCATTCTGAGGTGATATCATTGTAAATTCATCGAGATCTAATGAGTATCTCTAGAGATATAAACAACTCAAACTTGCTGCTGAAAATTACTAGTGCGGCATTTGAAGTTGGTTTTTCCGTTTTTAACCGATCATAAATTATTTATCTTTTATTTCAACTATTGATCATAATTTATCATCTCAAATAAAAATGAAAAGCACACTAAATAATACTCAATACTCAATCCTTTATTGCGTTAGTAAAATTACATTTAATTATTTAAGGTAGTCCTAGATATAACGTAATGCGAACGTTACGTTGCTAAAAGTAATTAGGAACCGTCATGAAAGTATTTTCAGCGCGGAAAATTTGTTGTGGTGACCTTGAACGACTATTTTAACTACAATTTTGTTGTATCAGTCGTGGATAAGTGATATCAAGTATAATATAAATAAACAGTAGGTAACTGTTTTACAGTAAAGTGGTACACGAAATATTAAAAAAAGGTTTTTATGAGATAAACAAGTGTAAAGGTTCTACCTATATGCAGCTCTGGTTCTCTCTCCTTGTGCACCGGACTCATCATAGTGTGGTCGGTCGGCGTAGGCGCATCGTAGCGGCCGTAGCTGCTGTCCGGAGACATCACCGAAGTCATATGTTACGAATATCCTTAGAACTATTGAATTGTCCTTCCTCTCACTGCACAACACGTAAAGCACATCGAAGCACGGCGGTCGTCAGGCATCAATCGTCCTGAGTGGTCCGTTTCCGAATATAGGACAGGAGTGCATGGGCCGAGCGCGCGGCCGACAAGTCGCAAGGGATGAAGGTCACTGTGGGACGATGCACGCGCGCGTGCGACTCGCTCGAGCTCGATCGACGAACTGAACGGGCGCCGCGCGCGCTCCTGCTCGAAGCCGCGCAAGCCTCCCCTTAAGAGTGAAAGTCTGCAAAAAGATCGGCGCTCTGTGCGATACGATCGCTAAGAGCGCGGAGCGAAGTGCGCCGAGCGAATATCGCCTCTATCGGTCGGCAAAGCCTGTAGGTCTGCGTTTCGTAGCGAGGATCGGCGCGCTTCAAACTCCGGTCTCCGAGGTCATTGCCGCGCTGACAGCGAGCCAATCGTAAGCGCGCGCTGCCGAGCGCGGCCAGCGATTGGAGCGGCTGAGGCTCCGCGTCCCGCGCCCGCCGCTCGCGCGAGTTCGAAGACCCGAACCTTGCAGCTCACCGCGGCCAAGGTCGCACGAGAGCGGCTCCAACTCCGGTGGAGAGCCGCCCGTGGCCCGCGCGCTCGAGTGGGATGTAGCTGCCCGTGGTTGCGTCACACCACAAAAATATTTTTGGTGATGGAACGCGGGTGAACTTGAATACGAAATTGAGCTAAAGGAGGGCGATTCGTGCGAGCGTAGTGTGATGGAGTGACCCGGCGCCGAGCCGCCCCTAGTGGCACTCGTCGCTTCCCTCCTGACGTGCGTTTTCGGGATGTCCATGAGACGCTTGTTCCAAATACATGTATATATTTCTAATTATATTTAAAACATAATTTGTAATCAAGTATCGTCTTCGATGGAACACATATGAATGACTACTTAGTCTAGATTAAGTCATTCCGAGTTTCCTTAATTTTTCAAAAAAGTTATAAAGATGAATATTCCCGACGTAATACATTATCAATTACACAAATGTAATAAATTAGGTAAATAAGTTCAACCTCATCGTTGCATAGCATCAGGTAGTACCTGATTATATGTAACCTTCAAGCATACGTTATAAAGGTATCATCATTATTTATAATAATGTAAGTACTAACTTTAGTTACTTTCTATGCTTCTTGAGAACCTGTGTCAAATAAATAATTTCACATAATATCACTCCGTTGATATTAGGTATCAAGTTGTTATTGATAAACAAGTTTCTTTTAACAATAGGTACGCACATAAACACGAATTTATATAACATCATTGTTCCGTAACGGTGACTTGCCAGATTGAACTTTGGAGTCGTTGTTATAAGGTTGTTATTTGTGTGATACGAGAGGTATTTATGCGAGATAAAACGAACGGCGGTGGGCGTCAAGCGGGTGAACGACCTGGAAATTTTGGCGCAGGCCGGTCAAGGCCACTGGCGCGCAGGCGCTCTGCTACAGAACCTACTTTTGTTTAACTAGATTTTTCCTCAGAACATTTGAGTGTATTTAGTACTTGGCCCACACTGGGCTCGCTTTATTTAGGTTAACATCGAAAAAGCCTGTGAATCAAGAGATAAGCGTATTGAGTGCAAAATATTGCGTGTTAGTATATGACCTATCTGAGATAGTTTTAGATGCCATATATATATCAAATATTTGTAGAATAATAAAAAAATAGTTATGTATCATAACAAAATAAGCATGTTATTCTTCTAATATCTACACAACACTGTTTAAATCAGTACGAGAACTATTTACCTGTTGTTTATTTAGCAATGTCTGATGTAGGTAATCAATAATATATGTTTATATAATTATTTATGGTAAAACCCAGTTGTTTTCGATAAAAAAATTGTAATTTTACTTTCGTATTAATAAAAAATATTCTGATTACCACAATGTCTGTGATATAACTGGCAGATGGAATATAACAAACTCACATGTTTTAGCAAAAAAGCAAAGGGTTGCGTCAACATCTGACGTAGGTGTTCTTCGGGTTTTATTTACACTTTTTGTTGCAATTATTTCACTTCAATACTTTCCCTTTTGCTCAAAAGGAAGCTTTTTAAAAGGTTTCGCAGATATCCTCCCACGTGCACACACATTCTAGTTTTTTTAAAGGATGCAATGTTACATTAAGTTCTGGAATAGAACTTACTAAGCTCAGAATATTAATAACTTTTTATTTATAAAATACATCTGCGATTAGTTTACACAGTTAATCCATACTAAAATTATAAAATCGCTTGTAACTCTGTCACTCTGTCTGTTTGTTACCTACGCATACGTTTGTTAATCTCGCCTAAACGGACGATCCGATCTTACTGAAATTTAACAAGAAGATCATACTTTATAGCATGAGGACTAACATAGGCAACTAAATTCTTAACGTAAACGAAGTCGCGGGTATCAGCTAGTATCTAATAATAATGAAATTAGTAATATGAATTTGAAACCTATTTATATTGTAGTAGGTATAGTGACATGAAAATAATCTTATTAAAATGCTCTTGCAGCTTGCGATATTCTGTTTTAGAGATAAGATAAGCATTTATATATTTTGGTACAAATTTTTTTTTATTTGATTGCAAATTATGAAAAGTCGATTTTTTTATATAAAAAATATGCAGCATATGCGCAGTCGATTAAAACATGAAAGTGAATAGGGAACCACTTTTTTACTTCCTTCCGTTGCCCTCACTTTTAATATCGGGGTGCGAATATCAAATTACTAAGCTGAACCTTCTGCTTTGATAACTGATTCTGTACACTATGTGAGTGGCTTTAAAGTTAATAATTGAACGAATAGGAGAGTTGACAAAAACTACAAGCGGGTATCGTCAGTCGGTAGCCACATGTATAAGTCGCATTATTCTTTGTGACCGCTGTCGATGGAATCGATTCACGTTTGATGATCTCGATTGATCGGACGCGTTTTTTATCAAATGAAAAGTAAACCACATGCCATATTGTTTGCAATTTATGGTTTCTATTTTTTTATGCTTCCGGATTATTTTTATCCTCCACTAATGTGACGGATTCTGCATGTCGGTCTTCAACGGAAAAAACTGTGTGAAAATGCCACAAAAGCACCAGCATTTAAGGTACGGACATACCGCGGCGTCCTGCGTGCGCGATCTAGGCGGCGATCAGATAGCGCAGTAGTATTTGTATCGACTGGTTCACACCAAACGCGATCAGAAAACAATTGAAATGTACTGAGATCGCGCCCGCAGATCGCAGGATGCCGCGGTGTGTCCGTACCTTTAAGCAGTTTACTTTCAAGGAAATAAGAAAAATAATTGATAATGAATAATGATCTTGATACTCTTGCCGGATTAATTTAAAGAAGATGAAAAGATTGTCAACAGTATTTTTTTTTATTTATTATCGCACAATTTAAAACTGTTCTCGCCCAAACAAAATAAGACATTAATGGGGCGGTCGGCCTTCCTACAACAGTCGAAGGACGAAAGGACAATAAGCGGCTCGCGACGAGGGCTCACCAGTCCAACGGGACTTAACACATTATTAACTTCGAAGCCATTATGCTAGTCATAAATAAGTTTAACAACTTTTCTGTTCAGGTACAGATTATATGGTCAAGGATCCAGTTTTCACCCCAGACGACCACAAGAGGGACAGAGTTGAAATATGACCTTTGGCATGCTTATCTGTGAAAAGTAAATTGGAGCAGGTTGTTTTATGTATTGCGTGCAGATCGCATATCATCTTGGTTATGAGTGTAAGAGCGATGCGACGCAATGTTTTTAAATCAGGCTGAGTACATATAGTTAGTGGGAAATAGACCAAGAGGAAAGAAGAATATCTTATCAAAATTATTGACTGCTCATTTCCTTGTTTGATTATGTGTGTCAAGGCTGCTATCAACAACACAATATGTTCTATTCAAAAGATAGACAAACGACGCAATAACACAATAAGAAAGGACGTGGGGATTCACTGGAAGTATTGCGAATTGGTCACGAAAAGCTTCGTCTGCGATTCGTTGTGGTGGGGCGGAATGTCTTAACAACTATTAATTATTCTGGGGCTTGGTACCGAATGTTGCAGACGTTTCGGGCGGTCAAGGTCTCGCTGAGGCGGCGGTTACACTCGATGCGCATCGAAATTAGACCTGGCCGATTGTTATTGTTAGCCATATTCGATTGTCTTAAACGTCGCAATAACCTGACATCAATTGCCATGGTTATTAAACTACAACTACATATATCAATAAAAATACCTATAACTTTATAAGTGTAATTTTGTAATGTAGTGTGTACGCAAGTACATACTTATTCTATGCGTTGGCTTCGAAGAGTGCGAAAACTTCCGAGGTTTCCCGAAGAACTACGAGGTCAAAACGAGTCAATTACCTCGGTACTTTTTGCTGAAGACTGAGGAGTCGCAGACTAAGCATTGCAATACCCATTCGCGTAATTTTAACTGTAACAAGCATCCATCAAATATTTGTATGCCGATTTTCCATAGATTAATTACGTAGAAAAATTTTTACAAATTAGCAACTTGCTTGCTAGGTAACTATAGAATCGCGTAGGTACATAAAGTGATTTAGCATTCTTAATTGTTAACTAGATTCATTCATGCCGTAAGTACTTAAAAAGTGACTTCATCTTATCCAAAATGGACCTACCAATCTTCATAATAAAGAATTCCAAGAAGAAGCATCAAGCACTGTTTTCCTAGAACATTTAATTGGAAACAGGCGTGAATAAACATCTTTATATCTACTTAGGTAGTTTCTGTTACGAGTCGGACTGACTCGGTCATACTCGCACATGATGAGTTCCTTACTATCGCAGAATATTTAAACAAAACCAAAATTACATTTATACAATTAATGATAATTACTTTTCTCACTTTGTTTAACAAGATGAAGCGATAACGCGGGTTTATTTTATAACTAGCGCCATCTAGTAAAAATAGACACAAAATGAAAAGTGCCAAATAAAACAAACGCCTTTTTATTTTTAAATTTATCTTGTTATAGTGTAATAGAAACTTTGTGAAAATTTCAAGCGTCTGCCTTTTACGCTTCAGACGATACAGCCATGTGACAGACGGACGGACTGATAACGGGCAGCGGAGTCTCAGTTATAATAGGGTTAGCACCATTTGGGTACGGAACCTAAAAAATGTGCTTCAAAATGTTGACATTTAAATATAATCAGAAGATAATGTCGAGGTCATGTAGTGATATGAAGATGAAACCTGTGGCCATTTATTTTTATCGTGAACAAGCATGACACAGAAGCATGACATGTCGTGTGATCCGGACGCTCTCAATCGGAGCCGACCTCGGGTGATTCGGCAACTCGTGCCAAGGCCAAGGTCAATTTGTCGGGTGAGCTCAATTATTAGCCTAACGCTGATGGCTGGGGCCCCATGCCGTCAACACCTACCGTCTAGCCCGTCATTTGACGCTGCCAATGAAATAAATTACGAGCATCTGTGCCACTAGCAGTAATTTAAACCTACAAAAACTCAGTACCCCCATTACAACTGTTCAGTTGACAGTACCTATGGAAGCATTTGATTAAAGCATCTTTTTATCAGCCTGAAGATAAGGTCAGTTTATATATGTATTTGTAATTCATAAACGTCTAAACAATGAAAACATAAAAATAAATTTAGAAAAATGTATGCCCTGCCATGAATATTTTACCACATTGCTTCTATGCCTGATTAATGAAGGGAAATATCTCGCACCGGCTACGAGAATGTTCTTCAAAGAAAAGCAAATAAGCTGTCACATTCTTGGCGTACCCATGTGTCACGGAGTAATAAGCAATTCATTAATGTTAGTTTGTTAAAACCGCCAAACAACATGACGCAATCTGACCTTCAAGCCGCCACCAAAAAATAAAATTAGCCACACAAACCAGAAGCTACATTGACCCCGACGTGATTCAGTACACACACATAATATAATATCCACCTTTTCTGAAATGGCCTAGCTGTATGTAACTAGGTGGTCTATTCTATACTAACAAATACTTACATACACCCACAATACCTACTAATTATAAAAACTAGAAGCGCTGCATTTCCGCTATGCTGTAAAACCAAAGTTTAGGAAATACACTGTCAAATGATTTGTGTACGACCCCGTCAGATGTACTAGATAACTTCCTCGTTCGAATATCGGAACATGTCAATGTCAAAGTGTGCTGAATTAGCCGCAATGTCAGCTTCAAGGTGACTGTACAAGGAAACCGAACTGTTAACTGGCTCTAATAATACCCTACGATAGACCTCGCAAAAAGAGCTAAACACATGTAAAATATACCATTAAATCAGTCTAAAATAATTGCACAAGGTTAACCAGCCCATCAGGACTTATCCGGTAGAATTACCTAACTGATATATCGGATAAATCTTAAATCTCGGAAATGAACAGTTAAATGTCAATGTCTACATTTATGGTCGGTTCTTTTTTTTAATTATTATTTAGACCCTTGAGCTATAGAATGACGGTTCTATAATAGGTATCTATAAATTTCTTAAAAATCTGAAACGCATCACCAGCGTCCATGGGTTGCAAATTTTCAAAGGTGACGGTAACCGCTTAACATCAGGCGGGCCGTCTGCTTGTTTGCCAACTACACAAACATTTATTTGTTATTAAACCTTAACCTTACGGTGTTCCGGTAGCACACAACCCTTGAGAGTCAGACCATTCTAGGCCTACAGTGTTCCCATCCTCGACCATATCATCACTTACCACCAGGCGAGATAGTGATCAAACGCTAGCCTATCAGGTATAAAAAAAATTAAAATCTTTGTCGGTAAGAGAACACCTTAAATCTAATTGATGTTATCGATTATATGATCTTAGTTTGAATACTTGATAGCATTTAATAGTTGTTCAAATAGATGGCTTATATAGTTTATCATTTACACAATGAGAATATGAGAAATATTCAAGGCAATGCAATGAAAGGGAGTTTTACTCCTTTAAGTTATTTTACCTTGATATTTGCATGAAAGCCAGACTTCCTGCACCTATAGAGGACGTCTGCGTGCTATTATCCTATTTATTGCAAATATGATACATACGCGTATCATATATAAAAATATATATAAATAAATCACAAAAATTGTTTCTACCTATGTCCGGTATTGACCTTGAAACCATCCAACCGATGTACCCCAAACCGTTTGTACTCCAATAACCGATTTAAGTAGCCCAATAACTTATGCTTTTTTATATTTAGAATAATAATTATTGAAATTATCTATTAAATATTTTTTGACGTGTGGAAGTGCAGATTTTTAATCTGCCCATGTACTGTACAAATGCTTTGAGCTATAGGATTTTTCTGTTTCATTAGAAAGGCAATAATGCTAAGATGGTTTTAGGACCACTGAAACAATGCATTAGGTACATTTGGCTACATTTATTTTTCAGCGTAGTACCGGGCCGTAAGCCGGGTACCCGCTAGTGTTATATAAACTTATATCAATAAGCTCTGTCCAGTCAGACTATTCCAGAGAGTGACACAAACTTTTAGTTATGATACAATTTTATTACAGTGTTGTTAAGCAATAATCCTTTGTTTAGGTATATTTTTATTTGCCATCAACACGAGAAAGTCATATCGCTTACTTGAAATCAACATACATTAATTTTAAAAGTCACTTTATTAATGTTATCAATATAATAATAACTATGAATTGCTATAAGCGATAAGACCGCCGATTGTTTTACAGTGTTTCAAAAATGTATTTTATTTGTATTGTATTGTATTGTATTAATATTATCATTTGGCTATTATCGTCATACTGCGAGGCAACCCCTCCTCCCTCCTCGTTTTTGATAATATAAGAGTAATTTAATAATAATAATAATATAGTAATTAAAAGGATTTTAAAAGATTATTAGCGAATGCAATCATCAAGGGTAATTAAAGGGCGTATACGATATAGGAATTTCATAATAGCAAATAAAGCACTCAAAAATATTCTTCAAATTTGAAATAGAATATTAATATAGCACAGTTTTGACGCATTGCATTATGGGTCTGGTAATCAGAGCATCACAGGCCGCAGTGATGCACCGGTTGTATAATCTGCGCTATGTTTTGCGCGAGCGCAACTCCAGCGTTACGTTGCACTACTCTACTCACCTACACAGCATTCGCGCAAGAATGAGGAAGCGCACAGCATTTCCTTGTTACATTTTAATCGCTTCAGGTATATAGGTGTATGATGACATTTTACATAGCCGCTTGACTTGACTTTATTTCGAAACGAGAGGTGCAATAACGGTAATGCACTTATAATGACATGGATATTTTATGTTACATAATTGTTATAAATAAATCTATAATAATTTTGACTTTCAAGTGAGGTATGAGAATTCTAACAACATCGTTAACGTTAATACGAAATAAGCATTGTATTTCGGTAGATAGCGAATAATAGCCAGAGCAGTCTATAACCTATTGGAGGCTCTGGACAATTTAGGATTAAGAGGCCCCTATAGCTGTGACGACAGCTATAATAGCTGACTAAACAAACTGAAAAAACTAATATACAAACTGAATTCTTTACACATAAAATATGAATATCTGTTCTTATTTCAAGTTTCATGTGCTAGATTTAAAGAAAAATTCGAGGAACGCTATTTTTACATCAAAGTATGTATAAAGCATGTTTTCGTTTTAACTTATTTGCCTCTTCTAGTAAGCACGATTTAGATTCTGTTAAATTTGTTATTGCAGCTAATAGCGTCGAAAACAGGCTTCGATCCGAGATAGAGAAGAATAATGTGATCTGTAACAGTCACGAATCACAATCATTCGATTAGAAAAGTGGCCGGAGTTTAAAGGGGTAGGAGAGGAAGTGAGGAGGGGGGGAAGAGGCCCCATCGAAGTATTGCGCAGAATTTGCTCCTGAAAACGTGTCCGAAGAAAGTTCACGGCCGCACGTTGACGCTACCACCTGCCGCGCCCCGCACCCGTTGCCCGCGCTCTCCGCCCACATTTCGACAACCAAATGTTATTGCTTATTATCGAACACCAATTACGCACGTTACATCTTTGAATATTGGAAAGAAGTAAACAAGCTGATGATTGATTTTGTATTGTTATCTTGGTACTTTTGCAACTTGATTTTGTTTTGTGAAACAGCTCTGTGGTACTGCGATTCTTAATGAAGCCTCCTTTTTACCTAAATTAGGTTTATAAAACTGTAAACTCTCTGCTTAATGTTCTTGAGCCGCATACATTTAATGAAAATACACATGTATTATATACTTTACAGAATTTCCTTTTACGGGCTTCTATTCTACGGATCCTGTAGCTAAGCTACGCCGTAGCGAACGGTGTAGTTCACAAAGCAAAGGATAGAACACTGTCTGCTGAGAACTCTAATAAAAAACGCCTCTAAGGAAAGGTTCTTGATATATGACCATGATAAATAGTTACGTTAAAAAACGTGCACGACCGTTGACTTGTTAGAAACCTATGAAGCTGTTTTTGTGATTGGTATTGCTAAGGGTCTCAAAGAAGTCAAGGCTGAGTGGTCGAGAGGGGTGGTAATCGATTCGTTGGCGGCTGGCGGCGCGCGGGGAGCCTGTGGCCTTGGCTCGTTCGTTGGCCGCGGCTCTGGCAGCTCGTGTACGCGATAATTTCGGCAGTGCTCGAGTCTACTGACCCCGTCGTCGTTGTTCGCGACGCAAATGATCCCCTTGACTTTATTTAAATCGCCCACTCCATCAACCGTCGCCGGCGATACGATACTTGCTACTGTATTTATGGCGATGTATTTTTCTATGTGCCTACCTGCTTCTGTAGCCGGCTCTTTGATTTTTGTTACGGATAAAAACTATTTCATGTGTTTTTTTTTTATTATGTAAATAATAGTTTAGTCAGAAATATATGTATTTCAGTATTTGAAACACACTTGTATGACAAATATTTTTGGGGCACTTTCTATCCAGAAGAGGTTTGCTAAATAAAAGCCTCTTTTGGGTGGGAATGTGTACAAATTAAATTACAATACATGTTTAACAAAACACTTTACCAAACTTATAAATAACTATTTATTTATTATGTTCTTCTGAATTAAAATTAATTCAAATTTATTTATTATTTATACATTACTATTTATTATTAATAGTATATTTATAAATATTTCGATTATAGATATATATTTTAGTAGGGTTAATTTCAAATTATTTTTATCACAACATGTATTGAATCTGTAAACAAATATATCATCATCATCATTATCAGCTGGTATCAGTCCACTGCTGGACATAGGCCTCCCCCAAGACACGCCACTGAGCCCGGTCTTTGGCTCTTTGTCTCCAGTCACTGCCCACCGCTTTGCAAATGTCGTCGCTCCACCTAGTCACAGGGCGTCCTACTCTATGTTTGCGGATTTTTAATAAATATATATTCAATGTCTATATTTTTTTCAATTGTGCGATAGTAACTGCATTCATAGTACAAACACAAGAGGTGTACATACTTCATAACATAAAACTAATGAGTAAAGCTATGAGGCCCTACACTTTCAATAGACGCAAAGGTTTAGGAAATAAATAATTATGAAGTACGACCGAGTCAGAGAAAGTACAGCGTATTACATTGTAGCAACTATTACCAACTTTCATTTTATCCGGTTTTTGATCACATTTTGGCGTTATTATTTTCGTAATAATCAGAAAAATAATAATCGATTATCGATGATCGATGTATATAATAATTTCGGCAAAGAACTAAAGTGATCAACATAGCTCAACAGATTAGCAAACTGACGGGGCAGTGGGCTGGTCATATCTGGCGCAGAACTGATACACGTTAAAGTAGACTTGTCCTAGAGTGGAGACCGCAAATCGGCAAAAGTTTTGTGACCAGCGACGGTATACGCAAAGTAGTGGGCGGTGATAGGAAAAGAAAAGCTGAAGATCGGGCTCAGTGGTGCGTCCAGGTGTAGATTGATACCGGCTGAGTATGATGATGATGATGATGATTTTGTGTGAAAGTGGTCAAGCGCTCACCGATATAGTATAAAAAATTATAACGATTCTATTTTAGTTAGTCGAACAATGGAATATACCTACTACTCTTCTATTCTGTGGAATATACATTACATAATATTTGTGAGCCATAAGATATAAGATTAAGGCCCAGTTTCACCCGATGTAATTATATATAACAGAAGAGTGTCGCTTCGCCTATTATATATCAACATAATAGAATAATACCCCCTAATTTAGACTTTGATAGCGGGATCTTAGATAGATTAACGCGCGCGGTGACCTTTTGACCGAAAATATGAAAATAAGCAGTCATTCAACTGGGAATATCCTCTTATTAAAGTAGTTGCGATTGCCGCGAAAAGTTCTTTAGTTTTCGTAAGAAACTGCTGTGGTTAGTAAAGCGATTTCTATTTTTCGGCAATATGCAATTTGCGTTTCGCGTGGCATTGTGCTTACTTCCTCGTCATCCAGCTGGCGGAGAAACGGGGCACCAAACCGCACCTTGTTGATAAAAAGTGAACAAGAAAAAAGTATCGTCATTTACATAGCTTAGAACCTTTGTGCCTTTTTTGTTGGCATACGTGGTGTTCCTTATGTTGAACGTATGCCTGCCGCGTGCCGTCTGCGACCACTTATTTCGTAGGGAGTTCATTTAGTGAATATAATAGTAATTATTATATTTTGTATATTGTATATGCAATCCAATATTTCGCCGTCCAGCAGGACTCGAACCCATGCCTCCTGGGTAACAGGACTAAGCGCTTTTGGATTGATATTAAAATAATTATTGCACATACACTTTTATTTACGTTAAGGCACATAATGAAGCAACTGGATAATGAAGAATGTTCTAAGTTAAAGTGCAGTAAGGGAATATATCAACCCCTCGACTAGTGGGTAAGTAAATGGGCATGGGTCAAAAGTGGCAGAGTCGGCTGCGAACACTCAACTCCTCGATTACGTGTAACGGTGCATCGCGTTCTTGCACCAAGACTATCGTACAGATAAATGAAAAGACCATTGCTAGATCTATGTCAGATCTATTTCCGAAACGTATATACATATAAAAAGACAAAAGCATTAGGTTGATATTGAAATGTTTAGAGGACCTTTTTTAATTTGATCGTGCTAAAATACACTAGGTAATAAAAAAGGAAAAAAAAAATAATGGTAAACCATCATATAATCACACGACAAAAAGTGATTTGAAAAAGTTACAGTAATGTAACAAACAATTGACATTTGGCAAGTTTATGGGAGAAATTATCACCAATAACGACTTCAACGAAAAGCATAATGTTAGAAAGGCCATATCTAATTTCGGTGGTTCCTTTATTCTTTAAGCAGATTATTATTCTGTATACTTTGTCTCGGAAATATAGAACAATAGATACGATAAAGAAAGGAGGACATTGTCGTCCTTGTCCGAAAAACTGATGTGGGTTAAGGGATATCATGTGCCAGACTGGTCGAGTGTCCTGACCCACATGGTTTTGGGATCAGAGACCAACTAGCGAATTTAATACCCTTAATAAAAGAGAACACAATAGAGCCGGCTAACCCGGCTGACGATTTCCTTTAAGCAAAGATTTAGGAGTTCAAATTTTTTCACATTCTTTTTCTTAAAAACCAGGTAAATCAAATCCCTTTTATTGTTAAAAAATTGGATGCGACCCGACCTACCCTTTCTTTTCATCTCGGATTTCACGAACAGGTAAGTGTCCAACTTTTTGCCGAATGTGAATCTTTGTGCAACTTTGCGATATTGAATCTTTAGCGAAGATGTGAAAAAGTGGAGAATTATTGTTTATTTGAACCTTTTGCAGACAAAAAAAATGAATGGATTGAACTTTTTATAAATATTCGTTTTTTAACTTCCTTTTGTAAGGCGAGTTTCGTAACCGACATTCCCAGATTCTCGATGCATTGTGTCTTCTCTAAATGATATCGCTATGGAGGGATAGCTTTTGAAATGTGCGTCTTAATGATAAAATATCAGCGGGATACCGTGCCATATTTTCACAACATTGTATTCTCATATTCTTAGGTATATATTCAAACTGCAAATATATGCCACATCTACACCTATGATTAACAATCAACAATAAATCAATACAGCATTCGTAATATTTCTCAAAGACGTCTGTGTAAAAGTGTAGAGTAACAATATACTCTCATTGCTCAAAATGAATGTGTTCAGTAACTATTCAGCCGTTACGGTTAATTATTATGTGGTGAAGTTTATTACCGTAACAATAATAAGCCATGACAATGCTTGACCGGCGTAAATAGCTCAGCGGGACGCTCGGACCTTACTAATGCTTTTTAGAAGAATTACATTGACTCATTTGTGTAAAAAATATTTGATTCTTCCTCATTTGTTCCTTTATTTATGTAAGGCATTGAAAATTAGTGAGGGTCCAGTGGCAACCGTAATGAGGTCGTTCGGGGTACTCGGTTGCAATGCAGTTGCATTAGCAGCGTGGCCGGCAGCGGTGACGGCGATGTGGTGGTGGCGGCGCGGTGGCGGCACCTCGCGAGCGGCCATAGGGCGAGCCCCGTTAGGACGAGGTGACTGACTCTACCACTGCAACCTGGTGCATTGTGCTCAAACGAGAACACAGCATTACGTGCAATCATAACAAGCGAGCCAACAAATATCCAATGTGACTTGCCTGCTCGTCGACTCTCTACGTGCTTATCCTTGAACCGTCGACTCTTTCGCTTACCTGTAACAAGGAAAAATATCATAATTTTTTAATTCAAGGAACACTTCCTTAATATTTCATACTTAGTATGTTCGGTTGTAGAATATAATTAGGTAAAAATTTGGTGGTCGTATTAACATTCAATGTCTCGGTAACCATTGAGGCCGTTCACACCTCACATAATCGCTTTATATGCTAATGCGGGTATTGTCTCTAAGTCAAAGTCGATTAAATGGTGCGCATACATTATATTATTAAAGTAGGAATTAAACCGATGTTACGAGTATTTTCTTCAGTTGGCACAGGAAATAGGTAGGGTCAACGCTCGAAATGGTGCCGTTCACAGTTGATGGTGGCCAGTAAACCTTGAGCGGTCGTCCATGAACAACACCACGAAAATTGGCAAACACTAACACAGACACACTTTTCTGTATCTTATAGGCAGTAATAAGCACACCAGTGAACATAATATAGCATTATGAAAGCTAACTCACACATCAAAGTATAAACCAGAGACTACAGAATTAAGGCAAAAAGACTATTACATCTGTGGGCTAGCTTCGTTATCTTCTTTATTTAAAAGTCCTATTTTATATAATTACTCATACATTTGTTCATATATGGACATCACCGTAATAAAAATAGATATCAAAACAAAAATATGTCAAATGATGTGATATAATAAATATCTTTAGGTGTCAGTGGGTTTTACAGTGAGTAATTTCCGGGATAATTGTCGATTCGCGAAATCCAATGGCGGGCAACGTGGTTGCGAGTTGCGATATAATAAAAATACAGACGTGTGCGTGCTCGCAAGTATTTCGGCAGTTCGTAATTCTGTATGTGTGAGAGGTGGTACAGATTAGTGTGAAGTTTAAAGCGGGCCAGTGACCGCCGAATCTTCAAGGTCTGCGCATATCGTGGTAAACAAGTGTCGACGTATATATTCCGAGTTGCCTATCTTTCTACACGTTTCACGCACCGTGACTTATATCATAACGTGGCATATTTGCCAAAAACATTCACTAGCCACATTATCAAAAATACATTTGATGTTATCGTACGCGTTACTTTCATACATTATGTTTTTTTTTACTAGCAATGTAAGTTGTACATTACTAGTAGTCTTGTTAACCCCTCTAAGTAAGCTAAATATACTTTATGGAGTGAGTTTACGTCAATAGTGTAGTAGGTGGGGGTCGAACTCACGAACTCTCAATCGCCGACTCAGGCCGACGCTTTGGCATTGGGCTCTTGCCGCTTAAAAATATTAAATTAGAAATATAATGATAATAGTTGTTGCCCATTTCCTTCTAATACCTTTAGTGCGATGATGAAGTGTAATTATGTAATAGAGTACCAAGTAGGTATTTCTTTTATATAAAGTATGCCATAAATCATTTTTGAAAGGTTTACATCATCGTTACTTTAAAAATATCCGGAATTATGCATGGTATTTCTTTGAGTACCTTTAAACGATAACGACGCAAAAAATGGTAATCATAGAAAAACCTTGAATTTAAAATTAGTCATGGCCCGCCAAAAGTTCGATACTACATGTAAATCTGCTGCCATGCTTTTTTATACATGGGAGGTCATTTGGCAAAACAACACCGATGATATCACATTATTCATGGTACAAAAAAATCGGTAATAGGAAAGATTTTAATATTTTTACATGACAAGTTTGATTTATACATATAGTCGGTCAGTCGTTGATTTAAGCATGTGGCAATACTTTAGTTAAATGTTGAAGTTGCAAAAGCTTGGCTCGAGATTTCTTTAGATACATTTAATTTAACCAGCCGCTACGCTGTTGCTACGATCTTGCTACGATGCTACGGTATTGAGGGCGCCGGTGTTTACTGGAAGAGCGGTCAGTGAGCCAGTGTAGTAGACTAGTCGAGTGGAGGTCTGTGGGAAAGGCGAGCACGACGATTTGGGGAAATGGTCCAGCGGTCATGAGGCCGCACGACACGCTACGATCCACGCGAGCCGCGATCCAATCTCACAGCTCCATTATTCGAATTTTACTTTTGTAGGTGTACACTTTATATTCAAAGAAATTAATCCCTGTTACGTTCCAGCCTATTCATTAGAGCGTAAACTGTTTTCGAAAGTACATCTCTTAAAAAATGCAAGTAGAACACCTATTCGGGTAAAAGTGAGCTAATCACAAAAACTGGCAGAATTCCAAAAAAAATTCGGTACTGTAAATTTTTATTTTCTTCCAGTTCAATGACTCGTTATCATATCTCCTCGAATTTATCGCAATATTCAATCAAATAATTAAAACAGCTAGCTGAAAGAATAACCCTAGAAAACGTTGATCACGTTGAAATAATCATTGGACACATTTTAACAATATTAAATATAACAATATTTTATTTACGTTTTTACAAAATGAAAATTACGATACTAAATTGTACTATGTGAATCATCATAACATAATAATATATCTATTATTATGTTACACTGTGTGTATGATCAAGTATGACATCATTTGACACCTTTGCAAGGTAAATTAATATTCAAAGCACTTTACGGCATATGGCGTGTGAACTATCCCTATGTAATCCTAGCTCGGTCTTTATCTTCCTGGTTCGTCGTTGAAGTGCGCGACAGGCTGCGATCGGATGTCACGCGATTTTCCGCCTGTTGCACGACAAAGTGCCGACAACGCCACACCGCTTGATGGCGTTGCCCTCTTTGAACTTTCCACTCGTTAAACTTTGATTATTGACAGAATGTTGATGCTAAGCTCGCTAGCAATTATGTAACAGGTGGGTCAAGTTATCAGCGAATCAGGTGAACATTTATTAGATCGTTCTATAAACAATTTTGTCCTGTGAAACTATTTGAACCTATGAATGTTAAATACATTTTCATTAGCCACTTAAGAATGCAAACATAAATAAAATGCAGCCTGATTGCAAATGCTCAGATGTACCGGTGCTAGAGCATTAAGGATTTCCCTACACTTCAATGACCTGCAGTAACCTAACCCAACATATCCTATATACTGGTGCATTGCCTATGTTTTCCTGCTCATTATAATTCTTACATTGTGCTGCATAGGTCTATGTAACGTAAGTACTTATACCGGTTTACGTGTTCCATAGTTAGTTCTCGTAGATAATGTCATACGCATGCGTAGCGCGTAATCAGACAGGATTCGCACGGTGATGAGTGCAATGGATGCATTAAAAAGTGCAGTGTGTGAAGGAGACAGAGTGAGTTCACTGGTATTTGATATAGTGCACGGGAGTTCTTTAACCCCTTAGCCTACCTGCGATTCTTGCGAATGAGGCAGCTCGGCCGTTGTCCCTGAATGCACCACTATCAAGCACGTATCTTTATAGGTCGCTGCTAGGCAAAGTAACGACAGCAAAATATTTGCTTATACATAGTTTTTTCCATTAATTTTATTTTACAGATCTTTTAAGTCATTGGCCTTATTATGGTGATAGATATCTTATTTGATGTGAGGTGATTACCTCTTCATCAACGTTATAAAATGTTACGAGTATTTTTTAACTCGTGTATTTTGCACTCGTATTGAGTTGAACTGGTATAGGTAACGCATGTATTTTTATGTAAATGCGATTATTTTCCTATAAACGCAATACACAAAAAATATATGCTTTACTTTGCTACGAGTTCTTGAAAAGACTTTAACGGGCTGTTTTATAGTAATTGAAATAAATATAAAATATTGCTATAAGAAACACTTGCTTAAATTCTTTTATCTAACTAGATTTTTAAGAAACTCTATAACTTAAAATGTATTTGGTTTATTAGTGCTATCAAATATCAACAAATTAATTAAGGTATTAAAATAATGCAAAAAATGTAGGTAAAATAATGTCAATGTGCATTCTTCAAAAGACATAGACTTAAAAATATTTTAGTTAGATCAAAAAATAGATAGCCAAAGAAAAATAAAATTAATATTGTTGCGGACTACGGCAAAAAGTGATGTAACCTGGGTCGAATGATGCCGATCACGTTGCACGGCTCCTGGCAGCATGTCAACTATAATCTAGGATTTTAAAGATTCTCAGCAGGTGTGCGAGCGGGCGCGGGCGAGAGCCTCTGGACTGGTTTCCGTTGTTTCGCAATAACCAGGGTTCAGTGACGCCTCCGTGATCATAATTGTCGTCAAGTCATGAGCACACCCCTTCACTTCTTTACACATGCTTCTTTAGTTAACTGAGTTTTTACTGTCAAAATTAATTGGTCGTATATATTTCTATTAAAAAAGTCTGTTTTGTGTCTATACTCAAAGTTTTAACGGGTAATGTTTGAATCCACGAGCGACCAAATAGGAAATTATGTATTATGCATGAATTGAATTTGGCGGATATTAAATGTGTATCTAGTCCATACAATCTGAAAGTGATATTGCTTTCGTTTTTGGAGTTGCCAAATTTTTACTGCATAAGTAGAATATAATATCTTACTCTCCAGCACATCTACTACTTACCTATTTTAGACGTTGCTCTAATTGCTAAGTAATTAAGACTTGTAACTTTGATGTTTCCAATCATTACTGTCTCCTGATAAGACGGCGACAGTTCCAAAGGGCAAGCAGCCCAATATTTACGGTCTAGTGACCCATAAAAGGAGATTACAAAGAAAGTAAACATCTCAAGACAATGAATTATGCATCCATAAAATAAATACTAATATTGTTTTGATATTGACCTATTTTGGGTAGAACTTTCCATATACGATAATCTATTCTACTGTCGCGTCCCGTCATGTTGAGTTTGTGGAAAGAAACAGAATAATCGAAATAGTTTCATTTATAAATTAGTATTTTCCTGTTTGTTGATGGTTCGACTCTTCTTGTGAATAATATATATTTGACATATAAAGGTGTCATTCATGAAGCTTCGACGATCGATTTCAATAAGTTTACGTTCAATCATTTTAGTATTTAGATCCACGAATATTTTTATTAGATAACATATATAAAGCGATGTGAGCCGTGAAAGCGGGCTCGCGACGCTGCCGCTGGCGGCGCGCTGCGGCGATGACCTCGGTGCGCGAGCGACGACCTAGCTTACACGCCACTACACAGCGTGCCCATGACTCCTCTACAGACCTGTCAATTATATATTATGCTATCACCGGTTATGCTACATTATACAAGTCGTTCTAATAGCTTGTATACACTTTGTTGCAGACAACTTTAGAAGACACTATTATTTTTTTTTTTGTTGTGCTCAATTTTTGTATAAAGTCTGAATACATTTTATCTAGCAATGATTGATACTTGTCTATATTGCATTTAAATTGTTTACGCTAAAACATTTATTCACGTGAAGCCAAGGTATAATCCATAATCAACTCCGATATTTATAAAATACTTCCATAGTAAGTAAAGACAATTTGAGTTGAACTTATTAACACAGATGTAAATATTTAATGATTTCTCATGGTGAACGTCCGCGTGTGCAGCCGAAGTGTGTTGTTTCGTAAGCGACCGTGGTCGATGACTCCGGCGAACATTCTCGGTTCTACGAGTGCCTACAACATCTCTCCACGTTACGTAACTGCGAGAAAGTTGACATCCGGCGACCGATCACATCGGATCAACTGAATGCAGCCTAATTAGCACCGGTGCAAGACAAAACAAACATTTTGTAATCGACCGGTTGTTGACTATAGCCTAACCGCAGCTCGTGGCTGGCAACTAACGTGGTCTTTAATATCGCTTCCCTTATTTTATATTATCGTTACTTAGCATCAAACATTCTATGAAATACAGACAGACCGATGTTAGTTTGACAAATACCATATCTAATAATTTTCAAATTAATTAATAAGTGCAATAACTTATTTCATTCTTATTTCAGAATTAAGTCACGTAAATATGAAGACCAATAATTTTATTAAACTGGAATAGTATTCAACCATTCTGGGCTTGCTGAATAACAAATAATAAAGATGGATGAACGTTCAGATAACAAGAGAGAGAGAGAGACCAAGTGTTTTCATGGTAAAAGTAATAAAATAAAACGTGTTGTTATTATATTATCACGGGCCGTCATGAAATGTCATTGTCAGAGCGTTATCAAAATCGAGGACATTTTTATATAATTCTGGGTCAATGTACCGAGCTGATGTTTTGTTATGCTTATCTCTGCGTTGCTATCGAGTGGGCTATGTATGTCACAGATAGGAACATTGTATGTAGTAACATTATTCCTTTGTGTGTACAAGTAAATCTATTTAATATCTTTAGGGTTCTTTGCACACTTAATCCGTCATCTTCGAGCTTATAACTTATCCGGATTACATTTTTAAGCTTAACAGTAGACATTTTATCTGCCTGGTTACATAAACCATGAGGGTATGCTAAGAACTCTTATTCTAAGTAATAATATGACACTATTGTCTCTACGGTACATTAATTCTGAAACTCGGAAGTGTGTGAAAGGGAAATCTGGAGTAATAAATTTATATTTTACTGTCTCTGAATTAAGCAAAAATGTTTCATTAAAACCTTTTTATAACGGCGTGATTCGTCTTTTACGTATAAAAGTTCACTTACGAGATTTATGACATTTCTAATAGTGACTTACGCATCAGCCTTCACTAAAGTGAGTGTTTTCTTAAACACATAATGTGATTTATTGGCGCCCTCTATCGCATAAGTGAGGCATTTATTTCGGCCACGTCAATCTGAACGACGACGACGGCGACGTTAAGCCGAGTGTCAATGCACTTTTAGTGAACTGACATGACTCAGTAGCTGACGACCGTGTAGCGGAACAAGCGCGTCGCCACAACTGTGCCACCGACTTATGTCAAAATAATTTATTATGGTAATTATGTATTGTAGAACATACCTACCTGCCTACGTCTTAAATGAATAGAAATAACGTTATTTTCAGCTGTTTAAAGTCTTAAATAAAGAATGAGGCCGATGTCAAACAGACAGACAGAACTAACAGACTTACCTTGTGTGCGTATGTTTCTTTATTTAAATGATATTAGTATGTTCATAAGGACAAACCTATTCAATGTAAATTAGCTGTAACACATTATCTAATTACTCATGCAATATTTGGTGGAAAATAGTAACAAAAGGTTACGTTAACTTATCATTGTTATATGAAGCTCGTTATAATACTTATAAGGAAGCAAACATTGTATGTATCGACTTTATATCTGAAATTATCTTAGGTTTATTATTATACAAAACATTAAAAAACGCACAATCTTTTTATATTATTTTCATTATGAATGTTTTAAACATTAATTACGCCCATTTCTCTACACGGAATTTTATCAAAAATTGTCATTAATCAAATAGAAGTTAAGCCTTTTTGCATTAAATCTATAATCTTATCTAGAAAGGTGAACTACCTCTAAATATTTTGGCCTTGGTGTTTTAAGTTTTAATCTTTGCATGAATTCAGTAGATATTATAGCATAGCTAATCGATACAGTTACGCGCAATTTGACTTATTCGTTTATTAAATTATATTATTTTTTGTAATAGTTTCATTAAGAAACGTACCCAGAAACTTAGTTAGGTCTTAAGGCAAAATATAAGTATGTAAATTTACACACTCATTCACTCAGTCATCAACACCTTAAAGAGAACATAGTTATTATTTCACAGTTACATCGTAATAAATAACGAGCAAAACAAAACGCGATGCCTTGTTTTATTTACGGGTTATTTACACCATAAATTGTATTGTCGCCTACGTGGCTTGCCACGGCCGTCAGAGTCAATGTATCCGAACAATGTTCACTATTATTATTTGATTATAGCTATCTACATATTGTTGCCGAAGCGAGGTATAGAAGCTCGCTAGCGAGGGTGATTGACCCACTCGCCGCAGATATTTGTACAATTGTGTTTGTAGATTCGCTTCAAGGACGCGATTTACGTCACTCCGGGCTATAAACTAGTACTATGTGATAGATACAATCAAACGAAATGTATCCTTATTTTTATACAGCTAAAGTTCGTACACGATAGAGCTGTAAGATCACGTTTAGTACGAGCGTTTTAAAGTTCGATGTCGTTTGGCTAATTTAGTTTACATGGCTAAAAATTAGAGGTCAATAATACCGGATGCTTCTTTTAGTATTAGTATTCTATTTCGTCTGAACATAAACTCATCTAAGTAAGCATCTTAGTTATTCAGAGTAGGATAAGGTTATTCAAAGTAGAGTAAACGAATCCTTAAAATGATTAGAAAATGTTGTGTAGTATGGCTAGAATACATACAGACGCAAAAGCGGTAGGCTAGAGTTGCACACAGCTGAACTAGAGGCACAAGTGTCGTCGAGGCGTCGCCGACACGACAACGTGACAACCACGCGGTCGTTAACCCCGCTCCACCCTCGCTCACCCTACAACCCTCGACATTCAAAACATTTTCAAAATAAACTTTTGCCTGACACAACTTAGGGTGAATACTTCTACATCGAGGAGGAGAATAGATAAATAGACCCAGTTTCTCTATTTCATTTGTGAGGGTTCCTTTTGTAAGTTAAGTCTGCTGCTAAGGAATATAGAAAGTTGTATTTTTTAATTCATTATATTTTTAGGACAAAGTTAATATGCCATTATATTCTACTATCAATACTATAATTAACTTTTAATCTACTCAAGCAATTGAAGCAATCACAACAAAACGTTCTCAAATGTTATTGTTGAGCAGAGGGATTTCTAAAATCTCAACTTTGATTTCTTTAAACATTTTAAATGAGTGGATTAAGCTTGGTACTTACAAAGTCATATGTAAACAAGTATAAAAAGCAAGTTAAAGACTTAAATCCGACGACTCAAAAGTCTCGCTCTAATTTTAGAAATTATTCCCAATTATAGGTTGCATGCAAACGAAACCGTGAGCAACAGCTAACAATAGATATATTTTAGATTTGAATTTCCTAATTAAGGAAATTCAAATAATTGTATTATTAATTGTATTATTGGCCACGTGGCTCGCCGCGGCCGAGCCCTTTCTTTGTTTCCCAACATAGCTAATAAAAAATACTTGACTTGATAATATGACATCACATAGTATATCTATAACTATAATATAGCGCTAGTGGGCGTGGATGGCCAAATCAGAAACTGTGAGAAATAGCGAAAAGTACTCAAAGGAGTCTCGCAGTCTCGGGCCCGGCCCTATTTGCATGAAAACTAAATTTGCATCATTGGATTTTTGAAATATCTATATTCCTAGCTTGGAATCGAACTCGTCGATTTTGAAAAAAATACACATCTGTATGTATACACCATTCGATAGTGTCGCTAATAAGGAACGAATTATGAGAAGTAATGAGATACGGCAAACTTAAGGAAAGAGCTCAAACTTAAGGGATTTTTAAATTATGAGGCAACAGATGAATATACATACATACCGGTCAAAGTCATTCACTTCTATTGTCGGGTAAATATAACAGACAGGAATTATAGTGATGGTCACTAACAGAAATGGGGACGAGTCTACAGTTATTAGGTGTACCTTTCCAAGTGTATTTGTAGGGCCCTCCGTACTTGCTGTCATCAGAAAATATACAATAACTACACTACAACATATACAATGGTTTGTGGGCGTTGTATTACGTAATACTTATATAATAAAAGTATATTGTGTTAATTTGCGTAATAGAAAAAAGATATACAATATTGATTAAAAGAATATCCTCCCGGGTACTTAATTGCAGATTATTTAAGTGGGATAAAATAAGGATAGACTTGAGAAAAATCTTTTAATTCTATCAAAATGTAAAGCCCGCAAAAGCTTACCTATTCAGGACATGTCACCCGATCCTATCGCTGCTTGCACAGGATTATTCTAGACTAGCCCATACAGTTATCGCCTAACGGCACCCGCACGTTTCCGCGTTCACACATTTAAATCTGCATTGTATATTGCTTATTAATATTTCACGCTTTTCATTCTAAAACACCTCGACAAAACTAGCGTAAAAATCGCTTTCTCCCTCGCCAAAGGTTGGCGAACAATATCGATGAATGCTTTTTCGTGTAAATCAATAACATGAGTAATAAGATTCAAAATAAACGAGGGTAGGCGACAAAAAATATGTTCATTGAACGTTTTATTACAGAGTCATTGTTTTATGGTATCTGGAATGACAACAATGTAAATGAATGAAGGGACTCGTAGACGAGGGGTATTAATTGCAGTATCATGTACACGCTAAAATGAGCTTTAAGTTTTCCGTTGCAGGATCTATCGTACATGTGCTAGGTGGTGTGAGGGATTCGCACGCACAGGCACTAGGCAGTGCCGCGGTTACGTCGAGCGGCGGGCAACGACCGCGGGAACTTGTAACTACATCCGAGAGCTTACGACTGAAACAGCGTAACTCCACACGTGAAAGGCAGCGTTACACCGTTGTGCTGCCGCGCTAACTATTACTGAGCGCTTTGAACCCGCACTCGACAGGGCACAGGCGGTCTTCGCAATACTGATACATCTTCCGCGTTTAAGGACATGACAAATTGATGATTTAAATATTACCGCCATCTCTTCATTATTAAATAGTATTCGATAGTATTACATAGTCAGTTTTATTAACGTGTTATCTTAATTAAGCAAGCTTATGTATATGGACAAATAATTATGGTCTTATTACCTAAAACATTCCTCTTTGTAATTTTTTGGACCAATAACTAAGACATCTAAAACTTTTAACACGAAAACTTATTTTTTTTTAACTTACCTGTTATGTAGAAATTGTAAACTTTACCCAACGGTATCATTAACGAAGATTCCATTATTGCATCATATTAATGTAGAGTTTTCCTGTTAAGAGTTCGATAACCCATTTATTGTTTTAGATCCATGAGGTGCATTTAAAGCAATGGTGCTATTATGCAATTGCTACGACTCGGCGTGAGGCTCAAAATAAAAAAGCATCTCGTTTAACACTGCATAGCGTCATGCGTGAAGATATCATGACGTATAAATAAACATCCGAGTTTATTACAGTTTAATCTCAATGGGCTGTGAACGCCCTTTGCCGGAAGACGTCATCGCAGAGAAAGGCCTGAGAAACTTCCCCGCGTTACGACACCGGACAGGGCGAGCCGGCCGCTGGAATTAGCGAGTGGCCGCGATGGAAATGGAAAATCGCGAAGTGCATCGGAGGGCGGGCGGCGCGCGGGGGGGTCCGGGCATTCGCGTGCACTGGCCTATATGCGGTGCGACGACACCGCCGCCCGGGAGCGATGCACTCTCCAAGTACATGCTCGTAGTACCGCGTACTACACGCACACTAACGCACACACCTATTTTTTCCTATGAGAACTCGTAAGCCCGCGAGACTGCACAAAAAGTTTACCTGAAAGGAATACTGTCAGCGCTGAAAGAGCGTGATACGCGCCAAGCAATACTGTTTACATGTACGTCTCCCGCCTTTAGTCTTAACAAAGATGTATAAACGAAACATATCACTTTCTTCCTGTATTACATGAGTCAGTACTCACTTCGACCTAGTAGCTGTAGTTATCTAATCTACGGAGTTACTCGTAACGATTGTATCGACAGTTTTTACGATATCGTGTGTGAAAGTACGTTAGAGGTGCAAACAAAGTTTTTTTTGGGGAACGCTTTGATCGGCGTAAAAAGTGCGTAATGTAGGATGACGGTTCGCTGGCGTGGCCGTAAAAGTGGAACGGATATCGGTAGCAATAAAATAGAATATGCGTAAGTGCAATGAAGCGGGGTGACCGGTGACCGTGGCGTGCACCCTCGGTAAGGCATCAGGCGAGGTTCCGGTCTGAATGTGACTGAGTCACCACTCGGCGATACACCGGCCCGCCTCCGCAGCCTTCTATGCAACTATCGTAAGCAGGAAACTGCGCTCAACTTGTGCCCTAACTACAAAACTAGAAAACCAGACCACAAACATTGTGACCTCAAATAATTATAGTCTATAAGCTACCAAAATAAAGGCGTTGGCTATCAACACGTTAGTGTTAGATTGACAACGACGATAGGATAATACATTTATTTTCAATATTTAAACATCATATTGTACATAATATGATGCTTCATTCAATATAACTTTATCTACAACACTGGTTAACAACCACATAATAACGTCATGTTATCATTATTGTGTTAACAACTAAAAAAAACATTAACTTTCACAACGAGTCTACTACTGTCTACTCCTAAATAAAATAATTGCTTAAATAATTGAAATAGTAAAACTTATTTTAGATTTATAGCTATCGTGAGTTTGAATCATGATTATAAAACACCGATAACAAGTCGACAACAAACAGTAGTGAGTATAATAGTCAGTGTTTTATAATCATAGTAAAAAGTATTTACATTACAGTCAATAATTAAATTATTTTGCGAGTTATTGCTACTACAATTATTATTACATATATTAAGAACTCAAGATCTCATTTGTAAAAAAGTTTTCTATGTAGGTAATTTCACCTAAAAATATTTCATGTTACAACGAAGGACATAGTTCATTGACCGCAAGCAGACGAATTCAAGTTCAATTGATTACAGAATACTAAAATATGTTAATTTATGGCGTATTTTATTGTTATCTTACCTGCTATTTCTGTCGCCGGCAGGACAACTTCACCTTTTGTTTCCATTATGAGAATCGCACATGAATTTATTTGAATTTTAGAAAGTTAGGTTATAACTGGCGCGCGACTGGAATCGGTTTGGCGCGAAACCCGACGGCACAGCGTGGTGTGAGCGCGTGGGGTGGCCACCGCGCATGCGCCCTCCCGACGTCAATGGACTACCCCCTTACTACCCACACACTTAAAATTAATTAATCAAAGAAATAACCTTTGACTTTTTATTTGATATTCTATTACATTGTAGGTTTTTAAAAATTTACCTTGTTACGGAAGGATTTAATAAATTAATGATAACATTGCTTCTCCAATAATAATTACGTTTAGCATTTTGCAGGTAACGGAAATAAAATCAGTACCTACATTGTGTCAAAAGATAGTGCCCTAAGAATTATCTAGATTCCGTTGTTTATAGTTAACGAGCTTTACAGATTTCTCATAGTGAAGCCAATTAAAATTAAAAACTAATTATTCCCCTGTTAATTAATTATTGTGTAGTAATTGTCTATCTACTCAATGAATTTAATAAATTACAACAAAATCATATCAAAACTCTCATTCTAAAAACAAGCTCAGTAAGACAAGTGCTAAGTGATTCCATTTTCGTTCAGAACACAAGTAGAATGAAAATGTCACTGGTGTTATACCGCGAACATCGTAAGGAAAATCTGTATGTGACGGTTCGAGCGGGTTCACGGCCGCCACCCTTCCTCCCCCACCCCTCTCCCCCGCCCAGATAGTGCTGAACAAGCTTCTTTTATTTATAGCCCACAGCTCTAGATATTTCGGCGAATGTTTAAACATTATTTTGTACACAAAGTGACGTGATTATTTTTATTATGTAACCAGTGAGTAGAATGAGCACAAATCTTATACGCAAAAAATAAAGTGTCATCTTTACTAAATGGTTCACTTTACAGAGTAGATAAACGAATGTGATAAAAAGGCTAAATCTCGGGATTGAATCAAATAAAATGTAAAAGGAGAGTTATTTTTTTATGGTGCTTATAGATTTTTGTATTGCTACAATCTCTCGAATAAACGTGGTATTTTAAAGTTAAAAAAACAATTAAATGTAACAAATTGTACCTATCGAATTAACTTGAAGTATTTCAATATAATTTAGGATTCCTTACACTATATAAGTGTTTAAAATAGTACTGAGATTACATAATATTGCTTAAACATCCTTTCGCTATAAATACTCTACGTGAAGCAATATTATGGATACATTTCACCGGCAGGATACTCAATAATTCGAAAGCAAATTCGAATTCGGGAACTGCCTCTCTTTTGACTTGGATCTTTCCAATTCACAATACTCCGATCGGTTACTTTTGATATTTCAAATTGAAAAAAATATTTATTGCAATTAGAAAGGTATCATCGAAAAAATTGCTCACGGATTTATCAATATTAAAAATTAAAAATGACGCTTCTGAATCCGAAAAAGTTTTCGAATGATTGAGAATCGGGGGGCTGTTCTTATAAGAAATGTTAAATAAGTATTTTTCTTACCATTTCATCATAAGGCAAATTAGGCAATGAATTATTTTTAAGATGAAGACTAACCAGTCAATGGCTTCAATTTGTCAATTCCTTCATTTTACAGTACAAAACCAATACAAGTAAAATAAATCGAACATACAGTATTTTAAATATTACTATGTTTTACAAATCTTGCTTATCATATGTACTTATACGTTCATATTTACCATAACAAACTAATCTCATCATTTTTCACTACCAACAAATACGCTAGAAGCGTTTAGTAGATTTTTTAAACCGAGGATTTGTCGACATGTCGTTTTGCTAGCGACATCTATGAGAAGTAGCGTGAACTACCTACTCACCGCTAGATGGCGCTTTGCGTTATACTATATTGTATACTATAAAATAAGTACGATTAAATAACTGTTATATTTTTAGCTTTAATAGTGATAATAAAAGATTACGTAGGTTAGGTACTGACTTATTATTAAATGTAGAATTTATACTGACGATGATAAAAACTAAGTTACTTAATACTTAATCAGTGCGTCAAAAGTATATAAAGGCAATACACGAAAAAAATACTGCAATTAAAATGTATTTGAAATATATTAATAATATCCAATTAACTTTACGATTTCAAGCAAAGCTATTTTCATCTTTAAAATATTTTATTGTTACTAGAACCATAAACTACCTTAATGCAACTGTTACTCTAGTTAAAGCTAATAACTCTCAAACAAGCATAATGCTAATGTCAACTCACAACTATATCCAATTACCTTAAATTAATCCAAAACGATTAGGATAGCCATTTCTATATGATTCCAGAACGATTTGTACACGGGTGGGTCGGCACAAGTGTTGGATGACCCGGAAAGTTCGGGGTAGCAGCCTGAGGTCAACGACCCCGCTCCCTCACCTACTGGGGTATTTGGAGCACGATACAGCCTGCCACATCTGGGTCAACAGCAATACTGACTCATGACGTGACCCACTACGCTTATTCATCAGCAAAGGTACGTGTCGTAAGGATTGCTCTCGCGCACTGAAGAACCATTGTGTTTCAATTGACCACTTATCTATAGAAAATAATAAGATTGTGATTACATTTTATACAAGTTTTTTTTTGTAATAAGTATTATTGTCTCAATGAAAATGTTCCCCTAAAGTAAGGTAGTTTTAGAATACACATTTTCAATTAATAATTAAAAGATTTATAATTAGAAGAATTGCTCAGAGACTAAGGAATTCTTAGACTTAGCCTTAGTCTTTATTTTCAACCGACTTCTAAAAAAGGGGAGGTTCTTATTTAGTCTGTATGTTTTGTATGTTTCTTACGCGATTACTCCGCCAATTGTGAATCGTTTCAAATAATATTTTTAATGTGTGGGTTTAGGGTCTCCACGGTTGTCCCATTATACAATTCATTGAGATCGGATGAGAATCTCCAGAGATGTGGAGATAATAAATCCCTCAAACTTCTCATTGAAAATGGACCAATTTTAATAATCCTCGAGTAAGTAAATTTTATCAAGAGCTATTGAGTGTCTCCAGAGATATGGCGATGAAAATCCCAAACTTAATATTTAAATTGAATGGCGCGGCATGTGAAGTCGATTTTTTAAGTTTTAAAATTATCTTACGGGTTCAAAGTAATTATTAATCACCACTCGAAGCTAATTTCATTAAGCGTTAACTATAATATTTACATAGTATGACCGCTTTATCGCAAGGTTCTGCATGCTTCAAGTCTGAGTACAGCGATTACTCATATTTGAATGTCCATGTTGTAAAAATCTCGGCCTATTTCCGCAAGGTCGTAGTGATATAATAACATACTTTTGTCGCTAGTTTTATAAACATAACCTTCAAGCCGACAAAAAAGAATAGTTGAGAATACATGACAAAAGTAAAACTTGAATTTGTGCTTTTGCTAACTAGAGTAAGCATACGTATGCCAAATTTCGTTCTCTGAAGACACATCTACTTGTTTTCAAAGAGCTTCTAATGAATTACTCACACAGGTTGTTTAGTATAGTGAGTCTTGAAAAGAAGGAACACACGTATCTTCTTTTCTTATGTAACCGATATGCAATTGACGTTGTTAACGCTGTGTTATGTAGTACTTACACTGACAAGAACGTTTTACGTAAGCGTTACGAACATAAATAAGTAACGATTTTATACTGTTTTTAATCACTGAAAAATTGCAAATAACGAACCTAATTGAACGAAGTAGTTTAATGAACCGAGTCATGACCTACTCGTTTTATACTGAGCAATAGTATTATGGACGTTGTTAGTTAAAAGATTGCTTATAAAAACTGAGGTATTGAACCCAATGGTCGTCGACAGTTGTAGACTCTGGTGGGTTAGTGGATTACCGGAGAAATATCACGCAGAATTAAATAAGATGGTGGCAGGGCACCGTTGCTTTATTCAGTTAAGATAATTTTTGGCTTTGTTATTTTTGGCACGCGTATTTCATTATTTAGACTTAAAATATGTTCTAAGAATATTTGAAATCAGCACAAACATCGAAGCATTGTATTGTATAATATTCGTCGTCTATATTAACTATTTTAAATGTATTTGAAAATTGTAAGCGCATTTGCGAGTGACTTTTCTATAATAAACTAAAAGAAACTATTTTGCATGTGTATTGCACACATGTAAGTAAAACTATTAATTGATGTCGATGTCGGAAAAATTGTGTTAGCTTAAAACCTTGACAACTGCATGTTGCATATATTAAGACTCGATACAAATTACAGAGCAATTTCGTTAAGCGTGTGAAACAAAGTCTGTCGAAGTATGTATGTATGTGTATGTCAAAAGTATGTAGGTATTGAGACTAACTAGTAAATAAGGCTAGGTGTTCAGAGATATGGGTATTTTCCGCTGAGTATATTACGCTCTGGACTCGAGGTCTGCCAGTAGGGACTCCATTCATCCTATTTTTCGCGGACGGCTGTAATATTGAAATAATTTAAAGTATAAACATATTCTTGTTCTTACTAATTTGAAGTGAAATATACATTTCAGCGTATATGATATTATAACTTTGGTTTTTCATATTTAAAAAGTGACACTATGATACCATGACATTAATACATTTTGCTTGACTATATTTCAATGTAACTATGAGCATAAATATAACATGCATACTAAGTTTATCTAAAATGTATACAAGTAAGTCCGTGGATTATCGTTCGTGATGGCGATCGTACCGCGCGATATGACGCGAGCGCAGATAGATTGGGGTCAGGGCGGCGCGGGCGTCGACCCGTCAGCCTCTCGCTGTGCCCCCCACCTCCCCCCATCTACTCACCCCCCCCCCTCTTAGAACACTCTGCCCCTAGTTAGTGAACCCTTAACCACCACTTTAGAATCCACACAGATAAATCATACAAGTAATTGTATACTGTTGTAATAATTTTTCTGCTTGCCATTTTTTTCTATAAAGACATTTTCTATAATAATTTATATAAGTTTGTACATTATTTATACATCCAGCAGTGGACTGATACCGGCTGATAATGATGATGATTTATATAATTTTAAAAAATATATGTATCTTTAATTTAAAAAAAATGAAAATAATTAAATTAATCACGTTAGCAGATCTTAATAGATAAGCAATAATGTAAATTAATGTCCATAAAACTAGTTTAGTTAATTTTAATATGTTATTAGTGATAAAAAGCCCATTGATACACTAAACTGTAACCGTGACTTAACAAGATAAGAATGTATTTTTAGAATGCGTTATTAATATTCGATAACGTCATTGTGATCGACCTACATAAAATATCTAAACCATGAAAAAGTAAGTTACATTACGTATAACGTTTAAATATTTTGTCAATTAATAATGTTCATTTGACAACGTCTATATATTTTGACTGTTGGAATTTCAAATAAAAAAAGCAAAGAAAAATGTTATCTATAAACCTTATAAAGTTTCATTTTTCCCTTATAAACATAAATTCTGTACAGTTTTTATTTAAATCACCTAATCTATAGCAATTAGCAAGATATTGAGCTAACCAGGGGTTATGTCTGCTAGAATGATAGTAGTGGAAGTCTCTCCACCCCAGGATAAATATGGGATCCTTTTGTTTCGCATAATTTTTTATTCCTAATTTACTTAGGCATAACGGGTTACACATAATTTTAAATGGCATAATTGTACTATCGCATAATTTCTTTTGGCATATTGTATAAACAAGCATAACTTTCAAGTAGGCCATATTGCTGCGGCCTAATTTCGATTCGTATAAAGTTATAGGGCATAATTTTTACTGGCCTAATAGCTTTAGACATAATAAATGAAGTCATAATTGAATGTATACACATATACACATATACACATATTTTATGCTGAATTATTCCAATTAAAATAAACAAAGTTTACTTAATTACATATTTATTAATTTCTAAAGAAACGACTATGGTATTATAAAAGAACATAATAAAAATAATTTATCACTTCCAAAGTCAGAATTAAGGTAAACCATGTTTAGATAAGTATGTTATGTTTAGATGTTCATCATGTTAAGAGTTGTTTGGCTCAAAAAAAAAAGTTCGTAGTTCCAAGTTTTTAAATCAATATTTATTAATATATGAACTTCTATTCCGTAGCCAAATTAACCTTTTTAAATAAAGTAAGTAATATAAAGTTATTAATACCAATAAAATGTTTGGTACTAGACTGGGACAGTAGGATCAAGTTCGGCGGGGTGGCCCCTGGGCCACTCCTAAGCCGCGATTATTTTTATTTTAAAACTCCAAGTTATTTGACCTAACGCAACCATTAAATTAACATTAGTTACCTTTTTTCGAAGTGCATCTATCTCACGGTTTTGGTTCTGCATTAGATATCAGCTCATGATTATGTTCGTAATTTGGTTAGGTAGTTATAAGTCAATATTTACACTTATTATGCGCATCTTGACGTGCTTAACACATCCAACAAACATTTTATTAATTTAATGATATTTTTCGTAAATCTACAATCTGAGCCTCGTAACTTCGTCCATAACATATGTCTATGTCCATGTATATGTCCTATTCCATTATATTAGGTATACCAGAGCAATATTTAAACAAAATCGGTCTACAAGCTAGATTAGTCGTGAAGAGATAAAAATTTTAAAAAAGTACTATTGAATAATTATGCTATAATAATATGACAAAAACAATTATGCCGAATTATAGTTATGCGTTTATTATTATTCTTTAGAATATTATACCACAAATGCATATGCTAACAGTAATTATGTCAAGAAAAATATGCCCAATTACTTTATGTATGTTTAAATATATTATGAGAAACAACATTATGCTAAAGTATATTATGACAAAAAATGTTATGCGAAACAATAGGGAACCGATAAAAACAATAGTTTAAAAGATGATGTCCCTTACACACTGACATTTTAGAAGAGATGTCCGTAACGATGTTTCTTTAACGACGTTTACTAAGTATTAACAATAAGTTGTGTAATCATTTGTAACTACTTAGTAAATTATGAAAGATTTTGATAACACATATAAAGGGGTACAACAGTTTTCTTGTATCGTTACAACATACGAGTATAACATTTCTGAGCTATAGAGACTTACGACATTGCATTAAAGTATAACATTTTATAATTAATTTAAAATATTTTATGGTGTAAATTTGACGTCTGATGTGTACTTTTATGTAAATAAGTGAGCTAACTTTACCTCCCAGCTAAGAGGGAAAACTGAACTAGTTTCCAAATTACGATTATTAAACAAAATTTGAGCATTATTGATATGTATCCTTAGGTAAACTGGAATAAGGATCTAAATATCAAATAAAAGTAATAAAATGGTTTTCCCATTAGTGTACTTTGTGATTTAAAAAAATCTACGTCAAAAATTATATTACTAGAAGCAATCGTCCGTAAGTCCACTCATCTTTTGTTTACATTTAAAAATTGTCTAACTCTACTGTTATCTATTTGACAGTAGACAAGATCAAAGCCATATTCATATTCTTCATTATGGTACGTACATAATTTCAAAGACAACCAAAAATGTGTGACTTAAAATAACATAGGTAATTAAGGTTACCTACATAGAGTGACGCTACAGGCACGGATTTAGAGTGATTTAAAACAGTTATTTTGTGTGTGGGGTGTGACCCAGTTGCGGGCTGGGTGAACGAACTCGAGGCCTTGATCGCAATACCGCGCGCTCCCCTCCCGCGCGCCGAGTCCGCGCCGAACGTCACTCGCCAGCCGCGCGCCGCACGCAACATTATTGTTTCACCAATCATTTCAATATTATTTCTATACAATTTTAAGCCTCATAAAAATAACAAATTTTATAACCACACTTCGTTCGGAGAATGACAGTGACCAATTGAATGATTTGCATCATCATGATTGATTGATATTTTTCAACGTGTCTCGATTTTTATTAGCTTTTCACTTTTATCGATCTCGACTTAGTTTACACTTATATTTATTCAGACTTACTTGTATTACAACCTGGTACTATACAAATAGTTTTAGTGTCCATGTAGTATCATGAAATAAAAAGCTTATAGCGATTTTTAAACTTTAGGAAAAATTAAATATATATACATAGGTAATATTTATTATGTTCAATATCGTTTGGTGCGATTACATTCAGTAAACCATTAAGTCGTATAAGTTATTGTTTTTAACTGTAGTAATAAAAGTAACTCAGGTGTTCAGTTGTTATGTAAACGTACGAGGACCTAATCAGCAAAAATGAAATCTAGTGACGTCTATCCCACTTGTTTATTGCACCTAGGCTTACAGGCGTGAAAGAAAGGGACGGCCATCTAAATCTAGGCGTCTACTGCGCATACAGAGCAGAGCAGAGTTGCGAAATGAGTGTTGTCGCCGTTGATATGTAGTGGAAGTGTCACGAGAGCGAAAGAGATGGTTGTATACTCAAGGCTTCGCGCGGATTATTATTAGAGTATCGGCGCTAGGTTATTCTGAGGCGACCTAGATAGCGCGCGGGGCCGTTGACCGCGGGCCCTCGGATCGCGCGCGGCCTCCAAAATAAAACGGCATTCAGCGATGGGCTCAACTTGCGAAACTCGACTCGACCATGATGCCGATCTCAGAGGCTTACTCGCTCCTCTTTGCGATTGCAAATAATGCAATCACTATCGATTGGGTAATGCATGTCTACATACTCATAGGTAGTAATATACATCTGGTCTTCTGGGTAAGTTAATTACTCGATCCGATTTCTAGATAGGATGTCAATAAAATGTAATTGCTGCAATCAGAAGCTGGAGTTATTGTTTACTATTTTAGACGTCCCCGCTTTGACATTCTTGTTGAAATTCTTAATAACAGGTGCAATAAGGTCTAAGTACGGCCCTGTATTATCCGAGTAATAAAAAAACAAGTCAAAAAACAAAAATGTTTTGAATTTGTCGCTTGAAATTAATTGAAACTTAATCGAGAAATTAACATTGTAGCATTGAAATATTTATGTCACCATCTGAAAAATGTAAACTCGCGAAAAATTCTAAATCCGGCCCTGTAGCGGGGCCGAGCTGAGTACGGGAGCGGGGAGTCGGGGGCGGCGCGGTGATTATTGGCGACGTCGAATATAGTCGGGAAGGCCGAGGGCAACGAACTCCGCTTGACCCAGATATGGCGCGGGCGAGAGGGGGGGAGTACGGGCTGCCACTACTACTCCACAAGAAAGTGAAAAGGACATTCCTTCATCCCTATTATTACTATTATCCAATATCACACAACACCGATGATCACGCGTGAACCTAACTGTCGTGGCACATAAACAATCGACGATCAGCACGTGTACGAACTGATGAACACATTCATTAATGGTTAATTAATACGATTGATTGCATTGACAAAATGCATACGTAAGGAAGACACATGAGGTTAGTGAACTGGAGTAAACAATGAGCAGGTATCACGATCAGCTGATGCTTACCTGCCAAGACCCGGCCGAGCAGGAGGTCGGAGTCGTCGGGCTGGTGGTCGCGCTGGTCGGCGTGGTTGGGGTCCGGGTGGATGCACTCTGTCACAGTCATGTCGCACGGGAGACGCATGAGCCGCGGGAGGACGCGTGCGGCCGGCGGCGGCGTTAGCGCGAATGGCGCGCGTCCGTACGCCGCCCGGCGCTTCGTAGCCGTCCTCGTAGACGCTCTACGCGCCGCCCGCCCCTAACTAACCTGTTCACCACCCTTCACATCCCTAGTACTTCCTCTAACTTTACTAAGTTTTGTCATTTACACTAATCTCAGGATAACTACTTCCAATGCTGGCCTACCATGATAAGAGTCCAATGTATTTTATGACGTTTATGACATGATTATATCTAGAATTTATTAAGCTTAGTTATTATATAGTCATAAATATTTACTTTTTTTTTTAATAAGTTTGTAGGAACACTGATTATGTTGTTTCTGAATTTAAAGAAAAGTATCATAAGTGTTTAACACCACAAAATGAGCAGTCAAGACAAACGTTTTAAACTAAAAGCCGAATCTAGATCAAAATAAAATACTTATGCTTAACGTAAGAAATTTCTCGTCGACTTTCTTATTTGCATTGACTATGAAATATGTTTCCACTATATGACAATGCCTGTTCTAATTCCTCGTAGGTAGAGCCTTCATACATCAGCTAGTAAAGTAAAACAAGCTTTAAGTCTATGGAAATTGAGTTCAATAATGAACTTTAACAAAATCTTATCATAAGCTTTTTCAATCGCATGGTATCGTAAGTGAGACTCTTTAATTTGTGATGTTTAATTCCAATACCAAATTATTAAGATAACTTCGAAAGTAAAAATATTCCAGTTTTGCAGTAAATATCACACTAACCCCAAAAATGTGAACGTGACGTCAAGCTAAACGAATTGAAAACAATTGTACAAATTAAAATTAAACAAATACCTAATTAATTCGTATAACGATAATATCATTTTGTGGGTCAAAAGTTCGTTGCCTCTCTGATCTTATTTTACCATACAATGAGTGTGTATGCAAATGTATCATTATAGGTTTCTGTAGAAAGATATGTAGGCAATAAAATATGTTACGTAATTATTCACTTATTTCAATAATATAAAACCTTGCTTCCAAAACCATGCGTTTGCATCTAGTAGGTTGCATCGGTAGACGATAGATATCTGTACATATGTCAAATTAAGGTGTAAATATTATACCTGGATATACACGTTGCTTTCTGTCAAATTGCATTTATAAAAAATATCTAAACATGTAGGTTTTGAAAAGCAAAACCCTGTTAGAGCCGTTATCACATACGCCATATACATATAATAAAGAGGATATAGTCATTTATATAATAATTCAAGTGTCGCTTAGATTGAAAAATTACACTTAGCATGTAAGGCACATGCTCACGGCCGACTATTTTGTATAAAATGAAGTCCTAAGTGTGCCTCTCCAATTTGTCTGAAATCCGTCGATAAATAACGCTACAGCAAACTTCTGCCTTTCCCCCCCTATTTTCCCTCAATGAAAAAAAAAGCGATTGACAGATATTTTTTAAAAAATCAAGGAACTCGTGTGCTAAATTTTGTCAAAATCGGTTGAATAATGCGAATTGTGGCGACAAACAACAGACATACTGACTGAAATCCAGAAAAAAGCAATTTTTGGCCAATCTCGAAACTGAGACGCTTCGCTCGCTCGATCAAAAATATTTTACAGCTTTTTATCTAATTGTCGTTAAAGATGGTCAAAACGGCGTATGCCTCAAACGAAATATATGTTCTGAATCGGAAGCATACAACACAACCCAGTGAACTGAAAACCTAAATCTAGAATTGGCGAATCAGTTGTTGAGCGAGAGTTTATAGGCCAAGGCAACCAATTATACAGCTGTAGGAGTCGAGCGTTATTACCAGCTCTAAAATATTGCGTTTTTTACTTCTCGTACGCAGAATACGTGCGAGCTTCAGCTGTGACGCGCCGTTGTAACTATTGTCTATGCTGTGGCTAACCGAGGACGTGAATTGATATGTCAGAACAGGCGGGCGGATGAATCCATTATCCATAAATACGTATTTTTTTTTTTATTAAACGGAAACAAGTTACCCAGGTCAAGGTTATAATTTTATATATAGAGTATGTTTTGAAGGCTTTTTTGGATAGGTAGGTATGACTCGACAATAATGCTTAAACTATATATCGGAGGTATAATTATGTATCAGATGATTCAGCAACCATATATAAATAAATTCATCTGCTTTAAATTAAACCAAATAGTAACATTTCAGAAGTTAAGTCATCCACAGTAAAATCATTATTTCTATGTTCTGCCTGACTTTCTACAAAAAATAGCTTACCACCATCAGGGAAAAATCTGCCGCCAAAACGTAACGATATTCTGGGAGACTTTTACTTCTGGCCGTTAGAAGTTTGACTATTCTAGGCCTAGCATGTTCACCATCTTCGTCATCATTCAACCACATCATTCCTTACCATCAGGCGAAATAGTGGTAAGCTAGCCTTTCAAATGTAAAACAAAAAAAAATTTGGTTTGACGTATTTGAGTAACATAGAAGCCGAATTTATATAGAAGTCACAGAACAGGAGATGCAGCAGTTCTTCTTTTCCCAGTATGTATGTCCAGTATGTATGAGTATGCCCAGTCCAGTTACAAGCACATGACAAACACAGTCAAACATAAAATACATCTGCTCAAGGTATTATAGCCTATTTAGCGGTATTGCATACACATGTAAAGGAAACGGAACGTCTCCGTAGCGGATCAGGAGCGCTGGCAAATTGCCGCGGCTACGGCTAGGTGTCGCCGCGCTTTCGTTAACCTGGGGCAAGTATCTGCGGCAAGCCTTATTTTGCGAGATAAACTATGTTAAACCACACAGTTAATGAAGGTCAGTTCCCACTTGTATTGTAAATAGTACAACAATCATATCCTATTCTACTTTAAAACGAGGCGTTGTTCGACATTGAAACTGAAATATTTGAAAATTGTTCACATGACGCATACTGCGTATGCCGCCTTTTATATCTGACAGGCTAGTGTTTGACCACTATCTCACCAAGTGGCAAGCGATGATATGGTCGAAGAACACGCTATATACCCAGAATAGTCTCATGGTCTCTGGTCTCTCTCGCCTTTTGTTAATTGTAGTAGAAAATATGTCATCTATCTATCTATATTATAATAAATATGAATCCCATTTTTCTTTGGTCACGCCATCAATGTCACTGCACTGCGCCTGTTACCTTGAGACATGAGGATGTTGAGTCTCACATGCCCTGTAATTTCACTGGAGACCTTGCCATTTCAACCGAAAAACATTCCTATTTCACGGCTGAAAATTAATAGGCAAAGTGGTACCGCCCCAGGCGGACTAGCAAAAGTCCTACCACTACAATAAATTGTCTGTCAGGAAAAGATTCTTATGGAAAAAAAATAAATTAAAGTACTATTTAACGTGGGCGAAGCTGCGGGTCACTGCTAGTTTTATATGAAAATGTCTTCAGACGAGATAGCGTTTACGAGCACTTAGTACAGCATAAGAAGGCAACAAAGTAATTTTACTCTGTGTAACAATGTCGGTCATATTTTAAACGTTTGTAATTACGACACGATTTCTTACTTGTTTAGTTACCTCGTTTTCTACCATTATGTTACTTAACCTTAACATCAGTTATGCATAAATATCAATTTAAATAGATTTCAGTGTAAGTACGGTTTTATATTCCTGCATTATTACATTCGAAATAAAATGCAAGAAAAATGGCTTAGAACTACAAATAATTTTATTAATTATTCGTAGGCTTAGAAATTGTAACATTTATCAAAAATTTTAATCATAAATTTCATTAAATTTAAAGTGATTGCAGCAATTCGACTTATCAAAAATTTTAATCATACATTTCCATTAAATTTAAAGTGATTGCAGCAATTCGTCTTGATAGAGCGAAGTAAAATATGCATTGTGAGGTCATAGTTCGGGTTCCCAACTACCCGGTTTCTATGTCACAAGCGGTCAGCTGCCTCCCTACACTACTTATTCCACATCTGCTACAATTTGACTAAAACACATTGAAATTCATAGAGATTTGCGATTAGACTATCTTCTTAATAGATTAATTAGACTTCTTAATAAGACTCATTCGATAACTATTTATTCGTAGGTCTACACTTAGTTTTCAACCGACTTCAAAAAAGGAGGAGGTTCTTATTCAACCTTTTTTTGTATGTTCATTACCTCAAAACTCCTCATTTATTAACCGATTCGGAAAACTCTTTTTTTTGTGAGTGTTTTACGTTTGGTACCATTGTAATTTATTTATAAAAAATACTAGAGAATTAGAGAATATAGTATATTACGATACGTGTGACTTAAGTAGTCGATTATTATTGCACGGCGTTAACTTTACGCCATGCAATAATAGACAATTCGCCAAGCCTAGACAAAATCGCCTCAACATCACTCAAAACCTAAGAATAATTGTATATTGAAAAATATATTTCTCACAGAAAGATCGCAAAAGAAATATCATTAATGTAAAAGATAATTATATAGTTTTTAATGGCCATAGAATACACTCATGAAAGCAAGTAAAAAAAATGCATCGTGAGGTCATTCCCAGTTCTCTGCATCGGGAGCAACATGAGGTCGCGCTGACGTCATGAGCGGTCGACCACCTCCCCCGACTACCTTCGCTCCACATCTATGCTTATTTGAGATATCTACCACTGTTACTAATAATAAAACTGGCCAAGTGCGAGTCAGACTTTTGTCTCGCACACGGAGGGTACCGAACCGCAGTATAATAATATATAATTAATGTATAATTTTATATTATATTACCGTGTCAATACCCAACATGCTTATTTACTACAACGCCATCTAACGAATATCTAACGAACTTCTAACACCAACTAAGTGAACGTTAACACAAAGGTAGGTAATTGATATTATTTATTAATAAGTTAAGCGACCGTTCATAGACGGCGCTAGAGTAAAAACACGATTTTTGTATGGGGACCCCCTTTTATTTTTAATTTTGTTCTGTTTTTAGTATATGTTGTTATAGCGGCAACAGAAACACATCATCTGTGAAAATTTCAATCGTCTAACTATCACAGTTCATGAGATACAGCCTGGTGACAGACAGACAGACGGACAGCGGAGTCTCAGTAATAGGGTTCCGTTGGTACCCTTTGGGTTTGGAACCCTAAAAAGGATCTGTACTATTTTCATTTTCAATTTATTACTGTTGATTTACTATATTTTTTATTTATAACATTTTTTTTGTTATAGCATTTTATGTATCATCAGTTTAATAGCATAATATGTTTTTAAGTTGTATATAATATGTATTATTTGTAAATATTTGATGAAAATGAAATGTTTCTGTGTCATTATTGGATCAGGATGTTTGTAGTATTTAAGTTAGGAATAAATATGACGATAACTTTAACCCCCAACAATTATTAACCAAAAAAAATACATACATAAGAAGAATGTGTTCGTGAACGAAGTCGCGGGTATCAGTCAGTAGATTAATGAAATAAAGGGAGTCCCGTTGGCGTAAAGGATAATAGACATAAGTATATCGTCATAATGTTACGGTGTTCCGGCAGCTCACAGCCCTTGAGTGTCAAACTCTTCTAGGCCTAGCGTGTTTACCATCTACGACTACGTCATCACCAGGCGAGGTAGTGGTTAAATAAGATTTCGTAATAGCATTATTTATCATAGGTACCATATATCATAACATTCTCACACCAGGAATCACTAAAAATTAACTACTGGTAAAGTAAACATCTAAGTTATTTTAAACAAAGCTGCAAAGTGCGAGTCTGACTTACAATCTTTGCATAGCATAAAAACGTCGAACAAAGTCGTTCCCGCCGTCTGTACGCTTAGATCTTTTAAACTACGCAACGAATTTTAATGCAGTTTTCAGCAATAGATAGAGTGATTCAAGAGGAAGGGTTATAACCAGGATTAAAAGCGGGAAAAGCAGCGGGCCGCAGCTAGTATGTTATAAGATAGAGAAAACATTTATTTAATGTGACGTTAGTAAACTGCAATACAATACACTTCGAAGACGCAATACATTACAATTTCAAAGCATTTTATTTCTCTAAGCATCCACTAACGGATCTTTACAGCCGTAAAGTACTATTTCCCTTCTTACAGCACATCTACGTAAGGTACCAATCATACAATTAACTGGCCAGCAACAGACTTAGAACCGGCTAGGTTCTTGACCCCACCGTGGAAAGTGGACCATAATGACACCACCACTTTCATTTTCGCACAACTCTCACCGCGCGTTGAGATCGAAAGTGTACCACTTTTGTTGGTGCGTGCGCGCACCCCCCCCCCTCGATCTGACTTTCCTACGACAACGCTGGACGCGCTTTCTTCTGACAGAGCCGATGCCGCGAATGCCACTTGTGCAATTCGCTTTCTAATTGCATTGTGATCGCAGTGTGACTGATGACTGCTAAACATCATCTCACTGACCCACTTTTCTATGAAAATATATCGCTTCAAAGATTGATGTAGTCTATTTATATGTCTGCCATTCGTCACAGTAACGAGAAAGTGGCTTTAACTCTAAATATAGCCGCAGGTTTCATTTGTATTGTTAATAACTTTAAGCTTACACTTTTTCTTGGTGATTAAGATGATATTTCTTTTTAAAATTATTACTACTTATATTACTCTTTGCGTATAGCAAAAAAAAAACATCACAAAAATATGATTTAACTAATGGAATAGCATTTATTTATTATTAAGTCAATTGGCTTTAGCCTTAATTATATAGATAAGATATCCTAACTAAAGTCTTAAATGATTTACTCTTTGGAATTACTTGTATAATATGTGCCATATAGATTGGCACAAAAGTGCATCGACCTCTCGTCAGCCGCTAAGCAAAAATGAGTGTAACTTAAAATTTTGCCAAAATCAAAAGCAAAAATATCTATTTATCATTGATGTTTATTACAATTCTACATATTACTAGAACACATTTGCTATATTTCATGTCGTATTTTCATGATATCGATATTTATTATCCGTTTTTATTGTAAAAAGGGATTTTAACGCGCTAAGACTGTTCTATGTTATACATGTCGTTTTTTTTGTGATTATTAACGAACATCTTTTTTGTAATTTTTCTACTTTAAATTTAATAAAATAACCATTGCAACAGCTTTTATAATACTTACGAAACTACTTCCTGAAATTATACAAAACGCGAGTTATGTCACTTTACCTGGACCATTTTTTTACGTCAGGCAACAGAGATGCGTCACCCTTGGCAATAATAAGTAAATTTATTTTATAAATTAATTTCGGCAAGAATTAAGTGATGGCAATTATATATAAATATACCAACAATATTAAATAAAATATATGAAATATATTTTATTTATTTATTTTCCAACACACATTAATCTTTCATTAAATCCAATATATTAATGCAGACTCCAACTCAAACAAATATGTATACATGTTTCAGAAAAAACACTTTGAATGTTATAGTGGCACATAAAAATTAGAACACACCGCTAAATAAAAAGAAAACCTAGTTATAATCACAGTCATAAAAGGTTTGTCAGCGCTGCTAGACCACTGAAAGGTCAACTCACTTTAGTGCCAATCTATATGGCCCATATTATAGACACAGATAGTTGTAGTTTTAATAAAAATTCGACGCCCGCAATAATTTTATATTACCTCAATTATTAGTAAGAAACAGAAACGGCAAAGTAAACCTACGATAAATTAGATAATTATAATTAACTTTAAGAAATTCACAGAAGAGGAATTCATAGTATTATTGCTACTAGTAAAACCAAAGGTTATATAATATTCATAATTGATCACGCAACTGTAAAAGTGTAATTACGTATTTATAATAAAATTACAAATAAAAAGTTCAGACGCTGTCAATATAATATAACATGTTTAGTTGTCTCGAACAAACTTATACCCTTTAAATGGGCAAATTTTCAATAAGTGTTAGCTCACACCGCGACGTGACGCGACCAGACGATGCTTCTGGTTTCGCACGGCGCAGCGGGAAGCCGCGTGATAGAAAACTGAACTTTATTACCTACACAATAAAACACATTTTATTGAGAAAATTCGGCCGTACCGCACGTCTCGCTGCGTCGAGCTGCAACGCGCAGCGCAGCGCGGCGCAGTCTGAAGCCGCCGAATTAACTCAATAAAATGTATATCTTTTTGTGTAGTAAATAAAGTTTTTTGTATCACTTTCTTAATAGGTGGGCGCCGCGTCGCGTCCCGTCGCGGTCTGAACTGACCCTTAGATATTTTGTATGTGTGCAGACTTATAGTTAAGTTCATCTGTAATTTAATTAAACAATATATATCTGTATTTCAAAACTGTCGAACTAATATGCAACGGAATTAAGGCGGCAATAGCCCAATGGATAGGGTGTCGGACTGGCGATCGAGAGGTCGTGAGTTCGATCCCCACCCCGCCCATTGCACTATTGACGTGAACCCACTTCAGACACAAGCATATTTAGCTTAGTTGGAGGGGTTAACAAGAATACTAGTAATGTGCAACCCACATTGCGAGTAATCTTTATAAAAAAAAAATAAAAAAATATAGCATTAAAGATAATATTTTCAAAAGTAAATATTTGTTCGTCTGTCTATATTTCCTCACTCTCACTCACGAAAATAAAAAATAATGTAGATTTTTTCTCAATATTTATTATAACTTGTGGCTCTATGAGCTGCAGACCTCGCAACTCAGTCTATGCATAACATTAAACTGAATCCACTTTCACCGGGCACCTTTGAAACAAAATCCTTAAAACAGTAACACAAAATTCAAAATTTAAACCACCCCCGACTGAATTTTGTGTAATCTGTTCATTGAAATCATTCCAATGAGCCCAAACACGATATTGATAACACATATTAAAGTTGATTTCTTTACGACATTAACCAGAAAAAGCTCATAGTCTTGAAACGGCTGAACGGATTTTCATGGATTAAAGCTATGAGCACTCTCAATTAAAACAACTATAAAAATAAATAAACTGGCCAAGTGCAAGTCGGACTCGCAATCGTAGGGTTCCGTACCACACTACAATATTTTATAAGATCGAGCAAAAATACCACTATCATTTTTCGCCAGCAAAAAATCATAATTAATCAACAATTTATTTCTTATAACGCCATCTAACGTCTAACAAAGGTGTTACGGATCGACATTTCAATATAACGCCATCTATGGGACTTTTACCTAACTAAGCGTTCATAGATGGCGTGAAAAATGCCGAAAAAAACACGTTTCTTGTATGGGGACCCTCTATAATTTTTAACTTTATTCTGTTTTTAGTATTTGTTGTTATAGCAGCAACAGAAGTACATCATCTGTGAACATTTCAACTGTCTAACTATCACGGTTCATGAGATACAGCCTGGTGACAGACGGACAGACAGACAGACAGACAGACAGACAGACAGACGGACAGCGGAGTCTTATTAAAAGGGTCCCGTTTTACCCTTTGGGTACGGAACCCAAAAAACTAGATCAAAATCGTTTAATCCATCCATCGTTTGGGCGCTACGATGCCTCAGACAGACACACAGATACTCACGTTAAACTTATAACACCCCTACCTTTTTGCGTGGAGGGTTAAAAAAAATACCCCCAGCCCCTTCAAATTCATGGGATGAAGATGTTCGAACAAAAAATTGCGCTAATAAGAGTAACAAAAATGTTTTTAAGAAATTGCCATAATATTTTTTTTTTCATTTTCTTGCCTGGTTTTCACATCTTTGCAATTTTAATAAAATTACAAAAACTGAATCAATAAAATAATTCCAGGTGATTATCCAACCTACTCACAAAATTTCACGAGATCAGTTAAGAAATGCGACCATATCACGTTCGTAATACGGTTGAATTTCGTAATACGAAATTCAAATTTCGTTTCACCGTGGATTCCGCTGTCGAGATAGCTTATAGAATAGCCTAGCTAGCTGTAAAGGAAAACAGACATCCGGATATCCATTGGACATACGAAAACATGCTTCACTTGGTCAATTTTTTTAAGCATCTCAACAACATGCCTATGACGTATACATACGAGTACTTATATAACATGTACAAATATACATGCACTACAAAAAGGACAAATTAATATAAAAATAAAATATTAACTATGACTAAAAATAAAAAAAAATCAAATACAAACTACATGCACTTATCAAATATATCTACTCCCATTTAGAAGTCGGTTACACATTGAATTGAATGTCCCAACACAAACTGCTATAATACCCACTGAGTTGTTGCTCAATCGTAGACCTACGCCCCTAAACGGGTCACCTCATTCAATGCAAATGATCTATTTTTCTTCCTGCCATCAACACTCGTGCATATGCATTGTTCTCCACGCAGGAAGTCACTTGAACTGTACTACATACGGCTTTTGTCAGGCCTAACGGGACATAGTGGTTAACCAGAGCCGTGGAAACAGTTTTATTAATAACAATTTTTTAAGGATTGCTGATTTTTTTAATTTTTTTTATGAGAACTAACATGATTATTATTTACTAACGTTGTTAAATGTCTGTCGCATTTAATCATTGAGTGTTTCTGTATTCAACAACTTTCAAACAAATTCAAAGCAGTACAAAACGTTTCTACGATTACGATTTCTTTTGTTCTGGATACAAGTGATATAACTATAAATCGTCTTTAAATACGGAATACTCTAAAACAACATAATTAAGAACACGGCATTACCCACCCTGCAGTAGTGCATAGGCCGTTGGCCCTATACTCCTAATGGTTGTTTGATTGTGCATTATTTAAATTTCACATAATGTTACAAACGCGAGGTTTAGATACTTTTTGCGTATGAATTTACTCCTCCTAGGCAATGAAGTGAAGACATGTCGCGAAGAGGATCTGGGTTAGGAGAACGTACTTTGTGGGGTCTGTGAGTGTGTCAGTATAACTATGTCAAAACGTAAAGAGAGCGCACTGAAACGTTTTCAAGCGAGCAGCCTTCTCTTTGTTTTATTATCAACCAAGCAAAATTGCAAAGCGTTTTATGTGCCGTGTCGTGTGTTCAGTAGTTTCATGGTTGTTTCATAACGCCGTGCGTAGTGTAAACTATTTATAATAGGGCCAATCGAGAAGGTCACTTTGCATGTACTGTTTTTAGACTTTGTAGGCGTAGTGCGATAAGATTTATAAAGAAGTAAACAATGAAGGCCCTGCTGACCCATCGTATTTTAACCTTGTATAAAAGGAACGTTGAACATATTGTGTAAAAAAATAAAAAATAACCTCTTGAACTGAAAGTAAGCCAGATGCATTGCCTGGTGGTGGCAGGGCAGTACCAGTTGTTGACCTCGGATCCAATACGCTCGTGAATGCATATGCAAGTTTTTTTACTTTACTTTTACAGGGGTTGGTTCAGCTTAAGTAAAACAGAATCTTTCAGTGAGTACACTCAAATCAACACTTATAAAGTCAGCCCCAAATAAAAAGTAAAAATTGTCATAATTTAGTCAGCCAACTGACTTATTTTCCGACCTAGTAGGCTTACATAAAAAATATGCTAAAGAAATAAGTAGAGATAGTAGCGTAAGCATCCAACCAGGTTTGATGCTATCGCATCTAACTAAGCCAGATAGCTGTATCCTGATATAAATGTCGCGTCCTCATGCAACGCATAAACGATTTTCCCTCAATGCATACTAAAAGTAAGAGGCTTTGGTGCACGCAGCCTTGATCGCGCTGAATTGGCAATATCCTGGAGCTAGAGAAGCACGATTGGCGAAACCTTGCGACCCGCAAAACTCGGGCGATGAACTCCACAAGGCCGGCTCGCTGCCGCTTTCTTTGTTCGCCTGTCGCAACTCTGGGCTCACTTCAGGGGCCTACTATTGACCGTTGCTGGCGATGCTAAAAAATTGAGACATTACATATATTTAATTCTGTTATTTGTATATATGTATTTGAATTGGTAAATGTTAAACAATGTCTGATACCACGATATTATTTTTATTGAGCACCACCGTCCATTCTTTGTTATAATTCTGTTCATCCTAAGGTAGCCTGGAATAGATTACTTTAAGCGATAAGACCGCCGATTGTATTACCTAAATATTTCTGTATTACTTATGTTTTGTACATTCTTGGTACTCAATAAAAAGTTATTGTATTGTATTGTACATATCCGTGTAAAGAGACGTTATGATATTATTATTTAATAAATCAAAAAGGCTTCATCATTTTAAATTGCAAAAATATTTTCAATTATATACTTTTTCTTGTTTGAAAACTCTTCAAGGTAAACCTCTACCGATCCTCTACCGATATAGCTAAAATTTTTCGCAAGGATAGACAGTATAGTAAATTAGGTCTCAGGATAGTTAACGCAGAAAAAAAAGAAAAAACAGAGGATATCAAAATTATGTAAGACGCTTATGTATGTAGTTGAGGATGGTTGTATGCTAGACCTAGGATGGAAACTGGTTCTCAAGACAGCTGCCAGAACACATAAAATGTTTTTGTGATAGATTTTTCAATATAAAGGTAGTAGCTGACCAGGCGGACACTACAGTGTCCTACCATCATCCATGGTCGTTACTAGATTGATACAAGCTTGCCCAACACCTGCCAGCTTACTAAGCCGGGGTGTTTCTTAACGATGTCTTACCTTGCTAAAGGTCTACTGACTGCAAACAAATGCGAACATATATTTTTTTATTGATACAAAATTAATTAGTTTACGGCGGGATATGATCCCCCTTACCTCTGGTGTCAAAGCCGACCATTCTCACAATGCCCTCAAAATTATGAAAAAAAATCTATTAAATACAATCTCATATCAAATATTTTTCTTCTACCTGGTGCGTCTCATTACAAAACTTAATTTCTTTCCTTGTCAAAAAAGTCGAAGTCAAATGTAATTGTTTTGTGCAATTTACACACTTCAATTTCGTTTTGCTTTGACTTTTACTTCTTTTAGAATAGATCACCATCATCCAATAGTAGTGCCCTAGCCTCGGATCATTTTATTAAGCCTTCACTCATCTGAATTACAATCGCTCGTAAACGCACTCCGAGCGTAATACTGTGGCCTCATTTATTAATAAATCCTTGTTATTGTTGTGGTTGTTACTTCAGGAAATTCCCGTGATAAATAGCTCTACTACTACTACTACTTGAGGTACACACAGAAAATATGTCTATTCTGTTTTTACGTCTTTGTACAAAACAGCATCTGATATTTCTAATATTATAATAATTACCTGAAAGGTATTTTGGATTATTTTTGGTCAATATTTTAAAAGGAATTAACAAAACGTTTTCTTATTTATATAACTTAGTAAATATGGATGGGGATGAGAAAAGATACCGCCATTCTGTCTGCGAAACTGGATACGTCATATTCACGCATTTTAATATAGTACTTTAATTATATTTTTCTGTTAAAATTAATTTGTATTATGAATAAGTAACTTATCATAATATACTAAGCATAACTTTAGTGAGTTTTACAAGACCAATACACGCTGAAACTATCCGTTCTGATCTACATTACTATTCAAGCCATGGATCCAGGCGATTGAACTCACACAAAAAGTATGTCAGTGAAAATACTCTGAAAAGTTATATAAACAATGCATACTTAATATGTACGTAAGTACGTGTGTTTACGTAAGCTGGCCTATTCAATCACAGTTATCGTTCGGTGGTTATGTTACTTAATCTATTTTTCTGATGAATCTATGAATTCAGTATAAAAGTTTTCTAAAATATAGCTAACTTTGTAGTTTGTATTCTGAAGTTATTTATTATATCTGATAATTTGCATTAATGATGAGGTATAGTCATTATAATTATTATGTCATAATCAGCCTACATAAATATAATAAAGTAAAAATAAATGTTTTGACTAAGGTGTAGAGCTTATGAAGTTAGTTATTGTTCAGTAGGGCATGCAGAATTAGAAGCTGGGCTCTACATGAGATCTGATAAAGAAGAATCAGTTAGGCCATTCAACATATGTTGCAGTTCTTGTAGCGATTCTGCTACAATGACGATGTCGTCTGCAAATCGCAAGTGTGAGAGGTATCCTTTACAGTCCAGTGTATTGAACATATTCTCCAATGCATTTGTGATCAACTTAGGGGATATAACATCCCCTTGTCTCACACCACGATGCGTGGGGATGGATTCTTCAGACTACTGGTTCTGGACTTGGGTGGTCATAGTGGCGGCATGGTAAAGACTAATTGACTTGGCACCGCTACAGATATTGCAGTACAAACCAGATATCGATAGATTCGAAGGCTTTCTTATTAAATAGTCCACAAACGCTAACCATAAAGGGGCTATTGTATTCACAGGTCTTCTGTATAATCTGCCGCACTGTGTGAATGTGGTCTATAGTACCGTATCCCCCTCCACACCCGGCCTGTTCCGATCAGATTTACACTTTAGACACACGATTTTGCTCAATTGCTCCTTCAATAGATCGAGAGTTCGAGCAGTGGTAGTCACGTCGTACCAGTTTGCTAATCTTCTTGTTTAGAACATGCCTTTCTGACGAAGTGACTAATGGATCATCGCATAATTCACATACACTGATATATATTACAGTGACGATGTCAATTTACGGATAGCTATTTCCAATTAAATATTTTAGCTAATATATATATATATAATATATATATATATATATATATAATAGCTATTTTAAATTATTTATTATTTTTTTAATGTATTTATTTACCTTAATTAAAACGGCACAAGAACCAATTTCATGATCTAAACATGCTTAATACTAGACATGGAGCAAACCGTGATTCAATTAATAAATCCTTTTTTTCAAAATGTTATATGTAAAAAATTTAAAACGCTAATATTTAGTGATATTGATAAAAATGACGTTAATCATTTTTATGTGCTTGTTGCGTAGATGCTACAGGTGAGAGCTACGACAAAGAATTATCGTAGCGCTACGAAAGTTAGCGGTTAGCTTAAAAACCCCAAAAAATCATAAATACTATAATTAAATAACCTACTGATTTCATAGAATTCATAAAATGTATGAAATATTTTTCTCATTAAAATTTTATATTCTTATGTAGCTGACAATTTCCCAGAAGCACTACTAATTTAAAATTATACTTATAGGTATTTATTAATAATTATAACGTAGTTATCTGCTAAGAAAGGATTTTCTTGAAGAAGGTAACGTATTTATTATAAGTGTTCCATACCCAGAGCGTGACAATGGGTCCTTTTACTGAGACTATCGTCTACTCGCACTCGTAGGGTTCTACGGAACCCGAGAGTCCGACTTGCACTTGGCCAGTTTTCATTTTTTGGCCAGTGGAATTTCGAAAAAGCCTGAGACACGTATTTACTTATTTATTTACAGAAGTACTTTTGTGAAATTTCGATTAAAATAGACTATCTAATCTTGTTTCTCCATACAAACTTTGAACCCCCGTTTCATCCTCTTAAAGGGTGAATTCTAGATAATTCTCTTCTAGTGGATACTTGCGTCGTAATAACTATCTGCATGCCAAATATCAGCGCAATCCGCAATCAAGTGGATTGAGCTGTATGTTGATAGATTAGTCAGTCAGTACGTTTGCCTTTAATATATGAAGAAGAAGATTGCACTGTGGTACGAAATCTTACGTGTGCGAGTCCGACTTGCACTTGACCATTTTATTTTAATTATTAATAATTTACTTTCTACAGTTCAACCATGCAGTTTAATTTCTATGTATATACTTGTATATTATATTGTATATAGATAACTATCACGATATCTAATAAGCTTACCGTAATTTTCAATAACTTTTTAGTTACATTATTAGCTTGTATTCAATTCCCTAATAATATAAACAAAGTGGTTCTCAATTAAAGGAATGTAATGAGAATGTCTCACAGCTTGGTATGTCGTGTGATCGGGCACAAATAAAGGCCATGCATTTACATTTGCCAGAGCGTTGTTTCGCAGTTATCGTAATAGGTTTCATGGCCAAGTTGCAAAAAGAAGGCGCGTGCGTTGTCGACTCGCGCTTTGTCGCTGTCACAGAATAAAACAGAGTTTCAGGTTAGAGCACGAATCCCAAGCTTTTTGTTGGTAATCAGTAATAATTTTAATATAATTAAATTTCGTTTATTTAACAATACTTACATACTCGTACAAAAAGTTCATCATGAACTTTTTCTGACGTTGTTAATAAATATACCTGATTTTATTACAATTATTAAGTGAGTCACAGCTTAGTAATTTGTAAAGAGTAATTTGCAAGCAGGGCAAAAATATTATAAATTGTGATAAGGTTGCTCTAATTAAAATGTCAAAAATAGCTGCACATTATGATGTTAACCGTAATGTAAAGCAGGCTTTTGCCACCAGCCTTAAAAGCTTTTACGAACAAAATTAATATATGATGCATTATTCAAACAACCTGTTATTTTAGTATTATGAAGTAGTCTGTACTTTATCGCAGATTAATGAGGAGTTACCCCCGGGGGGCAGTGCGGCGAGGGGCCACTTTCACCCGGCGAGGCTGCGCGGGCGTCGACCTCCCGTGTCCTACTCCGCTGACCCACTGTACCTCCGAAACTACTCACTTTCATTTCTGAGTATCATTAGGCTCGAGGATGCGACTAGCGTCTTACACCATTATTGAGAAACTTATGTATTGCGCTTGTTTTTTTTTCGAGCTTTTTGTTCGTCAACTAGCACAGTAAATGAGATATTTTACACAAAGTTCTAAATGTCACTGTTATGAACGCTTTAATTATGTATATACATAGATGACATTTGAAGCAAATATACCTTCTTCGATCTACAGCTTCTTCAGCTAGCGCTAATGACTTATTTGATAGTTGATTAATAATACACTTTCCACTCTAAATATATTTAAAAAATGCTTACGTAAATGATAAAAATATGCCACATAAGACTTAACTCTTGAATAGTTCAATCAGTATACAAATATCACACTGTAAAATACTAATATGTTGTTAGTTTCAGTAGCTTTATCCTTAATTCCGCAATTATTTACTTTTAATAGATTTTTCTTAACTAAGAATGTTAAAATAAACTGCCTGAGAGTCTAGATTCTTCCGCCATGAACAATAAGTGCCAAATGCGGTCATCACAGGTATAAGCTTTCGTGACAGTGCACCAGTGATAGCACGACGGGTAGAGAGTTGCCGTTGCGTAAGACTTGTTATTCGAGACTTCGAGAGTGAAAGTGGTAGACGCTGTCTCCATACAAATGAGCAGTCGAGTGCGTTGACAGCACCCAGCAATTGTCTGCTAATCTGTGACCATTAACTATTAAGTCATCGTGTTAATGCAGTGGTTATATCAACTCGCAGATGATCTGTGCCCTTAAGTGAGCACTGCTAAGTGTCACGTTACTTTCTTGCTTACGTAAGTTCCCTAACGTTGTATTTAGAATGAATATGCTGGGTATTCATTAGAAGTTTAACTGACTTAAAAATATATTACGTCGTATATGGTAATATAGGGAAAACTATCTAATTGACCTTGTAATTTATTCTTATAATTTGTTCTAGTTACTTAATGTAATCTTTATTTTCCTTCCCGCAAATTTATCTACAATGTTCCATTGAAAGCTCTTATTTCCATACATTCTCGCGTTATCCTCAACAAACAGTTAAAATACAGTATCTCACGTTCAGAAATAGGGCAATTTCGAAATATATGAGGCGAACAATAAGGTTTCAAATTGCGCGCCAACTGATCATTCGTGAATTTCCGTCAGTGCTCGTGTTACTGAGCCAGAGTCTCGTAGCTGAGGCAAAGTGTATGCCATAGTATCTATGAGGCGACCTCGAGCGGCTCGGGGCAACGAACGCTGACTAGGCCGAATGTATTACAAAGTCCGACTCGGCCGCTCCCTGCCTTTGAGATCCTAACCAGTATCATTTATTCTGTGGCCCTAGGTTCGCCTCTTACCGTGCTCAGTACCTATAACCTATGTCTAATGATGTACTTCAAGGTAAAGCAGCCTGCACTAGCTCTCTGACTAATTGCACACTTATAAAATCTAAAGCTTATTAACAACAAATAAAAATCTGATTCTCAACCCCCTTAGATAAAATAATCTTTCTTACAACACATTGCCAAAAATAATCATCAAAAATTGGGTCGAAATTGAAACCTGTAGATTGTTTCTTAATAACTCTCGTATCTTCCATGCCTACTAATAGATTCAGGCCGAGGCTACATTAATCCGCGATACGCGAAGTGAGACAATGTGACCTAAATAGAAAACTTATTGAAAGTGCGGCAGTCATTGTGCATATTTATAAAGGTATAACATTTTATACCTACAAGCTTATACATACTCTTCTTTTATTATTATATACCGAAACCAAACATGCAATTTTCGAAATCATATTCTTATAGTTAAAGTTACCGTCTATGGCTTCTAACATTTACCTACTAGTACTAACACTGTACCGATAAAATAGTAAGTTGTTAAAAGTATCAACTTACTTGTAAATCACTATATTATACCTGTGCAAAGTTACAGCCAAATCGGTACAGCCGTCACACCATACAGATTTCCCAAACAAACGAAAAAACCAACCTGACTTTTACATTTGTAATATTCGTGTTAAATTAGATTTAATAAATTAAATAGATACAAGTTGAAAAGGCTCAAAAACAACGAAATTTAACATAAACAACGTGTCATATTTTGGATACTGAATTAAATCGAAAGCTGCCTACGAATCGCACTACAAATACAACCTTAAAACCTGTACACAAGTTACAAAATAAATATTGCAGCTCGCTTTAAAATTGGAATGGAAACGAAACGGCCCGCGGACTCTCATAAATTGCTACACAATGTAGCCCCGGCCTAATTCCTTACCTACCCGGAAAATCGGTCAAGTGGGTACAATCTACACCTTGTTGACGACAAATTAAAAAGCGTCTTCGTGAGCGTCCCGATGGCTGAGCTAAATATTTTTGTTTGTTTCATTTAAAAAAGAAAATTGTATTTTCCCATACAAGAAGCGTTTTTTTTCAGGCGTTTTATACTCGATCTTACAAACCGTAATAGATAGACACTTGAAATTTGCTTGTAGTGTGTATTACAATAGTTGCTTTAACATCAAATAAAAAATAAACTAAATTAAAAATTGAAGGGTGTTCCCAACTTCCAATACAAAAAACCTTTTTTATTTTGCAAATGTTATTCTATTAAAACGCTACGTGTGCGACTCGCAGTCCAACTCGCAGACTTGGCCGGTTTATTATGATTTTCACTGTCTTCAAAAATAACACAGCACACATTTTACTCTAAAGTAATGCAGAAAATGGTTTAATCGCTACATATTTTAATTTTTTTACATATTTTATTTAGCAATAAAAAGATCACTAGTTGAATAAAGGATTGTTATCACTACGTCACAACAATGAAATTTTATAACAAATATCATAGATATCATGTCATATCGTACCTATCGCTTACACTTAGATATAATTGTTATAATGAAAATTAATGATTCATCTGCACCACTATACCAACCAAGCAAAAATTAACTTAGTCATAAAAAAATAAAACCCTGTGCTGTTAAATGACCTAATTCGTCACAAGAACTGGGGCGTGTGAGGTCTCACAACCGATGACTCGGTAACCCAGCATATGAATAGTCATTGTACCATAAACATATTTATTTTTGAAAACATAGGCAACTAGCTGTGCCCACGGCTTCGCCTGCGTTAAAAAGTATCCTATAGCCTAATCCATAATACTGGCTAACCCTGTGCAAAATTTCAGCTAAATCGGTCCAGTCTTTTGACCGTGAAGAAGTCCCAAACAAAAAAAAATACAAACTGACTTTCGCGTTTATAATATTGGTGTTGATATACAATTGTTTCAATATGTATTTACAGAACGACCGGTTAATTACTACAGACACATAATATAAAACTGGTTGTTCGTTGTAAACGGGTACAATGGTTTTACTTTCAAGTAGAGGACCCTGGGCCCGGCTGCAATCAGGAACGTACTTGAATACCTACAAAGAACTGCACACAATGAATGTGATAATTATAACCGGAGCCAATCGAGGTTGTTTGATAGCTTTATCCTTTGATTCGTTATATTATTATATTTCATGAAGGTCTCTAGAATTAATACTTGATAAATTATCTGACTAAGGTACGCCTTAAGTTTTTTTTTGGGTTTAAGGTACGTCGACGTCCTGCGATCTGCGAGCGCGATCTCAGTACTTTTCAATTGTTTTCTGATCGCGTTTGGTGTGAACCAGTCGGTACAAATACTACTGCGTAACAAACACCTTATGTAAAGGGCTAATATTTAAAAATGTTATGAATAGTAGAAATTGATGCCTAATCATACCTTGCACTATAATATATTATTTTATTTCGAAAAATATGATAAATTACTTGATGCTTTTGCTAAATAAATTCTTTGTACGTACACAAAAGCAGTAGCCGTGCATGAATTGCAGGGCCGCGCTCGGTTGCGTTCAAATTGGCAACTGTCCTAAACCGCGTCCTGCTCTCAGTCACGTTGCAATTTCTTAGGCCTCATTTCTTTCACACCATTTGCTAGTCTAATCTTGTTGAAACGTTAAATAGCGACTGCTGTAAATCTATTTAGTACCTACAAGATATGGTATATATAAGACTCGTTTACCGCAAAATCTTATATTCTTATATATCACTCGTATATTATGATGCTCAATAAGTCGAACAGTTGACTAAACTCCTGCCAAAGGTACACTTAAAGTTATCGTGTTTCACGTGTCCATAGACGGCAGTACCAGGCGCACGGTATCGGTGATCGGCAATAATCCACGGCTTGTTAAATTCGCCAGCATTAGAATTTGCGCGCGGCGCACGTTCGCTAGATAAGTCAGTCAGGGTCGGGCCGGTGCCGACGGCCGGCCATGCACCCGCGCTTGCGACACCGCCCCGCGGCCCGCGCCCGCCCGCGCCACCCGACCTCAGCCAACATCAACCATGGGGAAAACAACAACACCCACGTTGCTGTGCTGACGTGGCCTTACTAAATTTATTACGAATGCAATAATGCAGTGCGCTACTTCGACGATTGTCGCAACTTTCAGAGTGCGCAAGTGTTGCGCGCTTTCGGCTCTTGACATCTTATCCACACCATCGCAGAACAGATCTACAGCGTCCAATTTGCATTTTGAAACGTTACGTCGTTAGAAATTATATCTAAGTCGCTAAAATGGATCAAACCTACTGAATCATTTAGGCCGTGGATTGGCCGTGGTGGATCAGGCATCCCAGCGATATCAGACGTCAGATAACCTACGTCATCAAAGGCCTTAACTTACTGACGCAAAATGATAACACATATTCTACCTTTACGTAGGTATAAATTTGAATTACAAAATGAGATGTAAAAATGAAACACGGTATTATCGTTCAGTCATTATTGAATTAAATGGTGGGGTGAAGTGATTTCGTAGCAAATTTAAATTAAAAATATGTAATAAAGTGGAAGGCAAAGATTTATGGGGAGCATTTTAATAGGTAGATGATGTGAGGGTGGGTCGAGATGGCTGCGAAGGGAGGGAGCGACCTATATTCGGGTCGTCGACCGGGATATATTTAGCGCGCCCGGGCCTGTGCAAGCTACATGCGCTTATACATTGCATTCGTTATCGACGAACGTATCATTTTTTTAATAAACCTATTTATCTACGACCTGATATTTTCCTCTCCACGTTGTTGTTTTTCAACTCAGTAAATAAAGATCCTGATCAGCGAGGTTTGCCAATGATCTCTAATATTTTACCGGTATTTACTTGAACTGCATACGAGTAATTCAAGAAAACTTACAACTCATTTAGTTGTAATATTACGGAAAACAATTAAATTTAATTTGGTCACAACCTGATAGCCTTATAATGTGTAAATGTAACATTCATATCGTGTTATCACCCCTGGAACAACGCAAATATATGAAGCGCGGCCTTCACTTCGTTACCCATTTTCCAACGGGAAATCATATTCCTGTAAACTGAACACTACTAAAACAACATATTCACTCTCCACGTTGTCATTTCAGTTATGTTGCAGTACTTTATCGTTGAGTATTAAATAAATAAACATTTTTAATCTATGTAACAAACAAAATAAACTCAGCTACATGAGCTACACATGACTTTTTCATAAGAAGCGTGTTTTGAAGGCTTCTACTAGTTCTTGAAACATTCATAGGCGCATTGAACTGCAGCGAGGTGGGTAGGAGGTACTTACCCTGAGACTGATAGCATTAAACTATAACAATGTCCTGATAGCTCATTGAAGTGGCGATCGAAAGTTTAGCGAACTTACCTGAAACAACATAAATATCTATTAATTTTTCCATCAAATGCTTAACGATAATGATAACATGTTTGAAACGAAACTGAAAAAAATATCAAACAAAGGATTTTGTCAATTTTAGAACTATGCCCTGTTTAAAGATATATTTTTATCTTAGGCCTGATAATCACAATTTGTTAAGTGAGGTCATAGTGTCAGTTTCGATTTTCAAAATATAGATTTTAGAGTTCACATCATTATTACCTCATCGAAAACACAAAAATGCAGTAAGGTTTCTGAATTATGTTCCAAATTCACAAAGATTTAGCAATTTGAATCCGTACAGCAGTAAATTTTATTTCCATAATGCTTAGGACAAATATAAACCTATTATTACAGTAAAGAGACACTTAGAGCTAGCTCACTTCGGTTGGAGTCAGCGTATTTGCCTAATTGATCAAATACATGTTGTTCAATGCACCGCCTCAACGAATAAAACGTCTTATATTCTCAACACTTGAGTTTGATTTCGAATGCAAGAGTAAGGCGCTCGAGTCATTACGTTGTCATCGTCCTAATTTTGCAGTGTCCTCGTTTTTGAGGTCAGCCTCCATCGGGGCAACGAACTCGTGCCCTTATCGCGGAGGGAGCGCGGAGCGGCGCATGGTTCTCGGCTCTCGATAGCTTCAAAACTATCACTACATGGTGACAGATGGCGCTTTAAAACTGAAAGTCTCAAACTACCAATAGCTTTTACAACCCAATAAATCCTCGGCAACAATACTCAGTCGTAATGGTATTACAGTTTAACAAAGAAAACATTTACATAAAACTGGAAATAGAATAATCTAGTTTGAATATAAAAATAGAGTTACGTAAACGTAGTGTAGGTCCACGACCTAACGTAAATCACCCCGATGCATCCCTGTCGACATAGTGCGTCAGGCGACGTACTCCGTAGGGGCTACGCACACCGACGTGCTACGTACAGTATGCTGGTTATTTGCTACGTACTGAGCTACTATGTCGTATTCTGTGTGTGTAGACGGTAGGTACGGGTCGGGTCGTCGGCCGACAACCGGGGCAGCCTTGCTCTGTCCTCCGCGCCCTATTTCTGTCGCCACAGAGCGCCGAACGCCCGCGTCCCGCTCCCCGCGCGTTCTCCGTGAACCCCTGGTTCTCTATAGAACCCTCAACGCTGAAAATTGCTGCAATTTAAACGATCACCTACCGAATTTCAGTTATTGCAACTTTCCAAAAGTATTTTATTTATTTTATACGTATAACTGTTACAGGTTTAAAAGTTTTTAATTATTATTATTTCTATGCATTATTTATTTAGCTGTTCTAAAAGATTTTTTTATAGTAGATAAGCAAGCGTTTGACCACTATCTCACCTGATGTTAACTGAAGATTGTGATCAACGATGTATTTAATTTTATTTTTAAATTCAAATATTTATAAAATTAGCAAAAATCTACTATGGTCGATATGTATAGTTCGTGTACAGTAAATATTTTGTTTTACTGATATTATGTATTTAAAAATATGTTTTGTGTGTAAATCAGTTTAGGAGCATTTAGCGTGGTTTATGTTCGTTGGCTACGTAACATTTATATGTTGTTTCATTTTCTATTGTTATGATATATTCAACATACAGAATATTGTTACTTTAAAACATTTAGCTAGCGATTTATGCCCAGATTGGTTGAACGGACGTAAAGGATCTGCGTGCAAGTACGTGGATGGCATAAAGTAACGTCTTCGTAACAGTTTCTAATAAAAGGATTGTATAACATCGATTGTAATCAAATGTCGTCAGTGCATGACACATGCGTAGGAACACATAATAGCGGCACACATATACATGGATTCGTGTGTGTGAGTGACGTAGCTTCACGACCGCCGTGTGACGTGGGTTGCGTCAACTTTTACTCGCACTTTCTCGACGGCGCTTGCGCAACCTACCGCGCAATACTGGTTCACTAACCCACCGAACTATGGTGTGCTGCAGGTATAGCTTTCATGCGTCACAATTCCGTTTTAATTTAAAAAATGTACCGAACATCAATTATTTAACAACGCATAATGATATAATCATTGAAGAATTTACGGTGTTATTAACTAGCCGTATTGCACGGCCTTAAAATTGCTATTAATAAAGGCAAGCTGCGTTTATAACAGAATCGTCCCTCGTGGTAACGTGGAATCGCTCACAAATATTTCCATTAAGATATTTGTTTCGTTATGAATACCTGAAAAGCGAGACGATTTGCATTTACCATATAACAAAATTTAGTGAAGTAATAGAAACATTTCATTGAAAGCTAGTGGTAGGTAACGGGACGGTGGCGGGGCGAAGGGAGGGGAGCACGCGGTACGTGCCCTAGTTTCGCGCGGGTGCATGAACTCTAACGAGGTAAGGCCACCGACCGATGCCGCGCTCAATGGAAATTGCACTTTATGCTATCCGTCCACATCGTATTTTTGTTTGCAGAGTGTGACGGCCGGTATATCGTCACTAAGCACCTAACAAGCGATACCACATGGAGCTGGGCTTGAGGCTAGATCCAGCTGCGGAGCGACCTTCGCAATTATCGCCCTCGCGATATCTGATGTGATGTTGCCTTCATTGTATCCAGAATGTACAGAACATAATTACGTTATCAATTACGCCTGACGAGGTAAACACATACACGGCTACGAACATATGTGTTTGTGTATCATTGTTATATTAACACTATGTTAACTCCCTTGAATACAATTAAACTATACTACATTTTGTTCTTAAACAGCTCAATTTTCAAAGAAGACAAAGATCTGTACAGATGTAGGTCGCCGGGAGACAAGCGCGCGCGACAATATTTGAGCTCAAATATTTCGTCCCAAAATAAAATAACAGATAATTTAATATGCCCAGATATGATTTTTTTAATCTACATTTACAATGAAGAAACCATTGTCAATTAAATATGACAATTAATTTTTAGGCAATTATCAACAGCAGACATTGAGTAATTTATGCCTACATTCAACAGTAACTAATGTGAGTAATTTAAGCTTAATACATTATTTAAGATGATTGCATTCAAAGATTCTTCAATAATGTTAACAATAGGTTTTTTTATATTGGATTCTACTATTAAGAGTCATTAAAGCATATACACTTTAATGCAGACAAAAGTATGGTATAAACATCATCAGTAGGTATTTAAACAGTACCTAAGGATAACGTAGTTAGAACACAAAGCGGAGTGACAAGCTCATGAATAATACAATTGTAGTGGTATATGGGTCATGTCGACGACGGATACGTAAACACACCACTGCAGGGACGATGGAATAATAAAGACTAGCTGTGCTGAGATCTGTATAAAATCTAGAACATTTGTTCACTGGTGATAGCGCTCTCTTCATTTGTACAGTCAATGGGAGAGGGAGGAGCCAAAGTTACAAGAATCCATACGATCGATTTGAAGAATATAATTCTTTTCATATGTAATTTAATGTTCAAGGCAATACATTTTTTACATTTTAATAACATAGAGATATTTAATATTTACAACAATAAATAAAAATGCCAAGTTTTATCATAATGCGTATCGCTTAAAATTAACTTAAATATTTATAAAACAAATGCTAATTATTTATATAATTCAGCATTTAACAAGAAACAACGTTAAAGAATCGCACAGCACATTTTAATGCTCATTGTTTGTATTACATCCTGTTTATTACACATTTTAATGTGCATTGTAAATTATGAATGATATTAATTCAGTATAACAATGCATATAAGCAAACCGCAAGTAAACAACCTGTAAATAGGGCAATAAACTTCATCAAGAACGCTCGATAATTTTGTTCGATAGGCGAGTAATTATCCTATTATGTTTTCGAGCAGATAGGCGTTTATCTTTGCATTTTGCATATATATGCACGCATGTGCATTATTTGTGCAGCAAAAATGTATTATGATGTGTTACAATGAACCGCGTCGTTGGCTACAATACAGGTTGAAGGCTGAAACCCGCAAACTATTATAATGTTTACATACCTGTGTTCTGCAAAAACACCGCGAATGAACTCTTAGTAGACCAACTACAACAGTACCTTCTTAAATGTAAGATACAGAACACTTTACTCAGCTGAAATATGTTTGCTGATTTTTCAAAATGTGCGATACAATCATTGCGAAGAAAAAATTATTTAACGTCCTATAAAAATAATATATAGTTTCGCTTCGTTTGCCTTTCAGTAATAAAATATTTCTTAATATATTTAAGTATTGTGCCTATTTGAAGTTAAATATTGCACTTAATTAAATCATACTTCCGCAGGTGGTAGGAACAATTATATCAATATTCCACGTGACTTGCTACCAAAGAGTAACTTACCACCACAAGGCAGAAAATCTGCCACCATAACCTTACGGTATTCCGGCAGCCCAAAGCTCTTGAGAGTCAGACCATTATTTATTTTTATATACACATCACTTTTGTAAATGAAGAGCTGTTTATTGATGTATTTATTTATATACTAAATTAATTATCGTATGGGCAATAAATAAATAATAATAAAATTTAAATAAAGTATTAGACCTGGCGTGTTCACCATCTTCGACCACATCATCGCTTACCACCAGGTGAGATATTGGTTAAACGCTAAGATACTACTAGCTCAGATATAGAAAAAACTTAATTGTTATTTTCAAAAGACATCAACGCGCGCTTGTTTTATAGTAAGTATAATAAAAGCTACAATTTAGTTAAAATACTTTATCACATTTAAGTACTAGTTTATATCTACTATTACTTCATTGTAATAATAAATAGTATTATACTTGTACTCGTTTATAATTAATAATGTTTATATATTATTAATTATGATCTAAAATGTAATAAGCCTGTATTAATATATTTACCTTTGCGAATTAAACGTATTATACAAATAAGGCCTATAAGATCGTTTAAAAAAACTAAAAGAATCGACTTCAAATGCCGCGCTATTAATTTTCAGTACCAAGTTTGAGGTGTTTATCTCCATACCTCCAGAGATACTTATCATATCTCGATGAAATTACTATGGAACCACCCTTGGGCTATTATTTCCTTTCCTACAAAAAAAGGTCAGGACAACAATCATAAAAATCGGTTCATAAACGACGAAGTTATTGAAGTTATTATTATATATTAAGATACGAATTGAGAAACTTCCTTTTTTTGAAGTCGGTTAGTGACACTCACTTATGGCTTTAATTGCTGCATTTAACCAGGAAAACCATAAAACGTTCATCACCGCTGTACTTAAAAATACTTTCTTTATTTATGTAACTTTGTAAATACATTTATATTATAAATACGATAATTGACTCATACAAATACTACTGTATGATTTTAGGTATTTAATTTATATGAGTTATTTATCAGAGAAATATTGAGAGTCAAGAATTTTTAAACTAGTCACAGTTAAATGGCAATTTTTTAATTTAATGTCAAGTGAAGTAGAACCTTAAAGTATAATTATCATACTAACAATGTATTATACCTACTGGGTTCGGCAAGGTGTTAAGTGAAGTAGCTTATTCATTATTTATTGCAAGGAAAACTAAGAGCTAGAGCTAGAGCTACTACTATACATACATAAATATAAAAACAAGAGTATTTTAAATTGACAAGCCTGATGAAGCCTGTACCATAATTAAGATGTACCATACTGTATATCGTCTGCACTGTGACACAGTATACACCGGGACCATGTCACTGGAGGTTATACCCCTCCCCTGCGCGCGCGCTCACACCGGAGCAACAAACTCTGCAAGGTTGCACCGCGACCGACTGCGCTATCTCACCTACAGTTACGATATCGCTCGCCCTTCTCCGGCAAACTACTTTATTTTATTATGCTACTGTCATATTATCGATGCTGCCCGAAGGTCTTACGGATTATTATTAGTTTTTTCAACTCACTACACATATATTATTCAATAAAACAATCGTAATTAGCTCTTTTTGTAATTGTTCAGTGGTTGTCAAGCCTGATTAAGTGAGTATTTAATAGAATTAATAAATTTGCTTAAAAGTTTGTGCCTTTTTTGTAAATACCTATGTTTCTAAGGACCACTAAGATCGTCACTAACTACTAACTTAAAGTAACTAAAGAGACATTCTGAACATATTGAAGTATATCTGGAAACTTTGAAATTTTTTGTCATTTAATTGTTTTCCAACTCTGCTACGAAGAAATGATTTCATAAATACATATAGCAAACATAAAGAACTTATAGCGCCATCTATGAGCGAGTAGGAGAACTAAACGTTTGCGTTATTCCGATTTCTTCATCAAACAACTAAATTACTGCAATAAAGTTGTGTTATTATTAGTGGTAATAAGTTAAGCTAAATGTATAATGTTTGTTTAATATTTTTGAATTGTTTAATAAATTTAAAGCACAGATATCAGGTATCTTCTCGGTAAGCGTGCTGCATCGTCGATCACATCGTCATTTAATACCAGTAGTGGTCAAACGCTTACCTATCTAGTATTAAAAAGAAGAAGAACAAAGCATCAATTATGATAAGTGTAAAGTCAAGTATCATAAAATTTTAATTTCATTTTGTATTCCTTTTCACTGAAATATTTACAACTTCGTTATTTATATATATATATATATATATATATATATATATATATATATATTTATATCTTATAGTCTAGCGTTTGACCACTTTCTCACCTGTTGGTGAGTAATGATGCGGTCGAAGATGGTAAGCATGCTAGGCCTAGAATGGGAACTGGCTCTCAAGGATAGCTGCCGGAACACATTAGATGTTTGGCGACAGATTTTCGAACTTGAGGGTGGTAGCTGGCCAGGCGGACACTAGATATTCCCCGCATGGTGGTGGACACTAGATAGTGTCCACCACCATGCGGGGAATATTGGTTTCTTAACGATGTTTTTCCTTCACCAGAGGGCCACTGTGAAAAAGCGCACATACATTTTTCGATAGAAAAATCCATTGGTGCACGGCGGGGTTTGTATTCGGTACCTCTGGCATCAAATCCGACCGTTCTCCTGATTACGCCACCGTCCCTCTAATATATTATTGCTGTATGTTGTAACAATCGAACCCGTGTTCTAATTGTGATATTAGACGGTATTGTTGTATTAATAACTAAAACAATTTCCGAAAATTCCTAAGAGGCCAAATTAGTCATAATATTTGTTGCTGAACGAGGACAATGACCTCGCGAGTGTGACGCACCTCATCGCAACATGTCCGCAAACACAATCGACGCGGAAAATCTTTAAAATATAACTCCCTTCGATAAAATCTATTTACCAACTCCAATTTCTACTTACAGAATGAAAATGCATTTTTGAAATGGTGTTTCTTTTTAGAGACAGTTATTTCAGAAAATGTATTACATTTCACGATTGTGAATTTGAAAACATAAACAGACAAACAGAAAATCCCATAATAGACAAGTAGTAAAATGTATATAAGTGAGTGTAGAAAAGTGAATGGTAAGTACGAACTTGAGTCAGTGTGTTAAGGCAAAAATAATTGGGAGCGGTATGTGGTCATTATCCTGGTGATAAAGTGGTAAAACGCTATTCCTTATTCCATAGTATACAACAAAGTCGCTCCCGCCGTCTGTTCGCTTAGACCTTAAAAACTACGCAACGGATTTTTAATGATCCGTCATTAATAGAGTGATTCAAGAGCAAGGTTTATAACCAGGGGATTGAACGCGGACAAAGCCGCGGGGTGCAGCAAGTATGCTATAAAAAAGCGAAGAGGACTAAAGTTTCTGTCCAGTGCGTCATCTAACTGCCATTTTCTACTATCAGATAATAACAGTGCGTAGATTATGTGAATAATGGTTTTTCTATTGATAATAATGTTGACAGACTTAAACTTTTGTTTTTATTGTTTCTTACAGTGAGTTTAATAGACAGTCAACAATCTTAGATCACATCAACACGAGATAGTGGGCAAGTGTTTGTCGTTTCACAATAAACAGCCAACACAATATGTCTAAACTGTGACGAGGCATGCAAAACTAAATTGCCAGACTTTTTTCACGTTACTGCACTCTGACTGCACTGCGCTTGTTATACTTGTTACACAGGTGGTAGGAGCATATTATATCGATGTTCTGCGTGATTTGCTACCAAAAAGTAGCTTACCATACCACTATCAAGGAGAAAATCTGCCGCCATTACCTTACGGTGTTCTGGCAGCACACAGCCTTTCATAGCCCTAGCTAGCGTCATCATCTTCGACCACATCATCATTTACCATCAGGCGAGATAGTGGTTAAACGCCTATTAGATATTTAAAAAAACTTTAGACTAGTTCCCATTCTTGGCCTAGCGTGCTTACAATCTTCGACCGCATCATCGCTTACCAACGGGTGAGATAGTGGTCAAACGCTAGCCTATAAGATATTTAAAAAAATAGATCTTTTAGATTAGCATCTCACATTGCTGTGACTTCACTGGACACTTTATATCTGTATAAGTTTTGTATTCGCATATATATATATATCACGTAAGAATTTGTGACGTCATAATCAGTCGATAAGCCGTAACAGCGCAGATTCAGATAAGTTTGATATATTTTAATATATTATGTCGTTAACTCGTTAAGGTTGCCTATGCATCAATCAACTTCTGAAAATGATTTATTGTATAATTCTCAATGTTTTAAATATGCTTAATTTAAAATTACTCGTATTTACGTTTCTTTTTAAGTGTTCCATACATCTGCAGACATTTACACTTTATTTATTTTTTATACAACCTGTCTATCTTTGTCTATCTCACCTGTTGGTAAGTGATGATGCGGTCGAGGATGGTAGCACGGCAGGCCTAGAATGGAAATTGCCTCTCAAGGATAGCTGCCGGAACACATTAGATGTTTGGCCACAGATTTTCTAACTTGAGGATGGTAGCTGGCCAAGCGGACACTAGATAGTGTGCTACCACCATGCGGGGGTTTTGGGGTTTCTTAACGATGTTTTTCCCTCACCAGAGGGCCAATGGGAAGAACGCACACAACGGTGCCTCTGGCTTCAAAGCCGACCATTCTCCCAATACATCATGGGGCCCTCAAAAAAAATTGTACAAATTACACAGTACAGTAGTACACTCTCTTTTATACTTGCATAATATTTTATGAGAATTTTAAATAATTATTTCATTTTTAATATTATTCATAATTTGCCTTCAATTAATACAATTACAACAGTCCTATGATCTCTTTTATTTACTCAAACATTTTCACAACACAGCACTGCAGGACAATTATTAAAACAAAATTAAAGTTTGACATTACACTTTGGACATGGCTTAGGGCTTAATTTGATCCTATTTGTGATTCCTGGATGGGTAGAGTTTACGGTTGACCACAGGTGGTAGTACAATAGTACAAGTAGGTGGTAATAATCACCGCTGTACCTCAAACCACCATCCACAGTAAGACAGATTGGAATAGTTGCGCTACAAGATAGAACAAAAAGTTAAAAAGTTAAATCTTACACTGCATCGTCATTTAACATCACATATCATTCAAGTGTCTATTTTATCACGCTTTTGTTTATAAGTTTCTACACAAACAAAGATTTTTTTTGTATATACATAGGTAGGTGGTACATAACTACTTAATATAACTGGTCTAACTATGTACTAATATTTAAAAAGATTGAATAATATAAAATTTAATTATCAAATTTGTTGTAAGTACCTAATTTCAAGGTTGCAATGAAATCAAATAGTTTTATTATAATTCATTAAAATTAATAAAAGTTGTAGCATATACAGTCCGGCAAGTATAACTTGGCGTGCCTGTGCGCCACTGTGCTTTTACTTTGTACTTTGATAACAGTTTCTCTTAAACCACTTTTAATTACTTTTGGCATTATTGAACTATTTTAATGTAGCAGATTTATCAACAATAATGTCGCGGTAATCTCTCAAACGTCAAACGCACAGTTTCAATTAAAATAATTAGTTCCAAAAACCACCACCGCCAAGTTATACTTGTGGCACTGTAGCTCACGTCGTATCATAATTAGTTAGTTCAGTCGTTTTTTTTTTTTCTTTATGGCTCCACACGATTAGTGTATTTAGCCAGTGTCAAGTATTGAAATTTTTCTAGTTTTTATGAATGTTAGTCGTAGAGATGGGTCAAAGTCACATTTCAGATCAGTTGTCAAGTAAAAGTCTAGTCTAAGTTATACCTTCAGTAAAGATGTGGTGTTTACTGAAGATTTTCAGTGGAATTTTAGTGAGAACGCAAATAGCATGTTTTTCAACATTGTGCTGTTTCCCTACACTCGCACACATTCACCGGCACTTAATGGTTAATAATCCACATTTATTACATATTAACCCGCGGAAGAACACAAGTTTTAGGAAAGAATACAATGAGATCACACACACTTTTCCACGTTCCCGCCAAAACTCCAGTTCAGTAGTTAATGGCTTATTATGTACATACTACATAGGTAATAGCTGTAAGGTCGCTAGAGACCAGTAACGCCATCTTGTAGAAACCACTTGAAGCTTTCAAGTTAGCAGCTGCGTGGCAGCCTTACCGAGCGTGACATCTAGCGGCATTTTCCCAAACGAAGTAGGCTTCGTGGTCACGAAGCTACATAGTAAGTCGAGAAAATGCTACTAGATCACGCTTTTATTAATTTTGTAACTTGAAAGAGTCCGCTACAGTACAGATTACATTCAATAATAGCCGACTATGGTTGTGTCTAGTATGTATCTATGTTTATTTATTCCGTAGATGGATACTCCTGTCTACGATTTATTCCCTCATAACTTCTAAATTCCTTATCATAATTTGGTAATTGAGGTATCGTTGGAAAAGACTTGATTATTCGTTGGTCATAAGATAGTAGAAAAATATATTAATTTAGGCGAGTTGGGTATCAAATTAAAGTGCACATTAAAAAAAGTATTTGTTAGCTGCAGCTTGTGGCTTTGCTTGCATCCCGATCATTGGGAATAATTTATAAAATTACAGCTTGATTTTTCATCAGCAGAGTTTGAGTTTTTGAGCTTATTTTTATACACAAGTATGAAATTGTGCAAGAAATTATTATAATATTTTTTAACAATAAGTCCTTTCTTAGTCTCACAAAATAAATACGTAGCGTGTCATTCGCCCTATCCGGCAGTGGATGTTGATTGTCTGCTAACATTATGCTAACGTAAATATCTACGTAATGTAACCTCCAGCCGACTTTCGGACTATCGTCCGGAACAAAATACACGACTGACCTACAAACTCGCGAGAACATTGAGTGATAATATTCGCTATCCCGTTCTCACCTGCACATATGAATGCAGCGAGTGAGAGATGGAGCAACCGGTGATGACGAGCCTCCGACTCCGCTCTCAATGTCAAGTTCACCGATTATTATTAGTGCTCAATGCCACAAAAACACACGTAGGTACGTACGCAAGCGTTATGGCGGAACGCTGCACGCAGGCTAAACAAACTCAAGTATGACAGAGCACTAGGTTCGTGGGCGAATTATTATAATCAGTATAAAATTTACAGATCCTAAGCCCTATACGTTTGATAGTAAAGTTCCGTGACTTATTTTAACGTTTATTTCGCATTAATAGTTACTTACTGTTTTTTTTATACGGAAATCATTTTAGATCCTGCCTTTACTTCGATTAGAATGTTCGCAATTCACAATGCTCCGATCGGTTACTTTTGATATTTCAATTCAAAAAAATCAGTGATTCTATTTGGAAAGGTTTTCGCGACAAAATAGCTCAAGTTTTATCAATGTTCAAAATTAAAAATAAAGCTTCCAAATCCAAATAGGTTTTCGAATGATTGAGAATCAGAGGGCAGGTTTGAAGTTTTATTTATTTATTGATAATGAAAACAAGAGAACCACATACACTAATTAACACAATAGGTGAAAAAATATTAGAATAGATATAACAAATATTTAAAAAACTAATTACAATAAATAAAAATAATATTAATTACATGCAAACTACATTTCTCAATTTTATAAATGCCTATGTAAAATTATAATAGTCAAAAGGCTGAATTTATACAATATATCGTCGAACTTGAATTCTTTGTTTTGGAAGTAGTAAGTAAGTAAGTAGCTTGTTTTTTTGCAAAATAATTTTGTAGCTTGAACCAAAAGCTTTGTTCTTATAGGTATCTACTAAGGTAAATCATTCATCAATTATCTGTATATCTATAATAGTAGATTTTTAGTGAGAAAAATATACAAACTTACTGAGCACCTAAGCAAAAATATATGATTAGCACTCAAAAATATATTATAATATAATTATGTTTTAATAATTTTAATGTTATTATTATATTCTAGGGAAAATAATGTCCTTGTCCCTGAAAACCGGGGCAAAACTAATATTTTTTTTCTATGACATTTCATAATATATTTGCCTAAATACGGTGTTTTTACCTACTGAAAATATCCTGAAATTCTTGAATACGTAACTGCTCCAGAAAAAAATGCCATTGGAAAATCATTATCAATATATTATATATGAATATTTCGGAACATCCTAATGTTGACTCTATTTTTTATGGAATAAACATTAATTTCATTAAAATATAAACAAATAAACGGATATGGTTGACGTAACGTAATTTTGGTTTTATCCGATACGGTCACAAAACAATCTTTTAGTACAGATAGTTGATATTTTTGCATGACCTCCATTAACACGTTTGCTATGATATCATTATCAGGGACAAGGTAGTCGCTCACGACTTCGTACACGTGACAGATATTTACTATTTTTTGTCTCTATTTTGCGTAATGTGCTCAATTAACATTATATAATAAAAAAATCCATACCTATATTGAGTATTTGTATTTTTAGTTTCTTGCCCTGGTAGGATCTTTGGACTCATATAACCATATTGGGTATTTCAATTTATTTTCACGTGTAGTTACGATGATAGAATGCAGATAGGAATATGTTATGGTGATTTAGAAGTGTCATACTTCTAGAGTCGCTAGTCTAAATAATGCTATGCGCTGCTATGCGCTGCCGGGAGTCAGATAATCAGTGTTTTGTAATAAGGGAAATTGGCAGTGCAGTTATATTCACTTCAAAAATCTTGACAAGCTATCACGTGTTAAAACAAAATGTTTTTAATAATTAATTATTATAACTTTATAAGTAATAATTGTACAGTACCTTGTCCTTTATACGTGCAAATATTGTAAATAAATACTTATACGTGTAAATGTGTGTATTATAGACAGTTCATTGAGGCGTGAGTTTTAAATGTGCAAATAAAAATAGTACCTAGTAGAAACAGTTGGTGGCTATACAACATAATATATTTATTTTATTTTGTTATTATGACAAATAGGTGACTTATAATAGCGTAGATACTGTTAATTAAAAGGAAAAAAAGTGCAAACATGTTTACCATCATTTGATTCTCAACAAGTTTAATCAAAAAGATGTTTTTTTTTATTCTGGTAAATGTTAATAAAATACTTGTAAACTAATTAAACCTTTTAGTAGGTCAATGATTAGATTAAGTGATTTATATTTGTAAAACAAGTCATACACCAAAATAGTTGTTGTGTTGTTGTTACGTAACCGAAACCCTCTACCCCCCATAGTGGCAAACACACGAAAGTCCAGTGATCGTGTATGGCCAAGTGGCACGCGGCCAGGCGATGTTGCCAACACTGTCGGTGGAGTTTTCACTCTGTTGATCTTTCTATATTCTAATAATAACAAAAAAGCGGCAATAGCTCAATAGATAAGGTGTGGGACTGGCGATCGAGAGGTCGTGAGTTCGATCCCCACCCATTGCACTATTGACGTGAACCCACACAAGCATATTTAGCTTAGTTGGAGGGGCTAACAAGAATACTAAATAATAATATTAATGTGCAACACACATTACAATAAGAATTATAGTAAATTTGTTTTTTACAAAAAAATATTATTATTATAGAATTTCTGTTAGATATAGATTATTTTCAAAACTGTTGTTTTAGGAGACTCATTAGGCACCTCATGATAGGTTAGTTTCGAGATCTTTTAGGTTTCTAACGCACCAGCTGATAGTTCTTTGAAAATGATGCCACAGTGAACGTGTTAAAATTAGAATGTATGTGTATACAGGATATCGAGTCTCATATGGTCCAAATGAAACCCAGAGGAATTCAAGGGCTACTCAAAGAAAAATATGTACATGTACATATTTTCTTTGAGTAGCCCTTGGTCAGTATCGGTAAAAATCTATTGTTTTAAAAAAAAATGGGTTTTTCTTGTTGAAACCTTGTATGTGTCTCTATAATTTCATGCTTTAATCAGTGCATAAGGAAAAATATAAAAGTAATACAAAAGTTTCCTGCAATGTCGTAGCGTTAAGCGTAATCCCTTGAGGAGATAGATATTAACATGAATCTTTCCTACTTGAATACTATTATTCATCATATCAACCTTATACAGACAACCGATTGTCCGCTTTAATAATGTGTATTAAAGCGGACAATCGGTTGTCTGTATGGAGTTGCACCCCTGGTATAGTGCGGGAAATTCGGCCAATTTCCCGAGTGCAGCGCAGTTGGGGCGGGACGGCGCGACTGGCACGCATTACAACGATCCCTATATTCTGTCTACGCCGTACCTTAACTCCTGCCAATTTCGAGAATTTAAATTTGTCTTCCTCATACTAGGCTAATAAATCTTTTGTACGTGGGGCTTTGTGTACGTGTTTACAATAAAATACCAGAATCAGATTTTACTTTAAATGAAACTGACTTTAAAAAATATGTTAAGCAATATGGACTTGGTAGGAATAACAGCCTAAATGTTCCTCTAGCGCAGCTCAGTAATCAATAATTTTAGTATATATAGCTATGTTTATTGTTTGTTTAAAACTTTGTTTACATGTATTTATATAAAGTTGGGATGGCTATTGCGGACTTTCTTGCCGTTTCTTTTTCTCAGACCCCCTTTTGAAGCGGTAGTAGACTCTGACATTCATAAAAAAAGCTTGTAAAAAAGTTGCATTATAAATAAAATATATGGTATTTTTATTTTATTTTTGAATACTATTTTATTACTATTTCGGCGTGTATGTTTTATTTGGTTCATTAATACCTACAACTTGTTTGATTTAGTATAAATACCTACTATTTGATTTCTTGATACTACTTGTAATAACCTACTCTAAGATACATTTTTATTTTATAAGAGGCTAGCTGAACACAATTTTACCCGGTGGTAAGCGATGATGTGGTTGAAGATGGTGACCACACTCGACCCGACATTTTTTTATCGACAAATTTGTATCGCTCTGTTTGAAGAATCTAGGGGCGAAACCAATCTAAATAAGTATTCATGAGGATTTTAATAATATTAAAATAAAAAAAATATGCATTCGTAATGATCAATCATCAATTTAATACCATCTAGAGGTGCCGAGACGAAAAGGCCTGCCACGCACTTTAGGAAAGTCTGATCATGATGAACATTTTTGGACCGTCACCGCACCAGAAGAGTCACAAATTTTTACGCAGTTAACGTGTTAAAAAACGAAGTAGTTAAGAATCCCTTTTTATTTTAAACTTGTTGTTCGATAGCAGTGTCTCCATATACACCGTAATTACGGTAGATACACCGTAATCCGGTCCAATCTACCGTCTACCGTAAACATGTATTACGGTGTCGTTTTGTGTCGTGTTGATTTTAAGCCTACAAAAGAAATGGTAAATAAAATAAACTGGCCAAGTGCAAGTTGGACTCGCACATGTAGGGTTCCGTAACAGTTAAGTATTCCATAACTATGATTTTTCGCAACTACAAAATTAAATATTATGTTTCTTTGAAGTGTCTCACACTTTATATTTTTGTAAATTGTTAAACACAATCCAAAATTTCATCGTACCGACGGGACTCGAACCCCCCGGATTACACGTCCAGGTGCTCTGCCAATTAAGCCACGGTTCGATACATCGATACGACGAAATTAGTGGATTGCATTTTGTTAACCCAATTATGCATTGGTGGCGCCATCTATGACTACTTATTACATAAGTTAATCATTCGGAAGAAAACATTACAGTTTTCAAATCCGACGAGAGATGTTGCACTGCGTAAATTAAATATTATGTTTCTTTGAAGTGTCTCACACTTTATATTTTCGGGGGGTGCGGGTTCGAGTCCCGTCGGTACGATGAAATTTTGGATTGTGTTTAACAATTTACAAAATTAACTTTGTTTTTCATAGTGTTTGTATGAAAAACAAAGTTATCTTTGCGGTCACCATATCTCTAAAACTGCTGACTGTATCTCGTTTAAACCAATTTTCTTTGTTAGTTTTTATTGAGATCTACAGCATATATTTTTTTTAGATTTTTCACTCCCATACTTTAAAAGTTAGAGGGGGGGGGGGGCACACATTTTACCATTTTGGACGCGCCTATCTTTCAAATGATTGACTTTGATAAAAAATGATTTTAGGAACCTCAATGTCATTTTAAAGACCTATCCATAGACACATCCACATAGACCTATCCACACGTATAGGTCTGAAGAAAATTTTTTTTTTTTGTTTTATTTCCATGTATGGGATTGCCCCCCCTTAAACTTTTATATTTTTTATTTTTGTATAAAAATCGGAAAGCGGTTTACAGAATACATCTATCTACCAAGTTTCAATTCTGTAGTCCTAACAGTTTCGGAATAAAATGGCTGTGACATACGGACGGACAGACAGACAGACAGACAGACATGACGAATCTATAAGGGTTCCGTTTTTTGCTATTCGGCTACGGAACCCTAATAAAATGAATGCCTCTATCTACGAAAAAGAAACCATCGTGTTATGTGACGATTAATTTTTTTAAATTAAATTTGATGATTACTTATTGTATTCGACAATTTTTTATCATTACACCGTAATTTCTGGTAAAACTACAGTATTTTTACCCTAGCAACACCTCCTTTCTAAAAATGCATATGGAGACACTGTTCGATAGGTTTGAAAATCATGTAAAAAACATGTAGAAGCTAAAGTGTTTGTCTTTGTAGGGTTTATAACTGCTAAGATTTAAAATCAATATCCAAAATATATTTATTATTGTAAAAAATATAATTATCATATTACATTTAATAAAATTAAATGTGATTCTTATGTCTTTCTGGTAAAAAATATCAAATACTTGAAAAAAGTTGGTAATAATATCGCGTATAGGACATGTATCAAAGTTAGTAGATAAGCGCATATTCTAAATTGCATTTCCAATCTAAAAAAACACCACTCTTTCCTGATTATTCGAAGTCATTTTATTGTGACAAGATTCCATAAAACCTACCATTTGAATGGAACCCTGTTTTACACGATTAAATTATTTGGACGTAATACATACATATATATGTTAGAGAAAGCTTGTTATTACGAGTAGTTTGTCTGTTTGTCTGAGCGATATGAGTGGTCTTGGCGTTTGTAAAGGGCATTGCCCCCTATTCGCCCTTTTGGTCAATCCGCACTAAGGCGGAAGGGTTGATCATACCGAGGAAAGCCTTCCATGTCTCCAACACCTTCGGTATTCTCTCCCATTACTGAAAATGAGCAGGTGACATTGCCCCTGACAGCCGACACCAACTAGCACCATAAACCATTATCAACTCTACACGGCCACATAGCGTTGCAATACAAATCTAAAGAGAATCTTCTCTAACATATATACACAATCTTTAGACATAACAAAAAATCTTGCAACCATGTAGTATGCCTCATAAATAGCCTCTTAACTTAAGGCTATTTAGTCACTGTCCATCATATACTTTCTGAAAGAAACAAACACAAACTAAAGGCACCTAAGCTTAAGCCTTCAAAGCTAGTTTACTGCATTCTAGTGCACATTGCAGTATTGATCGCGACCGTGACTCACGCCCTTGCCCGACATTCAACTACCCCCTAATACCCCCCTGCCACTTCCTCTACCCAACTCCCTGCGTTATCAAACTGTCTAAAATTAATACAATTACCATAAATCGTGGCTATCGTAATTTAGATGGAAATTAACTCGCGATGGGCTATTCAACCTGAACAGGAGTGCAGTAATTAAAATAATCATGTTATGCATTGATTGTTTTTGAAAATGTATTTTAAGTCTATCTTTAATTATATGTACCTTTATCTCAATATTACAAAACTTTATAGCGTAGACCATTATGGAAAAGACCATTGCCTTCTCCATAATGGCATGGTCTTTTCCATAATGGTAGGCAATAGCTAGTTAAGAGTATTCGGTTCGTGTAGTGGCGTAAAGGATACTTAATAGTATCCTTTATATATACCAGCTATAATTAGCTCCAGGACCATTAAATTTAGATAAAGGATATACTTACTACTCGTACCCGATGTTCTCAGTATTTTAATTAAAGGTAAATCCTTGTATAATAATTAGTCAAACGTGAATGTGTCTTAGCTACTAAAGTAAGACCTTCAGCCAATATTGCAGTCTCTTACTTGATTTTATGTTAAGGCCATATTTCAGTTTTACGTAGTAAATGCAGCCTAACACGTTACACTACCCAGTTATTTTAAGTAAACATCCTCGAAACTGCTATTTCCTCGTCCCCTAAGTTTGGTTGATGTAGAGCTATTCATATCACGCGATATTCCCCGTAACTAGGGACCAGGGGACCAGGCCACCCTACTAACTTTTATTTCGTTATTAGATCGAAGGGATGAAGGAAAAAGGGGCTCCTAAGCGTCTCGGCAACCCCTCCGCGTTTCTTCACGACGCTGCGCTAGACTGTTGTGCAGTGGAGTAGGTTAGTTATATTATACGTTATACCGTGTTTCTAATACTAGTACACTATAGTAGATATACATAAACATAAGAAAAACGTCCTTTAATTCTAAGAAAAACTTACTCTATTGTTGATACTACTTAGAAATAAAAATCTACGATACTTTGGATATATATCTAAATAACTTTATAACAAAATCATACATATTTATGCCGCTAAATAATTGCCTCGACTCCACAAAATAAAAATAACACATATACAATATATAATAATAATAAGACAATTAATTAATAATAATTAATTAATGATAAGACAGTTTATTATTGGTCGACAAATAATGATTTCGAACTTGAACCACAAGGACGTGTCTCAATAAAATCCGTTATCGGGCGTTATAAAATGGTTAGTTACAATTGGTCTCTCGCCGCTTCATGACACTACGACTACCACGTGTCTGCAACATTATATTTCAAACTCGAAAGTTTATCAATACAAACTGATGAAGCTACATGAAATATTATGATATTAATATTGATAATATTAATGTTATATAATATTAATATTATATATACATATTTAATGCAACTTTAAAAATAAAACGAATCAATTGGGGTTCGTTTTTTTACAACTACATACTTTTTGCATCTGCACAATATGCGCTCTTGTATGCCAGAAATGTCCTGTTGTAATCCAATACAATCGATTATTTTTAACAATTTCAAACATAACATAATCAAACATACCTACTGTAGAAACTTGATATATACTAGGTGTGAATTTTAGGCTATAGTTACTTTTATTATTTTATTGTAAAAGAAGAATAAATGTATCTTAGCTGTATGTAATTTAAAGCACCGTGCATTAGTGAAATGAGTTAACTCACCCATTACATTAGTCAGTGCTCACTCAATTGGATTAGAATCGGATCGAGTAAGCATCGGGACGGTACACAGTTTCCGTTGCGCGAGGGTATGGCCACCGAGCGATCGATGCCGCCCCACGTTCACGGTCATCGCCCTCCGCCCGCCCTACGCTTCCGCGTCACCGCCGTCGTTACCCCCCACTATCCCGCAGCCCCTCGCTAAATATAGGTAGCTCCACGACCCTCCAGACCAACGTTACGAAACACAATTAGCTCCACTATTTCTAGACAAGTATTCGAATCCAACTGGAAGCGAACGGTGCAAGCTCGCTTTGCGTCAGATAATAACCCATGATTGGATTGGCATGCCGCTATATCAAAATAACTTCATACGTTGAGACGAGTTCAAGGAAAGCATATCGTTTGATTTGCTCATTTTTCAAAATATTTAAATGTTTTTGTAAATCTTCCCTGTACATTACAGCCAATTTTTGTATATGCGAAAGATTACCGATGTTTTTAGGTACCTGTGGTTTTTCCCTATCCATTGTCACAGTATTTAGAAGATTTTTTTTTCTTTGTAATTTTAATACATTATTTAATACACTTTAATTATATATGGTTATATTTATACATATTATGAACCCGGCTAGTACAGTGCACGTTCGACCCTAGGCAAATATTTGGCAAATTATTCTATTTTGACCACCTAATGAATGATTTCTTATGTCATACGTGACAATGATTCTATAATTAAAACAACATAACATAAAAGTATCTTCCTAATTTTGAACCTAGCAAACGAATATCTCTTATTATGACCCCTGATAAATGATTTAGAATGTCATGTACCATATCGATGGAAAGAGAAAATTAAACTTAAAAAAGTTAAACTTAAAACGGCTTTTAGTTTCTTTGCAATGAGTTTAAAAGTTACTACTTTTCATAACTTTTAAAGAGATTTACGATTTTGAAAACTCATAACTTTTATTTTTTGATATAGAGATATATATATATATATATATATATATATATATATATATATAGATATATATATATATATATATATATATATTGATATAGATATAGCATCAAGTAGTTGGTTTATTTAGTTTAAAAAAATATTGCAAAATACAGCACAAGTTATATCGTGGTATTATGACGATAAACAAAAAAATCATGACGATTTAAAGGCAATATTTTGGGTGATTTTTAAATATAACTAAAAAAATCTTCATCATCATCATCACCAAAAGAATCCTGTCGGTCCATCCGCCAAACACCCTGTATATAAAATGCAATGTCCTCACTGAGATATCAACACACAGCCCAAACCGCTGGTCCTAGACACATGAATTTTGGAGGATGTGGTTCTTTGTGAAGTGTAAGCATTCACTAAGAAAGGGTTTTTCAAATTCTACCCCTAAAAGGATGAAACGGAGGGTTGAACTTTCTATGAAACTTTTTATTCTCTAGGTCAATTGTCTCAAAAATTGGTACACATACTATTTAACTAAAATTATGAGTTACGTGTATTACAGTTTTTCCAAAATTATCCTTCACGCGGTTGTCTGACTGACTGAATGACTATCTGATATATTTACGCACTGCCTAAACAGCTGGGTCTAGAGATATGATATTTGGACGGTGTGTTCTTTGTGAAGTGCGGGTATGCAATAAAAAAGGGTTTTTAGAAATTACACCCTTACGAGGATGAAATAAGAGGTTGAGTTTTCTGTGAAACCTTTAAATCTCATTCTCTCTCATCTCTCAAATCGATTGACTTGAAAATTGGTTCACATACTCTTCAATTAAAATTTGGAGACATTTGTATCACAGTCTTTCCAAAATCATTCCCGACACATTTGTTTCTGAATGAAATAAATTTCACACGGTCGGTTATACGTGGTCACGCGAGCGAAGCCGCGGTCAAAAGCTAGTTGCTTCATAAAGACTTACATATAATGCGAACGAAATGGTGTCGAAATTGCCTTACTCCCTTGCAACGCGTGTTCTCGTTGGGGAATATGTAAAATTAAATATAATGGTTAAATATTCTTTATAAAATAGAAATCCTACTATTTTGCGATAACAGCGTTTTTATTATCATCAACAATATGTCAATGTTAATAGAAACGTCATAATGAGCCAAGTTATACATTATTTTGTTTCTATTATATACTCACATTTACTGTAACTCTGAATATTTAAGTACATGGTTCTTTTAATTTGTTTGTAATTTTTTGGAGGCAAATAAACTTATTATTTATTTATTTATTTAATATTCATGTGATTCATAAAAAAAATGTGATTATGTCCATAATCTGCTACAAATTTTAACATGTACATAACCGTTAAATGTAACGGATATTCATTAAATTGGTACTTGAGATACTTTTTTTATATCTTATAGGCTAGCGTTGCTTGCTACAGTAAATTAAAGCAGTTAGGTACTAAATTATGGAACAGTACCTAAATATCCATTAATAAAATGCGTATAAGTTATCTTTTACGTACAATCTAAGTATTTGGACTGTTACATAATCTGCGACAATACTTGTAGCTCAGTGTCACAAAGGCCTATTACATGGAAACCGGCAATATGGCCTATTGTTGTAGTTCATAGGCGATCCTATTTATGACTTGAATGAGCTATTTGGCTTGATATAGGAATCGTCACCTCCTAGGAATAAAGCCGGATGGTGTCTAGTTACGCGGTGATAGATTTCTTAGTAGAGTTATGAAACCTCTAAGAAACATAATTAAAAAAAAAATATAGCAATGGATAATACGGTATCAAAGGTAGGTAATTTGTAGTAAGTAATTTGCTAGTAGATACAATTATATATATATTTCACTTTTATGTTCCTACTCATGAACTTCTACTAAAATATTTAAAAGAAAGCTCGTGACGTCTTAACTAAACAATAATACGCCTAACCCTTTCCGTAATAAATTAAGTTTAAATTGTTATTGCCGAAGAATTAAATACATATAATATACGTATATAGGCTATTAAGTAGGTAAATAACAGTTATGATAGCATCAGTTAATGGGTCAATCGGGTTCACGCAACGTTTCCGTATCTACGCACAAAACAAAATCCAAAACGCCACCGTATCGATCCGACAATCCAAAGCTTCCCCTACTGACATAAGCTTATATTCAACCCTGCTGTATACCAAATAACTACGTCGCAGACAAATAACGCTGAAACTGCGTCGGGCGTCGAGGGCACTCAGAGGGCGCGCGGTTGCGCATACTTATACATTTTTGTAAGTACAGTGCAGTGAGTGGGTGAGCAGACTGCAGGCAAAGCCAACTGAATCCTGGAAAACTACCGACCCAGTCTAGACATGGGGGCACTTCCCCTCTTTACCCTGCCCTCCCGCGCGTCGCACGCCCCGCCGCTACCCCGGCGCTTTCACCACCGACTTGCAGGCATTATAAAAAGAACACGATGTTTTTGAGTGATGCGGCGTGTGACATCGGAACAAAGCCGCAGGGAAATGGAGATGAAAAAGGATAAAAGGTGTTTTTACGTGGCGTCTCAAGTGACTGTAGGCAAAGAACGGAGGGTAGGTTCCGGCGTATTAAGAATTGTTACATAATTATGGTCATAGCTAAATATATATACTCTAACCTTATTATTATTGATTGATACTTTTAATATGTCTATATAATATATATAAAAATGAACCCCCTATTTCTCCTGGTCACGCTTTAAATTGAGAACGGGTAGACCGATTTGGATAATCATTTTTATCGTGTTTGTAATTGTCAGGAGAAGGTTTTTATAAAAATAAAAGTATTTAAAGGACTGACTTTTTTTTCCAAAATTATTTATTATATTATTTTTAAGTATATCATTGCTTATTGAGATAATAAGGTAAACGAATGCTCATCATAAGATCTAGTTGATATTGCGAATAGAATTTCAAATTAACTTCTATTTAGCGGCATTTAAGGTATGTGTTTGTAAGGTAAGTAATAGCCGATTGTCTTCACTCGATGTATTTTTTCAGTTTGTTAAAACTTTTTGAAAGTTATTAAATAAAACATTATGACCATATTTGTTTAGAAAATAAAAACTTTTATTCCCCACAGATCGGCTACATTTGGCCTGTTTTGTGTTCTTTCCGATACATTCGTATACTTTCAAGTTTGAAATACATACAATGTTTGTTTCGCAGAACAGCTACATTATTTTCATAAAAATACAAAAGTTACTCACAAACGTATATTTTCATGATTAATAACCTAACCTAATGTAACTGTCACTGGCAGATACGATATGTATCCGTATAACCTTGTCACAAGAAACTATTCCCAAGTATTTAGTAGCTTCTACATACATATTTGAATACACCACCACCTTGAATAAGACAAGACAATATGCATGATTGACTACGTTGCAGTGGGTTAGTGAGAGTGAATTACATCCGATGGTGCGGGTGGTGCAAGGCGCGGGAGGTTTGCAGACAGGGCGGGCAGTGGTGTGGGGCCAGACGGGAGAAACTGACGCACCTCGTTTCCGCAACAGCAGCAACCAGTATATACTTATCTACCTACCCACCCAGTGGGTAGACAAAGTAAACGTCGCCACAATGCAGTACCAAGTGTAAACCAACACAAAGTAAGCTTTCCAAATGCTTATTATTATGTGCTTAGATTTTCGTGGACTTTCAGCAAAGCAACAAAATATATTTTCTTATTTACTACCATGAAAGTCTACTAGTGGTAACATTCAAATAAGAGATTCAACTACTGTTGGCAACATTCAAATACGAGTACTTGAAAAATACTCAACTTCACTAATATTTTTTTTTATCTGATAGGTTAGCATTTGTACACTATCTCGCCTGATGGTAAGTGATGATGTTGGTCGAGTAAGAACGTGAGCCTAGAATAATTTGACTATTAAGGGCTGTTAAAAAACCGTAAGGTTATGGCGGCAGATTTTCTCCTTGACGGTGGTAAGCTACTTTTTGATAGCAAGTCAGGCGGAACATCGATATAATGCTTCTAACGTCGAGTTAAATAAAAATTAATGTTTTAGGCGCGATAAGTCCCGTATTTTAATATTTATAACTAATTCTTCTACCAACTGTGGATATAATGTATGTTAATTACGAGTATTTATGTTGTTGAGAATTAAGTCGCAATGTTATGCCCTTGCGATCCAGAAAAGGCAAACTAATTATGACGCTAAATGCACCCCGTGACTTCGTATGCAATAATAGTGCCCTATAACCCACAGAAACATTAATACTAACGTATTATTAATATTTCTGTGCTTAACCCTATGCCACTATGTAGTGTACTTAATTGTATGCATAAAATACGGAATTATACATACAAGGCACCAAGTGAACATATAAATAAGTATTTTAATTAAATAGTTGCCGCTCCGCGGTTTATGTCGATGTTACGCCTGACTTGCAACTAAAAAGATGCAAACCACCGTCAAGGAGAAAATCTGCCGCCATTACATCACGGTGTTCCAGCTGCACACAGCTCTTGATGGTCAGACACTCTAGGCCTAGCGTGTTCACCTTCTACCATATCATAGCTTAGCTTAAAAATGCTAGCCTATAGGCTATCTTATAAGATATAAAAAATGACATGTCCATAAACAGGTATAAGTAGGATATAAAGTTATAACACAGGCAAAACCGCACCAATTGAGAAAATATGAGTTATATTTATTTACTAGCTCAATTTCTTATAGTAGAAGACATTATTTTCTTTAATGTTTAAGTGACATACTCGTACATCTTTACACTTTTCAACGAGTGTTTTAACAGTCGTTGAAGTAGGTGGTAAACCACTAGTGAAAAAAAGTTTTTTACATGATAATTTTTATTGAATTTTGAATAAAAAAATAGCATTATAATAGCTTTTTTGTTCATACATTATAATACGAATCTTAATGTAACTGTTCGATAGATAAAGAAATCAATCATTTCTGATCAGACGAAGAAGTTCTTGTTATCTAAAAAAAGTAAAATACTTTTCTGATAACTTTATACACTGCTTAATGACTAAGTACCAACCGTCTTTGTAAAGATGGTAAGTACTTATTCAGAATCTAGTTAGATATCGCGTCCCTGACCGAGCGGGCCTTGGCCGCGGCCGTCGACTCCACGATACGACTCCACTTGTGTTATTTGAACGTAATAGGTTAGGGCTGCCATCAGAACTAAAACAAAACTAATCTCGAGGAATATGATCGTTTATTTACAAAAGTTTATATAAGTGCATAAGGCAATAAGAATTTGAGCATCAACTTCATTTTAAAATTGTAACGTGTGCGTTGGGAATCCTACAAATATTATAAAGACGAAAGTTTTGTGAGTAAGTTTGTTACTTCTTCACGCTAAAACTGCTAAAGCGATTAAGCTGAAATTTGGTACGTAGATGGCCTAGACCTTGAAATAACACATATAGTACTTTTTATCTCGATACTCCCACGTGAACGATATCTATGTGGGTATCTATAGTGAGAAAATAAATTACAACCCTAATTATTTATGTTACTGATCCATCAGGGTTTAGGAATTTTATTCAAATGTCTATTTCTATAAGTAAATTGAGTATTTTCCATCATTTTTTATGTCCGAAATGACATAGACAGAAATTTGACCAATAAAGAATACCAGGGGTTTAGCCGAATTGTGAATATGACTAGAAAATCACTTACAGGTAACAGAAAATATATACGACAAAAGAGTACGTGACATTTCGTTACTCTACGCTAGATTTTCACCACCTGAAAATCTGTACCTAAGTATTTTTTACGGTTTTATACTCTTTTAACGAAAGTACAACACATACCTATCCAAATAGACTTTTATTTTTGATTAGAAGCGCTGACTCATCACTGCGTCAACATAAGGCCAATTTAAAATCAAGAAGTTTAGAATTAAGAAGAAAATCAAGAACACTTATTAATTAATTATCAATAAATTACTGAGACCTAAATTCAACCCTATCGTAAAGTAACCCTATCGTAAAATTGAATAATCGAAATTCTCTGTATCTCACTCAGATTACACCGTACAGAGAAGGATGGCGCATAATAGCGTTTAGTTCAAAATCGACATTAATACAGTCTGAGGGCCAGGATCTCTGCATTGATTGGCCCTTCAGTCGGCAATTCAGTGCAGATTATGAGATTTGTATAGAGTTGAACTTTGAAGCTTTCTATCTTTCGTATGACTCAATTCTGACTACTTTCAGTGCGTGCTTATTCATAAGATTTGATAACTTTTAAATGGTAGTAAGGAGAGTTTATGTCTCATCTTCATATTATGCATAACATTAGATGCACCTTTTTAATAAGTAAGTATAATATACAGGGGCGTTATTGCAAATTAACTCATTTTTCACCATAGTTACGATTCTAACTTCTTCTAAATTGCTAACTTGCAAAGGGCAGGTCTCTATATACTATTTACTGTTCGTAAATAATGACATCTTAAACACATTTTCTGACAAGGACACGTATATAGAACTTGTTACTCCACTCCATAACGGTAGCGCTTACAGCCCATAAAGCTTTTACGATTACCCTAAAATATTTCAATGTTATGAGCTCAAGTTTACGGTCAATGCCAATGTTTAGTGGAAAATTTTCATTTTCTTCGCTTCAGAGAAAACTGACTCGAGCTGGGTACAGCGGGGTCAAGCGCCGGTAGTAGGCGGGTCGTCGGCCGCGGCCGCTCACGCCGCTCCCCGGCTGTCTATATGCGCACCCGCCGCTACCCGGCAAAAACTGCGCCGCCTCAACCCCGTACTGAACACATATCGCAACATAACTTACCCGGCCACTAACACCCACCTAACCTGCATAATACCATAATCATATTCATCTATAAACACTTCACGTTCCTGCAGAAAATAAAAGAACAATGAAAATAATGTAGTTTAAACGATAATCTTTGTAGACATTTGAAAAAGATGTTCGTTGGAAATATTCCAAGTAGAAACAGTTGTTTCAGAGGTGAAAGAACTCCTAGCATTTGAAAATAGACTCTAACATTTTGAAAGTGTTGTATTATACATGAAATATTAACCCTGAGATCTTCCAAATAAAGGTCGGCGCAAATCTTGGAAGTTATACATATAACTAGTAATTTAATATCAACACAGTCTTTATCAATTTAACTTTCTAAAAAAACAGGTGGAAAGTGAAACGGTATTTAATTAGCCAAACAATCTGTTATTGCTGGAAATAGTTCAAAGTACCAATCATAACAGCGAGTTTTCCGGATAACTTAATGAAGTAACGTACCTGAGCAGGTATAATTCCATGCTATTTTCACCCGTAAATACTAACTGCATTCGTCCTGCAAATCACCTACGCTTTCTACTTTACTTCAACTATATTGTATGACTCTTTGCTACTAGGAACCGCAGTTCAACCCACACTTATTTGTACAAAAGGGTGAGCGAAAACGTATGAGTTTGTCATGTTATCTAACATACACCAAAAAAGACTTATTTGACTTCTACCACAGAAACTTTTCAAACATAAACTTGTTAAACGAAAATTTATAAAAATACCTAACATCATATCACAAGTGGTAGGTGCATCCGCAGGTGGTAGAAGCAGGTGGTATTTTAACGATATTCAGCCTGACTTGCTACCAAAAAGCAGGTTACCACTATAAAGAAAAAATTAGCCACCATAGCCTTACAGTATTCCGGCAGCACACAGTCCTTTCTAGGCCTTGCGTGTTTACCATCTTCGAAGTATCATCACTTACCACCAGGCGAGATAGTGGTCGAACGCTAGCCTATAAGTTATATACTATAAAAAAATCTATTAGCCCTACAACACTTAGTTCAGGCACAGAATAAATTATTGATTTAATAATTTTAGATGGGATTTTATTTTATTATTCAAGATGAAATTTAAAAAAAACTAAACATTAGGTACTCAAATAAAACATTAGTCTGGCTATGTAATTCGTACAGCGTTTATAAAACGAAAAAACTACGACTTTAAATGATGACGTGCTAGTCATTTTCAGTAATAATTTTGAGGTGTTTATGTCCATATCTCTAAATATACTTGTCAGATCTCGACAAAATTACAATGGAACCGAACGGAAAGCATACTCTATCAAACAAATAAAAAATTACTAATTGTTTTTCAAATCGGTCATAAATTATGAAGTTCTCCTTCTTTTTTTAACCACTTCAAATAAAAGGAGGTTTCTCAATTCGACCGTATATATATTTTTTTATGTTTGTTCGCGGATAACTTTGTCGTTTATGAACCGAATTTGATTATTCTTTTTTTTGTTGGAAAGTAGATATCCCAAGGGTAGTACCATTGTAATTTCATTGAGATTTGATAAGTATCTCCAGATATATGGAGATAAACACCTTAAACTTGGTACTGAAATTTGGAAAAAAACTTGGCAATCAATAGCGCGGCATTTAAAGTCAGTTCTTTCAGTCAACCGACTTCCAAAAAGAAGGCTAGGTTCTCAATTCGCCTGTTTTATTTAAAAAAAATGTATGCATGTTTCGCGATTACTCCAGCAATTGTGAACCGATTTGAATGATTCTTATGGTAGAGTACTTTTCATTTCCGAGGTGGTCCCATTCTAATTTTATTGAGATCTGATAAGTATCTCCAGAGATATGAAGATAAACGTCTCAAACTTGCTACTGAAATTGACTCATGGAATGCAGCAGTCAGTTGTTTTAATTATCTTAATTATTTTTTAATCGATGTTATTGTGAAGAAGGGTAAAAATAATGTTGTGTTGTCGCAGATAATTTAGAGCATTTGAATTAATTTCATTTGTCGTACGATTGTTTAACGATACCAGATTCTTTTTCGAAACTCTATACGATTATTTGGCTTCCACAGGTATTTTCAGTTACCGTCAGTTCAGTTACAGTCAGTTCATCTTACCAAGTTAAGTTAAGTTGTTTTTAATCTGATCTTTTACGTTCTCTACCATTAGACTATGTATTTAAAAATAACCTTTTTACTTTATTTGGGATCGTGCACCCTTTTAATGTAAGTGATACTCAAGAGACCTAAAGTCTCGCGGTCGCTGCATTGCTAATATCTGAATCATAAGCGATGACTATGTTAAAAGCTTTTCCATGAGGTAGGTCATGGATCTACATTGAATTCTTGATATTTTCAAAGCGGCCACTGACTTGCAGTGAACTTCTGTATCCTAAAACACTCACAAGACATGCAAGTTTTGATTTACGTTATACATTTTACAAGTTCTCATCTCATTAATTAATCAAATTCTACTAATATTTAAAATTGAAAGTTTGTTTGATACTAAATCACGTCAAACTTTTTTGTTTGATACTTCGGCTTTGGTAGGAATTTGGCGCACATCTATGTAGCTTATAACCTGAGTAACCTGATACTTTGTGTTTTATGTACTTTGTACAAGTACTTTTAACTTGTCACTACATAGTATAAAACAAAGTCGCTGTCGCTGTCTGTCCGTCCCTATGTATGCTTAAATCTTTAATACTACGCAACGGATTTGAAGCGTTTTTTTTTAATAGAAAGCATGATTCAAAAGGAAGGTTTATATGTATATATAGTAGTAGTAGTAAATGTATAATATAGTAGAGAAACACTGACAATTTTTGAGGTTTCTAATGTGTCGTAAATAAACAATTTTTTTGCGCTTACATTGCAAACGCTGGCTGAACCCTACGAGATAGATCAAAATAATGTACTACAGTATTGTACAACTACAAAAGGTCTACAAAAAAGTTCGCAGTAGTATATGTCTAACTCTTAAGGCTGACTCACGGTAACCATTTTAATCTTTCCAAGGCAACTTTTTACTGTACAGTATGAATCCTTATCCGAATAATATATAATTACCTTGGTCACATATTATACATTAAAATTGTCCTTTACAGTATATAATTTAAATGAAAACTTTAGAAGATATCAGAGATTTAAAATTATGCGCATCAAAATAGTTGCAGCGAAACCACAGATTAGACAATAGTTAGTACGTAAACATTATTAGCTTCGCTATTTCTGTAGATTACAACCGACATAAATCAATTTTATGTCAATACAGTTTGATCCACTGATAAGCTGTGCCCCGCAGTTTTGCCCGCGTAATAAAAAGAATCCTACTGCCTATCCCTGTGCAAAATTTCAGCTGAATCGGTCCAGCCGTTTGACCGTGAAGGAGTCCCAAACAAACAAATATACAAATTGACTTTCGCATCTTCGCATGGTGAACAAGCAGGCCTAGAATGTAATGACTCCCGAGAGCTGTGTTGCCGGAACACCGTAAGCTTATGGCGGTAGACTTATTCCTTGATGGTGGTAAGCTATTTTTTGGTAGCAAGTAAGACAGAACATTGATTTAATGATCGCACTACCTGTAAACACCCATGATTCATGAATGCACATAAAAACTTGAGAAAATCAATATGGCTAGGATTATAACAAGCAACCGTCGGGTTATAAAGGTAACTATCCTTTACTACAACAGGTTTTCCCATATTATGAATCAATTTCACCCGTGCGAAGCCGGAGCGGGCTGCTAGTATCATATAAAATGTCAATCTTCTTTAGATAAGTTATATCGTGACCTCAGTACTTGGCCGCCCAGTCGTCGTACCTATTATAAAATCGCCTGAGACTTATACGTATATCGTAAAAGTAGATATCTAGTTACATTATAAAGTTGGATGAACGCTAGCTCGCTGGGAATGTTGGTAATAGAAAAAAAGCTGTAATGTTAGATGGTCGGAGAGTAGCTAGATGTTTTGATTAAGGTCTATTACAAGGCGTCTATTTACAAAATACTAGATATGCCCCGCGACTTTGACCGTTTTAAAAAGTAATCTATGTGTTAATCCAAGTCAATCCAACTATCTGTGTGCCTAATGTGATCCAATGCTACCCAGCCATTTTTTCCTGATTTAGGAACAAAATTTGACATTGCTATATACAATCCAAAATTTCATCGGGCCGACGGGACTCAAACCTGCGATCCTGGGAAATATGCCCGCTTCGATGAAATTTTGGTAAAAATTGTATATAACAATGTATAAAAAATAAAAAAGTGTAGAAAGCACATACAAAATTTGATATTTACAATATAAGGATATAGTCATGAGCTTCAACATAAGCTTCATAAATGGTAGATAAATTGTATATCATTAATATACTAACAATTAGCACACACCAAAACATTGCGTCTACTTTTATAAACTGAAATATAAAACTCAAGTGCTTTTCTCATTTCACAACAAACCGCCATAACCTGAGGATTTAGATACTTGAAAATAGAATAACATTTCCTTAAATAATCTAGAGGGCCAGGACCCAGAAATAATTTTATGATAATTTTTATCCTGACGTAATGCTTGAAGATCGACGTCAGCGAATCTGCTAATCAATTTACATTTTTTATAATAGTCTTCTAGATGAACTAATTCGTAGTTAGATGTAGGATCCATAGCATATAATGCTGATTTTAATGCAGAATGTTATGTAATATATTCCTATGTCGTACAAGTTTTCCCACGTTAGTGAAGTGAGCACCCAGCTCCCCACATGTAAAGTATCTAAAGCAAGTCGGGTGCAGTGCCCGCGCAGTGCCACTGACCCGTAAGCAACTAGTGCTACATCTCGTAGCGCGCTACAAAAGCTACGAACCACGTAGTCACGTAGACAGAATTTGTTTTATTAGATTGAAATAGGTTGTTCTTGTTGTACTTTAACCCTCGACGCAAAAAAAGGGGTGTTATAAGTTATAAGGTTACGTAACACAGTAGAGTAATTTATAACTATAATTTTTCACTACCAAAAATTTACTTTGTTTTTCATGGTGTTTGTATGAAAAACAAAATTAATTTGCGGTCGCTATATAATATGAATATATTTCGTTCAAAACAATTTTTGTTGAAGTGTTAAGGTACGGACACACACCAGCGTCCTGCGTGCGCAATTAAGGCGGCGATCAGATAGCGCAGTAGTATTTGTACCGACTGGTTCACACCAAACGCGATCAGAAAACAATTGAAAAGTACTGAGATCGCGCCCGCAGATTGCAGGACGCCGCTGTGTGGTCGTACCTTTAATTGAGATCTACAGCATATATATTTTTACAGCATGATTTTTTACTCTCTTATTTTAGAAGGGGACACACATTTTACCACTTTAGAAGTGTCTATATTTGAAACGATTGACTTTGAGAAAAAATCGTTTTAGCCTCAATCTCCTTTGTAAAGACCTATCTCTAGACACCCCCATATTTTTTATAGAGTCAGTTCCATGTATGGGGAGCCCTCCTTAATCTTTTTTTTTTGTATAAAAATCGTTGGTTCACAGAATAAACCTACCTACCAATTTTCGACTGTGTAGTCCTTATAGTGTCGGAATAAATTGGCTGTGATATACGGACGGATAGACAGATAGAAATAACAAATCTATAAGAGTTCCGTTTTTTGCCAATTGGCTACAAACCCTAAAAAGGAAAAGGGTTACGCTAATACAGAATTCATTATTATTATAATACTCAATAAATGTTGCATACTTTATTTGTGGAAGGACACTTTCTCAGAAAAATATCTCCAATTCTCGTAAAAGGGGTGAGTCACCGTGTTTCAGGGAATTCTTCTAAGGGATGGTGAGTGACGTATTTCGTATTTGGGAAATCCTGAAGCTTGAAACGAGTGACTCACCCTGGCAAAATTCGAAAAGGCCGAGTAAAAATAATTGTGCGGCCGAATAGTACCTACACTCTGCGTTTCATCCCCCTCAATGAGAAAGGGGAATAGATTTTTTTTTTTATATATGTTTACTAGCGCTATAGGCGCTGTAGGCTAGCGTTTGACCACTATCTCACCTGTTGGTAAGTGATGATGCGGTCAAAGATGGTAAGCACGCTAGGCCTAGAATGGGAACTGGCTCTCAAGGATAGCTGCCGGAACACATTAGATGTTTGGCGACAGATTTTCTAACTTGAGGGTGGTAGCTGGCCAGGTGGACACTAGATAATGTCCTACCACCGTGCGGGGGTTGTTGGTTTCTTAACGATGTTTTTCCTTCACCGGAGGGCCACTGTGAAAAGCGCACATACATTTTTCGACAAAAAATCCATTGGTGCACGGCGGTTTGAACTCGGTACCACGGCATCAAAGCCGACCGTTCTCCCGAAAACGCCACCGGGCCCTCAAAAAAATAGATAAAATCAAATAGATAAAAAGTTCTTTAAAATAGCAACTCAAGTATTGTAAATGACACTGACTGACATAAATAAACATAATGAACCTATGAACACACAACTGTACAGTTACCGGCAAAAACTACGCACAAAACTTCGACAAAAATGTTCACTTTATTTTTTTGGGCAAGCAGCACTAGGTAATATAGTTCATATGATATTTGTTTGCTGTGTTTATAGGTTAATAAACAGATTACTAGCAAAGTAATGCGTGTGGTAAGCGATATGTGATGACTACGTAGTACAATATTTTAGTCTGTGTTGATTACGACTAAATCGGTCACAATAATTCGCGCTCTTTTATGTTTCTTCTTGGCCACCACACGATATGGACACGAATTATACTAATTATGTACAATATATAAAAGAAATGTTCTGAAAATAATTCCTGGCTGGCGAAATGGAGCAACCTAATCTATCGAGAAGGATATCAATGCAACGTTTTTTAGTCAATAAAGCTAAAACATTTTTTTATATATTCCGCCAATATTAGTTAGGTCCTTATAACGTTTTTGTTGTCATTGGAAAATATATTACCATATGTTTAGTAAAATTAGTTCTTCCAGTGACGAAAATGAGACACCGACTCCGGAATCTTCTATAGCATCTCGGTTCAATAGCAACAATTATAAGTAGATCATCGATTGCCGCCAAAATCTTGGTACCTACGACCGTCTCAAAACCAAACAAGAATATAAAACTGAATTTCGAAAACTGTTCTAATTTAACAATACATTTGTAATGTTTATATTTAAGCCTTTGCTCTCTTATTACCGATTACAACATATAATGTGATAAATATCAATACCATACTACTATTTATTTTCTCGCAGTCAATGGTGAAAAGAAGAGTACACAACTGGTGAAAAAAAATCTCGGTCTTTGTATCCTCGCTCTGTTCTGGATCCCTGGAGTTAAATTCACTTGTTGTATAATCTACTATTTTATGAATCCAGGCCGACGTAATACAAGTAAATAATGTAAAGACCCTATATACTATTATACTGTATTACGTCGGTCTGTATTTTGTAAATAGTAGAAAGAACTTAAAGTAGTAGGTTTCCATGGCTTATGGACAATAAATGAATGTGTCCCTGATCGGTTTTCTAATGGTAAGTACTTTAGGAAACCGATCAGGGACAATTTCAGTTTATATCGTCCTTTGGCATACGACCATCTAGCTCAGTACCCACCAATTTTGATAGTTTAACCGTTGACAGGGACCTTGAAGCGTGGTAAATTTTATTTCCATCCATATCTGCCTGTCAGTTCCCAAAATAACTCACGTCATACAATTGCCTCTAAAATTATTGTAAATATATCTTTATATAATGTGAACAATTGAACATACTCGGATGTATACTTTCTAAACATATATTATACTGACAATAACATTCACAATTTTTTAAGTATTGATTTGAGAAATCGAGTAAATGAATATGTGGTTATTGCATGATATTCATTCGTTGGTAATTATTTCAAGTAATTTATTTTTAAATAATCTATCTATCTATTTTCTTCTTCTAATACTATAAGAATCTTTGTCCTGACATACTGACTGACTGACTGACTGACAGACAACGCACAGCCTAAACTGCTGATCGTAGAGACTTGACATTTGGACGGTATGTTTGTCTTAGTACGTAATGGTGTACAAAGAAAGGATTTTCCAAAATTCTTCCATTTAGGGGATGAAATGGGGGTTCAAAGTTTGTATGGAAAAACAAGATAAGATCGTCTTTTCTATTCGAAACTTCGCACAAGTGCTTCCATAAAAAAATAAGTAAATACGTGTTTCAGGCTTTTTCAAAATTTCAACCCTAAGAGGGTGAAATGGGGTAACGAAGTCTGAAAATTAATATTGTTTCGGATTGCGCTGAAATTTGGCATGCAGATAGTTATTATGACGTTAATGTCTGTTAAGAAAGGATTTTCCAAAATTCACCTTTAAAGGGGTTGAAACGGGGGTTCAAAGTTTGTATGGAGAAACATGATTAGATAGTCATTGCAATTCGAAACTTCACACGAGTACTTCAGTAAAAAAATAAGTAAATACGTGTTTCAGGCTTTTTCAAAATTTCAACCCTAAGAGGGTGAAATGGGGTAACGAAGTCTGAAAATTAATATTGTTTCGGATTGCGCTGAATTTTGGCATGCAGATAGTTATTATGACGTTAATGTCTGTTAAGAAAGGATTTTCCAAAATTCACCTTTAAAGGGGTTGAGACGGGGGTTCAAAGTTTGTATGGAGAAACATGATTAGATAGTCATTGCAATTCGAAACTTCACACGAGTACTTCAGTAAAAAAATAAAAAAATATGTGTTTCAGGTTTTTTTGAAATTCCATCCCTAAAAGAGTGAAATAGGGTAACAAAGTCTGAAAATCAATATTGTTTCGGATTGAGCAGAAATTTGGTATGCAGGTAATTATTACGATGTTAGTTTCCTCTGAAAATGATTTTCTAAATTTCACCTCTTAAGAGGATGAAACGGGGTTTCAAAGTTGGTATGGAGAAACAAGATTAGATAGTTTTTTCTATTAAAAACTTCACACGAGTGCTTCAGCAAACAAATTTGTAATAACGTGTTTTAGGCTTTTTCGAAATTCTACCCATGAGAGGGTGAAATGGGGTAACAAAGTTTGAAAATCAATATTGTTTTGGATTGCGCTGAAATTTGGCATGCAGATTGTTATTGTGACGTTAGTATCTGTTAAGAAAGAATTTTCCAAAATCCACCCTTGAATGGGATGAAACGCGGGTTCAAAGTTTGTATGGAAAAATAAAAAAGAAACAAGATAAGTCTTTTCTATTCGAAACTTCACACAAGTAAATAAATTAATAAATACATGTTTCAGGATTTTTCGAAATGCCACCCCAAAAAGGGTGAAGTGAGGTACAAAGTCTGAAATTAATATTGTCTCGGATGGCGCTGAAATTTAGCATGCAGATAGTTATTTTGACGTAGGTATCCGCTAAGAAAGGATTTTTCAAAATTCACTCTTTAAAGGGATGAAGCGGGGGTTCAAAGTTTGGATAGTGATTTTTTTCGACATTTTACACAAGTAGTTCTGTAAACAAATACGTAAATACGAGTTTCAGGCTTTTTCAAAATGCCACCCTGAGGGTGAAGTGGGGTAACAAAGTCAGAAAATCAATATTGTTTCGGATTGCGCTGAAATTTAGAATGCAGATAGTTGTTATGACGTAGGTATCCGCTTAGAAAGGATTTTTTAAAAATTCCGCCCGGATTTTACTTAGTATTTTTATTTATATATATCTAATATATAAAATTCTCGTGTCACAGTTTTCGTTGCCATACTCCTCCGAAACGGCTTGACCGATTTTGATGAATTTTTTTGTGCTTATCCGGTATCTATGAGAATCGGCCAACATCTATTTTTCATCCCCCTAAATGTTAGGGGTAGTCCAACCCAAAATTTTTTATTTTATTTTTTAGACAAAATTTTTAATTTCTATTTTTTTATGATACAACATACAAAAATACATACAATCCTCAATTTTCACCCTTCTACCATCAACCCTTATTTTTTAATAGCCATTTTAGTAATTTAATCATTTTTCCTCTCCGGTCGAAAACTGATCAATCGTCATTTAATTAGTTAATTATTTATATGGCAAAACAACGTTTGCCGGGTCAGCTAGTAAACTTATAGATTTAGTAAAGTACTTCTGTAAATAAATGAGTAAATACGTGTTGCAGGATTTTTGCAAGAGGTTGGTAAAAAAATCTGAAAATCAATATGGTTTTTCGGGTTTTATAAATAGTAATAATGCCTTAGTCACGCAATAACTTGAAAATGGGTGAACCGATTTGGCTATTACTTCTTTGATGTATTTTATGATAGAAAGGTTTTTACAAAATAAAAGTTTGAAGTAAATAAAAGAAGTCGTTAACGCGGGCAAAGCCGCGGGGCACTTCTAGTGCATGTATAAAAATATACTATAGTCTTGTTAAGTTTATGTTTTCCATTCAATATTTAAAAACAAATACGTTAACATATTTTTTTATAGGTAAATGATTTCTTAAATCAATGAAAATAGTTATGTAGAACTGTATAATTGATCATACAGTGAAACCACACTTAAACATACCACGACAGAGATACGATCAACAATAGCAGTGCACGCTGCATTGACCAAGACGTGAATCACTTTCGCATACTCCTTCACTGTATATAGTCAGTACCTGATGTACTGGTGTTTCTTAGGCTCTAGTGCATTGAGCTATTAGGACAATATAAATTAGTTTAAAAACTAACTTTGCATGCTACGTGAGTCAGTTTTAATACCAAGCTTGATATTTTTATCACCATATCTCTGACGATACTCATAAAAATCAATTGAATTAAATAACACCACATAATTAACCACCGCGAAGATGTACTTTACCCATGAAAAAGACAAATAATTCAAATCTGTTCACAATTGGTTGGGCAATCGCGGTTAAGAACATGTACAAATGAATTTAGAACCTCCTCCTTTTCGCAAGTGAGGTAAAATGTTGGTTATTAGTACTAATAGGAAAGCGGGTAAGTATAGGTATGTAATATTTCATCAATGTATGTAATTTTTATCAAAATAATTAATGTGATTTAAATAAGTTTGATGTTTTGAATCATCTTCCAAGAACACTTTCTATCCTTGATTCCCTTTTTTATTATATATATATATATATATATATATATATATAAGCAAAATGTTATGTTATATATATATATATATACATAACATTTTCTTCTTCTTGTTCTTGTTTCGTATATATATTTTTTTTTTTATTGAGAATGAGTATTCTTAATTTTATTTATGGAAAGAATTCCAGAACTTTTGTACTTATTACAATAAAGCTTAGATACTGTGCTCTACTGTAGCAAAGCGCAGGCGCAGGGTCGCATTGAAAGTGCAACGGCCCGGTGAACTTCGCGCTACTTCGTCAAGCGTACTACTATATTTAGTTAACGCGACAACGAATAGAAAGTAACGAGCCATGTTTTTATTGTGAAATCATATGCTATCTATGATATAATTATAGTGAGCAAACCAAATATGCATTATTAAGTGCAAAAATGAACTGCACATGACTGCTGTTTAGAGGACGATTCTATGTCGCAGGAAACCATATATTTCATCGGACACAAAAAGAAGCTATAAAGCGTAGGCTATATGAAGCATGAAAATAAGAGGCTTTAAGTAAGTCACTGACAAAACCTAAAAATCAGTTGAAATTAGTCCACCTGAAAATTACTTATTAATAGCGTTTAGTGTCGTATACATTTTCATACGACACATAACGCTATTAATAAGTAGTTTTCAGGTGAAGTCTCGAGACTGCAGCAAACGAAACGAGATAGCTTAGTATTGAGATACAATATATTAAATCGCCGAGCACATATTTTATGCTAATGCGCGACGGGCCACGCGATGTTTTTTTCATAGCGACATCTCGCATTACAGGTAGCTGAGTCGTAAGTTAAAAGCAATGCGCAGGAGGCTAGGGCTCGGTGTCTATGGCGTGCTCTGAAATAGTCGGGATCTATTCCCCGGGCAGCTGCGCGCGTTCGTTGCCCCTTCGGAGGGCGTTAGAAGTGCAACGATCTCTGCAATTATCGCAGCGGCCGCGCAACAAAACTTGAACTGGCGGCAATGCGGCGAGCTCGGGCGTGCACCTCACCTTCACTGCTTAGAAAGCAACACCTATTACGTCTAACGCTCACAACTTCTCCCCGCGTAATAACCGCTCTGGTAACTAGTAAAAGCGAGAGCAGAACTCATTTTCAATGCAACGATGACATCAAGAAATCATGTTATAACTGCATCTTACAGTGGCTTATTTAATTTATGATACCCAGGATCAATGTATGACCACCGACTTGTTCCCACACTTTTCATTACCAAAGTCATATCAATAACAATTTGCTCTAAGCATTACAATGACAGTAAAGAAAATATTTCCACAAGATTGTTTTGGTTTCTTGTTCAAATCTTCTGGTAATAATTCAATAGGTGTTATTAAAACAGCAATTGAAAGTAAATTAGATTGTATCGTCTTGTATCAAAAAAGTAAAGCTACTACTTTCTCATGATTGATAAAATAATTTAAAAATAAATGTATCTGTATCATTGCCAAAATACTGATTTAACTATTGGAGGAGTTATAATAACAGATTAATATTAAAGTTTTATTTTGTAAGATGCTTATGCAATATTAATAACATCAAAAATGTACCTACTAATGTAAAACAAAAAATATATCGGTCGAATTGAGAAACTTCCTCCTTTTTTGGAAGTCTGTTAAAAAAGGACCAATTCAAAATTAAAACATAATTGTCTGTTTTAAATATTTGTATTTGAGTTTTATTTCGACACAATTTCTAAAACAATTATATTTTTAATTTAAGGCTGTCACGAATATTATGCAAAAGTCAATTTAAATATTTAATGTTTGCTTGGGACCTCCTCACGGTCAAACAATTCAATATATTATAGTTTTTGCTCAAATTTTGCACATAGAGAGCCAATAGTATATAGCATAGTCAAAGGATACTTTTTAATGCGTGCAAAACCTCCAAGTGCACCTATTTTTTACAAGCTTTTGTTTATAAACCAAGAGGCTCTCTGATGTGTGACTGTTTGTTATTATTAAAATAATGTAGGTAGCCATTGGAAAGTGCAAATATTCCTCTTGATTCATCATGAACGCCTGGTATTGCTGTGCACTAAAATGCATTCACGCCTGCAGCTTGCAATCCTTGCATTCTGTGCAAGCGTTGCCGCACGCTATGTGATCGTTGTTTTTTTAATTGTTTTGATAACATAAAAAAACAGGCAATAATAATTTCCAACTAGAATTAGACAAATCTGCAATGTGCAATGCGTATTTTGCATTTGCGATGTGTATTTTGCTTATTTGCATTGTATTTTATGTATATTTAATGTAATGTACCTGTAACTAATAGTTAGTTTATTACAAACTGGCTGCGCCTCGCGGCTTTGCCCGAGTTTAATCCTGGTTATAAACATTCCGCTTGAATCACTCTATACAACTGCTGAAAACCGCATTAAAATCCGTTGCATAGTTTAAAAGTTCTAAGCGTACAGACAGCGGAAGCGTCTTTGTTTTATACTATGTAATACAGATTACATTTGACAAACACAAAATAATAACTCCATACTGCATAATACCTATGTATGACTTTTACTATAGTTATGATGATGATTAATAAGAAATTCATAAACAATAGAGTGAACTGTTAATTTCTGTTGCAAAGTACCAGGGTGTCTCAACTGCAAAGAGGTGCACGTGCCAAGAAAATGGCGAATTGCATTATGTATGCAATTGGAGCCTGGAATAACTGCGCGTGCGATAAAGACAGCTGCATTGTGCGCATGTGTTTGTGAACATGACGGTGACGTGCGAAGTGCATTTAAACACATTTATTAAGTGCAATCACGCACAAAATACTTTCTTCATTGGCTTTAAAATATATAGTTATATGATATCATATTATTTATGTAGGTTATCATTCTACATACCTATTAACAAATTAGTTTTACCTGACCTACTATTTGTCTGTAATCCAATCTTGCAAGTAAAATACAGTGGAATCCACATAACATGTATTAAAAAAAATTGAACCACTTCCCGGTGTTTGATGTGTAAATCGAATGACAATGCAATGTCATTATACCATCGAGCTCGTCTGATGATGGATCCGGAAGGTGGCCTTAGGAACTCCTAAACTACGAATAATAAGCTCGTCATATATTGATTTTCTTAATGGTATAATTTTGACACGTACTCTGGTCCTAAGAATATTCAGGTATTATATTAAAACCAATAGAAATTATAGGTCGTTTCTAAATGTATTCTATAGCTTGCCGTTATATTTACCAAATTATATAACTACATATCTCTTCTAAAATTATCTATTTATATGGTAACTATTAACAACTAGCTGACCCGGCAAACTTCGTACTTCGTACCAATATAAGGTGTCTGAACTTATCTTTATAAATAAACTGGCCAAGGGTGAATCCAACCCGCACACGTAGGGTACCGATTGACAAAATTTTCCGGAAAAGTACGTTTCTTGTACGGGGAACCCCTTTAATTTTTAATTATATTTAGTTTTTATTATTGATCTTATAGCAGCTATTGTACACAAGTCTTTATCTATTACGGTTTGTAAGATCGAGCATAAAACTGCTGAAAAACACGTTTCTTGTATGGGAACCCCCTTTAATATTTTATTTTAACCTATTTTTAGGATTTTTCTTTAATCCTTCCTAGCACTATATACAAACATACTTCGTGTAAATTTCAAGTATGTACCTATTACGGTTTAGGAGATACAGCCCTTGAAGTGCGGACAAGCAGACAGATAGACGGACGGACGCACAGCGAAGTCTCAGTAATAGGGTTCCCCAGGTACCCTTTTGGTTGGGAACCCTAAATCTGTTTTGATAACAAATAAAATAGACATATTCTGTTTGACAGGCACAAACAGTTTGTATGGAAAAATAAAAACAACTTTTTTACTACTTTCATCGCAATTTCTTTATTTTCTCACTTTTTAATCCTTCTCTGAACTTCCACAAATATTTCAAGATCAAAATTAGCCAATCAATCCGGCCACACTCGAGTTTTAGCGAGACATACGAACAGCAATTCATTTTTATATATTTAGATTTTCTTCTATACAAACCTTATCCTGGCAAAATGAAATAAAAAAATCCAAATCCGAAGTTATGCGCTTACATACATTTCGGTGATTCATTTTTATTTATATATATAGATAAAATGTTTGATTCATATGAAAAAAATATCTCAAGTTTCTATCTAAAAATACAGATTGCATTGTATTTTATCCCTTTTCCACTCAACTGTACATGTGCAATGACCCAATGCATTTGACGTCGCTGCCGCATGACGCAACAAGGGCAACGTGCGCACACGCAGCAAACTCCTTGCTCACTCTACTCTCCTGGTGCCAAAGGTTTGTTCAATACACAACCCTTTTCTGGTCCTAAAGCTACTTCTCCTGAAAAGGACTTGTTCTGCGCCTTAGGACTTGTTGTCTGACTTTATGTATTGTGTGTAAATCGAGATTAAATCGAGATTGTCGGATTGACGCTTTTGCCATCTTTTACTAACCAGAGTCTTGTTAACAGCCCGTTTATTGCATTTTTTATATCGTGTAGGCTAGAGTTGGAATACTATCTCACCTGTTGGTGAGTGGTGATGCGGTCGACGCTAGGCCTAGGATGTTAACTGTCTCCCAAGGAGAGCAGCCGGACCACATTAGATATTATGACGACAGCTTTTCTGACTTGAGGTTGGTTGGACATCTGACTTTGTCCTACCACCATGTTGGGGGTGTAAGGTTAATAACCGATATGTTTCCTTTACCTGAGGCCACTGTGAAATGCATTCATAAATTATCGATTTATAAATTCCATTGGTGCACGGTATTGGGGGGATCTATGATCTATACGCGTTTCACTTAACGTGAATTTATATTGTTACTAGCTGCGCCTAGTGCTAAAAGTACATATTAATCGAGGTTAAACAGTATGAGTATGTCAGATTTCATCCAAATCCGTTCAGCCCTTTTGCGTGAGATTAACAAACATTCGTCCATACATCTATATTCATCAACTTAATGTAAACGCATCTAGTTGACGCTGGAGTAGGTAGCACAGGAAAATATTGGCTCAAGGTACGGCCACACCGCGGCGTCATGCGACTGACTGATGTGACTGAGGAACAGCTCGATAAGCTTTAGCGTCTCCAAAACTTGTGTATTCGGTTTGTGTTCGGATTACGCAAGTTTGACCACATTTCTGAATACCGCAAAAAGTTACAATGGGTACCCATTCGTCTTCGTAGAAATGGTCATATCCTTTCCCTTTTATATTCTGTCCTTTTTATCCCATCTAGTAGTTTCAGTTCCTACATCTCTCTAATCCCTTACCTCTTCGTTCCTCAGAAAACCTTCAGTTACTTATTCCTCTACACTCCTCACGGTTCTACGACAAATCCTTTACAGTGCATGCTGCCCGGTTATGGAATGAGCTACCTGTAGATATCAGACGTGCTAAATCTCTCTTGAAATTTAAATCTTTAGTTAAAAAGCACTATTTTTCCCAAACTTGCTAATTCTACTGATCACACTTTGTTATAGACTTGAATGTATTCAGCTATGTGTATGTATTTATTTGTATTTATAAAGTAGTTATGTATTCAATAAATTATAAAAAATATATAAGTATATTTATGTTATATATATATTTTATATAATTTATATGTATTTGTATGTCTGTCCATATATGTATATTTAGTGATTTACTTATAATAATAAATAAATATTTTATTGTAATTTCCAGTTAACATAAATAATCGCCATCGCCAAACACCCTTTGTTTTTTGTTACTACTCCACACTTGGTTGTCTGGAAGAGATCGTTCTATGCGATAAGACCGCCGATTGTATCACCGAATTAGGTTGTTATGTCTAGATATTAAGGTTCTTTCTGGTATACAATAAAGAGATTATCTATCTATCTATCATGCGATCTGCGGGCCCGATCTAAGTACGTTTCAATCGTTTTTTGATCACGTTTAGTGTGAACCAGTCGGTACAAATACTACTGCGCTATCTGATCGCCGCCTAGATCGTGCACGCAGGACGCTGCAGTGTATCCGTACCTTCAGAGTATGTGATCCTGCATCGCGCAAGCGATATTTTCCACGAGCGATTTTAGAACCAGATGCACTTATTTCGTCTTTAAACATCTTAAAATTTGAACATATCCCATCTATAATTATGTTAATATTCTTATATATGCTTGTTAACATCATAATTAGCTTGTAGTTGCTTACGCTGCGAAACTTCAAGTTCTTTTTTTTTATCTCTGTCATTATTAGGTATTGAGGCACATATGAGACGATGCTGGTTGATTATACTAGTTAAACTATCGCGCAGCTAAAAACGTAAAATTTCTCAGCTGTATAACATAATATTATTATTGAAAACGGTTGTACACTCACTGTATACTATAACATACCCTATGTATCTCTGTAGGGCTATTCTGAAAGCTAGTGTACGCATCTCGAAAGCGGAATCCGCGGTGAGTCGTACCACGAAATTCAAATCGTAATACGATTGTAATACGGTTAAATTTTGTAATACGAAATTCAAATCTCACCGCTTGCAATATGCGTAAACTAGCTTACAGAATAGCCCTAAAGATAACAGATCGAATCTACATTGGATTAGATAGCTGTGGATTGAATCTACTGATTTAGTTCAAAAATGTATATGTCGCAGGCAGATAGCTTAATAAGCCTTTCAATAAACAGCCCAGCCTCTTTAATAAACAGTGCCGTTCAACTAGATTCCTGAATGATATCCAGCCGTAGCGTTTGTTACAATATTCAATAAACTAGCTGTTTATTAATCTTATTACTCTAAGTTTATAATGCAGTTTTGTGTATTATAACTTGATTTGTTTAACGTTTTCTAGTACTAGCTGCGTCCTGCACTGCCAACAGCATAATACGTTTCTGTCATTTGACCGTGAAAATAATAAACAAACAAATTAATAATATTATTAAGGGAAAATATTGTGTACTCCGTAATCCGTTTTATCATACTGATTCGCATGAAAAAAAGACACTGTCGTCAACACAAAAGACATAAATTAACATTGTATACTTTTTGAACTGCCCGACTCCTAAAACTTTACAATTCCATTGCTATGTTTTCTTTTAAATGAAACAACATTTCTCTCAAAAGGAGGCAGTCACGTGCAATAAGACCAAGCCCCCTTTATGTATGTTTAGTCATTTGCTCATTCACGGGTAGACTTTTCACTCTTTCCATGGATCAATTTGTTCCCTCGGATAAGCGTCGTATTTTGGGAGCTCTTATTTTAACCACGCGTTCGTTGACCCCAACTAACATACCCAACTGTATTATCGATACAGGCATTACATGACATACAGCAAGACGCGTCTCTAGAGGATCACAGATTTACATTAAATACTTTCGGGTCTAGATACAAAATAAATTACGATCAATGAGTAGGTGGTTTTATTAAAAAAAATAAACTGGCCAAGTGCAAGTCGGACTCGCACTAGTAGGGTTCCGTAACACAGTAGAGTATTCTATAACTATGATTTTTCGCAACTACAAAAATAACTTTGTAAAATGGCAAAAAACGGAACCCTTATAGATTCGTCATGTCTGTCTGTCTGTCTGTCTGTCTGTCTGTCTGTCTGTCTGTCTGTCTGTCCGTCCGTATGTCACAGCCTTTTTATTCCGAAACTGTTAGGACTACAGAATTGAAACTTAGTACATAGATGTATTCTGTGAACCGCGTTCCGATTTTTATACAAAAATAAAAAATATAAAAGTTTAAGGGGGGCATCCCATACATGGAACTGAAACAAAAAAAAATATTTTTTTCTAACCTATACGTGTGGGGTGTCTATGGATAGGTCTTTAAAAATGACATTGAAGTTTCTAAAATCATTTTTTCTCAAAGTCAATCATTTGAAAGATAGGCGCGTCTAAAGTGGTAAAATGTGTGTCCCCCGCCTCTAACTTTTAAAGTATGGGAGTGAAAAATCTAAAAAATATATATGCTGTAGATCTCAATAAAAACTAACAACGAAAATTAATTTAAACGAGATACAGTCAGCAGTTTTAGAGATATGGCGACCGCAAAGATAACTTTGTTTTTCATACAAACACTATGAAAAACAAAGTTAATTTTGTAGTTGCGAAAAATATTAGTTATGGAATACTTAACTGTGTTACGGAACCCTTCGAGTGCGAGTCCGACTTGCACTTGGCCAGTTTTTTATTTTTCATTAATATCCTTCAAGTTGTTACGTAATACATACGAGTATGTATGTAAGATATGATAAGTATAAAAAAACATCAACAACATAAAATTATAACTATGAACAAACAACACTGTTTTACTGATCCACTTACAAAGTAATATGAGGAAAAACTTCAAGCTGATTTTCCAGTGAACGTAGACATACTATTCCGTAGGCGGTTGCCTTGAACATAGTCGATATGAAGTAAGATCCGGGTGCATCCTCGTTCTGGCATTGATCGGTGGTAGCCATGGCAACATAGAGGCAGCAGGAACGAAAAGGGTCACGGGCATCCCCACTGCACGAGTCTGGAAACGTAGAGATACCTCCTGGTCGACACAATTTCCATGTATACATTAAACAAACCATGATTTCTCAATTTTTTTATCACCTGTTGGTAACACGAGATTCTACAACTCTTGGCTGAAATTCATGTTTATTTCGATATTCAGGTTTTTGACTGGTTTTTATTGTATGATATTTAAAATCAACATTGACCGCAGGTTTAGAGGAAAATCAAGGTTAAAGACTAACGTTCCCAGAAGATCTGAGGATTATAATTGAGAGACGACGACAAATAATCCAATTTGTTTACCAACAATGTTTGTGGCTTTCAAGAATACCAGCACTATGACCAGGAATTATAAACATAGATTACACAATACTAATCGAGAAATCACATCTATTTATTTTCCATCAGCATCCAGTAGGTAACTTTATTTCCGGGTGCATCCTCAGTGCGAGCATTGATCGACCGTGGCCATGGCAACGGAGCCGGCGCGAGGGTCACGGGCGCCCGCAGAACTTTGATACAGAATACCAAGTCAGACAGATTACATTCACGCTAACTCACGCATTTATACACCGAAAACATCAACGGGTATGCCGTAGTGTCTATAGCTATAATATATATATATACACAGGGTTGTCGGGTTTCATATGGTCCAAACGAAAACCGTCAACGGAGGACTCCAAGGGCTACCCAAAGAATGTTGTAAATTATTTAAATTTTCTCCCAAACTATAAAGGCCCTAGTTTTTTGTGAGACTATGAACAATGAATAGGTCTTTCAGGGATAACTACAATTTTTTAATTAGGCATATTATTTTCTGAGAAAAAAAAATAAGACATGAAATTTTTTTATTAATAAACGCAATTTTCTCGGAAAATATAGATTTTCGCGGAACACACATGGGGGTTCTCTGGGTAGCCCTTGGAATCTTCCGTCGACGGTTTTTGTTTGGACCATGTGAAACCCGACACCCTGTATATATTATAGCTAATATCATATATAATATATGATATATATATATATATATATATATATATATATATATATATATATATATATATATATATATATATATATATATATATATATATATGGATAATTACATCTTGGACCGCATCGTCATTTAAACCATCGTGGCGAGATAATGGTTGAGCGCAATATTTACATTTTCAACAAAAAATCATTTGCATTATATGCAAATGATTAGGCGATTTAAATTAATATAATGAAACAAAAAGTGCTACTGCATGACTTGTAGTAAATTCATCATTAAGTACGTATATTTACCTACTCATTTTTTGTTGTTTTAAAAGTTTTTATGACCAAACAAAAAATATTATTTTATTAAACTCCTCTACTATTATAACTCCCATGCATAGTTGTGTCAATATAGGATACTGTAATAACTGTAGTACCAAGGCTTGTTATATGACCTCCAGAAATAGGACTGTTACTGGTTAGTAAACTGGCCAAGTGTGAGTCGGACTCGCACACGTAGGGTTCCGATTGAACAACATTTGCCGAGAAAAAAGTTTCTTGTATGGGGAATTAAATTAAATAAATTAAAATTGTTGCCCCCTTAAATTTTTAATTTAAGTTAGTTTTTATTATTTGATCTTATATAAGCCATTGTACTATGAGCAAATTTCAAGTCTCTATCCGTTACGGTTAGTAAGATCGAGCATAAAACGCCTGAAAATTTACGTTTCTTTTATGGGAGCCCCTTGTATTTCTAATTTTAGTCTGCTTTTAGTATTTGGTGTTATAGCGACCATAGTAATTCATACTTTGTGAAAATTTCAAGTCTCTATCTATTATAGTTCATAAGATCAAGCTAAAAAACACCGAAAAAATCACCATCCTTGTATCCCCTTTAATATTTTATTTTATTCAGGAATTATGACACAAGTTGTTTGATTATAATTAAAAAGACGAGGGCCAGTATAATGCACTCGTCCCATATTATCCCATAGATTTTAGGTTAGGCCCTTAGGTTTCTTCTATTGTAAGTAAACTTCTGCCCCCTAAAATATTCTTCTATACCCAACGGTTTGGATTGTAAGTTTACTTTTAATCGGTAGTAGTACACTAATATATCGAAAAAAAAAACAATATAGTGCGGGATTGTGTACAACTACCGACTGACAGACAAAGCACAACTAAAACGGTAGGCATAGACGGATATTATACATATTATCGGGAAATGAGTTTGAATTATGATCTCATGTATATAGTATAGTTGTAGTTACTGCATTATTTATTATAATATGTACCTATTGTAACGGTCAGTATGAAAACAATTTGAATAATTCCTACGCAAACGATTACACGGTATTGTTAAGTGCTGAGGTATTTATAGAGTCCTTGGCGCCGACATTGATTGGCATTGACCGTGGTAGATATAGGCTATTGCAGGATTACTGTAGTTCTTATATTCTAGAGGTGGCTATAGGGTCCAATGACTGACGTCGTTAAAGGTGTGGCGTGAAAGACGCCATGCAAAACCGACGAAAGCGACCGAAAAACAGACTGTGGGTGGTGATCACTTAACCACCACCGAGACCAAACCGGGGTTTGGTCCTGGTATACTTTATAGTCCAAAACCATTAATCAATAGTGGTTTATTTAGACTAACTTTACAAACTTAACAGTTCTGCAGTGGCAATAAATAGCTGTATGAAGTCTAAAATCAGACATGCTCTACGATACTGCGTGATTACGACCAATATAACCTATTTTAGTTTTCAGTTGTTCACGAGTTAGAGTTCTTGTTATAGAATTTTAGAGTAAACCGTGAAGTAAAGTGATTGATTGAGAACCATGTTACCGCCTGTTCACATCTGTCGGGTGTCGGAACATTTTATATGAAGTTATTAACACTTGTTGGCCCGATTTTGTCGTTTGTTTTGTTATCTTATAGGCTACCGTTTGACCACTATTTCACCTGTTGATAGGTGATGATGCGGTCGAAGCTGGTAAGCACGCATGCCTAGAATGGGAACTGGCTCTCAAGGATAGCTACCGGAACACATTAGATGTTTGGCGTCAGATTTTCTAACTTGAGGGTGGGAGCTGGCCAGGCGGACACTAGATACTGTCCTACCACAATCTGGGTGTTGTTGGTTTGTTAACGATGTTTTTCCTTCACCAGAGGGCAACTGTGAAAAGCGCACATACATTCTTTGATAGAAAAAAACATTGGTGCACGGCGAGGTTTGAACTCGGTACCTCTGGCATCAAAGCCGACCGTTCTCCCGATTACGCCACCGGGCCCTCAAGATACGATTAATAATCGGATCCGACACATGATAGATGTGAACAGGCGGTTACTTTTACAGCACAAAGTTATCGATGTTCTATATATTGTATAGAAATAAGTATGTATGAAACGCTGACATCGTTCGGCCGTGAACATGAACATGGTAAAGGTCAGGCGGCGCTTAACTGATCTATCCTTTTGACCCAGTTGTGGCACGTATATTTCTATTTATATGACTTTTAAATTAGGTACACTTTGAAGGTGATTATACTTTTTGTGCTGTTTTTAGTTACTGGAACTGGTAGAAAAATGTACAAACACAAACGTCGACAAAAGCTAGCATAAGCGACTACATATACGTATGTGCTTAGTAGAAGATCGCAAATAAAACTAGACGCATGATTATATGATTGAACCCTATTTATTTAACCTACAGTTTTAAATCCAAACTTTAAATGTTCTTTAATTACATAGACATGCATATATTTAAATATATACAAACATTACATGTTTATATACGTTCGTATAATATTACCTACATAGTTCAAATTCAACTTTATAAACAATGTAGAACTAGAGCAATATGTCCTACTAAAATGTGTTTAGTGCCTTTTGAGGCCGGCATCGATCGACCGTGACAATGAAGCAAGTCGAGGGTCAGGGGCATCTGGATGAGGTGCATGCGTACTCCAATATACGGGGAATCTCATACTGATCATACTGAATATTTCTACTGATTTTCAGTATTTTGCATAAAAAATTAACATTAAAACAAGTAAATAATATCATCCTCGATATCTCGATATACAAGCAATTCTCAACCTGTAGGTACTTACTACCAATGTTATAAAGGAATTAATTGTCTTTACTACAAATATATAAAATTATAAAACCTAAAATATAGTATTCATAGGAATAGTCCTATGAAACCTATATTTTTAGTCTTAGCCGTAATTCTGAATTAGCTGCGCTCCCTGGCTTTTAATATTTACAAATTAACTACATATTTAGATTGCAGAAAACCTAGCGGGACGCAGCTTCCTCTCATTGCCATCTTCCATTTTAAGACTTGTAGCTACAATTCTATCTTAGACCGCACCATCACTGAGCACCAGGTGAGATTGTGGTCAGTGCTTGTCTGTCAAAAATAAAAATAAAACTTTAACAGTTTATAACACGTATATCAGCTACTTAGTTCTTATTTCTTAATGTAACAAAGAATTTCACAGCTTAGTTCTTGATTAATTAATTCCTTCAGTAAAGCATGTGAGCCTTCCGTGTAACCTTCCTGTTGGCTGTATTAATTGACGTCGGGTGGCCGTGACAATGCCTCTGAAGGTGAGGGTCAGGGGCAAACCATTAGAGAACCAACTCAGTGCACGCGCACTTTACAGATATATCACCGGAGGGATATAAATGGCACATAAAATATGCACGTAACTTCAGTTATAATAGTTTGCCGTGAATCGGTAAAATGCGTACACTACATGGCAAACATGCGAATCACCAGTCGCATCATAAACCGATCGGCCTGTAATTTTTAGTTTTTTTTTTTAATCGGCACAGTTGCTCATATTTAGGACTCTATTTCTAGCGTTAAAATTATATGACTATGACTTGCATAATCGATCATGATGACAATGATAAAATAAAAGTGATGACAATGATGAAATGTAACTTCTGTTTGGCCTGTAGCTAAGCAAAAGACGAACTAACAAACATACTTTTACATATATCACCAGCAGCAAAATTATACTTAAATGCAAAAATCTGTTTATTTAATGTTTAAGATTTCATCATGATTATGTATTTTTTTATGATCAATAGGCAATCGATTGACCTACCACTAGCTCATCTGATAAGTGACGATGTGGTCCAAGATGTAGCACGCTTGCCTAAAAGATACCTATTCACTCGCGACTATCTTCTCGACCGATTGAGTTAAAATTTTGTATTGGGATAGCCAATGCGGTAAAACTTAAAAACGCGGGCGAAGCTTGTAAGGGTTGCTGCGTAGTGCTAGGCAGCCTGGCTGCGCAGCATGACGTTGTATGGGAGCCCGCGCACTAGGCAGCCACGAAATCTCGGCTGCGGCAGCCAATGAAACGCGCCTGTTTGTACGGCAGCCAGCTGGCTGCGCGCAGCCAGAACGTGTGTAGGCGAATGTCACATACATTCGCCTACACACGTTCTGGCTAAAAATAAAAAAAATTAAGGTAAATTTTGGTACTTACAAGTTTTCGCGAAAATCTAAATTTGCCAATATCTTTTTATCGTGTTAACTCAGAACCTTGATTTTTATATACCTAATAGGGACTATAGACTTCAGTATCTGGTATAAATTTCAACTTGCTAGGTCCACCTGTTCCTGAGAAAATCGGTGGTGACACACGGACAGACAGGCAGACAAACGGACAGACAGACACACAGACAGATGGACAAGAAATTGATCTTATATGGGTTCTTTATTTTACCTTTTGAGGTACGGAGCCCTGAACATAGGGCGATCAATGTGAAATTACTGCTTTTGATTATAGAATTTATTTAATTAGTCAATTCTTGATATGAACGCTTACCTATTTAAAAAATTAAAAGAAATCAGAATTACAACAAGCATTCACTTATCTCAACATATTGTATGGAATTATAGAACGAAATCCACAAATATAAATCTAATAAAAAACATAAAAAAAAATAAAAAAATATATGAATATAAATCAATCAATAATCTTGTAATTGGAAACCTAAAATTAACTAAGTACTCACTTAATAAGAGCCAATATTCAAAATATTTAAACACAATAACCTTAAATTATGAGAAATCGAAATATTTATAAGAAATCGTCTATCCTATAAATAATATGACCTAACAATATTACTTTCGACCCTCGAACATTTAAAATAACATAAGAAGAAACTTTAACTAAATAAAATAAAATTATATATTACATCAGATAGAGATATGTCATCACGGTATTTTCTTTAGGATTTTAGAAGAACTACAATTAACTAGTACATTCTTACGTATCTCTTATGATTTAAACTACGTAAGCCATGTAAATCTATTTATCGGCGACTTTTTTATATATATCTTTTAGGAGCACTTCTTTTGATCACACTTGACTTGGTTGCAAAAAAATGTTTTTGTCTACCTACATAAAAACTTAATTAGGTTTTTTTTTTAATATAAGCCTTCCGTGAAAAAATGTTGAACTAATGGTGAAAACCGCATTAAAATCCGCTGCGTGGAGTTGGCGGATATACAAACAGACGTGAAAAGTTACTTTGTTTTATAGACGTATCAACAGCCAACCATTGTTAAGTTGGAACAAAATAAATGACTACAAACTGCGTAATTCGAAATTTTTAAGATCTTCATCCTAAGGTTCAATATACTTTAGAAGTTTTAAAGCAATGTCTCAATCAATGTCTCAATGTCAAGATAGTTCGAGATGCACTCTGCGCGGCATCGATCGACCGTGACCGTGGTAACGCGAAGAGCGGTACGACGGTCAGGGACACCCGATCTACTACTATTATCACATAGAACATACAGCAATAAGGTTCCAATAGAATAAAGGTGATCACGCTTAGATCACCTACTTATATGTATTAGTTATTATCAGTCTTCTATTAGGGCGGTATGAAAATGCTACCACAGACCTAACCACTCGACCTTACCTACACTATAGGTCTGCATATTAATGGTGTTTAATCTAGGAAACTTTACTTAATATTACAGATGTTTGCGCCTCTGAAATTGATACAAGCTGCTGCGAAATCACCATTAACCATCAGTTATTAACCTATATTACTGATTCCCTTATTTATTTTACCTCATGACCTAAATCCTAACCAATTTACATCAAATAAGATATAGACATATAGGTCTAACACACACACACACACACATACACACACACACACACACACACGCACGCACACACGCGCGCATACACACAGAGAGAAAGAAAGAGAGAGAGAGACAGAAGCGCTCATAGTATAATATCATCAGCAATTGCTAGGACGTCGATGTATAATATTGTAATAATACTATTATTACAATTATTTGTATTAGCTACATAGGTGTTAAGTATAAACTACAATGTTTTAATTTAACATTTTGTTGTGGGCACATACTGTCTAATGTATATATATATATATATATATATATATATATATATCTCTTTCGGAATTTGTATTTCACGCTACAGTTAATCATAAAAACGTATACTAACTAATACAACGATTCGAGGGAGGGCACTGGTGTCTGTAAAACAATTTAAGAAACTTAACACAAAATAAACTTTATTATTATTATATGCGTAATGGCGCTTTGGGTGCAATATGCGTATCAATTTGCAAAGCCTACATTCAGAGCTGTTGTGATGCGACTACTATATATTCTGTAGTCGGATTTGGGGCGGGTGGGCGTGGGGGTGTACTCTATCCCGAATATGCTGAAGTTCAGGGCTACGCGTTATATTGTTTCTAGGGATGTAGACTCCTGTGTTGATATAGATTTTTAGCCCCCGACAAGAAAAGTAATAAGTTATATGTTTTTAGGGTTATAAGTTTGACGTATATATGCATATGTATGTGTCTGTATGTGGCATCGTAGTGCCCAATCGGATAAACCGATTTTGATTTAGTTTTTATTAAATGTTTGACATGTGTCTTAATTGAGAGTGTTCTTAGCTTTGGTTCATGGAAATCCGTTCAGCTGTTTTAAGACTATGTGCTTTTTTCTAGTCGATGACGCTATGAGACCAACTTTCATAGGTCCGATCCATCGAAATTCGGTATTTATCTTACTTTTCTTCAATTATATTATTATAAGAACATCGTAGAATTGAATTAATGCTGAGGCATCTCCTGGAATCTGTAGAATACTCTACTCCTTACCAACATACAGCAGAGATGTTGTGTTTTGGCTCATTGGAATGGTCACAACGCGATTACTCCGTCAATTGTGAACCGATTCGAATGATCCTTTTTTTAATCAGTAGGGTACATTTTCGAAGTGGTTCCATTGTAATTTCATCGAGATCTAATAAGTATCTCCAGAGATATGACGATAAACGTCACAAACTTGCTACTGAAACTGACTCGCGGGGTATGGAAGTCGATTGTTTTAGTTTTTAAACTATCTTAATTATCAATTTGAATATTATACATATGCAAACTGGTGATTTGTTAATGGATTTATTTTATTATACTGTTAAATTTGAGATTTTGACTACATTTTATTTTAATGGTATCGGGACAAAAAACAGATGATTTAAAAAAGTGTGGATGGACATTTTTGCTACATCTAGCCTAGAACTTCAACAACTCTTATACGTCGTTTAATTTCTTATCATTAATTCGCATCCAATTAGAGATAATTACTTGAACATGCCTTTGAAAACGTGCAAGGTTAGATATTCCTTGCTTTATTTTATCAAAATACAAGTACTAAGAATTACGTTGTTTTTATTACGTTAAGGCACCTCAAACATCGACTGTAACATTGCTGATTTCTTATCAACGACCTTCATACAACTCTTGGACTTACACAATCAAATAACAAAAGTAAAATATTGTTACTGATATTGTCTAGTAGGTTTTCTTTTGTAGGTGACTGTTACAACCAGTTCAATGTTATTTTCTTTCTTTTTACATCACAAATCAACCTTAAGATAGCCACGTAGGTGGAGAAGTTTAAATGGTTTCCTGGCAGATAGATAGATATTTCTAAGCATTAAATAAACGGTTACAATTGAGAATATACAATGAGACACTAATAATAACTTTATGAAAGGTATTAGAAAAGTGGTAGGATACTTGGTTAGGAATATGTGCGGCCGTGACCCCCGCTCGGTCACAGTGAAGGGGGAGCGAGGGACGGGGTCAAAGCGAAGGACGCGGGGGCGCGGGGATAGAGCTACTCCCTGAATACAACGAGTAAAGCTTCCCCGAGAATCTAGCAGATTTGAAGAAATACGCCACAACTGCAATAATAAAATTATTGGTATAACGAGTTGTTATGAAACAGTTTATAAGTGTTGCGAGTGACGCGCTCTGACCTCGGCCAAGGCTGTGAGCCACTTCCCTGTGTACTCAGCCGTTTATAGCGTGGATGCTTACATAAATCTATACATTGTACAGTACATACCTACAGTAGCGAATACAATGTGATAAAATCTCTGCATCTTGTTTCCGGGGTTAATGTATGAAAATATACCTATAGATAAAGATTTTATCTTAAAAAAATAAAATATTTAAAATAAAATTATTTGTAAACGTTGAGAAACAGGCTGATGCATGATCATAAAAATCATTAAAAAATTATAGCCTTTAAAAATATTTCAAAAGTGATTAATTTACTTAGGTAGGTCCTAGAACACTATTTTTAATCTTCACGAAGTAATAATTTATATAATATATAAATACAAAACATAATTAACTGCAATTTGGAATGACCCGAATGCAATTTGGAATGACTTGCGATATATTTGTCATTCAGTATCTCCTAATGAGGAAGGATAGTAGGAAATTGCGCAAGTAATATGCCTGCTATATCATCATAATACCAACGACAATGTAGAACAAGTTGATAACTAGGCAGATATAGATAGACATCATGCATGAGCGCTAGCAGGAAGTAATTTGCTCGCAAAGAAGGTTACTGTGATAACACATCACACGGTTGACTCTTGGCATATTACTAGATTAATATAGACTCATTACTTATTATTAATTATAGTTCCAGAGTACACAGAAATAATATCTGCCCCATAATATTACCACTTCCTTACTTTGTGTATACATACCTGCTTGCTTCAGATAGCTGAGGTAGATAAGTAAACACAACATTGTACATACTGTTTAAGTGCTGTCATGGTGAGTATTGCCAATATAATTCAAGGTTGAGTCATGTAATTATTTCATCAACTGTCTCAAACTATACTCGTCCACATCTGGACATAGGCTTGTCAAATTGTATGCTACTGAGCTCGATCCTCGGCTACTCTTATCCACCTCTTCCCAGTCACCTTGCGAATATCATCAATCCACCCTCCTACGCATTAGGACGTTATAATGATATAATTTATCTAATGCTGGACATATAGGTTCTAATAATATAATATCTATAATAATAATGTATAACTTATATATTACTTATAACTAACTACATTCATTACAATTATTTTTCTGATAAACATAAAACTAGAAACAATTTTATTCGATCACGCTATGGCAATGTGCCTGGAAGATCATTTATATCTTCGTAGATTCGTAGATGCAACACAACACGAGTCATGTTCCGCTGCTGGATGTCAAATGACAGACTTCAATAGAGACGAGAAGGTTCGCGGATATATTATTATGTCCCCTTACATTTTATCCTTGGCAATAAACGTCGCAGGATCTCTGACGTATCTGCTATGCACTTTAACACTACTATTTTTAGGGTTCCGTGCCTAAAGGGTACCAACGGAACCCTATTACTGAGACTTCGCTGTCCATTCCTCCGTTCATCGTCCGCACATCCGTCCATCCGTAAGTTCGTCCGTCCGTCTGTCCGTCTGTCAGGGGGCTATATCTACTAAACCGTCATAGATACACCATGAAATTTACACAAAATATGTAGTGACTATGGCTGCTATACTAATAAAATATGGAACCCGAGATATAATACTAATATATATATATATATATAAGTATTCTATATCTCTTCATAGTATCTATATATCTTCTAATACTATAAAAATCTTTGTCCTGACATACTGACTGACTGACTGACAAACAACGCACAGCCTAAACCGCTGGTCGTAGAGACTTGAAATTTGAAGGGTATATTTGTCTTAGTACCTCCGTAATGGTATACTAAGAAAGGATTTTCCAAAATTCACCCTTTTAGGGATGAAATGTGGGTTCAAAGTTTGTATGGAAAAACAAGATTAGATAGTCTTTTCTATTCGAAACTTCACACAAGTGCTTCAGTAAAATAAACTGGCCAAGTGCAATTCGAACTCGCACTCGTAGGGGTTCCGTAACACAGTAAAGTATTCTATAACTATGATATTTCGTAACTACAAAATTAACTTTGTTTTTCATATGGTTTGTATGAAAAACAAAGTTATCTTTGCGGTCACCATATCTCAAAAACTGCTGACTGTATCTCGTTCAAACTAATTTTCGTTGTTAGTTTTTATTGAGATCTACAGGATATATTTTTTTTAGATTTTTCACTCTCATATTTTAAAAGTTAGAGGGGGGGGACACACATTTTACCACTTTAGACGCGCCTATCTTTTAAATTACTGACTTTGAGAAAAAATGATTTTAGAAACCTCAATGTCATTTTTAAAGACCTATCCATTTTTTGTTTCAGTTCCATGTATTAGATGCCCCCCCTTAAACTTTTATTTTTTTTATTTTTGTATAAAAATCGGAAAGCGGTTCACAGAATACATCTACCTACCAAGATTTAATTCTGTAGTCCTAACTGTTTCGGAATAAAATGGCTGTGACCTACGGACGGACAGACAGACAGACAGACATGACGAATCTATAAGGGTTGACCCTTGAAGGGTTGACACTGGTGACCTGTACTACAGGTTTTTCTAAACCTATTTCATGCACCAGTCTTTCACACAGATAGGTTGCTATTCATGTATATAAAATTAGCCAATAATGTAAGTATCTAATATTTAAGAACCTTTTGTGAAAGATAATAAACGATTTATTTATTTATTATTTATTTATTTAAGGGTTCCGTTTTTTGCCATTCGGCTACGGAACCCTAACGTATTTACTTATGTAAATACGTGTTTCAGGCTTTTTCAAAATTCCACCCCTTAAAGGGTGAAATGGGGTAACAAAGTCTAAAAACCAATATTGTTTCGGGTTGCGCTGAAATTTGGCATGCAGATAGGTATTACGACGTTAGATTCTGTATACGGATTTTCTAAAATTCACCCTTTAAGGGGATGAATCAGGGGTCCAAATTTTGTATGGAAAAACAAGATAAGATAGTATTTTCTATTCGAAAAATCACATAAGTGCTTCAGTAAAAAATAAGTAAACACGTGTGGCAGGCTTTTTTGAAATGCCACCCCTAAGAGGGTGAAATAGGGAAACAAAGTCTGAAAATCAATATTGTTTCGGATTGTGCTGAAATTTGGCATGCAGATAGTTATTACGACGTTAGTACCCTCTGAGAAATTATTTTGTAAAATTCACGCCTTAAGGGGATGTAAAGTTCAAAGTTTGTATGGCAAAACAAAATAAGATAGTCTGTTTTATTAGAAACTTTACTTAAGTACTTCTGAAAATAAATAAGTAAATACGTGTTGCAGGATTTTTCGAAATGGGGTAGGTAACAAAGTCTGAAAATCAATATGGTTTTTCGGGTATTATAAATATGAATCACTATTTCCCTTAGTCACGTAATAACTTAAAAACGGATGAATCGATTTGGCTAATTCTATTTGGATGTCTTTTATGATAGAAAGGTTTTTACAAAAGAAAAGTTATAATTAAATAATAGAAGTTTATAACGCGGGCGAAGTCGCGGGGCACTTCTAGTATATATATATATAGGCTCGAGCGCATCCAACGAAAATTTATTAGATTTCTTAATTATAGGACTTCATCGAAAAATAATGATTATCATGGCTCATGTGCACGGTACCATTTCCTCCCGCTTGATAGGAGACGTGATGCTTCAGATATAGTTTTTCTGAAAAAGATTATGTCTTCATATATTGACTGACCAGACCTGGTCAGTAAAATATCATTATGCGTACCCTCTAGAACATTAAAAATAGCCCCCTATTCTACCTTCTAAGTAGTTCTACAAACTACCGTATGAATAGCTATATACGCAGAGCTTGTAATTCCTATAACAATCAGTGTAAGGATATTGACATATTTAACTGTAGTGTGGCCTCCATGAGGCGTCAACTCGCAAACTTATTTTTTAGAAAATTCTAAAAAAAAGTTATTTTTACTACGTTACTATTTCTAAATTAGACTAGAAAATCACTTTTAATTGTGTTAACGAGTGTAGACAGAATAATGTATCTAATATTACCTAAGTAACCTAATAATAATATCGTTTAAAAACTAAAAAAGAACCGACTTCAATGCCGCGCTATTCATTTTCAGTACCAATTTTGAGATGTTTATATCAATATCTCTGGAGATACTTATCAGACCTCGATAAAATTACCATGGTACTATATTTGAGATATTTTCTTTCGAACAAAAAAGAATAATCAAAAACCGGTTCATAAACGACGAAGTTATCCGCGAACAAACAAAATATATATATATATATATATATATATATTTTATATACGGTTGAATTGAGAAACGTCCTCCTTTTTTTGAAGTCGGTTCAAAAACAGTTTTATATAATTTATATGTATATTAGTATAACTAGCACACCACAACAGAACCTACTTATCTAATTTACTTCTATCAGTGAAAACTTATAATTGACTTACACGTAGAATAATTAGTTGCTATTTTAATATTAATAGTCGTTAGTTTTCCGAATAAAATAAAATGATTTTAAAAAAAAAATAATAATAAAAAAACAGAAAAATAAAAATCTAAGAGGACCCCCAAATATGACCCCCCCAACCGTGTTGATTTTCGGCGTTTTTTGTTCGATCTTATGAAATGTAATAGACAGAGATTTGAAATGTTTACCACGTATATATTGTTGTTATAGCGACTATAATAATGTTTAGCCACTTTAACGATAAATACTAAAAACAGAATAAAATTAAAGATTAAAAGGGATCCCTATACAAGAAACTTGTTATTCGGCAAATTTTGTTCAATCTTATTAAATATTGTACGGTGGTACGGAACCCTACGTGTGCAAATCCGACTCGCATTTAGCCAGTTCATTTTTTATTAGTTACTCTTATAGTTTCCCAATACAAATTAATTGTAACTGCTTTATTTTCATTGACATATTATTTTTTATATCTAAAATAATTAACTATTTCTTATTGAGAGTCCAATAAAAATAATGATGAGTCACGAATTGTCAAATATTTAGGTTTCATTTCGAAGAGCAAGCCCTCGAGTGCAGGGGTCGCAACTTGTAAGCACCTGCGCTCGCGCATGTGACATTGCCAGATAAGATAATGCTATTATTTTGTCACTGTATCGCCAATGTCACAGTGACCTTAATGACTCTGAATGACGCGCCACCTCGTTCGTCGCACTGACCTTGCGATATTTATCTAATCTCGCGCGCAAAATAATTTTGGCGGGATTATTTTCCATATACGTAACGGATTTCTCCTTTGTTTTGTAATGTATTTTAAAGAATTATTTCACTATGACCTTTGTATATATATAACTCTATATGTATAACTCTAATCTGATCATTATTCCTGATCCATTCCACTGTGTAATTAAGTGCCTTTAGCTTCTTTTTGTTAATTTGTCGTATTGATGTATTTCTACATAGCGAAGGAGTTTTGGACATCGAGAATACACATACATACTAGGGCTTTATATTTTGCACATTTTGCAAGTAATTTCTTGCACTTAACGAAATTATTCAATTAGTAAAGATACTAATAAATAAATTCCTTTTGAAATTACATGCAAAATATTAGCTGAAACTGCCTTTTTGTTTATTGAAGTGATAACACACTTTATGTTTTTGTACATTGTTACACATAATCCAAAATACCCTCCGTAATATAAAATTTTGGAATGTGTGTAACAATGCTTTTTTTTAATAGATAATGCAAATATCGTTTATTTAATACAAGTTTATTTAGCCTTGATTTCCCGTTATCACCCGGAATTCATTGTATGGCAATAAACGGTTTGTTACAATTTTCCAAAGCAGGAAGTATATATAATTCACGATGGCCAAGGCAAAGCTACGTTATAACGTTAGCTAAACATACCTAAACTTAGTACATAAGTCTTCACCTGTTCCTAACCTTTCGTTTCTTTGCAATTCTACTTTTACATTACTTACTTACTTACTTGCATCGTGAATAGGTAAGTGTACCTACTGAAAATATGTATAAAAAGAGTTACTTATATTTAGAATGTGATATGAATACGTATATATAAACGTGAAAAACCATGTCATATATTTAATGCATAGTGATAAAAGATTTTGAACCTTTTTTTTTTTCATTTTTCCGTAGCCGAATGGCAAAAAACGGAACCCTTATAGGTTCGTCATGTTTGTCTGTCTGTCTGTCCGTCTGTCTGACCGTCTCTCTGTCCGTCCATATGTCTCAGCCATTTTATTCCGAAACTATTAGGTGTATTCTTTAAACCGCTTTAAGATTTTTATACAAAAATAAAAAATGTAATAGTTTTAGGGGGGCTTCCTATACAAGGAACTGAAACTAAAAATATGTATCACATTGAGGTTCCTAAACCTATTTTTTCTCAAAGTCAATCATTTGAAGGATAGAGAGATAGAGATAGACACATCTAAAGTGGTAAAATGTGTGCCCTTCCCTCCCCCCTCGCTCTAACTTTTAAAGTAAGGGTTGGTGTAAAATCTTAAAAAAATATAAGCTGTAGATCTCATTAAAAACTTTCAACGAAAATTGGTTTGAACGAGATATAGTCAGCAGTTTTTGAGATATAGCAACCGCAAACATAACTTTGTTTTTCATACATACACTATGAAAAACAAAAATATTTTTTTGCTGACGAAAAATGTTAGTTATAAAATACTCTGCTGTGCTACTTGAGTATTGAGTATCTATAGTAGGTACTTAGTGGGAACTAAGAGTACTACGTTAACAACATCATATACATGAAATATCCCGAGAATATACGACGCTTAACAGGCCTTTCGATCTATCCCCAATGAACAAAGTCCTCCAAACATAGAATATGTTTTTTCATTCTTAAGAATATCTGAGTCTTGTCGTTATTACTTGTAATAGTGTATAGATGACATTAATATAACACATAGTTCTAGAATGTTGACATTTTAAGAGAGGTATATATAGTAAATATTTGTAAATAAGATGTGTTATAAATTTCTGGCTAAGCTCAGACTTTTATAAGAGATCTTGTCGTTTAAATTCTAAATTCTATCCGCGATAACATTTGTGTGAAGATCTGTTTGCATCCAGCTTTCCCGATTCACACGTTTTAAAAAGTTTATCAACATTTTCAATATTTAAATCACGCCCTTTAAAAGGATTCTACATGTTATCGAGATAAGCATGATAATGAAAATGTTGCCTTACATTCAAGGGTGTGTGACGTTTGTTTACTTACATAAATACTTATAAGAAATAATATATACACGTATGTATATGTATATACGGTCCCATCTCAAAGGTCCATCTTGTATATTATGCTGACCTTGAATTGGAACTAAATTAAACGCAATTTGTAGCACTGTGATAAACATAGACAAAAAATACTCGTAATGAATTTGAGAAATAGATACCTAGTCCAATAAAAAATCAAGGTTATAAAAATACCTCGAAAACTTATGATATAAAATAAAATCTATATGATATCAACTTCGATCAAAAAACACAGATCTTGTTCAAAATAATATGAGTCGAAGAGCGTTGATAAGTCTTAGTACTCATGGAGGACATTTTCATTAATTTCATAGTGGTTTTGTCTAATAGCTCGTAAATTGTATTCCGTGCAAAGTACGACAATAATAAAATAAAAAAAAGTATTGGTTTTTATATTTAAAGCACAGAGTCTAAAATGATTCTCCAGGGGTGCATTAAGGTGGTGAAATAGGGTATGCAATTTCATGTCAAAAGTATCTACTTTACTATGGAAAATGGTGTTTAAATAATTGATCTAAAAATATAGAAATGAAAACCTATTTCCCTTGGTCATGCTATAAATTAAGAACGGGGGGACCGATACATTCTTTTTTTGTTGTGTTTGTGATTTTTAGGACAATTTCTTCATGAAAATTATAGTTTTAAATGAATTTAAGTAGTTTTTTAACGCGGGCGAAGCCGTGGGGCACTGCTAGTAATATATATAATCCATATAACCAATGCTTGCAATTAAGATACTATTCTCAAATTATTAGAGCATTTTATTTGTAATAAATCAATTTATCAAAACTCCAACTACAAAAATAATGACATCGAATCGATTTTTCTGTTTTATTGAGGTAGGTTATGGCAAATTACTATCTTGCTTTGTTTAAATTAACTTAAATGACTTCTTGCGTTGTTTTTTTTCTTTATCTTTGTAATAATATAAAGCCGAACATAACATAACATCAAGCTGACATTATGCAGTTTTAGTAATTAACAAATTTGTTGGTCTTACAACTTCATCTTTATAAAATGTTGCAATAAAAATTCGTGTTATTGTGAATTATCTTGACATAAATTAAAAAAACTTTGGAAATAAAGTTTGAAGCAGCAAACATTGTTATAAAATCTAAAATAGTAAAAATCATGAGAATATACAATATATATTTATATACAATATATATTACAGTGTTTTTATCATATCACGGTAGTTATTGTCTTAAATAACAATAATGTACCTACGTTGGGTTCACAAAATCCCGTAGCAACAACCGTAGCACCTCTACGAAAATTTCGGCAGACCTCCAAAGTTTTCAGTCTCAACTATACTGCCCATTGAATTTACTGTTTATGTTTTTTTTATTACTGATTGCATACACGAGTATGTAAATGGTTGCATTTACATACTCGTGTATGCAATCGTTTTATCATGGTTTAGTTTTATAGCTCACCTAGGTCAGGAATGGAGCTGGATGGTTCCTCGAAGGTAGGCGCCTTCATGAGACGTGGAGGCGGTGGTGGCGGCGGTGGTGGTGGCCTCATACACTGGATGACCGAGTGCTGCGGTGCCAGCGGTGGACCCAGCAGCACCGGCGCCCGGAACTCCTTCCCCGGCGGCGCCGGCAGCTCTAGCCTCCTCGTAGCCGGCATCATCTCTCCCCCCATCTCGTAGCCGTTGTCCATAGGCTCCCGCTTCGGAGACAAATTAGCGTAACACTGCATAGTTCCTCTACAAATACTCAGTCACTACCGAAATATTGTCTGTTCAAAAACTTGTAATAATCAAAAGCACATCATCGTCCTAAACTGCGTAAATTTTCATGAGTTATACAGAGATTTGAGCGCATCATCAGTGGTGAATAGCAAGGCTAACGCCGGGCGCCGTCAGTACTCGCGCGTATCGTGCGTCCGCGACGCGCCGCTCGTCCGCGAGACTCGTTCGCTCGCCGCGGCCAACTTTCTCTCACTGGCGTGGCGGGCGGTCGCAGCCGGACGAAAGTGAATCTGCAGCGTGCGCCCCGCGCCTCCCGCCCTCAGGTGTCCCTGCACCGCCCGCCCAGCGCCGCCGCCGCCACCGCCGCCGTCACTGCAACGCCCATCCGACATTAACTTTAACCTTAACTGTGACCTTTACTCAGTGCACTGCTCTCACCCTACCTACACCTACCTTAAATTGCAAATTAATTGCATTTGTTATACATTATTTATATATTATTATACATACATTTCTTACCAGAGTTTTTTGTGCTTAATTTATTTAGATTTATTGCTCAACGATAATTTCTTGTAGGTACCAGTAACTTTATTTTTTTCTAAAGACACACACAACAAGGAAGCTGTGATATACGATGCATTTGCATTACGTAAGCCAGAGACGAATCACGGTCACTTCTAGGACAACATAGGACGAATTTGTTACCTCCTGCCCATATCACTTTTAAATTATAATGATTTGAATATAAGTACCTAGTTTAACAATAGGTAATAAGTGAGTTCTTATTATATTTCATTTAAATATGTATGAGCAATCTGTAGCTTTTCTTGCAAGAAAGATATACACAATATGTTTATTTATCATGGCTAGGTAAAAATAACGAATTACAAACAATATACTTATGGCAAAAATATTTTGTGGTAATATATTGATTGACCAAACTGTATGTAGATAAGGATGAGACACCTACAAAATTTTTGTGAAAGTTGTTTATGTGTTTTTAATTTATTTTTACTCACAACGTTGGCATGCATGGTGCACGACCGTTGGTGTGCAATTTTTGATCACATGAGTATAGTTACAGGTAAGACCCATTAAAATATAATCAATAGCTTATGGGTGTCAAACTTCCAACTAATTATTAACCCCTGACGCAAAAAAATCCCCGGGAGTCTTCAAATCGCGAGTGAACAGGTATCTTCCAGGTAAGCGTGCTACATCGTCGATCGCATCATCACTTAACATCAGGTGAGATAGTGGTCAAACGCTTACCTATCTAGTATAAAAACATTTAAAAAAAAGAAGGGGTGTGACGTGTGCGTCTGTCTGTGGCATCGTAGCGTTCAAACGAATGACCTGATTTTGATTTAGTTTTTTTTTGTTTGATAGGTGTTTTAATCGAGAGTGTTCTTAGCTTTAACTCATGAAGATCCGTTTTAAGATAATGAGTTTTTTTTCTAGTTACAAGTTTAGTTAGACACTATGAAATCAACTATTGTATGCATAGAAATATGAATAATAAATACCTTATTATTCCTATTTCTATGATTGTATGTCTAATAAATTCTATTGCAACGGTATTGTAAAAATATGGTAGCATTGACCTGATGCTGGCACATCTTCTGGAATCTGTAGAATACTCAATTCCTCACCAACTTACATAGCAAAGATGTCGAGTTAGGACTCATTGTAATAGTCTCAATGAAAGATTATACATAGGGATGGTTTTAAGTTTGGAATTTATGTATTATTCCATGTAAAAACTATAATATTTAAAGTTGGGCTTACAAAATAACTGTGTAAATGCTGAAATACTACTAATATTATTAATGGAAAAGTTTATGTTTGTTTACTCAATCACATAAAAACGGTAAATTTGAATATTTTCGTGGGTTAACACATAGGGTACTAGTACTTTCTAATGCAAGACCTCATTCCAAAAAACTATTTTGTGGTTAAATATGAGTTAGCCAAATGATTTAATTCGCGCGCATTTTGCATGACCTTGAATTTGAGATATCGCCTTGAATTACAGATTTATTACTATTTTTCCATATCTAATTATTACGTGAGCACCGTGACAAGTGCGCATGAAACAAATGTGACCTTCATACAATTTCTCTGTCTTCCGTGACATAGTAATTAATTTCTTTGTACCTACTCTTTATTGGCTTACGTTTTATATCTTACTTAGGTTGCAGGCTACAGGTGCAACAGATGTCTATTTAATATAATTTTCTGTTAGTAATGTATAACAGGACAGGATGTTTTAGCTTGTTAATAACAATATAATCTATATGAATTGTCTTCATCTATAAAACATATATAAACGTAGCGCAGGACGCCCTCAGACTAGGTAGAACGATGATGTTCGTAAGCTAGGCTGGCAAGAGCTGGATAAGATTAGCCGAGGGTCGTTCTCAGTTGGGGCGCGGGTCGGAACACCTCCTCGTGGTGTACCCAGGGTATCGGCCGACAACTTTTCCCAGTTAACTGGGTTAAGTTGTCGACCGATAGCGAAGTTCCGAAGTGAGGGGCTCCTCCGCGTGTCCTTCTGATATTTAGCAGAGGGCACAGCGTGACGGGGCAGGGCGGGCTCGGTAGTGGGAGCCGTCCGGTGGTGGGTCTGAGCATAATGCTCGGACTAAGTGGCGGGGCCGGTAAGGGCCGCATGAGGGCTGCTCGCATGCTTTTGTCATGCGAGCCAGACGGTGTACGGTGTGCGAGTAGGGGTAGTTGCCCTTCGCACACCTGTCATTTGAGGGACAGAGGGTGTGGTGAGTTTGAGGAGAAGACGAGCCACACTCCTCTTAGGCTGTGGGTCCGACATGCTCGGGCCGAGTGGTGGGGCCGGCGACGGTTGAAGAGTGGGGTCTCGCATGCCACTGGCACTGGCATGCGAGTCGAACAGCGGACGGTGTGCGAGTAGGGGTATTTGCTCTTCGCACACATGTCATCAGAGGGACGGAGGATGTGAGGCCAGGTGCCACTCTCCTCTGTCATTGTGGGGTAACTGTTGGAGGGTCGGGGGACTCTCCAACGGCTTGCACTCCCCACATGACGGTTGAGGGTTGACCTTGGTGAGCAGGGTCAGCCCTCCGCAGCGGCAGAGGCCCATTTGGGTCTGCCACCGGGGCAAGTTGGTGAATGCTAGCGCAACCCCATCTTGCCCCACCGCGGTGGACGACGGCTCACCCCAGGTTTTTAGTGCGGTATCCTGCCCTTCAGGCAGCGAGTCCCACACAACTATTCGCTCCCCTGGGCGAGTGGTATCCATAAAGGATTTTCCTGGGTCAAAAAAAAAAGGATCGTTCTCAGTGGGGTGCAATTGGAGAGGTCTATGTCCAGCAGTGGACTAGTATAGGCTGATGATGATCATAAATATAATTCTAAAATTAAATTATACAGTTAATTTTCCACGGGTGGTAGGAGCGTTATATCGATGTTCCGCCTGACTTGCTACTAAAAAGTAGCTTACCATCAAGCAGAAAATGTACTGTCACAAACTTACGGTGTCCCGGCTGCACACATCCCTTGAAAGTCAGACAATTCTAGGTTTAGCGTGTTCACCGCGACTTTTGTCCACATCATCGTTTACCACCACGAAAATGTGGCCAAACGCTCAAAGCTAGCTAATTTTGCAGTATATTTAGAGCCTACTTATTTATCATATTACACGTGTTAAATGTCCTCCAAAGTAATTTAATCAAAGGCCACGATATTAATCGCATCATCATAACATTGTTACCGTAATTGCTTTGCGGAAATCAACAACCATAGGTACCGATATTTTTGCCTGCGTTCACAGGACAGAGCTATTGTTTTGAAACGTAATTGCGTAACATTTTGAACTAAGTCGGTCATTGCTAATGTCGTGAGATAAGGCGTTGGTGTTATCACTTCCGTGGACTTCGATAGAGAGCGATCGATGCGCCGCTTGTTTCAGCACGCACTATGATAACAACTGATAACCATCTAACAGATACCTCAGATACTGGACACTGCTTATAACCATTATGTGCCTAAAACAAAATGCATATTTATCTGGACACAGATAATACACGATTTTTTATCGAAACTACGAGTAATGTCGTGCGCGATATGAAGTTCGATCGATGGGTGAGTTCAGGGCGTGATGATAGTATATATTTGATTATATGTACAGGCGGTACTAAGAATACATTTTCGTTTAATGTTGATCACGTTACAAATACACGTTTCTGACTCCAATAAAAAGTATAAAAACGTATTTTTATGCCAACAGTTTTTATTATATCAGAATCATAAAGAGTAGTTTTAGGTACGAAATGGTTTATATTTATTTCATACCTATAAGCGATATTATGATTTTAATATTTGACATTACTTTTGTCAAATTCACCACCATACATACGTCCACCAAAATCTCATGAATACGCCGTGACTACCGTATTACAAGTTAAATTCGGTAATTATAAAAAAAAATTAATACATGGAAAGATCATAAATATTGTAGTTGTATAGAAAATATATTTTTATATATTATATTATTTATTATATACTATATTATTTATATATATTATTTTGTCGGTAAAATAAAACGTTATATTTGAATCCAGGTCCACATAGATAATCCTAATGCATGTTTGCAACCACCTATATATCAAATATTATGATTGTATATTATATTAAACAACTTATGTTATGATTAAAGTATTTGTATCCTACTGAAGCTGCACAATCATGACATTTAATGTCTTAATTTTTTTTTATCTTTCCTGAGTAAGCTTTTTACTCCTAACCCGATGTTCTAAGCCCTTTTACTTGCAAATACCATTATTACGGTTCAATTGGACATAGCCTATAGTTTTGTCGTCCCAATTCTCATCAAAAAATAATTAGTCAAATCGGTCCACCCGTTTTCAAGTTATCGCGTGACTAAGGGAAATAGGGATTCATTTTTATAAAACCCGAAAAAGCATATTCGGGTTTTCAGGCATTGTTACCCATTTCACCCTCTTAGGGGTGGAGTTTCGAAAGATCCTGCAACTCGTGTTTACTTATTTATTTACAGTAGTACTTATTTAAAGTTTCGAAGAAAACAGACTATCTAAACTTGTTTCTCCATACCAACCTTAACCTCCGTTTCATCCCCTTAAGGGGTGAACTTTAAGAAATTCTTTCTTATTACACCTTCACGTCCTAAGACAAATATACCCTCCAAATTTCAAGTCTCTACGGCCAGTGTAGTTGCCAGTTTAGGCTGTGCGTTGTCTCGTCAGTATGTCAGGATAAATATTCTTACAGTATTAAGATGGAGAATAGATAATTTAATATTCTAAGTTGCAATTTTTTTTTCACACCTACCTTGATCCTTAGCACCTCTAACTTCAGCTGAATTGCAAAAAATATCTAACTTTTTTTAGAAAACCAGTTAACATAAATACGAAATCCACATCAAGTATAATATATATATGTTGTCTTTATCAATTTTTAACTGTAATTATATAAAACGACTATACACTCACGGGTTAAGATGTCGAAACGTGTCGGAGTAACTTCGACATCTTAACCCGTGAGTGTAAAGCCGTTTTAAATAATTATGTGTTATTCTTACGATAGTTTTCATAAACAATTTTCAACTGTCTTTAATTCATTGAAAAAAAAACGGGGTGCACTCCGGGAGACAGAAGTGAAAACTTGAACATTAATGCTGTGCATTCTGGCCTACTATCCCTCCGTCTTACGAATTTTTGATCAGGTCACGTGTCCTGGCGCGAGTTTACCATTTTTTACCCATCCCAAAAAAGTTTCTACTCTTCCTCCGTGTTACAAATTTTCGACTAGGTCACGTGACCTGCCGCGAGTTTTCACATTTTTTACCCATCTCAAAAAGTTCACAACGCCGCTAAAGAAGTTTTCACTCTAAAAATTTAAGAGTTTTTCGCATCAAAGATTTATATATTTGGTGTTAAAATTTTAAAATAATAAAAAAACGATTTATTAATATCGAAACTCAATGACCATCGAAAACCCAATAACAAGGAGTGTGAGACTTGCACCCGTATTCAAGAATTTTGACGACCACGGTGGATTTAACACAATTTATGTCAATAATGTAATCGTTATTTTAGGTATACAGTTATCGTGAGTTAGTAAGTACCCACAATACTCACTCAGTGGTCGTCGCGATCTTGCTGCGTAAACTCCCGAGGAAGTGCATCGGACTTGCACGAAACTTGGCGAGAAAGTCGACAACAAGCAGTAGTTTTTCAAACATTAGTTTTTCAAGCAGTAATAGTTTTCTACACCTGTATTATATCGATGTTCCGCCTGACTTGCTACCAAAAAGGAGCTTACCACCATCAAGGATTAAATCTGCCGCCATAACTTTACGGTATTCCGGCAGCACACAGCCATATGTAAAACTGTGACACAGCTCTTCAGAGTCAGAGTATTCTACGCCTACCGTGTTCACCATCTTCTATCACATCATAGCTTACCACCAGCCAGATGGTGGTCAAATGCTAGCCCATAAGATGAAAAAAAAGTTAGTACAATACTTACTACTATTACTTTACGCTATTGTATTGGTTATTTTGATGACACTATGCTTTTGCAAGCACTGTGAGACATCATAGTGTTGTTTCTGAATACGGGTGTTAACCTGCCTGTGTCTGTGTCTCAGTCTAACATCTCACTTTTAAACATAGTATTGAAATATGTACCGAGGAGCGTGTCTGCTGAGGGTGTTCAGGGTCGCTACTCCTCTTTTTGAAGGACGCCCTTAAAACTGTTTATTTTTTGCTTTTTATAAAAGAAAGTAATAATCATATTTTTATCATAGTTTAGTTATCTAACTGAGGGTAAGGCAGCAATGAAGTCAAGTCTATGTTAGAATTAAAAGTAAATGTAATGTAAATTTACAAATATTTAAATCAACTGGAATTTCACTATCATTGCTTGGGTTACAATAAACTATTGTAAACTATTTTTCTTTTGTATTTGCACGAGATAGCAAGTCGTTCAACATTAACCTAAAACACATAGCGTATCAAATACTACTCTTGACTTGACTGCGTGCCACAGGCTAAGACACGTTTATACTGAGTCTCACTTGCCTTATAATTTCTGCAGCCACATTGTTTGCACTAACTTAAATCACTTCTATTTCACGGTTGTATTAATGTGAAAAAGGTTACTGAACTGACTAGTAGAAGTCCCACTGAAGTTAGATTTTGAAAAATTTGAAGGCTCGACCCTAGAAGCCACCCTTGGCAGGGGGGGTGGGCGCTGCACTCAATGCGCCGGGGTCACTGCCATGCCATGCCAGCGGCACGCGCGGCCAACAGCTCGCGATTATTTTGGCAACAAGTCTCAATGACCTGTGATGCCTGGCGCAGCCTTTTGCAATCGATAGGCTGACGTGGGTGAGCTGTCTTTCTTTCTAGTATCTTTGAAACGCATAGTATATTTTAAAACTTAAATAATTTAGAGACCTTTTTTTGCTTTGTAAATATTTTTGATTACAATGTTGGTACGATGTGGTGGAGAGCAGCATGCGTTATTGAAGAGGGGGATGATACTTGTTCTTGATACGCTCAAGCGTATTTATCTTGCTATACGACAACAATTTCCTAAAACATTCGTAAGCAAAGAACAATGTCGGTATACAATATAAGTACAAAGAATAAACATAACATTGTCATAATTTTGTAAAATAAAAATTGGTTTTCGGTTTCAAGATCGAAGTGTCTAGTAAAATTTTAGTGTATCTTTATTTCTTAGGAATTTTGTGCGCAATGCACAAAATTCTACATGCGAGCCAGAGTTTTTCCTTTCTATAGTTACTTGTAGACGATATTGCTTACTTACTATATTTATACATTATATTACTATCTATTCTCCGCATCTTCAAACCCACATCATTGATGCTGACGATTTTTAGGGTTCCGTAGCCAAATGGCAAAAAATAACGAGTTGCACTCCGGGAGTGCCGGCAGAAGTGAAAACTTGAACATTAACGTTGTGCATTTGGTCTACTCTCCCTCTTTCTTACGAATTTTCGATCAGGTTACGTGTCCTGACGCGAACGCGAGATCCTGACGCGAGTTTAAAATTTTGTACCCATCCCGAAAAGTTCACAATGCCGCTAAAGAAATTTTCACTTCAAAAAAAACGAACCAGCGAACCACTATAGATTCGTCATATCTGTCTGTCCGTATGACAGCCTCTTTATTCCGAAACTATTAAGACTACACAGTTGAAAATGGAAGGAAGGTGTATTCTGTGAACCGCTTTACGTGTTTTATACAAAAATAAAAAATATAAAAGATTAAGAGGGGCTCCCTCAAAGTCAATCATTTGAAAGATAGACACTTCTAAAGTGGTAAGGTACGTGTCCCTCTCCCCCCCCCCCCTCTAACTTTAAAGGAAAGGGGGTGAAAAATCTAAAAAATGTTTATGCTGTTGTTGCCAGCTAAGTCTATTGGATATATATATGGATATATATATAGATACTATGATACATGTTGGTACTACTACCTACTACCTATTAGACTTGGCTGGCACCGACTTCAAATAGATAAGTGGGTAGCGCTTATAATAATTCTATTAAGTAATTTATTTTACGGTTTTGAGTGCCTGTTTGTGGTTATGAAGTAGTTTTTTTTGTACGCAATTTATTTTACCCATTTTAGTGCAAAACATGTTTTAAATTAATTACATGCATCTATAAATGTTCGTGTCTGGGCCGTTATACACTGACGGATATATACTTTGTAAAAATTAAAGTATGAACCTATTACGGTTAAGAAGATACAGATCTGTAAAGTGCGCACATATAGACACACGGACGGACGGACGGACGAACGGACAGCAAAGTCTCAGAAAGTGTTCATTTGGGTTCGGAACCCAAAAAAATTGACTTCAAATGCCGCGCTAGTGAAAATATCCACTAGTCATAATTATGTCATCAAGGTATCAAAGGACAATGTCCAAAATGGCCCTGTGCAATAAAATCATCTGACACACACGATAATTAATTGTCTATTTTATTACAATAATATCAAATACTTTTATAACACGGACTAGTTGTATTCCAAAATGAATATTAAAAAGTATTATTTGCGATTATTAACATTAATGCCCGCCATCTTCGCCAAACGTCATGTCATGTCAAAAAATAATAGGTATGCTCAAAAACGTTGCACCCTAACAAGACTTTGCCCGGTAGAACATTCATGTGAAGACAAATTTATTCGGCCCACCTTTGTTTCTATCTCGCTCACAGTTACCGTAAGATTATCTGTCAAAAACCAAAATCAACGAGAAGAAAGATGTAAAACATTATTCGAGGTTATATTTTTTAGTCTTCAAAAGAATATGCAATAGCAACCTCCATTGTGTATAATGTTCTTGGGACTCTTCTTCTAAAACCATTACATTCTCCTTTGTTTGAGGTATTTTTCTCCATATCTCTTCAGATACTAATCAGATCTCTATGAAATTACAATGGGACCAAATACAACATCCTTAGAATAAATCCTTTAAAGTGACAAAGACGGAATACCTAGTTGCTTGTGTATAACGGGTAAAGACTTACATTAAATAACAAGCTACTACATAATGGCGCCTCTTCACAATCGGCGATGATCGACACTCGTTGATCGTCTGTGATCGGCAAGGTAATCGTCACGATCATTGTGCAAGCATCCACACGATCGTCCGTGATCATTTATTGAGCGGCAAACTTGTATTTAAAAACAAAAAAACGACGCAACGTACGCACGGCTCCGCTGTCCTCCGGTGAATAAATGATCGGCGATCGTGTGGGCACGCGCTTCCCAACTACAAGCGATTCCCTTTGATGCGTGCCCGAAAAACCGACAAGTCACCGATCGCCGCGATCATGACGACGAATAAGGACCATGATGGCCGACTACAGGCGAGTAGCCCTTCTACACGATCGTGCTCGCGTGTGATCGTCTATGATCGCCGATTGTGAAGAGGCGCCATAACCCTACACTGCGCGTGGCCCGACACGCACTTGGCCGGTTATTATTTAATAACTTTATTCGATTATTTACGCTATACACTACATATATGTATATTAGGTGTTTCACCAGTCATCTAATGGTCAGAATTTGTAATATGCCTTTAATTGAGAAAATAGGTTTTAACTGAATTATCCTACATGAGGTTCTGATTGTACATTACATGCTGTATCAAGTCGTAGAATATGCCTAGACTAGAATATTATTCTAATTATTTTTTAGGTTAATTAGGTTTTTACTAGCATTGGCTAAGGAATATGACAAGTGAAAGTTGGTAGTATAGATTTAGCAAGACGATAGTGCGACGTTGAAGAACGTTGAAGACGCGCATGCGTAGATTATGGCGTGCTAACTGCATGGGAGTATACCAGGCTACCTTTAGTTGATAAATTACATTTACGCAGAACCAAAACCGCTTCAACTTCTATTAAACATTTGCGATTATAAAATCATCAGTCAACTATGTAGAGACTATTCGCCCGCCGAATCTTACAGAATGCCAACTGATAAAATAGATATATTGTAAGATACGAAATGAACAAGAGAATATGCGCATTGTATGCATTGCATGGGCTTGTAGCATTATGCATATCTTTACTTTAACCTCAACTAGAACCATATTAATGTTATAGTCATCCATAAATATACCGTGTGATATTAACTTAAATCCTAAGTGTTGTATACGAAAATTAATTTACAACTGTTATAATATCTGTAGAAATAAATGTCTTTATCTTTCCACTGTTTTTTTATTATATCAGTTATAAATGCCTCAAAGTCGTCTTCAAACCAAAAGTTTGCATCTTACCCAAATAAAAAATAGAATAACACTAAAAACTTAGACAATGTAAATTCCTTACTATTTCGGAATATATAGATAAACAACATTTCTATTGACTTCAAAGACACCTTCTTTATATCTATCCACTTGTGCAAGAACAACAGCAGGACGAAGTTAAAGACATAGGTAAAATTATATGTAACATAGTACAATGTGAGCATTTCTGCGATTTATACATTTTAATTCAAACGTGATCATAACCTTTAAGTATTAAAGTTCTATAGAAGGACGATGGTACATGAAGCGCAATAACGCTAGCCACGCATGCGCCAATACCTAAGTTTGAACTCGAGGTGGTTCGCACTCCTTTGACCATGAAACCAAAGTTTTGAACAAACAACTAAGATCATTGACTATTAAATTAAGTGTAGTCCTGTAGGCTGAGCGACTTACCTCGGTATCAGAGTTCTTAGGTTGCCTAAAGGCCTCTGACATCTGGGACCTATGGTACCGACTACCGTAAAATTTACAAAACAATAGAAAGAGATATCCGAACCACGGTAGCGCTGATTATTAACTACCTATAATACATAAGATACTGTCTTAACTATTAGATACCTACTGTCCTTGGATCTATATGTACCTTAACTTGAAGTCACACTAAATTCATTGGAAAAAAAGACAACATTCTAGACATGACTGTATTTTTTCTAGCCAGAATGAGGTAATTTTTAACACTTTGAGTCGAAAAAAGTCCTTGTTAGCAACCATCTTGATACCCGTGACTTTGTTCACGTACACCGAGAGTTTAGTAGTTTTTATTCATTCTCATGCTATAAAGTATCTCCTTGTTAAATTTCAGTAAGATCGGAGCGTCCGTTTAGGCGTAGTTAGGTAGCAAACAGACAGAGTTACAAACGTTTTTATAATACTAAGTATGGATTTTCCTTTGAGTCATTTTGTCATCAACATTATTTACATTAAAAAGAAGCCTATTGATGATTTCATTTATTCTATGTCCTAAAAGGTACGGCCACACCGCGGCATCCTGCGTCCGCGTTCGCGGGCTCGATCAGATAGTGCAGTACTATTTGTACCAACTGGTTCAAACCAAACGCGATCTACGGCGATCAGAAAACGATTGAAATGGATTGAAAATAAGATCGCGCACGCGCACGCGGCGACAGGACGCTGCGGTGTGGTCGTACCTTAAACTATGTATTTGGCTGTAATAATTGTCAGCCAAATCGGTCGACCCTATGACTGTGAAAACGTAACTAACAAAAAATATTTAATCTGACATTAAAATTTATATAGGTGTTGATATTTGTATCATTCTTTTGATCAAAGTCTATGTAATACAGGACTTATATAGCGCTAAAAAAATATGCGGTCGAAATGAGATAGGTACCTCCTCCCTTTTTTGAAGTCAGTTAAAACATATTTTTATTTATCTCGACATTTCTATCCCGTATTACAATATAATTATGTATGTAAATCGCGAAAGTTTAAAACTCAGTCTATGTGATATGGTAGTGCAAAAACCTTCTTCACAGACGAGTGCAATATCGCGATAGTGTAAATAATAAATGCAATAAGCAACGTATCGAATTGAGATAGCAGACACTGCAGACATAATCGATTTGTCTATGGGCTATGGGTGTTCGGCGGTGAAAGTTGTGTGGAAGGGCACCAGGACACGGGGTGCAGTGGGGTGATCCAGACGCGCATGCGCTGGAACCCCATGTCTAAACACCATCCACTTGCATTTACACCGATTTTATAGATAAGCAAGACGCATTTTAAAATTTGCCTTACTAAACTCGAGCCCCACTGTAGACACGCGCAATAAGAAAGATACAATATTTTTATTTTTACTTACTTTTAATGAATTACATGTAGAGGAACACAGGAACACAAGTATAGTTGACATACTTTTTGCTTTGTCCTCGCTTGGTTCCCGGGGTAAGGAGGTTACGACGAACCATGTGCTCAAGTGCGTCGTGACGAGAGGGAGGTACCGAAAGCTTGGTAAATTTTACTTTTGACAGAAGCGTATTACTCAGCTGATGACTGTAAAATGTTTTTAAAAGCACCAGCTCTATCTCGTCATAGAGCCGAGAGACTCGTACTTCTCTGTCTGTCTCTCTTTCTATGAGTACGATAATAATAAAGTTAATTAGTTGTAATTAGGTTCAACTCTAGTAACTGATTTAGGATTAACATTTTTCATATTTAAATGACGCAGCAATGACACAGTAATAGTAAATTTAAAAAAAAGCATTGAAATTAAGCGCTATTCGTTTAGTTCACTACCAGGCAAACAGAATATGTAGATCTGATTTTTATGTCGTCACTAAATTACTGCAGAATCTATTCCTAGTTGACAGCCATTCTTAGATTATTTTCAAATTATGACATAAATAATAAATAATATCCTCACGGATTCGCCCGCGTTAAAAAGTATTATACGTCCTTTTCTACAATATTGCCTATATCCCCTGCGCAAAATTACAGCTGAATTAATTGGACTAAAGTCAGTGGACCAGCGTCTTTAAGACCGGAACTTCACTTTACATCAACATTTAAGTGCCTGTCTGTGAGAGATAAAAAATATTTAAAAAATTTGTAATAAATAATAATTTAAGATATCGGTGTAAATGCACCTCGAACCGCTGGCGCCGACGTCGCGATCGATATGCACCGGCGAGACAGGACTGTATCCTTCCGAACATAACGACATCCCCACGGTGCCGGTGGCATGCTACAATGCACTATTACGCATGCAGGCCAACCTACACTCCAGACAAATTAGTCATTAAGAAAAACCTTTGCGGAAACATGACATGAGTTGTTCTTTGGTCAACATTAGGCAATAGAGGCTGTACAATATTCGAGAAGAACATAAACCATGAACAATCTAATTATAGATATACCAGTTGTGACGCTTCGTCTGCATAAAAAGTACTTGTAGTAAGTATTTTATAACAAAAAAATTATGTGTTAATTCTGTCTATAAATTATCCGTGTGCCAAACAGCCAAATCCGTTTAGGTGCTTTTGTATTTTTCTATGATTCCTGCTTTCGAATCCGTGTGATCCTACTACCGATTCGCCGCTTGTTTGTAGTCCCATTTTACTATCAGTCTCAGTCAAGAGTGCTGAGCAGTTTTCTGTCAAGTTCTGCTTGCAATTTTCACCCCATCATATAACCGTCTATCCACAGACAGATCAGATCAGACAGAACAGACAGATCTAGTATTCACTACGTAGTGAATACTAGATCTATGAGCTATCCACACATATCTATATGATACTCATTATTTGTAGATGATAGAGGTTACTTACATATCTCGCGATATAATATAATCAAGAATAAATTATTCAATTTGAATAAAAAGAGGTCCAAATAGAAAAAAATACATTTATTAAACCAAATCGGCTAGCGAATTAAACATAAAATAAAAGTTTATTTTATCTTTAAAATATCTTAAGCTAACTTTGAATAAAGTTCGTTTGGTATTCCCTTAAACCTTGAATTGTACGGTGAACTTTGGTTTGGTGCAGTGGAATGCCCCTGCGAGGGTATCTCAATGTCGGCCTATAGGTGATTACCCTTACCTCACTACACCCTCGGCCGACGCACCCTCACTTGAATCAACGCACTCCGTATGTATACAAATAAACAATTCGAAGAAATGCGTCTTGCCTCTACTGAAGGTTGAGATGAAACGACTCAAGGCAAGGCTTTTCTGCAAATGCAGACAATTGACAATATTACAATAGTAAGTCGTATGCATGATAATGCGAATTATGCATCTTAAATGAATGTTTAATTAAAGTGACAGTATTCTTAAAATTGGGTACAGTATAATAAATATCACATACTGCATCATAATCTAGGTACCCTCCTAACCGATGCAATTTAACGTAGTCAAAAAAATCTGTCATAGTGCCTTACATGGAACCACATAATAAACTCTCACATAATAAAGTCAAATAATATAATAAATATGTACAATACCCCTTAAAAGTTCAACGAGGTACTGAATTCTAAATTGCTTGAATGCCCTTCAAATGCCTTCGAATTATATAACATGTTCACAAACCTTAAAAGAATACGCTAAAATCCACGACTGTAAAAAATTAAATGATTCACAGATTAAAAAAACTTATGCTACTCATTTGATTTGTTTTACTACATCCTTATTTGAATCAAATCATTAGGATGTTTGTGTACATCTAAATCTAGCGTACCTAGAGTTTAGGTTCATTAAATTTCTGGTAATCGTCGAGGGGCGCGGTGGTGACGGCGAGGCAGGGTGCGGGCTGGGGTGCGAGAGGGGGTAGGAGGTTGTAGGGGTGCGAAGCACGAGGCCGCGCGGTGTTGCTGTCGTTGACTCGGCTCGAGGACGCGGTCCAAGGTCGCGCGCCCTCCGACTGTGGCCCTGAACACGATCCTCTTCACACCTTTTGCTGCCAGAAATGGTACCAGCGGTAAGTACCAAAGTTATATCTTAACCCCTGTTTTTGAAAGGTATTTTCATTTCCGTTTCATATTTTCTTTACATTATTTTGATAGTTATTGTAAGGGTAAAACTTAATAAGTTTGGTAGAGCTCTTATTTTATATAAGCCCTAATAATTGAAGTATTCACGCCAGTATATTCAACAGATGTTTAGGATCATACGTTAATAGATTATCTATATTAAACGTTCATTTGTGATGAACAACTACGTGAAATTAACTTTTCAACTAAAATAGTAAACCTACTTTCTACCTCGAAGAAGAGAATATAGACCAAGGCTCTAGTAATTTTTTTTTTTTTTATCAACCTGTATTTTTGAGTAATTAGTCAAAAAACCTACACCTAAATAGAAAGATCCTCTTATAATATAGTAGAAACTTATAAAATAATATAAAATAAAAGCCGAGCGCAGTACAATGCACGATAAACAATAGCAGAGACTGTGCGTAGGTATCTGCAGGTTCAAGGCTTGCCGGCCGTAACTATCGTTATCACAAAAAGCATTATTTATATTCGTAATATTATATGATAACAATAACTTTCAATTAGGCGCCTTCGCTTTTGTTCTCAATGTGGCGCCTGATATAATGAAATGTTATTAATGTCTGCGTACACACTACAATCAAAGTTAAATAGGTAAATGCTCTCCTAGATCCTTTAGGATCTAAGCAGCGCAATATAGAATAAAAACAAACTCTATTGCCAAATAAATATATTCTGTCAAAATACGAGATGCCTGAACAGGAATTTGGTAAATAAATCAGCGCCTTTTTTAAGCAGCCTTTGAATATGGTACCTATTACGAACATTTTGATTTGCTACATTGCATCGACGCAGCTTTTGGGTCAAATATAAAGTTTCCTATTTTTCCTAGCTGATAGTAAGTTTTGACTTTTATTATTATTACTAACATATCTAGTTTATTTAAATTTTATGACTAATTTTATATCTTTTTAACCGACTTCAAATAAAGGAGGGTTATCTTTACCGTACCGTATATTTTTATATATATATATATATATGTATATATATATATATATATTTATATATATTTATATGTTTTCGCAGATAACTTCGTCGTTAATGAACCAATTTTGATGATTATTTTTTTGTTGGTAAGAAGATATTCTAAGGGTAGTACCATTGAAATTTTATCTGATAACTATCTCCAGAGATATGTCGATAAATGTTTCAAACTTGCAACTGAAACTGACTCGTGCGGCATAGAACTCGGTTGTACTATCTTATTTTGATCTATGGTGTTATTCATGTCCATGGTGTTCAAAAAACCACCTGTCCACCTGCGTAAAAATATTAAAATTATTATTTATATGATAAATATATATAGAGATACTGGGATAAAAAGTATTTCATGTGTTAATCTATATATAATCTAATTTTTACCAAATGTCATCCAAATCCGTTAAGCCGTTTTTGCGTTTTCGCATTACGAACATACACTTTCACATTTATAATATTAGTAGGACCTTCAATGTCAATGTGATATCATTTGTATTTTTGACAAACACGATTAGTGCCATCTATTTAGTACTAGGACGATGGATAGATTTAGTGTGTATTTTATGTCAAGTATTAAAATTCTTCATGTTTTTGTGAATATGTCAACGAAATCTTATTTTACAAAATCTTGTTTAATCAGAAGAACACGAAGTAAGGTGTAAGTACTTCTTTCCCATTTCACACAGAATAGGTAGTCTAAATACAAGATTCAATAAAAACAACCCAATTAAGCAACCGTGTGATTTTCTTGAATTGGTAGGATGCCTACGTACGTTAGCTCTTATTTACTTATTAACTTCTATTATAAGTTAGGACAGGGCGTATCAAAACATGTTTACCTCCTTATTTCAGGCCAATGGAAGATTCTAGAATATTGCTGAAAGGGGGTTGCAGTAGTCTGGTCCTCTCCCCATCCTGTAGCTAATGGGGGTGGAAAGAGGGTACAGTACATCGTACGAAAGGGCAACTGCAGATAACGCAAGCCAGGCCCAGACAGTCAACGTCCCGATGCAACCCCTCCCCTCTCAACCGCTGATCCCCCTATACCGCCCGGAATGCTCCCGATCCACCGGGACTCGTATCCGTTCCCATACACATACAAACTCTTTATTAATCTAGGCCACAGACGTTGTAACTCTACGATATTCTGTTGAACGGTTTTTGCATCCTATCCATATCTGAGTAGTTCAGTTAATGAAGGAGTCGCATGCTTGAGACGACATTGATTTTTGTTTTATTAGGTACATAAAAACTAAAAAGTAACTGAACTTAAGCTTTGTTACAAAACTACTTTCAATTGAAACGGAAACATTATATAAAATGGATTAGTATCATTTAAATACCTATGGACGTTCCTATACAAGATAATGTTGTTAACATTAAGAAAAATAAATGATATTTTCATTACACTTATTACTGAAAACGAAAAGTAAGTTGCTCGTATTCAACCTTTTAATTTTGAACTGACAATATTTCTTGGCTTCATTCGTGTTATTCAATATACAAGATTTTTTGCGTAAAGCTAAAAACTACACTCACAGACTCATAAACTCTGCATCAGAGTTCAGATTACTTTCGAATTAATTGAATTGTCATTTCTAGTATAAAAACATACACTACTATGCTGTTATGAAGTTAACGAACCAAACTATAGGTTACAATTTAAATTTGTACACTGAAGGACTCGGAAAGGACCATTAAATTAATTCGAAAGTAATCCTGAACTTTGATGCAGTTTATGGTCCGTGAGTGTATATACGTTCGTTTTCGTTTTGTTGTTGTGTGTAAGAATGCCAAACTGTACTGCCAAGCTTTTAGTAGGTACTAATATAGTAGAGGTCTATTAACTAAGTTGCTAACTGACAGACGGACGGATATGTCAAAACTTTATTTTCCATGTTGACAACGGAATCCTCTAAAAATATTTTAGGAACCACCTCAGCACAGAAGCCTTAAAAACTAAGTATAAAGAATCTCAGAAAAGCTTTCTTGTTTTTTCAGGTTGTCGACCCAAAGAATAAAGCCTTGCAAACTGAAACTCATGAAACATGTAAGTCTGTCGAGGCAAGTTAAAGTAACTTGTTACGAAACAACTCCTGCAAGAGTTGATTATACTCAAAAATCCTTGGAGTCGCAAAGGAACGTTTCTATGAGTAAAATGGGTGTGAATGGCAGATGTAGGAGTAGGAACGTAGTTGTTATTCAAAAACATGGGTCATTGTTACCTTACTGTGTGCGTATGCTTAGTCCTAAATGGGTGACCACTGGTTGTAGACTTCGGCCATGGCACAAACCACCCACCGAACCAACACGTGTTGCTTATGGGTATGATGAGTTTCGGCACTTCGGCTTCATATTTAATACTAGCCAGCTTGAAAACGGGATAGGATAGTATATAGATGGGATATAATTTCAGACAAGCACGATTTTATCTTGGACCGCATTGTCATTTAACATCAGGTGAGACAGTAAAAGAAGCTTACCGCCACCAAGGAGAAAATCTACCGCCATTACCTTAAGGTGTTCGGTGTTTCTACAGCACACAAACCTTGAGAACTAGAGTATTCTAAGCCTAGCGTGTTCACCATCTTCGACCACATCATCTCTTACCACTGGAAGAGATAGTGGTAAAACGCTAACCTGACAGATAAAATATGTAGTGTTAAATTGATTATCTTCCGGATGTAAAAAAAATGACATAAATATAATCTATATATATAATAGGTTGGGGAAAGTTTCTTCGCATTTTTTAAGAAAATTCAAAGCATTTTTTAATATAGTTTATGTACATTTAACTAAAGTATGTAGGTACCATTTTGTTCGATAACTTTTTGCCATCTTGTAAGTAGGGACATGATCCCATTGCTATAGAAATTTTAGGGCTTCTGATCAAAAACCGCGACAAGTAGTTTTGGCAGTCCTCTCGTGATGTTAACCTGACACTGCCTAAAGAATTCTGAAGAGAATGGTGGAAATCTGAAGGTGCAAGGTCAGGTCTATACGGCGGATGCATTATCACCTCCCAGCCAAACTCTCTTAATTTTTGCTGAGTGGCTAAAGATGTGTGAGGTCTAGTGTTATCATGGTGAAAAACCACACCCCTTCTGTTGATTAATTCCGGCTGCTTTCTCTCAACTTCTTGCTTTAATCTCATCAGTTGTTCACAGTAGAGTTCAGAATCGATGATCCTGTCTGGTGGTAACATAATGAATTATCCAATCCCAACACACACACAGCATCACCTTGTTGCGGTTCATTAGGTTTCTATCAGTGTCGGTCGTGAGGTACCCAAATATCGAGCTTTTTTGTGTACCCAGTTTTTTTCAAATGCGCAAAAACTGTTTTGTGGTCAATCCCCAGTTCTTCTAACTACGTCGTAACTACTGATATGCCGATCTTGCTCCACTTTTTCAAAAATGGCATCCATTTTATCCGTAATAGGGCGATCAGAGCGAGGTGCATCTTTGACATCAAAATTTCCGGATTGAAAACGCTTAAACCTCTCTAAACCTTTGTGCTACTCTCACAGATACTGCAATAGGTCCTTAAACATCGCAAATTTGTTTCGCGGCTTGCGTTGCATTTTTACCTTTTTTGTAGTAAAATTTTAAAATGTATCGAATTTCTTCATTAGATTCACTCATCTTCACAGTACGAAAAACAAATGAAAATCACATATTTTCCTAATTTGAATATGGAATTATCTTCTTAAACATTTAAACTTTTAATGATACCAAAACCAGCCAGATACAAATATAGTATAGACAAAGAGATTTTATTTCAAGTTCATACTTACTATAATGCGAAAAGACTTTTTCCCGAACCTAATATATATATATATATATATATATATAATCCAAAGTCCTGACTGAATGGCTGACTGACTGGCTGACTGACTGGCTGACTGACTGGTTGACTGACTGACTGATATATCAACGCACAGCCCAAACTGCTGGTCCTAGACACATAAAATGTGCAAGGTGTGTTTTTTGTGAAGTGAAGGCATCCACTAAGAAAGGTTTTTTCGAAAATCCACCTTTAAGAGGGTGAAATGAGAGGTTGAATTTTCTGTGAAACTTTTTATTATCTGGGTTGATTGTTTCGAAAACTGATACACATAATCATCAATTAAAATTTAGAGACACGTGTATCACAGGTTTTCCAAAAAAAATCCGCAACACATTTGTTTTCCTGTATGAAATAAAATGAATATACTATTTAACCATCTATTCTTGGACTACCCCGACTTATCGAATTACCCCTTTGAGTTAAAAGTGTGCAGTTTCTTTTCAAAGTCTGCTTTGCCTTGATCATCATTTCTCAAGGCCAAACTCTTAATTTAACTAGGGTAGACTTAGGGAAAAAACAGGGGTGGAAGTCTCTACATTGATATCGATGCGTCCTGTCATCGCAAACATCTAACAGAAGGAGATGCAGCTAGACAGTTGTATATTTGCAACTCTTTTCTTGGCGACGATCATCGGTCGAAATTCATCGCTATTCATGTAGAGACTACCGGCTCTGCTCCAAAGTAAGCTAACGGAGCAGCATTTGTTTGGGATATTGTCAGTTTGTATATTCAATTGAGAGGGAGTGAGAGCGCATATAATATTGGTTTCTTGAGAAAAATATGTAATTTTGTTTCCTGTAGGCGAGCGAAGCCGCGGGCAGAAGCTAGTATTTAATATATATTTATAAGCTGTGATGATCATTATGTCTCTTTCGGTCACAAAGAAATATTTTCATATTACTACCAGGTTCGTAGAAGCTGCAAATCTATTATATCGAAGTAAAATGCATAAACTCAACAATCGATATCGACCTTTAACAATGACCTCAGCTTTCCACCATGTGCCAAAAATAGCATTAGGTCAGCTACACGTCCAAACTGTTTGTTAGCTCACCAATATTTTCGATATAACACTAAGCAGCTACATTGAATTAAATTCTACCGACTAGTAAAGTTGTTTTTTTTTATATCAGTTAAGGCTAGCCTTAGACCACTATCTCACCTGTTGGTAAGTGATGATGCGGTCGTATGTAGTATGTCGTTTAATAACAAAAAAATACCGGCCAAGTCGGGTTGGACTCGCACACCGAGGCTTCCGTACCAACGTTGGTTTGTACCAATTAAGCTAGACCTCTAAATTGTATGAGCGCTTATATAACTCAGAGGCCTATCTTAAATGGCATATCTATGTATGTATGGGGACACCCTTTAAATTTCAACTTTATTTTTTGGAATGTTTCCTTTATTTGTGCTGTAAGACCTTGCTTTTTGCCAAATTTCATGATTCTAGGTCAACGGGAAGTACCCTATAGGTTTTCGCCCCAAAACCTATAGGGTACTTCCGGTTGATCTAGAACTGTCCATTTTGGTTAAAAGCAAGGTCTTACAGTAGGGTTTGCAGTACCGGTACTGAAATAGGATGTGCATTCCCCAGTACTGAAGTAGACCCAGTACTGGGAAATACCGGGAAATTCGATACTTTCGGTACTGGAAAAAAATGAATTGATGTGCGTTGAATAATTAAAAAGAAATTTAAAAAAAAATAAAAAAGAAAGAATAATTAAAAAGAAAATTAAAATCACGAAATTACTCCAATGTAATTCATAATAAGACTCAAAAAAGTCTTAACAGAACAGAAAAACAGTTTCTACCATATCAAAAACTCGAAATAAACTTTTAATATTTATTAATTAAATGTATCGTATTATCATGGGGAGACAATAAAAACAAATTTATTTACTTATGGCAAAACGTTAGCGAAACATACGTCGCTGTAGATTGTTGATGGAACGGCGTACACAAAATTAAAATCGCATCGCCGCCACATAGGGCCTAGTTCCACCGGTTCCTGATAAGTCTACTAGGAACTTTTCTGACAAATTTTTGAAAACTTTTAAAAGGCGTTATGTGTCAGATAGTTATCTATAACTTAGTGAAGAACCGGTGAAACTGGGCCTTCATCTTCTTCGCAATCCATCACATATATATTCTGCAGAGCAGAATATTCTTTCGGGTTCTAATGTATTCAAATGTGTAATAGACCCTGGAAAAACAAAACATAGAATGAACGAGACCCACGAAAGCCGAGTTTCCGAAGATATATAAAAGCGTCAGTGTTTCCAACTTAGTTTTAGTATTATACATAAAAGTACTCGTACATCGAAATGTTGCTAGTTTACGTACTAAGATATAAGTAAATAGCAACAAAAATGTGAAAATACTACAGGTATCTTAGTATATCTTTTTGTAGTACCGGAATTCCCGTGAAAAGGGTTTCATTTCCCGGTACTGAGGACGATGAAATTCCCGGGAATTCCCGGTACTGGAATTCTCTGGAATTCCCGGGAGCAAACCCTAAGCACAAGTAAAGGAAAAAATCCGAAAACTAAAAAAAGTTGAAAATTAAGGTACGTTTTGGACTCAGGACCTTGATTTTTGTACATCCAATGAATAATACCTCAGTAACTGGTATAAATTTCAACTTGCTAGGTCCACCCATTCCTGAGAAAATCGGTGGTGATACACGGACAGACGGACAGACGGACAGATGGACAGACGGACAGACGGACAGACGGACAGACGGACAGACGGACAGACGGACAGACGGACAGACGGACAGACGGACAGACGGACAGACGGACAGACGGACAGACGGACAGACGGACAGACGGACAGACGGACAGACGGACAGACGGACAGACGGACAGACGGACAGACGGACAGATGGACAGACGGACAGACGGACAGACGGACAGTCGGACAGACGGACAGACGGACAGACGGACAGACGGACAGACGGACAGACGGACAGACGGACAGACGGACAGACGGACAGATGGACAGACGGACGGACGGACGGACGGACAGACGGACAGACGGACAGATGGACAGACGGACAGACGGACAGACGAACAGACGGACAGACGGACGGACGGACGGATGGACAGACGGACAGACGGACAGACGGACAGACGGACAGACGGACAGACAGACAGACGGACAGACGGAAAGACGGACAGACGGACAGACGGACAGACGGACAGTCGGACAGACGAACAGACGGACTGACGGACAGACGGAAAGACGGACAGACGGACAAGAAAGTGATTTTATAAGGGTTCCTTTTTTTACCTTTTGAGGTACGAAAACAAAGTATACAAACAGAGTACCCTAAAAAAAGGAAATTGACTATTACAAACTTGTAATGTGCGGTTGGTGCATGAACAGTGTCTAGGCATCGGTCTAGGGATCTAACGGCACAGCTAATTTTTAACCGACTTTACAAAAAAGGAGGAGGTTCTCAATTCGTATGTGTTTTTTTTTGTGTGTATGTTACGCGATTTCTCCGTCAATAGGGAACGGATCCAAATGATTCTTTTTTTGATAGGTAGTATACGTTTCCGAGGTGGTCCCATTTTAATTTTATCGAGATCTGATAAGTATCTCCAGAGATATGGAGATAAATACCTCAAACATAGGAGAATGTACTGGTTTTAGTAGAAGAGATACGCAAGAAGAAGATTATACACAATGGAGGTTGCTATTGGATATACTTTTGAAGACTAAAAAATATTACCTTGAATAATGTTTTTACATCTTTCTTCTCGTTGATTTTGGTTTTTGACAGATATTCTTACGGTAACTGTGAGCGAGATAGAAATAAAGGTGGGGATAATAAATAAATATTTTTTTTAATATCTTATAGGCTAGCGTTTGACCACTATCTCACCTGTTGCTAAGTGATGATGCGGTCGAAGATAGAGAAGTGGACTAGAATGGGAACTGGCTCTCAAGGATAGCTGAACACATAAGATGTTTGGCGACAGATTTTCTAACTTGAGGGTGGTAGCTGGCCAGGCAGACACTAGATATGTCCTACAACCATGCGGGGGTTGTTGGTTGCTTAACGATGTTTTCCTTCACCGGAGGGCAACTGTGAGAAGCGCACATATATTTTTCGATCGAAAAATTCATTGGTGCACGGCGGTTTGAACTCGGTACCACGGCATCAAAGCCGACTGTTCTCCCAATTACGCCACCGGGCCCTCAATAAATAATTATATATTAATAATTATAATAAATAATTATATATAAATATAAATAATTTGTCTTCACAGGAATGTTCTACCGGGCAAAGTCTTGTTAGGGTGCAAACTTTTTTAAACATACCTAAGATTTTTTGACATGACATGACGTTTGCCGAAGATGGCGGCCATTTCAGTCCCGCGACACTGCATACATTATTAAATAACTCAGAATCATGAACGTACTTTGTACCAACCAACACTGCAAAAAAATATTTATAAGCATAATACCACAGATTATATAATAGTTACTACGTAAATACTATTTTCCGTTGTTAGGTTGGCTACGCAGTGCTTTCATAATTCGGGTTTCAACAATATAGGGAAGTGCCTCTTATAACGTAGTAGAGTGATTCAGTACTCTGTTGGCCATATGGCGGCAAGTAATGTTAATAATCGCAAATAATACTTTTTTATATTCATTTTGGAATACAACTAGTCCGTGTTATAAAAGTATTTGGAAATATTGTAATAAAATAGACAATTAATTATCGTGTGTGTCAGATGCTTTAATTGCACAGGGCCATTTTGGACATTGTCCTTTGATACCTTGATGACATAATTATTACTAGTGAATATTATCACTTTAGCAAGGAACCCAAAGGGTACCAAATGAACACTTTCTGAGACTTTGTTGTCCGTTCGTCCGTCCGTCCGTCCGTGTGTCTATAGATATGTGCGCACTTTACAGATCTGTATCTTCTTAACCGTTATAGGTACATACTTGAAATTTTCAAAAAGTATATATCCGTCAGTGTATAACGGCCCAGACACCAAATGTAATAGATGCATGTATTTTAATTAAAACGTGTTATGCACTAAAAAGGGTAAAATAAGTTATTTAAAAAAAAACCGACTTCATTATCACAAACAGGCACTCAAAAGCGAAAAATAAATTACTTAAAATTATTATGAGCGCTACCCACTTATCTATTTGAAGTCGGTGCCAGCCAAGTCTATTGGATAGTAGATAGAATAACTTATGTACTTTAACTTTAACCTAGTTTAACAAGTTGGTACGGAAGCCTCGGTGCGCAAGTCCAACTCGCACTTGACCTGTTTTTTATTTATTATGTACTAGCTGTGCTTCCACGGCTTCGCCCGCGTTAAAAAGTATCCCATAGCCTTATCTACTGGCTATTCCTGTGCAAAATTTCAGTTAAATCGGTGAAGCCGTTTGACCGTGAAGAATTCCCAAACAAACAAAGTAATAATCAAACTGACTTTCGAATTTATAATAATCGTGATGATGTTCTTCGATAACTCAAAAGAAGCTTGGACTTATTTTGAAAACTCTTTGGTTTGAAAGGGTATATTTACACTGCCTAGGTGGTCCCATTTATATTTCATCAAGATCTGATAAGTATCTCCAGATATATGGAGATAAACATCTCAAACTTGGTACTAAATGAGCGTGGCATTTGAAGTCGGTTCTTTTAATTTAATAAACGATCTTAAATTAATAACGATAAGCTACTGAACTGAGTTGGCAAACAAATTAGCACAACATATTTTCCCTCTGTTAACATGAGTTACCAAGAAAAACATGTAGATGAATTGAGAACCTCCTTCTTTTTGGGAGTCGGTTAAAAAATATTATCAGAAAAAGAAAACAAATAAGAAAAAAAAGATTAACCGACTGCATACACTGGCCGATATTATTTTAGCATTTTTCTTTTCTTATCTTCTACTTTACTATCTAAATTCACGAGTGAAGCGCCTAGGTATAACCGATTAGCTTGTTCCCACAAGCCTCATGCTCACAGAAACATTATTATTATGCTGAACTGTGATGCCGACAGACCACTAACTACATCGCAGCAAAACTTCATCCGTGGTGAATGTGTGAGTGGAGTCATAAATAACACCAGAAGCATACGTAGTATTATTATCTTTTCTATGCCAGAAGGTAAATGACTAAAGGCATCAACATGTTTTACATAAATCAGCACGGCACACACAAACCCTGCCGCCTTTTCTATGCCAAAGCATATATGTGTAATTAGATCTTATTTTCAACCGACTTCCAAAAAGAAGGAGATCAATTCATCTTTTTTTTTTGTTTCTTTGTTACGAGATAACTCCGCCAATTGTGAACCAAATCGAATTAATTTTTTTTTCATGGGTTAAGGTTTATATTAAATTGGTGTCTTAATGCGGTCCGCCGCGCTTCCAGCGGTGTGCGCTAGACCTGTGCGTCCGTATGTCACAGCCACTTTATTCCGAAAGAGCGAACGCGGGGTGCACTTTTCTATACAAATGTATTCCCCCGTTTTCTCCCTGGAAAATGCTTCGAGAACAAAATTGGTTTCAACAAAATATCAAGGTCTGCTGTAGCTACGCCCCTATCATTTTCTTTTTTGTAGAAACAATTTTTTCTCTAGAAGCATTTTTCAGGGAGGAAGCGGGGGAATACATTTGTATCGAAAAGTGCAACCCGCGTTCCCTATTAAGACTACACGGTTGAAATTTGTTAAGTAGATTTATTCTGTAAACCGCTCAACGATTTTGTACAAAAAATAAAAAAGAGTAAGAGGGATTTTCCCCATACATGGAACTAAAACTAAAAAAATATTTTTTTCATTCAACCGATACGTGCCGTCTATTTCTCAAAGTCAATCGTTTAAAAGATAGGTAGACACTTCTAAAAAAATAGTAAAATTTGTGTTGAGCATTGTGAATTGCAATGATCCATGTCGAAGTAAAGGCAGTTTCCGAATCCGAAGTTTATAAATAACTAATATGATTGAAATAGTTATTTTATTTATGTTACTAGTGCGGTAAGTTGGTTTTTACAACTGAGAAGACGAATGTAAGCCCGAGACGAAGTCGAGGGTCACAAGTTTGTAAAAACCAATATCCGCAAATGTGTCATAAGACGTTTTTCAAGAACTTTGCGAGAAAACACTACAATTGGTAATAAAACTATCATAAATCAATATAATCAAAAAGATGAAACAATCTTTAACGTTTCTATTATGAAAATGGCGTGAATTTGCAAACGGCGACTCATGTAATAAAAATTAGAACTACATCTTTCGTGTCATTTACTCTTTAGTATTAAAGTGAAACAAACCCTTCGAGCATTTACCAATGGAGATGTTAACGTTGTGATCCGCAAACTTTTTTTTCTGCCGATATTTACGGGGGACGAGGTAAACACGCATTGCACACACACAAATCCACTCACTTTAACGATGCCGCACACTAGCTTAAAACACGCACACAGTATCAAAAATACACCGTAGTTACGCACGCTCATATGGCCAATAATGGCTATATGGCCAGCAGTGGGGTACGCCTTGCGTTAACATCTCCATTGGTAAATGCTCGAAGGACAAACCTGATAAACAAAGCGCTTTCAAGGAGGTTCTAACATTCAGCTTATTTATTCTGGCAATGTGAAACTCTTTAGTGGAATTCTTATGTAGCATTTACGGAAATTTAATAAACTGGCCAAGTGCAAGTCGGACTCGCACTCGTAGGGTTCCGTAACACAGTAGAGTAAACTATAACTATGATTTTTCACAACTACAAAAATAACTTTGTTTTTCATAGTGTTTGTATGAAAAACAAAGTTATACTTGCGGTCGCTATATCTCAACAACTGCTGACTGTATCTCGTTCAAACTAATTTTCGTTGAAAGTTTTTATTGAGATCTACAGAATATATTTTTTCTAGATTTTTCACTCCCTTACTTTAGAAGTTAGAGGGGGGGGACACACACATTTTACCACTTTAGACGCGCCTATCTTTTGATTGATTGACTTTGAGAAAAAATGATTTTTGGAATCTCAATGTCATTTTTAAAGACCTATCCATAGATACGTGTAGGTTTGAAGTATAACATTTTTTTGTCCCAGTTCCATGTATGGGATGCACCCCTTAAACTTTAATATTTTTTATTTTTGTATAAAAATCGGCAAGCGGTTTACAGAATACATCTACCTACCAAGTTTCAATTCTGTAGTCCTAACAGTTTCGGAATAAAATGGCTGTGACATACGGACGGACAGACAGACAGACAGACATGGCGAATATATAAGGGTTCCGTTTTTTGCCATTCGGCTACGGAACCCTAAAAATGACCGTATGGATACGCACGGCGCCATACAACGGAGCGTGCGGTAAATAGGTACTTAGATGAGAGTACCTATTTTACCGCACGCTCCGTTGAATGGTGCGTAACTTTTAACTTTCGAACAATGAATAGAGGCTTCGTAAATGCATTTTTGTGCTGAAATAAATTAACAGTTCGATACCACACAGCCAGAATACCGACACTTGTATCGAAATAAACAATCTCAAATAATCCAACCTCTGACACAGAATACTTAATAGTACTACATCCTCTGATGCCAAAAAAAAATTTGAGGAAAATCTCGAATATTAGGCCTTCGAAGGCTCTGTGGGAGGCTGCGCGCGCGTGTCAAGGCCATGTCCTCGGCCGTGACCGCCACACCTCGCCCTGCCGCCCGCCCTGCCTTCCGCCGCCCTTCCACCGCCACTATATCACAATCCGACTAAGTACATGTAAGTATTTGTACCTAGGTACTACATAAAGAAGGTAACACAACCCGAGGTGGCTCGCTTAAACACGCTTAATCAATTAGATAGAGCTTTTAGTTCCAGAAAGATTACCGCCATGTTTTTGTTAGGAATCAAATAAGTCATCGGTGATTTGCTGTCTTGGCTTGCTGTCTTCTCTGCGCGTGAAATCTGTCTCTAATATGATGTTAAAACTAAACCGTCAATAATTACTCATGGAGAGTTAACATATAAGTACTTATACGCAAAATTAAGGAATACCACAGGCCAAATTGGTCCACTCTGCTGCATTAGTGAACAGGAAGCTAAATGGTTTGCATTGTTTTTTATTATTTTACAATATCTAAAGCCCATTTTTACTAGAATTATGAAGAAATAAGAAAATATAACTCTTGTGCAATTTATGCGCTATAAAATAATAAGTACTTCGGAAAGTTTGAAACAATCACGCCAGAAAGTCAGATGATGGCACACATGACAGGATTCGAAGTTTGAGTTAAGCAGTTATGTGGTAGCAAGATCTGCAAAATGTTTGATTCCGGTTTAAACCAAACGATACCTAACATACGTAGTATCATTCGTACATGTAAGATCGTGCTCATTGGCGTGCAGTTGGAGAGGCCTATGTCCAGCTGTAGACTAACATAGGCTGACAATGATGATGAAATTAAGTCTGGACCACAGGTCTGGACTCTGCAATGGCCCTTAGCCAATATTCTAACAAAAATTAAAACTACTCACGCATGGTACCTACTGCAAAGAATGGCGCGGATTATGAACAGGTACGCAGTAAGATTTCTGTGGGTGGGAACGTGAAACTGTGGTATATTCCCATTTGTCTTACTGAATTTATTTTCCTAAAACTTTTGTTCTGTCGTGAATGTGTAATAAATGTGTATTATTAGTAGCTATTATGTCGGTGAATGTGAAGTGTGTTCCAGTGTAGGGAAACATCACAATCTTGAAAATATAACCCATTTTTATTCATTCCAAAACTTCACTGCGAGCTTTTGGTTACGCCTTCACATTTATAACAGAGGTTATGACTCGGACAGGGCTGTGACTTTAACTTGACAGTAAATAAAAAGGTTTCAATGGTTTCAATGACTTGAATATGTTCTTTTAAATTTACAAATTTCAATAACTTTACACTAAATACATTAATTATGCTATTATTATTAAGCTTGTACCTACTCTGAAAAGTCTAGTTGAAAGTCAAAGCATTTATTCAATATATGGGCAAATTAAAAATCTGCACACATCAAAGAACAATAAATAGATCATTTATCATTAAACAATTATTCTTAAAAAAAAGTTTAATTCCCCTGTTTAATGCAGGGTTGCTAACCTACTATTACGTGCACTCCCAATGCATGTTGGTAGTACTTCAGACAATTTTAATACCAAAAATTGCGAAATAATGAAACACAATAAATAAATAAAACGCAAACTAATCGCAGTAGGTATAAATCATATTCTGAATGAAACTGATTGTCCGTCTATCAGCTGCATAATACCGTCATAATAGGAAATCTCGAAAATGTTAGGTACATTCTTGAGATAGATTTAGATTTGACCAAAATTTAAATCGACCTGGATAAAACCAATATTTCATAGGTACCTAATAAAAAAAACTACCTAGTCTGTCATCAGATCTGAATTTTGAATAAAAAAAGAATTATTAAAATCAGACTACTCTGTAAAAAGTTATGCGTGGTCATACGTAACAATATACAGTGTGGAAATTAAACTCAGGCCCTGGAGGGAAACTTCTTTAAATCCTTAAGCTAGCTCATTTTACTTAAAGGACACATTCCTTTATATTTGAAAAGAATAAATCTGCATTAAAAGATTTTTTAAAACTCGCTTGCTTCGCCCGGGACTCGAACCAACTAAAATAAAAAAAAATAAACACTCTTTATTTTATTATACTAATCGGTAGTATTAATATTCAGGATAAAGTTTCTCTAAAAAATGTTTGGTTACTGTTCACTTTTAACAAGTAAAAGACACGTAACAGTTCTGTTATCTCTCCAACACTCAAAGACTTCGTATGAAGTACACGCTTGCTAATTTATCGTTAAGTACCTTGTTGAAATCTTCGATAAGAAAATTGTTCAATGGTGGTAATACCTCTATGCACATTTCCTTCTTACATGATCCGAGGCGTTCATTGGAGAAGTTTAAAAATGGAACGTTTGACTTTGTTTGCAATGCGGGACAATAATTTTAAAATTCGAACGATTATTTTTATCAACAAATTTTATTTAAGTAGTGTTGCTTTCCTTACGTAATTCAATTATCTCATAATGGCGTATCAAGAACAATTCGAGTTATTAGAAGCTTACTTTGTTTGCAACAAGAGAAACTTTATCCTGAATATTAATACTACCGATTAGTATATTAAAATAAAGAGTGTTTATTTTTTTAAATTTTAGTTGGTTCGAGTCCCGGGCGAAGCAAGCGAGTTTTAAAAAATCTTTTAATGCAGATTTGTTTCTTTTAAAAAATAAAGGAATGTCTCTCCTTTAAGTAAAATGAGCTAGCTTAAGGATTTAAAGTAGTTTCCCTCCAGGGCCTGAGTTTAATTTCCACACTGTATATATACGCGTAGACTTGATAACCTCCTCCGTTTTTTTCGTCGGTTAAAAACCTGTAACATCTATTAATTAGGTGTTGAATGCAAACCTATTTTTTTAGGGAAAACACAATTTTTTCTTACATTTGAGTATATATAACCTAGATCTGTGGTATTAACTATCATCATTAACTATGGTCCGACCAAAAAAAGTTGACTGACGTTGTTGAGACTTCTTTGCATGTTTTTCACTATTCTCTATGCTTAAGGATTTGGTCATCTACGCATAATTATTAGGTAAATTTACCCAGTTTCACAAAAATTCACAATACTGAAGTCGCGCTGTTGCACTCGCTGGCACTGACTATGTTTTATGCAGACACTTGGTATGACAGCTAACAAACGTAGTTACCGTGGCTTGTTTGCTTGCATATATGACTGCAATGGGGATTCCATGTAGGCATTCCACCAAAATTCATTCTCATCAAAAGATGCATTAGGTACATAATGAAGATCAATTGAAATTTCTGTAATAACCCATTAGATTCCTCTAGTTCAGCTACGGAGACTATAAACATTGCGATAATTAAGATTCACACGCATAAAAATATAAATCTACCTTCCCGCGTATCAGTAACTCGGGCCAGGGTTGTTCAGTAAAAGCATACACCCACGCGCAATGATACACGTGTCGCAGGGTCACAACGCGGTGAAGGTCGCTCCCGGACAAACTCCCTGAAAATGAGGCCTCGGCCGACGACCCCCACGGAAATCTTCCAGGGAACCTGACCTTGACCTTTACACGCGCAAGCGCTTTACTCAGTACCCTGACCCCGTTATGAAAGGATCCTATATCCGCCCAATATAACGATATTATATAGCCACTTATTCAATAGAACCGCCGTACTTTCTGGAAAAACAGTTTTGGGCCCATCTGACAATATCGTCGGAAGACTGGGTAAATCAATATTTATAGCTCTTCTAGGATCTTTTGTAGTAGATAAGTGAGGTCAGTCGAAGATGTTGGACCTTGTGTGATTGTTTTTATATACCTGATGAATCGACGCTGCGATATAAGGTGGAATCGTGATTGTCTGGAAGTAAATAACGTTAATTAGTGAGACAATGTCAGTGGCTAGTTTCTCGTACGGTTTACAATTAATCGCCTTCACCTGCGTTATTAAAAAAAAACCTTTCTCCTTTTCTATCCTTTTGCAAATCTTATGCAAAATGTCAGCCAAATCAGTCGAACCGTTTAGAGGTCACAAACAAATAAATAAATCGGCCAAGTGCGAGTCGGACTCGCGCACGAAGGGTTTCGTACCATTATCTATAAAAGTGGCAAAAAAATCAAGTCGATGGGATGGGAGCCGCCTTAAATATTTGTTTTATTTTAATTTACTTAAGTGAATCTGTATATATAACAAAATATTCTGTCAATATTTCAAGCGTCTACCTATTACAGCTATCAATATCAAACAAAAACGAGCAAAAAATCACGTTTGTTGTATGGGAGCCCCCTTAAATATTCATTTTATTCAGTTTTTTTGTATTTTTTGTTATAGCTGCAACAGAAATACATCTGTGAAAATATTAACTGTGTAACTATCACGGTTCATGAGAACAGTCTGGTGACAGACGGACAGACAGGCGGACAGCGTAGTCTTAGTAATAGGGTCCCGTTTTACCCTTTGGGTACAGAACCCTAATAAAAGACTATCGCATATTTCGCATTATAACATAAACCGACAGACACATGCAAGCCATCTTCTATCTATCGATAAGTAATTGCATCGTAATACAAATGTTTGATATATTAAAAACGGCTCGGCCTATTTCGTTAAAATTTAAATGGGACCACCTGGGAAGGGTGCCCGTAGAAAGAAAAAAGAATTTCTCAAATCGGTTCAGGCATCTTCGAGTAATTGGTATATACATAAAAAATCAAAATAAATAATAAAGATAGTTTAAAAACTAAAACAACCGACTTCATTGCCCCGCGAGTCAATTTCAGTAGCAAGTTTGAGATGTTTATCGTCCTATCTCTGGAGATACTTATCAGATCTCAATGAAATTGCAATGGAACCACCTCGGAAACCACACTTGGGATATCTCCTTTCGGAACAAAAAAAGAATAATCAAAATCGGTTCATAAACGACGAAGTTATCCGTTTAAAAACATAAAAAAAATAAAAAAAATATATACCGTCGAATTGAGAAACATCCTCCTTTTTTTGAAGTCGGTCAAAAAAAGAATCATTCGAACGGTTCAGAATTGACGAAGTAATCGCGTAACATACAACAAAAAAAAATAACATACAGACGAATTGAGACCCTCATCCTTTTTGTGAAGTCAGTTAAAAAAAGGTTCCGACGAATTGAGAACCTCCTTTTTTGTGAAGTCGGTTAAAGAGCGAAAGGTCTCGTTAAAAATCTCGAAACCCGCTAATTGACGTACAAAGATGAAATTTGGCAGGGAGGTAGTTTATAGTCAGTCGACGTCCGCTAAGAACGGATTTTGCGACAGGGCCAAATTAAAGGGTCTAAGTGCTCTCGCATGTTTGTATAGAAGTACTTCATGTTTTTGCTTTGCTTTATTTTGCTACAACCTTGAAAATTGGCACAGAGGTTAGCACAGAGTTAGTAAACGTTCGCTAAGTACGGATTTTGCGACCGGGTCGGATTAAGGAGGTCTCAGGGTACTCGCAAGCTTAGAGTTTATGGGTAGGAGACATTCGTTAAGAAATAATTTTGTGACAGGGCTGAACTACGGGCTTTCGCAAGTTTATATGTAGTCCTAGGCTTTTTGTACCTGAAAACTGGAAGAGAGAATATCGTTAAGACATATCAGGTAGGAATACCCTTAAACCGGCCCTGTCGTAAAATCTGTTCCTAATTCTCTCGTAATTGCTTTCGCAATCCTGTGTGTTTGATCAACAAACATTTATTGATGACTAATTATAACACAACAAACAGAAAATACTACTAAGTCAAATTAAATGGACGGTAGATATTTATATATTTTTTCTACAATACTATTTGCGTAGGTAAGCAGTTTTTTCAAGTTATTGAGTTTTTATTGGGGGGTAAATAGGGGGGGAAAGGGGAGAAGTTTGTTTCACCGTTATTTATTGACGGATTTCAATCAAATTTGAGATTTACACTAAGGACATCATTCTACACAAGATATTGCAAAAAAGAAGGGGGGGGGGGGAAATTAGCTGTAGCGTTAAATAAAAAATTATACCCCTATTTTGGCATACTCTAAAATGGCTTTATTAAGCAATAAGCCAGGGGAAAAGGGAAAGTATCGGATATTACATGGTTATAAGGCACGCGAGGGATACTGTTCTATTCATGTTGTATAGGCATTTTACGTTGACTGAAATATGAAACATCATTAAACTTCATAGTACTTTATATCTTCATTACTACGCGGATGAAGTCGCGGGCAACAGCTAGTATCTTATAAGTCTAAAGCTTTTCACCCTACCATGTATGTATATTTACTAGCGGCCCACCCCGGCTTCGCCCGGGTAGAACCAGCGTAGGACGTAGCTGGGTAGAACATAATTATATGCCTACATAATTTGCATCAGTTTGTTGCATCGAGTATGAATAAACATCTTCAACAATCATCGTCATATTTCAAACACAAAACCTTAACGAATTATTTATACACCTAGGGTCAGTTCACACCGCGACGTCGTGACGCGACGTAACGCGACGTGACGATACATTTGGAGTCGCGCGGCGCAGCCAGAAGCCGCGCGGCACAGCCCGACGCCGCGCGGCGCAGCAAAACGCGCGACGCCACCAAATTATCTCAATGCAATTTGCATCTTATTGTGTAGTTAAAAAAGTTCAATTGTTTATCACGCGGTTCAATTGTTTCTTCCCGCTGCGCTGCGCGGTGCAGAGCGATGCGGCGCGGCGCAGCCAGAAGTCGCGCGGTGCAGCGCGCCTAGCCTGTTTACCACGCGAAAATGCGAAAGTCAATTTGTATATTTGTTTGTTTGGGACTGCTTCACGGTCCAACGGCTGGACCGATTTAGCTGAAATTTTGCACAGAGATAGCCAGTACTAATTAATGGATATGGCCATAGGATACTTTTTATTATGCGGGCGAAGAAGCGAGGCAACTAGTTTTATACGATAGATCAAACTATATTGATATCAAATTGATTTATATCGGTTGTGATCTACAGAAATAGCGAAGCTAATAATGTTTACGTAGTAACTATTGTCTAATCTGTGGTTTCGCTGCAAATATTTTGATGCCCAGAATTTTAAATCTGTGATACCTTCTAATGTTTTCATTTAAAATATATACCTACTGCAAAGGATAATTTTATTTTAATCTATAATATGTGACCAAGGTAATAATCGTAATTATTTGGATAAGAATTAATACTGTACAGTAGCTAATAGTCTTGGAAGTTATGTAATGTTTTTTTATTATAAAAATTAAAGATTTAAAATGGTTACTGTGAGTCAACCTTAAGCGAAAGACATATACCATTTCGGACTTTTTGTAGACCTTTTGAAGTTGTACAATACTGTACTACATTATTTTGTTCTATTTCGTAGGGTTCAGCCAGCGTATGCAATGTAAGCGCAAAAAAATGTGTTAATTTGCGACATCACATTTAAACCATGAAAATTATCAGTGTTTCCCTACTATATTCTGCATTTATTATATACTAACAGTGCCCCGCGGCTTCGCCCGCGTTAATAACTTCATTCATTTATTTATTTTTTTTCGTAAAAACACATGAAAAACTGAAGTAGCCATATCGGTCTACCCGTTTCCAAGTTATGGCGTGACCAAGGGACATAGGGACTCATTTTTATAAAACCCAAAACATCATATTGAATTTCAGACTTTGTTTTGTTTGTTTGTACCCCATTTCACTCTTTTAAAGGTAGAATTTCAAAAAAGCCTGAAACACATATTTAATTACTTATTTACAGAAGTACTTGTCTGAAGTTTCCAATAAAATAGACTATCTTTATGTTGTTTCTATATACAAAATTTGAACTCCCGTTTCATCCCTTTAAGGGTTGAATTTTGGAAAACCCTTTCTTAGCGAATACCTACGTCATAACTCATAACAACTATCTGCATGCCAAATTTCGCCAAATCCATTAAGTGGTTTTGAGCTGTGCGTTGATAGATCAGTCAGTCAGTAATGTTTGCCATTTATACAGGGTGTCGGGTTTCATATGGTCCAAACGAAAACCATCGATGGAGGACTCTAAGGGCTACCCAGACAATCCCTATGTAAGTTCCGCGAAAAACTATAGTTTTCGAGAAAATTGCGTTTTACTTGTTTTCGAGTTAGTCCCCGAAATGTTGCAATTTATTTAAATTTTCTCCCAAACTATAAAGGCCAGAGCCCTATTTTTTTTTTTGAGGGACTATGAACAATGAATAGGTCTTTCAGGGAAAATTCCATTTTTAGGGTTCCGAACCCAAAGGGTACCAACGGAACCCTATTACTGAGACTCCGCTGTCCGTCTGTCTGTCTGTCTGCCTGTCTGTCCGTCTGTCGCCAGGCTGTATCTCATGAACTGTGATAGTTAGACGGTTGAAATTTTCACAGATGATGTATTTCTGTTGCCGCTATAACAACAAATACTAAGAACAGAACAAAATTAAAAATTAAAGGGTTTAAAACAAAAAACGTGTTTTTTACGATAGCGCCATCTAGAATCATCTATAATCATAAATGGCGCGATCGTGTTTACCTTAATCTCGGAATCTGAATCTGAATCTCGGAAACGGCTCCAACGATTAAATATAATTTAGTATTTCGGGGGCGAAAAATCAAAATAATCTAGCTAGAATTCATTTTCAGAAAATGTTGTTTTATTCGTGTTTTCAATAATCAACTTCATCGATAATCAACTTAAAATATGACTCTTCCAGACATCTATCGGCGAGTAGAAGTAGCTTTGTTTTATTGTGTCGTTCAAGCAGTTAGTTGCTCTCAATTTAAAAAAATTGTATTTTTATTCGTCAATAGATGTCGGGAAGAGTCATATTTTTCTGTTTAAGTGGCAAAAAATACCGAGCAGAGCTTGGTCAACCAGATATTTAATAATATTAATTACTAACAACTTTGTGGTAATGTTTACTTAGTTGATGTTAGAAGTTCCTCAGATAATCTCTAGATGGCGTTCGGAACCCTCCGTGTGCGGGACAAAAGTCTGTCCCGCACTTTTTAGGGTTCCGTACCCAAAGGGTAAAACGGGACCCTATTACTAAGACTCCGCTGTCCGTCTGTATGTCTGTCTGTTTGCTGTCTGTCCGTCTATCACCACGCTATAGTTCATTAACCGTGATAGTTAGACAGTTGAAATTTTTACAGATGGTGTATTTCTGTTGCCGCTAGAACAACAAATACTAAAATCAAAATAAAATTAAAAATTAAGGGGGTCCCCATACAAAAAACGTGTTTTTAAACGCCATCTATCTAATTAGTTTCGGCAAAATGACATAGATGGCGCTAGTAAACCAGCCCCGTCTTTCTAGATCGCGACCAAACCAAATATTCTTTCAAATATATGAGGTTGAAACTCTGTTATGTTTCGTATTGTACGGAACCCTCCCTAAGTGTGCGATAAGAGACGCGATGCTGACTCGCACTTGGCCAGTATTATTTTTATTTAGGTTGATTATTTTCTGAGAAAAAAATAAAACATCACATTTTTTTATTTAGACGATATTTGAACTTTTACTTTGGGCAGGCTTTTTTCCAAAAAAACACAGAGTAAAAAAAGTTACACCCGTTTTTAAAAACTAGTCTGTTTTATGGACCTGCTGCTTGCCAAATTTCATACGGCTACGATAATAGGTTCAGGTCTAAAAACAGAATAAACGAAATTAAGAAAGGATTATAATATTCAAATTATTTCTTCTCAAATACACTCTGGTAATCTCGTTTTTACAGAATTAACTCAAATTAAGAGATTTTCTTGTCAAATTTGTAATAAAAGTTCAAAGTGTCCCTTTACAGCAATGCAAGCAAAGTGACCCTTTACAGCAATGCACATTATTGCATATACGATAACGCTTTATGAAGTTTCTTATGATATGATGAGATACAGATATACAGATATCTGTATATCTTTATATATGAAATCTGTATATCCTGATATATATACAGGATATACATTCATTATTTACATTAAACTGTATTTCCCTACATAGTGAATAAAACCAGGGAATACATGTTTTCTATACTTACAAATATCATTTTGCACACGAATGTTGAGTGAATCAAACCAAGTATTTAATAAAATTTACTATACAAACTTTATCACCCTGTTTAACCATTTTAGGGGATGACTTATGAAAATTAAAGTACCTTATTATGTTTTATTTAAGGACTTACACTATTTACATTTCCAATATCATCAAAATCGATTTAGTAGTGTTAGTTATGTAGATATGTGGAAACAAACATTAATGTATTTTCTATGATTTCTCCATATGAAATTAATTTTTCACTCCCCCTAGGCGAAGATTTGAAAGAAATAAAAAATACATGTTTCATTATTTGTTTAAGTTTTATTTGTACCGAGATTTGATTGAACCGGACCAAGGAATGACATTTTTCATAGAAACTTTATCACCCTATGTAACCCCTTCAGGGGTTGAATTTTGAAAATCAAATAAACCTATGTGTAAATTCAAAACCTACAATATTTACGTTTCAAATTTCATTGAAATCGGTTAATTAGTTATGGAGATACGTCCAAACAAACATGACTGGATTTCTATGATTTTTCCAAACAAAATTCACTTTACACACCCTAGGCGTAGTATTATTATCTTTTCTATGCCCTAGGGGTAGGTTTTGGAAAATAAAAAAATAAGTGTATCATTAATTGTTTTATAGATTATTTGTACCGAGTTTTGAGTAAATCGGACCAAGGAATACGTGGAAACAAACATTACTGAATTAAATATAATTTTTCCAAACAAAATAATTTTACACACCCCCTAGGGGTAGATTTGAAAAACTAAAAATCACGGGTCTCATTATTTGTTTTAAGGTTTGTTTATACCAAGTTTTGAGTGAATCGGACAAAGGAATAAAATTTTCCATAGAAACTTTATTACCCTATTTAATTAACCCCTTTAAGGGATGATTTTTAAAAATAAGATTAGCCTATGTCTTAAGTTAGAACCTACACTGCCTAAGCTTTAAATTTCATTAAAATTGGTTGAGTAGTTATCGAGATACGTGGTAACAAACATTCACACACACACACACTTTTGCATTTAGTAGGAAGTAGTTTTTTAGTAGGAAGTAGGATAGGATATATATATATATAAACCTTCCTTTTGAATCACTCTATCTATTAAAAAAAACTGCATCAAAATCCGATACGTAGTTTTATAGATATATGCATACATAGGGACAGACAAGCGACTTTGTTTTATACAATGCTGTGATAGTGAAGTGATATTAAAAAAAATATAAAAAAATTATAGTGAAATTGTACGGCCCTTTGGCGTAAAGGACCTTGATTCTGTCTCGAAGGTCGTTGGTTCTAATTCCAGCTATATACCATTTGATGCTTTATGTGCATTCATGGTGTTCGTCATGTGGTGTTCGTACAAAGTTAGTGGGTTAATTAAATCGATGTTCTGTCTGATTTGCTACCAAAAAGTAGCTTAACACCAAGGATAAAATCACAAAAACATTTGAAATGTATCCAAACAAAAAGATCGCATATGGAAGAGAAGGATAAAGAACTGTTATCCGTCTCGCTCTCTCATACTAGTGATTGTATAGTTTTATCCTTCTCATATTATTATTATTATTTAAATGCCATATCCGCTATTTAATCCATGATTTTGGAATTTTTTATTATTTTTATTTTGCTCCACACGGTTAGTGTATTTAGCCAGAATTAAGTATTCTCAACTCAACAGAAATAAGTATCGCATTTCTGATCAAGTTGAAGTCACAGTCTAGTCCAAGTCATACCCTTAGTAAAGATGAGAACTTTACTTAAGATTTTCAGTGCAATTTGGGTGAGAACGCAAATAGCATGTTTTTCAAGATAGTGTAACGGTGTATGAGTGTGTGTAATAACTTTAATTTTAATATAATATTTTAAAAAATATAACATAACTTCCAAGGCTATTTTCAAGTATATAGTATTAATACTTATCCAACTAATTAATTATCGTTAAATCGTTAATTTGCCTGGCCACATATTATAGACTAAAATTATCCTTTACAGTATATAATTCAAATGAAAACTCTAGAAGATATCACGAATTTCACATACACGCATCGCAAAATTAATAAAATATTTGCAGTGAAACCACAGAATAGGTCATAGTTACTACGAAAATATTATTATAAGCTTAGCTTTTCTGTAGATCCCCACCGATTACAATCAATTTAAAGTCAATATAGTATGATCTATTGTATAAAATAATAATGATCTATATTTATATATATATTTTAAACCACCCCGACTGATCTATGTCTAATCTTTTCATTAAAAGCATTCCAATGACTCTGAACACGACATTTAAAATCTGAGCTGTAAGTTGGTGAGGATTTGAGTATTCTGTAGAGTCCATGAGATGTCCTAGCATCAGGTCAATGCTTCGATGTTCTTACAATATCGTTGAAGAAGAAGATTTTCGAATTTATCAGACCTATGAATATTGATTAAAGCTTATAGTTTTATAACGATTGTAGGAATTTTCATGAATCAAAGCTAAGAACACTCTCGATGAAGAAATCTATAAAAAAACTATCAATAATAAAATCAAAATCGGTTCATCCGGTTGGGTGCTAAGATGCTACAGACAGACACACAAATACACACGTTAAACGTATAATACTCTACTTTAAATCAAAATTGGTTCATTCGGTTGGGTGCTAAGATGCTACAGACAGACACACAGATACACACGTTAAACGTATAATACCCCTACTTTTTGCGTCGGGGAACGCCGTAAGGTTACGGCGGGAGATGTTCTCCTTGGTGGTAAGCTACTTTTCAACCGACTTTCAAAAAGAAGGAGGTTCTCAATTCGTCTGTAGTTTCTTTTTTTTTCTTTTTTTGTGTGTGTATGTTACGCGATTACCCCGTCAATTGTGAACCGATTCTAATGATTATTTTTGTAATCGGTAGGGTACGTTTCCGAAGTGGTCCCATTTTAATTTCATTGAGATGTGATAAGTATCTTCAGAGATATGACGATAAACGTCTCAAACTTGCTACTGAAATTGACTCGCGGGGCATTGAAGTCAGTTGTTTTAGTTTTTAAACTATCTTAATTATTGGTAGATTTAATGATCCCACGAAAACCCATGAGTCATGAATGCACATAAAACTTTCATTGGTAGGTATATAGCTAGGATTAGAACAAACAACCCTCGGGTCAGAATCAGGGTAACTATCCTTTACGCCAAAGGACCGTCTAATATCACTACGTGAGTATTATAAAACAATGTCCATCACTGCGTCTGTCTGTCTGTCTGTCTGTCCGCAACAATCTCAATAGCTTCTGAACGGATTATCTTGCGGTTTTCACCAATAGCCAGAGTGTTTATGAGGAAGGTTTAGGTGCATAATTCGTTAAGGTTTTGTGTAAATTGGTTGAAATATGACGATGATTGTTAAATATGTTAATATTTTATATTCGACGCAACAAACTGATGCAAATTTTGTAGGCATATATGTTCTACCCGTGCGAAGCCGGGGCGGGCTGCTAGTGGTTAATAAAGCAGATCAGATTGATTACATATTAATAATAACATATGATAAATAAAAATAGGTACTATAAGTAAGTTCTACTATTTATTTTCTCGCAGTCAATGGTAAAAAGAAGATTACACGACTCGTGAATAAAAAAAATAATCACGGTGCTTGTATCCCTCGCTCCGCTCGGGATTCTAATCTAGAATCCTTCGCTGCTCTAGGAATCCAACTTAGTCCCTCGAATTTAATTGCCTTTTTATTCACTTGTTGTATAATCTACTATTACTATTTTGGGGGACTATTACTGCTCGCGTCCGTAGGGTTTAGCCCTCGATGTCCTACACGTGTCCCCTGGGTGGCGCCAAAAGAGCAGTACTTTTCAGGTGGTAGGCTTAGGCCAAGCGGTCGCTTTACGGCATGAATGTTTGGTGAAGCCATTATGGGGAACGGGTCGGAAACAGTTGCGTTGCTTACTATAGCTAGTCGTGATACATTGAAGGTCAATTTACCTGGCAGCCAATCTTGGAGAGCAGCGGGATCCGAGGCACGGTTCTCCGCTGGCCGACCGCAGATAGTTGGGGGCCCAAGTAGTGAGCCAGCCACTCATGAAAGGCTGCCCCGCCATCTCGCGAAAAATCCCGGAGGTGCGCCATCGTGCCGGTTGGCGACCGGACGAGAGGACCCGATGGACACCTCTGGGGGGGCTCGGGCGTCCCCGCGGTCTCCAGGATTGGTTCCCAATAGGTGAAAAAACCTAATATGTATCACGGGTTGGTAATTAGCGCCTCGTTTCCACTTCCGTTTCCCTTACCTAACTTCACTCCCCACAAAATGAAAGGCAGAAACAGAATAAAGGTTAAACAGCGGAAGCACGTCCTCTCCCTTCAAGTGCACCTCTCAAACATTCGAGGCTTGCACTCCAATATCCTTTCGGTCCACCACCACCTTGAGACCGAAAAACCGCATATTCTGTTCCTCACGGAGACGCAGATCAAATGTCCAGCTGACGCGGCGTACCTTGCCTACCCAGGCTATGTTCTAGAGCATAACTTTAGGGCGAGGGCGGGAGTTTGTATGTATGCCCGCGATGACATTTGCTATCGGCGTCTCCGCAACCTTGAAGACCCTCAACTTTCCGTCATGTGGATTTTGGTGGACACTGGCATAGAGAAAATTCATTATGCTAGTGTCTACCGTTCGCACAGCGGAGACGAAGAGACAAACAGGCTCACAAACCACCTCAGTGAGGCGGCTGATGTGGCCCAACAGAGGTATCCTTCTGCTCAATTAGTGCTTCTGGGGGATTTCAACGCCCATCATCAAGACTGGCTATACCCATACCAGAGCACAGACCACGCTGGTCGAGAGATGCGAAAGCTTGCTTTAACGCTAGACCTCACTCAGTTGGTCCAGGGAGCAACAAGGATACCGAACGTTGATGGCCATACAGCCAATTGCTTGGACCTTCTGCTGACAACAGAACCAGACCGCTACTCGGTGTCGGTTTCATCACCCTTAGGTAGCTCCGACCACTGTCTGGTGAAGTCTGTATCCGTCTACTCCCCGCCCGATCCCAGCCAAAAAGGCACCCGGCGGGTGTGGCGATACAGGTCAGCAGATTGGGATGAGATGCGTTGTTTTTTCGCGTCTTATCCTTGGCGGCAGGTATGTTTTTCTTCGAGCGATCCCTCAGCTTGCGCGGATGCTGTGACAGAAGTGTTACGTCAGGGTATGGAATATTTCATACCATTTTCTGACGTTCCGGTGTCAAGCAAAGCTCGTCCATGGTTTAATGCCAAATGTAGAGATGCAGAAGCATCAAAACATGAAGCTTACTTAGCCTGGGCTGATGCTCGAACCCGCAAGACTAGAGATGTTCGCGAAAAGAAGAAAGCCTTTAACTTAGCCGCAAAGTCCTGCAAAAAGGCTCTCAAGAAGGCTCGCTTCGATCACATACGCCGAACAGGGAACAAACTTGCTTCTTACCCCTCGGGTAGCAAAGCGTTCTGGTCCCTGGCGAAGTCGATCGAAGAGAACTTCTGCCGTCCCTCACTGCCTCCACTACTGAAACCCGATGGATCACTAGCACACTCGGCTGAAGAGAAAGCGAATTTATTTGCTACTCTGTTTGCGGAGTCTTTACGTTTAGATGCTGGCAATGCTGTACCTTCTAGTCTGCCGACTTGCGGGACGTTTATGTCGGAAATCCGCATTCGTCAGACTGAAGTACGCAAAGCGTTGCGCAATCTAGACGTGAACAAAGCTAGTGGTCCAGACGGTATACCAGCTGTAGTCTTGAGGACGTGTGCGCCTGAGTTGGCTCCTATTTTGACACGCCTCTTTCGCTTGTCTATGACGACTGGTCAAGTGCCTAAGTCCTGGAAGCAAGCAAACGTGCAACCCGTGCCGAAAAAGGGTAGTCGTGCAGACCCTGTCAATTACAGGCCTATCTCAGTCACTTCCATACTCTGTAAGACTATGGAACGTGTACTGAACCATAGGCTCCTGGCATACCTAGAAGTGAACGATCTCCTCAGTGACCGACAATACGGGTTTCGCCGAAACCGGTATACTGGGGATCTTCTAGCGTATGCCACGCACATCTGGAGCGAAGCCATCGAGAACCACGGCGAGGCGCTGGCCGTCTCTCTTGACATCTCGAAGGCTTTCGACAGGGTTTGGCACGATAGCCTTATTAGCAAGCTTCCTTCATACGGCCTGCCCACTGGTTTATGTGTTTGGATAGCAGATTTCTTAAGGGATCGGTCGATTCGAGTGGTCATCGATGGCTGTTCTTCCGACCAATTGGCCATAAATGCCGGAGTCCCTCAAGGATCAGTACTCTCTGCAACACTTTTTCTGCTGCATATTAATGACCTGCTTAAACCCGGTATCTTTGGGTACGCAGATGACAGCACTGTTGTAGAGAGTTATACATCCAACGCACGAACCAGTGCATTACAAATCCAGTCTCATAGAGAAGCGATGGTCGAACGCTTGAACTTTTCTTTGAAGGCAGTCTCTGATTGGGGCGATGCCAATCTGGTCAAGTTCAATGCTGCGAAAACCCAGGCGTGTCTTTTCTCCGCTAAACGGAGCCCATTTCTACTGGCTCCTACTTTCCGGGATGTGTCCGTTCCGATAAGTAACAATCTCGAGCTTCTTGGCATCTCTTTGACACCAACTCTCAATTTCGGCTCTTATATTGAATCTAGAGCCCAGTTAGCCTCAAAAAAGCTTGGCATTTTGGCTAAGGTGAGATGGTACTTCACTCCGGGACAGTTGCTTAATCTTTACCAAGCACAAGTCCGGTCGTGTATGGAGTACTGTTCTCACCTTTGGGATGGTTCTGCTAAATACCAGCTGGAGACACTGGAAGCTATTGAGAGGAGAGCCAAAAAACTCATCAGCGATGACCTATTAGTAAGCAAGAGACTCCAGAGTCTCGCGCATCGCCGCACAGTCGCTTGTTTATCGGTTTTCTATCGGATACATTTCGGAGAGTGTGCAATGGAACTGCATGATTTGATTCCACCATCCCCATTTTATAATCGGACATCCAGAGACACTAAAAGGCGCCACCGATTTATGGTGGATATACCATCTACCCGAACGAAGCGATTTGCTTCTTCGTTCATCATACGAACCGCTAAGGAATGGAATACCCTGCCTGAGTCCGTGTTTCCGATTAAGTACAATATGGGGGTCTTCAAATCGCGAGTGAATAGGTATCTTCTGGGTAAGCACGCTACATCATCGATCGCATCATCACTTAACATAAGGTGAGATAGTGATCAAGTGCTACCCAGTTCGGTATAAAAAAAAAAAAAAAAAAACTATTATAGTATAATGAAATGGGCATGTGAGACTTAACATCGTTATATCTCAATCAAGGTAACAAAGCGCAATGTAGTGACATGGAATATTCTGGCTATCCAGAATTTTGCATGCCGCTGAATCTGTAATAGGTACAACACGGAGTGGAGTGGAAGTTCTTTTTTTTTATATCCTATAGGCTAGCGTTTGACCACTATCTCACCTGTTGTTAAGTAATGATGCGGTCGAAGATGGTAAGCACGCTAGGCCTAGAATGGGAACTGGCTCTCAAGGATAGCTGCCGGAACACATGAGATGTTTGGCGACAGATTTAACTTGAGGGTGGTAGCTGGCCAGGCGGACACTAGATAGTGTCCTACCACCAAGTCGGGCACGTTGTTGGTTTCTTAACGATATTTTTCCTACACCGAAGGGCCGCTGTGAAAAGCGCGTAAATCCATTGGTGCACGCGGGATTTGAACTCGTACTGAATACTGAGAACTCTGGCATCAAAGCCAACCGTTCTCCGCTTTAACGCCCCCGGGCTTGAAAAATGCTTCAAAAACAGTTGATGAAATCATTACATGACTCAACCTTGAATTATATTGGCAATAATCACCATGACAGCAATAGGGAATATGCATGAAGCTCAAATTTATTGGAAATAATTTTTTTTCGATTCTTTGTTGTCCTGGAGTTATATGTAAAACCTTTTTTTTTATTTAATTCCATTTTATTTGCTTAAAATAATAAATTTAAAAAAACGCAATTTAAGCGAGGGAAATTTAAGTTTGTAAAACAGATCACCATTGGTCAAATCGAAAGTTGACGTCATAATGCACTACTCCACGTGATAGAAACATTGAGCGCGGGAACATAAAAATAAATGTATGGTGTGGTCTTATTGTATTGTATTTATTTCCAAATATTGTGTTTGCCGCGTATTATTGTGCAAAAATGTATATTACTAACCATTTAATATATATAAAAATGAGTACGAGATTAGAGAAACTGTATAATTTAAAAAAAACATGCCATTGGCTAGATACAATAACCGCGCGGAGTCTTAGTTAAAGAAAAAAAAGCTAGTTTTTTTTCAAATTTTTAGCAAATTTATTTGTATATTTAAATGTTTATTTAAAAATTAATTAGACTAATTCCAGCAGTAATTTATTTTTTTATTATGTTATATGGATGTAATTGTAATGTTGTTGTGTTTACCTATCTACCTCCGCTTCCTGAAGCAAGCAGGTATGTATAGTATACACAAAGTAAGGAAGTGGTAATATTATGGAGCAGATATTTCTGTGTACTCTAGAACTATAATCCAGACTTCCAGACTAATATTATAAAGAAAAAACGTTCATAAACGAGTTCAACTTTTGAGATGTTTGATCGCGAAGCAAGTGCATTTTCAATATCGCGGAAAATATCGTTTGCGCGATGCAGGATCTCATACATTTAAGGTACGGACACACCGCGGCACAATTGAAATGTACTGAGATCGCGCACGCAGGACGCAGGACGCCGCGGTGTGTCCGTACCTATAGGCAATATTTAAAGGAGAGCTATTAAAATCTACGCTAGCGCCGCGCCATCTCTGGGTTTTATTTGTCCTTACTATGCGAAAGTAACTCTCTCTCTCTGTCTGTCTGTCTCACTTTCACGCCATAACAACTAAACCGATTTAAATGAAATTTGGTACACAGATAGTCTAGGGCCTGAGAAAGGACATAGGCTACTTTTTAATGCGAAACAAGGGTTGCAAGGGGTTAAAAGAAGGGATGAAATGTTGTATGGAAGTATCGTCATTTTTAGAGCTAGAAGGTGGTTTTGAACTCGGTCTGGCATCAAAGCTGAACGGTCTCCCGATTACGCCACCGGGCCCTCAAACATCATTCTTATATCAACTGCAACGAAGTTCAATAGCCGAGCTGCTTCGACTGTAAACCATTTACTTTTTTTTATATATCTTATAAGCTAGCGTTTGACCACTATCTCACCTGTTGGTAAGTGATGATGCGGTCGGAGATGGTAAGCACGCTAGGCCTAGAATGGGAACTAGCTCTCAAGGATAGCTGCCGGAACACGTTAGATATTTGTCGACAGATTTTCTAACTTGAGGGTGGTAGCTGGCCAGGCGGACACTAGATAGTGTCCTTCCACCATGCGGGGGTTGTTGGTTTCTTAACGATGTTTTCCTTGACCGGAGCATAGATAAACAATTTGTTTTCTTTATTCTATGACCGGAGGGACACTGTGAGAAGCGCACATACATTTTTCTATAGAAAAATTCATTGGTGCACGGCTCATTACTGTAGAATGAAGTCATGTTTTGTGGGATACTGAGGCTAAGATTTCCTAATGACCTCAGATTGAGGTTGTTAGCGCAATGTAAAAAATCAAAACGATATTTAAGGGTCAGCTCACATCGCGATGCGACGCGGCGCGTACTTATTAAGAGAGTATTACAAAAAAAGAACTTTATTTACTATACAAAAAGATACACATTTCATTGTGTTAGTTCGGCGGCCTAAGTTTTTTCGCTGCACCGCGCGGTGCAGCGGGAAGCCTGAAACAATTGAACCGCGTGATTAACAATTGAACTTTATGAACTACACAATATGATACAAATTGCATTGATATAATTTGGTGGCGTCGCGCGTTTTGCTGCACCGCGCGTCGTCGGGCTGCCCCGCGCTACGCCGCGCGACTCCAAATGCAGCGTCGCGTCGCGTCGCGGTGTGAACTGACCCTAAGATAGCAGGGACAAAAAGTATACTAAAGCAAAGAGAAAGGATGCGGGTATTCCGGCGGAGATGTATGGGGAGCCACTTAACCTTTTTACGAAAGTAAAGTGATGACCACGTCAGAGACGTGCGCAAACCAAATATGAACTAGATGCAAAGGTTTTGATTGCGCTTAAGCTTGTCTAATTGCTCCTCAGAGAGATCAAGATATCTGGCGTTTGCATAGTCAGGAACAGGAAACCTCCTTATTTAACCGACCTCACAAAAAAGGAGGAGGTTTTTAATTCGACTGTATTTTTTTTAATTATATTTGTTAGCTCACAACTCCGTCAAATGTTAACCGATTTGAAAAAAAATGTTTTCGTTTGAGAGATTATGCCTCCCGTTTGGTCCCATCCCAGTTCAGTCCCAAATTCATCAAAATCTGATAATCTTATCGAGATATTGAGATAAACATCTGAAACTCAAAATCGTTGCATTTGTATTCCTCGATGACATTGTATCTACTGACGAATGGCTAATTTGACTCTCGCGGTATGTGAAGTTTTTCGATTTGTACGATCATAAATTATCCTGTTTGCATTGTCAATTGTGCAAGCACAATGTTAGTGGATGTAGGAAGGAAATGTCTTAAACGTCACTGCTACGAGTTGAGGAGCCAAAGATAAGTTTTGGTTACTTAGAATACCAAGATTTTTAACGACTTTGCTGCATGGTATCATGACTCAGTCGAAAACAACAGATGGAAGTTGAGCCCAGTCTATTTTTGACACCATACGAGAGCTGCCTACAATCATGACCTGTGTCTTGGCTGCGTTTATCTTAAGTCCGAATGTGAAAGTCTATTTACCAATTCCTAAGGATCTGAGAAACCTCCAGACCTTAGCTGGATCCACGTTTTCGACAGATTTATGGATGTGCTGACGCTCAGCATCCTGCTCCAGGAATCACTGCAATAGACACCTTGTTGCAGTGATTCCTGGAACGGGAGTATTTGGTTATATTTTGATAATTAGAGCAGGATTTAAATGTAGGTTTTTCAGCTTTTTTACGATGCATCGCTTTTCTGATATCATCTGAAACTACGGAGCAGGAAGATGTTTTATTTTGATCGATCTCATCATCAGGGGGGCATAAGTATTGTTACATCGCGTCGTCGAGTCGCGATGTTTCGCCAAGCTTCTCGAACAAAAATACCGTGGGAAAGAATAGACTAATTAGGGGCTATAAACACCCGACCCGACCGTCATAAAAGTACCCTTCCGGGAATTCCGATGCTAGTCAATGTACCTAGCTTTGTAGTTAAGATTGAACCTTATTCCTAAGTAGTTAGAGATCAAATTAGCATGTATGGTAAAGTTTTTTACATCAGATGCTCAAAGGAAAGCCGCCCCTTTTGTTTGTGATTTTTATTGCTTTGTTTTGAACGTCTTTTGTCTATTGTTCGAGTCAATACTGGAAAGTTCTGTAGAAATATTCTCGTCCTATATAAGACGTTGAAACCGCGGATTCAGGCAGTCATTCTCGGGAAGCGACAGTGTAACTATCTAAGCGCGGATAGCGACCAAGTGATCGTTAAGTGTTATCAGTTAACTAGTGTTGTGAACTGTGAACAGTGAAATCAGTGATTGTGATTACCAACGACCTCAGTGTGTGTTAACGGACTTTTGATAATTGTGCAAGACGATTTGGACAACTACTGTGGAAAATTGTGCTAACCTAGTGATCAGTGGAAATAAACGTTCATCTCATCGGATTGGCATTTTAATACCACCCCGCACGTAACAGTATCGTAAAGAGTAGGTAGTCAAATGAGGATTATACAGAGTGTCCGGTAAATAATGGATAAACTTGCAGGTAACAGGAAAGTTTATTTCATAGTATCATTATCTAGGAATAAGCTTAAATTTCTTTAACTGCTAAACGGATTTCATAAATCAAAGCTAAAACCACTTTCGATTAAAAAACCTATCAAACAAAAAAAATCTTGATCAAAATCGGTTCATCCGTATGGGCGCTACGATGCCATAGGTAGACCAGTAGATTGACCATTCTGTTCAAGCTCCTGTTGCCTCAACGTTTTGAACACAATTATGCTAAAAATATAATTCATTGCGAGTGATTTTTATAATTTTAATTATTGACCGATGATGTAGAAGAATGTATCAAATATTATACTTTCAGAAAAAATGGGTTTTTTTCAGACTGTTGGGGATATATTTTAATTTTATTTTTGTCTGAGTGGCCGTAGCGCCTTCCACAAGTACCTGCAAGGTTATCCATTATTTACGGGACACCCTGTATATGTATACTGACAATTCATCGTTTATCTTTTTTTTGTGTGTGAATTTTGATTGGGAGAATAAAAATAGGTCGTTATTCTCGGGAACCAGATTAACTCAGCGAAGTCATGCAAAGCACGTGGCCACAGAATAATGAATAGTACAAGTAACGTGGCTCAAACCTGTGTTCACTTCAAGAACACCTACGAGATAGCAATGGCCATTAGTAAACTGCCTCTGCGCCGCGCTGCACGTTACCTCAAGAACGTGACAGAACAGAAAGAGTGCATTCCATCTGTGGAATTCCTACTTCAACTCCTCAGGAGTGCTGATTCTAAAGCTTACAACCAAGGTCTTCACTGGTAGACAAGCTGGTCATTGATCACATTTAGGTAAGCCTCGCCCCTGCTTAAGGCTTAGGTAATTAAGCGGCAATAGCTCAATGACTTAGGCTACGGCTTGGTGATCGAGAGGTCGTGAGTTTGATCCCCACGCATAGCACTATTGACGTGAACTCACTCCAGACACAAGCAAATTTGGCTTAGTTGGAGGGGTTAACAAGGCTGCTCGTAATGTGCAACCCACATTGGAAGTAAGCTTTTTAAAATATGGAAAACAATACCGTGCCCACGGTCGTATCAACTCCTACATGTCTTCTCCTTGCCGCATCAAGGTCTGTCTTAGTGAACGCGAAATATAAATAGTGAGATTTTTGTCGGCATACTATAGATATTATTAACATCGAGAAAAATCTTTTTGAGATGTTCTCAGTTGTACATTCATCTTACTTACCTTACTAATATTGTAAATGTTAAAATTTGCTTCTTTGTTATTTAATCACGTAGAAACGGCTAAAAATGGATTTGGATGAAATTTGACAAACAGACACTGGGATAAAAATATTATAAGTACAGAAGAATACATTTCTCAAGAAATTTACAAACGCGGACGAAGCCACGGGAAAAACTAGTATAGCATAAATATTAACTTTTAGTGTAGACAGTCCTGTTAATGTTACGATTAATATGAGAACAGATTTTCCTGCAGTATTTTCAGGTAAAGTTGCATAGATGATACACATTATTCATATGAATATCGACTTCTTGTACTTGTATGTACTTACTTTACACAGTTACTGCAATATATAACATTCTATTCTATTATTTTCATGCAAGAAAATTGTTTACGTATTTTGCATTATCACAAACACTTCCTTTAAGACAATCCTGTTATTCTAACGATAATTATGAAAAGATTTTCCTGGCAGTATATTTTCAGGTAGAGTGGCATAGGTAGGTATTAGAGAGCGTGGGCGGCTCAGTTGGCGTCGCTGCAGGGGAAGCGAGCATTAACCCTTCTGCAGTTCATTCGCCGTCTGGCCTCACCCCTGCCGTCACCCGCCACCCTGCGCGGCAGACTGCACGCTTGGCTCACTGCAATCCGACACTTTACTTAGGTAGGTACCACTATTATGTTTTTCTCCTACATACTCATCAACTTAGATAATTTATCTAAGGATAATAAGTATTAAAAACAATGAATAATAGGGAATATGCATGTGGTATAAATTTACTTGAAATCATTTATTTTCGAATCATTATTGTTCTGGTGTTGTATGTTAAACATTTTTTTGTAAATAAAATAGTCTTACATGTGTTAAAATCTATACTAATATTATAAAGAGAGAACATTTGTATTTTTGTATTTTTGTATGTTTGTAATGATTTGGCTCAAAAACTACTGGACCGATTTAAAAAATTCTTTCACTAATATATAGAACAAACTTTCGAAATGAAAATAGGCTATATATTATCCCGTTTAAATCAAAGGTACATTCGTTGAGACCTAATTTGCAACCTAAGTCGACAAAAAAACGGTCGAAAAAACAAGTTTCTTACGAACGCTGCTCAATTGAAAACAGATGGAAGAATATTTTCTATGGAAGAGTTGTACAACTTAATAAGACCTACAAAAAAGTCCGGGACAGCATATGTCTATCTCTTAAGGTTGACTCACAGTAACCATTTTAATCTTAAATTTTTTGTTAAAAAATATTACATAACTTCCAGGATTATTTTCAAGTATAAAGTATTAATCCTTATCCAAATAATTACGTTAATTAGCTTGACCACAAATTATAGATTAAAATTGTCCTTTACAGTATATAATTCAAATGAAAACTCTAGAAGATATCACGGATTTCACATACACGCATCGCAAAATTAATAAAATATTTGCAGTCAAACCACAGAATAGGTCAGTCATAGTTACTACGAAAATATTATTATAAGCTTAGCTTTTCTGTAGATCCCCACCGATTGCAATCAATTTGAAGTCAATATAGTATAATAATATGATCTATTGTATAAAATAATAATGATCAATATATCATATAATATTTTAAACCACCCCGACTGATCTATGTCTAATCTTTTCATTAAAAGCATTCCAATGACTCTAAACACGACTTTTAAAATCTGAGCTGTAAGTTGGTGAGGATTTGAGTATTCTGTAGAGTCCAGGAGATGTCTCAGCATCAGGTCAATGCTTCCATGTTCTTACAATATCGTTGAAGAAGAAGATTTTCAAATTGATCAGACCTATGAAAGTTGATTAAAGCTCATAGTTTTATAACGATTGAACGAATTTTCATGAATCAAAGCTAAGAACACTCTCGATGAAGACATCTATATAAAAAAAACTATCAATAATAAAATCAAAATCGGTTCATCCGGTTGGGTGCTAAGATGCTACAGACAGACACACAGATAGACACGTTAAACGTATAATACCCCTACTTTAAATCAAAATCGGTTCATCCGGTTGGGTGCTAAGATGCTACAGACAGACACACAGATACACACGTTAAACCTTATAATACCCCTACTTTTTGCGTGGGGGAACGCCGTAAGGTTACGGTGGCAGATGTTCTCTTTGGTGGTACTTACTTACCTACTACTTTTCAACCGACTTCCAAAAAGAAGGAAGTTCTCAATTCGTCTGTATGTTTCTTTTTTCTTTCTTTTTTTGTGTGTGTATGTTACGCGATTACTCCGTCAATTGTGAACCGATTCGAATTATTATTTTTGTAATCGGTAGGGTACGTTTCCGAGGTGGTCCGGTTGTAATTTCATTGAGATGTGATAAGTATCTTCAGAGATATGACGATAAACGTCTCAAACTTGCTACTGAAATTGACTTGCGGGGCATTGAAGTCAGTTGTTTTAGTTTTTAAACTATCTTAATTATTGGTAGATTTAATGATCCCACGAAAACCCATGATTCAAGAATTCACATAAATATTTCATTGGTAGGTATATAGCTAGGATTAGAACCAACGACCCTCGGGTCAGAATCAGGGTAACTATCCTTTACGCCAAAGGGCCGTCCAATATCACTACGTAAGTATTATAAAAGAATGTCCATCACTGCGTCTGTCTGTCTGTTCCCAATAATCTCAATAGCTACTGAACGGATTATCATGCGGTTTTCATCAATAGCCAGAGTGTTTACGAGGAAAGTTTAGGTGCATAATTCGTTAAGGTTTTGTGTAAATTGACATATGACGATGATTGTTATTTAACAATCATCGTCATATGTCAATTTAATTCGAAAAATTAATTAAAATAAATTTCGAATATAAAATATAAACATATTTATGTTAATATTTTATATTCGATGCAACAAACTGATGCAAATTTTGTAGGCATATATGTTCTACCCGTGCGAAGCCGGGGCGGGCTGCTAGTATTATATAAAAATGCAAAAAAAGCGTGGGAAATTTAAATTTGCTAAACATATCACCACTTGTCAATTAGAAAGTGACGTCACAGTGCACAACACGGTCTCCACAGATTAAATCTTTTTCATAGAAATAGTATGCACTGTAGTACGAATACGTAGTATTTCTATTAAAAATATTTTATCTGTGGAGACTGTGTTGTGCACTGTGACGTCACAAAGGCGCGCGAAAATTTGGCAGCGTTTTAGATACCTCATATTTTTTCAATGTTAAAACTATATTTTGTAGCTTAATTTGAACACTTTCAGTATTATTTAATGTTTTTACTGTGTTCAATGGATGTATTCAGTGAAATAAACATATGAAAAAAAAATCATGCATATTCCCTATTGACCTAAAAAAATATGTAAGAAAAAATATTTTGCCAAAATGTTCCCGGGTTTCTAATAAACTGCCAATATTTCATTTGATGTTCAATGGTTTATCTCGTCGATACGGTAAACCGCAAATTAATAAGGGTCGTCGCCCCTCCATACATTGCTATTTGCTATTCGTGATTGCTTATTGACAATATTTCTAACTATTGTTTGTCTTCTTTTATGTTCTTTAAAACCGACAGACTTGCGGTAATTCATGTTCGTTATTTGCTATATTATGTTAAATACGCAAATAGGCGAACAATTTCGCAAATATATCCTCCACACATGTAATTTCTGTCACACCTAGCAAATTCGCAAATACAAATAGCCATGTGTGGATAGCATTACAATCACAATATTCGGATTATCGCGTTTTTAGGGTTCCGAACCCAAAGGGTACCAACGGAACACTATTTCTGTGACTCCGCTGTCCGTCTGTCTGTCTGTCTGTCTGTCTGTCTGTCTGTCCGTCTGTCACCAGGCTGTATCTCATGAACCATGATAGTTAGACAGTTGAAATTCACAGATGATGTATTTCTGTTGCCGCTATAACAACAGATACTAAAAACAGAATAAATTTAAACATTAAAGGGGGTCCCCATACAAGAAACTTGTTTTTTCGGAATTTTACAATTACGCCATCTATGAACGTTTGACTGTATTAATTATATTAACTACCTGTGTGTTAACTTTCAGTTAGTTGGCGTTAGATGTTCGTAAGATGGCGTTGTACTAAATAATCACGCGGCTTCTGTTTTAATAAATGTTTGGAATTGACACGTTAATATAATCTAATATAATATAATAATATGTGGATGACCGAGCTTTGCTCGCAATTTTTATATTTTTTTTGGTAAATCGTGTTTAATGCAAAGTTTTGGCTCCCAACAATTCTCTCACAAAAGAACAAACTTGGAAAAATTAATCATCTCCTCTGGTCTCGAACCGGGTTCTTCTGATCGCCATCCGATCGATCTTCCACTGAGCTATCATAATAATGTAACTATGGCGAAATTTACCATCATGTTCTAATTATATTGTAGAAGTTTTTGATTACCTGAAAACAGGGATAAAACAACATTTTCTGAAAATGAAAACCTAGCTAAATCGATTTATCAATTTATTACGTTATTTCTTTTAGCATTTTTTGCTCGATTTTATAAAAGATTGTAGTGTGGTACGGAATCGGAACCCTACGAGTGCAAGTCCGACTTGCACTTTGCCAGTTTATTTTGTTTAATTATGGCTCCACACGATTAATGTATTTAGCCAGTGTCAGATATAAAAATTCTAAAAATTATTTGGGATTTCAAGTCATGTAGATTTTTTAAATGTCAAATACTTGGTGGTTATATTTTTACAATTAAAATTAAATTCAATCGAACTAATGTCAAGTCAATAAAGTTATTATATATATATGTTTTTATTGTTATGGATTCTTATCCAACATAGTTTAATTCCATCATGTCTTTTGCTGAAACGCGGTTGAAGTACATACTTGATTATTGTATTTTTATTGAATTTGTATTTTATTTCTGTATTGCAATAATACCTACATTATTTTACTTAATATATCGACGCCCCAACCGAATAAAGCGGTATTATGAAAATCGTAATTTTACAGGAGAGCCAAAAAACAGAGAAATTTACAAAAATATAAAGTGTGTGACACTTCAAAGAAACATAATATTTGATTTACGCAGTGCAACATCTCTCGTCGGATTTGAAAACTGTAATGATTTCTTCCGAATGATTAACTTACGTAGTAAGTAGTCATGGATGGCGCCACCAATGCATAATTGGGTTGACAAATGCAGTCCACTAATTTCATCGTATCGATGGATCGAACCGTGGCTTAATTGGCAGAGCACCTGGACGTGTAATCCGGGGGGTGCGGGTTCGAGTCCCGTCGGTACGATGAAATTTTGGATTGTGTTTAACAATTTACAAAAATATAAAGTGTGTGACACTTCAAAGAATCATAATAAATGTGGTATCGTTAGACGTGAAAAAAATAAGCTCTTAAATAAAACAACTCGCTATCGTGACAAACTCCCAGATTCTAGATTAAGAAAGAAAAACTATATTACAAGTTTGTTCGCTTAGGACCGTACTTCGTTTTTTTCTTAGTAATTGTTTACGTCTTTATTCGTCTCAAAACGTAAAGAGGGATTTTGTGTAACAAATACATACCTACCTTTTAAAGGGATTTTTTACGTGTACGGGCTCTGCGTACTAAACCATTACGCCTGTATTCACCTACAGATTATATAGCATACTTTCAGTAATTTTTTGTTACCTGCCTTTTTAAAAATCAAAATGACCACCATTTCAAATGCATAGAACTCATGTAACTTTTTGTTTATTTATTATAAATCAGTAAAAAACAGTGTTTAGAAGTAGAAACTTTTATTTGCTTAATCGTTAATCAACAATTTACTAATATTTTATAAAAAATACATTTTTATCATAATTTAGCAAGAAAAAAATATTTTTACATAACATTTTCTCAATTTAGTATTATTTAGGTTATTCATGATTTTTACATGTTAGAGCAACAAAAATAATTTAATAGAATAAATACTTTTTAGAATAATGTTCAACAACTAAACTACCTACCATAAAATATGTATATGTATGACATTAACAAAAAAAACACCATGGTAAACAACCTTCTACCCTCTGAGTATGGGCTACTATGTATATGTCAAGCCGTATAAGTAGGTAATTCTAAATCAAATAGGAACTAATTGTTTATTATAATATATAACAATTATAATTAGCGAAATGAGCTTGTAAATATCTATATTTAATTTTATTTTAATACTTAATTACCTAGTTACAACATCTGGTCAATTTATTTTTGTCAATGCCATTTAATACCAATAATTATGGTGCAACGTATTTTTCGCAAGTTATTTTCATCAGAAGACGCAATAATTATCGCCACACGTTCACCACCTTGTTTCTTATCCAGTAATAATTACAACTCCTGCAATCACTTCGTCAGAACATCGCTCATTGAACAAAAAGATCACTAAGTCGTGTCGTTGTCCTCCGGAACTCCAAAACAAGCTCTATTTCAAAAAGCGATCGAGTGAAACCGTGGGTCAAAGTCTTTGTTCATAAGCTGGGCCGAATCTATCTGACGAAGTTGAACACATCTAACGGGAGTATCGTCGCTTCTAAGCCGGAGATTTTCATGGAAGTCAAAGATTTCTACGGTCATTTCAACACCTCACAAGCGTCCCGTCCTCAACCCCATATTGAGGATCCTAGAGCCACTCTTACCCGCCACTATACCGAAGATTTGCCAGATATCAGCTAATACGAAATTGTGTTGGGTATCAGACAGCTTAAAACGGAAACGCCCTCGGAAAGAGTGGAAATACAACGAAGTCTTTAAAAGCTGGTAGAACTCCTACTAGCGTAGGAGCTTCAGCCTATTATTAATTCTTTTTAGGGAGAAAAGACGTGTAGTAAGAGTGTTGTCATTATGTTCTTTAGAAATGGAGACAAACTCTCTGAAAGAACTATCGACCCATTTCACTTTTAAATTATATCTATAAGCATTTTTTCTCGTCATCACAAATCGACTCGTTCGTAGACTTGACGAATTTCAGCCCTCTGAACAGGCTGGGTTTAAAGGGAGATACCGCACCATAGACCACACACACAGTGTGGCAGGTTATACAGAAGACTGAGGAGTATAACCTGTGCTTATGTGTTTGTGGACTATGACTACTAAAACCTTTGACTCCATTGAAACCTGGTCTGTTCTGGAGTCCCTGCAACGGTGCCAAGTTGATTGGCAATACGTCCAAGTGTTGAAAGGTCTGTATGACGCCACAACTATGACCGTCCAAATACAAGATCAGCTAGGCTATTCTGTAAGCTATCTCGTATAGCTGAATCCGCGATGATATTTGAATTTCGTAGTACGAAATTTAGATCTCTCCGTGGATTGCCCTATAGCCTAGCAGGAGACTCAACATATCCCTTTACATCGAGGTGTGAAACAAGGGGACGTTATTTCCCCTTAATTGTTCACAAACGCTCTAGAGGATATGTTCAAGATGCTGAACTGGAAAGGACCGAGCATAAAATAATATCAACTGCAAAAACCTCCCACACCTGAGATTTGCGGACGATGCAAGATTTGCAATACATGCTGACTACCTTTGCTGATTCTTCTGCACGCATCGGACTCCGGATGAACTTGGATAAGCATGTTCAATGAACATATTGTTCCGGAACCGATTGCCTTTAATGAAGAACCTTTCGAGACTGTTCAAGAATACGTCTACTTAGAGCCTACGGCAAACCTTGCATTTGGGTAGAAACAATTTCAAGAAGGAAGCCTGCAGAAGAATACAGCTGGGATGGGCAGCATTTAGAAAACTACGTCGTTTGTCGTTCATCGCTGATACCACAAAGCCTATTGACGAAAGTCTTTAATGAGTACATCCTTCCTGTAATTACATACGGAGCCGAGTCGTCGACACTGACGGTGCGACTGATCCACTCATTCAAAGTCGCTCAGCAAGCTATGGAAAGGGCTATGCTCGGAGTATCTCTGAAAGATCGAATTTGAAACTAAGTCATCCGACAGAGAACCAAAGTGATCAACTTAGCTCAAAGGATTAGCAAACTGAAGTGGCAGTGGGCTGGTCACATTTATCGTTGAACCGATGACCGTTGGGGTAAACGTGTTCTAGAGTAGTCAGCACGGCTCAGTAAACCAAAGGTAGGACGCCCTATAGCTAGGTGGAGCGATGATATACGGAAGCTGGCTGGCAGCATAATCGGGAGAACGGTCGGATTTGATGCCAGAGGTACCGAGTTCAAACCGCGCGTGCACCAATGGATTTTTCTATCGAAAAATGTATGTCCGCTTTTCACAGTGGCCCTCCGGTGAAGAAAAAACATCGTTAAGAAACCAACAACCCCCGCATGGTGGTAGGACACTATCTAGTGTCCACCTGACCAGCAACCACCCTCAAGTTAGAAAATCTGTCGACAAATATCTCATGTGTTCCGGCAGATATCCTTGAGAGCCAGTTCCCATTCTAGGCCTAGAGTGCTTACCATCTTCGACCGCATCATCACTTAACAACAGGATAGATAGTGGTCAAACGCTCGCCTATAAGATATTAAAAAGAAGAAAAAAAAGAGGAGCTGAAGAACGAGCTCAGAGGCGTGCCCTAGGAAAGGCCTATGTCCAGCAGCAGCAATTAGCGTACAAATTACGCACTGTAAGCATTTTAAATAATGATTTACAAATCAAAATACCTTACATTCTGGAAATACGCAGCCTAATGTTTACGATTACTAGTTTAATCTATTATTAATATTACAATACGTAAAAGTAAATTATTCACATTCACTTTTAAGCTATATTGCGATAAGAGCTTACGGCTAACTAATTTGTATTAGTGTTAACATTCTAGTGAAGCTACTGTTATTGCGAGAATAAAAGACTACTAACACAATACCATTAAAAAACTGATCGTATTCAGACGAATAATAGCGTAACATTTTCTTACTTGTATATTCTGGTAACTGACAGCTATCCGGTTGAACGTAAGATGTTGAAGTGGTGTTGTTCGCCTTTTTTATAATGCCAAATTTCTATAGAACAAAGACGTCTCTAGCTATAACTCTGCAAGTTATAAATTTGTGAAAAAAATATATATTATGCGTCTGGGAGCGTAGAAGCGTATTATGCAATAAAAAGTTTTTGGCGTATCATGATATTACCGCTTTATTCGGTTGGGGCGTCGATATATTGTGTATGTGTGTATATTTGTATGTATGCGTATTTGTATGTATGGAATATGGATATTTGTGTATGTATAAGTATGTTTGTATTTTGTATTGGTATGTAGTATGTAGATGTATCTATATATTATTATGAGGATTACATGAGTTTTGATTATTTTATTTATTTATTTATTTGCACTGTAGTTAGTATTATGTTACGCATTGTACCACCAGCAACTGCTTCTAAAAATTCTGTCCATCCAAAGGTTGTCTAGCAGAGATCGCTTTAAGTGATAAGACCGTCCATTGTATTACCTATAGTAATTTAAGTAAGTTAATTTCTGTCTGTTGTTTTTTAAAATGGTGTGCAATAAGGAATTTTTCTATTCTATTCTATTCTATATTTTGTATTCATTGTATTACGATTATAAAAGCCAAAATTAATTTCATCTAAAAGTTAACACGACATTAATTGTCTATTAGGTGGTACGAAGTTCGCCGGGCCAGCTAGTAAAGTATAAAAGCAGATGGTGAGATTTTTAATTTTTAGTTAGCACACCTATGCGATTAGATCTCTTTGTTTTGTTTTTGTTAAATAATATTTATAGCTACCTAATTAACTTTTATTATAAGATCAAGTGGTTTTCGTTGAGTTGATTTTAGTTGTTAAAACAATTTATGCATCACTTCATGGGGAGGTGCTGCAAAAACTCACCTCATTAACGCCGAGAGAGCCCAGCGTGCCATACTGAAGGTCGGAGCGGGCCTTCCCTACAAGTTTCCCACAACGGCCCTTTATAAGAAATGGGATGTTCTTAGTGTTAGGCAATGTTTCATTCTACGAACAGTTCTCAAATATCACGCACAGACTAACTTTGACCCAAATATCGTGAAGAATCGACGAAGACAAGCAATCCAATGCCAACCACAATCCCTTCATTCATCCTTATCCCGACACTTTTACTGTTTTCAAGGTCAGTATCTCTACAGCGAACTAAACAACATGCTTTCCATATTTTCAAAAAACTCATTCATTTGTAGACAACTAATCTCAACATACCTCAAAAGTCTTAACTATGATGGCACTGAAAATCTACTTCATATGGCAATTTAACTAATTTAAAAACATTGTATCAGTCCCTCTACTTCTGCCTTTTTCCTTGCACTTCCCTTTCCTAATCTCCCAAACCTAAACCCCTTCACACCAACACAGTTCACTCCATTTACACACACACACAAACACACACACACACACACACACACCCACACACACACACACACACACACACACACACACACACACACACACACACACACACACACACACACACACACACACACACACACACACACACACACACACAAATACAAACAAAGGTGCTGTATTAATATAATCTTAGATAGTAATTATCTTATGGACTAACTTTGAACTAAGATTCTTATTCTCGCCACAACATTCATAGAAAATGATGAGGTTTAAGTATATTAGGTTAAAATTAAATACATTATTATATTCAACGATCCGCGGGGGGGCACTGGTGACCTGTACTACAGGTTTTTCAAACCTATTTCAGGCACCAGTCTCTCACAAAGATAGGTTGCATATTCAAATGACTAGAAGTCCCCCGCGGCTACGCCCGCGTTAAAAACTCCTTTTATTTACTTAAAACTTTTCTTTTGTAAAAACGATTCTATCATAAAAGACATCAAATAAAAATTAGCCAAATTGGTTCACCTGTTTTCATGTTATCGCGTGACTAAGACAAATCAGGATTCATATTTTTAAAACCCGAAAAACCCAATAAAGCGCAATCCGAAACTATATTGATTTTCAGACTTTTTTACCCCAGTTCACTCTTTTAGGGTGGCATTTTGAAAAAGTCTGAAACTCGTATTTACTTATTTATTTACAGAAGTACTTGTGTGAAATGTCGAATAAAATGACTATCCAAAATTTGAAACCCCGCTTCATCCCTTGAAGAGTGAATTTTGAAAAATCCTTTCTCAGCGGATACCTACGTCAAAATTTCTATCTGGATGCAAAATATCAGCGCAATCCGAAACAATATTGATTTCAGACATTGTTACTCCACTTCACCCTTTTAGGAATAGAATTTCAAAAAGCCTGAAACACGTATTTACTCATTTATTTACTAAACTACTTGTGTAAAGTTTCGAATATAAGAGACAATCAATTCTTGTTTCTCCATACAAACTTTGAACCCTCGCTTCATCCTCTTCAGGGATGAATTTTGGAAAACCTTTCTCAGAGGGAACTAACGTCGTAATTAATAACTATCTGCATGCCAAATTTCAGCGCAATCCGAAACAATATTGATTTTTACACTTTATTACCCCATTTCACCCTCTTAGGGGTGGAATTACAAAAAAACCTGAAACACGTGTTTACTTATTTTTGTACTGAAGCACTTGTGTGAAGTTTCGGATAGAAAAGACTATCTAATCTTGTTTCTCCATACAAACTTTCAACCCCCGTTTCATCCCCTTCGAGGGTTAATTTTGGGAAATCCTTTCAAAGAGGGATCTAACGTCGTAATAACTATCTGCATGCCAAATTTCAGCGTAATCCGAAACAATATTGAATTTACACTTTATTACCCCATTTCACCCTCTTAAGGGTGGAATTTCAAAAAAACCTGAAACACGTGTTTACTTATTTTTTTACTGAAGCACTTGTGTGAAGTTTCGGATAGAAAAGACTATCTAATCTTGTTTCTTTATATAAACTTTGAACCCCCGTTTCATCCCCTTAGAGGGTTAATTTTGGAAAATCCTTTCTTAGAGGGAATTAACGTCGTAATAACTATCTGCATGCCAAATTTCAGCGTAATCCGAAACAATATTGATTTTACACTTTATCACCCCATTTCACCCTCCTAAGGGTGGAATTTCAAAAAAACCTGAAACACATATTTACATTTTTTTTTACTGAAGCACTTGTGTGGAGTTTCGGATAGAAAAGACTATCTAATCTTGTTTCTCCATACAAACTTTGAACCCCCGTTTCATCAACTGCGAGGATTAATTTGGAAAATCCTTTCTCAGAGGGAACTAACGTCTTAATAACTATCTGCATGCCAAATTTCAGCGCAATCCGAAACAATATTGATTTTTACACTTTATTACCCCATTTCACCCTCTTAGGGGTGGAATTACAAAAAAACCTGAAACACGTGTTTACTTATTTTTGTACTGAAGCACTTGTGTGAAGTTTCGGATAGAAAAGACTATCTAATCTTGTTTCTCCATACAAACTTTCAACCCCCGTTTCATCCCCTTAGAGGGTTAATTTTGGAAAATCCTTTCTTAGAGGGAATTAACGTCGTAATAACTATCTGCATGCCAAATTTCAGCGTAATCCGAAACAATATTGATTTTACACTTTATTACCCCATTTCACCCTCTTAAGGGTGGAATTTCAAAAAAACCTGAAACACGTATTTACATTTTTTTTTACTGAAGCACTTGTGTGGAGTTTCGGATAGAAAAGACTATCTAATCTTGTTTCTCCATACAAACTTTGAACCCCCGTTTCATCCCCTGCGAGGGTTAATTTGGAAAATCCTTTCTCAGAGGGAACTAACGTCTTAATAACTATTTGCATGCCAAATTTCAGCGCAATCCGAAACAATATTGATTTTACACTTTATTACCCCATTTCACCCTCTTAGGGGTGGAATTCCAAAAAAACCTGAAACACGTCTTTACTTATTTTTTTACTGAAGCACTTATGTGAAGTTTCGGATAGAAAAGACGATCTAATCTTGTTTCTCCATACAAACTTTGAACCCCCATTTCATCCCCTTAACTGGTGAATTTTGGAAAATCCTTTCTTAGTACACCCTTACGTACTAAGACAAATATACCCTCCAAATTTCAAGTCTCTACGACCAGCGGTTTAGGCTGTGCGTTGTCTGTCAGTGAGTCAGTGAGTCAGTGAGTCAGTCAGTATGTCAGGACAAAGATTCTTATAGTATTAAGATTAATTTTTATTCTGAAAATACAATGTAAGAACCTAATATTGTGAGAGAAAATAAACATTTTTATTATTATATTATATTATTATTATCAATATATGTATCAATTTATATTTATAAACTCACAAGACACAGCTTTTAACTTCATCTTAAACAACTAAATGATCAACATAATTTTATTATGAGATAAATTACAGATCTAAATATTATGTTATGTTATTACATAAGTTTTGTAATTAGTGTTAACATCATAACTATAACCTACTCAGTATTCATGTAAAATAAATAAATAAATAAATAAAATTAATTTGTTGATGATATAATTAAAAGCAGTTACAAATTTCACCCGTGCGAAGCCGCAGCGGGCTGCTAGTGTGTAATAAATGTGGATTATAAGGTAACCATTAAGTACCGGTGAATGTGTTTAACCGACTTCAAAAAAAGGAGGAGGTTTCTCAATTCGACCGTATATATGTTTTTTTTTATGTTTGTTCGCGGATAACTTCGTCGTTTATGAACCGATTTTGATTATTATTTTTTTGTTGGATAGGAGATATCTCTAGTGTGGTACCATAGTAATTTTATCGAGGTCTGATAAGTATCTCTGGAGATATGGAGATAAACACCTCAAAATTGGTACTGAAAATTAATAGCGTGGCATTGTAGTCGGTTCTTTTTAGTTTTTTAAACGATCTTATTAAAAAAAGTAAAATGTGTATGAAAATATGTAGAGCCTCATAAAAACACATACCATTTCACGTTCCTGGCAAATAATCCTATCAGTCTACAGGTAACGTAAGGTAAAAGGACCAACTTTTGGCACCATGTCGGGTATGGGTAAACCTGTAAACTTTACCCAGTATATGTTATGTTACTCTTTGCTTTACCCACCATTTTTCTTTTTATTTGCTTTGCTATATTCAGGTAAACATAATTTTGATAAACGCCATCTGGTGACATGATGCGAAAGCATTCTGTGGCAAAGGTTTTATGTCCGTGTTAAATTTGCCGTAACATAAGTTCAACAAAATACTCCGTCTTCGAAGTTCAATGGTACAGTGCTGCCATCAGTGCCATCTGTTTTATTCGGGTTGAATTGATAAGACAATGGTCACGGTTTTGTCTACTAGTCTATTCTCCGTAGTTTTGGTCGTGGTTTTGGTGTTCACACAGACCCGTATCACGAAAACCATTGAATGTAATAAAATGAACCATAGACGTAATAAAATGAATGGGTGCACTGTAGATGTTTTGAAAAATTCAATTTAATCCGTATGCTTTAAGCAAAAGGTTGTAATTGCTTTGTAGAACAAAACGGCCCAATTGAGAGACACCAGGGTGGGAGTGGGTCCTTGTCTAACAACCTGATAGTCCTATATATGTTCTATACTACATGTATAATGTATGGTATACGTATGGTATATATATATATATATTATAAGTTGTCCATACAAAAGAAATGGACAAACTCCGATCAAGGTCGTTCTCACGGAGGCCGGAGTACGCGATCGAGTTTAATATGTAGCAGGGGGCTCATCACGAAAATCATTGAATGAACGAAATGAACGAAATGACGGGGACGCTGCTATGTAGGCTGTATAGCTTCGTCCCCGTCATTTAGTTCATTTCGTTCATTCAATGGATTTCGTGATACGGGGGCTGCCCCCGTACCACGGTGGTGTAAGTGGGAGAACGGTTGGCTTTGATGCCAGAGGTACCGAATTCAATCCCCGCCGCGCACCAATGGATTTTTCTATCGAAAAATATATGTGCGCTATTCACAGTGGCTCTCCAGTGAAAGAAAAACATTGTTAATAAACAAACAACCCCCGCGTGGTGGTTGGACACCATCTAGTGTCCGCCTGGCCAGCGACCACCCTCAAGTTAGAAAATCTGTCGCCAAACATCTGTTTTCCGGCAGCTATCCTTGAGAGCCAGTTCCCATTCTAGGCCTAGCGTGCTTACCATCTTCGACCGCATCATCGCTTACCAACAGGTGAGACAGTGGTCAAACGCTAGTCTGTAAGATATAAATAAATATATATTAACGATTAAAGCCGGCTTTTCATTATGGTATATTATGTAAAATACATTTTGTGCTATATATAATATCCCGCGATTGCTGTTCACACTGTAAGATATATATAGTTCACTTTTGGTTGTCTATGGTTTCATTCCAACACTGAGCTAAATACACTCATTGTGTGGAGACATAATAAAATAAAAATAAACTAAAAAAAAATTAAGGTGAGGCAGGGGGAGGCGCGGTGTCCGGGGAGGTGAGGTAAAATATAAACCTTCAAATATCGCTCAGTCAGTCCAAAAAATATTTATAGCTTAGGATGTAATATATATAATAGCATAGTGTAAACGGTCTCATATAATATGTATGACGAGCGATAAGATGTTATATCTCAAGATATAATATAAATTACATTATATCCCATAGTGTAAAGCCGGCTTAAATTTCATTCTCTAAAGCCGGCTTTTCACTATGGGATATAATGTAAATTACATTTTGTGTTATATATAATATCCCGCGATTGCTGTTCACACTGTAAGATATATATAGTTCACTTTTGGTTGTCTATGGTTTCATTCAAACACTGGGCTAAATACACTCAATGTGTGGAGCCATAATAAAAAAAATAAAAAAAAATAAAAAACTTAGGGCGAGGCAGGGGGAGGCGCAGTGTCCGGGGAGGTGAGGTAAAATATAAACCTTCAAATATCGCTCAGTCGGTCGAAAAAATATTTATAGCTTAGGATGTAATATATATTATAGCATAGTGTAAACGGTCTCATATAATATGTATGACAAGCGATAAGATTTTATATCTCAAGATATAATATAAATTAAATTATATCCCATAGTGTAAAGCCGGCTTAACAGAAAATTATCCATAGACAAGACTAAATCTATCTACGTTGCATGGGTTGCAAATGTTGCAATGCTCAAAATATGCGGAATGCTAATTCAATACAACCTCAAAAAAAAATTGGCTGTCAAAATGTCATCTATATTCACTATTGACTAATTTGTCACTTGGCAGCAAATTCATGAGATTTTCGTAGTTTTATTGTCATATGTTTGTACTCAAGATAATTTAAATTATGCCGAAGAATAAAGGAAAAGGAGGTAAAAACAGGAGGAGGGGAAAGAACGAAAATGAAACAGAAAAACGTGAGTTAGTTTTCAAAGAGGACGGTCAGGAGTACGCCCAAGTCACAAAGATGCTCGGTAATGGCCGCTTGGAGGCCATGTGCTTTGATGGCATAAAACGTCTATGTCATATTCGAGGGAAGCTGAGGAAAAAAGTATGGATAAACCAGGGCGACATAATATTAATAGGTTTACGAGATTACCAAGATGCCAAGGCTGACGTAATCTTGAAGTACACCCCTGACGAGGCAAGGAATCTAAAGACGTACGGAGAGTTCCCAGAGACTGTTCGCATCAACGAGACGGTGGTATACTCGGTGGACGGCCTAGACGAGGACATCGAATTCGGAGATGAAGTCAGTTCGGAGGATGAGGACGATGTTGATGCTATCTAAGATCACTAGCTCTATCTATCAATACCTACTACAGTAAGTTTGTGTAAATTTATTTTGCTGTTATGAATAAACACGACCTTGTGATTTTTATATATGATAGTTTTCCAAATTATTTCATTCACCTTAAAATGTAATAGAACCCATTTATCATAATTGGCCACCTTTATTACTTTATGCGATGTAAGTGTTTGTAACACATTAGTGTATGGTATACCTTTATTTAAAAAAATAAAGATTAATACCAATTATAAATTAAAATCTACCTTCAAATTGTTATAGTGCAACATTCCTTGAATTGTTCTCATAGACCATTAAAAGTATTTTTAAAATTTTAAGGAATGTGTATATAAATTAAATAATTATATCAAAACACAATTTTTACTATTACTAATTTCCTCTAGTAAATTAAATTAGTTCCACAAATTCTAGGCTGATTTCTATAAGTATATGAATAGGATATATACATATACCAACTCATTTTGTGTTACTATTTTCATGATATATACATATCGTGCTATTGGAAGACTGTGGTGATAGATATGGTTGTAATAGAAGGCTCAATGCACACTGAATTGACAGCAATGTGATACTACGAGATGATCAGTTTTAATAACAAGACATTATAAACCTAATGGTAGCATAATCAAACTAGCTGTACCCCATAGCTTTGCCCATGTATCCTATAAGTTAATGCAGGCTCTACCCTATCTTGTGCCCAACTTCATCAAATCTTTTCATTGTTTTTATTGTGATTGATGAACAAAGATACAATTTGTCCTTAGTAGGATTATGGAATGTAACTTTTGTTTATAAGAATAAAGGTAATAATAGGGAATGTGCATGATTTTTTTAAATATTTTTAATTTACTGATTGCATCCATTTAACACAGTAAAAATATGAAATAATACTGAAAGTGTTCAAATTAAGCTAAAAAAAATGGTTTTAGCATTGAAAAAATATGAGGTATCTAAAACGCTGCCAAATTTTCGCGCGCCTTTGTGACGTCACAGTGCACCGCACGGTGTCCATAGATTAAATCTTTTTATTAGAAATAGTACGTATTCGTATAACAGTGCATAGTATTTCTATGAAAAGATTTAATCTGTGGAGACCGTGTGGTGCCCTGTGACGTCACTTTCTAATTGACAAGTGGTGATGTGTTTCGCAAATTAAAAGCTCCCACGCTCTTTTTGCATTTTTCATATAATATTTTAACACATTTAAGAGTATTTTATTTATAAAAAAATGTTTAACAAACAACACCAGAACAATAATGATTCGAAAATAAATGATTTCAAGTAAATGTATACTACATGCATATTCCCTATTATTAGCTTTGTTATTGGCAACTTATGACCAAGTTTCTAGCCTCATATGTAACATTAAGTTACATATGAGGCTAGAAACTTGATCATAAGTTGCTCTTTGAATTTTTTGTTTCTTTAATATCTTATAGGCCAGCGTTTGACCACTATCTCACCTGTTGGTAAGTGATGATGCGGTCAAAGATGGTAAGCATGCTAGGCCTAGAATGGGAAATGGCTCTCAAGGATAGCTGCCGGAACACATTAGATGTTTGGTGACAGATTTTCTAACTTGAGGGTGGTAGCTGGCCAGGCGGACACCAGATAGTGTCCTACCACCATGCGGGGGTTATTGGTTTCATAACAATGTTTTTCCTTAACCGGAGGGCCACTGTGAGAAGTGACATACATTTTTCGATAGAAAAATCGTTGGTGCACGGCGGGGTTTGAACTCGGTACCTCTGGCATCAAAGCCAACCGTTCTCCCGATTACGCCACCGGGCCCTCAAATACAATAAAATACAACTAGACAGTAAAACTTCTGTTAGGTGCAGAGCTGCCTTGTCAATTATTTAACAGCATCTGAAAGGCAGTGTCAACTTACAACAATTTAAGTCGATAGCTGTGTGTGTACTACATACAATTTAAGTCGATAGCTGTGTGTACAAATATCTTATTATTGCAATCTTATTGGTGCAAAGCATTATTTGAAATTATTTTGCAATTCGAAAGTTACATTGTTTGTTCAGCAATTACACTGACTGCAGAACCAGTTAATAAGATTTTTTCTTTCATAATGGCTAGCATTTCACCTATATGTCACCTGTTGGCAAGTGATTGATGATGCAAGTATACTGTGATGATGCGATTAAGGATGGTAGCACGCTAGGTCTAGAATGGGAACAGGCACTCAAGGGTAAGAAACACATTAGATGTTTGGCGACTGATTTTCTAACTTGAGAGTGGTAGCTGGCCAAGCGGACACTACATTGTGTCCTACCACCATGCGGTGGTTGGGGGTTTCTTAATGATGTTTTTCCTATATATATATATATACATTTATGTATAGTATATCTGGTGACGCACGGCCACTGCCACAACTCCCCTCACGGGTCAGACTAATAAACAGGCTAGGCAAGTAATGAAACATCATCGATCCAAGTCATTTGCCTAGCTGGTTGATCAAATGGCTGAATATCCTTCAGGAATCTAGTTGAACGACACTGTTCTTAGTAAAGAGTTTTAGTAAAGAGGCTAGACTGTTGATTGAACGTCTAATTAAGCTTTGAGCTTTGAAATTAAGGTTTAAAAACCGGTCAAGCGCGAGTTGGACTCGCGCACCGAGGCTACCGTACAAACTTGTCAAACTAGGTTAAAGTACAAACTTAACTTTGCAGTTCGATCAAAAAAATTAGCCAAATCGGTTCACCCGTTTTCATATTATCGCGTGACTAAGGCAATTCGGGATTCATATTTATAAAACCCAAAAACCCAAATTTTCAGACTTTGTTGCCTACCCCATTTCGAAAAATCCTACAACACGTACTTTATCTCATCTTGTTTCGCCATACAAACTTGGAATCCCTGTTCCGTATCCGGGAGAAAGTTTTAGAAAATCCTTTCAGAGCGAATACCAACATCATAATAACTATCTGCATTCTAAATTTCAGCGCAATCCGAAACAATATTGATTCCTAGACTTTGTTATCCCAGTTTATCCTCTAAGGGTGGCATTTTGAAAAAGTCTGAAACTCGTATTTACTTATTAATTTACAGAAGTACTTGTGTATATGTCGAATAAAATGTCTATCCAAACTTTGAAACCCCGCTTCATCCCCTTGAAGAGTGAATTTTGAAAAATTCTTTCTTAGCGGATACCTACGTCAAAATAATTATCTGCATGCCAAATTTCAGCGCAATCCGAAACAAGATTGATTTCAGATATTGTTACCCCACTTCACCCTATTAGGGGTGGAATTTCGAAAGAGCCTAAAACACGTATGTAAGTGTTAAGTTTCGAAAATAAAAGACTATCTAATCTTGTTTCTCCATACAAACTTCAAACCCTCGTTTCATCCCCTTCAGGGGTGAATTTCTTTTCATTGAAAATCTTTTCTCAGATGGAAATAAAGTCGTAATAACTCTCTGCATGCCAAATTTCAGTGCAATCCGAAACAATATTGATTTTACCCCATTTCACCCTCTTAGGGATGGAATTTCAAAAAACCTTAAACACGTATTTACTAATTTTTTACTGGAGCACTTGTATGAAGTTTCGAATAGAAAATACTATCTAATCTTGTTTCTCCATTCGAACTTTGAACCCCCGTTTCATCCCCTTCAGGGGTGAATTTTGGAAAATCCTTTCTTAGGTACTAAGACAAATATACATAATATGGGGAGTGGAGAGGGACTAGGGAGTGGATGGGGAGGGTAGGGGGAGTGGTGGGGGAGGGGAGGTGAGCTTGAAGGGAGGGAATGGGAATGTGGAAGTGAGTGGAGGGAAGGATAATATGACATTCAAAGTTTGTAAGGGGGAAGCGGGAGGGTAGGGGTAGTGGAGGAAGAGGATAGGGGAGTGGAGTGGGATGGAAGGGGGAGGGTATGTGAGGGGAAAGGGGAAGGGGGGATTAGCGTGGCGTGGTGCGGTGCGGTGTAGTTTACGTATACGGGATACGTATGTGTCTTATTATTTGTAAGGGGGAAGCGGGAGGGTAGGGGTAGTGGAGGAGGTGGATAGGAGAGTGGAGTGGGATGGTAAGGGGAGGGGAGGGGAAGGGGGGATTAGCGTGGCGTGGTGCGGCTTAGTATACGTATACGGGATTCGTATGTGTCTTATTAGTAGTTAAGTTAATAGTTAATGCTACCCAAAGACACTATTCCACGCGGACGAAGTCGCGGGCACAGCTAGTATAGAAATAAATCTGAAAACCGTAAATATGTAGTTTAATAACAAGAAATAAAACAGGCCAAGTCAAGTTGGATTCGCCCACCGAGGCTTCCGTACCAACTTCTCAAACTAGGTTAGGTACAAACTTAACTTTACAGTTCGATCCATAGAAAATGTACTGCACTAACTGCAAATGATAAGTTTGTCAAGTAAATTTACTTGTTTTTGTTATTAAAATACATGTTTACGGTCTTCAGATGTATTCCTATATAAGTGGTTAAAGACCTTGCTTCTTGCCAAATTTCATTATTCTAGTCTAGGTCAACGGGAAGTGGGTGATTCTTCTGAAACAAAATTTTCGATGTCTGAGGGTATATCTCTTAAAACCAACTAACATAACGGTGTAATTTTTTTTTAACAGTTTATCCCTAACTGGGTCACATATTTTTGAAATATTTGCTGTTTTAGTACAAAATAAAATATTTAAAGTTTGTTCTCCTGATTCATATAGCGCGTTCGTTTGCCATTTTCCGGAACAAAATGGTCAATGTCGCATATAGCCTTTGATACTTCAAAAAAAGAGACAAAACTCTTATGAAGAACTATTGACCTATCTCGCTCTTAAGCCATGTCTATAAGCTGTTTTCGAGTCATCACAAATCGTCTCGCGCGTAAGTTTGACGAATTTCAGCCCCACGAGCAGGCTGGGTTTCGAGGAGGATACGGCACCATAGACCACATTCACACAGTGCTGTTATACTGTTATACAGAAGACCGAAGAGTATAACCAGCCCATGTGTTTAGCGTTTGTGGACTATGAGAAAGCCTTTGACTCTATTGAAACCTGGTCTGTTCTGGAGTCACTGCAACGGTGCCAAGTTGATTGGGGATATGTGCAAGTTTTCAGAGATCTATATGACGCTGCGACTATGACCTTCCAAGTACAAAATCAGCAGACTGAACATATCCGCTTACATCGAAGAATGAGACAAGGGGACGTGATTTCCCCCAAATGTTCAAAATGCTGAATTCGAAAGACACACTTGAGACCAAGATCATGTTCAACAAACATGTTATTCCGGTACCGATTGCCCTAAATAGAGTTCCTCTCGGAGTTGTTCACGAATACGTCTACCTTAGGCAAACCTTGCAATTGGGTAAAAACAACTTCGAGAAGAAAGCTCATTTCTTCATCAATGATTAAATTTTTCATCGCCCATACCACAAAGCCTGAAGACGAAAGTCTTTAACGAGTGCGTCCTACCTGTTATTACTTACGAAACTGAGACGTGGACACTGACGGTGCGACTAGTTCACCAGTTCAAAGTCGCTCAGCGAGCTATGACGAGGGCTATGCTTAGTGTTTCTCTGAAGGATCGAATTCGAAACGAAGTCATCCGTCAGAGAACCAAAGTTATCGACATAGCTCAAATGATTAGCAAGATAAAATCGCAGTGGGCTGGTCACATCTGTCGTAGAACCGATAACCGCGGGGGTAGACGAGTTCTACAGTGGAGACCACGGCTCGGCAAACGTAGTGTCGGACACCCTCCAACTAGATGGGGCGATGATATACGCAAGCTGGCTGGCAGCGGTTGGAAACGAATAACCGACGCTCGAGCTCAGAGGCGTACCATTGGAGAGACCTATGTCTAGCAGTGGACGGAGATTGGCTTATTATGTGATGAATAAAAAAATAAATTATTCTTATTTTTCTATGTCTCTATTTCTGTTTTCTGTTTCTATTTCTTTTGTTAATAAAATAAAAATATAAAAGGCAGACAGAGGTTACTAACCGACTGATCCATCAATACACAGCTCAAACCACTTAACGGATTGCACTGAAATTTGGCAATAAAATAGTTATTATAACGTGGGTATTCGCTAAGAAAGGATTTTCCAAAATTCACTCCCTAAAGGGATGAAACGGGGGTTCAAAGTTTGCATAGAGAAACAAGATTAGATAGTCTTTTTTATTCGAAACTCCACATAAGTACTTCTTTCTGTAAATGAATAAGGAAATACGTGTTTCAGTTTTTTTCGAAATTCCACTCCTAAGAATGGGGTAACAAAGTCTGAAATCAATATGGTATTTAGGGTTTTATAAAAATTATCCCTATTTTCCTTGTTCACGCCATAACTTGAAAACGTTTTTTGATGGGTTTTTACCTTCGAGCATTTACCAATGGAGATGTTAACGCAAGGCGTACTGCAGGCCATATAGCCATTTTTGGCCATATAAGCGAGCGTAACTACGCTGTATTTTTAATACTGTGTGCGTGTTTCAAGCTAGTGTGCGGGATCGTTAAAGTGAGCGATTTGTGTGTGTGCAATGCGTGTTTACCTCGTCCCCCGTAAGTATCGGCAGAAAAAAATGTTTGTGGATTACAACGTTAACATCTCCATTGGTAAATGCTCGAAGGTTTTTACGAAAGAAAGTATTGAATAAATGAAACAAGTTTTTAACGCGGGATAAGTCGCGAGGAGGCATTTCTAGCTTTTATATATATTTACTTAGATATAACCTCTCGAATAAATTTAAAAATATCACAGGAGTATAAACCTTCGCATTTATAATATTAGTTAAGATTTACGCTTTCCCAATACAAGAATTATTATACCGTAGTTTAAAAATGATGTAATTTTCAATACTAACTTTGAAGTGTTTATCTCCATATCTCTGGAGATATTTGTCAGATCTTAAAAATATTACAAAATTAACAAACGGAAAACATACTCTGTCATACAAAAACATAACTTTCCAAATCGGTTAAGAAATAGCGGAGTTCTGAGGTAACAAACATTAAAAAAATACGGGCGAATTGAAAATCTCCTTTTTTGTGAAGTCAGTTAAAAACAGATTATTGTTGTTGTTAAAATATAAATATTTTCTTAATATAGAGCCGATCTACATGAGTTTTTCATTTTTATTTGTTTCTGATTCATCTGTTACAAATTCTGATTCATATGGGAACAAAATATTTGAATGTGGATATCTTGAAAACTGCTTTATAAAAAGAGTCCCTCATTCAAATATTTGTTATTTGGTATACCTATTTTCATATGAACATTTGTTACAGAGCTGAAAGTGTAAATAAATTTTGGCCATATGAATCAACCGAAGAATGACATTTTGAAGAATCACCCAAGTACCCTGTAGCTTTAGATTCCCATCTTAATTCCCATGTGAAATCGCAAAATAGGCGACATAAACGGTCATTTCTTTTGATCGCGTTGACTTACCTACAACTTTAGGGTTCCGTATCTTCCGTAAAAGGAACCTTATAGGATCACTTTGTTGTCCGTCTGCCTGTCCTTTTGTCAAGACACTCAAGACCCATTTTTCTCAGGAACACGTAGAGATATAAAGTTAAAACAGGTCAAATACTCGGATCGACGGTCTCTTTTGGTTGTTAAAAAATCAAACTTGTAATGTAAGTCAATGCGATCAACAGATATGACCGTTTATGTCGCATATTTTGCGATTGCACAAGGGAATCAAAACGTTGACCTAGAATCATGAAATTTGGCAAGAAGCAAGGTCTTAGTCTTGAAGAACTTATACAGGGTTATTGGTAATTCGACGTATTCCCGGCAATATCAGATAGGGAGGCTAATATCCGACATATTAGCCCCCTCAATGTATGGCCGTATTATATATTATACCTCGATGCCAATAACCCTGTATAAGTTCTTCAAGACAAAAAAATATTAAAAACACTCAATCAGACAATTTTTTAAATTCTGTTTTCAACCTCCAAAATTAGGTATTTTACCAAAAATTGCTAATTTCCAAATATCTCGTAAACTAATAATTTTCGGCCATACATTGAGGGGGCCAAATATGTCGCATTTTAGCCCCCCTATCTGCTCCTGCCGGGAATACGTCGAATTACCAATAACTCTGTATAAGTATCTACCTACCTATTACACGTAGTATTTATATTCTCTTTGCTTACTGAAACCGTGAATAACAAACAAAAAGTAAAACCTTACCTGCATTGAAAATTACATAAGTTTAAAATGTTATTATGGTAGCATAATGCGAAGAATGACTGAAGAAAGTCTCTATGAATGTCCCAGCAATACAGGCTCGAAAGATCTTAGTGCAGGCCATTTTGATAACTATTCTTATATCTACTACTATACTATACTACACTTATAACTACTCTTATTCTAGCATAGATGTACGCATAACTCATGTATGAACTGTCTGTATTATAACTCATCAACACTGTAAATCTGAACCAATAAACATTTGTTTTTATAGTAAATTTACGATTCCAAAATTTCCAAACTTATTATTGACAGTTGGTGCATGAACACTTAACAGTGTCTGGGCATCGGTCTAGGGCAGCTATACTCAATACTGCGGACCGCGGGCCGCATTTGGCCCGCCGGGCCTTTTATCAGTGGCCCGCGTACAGTTAGAGATAATTGAAATTATTTTGAATTTCGTGCCCATTCGCGACGCGTCGGCGAAATAATGCACGCCGCGAGTAAAAAAAAAATTGTAACTTTTTTGTCTATTTCCAGTATTAAAGTAATTTTGACAAACGTAATATTTTTACTCCAAAATTATTATTGCTTGCGGCCCGCGACATCATGACTAAACCGTGTTTGTGGCCCGTATAAAAAAAAGGTTGAGTACTGCTGGTCTAGGGATCGAACTGCAAAGTTAAGTTTGTCCTTTCCAAGTTTGATCAATTTGTAGTACGGAAGCCTCGGTCCGCGAGTCCTACTCACACTTGGCCGGTGTTTTATAAACGATCAAATATTTATCTATCATTATTAAAACAGTTATTAGTTTAGTAGGTACCGGTTCCTATAATTATTTTGAGATTATTATGTTTAGATAAGATACTCTGAGATTATGACAAATCGTTCTTTTCGCCGCAGTGCGTGGACCCACGACTATTCTACCGTGCGGTAGAATAAACGGTTTATTCCAAACGACCCCCACTAAAACGGGTACCAGTGGAGGACGTTAGGGACAAATTATTAGTTTTCGGTTTTCGTCAGTGGCGTAGCGTAAGGTTGTGCCGCCCGGGGCCGAGGCAAATTTTGCCGCCCCCTTACTTAGGTAGCAAACAACCAACAGCCGCCAGTGGTGGTCGTTGGCTAGGTTAGGATAGGATGTTGCTGCTACGAGTATATAGGTACTATATTTCTATACACTCCATACGTCATAGAATATGCGTGCGGTAGAATAAACGCACTGCAACCGCAGTGTGCCTGTGCGCGTGCAATAAGATTTGCTAGCACGACGATATCGTAAGTATCACATTACATTGCAACGTGCGCTTGTACTGCTTCGGATGTTGAAGAAATTATGCAGCAATGGTATGCAAACATGATTATAAAATGGTGAAGTATAATTCTCATAGTAAATAGTTTGTCTCCATATTATTATTATTTTCTTAGTTATTGGCTTTTGCGGTAATGCCACCACAATTTCGCCAATGTCAAGTTTAGTCGAGGAGTGGAAACTGGAAAGACCTTAGGACGCTTTTTATCTATACTTCTATACTAATATTATAAAGGGAGAACATTTGTATTTTTGTATGTTTGTAATGATTTGGCTCAAAAACAACTGAACCGATTTAAAAAATTCTTTCACTAATACATAGAATGGACTTTCGGAATGAAAATAGGCTATATATTATCCCGTTTAAATCAAAGGTACATTCGTGGAGACCTAATATGTAACCTAAGTGGGCAAAAAAACGGTCGAAAAAACACGTTTCTTACGAACGCTGCTCAATTGAAAATAGATAGAAGAATATTTTCTATGGAAGAGTTGTACAACTTAAGGTTCTCTCTCTTAAGGTTGACTCACAGTAACCATTTTAATCTTAAAATGTTTGTTAAAAAATATTACATAACTTCAAAGGCTATTTTCAAGTATATACTATTAATCCTTATCCATATAATTACGTTAATAAGCTTGGCCACATATTATAGATTAAAATTGTCCCTTACAGTATATCATTCAAATGAAAACTCTAGAAGATATCACGAATTTCACATACACGCATCAATCAATCGCAAAATTAATAAAATATTTGCAGTGAAACCACAGATTAGGTCATAGTTACTGCGAATATATTATTATAGGCTTAGCTATGCTGTAGATCCCCATCGATCACAATCAATTTGAAGTCAATATAGTATAATAATATGATCTATCGTATAAAATAATATTCATTTATATATATAATGATATAATATTTTAAACCACCCCATTATGTATAATCTTTTCATTAAAAGCATTCCAATGACTCTAAACACTAAATTTAAAATCTGAGCTGTAAGTTGGTGAGGATTTGAGTATTCCGTAGAGTCCAGGAGATGTCCCAGCTTCAGGTCAATGTTCCATGTTCTTACAATATCGTTGAAGAAGAAGATTTTCGAATTGATCAGACCTATGAAAGTTGATTTCATAGCGCAATTAACTAGAAAAAAGCTCATAGTTTTATAACGATCGAACGAATTTTCATGAATCAAAGCTAAGAACACTCTCGATGAAGACATCTATCAAACAAAAAAAACTATCAATAATAAAAACAAAATCGGTTCATCCAAAAAAATCATCTAAAAACAAAATAGGTGCTAAGATGCTACAGACAGACACACAGATACACACGTTAAGCGTATATTACCTCTACTTTTTGCGTCGGGGAACGCCGTAAGGTTAAGGCGGTAGATTTTCTCCTTGGTCGTAAGCTACTTTTTGGTAGATTTAATGATCCCACTTCTACTGTACGAAAACTCATGATTCATGAATGCACATAAAACTTCCATTGGTAGCTAGGATTAGAACCAACGACCGTCGGGTCAGAATCAGGGTGACTATCCTTTACGCCAAAGGGCCGTCCAATATCACTACGTAAGTATTATAAAACAAAGTCCATTACTGCGTCTGTCTGTCTGTTCGCAATAATCTCAATAGCTACTGAACAGATTATCTTGCGGTTTTCACCAATAGCCAGAGTGTTTATGAGGAAGGTTTAGGTGCATAATTCGTTAAGGTTTTGTGTAAATTGGTTAAAATATGACGATGATTGTTAAATATGTTCATATTCGATGCAACAAACTGATGCAAATTTTGTAGGCATATATGTTCTACCCGTGCGAAGCCGGGGCGGGCTGCTAGTACATTATAAACACAGATAACAAATAAAAATTTAAACTTACTTTCTGCGGAATCAACTTTTAAACTAGTTAAATGGATGAAAACTAAAAAAAAAATAGACAAATAGAACTCGTTGTGGATATTTACAAGAAAATGATAATAAAACATATGGAAATGAGTAGGTAGGTATATACATACTATTTATAACTTAATTTTATTAATTTCGATATATTTACATAGAGAACCAGTAAAGCGGGTGAAAATGAGAGAAAGAAGATGTTTAAAAGAGACTGGACGAGAGATTTGAGGAGGAAGAAAGTCATAAAAAGAGAAGCGCATATTAGGACTAACTGAAAAACAAGTGCTTCACGTTTGTCTCCATACTTATATTTTATTAAAATAAACTGGCCAAGTGCAAGTCGACTCGCACTCATAGGGCTCCGTACAACACTACAGTATTTTATAAGATCGAGCAAAAAATACCACTATAATTTTTCGCCAGCAAAATATAATAATTAATAAAAATTTCATTTCTTACAACGCCATCTAACGTCTAACAAAGGTGTTAGGGATCGACATTTCAATATAACGCCATGAATGGACGATTAGGTAAACGTCGAAAATAACACGTTTCTTGTATGGGCCCCCCCTATTATTTTTAACTTTATTCTGTTTTTAGTATTTGTTGTTATAGCGGCAACAGATATACATCATCTGTGAAAATTTCAACTGTCTAACTATCACGGTTTATGAGATACAGCCCGGTGACATACAGACAGACGGACAGCGGAGTCTTAGTAATAGGGTCCGGTTTTACCCTTTGGGCATATAAAAGATAATAATACTTGGGTACGGAACCCTAATAATATCGTTTAAAAACTAAAAAAGAACCGACTTCAATGTTCATTTTCAGTACCAATTTTGAGATGTTTATCTCAATATCTCTGGAGATACTTATCAGACCTCGATAAAATTACCATGGTACCACACTTGGGATATCTCCTTTCGAACAAAAAAATAATAATCAAAATCGGTGCATAAATGACGAAGTTATCCCCGAACAAACATAAAAAAAAAAACAAAAAACAAAAAAAATATACGGTCGAATTGAGAAATCTCCTCCTTTTTTGAAGTCGGTTAAAAAAGAACTAAAATTAAAATAGTAGATATAGAGTCTGTGCAACAAGAAAACTGTCGTGGCGTTAAACGCCTTATTCACAATCCATCTTGCTGTACGTCCCGCCAAGAACATGAAAGATGCAAAAGTACCATGAATAGGCTTGATGTACGTCGATAATTATTATTAATTGTTTGCTGTATTTGCACGACCAATTTTGCATCCATACTCTTGATGCGCGCATGATAGTCAGTATGCTACATCCAGTGCCGCGGCCTTAAGCTGACGTACAGCTGAGATGAATCGTGAAGTCTCACTCCTTGTACTTGGCGCGTTATTCACCTACTGGCCGCGCGGCCGTCCACGGCCTTTATTCAGTACGATTGCCGTGCTGCTAGCCGCGCATGCGGTTGCTTGCATAAAATGTAGTATAATAATATAGTACCTACTTTTAATTATGCTGTGCTAAAACTTAAACTGTGTAAATTTTAATAAAAAGTAACGCATTACAGTATAATTAAAGTATCTATTAACTACCTCGACAATAAACATTAATGTACTTTATAGCACAGTGTGACCTAAACCCGCACATTACGCACGCTTTTCCGTGACTTAAATAGTCGATTATTGCACGACGTATGGCACGCCGACTTCACGCCGTGCAATAATCTTCTATTTGACGGAAAAGCGTAGCAAGCGTAAAGTGCGGGCTTATGTCACACTGACAGCTATAAAATAATATACGATACTCGTGACTTAAGTTGTCTATTATTGCACGGCGTAGCTAACTTCACGCCGTGCAATAATAGACTACTTAAAGCCTATTCTAGACGGTTGTACATATCCACCGTCCCAACTTCGCAACAGAGGTGACCTTGATTGTTTCAATCCATCTAGACTGCAGATTTAATCCAAATTTTGATTTGACCATCAACGTCCTTGTTTTACGGGCGCGAGTTCCCATCCGCGGTTGGAGCGCGTGGATTAAATCCGTGTAGCCGGCGGATTACATCCATCCTAAGACAGTCGCGCTGTGACTGTGACAGGCAGCAGCTGCACACGTATGCTTCATTAACGCTTCATCTACTTTTTCTTTTATTTGTTTTTCGTAAAGCAAGGCCCACTTTTGGAAATTTGGAGAAATTAGGAGCCATTTCTACAGTACGAATACGGTCCGTGCACAATACGAGTACTGATTCACTAGCGTGGTGGCGCGTGGATTAGATTCGTGTAGACAAAACACAATCCGCGGATTGAAACTTAGTTCCCCACCGAGGTCACCTTGGTTGGATCACTGGATTGCATCCGTCTAGAAATAGTTTAAGTCACACGTATCGTAATATACTATACTAGAAGTGCCCCGCGGCTTAGCCCGCGTTAAAGACTTTTTTTATTTACTTAAAACTTTTATTTTGTAAAAACCTTTCTATCATAAAAGACAATCAAAGAAGTGAAAGCCAAATCGGTTCACCCATTTTCAAGTTCACCCAAGTTATTGCGTGAATATATACGACCATATACCATGTGATACCTATGGTATAACAACCATCTGCATTCTAAATTTCAGCACAATCCGAAACAATATTAATTTTCAGATTTTGTTACCCCACCTTACCCTCTTAGGGTGGCATTTTGAAAAAGCCTGAAACACGTATTTACTTATTTATTTACTGAAGTACTTGTGCGAAGTTTCGAATAGGAAAGACTATCATATCTTGTTTCTCCATACAAACTTTGAAGCCTCGTTTCATCCCCTTCAGGGATGAATTTTGGAAAATCCTTTTTCAGAGGGAATTAACGTCGTAATAACTATCTGCATGCCAAATTTCAGCGCAATCCGAAACATTATTTAATTTCACCCTCTTAGGGGTAGAATTTCAAAAAAGCCTGCAACACGTTATTCTTATTTTTTTACTGAAGCACTTGTATGAAGTTTCGAATAGAAAAAAACTATCTAATCTTGTTTCTCCATATAAACTTTGAACCACTGTTTCATTCCATTAAGAGGTGAATTTTAGAAAATCAATTCTCAGAGGGAACTAACGTCGTAATAACTATCTGCATGCCAAAATTCAGCGCAATCCGAAACAATATTGATTTTCAGGCTTTGTTACCCCCATTTCCTCTTAGGGGTGGAATTTCAAAAAAGCCTGAAACACGTATTTACTTATTTTTTTACTGAAGCACTTGTGTGAAGTTTCGAATAGAAAAGACTATCTAATCTTGTTTCTCCATACAAACTTTGAACCCCCATTTCATCCCCTAAAAGGGTGAATTTTGGAAAATTCTTTCTTAGTACACCATTACGTACTAATACAAATATACCCTCCAAATTTCAAGTCTCTACGACCAGTGGTTTAGGCTGTGCATTGTCTGTCAGTCAGTCAGCATGTCAGGACAAAGATTCTTATAGTATTAGATTATCAGTAGGTAATGTAGTCAATTACATTGCACGTCGGTGTATTCTACTACCAATTATTATCAAATTAATATTAGTCAGAAGTTATGTTCGAAATAAATCATTCATTATTTAGTAGCAGCCGCCTTATCAAAGGCGCGTGACGGGCTGAGTAATTCAGACTCTCGTTGCGTGGACTTAAGGTGCATTTCGACTCAACACGAGCACCGCAACTATTACACAATATATAACAAGCTATTATTTTCAAGGTCGCATCCGAAGCGTGTAGCGTATTTGAACGTTGCCGACATTGTTACTAGGTTTAAACTCTTATATTTTCTATGAGAGAGTGAGCCTTCTGTACGTAGTACTATTAAGTATTATGTGTTAAAGGTAAGGAAAGAAGGTAAATATCCTACCTAGTAGCATCCGATAATGATAAGAGTAGGTAACTAGATAAGAGTAGGTAGGTACTACTAAAAATGTTTGATGCTTATTAGGTGCTGGCAATGACAGAGCAGTATTGTCAACAAAATAAAAGTTAGAAGAAAAAAAAAGTTAAAGTAAATTAGAACACGTGACCTCCCTCAATTTCTACGACGGTTCTCTTTTTGCACAGACTTTACCCGTGAAATATTATCCACTTTTTGGCATAGGTAATTGCATGTTGTGGAAGAGCCTATAACACACCATTTTTATAGGTTGTTTCACGTCCGCCGTCTCGAATAGTAGGTACTAATAATTATTTACTCACGCGCTGGTGGCTCATTATTCACCTGTGCGGCGACAAGGTCACGCGGGTATATGACTTCTAGTGCCTTTTTATTAAGATTTCTGCACGCACGCGTGAGCAGCCGCGCGACACTTGCGCCGCAGTGACGTGATGACGTCGCAGCCGGAACGTTTGGTTAGTAGGCAGCGCAAATTTGAAAAATGAGCGTAACTAAAATGACTGTTAGGTAGGTACTTTGGTAATACTTCATCATCAACTTCGCTGAAATAAAAATGAGTGTATGCTTTACAAATGTAGGTTTCAAATTATCTGCATTTTATTGTTAATTTTATTGTTATATCTAGGTTAAGGGCCAGTTTCACCGGTCCCTGATATTGTGTTAGATAGTTATCTGACACATGACGCCATATAGAAGCTGTCAAAAATCTGTCAGATTTCTTCATATTAGCGCTGTTGGAGTACAAACTCAACTCACGCTAGTGTGCGATGCACTCTATCACTAACTACGTATGTGCGATGTGTGTAGGTGAATGAAAGAGCCGTGCGTCTCTGTCGTGGCTTTATTTGTACTAATGGAATGTTAAGCTAAGAAAAATGATGAAGGGTAAAAGACGCTTACGCTAGTATAAACAATGAATACGGTGCCCGTACAAGCGCTATCAGGAACTGGTGAAACTGGCCCTTAATCTCGCATATTTGCTATCAAAGAGTGAATCTTCTGTACATATTACTATTAATTATTCTGTGCTAATACATTTATTTTGGCTAAATACACTAAAGGGCCTTATTCACGATCCATCCCGGCTGTACGTCAGTTCAAGGCCGCGGCGCTGGATGTAGCATACTGACTGTCATGCGCGCATCAAGTGAGCAAAGTAAACAGAACGAATTAGATGAGAGGACGTGTTTTGTGTTGTTAACTTAATACACGTCCTCTCACGTTTGATCAAAATGCCAAAAAATGAGAGTTCTTCTGATGTTGTCAGCAGCAGCAGAAGTAAGGAAAAAAATAGGAAGAGATTTAGGATGAAAAAATATTACAAAAAAATATTATAATTCACATGTGTGGAACTTATATTTTTAAAAGTGTTTCGTGATCCATTTTTACATGTTGTCACCTTGCGACACAAATGTTAAATCTGCTGTACAGTAAGTCTATACACGACCAAGCACGCACGACGCTGGACCGCTCTAACGTACGTACGCGTTATTCACTGTCCATCTGCACAACGTTCGCGCTGGTGGGGGGCTCGCTGGATGCAAAATTGGTCGTGCAAGTCCAGCAAACAATTAATAATAATTATCGACGTACGTCAAGTCATGGTACTTTTGCATCGTGCATCGTGCATTTACTTGGCGGGACGTGCAGCAAGATGGATCGTGAATAAGGCCTTTAATAATGTGGAATTAACAATAAAACTAAAAAAAAATGGTCATAGACAATTTTTCGTTGGCAATGTTGCTCGCTCTCTCAGTCGTCAGCGCCATATTGGATTTTGTTGTGCTTCGAAAACATTGTGAGCACGTGGATTGTTGGAAATAAATTGGTGAAATTTGGTAGTTTTATCTGTTTAAATAAACACTTTCGGTTTAGTTATATTTCATAACTCATAAGTGGCGTATATCTTTTCGGAATATTCAAGTAAGTATGCTTCTATAACAAGCCGGTGGCACCATTCCAGATTTGGATCGTGCATGCTCGGAATAGTACTGCCGTAGGCTGGTTGGTCTGCGATTATAATTTATCTAATATTTTCCTCATCAGTCACCGTATTCCTTTCATTAATCGGCAGAAATTATGTATTTGCTTCATATTTGACAAGTTATCGATATACAGGTATAATTGCGTAACCTTTCATTTACCATTCCACATTTGCTTACGTGTTGCCCGTGAAGGTTCCACATACATACCGCTCGTGACCCTCGCCGCCGGTTATTGTTCAATACTGCCTAAATTTGTCGTATATAAATATTTGTACGAAGTTCATCACCTATTATCATAGTTATATTGAACGTTTTATTGTAATTCAGTGGATATACGGGGTATTTTATTTTACCGTTGTGATAATGATTGAATCTGTATCAATACGTTCGGTTAGGCCATGTGTAAGTTATCATAGGAAATCATTTCTATATTAGCTATTCATTTTCAATAGTATTATAGCGCTGTAATGTAAAAGTATTCTAGCTACCTACTATTTTTAGTTTCCATGTGCCAATTTAGATTGTAAATAAACACGCGGGACAATAACCTATTTACGTTTGGCGTTATCTCGGGGTACAATCATAGTAGCGACAAAAGATATCAATATATCCATGTGATGATAAGAACATTATTTTGCTAAATCAAAATGGAGTGTTCACAAGTAAGTATGTCACCTGCTTATCTTAAAAATTATCAAATTGGCAGTCTTGACTGAAATAACCATACCCTCCTTGTAATATTACGGTACTAATTGTGAATTATAGCATTTAACAAAGAGATTTTTTTCTGATTATGAAAGTGGGTCTTTTCAATAATTTGTTTCACGACCAACAATTTAATCGTAATTTCTGTATAATAACATTAGCACAAGAGTCAAGAAATTAACTATTGTGTTTTGTTTTAGATTGTATCTAAAAGTGGCTCTACAAAATGGCACCCAGTCGTCAGCTGCTCATGTGGTCAGTCCCATCAATAGCAGTTTTATTGGGAATATTTTGGTTCAAGAAAAAGAGAGAATACGCCAAATCTGACCCAGGTGGAAGAGAAAGATTGAAAACTTTAAAAGAAGAGCTAGCTGAAGCACTTAATGCTCAAGTGGAGGCTCTGAAGGCTACACCACTGGGAAAAGCAGATCGGTCCATTATTAAGTCTCAGCCTATTGACATTGTTCCTAACGGCAGCAACTCGCAAAGGTCTTCACCCTTAGAACTAACAGACGAAGAAGTGGATATGGAAATTGAGAAAATCATAAGGAAGAAGTCTATTGGAAAAGAAAAAAGGATGTCGGCTGGTTACGACAGTTACAGCTTGACTGCGAGCTCTTGCTCTGTCAAAGCCTCATTTATTGTCAAAGAGGAATCCCCACTTAAACCGAATTCACCTCTGAAATCAAACAATGTTTCTAAAGATGCTAACATTTCATTGAAAAATGATGGCTGTACAAATATCTTAGATTTAAAACAAAACATCTCTGCATCATCGGAAGAGTTAGTGCCTTTCGATAGCAATTCTGAAGCTACCACTTCAGATCTCAATGTAAATGTAGAGAATACTGTAGCTGATACAGAGGAATTAAATGTTGATAACAATGTTATTAACGTACCAAGTGATAGTAATGACAGTGATAACAGATTTTCTGCACAAAGTAGACGCATATCGGAAAGAGATTCCGCCAACCACAGTCCTGTAGACCCAATGTTAGCCAGCCCTTCAATGTGTCACTTTTCTGACAATCACAGTGAGGTAGGTTACTGTATTATTTTTATGTCCTGAATGAATATGGGTCGGTTTCTGAGGTACATTTATTGAGAGTTTATCTACTCAAATGTTCCGGTATTGAATAGATAAACTCTCAATAAATGTACTCAGAAACCGGCCATATGTCATTCAATAGATGTATATGAGCTGTGGTAATATGTATTTATTTATGCAATTTTTTGAAATAAAATAATTATTTTCTAGGGTTCAAGTGACAGTGGTAAAGGATGTTCAGAAGCCGCAAGCCCCCCACCTGCAAATATAAACCTAGTTCCCTCAGAATCTGCTCTTAGAATACATCAATTCTTAATATCACAAAGCCTTGTAGGTCTACTAATAGGTAAACATGGATCGTTTGTAACTCAAATTAAGGGAAAGACTGGTGCTACGGTCTATGTAAGGAGACATCCTGACAATGGGAAGCTGAAGATTTGTGCTGTTGAAGGTATGTTACCTTACTAAAAACTACTACCCTGTTCTAATTTGTGCATTACATTAAATACATACACAGCACCTACAAAATACTTTAATATCTTGGTTAGTTTTAGGAACAACTATACAATATTTTACTATTTCTACAATATTTTAATATCTTGGTTAATTTTAGGAACTCAGAGTGAAATTGAAGCAGCTTTAGATATGATTAGAGACAAATTTCCTGAGAAGAAATTCCCGCAATTCTCTCTTCAAGAAATTAGTGCAGAGCTGTATCAGAGGCTGACTCCTCTTGTGCCTGAATTCCTTCAAGTAAGTGACCACAATTATTTAAATGAATGTATGTTTATTTACAATAATTACCAACTTATTCTAGAAAGTGGCATATTAATTTACGATTTAAGTGTCACACTTAGATAAAAGGCAGACTTCTGATTGACATTTATCAATAAGCCTAAATTGTCCTTAATCCATATTTTTGTTGATAAAATTTTATTAGTCTTCAAACATATACTGCAAATGACACCCAATTTTTTTTGTGTTTTAACTTCCTTGTATTTCTTTGTTTGTTCAAACACTTTTTCCAATTTGTAAGATTTGTTTAATGTTTTATCATTCATTTAATATTTAAACAATGTTGAGTACATTTATACCACATTTTGTCATTAATTGTTTTTTTTATTGAAACATATATGGTCGATATTTTTCACCCAATAATAAATAATATAGGTATGTATGTTTACCTATGTGTCGCCGTCGTAGAAGTAGATAGATCAGTTCTGTCTAAAGTCGCTGAGAACATGTTTCTTTAGTTCATTATAGTTTACAACAAGTAATAACGTGACATAAACTCGGCACGATGATATTGACCTTTCCACCGGCTTTCGGGCCACATCAACGAGCGTTGTATGCTTAACACGTCAGTTGCAGTTGGTGGAGTCTGTGAACAACGACACCATAATGACATGCCTGGTGAGCGCGGGACACTTCTTCCTACAACAGCCGCTGCACCCGACGTTCCCGTCACTACACGCGCTGCACCGCCTCATGGCCTCCACCTACCAGAACCCGGATGTCCCCGCGCTACCGCGCCCTGTGAAAGGTAATTTACGAACCAGTTCGCGTATTACGACAGATCGACATAACTGGTCTTGCACTCGATCTTTTATGTGTCGCGACTGATTTACACTTACTTTTTTCACGAAGGATTCGGTTTATTTCACTTGGTAACCGTTGGATGTACGGCGTTTTTTATATAATCTTTATCCTTGTCGAATTGAAGTTGCGATACCTACTGGCGTTAATAAAAACAGCTGTTTATACTTATTATGCGAAACTCAGGGTCGATTAATTATTATTTAATGCTAAGTAATAAAACTACAAAAACCGCTATGTCGGGTTTTGTTTATAAATGCCAAAAGATGCTTTAAATCGTGGATAAAAATGTCACCAAGTAGGTAATTTTTTACTATACACCAATATGACTCATGATTTTACGTAAATCTCTATATCTCTCTATATTTGAATAGTTTGTAAAATATAATAATGTAAAATAATGTTGCTCTTCAGCCACTGATGTATTTTACGTATACATACTAGTTTTTACTACAGATAATTCATAAATAGCGTCTGAAAATATTCTACAATTAGTTGATAAAAAATAGTTCCGCTATTTATAATACACGCACGGATATTTCGAACACAGCCAACATATGTGTTCAGAGTGTTGTTTATCTGATTTGTATTTTAGTTGAGATCTTGCAAAATAAACTTAACCTACTTCCACTTGACCTAGAAAATTACGCCATTCCGCCCTGATGGCATTTACCTACTTTATTCGACATCTAGCACCAATAGATATATGTGGAGGAGCAAAAAATGTAATTTTTTTTTTTCTCTTTATATGATATTTTCGGCACAGGGGATAAGCTTCAGAATCGCCGGCGACCAATATCATAATAAGGCAAAAATTATTTTTCCGCAAAAGCATAAAAACTCGCACAGTTGTTGATCCAATCGCAGTTTTGGAAACTTGGCCAAAACTAAATATCCTTAAGAATCAACCTGCACAGTGGTAAACAATGTACGCAATGGCTGCAATCATAGCAACTTATCATAAACAAACAGACAATCGCACTATTAGAATCAAAATCGTATGAATTAATTGACTTTCAGTTTTTGTTCAATTCATTCAACATTAACTGGTACATTTTACTACTTTAGTAGTACAAAATGTACCAGTTAATATTAGACTTTTAAGTCAACTGCCATTTAAGAATAAAAGTATTTCGATTACATCGCACCACCTTTGTGATCCATACCTCGTCCGATAGTATATAGTACATATTACTACTTATAATCGCGCCCAGCCCAGTAATACTTTGCTGGTTTAATAGTCACAAATACACCCCTAGCGGGACATCAGTGCAGGTCTTATTGTCCCCATTACCAACTATAATTAGAATAGGCGTAAATAAAATGATATTTGTCATGTACAGAGGGATCAATCTGCGCGGCGCCGACAGAGAACAACTGGTATCGAGCGCAAGTAATCTCCACATCTGAAGAGAACGACACTTCTATGGTGAAGCTGGTGGACTTCGGCGGCTACCTCACCGTTGACAACGACCAGCTCAAACAGATCCGGTCGGACTTCATGACGCTGCCTTTCCAGGCCACAGAGGCTGTTCTTGCATTCGTCAAACCCGCTAATAATGGTTTGTCTTTTTGATTCTTTCTCTTTTTAGGGCCACTTTCACCTGTGCCTGATAAAGTTTCCGATAATCTCACATATAAAACGTTTCGGCGCTACGATGCCACAGACAGATACACACGTCGAACTTATAACACCCCTTCTTATTGCGTCGGGGGTTAAAAAAGGGTTAAGACAAAATTTCATATACATTCCTTTTTTTAGTTTGAACTATAGAGTCGGTGATTATGCTATACTCATCGCAGCATCGTCCTTTTTCTGTCGTCGTAAGTCCAGTGCAATTACCATGTGAGACTTGATGATGAATAGATGTTATAACATCTAGATTCTAGATGTCCCAAGGTTAACGTGCGCAGTGCAGTGACACACAAAATTCTAGCAATTCAGAGATCCTAAAATAAATAAATAAAAATATAAAATAAATAAAAAAAAAAAAATATCAGTATCTGTTATTATAACTTCTATTCTATTCTATTCTAACAAAGAATTAAGAATTAATTAGACCTTGTAAACCCCCAGTGCTGAGACACATACATACACATAGACGTCACTGAAGGAAAGTGTCTATTTTGTCCATAGTACCGCAAACCAAAAAGAAACTGTAGTTTTTTTCTCATAGTTTCTGCATAATTCTACGTTTATTACTTGTACTTATGAAATGTATGAGTTTGTTATTTTGTGTTCAAGGTTTTAATTACTGACTGAACGTTTAGCTTTGAGCGAATACCTGCTATTTAAATACACGGTAGGTAGTGTAGCTTATAGTGAAACATGACAAAAGACCTTTAAATATTTGTAATTAATTAGAACCATGTTTTTTTAATCCAAGGCTGTAAATCTCTTGGTAATGTAATGCCATTTAGGGCCAGTTTCACGGGTTCTTGATAGCGCTAATATTAAGAAATCTGACAGATTTTTGACAGCTTTTATATAGCCCCATGTGTCAGATAACTATCTAACGCATTATCAGCAACTGGTGAAACTGGCCCTTAGAAATGTAATAATTGTTGAATCTTATGTTGCGGATATACTAAAGAGTATCTTACTTTTCTAAATTTATGTGCCTACTGTGCGTTTATGGATTTCCATTATTATACAATATGCCTACTTCATTATCGCCATCATTTGTCAATGTTAAGATCTCATGATTGTTGGAAAACCGATAAAATTAACTTTAATTAATAAAATCACGTCCAACATAATCAAAACGTGAGTATTGAGCTATCATGCGTTAAGTTATAAAATAAAAAATGAATTTTTCCAGCTTAATAATGTGTCAAAAGGTGGCAGAAACTTAGCTGCGGCCCGGCTGTTTTGTTATAGGTTCGCGCCGCGCGTTCGTAGGACCTAATTACGCGCAAAATTTCGGTGTTTAAATGTATTCAGCGGCGATGTTTTTGGAAAGAATTGTATTAGCATTTAGCAGTCACTAGCCTAAATATAGGTAGCGAGTGTCGAGAATGGCTAGGATTTCTCAATTTGTTTTCAATTGTATGGCGTACGCTAAACGGCTGATATCTATACATAATATGGCGCTAGATTATGTCACAGATATTGCTCTTCTGACGTGCGGAAAAAACACATAAAACGCACGCGCTATGCTAAAAGACATGAAGCATCCATCATCATTTGAAGCCCTTAATCATACGAATGCTAGGACATAGGACTTCATTTCGCTCTTTCTACACTTTACGATCCTGATCCTTCAATGTCCTCAGCTACGTCTTTCCGTCGTCAAGCCATCGTGCCAGCATTCAACATTTCGTTTTCCAGATCATGGTTGCCATGAGTCAGATTTACTCCACAAGTCATCACCTCATGTAGTAGTAAAATACTGTTAAGTAACGATGTTGTATGTGTAAACATATTGTATACAATGTACAGAGACGGAGTGGAGCGGCGAGGCGCTGCGCATCATGGCGGGGCTGACGGCGGGACAGCTGCTGCACGCACAAGTGGCCGGCTACGATGAGACCGGTGTGCCGCTCGTGCATCTATACCTCACGCTGAACCCGCAGGTAAACTATCACCTTACTGTATTATCATCGCCCACTTATTAGCCCCCTTGAGTGTGTTACATGCCCCTAAGGATTGCGTTGTACTGTTTTCAAGATATAAGAAAACATCCCTAACTTATGACCTTTTCCGCCTTTTTATGTTTTGCGTTAAAACAGTTTTCAGTTCAGTAGAGGCGAGAGTATCAAGTTGAAACTTATATCAAATACTCGGGTGTACAGTATCTGTCGGCTGTGAAAAAATCTTACTTGTAATCCAACGCTATCAAAAGATATGACCGATATGCTTTTTATTTATGTCTCACATATTTTCGCATATTTTGCGATTTCACAAGGGTATCAAAACCTAAGTAACGGGAAGTACCCTAGTACTTCCCGTTAACCTAGAATCTTGAAATTAAAAAAAACTGTATATATGTAGTTTAATAACAAAAAAACCCGAATTTACTGTTACAAACTTATTATTTGCGGTTGGTTCATGAACAGTGTCCAGGGATCAAACTGCAAAGTGAGGTTTGTTATGTTTTGACAAGTTTGTACGAAAGCCTTGCTGCGTGAGACAACTCGCACTTGATCAGTTTTTTAACCGACTTCACAAAAAAGGAGGAGTTCTCAATTCGACTGTATTTTTTATGTTTGTAAATTTGTATACCTTGATGACATCATTATGACTACTGGCTACTTTGACTATCGCAAGCATGTGAAGTCGGTTTTTCCGTTTTGTACGATCATAAATTATTCAATTAGTAGGGTACATTTCCAAAGTGGTCTTATTGTAATTTCATCGAGATCTAATAAGTATCTCCAGAGATATAGAGATAAACACCTCAAAATTAGTACTGAAAATGACTAGCGCGGCCTTTGAAGTCGGTTTTTTCGATTTGTAAACGATCTAAAGTTATTGTTTTTTTTTCTTTCTTCTTTTCAGGTTTTCATGTTTTTTTATCTATGTGTGGATGTATGTTATGGAATAAATACGTCAAATGTTTTTTTTAATACACTTAGTACTTGTTAAATAATTTACGAGTATTCAAAAAGTGTATACTGTACATGTACAATTTTCCTGTTATTAGTAGTAACGTAGACGTTATTTAAATTGGTAAAGGCTAGTTTCACCGGTTCCTGATAAAACGTTAGATAGTTATCTGACAGATGACGCCATATAAAGGCTGTCAAAAATCTGTCAGATTTCTTCATATTAGCGCTATCTGGAACGGTGAAACTGGCCCTAAATGTGTTTAAGGTAACATTCAAAGTTGTAAATTAAATAAAGATGAGACATGTAACCTTCAAACCTGAAAGTCAGAGTATTCAAGGCCAAGTGTGTTCACCATCTTTGACCCCATCATCGTTAAACGCTTACCTATATGATATATAAAAAAAAACTAATCTCATTAAATAATTTATAGAAAGAGAAGTCTTTCTTACTTTCTTTATTAAATAATATATTGAGACTAACATAACATCGACCTTTAAATGTATCGTTAATCTTTGATATTGATACATCTTTATATGAGTTGGCCACGCGTGTATTCATACCTATCTAGATTAGATAAATAAAAGCAGCTTGCGCCGAGTTATGATTGTTCGCTTGCTAGATATTAAATCCATTAATAAAACCGGCAAAGTTTTTTATTTTTTGGTAAAAGGTAACAGGACCAGCAACACGCTCGCGTGATGGTAAGCGATGACGTCTACCAATTACAGATACAGCGGCATGCTCTGGACAGCCAGAATTTTGCATGTCACACTGCACTGCGCCTGTTACCTTGAGACATAAACATGTTGAGTCTCACATGCCCTGTAATTTCACTGGACACCTTGCCATTTCAACCGAAAAACTTTCGTATTTCCCAGCTGAAAATTAATTGGCAAAGTGTTGGTACCCCCTGGTCGCCCCCTGGGGCATTACAAAAAAGTGTGAGTTGACTCGCGCACCGAGGCTTCCGTACAAACTTGTCAAACTAGGTTAAAGGACAAACTTAACGTTGCAGTTCGATCTCTAGACCTAGATGCCTAGACACGGGTAATGCACCAACCGGAAATAATAAGTTTGTATAGTAAATTTGCTTTTTTTGTTATTAAACTTTCACTTGTTCCTTTATAAATGCTGCATGGCCTTGCTTCTTACCAAATTTCATGATTCTAAGTCAACGGGAAGTACTTTGCTTTGATTCCCTTGTGAAATCGCTAAATATGCGTTATAAATGGTCATCATATCTTTTGATCGCGTTGACTTACAAGTGTGATTTTGCACAGCTGAAAGATACCGTAGACCCAAGTATTTGATATAAGTTCCAACTTGATATCTCGGACAGTTGGAAAATAAAGTGATCATATAAGGGTTCCTTTTTTTAATTTGAGCTACGAAACCCTAAGTAAAATTATCCATAACTGAACTGTTATTGGATGAGATTAGCCCAGGGGCGTTCTCAGTGGCGTGAAATTGGAGAGGCCTTCCACCAGTGGGCCAGTATATGAAGTACTGTTATTAGGTAAATCTGTGTAATAATGGTGCAGCCATTAATAACTTTGTAATATTTTAGGTGAGTTTCAACTTAGTAATTTTAAAAGCAGATTTACTTCTTAAAGTCTTCCCAATGAGTTCATGTAGTATTATGTGTTCCAAATGCTTTTTGAATTGTTTGACAAAATCACATGACGATACAAAAATACGCGTTTTGCGGCTCCTCCATTCAATGAACCCAACCGCCGCGAATGTTTTTATAAAAAGTCACTAGTACTATAAATAGATTAGTTATAGGAACAAACGTCTAACCATTTTGTTCGCTCTGAACTTGTGAAATGTGAAGGTACCAATGATGGTTTGAGGATATTTCCGTCGCACGCGTGACCGCCGCGCTGCCGTCGCCACGTGAACAGCTATTTTTTATTATATTTATGAATACTATGTATGTACACTTCCATAATTCATAACACTACGACATGAACTGAAATGTATTTGTTATAATGTGATAATATTTTTTATGTTTTTATGTGTGTATGTTTGCTTGTTTCTTTTAATAAATATGTCATGGTAATAATATATGTTCCTCATTTGTATCATTATCGCGTGTATCGTATCATAATCATCATATCATCATTGTATATCACGCATATCATCTATTAGGTTCTGTACGAACAATTTTAAATAATCCGTTACATTAATTGGACTGCAGAAAAGGAACGAATTAAGTACAGACATACAAATTAGACATGTTTTATAATCATTTCATTCATTATTTTTGTAACTGCAGAAACGAAACTAATATTACTGCATTTATAAAAAAGTTCTAAAATGTTGTCCTGTGTTAAAATCGATGTCGAAAATGACCTTAAAGGACCGCTCAAGAGGTCATCTACTATGAACATATCTTTATTTATAAAGATCAATTAAACGACACCGCTAAAAGATCAAGGTTCACACGAAATAAACCTCATAAAAATGTTGGCACTCATTCAAATTCAACTGTGCTAATTAATGACTTCAACACATTTCACATGACAATTATGTATATTGATTGTTTTTGGAACTACCAAAACAATTACATATTGTAATTTAATTTGTAAAGCGATAGAAGCCCCTGAACTCGGTGTTGTAGTTATTGCATGAGCAATCGTTGGATACGTTTTAAAAACATTTTTAATAATATTCTAAAATAAATATTTTTAACTGCGTGTCTAGAGTTCAAACCTGTGATCTGCCGACGAATCAAACCTCAAGAAGACGCACTTCAAATTAGATTCCAAATATTTCAGCACTTTTTTAGGGTTTCGTAGCCAAATGGCAAAAAACAGCACCCTTATAGATTCGTCATGTCTGTCTGTCAGTATGTCACAGCCACTTTATTGAAGGTTGGTAGGTAGGTGTATTCCGTGAACCGCCTTACGTTTTTTATACAAAAATTTAAAAAATAAAGATAAATTGGGGGCATCACATACATGGAACTTTCTCTAAAAAAAATGTTTTTTCATCATGCCTATACGTCTTTACAAATGATATTAAGGTTCCTGAAACCATTTTTTCTGAAAGTCAATCATTTGAAAGATAGCACGTCTAAAGAGGTAAAATGTGTCCCCTCTAACTTTTGAAGTAAGGGAGTGAAAAATCTAAATAATATATATGCTGTAGATCTCAATAAAAACTTTCAACGAAAATTTGTTTGAACGAGATGCAGTCAGCAGTTTTTGAGATATAGCGACCGCAAATATAACTTTGTTTTTCATACACACACTATGAAAAAAAAAGTTAAATTTTTGGTGGCGCAAAATAGTAGTTATAAAATACTCTACTATGTTACGTGTGCGAGTGCGACTTGCACTTGGCCAGTTTATTTACAACCTAGCTGTATAGTACGAAAATTGTAGATTTTATGAGTTATTCTGAATATTTAAATAAATATACATATAACGGGCGCAGATTATTTAGAACGGAGCCCTACGAGTGCGAGTCCGACTTGCACTTGGCCAGTTTATTAATATACTAAATGATTAACATGTATCGTTATCTGTTTTGCAGCAAGTAATATTCCTGAACCGCGAGCTGGTAGACCGCGGGCTTGCGGAGTGGGACATGCCGCCGGACTCGTGAGTGCCGCGCCGCACTCGCCACTTGTATATTTGCATTTGATATGATTGACACATGTACATAGGTCCCCGGGCGCGCGGATGTCCCCTTTCACCCCGCGACTTGTGACACGTAGCTACTATAAATTAATAAATGTTTATTTTATATAGAACGCTACCTTTTTATTATTTTGATGTAGATTTACTTTCTTAATTATGATATTTTTAGTCCTTTACTGAATCGCTTATATACTATAGTGTAAGGTGCGATGGTCGATGTGACGTCACTCGTTAGCTCGATCCACCCGATTGTTAAACTAAATACAGATACTCGTTCGTGTTAGCTCCCACATTGAGGAATTTTAATATACTATACGCTTATGGGTAATTATATGATTCGTAGAAAGTGTTCGGCAAAATTAACCAAGTAGCTAATCTTAAGTATGTTAGCCGGCGTCACCGCTACAAACTATCCTTAAAATTTTAATGTGTTTATGACGATTTCATAGTGAGTTTTATGAATAAGAAGTACAGGATGCTCATTATAAACCGTTAATCTTTTACTGCCTTCTGCATTTTATTGTAACTCGTTACCTTCCAAGTTCCAATGCAATTTTTGTATAAGTTGTAATTTAGTGCCAAATTTCTGTAAAATATTGTATCGTGAACGATATCGAATCAACGTTAACAAACTAATCTCCTGGCTGACATGCCGATTACGATGTGCCTTTTGGATCTCAGTGCTATCTATGTGATGAAGAAATGAGTCACAGAGACAGATTATATGTATCCTCACTTTAATTTTAGTGCATATTGTTTCTCTTCGTGCGTAAAGACTGAAATGTATAGTTATGTACAAATATACGATGTTGTAGATAATGTGTAAAAAGGAGATACATTATAGAGTTGTGTGCCCATCGAAATACCGATATGAAAAGTTTTCACGCTTGTTCTTCATTGTATATGGCCTAGGACGTTTGCAGTGTAAATTATTAACTGAAAATATTATTTCGGCGGTATAAAATCTTGACATTAATTATTATTACTCCGATAAGTAAACACTTTTTTTGCAAACAAATTTTTTTTAAATATTTAAATTGTCGCATATTTGTGAAATTTCTAAAAGATTGTTTGCTATATCGTTACGTGATCAAGATCAAGTATTTGTTTCTCGCCAGCCTTTGCCGTGTTTACTGCAGATGTTCTAGACTTGTACAATAAAAGAGTCCTTGTAGTCAGTGCTTCCATTTCTTTACTTACAGATGGCACTAAACATAATCATCCTGATAATTCAGCTGTCTACAATATCTGGTGATCTTAAAGTAGACAGACTTATAATGAGCACTTGTGTATCCTGACTTGTTGAATTAATGTTAAATTAGAGTACATTGTAAAAAGTAGATATAAAATAAATTTGATATTTCATGTTTGTTAAGTAAATTCAGTATTTTGATAAGTTGAATGAATAGTGTTTGTTTTGGTAGAGTACTTTTCTTGTATGAGTACTTTTGTAGCGAATTTGGCAAGCTTTTCTTAGGAAAATTTAGATTGTGGTTTTGACCGTCACTATTTTTTAGAATCAAGTCTGTTAAGACGTCGAGAGTAATAAGTCAGTTGTGATGTATTTAATACGTATTTGAAAATTGTCGTGGTAGTGTCAAACGATGGATTTACGTGATTCATTGGTAAATTGAGTACATACTTTTAACTGACCCTACGTTTGCATTTTGTTGACGTCCTTATTTTGTAAATAAACTAATATATTTGCGGTTAAATCAATAAATTATCGTTTAAAAAACATGCTGCTATTGTTTTACTATTTTACCGATAAAACTGTATTTTACGTTACACGTAAGTGATGAAGTTATCCCACCTGATGGTCGGTCACCACCCAAAGCTGTGTGCTGGCCCAGAGAAGAAACCATTCTTCTATGTACTCATTACTTGCAATTTAAACCACATAGAGCTAGTTTCACCGGTTCCTGATAGCGCTAATATGAAGATATCTCACAGATTTGTCATGTTTGAGGCGTCATGTGTGATATAACGCATTATCAGGAAGCGGTGAAACAGACCCATAGTATCGTACCCTATACATTATTAATTATTATCGTCGCCGGTTCTTCGTGTGATGTTTGTGTTGAGAAATTTTCTTGTTTAATGGGATCCACACGATTAGTGTATTTAGACAGTGTCAAAGTATTGAAATTGTTTAATATTTTTGTATAGAGGTAAATGTCGAATCGGTCACGTTTCTGATTAAAGTCCAAGTCACTTTCTCTTGTTTCCCTAGACTCCTACACATTCACCGGCAAGTAATAAACCACATACTACATACATTTATTGCACATTAACTCACGGAAGAACACAAGTTTTGGAAATATTTTAAGATCGTTTACAATACGAATAAAAACCGACGTCAAATGCCGCGCTTGTTAGTTGTTAGTTTTCAGTACTAAGTTTGAGGTGTTTATCTTTATATCTCTGGAGATACTTATCAGATATCTAGGAAATTACAATGGGACCACCTTGGAAATGTACCATACCAATTAAAAGAGAATCATTCGAATCGGTTCATAATTGTCGGAGTAATTGCGTAACATATGTAGTCTAATTGAGAACCTCATCCTTTTTGTAAGTCGGTTGAAAATACAATGAGAGCACAAACTCCCGCATGTAAATGCACTTAGGTATGGTTCAACTTTGGCTGAGAGATGTGTATCAAGTATCAACCAAAGGCGCATCAAAATCATAAGCACAACTCACCTCTCCGCTCCGAGTCTATTAGTACTACTACTTGTATGTAGGTACCTACATAGTAGGTTATAAACAAGTCGATACACTTGGAAACGGTAATATTACTGGTGTAAAACAAAACGGACCACCCTACACATACGTGACAACTTATACAGAGTAATTAAATATTTGACTTTAGTTTAAAATTATCGTGAACTAACTGTGCCCCACGGCGCCGCTTCAGTGGCGTGGAATTGGAGAATCTTTGTAATCCTAACTAATATTATAAATGCGAAAGTAACTCTGTCTGTCACTTTCACGCCAAAACCACTGAACCGATTTAAATGATTTTTGGTACACAGATAGTCTAGAGCCTGAGAACGGACATAGGCTACTTTTTAATGAGAAAAGAGGGTTGAAAGGGGGGATGAAAAGTTGTATGGAAGTATCGTCATTTTAGAAGCTAGAAGCTTAGAACTTATTTTGTAGGCTGTTAATTTGATTTGATATAAATAAATATGACATTCAAAGTTTCACCCTCAAGGGTGTAAAATAACAATTTTGTTGTTATTCTATGGCCTGTAAGGACATAGGCTGCTTTTTAATGCGAAAAGAGGGTTGTAAGGGGGGATGAAAAGTTGTATGGAAGTATCGTCATTTTTAAAGGTAGAAGCTTGAAACTTTTGTTTAGTTAGGCTGTTGATTCGATATAAATTAATATGTCATTCAAAGTCTGTGAGGGAGAGTTGAAGTGAGGGAAAGGGGGAGAGCGTAGTGAGGGGAAGAGAGACGGGGAGGGGAGGGGAAGTGAGGAGAAAGGGGGTGGAGGGGAGGGGGATTTACGCGGCGTGGTACGGTGCGGTGTAGGTGGGATACGCATGTCTTATTTGTAAAATAATTAGCCTAAATATTTAAAAATGCTACCCAAAGACACTATTCCACGCGGACGAAGTCGCGGGCTAAAAGGAAGCTAGTCAAAATATAATTTTGATTAAATATAGGTACGACACACACATTTTACAAAATTGTCACACGCTCTCACCAAATCATGTGGTGGGCAGCAGGGCTCGCACACCGTCTACCCTCGCATCTTCTAAGAGAGATGCTCATAAATTCATAATTTTAACATTTTCAACAAAAACACAAGTTTTACAAGTTGACACACCTGACCGAACTGAACAGTGTCTGATAGTGGGTACCAATAAATTACTTATAAGCCTTAGGTCTCACAGGTACCACTTCTGGTTCACTACAAACGAGGTGTGTACCTAACAGACTGTGTCAGACATCATAGTCCACATCAGAACCACTTATCAACAGGTAGCATAGTATGGTAGTGAATAGTGATAAAACTAAACTACATTTTTTTTAAATCTAATAAGCTAATTTAGGTTTTCGGGAAGAAATTGCTTTAAGCGATAACGCCCTTTGCATTACTTCGAGTAAGTCTATTCCTGTATTATTGGTATGCAAATAAAGTGTTTATCTATCTACCGTCAGAGTATTATCTCGCCTGGTGGTAAGCGATGATGTGCTCGAAGATGATGCACACGCTAGGTCTAGAATGACCCTCTCAAGGGTTGTGTGCTGCCGGAACACCGTAAGGTTATGGCGGCAGATTTTCTTCTTGATGGTGGTAAGGTACTTATTTTGGTAGCAAGTAAAGCAGCACTTCGATATAAGGCTATGTAAAACATCGCATTAAAAAACCATAAGTCTACAATTTAGATGATCGACATACGTCTACGCTCATGATTATACCGTAACACAACGTAATGCCTATCTTAAGGTGGGGCACTGGTGCCCGTATTAGTGGCGGACGTTGGAAGTAAAACTATATTTAATGTCCCAAAGTTCACCGCTGGGGGAAGTTGGGACACAAATAATAATTTGTCCTAACGTCCCCCACTGGTGATCGTGTTAGTGGGGGACGTTTCAGTGGTGGACATTGCGAATATACCTATCTAGGGTAGGACTTCAGATGGTCCGTCTGGGGCAGTAATACAACTGTCATTTATTCAACAGATATTACATTCGTATGTATGTGAATACAAGCTCTCTATTAGCAGTATTTTTATAATTGTCTGAATTTAGTGGAAGTGGTAAAATAAAACGATTCATTTATAAAATATCTTTTATACATATTATAAAAATTGAAATAGAATTACACCTAAATGCCCAGTCCGCTTAATTACATATATAAAATATATCCACAATATAATTACAATTACACGCAAAACAGCCATTTACTATTTTAAATAAAATCAATCATAGATTTGTTCTAAATAAGAAACAGTGGATCGAAAATAAATCCGAAAGTTCACAAACTATTTTCCCTAACCGTCAATATGCATTGAATGTAAATAAGCAATTTATTTATACAACGGTCGATTCCCGCCGCGCGATAATGGTGTTATTTATTCCGTACATTGACGATTTTTACGTGCGGCTGAAATGTACCAGTGTAAAGGCTTATACAAAACCGTGAATACTGCTTAAATTTACGAGTATGATTTATACTATTAGCTATCTATGCCAGTACAAAACCATTTCATTATTACAATTAAGTATTTTTCCTTTTAAATCATGCATAATGTATTATGATGAGTAGAACAAATTATAAGCAATAGTACAACACACAAAGCCTACGTATTTGGAACATATATATCACTAGTCATAATAACTGAGCGCAGAACGCTCGTCTATCTATTGTTACATCTACGAATCTGATTTAACCCTGTCGAAGATAAAATGTAGATAACAGATAACGACCATTTAAACTTTTATGAAACATCAACGTTATTCGTACTACTATGACGTAAACAAAAAACAAGGCAGTAATTTATGTTAAAAAAAACGTAATTGAGCGTTTGTTTCTTCAACAAAATATTATTATACATCACAACACAACGTTGGTCTATTTACGTATTTGAACGAAACTATAGAGACGTTATTAAATATAATATTAGTAGAAATTAGGCTAAATGTAACATTGGAAGGCACTGAATATTTGTTTATTTTGTTGTAAAATTCGTTTAAAATTCGTTTACTATATGTATGAAATGGAGTAATTCAGTGCCAGTATATGTGTCCACTGGAATAATAATGATTTAACTCCATACATCGGCGGAATATTTCTTCATGGACTCGAGTTTCTTGAGATATTGCACGGCGTCGGTCTCTGACTTACCGCCCTTCTCTTGTATGGCGCGGAGCACTAAGTTTCTCACGTCCACCGCCATGTTCTTTGCGTCACTGGAAATAAAACATATTTAGTAAATTGAGACTACCTTATTTATTTTAATTACACAATCGCAGTCCGATAAAGATAAGTGTGCATAAAACTCTGAAATACCCAAATCATTTATAAAATCTATGTTCAAGGGACTTCAAAAACCTTGATTAAATAATTGCCCTATACTCGTACTATTTATGACGTAAACTAAAAACTAATATAAAGTCAACGGTTTCCGGAACAATCTTTATTACCAAAATTTGCAATACAATATTCATTTGTTTGACATATTTAAACATGATTTCAATTAGAATAACCTAATACAACTCTGTTGTTCAATGAGGATCCTGATAATACATTTAAGTGACCATTTCTCAAGTACTTATACTCAAACAAACACTTAGGTACAGATTATATGAGTATTTATACTCATAAATATACACAAGTTTGCTGGAGATAAGAGGTAAGAAATACGAGTACATAAAATAAGAAGTTTATATCTCTTCAAACAGGTCAGCACAGGCTCAGAAGAGTCTTAAGAAAAATAAATCTGTGTATCTAATCTACACAGTTCTTTTGAACGTAGATGAACTATAGACGGCAATGTGGCCTAAAGGATAGATATGCCTCGACTTCCAAGCGGGAGATCGACGGTTCAAATACTAGCACGGATCTTCGTCTACAGGTGGTAGAAGCATTATATCGATGTTCCGTCTAACTTGCTGCCTAAAAGTAGCTTAGCACCGTCAAGGAGAAAATCTACAACGATAACCTTACGGTGTTTCGGTACCACGACCTTTGAGAGTCGGACCATTCTAGGCCCAGCTTTTTCACCATCCTCGACCAAATAATCGCTTACCACCAGGCAAGATAGTGGTCAAACGTTAGCGTATCAGTTATAAAAAAGACTTAGTAAAACTGACCCGCAGATGTAGAAGTGTCCGTTCCGGTTGCCGATGACGTCCCACAGCTGGTCGAGGTTGTCCTCGAGCAGGTGCGTCACGTACACCTTCTGCGGCTGGTCACGGGAGAACGCCAGGTTCAGCTTCACGTCACCCTTCTTTTCGTACTCTACCAATTCCTGACAAATTATAAATACATTCATAATTAGATAGTATAAAAACTAAAATAACCAACCGACTTTCATGCCCCGCGAGTCAATTTCAGTAGCAAGTTTGAGACGTTTATCATCATATCTCTAGAGATACTTATCAGATCTCGATAAAATTACAATGGGACCATCTCAGAAACGTACTCTACCGATTAAAAAATAATCATTCGAATCGGTTCACAATTGACGGAGTAATCGCGTAACATACATACAAAAATAAACATACCGACGAATTGAAAACCTCCTTCTTTTTGGAAGTTGGTTGACAAACATAAAACGATACAATATTCTCGATTTGTATATACATTCTCAGCGCAGAAATCTTTTTAATTTAACTTGAGATGCAGGGCGTCCAAGCTACATACATGTCTAGCCTAGTTTGGAGCCCAACGAAAACAAATAGTGGTTTAAAGTAAATCACTGTAATATAATTCCTCTAAAATGAGGTATTAAGTTAAATTAAGGTAATAGAGCAAGCAAATTTATTAAATAATCACGAGCAATCTGTAAAAAATATTAGTAAGAACATATTAATTAGCTACACAAATGAGGTCTCATTGTGATCGCGAACGCAGTGTCATTCAAAGCGATACATGATCGTTTGACATGAATTTATGGAAAACACATTTCGTAATAATAAAGAGCTAAGACCTAAGATCCAGGGTGGAAGTGTTAAAGGCATAAAGCCGCTAGTAGCGTTTAGTGAAAGTGCAGCACACCTCTCAACACCCTTAGCTATCCACGCCAATGTTGCCCCTCGGCGCCGACATAACGGTCCGCCTTTATGGGGGGCCCATTCAGTGTATCAGCGAGTCACCACCCGCTTTAATATTTTGAAATGAGGCATAATTGGCGGGTGCCGTACCTCATCCCATAGACTAGAAAACAGACATCAAGCAGCACATATTCATAGCCATAATAAATTAATGTACCATCTTTTTATAGTTTTTCATCTCTCCATCCACAAATCATATTTTTATTTTATTTAATATTGTAAAGGGCCTCTTGGCTTCGGCTCCGTCAATGCCTTCCAAAGGACCGGGCTATTTGCAGCCCGTGATGTGTATTGAATGAGGTTGTGTACTTCATTCCGTAGCCCAGCAATTTGCGATCGGAAACAATATAAGAAACCTTCGTAAATCACCCTTTGATGTTTGTTTCAACTCTGTAGATGCATTTTAAAGGCCCCAGCGTCATATAATTATCTGTTCTGTGCCAGCGTGTTACGTATATTATAATTATACCGTATAATCAGTAGCGGCGTTAGGGAAGGGCGCGGTTGGGCGACCGCCCAGGGCGCCGGGCACAAAAGGACGCCCCTTGATTATTTTTGGTTTATACCCTTTTTGCTTGAACGGCCTTTATATATTTATATGTAAATTCCCTAAATTTTGGGGAAAATCATTATGTTGGCAACACTAAAATGGTTCGCACCGTTCAATCCGCAACGCCCCCCCCCCCCCCTCCGGGGGGACGCCGTATGTATCTCGTCCAGGGCGCTGGTAGTGCTATAACCGACACTGAGTATAATAGGAGAATAGGAGAGGCCTATGTGCAGCTGTGTACGGCAATAAGCTGATAATGATGATGATGATAATTACCTCCTGGTAGATAAAGTCCTGATCGCGATGTCTGCACCCGAAGTACAGAATGTTATCTCCGACCTCCTTGCCGTTGGTGCGAGCAAAGGCTCGCTCCTGCAAGAACCCACGGAACGGAGCCAGCCCGGTGCCCGGTCCCACCATTATTATGGGAGTTTGGGTTTGCATCGGTAACCTGCACCAGAACAAATAAATAATCAAATATATGTATATTTTATAGGTAGTGATCACTGTATCACCTTTCGGTATGTGACGACGTGGCTGGCCGAGCCGAGGATAGTTGCACGCTAGGTTTAGAATGGTAACTTGCTCTCAAGGACAGCTGTCGGAACACACGTCGGTTAAATGTTTCGGCGGAACATTTTCTAACTTGAGGGTGGTAACTAACCAGGTGGACCTAGACAGTAGTCTACTGGCAGGGCATTGTCTACTGAGTAGACTTTACCCTTCCACCATGTAGGGCGTTGTTAGATAGATATTCCCCCGTTTTCTACCTGGAAAATGATTCTAGAGAAAAATTTGTTTCTCCAAAATGTTGGTCAAAAAAAGAAAATGATAGAGGGTGTAGCTACAGCAGACCTTGATTTTTTTGTAGAATCAAATTTTGCTCTAAAAGCATTTTCGAGGGAGGAAACGGGGGAATACATTTGTATGGAAAACTGCACCCCGCGTTCCCTCTAAAGGTTACTTCTTGCGGGGTTTCCTTCACAGGAGGGCAATTGCGCACATATATTTTTCTGTAGAAAGATCTATTGGTGCACGGTAAATATTTAATTATTAGCTCGTAGAAAAAAATATCGGAAACGTTTCCGTGCTCCATCGGCGAAACGAGTATTTTTCCTGTCGCGTGTTTTAAAACAGGTCAACGATTGCCTACTGGATGTTGACACACTACTAAGTATACTTTGTTGTTCAATGTTAGCTCAGAATAGAAATAAGTGGCGTAAGAGGGAAGAGGCAGATGTCCTTCAATGGGTAGAACAAAATTGCAAATTGGTTTTGTGAACAATAAATACTGTCACAGCCTATTTTGTTACTTACTATTTTACTACCTTCTTTGTTGGGTTTACAACGAACTTTGAATGGTCAGTAAAATTTAAACACGTTTACTACGTAGTAAACATTTGACTTCAGCGCATAATTTACGACTCAATAAAGTTGAAAATACTAAATAAATCATGTTTTGTAATGATCACCTTTATTCGCAGATTTACCTTATTATGATTAACCACGGTGCAAAAAGTTTTTCGTCGATTTTGACAAAAAAACTGCCTACTTGAGGTTTTTTAATCAAATTACTTAGCTGGGAATCGAACATGCCTTTTTAGAACAAAATAACAACCTGCACCGTCATCGTATTACGTCATGTCAATTATCAGGATCAATTACTAGGTCGAGTATAATAAAACTTTAAAGGAAAGCTCACATTTAAACACCATATATGGTCTCAAATGACAAAATATGCTACCTTGAATACAACAGGTTTTCTATGAACGTGACAATGAGAGAGATTAATTATCATCAACATTATCAGTCTTTAATTCTAAATGCGATTCCTCGGTGGTTCTTTTTATTATTATGCATTTATTCAATTAAAATCACGGGTCGTACACACCCGGTCTTTTAGAGGGCATTGATGGAGCCGAAGCCAACATCAAGAGGCCCTTTACAATTTTAACTTAGTTATTACTATGGATAAGAAGGAGATATGGGAAACTATGTTATAAAAATAAGGTACATTATATTATAAGACTATTGAGTGAGCTGATTAAAGTCGAATTGCTGGTCTATGGGATGAGGTACGGCACCCGCCAATTATGCCTCATTTCAAAATATTAAGGCGGGTGGTGACTCGCTATACACTGAATGGGCCCCCCATAAAGGCGGACCGTTATGTCGGCGCCGAGGGGCAACATTGGCGTGGGTAGCTAAGGGTGTTGAGAGGTGTGCTGCACTTTCACTAAACCCTACTAGCGTCTTTATGCCTTTAACACTTCCACCCTGGAGCTTAGGTCTTAGCTCTTGCGATTCCCACCACCGGCCGGCCGGTCAAGGCAAGCCGGTGGTCAGAGGGTCTCATTTAGCCCTCACGGGATAGGGGTACGCGGTGTCGCCACTCACCGTCGGCTCGCCACAAAGCCGCCCCTGCGGGATTATTTTTTATTATTATTATTTATTGCACCTACCAAACAAAGACATATCGCCTAACGGTACGCCGAGCGCCGGTATGATATTCAAGGAGATTGAGACAGTATATATATTTATATATACAGACGCTATCTATGCAAAGCGCCGAGGCGCTTATCGGCATATTTTTCGTTGTCACTCAGGCAGTTTGGACGACGGGTAGCGACAGTTTCGCTATGTCATACCTCGTCTTACCGTCTTCCAATTCCAACCCTCCATTATCACTTAAGATCACATACTTACTTATTCTTCGTTCATAAAATTATATTACTATTATAGAAATGTGCAGCCAAGTAGCTTAAAATCTGTACTGTTCATTACCTACATATCGTATTGGGTCTTCACGATACAGGCTTGCCTAGTGTGAAGACCATAATTTAAACCATGTAAAATTACAGTCTTCCAGCAAGATACAATAATATTAAGTCATTCTATGTTATTTTTACCAACATATTACTATACTTGTACATGTTCTTTGCAGCAATAAAAAACTTTTTCATTTTCATTTTCATCGCGGGAGATAGTAGCCAAGTGATAGTCTGTCAATAAAAAGCAATGGCCAGCATACCTGAACTGTGACTTCCTAATGTAGACCGGCACTCGAGGCAGGGGCTTGCCTGGCTCAGTCTTGAGCTGAGCGAGCCACGTGGTGGCGACGCCCTTGTTGACGCGCCCCGTGGGGGTCTTGTATTCCACCACCACCGCCGTTATGTGCACCGTCTCTGGGTGCAGCTGGAATCAAATCAAAGCACCTATTTAGCAGTATTAAAATACGCACATATACACGTCAAAATCATAAAATAATTCATAATCAATTATCAAGTAAACATAGCAAAAGCGTATTATAACGCTTTGAATTAAAAAAAAAAACAAACAAAAGTAATTAGCCATTCATGGTCGAGAGTTGAGAGTTTATCTACTCAATTGTACCGTTATTGAGTAGATAAACTCTCAATAAATGTACTCAGAAACCGACCATCAGCTGACATCCAATCTTCAGACTATTAAAAAATTATTAAAGTAGGGTTGCCAACAATACACGTTATCTATGATTCAGTACTTCAGAAAAATGTCATATTAAGAAAGAATGTGAAATAGTTAAACAACTTTAAAAAACGCATACCGATCACAGTACAAATCATGATTTAAAAAGTTGAATTAAATAAGGTACCTATATTATAAACCTTCATTTTACTTGCATTGTTCGTATTCAGGGTGGGTTTTTGAGATAGGATCATATAAGGGCAGGTACCTCTATGACTACATAAACCACATACACTTTTTAGTGCCATTCGAATCGCTTTCTTGCAGAGATCAAACCGTTCTATAATTCCAATGGAGGTATAGAAATGAAAGAAATCGCAAAAATCTGAACAGTCCTTGCACAAAACCTAAAGGTTTATTTATGCAAATGTCATGTCAAAGTGAAAAATAAAAGTAGGGTTGGTAACACTAACCAGTGTGTATTAAGTGAATATGCACAGTAAATTGTCGTGAATAATTTTCATGTAGCCTCTTTGATTATCATGATGACTCGACACTAGTGATTCTGGTAGGCCGTCATTAGTTATAACAATAATTACTGTGTTATATAAGTCATGATATGACTAATGATCGTACTGTTATCATATTTCAGTATCATAGATAATGTAGAATTGTGAACGTGATAAAATTACCAATTACAATATCCGCCTTTCGACAACAAAAAGCCATTCATAAAAATAATGTTACTTAGTTTGTAATTTCATATTTTGGTGGTCACGGGATGCCATGAATATTTAGGGTACCTTGGTATACATACACTGGAATGCTTCGGTCGTGACTTTACCATCAATCGAAAAAGCCATGCCTCCATTTGGCTATTTATGTTTCAGTATGACGTTCGGTGTATCGATGTAAAAATCGTATTTACTACAACAACCCAAAGACCAGGTAATTTACGATACGGGCCAGTTTCACCGGTTCCAGATTAAGTTGCCTGACATGTAAGATGCAATATCAATATATATTAGTTGTCAACAATCTGTGAGATAAGTTCCCAATAGGACAGGACTATCGGGAACCCGTGAAACTGGTCCAAATTGGCACCTGATCCTATTTTGACAATAATGAAGTCATACGTAGTTAAGTAGCTAAGTTAGTAGTCAGTAGTTAAGTTAATACGTAATCACAAGCTAAAGACTACGACGCGATGTATCACTGAAATCTATGGCGTGTTGCCATAACTTGCTTGCATACGGTAAGACGGGAAACTTTGAGTACTTATTTTATATTATGATTAAACTACTTATTTAAAATGTACTCATACAAAATATTGTATTAATGTCTACTATGTGTACACTGTGTACAGTCACAGAATAAATAATGTATGGTCTAGACATACACTGCAAAATAAATAATCTCACGTAATACATCTTGATATTAGCATTAGTACCAGTAAGAATTAAGAACTAATTTCGTTATGTTATGTAAAGTAATCAAGTACGAATCAATACGGAATTGAAAGGAAATAGGTATTTGGATCACGTAAGATCACGGATATGGAAAATGTGCACCTAGTCCCCAAATTACCTAGTTCTATTACGATATATATCGTAGTAGGTAGATGACTTAACAGTTCATTAAACAAACGCTTAAATAATCTGCAAATAAATGTATACCTTAGGACTGGAGGAGATAGAGTAGTATCTAGGTTGTAAACGCGGTAACAGTTCACATATGTGGTCCAATGAAGGTTTACACGATGGAATGTCTTCTAGAATGTGTACAATGTTCCTACACGCCTCGGCCACGAATGACTGGTACAGCGCCTTGCCCTCCTGGGAGTTTGTCGCCATTAGAAGTAGCTTCTTTTTGTCCTGAAATTAACAACGATTATTAGTGCATTAATATTAAACACTTCAAACATTAGACTAATTAATAATTTATGATCGTACAAAACGAAAAACCCGACTTCACATGTCGCGATAGTCAAAGTAACCAGTATCATGTCATCAAGGTATACAATTGAGTTTTTTTTAATAAAGCTTACTAGCAATGTGGGTTGCACATTACTAATATTCTTGCCCCTCCAACTAAACTAAATTTGCAATTGAGTTGTTAATCTCCATATCTTCAGAGATTATTATCAGATCGCGATAACTTTGAAAGCGACCAAACGGGAAGCAGAATCTCTCAAATAAAAAAATAATTTTTCAAATCGGTTAAGATTTGACGGAGTTCTGAGGTAACAAATTTAAAAAAATCGTCGAATTGAGAGCGTCCTACTTTTTTAACCGACTTCAAAAAAAGGAGGAGGTTTCTCAATTCGACCGTATATATATATATATGTATTTTTTATGTTTGTTCGCGGATAACTTCGTCATTTATGAACCGATTTTGATTATTGTTTTTTTGTTGGAAAGAAGATATCCCAAGTGTAGTACCATGGTAATTTTATCGAGGTCTGATAAGTATCTCCAGAGATATGGAGATAAACACCTTAAAATTGGTACTGAAAATTAATTGCGCGGCATTGAAGTCGGTTCTTTTTAGTTTTTTAAACGGTCTTATTGTGAAGTCGGTTAAAAAGCAAAACCGTTTTATGTTACGATGTTTCAAGTTTCGCCGAGTAGGATGATTTTTGATGTTACTTGCTGGCTACTTGATTTGCCACACGTGGATTAGAGTAATATAAGTTGAGTACCTACATTATCTATCTCTCTCCCACCTATCAAGTCCAGACCGGACATTATCTAAGATTACATCTTCAAACTTTCGCGATCTGAACACATACATAGTTATAAATATTAAAACACGTGACTTATCACGCTAAAACATTAATTTTATTTACTTCGACGAGTTCGACGTTTCGACCAAGTTCGTTTGTCGTGGTCACGAGAAGACTGAAAAATGTGGGTTTAAGTCCCGTAATTTAATATTTATAACTATTACAACTTCAGTTCGAAATCAGTCAAGATCGTGAACAAGTGCTTGTCAGGGCAAATTAACAAATTTTGCAAGAGCGCTGTGAATATCAATGATATATATCAATAATATAATATGTATTTATTTATAAATACGAGAGGTAAGCGTTCGACCACTATCTCACCTGAAGCACGGAATAAATAATAGTACAAATTATCATCATCAGCCTGTGTCAGTCCACTGCTGGACGTAGGCCTCTCCCACGATACGCCACTGAGCCCGATCTTCGGCTGTTCTTTTCCAGTCACTGGCCACCGTTTTGCGTATGTCGTCGCTCCACCTAGTCACAGGACGTCCTACACTACGTTTGGCGATTCGCGGTCTCCACTCTATGACAAGTCTACCCCAACGGTTATCAGTCCCGCGGCAGTATAGTACAAGTACCTACCTGATGTTAAGTGATTATGCAACCGACGATGTAGCACGCTTACCTAAAAGATAGACTACCTGTAAGTACACTTGCGATTGCGAAGACCCGTTTCCACGTTGAATTAAATTATGTTTCAGATACATGTCACCGGGCACGTAAACTTCCAGAATTAATTATAATTTAAAAATGTACATTCATATGAATGTCGCAATGAATACATTGTAAATGCAAATAATTAATTGACTTCGCGTACAACGTGTTTGTGACTGTGCTTCATGAGTTCACAATTATTTTAGTTAAGTACGTTACGATTGTTACGAAGTATTATTGTATATTATCTGTTTACATATAACGGCTAATGAATCGTCTATTTTAAAATTGATGGTACTACGACATTATTTTCGATTTGGTTAATGACGATTTCTTTAAGTTTAAGGTACCTACACTAAGGGTCAACTCAGACCGCGACGCCATGCGGCCCGCACTTTTAAGATAGGTATACAAATTAGAACTTTATTTGCTACAATATATGATATAAATTTCAAGGTGGCGTCACGCGTCTCGCTGCGCTGCGCAGCGCGAAACCACAAGCATCGTCACGTCACGTCGCGTCTCGGTGTGAACTGACCCTAATTCGCTGCAATTAGTTGATTGGTGCGATGCACGCCATTGTAAATCTATGATATCTTCTAAGTTTTCATTTAAATAATATACTGTAAGGGAACATTTTTATCTATAATATATGGCTAAGGTAACTATATAACATAATTATTTAGATAAATACTGCATAAGAGAAAATAATCCTTGGGAATTATGTAATATTCTTATAATAAATAATTTAAAGATTAAAATGGTTACTGTGAGTCAACCTTAAGAAATATACATTATGGAAATCGCAGACTTTATTATAGGTTACTTTATTAAGATGTACAACTTTTCTATAGAAACTTTTCTTTTATATTTTGACGGATAAGCAGCTTCCGTAATTGACCTGTTTTTACGACCGTTTTACTGTCGAATTAGGTTGAAAAATAAGTTTCCACGTAAATATTATTTAAATAGGATAATATAATAATAGCATTATAGCCTATATCCGCCTTGAAAGATCATTCCAAATATTTGTGAAATATTTTTTGATAGGTAGTTTCATGTATTAGCTTCGACAATCAAACTTTTCACAATCGATCACCTCTATATAATACTAACGACCCGCCCCTGCTTCGCCCGGATAGAGCATATTTGCCTAAATTTTTTTTTGTCTCAGCTGTTTTGTCGAGTATGAATTTACATCTTAAACAATCATCGTCATATTTCAACCAATTTACACAAAATCTTAACAAATTACACTATCAAACCTTCCTCATGAATCACTCTGTCTATAGGTGAAAAGGGCATGAAAATCCGTTTAGTAGTTTTTAAGTTTAATATGTAGTGATAAATGTTACCTCTTTGTAATATAGTATGTACTATAGATAGTTAACATCAAACATTCAAAGACTTACTGACGCAGTCTTGTGCGAAAATATGCACATCTTATCTTTTGTGAGTAGGCACCGATGTTTGTTTTGTTATAAGTTTTTTGTTACTGACGTAAACCACACAAAGCTTTTCGCGAATTTTTATTTAATACCACAGAGGTAATAATTGCTCATTCATCTGGATACTATAGATAGACCTATATAGAGTAGAGACCGTTCTTAATTTACATCACATACAAGTCAAGGTTAAACGGTAAAATTTCAAGTTTCGTTCAATTCCGTACTATGTTAGCAGTTCTTTTAATTCTTTTTTACAATAAAACCTAATATAAGCTGATAACAGTAAATTAACTAGATTGCTCTACGAGTAGTAGAAGGTTATTGTGTGTTGTGTATTTATAGTATATTACGAATTTACTATACGTGTGACTTAAGTAGTCTATTATTGCACGGCGTGAATTTAGCACTCGAGCGCAACTTAAGTCACGAGTATCGTATATTATTTTATAGCTGTCAGTGTGACGTAAACCCGCACTTTACGTTTGCTACGCTTTTCCGTCAAATAGAAGATTATCGACTATTGAAGTCATTGAAAAGCGTGCGTAAAGTAGGGGTTTAGGTTACACTGCTACAAAATAATTTAATTGGAATTGGGTGGTGTGTTAAATTAAATGTAATCTTATTGTTTAAATAAAACTGGCCAAGTGCGAGTCTGTCTTTTGTCCCGCACACGGAGAGGGCCATCTAACGAATATCTAACGAACTTCTAACACCAACTAAGTAAAATAACACTAAAGCTACTTCTACTCGCCAATAGATGTCGGGAAAAGTCATATTTTAAGTTGATTATCGATAAAGTTGATTATTGAAAACACAAATAAAACAACATATTCTGAAAATGAAACCTAGGTCGATCGATTTATTGACCCCGAAATCCCCTGTGTACTAAATTTTATTTAATCGTTGGAGCCGTTTCCGAGATTAAGGTAAACACGTTTTTTGTTTTAAACCCTTTAATTTTTAACTTTGTTCTTTTCTTAGTATTTGTTGTTATAGCGGCAACAGAAATACATCATCTGTGAAAATTTCAACCGTCTAACTATCACGGTTCATGAGATACAGCCTGGTGACAGTCAGACAGACAGACAGACGGACAGCGAAGTCTCTGTAATAGGGTTCCGTTGGTACCCTTTGGGTTCGGAACCCTAAAAACAGCAATAGCCCAATGGTTAAGGTGTGTCAGCCTAGTGATCGAGAGGTCGTGAGTTCGATCCCCACCCATTGCACTATTGACGTGAACCCACCCACTCCAAACGCATGTTATATTTTTATGGGATTTATACTTACTTGTTCATCCGTGCAGTACTCGGCTAGTTCTCTCAATATATGCGTGCGTGGAAGCGCCGTGATCTCGATGTAGTGTGACAACGCGGTGCGGTACGACGTAGGACAAGGGAACGGGTTTTTCTTAGTACTCTCTTGGTCCGTATTGATGAGGGAGAATATCTCATCCAAATCTGCGCCGGTCAAGTCGCCGAGCCTTTCCACGAGGTTCGAGTCGTTTATTGGATACACCGCCACGTGGTCACCTGAGAAATTATTTAATTAAATTTAAACATTCAACTATCGTGTTAAATACTAGGTTTTAGTTTAGCTATTAGTTGGTAACGTACGTTTGGAAATGAAACATACTTACAAAAAAATATTCAAATTCAATTATACAAAACAATGTATTTTATGTAAATCATCGCCCGTAAATTTTATATCACATAAAAATAATTTGTATTAAATAAATTTGTGATGGGTGTCTGACACAAAAAAAAAATTGTACTTGTAGTATTTTATGGATTACAGTTTATCATGGTCTATTGATAAAGGGATCACAATATTTTAAGACAAAACACCAGACGACAAATGTATGATAGGCGATACTACTTTACCACAAATTATCAAAATATCATTACAGACCTATGTAATTTATTCCGCGTTGGAAGTAAGAGCAAGGACAAAATAATATACCTAGCAAACTAATCGTAAGGTTGATTATAGTCTGACGCAAGACCGACCACAGCGGTGGGTTCTGGGTTAAAGATATAAATCGTTAAAATTAACTGCTAGTAGAGTGGAAACGAAGCCAGATATTAAACTAATTACAACAATTCGTAATAACCTAATAAAATAAATACATTTAATAATTTAAGATCGTTTACATAACGAAAAAACCGACTTCACATGCCGCGATAGTTAAAGTAGGTACTGGCTAATTATAATCATACAATGTATGTCATCTAAGTATACACATTTGCTTATATTGTTTATCTCCATATCTCCGGAGATAATTGTCATAGCTCGATAAATTTGAATCGGACCAAACGCGAGGCATAATCTCTCAATCAATAAAATAATTTTTGAAATCGGTTAAGATTTGACGGAGTTTTGAGGTAACAAACATTAATATATATATATATATATATATATTCAGTCGAATTGAGAACCTCCTACTTTTTTGTGAAGTAGGTTAAAAATAGGCAATGCGCCTGATTAACGTCAGTTATTCAAGTTTGTATTTTCGATTGCTTATTAATATTGTCAGATATGTAAAGCATATAAAAAAAATCGTTTAAACCCGACCTTGTCGTTTCTTTTCGTTATGTTGACGTCAATTAACTTTGACATATATTGAGTCAAAATGCGTCAATAACTTTGACCATTGCGTTGTTATATTAAAGGAAACGATTGCTATCCACATATATGATTATTATAGTCACTCGCGGCCGAGGGGTAATATTCCTGAAAATGTACAAATTTTTTTACATCTGCTAGCGTTAGACCCCTATCTCACCTGGTGGTAAGCGATGATATGATCGAGGATGGTGAAAACGATAAGCCTAGAATATAAATAGAGTGACTCTCAAGGGCTGTGTGCTACCGGAACACCGTAAGGTTATGGTGGTTGATTATCTTCTTGATTCCCACCTGTGGACTTCTACATGTTTTCCTTGGGTAAGTACTAAAAGGGTAACCACCAAAGACTTCGGTCGTGGTTCGAACCACTTGATATTAGTAGCCAGCTAGATCGCAAAACGAGATGGGATACTTAATCTATTTTTAGATTGGACTAGAGTCAGTTAGACCGGGAGATGGTAACAGAAAATACTTGGTCATTTGTATGTATGGCGGTTCTTCAGGGGTCTAATTACGGAATGATAAAAAGAAAATGATGGTCATAGCGCTGGTACCGGCGGCCTAATCGCGTGGGCGTTAATCGAATGTGTCGGATAAATAATAGTGTCGAACGATTTGTTCCACAAAAATGCTTGTATTTTCCGATAGTCGATAAAAAAAGAAGTAGGTAGGCCGTAGCGTAATGCCATACTTCTCCGGTGTGACTTACAGCCCGCCATACTGACGCAAATACATGAATTTAAAAAAAGCAATTCAACCATTTGTTTCATTCGAGTAGCCATTCACGGAAATCACCTTGCTATACTTTTCCGACGGTTCCCAATGGCCGCCATACCACCGCAAAGGAGTAAAATATTGTTTTTTGCTAAACTATTTGTACCAGTCTAAAACTTTTTTTAACAGTTCTCTGTATGATCATAAATAGAAGTCTGATCATGCCATACCTCTTGGGGAGGTGGCAAATTTGTACAATATTTTTTCAAAATTCCAAGATTTTATTCGCAATTCGCACGATTTGTACCAGTATGGCACTAATTTTTCCTGTAAGTTAGAGGTTTAACGAATATAAATACAACATTTCGAACACCTATAACCAGATGTTATGTCGTATAATATTGTACGGCTACCGGCGCTCGAAAGATTTTTCGTATTGTAGATAAGTAATCGTGTTTATAAGCCATAATGTATGGGAACGCACTTTTTTATTACCAATTTTATTTCCTTGAAAAACAAAGTTTTTCAAGTATTGCGGCACTTTTTCCCTCTACTAGAAGTATGGCAAATATAATAATGGTCACATTGTATCATATAATTTCCGAAAATCCAAATACCATACTGGTACAAATTGTCAATTTTTTTTTTAACATCTTGGATTAAGTCCGACAGTCGTCCGCATCGTGGTTACAATCTGGAATATGTTTTAGGTACATTTACATCCAAACAAACAGAATACAATGATTCCATGATGTAAAAAATGATTTTACGTATTTTACAGTCGTATTTTCAAAACGTTTCGTTAAATTAGTTTTTCAAGTATGGCAGCACTTTTTCCCCCTATAAAACTTATAGGGAATGTAATATCGGTCACATTTTATCAAATACTTTCCAAAAATCCAAATGCAATACTGATACAAATCGTTTGCGAAAAACAAAAAAATATACTCCTTTGCGGTATGGCGGCCATTTGGAACCATCAGAAAAGTATGGCATGGTGTATTTCGTGAATGGCTACTCGACGATGATTAGCTGAGCAAAAATTAGCCTGGAACAAATGGTTGAGTTGCTTTTTTTTAATTAATGTATTCGCGTCGGTATGGCGGGTTGTAAGTCACACCGGAGAAGTATTACGCTACCACCTACTTCTTTTTTATCGACTATCGTAAAATACAAACATTTTTGTGGAACAAATCGTTCGACACTATTATTTATCCGACACATTGTATTAACGCCCACGCGATTGGGCCGTCAGTACCAGCGCTATGACCATCATTTTCTTTTCTGTCATTCCGTAATTAGACCCCTGAAGAATCGCCATACTGGTACAAATGACCAAGTATTTTCTGTTACCATCTTCCGGTCTAAGTTGTTTAGGCCTCGTCTCAGTACTAGTCACTACTAGACAAGAACGATTGTATCTCCATATCAGTCACAGATTGCTGTTAGCAATAGAGCGCCCATTGCAACCTAATAGTAATAATGTTTTTTTTTCTGTTTACTATTATGTTGGTTTGCAATAAAGAGTTATTGTTTTGTGTAATGGTCATATAATTTAACTAAGGGTACTTTCGTCGAGCCAACTCTCGATGCGCTTTAGTTTAAAGAAGAATATCAATTTGTGCTGCAGTCGGTGTAGACATGATATCCTTCCATATGGAATGACTCTTCCTTAAGTATCGGTGCCAGGCGTTCAAAACATTAACATGAGAAAATAAAAACAAAGGCTACTTTACGCATAAACTACAGAAATTATGTAGTTCACGTTCAAGTTACAAGTTTACGATTTTAAATCTAACACTTTACTTTAGTCAGCACTTGATGACAAATGACCAAAATACGTGTAACCACAGTCAAGTTTTTGTGTAAATATAAGGTTTTATTATGTATTTCATCCCTTTTAAAAACAGAGAAAAGTTAACCTAGCAAACTATTTTTAGAATAAATAAAACCGGCGAAGTCGAGTTGGATAGGTATATAGGTTAACGACCCAAAACCTATAGGATACTTCCGGTTGACCTAGAATTGGCAATTTTGGTAAGCTTGACCTCTAAATTGTATGAGCGCTCATATAACTATATAGGCCTTTGGGTCTATCTTAATTGACGTCAACTATGTATGTATGGGGACACAAATTGCGTCGTATGTGTCCATGAATAGCTTAAGTTATGTAAATAATAGGAAATAGTAACATATTTATAGTTAAAATTAATGCATTAAGTATAATATAGAGGGTGATCAGTACCGATGGATCACACGAAGCAGGGTGGTAGAGGATCTCACTGCGCATCTATTAAACCCCCATCTATGTTCTACCATTTTGGATAGTTTATGAGATATGACATTTTTTTAAATGTTTTTGCCATTCGCCGATTTGGTTCACAAACATTTTTTTTTCTGTTCAACCCTTTAAGCTAGGGCGATATTTTTTTTGTGATCGTAGGTAAGTAATAGACCTAACTAATAGTATTATTATTATTTTACTCAAAGAGTAAATACTTTCATAATAATAGAAAAAGTTACAAAAACCTCATTGACCAATGCTACTGCATAAAGTTTGCGAGGCCAATACAAAAAAAATCACAAAATATTTTTTTCATACCAATTTTAAAAACTTCAGTATTTATCTAGCTACAACTTCTGCAAATTTTATTTACCTAAACTATGCGGTTCATAAAGCGATGAAGTCAAAATTAGTTCACATTATTACTTCAAATTTGCCCATTCTTTCATAGATGTTTAGATACAATAAGTAGTAGGTATAAGTTGCATCGCTAGATTCAGCAAAAAAAAAAAATAGATTTGATATAAAATGAGACTGAATAGCGCTACTATTAACTAACTTTTAACGTCTCTTTAACATGTATTAGTTTTTAAAATATGTAGAGATCGCTGATTTTTCCTACCAAGGGAAGGTCATTGTTGCCTTCCTGTGTCCGTAAGCTTAGCTTAGACCTTAAACTACCCTTCACGTGATCCCTGGGTGGTGCTAAATAGTTGACCACATGTGGTAGGGTTCGACCGTGGCTCGAATCACCCACGGGTAAAAGACATGCTGCTAATTTGTTCACCAAGTTCCGGCATGACGTTAGGTAGATGACGGGTTGGGCTCTGTGTGAATTGGCCGACAGTCAGTCGATTCCATTTTGTAGTTCAACAACGTTTTTTAATGTTTGACAGATAAGCGTTTGACTGCTGCCTCACCTTATGCTAAGTGAAGATGCGGTCAAAATATGGATTCGTGTTTGTCTGGAATTGAATAACGTACTGAGACTAGGCGCTGGGCGAATGACTGTCTTCCTTCATACTGGCTATTAACATCATGCCGGAACTTAGCGAACGAATTAGCAACATGTCTTGTACCGCTGAGTGGTTCGAACCATGTTCGAACCCTACCACTTATGGTCAACTATTTGGCAACACCCAAGGATCACGTGAAGGGTAGTTTAAGGTCTAAGCTAAGCTTACGGACACAGGAAGACAACAATGACCTTCCCTTCGTAGCAAAAATCAGCGAAATCTACATATTTTAAAAACGAATACATGTTAAAGAGACGTTAAAAGTTAATTAATAGTAGCGCTATTCAGTCTCATTTTATATCAAATCTAATTTTTCTGCTGAATCTAGCGATGCAACTTATACCTACATATTGTATCTAAACAGCTATGAAAGAATGGGCAAATTTGAAGTAATAATGTGAACTAATTTTGACTTCATCGCACCTTTTTAATATGAACCGCATAGTTTAAGTAAATAAAATTTGCAGAGGTTGTAGCTAGATAAATACTGAAGTTTTAAAAATAGGTATGAAAAAAAATTATATGATTTTTTTTTGTATTGGCCTCGCAAACTTTATGCAGTAGCATTGGTCAATGAGATTTTTGTAAGTTTTTCTATTATTATGAAAGTATTTACTATTTGAGTAAAATAATAATAATACTATTTGTTAGGTCTATTATTTTCCTACGATCACAAAAAAAATTATTGCCCTAGCGTAAAGGGTTGAGCAGAAAAAAAAAAATTGTGAACCAAAGCGGTGAATGGCAAAAACAAAAAAATATATATATCTCATAAACTATCCAAAATGGTAGAACATACATGGAGGTTTAATAGATGCGCAGTGAGGTCCTCTACCACCCTGCTTCGTTTGATCCATCGGTACTGAATCACCCTGTATAAGCAAAGTTCAGTTTACTTATTATAAAAATTAATATATCTATAATGTACTCATGTATAAAATATATAATCCTAAAATAATTTATGAGAGAGGCCTACGTCCATCTGAGGACGAAAATTGGCTGAAAATGATGATGATGTAATCCAACAGTTTAAAGACATCGAAATTAATAAGTATAATGAAAAAATATCGATAATACGTGCTACACTAGTATTACTTTAATTCGATCTTAAACTCTTCTACAGATCGTCTATGGTGCCGACCGTAGCCAGGTTGAAATAACTAAAATTGGTACCTTGTGATCCCCAAAAATATTAACTACTGGATATAGGCTCGTTATTTGTCAGGAAATATCAGTGCTTTATAAATAAATACCGGCTTACCATATCACTGAGTCAATAGCTATTGGTATGGAAATATCGCATGAATACGTACCAGCTTCATATCGCATCTTAGAATCTGATATGTCCAGTTCGACGTGAAGACATGATCGGCCACCGCCGCGATGTAACTCCCTGTTCTCTTTAATTTGGGCTAGGAACGGATTTTTGGCATCGTATGGTCTGAAATACATATAATTATGTACATAGTAGTTGAAATTAGGCTAGCAACGAACTACTAAGCATACTTGTTGCTTCGACACGGGGGATTTCATTTCGCCGATCATCGACAAGTTTGCAAACTGCGAGTTTTTTTTTTACATTGTCGCTTAAGAAACAAAAAAAATATAGAAGAAAACCACATTTTAGTAGTTTCTAGTAAAAGTGACAAAAACATTATTTTATAGAGTGCAATCTTTAAAAAGTTAGGGTCAGTTCACACCAGGACAATGCTTGAAGAGGCCAGTGGTATCGCGCCACGCAGAACTCGCCTCGAGACACATCGCAAGCATCGCGACGCCGCAGGGCGGGGCGCAGCGAGACGCCGTGGGGCAGTTTCAAAAATATCTCAAAGAATTGTGTATCTTCCTTTGTAGTAAATAAAGTTTTATTTCGTATCATCTATCTTCATCATCTATCTTAAATCGTCATTTTTATTTATCATTAAATCACCATCTATCTTGCGTGTATAAGTATAAGTGCGCGCCTCTTCGCGTCGCGTCTCTTCTCGGACTGAACTGAACCTTAAAGTTATCTCCGTAGCATACAGACATAATTTAATAATAATATCTCATATAATGTAAAATATAAAATACATATACGCAAATCGATCACGTGATCACCAACATTTAATCAAAATAAACCTGCAAAGTGCGAGTCACATTCGCACACGAAGGGTTCCGTACCACCGTACAATATTGTTATCATATTTATATTATAGAACAAAAATATATGCTTATATTTAGAATTTTATTATTTGTTGTTATAGCGGCCACATATATATATATATTATGTCTAAATGTCAACTGTCTACCTTTTTTTTATACAGAACTGGGTAGCTCTTGACCACTATCTCACCTGATGTTAAGTGACGATGCGATCGATGATGAAGCGTGCTTACCATAGAAAGTATCTTCTAAGGTAAGCATTCACTCGCGATTTGAAGACCCACATATTGTACTTAACCTATTATGGATAAGGAGATACAGCCCTCTGACAGAGCGACGGACGGACGGACAGCGAAGTCTCAGTAATTTAGTTCCGTCGGTAACCCTTTGGGTACGGAATCAAATAAGTCATCGTCATCGCTTACCATCAGGCGAGATAGTGGTCAAACACGCTCCTATGAAATATATAAAAAAAACCGGTCAAGTGCGAGTTAACTCGCGCACCGAGTTCAATGTGTACTTGAAATTGTCAGCAATGTCAGTATCATACGGAAGTGACCGCGAATAATGTACACATTACACAAAATAAGTACCTAGTAAAACAAAGTGACTTGAGAAAACATTATTGCACTGCAATTACTTAAAATGACATGCACACATAATTATGTAGCTATGTTGAAGAAAATAAATGGTCTCTAGCACAACAATTCTGAATTATTTCCATGGTCATTTGCATATTGATACAAAGTTATAATTATTACAGTGATATAAAATTATGATTATTTTGATAGTATGATGTTCATGTAGAAATAAGTATATTTCTTATCCTATATATATAATCTATTCATATGTAATGTTTATTTAGTTATATTTTCTTAAACCACAAATATGGTAATTTACATTAATTAAATTTTAATTTATTTGTTAGTACAATGATAATGCAAAATTTTTCAAATAATGATTATTCAAAGCATTTAATTTGTTGAATATATCAATATTGCTAATAAGGTGAGAACTTAGTACTGAGGAACTGGAAAATCAGAATTATATTGTACTAGTCAAGAACAAAGTATGGGAATACTAATACATTTTCTTTTCAGTTACACTTTTTTCTTTTACTAAACAAATATCTTTCTGTTTTAAAATTATCGTGAATTTGTAACATGATTGTTATATTCCGGCTGTAATTCACGTACCTTTAGTTGATGTTCACAATCTAGTGCACTATCTCACCGCGTGACCTCACTCCTGAGGAAAAGCGACGGATTCGCTTGAAACCTAAGTTGAGAAAATTCGACAAAACGTCCGTGAATTACAGCCGGTATATAACATTAATAAATTACAGGTTGTATGAGAACCACTCCGACAGCAGCGCTTGAGGTTTTGATGGGTCTAGCCCCGTTGCACCTACACATTCAACAAGAGGCAGCTGCGTCTGCCTACAGGCTAAAAGCATTAAATCTCTGGGAACTAAATAACCAAGCAACCCACACACACGTAATAAACGACATCGCCACATCTAATACTATGATGAAGTCTATTTATGATAGGGTACCTAAACAATACTTTTTCACAAAACACTATACCATTCAACTACACGAAGATCCCAGTGATAACTCTAACATACATGAAGTGAGGATATACACAGACGGATCAAAAATGAATACAGGATCAGGTGCGGGGGCGTTTTCAGAAGACCTCAACATCCACATATCAACACCCCTGGGCGCACACAACTCCATATTCCAAGCGGAATGTGTAGGGATAATCCAGGCGGCCTCAGCAGTGCTACAAAGGAAGGTATATGATCAAACTATAAGAATACTCTCCGATAGAGCAGCTGTGTTACGAGCCCTGCAAAGGTATGACTTCTCGACGGGGCTGATCGTGCAGTGCCATCATCTTCTGCAAGAGGTTGGTAAACATAACCGTATCATTCTTCAATGGATAAAAGGCCACAGTAAATCCAGAGGTAATGACGCGGCCGACGAACTGGCAAGGAGAGGTTCTAACCTGGAGTAGAACCAATGATACCTATACCGTTCAGCCAAATCAAAGCCTGGATCCGAGAAAACATCAGTAAACAACATCAAGACTACTGGGCAGGTATTAATGAATGTAGGCAATCTAAGGAGGCATTCCCGGAACTAAACCCGAGATACCCCCGTAAATTGCTCAACCTTAAACGTGACAAACTCCGACATATTGTCAGGGTAATCACCGGACACTGCTCATTTAATAAACACCAATTTACTATAGGTGTCACCGACAGTCCTCTATGCAGAGGCTGCATGGAGGCCGAGGAAACGGCTGCGCATGTGCTCCTGGAGTGCAGTAGCGTGGCGTCACAGCGGAGGACATTCCACGGGTCACCGACGACGATGCGAGGGGCCTGCGCCGGCATCAGCGAGCTGCTGGCCTTCCTCGCTGACATCGGGTGGCTTGAATGAGCGCGACCAACCTCACGCAAATAGGGCCGATAAACGGCCTAGTTGCGGAAACCAGTCCGCGCACCAAGTACCAAGTAAGTAAGTAACATTAATAAATATCTTTCTGTTGATCATTATATGTAATTTGACGAAGAATTTTACAACATTATGTGAAGATCCAGATTGGCATGTAATGAGTTAGAAGTTTTTGTTTAAACAAAAAGAAATAATTGAAAGTTGGTGTGGTATCTTATGGGCATGATGACAGTTGGGGTGCGGGTCGGAACATTTCATGGTTTTTCCTGGGTATCAACCAACAACTTTTCCCAATTAACCGATTGTCAACTGCTTTAGATCACACAGTGTGCAGGGTGGGTTCTAGTATATGCTCAGGTTAGTGGCAGGGCCAGTGATGGCCGAAGGTAACTCTCATGCCATTGTTGTGCAAGATATGCGGTGGACGGAGTGTCAGCAGGGGTCATCTGAGCAACATGGATGACCCACATCTATCCTACGATAAGATTAATATTATAGATGAGAAGAAATCACAAATTTTGCATTTTGTGAGGATTGATGGATGGATGTTTTAATCTTTCACGCAAAAACGGCTTAACTGATTTTAATGAAATTTGATACAAAGATTACTTGTATTACATAGAAAGCTTTTTTAACACAGGAAAAACTGTAGGGTTATAATCACAGCTAGTACAGAAATAAATATTAATATAATAAATAGCAGAATAATAACTTACGGTCTCTGAACCTGCAATGAGTGAAGGCGAGCAATTTCTCCCGTGAATACATTGTTAGGCTCAATATCACCAAGAGGATGGGTTACGAGTCTAAACTGTCGCACCAACTCCTCTTCTCCTGTGCTCTCAATGTTGAACTTCTCACACACTGCTGGCCAGAACTTGTCCTTCCATGTGATAAAGTCATCTTCAATACTACAAATGAATTAGTCATATGAACATTTTTTTAAAGTCTGTGCATGTTTTGTTACTTTGCCACTGTGATATCTCGGAGCATCTTATTCAACATACAAAAACAATTTTAAATAAACAAATATAACTAACTGCATGTACAGCAGAAATAATAGTAATATACATTAAAAATGGCATTATTCACATAACTGAAAAGCCTGTTTCTTAGTAGGTAAATGAATGTTTGTGAGTATGTATTTTGTTTCCTATTCCAATATTCTATTTAAATAATGTAACAATTAATTTGTATGATTATTCCTTTATTTTACTTTTGTATCAAAAGTAAAATAAAGGAATATTAACATATGATCTTGGAATAGCATTTATTCAAGTTATTGCATAGTTACTCACTTGGCATCATCATCACCGAGTCCCATTTCAAAGACTCTTGTTGCACCGAGCTCCTCGAGTCTCTTGTCCAGATATATGGCCACTTCATTGTAATGTTCATAAGTCTTATTACCTAAGCCAAATACCTATAACAATCAATAACGCAAAATTAGCAGGACATTAACCTACAAGCGGTTAAAAAGATTGGAACTTAGAAGTTATTGCTATATAATAAAGTATTTGACCCAACCTCCTAACAAGGTGCAAAATGTTTTAGAAATATGTAGCTGAATGGTTTTACAATATCAAATGATGTAACACTCATCGACGAGTCAAAACTGAGCCCTAAATTTAGGTTTCAATGTCATACAACAGCTCAGCTGATTTATTTAGGTTAGTAATTATCAATGTGAGAAACTATGGTTGTCACATACTACATCAATGCCAAAAAGGGATTAATTCATACCATAAAACGTAATTTTGAAATAGTTGTTAGAAACTGTCTTCTTTTAACCACTCGCGGTAGTATTCCAAATATTGCACTCATGTTTAAAAAAATATATTTTGTTGGTTAGTTCACCATCAGAAATAGAAGAATAATGGAGAAAATAAAATGATTCTTCACCTCACAAAGATTCACAATCCACTTATGTACATTTTACATGAAAATATTTTAAAACCAACAATTAGCCAAGTCTTAGACAAAACAATATGATGTAACATGTTCTATAGAAAATGACAGTAACGTTAGGAGTTAATTAGAACACAAAACTAATAGGCACAACAATTTTAAGCTAAAACTCAATATTTTTATATTCTTGTTACACAAATGTATCGTTTTTTTCTAAGTTTTATAAATTAGCCGAACTAAATAAATAAAACTAACAACACATGAACACAATCACAAACAGGGCTCCGTTCACGACCTACGCTCGGACAACCTGTGCAACCAAACGGTCTAACCTCTCTCTCTAACTCGTTTAGCGAATGTGACGCTCTGAGGTCGTGAACGGGGTTAGAGCGTTTGGGTGTACTACGAGCGTAGGTCGTGAACGCAGCCCTGGACAAGCATGCAGAATGCAGCATAATTGAACGCGATATCTGACAGTGACGTAATCGAATCTGGCTAAGTATGACATTGACGTTAAGTTTTTTGTTTCATTGCGGCTACACACGATGATTGTATTTAGCCAAAGACAAATTTTCAAATTATTTAGTAAAAGTCCAAGGAGACATGCACAGCATACATGCTCTAGGCAACAGATTATTGCAAGTCATAGTCAAGAGGTGACCTTGGTGGGAACTTAGTTTCCATCTGCGGATTGTGTTTTGGCTACTCGAATTAAATCCACGCGGCAAACACGCTAGCGAATCACCCACCTGTCACCTCCCAAGCCGTTTTTTTGACGAGCGTCTTTTTAAGATTCGGGTGGTATATCCCATAAGATATTTATTTAAAGAACTTAAAAATAATGACCTAATGACTATATTAAATTTATATAAACTACAATATACAGGGTGTTTGGTCCATCGTTTGCCAAATTGAAATAGCTGATAGAAGAGGTCATTACCCCTATTTCAACTCTCCCCTAGCCGGTTTTAACCTCAACATATTTTGGATATCGATTTAGAGTTATTTTTGAAAGAAAAAACCAATATTTATGATGAACACTTGAATTAAAAAAAAATCTTCCACGAGTCTTCATAATTATGTTTTATTTTAAAGTGTAATTATAAGGAGCATCAATTAAATTCATAATAGCTCACCAAGAACGTCAACTTTTTTGTCAACGTCAACTAATTAGCTGAGAGACAGGGAAAATTTAAAGATATCTTTAAATTTTTTCAACTTCACAGTACAATAAAAAAAAAATAAGAGAGAGAAAGTTCTTCCATTTACTGAATAAATGCCTTACTTTATCCTCTTTCTATTGTTATAAAAAGCCCCTCAGTTTTTATACATAATTCGAAGTTCGTTCGAGGGCGTAATCGGGAGAACGGTCGGCTTTGATGCCGTGGCACCGAGTTCAAACCGCCGTGCACCAATGGATTTTTCTATCGAAAAATGTACGAGTATGTGCGCTTCTCACAGTGGCCCTCCGGTGAAGGAAAACATCGTTAAGAAACCAACAACCCCCGCATGGTGGTAGGACATATCTAGTGTCCGCCTGGCCAGCTACCACCCTCAAGTTAGAAAATCTGTCACCAAAACATCTAATGTGTTCCGGCAGCTATCCTTGAGAGCCAGTTCCCATTCTAGGCCTAGCGTGCTTACCATCTTCGACCGGCATCATCACTTACCAACATGTGAGATAGTGGTCAAACGTTAGCCTATAAAGTATTAAAAAAAAAAGTAAAGAAAACACGTTTGATGTATTAGCAAGGGTAATTTTTATTTTTTTTTCATCTTGCTCTCCCAATCTGATCTCATACAATAATACTCGCACTCCCGCCCTTATTCATGACCACAGAGTCCCCTAGACCTGAATCCTTTTCTTGACCGCTAGAGGCGCCACTCGTGTGGGAAGATGCAACATGCAGGTTTTAATACAGCAAACGCTAACAAAAATTACCCTTGCTAATACCACACCCCGGACACTCGCTAAATCTCCATACAAACTAGCGTTTTAACGACCGACACTGTGACACCGACACAGACACTACACACGGGTAGTTTTACTATACGTGCATTTGTGTGCGTGATGTCTAAGGTCGTCGCCCGTAATCACCGTATCACAGATTATATAATAGTTACTTCGTACATACGTACTACGTACTGACCGTATGAATATTTTTTTGCACACTTACCCAAAAAGCTTTTAACACTAAAAATATTAGTCGCCATTTCGTAAACCATCATCTCCAGGTCCAGTCGACTTGCATAGAACAAACTGCACCACAGTAACTATTTTTTATTCTGTGTTGGGCGGCCAGCCAGAGCTGTACGAAACAATGTCGTGTGTCTTGCTCGCACGTTAGAGCGACATCAAGTAAAGAGAATATAAATACTACGTACCTACATCAAGTTCCCAATTGCTGTGTTATAAAAATGTTTAAACGTGAAAGTTTTTTTAAATATTTTACAAATTAAGCGTTATTTACGCACGAGTATATATATATATATATATATCGTTGTTTCATTTATGAAAATGAATTCTAAAATACGAATATGTAGGTAGGTATACTAATATAATTAAGTGTTTATTATATACCTACGTAATAAGAACCTACGTAAATTTGAACCTCCAGTGTCTACTGGTCCCAACATAAATGTATGAAGTTGATGTTCTTCTCTCCGTGAGTAGTAATTGTTCTATAGTCGTACGCGTGTGGCGTCCTTGCTCAGCGCAGCTCCTCGACAGCTCCAAGTCGGTGGCGGGGTGAGGAAGCCCGGAATTGGTGGGGGGAACAGAGTGTCCGTTCTATACGTAGTATTATTATCTTTTCTATGCTAATACATCAAACGTGTTTTCTTTATTTCAAATTATGTATAAAAACTGAGGGGCTTTTTATAACATGTTGTATACCAATAGAAAGAGGATAAAGTAAGGCATTTATTGAGTAAATGGAAAAACTTTCTCTCTCTTATTTTTTTTTATTGTACTGTGAAGTTGAAAAAATTTAAAGATATCTTTAAATTTTCCCTGTCTCTCAGCCAATTAGTTGACGTTGACAAAAAAGTTAACGTTCTTGGTGAGCTATTATGAATTTAATTGATGCTCCTTATAATTACACTTTAAAATAAAACATAATTATGAAGACTCATGGAAGATTTTTTTTTTAATTCAAGTGTTCATCATAAATATTGGTTTTTTCTTTCAAAAATAACTCTAAATCGATATCTAAAATATGTTGAGGTTAAAACCGGCTAGGGGAGAGTTGAAATAGGGGTAATGACCTCTTCTATCGGCTATTTCAATTTGGCAAACGATGGACCAAACACCCTGTATAATACCTATACCTACCTATGTATATAAATAAAAGACAGAGCATAAGCATGGAAAAACGAATTGATTGAAATCGGTTATAATTTCGCGTTCGTGGCTCTGGTTTGCGGACGACATTTTGTACTCGCAAACGTGCGCAGCCCGCAGCCTATCACAGCACGACTGTCTAAGGATGATGGATGTAATTCGCCGGCAACACGGATATAATCCGCGCGCTCCAACTGCGGATGGGAACTCGCTCGTATAGCAAGGGCGTTAAAGGAGAAATCCACGCGCTAACACGCTAGCGAATCAATCGCGAGTCGTCTTCTGGCATGAAATCACGTACTCGTATCGTGCACGGACCGTATTCGTACTGTAGAAATGACTCCTAATTTGTCCAAATTTCAAAAAGTGGGCTTTACTTTAGGAGTTTTGTGCGCAATTGACGACGAAAAAACAAAAAAGAGAAAGTGGATCAAAGGTTAATGAAGCATACGTGCGCAGCCGCTGCCTGTCACAGCGCGACTGTCTTAGGTAGGATGGATGTAATCTGCGCTCTCCAACTGCGGATGGGAACTCGTGCCCGTACACTACACACAAGGACGTTAAAGATCATATAAAAATTTGGATTACATCTGCAATCTAGATCACCTCTGATGGGACGGTGGATTACATCCGTCTAGAATAGGCTTAATACATAATTAAGTACATATTAACAAAAAAAAGTCAAATCATACAAAACTTTAATAAAAATTAACTCACTGAGTAATTCAACCCTGTTAAATCCGGATCACCGTTCTTGAGCCATTCGTAAAACTCCATTGCATTATCGGTAGGGTCTCCTTCACCGTATGTAGCCATACAGAATACGGCCAGGGAATTTGGAATTTCTTGTAATTTCGTGAGTTCTTCCTGTAAAAATAAGTGTACCTAATTCGTATTCGCATTCGTAATCAAATAAATACTTAGTGATTTCTTATATGCACATTACCATCGATATTAACAATGATGTATCTCCACACGTCTACCATTTTTCGATTGAATGTTCTATTACGAAATATTAAACTTTAAAGTGCAAATTTTTGTTCCAGTAGGGCGTCCCCTCCCCCTCTAAAAGCTAAACTGCTGGCTTGAAAAATCTAGAAAAATTCGAGATAATAGTGCATAGTGCATAGTAGCAATAGTGCATTTCATGAACTTTAAAGGAAAACTATAGCGGTTAAGATAACTTTATTACTTTAGCAGTAATAGTCGTTGATCTTGGGTGTTGGATAATTTTGTACCAGATACAAAATCCTTAGAATAAATTCTTTAAAGTGACAAAGACGAAGTACCTAGTTGCTTGTTTTAACGGGTAAAGACTTGCATTGAATAACGGGCTACTACGGAACCCTACACTGCGCGTGGCCCGACACGCACTTGGCCGGTTATTATAAACCTGGTTCAAACGTTTCAATGGCTGAGCCTAACGTCATCATTATCTTATCTCTATTTTTATTATATTTATATTTCCCACATCACAAAAAAAGGAGGAGGTTCTCTATTTTATTGTTTGTTACCTCAGAACTCCGTCATTTAACAAACCGATTTAGATAATTCTTTTTTATTTTGAGAGAGTAGGTGGTTTGGTCTTATTGTAATTTTATCGAGGTCTGATAGATATATCTCTATGGAGAAAACACCTCAAACTTAGTAGTATCTCTATGAAGATATTGAAGATAAACACCTTAGTACGGTTTTTTACACATTCTGTACTTACTACATATATAGTTCATTCATATTAGATACAAGGTAGTCAAGTGACTTGTATTTTCCTCGTCGGTAGATTACGAATACCTACGTCACACTGGTATGTACCTAGTTGAGCCCCGCAGCTACGCCCGCGTGGAAATTGATGTGTAGCAAGTAGAGAACAATATCAGATTAACACACACTTGCTTTCGTATTTACATTATTAGTATGGTTTTAAAGTTTATTTGTACCGAGTTTTGAGTGAATAAAACCAAGTTATAAGTAACATTTTCCATAGAAACTTTATCATCCTAATTAACCTCTTTAGGGGATAATTTTTTAAAATAAGATTGCCTTATTCTAGTAGCCCGCACTATCTATGTATCAAATTTCGTAGTAGTTCGTATGGAGGAGATACGTGGTAACCACAGCAATATTAATACCTAATACTTATTATTAATATTTCTGAGGTGGTAATAAACATTCACACACACGCTTACTTTGGCATTTATAATATTAGTAGGATATGCTCCGATCTGGGTTTTAGTAATAGGTGCCGCCGCCATCCTAGCCTCTCCCAGACGATGGCCTACAGGCCGACGTCGTTAACGTAGTAGGTACCTACCTACACCAATAATTTGATCACTGTAAATCTCTCAATCAGCATTTGTGGGATCTGAATTATTTAAGTTACGTGTAAAATTCATGATTTTTTTTTCAAATAAAGTAGCCTATGTTCGTCCTCATTAAATCTGTTAAATTTCAGTATGATCAGATCGTCCGTGTAGGCGTGATAGGTAACAAACAGAGTTACAAACTTTTTTATTAGGTATAAAATTAGTCTGGATAAAGATCGTTTAAAAAACTAATAAAACCGACCGAAGAAACATAAATAAAATAGACGAATTGAGACCTCTTCCTTTTTTGAAGTCGGTTGAAAATAAATGCAAATAGGTAGGTAAATAAATGCAAATAGGTAGGTAAATAAATGCAAATAGGTAGGTTGCGATAAGATTAATAAATAATAAACCGGCCAAGTGCGAGTCGGACTCGCACACGAAAGGTTTCGTACAACGTACGTAGGGGTTGGCAACCCCTACATTAATGAGGGGAATTAAACATTTGTTTTAAGTGTGATATTCAAAGCAATGAGTTAAGTTTTTGTTACATTTAGAATAATTATTATTGAATGATCTATTTAATGTTATTTGACGTGTGGAAGTGTAGATTTTTAATCTAATACTATAAGAATCTTTGTCCCGACATACTGACTGACTGACAGACAACGCACAGCCTAAACCACTGGTTGTAGAGACTTGAAATATGGAGGGTATATTTGTCTTAGTACGTAGGGGTGTACTAAGAAAGTATTTTTCTAAATTCACCCCTGAAGGGGATGAAACGGGGGTTCAAAGTTTGTATGGAGAAACAAGATTAGATAGTATTTTCTATTCGAAACTTCATACAAGTGCTCCAGTAAAAAAATTAGGAAAATACGTGTTTCAGGTTTTTTTTTAATTACACCCCTAAGAGGGTGAAATGGGGTAACAAAGTGTGAAAATCAATATTGTTTCGAATTGCGCTGAAATTTGGCATGCAGATAGTTATTACGAAGTTAGTTTTTTTTTTCATAGATAATAAACTTTATTTTAACAACTTAAAAATAATTACCTAATGACAATATCAAGATTTTATAAACTACAATAATAATATCTATACTATAAATAAAAGACAGAACCTAGGTCGCTACCTGCCGGTAATGTTCCCAAAAAGCTAGCGACGTTACCTCGTTGTATAGCTAGGCTAATACGTTGGCCGAGGTAAGCGCCAGCTCTTTGGTCACGGGTGATGTCAATTAGGCGTCTGGACAACTCCTTAACAAAACCTCGGGCATCTCGACCCCATGGGCCCATTGTTTCGACCGCAAACGGAAGAAATATGTATCCATCACCAATGGTAGCATATTTCCTCCGTTTGAGGTTTTCTGCAGCATCCGCTGCCGCGCCCGCTGACCGTGAGGTCCCGCATATGTGGGACGCCGCTAATGTGTCAGCACATGTGGCGTCCCACACCAATGGTCTTCCTCGACACCATGGCACCAACGTCATACCGTCGGGCCTCTTACCATCGTCACGTGATATACCGTTCGGCTCTAATATGGCCGGCACGTTCACGGTGGCAAGGGCCCGACGGATGACGTCGTTTATTGTGGCGTGGCGTGAGAGACGCCCTGCACTGCGGCGGCATGACAGGCCGTGGTGGCCTAATCTGTCCACTTCACTGCCGCAGTGACAATTGTGAGGTTCCGTCCTAGAGATGAAGTTAGTTGCCTCTGAGAAAGTATTTTCCAAAATTCACCCCTGAAGGGGATGAACGGGGATCAGTTTGTATGGAGAAACAAGATTAGATAGTCTTTTATATTTGAATTTTAACACAAGTACTTAAGTAAGAAAATACGTGATTCATGCTCTTTCGGAATTGCACCCCTAAAAGGGTGAAGTGGGGTAAAAAAGTCTGAAATCAATATTGTTTCGGATTGCGCTGAAATTTGGCATGCAGATAGTTATTTTGACTTAGGTATCCGCTAAGAAAGAATTTTTCAAAATTCACTCTTCAAGGGGATGAAGCGGGGGTTCAAAGTTTGGATAGTCATTTTATTCGACATTTCACACAAGTACTTCTGTCAATAAATAAGAAAATACGAGTTTCAGACTTTTTCAAAATGCCACCCTAAGAGGATAAACTGGGGTACTTGTACTATTCATTATTCTGTGACTGGGGTAACAAAGTCTAAAAATCAATATTGTCTCAGATTGCGCTGAAATTTAGAATACAGATAGTTACTATGACGTAGGTATCCGCTCAGAAAGGATTTTCAAAAAAATCCTCCCGGATACGGAACGGGGATTCAAAGTTTGTATGGCGAAATAAGATGAGTTAAAGTACGTGTTGTACGATTTTTTGAAATGAGGTAGGTAACAAAGTCTGAAAATTTGGGTTTTCGGTTTTTATAAATATGAATGCCGAATTGCCTTAGTCACGCGATAATATGAAAACGGGTGAACCGATTTGGCTAATTCTTATTTGATGTATTTAATAATAGAATTGTTTTTACAAAAGAAAAGTTTTAAGTAAACAAAAGAAGTTTTTAACGCGGGCGAAGCCGCGGGCACTTCTAGTTTGTTCATATCCTGAATAAATGCTTTGACTTTTGACTTAATGTTTGTACCATTATCTATAAAAATGGCAAAAGAAATCAAATGAATATATTATACAAATATTCTATATATTATATATAGAATAGTTCTGATGATTGGTGTTACTGACCATATCACTTTCTTCAGGATCGGCGACCATTCCTTTCATCTTATACCGTATGCCTTCCTTCGCGAGTCTTCCGGCGAACTCCTCGCCGGTACCCGTCTGTGATCCATAGAACACCACCAAACTTCTGCCTGACGATTTGAGTTTGTTGATAAATGAGTTTTCTGTGATTTGTATTGAGCCTGCAGGCCTGAAAATAAAAATTATTTGTTAGACCTGAGCATACAACTCATATAGATACCTACACCTGTAGCACTAGAATACATTATTACACTACTACACCTGGCCTCTAGAATAGTAAATAATATTATAGATAATATTACCGTGCCTCTAGAATGGTTCAAATGTAGGTTTTTATATCAGACTAGCATCTGCCCGCGGCTTCGCTCGTGGCCTAATTTATTCGACTTTTATGACTGACAGTTTTATGACCTAATAAGTCGCTATAATAACCCTAAGGTCGAACTCAATATTCTCTGTTGTTAAAGACTATTAAGTATTCTGTGGTTAAAGTCAATAATCAGTATGGTAAGGTAGACCAAGTTGTACTATTTAAATGTTTGTGTCAGTCTGATGCATGAGGCTGTTCATCGTCATCATCATCATTATCATCAGCCTGTGTCAGTCCACTGCTAGACGTAGGCCTCTCCCAAGATGCGCCACTGAGCCCGATCTTCGGCTCTTCTCTTCCAGTCACTGCCCACCGCTTTGCGTATGTCGTCGCTCCACCTGGTCACAGGACATCCGTCCTACGCTTTGTTTGCCGATTTGCTGTCTCCACTCTAGGACAAGTCTACCCCAACGGTTATCAGTCCTTTTTTTTTACGTGGGGAAAATCCTCATGCATACCACTCCAGCACGGGGGTGCCGGAGTGATTGTGCCGAACTCTTACCGGCTAAAAACCCCACGTGGAAGCAGTCCTCCGCCAAGATGGGTCAAGATGGGGTCGCTCTAGCATTCACCATCTTGCCCCGGCGGTAGGCCCGGATAAAATATCCAGGCCCCGGCACAAGTAGGGGTGACCTCGCTCACCAAGGCCACCCCTCAGACCTGTGGGGTCGTGCAAGCCGGCCGAAAGTCCCCCGACCTTCAGCCAATGACCCCACTATGAGTGAGGGGGGAGGAGGCGGGCAAACCGTCTCCTCCTTCCCCCCGTACGTCTGCGCCGGAGCGGGTCAGCAGAGGCGTCGTCCTCCCTGGCCCGCTCCGCAGCCTCCTTCTGCGTCATTCTCACCTCTTCGCAGAAAGATACCGCAGCCCGCCACGATCTCTCGCTTGCGAGCATGGCGTTTACCACGCTCGGCAGAGAGATCCCGTCCTATTAACGCTGAAAGTGTGTGCAGCTGCGGGCCCCATGCAGCACTCACCTCTGGCGTGTAGAGCGCCGTATTTTCTGGCGCCCCATACTCGTGGCTGGCTGGAGTCACCTCCCGTCTCGCGATTTGATGCAGGTACTTACCGAAACATCCATGTCTGAAAAGCACCTACACCAATCGGAAGGTCAGCGACCCGAACCGACGTCTCACCCGCCTCCAAAGGACCGGCCTGACCGCATCCACCGTCCACTGTCCAGGGACCGGCGGGGCCAGGTCCTCCGTCCACCGCCGCAACAGGGCACCCAGCGTCTGCCTCCGGATGCGTGGGACCTCTTCCCATGCCGGGGGCTCTCCTTGGGATCTTCTCGCCGCCACGAAGTGGTAAACTTCGGCGAGGTTTTCCACTTGGAGCTCCCAGGGGGGATCACCGGCCAGCACGCAAGCCGCCATCCAGCACAGGTCCGGTATCCACGGATAGCCCTCGTCGCTATAACCCGCTGCGGCGAGGGCTATCAGTCCTGCGGCAGATATGACCAGCCTACTGCCACTTCAGCTTGCTAATCCGTTGAGCTATGTCGATAACTTTAGTTCTCTGGCGAATTACTTCGTTCCGGATTTTATCCCGCAGAGAAATACCGAGCATAGCTCTCTCCATAGCTCGCTAAGCGACTTTAAACTGGTGGACCAGTCGAACTGTGAGTGTCCACGTCTCGGCTCCGTATGTCATTACAGGTTGGACGCACTGGTTAAAGACTTTTGTCTTTAGACACTGCGGTATAGGCGACGAGAAGACTCGACGGAGTTATCCGAATGCTGCCCAGTCCAGCTGAATTCTTCTCTGGATTTCCTTCTCGAAGTTGTGTTTGCCTAGTTGGAGCGCCTGCCCTAAGTAAACATAATTAGTGAAAACTTCGAACGGGATTCCATCTACGGCAATCGGTTCCGGAACAACGTGCTCGTTGTACATGACTTTGGTTTTATCCAAATTCATCTGGAGACCGATGCGACGAGAAGAATCAGCTAGGCCATTCAACATCCTTTGTAGGTCCTGCAGCGTCTCTGCCATAGTGACGATGTCATCTGCGAATCGTAAGTGAGAGATGTACTTGCCGTTGATGTTTATGCCACAATCTTTCCAGTCCAGCGTCTTAAACATATCCTACAAGGCGGTAGTGAACAGTTTCGGGGATATGACTTCACCCCGTCTCACTTCTCGTAGCAGGTGGACATGTTTAGTTCGCTGATTCTGTACTTGTACAGTCATCATTGTGGCTTTATACAGACACCTCATCACTTCGATATATCGCCAGTCGACTTGGCAACGCTGCAAGGACTCGAGAACAGACCAGGTTTCGATTGAGTCAAAGGCTTCTCATAGTCCACAAATGCTAAGCACAGAGGCAGATTGTACTCTTCGGTCTTCTGTACAATCTGCCGTATTCGAAAACCCGGCCTGTTCCGGAGGTTGAAACTCGTCGAGTCTTCGCGCAAGACGGTTCGTGATGACCCTTAAAACAGCTTGTAGACATGGCTCAGAAACGAAATCGGGCGGTATTTTTTAATAGGGTTTTGTCTCCTTTTTTGAAAAACAGAACCACCATGCCTCTGTTCTATGCCTGTGGAGTTCTCCCAGTGTGAACAGAATTAAAGAGCTGCTGAAGGTGTTGAACTGCTGGAGCTCCTCCGGCTTTAAAAAGCTCTGTTGTGATTCGTTCTTTTCCTGAGTTGTATTTCGTCTCGGCTGATTTCGGGCAGATCTTCTGTGAAGTGGTTAAGGTTTAAGGTGGCTCTAGAAATCTCAGTATCGGGTTCGGGCCTTGAAGCATGCGGTGCGTTGAGCTAGCCGTAGAAGTCCTCAACTTCCGACAGAATCTCCGGCTTGGATGCGACGACGTTTCCCATTGACGTTGTCAGCTTTGTGAGGTGGCTTCTACACAAAGGCTGGACGAACACTTTCGACCCCTGATTCTGCTCAATTGATTCTTTAATCAAGAGCGTGTTAGAGGGTCGGAGATTCGGAGGTCGCGTCGTACCAGCTTCTTAATGGATTTGTTGCGCACCAGGTTAGTTGACAAAGCTGACAAAGGGTCTGTTCGTCTCTCTTCCATTAGCCGAAGTGTTTCTGCCGAAAGTTTGGACTTTTTGCCCGTACGCTGGCTCTCGGAAAACTTCGTTCCTTTATCCCTGAGGATTTCCACAACTTCTTCGAGTTTCTGGTCTAGGTCATCTGTGGATTCCAAGGCAGCGAATCGATTTTCCAATTTTAATTGGAATGTTTCGGACCCAACAACGGTTTGGAGTAGGTTTGGACGGAGCGTAGACTTCATCAATCTGAAACTTTCGGCTTTAAATTCGATATCCAGAGAGCCTCGTACAAGTCGGTGATCACTTCCAGTATTAAACCTAGTGATCACTGAGACGTCTCTGACTATGCGCCGTTTGTTCGGAATGATGAAGTCAATCTCGTTTTTAGTCACAGTGTCGGGGCTTTGCCATGTCCACTTCCTTTGGGGCTGTTTCTTGAAGAAAGAGTTCATCAAGAAAAGCAACTTTTTCTCGAGGAAATTGACTAGCATTTGCCCCCTGTGATTTCTACTCCCAAATCCGTGTGGTCCTATGCACGATTCGCCACAAGTTTGTACTCCCACTTTGGCGTTGAAGTCTCCCATGACTACATTGAAGTAAGCCTTGGAGGTGGTGTGTAAAGCTCTGGAGATATCTTCATACATGCTCTCCACTTCATCATCCAAGTGTGTCGAGGTCGGTGCGTAAACCTGGAGAACCTTGAGGCTGTATCTTTTGGTTAACTTAATTATGAGGTACGCTACCCTGGTCGACACACTGGAGATTTCTACAACGTTGTCACTGAGAACCTCCGGTAGGAGTATAGTTATTCTATGCTGAGAACCTTGTCAAACAGAAACACGACGCCGCCTTGGGATGGCTGATCTCCTTGTCTGTAGTACATAAGATGTCCCGATTCTAAGGTTATACCTGTGTAAAAGCTGTGCCACCCGTAACTCATTATTTTTATTAAACAGTATGATTTTCGAGACAGTTGACCTAGAAAATAAAAAGTGTTATAGAGAGTTCAACCCTTCATTTCACCCACATAGGGGTGGAATTTTGAAAAATCCTTTCTTAGTGGATGCCTACACTTTACAAAGAACACACCTTCCAAATTTCAAGTGTCTAGGATAAGCGGTTTGGGCTGTGCGTTGATATCTCAGTCAGTCAGGATTTTGGATTTTATACATATGTATATATACATCGATGCCATATCAGTTTATATACATCGATGCCTATCTATATAGATAGGCATCGATGTATATAAACTGGCCAAGTGCAAGTCGGACTCGCACTAGTAGGGTTCCGTATACACCGTACACTACAGTATTTTATAAGATCCAGCAAAAAATACCACTATCATTTTTTGCCAGCAAAAAAAAATTATTAATAAACATTTTATTTCTTATAACGTCATCTAACGTGTAACAAAGGTGTTAGGGATCGACATTTCAATATAACGCCATCTATGGGACGTTTACATAACTAAGCGTTCGTAGATGGCGTGAAATGCCGAAAAAAACACGTTTCTTGTATGGGGACCCTCTATTATTTTTAACTTCATTCTGTTTTTAGTATTTGTTGTTATAGCGGCAACAGAACTACATCATCTGTGAAAATTTCAACTGTCTAACTATCACGGTTAATGAGATACAGCCTGGTGACAGACGGACAGACAGACAGACAGACAGACAGACAGACAGACAGGCGGACAGCGGAGTCTTAGTAATAGGGTCCCGTTTTACCCTTTGGGCACGTACGTACGTAGTATTATTATCATTTCTATGCTTTGGGTACGGAACCCTAATAAGGGAGAGAAGGGCCCCGCTCTTCAATGTGGACCGTATGAATTAGGTTCGCGAACCTAATTTTACCTTAGTCACAATAATAAAAATAATAATAAAAAATAAAAATGAGTTTATCGTCAGAAAAGAAACATAAAATTAATTACTTACAAATTACAAGCGTTTTCTAATCTTACAATCGGAATATACTCAGTACTGTTCTGCGGAGATGTATATATCCGCAGAGCTGGTTTTCAGTATATTCCGTTGCTCAAACTAAGATGTTTGTCGAGCTTAGGGTTAAGTGTTAGCGGGTGAATATATAACAGCAAAAATAATAAAACTGGCCAAGTGGGAGTCAGCATCGCGTCTCTTATCGCACACTTAGGAAGGGTTCCGTACAGTACGAAACATAACAGAGTTTCAACCTCATATATTTGATTAATTGATATTACCAAGTATATTTGGTTTGGTCGCGATCTAGAAAGACGGGGCTCGTTTACTAGCGCCATCTATGTCATTTTGCCAAAACGAATTAGATAGATGGCGTTTAATAACACGTTTTTTGTATGGGGACCCCCTGTAATTTTTAACTTTATTTTGTTTTTAGTATTTGTTGTTCTAGCGGCAACAGAAATACACCATCTGTGAAAATGTCAACTGTCTAACTAACACGGTTAATGAACCATAGCCTGGTGACAGACGGACAGACAGACAGACAGACAGACGGACAGCGGAGTCTTAGTAATAGGGTCCCGTTTTACCCTTTGGGTACGGAACCCTATAAAATTATATTAACAATATCAATAGCTCTTACACAAAAAAGATGTTTTACACTAGGAATAAGAAAGTTTGTATAAGAAGGCAAAAAAAACAAGACAAAAAAAAACAATTATTAATAATATACAACTAGTTTAAACAATATAATATGATGAATCTATCATTGTCTATTCGCTACTATTATGTCTAGAGTGTGATGGGATGTATTGTGAGTATGTGTACCTAAGTGTGAAGTGTTTAGGTGTATGACTGAGTGTGTGTATGATGATGTATGATCTGTATTGGTGAAGTGTAGTGTAGGCACAATTATACCAGATCATTTGGTCTGAAAAGTAGCTTCAAATATATGTTTGTTTCGTTGAAAAAGTATTGTCTTCAGTTTCAGCTTAAATGAGTGATGACTAATTTTCTTTTTCATTGGCGGGGGAATGTTGTTCCATATTTTTGAAGCACTATATTTGAAGCTACCCCTGAATCCCATAGTTCTATGTTTCGGTAGGGAAAGAGCGAGCAAATATTGACTTCGAGTATGACGGGATGTAGTATCTTGCCTCCGAGTTAATTTCTCGAAGAGGTACTCCGGCGTTTTATTCCAAAGTACCTTTTGGCACTATTCATTATTCTTTTGGGTAATAGAAGCTAGGTGAAGTTTCCTCCTAGTTTTCATATTGAGCATGTTATTTCTTATAAGGTAGGGTGTTACATGCACCCTACGGGGAATATTGAAGCAATACCTTGCGCATGCATTTTGTACCCTTTGTATAGCGCTTTCGGTTTTAGAGTAGAGTCTGGGTCCATATTCACTGCAGTAGGTCAATGGTAATAAAACTAGAAGGTCACAAAGTAACATTCTGACTTCTTTGGAAATGTTATTTCTTATATTATAAAGAATTTTGAGTTTATAGAGTGCTGTCCTTATTTTGTCAATAACATGTTTCATATATCTTAATTCGCTATCTAACATCAGACCTAGGTTTTTAGCTTCAGAAACGATGGGTATTTCTGTTTCGTCGACGATTAATTTTGGGGCTAGTGACATAACTTTGAAAATTTGGTTTTTAGTTCCTAAGATTATTAGTTTAGATTTTAGATTTTGAGGTTTAATATTAGAGAGTTTTTCTTAGCCCATGCATAGATTTCTAGTTGTACATAAACTACTCTTTCTAAGACTTTCGAGAGCACTGGTAGGATGCTTATCGGACGTAAATCTTTTAGCTGGTTAACTGTCTGAGATTTCGGTATAGGCTTCACGAGTGCGCGATTCCATGAATCTGGGAAGAGATTATGTTCAATTGAACGATTTATGATAGACGTGATAACCAGTAATGTCTCAGGCAGAGTCAGTTTTATCATATCTGCATTGATATGGTCATGTCCCATTGCATTGGTGTGAATGCTCATTATAATTTTCCCAACGGTCTCCGGTGAGACAGGTTTAATAGAAAAAACACTATCAGTTGCCTTGTTTATTTTAAAATATTGTAACAGCTTATGATCTATAAGTCCGTCTCCCGGAACTGCTAAAAAATGTTTGTTGGTCAAGTTTGGGTCATTGAGATTATCAGGAATAGATCCTATCATTATGTAACATTTTAATATTTTTTATGTAATTCCACATTTTCTTTGGTTGATTTATATAGTGAGTAAAATAGGCTGTCTTTTCCCTTTGAGTTACTCCAATGACTAGGTTTTATTAGACTTTTGTAATATTCTTTGGAAGAAACTGTTTTTTAGCATGGGCTTTAACAAGGGCTTTGTCTCTAAGTGTCAACATGAATCGAATCATTTCGGTAATCCATGGTTTGGGCGATTCTTTTACTACTTTGCGCGTATTGGGGGCATGTTTGTCAAAGATATTTATTAGAATTTCGTTAAATTTGATAATCATATGCTGGGAATCATCTAATGTCAAAATATTACTAAGATTAATAAGCTTCAAGTCTTCATTAAATTTTTCCTCATTAATTTGTCTAATTGCAAGATTTTCTATAACTCTGGGAGTCAGCTTAGGCTTTTTAATATTGAAGTCACATAACACTAGAGCGTGATCGCTTAGGAAACTGTTATACATTATGTTTACTTTTTTACATTTATCCGCTATGTTCGTTATCACTAAGCCTATCAAACTTTCTGAATCATCAGTTTTCCTGGTAGGCTCTTTAACAATTTGATCAAGATTTTGTTGTTTGCAAATGTTATTAATTCGACAATCGAACTGGCGTGTGTGTTGCACGTACAGGGTTACATGTGCAATTGTCGCAGGTCAATTTAAATAATTAGCAACAATGCCTTCCTCTGTTCTTCAATCCCCATCAATCTCGACATTAGAAAATCGTGTTTTCATGTAGTTGTTTCTAGTTCCATTACGTTTACGTGGCATAAGAGTGAGTACCGCATCTACCTTTTTATATCGATGAGATAGGTAGGTAAGCGTTTGACCACTATACTATCTCACCTGGGGTGGAAGTCTCTACATTGATAGCAATGCGTCTTGTCATCGCAAACGTCTGCTAGAATGAGATGCAGCTAGTTAAGTCTAGTCTATGCAGAGCATGTTTGCGATGTCAGGACGCATCGCCATAGAAAAGATAATAATACTATAACAACGCTATCAATGTAATGACTTCTACCCCTGGGCCAGTAGTCTCTACATGCATAGCGATGAATTTCGAGCGATAATCGTCGATACGAAAAGAGATGCAGATAATAACTGTGTAGCTGCATCTCATTCTAGCAGACGTTTGCGATGACAAGACGCATCGCTATCAATGTAGAGACTTCCACCCCTGCTAGGCTATTCTGTAAGCTATCTCGACAGCGAAATCCGCGGTGAGATTCGAATTTCGTACTACGAAATTCAATCGTATCACGTTCGTAATACGGTTGAATTTCGTAGTACGAAATTCAAATCTCACCGCGGATTCCGCTGTCGAGATAGCTTACAGAATAGCCTAGCAGATACCTGTTCACTCGCAATTTTTCGCACAGTTGAAAAACTAATCGCTGTCATTGACGGGAATGTAAAAATGTGCGTGTATTCATACGGTATTTTACATAATATCACAGAATAATGAATAGTTGAGAATATATATGGACTTGCGTTTTTTCGCGCGATAACGCGTATTAAATACAGGGTGGACCAAAAGTTCGTTTATATTTGAATCGGTTGCCGCATCGAGCAGCGGCGGGGTGGGGCGGAGGGTTACGCATTGAAAGAGCGGCCAATGGGGATGGATTTAGTACCATGGCGTCGTTCAACGGTAGCCAACGTGCTCTCTGCGTACGCGAGTACTATCGAAACAACGACTCTGCGACCTTAGCGCAACGAAAATTTTGCGCTCATTACAACATACGGCATAAAATTGAAGCTCCATCAATTCAGTTGATTAAAAAATGGGTGCTCAAGTTTGAGGAGACAGGTTCAACAGTAAATTTACTTTATTAATTAAATTTACTTTATTATTTATTTTATTAATTAAATGCTTAACATTTCATCAAGCACGTGTCAAGCTGTCATCGAAAATTTCCACTCGCGATTGCAGCAATGCCAGAATAATGAAGGATCGCATATGGATGACGTTATTTTTAAGAAATAAATTGCCATTTTGTCTAGTTTCGAAAACAATAAACAGTTTTTACCTTTTGCTATTAGTTTTTTTTTAATCATCATTTCAAATATAAAAGACTTATGGTCCACCCTGTACAATGTGCTGGTGATTGTGCATGACTGTAGGGAAACAGCACATTTTGGAGAAACATACCATTTTGTATTCACACTTAAACCGTAGGACTTAGGATCTTTTCTGTACCCTGTACCGAAAACCTTCAGTCTCGTATACATATATATAGTGGGGAATGAGTTCGACTGTACTGCAGTGACTTGATTTTGACTAAAGTTTACGACCACGTATAAAGACAGAAGGATAAGAAACTGACGTCTTAAAAAGTTCTGAAAACCTGTCGCAGAGTAGTGCTCAGGCCCGCCGTTTCAATGCCCGTGTCGCTAGTGTAATATATCGATGGCAGAAAGCGGAAACGTCGTATCTCAAAATTTGCCTGAATGAATTTTTATTATATTGTTGTACAGAAAAAAAAAGCCGCGTCGAATAGTCTATGTCTAGTCTTTCTATGATGAAAAAATTTAATGATACACCATTGATTTGTTTCTAGGTTGTTTACTGTTCACTCAAAAATTAATTTTTCAAATTTTAAATTTTGCCATCTATATACTTCACTAGCGACACAGGCATTGAACCGGCGGGCCTGAGTACTACTCTGCGACAGATTTTCAGAACTTTTTTAGACAAGCTTTGTTAGAAAGATCGCTCTCCTTCTACCTAGAGTCCATTCTCCATGTTTACGACTTTGGCACTGGTTCAGTTATTAGCACTTAGCAGCTGGGTTTTAAATCATAAATGCAAGTTATTGTGTATGTGCTGTCCTTGGGGATTAATAGGATAGGAGCCCGCAAGCGCAAGAAAGTGAGTATAACAATGAAGTAACGATACAAACTGGTATAAGATAGGTATCATGGAACCTAGATAAAACATTCTGTGATAAAACGTCTGTATTTCTCTACAAGCATCTTTAGATTAGAATTATATCTATAATAATATTATTATTGTTTATTCTGTCTGTGCCTATCGCAGTACTATTAAGTATTCTGTGATGCCATAATAACTATCATGATGTCGATGACACGTAGGTACATAAATTACGGAATAGTCATTACCTAATAATTTATCATATTGTCGAGTTCATCTCGGTTATCATGAAGTTACTCTGGGTCCTGTTGTTCGATTGTTCTATATTAGTTAAGTACAATTACTAATAAGTATTACGATTAAGACTCTAGCGACCGTAGGGGAAGGTGGGGCAGCCTCATACAGGTTTTTTATTTCGTCGTATAGAATTTTCTCTCATATCAATATGTATATAGATTCATTAAAAACTAGTACTCTAACTATCTGACTTTGTATCAAAATCATGTAATTTGTATAAATACACATGTGAAGCATTTTATAAAAGTTTGAATAAATAATGAGAAATTTATGAATGTGCCCCACACGCGGGGCACTCTCATACAGGCTATGGGGCAGCCTCATACTGTTTTTTATTTCGTCTTATAGAATTATCTCTGGTATCAATATCTGTATAGATTCACTAAAAACTAGTAAGTACACTAACTATCTGACTTTTTATCAAAAACATGTAATTTGTGTCAATACACATGTGAGGATATTTCATAAAAGTTTTAAAAAAATGTTACAATTAATATGAATATATGACGAATAGAAATGTATGAATGTACCCCCATGCGGGGCACTCTCATACACTCCCATACTATACATAGAGAGTATGTAATGTACCCCGCTTACTGCTGTATGAACCTACCCAATCAAAAGAAAATTAAATAAAAATATTCCTATAAAAAAATCAACCATATATATCATTATTTACGTATCAATTCACAAACTTGATCCTATTATCTTTGAAATAAAATAGTACTTAATAATCTTGATAAAAGCTTTTATTAAAATAAAGATGTTTAAAGTGCGGTTATAAAATTACTTACGCGTGGCCGAATAACGTTCCGTGTCACCTCGCCGCGAGTTTCAAACTGACTGCTGTCAAACTCCGTGAGCCAACACACACATAAGTAAGTCACGCTTACACGCATAAGTCGTTCAGTTAATGCGCGCCTAACAACAGATATCTTTAGTGTATGACGGTGCCCCTTGTATGAATCAGCCCCATTTTCCCCTACCTACCTAACTGTCAAATGCAATTCGAGCTGCATGTAAGTTTCGTACCTAATACTAATTCTACTACTATCCTACTTGTTTATTGTAAGTTTGTTACTACTTACTCAATCAAAATGTAAACAAGTGAATTATTGAAAATTACAAATACCCGAGTGCGTAAAATAAAACTGGCCCAGTGCGAGTCAGACTTTTGTCCCGCACACGGAGGAACACTAAAGCTACTTCTACTCGCCTATAGATGTTGGGAAGAGTCATATTTTAAGTTGATTATCGAAAAAGTTGATTATTGAAAACACGAATAAAACAATATTTTCTGAAAATGAATCCTAGCTAGATCGATTTATCGCCCCCGAAATGCCCTGTATACTAAATTTTACTTAATCGTTGAGCCGTTTCCGAGATTCAGATTAAGATTCCGAGATTAAGGTAAACACGATAGCGCCATCTATGAAGATTCATAGATGGCGCGCTATCGTAAAAACACGTTTTTTACTCGCCTATAGATGTTGGGAAGAGTCATATTTTAAGTTGATTATCGAAAAAGTTGATTATTGAAAACACGAATAAAACAATATTTTCTGAAAATGAATCCTAGCTAGATCGATTTATCGCCCCCGAAATGCCCTGTATACTAAATTTTACTTAATCGTTGGAGCCGTTTCCGAGATTCAGATTAAGATTCCGAGATTAAGGTAAACACGATAGCGCCATCTATGAAGATTCATAGATGGCGCGCTATCGTAAAAACACGTTTTTTGTTTTAATCCCTTTCCTGTTCTTAGTATTTGTTGTTATAGCGACAACCGAAATACATCATCTGTGAAAATTTCAACCGTCTAACTATCACGGTTCATGAGAGACTCGCGACACTAATATGTTTTCTGTGTTACGACTAAGACGAATCTATTGACACCACTCACATAAAAATACGAAAAGCCGTTTAGGCTCTAGGGCGTGCGAAAGAAATATACATACATACATACATTCGAAAAACATAACCCTCCTTCTTTCGCAGTCGGGTAAAAATGGCTTAATGTGGATAAAGTTTGGCTTGTACTTGTACTATTCATTATTCTGTGACATTGGTAGCCAATGGGACAGAAAAAGACATTGACATAGATATTAATTTTAGGACCAGCGCGGAATAGCTGGTAAAATTATTATAAAACAAGTGAATTATTTTAGGAACAAAAAACCCGACTGCATGATAAAAATTAAGTGATTAAACTATCCCAAACTCCATAAAAACATATTGTTTAGCTTATCCCAATTTTACAAGTTTGCGATACAAAAGACTTCAACGCGTGACATGTTTTCCGTTCCGAATAGTCGAACCGCAATATTCATCTCGTTATTTTGAGATTACTTTTTGGCGCCAAAAATCCTATTTTTTTTAAATTTTGATGTACCCAGTGTCGCGCCCACGACTAAGACGAATCTATTGACTCCACTTACATAAAAATACGACAAGCCGTTTAGGCTCTAGGGCGTGCCAAAGAAATATACATACATACATACACTCAAAAAACATAACCCTCCTTCTTTCGCTTTCTATACTAATATTATAAAGAGAGAACATTTGTATTTTTGTATGTTTGTAATGATTTGGCTCAAAAACTACTGGACCGATTTAAAAAATTCTTTCAATAATATATAGAATGGACATTCGGAATGAAAATAGGCTATATATTATCCCGTTTAAATCAAAGGTACATTCGTGGAGACCTAATTTGCAACCTAAGTCGACTAAAAAACGGTCGAAAAAACACTTTTCTTACGAACGCTGCTCAATTGAAAATAGATGGAAGAATATTTTCTATGGAAGAGTTGTACAACTTAATAAGACCTACAAAAAAGTTCGCGACAGCATATGTCTATCTCTTAAGGTTGACTCACAGTAACCATTTTAATTTTTAATTTTTTGTTAAAAAATAATACATAACTTCCAAGGCTATTTTCAAGTATATAATATTAATCCTTATCCAAATAATTACGTTAATTAGCTTGGCCACATATTATAGATTAAAATTGTCCTTTACAGTATATAACTCAAATGAAAACTCTAGAAGACATCACGGATTACACATACACGTATCGCAAAATTAATAAAATATCTGCAGTGAAACCACAGATTAGGTCATAGTTACTACGAAAATATTATTATAAGCTTAGCGATGCTGTAGATCCCCACCGATCACAATCAATTTGAAGTCAATATAGTATAATAATATATTTTTACTGTATAAAATTCTATTGTATAATATAGTAATGATCTATATATAAACCAACCCGACTGATCTATGTATAATCTTTTCAATAAAAGCATTCCAATGACTCTAAACACGACATTTAAAATCTGATCTGTAAGTTGGTGTGGAGTTGAGTATTCTGTTGAGTACAGGAGATGTCCCAGCATCAGGTCAATGCTTCCATGTTCTTACAATATCGTTGAAGAAGAAGATTTTAGAATTGATTAGACCTATGAAAGTTGATTTCATAGCGCAATTAACTAGAAAAAAGCTCATAGTTTTATAATGATTGAACGAATTTTCATGAATCAAAACTAAAAACACTCTCGATGAAGACATCTATCGCACAAAAAAAAAATCAGTAATAATAATAAAATGAAAATCGGTTCATCTGGTTGGGTGCTAAGATGCTACAGACAGACAGACACACACGTTAAACGTATGATATACCTTCTTTGATCCCATGATTTGATTGATTTTGATTCCATGATCCCACTACCTCTGTACGAAAACCCATGATTCATGAATGCACATAAAACTTTCATTGGTACCTACCAATGAAAGTTTTATGTGCATTAGCATACATATAGCTAGGATTAGAACCAACGACCGTCGGGTCAGAATCAGGGTAACAATCCTTTACGCCAAAGGGCCGTCCAATATCACTGCGTAAGTATTATAAAACAAAGTCCATCACTGCGCCTGTCTGTCTGTTCGCAATAATCTCAATAGCTACTGAACGGATTATCATGCGGTTTTCACCAATAGCCAGAGCTCATAAACATATGAGGAAGGTTTAGGTGCATAATTCGTTAAGGTTTTGTGTAAATTGGTTGAAATATGACGATGATTGTTAAATATGTTAATATTTTATATTTGATGCAACAAACTGATGTAAATTTTGTAGGCATATATGTTCTACCCGTGCGAAGCCGGGGCGGGCTGCTAGTCGAGTAATAATTTATGATCGTACAAAACGAAACAACCGACTTCACATGCCGCGATAGTCAAAGTAATAACTAGTCATCAAAATATACAAATTTGCTTATATCCGGAGATAAATGTCAGATCTCGATAAAATTTGAATAGGATCAAACGGGAGGCATAATCTCTCAAACAAAAAACAAAAAAAAAATGTAGTCGAATTGAGAACCTCCTCCCCTTTTGTTAATTTGGTTAAGAACCGGCCAAATCGAGTTGGACTCGCCCACCGAGGCTTCCGTATCAACTTCTCAGATTAGGTTATAGGACAAACTTAAAACTTTGTAGTTCGATCCATAGAAAATGTATTGCACCAACTACAAATAATTAGTTTGTAATAGTGAATTTACCTTTTTTTGTTATTAAACTACATATTTACGGTTTCCAGATTTATATGTATATAAGTGCTTCAAGGCCTTGCTTCTTGCCAAATTTTATGATTCTAGATCAACGGGAAGTACCATAGGTTTTCCTTCCGGTTGACCTAGAATTGTAAATTTTGGGTAAAAGCAAGGTCTTACAGCAAAAGTAAAGGAAATATTCCACAAAAAAATAGTTTATAATGAAGGTAAATTTTGGAACTTACAAGTTTTGGAGAAAATCTTTATTTGCCCATATTTTATTATCATGTTGACTCAGGCAGGACCTTGATTTTTATACACCTAATAGGGACTATAAAGCTCAGAATCCTTACCTACTAATATTATAAACGCGAAACTCTGTCTGTCTCACTTTCACCCCGAAATTATTGATTCTGAACCGTTTTAATTGAAATTTGGTACACAGATAGTCTAGAGCCTGAGAAAGGACATAGGCTTACTTTTTAATGCGAAACAAGGGTTGTAAGTGGTTGAAAGGGGGGATGAAATGTTGTATGTAGGTATCGTCATTTTTAGAGCTAGAAGCTTGAAACTTATTTTGTAGGCTGTTGATTAAATAAATATGACATTCAAAGTTTGTAAAAGTTTTACCTTCAAGGGTGTAAAATAACAAAAGGGAATAGGGGATGAAAGTTTGTATGGAAATATTTAAGGTTTATGTAAATGTTTTATAAGTTTGCGACAAGAGACACAATATTAGAGCGTAACATTTACGGAGTCAATACAAAATGTGAAAGTGAAGTTAACTTGAGGAAGGGGGGGGGGGGGCACGGTACGGCGTGGTGTAGGGGGGGCATGGTATGGCACGGTGTAGGTGGGAAAATATACCTAAGTGTGCTTATCCGAACGGGCACACAGAAGACGATAAAGTATTTATACGTATGTGTCTTATTTGTAAAATAATTAGCCTAAATAATTGAAAATTTTACCCAAAGCACTATTGCACGCGGACGAAGTCGCGGGAACAGCTAGTCTGGTATTAATTTCAACTTGCTAGGTCCACCCGTTCGTGAGAAAATCGGTGGTGACACACAAACAAGACAAGAAAGTGATCTTATAAGGCTTCCTTTTTTACCTTTTGAGGTACGGAACCATAAAAACTATCAAAAAAATCCTACTATCCTACTTAATATTATAAAGTCGAAAGTTTGTGTGTATGTTTGTTACTTCTTCACGCTAAAACTACTTCAACCGGTTGAGCTGCAATTTGGTATGTAGATAGCCTAGACCTAGACGTAGTACTTATTAATTATTCTGTGCCTAGACCCTGGAATAAAACATAGGTAGGCACAGTTTTACAATCATATTGTAAAACTGTGACATAGGGTACTTTTTATTCCGGTATTCCTACGAGAACGATGTCTATGCGGGTAAAACCGCGGGGCACAGCTAATAATAAATAAAAGGTTGGAACCCATTCCAACCTTTTATTTCAATAAAAACAATAGAAAAATTTAGTTTCTTGAGCATGCGTGAAATGCAAATCTTGGTTTTACGTTTTTATCACAGAATAAGAAAATAAATCGTGAATATTTTCTATTTGGTTTGTATGGAAAAGTTGTTTGTCGCAGACGTCTTATTTCATTAACATTATGACTGGGGTGCGTTCACGACCTACACCTGAAGTGCAACCAAACACTCTAACCCCGTACACGACCTCCGAGTGTCACACTCGGTTAGTGCAACTGTGTTGTTCACGACCTCGGTTGTTTCAACTTTCACGCCAGTTGCAACTTTTTAACCAGCAAATTAGATGGTTAAAAATCGCTCTTAAGTATGTGACAGTAAATTTGGCAGGTAAAACTGTAGTTTTAGTTCGAGATTAAAGCTTAGCGTAGACTAGAGTCACGACTGTTTTAAGACAGACTTGTTTAAAGACAAGTCTACATCGTAGACAACTTGTCTACGAGACGTTTCGTTTGAAGTGTGCGCGTCTTCATATGTTTTTTACAGCAAATAGTCTGTCTTAAGACTGTCGTGACTATGGTCTGCGCTCAACCTAAATCAATGGGGAGAAATTTGTATTGTCGAGACCGAGACGTGATATGACGAGACATTAATCGTAAAAACAAACGGAAAATATTCGGAAAAAAAAAATTATTAACAGACCTCGAAATTAGAGAATGTGCAAAATGTCAAAGTCACAATTTGAGTGATAGACACCCGCGGTCATTCCGGACCTTCGACCAAATTACTGGAATATTGTGCATTCGTATTATATAATAAAAAGGACTTATGTTTTCCATAGTCATTTTGCGAGTTTGACAAAATTATAATATTTTTAATTTTTTTTACGATACTAAAATCACAAGACAAGACAGCGTAAAATTCACTTTTTCGATCTAAAATTCTAATTTTAATTAGGTACTTTGATGTTATTGTTGATTATGGCAATGTTAATATATTTATTTAAGGTTGGATGTACTGAATTTGTGTTTAAGTTGGTAATACTATTTTGTCTGTCATAAGATATTCTGTCCAAGAACGTTTTCGGTTTGATACTAAAATGTAACGCAGTTCAATAAAGCTAATGAATAACATTGAAGATAACTCTGCTTTTATTTAAATCACATCAGGTTATGGGCCCAGGCACTTAATCCTGTATGATGGTTTTGTAAAATTGCAGTAAAACGGCGATATTTATTATTCATCGGCGAGAAGGAAAAGTGAGGTTATCTTGCTACATTCTATACGGCGCAGTGCGAGCGCGGCCATTATCGTCGAGAAGGAAATAAAAAAGAAAACTTGTTCTGTGTTGTGAACAAGGTCGGAAGATGGAGAGTAATAACATTAACGTCAATGTGATAAAGTTGGAAGGTTCCAGAAATTGGAATATCTGGAAATTTTAAACAATGGTGCTGTTGAGAGGCCATGGTTGGCTAGACATTGTGACAGGAAAATTTGTGAAGCCCGAAGCTGCTGCTGAAAAACCTGCATGGGAAGCTAAAGATGCCAAGGTGCAAACATTATTGGTTACGCGTATGACAGAAGCGGCCATGTTGCACATCATCATATGCACGAGTCTGCTGAAATGTGGAGAAAACTTCAAAGTGTATATGAGCAGAAGACAGACACCAGTGTACACATTGTACAGCAAAGATTTTTCCAGTACAAATACGAGAAAGGCATCGATATGTCAGTATTCTTATCTAAAATTCAAGAAATGCAAAACCAGTTAAAGCAGATGAGCGAAGAAATCTCTGACAGATTTATTATTACAAAAGTGTTGATGTCATTGCCTGATGAATATAAGCATTTTGTGTCTGCGTGGGAATCGGCTCCTGATGATAAACAAACAATTGACAACTTGGTGGCTAGGTTATTAATTGAAGAAGAGAGGGTGAGAAGAACGAACAGTGTCAACAAACTTCATCCTCATCTGCGTTCGTCGTGAAAAATAAAAGACATGTGAAATGTTTCAAGTGTGGCAAAAGCGGCCATTATCAGAATGAGTGCAAAGATAATAAACATGACAGTGAAGAAAACAAGAATAATAATAATAACTGTTTCTATTGTGGAAAATTTGGACATTACAAGGCGCAGTGTCGGTTTAAAAAACAAAGAGCTAGTATGACTGAGAACAAAACGAAGAGTAATGCATTTGTAGTATCTAATTCGTCATATGAAATGCATGAGTCCAAGTGGTTGGTGGACTCCGGAGCCAGTGAGCATATGTGTTGAGATCGCGCATTGTTTACATCGCTATCAAGTACTTCGCAAAAACAAGTCATCGTCGGGAATGGCGCAGTACTTTGTGTCTTAGGTTGCGGACAAATGACAGTTCAAGTATCAAACGGGACCGAATGGATTGATACGATCATCGACAATGTGCTGTATGTTCCGGAATTGAAAACGAACCTGTTTTCAGTAAATCGCGCCACAGACAAAGGTTACATCATGATGACAGATGACATTTCATGCAAATTTTACAAATTTAATGAGTTTGTGCAATGGCAAAACGAATCGGAAGTTCATATTTTTTGGATTTACGTTATAAACTAGAATGCGAGATTGCGATTGCAAGTACTGCAACTGCAAAACTAGTTCAGAACGATTTAAATGAATGGCACAAAAGTCTGGCGCATCATAACTTCAACTACGTGAAAGATTTTCTGCGAAACAACAATGTTGATGTAAAACAAACTTCTAAACCTGAGTGTGAAAGTTGTTTGTTCGGTAAAATACATCGTTTGCCATTCAGCAAGAGTGAATATGTGAGTACAAGGACATGTGATTTAATCCATGCTTATACTTGCGGCCTAATGGAAGAAACGTCTGTTGGTGGGTCTACGTATTATGTTCTACTAAAGGATGACTATTCTAATTTTAGAAGTGTTTTCTTTGTCAAAACAAAGTATGAGATTAAACATTGCATTGAGAATTTCATAAATAAGGCTGAAAACATAACTGGAAACAGAGTGAAGTTGTTTAGAAGTGACAACGGTTTAGAATTTGTAAACAAAGAAGTGAAAGAAATGTTTTCAAGACGAGGAATAACACACCAAACAACTGTTCCTTATACCCCAGAACAAAATGGGAAGGCTGAAAGAGAAAGTAGAACACTGGTGGAAGCGGCTAGGACAATGTTACATGAAGAGAACTTACCAAAGAAATTGTGGGCTGAAGCGATTAATACAGCGGTATTTGTTTTGAATAGAACTGGTAAAAGTCGTGAAAATGAAAGATCTCCATTTGAAGTATGGACAAATAAAAAGTATGATATTCACCAGTTGAAAGCCTTTGGCACTGAAGTGTATGTTCATATTCCGAAAGAACGGAGGAAGAAATGGAACAAGAAAGGTGAAAAAGGGTTGATGGTTGGCTGCGAGGAAAATGTGAAAGGATATAGAATTTATTTTTCACAGAAGAATACAGTGGAGATAAAAAGGGATATTGTTTCCTTAAACCAAGATGGTAAGAAGGAGAAACTTCAAGTGAAGGAAGGTGAAGAAAATGAATCTACGGTGTCAATAGATCTGAAAGATGAGTTTGTGCAGGATAGTAATCATGAAACAAATGTGAATGAGTTAACTAATGGGTTAGATGAAACAACAGAGATGACCAAAACAAGCAGAAATCCACCCAGAGAAGAACCAAGCAAGCGCGAAAGAAAACAAACATCTTTCTATAAATGTAATTATGTACAGTCGGACGAAATTGAGGTTGAGCCAGTTACGTACAATGAAGCCATGAAAAGAAGTGATGCTAGTAGACAGAGTGAAGCTATTGCAAGGGAATTGCAGACCTTAAAAGACAATAATACATGGGAATTTTGCGGTGTACCAGGGGATGTAAAAACTGTAAGCAGTAAATGGGTATTTAAGGTTAATAATACAAATATTTTCAGACAGTATAAAGCTAGGCTAGTTGCTACGGGGTTCGGGGTTTGTTCATATAGGTATTTATTGTTCACATCATGCTGGCCCCTATGGTTCTATGGATGGAAATTTGAATACTGAAATAAGATATTTGTTGTTGAAAAATAATTGGCTGTCTAATGTATGCTGTTTTAGGCACTAGGGTCTGACCTATGTGTTTCGGTTTCTATGTTAAGTAGTTATCAGAAATGTGCGAATAATGTATTATTGAGTGTGATTAAGAGAGAATTGCGTTACGTTAAATATACCTTAGAATATAAGTTGGCTTATAGTGGTTTATAGTTTTTAGTTGCAAGGTTTTTGTAACGCTGATTAGGGTTTCGACCAAAGAGATAGAAAGTCTACTTCAGGTTATTTGTTTACTTTAATTCGGTAAATTTATTTTGTGATAATCAGTCGGCAATAATAAAGGCCAGCACTGAGTCTGTAAGACGTTTAAAACATGTGGATATCAGATACCACTTTGTTAAGGATTTAATCAAAAGTAATAAGGATTTGTATTAAGTACATAAGCACTTGTAAACAGCCAGCAGACATGTTAAGTAAAGAATTAGTTTTGAGGTATAAAAACAATGTAGTGAAGGAGATGCAATGATAGTCTAAGAGCTATTGTCGATGATGGTTGGTTAGACGATAATTTAAGATATTTTATTTTAAATTTATAACATTGAGAGGGGGGTGTTGAATATGGCAATGTTAATATATTTATTTAAGGTTGGATGTACTGAATTAGTGTTTAAGTTGGTAATACTATTTTGTCTGTCATAAGATATTCTGTCCAAGAACGTTTTCGGTTTGATACTAAAATGTAACGCAGTTCAATAAAGCTAATAAATTACATTGAAGATAACTCTGCTTTTATCAGTTATTTTGTGAGGTAACTAAATAAAGGGAATTCGTAATTTTTTTTCTAATTTCATTATGTCAACCTTACACTAATGCACATCGTATCGGGCACGCGCCGGTACATCGCACGCGCACTGAACGAAGTAATAACAACGCTAGGTCGAGCGCCTTAGATACATTTTTGCTAGTTTACATTACATTGTCTGAAATAAGCGTTGGTATCTTATTTTTGTATGGGAGTGAAATATACCTATGCGAACTTGGCACCCGAATTTCGAAAAATTGATCTTTTTTTGTTTTTTTAGGAGCATAAGGTAAGTAGTGGTAAGTAGTGACACTAACTTTGTTTGTAGTATTTCCAAAAAAAAAAAAAATTACAAAAAATTGTCAGACCCCGAAAGTGAAAAAATTTACTTTTTCCGGCTGATTCTTATTCGCAAACGTTAGTAGTGGATTGTAGTGAATTTTGTTTTGTTTGTAGTAAAACCAAAAAAAAACTAAAAATTAAAATAAAATTTTCTCCAAAATTTTTTCAAAACAATTTTTTCTCCACTAATTCAATGAGAAAGCCTAAGCCTAACCAATCACGCTTGAATTTTTTCAAGCGTGACTAGAGGACGTGCCTAAAGGTTAGTATTGGATGATGAAGTTTACAACAAACAAAAAAAAACGCTGCTACAAACGAAATCAAGTTACTACAAACGAAAATAACGCCACTACAAACGAAATGAGGTTACTACAAACGAAAATAACGCTACTACAAACGAAATCAAGTTACTACAAACGAAAATAACGCTACTACAAACGAAATCAATTTACTACAAACGAAAATAACGCGACTACAAACGAAATGAGGTTACTACAAACGAAAATAACGCTACTACAAACGAAATCAAGTTACTACAAACGAAAATAACGACTCTACAAACGAAATGAGGTTACTACAATCACTATTACTATACTATATATACAACTATACTATATATATACTATATATATATATACAACACTACTATATCTATCACTATACAATATACAACACTACTATATCTATAACTTGGTAACTATTATATAATCTGTGCCTTCGAGCGAGATGCAAAACAACCCTCCAAAGGACGTGAACCTCGGAACAATGTGTTAGTCATTGTTCCGAGACGTGAACGCAGCCCTGCAGTGTACACGCTTTCGCTGAAGCGTAGACGTGTAGTACTATATTTATCATTTATTCTGTGGTCGAGGTATCTTAGCAGTCGGCACTGATAAGACACATATTTATATCTTACTAACTGATATAATCAATACGCGGCAAACACAATATTTGGAAATAAATACAATAAGACCACACCATACATTTATTTTTATGTTCCCGCGCTCAATGTTTCTATCACGTGGAGTAGTGCATAATGACGTCAACTTTCGATTCGACCAATGGTGATCTGTTTTACAAACTTAAATTTCCCTCGCTTAAATTGCATTTTTAATTTATTATTTTAAGCAAATAAAATTGAATTAGTTAAAAAAAAGGTTTTACATATAACTCCAGGACAACAGAATCGAAAAAAAATTATTTCCAATAAATCTGAGCTTCATGCATATTCCCTATTATATCAGATAATCATTCAGTATGTCAAATAAACGCATGGGAAATGATTTTGGAAAAACTGTGATACACGTATAACTCATAATTTTCCTTTAATCATAAATAAATAATAAATGATAATTTATTGCCAAAACGATTTTACAAAGATTAAAAGTTATATAATATAAGGTTTAAATAAGCTATCCAAGTGCAAGTCGGACTCTCTATATATTTATATAAAAAATAAAAATTATTCACGTCAGATACGATACAATAAAAATATGTTTATAATTTTTATAAATTGTTAAACACAATCCAAAATTTCATCGTACCGACGGGACTTGAACCCGCAACCTCCGGAATAACATGTTCCGGTGCTTTACCAATTAAGCTATTCATGTTATTCCGGTACTTTTTGGTAGATTTAATGATCCCACTACCACTGTACGAAAACTCATGATTCATGAATGCACATAAAACTTTCATTGGTATATTCACTTATATAGCTAGGATTAGAACCAACGACCGTCGGGTCAGAATCAGGGTAACTATCCTTTACGCCAAAGGGCCGTCCAATATCACTACGTAAGTATTATAAAACAAAGTCCATCACTGCGTCTGTCTGTCTGTTCGCAATAATCTCAATAACTACTGAACGGATTATCCTGCGGTTTTCACCAATAGCCAGAGTGTTTACGAGGAAGGTTTAGGTGCATAATTCGTTAAAGTTTTGTGTAAATTGTTTGAAATATGACGATGATTGTTAAATATGTTCATTGAAGCCGGGGCGGGCTTCTAGTATATATATATATACACATATATATATATATATATCTCTAATCTGAATCTCGGAAACGGCTCCATTTACAAGAATTGCTCGTTTAAAGGTATTAGATAAATAGAGAACTTTCAACGTGCACTTTCATCCCCCCATTGCGCCACCTTACGCCACCCCCACGTTTCGATCTCTTTATCGTGCACTAATGAAATTCGATTTCGTGCGTCTCAATCAGAGTAAGACCGTAGGTATTATCAATCGGAGGAGGGAGTATGTGTATGTGTGATTTCAAAACTTACACTGTCTACGTAAAAACATTACTGAATTTTCTATGACTTTTCCAAACAAAATCGTTTTACACCCCAAGGGTAGTAAATAAAAAACACGTGTCTAATTATTTGTTTTAAGATCTGTTTGTACCGAGTTATAATACGTGAAAACAAATATTACTGAATTTTTTATAACTTTTACAAAGAAAATTCATTTTTCAAGTCCTCTAGCGGTAGTTTTGAAAAAATGAAATACACGTGTATCATTATTTGTTTTAAGGTTTATTTGTACATAGTTTTGAGTAAATCGGCCCAAGGAATAAAATTTTCCATAGAAACTTTATCACCCTATTTAAATCCTTTAGGGGATGATTTTCTAAAATAAGATTAGCCTATGTCTTAAGTTAGAATCTACTCTATCTACGTTTTAAATTTCATTAAAATTGGTTTAGTGGTTATCGAGATACGTGGTAACAAACATTCACACACACACACACACACAGACACACTTACTTTCGCATTTATAATATTAGTAGGATAGTAGGATAGGTTAGTAGGATAGGAAGTAGGATGAACTTTCAGAATGAAAATAGGCTATATATTATCCGGTTTAAATCATAGGTGGAGATTCGTCATCATATTAGTGGAGACCAAATTTGCAACCTAAGTCGATAATAAAACGGTCGAGAAAACACGTTTTTACGCGATGCTGCTTAAACGAAAATAGATATAAGAAAAGTGTCAATGGAATAGTTTATAGAACTTATTAAGACCTATAAAAAGTCCGCGATGGCATATGTCTATATCTTAATGTTGACTCACAGTAACCGTTTTTAATCTTTAATTTTAAAATAAAAAAACTGGCCAAGTGCAAGTCGGACTCGCACTCGTAGGGTTCCGTAACACAGTAGAGTATTCTATATAACTTTGATTTTTCGCAACTACAAAATTAACTTTGTTTTTCATAGTGTTTGTATGAAAAACAAAGTTATCTTTGCGGTCGCCATATCTCTAAAACTGCTGACTGTATCTCGTTCAAACCAATTTTCGTTGATAGTTTTTATTGAGATCTACGGCATATATTTTTTTTAGATTTTTCACTCCCATACTTTAAAAGTTAGAGGGGGGGACACACATTTTACCACTTTAGGCGCGCCTATCTTTCAAATGATTGACTTTGAGAAAAAATGATTTTAGGAACCTCAATATCATTAGGGTTCCGTATCCGAATGGCAAAAAACGGAACCCTTATAGATTCGTCATGTCTGTCTGTCTGGCTGTCCGTCCGTATGTCACAGCCATTTTATTCCGAAACTGTTAAGACTACAGAATTGAAACTTAGTAGGTAGATGTATTCTGTGAACCTCTTTCCGATTTTTATACAAAAATAAAAAATATAAAAGTTTAAGGGGGGGCACCTACCAAGCTACCTAACCTACCAAGTTTCAATTCTGTAGTCCTAACAGTTTCGGAATAAAATGGCTGTGACATACGGACGGACAGACAGACAGACAGACATGACGAATCTATAAGGGTTCCGTTTTTTGCCATTCGGCTACGGAACCCTAAAAAACATTACATAACTTCCAAGGCAATTTTCTACAATACAGTATTAATTCTTATCCAAATAATTACGTGAATTACCTTGGTCACCTAATATAGATTAAACTTGTGATTTACAGTATATAATATAAATGAAAACTTTAAGATAACAGATTTCAAATTATGCGCATCGAAAAATACTAAAATATTTGCAGCGAATTTTAATGATGTGGTCAAGGTTGGCGAACAGGCTAGGCCTAGAATGGAATGACTCCCGAGACCTGTGTCGCCGGAACACCGTCAAGTTATGGCGGCAGATTTTTTCCTTGATGGTGGTATACTACTTTTTGGCAGCAAGTGAGGCAGAACATCGAGTTAATGATCCTACTACCTGTGTTCAAAAACCCACGATTCATGAATGCACATAGAAACTTGAGAAAATCAATTGGTATTAGCTAGAATTATAACCAGCGACCGTCGGGTTAGAAGTCAAGGTCAAGGTAATTATTCTTTACGCCAACGGGTCGACCAATAATATGTTTCAATTTCACCCGTGGGAAGCCGGAGCGGGCTGCTAGTTAATAATAAAGAAAAGAATCTCGAAAACCGCTTGTACGTACAAAGGCACAGAATAATGAATAGTACAAGACAAAGGTACAAAGATGAAATTTGGCAGGGAGGTAGTTTATAGTTAGGCCTTGCCCGCACAGCGATATTTCACAGCGCGATTTTTATTCTAGCGATTTAAATTCCGCGACCGAAATTAGGCCGCTTCGTGTACAATTTGCATCAAATCACAGATTCGCGATTTTTTCCCGCCAGTGCGGATAATACGTCGACTAGATTCAATACTTCACAAAATTGCGAAAAAAAATCGCCCTGTGAAAAATCGCTGTGCGGACGAGGCTTTAGTAGACGTCCGCTAAAGCCTTAATCCAGTTGAGCATGCTCAGGCAAATGAGCGGCTCATTTGGCCGAGCCGCTCAAGTGGAGACGCCTGAGCACGCTCGGCCCGAGCAAATCCGAGCGTGCTCAGTGCGAGCCGGCATCTGTCGGTTTTTGTCCGTGCTCAAAACTCAAAGGCGCTCAGTATTCGCTCGGCGCTCAGTGTGGACGGTTTTTTTTTTGTGTTTGAGGCGAGCGCGTCGAATTCCCCGAGTTTTAATTACGTTACTGAGCAGCTTGAGCACAGCTTTTTCAATGTTGAGGCTCGTTCGACCAAAACATTCATTTTGTTCCTCTGAGCATGCTCGGCCAAATGAGCCGCTCATTCGCCTGAGCATGCTCAAGTGGATACAAGGCTTAAGACACGGTAATATAATAAATTTAAAATAAAACATTTGCTAAGAACAGATTTTGCGACAGGGCCGGTTTAAGAAGATCTAAGGGCTCCCGCGAGTTTGTATGAAAGTTCTTCATTCTATTGCTACAAACTTGAAATTTGGCCAGAGGTATTTAGTAAACGTTTGCTAAGAACGGAGTTTGCGACAGAGCCGGATTAAGGTCTATGGGGTCTCGCGAATTTGTATGAAAGTTCTTAATTTTTTTGTTACAAACTTGAAAATGGCACAGAGGTAGTTAGTTAACGTTCGCTAAGTACGGATTTTCCGAAAGGGCCGGAGGAGGTCTAAGGTCTCTCGCGAGTTTATATGGAAGTCCTTCATTACGATTATTTTAAATAGTTGTCGATTATAAAGGCCGAGGCCATGCGATGGCTAAGTCAATCTATATATTACTAGCTGACCCGGCAAACGTTGTTTTGCCATATAAATAATTTCGTAGTAATTTCTAGTGTAGACAAAAAATAGCTTACTTATTGTAAGTATGTATGGAGGAAAAATGATTAAATTACTAAAATGGCTATTAAAAAATAAGGGTTGATCGTAGAAGGGTGAAAATTGAGGATTGTATGTATTTTTGTATGTTGTATCATAAAAAAATAGAAATTAAAAATTTTGTCTAAAAAATAAAATAAAAAATTTAGGGGGATGAAAAATAGATGTTGGCCGATTCTCATAGATACCGGATAAGCACAAAAAATTTCATCAAAATCGGTCAAGCCGTTTCGGAGGAGTATGGCAACGAAAACTGTGACACGAGAATTTTATATATTAGATACTAAACCGTTTTTTTTGTTTTGTTTTTAAATATTAATTACAATGTGGGTTGCACATTATTAGTATTCTTGTTAAACCCTCCATTTAAACTAAATATGCTTGTCTGGAGTGGGTTCACGTCAATAGTGCAATGGGTGGGGTGGGGGACCGAACTCACGACCTCTAGGTCGCCAGACCGACACCTTATTCATTGGGCTATTGCCGCCTTATCCATTGGGCTATTGCCGACTTGATTTAACATTACCTATATCTTATAACTTTTGTGTTGTCTGCGAACTGCGTTGCGAGACTCGCAATTTTTTTCATGTAGGTAATGTTTTTGATTGGATTTTATATGTCTAGTACCAGCGGTTCGGGCTGTGCGTTAATATATAAGTCAGTCAGTCAGGACTTTGAATTTTATATTGGTACCTACCTGGTTAGATTAAAGCTGCCCATGTAACGGAACGGAATGTATACATTCTTTGATAAACTTGTCGATTTAGAGTGCGCCGTTTCTGTGAAGTAAAATTACTGTACCTAGGTAATTACACATAGGCAATTATACATTTTTTTTAAAATACTTTATAGGCTAACGTTTGACCGCTATCTCACCTGTTGGTAAGTGATGATGCGGTCGAAGATGGTTAGCACGTTAGGCCTAGAATGGGAACTGGCTCTCAAGGATAGCTGCCGGAAAACATTAGATGTTTGGTGACAGATTTTCTAACTTGAGGGTGGTAGCTGGCCAGGCGGACACTAGATAGTGTCCTACCACCATGCGGGGGTTGTTGGTTTCTTAACGATGTTTTCCTTCACCGGAGAGCCACTGTGAGAAGCGCACATACATTTTTCGATAGAAAAATCCACTGGTGCACGGCGGTTTGAACTCGTAATGTAAGTACTGTGAATAAACGTAGGAATGAAAATAAACTGGCCAAGTGCAAGTCGGACTCGCACTCGTAGGGTTCCGTAACACAGTAGAGTATTTTATAACCAAAATTTTTCGCCACCAAAAAATTAACTTTATTTTTCATTGTGTTTGTATGAAAAACAAAGTTATATTTGCAGTCGCTATATTTCAAAAACTGCTGACTGTATCTCGTTCAAACCAATTTTCGTTGAAAGTGTTTATTGAGATCTACAGCATAAGTATATATTTTTTAGATTTTTCACTCCCTTACCATAGAAGTTACAGGTATATTTACCACTTTAGAAAAGTATCTATCTTTTATATGATTGACTTTGAGAATAAAAAATAAGTTCATAAACTACAACCCGACTACTGAAAAATCACACTCTAAAAAGTATGCAACAAGAAAATATTCTCATCTGAGATCGCTATGTAGGGTCAGTTCGCTAGTTTGCGGCCTTTTAGTGGAGTTCCCTACTTCGTCAAAGGTTTTCATATAGATATAAAACTCTGAAGCGCTCTAAATTTTTGCTTGGTTGTAGTATATATAATCTAGTTTGAATTAGATATAAAAGAATCATGACTTTATTTTAAGAAATAATTTATAATTAATTAAACATTGAAAAATGGGCAAAACGTCAGTTTGCGGCCGCTTTTTTCAGTATACGACCATTCATATTGTTACGTGCGGGGTGGTATTAAAATGCCAATCCGATGAGATGAACGTTTATTTCCACTGAACACTTATTTACACTATGTTCCATAGTAGTTGTCCAAATCGTCTTGCACAATGATCAAATGTCCGTTACACACACTGAGGTCGTCGGTAATTCACAATTCGCACTTTACAGTTCACAACACTAGTTCACTGATAACACTTAACAATCACTTGGTCGCTATCCGCGCTGAGATCTTTACACTGTCGCTTCTAAAGAAAGACTGACTCAAGCCGCGGTTTCAACGTCTTATATAGGACGAGAATATTTCTAAAGAACTTTCCAGTATTGACTCGAAACAATAGACAAAAGACGTTCAAAACAAAGCAATAAAAATCACAAACAAAAGGGGCGGCTTTCCTTTGAGCATCTGATGTAAACAACTTTACCATACATGCTAATTTGATCTCTAACTACTTATGAATAAGGTTCAATCTTAACTACAAAACTAGGTACATTGACTAGGGTCGGAATTCCCGGAAGGTTACTTTTATGACGGTCGGGTCGGGTGTTTATAGCCCCTAATTAGTCTATTCTTTCCCACGGTATTTTTGTTCGAGAAGCTTGGCGAAACATCGCGACTCGACGACGCGATGTAACAATATGCTAGATCGCGGCCGTAGATAACTTAATCGCTATTTCAAGAAAATAAATGAAAATGCACTAGTTTACACTACAATCAGCTATAATATAACTAAAGGAATATATTTTCATTATAATGAGGTAATTATGTTTTTAAAACAATCAGTAACATGATTTTCAGTGATTATCTACGTTTGGCCTGCATGAGCTAGGAAGCTAGGCTAGGAGTATGCAGGACCTCGATAGTGAAGCGCTTGTGGAGGCTTCAATTGTCCAGGCGTGGCCTAACCCTCCCCACGGTCCCGTGGAGTTCGAGGAGGAGGCGGAGTGGCGGGACGCTGGCAAGTCCCAGGCCATGGCACGTCCTCCTAAGGTCAAGTGGTGGAACCAGTCGGTTGCTGACCTACGCATTAGTTCCGCCTATGCAGGTAATCCAGGCACCGGAGACTTAGACGCTGGGGCGAAGAGGTGGAGAGTCAGCTGTACGAGTCCTATAGGGGGTACGTAAAGGACCTACAGCTGGCGATCTCCTACGTCAAAACCCAAGCGAGGGAAGAACATGGCAGCTGGAGACTCTCAGCCACAAATCGTGGGTACGACCCTGCAAAGTCGTCAGGAGAAAGTTCCGCCCATGGACGATCCCCCCTCCCTACAGAGAGATATCTTCCTCAGCTTGTGGAGGACGTTTTGTCCATACGGTTTCCAAACATGGTGGAATATACGCTTAAATGTTAGCCGCCCGAGTGGTGGGGCAGAGAGAAACGAGCGAGGACGTGCCGGAGGCGTCTGGTCCAAAAATCGTACTCCGGGCCTGATGGCATACTTTTAACCACGTCTGGGTTTGCTTTAGGCGCTGGGTGAACGTTATCGCAGGCTTCTAAGTGCCTGTTTGGAGACGGGAACGTTTCCAACAATTTGCAAGACGGGCAGTCCTTCAGAGGAAGGATGTTCACCCCGCAAAATCTTCTTCCGCCTACCGCCCCATAGTGATGCTTTATGAGGCCGACAAGGTCAAGGAACTCCGAGATGTGGTTCCCTACCTGTCGGATGACCAGTACGGTTTTCGGTTTGGCAGGTCGTGTATTGACGTGATTAAATGCGTTAAGGCCAGCTCGGACGAGGCCGTAGCGGGGGCTGGAGTGCTGTTGGCGGTGTCCTTAGACATCGCTAATGTATTCAGTTCCCTGCCGTGATCGTGCATGGCGCAGGAACTGAAGTTTAATGAGGTGCCTCCCTACTTGAACCGCATAGTCGGGGCTTACCTGTGCCTGAGATGTATCTGGTGCTCAGGGCGGGATGGCCGAATTCTTATAGGGAGATGTCATACAGTGTTCCGCAGGCTCGGTCTTAGGGCCACGACTGCGTGTTGTGGGGAGACCTCCACACTGCCGATAACTAACTACTTTAAGCTTCTTGGCATCTCTTTAACACCCACACTCAACTTTGGATCCTACATTGAGTCCAAGGCCCAGTTGGCTTCAAAAAAGGGTATTGTGGCTAAGGTGAGACAGTACTTTACACCGGGACAGCTGCTCAATTTGTATCAAGCACAGGTCCGATCGTACATGGAGTACTATTCTTACCTGTGGGATGGTTCAGCCAAATATCAGCTAGGCTATTCTGTAAGCTATCTCGACAGCGGAATCCGCGGTGAGATTCGAATTTCGTACTTCGAAATTCAATCGTATCACGTTCGTAATACGGTTGAATTTCGTAGTACGAAATTCTAATCTCACCGCGGATTCCGCTGTCGAGATAGCTTACAGAATAGCCTAACAGCTGGAGGTGCTGGAAGTTATTGAGAGAAGAGCTATGAAACTCATCGATGACAACAAATTTGTAAGTAAAAGGCTCCAGAGCCAAGAGCATCGCCGCAAACTCGCAAGTTTATCGGTTTTTTATCGGATACATTTCGAAGAGTGTGCCATCCAATTGCACGAATTAATCCCACCATCCCCTTTCTTCTATCGGACAACAAGACGTACCAATATGCGCCATCGATATATAGTGGACATTCCATCTACCCGCACAAAACGTTTTGCTTCAACCTTTATGACACGCTGGTCATGGCCCGGGGAACACGTATGAGGAAGCTGCCCGTCTTGCAACATTGGCGGTGACACGATTCGTCGACCGAATTGGTTTGCTGGGTCTTCGCGTGGCACTTGGTGAGTCGCGGAGGCTATATGCTTTCAAGGTCCGAGAGGAGCCCTGCCGCGTGATACTCATCTTACCATCAGCGATGCCTGAATCGGGGTTGGGTCCTCGATCAAATATTTCGGACTCGTCCTCGACAGCCGGTGGAACTTCCACAAGCACTTTAAGCGCCTCTTCCTCCGACTGATTGGTGCGGCAGCCGCCTTAAAGCGGTTGTTGCCCAACTTCGGGGGCCTAAGACGAGTGCTCGCTGCCTCTATGTGGCAGTGGTATTGTCCATGGCCCTCAGTGGGCCCCAATTTAAAAACCATTGCCCTGCTGAGATCTCAGAGGGTGGTGGCTGTGGGGGTCATCCGTGGATATCGCAATGTCTCCTTTACTGTCACTTATTCACTCTCAAACTTTCAGTTGTATAATATAAGTAGGATATAATTATGTACTAATTACATAAGATGAACCTATCCTAACGATTCTATTAATAATGAATATCTCACCATATAAATTAATAAAAAAAATACATTTCAAATATCCCGTTACTTGTTGGGTGGACGCAAAATGACATATTGGCTGGCTGTGTTTAGATGGCGGCCACCATATTTCCATACAATTTTACACGGCCGTAATCTGACACGGAGGGTTTAGAATGCGGCCCCCTATATAGTTTTTTGACGAATTTGGGAGATATTGGCGGCCGTAAACTAAAAAAGAATAACATCAAATTGCCACCTACATGAAACAAAAGTTAATGATATAATTATATGTACGTAGAAAAATAACGCAGGAAATTAAATTACTCGCAATGCGTCAGTAACCCGGCCGGCCGGCCGTAAACTAACACAATTATGCCTAATTCACTAGGAGACCACCCAATATTTTGCACAGTTGTTTAATTAATACACAATATATATATAAAAAATCAATATAGAATTCATAAGCTCGTAGTTAAATCCACTTATCACCACAACAAATGATTGTATTACGATATTACATACCTTTGAACAAGTACGTATCCGCTATTTTTTCCGTAGTTTCGGCAACGTGCGAGCACGTGCATCGAGACCGCTGAATTGAACGAGCTTTTGTTGCTCCCGCTTTATTATTATTCTAGCGATTTCAAAAGATTGGGTACCTAGTGTTATCCAACTTCATAATAAAGTTAAGTTATATTGAACAAAATGAGATGGCATTCCTATTCTCAACCATTATCTGAACAGGCCGCCTTCAAAGGCCGCAAACTAACGAAGGGCCGCCAAACAGCGAACTGACCCTACAAACTATTCAATATGTATCGTGTATTATACAAACAACTAACTTGCTATAAATATTTTATTCAGAAATATTCATAGTGCAGAGGGTATTGTTTTGTTACGGTAGGTGACATACGACCACGGCTATCCTCTGAGCACCACTAAGAATATTTATGAAATACAATAAAATATTTATTACAAGTAAGTTGTTTATATAATACACGATACATATTGAATAGTTTGTACATAGCGATCTCAGATTAGAATATTTTCTTGTTTCATACTTTTTAGAGTGTGATTTTTCAGTAGTCGGGTTTTAGTTTTTGAACTTATTTTTTATTTAAAGCATTTTGGGGTTTTTGTATAATTGTATACATGTCAACATACTTACATACATACACAGCGATCCACAAACACATAACCCTCCCAACTGCTTCTTTGCGACGCCGTGGGGTAAAAATTAGTTTTCTTGACTTGGGCGGGATATATCTCACTAACGCTAAGCCCGACAAAAATATGATGTACTAAACCATACATTCATTTTAAAATCCCTATTCAACGATACCACACACGATGGGGTGGATTGATTTTTTTTTTTAGTTCTGGACTTCGTGTTCTCTAGAGGGCGCCACATTCAATTGGTTGTGACGTCATATAGCCTATAACCAGCAGACAAATAAGACGCGTCCAACGACACCTCATTTGTTAAATTATGATAAGTAGTTTAGAAGTTAGAGGGAACAGATGAGCATACATACAAACATACATACCCACATACCTGTCAAAAACATAACCCACCTTGTTGCTTCGCCGTAGTCGGGTAAAAAATAGTTTTAGGAACCTCAATGTCATTTTTAAACGACTTCACAAAACAGGAGGTTTTCAATTCATCGGAACCTTTTTTTTATGTATGTTCACCGATTACTCGAAGATGTCTGAACCGATTTGGAAAATTCTTTTTTGTTTCAAAGGGTACCCAGGTGGTCGTATTTAAATTTTAACGAAATTAGTCGAGCCGATTTTAATATATCAACATTTGTATTACGATACATTTACATACCTGGACGACATACTAACTAATGGCACAGACTATATAATAGTTAATACGTCTACTGGCTACTTTGACTAGCGCGACGATTGAAGTCGGTTCTTTTAGTTTTTTAAACGATCTTAAATTAATAAAGATCTATTTATAGACACCCCGCACGTATAGGTTTGTTGATTTTTTTTGTTTCAATTACTTATACATGTATGGGGAGCCCCCTTAATTTTTTTATTTTTGTAATTTGTACAAAAATCGTAAAGCGGTTCACTGAATACACCTACTTAGTTTCAACTGAGTAGCCCTAATAGTTTCGGAAAAAAAATGGCTGTGACATACGGACGGACAGACAGACAGACATGACGAATCTATAAGGGATTTGTTTTTTGCCATTCGGCTACGGAACCCTAAAAATCACGATGATGCAATACAAACTCTTGTCCTTGTGAGATTAAACCCATCTAGTTCAACAGCTTTATGATTCTAATTCTCTAATGATTTCCTAGTTTACCTAGGTAGGTACTTAACTTAGCTAATTATTTCAAGATAATTGGTTACCTACCTACTATTTATCTTAATGGTGACACAGAATAAATAATACTTAGTTAGATAGGTAGGTAGTGATAAGAGTGTATAATACTAGTAAATACTACTTACTGTATTGAATATTTACTAATAAGGATTTCATCCTTCTTGCTGTCCTTCTTTGAGTTATACAGCCACCAAAGAGTTCCTCCAAGTAGGATGACAAGCACTATAATGTCAAAAGTGCTGAACAAGGATCCAGCTGCTGCCGAAGCAGCGGCACCTGTTGCTGCATCTATAAGCACGTCCTGCGCATTATCCGACATTTTTAAGGTTATGTATCTTTGCGCAACTTATTACGTGGTAATCACTTTATTTAATGTGAATATACAAGGTCACTTCACAGTCGTTATACTATTCGCGAGGTCTATTGTCACACCCGGCGACCGAGCGCCCCCCTTACTATACGACACACACTGCACTGACACTCAATGACGTGACGGAATAGATTCTACTGGTTATACGGATAATGTAACTGAGCCGAATGAACGAGAACGTCGCGACTATCCGCATGAATTAATGTAGACACGATTGCCTTACCGAATAAAACCGAGTTCGACCGAACAAGTTGTCTACGTGTGGTATTTCAATTTACTTACGACAGCAAAACCAATACACTTCGCGAGCTAAGATAACTTTGAAGCGCCAATTTTAAAACACGGCTAGTAGGAACCACTCAAGGTTTCACTTTATGAAAGCAAAGTTGTGTGTTGGAGGAAGGAACGAACGTGCAAATACGTGAGTCTTCGCTAGTGGGTTCTGACGGACTGAATTAAACTGAACCACGAGTCACGACTGAAATGAGCAGAGCGGGCGTTTGTCTGGGTAGCACTAGCTTGTCGTGTCGCCGACCGCGTCCGTGCCTCCAGTTGTTCTGGCGCTTGCGCTATTTGCATTAATTTGTGATTTACTTAATTAATGGTGACAAGACAATCTCATCGCAATAAGATGACATAACCTAGGGGTATTATATTGTAGTGTACGGGTGTAACGTCAAGGGATATCAAAGGTTTTAGCTATGTGAAGAAACGCTTAATTATAAAAAACCGGCCAAGTGCGAGTTATACTCACGCACTGAGGCTTCCGTATAAACTTCTCAAAACTAACTTATATTTGCAGTTGATCCCTAGATGCCCTAGACACTGTTCATGCACCAACCGCAAATACATAATACGATTGTAAATTGGCAATTGGTTGGTCAAAAAAAGCAAATGATAGGTAGCTACAGCAGACTTTGATATTTTGTAGAAACAAATTTTGCTCTAGAAGCATTTTCCAAGGCGAAAACGGGGGAATACATTTGTATGGATAAGTGCAACCTGCGTTCGCTCTTAAGATTTATTTAGATTATTTCCTTTATAAGTGCTTCAAGACCTTGCTTCCTACCAAATCTCATGATTCTAGGTCAACGGGAAGTACCTTAAAGGTTTGATTCCCTTGTGAAATCGCAAAATATGCAAACATAAACGGTCATTCATATCTTTTGATCGCGTTGATTTACTAGTTTGACTTTTTCACAGCCGAAAGATACCGTAGAGTAGGACTATTAACTTTTCTCTGCCTTAGACTCGAGTACCTATTTGATTTAAGTTTCAACTTGATTTATATCTTTACGCGTTTCTGAGAAAAATTGTAACGTGTATATCTAGACCTAATCATGACGTAATAATGAAGTGTCAGTAAGAAGTTACCTAGCACAATGTTGGTTCAAGCATTTTCAGTCCGGGAATTTTGATGTCAAAGATGCAGCTTGCTCTGTTTGCCTCAAACGGAAAAAGTTGGTGCCATTTTTAGGGTTCCGTACCCAAAGACTAAAACGGGACCCTATTACTAAGACTCCGCTGTCCGTCTGTCTGTCTGTCTATCTGTCCGTCTGTCAACAGGCTGTATCTCATGAACCGTGATAATTAGACGGTTGTAATTTTCACAGATGACGTATTTCTGTTGCCGCTATAACAACAAATACTAAAAACAGAATAAAGTTAAAAATAATAGAGGGTCCCATACAAGCAACGTGTTTTTTTCGGCATTTCACGCCATCTATGAACGCTTAGTTAGGTAAACGTCCCATAGATGGCGTTATATTGAAATGTCGATCCATAACACCTTTGTTAGACGTTAGATGGCTCTATAAGAAATAAAATGTTTATTAATTATTATTTTTTGCTGGCGAAAAATGATTGTGGTATTTTTTGCTCGATCTTATAAAATACTGTAGTGTGGTACGGAACCCTACGAGTGCGAGTCCGATTTGCACTTGGCCAGTTTATTTAAATAGTGGAGCAAGATCGGCATATTAGTAGGTACGACATAGCTAGCCGAGGAGGAACTGAGGATTGTTCACAAAACAGTTTTGACCCTTTGGAAAGACTGTACAAAAAACGCGATATTTGGGTGCCACATGAATTCACTGAAAGACACCTAATGAATCGTGTCGTGTGCTCATTTGCGATTTTCAACTGAAACCGTGTAATGAAACCGAGCCATTTTTGAAAAGATTGATCACTAATGATGCAAAGTCGATCACCTACGACAAGAGCGTGTGAAAAAGATCATGGCCAAAACCGTGAAGGGTAGTCAAGCCTCACAGACTGTAGCGAAAGCAGGATTAAAACGCAATAAAGTGATGCGGTGCGTGTGATGAGAGTTGAAGCACATCATTCATTATGAGCTTTACTGACAAGCACCATCGATTCGTACTCAAGTAAGAAATTGAGAAAAAAACAGCTGGAAAACAGAAAAGGAGTGGTCTTTTATGATAACGCCAGAACCACACTCATCTTTGGCCACAAATCAAAAATTGAGAGAGCTTAGTTAGGGAATGTTATGAATGCATTCACCATGTCCATGTAGTTCTTACCTTGCACCCTCAGATTTTCACCTGTTTCGGTCTTTTTAGAATTCATTGGGTAGTGTAGTTTAACATCAAGAGAGTAGTACTGTCAATCTACAAACAATTTTTTGTCAGAACATCTTTTTCATCCGTTAGACTTCAAGGGGTCGGGGCTGTGTTATTCAGTGTTATGCTATGCATAGACAGACTAGCGAGGTGTACAGCTCACGGAGCGTTATTTTTGTACACAAGCACTTGACCATTCATCTTACCTGATTTTAAGTGGTGTTGCGATTAGTAGGTAGGTATAAGATGGAATCGTGCTTGTATTGAAATGGAAAACGGTAATAAGACGAGGCGTATCGTATCGCAACAAACTTTAGTCCAATCCACATAGCGCAACTGTCCCAACACAACCTGTCTTCCATTCAAGCAAAGATTCCAACAATCAATCGTACTAATTTGATGCTTCTATGATATTTACTGCCAGATGATAACGTAGGTATTTCACACTAGAAGCTGACAGGCATAGTATATGTGCCTGCAGTTGCATGAAAAATCTACTTACCTACAAGTAGGCAATCTGATGATACTCGCATTCTAAGCTGCGTCTGACGACGTCGATAAAGATATATTTCAACCTTAAATTATTACGTTCGTAGTTTCGGTTTACGAAAGATAACGACAATACGGAAAAAACATAGCCCTCTATTTAAATAATGTATGATCTGACGCAATAGGAGGTCAACCACTCAAGGTGACGGTCATCAGGCTAGTTGAGCGTGTTTCCCGGTGTGCTGCCATTTTAAATCTAACTTAAATACTTACCGACTTGACTTCTAAAATAAATTCTTGATCAATGGGCGGTTATCGAACTGTATTTGAACTTACTTCAAATACTACAAAAATTAAAACACATTTTTGTGCCTCGTTTACTTATAGCAGGAAGACATTACGCAAATAAGGAACCTCTACGTAGGAAATGGTGTATGCCGTTACCATACTAACAGCGACCTCATACTAACGACGAATTTAGTACATATTATATACACACATGTACTATAGATAATTATGTATAGCTAAATCTATTTTTAACACATTGCTCAAAAAGTGCATTTCCAAAGCCTGTATGTACGTACATACATTGTTCTAAAGTTAAAAATTACGCAACAACAACGGAGCGTGCGGTAAGTAGTAGTACTTACCGCACGCTCCGTTGTAGTGTAGGTTACCAAGTAACTATTATATAATCTGGGTGTAGGGCACCGTGCGTTTCCTTCACGGTTTTTTTAAATTCCACCAAAGTCAAATATTATGTTTCTTTGAAGTGTCACACACTTTATATTTTATTGTGTTTAACAATTCCACCAAAGTGTTTCACATTTCGTGGATAAAAAAGCTGAATGTTAGAACTTCCTTGAAAGCCCTTTTGCGTTTTGTCTCAATTTAATGCTAAAGAATAAATGAGACGAAATATGTACCTATCTTATTTTGTAGTTCGCCATTTTACCAATTCGCGCCATTCTCATATTAGAAACTTTATGAGTATTTATGTTTGTTTTATTACTTGAAATATATATAACTATTATAATGTGTCCAAGTAAATAAAGCAGCACCTTCAATAATGTTAATTCACGTTTAATCATTTAACAGAGCTCAAAGGTTACCTACAACCAAAATAAAAATAATAGTGTGCGTTCGCCCAGCAAAAAGTATCGCCTTTTATATGTGCAGGTCCGCTCGCCGTGCTCGTGTTATACTACTATAATTCCTTTGGTAAGATATTTATTTACATAAATCTGTCTGAATGACTACTGGAACTGTATATTACATATTTTTAATCTACTATATAAAAATAAGTCGGGTTTTCCTTCCTGACGCTATAACTCCAGAACGCACGAACCGATTTCCACGGTTTTGCATTCGTTGGAAAGGTCTCGGGCTCCGTGAGGTTTATAGCAAAGAAAATTCAGGAAATCTACTTTATAAAAATAAGTCGGGTTTTCCTTCCTGACGCTATAACTCCAGAACGCACGAACCGATTCCCACGGTTTTGCATTCGTTGGAAAGGTCTCGGGCTCCGTGAGGTTTATAGCAAAGAAAATTCAGGAAATCTACTATATAAAAATAAGTCGGGTTTTCCTTCCTGACGCTATAACTCCAGAACGCACGAACCGATTTCCACGGTTTTGCATTCGTTGGAAAGGTCTCGGGCTCCGTGAGGTTTATAGCAAAGAAAATTCAGGAAATCTACTATATTAAAATAAGTCGGGTTTTCCTTCCTGACCTATTCCTTTGAAAATTAGGTCTCCACGAATGTACCTTTGATTTAAACGGGATAATATATAGCCTATTTTCATTTCGAAAGTCCATTCTATATATTAGTGAAAGAATTTTTTAAACCGGTCCAGTAGTTTTTGAGCCAAATCATTACAAACATACAAATGTTCTCTCTTTATAATATTAGTATATATAATAATAATATAATAATGATCTATATATATAATATAATATTTTAAACCACCCCAACTGATCTATGTATAATCTTTTCATGAAAAGCATTACAATGACTCTAAACACGACATTTAAAATCTGAGCTGTAAGTTGGTGAGGATTTGAGTATTCTGTAGAGTCCAGGAGATGTCCCAGCATCAGGTCAATGCTTCCATGTTCTTACAATATCGTTGAATAAGATTTTCGAATTGATTAGACCTATGAAAGTAAAAGCTCATAGTTTTATAACGATTGAATGAATTTTCATGAATCAAAGCTAAGAACACTCTCGATGATGACATCTATAAAAAAAAACTATCAGTAATAAAATCAAAAACGGTACACCCGGTTGCGTGCTAAGATGCTACAGACAGACACACAGATACACACGTTAAACGTATAATACCCCTACTTTTTGCGTCGGGGAATGCCGTAAGGTTACGGCGGCAGATGTTCTCCTTGGTGGTAAGTTACTTTTCAACCGACTACCAAAAATAAGGAAGTTCTCAATTCGTCTGTATGTTTTTTTTTCTTTCTTTTTTTTGTGTGTGTATGTTACGCGATTACTCCGTCAATTGTGAACCGATTCGAATGACTATTTTTGTAATCGGTAGGGCACATTTCCGAGGTGGTCCCTTTGTAATTTCATTGAGATGTGATAAGTATCTTCAGAGATATGACGATAAACGTCTCAAACTTGCTACTAAAACTGACTCGCGAGGCATTGAAGTCAGTTGTTTTAGTTTTTAAACTATCTTAATTATTGGTAGATTTAATGATCCCACTACTTCTGTACGAAAACCCATGATTCATGAATGCACATAAAACTTTCATTGGTAGGTATATAGCTAGGATTAGAACCAACGACCCTCGGGTCAGAATCAGGGTAACTATCCTTTACACCAAAGGACCGTCCAATATCACTACGTAAGTATTATAAAACAATGTCCATCACTGCGTCTGTCTGTTTGTTCGCAATAATCTGAATAGCTTCTGAATGGATTATCATGCGGTTTTCACCAATAGCCAGTGTTTATGAGGAAGGTTTAGGTCTTAGGTGCATAATTCGTTAAGGTTTTGTGTAAATTGGTTGAAATATGACGATGATTGTTAAATATGTTAATATTTTATATTCGATGCAACAAACTGATGCAAATTTTGTAGGCATATATGTTCTACCCGTGCGAAGCCGGGGCGGGCTGCTAGTTTTTTTATAAATATTTAGTACATTACCATAAATGTAACATTGTCTAAGTAGTAAAGTACCTATACTACGCACGGCGTAAAGTTAGCGCCGAGCAACGAGTTCTTATATTTTTAATATTTTATATTATTCTAAAATAATATAAGAATCTCGTATGACATCAACTTTTCAAGCTATTTTGAAAAACAAACTTAACTTTTCATTTCAAGCCATAGGCTGCCTATACACGTTTAATGCACCAACTACAAATTTCCAACATTTCCAAGGCCTTGTACACCACCCAAAAGGCCCACTTCAACGTTGTCATGGGAGATCTCAACGCTAAAGTGGGAGTACAGACAAGCGGCGAATCGGTAGTAGGACCACACGGATTTGGAAGCAGGAATCATAGGAGGCAAATGCTCGTCAACTCCCTGGAAAAAGAGGGGCTTTTTTTTTGATGAATTCTTTCTTTCAGAAAAACCCACGGCGGAAGTGGACGTGGCAAAGCCCCGACACTATGACCAAAAATGAGATTGATTTCATTATGACGGACAAGAAGCGTATATTTAGAGATGTCTCAGTGATCGCTAGGTTCAACACCGGAAGTGATCACCGACTGGTCCAAGGCACTCTAGATATCGACTGCAAGCTTGAACGAATCCGCCTAATAAAATCTACGCTCCGGCCTAATATGTGGTTTGTTCTGAAACGTTCCAGTTATAACTGGAGAACCGATTCGCTGCCATGGAAACCACAATTGATGTTGACGTGGACCAGGATCTCGACCAAATGGTGGAAATCCTCAGGGAGGAGGGGACGAAATTTTGAGAGACGCGAGGTGCCGGTAAGAGGTCTAAGCTTTCAGAGGAATCTCTGCAGCTAATGCAACGGCGACGAGAAAACCCCGCAGTTACTTCGTCAGACCAACGGGCTTTGATCAAAAAAATCTCTAAGATGGTAAGACGTGACCTCCGGAGCTCCAATACACGCTCTATCAATGAAGCGATCGAGCAAAACCGGGGGTCAAAAGTTTTTGTTCAACAGCCGAGTCGAAGCCATCTGACGAAGTTGACCACATCTAACGGGAGTGTCGTCGCTTCTAAACCGGAGATTCTTAGAGAGGTTCAAGACTTCTACGGCCAACTATATACCTCGCAAGCGTCCCGTCCCCCAGTCCGAGGATCCTAGAGCCACTCTTACCCGCCATTATACCGAGGATCTGCCAGAGGTCAGCCTGGACGAAATTGTGATCGTTCTCAAACAGCTTAAAAATAGAAAAGCCCCCGGAGAGGATGGAATTACAACGGAGCTCTTAAAAGCTGGTGGAACTCCAACGCTTGTACAGCTGCAGCGTTTATTTAATTCCATCCTCTTTTCGGGGAGAACTCCAAAGGCGTGGAGCAAGAGTGTGGTCGTTATGTTCTTTAAAAAAGGAGACAAGACCCTCTTAAAGAACTATCGACCCATTTCACTCTTGAGTCACGTCTGTGTCAAGCTGTTTTCGAGAGTCATCACAAATCGTCTCGCGCGTAGACTCGACGAGTTTCAGCCCCCTGAACAGGCTGGGTTTCGAGAAGGATATGGCACCATAGACCACATACACACAGTGCGGCAGAAGGCAGAAGACCGAAGAGTATAACCAGCCCCTGTGCCTTGCGTTTGTGGACTTTGTGAAAGCTTTTGACTCTGTAGAAACCTGGTCTGTTCTGGAGTCTCTGCAACGGTGCCAAGTTAATTGGCGATACGTCCAAGTACTGAGAGGCCTGTATGACGCTGCGACTATGACTGTCCAAGTACAAAATCAGCAGACTGAACATATCCTTTTACATAGAGGAGTGAGACAAGGGGACGTTATTTCCCCCAAATTGTTCACCAACACTCTTGAGGATATGTTCAAGACGCTCGATTGGAAAGGACGGGGCAGAAATGTAAACGGCGAGCACCTCTCTCACTTGAGGTTTGCGGACGATATTGTCATCGTGGCTGAAACCGTGCAGGACTTGCAATACATGCTGACCACCCTTGCTGATTCTTCTGCACGCATCGGTCTCCGGATGAACTTGGATAAGACCAAGATCATGTTCAACGAACATGTTATTCCTTTGGGTAGAAATAACTTCGAAAAGGAAGGTCGCAGAAGAATACAGCTGGGATGGGCAGCATTTGGAAAACTTCGTCGAGTCTTTTCATCGCCCATACAGCAAAGCCTGAAGACGAAAGTCTAACGAGTGCGTCCTACCTGTTATTACCTACGGAGCCGAGACGTGAACACTGACAGTGCGACTGGTTCACCAATTCAAAGTCGCTCAGCGAGCCATGGAGAGGGCTATGCTTCGAGTCTCTCTGAAGGATCGAATTCGAAATGAAGTCATCCGTCAGAGAACCAAAGTTATCGACATAGCTCAAAGGATCAGCAAGCTGAAGTGGCAGTGGGCTGGTCACATCTGTCGTAGAACCGATAACCGTTGCGGTAGACGTGTTCTAGAGTGGATACCACGGCTCGGTAAACATAGTGTAGGGCGCCCTCCAACTAGGTGGAGCGATGATATACGCAAGTTGGCTGGCAGCGGTTGGAAACAGAGAGCTGAAGATCGAGCTCAGTGGCGTGCTGTAGATGAGGCCTATGTCCAGCAGTGGACGGAGATAGGCTGATGATGATGACTTCTTTATGGCTAGTTGGTTTCACCAATTTGACAGACATTTTGCACAAGCAATGAATAATGGTGAAATATGGCGTTATACATCTACGATTACATTGTCACATGTCATCAGATGAGTTAATAGTATATTAAAATACCACGCCCATTTCACATAAGGAATGTGAAAGTTAGTCCGTTGCTCAATCACGGAAAAACAGCTGCACGGATTTGGATGAAATTTGGCACATAGATCAACACCTAAAATAATTTTGCAAGGACTTATTAACGCGGGCGAACCCGCAGAGTAAAGCTTTTGGAGTATATTTGATTGAATAGTAATGTTCAGTGTACACTACTTACATAAGAAACCGCAGGGCGGTAATTATAGTGACTTAAGTCGAATATTTTGCAACAATGTGTGCGCTGCACGATTGTGCCCTTGAGAACAATAATTGTTAGTGGTATCCCAAACTGTATGTTAATCCTGTTCAATCATCTATCTAGGTCAATGACACCTAGTACAAGTAGTAACAAAAATAAATGCTCTTTTTGCATATTAATAATAAATTATCATATAATTTTCCAAGGTCAGCAGTAGCAGAGGACTTTTTTAGCATTATAAACACTTTGTATAAAAATACATATGATTTAATTTCGATAAACAACATAATCAGATCTTAATGAATTATTCTAAACCAATTATGTATGGAATCAGTCTTACACGTGAAGCATGAAGCCGCATCTTCAAGCTGCCACTGCACTGCTGAAATAATAACACAAATTGCGTTGACATCATAGTAAATGTAATGTTTTATAAAATAAGTTGGATGTTTTGAATCAGAGTTGTGTTTATTTTTATTTCATTCTGTTTCAATGAGATTCCCACAGTAATTTCATCATTTGATATATAAAATACTCCAAGTGCGATATGATGTGAATGTTACACCAATCTTCATATCAGCATTTTACATTAAGATTAGGAAGAAAAATAGACATTTTATGCTCTAGGATTGCTTTCTCAACCGGATATAGAATGGTCAGCCATTCGAGCCATGCGTCGCGATAAAGTTTTTGGCTTTGATTTTATCATTAACATGACATGGATTTTCCTGTGTTAATATTTACCATTTTATTGTTATGAAAATTGCCATGTAGTCTTGTCCTTTCTTATAGCTTTCATATTCATCACAACCTGAAATACACACTAATTTTAATACAAGTAACTGATTGGCTAACATAAATGAAAATGTAATAAAATACTCAGAGTTCTGTTTTTATGTAATTTCATTCTGAATCAATGAGATTCCCACAGTTATTTCATCACTTAGATGTTCAATTAGTAAATGAATCAAAACATTAGCATGAGCCACATAGTTTAAAGTTAGCATAGGCAATAATAACATTTGCATCCAAGTCATTTTGGAGACTGACTACTAAGTGGTAGCCTTCAGCCGTGGCTTTCTCCACGTTTTAGAAATAGAAATATGCCTTACTGGTTCGCCAAGTTTCCAAATGTTTGGTATATCTAGTTCACATCAATAAGACTAAAGTTCAGCAATTATGTCTTCTACTTAAACACCATTATTTTGCTCCTTCACGTGATCAAGCGAACACAGGCGAATTAATCATCGTTATATGTATCATCTAAACTAATCTTTCCAAAGCTCACGTATACTATGAGTGCCTAAATCAAATTTAGTTTGGTATACAAATAAAAATATTACAATTATTTATGTATTTACAGGAAATTTGGTTTAGGCGTTTATTAATAAATTAAAATTCGGCCGCATCTTGAAACAAGCGTGCATATTTCCAGATGCGGCCGCATCTTAATCTGTTTAAAATGTGGTGGAAATAGTAGCGGACAGTGGGACTGGAACATAACTGTGCAATGACCTAATCTCTAGATATCTGTTGTAGGTACCCACCTCTTAAAGAATGATATGTGTTTGTTTCGCCACAACGTATCAGGTTTCTTATAGATTGTCAATCCTGAAAATGTTGTATTGATTACTGAATAATTGTCAACTATTATAGATAAAAATACGCCTAATCGTTTTATCAGATAACTGTTTTAATTTAATTTCATTCTGAATCAATGAGATTCCCACAGCAATATCATCATAAAAATGTTAGTATTAATATTGTCTCTTAATCTTTAAAAGGCCGAGTTTACATGATGTAATAGTTATTTATGATACTAGTGCGGTAAGTTGGTTTTTACAAACGAGTAGATGGATATGCCCAAGACGAAGTCGAGGGTTTACCAAAGTCACGAGTTTGTAAAAACGAAATATCCGCACATGTTGTATCATACGTTTTTCAACATATTTGCGAGAAAATACTACAATTGGTAATAAAACAAAAATAAATCAAATAATCAAAGGTCGAAACACTCTTTGAATCTAATATGAAATAATTTAAGATCGTTTAAATAACTAAAAGAACAGACTTCAAACGTCGCGCTAGTCAAAGTAGCCAGTAGTTTGTCATTGAGGTATACAAATGCATCGTAATACAAATGTTAATATATTAAAAACGGCCCGACCAATTTCGTCAAAATTTAAATGGGACTACCTGGAAAGGGTACCCTTTGAAACAAAAAAAGAATTTACAAATCAGTTCAGGCATCTTTGAGTAATCGTTATACATAAATAGCGCGAATTTGCAAATGGCGCCACGTGTAGTAAACATTAGAACTATTGTACTAGATGTGTATGATGTGATCTTGATGTGTTCTCTCCATAAGAATGTTATACCGAGTTTGCCCTTACAACAAACAGCATACAATCTAATACTATAAGAATCTTTGTCCTGATATACTGACTGACTGACTGACAACGCACAGCCTAAACCGCTGGTCGTAGAGACTTGAAATTTGGAGGGTATATTTGTCTTAGTACGTAAGGGTGTACTAAGAAAGGATTTTCCAAAATTCACCCCTTAAGGGGATGAAATAGGGGTTCAAAATTTGTATGTAGAAACAAGATTAGATAGTATTTTCTATTCGAAACTTCATACAAGTGCTCCAGTAAAAAAATAAGTAAATACGTGTTTCAGGTTTTTTTTTAAATTCTACCTGTAAGTTTTAAGTAACTAAAAGAAGTTTTTAACGCGGGCGAAGCCGCGGGGCACTTCTAGTATTTATATAATTAATAAATCATACCTGCTTCATCACAGCAAGTATTCCATTCAAGTAGTCTTCAGTGACTGTAGGAAAACACTGATTCTGAAAAAAAAGAAAAATAAGGCAGAAAAATATTATTTAAAAAAAAATACATATTATACTTTCTGATCTCACCTGCCTTCTTAATTTTTATTACTTTCAACAAAACAATACAACAAAGTTTATATGGTTTATAATTTTTTAATCTTATAAAATATGGTACAGCCAATCTGCTTATATGATGCCGATCTTGTTGGCAACATCTAACGCGTCATAATCTCTGGCCAGCCTGACGTACGCCTTCTTCTTGCCGTCGGGTCTGAAAGGAAAAATTTCATATTTAGTATGTGGTATTTGTATTAAGTAGTAGTAGCACAGTTTAACAATCAGCTGGCTGATGTCGGCGGCCCGCAATTTCATTTAGTTTGCTATAGTGATACATATTTGTGAAACAAAGTTACAAGGTGTCTACCTGTAGCGGTTTATAACATACAGCCCTCTGGCAGCGGACGGACAGAAAGAGAATACTCATTAACAGGGTTCTGTTGGTACCCTTTGGATAAAGAACCTTAAAAATTGTTATGAAACCCTGGCTTAGTTAGCAGGCAGGATATAAGTATTGGGCAAGCTTTTATTAATCTAGTAATGGCCTTCAGTATGGCGGTAGGGCTGTCTAGTGCAAGGTTGGGCTATAAACTATAATCAATTCAATATTATAGTGCAAGGTAGGGCTATAAACTATAATCAATTCAATATTATTGTAAAATCGTAAATTCAAATAACTGGCCACCCATAAATTTAGTTTGTAAATAGCATGAGAAGGAAATAGTTTGCCCATCCCTGAGGTCTGGTCTAGTGTCTGTTTGGCTGGCTACAACCACCAAGTTGGAAAATTTTGTCATATGTTTGCTACAGCAGTCCTAGAGATCCAGTTTCCATTTTAAGCCTAGCATCATTTACCAATGTGCTGTAATACCTCTCTCATATACTTTGTAATTCCACTGGATACATTCCCGTCACATAAAAAAACATGACGACATATTTAATGTTTAAGTGGTAGTACAGCCCCTGGCAGACTAGCAGTCACGTCTTAATTTCTGCTTGTACAGTATTTTTGCTAAAATCGGGTAAAAACAAACATCATAGTTGTATGTTGTTTTGTTGTGGAATATTTAACTTCTAGACATTCCAGTATTTTAAAATCATACCCTGCCACCTGATTTCCACTTGTATTTTGTTAAAATGTATGTGCATGTTTATCAGTCAGTCAATATTTTGATCGCATAGACTTACAAATTAAATTTTTTGAAGCTGAAAAAGACCATAGACCAGAGTATTTGATGTAAGTTTCAACTTGATACCTCTACGCATTCCTGAGAAAAAGGGTCTTGACAGACAGACAGACAGACAACAAAGTGATCCTACAAGGGTTTCTTCATTCCTCTTGAAGTATTGAACTCTCAAAAAGTATTAAAAGATGTAAATACTATGAACATACCTGATCAAGGTGTTAACTTTAGCAACATTGATGTCGTAAAGTTTCTTGACAGCAGCCTTAATATGGTGCTTGTTGGAGCTTGTGTGGACAATGAATACCAAGGTATTGTTGTCCTCTATCTTTTTCATGGCGGCTTCAGAGGTGAGTGGGTACTTGATAATATTGTAGGCGTCCATACTGGAATAATACAATAACATAAGATAAGGGGCTAGATTACTACGGAACTAGTGGTATGGAGGAATCAGCCAAATCAGTCAAGTCAAATCAAAAAAAGTGACATTGAGTCTCACATGCCCTGTAATTTCACTGAACACCTTGCCAACCGAAAAACATTTACAAGGCGAGCTATTAAACCTACTCTAGCGCCATCTAGATGTTTTTATCTAAACTAATATTATAAAGAGAAAAGATTTGATTCTTTGTTTGTATCGATTTAACTCAAAAACTACTGGATCAATTTTAAAAATTCTTTCACTAACATTACATTCTTCACCGCGAGGCGCTGCTAGTTCATTAAACTTTTAAGATATCTATATCTAAAGTGTTGTATCTAATAAAACAGTAGACTTACCGATTCCTCTTGGGGAGAGATTTTCTGGGGTACTTGGGGTGCCTTGGTGGCTCAAAGGTCTTGGGCCTGCGGAAGTGCACAGAGTTGCGGATCTGGCGGACTCGCTTTCCATGTTCACCTTTGACTACCTAAATGCAAAACAACACACATCTTTATATATAATAAAACTGGCCAAGTGCGAATCAGCACCGCGTATCTTATCGCACACTTAGGGAGGGTTCCGTACAATATGAAACATAACAGTTTCAACCTCATATATTTGATTAATTGATATTACCAAGAATATTTGGTTTGGTCGAGATCTAGAAAGACAGGGCTCGTTTACTAGCGCCATCTATGTCATTTTGCCGAAACTAATTAGATAGATGGCGTTTAAAAACACGTTTTTTGTATGGGGTATCCTTTAATTTTTAACTTTAGTTTGTTTTCAGTATTTTTTGTTCTAGCGGCAACAGAAATACATCATCTGTGAAAATTTCAACTGTCTAACTATCACGGTTGATGAGCTATAGCCTGGTGACCTAAACTAACCCTAAAAATTAATCCCAATTGCCCTTGGTCACGGCATCACGCGTGAACGGCTGGACCGATTTCGCTAATTCTTTTTTAGTTGTGTTTTTTATCGTCAGGAATGGTTCATATAAAAAAAAATTTAAGTAATGAAAGTCGTTTTTAACGCAGGCGAAGCTGCGGGGCACAGCTATTTAAATAAAAACCAGCCAAGTCGAGTTGAACTCGCCCACCAAGGCCTCGATACAAACTTCTCAGACTAGGTTAAAGGACAACTTAACTTTGTAGCTCCAACCATAGAAAATGTATTACACCAACTACAAATAATAAGTTTGTGTACTAGTAAATATATATATTTTTTTTGTTATTAAACTACATATTTACAGTATTCAGATTTATTCCTATGTAAGTGCTTCAAGACCTTGCTTCTTGCCAAATTTCATGATTCTAGGTCAATGGCAAGTACCCAATAGGTTTTGATTCCCTTGTGATATTGCAAAATATGCAAAAATATGCAGCATAAACGGTCATATCGGTCTTATCATATCTTTTGATTGTGTTGAGTTACAAGTTTGATTTTTTTACAGCCGAAATATACCATTGACGCAAGTATTTAGTATAAGTTATAGCTTGATACCTCTACGCATTCCGGAGATAAAGGGTCTTGGCAGACGAACAGACAGACAGACAACAAAGTGATCCTATAAGGGTTCCTTTTTCCCTTTTAAGGTACAGAACCCTAAATAAAAATACATACAAAATGATAACCTGCTTTTTTGGAAATCAGTTTTTAAAATCAGATTGAGCATATATAATATAACATATTTAGAAATGGATCATGAAATTTTTTAATAGTAATTGTTATTATCAGCTCATTTCTATCCACAGCTGAACATACAATTTCTTTGTATCACAAAATCTGTCAAGTCCTACTGAACAATTCAGCTAAATAATTTATTAAATTTCAGATAAATTGTCAAGCATTTCAGACTATGCTATAATATTTTAGCTTACAGCAGTGTTTCCCAATAAGTGGTACACGTACCCCTAGGGATACGTTAAGTAATATGAAGGGGTACGTGTGGCAATCTCTAGACGAGACTTGTGTGCTGGCCTGCAGAACGCTGGCGTACATTTTGCGGTTTGTGGGGTATGTGAGATGAAGTTGTTTATTGAAAGGGTGCGCAAGCAAAACTAATTGGGAACCACTGGCTTATAGCATATAGCACAACAATATCGGCTCATACCATCCATTTATTTAGAACATGTTCCCGCTTAGGTTTACTATATTGCATAGTCTGAAATGCATTTACCTTCTGGTTACATAGCAGTCAAATACTTGCCTAATGATATCAAATATATTCAGGGTGTTTGGAGGATGCACTGACAAATTTTTTAGAGGGTTGGGGGTGTCAAGCGCTAGTTTACTCTGGTAGATCGAAGTCCCTAAGTGTCACGGTGTTTTTAATGTTTTTTTTTATAATCACCCAAAATGCCTTTAAATCGTGCTCACTTTTTTGTTTGTGGTTGTAATATGATGAATACACTTGTGCTGTATTCTGCAGTGTGTCCGTATTTTAAATAAAACATTACTTACTTAACACATTTCTCTTTTAAAAAATCATTCAGAGCTTTCAGTCTTTAATCTGTTTGACTGTTTTAAAATGTGACTGTGCTCATAACTCCTCTAACCTCCCAAAAAATTTTGTCGGTCCATCCACCAAACACTGTATATTTATATTATTACTAGTATTCACCTTCTTTTGAGCTTTGAGAGCCTTGGCAACTGGCTTCGCAACCTGTTTCTTCTGTCCCTTGATGCCAGTCTTTTTGGGCTTGGGCGCGATCTTAAGCTTCGCAGCCACGGGTTTAGGCTTAGGCTTGCCTGCGGCAGCTTTCTTTACTGAAGGCTTAGCACTGGACTTCGTCTTCAGAGCGGCAGCTTTAGCGGAGCCAGGCTTAGCACTCGGGGCGGACGCCGGTTTCTTCTCAGCGGGCTTAGCTGCAGGAGCTGAAGCGGGTTTGGCCGCTGCTGGCTTCGCCGCTGCCTTGGGAGCAGGCGCCGGTGTTTTGGCACTGGCTGCTGGCTTGGCAACACTAGGAGCTGATGCAGCTTTAGGCGCCGGCGCTGGAGTCTTGGCTGAAGCCTTCTTCTCAGCAGGCTTGGCACCGCTCGAAGCTTAGAGACATAATTTATATATTAATTTATATTCAAAACATAACCTCAAACCTTAAGTCGAAGTTCAACAAAGACATGTCAACTATGTATTTTAGCTTGAAAATATTTAATTATGAAAACTTTTTTGCTACGTACATATCCTGTTTAAGAGTATTATTCATAACATTTCACTTTTTCCACGCATTGCATTCACAACATGAGTTACCGCGTGGCCTATGCCTATACATGCCACTGCTACAATCACTCTTCCGACAAAGTCATTTCACTATTTTCAACTGTTAGTTAATTTAGCGTGAGAGCTTAAACTTTTTAATAACATTTTACACCAATCCATCGTTACATTGCGTTTTAATTCAAATACATACCAGATTTTTCGGGTTGCTTCTTAGGAGGCATCGTGACAAAAAAGATGGAGGATAAAAGGAATACAGAGAAACTAAAATATTTTTTGACAGCTGTCAATTTTAATGAAATCCCATCAAAGACGTTGTAGTACAATGTTAAACTCGACTGCTAACTGAACCGCAAAACCGGCCCACATGAGACCGACCTTCAATTCAACTGAGTATGTCCTCCCTTTCTGTTGTATGGGCCACATATATAAGTACTATAAGGGAGTTTGAGAGGATAGGGGGAGGGTATGTGGAAGTGCGAGGTAGGGGGAGGGGGTGGGGCGAGGAGGGGAGCTGAGAGTAAGGGTAAGTAAGTGAGGGGAAAGCGAGGTGGAAGTGAGGGGATGAGGGGGGGAGGGTATGTGAGGGGAGGAGGGAAGGGGATTAGCGAAGCGTGGTACGGCGCGGTGTAGTTGGGATACGTATGTGTCTTATTTGTTAATGCTACCCAAAGACACTGTTCAACGCGGACGAAGTCGCGGGCACAGCTAGTATTAAATATGTCTTATAATTATAAATAGTATGTATATTTCATAAATTATTTAATATTTTCACTATAATAATTAAATACCTAAGTAAGTACTAACACAAAAAAAAAACATAATATTTCAAAAAATTGTTGACCTGCTGGCCTACCATGACCTCTTATTGCGATTCAATTGCGAACCAAACTGAACTGCTTTGTTTTTTCGTACCATGACCTCGTTTAAATCCAATTAAAAGGGCCAGCTAAATAATCGCCAAAACAAAACCTAATCTGAGTTGCAAAGTTGATTTCATTCATTCAGTTCGTACCATCACCATATAATAGCGATTCTGTTTCGACTCTTATGTGTCAAATCTAACGATTCTGATAAAGTTGTTATATTTCCTGCGAATATTAAAACGTTTTAGCAATTAAGTGGTAATTTTGGGATTTTAATAAGTCTCTCCGCCTATTTAAAACCATACCAACCCATAGGTGCTCGAGTTGTGTGATGGTAATTATTACGCACTAGAGTCTAGACTTCTTGGACGAGTTTAGGTACCAAGGTTTTCATATAAGAATATTACGCTGCGCGACGACCAATATCAGAAATAATATTCAGGCTTAGTATCCATTTACGAATGCTACAAAGTAAAAACTTGTACATACCTCATTTTTAGGGTTCCGTAGCCGAATGGCAAAAAACGGAACCCTTATAGATTCGTCATATCTGTCTGTCTGTCTGTAATTCTGTATGTTTGTCCGTCCGTATGTCACAGCCACTTTAACTTAAAACTAAAACTTGGTAGGTAGGTGTATTCTGTGAACTGCTTTACAATTTTTATACAAATATATATATATATATATATATATATATATATATACATATATATATATATATATATATATATATATATATATATATTAAGAACTGAAATTTAAAAAAAATCATCAAAACCTATACGAGCGTGGTGTCTATATATAGGTCTTTAAAAATTACATTGAGGTTCCTAATATCATTTTTTCTCAAAGTCAGTCATTTAGTAAAATGCCCCCCCCCCCCCCCCCCCAACTTTTCAAGTAAGGGAGTAAAAAATCTAAAAAATATATATGCTGTAGATATACATAAAAACTTTTAACGAAACTTGGTTTGAATGAGATACAGTCAGCAGGTTTTAAGATATAGCGACCGCAAATATAACTTTGTTTTTCATACAAACACTATGAAAAATAAAATTAATTTTTTGGTGGTGAAAAATTATAGTTATAAATTACTCTACTGCGTTACGGAACCCTACTAGTGCGAATGCGACTTGCACTTGGCCAGTAAATTAGATCTCGTAATAACACTAATTAACTACTTCTCAAATCACCTTCAAAACAACCGCGCTTGCGTCTGTACTCTATTGTTAGGGTGATTTGATATAACATAAACATTTCCCGCAACGGAAATGTTTACATTAATATCAAATCGCCATGACAGAGAACGCGTTCAGAACCAACAAACAATACCATTCAAGATCTTTTATGTGGAGATTTTGTGAATATGATGTTAAACAAAACCTAATGTGGATCGCTGCCACAGAATGAATGAACGAAAGTTCGATACTGAAGTGCAAAATACATCACTAGTGTCGAGTCAACTACAAGGCTGCGTTCTAAGACCTAATCATCATCTTCTAACGGAAAGATACGGTAAAATGAAATGTTTCAGTTTATGAAAAAATATAGGTTTTTGTTCATTATAATGAATTAGTATGCTTTTATGTTATTTAAATATCGTAAAAAGAATCAACCTACATGAATTTGAGGACACCATAATCACAAAATCTCCACATAAAAAGATTTTGTATGGTATTATTTGTTGGTTTTGAACGCGTTCTCTGTCATGGCGATTTGATATTAATGTAAACATTTCCGTTGCGGGTAATGTTTACGTTATATCAAATCGCCCTAACAATAGAGTACAGACGCAAGCGCGGTTGTTTTGAAGGTGATTTGAGAAGTAGTTAAGTGTTATGAGGAGATAATTAACTGGCCAAGTACAAGTCGCATTCGCACTAGTAGGGTTCCGTAACACAGTAGAGTAATTTATAACTATAATTTTTCACCACCAAAAAATTAATTTTATTTTTTAAAGTGTTTGTATGAAAATCTAAGATAAATTTGCGGTCGCTATATCTTAAAAACTGCTGACTGTATCTCGTTCAAACCAAGTTTCGTTAAAAGTTTTTATTTATATCTACAGCATATTTATTTTTTTAGGGATGTAAGGGAGCACAAATACGACCTCGGTGCTCCCAGCCAACCTCACCTGCCCGTGGTGCATCCTGCTGACCAACAGACGGGGCTCTGGCGACCGACAAATGGCGGTATAACCATTTCATATCTATGGCGTAGCTAAATTCTACAGGCCGGTGACGGGCAGCAGCGTCACCGGTGCGAGAAGCTACGTCCTGCGATCGCCAACACGCCTGCCCAGCGTGGCGATTAGGGCATATCCCTCCCAAGGGATGCAAAAAACTATGGAAACATTATGGAAGGACACCTAAAGCCAAGGCCCCCAGTTCCCGGCCGCCCTGCTATTCCTGACCACGGCGGCGGTCATGGTAACGGCAGGGCAGGGGGTGCTAAGAATCCCCGGGCTACGGTAGGCCGCCAGAAAAAACTGACCCTCGCAACCTATAATGGACGCACGATTCGGCTGGACGATCATCTGGCGCAGCTGGAGGAGGAGCTGAAACACTTAAGATGGCACATACTGGGGCTATGTGAAGTCCGAAGACAGGGAGAGGACACCATAACCTTAGAATCGGGCCATCTTATGTACTACAGAGAAGGAGATCAGCCATGCCAAGGCGGCGTCGGGTTTCTGGTCAACAAGGCTCTCAGTGACAACGTTGTAGAAATCTCCAGTGTGTCGACCAGGGTAGCGTACCTCATAATTAAGTTAACCAAGAGGTACAGCCTCAAGGTTATCCAGGTCTACGCACCGACCTCGACACACTTGGATGATGAGGTGGAGAGCATGTATGAAGATATCTCCAGAGCTTTACACACCACCTCCAAGGCTCACTACAACGTTGTCATGGGAGATTTTAACGCCAAAGTGGGAGTACAAACTTGCGGCGAATCGTCTATAGGACCACACGGATTTGGGAGTAGGAATCACAGGGGACAAATGCTCGTCAATTTCCTCGAGAGAGAGGGGCTTTTCTTGATGAACTCGTTCTTCAAGAAACAGCCCCAAAGGAAATGGACGTGGCAAAGCCCCGACTTTGTGACTAAAAACGAGATTGACTTCATCATTACGGACAAACGGCGCATATTCAGAGACGTCTCAGTGATCACTAGGTTTAATACTGGAAGTGATCACCGACTGGTACGAGGCACTCTGGATATCGACTTTAAAGCCGAGAGATTCCGATTGATGAAGTCTACGCTCCGTCCGAACCTACTCCAAACCGTTGTTGGGTCCGAAACATTCCAATTAAAATTGGAAAATCGATTCGCTGCCTTGGAAACCACAGATGACGTAGACCAGAAACTCGAAGAAGTGGTGGAAATCCTCAGGGATGAAGGGACGAAGTTTTGCGAGAGCAAGCGTACGGGCAAAAAGTCCAAACTCTCGGCAGAAACACTTCGGCTAATGGAAGAGAGACGAACAGACCCTTTGTCAGCTTTGTCAACTAACCTGGTGCGCAACAAATCCATAAAGAAGCTGGTACGACGCGACCTCCGATCCTCTAACACGCTCTTGATTAAAGAATCAATTGAGCAGAATCGGGGGTCGAAAGTGTTCGTCCAGCCTCTGGGTAGAAGCCACCTCACAAAGCTGACAACGTCAACGGGGAACGTCGTCGCATCCAAGCCGGAGATTCTGTCGGAAGTTGAAGACTTCTACGGCAAGCTCTACGCATCGCATGCTTCAAGGCCCGAACCCGATACTGAGGATTCTAGAGCCACCTTAACCCGCCACTTCACAGAAGATCTGCCCGAAATTAGCCGAGACGAAATCGTGATGGCCCTTAAACAACTCAAAAATGGAAAAGCCCCAGGAGAAGACGGAATCACAACGGAGCTTTTAAAAGCCGGAGGAGCTCCAGCATTTCAACAGCTTCAGCAGCTATTTAATTCCGTTCTTTTTACTGGGAGAACTCCACAGGCACGGAACAGAAGCATGGTGGTTTTGTTTTTCAAAAAAGGAGACAAAACCCTATTGAAAAACTATCGCCCGATTTCGCTTCTGTTAGGCTATTCTGTAAGCTATTTCGACAGCGGAATCCGCGGTGATATTCGAATTTCGTACTACGAAATTAAATCGTATCACGTTCGTAATACGGTTGAATTTCGTTATACGAAAATCAAAACTCACCGCTGATTCCGCTGTCGAGATAGCTTACAGAATAGCCTAGCTGAGCCATGTCTACAAGCTGTTTTCAAGGGTCATCACAAACCGTCTTGCGCGAAGACTCGGCGAGTTTCAACCTCCAGAACAGGCCGGGTTTCGAAGCGGTTACGGCACCATAGACCACATCCACACGGTGCGGCAGATTGTACAGAAGACCGAAGAGTACAATCGGCCCCTGTGCTTAGCATTTGTGGACTATGAGAAGGCCTTTGACTCAATCGAAACCTGGTCTGTTCTCGAGTCCTTGCAGCGTTGCCAAGTCGACTGGCGATATATCGAAGTGATGAGATGTCTATATAATGCCGCAACGATGACTGTACAAGTACAGAACCAGCGAACTAAACATGTCCACCTGCGTCGAGGAGTGAGACAGGGGGACGTCATATCCCCGAAACTGTTCACTAACGCCTTGGCGGATATGTTTAAGACGCTGGACTGGAAAGATCGTGGCATTAACATCAACGGCAGGTACATCTCTCACTTACGATTTGCAGATGACATCGTCATTATGGCAGAGACGCTGCAGGACCTACAAAGGATGTTGAATGGCCTAGCTGATTCTTCTCGTAGCATCGGTCTCCGGATGAATTTGGACAAAACCAAAGTCATGTACAACGAGCACGTTGTTCCGGAACCGATTGCCGTAGATGGAATCCCACTCGAAGTTGTCACTAAGTATGTTTACCTAGGGCAAACGCTCCAACTAGGCAAACATAACTTCGAGAAGGAAATCCAGAGAAGAATTCAGCTGGGCTGGGCAGCATTCGGAAAACTCCGTCGAGTCTTCTCGTCGCCTATACCACAGTGTCTAAAGACAAAGGTCTTTAACCAGTGCGTCCTACCTGTCATGACATACGGAGCCGAGACGTGGACACTCACAGTCCGACTGGTCCACCAGTTTAAAGTCGCTCAGCGAGCTATGGAGAGAGCTATGCTCGGTATTTCTCTGCGGGATCGAATCCGGAACGAAGTAATTCGCCAGAGAACTAAAGTTATCGACATAGCACAACGGATTAGCAAGCTGAAGTGGCAGTGGGCTGGTCATATCTGCCGCAGGACTGATAACCGTTGGGGCAGACTTGTCCTAGAGTGGAGACCGCGAATCGGCAAACGTAGCGTAGGACGTCCTGTGACCAGGTGGAGCGACGACGTACGCAAAGCGGTGGGCAGTGACTGGAAGAGAAGAGCCGAAGATCGGGCTCAGTGGCGCATCTTGGGAGAGGCCTATGTCCAGCAGTGGACTGATACAGGCTGATGATGATGATGATGATGATATTTATTTTTTTAGATTTTTCACTCCCGTACTTGAAAAGTTGGGAGGGTAGGGGGGGGGGGGGGGTAGTATCATTTTACTATATGACTGACTTTGAGAAAAAATGGTATTAGGAACCTCCATGACATTTTTAAAGACCTATCTATGGATACCACACTCGTATACGGTTTGATGAATATTTTTTTAGTTTCAGTTCTTAATATATATATTATTATTATTGTATAAACATTTAAAAGCGGTTCACAAAATACACTTACTTACCAAGTTTTAACTGTGTAGTCCTAACAGTTTCTGAATAAAGTGGCTGTGACATACGGACGGACAGACGTACAGAATTACAGACAGATAGACAGATATGACGAATCTATAAGGGTTCCGTTTTTTTGCCATTCGGCTACGGATCCCTAAAAATGAGGTATGTATGTACAAGTTTTTACTTTGTAGCATTCGTAAATGGATACTAAGCCTGAATATTATTTCTGATATTGATTGTCACGCAGCGTAATATTCTTATATGAAAACCTTGGTACCTAAACTCGTCCAAGAAGTCTAGACTCTAGTGCATAATAATCACACAACTCGAGCACCTATGGGTTGGTGTGGTTTTAAATAGGAGGAGAGACCTATTAAAATCCCAAAATTACCACTTAAATGCTAAAACGTTTTAATAGTCGCAGGAAATATAACAACTTTATCAGAATCGTTAGATTTGACACATAAGAGTCGAAACAGAATCGCTATTATATGGTGATGGTACGAACTGAATGAATGAAATCAACTTTGCGACTCAGATTAGGTTTTGTTTTGGCGATTATTTAGTTGGACCATTTAATTGGATTAAGACGAGGTCATGGTACGAAAAAACAAAGCAGTTCAGTTTAGGTTCGCAATTGAATCGCAATAAGAGGTCATGGTAGGCCAGCTGAATGAATGAAATCAACTTTGCGACTCAGATTAGGTTTTGTTTTGGCGGTTATTTAGTTGGCCCTCTTAATTGGATTTAAACGAGGTCATGGTACGAAAAAACAAAGCAGTTCAGTTTAGGTTCGCAATTGAATCGCAATAAGAGGTCATGGTAGGCAAGCTGTACGTTGAAAATCTGAACTTATTTTATTAGGCGTGTCCACACAGAGCGAGCAGCCTCGCGAGGCATTTACCGCGCGAAGCAGCCCGGTTAGTGTAGACGTGCCTCGGCCGAGGCAAGCGCGCGCGCTGCCGCGGCCGAGCGACCGAGCGCCCGAGCCATCGAGTGTCGGCTTTTGGTTTTGCTCAAAGGCGCCTCAGTCGTTTGCCGCGCGTACTCTGGACGCTCGCGTATTTTGTTTCGTGCCTCGCCAAAATGGCTCGGGCTTGCCGCGCGAGGCAGCCTCGCGATGATTCCGCGGCTGCCGCGCTCGTTCGTGGGTTGTTTCCTCGCACGGCAAATGCCTCCCGAGGCTGCTCGCTCTGTGTAGACGGGCCTAATTTATTATGATTTTAACTATTCTATACTATTAACTATAGCACATACACATACAGCAACTATAGCATATACATACATATAGATCCGCAGCGACTTACTCGAACTTACTTATTTAGTAACTCGATACAGAGGCAATAAAGAATTATGGACGCCCAAGATACAGGCCTAGCCTAGTTTGGGGTCCACGGAACCAATTATATACACCTCAGAGTAACAATTACTAAAGTATAGAGCGCGCCTATGAGCTCGCCACCTTGCTGCAAGTTGTAAGCAGATATGCTATAGCTACGTACATTGATATATAGGTCTGGCGTAGGGATGCCTGCAAACGCCCGCGCGCTTATCGATGAAGAGGGTGACACGTGACGACGAAAAATGAACATGTTGTATACATCGAGAGGAATGTGATATATATATTCTGTAATAATTATTATTTTGGCGAAATAGTAAAAATATTAATCTCAAGATACGCTGTTTTTATCCACGTTTACTCAGTCATTATATTACCAATGCACGAAATAGATAGTATTATATATGTACGTAAGAGTACCGAAGAGAATTCAAAGGAATAATATTGTGATGTTACAATAATACTGAAATCAATACCAAATTAAATCATACTAAATGTATCCTCAGAAAGAAATGCCTAATTACATACTATCCCGTTTTTCACTATATTTACAAATATACATAACATACCTAACATAAAGCTAACCACACAAAAATTCAATATAAACATTTTAGATTAGAATATTCCCTAATATGATTTCACTTGAACGTAAAAAATGCCTCGACATAATATCGACAGTCGTACATACCAACTTCAAGCGCCACTATTGAAGCGGCGGGCGGTGTAGTGGGACGCGACACGCAACCACACGCCTCATGTGTACTTCACCCCCGATATAACATAATGTTAAATCCGTCTAAAAGTTTGAAAAACTGACTATCTTGTGAAACGTAATGTTACATTTTAGTTTCTTGTGTTGTCTTGTGAAGTTTTAGCAAATTTGAACCGCGCTTTTTATAATTTTTCCGGAAAAAAACTAAATAAATTGTGACTGAACGCACTCCGCTCGAACTCAGAATATGGACTGTTCGGGGTTGCCGGTGGACAGCGGCGATGTCCTGACCCGTGCTTACTGTTCGCGCTCGTGTAGGCGCGCTCTATACTTTAGTTATTATTACTCTGAGATATACACGCTATTTCAGTCACTATTATCTGTGCTATAATTTTATTGATGATACCTACTCTGCAAAATTTTATATGATGATTTTGATGTTTAATAATGTATCCTGTAGAGAACATTGTATCATAATTTTGTTTCAAACTTTCGTGTAATCAGGCCTGTCGCACTCCGCGCTGTAGCTATACAACTACAAGTACCTCCCGCGCACCCGCTAGGGTGCAAGACTTGCACCCTAGCGGGTGCGCGGTTGCAAGTTCAGTCAGTTAAGTGTCACGCGCGCTCTCGATCGGCCGCGCGCCTTACTTGTACCTACCACAATATTATATTGCTTGCTTAAGATATTAACATATAGTAACTGTAAAGAGTAACTATGTAAAAAGCAAAGAATGTCACACATAAAATGGTAGGTAGGTATAAATCAGCTGAGTTTCATGTTTCAAGAGAAGTTACGTTATGATCTTTAGGGAATTTCTATCAACATTACATCTTGCAAAATATTAATTGTAACCTACTTGAAATTGGTAGGTTATTTTATTATTTACTGTAGGTATGTTACGTAGATCCTATAGGTACCTACCTAAAAAAGACAAATCTGACTGACTGATTGACTGACATATCAGTGCCCAGCTGAAACTAACAAAGTTATACCTACATACCTGCCAACTTATTTGAATTGACTTGGCCTTTTCTTTGACTAACGAACCTTACAATACGATTTTGTCGAGACAAACGAGTTGTATAGTCCGAAAGTTGTATAGCTGATGCAAGATTTGTACTCAGATAAATAAGTACGGTTACCAATGTTTACTTGGGGTTTTATTTTATTATTTTTTAACAGTATATAGATTAGTTCTAAGATAAATAAATACCAACTAACGTTTACTTCAATTTTCCTTTTTTTTCTTTCTTAATGATTTTGTCGTGTCATACGATAGTTAGATTTTTATAAACCGAGAGTTAATGTCATTAAGTACTTACAGATAGATTCACTGAGATCTGATAAGTATCTCCTGAGATATGACGATAAACGTCTCAAATTTGCTACTGAAATTGACTCGCGGGGCATGGACGTCGGTGTTTTAGTTTTTAATCTACCTACTTCACAAAAACGGAGGAGGTTCTCAATTCGACGGTTTTTAAAATGTTTGTGACCTCAGAACTCTTTCAGATTTTAACCGATTTCAAATTGAAAATTCTCTTTTAGGGTTCCGTAGTCCTGATAAGGAACCCTTATATTTCTGTCTGTCTGTCTGTCTGTCTGTGTATCTGTCTGTCTGTCCAAGGTTTTGCTAAGAGACCGTTAGTACTAGAAAGCTGAAATTGTGTAGGTATGTGTATATCAATAACGCCGACAAAATGGTGAAAGAAAATATTGGAAAACATTTTTTTTAGGGTAGCTCCACTACATGTGAAGTAGGGATGATTTTTTTTTCGACATCTACCGCATTGTGTGGGGTATCGTTGAATAGGTCAAAAAGTCAAAAGTCAAAGCATTTATTCAGTATATGGGCAAATTGAAAATTTGCACTTATACACGTCAAATTACATTAAACAGATCATATTCAATAAAAAATATTATAGATATAACAGAAACATAACTTATTGCTTTGAATTTACAAAAAAAAAACAAAGGTATTGAGCCATTCAGCTTTCATCTAGACGTCGAACGTCACACTTAAAACACATGTTTAATTCCCCTGATTAATGTAGGGTTGCCAACCGTACTATTACGTGCACCCGCAACCCAGTGCATGTTTCAGTACTTCAGACAATTTTTATCCAAAATATTGTGAAATAATGAAACATAATAAATAAATAAAACGCATGTTATATTTATTTATATAGTATATGTATTGTTTATTGATAAATATATTATTTATGTATTATATGTATCTGCAGTGTAGTGTTTATGTATTTGCTTACTTATTTTAGTTTAGGTATTTAACACCATATTTACCCCGCCATGTTCAAAGTAGTGTAAGCAAATACATAAACACTACACTGCAGATACATATAATACATAAATAATATATTTATCAATAAACAATACATATACTATATAAATAAATATAACATGCGTTTTATTTATTTATTATGTTTCATTATTTCACAATATTTTGGATAAAAATTGTCTGAAGTACTGAAACATGCACTGGGTTGCGGGTGCACGTAATAGTACGGTTGGCAACCCTACATTAATCAGGGGAATTAAACATGTGTTTTAAGTGTGACGTTCGACGTCTAGATGAAAGCTGAATGGCTCAATACCTTTGTTTTTTTTTGTAAATTCAAAGCAATAAGTTATGTTTCTGTTATATCTATAATATTTTTTATTGAATATGATCTGTTTAATTTAATTTGACGTGTGTAAGTGCAAATCTTCAATTTGCCCATATACTGAATAAATGCTTTGACTTTGAATCGTGTGGAGCCATATTGAAACAAAAAAAAGAGTGTGTGTACTTATGTACACGCGTTAGAAGTTATACTACTGTGGCGTATGGAAAAAAAAAACTAAAATGCAGTAGTGATTAACGATAAATATTAAAATTATTCAAAAAGATTTTATTTAAAATAAAAAAGGTTTTATTAACGTAAAAATATGACGTTAAATATGACATATACAACTTGAACATAGTCATGCCACCTAGAACTAACTTAAGAAAGGAGTCGGTTTCGGCTGAGCGCAGACTATAGACAAAACAGTCTTAAGACTGTCTCAAGACTGTCTCAAGACAGTTTTGTCTATCACCCTGCGCACACTATCGTAGTGTGCGCAGGGTGATAGATATATGGGCAGTCTCCGCAGCAGTAATCGCTCGAACAGCTTGGCGAGGTGTGACAGCAGGGTAATAGGGCGGTAGCTGGAGGGTAGACGACGGACCTTGCCGGGTTTGGGTAGTACTATTACTTTCCCTGTCTTCCACGTTGCGGGAAGTATCCTGTTCTTAAGATACCGTTGAAGAGTCTGTCTATACACACCAGACTTCTCCGCGGCATCTGCTTGAGTTCCGCGTTCGACAGCTCATCTAGACCGGGTGCCTTTTTCGTCTGTAAATAGCGTACAGCTCGTGCCACTTCCATTGGGGAGATGAAATCATCACCTCCCAGCGGGGGCGCCGAAGTCTGCAGCAGTTGGACTACTTCCGCGGATACTGCGTTGTAGTGGGGCACGACAACAGGGTCAGCATTGAGAGGAACGGGATGCAGCTGAAACTGTGATTCTAAATGATCAACCAACAGTTCTCTTTCTCTTGGGGCAAATTTCCGGCTTCCTGATGAGTCCGTTAGTGGGTAGACTGGTATCTTAGCCCTTAACAAACTCCTATTCAGGGCATGGAGGTTAGTTTCGTCTTCAATGGCTTGGGCGATACGAAAATCCCATGCGTCACCTCTCCAATTCTTGACTTCATTGGCGAGCGTTGCAGTTATAGCATTTAGTCGTGCTTTTGTTGTTGGGCAGCGGGTGCGGGCTATAGTTCACGCATCGCACGTTTCTTTGCCCTTAAACGTGTTAAGCGGCCTGGGAGTTCTTCGCGCCAGCTTGTTCGAGGTTCAGTAGTAGATGCTGCTTCTTTTGCTTCTTTGATGGAGGCAGTTATTTCAGCCGTGCATCTCTCCACGTCCTCCGATGTGGTTAATCGGCCTACTATCATCGTCATCAGTCGTTGTTGGAACTGGTGCCAATTGGTCTTCGTGTAAGTACCCCGACAAAGAGTTGCTTCTGCCGAAGCTACAACCGTGATGAGCAGTGGTAGGTGCTGCTCATCCAGATCGTAGAGGACCTCCAGATGGGGCTGGCAGGTTCTTGTGGGCTACTACATCGATGACGTCCGGGTTGTGGCGTGGATTGGATGTGGGTAGGAGAGTCTGGGCCGATTACTTCGTAACCATTCCTCTCCGTATCCTCTTGGAGTTTTCTTCCAATGGGATTAATGACTCTGGACCCCCACACCAAATGTTTGGCGTTGAGGTCCGCTGCCAGCAGGGTTGGAGTGGCGTCCATAAAGATACGCCTCATATCACCAGGGTCGAAGTTGGAGTTCGGTGGCCGATATCCGCCAAATATCTTCACATCGTGTCCTCCAAGTTGGACCACGACGGCAGTGGTTTTGGTGATTTGATTGGGTAGGTCACCAACTACGTCGTGCACTATATCCCTCCGCACTAAGGTAGCCGTTCCACGATATGGTCGGCCCTGGGGTGAGACATCGTCGTGCCGGTACACGAAGTAATTGGCGAATTTAAATTGTTCCGTCTTCTTCAGCTTGGTCTCACCCAGGAGGATGATATGAACATCCTGCGAGTGGGTGAGAATGCGTAAGTTGTCGGTCTTGGTCTTGATGCCGCCCGGGTACCAGTACAGTATGCGGAGGTCTTATCGTTGCATACTGGAACCGGGATAGTGCGGACAGTCCTCGCATAGCTGCCGTCCGAAGATCGTCCGGCTGCTATGGCTGCAAGTAGGCCCACCAGGGCTCCCACCAATGCTGAGATGGGTTCCAGGAAGGTACTCTGCTGTTGACCTGCTTGGTAGCAGGGGTATCCGGCTTGAGTAAAGACGGCTGTCATTTGTGGCTGGTATGGTGGGGCCCATGGGTATGGACCTGTTGGCATGGGTCTTGTAGGAAACCTTGCTGCAGAGCGTGGGCGTGGCTGGGCAAAAGCACTCGCACCTGCTTGCATATAGTATGGTGCTCCTGGTGGTCCCTCTGGCCAGTCTTGGTGTGGGTCTAGTCACTGCCGATGCTGTGGTGGTGGTACCCGTGACAACCTGAGTTACTGGCACGAAGTGGACTCGTGACTCTGGTCTCGGTCTGGTCTCTGTTAGTGCTTGTGCTGGTCTTGGTACTTCTGTTGTATTAGTGGTGGGCTGTTGCGGTTGGTGTTGCAGGGGTGCCCCTTCTGTCGCAGTGTCCGATTCTCCTGCTGGAGTACTAGCAGGTGCTTGCCGTCTTCTTGGGGCTCTCCACCTTGAGCGAGGTCTGGTTGTTGCTGGCTCGGGTAGTGGAGGGTAGTGCGCCATGGAGGCTCTAGACGGCCCATAGGTTACTGTGGGTGCAAGTAGCCTTGGGTCTTGTGGTGGTTGCATCTTGGGCAGGAATGGTGTGAAGTTGGCCGGTCGCATTGAGGGGGGTACCGAGGTGGATGCTGCCGTGGGCGCGGCGCTTTCTGGTCTACCCTCCCTTCGCGTTCTCTTCCTTCTACTCCCTCCTCTTCCTCCCCTACGGTGCACTGTGGGGGCGCCTCGTGGTATTGGGTCGTTAGCTGGAGGGCGCGGACGGATGGCGGAGGTAGATAGTCAAAGTAACGCAATATAAACCTTATAGTGCGTAATATAGAGTAATTTTTGGCTTAGAGATAATGGCGCCCGGTTCTTTAAAACGTTAGCCGATCGTGTCAGAGGCTAAAATAAGAAGCCAATACTGCCAAAATGGTAGGAACCTGCCACATAAGGTCACACTAGCCGTATCGCGCCACGTGTCTCCGCCACTTCAGTATAATTTACGAAACTACGTGACAAAAGTTGGCGCCACGCCACAAGCCCTCGCCACGTCTCTTCTGTATAAACCGCGCCTAATATTCGCAAAACAGTCGTCAAAGCGCCGCTTCGCCTTTTGCGGCAAAGTTCAAAGAGGCCGCGTCCATCGACGGAACACGTGTACACTACTAAATAGGCTTGGGCTAACTATATCCAACAGAGGAGTGAGTACATCGTATATCATTCCATGTAAGGATATATATCCGCTTAGTATGTCCGCTTAATATATTATCCGCTTAGTATAACTGCTTAGTATGTTCGGTATATCCATGTGAAATGTGTTTCAGACTTTGCAGATAAATAGATAAATAATACTTCAATGATTAGTATATCCCATATCCAAAATAAAGTATATCCGCATTTCATAACCGATATTATGTAACATTATAAGACCGTATCTGTTGTGTTTTTGCATTGTTTTTGTACCCGTTGTTAGTGATGATGACGTGATCCAGAATAATATGGCAAGGTTGCCTAGAAAATACCTATTCACTTACGGCTTTACTTTTTAACCGATTTCACATTTTTTTTTGTGTTTCATAAAGGTATACCGGATATATGGGATATACTAGTATTAAGGTTTCGGGAAGTGGAATGATGGGTATATATTCGCTTAGGGATATATATCCGAAGATATAGATGTGTCCGGAGTTACCCAAGCCTACTAACCTAACCTAACTTACTAACCGAGAACGACAAACGATAATTGTTAAAGAACATTGTTATTCTAATGTGCACAGTAATGTTTTGGGTTGCAATGTTGAATAACAAGGTTACATGGTGTGGAAGTGTTATATAACACAAGTTAAATAACATGTTACATAGTCTGTACGCACCTTTATCAAATCAGACATTTTTAGGGTCCCGAAACCAAAGGGACCCTAGGGACTACTGAGACTTCGCTGTCCATCCGTCCGTCTGTATATCCGCCTTTCTCAAAGCTGTATCTCCTTTACAGTAATAGGTAGATACTTGACATTTTCACTAAGTATGTATTATTATGAGGATTTAAGAACAAATACTAAAAACTAAAATAAAGTTAAAAATAAAACTGGCTAAGTCGAGTTGAACTCGCCCACCGAGGCTTCCGTACGAACCAATTCAGCTAGATCTCTAAATTGTATCAGCGCTCATATAACTCAGAGGTCTACATTAATTGGCGTAAACTATGTATGTATGTACACCTTTTAATTTTCAACCTTATTTATTTTTTGGAATTTTTCCATAATTTGTGCTGTACCTTGCTGCTTGCCAAATTTCATGATTCTAGGTCAACGGGAAGTACCCTATAGGTTTTCGACCCAAAACCTATAGGGTACTTCCGGTTTACCTAGCATTGTCAATTTTGGTTATAAGCAAAGTCTTAGAGCACAAGTATAGGAAAAATTCCGAAAAATAAAAAATGTTGAAAATTAAGGTACATTTCGGTACTAACAAGTTTCAGCGAAAATCTAAATTTGCTCATATCTTTTTATTGTGTTGATTCAAGACCTTGATTTTTATACACCCAATAGGGACTATAGATTTCAGTATCAGGTATAAATTTCAACTTGCTAGGTCCACCCGTTCCTGAGAAAATCAGTGGTGTCACACGGACAGACGGACAGACAGACGGACAGACAGACACACAGACAGAGAGACAGACGGACAAGAATGTGATCTTATAAGGATTCCTTTTCTACCTTTTGAGACACGGAACCCTAAAAACGGTTAATTTACTTTTACAAACTTATGATTTGTAGTTGTTGCTATACATTTCCTATGGATCGAACTACAAAGTTAAGTTTGTCCCTTAAACTAGTCTGAGAAGTTGGTACGGAAGCCTCGGCGGGCGAGTTCAACTCGATTTAGCTGGTTTTTATATATAATATAGAACCTACGTAAATTTGAACCTCCTGTGTGTACTGGTCTCAACATATATGTATGAAGTTGACGTTAATCTTCACGTGAGTAGTATTATTGTTCTGTTTTCGTCCGCGTGTGGTGCCTTGCTTAAACTAGCTCCTCAGCAGCTCCAGAATCAGTGGCGAGGTGAGGAAGCCTCGATTGGTGGGTGAGACAAAGTGTCTATTCTATACGTAGTATTATTATTTGTTCTCGGTGCCGACAAACAAAACCGATTCAACACAGAACAGATACTACGTATAGAATGGACACTCTGTTCGCCCCAACAATCGAGGCTTACACACCTCCTTACCGATTTTGAGCTGTCGAGGAACGAACTTGAGCAAGGACGCGCCACACGCGAACGACGCGACGTAAATAAATCACTCAATAGCACTATTTTATTTATTAACATATTTTAAGGTTGGTTCCAATTAAGTTAGACCTCTAAATTGTATGAGCACTCAGTTCCTTTTTTTACCTTTTGAGAAACGGAACCCTAGAAATGATAAAGTAGATATCTAGTTACTGTATAACTGAAGAAGACAAATTGTAGGTAGGTACACAATACATGTATTGGTGGAGTGATCAAAGTGTCCATTCTATATTTTGTTCTGTGTCGCATCCTCGCAGACAAAAAAGTTTTGTTCGCAGTGTGCGCAGGGTGATAGACAAAACTGTCTTGAGACAGTCTTAAGACTGTTTTGTCTACTTGCTAGCCAGTATTTCGCTATGGTTTCTAAAGTACATAGATATTAAAATTATTCTCATTTACACAACGCGATACGCCATAACTAAGACACTTGTCTGCGAACGAAGATCGATACGCGTGTGAGTGAAACAGTTGCGAAAGTTTTTACAAACTAAAATCTTCTAAATATTTGTTCCGGACAACGACGTACACCGACAATATGAACGCACTATGTATAGTTAGTTATAAGATGTATATAATAAAGATAAGTTTTAGCTTAGTACTCTAGGATAGGTAGGGTACTTTGCCATGTATAGAGTTCGCATTTCGTTATAGCTTCGTATAGATAGACATATAATTTACAATGTATAACGTTCATATTCGTATAGATAGATAGTAACTTGTATTTGTATCGCATTCGTAAACAGCCTTATTATAGATAGATTTTGTTAGATTCTTATTAGAACATAGGAATGTAACTTGTATAAGGTTTGTAACAGTATAATAGGTCTTATAGGACTAAAGACAGGTCATTCGTACAACCTAAGTAGATAGGTAATAGTTAAAATAAAGCATGTTCGGTTTTATTAGATGAAACAGATAGTCAACCTAGACCAGGTTAGGTTTAGGAATAGGGTTGGTACTTGCAAATAGCATAGGTCTGGGAGAGCTCCGCACTCTCTGATGGTTAGCGCTCGACTAAACAGCATCTCGGGAGAGTATATCTCCGAAAAGTCGGCATCTCGTGCGTGCGCCCACACAAGGACACGCCCCGCGAGACAGAGTGCGGGCGCTCCCAGACTATCGACCTCTCGCTCTTTTGCAAGTACCAACAGCAATATAAATAGAGCGTCGCTACCGTGCCAAATTGTTCAGTTCACCAACGGCGGCTCTAGAAGAAAGAAGAAAGGAAAACTAGGAAGTCTAGTGAATAGTGATAGTGACTAGTGAATAGCTCAGTAGCTATAAGAAGATTGTGAAGAAGGAATAAATTAGCGTTTCAAGGCTTGAAGACGTGTTTAAATCCCAGCTCCAAAGCTTCACAGTATAAGTGTGGGAATCCGAAGGCCTCTCCCGAAGAAATACAGTCCACTGCTCCACCGCTGTGCTTAGGGTTCCCCACAATATTTGATTACGTTATTTGAATAGTGTAGAGTTAGGTAGAGACATTTCATATACTTAAGTTACTTGATTTGAAAAAGAGACAAAGATAAATAAATTATTAAGAAAGTTTTTATTCAATAATTTAAAAACTAAGGTTTATTTACGCACGAGTATATCGTTGTCTTATTTATGAAAATGAATTCTAAAATACGAATATATAGTTAGGTATACAAATATAAGTGTATTAGTATATATATTATATAGAAACTACGTAAATTTGAACCTGCTGTGTCTACCCAGTCCCACAGAAATATTCCATAATAATAGTAATTATTATTTCTGTGTTTTATATTCATACTCGTACATGTATGAAGTTGATGTTCTTCTCCTTGTGAGAAAGTATTGTTCTGTAGTCGTGCGCGTATGGCGTCCTTGCTCACGTTTGCGCCTCGACAGATCAGAATCGGTGGCGAGGTGAGGTAGCCGGGATTGGTGGGGGGAACAGAGTGTTCGTTCTATACGTAGTATTATTATCTTTTCTATGACTCGGTATCGACGGTATGGCGATAGGTTTTAATCTACAATTTGTCACATCTGTTTGTCGGTTTTATTTATGGCGGTAACCGCTCCCCCCTACCCCCGCGTGAATAACCGTTCGACAAAATGTACTCGGGATAGCGACTCTTTTGATTTAACTCTATGCTTGAGGAGTCTGTTTGGAATCACTTTGCAATCATCGTTTCATTTTTGAGAGAAACCCGTATTTTTAAGGTAAAAACACAGACCTTGTATACTATATAAAACTTGACTGCGTATCGGCCCACATGAAACCGACCTTGAACGGAGTTCGTCTCTTTATTTTGTGGTAACCACAAGCTTAGGAATGTCTAGAACTTACTTATATATGTTACTAGCTGTACCCGCGACTTCGTCCGCGTGGAATAGTGTCTATGGGTAGCATTAACTAATAAGACACATACGTATCCCAAATACACCGCACCGCATCACGCCACCCCCTCTCCCACCACCCGTCCCCTCCCATCACTTCCCCCTCCCCTCTCCCTTCCCTTCCCTTCCACATCCCCTCACAAACTTTGAATGTCTTATTATCCTCCCCCTCCCCTCATCTCACTCTTCCTCTCACTTCCACATCCCCTCCTCCTCCCCTCCTCCACCACTCCCCCTACCCTGACCCTCCACTGTTGTTATTTTACACCCTTGTGCATAGAAAAGATAATAATACTACGTATAGAACGGACACTCTTTTCCCCCACCGGATTCCGGGCTTCCCCACCCCGCCACCGATTTTGATTTGTCGAGGCGTCAGTCTGAGCAAGGACGCTACACGCGTACGGCTACAGAACAATAGGTACTACTCTCGAGGAGAAGAACATCAACTTCATACATTTATGTTGAGACCAGTAGACACCGGAGGTTCAAATTTACGTAGGTTCTTATTATGTAGGTATATTATAAATACTTATATACCTACCTATATATTCGTATTTTAGAATTCATTTTCATAAAAGAAACAACGATATATACTCGTGCGTAAATAACATTTAGTTAATTTAATAAACATTAGTAATAATACTGTCGTGTAGTGTAATCTAATATTGTATAATGTAGTGAAATGTGAGTGAGATAATGACCTACTCGGTTGTGTGTTGAATATTTCTACGTACTTTCGCAATTGAGTTGAAGTGTTGTGATTTAATGTTTCTGTAGACGATGGTTTACGAAATAGCGACTAACTAATATTTTTAGTGTTAAAAGCTTTTTGGGTAAGTGTACAAAAAATATTCATACGGTCAGTACGTAGTACGTATGTACGAAGTAACTATTATATAATCTATGATACGGTGATTACGGGCGATAACCTTAGACATCACGCACACAAATGCACGTATAGAAAAACGACATGTGTGTAGTGTCTGTGTCGGTGTCACAATGTCGGTCGTTAAAACGCTAGTTTGTATGGAGATTTAGCGAGTGTCCGGGTGTGCCTTGAGGGTAAAACTTTTACAAACTTTGAATATCAAATTTATTTATATCGAAACAACAGTCTAAGAAATAAGTTTCAAGCTTTTAGCTTTGAAAATGACGATACTTCCTTATAACTTTTCATCCCCCCTTTCAACCCCTTACAACCCTTTTTTCGCATTTAAAAGTAGCCTATGTCCTTACTCAGGCTCTAGACTATCTGTGTCAAATTTCATTTAAATCGGTTCAGTAGTTAAGGCGTGAAAGTGACACAGACAGACAGACAGATACTTTTGCATTTAACAGTAATGACAAATAAAACCCAGAGATGGCGCTAGTGTAGATTTTTATTGCTCTTTGGGACCTCCGGGAAGTTTCCCGGGATAATCCCAGTTACTTTTACGTGTGCCAACCCTATCGACTGCTGCTTAGATACTGAGACAGGAATGGGATGGCACTTGCAGTTCCGGCGTTTTACGACTGGTTCGTAAAAGCCGATGAAGAACAGCTAGGCTATTCTGTAAACTATCTCGACAGCGGAATCCGCGGTGAGATTTGAATCTCGTACTTCGAAATTCAACCGTATTACGAACGTGATACGATTGAATTTCGTAGTACGAAATTTGAATCTCACCGCGGATTCCACTGTCGAGATAGCTTACAGAATAGCCTAGCAGAGAGGGGTCCTCTTCTAGATTTATAATGAAAATATACTTAGCTTTTGGGGCGCGGTCCTTTACGCAGAAGTGGACCGATTGCACATTTGATTAGGTAGCGCGTAATAACAACGCTTGGAGTTATTTATAACTTTTTATTGGTTAATTTATGTCCTGTATACAGTCGACGTATCTCAGCAACTTTCCATGCTGAGAACACGCGAAACTTCTTAATATTTTATTATATTTTTAAAAGCATTCAGCTTGAGGAAAAATATATTACTTAATAATGAAAATTTGTTGTCAAAACTCTTCTGTCATTGGTGATCGATTTTGAACATAAAACATAATTCAAAAAGATTGACCACCAAGATTAAAACTATCAAAAGAGTTTAAGGTTGGCGTAAGATCGCCACATCACCCCCCACGAAGACGAACATCCCCACGAAAAAGGGGGGCCACCCGTAAACGGAAGGATGCACCAATTGTCCCATAGTCATTCAGAATCAAAAAAATCTGAGATGACCATAGAGGAAGTTGAAATTCGGGACGTCAGGTCAACCAAATTATACAAAATAACAATTTACATTAACTAAAACTCAAATTATCTCGGGACTAAGGATTCACAGATCCAAATCATCCCTAAATTTGACTCGACGTCCAGAACGCGTCGAAACGACAGGATCCAAGGCTGGTGGAGGAGACTCCTTCGAGGCAGGCAATGGAATTAAATTTCCGACCGGAGGAACAGGCACCGTGAGAGGTACGTCCAATGGGTTGCTGCCTGGTTGCACTGAGGTCGATTCATGATCATCCTCAGCCTCGAGATGTGCTGGTTTAACTCTGTCCACGCTTACCTCCTGCCTTTTTCCCCCCACCATCAATCGTGACGGTTTTTGCCCCTCTACTGAGGCTCTCCATATAATAACTCGGCAGTAGAACATTTCAAGTCTTCCTTGAGTGCTGTTCTAATACCTAGCAGAACCAAAGGTAAGGCTTTACTCCATGTCTCTGCATGGCACATTAAAGCAGCCTTAAGCTGTCTGTGTAAACGTTCTACCATCCCATTAGCTTGCGGATGATAACTGGTTGTCCTAATTCGCTTAGTTGCGCAAAACTGTAACAACTCATTGAACAAGGTAGACTCAAACTGTCTGCCTTGGTCAGTAGTGACAACGAGTGGTACACCAAATCGCGAAATCCACCCGTTGACAAAGGTATTTGCTACCTCTTCAGCAGTGATACACGACATCGGCCATGCCTCTGCCCACCTCGTAAATCTATCGATTGCGGTGAGGCAGTACGTAAAACCGTTTGAATGCGGCATCGGTCCGATTATGTCTAAATGTACCTGCTGAAAACGAGAACCTGTGCTGGCAAAATTGCCTAACGGAGATGAAGCATGCCTGGTAATTTTGCTACGCTGGCATGAGACACAACAACGTGCCCAAGACATACAATCTTTCCTAAGTAACGGCCAGATGTAACGATCTGCGACCAGGCGTGCGCTTGTGCGCGCGCTAGGGTGGCCGAGATTGTGCAATCTGAGAAATACAGGCCGTCGAAAGGATGCGGGTAAATACGGTCTCGGTTTCCCCGTTGATACATCGCATGTTACAGATATATCCGTTCCTGGAATAGGAACAGATTCTAATTTCAAGGAACATCTGCTCGCAACGTAACAAGTTCCTCGTCCACCTTCTGAGCTTCAGCCAGAGCAGCGTAGTCGTCTTTGAGAGAAATTGCCTCTATGCGAGACATCGCATCTGCCACTACATTGTCGTTGCCTTTAACGTACACGAAATCAGTGGTAAAATGGCTAATGAAACTCAACTGGTTTAATTGAACCGGTGGTAACTTTTCTCTTCGCTGTTTAAACGCGAAAATCAGAAGGTTGCGTGTTCAAATCACGTCGGGGTCACCAATTTGGGACCTCCGGGAAGTTTCCCGGGATAATTCCAGTTACTTTTACGTGTGCCAACCATATCGACTGCTGCTTAGATACTGAGACAGGAATGGGATGGCACTTGCAGTTCCGGCGTTTTACGACTGGTTCGTAAAAGCCGATGAAGAACAGAGGGGTCCTCTTCTAGATTTATAATGAAAATATACTTAGCTTTTCGGGCGCGGTCCTTTACGCAGAAGTGGACCGATTGCACATTTGATTAGGTAGCGCGTAATAACAACGCTTGGAGTTATTTATAACTTTTTATTGGTTAATTTATGTCCTGTATACAGTCGACGTATCTCAGCAACTTTCCATGCTGAGAACACGCGAAACTTCTTAATATTTTATTGTATTTTTAAAAGCATTCAGCTTGAGGAAAAATATATTACTTAATAATGAAAATTTGTTGTCAAAACTCTTCTGTCATTGGTGATCGATTTTGAACATAAAACATAATTCAAAAAGATTGACCACCAAGATTAAAACTATCAAAAGAGTTTAAGGTTGGCGTAAGGTCGCCACAGCTCTCCTTTAAATATTGCCTAAGGGTAGGACCGTCGCTTAGAACTGCCACATGGCGTGCGCCATTGTACGATAGAGATCGCTGACGCGTGCGATCGCCTTTTTTGTCTGCGGAATGCGACAGCGCGCGTTCGCATGCGAAAGCATACTGCAGCACGTGGTAGCACAGGCGGAACAAATGCGATTCCGTGCTGCCAGATGAGGTCCAACACTAAATGTATGATATCCTGCATCGCGCAAATGATATTTTTCGCGATATTGAAACAGATGCACTTGATGCGTGATTAAACATCTCGAAAGTTGAACTCGTTTAAAAACGTTTTCTCTTTATAATATTAGTCTGGAAGTCTGGATAGGAAAAACCTCGGAACAATGACTAGCATGGAAGCCGGGCTAAAATAAAAATCGAGTAAGCTATATTTTATTCATTTATGTCAATTAGCATGTCATAATGAGTGAAAGAAACAAAACATGGCTGTTTGTTTTTATTATTTTTAAACATGTCACAAAGCTTAAATGGGAAATGTCAAATGATCACCTTTGGCCATCTTATGCTAACAAATACAAAAACAAAAATCTATCTATATATAAAAATACAAAAATCTATCCAAGACGTCAAAATACTATATGTCAGCTATCAACTTAGTTTTGCAGTTTTATGTTTTGTCGATACTTGTCGCGGGTTTGATGAATTCACTGAGTGAAAAAAGCGATATAATTATTAATTTATGTCTGAAAACGTGACCAGAAAGTAAAAGTATATACTTACGTGAGGTGTACAGTGCTTTGGACAAGATGGCTTGTGTTGTTGAAGGGTGTATTACGGATTTACGCACCATTATCATACTATTTCTACATTACGATGCAACGCTTTTTTATAATTCGCACTACCCATGGAAGAATGGTGCAAACACACTTGCGTCAAATATTTTTTATTTCACCATTGGATAGAGGAAAGACTAACACATATACTCAATTTTTTTTCAAATTTATATTTCATTAAATTACGTAGCAATTTGAATTTAAAAAATTAATACGAAACTATTTTTTTAATAAATTCCCTAGTAAAATGATGTAAGATTTGTTACTCTTATCACATTTGCAGAGTTTCCTTGTAGTATTAGCTTAATTAATCTTACGTTATTATTATACGTCTTCCTAAAACACTTTTGTTGCATAAATGATCTTACATACTTATTCCACGTGATATTTTACAGCTTTATGTGCGTATATATAGTTACGCCTTTTTTTTACCGTACTTTTAGAAGAAAAGTATCAGTAAGCATGATTAAGCAGTTATTCTTTGCAGTATTTTCTTGTCTTTTATTCGTAAATGAAATAACTGATTTCTTCCAGGCAAGCACAGGAATCTTTTTTAGCATAACTATGATTAAGTGTGATAAAAATATAACATTTTTTGCAAGTAACATAATATACTTACTTTTTCTATGCTTGGTTAGCAGTATAAAATATATGTGATGCAAAATATTTCATTTCCCTTCCGATAACTTTGTCAATATAAGTCATTTATATGTAACGAAGATCCATAGCATAGTAAGTGTTCGGAGATTAGAACAGCGAGAGCTGTTCTATTCTCCGAACACACTCTTCCGCACACGAGAGCGGGACATACTCGTACGCGCGACTACGTAACGCATTGGCTTTGCGGCACGTACTATTCACGACTTGAAGTCTCCTAGATTATACTTATCGGGAAACACAGACACTGGCAAAGAATTGCATTTATTGGTAGTACCTATGATAAAAGATGAAGCATAACGCTTGGTGCAAGGAGATGGACCACATAGTGGTTGCGCACATCGAGTCCGGTCTGGTCGAAGAAGAGGCAGGGTGGTATTACTTTGCGTAATGGGATGGCGTAGGTATGCTCCGAAATGCACCCGATAGGAAACATGGAACCTTTTATTGTTTTAATTTTGTTTTATTTTAAATCAAGCGCACCATGCTGTATGCTACAAATTCTACCATGGGGGGTTATTGGTTTGTTAACGATGTTTTTATATAGAAAACATACATTTTTCCATAGAAAAATCTGCTGGTGCACGGCGCGGATCGAATTCGGTACCTCTGGCATCAAAGCCGACCGTTCTCCCGATAAACCGGGCCCTTAAAACTACTGCCTCAGCTTGGCCATAAAACTAAGCTTTTTCTACGGTAATTGGACTGTGTGGACTCGTTTTTTTTTCATCATATAGGCAAGCGTTTGATCACTGAAGAAAAGATGGTGCACACGCTACGCCTAGAAGACTCTTAACTACTCTAAAGGGCTGTGTGTTGTCGGAACACTGTAAGGTTATGGCGGCGAATTTTCTCTTTGATGGTGGTAAGCCACTTTTGATAGCAAGTCAATCGGAACATCGATATAATATGCTCCTACCACCTGTCATGTAAGAGCCAAAGTTGAGAGATGGCGTCAGTAAAATTCCAAGAAGCTCAGGTGGTCTGCCATCTGTACGGAAAGATTTCGAATAGTTTTTTAGCTTGGCAGAAAATTGAACTAGAACCTAGAACTAGTTATTTAGTAGAAGTAACTAGTAACTTAGTTGCATTGAACTTGACCAGATTGGCATCGCCCCAATCGAAGACAGCCTGTAAGGACAAGTTTATGCGCTTGACTATATAAAATTGAATTTGTGCCACACTAGACTGTGCACTGGACGTGACTCTACAGCGGTGCTATCGTCTGCATTTCTAATCATACCGAGCATTAGCAAGTCGTTAATATGCAGCAGGATAAGAGTGGCAGAAAGCTATGATCCCTGAAAGACACCAATTGGTCAGAAGAGCAGCCATCAATGATTACTCTGAACGACAGGTCACTCAAAAGAAAATACAAAACTCAGACACACAAAGAAGTGGCAGTCCGTAGGATGGATGGATGGACTTGCTTATAGGATCCCCTCACTTTCGTTGAAACCCAAATTTTCGGTCACTGACAAAGTTCTATGTATGCAAGAAGCCAGTTGTTCACTAAAGGTTTTTTATAGCCTTGCAGAGTATTAACGTGTCTAAAAATTAGCAGGCTCAGCAAGACTGCCTTTTTGGGCACAGGTTGCACTTTGGCAAGCTTCCAAGTTTTTGACACTAGTCATAGAAAGACGAAACAAACATATTAATACAAAAGCGAGATCAGGCATACAGGTCCTCAGGATTTTGGATGGAATACCATCCGGGCTACTGGCTTTGTTCACGTCTACAATTATTTGCAGTGGTTTTTCAACCTTAGCCTGACGGATAGGTATATCAGACATTTGTTTCACGCGTCCAAGGAGACAAGGAAGTGTCTCACGGGCAGTTTCAAGAAGTAAAGACTCCGTGAACAGAGAAGCAATCAAATTCGCTTTCTCTTTGGTGGTATGAGCCAGCGCCCCATCGAGTGTCAGCAGTGGAAGAAGTGAGGGCCGACTAAAGATTGAGTCAACTTATAAATCAAAGCTATGTGGTCAAATCGAGCCATCAGTAAAGCATTCGTGCAGAATTAGGTAGCAGCATTGTTAAAGGTTTTATTCCTTGCTGACACATTTTTGGCTTTGCGGTGACGATACTATCTAGCGGTGACGATAAACTGGTGACTAATCTAGCGGTGACGATACTGAAACTGAGTAGCGGTTTGGATCAGTTGCCAGCAGAAGGTCCAAGCAATTGGCTATGGCCGTCTCCTGATCCCCATTGTGAGGCGAAAAGACATAGGCGTAGAGAAGTTTTTCTAAGCCTGTATCTATCAGTATTTGAAGCATACATTGCGAGAGTCTTTATGGTTTTGGAGACGTTGACAGCAGATACCCATCATGTACACGCAAACGTTAATTTGCAAACTGTTTGGTGTGTTTGTCATAAACGTATTATGCATAAGAAATAACGAATTTGAATGAAATTGGAATAGAGATAAGAAATAGAGAGGCTAACTATTTAATTAACACAAACTGCACACAGACTTTTTTTATATCCACACAAGTGGAAGCATATAGGGTATCTTCAGTTATGTTATTTAATATACACAGGTTTTTTTACGTATTTACCACATACGTCTTTCAAAGTAAAGTTTTAGCCACAGAATAAGTAAGTAATAAGTGATTTTGTTATTTTTATCCCACTTAATAACAGCACTTCGCAAGTTACTATAATTTTTCTTAATATTCTCTCATGGAAGAAAACAATATAATTGTTTACGTACAAATGTTCTTTAAAAGCGGGCTGGAATAAAGGCGTAACACGAAATAAAACTACGAAGTTCGCCTAATTTCCATAGTAACAAAGCGGTAACTTTAGATGATTCTCAATTTCATATTATTATTCCATATATTAATGGAGTAACCACCTAATTTTAGATTTTTGCAAAATCCAGAGTTTATTTAAAAAAATGAAGTATATAGGTATCTGTATGAAAATGTTTGCTACCATGTTGCTGAAGACACTAATTGTCTAGGACTTCTCAGTTCTTTACAAATCAGTTTTTTGACGCTCCTGAAAAGTTGGTGTTTTCATCTTACGCCATTTTTCCATGGGTAGTGCGAATTATACTGAGTGAAGATTTTAAAGGAAAATTTAATGAACTAAATTTTCGCTAAATAACTAGGTTTTTTATAATTTAAAAACCTAATCGAAACTAACTTTTTTCATTAAGATTGATTAATTGATATCATAGCCATTGTCTAATTTTTCGTGTGTTCCCAAAATCCTACTATTTTTTGCAAAAAACGTTTTATCAATAATACCTACGACATACACAACTCATATAATGAACAGTCTTGTATTTGGATTTTTTTATAAAATTAAATACATATTTGCTTTGATGACTGACATCGACACGATAATGTCGATGATAAGCCCATCACTAGCCAAAAATTAACTTGTGACAACCTGCATGATAAAGAAACAGAACGGCATTATACGTCTCTTTCCTACGCACTATTAACATCGTAAGTAAAAAAAAGTAACATACGTATTTCATTTCTTATTTTAGCCCGGCTTCCATGCTAGTCATTGTTCCGAGGGAAAAAAATTATAAATGTTCAATTAATTAGTTTCTGTCACTGTTTTTCTGAATATCTGTGGTAAAAATAGATTGTATAACAAAGACCCAAATTAGTTTTCTGCGAGGCTGCTATTTTGAAAATGATAGTCTCGTCGACACTCGTCAAGTTTCGTCGATTCTCATCGAGTCTCTTCGACACTCGTCAAGTTACGTAAAGTCCCCGTCACGAGAAGCTATAAATTATGTAAACAAGTGTTCAGGAGTTCACAACATTTGGACCAACAAAAAAAAAAGAATTTGTTTAAGATTTAATAAATTATTAAGTAACAAATATTAATTAATATATATTATTTCAGAATAATTATTCGTCAGATTCAGATGGTTCCATTTCTGTGTCAGAATCAGTGACATGTATGTCGTACGCATTCGAAACTCGAATGACGCGTTTATTTCAAAATGGCGTCCCGATAGTTTACAATCCCTGCGTCCGGTACCAAGAAACACAAACGATAGCGCTTTGCGTCGTTAAAATATGATGCGACTAAATTAAATAGGTTGTTACTTTTGTAGGGTCTGCGCGCCCTACTACATCATAATACGAACTACTAATGTATTCTGTGACAGTAATTGTTTCACATTACGCTCATACGCTGTCAGCTCGGACAGTCGGTCACTGTAACGCAACCAAAATACACGCTCTAAACATTATCGGAGTTTTCACTTTTCCTCACCAATTTAGGACACCTTTAACTTTAGCCTATAAATAATCTACCTAACTATCTAAAGTCCTAAATTGGTGACCCCGACGTTCATCTTATATGTCGTTGGTACGCGCCGCGTAAAAAATTGTGTAAAAAATATAAACTCTAAAAAGTGCGCTATAAAAAAACTCGCGATGACCAACACACAGTTCGACGACCAGTACAAACTGCTCCTAGGGCAGAGCGCGGCAGGCGCACCAGCAGCGCCGCCGCCACCGGAGCCCAGCACCAGCCGTAGCTCAGCAGACCTCACAGCGGGCGCCGTCACCATTCAGACGCGCCTATCTGATTTTTGGACAACGCAGCCTCGATTGTGGTTCCACCAATTCGAGGCAGTGATGGCACCACAGAAGCCAGGTGATTTATGTAAGTACCAATTGGTGATAGCTAAGTTAGGTAGAGACAAATTGAGTCAGGTTAGCGACATCCTAGAGAACCCACCCGAATCCGGTAAATACGAAACTCTCAAAAATCGACTAATTAGCGCCTACGAGGAGTCGGAAACTATTCAGCTACAAAAACTACTCACAGAAATCGAACTCGGCGACCAGCGACCGTCACAGCTCCTACGAAAGATAAAGGAGCTTGGTAGAAACAAAATACAGGAGGATACAATCAAGCTGCTTTGTTTAAAACGCTTACCCAGCACCGTCAGAGCAGTCATCGCCTCCTGCAACAAGGTAGAGCTTGATGACATTGCTCAAATTGCTGATAAGATAATTGAACAATCGCGCGCTGAGGTATTCAACCTTAATAGTAGGCCGCTGTCATCATCATCACCATCACCACAAACATCCACGAACAAATCGCGAACCTCACACATGAAATCGCCGCAATGGGTAGACGGTTTGAACCTTTGCTATCTAGGCGAGAACAAAATTATAACAACAGGTTCCGTTCACGTTCAAAATCACGCGCCCGGATAAATCAAGAAAAATACCGGGAACAGAAAGCCAAGCTCGGGGATGCAAATTTTAAGTGTTTTTATCATTATACCTTCGGGGACTCAGCGAGCAAGTGCGGCGATGACCAATGTTGTAAGAAGACGGGAAACTAAATTCAGCACCAACCGTGGCGAGTGTTGGTGCTAGCTCGTCGTATCGCCTGTGTGTCACGGACAGGTCAAGCGGATCGTGTTACCTTATAGACACCGGAGCAGATGTCTCCATGATCGCGTGTAAAAAAAAACATAAACCACAGTCCGACTATGTGTTATATGCAGCCAACGGCACACCTATAAAAACATACGGCGAAATAACAGTTACGCTCGATCTTGGTCTGCGGCGTCCTCTGCGCTGGAACTTCATATTAGCTGACGTACAACGGTCAATCATCGGTGCCGACTTCCTGGCCGAAAACCAGCTCATGGTCGATCTACACGGCAGGAGGTTGGTCGATAAAATTACCAATATCGGCAGAAAAGCGGAACTATCACACGACACAAGCGGCACCATCAGAGCTGTAAACGTCGCGGACCCATACCATCAAATATTAGCTCGTTACCCAGATATCACCAAACCCGAGTCATTCAAAGATACGCCCAAACACAACGTCGTACATCACATTATCACCCGAGGACCACCAGTATTCGAGAAACCACGCCTACTTAACCCACAGAAGTACAAGGCCGCAAAACAAGAATTTGAGCGAATGATGGAGCTAGGCATATGCAGACCATCTACAAGCCCATGGGCCAATCCACTTCACGTAGTTAAAAAGAAAAGCGGAGAGTTGTGACCGTGTGGCGACTATAGGCGTTTAAACGCCGTTACAGAGCCCGATCGCTATCCCATTTCTCGACTCATGGACTTCACTCACATACATACTAAAAGACAAGACCATACTTTCGAAGATCGACATCCGACGCGCTTACCATCATATAGCCGTCGCGCCCGAGGACATTCCTAAAACAGCGATCATCACACCCTTCGGAAGCTTCGAATTTTTGAAACTTAACTTCGGAATGCGTAACGCAGCACAAAGTTTTCAAAGATTTATTAACGAAGTGTTAAAATCCACTAATAACACTTTTTCATATTTAGATGACATTTTGATAGCCTCACAGAATCATACTCAACATTTAGAAGACCTTGAATTACTTTTCAAAAAACTCAACCAATACGGCGTTACAATAAACACTAGCAAATGCGAGTTCGGCAAAACAGAGCTCAAATTCCTAGGCTACAACGTCACATGTGATGGAATTCAGCCGGATGAAAATAAGGTCAAGGTTATCGCAGACTACACACAGCCGGAAACCGTAGAGGAGCTACGACGCTTCCTCGGCCTTATCAATTTCTACCGTAGCAGCATACCGAAGGCCGCAGAAACGCAAAGTATTCTAGACAAATACTTACACAATTCCAAACGCAAAGACAAGACAAAGATTATCTGGACTCAGGACGCTATCAGCGCATTCAAAAAGTGTAAACAACTGATTCAAGATGCAGTCATGGACGCGCACCCGGATCCGTCCGCCAATCTAGTTTTAATAACCGATGCATCAAACACTTGCGTCGGAGCCGCGCTACACCAACACGTAGACGGACAACTGCAACCACTTGCATTCTTCTCAAAAAAACTTACAACAACACAAATGAAGTACAGCACATATGATAGAGAGCTTTTAGCCATCTATTTATCTATCAAACACTTCCGATACATGATCGAATCAAGAGAACTTACGGTCCTAACAGACCACAAGCCGCTATCCTTTGCATTATGCAAAAAAGAGTCAAAGAACGATTCACCTAGGCGACTACGGCAGCTCGATTTTATTGCACAATTTTGCAATAAAATAGAGTACATAGAAGGAGTCGAACAACGCAGCGGATTTCCTATCAAGAATTCAGGAAATTCAACTACCACATACCTTCGACTATGAGAAATTACATAGTAGCCAATTGACAGACACTGAGTTACAACAATTACAACAAAATCCAAAATTGGAATTTAAATCATTCAGCGTGCCATACTCAAACAATAAACTTATCTTCGAAAAATCGACGAACAAAGCACGCTTATACCTACCGCTCGAGTTTCGAGAACGAGCGATAACAAGCACACACACACTAAGCCATCCAGGCGTAGCTGCAACACGACAGGTATTTTTGGCCAAGTATGAACAGCGACGTAGCTAAATACGTAAGAAGCTGCATACCTTGTCAAAAGGCTAAAATTCAAAGACACACGGTATCACCGCTTGGTGAATTTGAAAAGTCAGATCATTTTTCTCATTGCCACATAGATTTAATTGGGCCGCTGCCACAATCAGAAGACTTCCGATATTGTCTAACAATGATTGACCGCGTCACGAAATGGCCGGAAGTCATTCCAATTAAAGAAATGTCTGCGGAAACAGTAGCTGAAAAATTCGTTGAACACTGGGTCGCAAGATTCGGATGCCCCACCAAGATCACCACCGATCAGGGAAGACAATTTGAGTCACAACTTTTCACACAGCTTACCAAGAAACTCGGAATCGAAAAAATACAACAGCGTACAACCCTAAAGCTAACGGGCAAATCGAGAGAATACACCGCACACTCAAAGCAGCAATCATGGCTCGTTGTAAAGACTCAAACCAATGGGCACGGGACCTACCACTGGTCCTATTAGGCTTGAGATCAGCCGTGAAAAAGGACAGTGGTTACAGCCCAGCTCAAATGACATTCGGACAAACCATTCGCCTACCGGGAGATTTTTTCATTACATCACCAAACAACGTCAACGACGCAGAGTATACCAGGAAACTCATGGATACCTTAACGTCGCTCCAACCAAAGTCGAGAGCCCCGAACAACCATAAGGCTACATTCATTCATAAAGACCTACCTGAGGCGGAATTTGTTTTCGTTATACAGGAGGCACGCAAGTCCCTCACGCCACCTTATTCGGGCCCCTTCAAAGTTATTAGCCGAAACGCGAAACACTACACCATCCGCTTGGGTTCTCGGGATGTTGTTATCTCACTCGATAGGCTCAAACCTGCTTATGTTATTACTAATGGTTCTAAAGAGTCACCTGACGCCGCATCGAGTACCATAACAGAAGAACAACGAACAACCGGGCCATCTGAAACGCTTAATGTTCCAGACAAGAACCAGCAACCTACAATAACAAGATCCGGTCGCACGGTTAAGCGAACTGTGCGTTTTGACATATGAGCTCATTCACACCGTTAATGATCAGTGTCACTTCTCATAATCCACACACTCACAGTCGAGACTCGACGTTACACAGCAGCGGACATCACCATAACCAAACAGCAACTACAACAGACCACACTGCGCTACAACTACGGACCACCATGGGTCAAACACCAAGCAGGACCACCGTCGTGGCACAGAACGCCGCGGGCACCGCTCCTCAAACAGCCAGGGTCGAGGACCACAGCACCGACCCGTCACACAACATGTCTCTGGCCGCTGTCGTCGTCGTCAGCGCTGCGGTCTCCACTGGCATCCTGTATGTTTCGTGGAGATACTGCAAGAAGCGGATTAAGGCAGCGGTCGACAAGCGCGTTAGCGTCATCATCGCGCACGGGTGGCCGCGCTCAAGGCCACGCCCACGCCACCACCAATGGGAAACGTATTCGCAGCGTAAAATTCAAAGTAGTGAAGTGCAGTGCGGACAAAAACAAAAAAAAAAAAACAGTGAAGTGCGCGGTATCGTACGTAAAAGAAAAACAAAGACAATTGGTAGCTCATAATTATTTACTTAGCATTTAGTTTTCACATCATTTTAATAAAAACATGTTTTTTTTTGGTGTTTTTATTGTACATTACCTATTACATAAATACTTAATTATGCACTACATATTTTTATCAATTTTATTTTATATAATTTTCTTTGATACGATCCTAGCATTATGTTTTGTTTACTTTTACCCCTTTTTAATGTTTACGCATTTTTCAAGCAACATTTTTTATTAATAAATACTTATATTTAGTTTTTTTTTATATTTTTAAGGGGGATGTAGATGTAGGGTCTGCGCGCCCTACTACATCATAATACGAACTACTAATGTATTCTGTGACAGTAATTGTTTCACATTACGCTCATACGCTGTCAGCTCGGACAGTCGGTCACTGTAATGCAACCAAAATACACGCTCTAAACATTATCGGAGTTTTCACTTTTCCTCACCAATTTAGGACACCTTTAACTTTAGCCTATAAATAATCTACCTAACTATCTAAAGTCCTAAATTGGTGACCCCGACGTTCATCTTATATGTCGTTGGTACTCGCCGCGTAGCAAAACTTTTAAAAAAATATGGGTCTAGTTGTATATTAAATATGCAAAAAAGTAGCTTAAATACGAGTATAAATGTGCCGTGAAAGCCAAATTTGTGCCTCATAAGATTCCAGAGATATTTAGTTTTTTGCTGGGCGAAAGTTTGGGTCATTGCTTTATATCGGAAACGGATTGCTATATATAAAAAAAATAAACTTGTAAGTGAACACGATCAAAAAATACGAGGTCGGCACTAAAAGTATCGGGAATGGAATATTTCCACTGTTCCTGTCATATTAAAATCTTTTTAATTTAAAACTCCTTGGTTTTAAAAAACGAATACCATTTATTTATTTAAAAAATGATTCTCGGTCTTGTCAAACTTGTTTAGTCGTTGAACAAATGGAATTGACTCGAGAAAATTCAAGAGCGATGATTTATTATGACTTTCGAAGTGGTTTAACACAAAAACAGTGTATTGACCGGATGATTTCTGCATTTGGTGATGAAGCCCCATCCAAAACCACAATTTATCGCTGGTTTGCTGAATTTCAACGTGGACGTGTCAAGCTCAGTGATGATCCCCGTCAAGGTCGTCCAAAAACTGCAGTCACCCAAGAAAACGTTGATGCTGTGCGTAAGCTGATGAAAATCGACATGTGACATACCTCGAAATTCAGGCAACTTTAGACATTGGCATGAGTCAAATAAAAATAATCTTGCATGAACAGTTAGGTGTAAAAAAGTTGTTTTCCCGATGGATACCGCATTCACTCTGTGAAGAGCAAAAAGCGGCTCGCGATACTTGGTGCGTCAGAACTCTCGAAAGATTCTACGCGGGATCCTCAAATGCTGTACCTATACAACATCGTATCAGATGACGAATCCTGGATATACGCGTACGAACCCGAAACAAAAAACCAATCATGAGTTTGAGAGATTTTCATCACCTGAAGAAGCTGTGGACGCCTACAAAACGGCCATTTTGGAGACCCCAACTTCCGAATGGAATGGTTGCTTCAATGATTGGTTCCATCGTATGGAAAATGTGTCAAATTTCGCGGAGAATACTTCGAAAAGCAATAAATACATTTTTAGGGTTCCGAACCCAAAGGGTACCAACGGAACCCTATTACTGAGACTCCGCTGTCCGTCTGTCACCAGGCTGTATCGCATGAACCGTGATAGTTAGACGGTTGAAATTTTCACAGATGTATTTCTGTTGCCGCTATAACAACAAATACTAAGAACAGAACAAAGTTAAAAATTAAAGAAAAGTTTTAAAAGTTTTTCACGATAGCGCCGCGCCATCTAGTTAGCATCAAAGATGGCGCTATTATCTTTACCTTAATCTGAATCTCGGAAGCGGTTCCAACGATTAAATAAAATTTAGTATACAGGGGATTTTGGGGGCGATAAATCGATCTAAAATGACTCCTAGCATTTTCAGAAAATGTTGTTTTATTCGTGTTTTCAATAATCAACTTTATTGATAGTCAACTTAAAATATGACTCTTCCCGACATCTATTGGCGAGTAGAAGTAGCTTTAGTGTTACTGTGTCGGTAAAGCAGTTAGTTGCTCTCAATTAAAAAAAAGTATTATTATTCGTCAATAGATGTCGGGAAGAGTCATATTTGTCTGTTTAAGTGGCAAAAAATACCGAGCAAAGCTCGGTCAACCAGATATTTAATAATATTAATTACTACAATTACTATTACTACTATATAATACTATTCTACCTTTGGGTTAACGTTTACTTAGTTGGTGTTAGAAGTTCGTTAGAAATTCGATAGATGGCGTTCGGAACCCTCCGTGTGCGGGACAAAAGTCTGACTCGCACTTGGCCAGTTTTATTAAATAGTAATGTTGTGTCACTTCCTTGATTCACGAAATTTTCAGTGCCGCCCTCGTATACCTTATGAGATTCTGCACATCTATTTAACCAGTGTCAAAGTAATAATTATATATATTTTCAAGTTTTATAAGAAACTAGAAGTGTCCCGCGGCTTCGCCCGCGTTAAAACCTTCTTTTATTTACTTAAAACTTTTCTTTTGTAAAAACGATTCTATCATTAAACACATCAAATAAAAATTAGCCAAATCGGTTCACCCGTTTTCATGTTATCGCGTGACTAAGGCAAATCGGGATTCATATTTATTAAACCCTAAAAACCTAAATTTACAGACTTTGTTACCTACCCCATTTGGAAAAATCCTACAACACGTACTTTATCCCATCTTGTTTCGCCATACAAACTTTGAATCCCCGTTCCGTATCCGGGAGGAATTTTCAGAAAATCATTTCTGAGCGGATACCTATACCTTCTTCTTCTTCTTATGGCTTTTAAACGCTGCTTGGCGTTTTTCTGATACCTATACCTACGTCATAATAACTATCTGCATTCTGAATTTCAGCGCAATCCGGAACAATATTGATTTTTAGACTTTGTTACCCCAGTTTATCCTGTTAGGGTGGCATTTTGAAAAAGTCTGAAACTCGTATTTACTTATTTATTTACAGAAGTACTTGTGTGAAATGTCGAATAAAACGACTATCCAAACTTTGAAACCCCGCTTCATCCCCTTAAAGAGTGTATTTTGAAAAAATATTTCTTAGCGGATACATAAGTCAAATTAACTTTGCATTTAAAAAATTATATAATAATTATATAATAACTTTGCATTTAAATAATTTTAAATCTGCATGCCAAATTTCAGCGGAATCCGAAACAATATTGATTTCCACACTTTGTTACCCCATTTCACCCTCTTAGGGGTGGAATTTCAAAAATCATGAAACACGTATTTACTTATTTTTTTACTGACGCACTTGTATGAAGTTTCGAATAGAAAATACTATCTAATCTTGTTTTTCCATACAAACTTTGAACCCCCGTTTCATCCCCTTCAGGGGTGAATGTTGAAAAATCCTTTCTCAGAGGGAACTAACGTCGTAATAACTATCTGCATGCCAAATTTCAGCGCAATCCGAAACAATATTGATTTTCACACTTTGCTACTACCCCATTGCAACCCTCTTAGGGGTGGAATTTCAAAAAAACATGAAACATGTATTTACTTATTTTTTTACTGGAGCACTTGTATGAAGTTTCGAATAGAAAATACTATCTGATCTTGTTTTTCCTTACAAACTTTGAACCCCTGTTTCATTCCCTTCAGGGGTTAATTTCGGAAAATCCTTTCTCAGAGGGAACTATCGTCGTAATAACTATCTGCATGCCAAATTTCTGCCCACTCCGAAACAATATTGATTTTCACACTTTGTTAACCCATTGTACCCTCTTAGGGGGCGAATTTCAAGAAAACTTGAAACACGTATTTACTTATTTTTGTACTGAAGCACTTGTGTGAAGTTTCGAATAGAAATGACTATCTAATGTAGTTTCTCCATAGAAACTTTGAACCCCCGTTTCATCCCCTTCAGGGGTGAATGTTGAAAAATCCTTTCTCAGAGGGAACTAACGTCGTAATAACTATCTGCATGCCAAATTTCAGCGCAATCCGAAACAATATTGATTTTCAGACTTTGTTACCCCATTTCAGCCTCTTAGGGGTGAAATTTCGAAAAAGCCTAAAACATGTATTTACTTATTTATGTACTCAAGCACTTGTTTGAAGTTTCGAATAGAAAAGACTATCTAATGTAGTTTCTCCATAGAAACTTTGAACCCCCGTTTCATCCCTTTAAGGGGTGAATTTTATAAAATCCTTTCTTAGCTTATACTAACGTTGTAATATTATTATAAAAACTCACGTTCATTTTAAACTTATAGATTTAAAAACGGGAATTTAACGTGACTTACGCGATGTCGATATAGCGATCGACATATGTTTCGGCCTCATCCGGAGGCCTTCTTCAGGATCTTGAGTGCGGGGCGCTCGCCGACGCGTTCAACCTCGCACTGCGGGCCGCTGCTCGTGCAGCGCGTGCGGACGGAGCGGGCGGCGGCGGCGGCGGTGGTGGTGTTGGTGGGGGGTGATGATGCGGTGTACATAGTGGAGGCGCGGGATTAGGTTGGAGGGCTTCGTCTTCATCACTGCTGTTTACTTCAGACGAAACCTCATCCGCGAATCCGCGAATGGCGAGCGCCCCGCACTCAAGATCCTGAAGAAGGCCTCCGGATGAGGCCGAAACATGTCGATCGCTATATCGACATCGCGTAAGTCACGTTAAATTCCCGTTTTTAAATCTATAACGTTGTAATAATTATCTGCATGCCAAGTTTTAGCGCAATCCGAAACAATATTGATTTTCAGACTTTGTTACCCCATTTCAGCCTCTTAGGGGTGAAATTTCGCAAAAGCCTAAAACATGTATTTACTTATTTATGTACTCAAGCACTTGTTTGAAGTTTCGAATAGAAAAGACTATCTAATATAGTTTCTCCATAGAAACTTTGAACCCCCGTTTCACCGTCACTTATACATACATACATAAAATCACGCCTTTTTCCCGTTGGGGTAGGCAGATACTAGATTCTTTGTCACATAATGGTTAACAATCCTCAATAATTAGTTTCATTATCAATAATAATTAAATACCATGACGCCCTGCAAATCCCTGAAATTGTTATGTCATAAAAATAATAATCGCGCCATAATTAGTGTTACCCGATCATATTAAATTAATCGTACTGGTAAATTGATATTACCGCGTAAACAAAGTTATTTGGAGGATTATTAAAGGATTGCACTCCGGGAGTGCAATCCGTTGCTCTCCCTCCGTCTTACGAATTTTCCATCAGGTCACGTGACCTGACGCGAGTTTAACATTTTTTACCCATCCCAAAAAGGTCACAACGCCGCTAAAGAAGTTTTCACTTCAAAAATACTTTGGTATGGCTTTTTCATATTTATATTTTATATAGGTATGTACCAAACATAGCTAGTTACTGCAGAAGTAGAGAGGATAGCTATATAGCTAATTTCTGTTGGACCTGAGGTACCTTGTACCATTGTTCATTCTTCGCTTGAGGACATGATATAGATAATGGTAATATTGAAGTATGTAAACTGTCCTGTGCTGTGATGTTATTTAGTTCCTTGTATATATCTTGTGATTAAATTAACAAAAATAGTAAGCCACATTACCCTAACAGGTAGTATGTACATATTTAATCAAAAAACTTATGTGCTTTTTTAAACATAATAATAATTACTGTATTCAGCAATTTATCTAAAATATCTACAATTTTACACTTTAAAATTAATAATTATATTTTATTATTGAATCCTTCATTACTATGAATTTGTCTCTGATAATTTACAAAAATAATTTTGTGACAGTAATTAAATTAAAGTTATTCAGTAATATAATAAACATGTTAAAATTAACATTTGGATATGAACAAGAATATGTTCCAGAGTATGATATAACTTATAATAACATATTATAATATAATAACACAGCACAGACATAATATTCAAATACATAAAAAAAGGAGTATCTATAATTAGTCTTAGGTTAGTTTACATGTATATAATAGGTGTTTTAGAACCAGAAACAAACACATCAAACTATAATTGTAGTTTGACATTTCTACAACTACTAAATATTATAGTCACTTTGAGCTTGACTAGAACCAGCAGTTGTACGATGAAATGAACCAATGTTAAGAAGAGGTGTGTTGTAATTGGCAGCAACAGAAACTTGATGAGGTGATTGTACAGTTTGAGCTTGCACTGGTCTTTTTCCAATAATAAGAGGAAAACATTCATCGGAAATACCAGACAAAGCCGTCTGTACTCTTTTCATTCGATTAGAGCACTCTTCAAAATGATCTGTAACATATTTAAGTTCTGGAATACCAGTTACATTATGGTGTGTTTTCAGGTTTTTATCAATCACTTTTAAACCTTCTGATGTAGTAAATGTGACTTTTTCTCCACTGTAGAAAAATAGATCAATATCAATTCCATTTTCCATAAGCTGACATTTGGCCAAATTTGTGTACAACGTAATTTTAGGTGTTTTTGCCTTGACAAGATCAACAAATCTTGATGCATACAAATATTTTTTCCAGTGTTTTTGGGGTAAATTGTGATAAGTAAATACTTCATCAGGTGTGGGATCATACTCCATATTGTTCTGTTTGCCCTTGGTATTATCAACAGTGTAAATGATTATCTTCATACCATCTTTAGATATTTTACATATTTCAACAACTTTCTCTTCTCTTTCTTTACCTTTCTTCTTTATAAATTCAACGATAACACCAGACGGTTCTATTTTTAGTATGGCATTACGGGTTTTGTGGGATATTGTAGGTAATCTGTCGGCACACAGTGGAGGAACATTCAGTGTATTTGATTTGATGTTACACACTTTAGGAACATTTTCCTTATTATCTTCACTGTTTTTTTTATATGAAGCTGAATCATCATTACAGCTAACAATAATTTTGCTCAAACTGTTGGTCACATCCTTAACATTTTCTAATGTTTGCAAACACAGCCTATTCTGAAGTGGAATACCAAATAATTCAGCAGACCCAGTTTCACTGTTGTAGCAGTTTCTATAATTTGGCATGTTGGCAGAATGAGAGCTCAGCTCTTGCATACCAGAGAATACATTGAATGATTTAGGCCTTGTCCCTGAACTTTCAACTTTGCATTCTTTCATTCCAAGATAGTCAGATGATATCCTATCCTCAGTTCTATTTTTGCTGTGATGGGTGCTGTGCAATGTTGTTAGAAATCCAGAATCTCTAGACACATCCTGTTTGCAAGGGGTAACTCTTACGAATGGATGTTCCATAACTTCTTTTAAGGCTATTCGTTTTCTGGGATCCTTGCACAATAGTTTCTGAAGTAAATCCTGTGCCTGAATTGACAGCTCTATTGGTATTTTATAGTCAGCATTTATGACTTTGTTGAGGGTAGTCTTTACATGCTGGGTGTGAAATGGAGGACTGCCAACCAATAGTGTATACAACATGCAGCCCAGTCCCCACACATCTGCAGGCAGACCGTGGACTTCCCTTGAAGCAACTTCGGGTGATATATAATTTGGTGTACCACACATGGTAACATGTTTTTCATCTGGTCCATTTAACTGAGTTGCTAACCCAAAATCTGCAATTTTAACACTAAGATCCTTTGTCAATAGTAAATTGTTCAGTGATAAATCTCTATGAATTATGTTATGTGCATGAAGATAAAGTACACCACTGAGAACTTGTCTGAAAATATCGGCGGCAGCCTTTTCTGACAGACCGCGAGTACCTAACTTAAAGTGCTTAGCTAATTCACCATTATGAGCTAATTCTAAAACTAAATATACATAATGTGCATCTTCAAAGAAGGTGTGCAATTCTAAAATGGCTGGGTGCTTTAGGCGTGAATGTATGGTGACTTCTTGTCGGACTCTGCCTATCATGCCAGCACTTGCCATTAAGGCTTTGTCTATCATCTTGATAGCAACAAATAATCCTGATCTCCGACATCTTGCTCTATATACATGTGCAAATCCTCCTTTGCCTAGATGTTCTAATATTTCATAATCTTCAATTTTCTCACCAAACATATTTGTGCCCTTACAATATGCAATGGTCATAAATGAAGGTTAGCAGTAGATATTTTGTGTTATAATGTAACTTATATCTCTCCATTATTTTTGTGTGTACTGAAAAAAATATATATACATAAGTAACAATGCATCAAAGTATCTATTAAAGATAATTTTAAAATATATTTGAAATGTTAAACGTTTTATAATTTCTAATTAATGTGGCAATTCCATTATTTTGATTACATTCTATTACCTTATTTACTATCCATTTAGCATCTTCGATGCTTTTAGCAACAATTTCTTTAACTCTTTCTGGATCTGGCTCAAACTTATGCTGTTTATAGCTCTGAAAGGAGTTAACAAGTAAGTGGTTTGTTGTTTAGTTAACGTTTATGAATTGTGAGTAATTAATTGATTCCTTTGAATTAAAAAAGTACACCAATGTACAAAAACAACGTTATATTTCACCTGCCTGTTTTACGGCGAACTTGTAGTGTTTACAAGCGTCTGGGGGTAACCTTTCACACTGACGTAACAGATATTTGTAGAGTTTTAAAGATGTCATCACAACATTAATAACATTCGAACTCGATGAATTAGAAAACGCACGTATCAACTCTAAAAACATTTACAATTATTTTACTTATTATCAGTACTATTTTACGAGGGAGGGCTACAGCACGTAGATGCGTGATTCACAGATAACTGTATATTAGTCCTTTACTCCTTTTGGTGCATTGTGTCAGAATCTGACGTCACCGTACCTTATCATCTGTTGCTGAAATTAAGTTGATAAATGAGATATTTTTGCCATTCATTATACATATATGTGTACATCAGTCTACCGAAACTGCAGTACAAAAAAAAAGATCTATGAAAACTAATGAAAAGGGGGGCGCGTCCGATGGAAGTCTATATTCGTCTCACTCACTATTTCTTACTTTGACGTCGTTACTTCTCGTTTTGACATTTCGCTATTTGGTCAGTTTGCTCTATGGGAGTCCCGACTCTTCTTAACGTAGTGGTTATATTCTCTTTGGTGTACATCGCATCATTTTTGATTTATTACTTGTAACTGTTACAAATTAAATTTAGTTTAAAAGTTATTCATTGGCGCGATGCAGTACTCTGTGGCTATGGCTACAGCTACACACACGCACAGCAGGCCTATCACGAAGATAGGCTGAATGAACTAAATGACAGGGACGCAGCTAGGTAGGCTGTATAGCTCCATCTCTATCATGTTCGTTCATTTCAATCCTATTAAATTTCGTGATAGGCCTGCAGGACACACCGCTAAGTATTATTATCTTTTCTATGGCTAAGTAGAGCATCATAGAGTAACTTTTATACACAGACTACTAAGGAGATACTAGGTATTTTTATACTGGGAACATAGAGAAAGTATTTATATGAATAGAGAACATTAGCGTATGCGAATGAAATGGCTATAGAGATATAACCCGATTAAAATGATGAACACGTGATACATATGCCAGCTATAAGACAAAATGAACAACGTTATTTGGTCGGGTCATACATGACAGCGGGTGAAAGTAAATGGGCGCACTAGAACTTGGAGCCAGTGCTGGAGCCAGTTTGTAAAATCGCATACACAGAGAGGGATTAAAAATTGTTGATCATCTCGCTCTCTCATACTAATGATTGTATAGATTTATCCGTGGATGGAATATTAAGCGGATGGGCATTTAAATAACAATAATAATATGAGAAGGATAAAACTATACAATAACTGGTATGAGAGAGCGAGATGAACAACATATTTTTATCCTTTACCTGCGTATGCGATTAAACTGGCTCCAGCAATGTATGGAGCCAGTTTCTAGTGCACCCATTGGCTCTCACCCGCTGTCATGTATAACCCGACCAAATTACGTTGTTCATTTTATCTTATAGCTGGAATATGTATCACGTGTTCATCGTTTTAGTCGGGTTATATCATAGCTATTTCATTCACATACGCGAATGTTCTCTCTACATATACTTTCTCTATGGTTTTATCCTTCTCATATTATTATTATTATTATTTTATTGAATTTTACATCACGGGTCGTATACGCCCGGTCCTTTGGAGGGCATGGATGGACCCAAAGCCAACATCAAGAGGCCCTTTACAATTTCAACTTAGGTATTATTTATGGATGAGGAGGAGATATGGGAAACTATGTTATAAAAATATGGTACATTATATTATGAGACTATTGGGTGAGCTGATTCATGTCGGATTGCTGGTCTATGGGATAAGGTAAGGCACCCGCCAATTATGCCTCAATACAAAATATTTAGGCGGGTGTTGACTTGCCAACCACTGAACCCCCATAAAGGCGGACCGTTATATTAGCACCGAGGGGCAACATTGGCGTGGATAGCTAAGGATGTTGAGAGGTGTGCTGCACTTTCACTAAACGCTACTAGCGGCTTTATGCCTTTTACACTCCACCCTGGAGCTTAGGTCTTAGCTCTTGCGATTCCCACCACCGGCCGGCCGGTCAAGGCAAGCTGGGGGTCAGAGGGTCTCACTTAGCCCTCACGGGATAGGGGTACGCGGTATCGCCACTCACCGTCGGCTCGTCCGCTCCTGCGGGAATAATAATCAGGGTGACCGAAGCGAGCCCTAACACTATCCCATAACCTGAGCACTTTTGTGGTACACTTTACCACAGATTATATAATAGTTACTACGTAACAGATACTTCACTCCCCTACAAAAACAACCAAAGTTTATTTCAGACAATACAAGCAAAAATGTGTCTAAGGCGCTCGACCTAGCGTTGTTATTACTTCGTTCAGCGCGCGATGTACCGGCGGGCCCCGATACAGTAAAGGGTTGACACAATAAACTAAAAAAAAAGTTTACGAATTATTTTTATTTACCTCACAAAATTACATCAAAGTTCCTAACTAAGAGTCGAATTTTATGTCGTAAAAGTGAATTTTACGCCGTCTTGTCATTTTAGTATCGGTAGCATAAAAAATGAAACATATTGTGCTTGTTTTTTGTCAAACTCGCAAAATGACCATGAAAAACTTAAATCGTTTCTAAGTTAGAATACGAATGCGCGGTTATCCCGTCATTTGAATAGTAATATACGTTGCGTGCGCGTGAGCAGTAACAACCGACTGGCAGATAGTACAGGCAGGTGACGAAAGTTTAGGTATAAATCGCAGTAGCTATGGGCGAGTGAGGGAGGCCTGACTTTACTGAAAAACTATCCCGCCTATTGATTTGAGCTTTAACATAGTAATTTAAATTCACATGTAGATGTGTTATCAGTAAAAAAAATATCATTTTATCATCATTAAAAATAAACTGGCGAAGTGCGAGTCGGACGCGTGAACCCTAAGTGTGCGAGTCCGACTCGCACACGTAAGGTTCACGAGAAGCTTCTATTAGGGGGTCGCGAAAACTCAGTCAAAGAAAAAAAAACAACGTTTGAAAATATACTTTTTAAGAAAATAGAAAATAAATAAAGAAAAATATGTTATTTGTTTCCTATAGGCCACACGAACGTAGCCACAGGCAGAAGCTAGCAATAAAAAAAATACAGATTACAAACAGTGCAAGTAGAGGGTTGCGAATTTTTTTTTGATACTTAAAGGGTCGCATCATAAAAAAGGTTGAAAAACACTGAGGTAGACAATCGTTTATAGATGGCGTTATACTACAAAACACGTTTATTTAATGGGGTCCCCCATTTCCTTTAATTTTTAACTTTGTTCTGTTTTTAGTATTTGTTGTTATAGCTGCAAAAGAAATACATCATCTGTGAAAATTTCAACCGTCTACCCTTGGTTGGTACCCTTTGGGTTCGGAACCCTAAAAATAAAGAATAACAATTTTATTTCTAGATAGAATACTATTGTACTACTAACCCCATCCGTTAGAAGAACAAAGAATTAACTTCGCTGCGAATGTAATGTTGGGTTACTAACGCCGTTGGGAATCTAAAGAATTTACATCTGTCACCCAAATGACGTCCAGTATCAGTGTATCAGTTTGGGACAGATTTCTGCCATTTAGGCAGATTTGGGACCTACATTTTAACTCTGGCAGATTAGAATAGAATATATTTTTATTGTAAAAACTGTGGTAGTACATGGTGGTTGTATGTAAACTTAAGTGACAACAGTTTTCCCATGTCGGGCGTACAATATTTTGCAGTATATGTATCTAAAATACATACTAATTATTATATCTTACAATAAACTTAATGAAATTATTTAATACTATTTTCAAAAAGCGGCAGATTTCAAGGATCTGCAGGAATTTTGATGTATAAATAGAATTTCGAGAATTTTCTGCTTCTATTTAAAGTATAACCTTTTTTTTATTATGCATTTATTTGGTTGGAAATTTGTAATAGTTTGAATGAGAAGGTAAACTTAATTTTTATGCCTTATTTTATGCATTTGTTGGAATGGTTGGTGGTTTGGCAGATTTTTTGCCAGTGTCGGGCAGATTCACCATTTGATATTAAAAAAAACTGCCTTAAAATTATTACCAGGCAGAAAAACTACGCGAGCCCTCACAAAGCTCGGCTTTAAGCTCGTAATAACAATAATAATTATTTTAAGGACGAGTCTATTTTAATATACTTAGCCTATGACATAGAATACAGGGCTTCGTTCACATCTTCCGGAGAAGGATTTTTGGTTGTTTTGCAACTCGCTCGTAGGTCCGGAACGACCACGGGTGTTTTTCACTCAAATTGTGACTTTGATATTTTGCGCAGACTCGAATTTCGAGGTTATGTACATTCATTTTTCTATTTCTAAATATTTTCCGTTTGTTTTTACGATTAATGTCTCATCATGTCACGTCTTGGTCTCAACAATGCAAATTTCTTCTAATCCCCTTAATCTGTAAAAAAATTACTGCTTTTCCCGCCAAATTTACTGTCACAAACGTCAGAGCGTTTTTTAACCATCGAATTCGATGGTTAAAAAGTTGCAACTGGAGTGAAACAACCGAGGTCGTGAACGACACAGTTGCTACAACCGAGTGTGATGCTCTGAGGTCGTGAACGGGGTTAGAGCGTTTGGGTGCATTCCGAGCGTAGGTCGCGAACGCAGCCCTGCAGGCCGATCATGAAATTTGACAGTTGATCATTGAATGAATGAAATGAACTAAAAGACGGGGACGCAGTTATATAGGCTGTATAGCTACACCTCTGTCATGTTCGTTCATTTCTATCCCTATCAAACTTCGTGATAGGCCCCCTGTATGTCTCTACTTCTATTCTGTGAAGTAGAGATAGCAAAGCACCACGGAGAATAATAATAATAGCTGGCCCGTTTTATCGGGTTTTAGCTGTCAAAACATTGACTTTTCATTCACTCAATATATATTTTTTTATTCTGTGCTCTTAGCCATCCACAAGAAATACAAGCAAGACCACATCTAAAAATACATATTATTTCGTATTTTCACAGTATTTTGAATAGAAAATGATCAAATGAAACGACGGAAAATGCTTATTCGTCTAATATTAGTCAGGACTGTTTCATTTAGTGTTGACTAGTGTTTATATGATTTGATGTACATTTATGATTCATGTGTGGATTAGTGTTATGAATAGTGTTACATATTTCTGGGATTGTGATTTTTGCGTTATAGCTTCTAAATGATTCGTTAATGTTACTGTGGTATGGCACTCGTCACTATCAGACGTTCTCCGAGTGTGCAAACACCAAGGAAAACGGTAAGCTACAAACAAAGACGGATATTACAACATATCCATTGTTGACGTTATTTTGGTGCTGCTTGAAAGGACCTGATGGACTGAGATTGACAACTATACGTACTTAGCTACAATTTACCAACAAAGGCTAATGTTGCTCAAATCATGAATGTTCTGATAGTCAGCACTGTATTGAGTAACGATTAGCTCAGAAAAAATGTCTCTATTTTACTGAATTTCAAAGTAAACAAGCCATAACCACACTTAAGTTTATTATTTATTCCAGGGTTTTTAAATGTGTATATACAATACTATAAAGTATGTAAGCTTCTCATCTGTAGAAATTATGATTATAATTGTTCTTGCATCACATAATTCTGCTTATCCCTTACAATCTTCATTTGCTTTTAAAGCCCCAGGATGAAACCTTTGGCTTTACCTATGATACTGAAAATAGCCTATATTAATATAAGTCGGTTGCCACATGCCCACCTGAGCGCTTTCGGCAAGTTTACTGCGTTTACTCACAAAATGCCGAAACCATAGAATTTTCACAATTTTTTCTCGTTATTTAATGAAAGCAATCTAAAATGTAGTATCTACTATTAATAATGCTTGAACGTTACCGAAATTGTAACTAGGTTTAATCTCACAAATTTGATATGAGACAGTAAGCCTTCTGTATGTAGTACTATTAAGTATTCTGTGCCGCTGTGGTTTGCTGCTGGCTTTGTGGCGATTTCATACTAATATGTGTATCTCGCTGGCCACTGTGATCTGGCCGCTAGTGCGCTACTGCTCTTACACTATAAATAACTTATGCTTTCCTGGTCATAAAAAATGGCACTGTCTATACAGATATTCTGTCACTCAAAACTGTACATTGTTTTTTTTTATTTAAAAAATCATACTAGCAATGTGGGTTGCATATTACTAGGAGTATTGTTACACCTCGACCTAAGCTAAATATGCTTGTGTCTGGAGTAGGTTCACGTCAGTCAATAGAATATAATATATATGAATCGATACCTTTATTTATAATACTATGGGATCGAATTCACAACTTCTCGATCGCCGGCATTTTGCACAATTGGCAGGGCATTTCTATTTAATATTTGAACAACTGGATAGGAGATGTAACCTCTAAACATGGTGGATAAAAATCCTACCACTGAACTCTTGACAAATATATGATACTTTAATATGCATATTTTTGTTTCTTGCAGGATGAAACAGAAAAATCAAGTGAAATTATCGAAAACGATGTTGAAAGCCGTATTAGTAAAAGGTAAGATTCAATAGCAGTATATTTGTAGATATTTTAATAAATAATTAAATATCTTTCTATTTCCTAAATAATTAGATTAAGAGGCAGAGGTTAAGCTGCTTTTATTTACTTAAAACTTTTCTTTTTAAAAACGATTCTATTATTAAATACATAAAATAAGAATTAGCCAAATCTGTTCACCCGTTTTCATGTTATCGCGTGACTAAGGCAATTCGGGATTCATATTTAGAAAAACCGAAAAACCCAAATGTTCAGACTTTATTACCTACCCCATTTCAAAAAATCCTACAACACTTACTTTATCTCATCTTATTTCGCCCAACAAACTTTGAATCCCCGTTCAGTATCCAGGAGGAATTTTTAGAAAATACCTTCTGAGCGGATACCTACGTCATAATAACTATCTGCATTCTGAATTTCAGCGCAATCCGAAACAATATTGACTTTTGGACTTTGTTACCCCAGCTTATCCTCTTAGGGTGGCATTTTGAAAAAGTCTGAAACTCGTATTTACTTATTTATTTACTTAAAAGTACTTGTGTGAAATGTCGAATAAAATGACTATCCAAACTTTGAACCCCCACGTCATCCCCTTGAAGAGTGAATTTTGAAAAATTCTTTCTTAGCGGATATACCTAAGTCAAAATAACTATCTGCATGCCAAATTTCAGCGCAATCCGAAACGATATTGATTTCAGACTTTGTTACGCCACTTCACCCTTTTAGGGGTGGACTTTCGAAAGAGCCTGAAACACGTATTTACTTACTTAAGTACTTGTGTTAAGTTTCAAATATAAAAGTCTATCTAATCTTGTTTCTGCATACAAACTTTGAACCCCCATTTAATCCCCTTCAGGGGTGAATTTTGGAAAATACTTTCTCCGAGGGAACTAACTTCGTAATAACTATCTGCATGCCAAATTTCAGCACAATCCGAAACAATATTGATTTTCACACTTTGTTACCCCATTTCTCCCTCTTAGGGGTGTAATTTAAAAAAAACCCTGAAATACGTATTTACTTATTTTTTTATTGGAGCACTTGTATGAAGTTTCGGATAGAAAAGACTATCTAATCTTGTTTCTCCAAACAAACTTTGAACCCCCATTTCATCCCCTTAAGGGGTTAATTTTGGAAAATCCTTTCTCAGAGGGCACTTACGTCGTAATAACTATCTGCATGCCAAATTTTAAGTGTAATCCGAAACAATATTGATTTTCACACTTTTGTTACCCCATTTCACCCTCTTAGGGGTGTAATTAAAAAAAACCTGAAACACGTATTTACTTATTTTTTACTCGAGCACTTGTATGAAGTTTTTGAATAGAAAATACCATCTAATCTTGTCTCTCCATACAAACTTTGAACCCCTGTTTCATCCCCTTCAGGGGTGAATTTTGAAAAATCCCTTTTCAGAGGTAACTAACGTTGTAATAACTATCTGCATGCCAAATTTCAGCGCAATCCGAAACAATGTTGATTTTCACACTTTTGTTACCCCATTTCACCCTCTTAGGGGTGTAATTAAAAAAAACCTGAAACACGTATTTACTTATTTTTTTACTCGAGCACTTGTATGAAGTTTTTGAATAGAAAATACTATCTAATCTTGTTTCTCCATACAAACTTTCTTAGTACACCCCTACGTACTAAGACAAATATACCCTCCAAATTTCAAGTCTCTACGACCAGCGGTTTAGGCTGTGCGTTGTCTGTCAGTGAGTCAGTATGTCAGGACAAAGATTCTTATAATATTAGATAATATACATTTTTTAAAATTTTATAAAAGACTAGCATTTGGCCACTATGTCACCTGATGTAAACTGACGATGTTGCATGCTTTCCCGGAAGACTGACCGACTTAACCGACTTCATAAAAAAGGAGGAGGTTCTCAATTCGACTGTTTTTTTTAGGTGTGTTACCTCAGAACTCCGTCAAATCTTAACCGTTTTGAAAAATTAGTTTTTTGTCTGAGAGATTATGCCTTCCATTTGGTCCCATTCAAATTTTATCGAGATATTATAATCATCTCCGGAGATATGAAAATAAACAATATAAACAAATTTGATACGAGGTGCATTCAATAAGTACCTAGCCTCATCGCCAGAGGGCGCTGTAGTTTCAAAAGAGTTTTACCACAGTGTAGCACATTCTTTTTTAATTCTTTTTTCAAATTTTCATTCCAATCCCTTCATTTGTTTTATTTTGACAACTTATGGAAGCGAACGTATCGATCGGTTTTACAAAAATGGAAAAAGAGCAATATTGTTCGGTGATTCGATTCCTATTTTTGGAAGGGAAAACGCGCATCGAAATCAAAGAGCGCTTGGATGCTGTGTACGGTGACTCTTCTCCATCGATGGCCACCGTCAAGAATTGGTTCAACGAGTTTGCACGTCGCCGTACGTCGGTTTTTGATGAACCACGTCCAGGTGCACCGAAAACAGCTGCTACGGAGGAAAAAATTAAAAAAATCCATGATCTCGTATTGGCAGATCGCCGATTGAAGGTTCGGGAGCTAGCTGAGACTGTAGGCATTTCAGAAGGAACAGTGCATCATATTCTTCACGAGGAACTCAGCATGAGAAAACTGTCGGCGCGATGGGTGCCGCGTTTACTCACACCGGAAAACAAGTGCAACCGTGAGACCACATCGGAGACGTGTTTGGCGCTGTTTAAGCGGAATCCAGCGGAGTTTTTGCGTCGTTTTGTGACCGTCGATGAAACCTGGATCCACTGGTACACACCAGAGACCAAGGAGCAATCAAAACAATGGATCCAGACCGGGGAACGTGCTCCAAAGAAGGCTAAAACTGTAAAATCGGCCGGAAAAGTTATGGCCACCGTTTTCTGGGATTCACAAGGTGTGATCTACATCGATTACCTCGAGAAGGGTAAAACAATTACAGGGCGATTTATTGGACCGATTCGACGCCGAATTAAAGAAAAAACGACCCCATCTGGCTAAGAAAAAAGTGCTGTTTCACCACGAAAACGCACCGGTTCACACGTCTGCCGTTGCCATGGCCAAATTGGTCGAATTACGCTACGAATTGCTGCCCCATCCACCGTATTCTCCAGATTTGGCCCCTTGTGACTTCTTTCTGTTTCCTAATTTGAAAAAATCTCTCGTCGGGAATAGATATGGATCAAATGAGGAGGTCATCGCCGCCACGGAGGCCTATTTTGCGTTTGACAAAAACTATTTTTCGGACGGGTTAAAAAAGTTGGAGCATCGCTGGGCTAAGTGTATCGAACTAAAAGGAGACTATGTTGAAAAATAAATTGCCACTTTTCTAAAATTTTCGTTTACTTTTTGTAGGCTAAGTATTTATTGAATGACCCTCGTACCTCAATGACATGGCTAGTGGATATTTTCACTATAGCGGCATGTGAAGTCGGTTTTTTCGTTTTGTACGATCATAAATTATTTGGGTTCCGTATCCAAAGAGTAAAACGGGTTCCTATTACTAAGACTCCGCTGTCCCTCCATCTGTCACCAGGCTATATCTCATGAACAGTATTTTCACATATGATGTATTTTTGTTGCCGCTATCACAAAAAATACTAAATAAGAATAGAAAGTAATAAGATACTAGAATAAAATAAATATATAAGGGGGGCTCCCATACACCAAACGTGATGTTTTAGCTCGATATTGATAACGACAACAGGTAGACGCTTGAAATATTCACAGAATTAGTTATTATATGTATATTAGTTATTATATTCACATTAAAATAAATAATTAAATTGGAACTAAAACAAATATTTAAGGGGGGCTCCCATATAACAAACGTGATTGTTTTTGCTCGATATTGATAACGGCAATAGGTCTACCTATTGCCGATATCAATATCGAGCATGAAATATTTGTAATAAATAAATAAATGTTCCCTTGAAATATTCACAGAACATTGAGTTATATTATCCACTTTAAAAATAAATTATTAAATTAAAATAAAATCAATATTTAATAGGGGCATCCCATACAAAAACCATGATTTTTTGCCGCTTTTATAGATAATGGTATAGAACCCTTCGTAAGCGAGTCCGACACGCACTTGGCCAGTTTTTTTATTCTGTATTTCCTCTCTATCGATCTGTATCTCCTTTTAAAGTACGATGTTATACACGCATCTCAAACGTCCGCTCGCGCCATATTGTTTCAGTGTTTGCTACTAAAGGTAAAATAATGGGCGATCTTATCGCTTGAAGTGATCTTTTCTAGATGACTTTTGGCTGAACAGAATTGCTAAAAGAAGTTGACGGTGGTATAATGCGTAACATGGTACTACAGTGCAAAAATATAAAAATAATAAAACATACCAATACTTTGTTCTATTATTTATTAGCCAATCCAAAATAAATTGTATTGGTATGTTTTGTTATCTTGTTGCTATATTGTAGGTAGTGACATTATCCCGTTGCTGTAGAAATCTTGGGATTTTTGATAAAAAAATGCGACAAGTAATTTTGTCAGTTCTCTCTTGATGTTAACCTAACACTACCCAAACAATATGAAGAGGCCGGAAACAGCTCAAAATCTGAGGGTGCAAGCACTGCAAGCCGCAGCAAGGTCAGGGCTATACGGTGGATGCATTGCATTAACACTTTCCAACCAAGCTCTCTCAATTTTTGATTGCTGGCCAAAGACGTGTTTGGCGTTATCATGAGTCATGACCACTCCTTGTCTGTTGATAAATTCCAGACGTATTTGAAATGAAATGATTTATTTGCCTTAAAAATGGTAAAAACAAAAGGTGACACTAAAATTATGTGCTGCATATTTCGTCAAAACATTGACATGCAAATATTTGTACTTGCATGTCAATGTTATCATGTCATGTCAATTTTTATCAATTTCTTGCTTAAGTCCGTTTAAGTCTCATTAATTGTTGGCAGTAGAGATCTCAATCGATGGTTTTACCCGGCCGTAAAAGCTCATAATGAACGATGTGGCCTTCAGAGTCGTGGGACTTTGCTTCAGCTTGGTGCTGCTGATATTTAAGTTCTTCTCGACTCTCGATTTCTTTCTCGATTTGAGGAGAAAACTATGAAAAAATCCTTCGCACTTCGCTCGCGCACGCGTTTATTTCTATTAAATGCATGCAAGGGCGGATCCAGGATTTTTTTCTGACAAGGGGCGGACGGGCAAAAAATCAATAATAACTGTTAAACAAACAAACATGTATGTACTCTACATACATGTTTGTTTGTTTAACATGAAACTTTCATAAACCTCTGTTTATGAAAGTTTCAATGTTCTTTCTGTTATTTTATGCATATATTTTACAACTCTGAAAATTTGATTTGGTTCTGTATGTATTGTGATGGAATCGCCACCCACAGTACACAAAAATACTGTCTTTCACGTGCCCCCTCCCCCTTAAATCCACCATTGAATGCATGAATGACAACCTCTAGTGTTGCAAATGTTAATAAGCGACGGTGACTTCCCATCAGATGGGTCGTCTGCTTGTTTGCTACCAATATCACAGAATAATGAATAGCCAACATCATAAAAAAAATTGAGTGGGGTTCCGCAACGCGTTTTCATTGGTTTTTATTTGGTAGAGTATAGTCGCCTGCATAAAGAATCATTTGGATCCGTTCAATATTGACGGAGAAATCGCGTAACATACACAAAAAAAAAAAAAAAAAACATACAGATGAATTGAGAACCTCCTCCTTTTTTGTGAAGTCGGTTAATGACTTAAGGGTTGCTAATAAATACCATTTCTCGATTGAATGCTCCATTTACGAAATAGTAAACTTTAAATTGCAAATTTTTGTTCCAGTAGGGCGCCCCCCCCCCCCCCCCTCTAAAAGCTAAACTGCTGACTTGAAAAATCTGGAAAATTTCGTGATAATAGCGCATTTCATTTTTTTTTATATCTTATAGGCTAGCGTTTGACCACTATCTCACCTGTTGCTAAGTGATGATGCGGTCGAAGATAGAGAAGTGGATTATAATGGGAACTGGCTCTCAAGGATAGCTGCCTGAACACAAGATATTTGGCGACAGATTTTCTAACTTGAGGGTGGTAGCTGGCCAGGCGGACACTAGATATTTCCTACCACCATGCGGGGGTTGTTGGTTTCTTAACGATGTTTTCCTTCACCGGAGGGCAACTGTGAGAAGCGCACATATATTTTTCGATCGAAAAATTCATTGGTGCACGGCGGTTTGAACTCGGTACCACGGCATCAATGCCGACTGTTCTCCCAATTACGCCACCGGGCCCTCAATAAATAATTCTCGACATCAGATGCATTAGGTCGGATGTACAAAACTCTTACTTTACAGGAGAGCAAAAATTAAATTTACAATTTTTTTTTTGTCATTTTTGTCTTTTGATTCACAAAGGCTTATCTGCTGATGCGTCCAGTATGTAAGACCAAACATTTAAAATGCATAAAATTTTATGTTGAAATACGACTCATACAACTTTTAATTATTTGATGCATAAGGCTGGAAGTATAATAGTGCGTATCTTCAAAAAAAAGCATAATGCTTTAAAAAATTTTGCTTAACGCTACTAATGCATAAAGTGTGCTATTAGTAGCTTTATTGTTATTAGAACGAGGATTTTGTAAGTATTACTTTACAGGCGAGCAGAAATAAAATTAACAATCGTTTTTCTCTATATTATCACATCTTTTGATGCATAAAGGCCTATCTGCTGATACGTTCAGTATGTGAGACCAAAAATGTTAAATGCAGAAAAGTGTATGTTGAAATACGGCTCCTACAACTTTTATTTATTTGGTGCATAGAGCTGGAAGTAAACATGGAAACTTATGGCTCCCAGGCATTTCAAAAAGTCTGTAAATCCGACTTTATGCATCTGTGTATCTTGTCAACGGTACAAGATAGAAGTATCAAGGTCAGATTGTTAGAAAGAGAAACAAAACCTTAATATCGCTGTATTAAAAAGTCATTTTGGTCGGATCTATACATCCGATCTAATGCCTCTGATGTCGAGAATTATATATTAATAATTATAATAAATAATTATAAATAAATATAAATAATTTGTCTTCACAGGAATGTTCTACCGGGCAAAGTCTTGTTAGGGTGCAAACTTTTTTAAACATACCTAAGATTTTTTGACATGACATGACGTTTGCCGAAGATGGCGGCCATTTCAGTCCCGCGACACTGCATACATTATTAAATAACTCAGAATTATGAACGTACTTTGTACCAACCAACACTGCAAAAAAAAATTATAAGCATAATACCACAGATTATATAATAGTTTCTACGTAAATAATACTTTCCGTTGTTAGGTTGGCTACACAGTGCTTTCATAATTCGGGTTTCAATAATATAGGGAAGTGCCTCTTATAACGTAGTAGAGTGATTCAGTACTCTGTTGGCCATATGGCGGCAAGTAATGTTAATAATCGCAAATAATACTTTTTAATATTCATTTTGGAATACAACTAGTCCGTGTTATAAAAGTATATGGAATTATTGTAATAAAATAGACAATTAATTATCGTGTGTGTCAGATGCTTTAATTGCACAGGGCCATTTTGGAAATTGTCCTTTGATACCTTGATGACATAATTATTACTAGTGAATATTATCACTTTAGCAAGGCATTAACAGTCAATTTTTTTTAGGGTTCCGAACCCAAAGGGTACCAAATGAACACTTTCTGAGACTTTGTTGTCCGTTCGTCCGTCCGTCCGTGTGTACATATGTGCGCACTTTACAGATCTGTATCTTCTTAACCGTTATAGGTACATATTTGAAATTTTCAAAAAGTATATATCCGTCAGTGTATAACGGCCCAGACACCAAATGTAATAGATGCATGTAATTTAATTAAAACTTGTTATGCACTAAAAAGGGTAAAATAAGTTATTTTTCAAAAAAAATAAAACCGACTTCATAATCACAAACAGGCACTCAAAAGCGAAAAATAAATTACTTAAAATTATTATAAGCGCTACCCACTTATCTATTTGAAGTCGGTGCCAGCCAAGTCTATTGGATAGTAGATAGATACTATGTATGTAGTAGTAGTAAGTAGGTACATGTAGGTTAGTAAGTAGGTAGATACATGTAGGTATTATCTATCTACTACCTATTAGACTTGGCTGGCACCGACTTCAAATAGATAAGTGGGTAGCGCTTATAATAATTCTAAGTAATTTATTTTTCGCTTTTGAGTGCCCGTTTGTGATTATGAAGTCGGTTTTTTTTTTTTTAAATAACTTATTTTAAAAGACCTATTCAACGATACCCCACACGATGGGGTAGACGATGAAAAAAAAATTCATCCCCACTTCTCATATAGGGGAGGTACCCTAAAAATATATTTTTCACAATTTTATTTCAGCACTTTGTCGGCGTAATTTATATACATACCCCCACAAAATTAGAGCTTTCTAGTATTAACGGTCTCTTAGCAAAACCTCGGACAGACAGACAGACGGACATGACGAAACTATAAGGGTTCCTTGTCAGGACTACGGAACCTTAAAAGCTAGTTTGCTTCAAGCGGCGTGTGTCTGACGTAAGTGCGTGACGTCACAATGCATTACCAAAGAGCCCGGGAAATGATGGCGTTTAAACTGCTGAAATTTATTTGTATATTTAAATGTTTATTTAAAAAATAATGAGACTAATTCCAGCAGTATTTATTTTTTTATTATGTTATATGGATGTAATGAGTGAAATAAAAAAATTAAAAAAAAACGTGCATATTCCCTATTAGAAAATTAGATATGCAAAGAGAATAATTTGCGGTGTCTAGTTAAATCTAATCTGTCTTATGTATATATAAAAGGCAAACGTTACTGACTGACTGACTGACATTGTGCGTGACCCATATTGTACGTGCAAAATAAATACCTCCTTGTGATGAAATCCGCTAATTAGCAATTAAATGCAAGAGTGAAGCAAGTAGGCCTTTAACGTGACCACGTCTATTACTCACGGCCAATGGCTTTGTATATAGAACTAAGTTAAATGTTGTACTTATGTTAACGGATATCCTTAAAGGTTATTAGGAGAAGGGATCTCAAAACGCGATTTGTTCGCTTTGACTGCATCGGCTCACCTTCACAACAAATATCACAAGGACAGACGCCTGAAAGCAGTATTATGATCGCTCGTTGCTTGACCTCAAATGAATGTAGTTTCGCATGACTCAGTTGAGAATATTTTATTTCAATGTCTCGGCTCGATGGTAGTAGAAGAAAGCAGAATGGAATTCTTTTAGAACTAATTTTTACAATTGTGATAACGATATTATCTCAGTTAAAGGTTTTTAGAATACACTTGCTTACAGAGTGCGAAATAATTTTAGAGATCATAAAAAATATTTGTCGTTTCACGGAAGCGCAGAAATGATAAGTCATCGGGTTTGCTATTAAAGAAATAACAATGTGCGCGCGTTTATGCGTGTAGCGGAGTATTCCTTTCCTCATCGCCTCGTGTTCCTGTTCAGTGTGGCGTTTCTATATTTACGCGGGTGTTCGCGCTCGGTTCAGGCATCAGAGGGAAGCTACGAGCGTGACGTTGTCGGTCGGGCTCGTCAGATCCACCGAGTTGGTTAACTGGGCGGTTCGGTAGTATGCGTACGCCGCACGTAGGGGACTGCCGCCCGTGCAGCCGCGCCGGCCCGCCGGATGTCGCGCCGGCTCTCGCGTATCGAGACTCGTCTCGTTCTAAACGCATGCGCATACGCAATAAGGTTTTCTGTTGGAAAATCGCAACCGCAACGTTTTATGTGGGTGCCTTATTCAGTGAAAAGATACCGGTGTAAACTTGTGTGACATTTCCTACTCGGATTACGTTAACCCTTTGTCTTCAAAATGGTCGCTTTCAGGTAAACAATATCTGTAGTGACCAGCAGGGTATAATTTTTTTTGCATATTACGATTGTTACGCCTTTTGTCCCCCGACACAGACTTTTCGTCGTTACATTTGGCTTCTGTAGGGTACCTATATTACCTATTGTATGTATGTATACTAGACACTAAGTACATACGAGATTTTCTTTATATTTGCGTTCGTTAATCAAACCTCGTCAAAGTGTAATTAATGACCCCTATATGATTCACGACAGATTAATGAATTATAAATAGGTAATAATTGTTGTCTTACTAAAGTGTAGTACCTTACCTACCTACTACGCCTTCAGGAAAGCATAAAACTGCTTCAGGCAAAAATTATTGAATACACATGCGAGTAGTAACACTTAGCGTGAAAAGAAAAAAACAGAATTAACGTCATCTTTGTTTGTAAACAGACTGAAAATAGTCACCACTCAAGTACCTAAAAATACAAATTTTCGTACATGCAGAACGATTAGCTCGGTTAATGGCTATTATTATCACCACCCTGAATTTATTTATCTATAAGACGGCATTACTTAACTTTATCGGTTTAGATAGCAGTACAAAAACATATTAGTAATAAATAATTCAGCGTATTCTCGCAAAACGTTACCAATTTTTAATTTCACATTGAAAATCACTTCATTATAATTTAAACCGATGTAAACTGTATTTAGGTATTTTCTTGTATTTGTAAACCGATACTGTATTTTATAATGAATCTGCATTTACTTGCTACATTTTTTTATTGATGACTAGCTGACACAGCGAACTTCGTACCGCGAATATAAATAAACTGTCCAAGAGCGAGTTGACCCGCACACGCAGGGTTCCGATTGAACAATATTTTCCGGAAGTATGGGGACCCCCTTTAATTTTTTAATTTAATTTAGTTTTTATTATTTAGTCTTATAGCAGTCATTGCAATATACACCATGAGTAAATTTTAAGTCTTTATCTATTAAGAGCGTAGTCGGGGTGCAGTTTTCCATACAAACGTATTCCCCTGTTTCGTCCCTGGAAAATTCTTCTAGAGCAAAATTTGTTTCTACAAAAATCAAGATCTGCTGTAGCTATGCCCCTATCATTTGCTTTGTTTAACCAACCAATTGCAAATAGAAATAATGGCCCTTCAAAAATCTTAAAGAGGAGATAAAAATGCTTATATTTCTTTTTGCGATTGGTTGGTCAAAATATGCAAATGATAGGGGCGCATAGATAGCTATAGCAGACCTTGATTTTTTGTAGAAACAAGTTTTGCTCTAAAAGCATTTTCCAGGGACGAAACAGGGGAATACGTTAGTATGGAAAACTGCACCCCGCGTTTGCTCTTAAGGTTTGTAAGATCGAGCATAAAAGCCTCAAAAACACGTGAGAAACGTGTTTTTAAGGCCCCTTTTATTATTTAATTTTATTTTGTTTTTATCGGTTTTTATACTTAATTGCGAATACCCATGTATGGAAGCGCCATAATGACAACCATCAAAATATGTTAATACAATGACAAAAATGTCTGAACGAACTAACAATAACAACCAACCTGGGACAACTATCAAAATTCAAAATATTAAAATTTAAATACCTACACCTATGCGATAATTCGGGTAATGCGGATATATTATGTTGTCGATTCAAAACCCTTAATTTAATACGTGCTTCAAATTTCAATTCGAGAGTTGAACAGTCTACCCTACCGTACCGAAGGGAAGAACGTCAAATGTTTGACAGGAAAGTAGGTAGAACAGATTATATGAAATGAAATTGTTGTTTTTACTATCTTCCTCGCAATTTTTCCAAATTTTTTCACTGTTTCAAAGTGTCAAGGTTTGTAAGATTGAGCATTAAAAGCCTCAAAAACACATTTCTTGTATTATTTAATTTAATTTTGTTTTTATCGGTTTTTATATACAAATAGCGAAGACAAAAATGTCTGAACGAACCAACAATGACAACCTGGGACAACCATCAAAATTCAAAACATTAAAATTTTAATACCTACGTGATAATTCGAGTAATGTGGATATAATATTCTGTCGATTCAAAACCCTTAATTAAATACGTGCTTCAAATTTCAATTCGAGAGTGGAACAGAGAACTACCCTACCGTACCGAAGGGATGAACATTATATGGAAAAAATGAAATTGTTGTTTTTACTATCTTCCTCGCAATTTTCCCAAATTTTCTCACCTTTTAAACCTTCCCTGGAACACGACAAATAATTCAAAACCAATATCAGCTTAATCGGCCCAGCCGTTCTCGAGTTTTAGCGAGACTAACGAACAGCAATTGATTTTTAGGGTTCCGTACCCAAAGGGTAAAATGGGACCCTATTACTAAGACTCCGCTGTCCGTCTGTCTGTCTGTCTGTCTGTCTGTCCGTCTGTCACCAGGCTGTATCTCATGAACCGTGATAGTTAGACAGTTGAAATGTTCACAGATGATGTATTTCTGTTGCCGCTATAACAACAAATACTAAAAACAGAATAAAGTTTAAAATAATAGAGGGTCCCCATACAAGAAACGTGTTTTTTTCGGCATTTCACGCCATCTATGAACGCTTAGTTAGGTAAACGTCCCATAGATGGCGTTATATTGAAATGTCGATCCCTAACACCTTTGTTAGACGTTAGGTGGCGTTATAAGAAAAAAAATGTTTTTTGCTGGCGAAAAATGATAGTGAAATTTTTTGCTCGATCTTATAAAATACTGTAGTGTGGTACGGAACCCTACCAGTGCGAGTCCGACTTGCACTTGGCCAGTTTATTAGAGTTCCGAATCCAAAGGGTACCAACGGAACCCTATTACTGAGACTCCGCTGTCCGTCTGTCCGTCTGTCTGTCTGTCTGTCTGTCTGTCTGTCTGTCTGTCTGTCTGTCTGTCTGTCTGTCTGTCTGTCTGTCTGGTCTGTCTGTCTGTCTGTCTGTCCGTCTGTCACCAGGCTATTTCTCATGAACCGTGATAGTTAGACAGTTGAAATTTTCACAGATGATGTATTTCTGTTGCCGCTGTAACAACAAATACTAAAAACAGAAAAAAGTTAAAAATTAAAGGGGGTCCCCATACAAGAAACGTGTTTTTTCGGCATTTTACTATAAACGCCATCTATTAATGTTTGACTGTATTAATTATATTAATTACTTATGTGTTATCTTTAAGCGTTTGTAAGATGGCGTTGTAAGTTGTAATAAGCACGCGGCTCCTGTTTTCGTAAATGTTTGGAATTGACACGGTAATATAAAATATAATAATATATGGATGACCGAGCTTTGCTCGCTATTTTTTTTTTGTTAAATGTTTAAAATGTTTAAAAAAATGTTTTTGGTAACGTGTTTTGTGATTTTTTGGCTCCCAATAATAGTTTCCTCACAAAAGAACAAACTTGAACAAATTTATCATCTCGTCTGTACTCGATCCGGGGTCTTTCTGATCGCCATCCGATTGATCTCCCACTGAGCTATCATAACAATGTAACAATGGCGAAATTTACCTTCATATTCTAATTATATTGTAGAAGTTTTTCATTACCTGAAAACAGGGATAAAACAACATTTTGCTGAAAATGAAAACCTAGCTAGATCGATTTATCAATTTATTACAAGAAACGTGAGTTCTTTCAGCATTTTTTGCTCGATTTTATAAAATATTGTAGTGTGGTACGGAATCGGAACTACGAGTGCAAGTCCGACTTGCACTTGGCCAGTTTTTTTCATCCTGGCTACCACACTATCAGTGTATTGTTCCACGCGTACTAAACTTTTTTCTGTATTATTTATATTATATTATATATATAGTGTTGTTTTATGACATTAAATATTTCGCTTCACGAGCTTTTTTAGGGTTCCGAACCCAAAGGGTACCAACGGAACCCTATTACTGAGACTCCGCTGTCCGTCTGTCTGTCTGTCTGTCTGTCTGTCTGTCTGTCCGTCCGTCTGTCACCAGGCTGTATCTCATGAACCGTGATAGTTAGACGGTCGAAATTTTCACAGATGATGTATTTCTGTTGCCGCTATAACAACAAATACTAAGAACAGAACAAAGTAAAAAATTAAAGAAAAGTTTAAAAAAAAGTTTTTTACGATAGCGCAGCGCCATCTATCTAGCATCAAAGATGGCGCTATCGTCTTTACCTTAATCTGAATCTCGGAAGCGGCTCCAACGATTAAATAAAATTTAGTATACCTACAGGGGATTTCGGGGGCGATAAATCGATCTAGCTAGGAGTCATTCTCAGAAAATGTTGTTTTATTCGTGTTTTCAATAATCGACTTTATTGATAATCAACTTAAAATATGACTCTTCCCGACATCTATTGGCGAGTAGAAGTACTGTGTCAGTAAAGCAGTTACGGCCCATTTAGACGGGGAGAGTTTCTCGTACGTTTCCTTACGAGAAACCATACGCTACTATCACAAGCAATAATCGCCATAACACAATCGTATCAAAATGTTTACATACAGGCAAGAACTAAAATCTCGCCTACGATTATGTCATACGAGATTCGCATATGACTTATCGCTAGGCGATAATTGACTATGTTTGTTTACACAACAAAAGTATAGTAAGCAGATTCTTGCTTATGAGAGTCTTGACTTGTATAAACACGATCTCGTATGACATTTTTCAAGTTCATACGAGTATCGTACAAATCGGGTTGAACCGTTTTGAGTGCGAGAATCGAAATACGAGAAAACTCTGTTTAGACCGAAACTATCAATATTCTATTGCGAGTCAATTGTCGCCAGAGTGGAAGAGCGAGAGGTGTGAATGTTTAGACATATAATCTTTTTTATAATCCTTCGATAATCGTATCTTCGAGAGGAGAAACTCTCCCCGTCTAAATGGGGCTTTAGTTGCTCTCAATTAAAAAAAATAGTATTATTATTCGTCAATAGATGTTGGGAAGAGTCATATTTGTCTGTTTAAGTGGCAAAAAATACCGAGCAAAGCTCGGTCAACCAGATATTTAATAATATTAATTACTACAATTACTATTACTAATATTACTATTACTACTATGTAATACTATTCTACCTTTGTGTTAACGTTTACTTAGTTGGTGTTAGAAGTTCGTTAGAAATTCGATAGATGGCGTTCGGAACCCTCCGTATGCGGGACAAAAGTCTGACTCGCACTTGGCCAGTTTTATTTATTCATCAAGCGTGGTGCGCTATCAATATTATTATTAATCCTCCTTAGACATGGAACTATAAAATAACAGTCATAAGCCAAAAATTTAAAAAATACTTTCCCGTCCTAGGGCAGAAATGACCTACTTTGCGCGCACTTATCGAGGAACAAACCATCACCTTTCGAATAGATGGGATGAAAAAGGCGTTTTAGTTCACTAGAATAACTTGAAAGTAGGACAAATTTTAGTTCTTCAAACAAATTAACACAATGATGACTAACCGCAAAACTCTGTAACTGCTCTTGTGCCTACCAGAAGTGCGAGGAAAATACAAGGAACTAACTCATTTTCTTGAGAATGCGAAACAACATGAGTAAGTACCTAAGCCGAGTTTCTTTTATAATTATACTAGAAGCGCCCCGCGGCTTCGCTCGCGTTATAAACTGTTTCCATTCACTTAAAACTTTTCTTTCGTAAAATCTTTCTATCATATCAAACAGCTCAATGAATAATTAGCCAAATCGGTTCACCCGTCTTAAAGTTATCACGTGAGTATGGGAAAAAGGGATTCATTTTTATAAGGCGCGAAAAATCATATTGATTTTCAGACTTTGTTACCCCATTTTATCCTCTTAGGGGAGGAATCAGGTCTTTGTAATGTAAACTAGTTCCTACTACATGGATGGAAGACGTTGGCAGCTGTAACACAGGCTAGACCTAGTACGGCTGCTTATGTCAAATTACCTTTTATAAATTAGTAAAACTAGTTATATTTTACTTTGTTAAATGAAACAAATACTATGGTACAAATATGTAACATGTCTATGATGAAATCAATTATTATTATTATTATTTATTAATTCCGAAAAATCCGGAAACACGTGTTTACTTATTTTTCGACAGAAGAACTTTTGTAAAGTTTCGAATAAAAAAAATCTAATATTGTTTCTCCATACAAACTTTGAAGCCCCGTTTCATCCCCTTAAAGGGTGAATTGAGAAAATTCCATTCTTAGCAGATACCTACGTCGTAATAACAATGCATACCAAATTTCAGCGCAATCCGAAACTATGTTGATTTTCAGACTTTGTTACCCCCCTTCACCCTTTTAGGGTGGAATTACGAAAAAAGGCTGAAACACGTGTTTACATATATATTTACTGAAGTACTTGTGTGAAGTTTTGAATAAAATCTTGAATAAATCTAATCTTGTTTCTCCATACAAACTTTGAGCCCCCGTTTCATCCCCTTAAGAGGTAAATTTAAAAAAACCTTTCTTAGTACACCCTTCCGTACTAAGACAAATTTACCCTCCAAATTACAGCCTCTATGGCCTGTGGTTTAGGCAGTGCGTTGTCTCTTAAGTAAGTCAGTCAGTCAGTATGTCAGGACAAAGTCAGGACAAATTCTTATAGTATTAGAAGATACAGATAATAAATGAACTACTCAAAAGCAAATTTTTATGAGTATAACTTTAAAAATAAAGAACTTTTGACATGAACTTTCATCCCCCATCGCACGAACTCAATGCACCGCTAGCAAAAAAAAATAATAACTTAATTTTAATATCAAATGTACAGTGCGTTGTCTCTAAGTTAGTCAGTATGTCAGGACAAAGTCAGGACAAATTCTTATAGTATTAGAAGATACAGATAATAATTGAACTACTTAAATACCAATTTTCATCAGTATACAACTTCATAAATAAAGAACTTTCGACATGAACTTTCATCCTCCATTTTCATACCTTAATTCTCTCCTAGTATAAAAATATTTATGGTTTTATTTTTTATATTTAATGAACTACTCAAATACTAATTTTCAACGCCTTAAGTTCAAAACAAAACACTTTTATACAAAAGTTTTCATTATCAATTATATAAAAACTTTTGTACAAATGTTTTTACCCCATTTAACTTTCTTCGGGGTGGAATTTCCGAAAATCCGTTCTTAGAAAGGGTTTAGGCTGTGCGTTGTCTCCTAAATCAATCAGTCAGTATGTCAGGACAAAGATTCTTATAGTAGGTATTAAATACAGCAAAGTTTTCAAGTTACAGTATTGATTTCTGATGGCCATACTCGTTGTAAAGTAGCATGACGAACTGTTTTGTTGACCTACTTGCTTAATTGCTATAATGTTCATAAATAAACTGGCCAAGTGCAAGTCAGACTCGCACTCGTAGGGTTCCGTACCACACTACAGTATTTCATAAGATCGAGCAAAAAATACCACTATCATTTTTCGCCAGCAAAAAATAATAATTAATAAACATTTTACTTCTTATACCGCCATCTAACGTCTAACAAAGGTGTTAGGGATCGACATTTCAATATAACGCTATCTATGGGACGTTTACCTAACTAAGCGTTCATAGATGGCGTGAAATGCCGAAAAAAACACGTTTCTTGTATGGGGACCCTCTATTATTTTAAACTTTATTCTGTTTTTAGTATTTGTTGTTATAGCGGCAACAGAAATACATCATCTGTGAACATTTCAACTGTCTAACTATCACGGTTCATGAGATACAGCCTGGTAATAGACGAACAGACAGACAAACAGACAGACGGACAGCGGAGTCTTAGTAATAGGGTCCCCTTTTACCCTTTGGGTACGGAACCCTAAAAACCGACTAAGTGCGAGTTGCACTCGCGCACCGAGGCTTCCGTACAAATACAAATTTGTCAAACTAGGCTAAAAGACAAACTTAATTTTGCAGTTAGATCCATAGAAAATGTATTGCACCACCCGCAAATAATAAGTTAAATTCACTTTTTTGGTTATTAAGCTACATATTTACGGTTTTCAGATTTATAATATAGTGCTTCAAGACCTTGATTCTTGCCAAAATTCTAGATTCTAGGTCACCGGGAAGTACACCATAGGTTTTGATTCGGAAACGGTCATATTATTTTTTTTAATCACGTTGACTTACAAGTTTGATTTTTTCACAGCCAATAGATAGGTACCGTAGATCCGAGTATATTTTGATATGTTTCAACTTTACCTTTATGCGTTCCTGAGAAAAAAGGTCTTGACAGACGGACTGACAGACAGACGGATAACAAAGTAACCGTATTAGGGTTCCTTTTTTCCTTTTGAGATACGGAACCTTGAAAACTTAATGTGCCAATTTGTCTTTGACATTCGGTCGCTTGTTGACCCGCCACGACACTTTTTAAGTAAGAATCTCGACGGCAATGAAGGTTAATTTTGTCATAAAAATAATGTAGTGGTAAGGCTAGAATCATACTAAAATGATATGAATTTCGAGCAATTGCGCGTGTCCTTGTTTGATATTTAGGAACATTAGCGTTGCTATTTGCAATGATCAATTTATAATAGCAGCCATTGGCTATACGGCCGAAATACATTAATAGTATTGTATTTCTTATCTATGTGGCATTCGGTTAACCGCAAATACTGTAGCAGCTTATATTATTAATACATATATAAATTAGATCAGTAAAAACTCTTAAGTTCACAAAAAATATATAATTAAGTATAATAAATCTGGTAAAAAATCTATTTAGAGTGCTCGTAGATTTCGGTAGTTTGTATAACAATCCCCGTATTCAATATTATTTTGAATATTAGTTCGATACATAGGTAATGCCTGTTACTGTTCTCATAACAGAAGCTATCATAATATGATCTAAACATAATCCCCGATAGTTCGGGTTACTTCTAATCTAGTCTACCGATGTAAAATCGATCGTCTTTTGTTATGTGGTGTTACTGTATTCAATGTATTGTCTGAGGTCCTAGCTGTGCTACTATCGTTTATTTTACGTTGATGTTTTGTCATGTGTCGAGTAGCGTGTAAACATTAGAATGAAGCAGCACGGTGAGGCGACGCGGGCTAGAGTAACGCGCCGGTCTCGGCGGCCCGCTATCGTGCACCGAATTGGGTAAGGTTGTAAGTGCGATGGGCGGCCGTGCTCACGCAGTCCACCTATATTATGGGCGGACCGCGTTTTGGCAACACCGTCGCACATCCACGCCACGCTATTTATAACGAACCTTGAGAGAAACCGCCCTTGCGCGCTTAAATACACGTCGACATTTGGAAATCCTCGCACCGTATAATCTATTTTCGCTCTATTATTAGACGTATCTTCACCCTCCTTCCTTCTATGTATGGCTAACTAAGTCTTCCTTCCCACATGTTCCCCGCGGTGCTATTTTCGGATGACCTCATCGTGCATTTTACGTTCAATATATTACTGTTGCCTACCTCTTTTCTAAAGGCAGTCGACCCGTAGTGACGTAGCATTGTGGATCGTGGAGCAGCAATTATGTCCTATCTCTGTAAAAAAGGGTATCGATATTTTGGGTTTTCGCCTATGCGCTGTCGTGCGAGGAGGATTTTAAGGCCAATTTTAAGGAGGCTTGTAAATTGTAATGTAACAGAATGTATTGAACCAATGTTAGGGTATGATGAGTGTATAAAGAATAGCGTTTAAATTACAATAAGATATGAGAGGCAGGCATAATCGACACCGGCAGTTCCAGCCAGCGCGACGCGCCTCATCCACACGACCGGCTTGCGAGCTGCGTCTGCGCAGTGAAAGGGAGGTTAAACGCGCCGCCCGCAAGACGAATTGCTGCAACTTTACTAAAAATGGCGTCATTCATACATTTCGCGGTTGCATTATGTTTTAAAAATAATTATAGTGGAGTACCTCGGAGGAATCTCGTGCAACTTTGTACAACAACCCTTTTTCACATGTAAATATTCCAACATTTAACTAAACGGTTCAGAGGTGTTTAAGGGCGACAAGGCGACATAAACGGACATATATTATTTTGATGGCGAAGACTTACAAGTTTGATTTTTTCACAGCTGCAAGTTACCGTAGACACAGAATACTTAATAGTACTGCGTACCGTAGACCCGAGTATTTGATATAAATTTCAACGTGATACCTTTACACGTTCCTGAGAAAAGGGTCTTGACAGACGGAAAGATAGACAGACGGATAACAAAGTGATCCTATAAGAGTACCTATTTTCTTTTTGAAGTACGCACCTACCACCCTAAAAAAACCTTTGAATTATAATGTTATATGTAAAGTGTTAAATAGAATCGTGGTTGTTTGTTGTAGTCTCAATGAGTGCTACTTCGCGAACAAGGGCGCCGCAGTGGTGCTGGGCGGTTCGGAGCGCGGATGCAACGACCAGAAGCGATTGCCGGCGCGCGCTCAACCACCCTGCGATATCCAGCACCACCTTCAGTCGATGTTTTATTTGCTGCGCCCCGAGGAGACGCTCAAAATGGTAAGCTACATTAGGGCAGAACGAATTCCAGGGCATATGAGAGTCAACATAATATATATTATGTTATGTATCAACAGTGTTGATACAAAACATATTGGTACACATTTATAATATTGTTGTTGATTCAACACCAATATTATAAATGAGAAAGTCAGTTAGTTTATTTGTTTTGGACTTCTACACGGTCAAACGGCTGGACTGATTTAACTGAAATTGTATAGGGATAGCCAGTAGTATTGATAGGCTATAGGATACTTCTTAACGCGGGCGCAGCCGCGGAGCACAGCTAGTATTATATAAATGCCTGAAGCTATCAGGCGCAGTGCGATGACGCGCACTTTGATTATAAACCATGTATATTCAAAGGACGCGCAATTGTAATAAACCAGGTTTGCGTTAGAGGCCGATGTCATTGCTTACCATCAGGCAGCTTCTACTACTGTTACCGAAATCCTAAAAATAAGTATAGAATAATCTAAATTCACTACATTCTTACAAATAAAACTGATTTTTATTTATTATTATGATTCTGATTTTAGCGTATTTGCTCCTTGATGGTGGTAAGCAACTTTTTGGTTGCAAGTCAGCCGGAACATCGATATAATGCTCCTACCACCTGTAGTCGAACACCCATGAATGCACATAGACAAATCCATCGGTACATGACTAAGGTAATAAACAAGCGACCTCTGGGTTAGAAATCAAGATCCTCTTTTTTACGCTAACAGGCCGTCCGTCCTACTTATGATATAAATTTTACCCGTGCGAAGACGGGACGGGTGGCTAATTGATAGTTATAGTTATAATATATAGTTGATCATATGCTTATGATCATGAATATCTGCTACTGATATAGGTTCATCGTACAGCGCTCTCCCCCTAACACCTTCTGTTACTTCAATAAGTTTCACAAGCGAACAATTTCAGGCGGTGAAATTGGAGAGCGCCCACGCTGGTCGCACCAGATACCTGGTAGTTGTGTGCCGCAATGAGGAGGCGGCTCTGCTTGGCATCGACTGTAATGAGCGCACTACTGTGGGTCTCGTACTGCGAGTGCTGGCTGACACATCCATCAAGCTAGACGGAGATGGGTGAGTAACCAACTATCTGTTATTTAGAGAGAGAGCACGCTGGTCACAGATACCTGGTGGTCGTGTAAATCGACTGTAATGAGCGCACAACTGTGAGCTTCGTGCTGCGAGTGCTGGCTGACATATCCATCAAGCTCGACGGAGAATGGTGAGTAACCAACTATCTGTTATTTAGAGAGAGCACGCTGGTCACAGATACCTGGTGGTTGTGTAGATCGAGTGTAATGAGCGCACAACTGTGAGCTTCGTGCTGCGAGTGCTGGCCGACACATCCATCAAGCTCGACGGAGATGGGTGAGTAACCAACTATCTGTTCTTTAGAAAGAGCACGCTGGTCACAGATACCTGGTGGTTGTGTAGATCGAGTGTAATGAGCGTACAACTGTGAGCGTCGTGCTGCGAGTGCTGGCTGACACATCCATCAAGCTCGACGGAGATGAGTGAGCAACCAACTATCTGTTCTTTAGAGAAAGCACGCTGGTCACAGATGTCTGGTGGTTGCGTAGATCTGTATATATATAGTATGAGGGCGTCCTACGCTACGCTTGCTGATTTGCGGTCTTAACTCAAGAACTCGTTTTACCCCAGCGTTTGTCGGTTCTTCGGCTAATGTGGCCCGCCCATTACCACTTCAGCTTACTAATTCGATGGGTTATGTCGATTACTTTGGTTCTCTGTCGGATCACCTCGTTACGGATTCGATCCTTCAGAGAAACTCCGTGCATAACCCTTTTCAAAGCACGCTGAGCGACTTTAAATTTGTGGACCAGACCAACCGTGAGTGAACACGTTTCGGCTCCGTATTTCATAACGGGTAGAAAGCACTGATTGAAGACTTTCGTCTTGTAACTCTGTGGAATTGGCGATGTGAAGACTCGACGTAGTTTTCCATATACTGCCAAGCCCAGTTGTATTCTATTTTCCTCTTTCTCGAAGTTGTTTAACCAAGGTAAAACATACTCCTTAACAACTTCGAGAATACTGCCATGCGTTGAGAAGAATCAGTTAGGCCGGTCGGAATATGTTGCAACTCTGGCAGCAGTTCTGCCATGATGACGATGTCGTCCACAAATCGCAAGTGTGAGAGGTACTCGCCGTTTATGTTAATGCCACGTTCTTTCCAGTGATCGTCTTGAACATATCCTCCAATGCATTTGTGATCAATTTGGGGGATATAACATCCCCTTGTCTCACACCACGATGCATGAGGATAGGTTTATACTGCTGGTTCTGCACTTGTAGGTCATGGCAGCGACATTGTAAAGATCTCTCAGCACATTGATATATGGCCAATCGAGTTGGCAATGCTGCAAAGATTCCAAAACCGAGCAGGTATCGATAGAGTCGAAGGCCTTCTCATAGTCCACAAACGCTAAGGGGCCGATTATACTCACTAGTCTTCTGTATAATTATTTAGTGCTGTCAAATAACTTTGGCTAGAACAAAAACAGAATCGGCACTATTATCAACTAAGAACAGTAAGACAACGTTGTAAGCAGGATATCTTAAAATGTTGCAAAACATACGTTCACTATCTTGAAAATATCCTTCTTCTGACAAACCATTTTGTATCCACTGTTTTAGTAAGTATCCTCAAAAGGCGATAATAAGACAATTAAAAATAGAAACCCTTATAACTTAAGCATTGGCAACAATGGGGAAATTACTCATTAGATTACGTTTTAAATTATCTCACTAAAGAGGAAAAGCACGTAATTACAGCAAAAATTCTGTCTGGCATTTTTATCATAATTGGTGTATTAGGTATCTATATATTATATTGTTTTTTTGGGTTCCGTACCCAAAGGGTAAAACGGGACCCTATTACTAAAACTCCGCTGTCCGTCTGTCTGTCTGTCTGTATGTCTGTCTGTCTGTCTGTCTGTCTGTCTGTCTGTCTGTTTGTCTGTCTGTCTGTCTGTCTGTCTGTCTGAACTCGCATGAACCGTGATAGTTAGACAGTTGAAATTTTCACAGATGATGTATTTCTGTTGCCGCTATAACAACAAATTCTAAAAACAGAATAAAATTAAAAACATATAGAGGGTCCCCATACAAGAAACGTTTCGGCATTTCACGCCATCTATGAACGCTTAGTTAGGTAAACGTCCCATAGATGGCGTTATATTGAAATGTCGATCTCTAACACCTTTGTTAGACGTTAGATGGCGTTATAAGAAATAAAATGTTTATTAATTATTATTTTTTGCTGGCGAAAAATGATAGTGGTATTTTTTTCTCGATCTTATAAAATACTGTAGTGTGGTACGGAACCCTACTAGTGCGAGTCCGACTTGCACTTGGCCAGTTTATTTTTTGTTTACGTATATAACTGAAATACTGACGTAGACCATATAATTATCTCAAAAACTACAATAAGATACAAAATTGAAATCTCGCTTGAAATACCTTGTAATGTTTTTTATATACTCCAAGAAATAATATCTACGGAAGGTAATCTTTAAAGGATCGACAAGGGTCTGAGAATGTTATTATGAAAATACGCATGTATAGCCGCGGGACGTTGCTAGTATAGTACTATTAGAAATTGTAATCTATGTGACCTGTTTACGTCCGTATACTGTTGTGATCATTAGGGACCTACTTGATTAGCAATGCACACACTATCTTTCACATACCTATAAGTAAATAAACAATCAAATGATAAAGTAAAAAAAAAAACGAAGTAAATACACGCGAACAAAAGCCGGTACGTTCACATTAAAATGAATAATTTTCGCGAAAACTTTCAAACTAAAATCAAATGATATTCATAATAATGAAAATATTCTTACTCTAATGCTGAGTAAATATTCTTCCGCTTCCGATGGTTTAAAACAAGTTCAATATTCATCTTTTGTATTTCTACCATAAAAATATTGATATTGTATAAGTACTAGCTAGACTCAGCTGTAATTATCTCGTCTGATGGTAAAGCGACGACATATGCCAATAACAAATGCTGTGGCACGCAAAACTGTAACAGATACTAACACACTACAATAAAACAAGCTATAATAAGGTTATGAATACCATAACATGAAACCATTTTCCTCACCGATATTGTTAATCATAAAGTGCATACTAATAAGTATATAAGTAATTAATATAGCATTAATCGTTTGCAGTGGCTTCAGTGTGTGCGTGTGCAACCAACAACATATATTTAAGCCAGTGTCTGTTCAGGCCATGTGGTGAGTACTGAAAATTTACTGTCTGTTTTAGGACTACTCTTAATCCACTCGGTATAAACTCGATACAAAGTAACCCATTCAAACTAGAGCCTTATTGCGTGTCATACACGACACAAAATACTTAATTTACTGCTTTCATTATAAACATCAAGTGATACAGGTTTAAGGTTTATAAAGGCAGCATAATATGCATGGGTAAATTGCAATCAGTTCGTATTCTAAATAACTTACAATTTTATAATCACAAGTGATGTTAAGATTCTCTTTAATATATTGGGGTTGCAATCAAATACTAATGCTTACTTTGAGTCAATGTTTGATATACTCTCTTATTGGTCAAATAAGTGATCAAATGTTGACAATGAACTTTGTAACCTACGTATCTTCATTGTGCTATATCCCCAAGATAAATGCGCTAGTTACTAAGTATTACATAACGACATTCAAGCACATTGTACTTCTAAGTTACGTTGTAACTATTATTATAAGCTGTGTCCTAAGTATAGAATTAAGCCATTTAATTGATTAAATCACGTCATTTAACCAATAAAATGACTTCATTCTATGCTTGATGAGTATATCTATGCTTAAGTATCATTCTATAATACCGGTTGATATCTATGCAATATTTTAGGACAAATAGATTACTATAAAATATTGCATAGCATTGAGATAACTTAATAAAATATGGCTTAGTATATTAAAAGTTGACTTAGAATACATAAAATATGGTTTAGGATATTGGATACTTATTATTAACACTGGGGAAGATGCTGGGTGCAACTACTAGATATTCTATGTACCTAGTTGTTCTGTCACCGATAGAAATTGGTCTTTGTATTTCTAAAATTCACAAGTAAATGACATCATCATCATCATCAGCATATCTCTGTCCGCTCCTGGACATAGACCTAACCTTTGGCACTCCACTGAGCTCGATCTTCAGTTCTTTGTTTCCATCCGCTGCCAGCCAGCTTGTGTATGTCATCTCTCCTTATAGATGGAGCGCGCACTACACTACGTTTACCGTGCCCTGGTCTCCACTCTAAAACACGTCTACCCCAACGGTTATCGGTTCTTCGACAGATGTGAACATCCCACTGTCACTTGCTAATCCTTTGAGCTATGTAGAGAACGGCTCTTGACGGACGACTTCATTTCGAATTTCATCCTTCAGAGAGACTTCAAACATAGTCCTATCCATAGCTCACTAAGCGAGTTTCAATTTGTGAACCAGTGGATATATAATAAAGTTCATCATTCCCTAATTACACTCTATCTTTACTCTATTTTACGTCATTGCTTAGATACATTATCTCACTGTACCCACTATGTAATTGAGAAATAAGATATCGTGTCGTGAATTCCCGTAGGTTTTTTGATGATCGTCTATTAGCACTTGTAAATAAATGATGGGGCGTTGCCCGATAACAGAGATTAATTGCGCAGTTGAACTTTACTTTGCTGTATTAGACGAGGAAAATGAATATTTTGTGTTACCTAACCTAACATTTGCCTCTAGTTATTTATTGCTGGATACGCGTAGTTTTACAAACGAGCACGCTTTACTTTTATATATTTGATTTTCAGCGTAAGTGTTAATAAACCGGGAGATGGTAACAGAAAATACTTGGTCATTTGTACCAGTATGGCGGTTCTTCAGGGGTCTAATTACGGAATGACAAAAAGAAAATGATGGTCATAGCGCTGGTACCGGCGGCCCAATCGCGTGGGCGTTAATACAATGTGTCGGATAAATAATAGTGTCGAACGATTTGTTCCACAATAATGCTTTTATTTTCCAGTAGTCGATAAAAAAAGAAGTAGGCCGTAGCGTAATGCCATACTTCTCCGGTGTGACTCACAGCCCGCCATACCGACGCGAATACATTAATTTAAAAAAAAAATCAACCATTTGTTCCAGGCTAATTTTTGCACAGCTAATCATCGTTGAGTTCACGAAATACACCATGCCATACTTTTCTGATGGTTCCAAATGGCCGCCATACCGCCGCAAAAGAGTATTTTTTTCGCAAACGATTTGTATCAGTATTGCAATTGGATTTTTGGAAAGTATTTGATAAAATATGACCGTTATTACATTTCCCATACGTCTTATAGGGGGGAAAAGTGCTGCCATACTTTAAAAACTTATTTATTCAAAACGTTTTGAAAATACGACTGTAAAATTTTTTTTTATATCACGGAATCATTGTATTCTGTTCGTTTGGATGTAATTGTACCTAAAAAAATTATTCCAGATTGTAACCATGGGGCGGACGACTGTCGGAATTAATCCAAGATTAAAAAAAATATTGACGATTTGTACCAGTAACGGCATTTGGATTTTCGGAAATTATATGATACAATGTGACCATTATTATATTTGCCAGACTTCTAGTAGAGGGAAAAAGTGGCGCCATACTATATAGTAGAATCGCCATACTATATATTATATATATAGTGGAATCGCCGGAAAAAAAGTGTATTCCCATACATTATGGCTTACAAACAGGATTTCCTATCTACAATTCGAAAAATCTTTCGAGCGCCGGTAGCCGTACAATATTATACGACATAACATCTCGTTATAAGATAAGATTGGCGCCATATAGGTGTTTGAAATTTTGTATTTATATTCGTTAAACCTATAACTTACAGTAAACTTAGTTACACTAAAAAATAGTGCCATACTGGTACAACTCGTGCGAATTACGAATAAAATCTTAGAATTTTGATAAAATATTGTACACATTTGCCACCTCCCACAGGTATGGCATGATCAGACTTCTATTTATGATTATACAGAAAACTGTTAAAAATGTTTTAGACTGGTACAAATTGTTCATAAAAATGTTTACTCCTTTACTTTGGTATGGTGGCCATTGGGAACCGTCGGAAAAGTATGGCAAGGTGATTTCCGTGAATGGCTACTCGACGATGTTTAGCTGTGCAAAAATTAGCCTGGAACAAATGGTTGAATAGATAATATGCATGTTTTTTTTATATTTTTATTTCACTCATTACATCCATATAACATAATAATAAAAAAAATACTGCTGGAATTAGTCAAATTATTTTTTAAATAAACATTTAAATATACAAATAAATTTGAGCAGTTTAAACGCCATCATTCCCCGGGCTCTTTGGTAGTGCATTGTGACGTCACGCACTTACGTCAGACACACGCCGCTTGAAGCAAACTACCTTTTTTTTCTTTAACTAAGACTCCGCGCGATTATTGTATTTAGCCAATGGCATGTTTTTATTAAATTATACAGTTTCTCTAATCTCGTACTAATTTTTATCTATATTAAATGGTTAGTAATTTACATTTTTGCACAATAATACGCGGCAAACACAATATTTGGAAATAAATACAATAAGACCACACCATACATTTATTTTCATGTTCCCGCGCTCAATGTTTCTATCACGTGGAGTAGTGCATAATGACGTCAACTTTCGATTCGACCAATGGTGATCTGTTTTACAAACTTAAATTTCCCTCGCTTAAATTGCATTTTTAATTTATTATTTTAAGCAAATAAAATGGAATTAAATAAAAAAAAAGTTTTACATATAACTCTAGGACAACAAAGAACCGAAAAAAATTATTTCCAATAAATCTGAGCTTCATGCATATTCCCTATTGATTTTTTTTTAATTAATGTATTCGCGTCGGTATTGCGGGCTGTAAGTCACACCGGAGAAGTATGGCATTACGCTACCGCCTACTTCTTTTCTTATGGACTATCGGAAAATACAAGCATTTTTGTGGAACAAATCGTTCGACACTATTATTTATCCGACACATTCGATTAACGCCCACGCGAATGGGCCGCCGGTACCAGCGCTATGACCATCATTTTCTTTTTTGTCATTCCGTAATTAGACCTTTGAAGAACCGCCATACTGGTACAAATGACCAAGTATTTTCTGTTACCATCATCCGGTCTATTACTATGTAAATATTTAAGACGGTGACAGAATCATGCTACTTAACAGTTAATTAGTGATTTTATTGTACCAAAGTTTTACCGGCAATTGAAATTAAGTGGGTACCTTGTTGCAAAAACTTGATTAAATTCGCTGAATATTAAAATTTTAAGTTGTAGAAGAAATATCATATGAAGACTTTGGAGTTATTGATAAGAGTATACCAGAATAGTAGAAATGTATGTATTTATGCTAATCCCACCTTACTCGTGTCGGTCGTATCAATGCAAAATGTCTTTCTTATTTTTTATTATTTGAAGCTTTCTGATTGACAGTCGTTTCGACGATTACGTCGAAAAATAAATATTACGCCGAAACGACTGTACAGGTTTTGATGAACCTGTTTGACTTCTCTGAAAAGTTGTCTATTACTTTATTTATGATATGACGCCGGACGGACGGACTGCGGGGTCCCAGTAATAAGGTCCCGTTGGCACCCCTTGGGTACGGAATCGTAGATGGTATCCTAAAAATCGACAACATAGTGATTTCAGTTTTAGGTGCATGGTAAAATCAGTTTAGACATTATGTGAATTACTGGTCTAAGCCGTCTTCTGCAGATTCTATTGTTAGTTAACATGTGGGTACTCCAGGTATGATATGATAGAATACGTAGCTACTTATATCTATACTAATATAACAGATTAACAAAGAAAATTTGTATGTTTGTATTGATTTTGCTCAAAAACTACTGGACCGATGTAAAAAAATCTTTCACTGGCATTTAGAATGTACTTTTGGAATAAAATAGGCTAAAGATTTTCCCGTTTCAATTATAGGTATATTAGTGGCGACCTATTTTGCAACCTAAGTCGACAATAAAACGGTAGATAAAACAGGTTTTTTTACAAACGCTGCTTAAACGGAACTAGATTTAAGAAAAGTGTTCATGGAAAAGTTGCACAACTTGATAAGACCTACAAAAAAGTCCGCGATCTCTTAAGGTTGACTCACAGTAACAGTTTTAAACTTTAATTTTTGAATAAAAATATGACATAACTTCGAAGGCTATTTTCTACTGTACAGTATTAATCCTTATCCAAATAATTACTTTAGTTACCTTGGCCAGATATTATAGATTAAAATTGTCCTCTACAGTATATAATTTAAATAAAAACTTTAGAAGATATCACAGATTTAAAATTATGCGCATCGAAATTAATAAATATATGCAGTTAAAACAGATTGTTGTGTATTTTGTAGTGGTAGGACTTCTGCTAGTACGCCTGGGGCGGTACCACCACTTTGCAAATTAATTTTTGGCCGTGAAATAGGAATGTTTTTCGGTTAAAATGGCAAAGTGTCCAGTGAAATTATAGGGCTTATGATACTCAACATCTTCATGTCTCAAGGTAACAGGCGCAATGCAGTGACATGTAAAATACTGGCAGTCCAGAATTTTGCATGCCGCTGTATTTGTAATAGGTTGACGTCATCGCTTACCATCAGGCGAGCGTCGCGCTTGTCCTGTTACCTTATATCATAAATAAAAAATAAATTAAAAAGATTGGACCAAAGTTAATATGTTAAAATCTATGTAAAACGGTTATTCTGTAGATCCCAACCGATAAAAATTAATTTGATGTCAATTTAGTTTGATGTACTATATAAAATAATTATGTGGTCGAAGATGGTGAACATGCTAGGCCTAGAATTATCTGACTCTCGAGAGCTGTGCTGCCGGAACACCGTAAGGTTATAGCGGCAAAAATATTTTGGGAAAATAAATAGATCTTAAACCGTAACTATTTTTTACGCCAACAGGCCGTCCAATGTTATGTAAAAATTTCACCTTTGCGGAGCCGGGCGGGCTGCTAGTAAATAATATAACGATTCTGTGCTAGAATGGGGAGCATTTGAGCTATTAAATATACTTTAGGATTTGATCACCTGCCTCAGTTTGAATCATTTACCCAGTGTACGTAAAAATAATATAGGACCTAGTATTATTTCCACGTCTCCATATACTAACCATATGTTCCTAATTTTAAGGTCTGCAATACAAACGCTGCACCGTGCGGCAGCGCGGGCGCGCGATTATAACCACTTCGCCGGCGGGTCATCTCACGCGTGGTGCGCGTACTACGAGAGCCATGTTGACTCCGACCGCTCCTGCCTCAACGAGTGGCACGCGATGGACAGTATTGAATCCCGCCGACCGCCCTCGCCTGACTCGTTTAGACATAAGTACGTTTATCTTATCTATTATGAGCTTCTGTCATTATCATCTCTTCGCTAAAACTGCCCACATTCCTATAGTAAGTATCGTAGTAACTACTGTGCTACAGGCCAACATAAGAAAATGCTTAGTTAGACTACGATATCATAGCAATCATCACCGTCGTGATCAGCCTATTTTCTTCCGATCAGAGTTGATAGCCGGATGTATGATTTGTGCTGTTTCGCCGTTTATTGTGATCGAGTGGAGCCTGCTTATATCATCATCATCATCATGTCGACTGCTGGACGTAGCCTCTTCCAAAATGCGCCACTGAGTCCGATCTTCGGAAGCATGTCATATCATATTTTAGGGCATATCCCTCCCAATGATGGAAAGTCACAAGAAGAGCCGAAGATCGGGCTCAGTGGCGCATCTTGGGAGAGGCCTGCTTATATGTTATCCTTAAATTTAAAATAAAAGTGAAATATCAACGACTGACATATAAAAAACTACGATAAACTGCTTTAATTTATTTTACCAAGATCGATGAGCAATTCGAACGGTTACCTAAATAATTCATATGTATTATGTTCAATATCGGTATCTGACATGCACGCGTATGTTTACTCCTAGACCTAGTTTCGTGGCCTCGAAAAGGATCACCGGACGCAAAACGCTAATTAGACTCGTTAACTACATACATATAGAGCTGAGGATAATCAATGCGAATTTTGGCCGAAATATCCGAAGAATGATCAACATAAAAAGATTAACATACTAAAAACAAACACGAAGAGTTTTACTTCTTCATTTAATCATCAGAACTCATTATTATTTTATATTTTCTCCAATATAACTGAGGTTAAAAATACCGTTAAAATCAATAGTGCGAATAGGTATTTACTGAGCAAGCGTGCTACATCTACGGCTGCGTCGTCACTTAACATCAAGTGAGATTGCAGTCAAACGTTTCCTTGGTAATTTAAAAATAATACTTTGACCTCTGTTAGATGTGGAGATCTCGTATTAACTGGTACGACACAAGGATAAAGTCTGAAATAAATCTTTTATAACTGTGCCGCTAATTTTAACATCCGGCAGCATAATTCTAGTGCCAACAACAGAATAGTTTAGTTGTAGCGAAACAGCTTGATTTATGCACTGTTGCTGAAGGATATCTAAAAATGAAATAATCTTGCGCGTTGAATTTAGATACAGGAAACAGTCGCAGTCATATTTGAAGCACCTATGAAGGTTAGACCTGTGGACTGTGGATCTCTTTAATTGAAACAAATGAGGAAAGACACCCATCCGAACAGTTTTATTGCTGAATGTTATCAGATAGTACGGACTGTTTTTTAAACCAAAAAATAGACTCTTACTATGCCTAACCCTCACCGCACTCTAGCTATGTTTTCAAGTAGCATTCCCCACTGTGATAACAGGGGCTCATTAAGATATGTGTCAGCCAGCTTGCAAGATGGGTGTGGATAGTTGCGCTATATGGATTGGACTAGTCACTTGTCCTGCGCCTCGTCTCATTGCTATCTTTTATTTATAGACAAGCACGATTCCTTAACACTGGTTAACTGACGATGAAGCCATTAGACTCAGTAAGTCAAAATATATCTCACCTGAAAAAGGCATTTTTTTTCTCCAACTTTTTCTTATTACATTTTTCATTGTTCCTCAAAAAGACGTTGCACATTTCAGACCGCGCGAAAGAGACGAAACCGAACGCGTGATTCGGTGTACTCTAAAGGAGATAATGATGAGCGTAGACCTCGACGAAGTGACGAGCAAAGCGATCCGCGGCCGACTCGAGGACGACCTCGATATGGACCTCGCAGAGTATAAGTCATTCATAGACCAAGAGATGCTAACGATACTCGGACAGATGGACGCGCCCACCGAAATATTCGACCACGTTTACCTAGGATCTGAATGGAATGCTAGCAATCTTGAAGAGCTGCAACGGAATGGGTGAGTTTACAAAACTGGTTGCTTTCAGTGCTGCAGGTCGATCATAACAGCTATGAAAATGCTAGGCTGTAATCTGAATCGCTCTAATATACCTAGACTTTCATTCATATTGATTTTTCTCTTCTTTTCAGAGTGAGACACATATTAAACGTGACGAGAGAGATCGACAATTTTTTCCCCGGCATGTTCGACTACCTGAATATAAGAGTATATGACGACGAAAAGACTGACTTACTTAAACACTGGGATAACACTTTCAAGTACATCAACAAGGCGAGAAACGAGGGCTCCAAGGTGCTCGTGCACTGCAAGATGGGCATCAGCCGGTCCGCCTCCGTCGTCATCGCGTACGCCATGAAGGCGTTCAACTGGCACTTCGACAAGGCGCTAAAGCACGTCAAGACGAAGCGGAGCTGCATCAAGCCCAACACTAACTTCCTCGGCCAGCTCGAGACCTACCAAGGCATCCTCGACGCCATGAAGAACAAGGAGAAGCTGCAGCGCTCCAAGTCCGAGACCAACCTGAAGGCGCCCGTAGCGACCTCCAAGGCGGAGAGCAAGGCGACGGAGACCACACCTCTCGTGCTGGCGCTGACCGGGTCGTACTCGGGGCGGCCGCGCTCCTGGTCCCCCGACACGCGGCTGGCGGCCGAGCTGCTGCCGCCGCCGCCGCCCACCTCCGTGTCGCTCGAGAACCTCGCCTCCGAGACGAGGCACATGCTCATGCCCTGCGCCAACGGCAGCTACAGCGTCTCGCCCAACCAGATCATGCGGCTCAAGGAGGAGGGCGCGCCCTCCGTGCGCCACATCGTGCACGAGATCGAGAGCGCCGCCTCGAGCGACCGGCGCGACTCCAGCCGCCGTTATCAGCGCCTGCTGGGCTGCCTGCGCTCCTCCGACGAGGCGCGCGCGCTGCCGCCGGACGCCATCCGCGCCTGGGACCCCGGGGAGCCGCACGCCGACGCGCTCGCGCCCGACCAGGACACTATAGTGAAAAGTGACAGTGGTATCGTGGACGGTAAGACTAGACCGCCCGGGGACGGCGCGAGCGATCCCGTCGAGCGGGGCGAGCCCGAGCCGGAGGAGCGGCGCGGCGCGGAGGGCGAGGCGCCGCCGCCCAGCCGGCAGAGCTCGTCCAGCTCCTTCGACAGTGCCGTCGTGCTCGACCTGTCGCGGCACTCCTCGTGGGGCTCGTACGAGACGCGCGTCGCGCGCCCGCCGCCGCCGCCACCGCGCGACGACAAGCGCGCCAAAGAGCGGTCCGACGAGCGGCCGCCGCGCGCCGAAGACGCGGAACCCGCGCCCGCGCCGGCGCCGCCCAAGCCCTCCGACCTCGGCGTCATCACCGAGCACGCGGAGACGCGACTGCGCCCGCCCTCCCGCATCGCCGACAACGAACGCAAGTTTAACGAAACCTGTGCCATACTGAACGAGCTCGCGTGCGCGGCGGCTCGCATGGAGCGCGCGCGCGACCGCGGTGCGTCCACGTGGAGCGGGCGCACGTGCGCCGGCGCGCCGGCCGACACGTGGCTGCGCGCGGGCGCGGGCCTGCGCCGACGGCGGCCCGCGTGCGCCTCGCACGGCGACCTGCCGCGCGCGCCGCCCGCGCCCGGCCTCGTCACCAATCTGAAGCGCGAGTTCGAGGCGCGCGGGCGCTCCGAGGAGGTGTCGGTGCGCGTGCTGGTGGACCGCTACGACCGGCCGGCGCGCGCGCGCTGCGAGTCCGCCGGCGAGGGCGCGGGGCGGGCCCGCGCGCGCCCGCCCGCGGCGCGCGCCTCCCTCTGCGGCGAGCGGCCGCCGCCCGCGCCCCCGCACTACGGCGATGTGCTCGTGTCTACTGTGATGTCGAAAGCTCAAAACAAAAAACAATTACAACACGGGAAGACTCATCCGTTGACGAGGCTCAACCTGAATCGGTCGAATAATAATAGATGTTCGAATCCCGTATACAATACCATGTAGAATTATTTATGTTTTTTTTATTTATTATAAATTCTTGCCAAACTCGATTTTTATCTACTAGAGTTTTATAAACTATATTTACAAAATTGAATCACCGTATTTGTCTTTCACATGATTCGTATTAAGTGGCCGCTTTGAGTAGAGAAATGTTACAAGAGAATAAATGAATACAACTGATGTACAATTTAACGAATGTTTGTCAATTTATTTGTTGGAGACAGCCGCACACAACACACGCACAGGCTCGGTCCGGTGGTGACGTGGTCACGTGGTGGACCAGCCGAAGTCGACGGTCTGCAGTCTCTTCCCGGACACGAAAGCTACGCGCGGCACGAACTCTGTCTCGTTTATCTTTTGATAAGTTTCGGGCACTTTTCTCGGCTTTCTTCTTATTGTCCCGAAATCAAAGGAATATATTTCACCGGGATTGTTTCGAATGGAACATTCTGTCTGAAAAATACAATGTCAATCCATGATAATAATGTATCCTGATATTCTTGTTAAATATAAGATGTTTTTCGGTTGAAATGGCAAGGTGTCCAGTGAAATTACAGGACATGTTACATTTTTATGTCTCAAGGTAACAGGTGCAGTTCAGTGAAATGTAAAATTCTGGCAGTTCAGGCATTTTGCATGCCGCTGTATCTGTTATAGGTAGACGTCATCGCTTACCATCATGCAAACGTCGTGCTTGTCCTGTTAACTTTTAACATAAAAAAAAAGATGTCCACTGAGTAAAATTGAGACGTACGATTTTCATGTTAGTGTCTACGACTCTCAATATGTTTGCGTCGGATCCGCCACAGACGATGAGATTTGTCTTCGGAACGAACTTGCCGCAATAAAGTTTGGATGGGTAGATGTCAGGTACGATAGTGTCGATCAGTTTGCACGATCCATAGTCCCAAACCTGTATACAATCTTTCTCTTGCCAAGAACATGTCAGTATCTGTAAAAAAATATGATTAACGATATAATAAAGGTACCAATTAGGCACCGGCTTCCTAATATATTCTACTGCCTAGGTAATTAGCGTAATAATATCTCGGTTTCATCATCGCCATCGGTCTGCTTAGATAGCTGTGAATATATTGTGCACCCAAATTGGTGTGATTGATACGAGTTTCTGTGGTAAAACATATTGCCATCAATAATATGGCGTGAATTTCAATTTATTTTTCAGCGCTCACAGGTATCTGACTGTTCAGCCGTATTTGTTTTTTTTTCTACTATCTATATATATATAAAATATCCTACAGATACTTATCTGTAGGATATTTTGTAGTCTCCTAGAATAAATTGAAAAAGCAGTACCTTGACCACTATCTCACCTGGTGACGATGCGGTGACATTATAACTGTGCTGCTCAGTGTTTGAAAATCTTTCTTTTTACTAATCTGCCGGCCAAAAACGTGTTACCTGTCTCCCTGGCTTATCAAAATCCAGGCCTTCTCCACATATGTGTACACCGAAAAATTTCTTCGTGGCATAGGGTTGTCTATCGTCCCAACAAATCACGGTATCGTCCCATCCACCAGATATCAACTCATGGTGAGATTTAGGGTTGAAGGCTACAGCAAATATTCTAGATGAATGACCATCTACAACTCCTTTAGTGCCACTGTGTGAGAAAGAACTCGTTAACTTCGTTACCTTTTTTATAGTTTCATTATCGTCCGCAGCCAACTCGACCCACTGCTGGGTATAGGCCTCTCAAATCATACCAATGGCCACCGTCCCGTCAAGTCCTGATTCAAGATTTTATTCATCAAACATTATATATGTATTTGTACACGTAGGCACACCCCGGACAGTCGACTAAATACGACCGATCGACCGAATCGACGACCTATTACACCATCGACTTCATATGAAGTCGATGTATTACACAGACACTACACACATGTCGTTTTTCTACAGGCGCAATTGTGTGCGTGAAGTCTAAGGATGTCACCGTAAGAACCTACTTAATTTTGAAGTCGGTCCAGACTTGCTAGCCAGTACTTTGCTATGGTTTCAAAAGTATATAGATAATAAAATTATTTTCATTTACTCAAAGCAATACGCCATAACTAAGACACTTGTCTCGCTGCGAACGAAGAACGATACGCGTGCGAGTGAAACAGTTGCGAAAGTTTTTGCAAACTAAAATCTTCATATTTGATTACATACGTTATTTGAATAGTGTAGAGTTAGGTAGGGACATTTCATATACTTAAGTTACTTGATTTGAAAAAGTGACAAAGATAAAGAAAGTTTTATTCAATATTTAAAAACTAAGGTTTATTTACGCACGAGTATATCGTTGTTTCATTTATGAAAATGAATTCTAAAATACGAATATATAGTTAGGTATACAAATATAAGTGTATTAGTATATATATTATATAGCAATTACGAAAATTTGAACCTCCTGTGTCTACCTAGTCCCACAGAAATATTCCATAATACTTACTATTAATATTTCTGTGTTTTATATTCATACATCTATGAAGTTAATGTTCTTCTCCTTGTGATGTAGTATTGTTCTGTAGTCGTGCGCGTATGGCGTCCTTGCTCACACTAGCTCCTCGACAGCTCCAGAATCGTTGGCGAGGTGAGGTAGCCCGGATTGGTGGGGGGAACAGAGTGTCCGTTCTATACGTAGTATTATTATCTTTTCAATGACGTAGGTAAGCACCTTATACTATCGCAAAGCTTGGTTAGGTCTTCTGTAACTAGTTATAAAATAAGGGTACTATAATCTTTATTAGTTACTTATAGGCCTAACTTATTGCGTGTTTGGTTCGGGTTCGAGGCTAGCCTCTTTTCCAGGGTTGGGCGCATGGGGCAACTACTACACGGGAACGGTGCGGGTTTTAAAACGCTGGTTTAAAAGCTTGGGCTCCTCTAATGTTCAAATAAGCACGTACACATTGATACAGTGTCAAAGCGAAGAGTAATGGAAAATGGGAATAAATTAACGCTTCGCTAAAAACGTGCTTTCAAAACATTTTTTGTATTTGATAACTAATGGAGTACCTATTGTAAACTTATAGCGCTCGTTCAGACAAGCGCTCGCGAGCCAAACGATTACCGCGTTAAAAAACTCGTTCACATTAAATAATTACCTTGAATAAAAAGCTCTCTCTTGCGTCTGCGCTTCCTCATCGTACATGTTTAATTTGGCATCATCACCATAGGTAATAAATTTACTGTATCGTGGATGATAACTCAGCCCCAAAGTCTGCCTCTTTTCCCGTATTGTATATAAACATAGCTTGTATTTATATTTCCAACATTTGACGCAGCCATTCACATCTAAAAATAAAAATGACTTCGCGACTTACGGCTACCTACTATTCTTAGTGATATGGTGTGAATGAATTGAACAGAAAAGAAATTTGTTTTTATATTAATTCATTAATTATGACTACTTAACACTCAAAAACAACTTCACCTTATGAAAAGTGAGACTGCGGTCTAAAAGGGCACTTTTAGTCAGTTTAGATGTTTTGTGTCGGACTGCTCCAGCGCCGGAGCGGTGCGAGTCTCATGCTGCGCACGGACAGTTCATTTTTCTATACAAAGAGCGGAAGTGCATGGTGGTAGGACACTATCTAGTGTCCGCCTGGCCAGCTACCACTCTCAAGTTAGAAAATCTGTCGCCAAAACATCTAATGTGTTGACCGCATCATCACTTACTTACCAACAGGTGAGATAGTGGTCAAACGCTAGTATAGAAGATATTAAAAAAAAGTTCGGCCAACGTCAAATACGGCTATATAGTACCTACGTCTAGCGTTTGGAGGTGGTAGTGACATGGCACTAGACAACACTACTTTCCATCCAATCCTCATAGCACAAATATGCCATACTTACATCATTCCGAAACCCGATAAACATCTTTTATTGATACGCCAGTATATACAGGGTTAGGGTTGTATAGATGCTGTTTCGTTCTATATTATTGAAACCACCTTTAAATGTTTCTAGACCCCTTTTACGTCGTAAACGCATATCTTTCTTTCGCGCTATTGTTTTAATACCTGCCTAATATATTACCTATAAGAAGTATACCTAGTAACAAGTTACTATTCGTGTGACTAAATAGGTAGATTAGGTAAGCACTTCGTCTTTAAAGATTATGTAATTGTAAGTATTTCTTTCTTTCTTACTGATAAGAATTCAATAGCTACCTGAATTCACAGCTGCGGTTGTTTAATGAAAAGAAAAAAATAAAAATAAATGCTAACAAGAGGCAAGAAGCATATTGGTGATTGGATGTGCCTTGCTGATTGGTCTATGCTTGATCGCAGTGACGGGGCCCGGGTAAGCGCGACATTCATCATCGACAAGTGAATAAGTGCAGATTCCAGTGTTGCAGTTGAAAAGGCGTATGTTGCCGTCGATAAATCCAGCAGCTATGTCATTTTGATCTTCTGTATACTTGCAGCACATCATCTCCTTATTTGTGTCTCTAAAATAAATTTACCCGGTTAGGTATACATGGAGAAAAGTAGGTAGCTTACAATAACTGTTACCTACTGGTGCGCGGGCGGCGCACCGTTCCTTCTTTATTGGGGGTGACGACTAGTCAAGGCATTGGCCTTATGCATCTAAGTATTTACCGAACAAACACTTTGTTACCGATCATAGCGCTCAACAGGGTTATTCTCAATCATTCGAAAGCAAATTCGGATTCGGAAACAGTCTCCTTCGACTCGGATTTTTGCAATTTTCCGGTGGGTTACTTTTGAAATTTCAATTCGAAATTAACTGACCAAGTGCAAGTCGGACTCGCACTCTTAGGGTACTCCGTACCACAACTATAGTATTTTATAAGATCGAGCAAAAAATACCACTATAATTTTTCGCCAGCAAAAATAATTAATAAACATTTTATCAAAACAGAGTTGTGAGCCGCGTGCTTATTTCTTATAACGTCTAACGCTATCTAAATGAAAGTTAACACAGAGGTTTTAGGGATCGGCATTTCAATATAACGCCATCTATGGACGTTTACACGTAAAAAACACGTTTCTTGTATGGGGACCTCCTAACATTTTTAGTTTTATTCTGTTTTTATTATTTGTTGTTATAGCGGCAACAGAAATACATTATCTGTGAAAATTTCAACTGTCTAACTATCACGGTTCATGAGATCAGCCTGGTGACAGACGGACAGCGGAGTCTTAGTAATAGGGTCCCGTTTTACCCTTTGGGTACGGAACCCCTTAAAAATCGTGATTCTAATTGGAAAGGTTTCCGTGACAAAATAGTTCCCGTTTATCAATATTCAAAATTAAAATGAAGTTTCCGAATCCGAATAGGTTTTCGAATTATTGAGAATCAGGGCCCCCTGTGGTAGTTATTTATTATATAGATAGATAGAATATTACTCTACTCTATTACATGCTTCAAGGCCTTGCTTCATGCCTAATCTCATGATTCGTAGACCAAAGTATTTGATATAAGTTTCAACTTGATACCTTTCCGCGTTCCTGAGAAAAGGAGTCTTAACAGACGGATAACAAAGTTATCCCATAAGGTTTCCTTTTTAGGGTTCCGTTCCTCAAAAGGTAAAAAAGGAACCCTTTTAAGATCACTTTCTTGTCCGTCTGTCTGTCTGTCCGTGTGTAACCACAAACCACCGATTTTCTCAAGAACGGGTGGACCTAGCAAGTTGAAATTTATACCAGATACTGAGGTCTATAGTCCGTATCAGGTGTATAAAAATCAAGGTCCTGAGTCAACACGATAAAAAGATATTTATATTTTCGCGAAAACTTGTAAGTACCAAAATCTACCTTAATTTTCAATATTATTTTTTTCAGATTTTTTTCTTTACTTGTGCTGCCTTGCTTTTAACCAAAATTGACAATTCTATGTCAACCGGAAGTACCCTATAACTCCTATAAGTTTTGGGTCGAAAAACCTATAGGGTACTTCCCGTTGACCTAGAATCATGAAATTTAGCAAGAAGCAAGATCTTACAATCAATGGTCAATGACTGCTTTTTGTAGTGGAAGGACTTCTACAAGTCTGCTTGGGGCGGTACCACCACTTTGCCAAATAATTTTCAGCCGTGAAATAGGAATGTTTTCGGTTGAAAGGACAAGGTGTCCAGTAAAATTACAGGGCATGTGAGACTCAACATCTTTATGTCTCAAGGTAACAGGCGCAGTGCAGCGACATCCAAATTCTGGACTGCCAGAATTTTGTGTTCTGTTACCATTTACCATTTAAAAAAACGGATGCGGATAGGTACGAGTATATATGATATATTGTGTGTTCTAAGAATGTCCATACTGTGCGCGACATTGTTGGATAGTTATTAGAGACTAGGTACTCATAGGTTTAATGTGATTACTGATTAAAGTACTGTCTCATGACAACCTTGTAGGAACTGTAATTTATCATTATAATATGGTACTTAAGTACTTTTAATGTGTCTATAATCGGTCCACAGATGGCCTGGAAATAGAGATTAGGTTAAGTCGCCGAATAGTAAGTAATTATCTTATACTATTATATTTATTTTGGTGTCTGAAAGACAAGCACTTGATTGCTATCTCTGTGTTAACTTAATCACAGAATAAATAATAGTTGACTTAAGTGAAGATGCTGTCTAAGATGGAATCGTAGGTACTTGTCTAGAATTGTAAGAAGACTCTTGAATTCCGTTGATCGATGGCACTTGAGACGGAGTTCTTTATTGCAATAAAAATTGTGTGAATGAGACTATTTGAACCTAGTGAGCAAACAGTAAAGGTAGGTAAGTAACTGGCAGAAACAAATTCGAGATTACAACCTAGCCTTGCCTATCATTCTATCTACTTGAACTGACTCATGACAAGCTGTTGTTGGCTACCCTTTACTATCAGATGATGTGGATATATAATCTTAGTTTAGGAGCCATCGCTTAGTTAGTATACTAACATTATTGATAGGATATTAACTTGTCCCTGAAACACTTGGCTGTGGGCAGCCCCATAAGATTTCTTCTCAACATTGGGTGTGCTGGTATGGACATTCACTACTTCTTTTTCAGGCATCTTTATAAAAGTATCTGTAACCGCAAAACTCTTTCTAGCACGTTTCGCGCTATTAGGAGCCATAGGCCCCGCTGATATTTCCCTCTGAGGGTCCATTGTAAACAAACATGATTTTTGGCTAAGAATTCTTATAAACTTTTATTATGTATTGTAGATGGATCTAAAGAGTAACATAATATATACTGGATGGATCACCGATATTATAAAACTATCTATCCTGCGTGTTAAAAATAAATTTCAAAAGGAATAATACCTATACATCACAGATCAAGTTTATCTAGAGTCAGTATAGTCAGTATATATTATGTTACTCTTTGTTAGCAAGCGGAAGATTATAACCTAGGATGATGGATTACATTGGATGGCGTCAAAACTTTGGCAGCATGTCCATTTTCTGTTTGTGTTAGTGTCTAGAACTGCTAGTGTGCGTGAGTAGGGAAGTGATCACTAGTGTAGAACATATGGATAAAAAGGTGAAAAATGTAGAAAACTAAAACTTATGTAAAAAGAAAACAATTTATGTGATAAAATACATAGTTACTTTACTAAACTTATGGAAATTAGTTATTGTTAAAAAATGCTACAGTACTTAACTGTAATTAGGCAACCTTAAATCTGGCGGTATAGATTTCTTAGCTTTTCTATAACACAAATTTTAAATGTTTTTGCGTTTTCAATACGTCAATTAAATATTACAATTTTGAGCTACAAAGCATCTATACTTCTATACTAATATTATAAAGAGATAACATGTATGTTTATATTGAGTTAGCTCAAAAACTACAGGACGATTATTTTTTTCTCTCATATATAAATATATTAATGGTCTTTTAGAATGAACATAGGCTATATATTATCCTGTTTAAAAGATAGGTATATTCGTGAAGAACTATTTTGCAACTTAAGTCGCCAATAAAACGGTCGAGAAAACACGTTTTTTACGAAAGATGATTAATCTGAAATAGATGTAAGAAAGTATGTATCGAAGAGCAGTACAACTTAATAAGACCTACAAAAAAGTCCGCGATAACATATGTCTATCGCACAGACTCACAGTAACTATTTTAATCAACAAAACAAAAATGTTACAGAACTTTCAAGGGTATTTTCTTCTATACAGTATTAATCCTTATTTGAATAATTACGCTAATTATCTTGGCCCAATATCATAGATTAAAATTGTCTTTTACAGTATATAATTTATATGAAAATACTAGAAGTGCCCTGCGGCTTCGGTCGCGTTAAAGACTTCTTTTATTTACTTTAAACTTTTATTTTGTGAAACCTTTCTATCATAAAAGACATCAAAGAAGTAAAAGCCAAATCGGTTCACCCGTTTTCAAGTTATTGCGTGACTAAGGGAAATAGGGATTCATATTTATAAAACCCAAAAAACCATATTGACTGTCAGACTTTTTTTACCAACCCCTTGCAAAAATCTTGCAACATGTATTTACTTATTTATTTATAGAAGTACTTACGTAAATCTATAAGTTTATATATATATATATATATATATATTTTCATTATAAATTATAAGTAATATCCGTGGGGAATGTTTACAAAATGCTTTCTCAGCGAAAACCTACGTCATAACAACTATCTGCATTTAAAATTTCAGCGCAATCCGAAACAATATTGATTTTCAGACTTTGTTACCCCACTTCACCCTCTTAGGGTGGCATTTTGAAAAAGCCTGAAACTCGTATTTACTTATTTATTTACAGAAGTACAGTTTGCGTGAAGGTCGAATAAAATGACTATCCAAACTTTGAACCCCCGTTTCATCCCCTTAAAGAGTGAATTTTGAAAAATCTTTTCTTAACGGATACTTATGTTAAAACAACTGGATGCCAAATTTAAGCGCAACCCGAAACAATATTGGTTTTCAGACTTTGTTACCTCATTTCACTCTTTTAGGGGTGGAATTTTGAAAAAGCCTGAAACACGTATTTACATATTTTTTTACTGAAGCACTTGTATGAAGTTTCGAATAGAAAAGACTATGTAATCTTGTTTATCCGTACAAACTTTGAACCTCCATTTAACCCCCTAACGGGGTGAATTTTGAAAAATCCTTTCTTATTACACCCTTGCGTACTAAGACAAATATACTCTTTAAATTTCAAGTCTCTACGACTAGCGGTTTAGGCTGTGCGTTGTCTGTCAGGCAGTCAGTATGTCAGGACAAAGATTCTTATAGTATTAGATAAATTATCATATAAAATTACGCGCATTGCAAATAATAAAAAAAATGCAGTGAAACCACAAATACGCCATACTTACTTTGTAAACATTAATTGTATTATTCATTATTCTGTGACATTAATCAGATTTTTAATTGTAAAAGGTAACAGGACAAGCATGACTCTCACTTGATGGTAAGCGATGACGTCTACCTATTACAGATACAGCGATACAGGAAAATTCTGGCAGTCCAGAATTTTGCATGTCACTCCACTGCGCCTGTTACCTTGAGACATAAAGATGTTAAGTTTCACATGCCCCGTAATTTCACTGGACACCTTGCCATTTCAACCGAAAAACATTCCCATGAAAATTAATTGGCAAAGTGGTCGGCCCAGGCGGACTAGCAGAAGTCCTACCACTACAGAAAAATTAGCTCATTTTTTTGTAAATGCTAACGATATAAAGTAATTTGATGTCAATATAGTATGATCTATTGTATCATCATCATCATCAGCCAGTGTCAGTCCACTGCTGGACTGTAGGCCTCTCCCAAGATGCGCCACTGAGCCCGATTTTCAGATCTTTTTTTCCAATCACTGCCCACCGCATTGCGTATGCCGTCGCTCTCCACTCTCCAAAACTCAAAATTTGAAATCACCCCGACTGATCTATGTATAATCTATAATGAAAATAAAAATATTCCAATGAGTCTGAACACGACATCTCACCTGTAAGTTGGCGAGGAGTTGAGTTTCAGCAGATTCCAGAAGATGTCCCAGCATCATGTCAATGCTTCAGTGTCCTTTGTCGTTGAAGAAAAGGATACCGAATTTCGAATTAATCACTATGAAAGTTGATTTCATAGCGCCATCAACTAGCAAAATGCTCATAGTTTTACAACGGCTAAACAGATTTTCATGAATCAGAGCTAATAACACTTTCGATTAAAACACTTTCAAAACAGTTTCATCATCCTTCATTGCTCGCAGAGGAAGATTATAGGAAGACTTACAGGAAGATTTTCTATCTTGACTCCACTAGCTTCTATTCTTATTGTTATATACCGGCTGTAATTCACGTACCATTAGTCGAATTTTCTCGATCTGGGTTTCGAGCGAGTCAGTCGCTCTTCCTCGGGAGTGAGGTCACGCGGTGAGATCGCGATGTTCACCAGTAAATTCGACTAAAGGTACGTGAATTACAGCCGGTTTATAACAATAATAATGTTACAAAATTCACGATAATTTTAAAATCAAAATAGCTTCTATTCTTTTCCGTTTCCTCGGTGTCAGTTCCAGCTTGATTGATAATCTAGTAGGTACAAAATTGATTTATCAAAATGTTTAGAACAAAGTCTGAAGTGTTTCGTTGGATCGTAATTTTCACGCCTTACCTTTATGGATTTTCGGACATTTTGGAAACCTACAACAAAATGATATAATATATTAATGTGGTAAACTGTCACACATTCTTCATAAAAATATGTATAATAGCATTATCATAAGTAATAATAGATTGAATACGAGTAAGTATAAGTGCTGATAATATAATTAGGTACCTAGTTACTACTAATTTTGCGCGACATTACTTTGATCACTTTTTATAATATTTTAAGATCGCTCACAAAACGAAAAAACCAACTTCAAATGCCACGCTATCCATTTTCAGTATAAAGTTAAAGTTGGAGGTGTTTATGTCCATATCTCTGGAGATACTTATCAGATTTCAAAAAATGTACAATGGGACCAAACGGGCAGAATAAACTCTCGAAAAAAAAATTCCAATCCGGTTAAGAACTTACGGAGTTATGAGATAACAAACATAAAAAAGGCGAACTGAGAACCTCATCTTTTTATTGTGAAGTCGGTTAAAAATATTCAAATTTCGTTCTAAGCAAGGCCATAAGCTAACCGTTCCATCCTTTAAAAAAATCTTCATATTATAAATCAACTAGCTGGGTCCCGCGGCTTTGTCCGCGTTTAATGACAGCGGCAACATGCGCGTGGGCTGTGCGCGGTAGAAAACACTGCTTAATTTGCACATTAACCTTCCCTATTTGTATCAGATATTGTTCCCTATTTCATTAGCTTCAATTTTGATTTCGCGGAGCTTTATTTTATTCTAAAATAAAAGTAGCCAAGTTACTTGGTAGTTAATATTTTAAAATCAGCATTCTGCTAGTGAAAGTCCCGTTAAATTGGTCCAGTCATTTCAGAGATAAACCGGAACAAACAGACAGACAGACAAACATTTAAAATTTTGTTTTTTATGTAAGTACCGTATATTCTTTCATATGCATTTAGTGAAAAGCTGTTAATTTGGAATTACAAACAGACACTTCAATTTTTGTATATGTATAGATTTAGTGCGAAATGTATATAAACGATTTATATATTTGAAGTTTTAAGTGTAATATTATAATATTACACTTAAAGGAATTTATATATTCCTTTTGATAAGGGTATCGACTGTATTTATCGACAAAGTTTTGGAGGGTTCTCGTACATCACTAGCCGGGCGGCTTAAAATAATGTTTGTTATTTACATAAATTAAAGCTTTCAAATGATAACCATTTACCACCTCGGTAGTTATATGACGAAAAAGATGTATATAATGTAAGCAAAATAAATATTTTGATTCAAAAAGTGGTTATATATGAGAATAAATGCCCACAAAGACTTACGTGTGAAATGATAATTCTGGATCTTTTACGCCTCCTTTAGTTGTTCTTGATGGATAAAACACAGCACAACACGACATAATTTAACCAAGTAACAGGGTTTCAGTCTTTAAAGCTATGTTTCTATTTAATTTTTAATTTATAAGTATGATGCGTCGCTATATTATGGCCTGCTAGCCGGTCAAAAATGGACACGATCACCCATGCGCGAGGTTGTCAATTTGATATTAGCTTTCTCGTTTACTCTTATCTCGCGATCCCTGTAATAGAAAGGGTAGGACAATGTGTTGATAGAATGAAAGTCGATGTGACAACGTCACATGGCTGACATGGCTCCATCCATTGTAATCCATCATCCTAGATTATAACGCTACGTCGTAGAGTATTAATTAGTGCGCTACGTAGTATTTATATTCTCTTTGAACGCTACATTGTACCTAATCTTCTTGGTATTGTCCGTTCATACATAGGGTCAGCTCAGACCGCGTCGCGCACTTATTAAAAAGTGATACAATAAGAACTTTATAAACTACACAAAAAGATGCACATTTCTTTGAGTTAATTCAGCGACTTCTGGCTGCGCCGCACGGCGTCTCGCTGCGCCGTGCTGCACCGCGCGGCGCAGCGGGAAACCGCGTGATGAAAAATTTTACTTTATTGACACCACAATAAGACACAAATTTCATTGAGTTAATTCGGCCGCGCCTCGCCGACGCGTCTTGTTGCGTCGAGCTGCACCGCGCTGCGTCGCGTGGCTTCTCGCTGCGCGGCGCGAAACTAGAAGCATTGTCACATCGCGTCGCGTCGCGGTGTGAACTGAGCTGACCCTTATCCATATATACCAAAAAGTACACAAAGACCCTACTAATCAAGGGTCCCCAAGACCATCAAGTATACTTGACAAGTTTTACGTGATTGACGGTTTCACTTGTTGGGGGACTTGACGGGACACAGGTCGGTATGTGGCGATTGGTGTGGTGGTGGCCTTGCCTTATTGGTATGACGTTCAAACTCCTTGATGACGGCTTGATTTTCTCATCCGACAGATTTTGAATATTTTCCTATGTCGATGGTAGAATTTGTTGTCAAGAAACTTGACGTCTTTATTTCTCTAGTTAATATTTTTCTCTTGCTCTGATCGGCAAATATTATTGCAATAATTACTCTGGAAAATAGGAAGCTCATGAAGTGTGAGCGCTGACTGTTAAAGTGTCGAGGCCACGCAGTTTAACTATTATCACAGCAACTAGTGTATGGTCGACTAAAAGACCAGTGCTCCACTATTTTCTTTTCAGCGAATAAATAATTTCAATGATTTGGAGTTTCCTTACATAGGAAAACCCAGTGCCTAAGGACGATCCATTCGGACTAACTACTAACCGGGACCGTCGATAACAAAGTTAAGTACTCCTTATTATTAATTATACAAGTGAGATATCGCTCTGCCCTCCACCGGGTTTTGTGCACGAGTCGCAAAACGCCGGAACAGCAAGTGCCATCCCGCATCCTGTCTCAGTAGCAAGTAGCAGTAGATAGGGAAGGCACGCGTAGCAACTGGGATATCCCGGGAGTTTTCCCGGAGGTCCCAAAGGCATATATAGTGTGCCGTCAATCAAAATTCCTGTCAATTGCTTCCGTACCCCTCTGCTGGTCAATGGCCATATGGTCATTTTTGGCCATATGAGCGTGCGTACGCACACAGTATTAAAAATACACTGTATTTTTAATACTGTGTGCGTGTTTCAAGCTAATGTGCGGGATCGCTAAAGTGAGTGATTTGTGTGTGTGCAATGCGTGTTCACCTCGTCCCCCGTAAGTATCGGCAGAAAAAAATGTTTGCGGATTACAACGTTGACATCTCCATTGTCGATTGCGTATAACCGCTTGGCGGTAGCGTCAAGTCAACGCGGTGAACGATCAATATTCGCTATAACGACATAGACTTGTCAAATGCACTTGATCGTCTCGAGGACCCATTTCCACAGAACAGATAGGTAATAATACTACGTATAGAACGGACACTCTGTCTCCCCTACCAATCGGGGGCTTCCTTACCACGCCACCGATTCTAGAGCTGTCAAGGAGCTAAATTCAGCAAGGATGCCACACGCGGACGACTACAGCCGTAGTATTTATATTCTCTTTGGACTACAGAACAATACTGCTCACGGGGAAAAGAACATCAACTGCATACATTTACGTTACGACCGGTTAGACACATGGGGTTCATATTTACACGTAGATTTTATATACAGAGTTATTGGTAATTCGACGTATTCCCGGCAGAGCAGGAGCAGATAGAGGGGCTAAAATGTGACATATTTAGACCCCCAATATAAAATTAATTAAAATGAAAATTAATAGCTTACGAGATATTTAAAAATTAGTAATTTTTGGTAAAATACCGAATTTTGGAGGTTTGGAACATAAAAAAAAATTGGCGTTGTTTAACTGATTGGCAACGTTTCTTTATTCCGTAGCTGGTGAACGATGACGATTCAACCACCTAGGTGGTGAAGCTGTGCTGTAGTGCCTGTATAGTGCTTGTAAGATGAGCTGAATATGTATAATATATTTATGAACTCATAGGTAACTGCTAGTAGATAGTCTGCGTACGTAGATCGGCCTCGCGAGTCGGGACATACTATTATACCTAATACCTATGGTATGTACCTCTATGTTTGCCAACAAACGCTCATTTTAAATAAAGAAATTATAAGTAAAAAATATTTTTAAAAACAAGCTTTTATCTGGGACATTGAACTAAAATATTAAAAATAAATTCTAGTAAGTATTTGGCGTGTAGGTACTTACCTATATTCTTAAAAGCTTGAAGCACTACCCGTTTTTCAGGCTAGGTAATTACCATACAGCAGTCCCTCAAGCTTTTAAAAATATAGGTAAGTACCTACACGCCAAATACTTACTAGAATTTATTATTAACATTTTAGTTAATTGTCCCAGATAAAAGCTTGTTTTTAAAAATATTTTTTACTTAAAATTTATTTTTAACTTTTTAGTAGGTAGGTATAGATACCGACTACCAACCCACTACCTAAGTATTTAAGAGAAGGCATGATGTTTTAAAATATTTCACGGATATTTGATGTGAGTATGGGTAAAGTGCTCTTCAAGGAATATCAATCGACTCGGTGGGGCTATGTTGCTTTATAACAGAAATGCCATGGCCACCTTACAGCTTCATCATCAGATCCTGGCTATCATTTAAGTTTAAAGTGCTCCTCAAGACGAATCAATTGAGCCCAAATTCACTGGGGTTACGTTATTTTATCACATAGATGCCGTGGCCACCTTCCAGCTTCATCATAAGACCCTGGATATCATCTAGGCTTAAAGTTCTTTTCAAGACAAATCAATCGAGCCCAAACTGGGTAGGGTTATGTTGTTTTATTGCAGAGATGCCGCGGCCACCTTCCGTCTCCATCATCAGACCAGCTCCATGGTACCATATCATTGTATTGTCACCGAAGATACATAAGTACACCAAATTTGAGTCCAATCGGACATCGGGAAGGGGGTCTAATTTTGCTTCCAAGATTCCACTCGAACATACATAGTGACATACATACATACATACATTGCAAGTTAAATAAAAGGTTGTTAAAAAGAGGAGGTTCTCAATTCGTCGGCACCTTATTTTATAATTTCGTATCTAAAGGGTACCAAAGGAACCCTATCACTGCGACTTCGCTGTCTGTCCGCATTTCACAGGACTGGTAGATACTTACCTACCTACTTGAAGTTTTCACGAAGTTGTCTCACTATGGGGTATTTTGAGGGCCTTGTGGTGTAGTGGGAGAAAGGTCGGCTTGACGCCAGAGGTACTGAGTTCAATCCCCGCCGTGCACCAAAGACTTTTCTATTGAAAATTGTATGTGCGCTTTTTACAGTGGCTCTCCGGTGAAGAAAAAACATCGTTAAGAAACCATGCACCGACCCCCGCATGGTGGTAGGACACTATCTATCTAGTACCCGCTTCTATCTATCTAGGCCAGCTACCGGAGTGCCGCGCGGGCGGCGCTAGGTAACCTAAGGCCAGTTTCGTTTTTAACCGACTTTACATAAAAGGAGGAGGTTCTCTTTTTTTATGTTTGTTACCTCAGAACCCCGTAAAATCTTAACCGATTTAAAAAATATTTTTTTGTTTGGGTTTATATTAAGTTTATTTTTTTCCTTTACCGGAGGGCCACTGTGAGAAGCGCACATGCATTTTTCGATAGAAAATCCATTGGTGCACGGCGGGGTTTGAACGCGGTACCTCTGGCATCAAAGCCAACCGTTCTCTCGTTTAGGCTGAGCGCAGACTATAGACAAAACAGTCTTAACGGTCTGTCTCAAGACAGTTTTGTCTATTACGCCACTGGGCCCTCAACTATTATAGCAGTACTTTGACTATCGCGGCATGTGAAGTCGGTTTTTAGGGTTCCGTACTTCAAAAGGTAAAAAAAGGAACCCTTATAAGATCACTTTCTTGTCTGTCTGTCTGTCCGTGTGTCACCACTGATTTTCTCAGGAACGGGTGGACCTAACAAGTTGAAATTTATACCTGATACCGAGGTGTATAGTCCCTATTGGGTGTATAAAAATCAAGGTCTTGAGTCAACACAATAAAAAGATATGGGCAAATTTAGATTTTCGCGAAAACTTGTAAGTACCAAAATATACATTAATATACAACTTTTTTTATTTTTCGGAATATTTCCTTTATTTGTGCTCTAAGACCTTGCTTATAACCAAAATTAACAATCCTAGGTAAACCGGAAGTACCCTATAGGTTTTAGGTGAAAACCTATAGGCTTAGATTAAAACCAGCTGGAGCATGACATTTCAAAGTCACTCAAAAAACGGCCCAAATTTTGCTCTGTGTGTGCGTGACTCTGTCATAAATCCGTCAAATTTTGTCATAAAGTGGTCGCTACCCATTTTATAAGCTTTTATTTAACTTGCAATGTAAGTATGTATAGATACATAGCATCCCTAAACAGGCACGTATTGAATAGATGTATGTCTGTATGTTCAGGTGGAATCTTGGAAGCGAAATGAGACCTACTTCCTGATGTCCGATTTGACTCAAATTTGGTTAAGTTATGTATATTTGTTGACAATACAATAATATGGTACCATGGAGCTACTCTGATGATGGAGACGGAAGGTGGCCACGGCATCTCTGTAATAAAACAACATAACCCCACCGAGTTTAGACTCGATTGATTCGTATTGAGGAGGACTTTACACCTAGATGATATCCAGGGTCTGATGATAAAGCTGTAAGGTGGCCACGGCATCTCTGTAATAAAACAACATAATCCCATCGAGTTTGGGCTTGATTGATTCGTCTTGAGGAGGACTTTATACCTAGATGATATTCAGGGTCTGATGATGAGGTCGGAAGGTGGCCACGGCTTATCTGTAATAAATTAACGTTACTCCACCGAATGAAGGCTTAATTGATTCGTCGTGAGGAGCACTTTACACTTAAACGATATTCAGGATCTGATGATGAAGCTGAGTGGCCATGTAATTTCTGTGATAAAACAACATAATCCCACCGAGTTTGGGCTCGATTGGTTTGCTTTGCAGAGCACTTTATCCATAATTGCATCATAAGATCCGTAGAATATTTTAAAACATGACGCCTACTCTAAAATACTCAGGTACTACCTACCAAAAAGTTAAAAATAAATTAAAAGTAAAAATATGTTTTAAAACAAGCTTTTACATGGGACAATGAACTAAAATGTTAAAAATAAATTCTAGTAAGTATTTTGCGGGTAGGTAGGTACTTACCTATATTCTAAAAAGCTTGAGGCACAAAAGTACCTAAAGTAAGTACCTAACCTGTAAACTGGTAGTGCCTCAAGCTTTTAAAAATATAGGTAAGTAGGTGACTACCCGCAAAATACTTCCTAGAATTTATTTTTAACATTTTAGTTCATGGTCCCACATAAAAGCTTGTTTTAAAAAATATTTTTTACTTTTAATTTATAACATTTTAAAGGTTTGATTGTACAGGGTCTGTATGAAACCTAATTAAAATAATATGAGTAAAATTACATTACATAGTATAAATCTAATTGTTTATTGACTAACTATATATATCCTAACTTAATATTATAAATGCGAAAGTAACTCTGTATGTCTGTCTGTCTGTGTCACTTTCACGCCAAAACCACTCAACCGATTTAAATGAAATTTGGTACACAGATAGTCTAGAGCCTTAGAAAGGACATAGGATACTTTTTAATGCGAAAATATGGTTGTAAGGGGTTGAAAGGGGGATGAAAATTTGTATGGAAGTATCGTCATTGTAAAATCTAGAAGCTTGAAACTTATTCTTTAGGCTGTTGATTCTTGATTGATAAATAATAAACTGGCCAAGTGCAAGTCGGACTTGCACTAGTAGGGTTCCGTACCATACTACAGTATTTTATAAGATCGAGCAAAAAATACCACTAACCTTTTTTTCGCCAGCAAAAAATAATAATTAATAACCATTTTATTTCTTATAACACCATCTAACGTCTAAAAAAGGAGTTAGGGAACGACATTTCAATATAACGCCAACTATGGGACGTTTACCTAACTAAGCGTTCATAGATGGCATAAAATGCCGAAAAAAACACGTTTCTTGTATGGGGACCCTCTATTATTTTTAACTTTATTCTGTTTTTAGTATTTGTTGTTATAGGCGCATCAGAAATACATTATCTGTGAAATTTCAACTGTCTAACTATCACGGTTCATGAGATACAGCCTGGTGACAGACGGACAGACGGACAGACAGACAGACAGATAGACAGACAGACAGACAGACAGACAGACAGACAGACAGACAGACGGACAGCGGAGTCTTAGTAATAGGGTCCCGTTTTACCCTTTGGGTACGGAAGCCTAAAAATGACATTTAATGTTTGTGAGGGGAAAGAGGGAGGGGGAAGGGGAAGGAGGAAGGGAGAGGGAGGGGAGGGGAGGTGGAAGTGAAGAGAAGGGGAAGGGGAAAGGGGGAGGGAAGGGAAGGGGCGGGGAGGGGCAAGTGGGGGGAAAGAAGAGGGGAGAGGGAAGTGAGGGGAAGGTGGAGGGGAGGGGAGTGAGGGGAAAAGGGAGGAGGAGAGGAAAGTAAGGGTAAGATGAGGGGTAGGGATTGGGGGGAAGAGAGAGGGGAGAGGAAAGTGAGGGAAAGGGGAGGGGAGGGGAATGGGTGGAAGGGAGTGAGGGCAAGAGAGAGGAGGAGGGGTAAGGGGTAGGGAGAGGGGGGACGAGGGATTACCGTGGCGTGGTACGGTGCGGTGTAGGTAGGATACGCATGTGTCTTATTTGTAAAATAATTAGCCTAAATAATTAAAAACGCTACCCAAAGACACTATTCCACGCGGACGAAGTCGCGGGTACAGCTAGTATGTACATAATCATTGTCTTTTACATTAAGTAATTTAGGTAAATAATTTAAAAGTTACGGTGAAAATTATAGTACATAGAACGCGTGAGAGAGTGCTGCGTGGCGCACGGTATCTGCCCCCGAACACGAACAGACGCGTGAAGGCAAACGTCATATCATAAGCCAATGGGTAGAAAAGGACATAGAATACTTATATACGTGGGCAAAGCCGCGGGACACAACTATTCTAATTTAATATTAATCGGTTCAGATTTGTCTACGATCTGAGGTAACAACAAAATAAAATAAACATACTCTTCGAATACCTTCTCCTTTTTCAAAGTCGGTTAAAGTACGATTGTATAATAGTTGTGACCTGTTGTACACTATAATGTTATACACAGAAAAAAAGTTCCCAAATATTTGGATAATTACCCCACTATTAAACTGACAACACTGACCAGTCCGAATAACCAACGAAAATTTTAAAATTAAAATCGTGTTTTCACCCTCAAACGATTGAGAAATATTAAAACTTACCGATGAAAACTAATCTTCTTATTAATATCATGCTTTCCTGCGTGATTGTGGCATAATAGCACAGCACAAACCGGCATTTTTAGGGTTCTGTAGCCGAATGGCAAAAAACGGAACCCTTATAGATTCGTCATGTCTGTCTGTCTGTCCGTCCGTATGTCACAGCCATTTTATTCCGAAACTGTTAGGACTACAGAATTGAAACTTGGTAGGTAGATGTATCTGTGAACCGCTTTCCGATTTTTATACAAAATTAAAAAATATAAAAGTTTAAGGGGGGGCATCCCATACATAGAACTAAAACAAAACAAAAATTTCTTCAAACCTATACGTGTAGGGTGTCTATGGATAGGTCTTTAAAAATGATATTGATGTTCCTAAAATCATTTTTTCTCAAAGTCAATCATTTGAAAGGTAGGCGCGCCTAAAGTGGTAAAATGTGTGTCCCCCCCTCTAACTTTTAAAGTATGGGAGTGAAAAATCTAAAAAAAAATTATGCTGTAGATCTCAATAAAAACTATCAACGAAAATTGGTTTGAACGAGATACAGTCAGCAGTTTTAGAGATATAGCGACCGCAAAGATAACTTCATACAAAGACTATGAAAAACAAAGTTAATTTTGTAGTTGCGAAAAATCAAAGTTATAGAATACTCTACTGTGTTACGGAACCCTACGAGTGCGAGTCCGACTTGCACTTGGCCAGTTTTTTTTATTATTTTTCATGAGCTCCGCGCGCTCGGTTGTTCAAGTGTCACTGTTGTAAGTAAACAGAAAATCTACTATATATGGTATATTTAGAAAGTTACGTGTATTAAATGCGGTATCTGGACGAGTTTATAATCTAAGCCTATAGGGTACTTATCGTTGACCTAGAATCATGAAATTTGGGAAGAAGCAAGGTCTTACAGCACAACACAAAAAATACAATAAAAATGAAAAATTTTCAAAAATAAAAAAGTTGAAAATTAAAGCGTGTCCCCATACATACATAATAAGCGCCAATTAAGGTAGACCTCTACCTAGAGCGCTGATACAATTTAGAGGTCTAGCTTAATTGGTTGGTACGGAAGCCTCGGTGGGCGAGTTCAACTCTACTTAGCCGGTTTTATTTAGGGTTCCGTACCCAAAGGGTAAGTTTATTTTTAATTTTATTGTTATTTATTATTAAGATATTATTAATTTATTACTTTAATTTATTATTTTTTTACCCTATTACTAAGACTCCGCTGTCCGTCTGTCTGTCACCAGGCTGGATCTCATGAACCGTGACGATGTATTTCTGTTGCCGCTATAACAAAAAATAACAAAACAGAATGTAGTTTAAAATTATAGGAGGTTCCTATACAAGAAACGTGTTTTTTTTTCCTTCGGTATTTCACATTCAACGCAAAGGTGTTAGGGATCGGCATTTCAATATAACGTCATCTATGAACGCTTAGGTAAACGTCCATTGATGGCGTTATATTGAAATGCCGATCCCTAACACCTTTGCGTTAACTTTCACTTAGATAACTTTTAGAATTAGACGTTAGATGGCCTTATAAGAAATAAGCACGCGGCTCACAACGCTGTTTTGATAAAAAGTTTGTTATTATTTTTTTGCTGGCTAATGATAGTGGTATTTTTTGCTCGATCTTATAAAATACTGTAGTGTGGTACGGAACCCTAAGAGTGCGAGTCCGACTTGCACTTGGCCAGTTTTATTTGTTTTGTACGATCATCAATTATTTAGGGTTCCTAGCCGAATGGCAAAATAAGGAACCCTTATAGATTCGTCATGTCTGTCCGTCCGTCCGTATGTCACAGCTACTTTATTCTGAAACTATTGTTTTGTAATATTTTTTCTCAAAGTCAATAATTTGAAAGATGACACGTCTAAAGTGGTAAAATGTGTGTGAAAAACAAAGTTTATGTATTGGTGGCGAAAACTAATAGTAATAAAATATTCTAATGTGTTACGGAACCCTACTAGTGCGAGTTCGACTTGCACTTGGCCAGTTTATTTGTTTGAAAGCTGGTCCCATTTAAATTACATCGAGATCTGAGGAGTAGCTAAAGCGCAGATTCGGCCGCACATAGAGTAGGCACTCTGGAGTAGTGCTCGCATCTTTGGAGTGGTGCGACGAAGTATCAGCTGCAACCACTTGACTCCCTACAGAGAAGAGCCATAAGAGTAATTAGGTAGTCGAAGACGCAATGAACCGTTGGGCATTGAGTCTTCGTCGCGATGTTGATTCGCTTAGTCTACTTTATAGATATTATCATTTGGAATGCTCTGATGAGATCGCACCCTCTCGATTTTACCACAGAAGCTCGCGTATTCGTGAGAGGGCTCACCCTCATATTAAAGACACGTGGTCCTCTCATACCACGTGATTGTTATTTCCCCGTACGTGCGAGATGTGGAATGACCTTCTCTGAGTGGGTTCAAAAAGAGAGTTAACAGATTCCTCTTTCAAACTTTTGCCTGCTCTTTGCAAGCGACGCACCAGTATTGCCCCTGGTCACAGAATACTTCATAGTACTACGTACCCTGGTATTGCAGGTGTTAATAGGCGGCGGTGACCACTTACTATCATGTTGGCCTCTGCATGGTTGTTTGTTTCTCTATAAGTATTTATAAAAAAAAAGAAAAATCTGCAGAGATATGGACATAATAAACAAACACCTCAAACTTGCTACTGAAAATGAGAGAAACTGGCATGGCATTTGAAGTCGGTTCGGTTCTTTTAGTATTTTAAACTATCTTAAATTATACAGAAGACAGCCGTGTAGCTGCATCGCTTTTTATTCGCGTTCGTTTGGTTTCGTATGTTTGCACTATAAACATTATTATAATTATACACACAAGTCCCTGTAGTGTATAGTACAAAAATTGTATTATAAACTACAGGGACTTATAAGCCACAGAAAAGATACTAGTCCTACGGCCCTATGCACTTAGGTATAATAAGTCTATAGGGAATCGAGTAAAACAAAATTGCAACGCTAAATAAATTTTATTCCATGTCAATAAGGTATTTTCACACTCAAAGTATAATGTACAGCTTATACCTAATAACGTCGAATCTGTAGTATAGCAAGTTAGTATAATCTTTAATATAACGGAGCAGCAAGAAGGGTGTGCATTACTATTTAAGTGACTATGAGAGTGCTAATTTGTAATTTATAACATGAGTGGCATGAACACGAATGAGTGAGTGTACAATAAAAGGTAAGTGAAATTAGAATATGAAAATTTGATTTTATAAATCATGGACAAAACCAATTTAAGGTAAATGGAACCAATATAATAATAAATCAATAGTAATAATATATCAATTTATGGTTGTTTCCAAGGTTTTCTATTAGGTACACAGACCAGAGGCATAGCCATCATAGCACGCTAGATAAAACTTTAATATGTTTGAGGCTCCTTAATTTATGACTGCTTCGCTACTACATTTTCCCTCGTTACGTGCGAGATGAAATTAAAAAGAAGCTGCTTTATAAGCAGTATAAGATAATCACAGATTTTAATGGTAAGGATATACATATATACTTATTATTATTGTATCTCTTTCACATTTTGATACATCTCAGCTATAGTTTTGAATCATGCCTACCAATACTTTATAACTTTTAACAAATCTGTACTACTATTTTCTTACATATATCACCAAAATATTTTCAAATACATTATCAATGCAATTGTAGTTTGTATTTCAAAGTAAAGTAGGTAGGTATGTATTATATATTTGCTACTTGTACGCAAAGCACCTGGATTTATGAATCTAAACATTATTACATATTAACTTGTTGTACCCGATTTTAAATTGCTAGCAGGAAGTATTAATTTAGTAGGGTTTTCAATTCATTTATTGACTTAGTTATTACATTTTATATTTTTTGACCTTCTTTTGTGTAAACAACGGGTATATATTATATCTTTCTTAAAAATATTTTAGTAAGTACATCATTACAATACAAAGAGTCACAAAACACATGATAGGGTGGAAGACTGATAAAAACCAAATGAGTTAGCGTTAGAGGCTTGTTGAATATGAATGAAATAAAAATACCTCGTAAATATTAGGTGCCATCTATAACATCTATTATAAACAATTCACTCTATTATGGAGATGAGCGAACTGGATTCTATGGAGAAAAATCTGATATTAGCAATACGATATAACAAGGGAATCACCCAAATGCATGAATACGATACTGGGTACGGTGTGGTATGGTCACGCTAACTATGGGAGGGCTTTAAATGGGAGTTTTCATAGGATTGTCGTAGTCGATCGATCGTTGGTATTTTCACTGCTTCGAAATACTTTGCTCTAGCTACGCTACAATTTACAAACATTATTTAATACATACATAGCAATTAATATGTTTCACATGATTTTTCACACATTCAATATATGCTGGAACTTATCTATAGATATACACACGTTTTGTCCAATAGGTATACAAATTATATTCATAAAATTGACTCGACAATAAAATACATATCGAAATAAATTGATTGACGTGTTACTCGTTTTACATTTTACACACAATAACATTCTTACTAAATCTATTCCAACATCCGACATGCATATTACAAAAATTAGAACAAAACAACAAATAGCCAAATAAGTTAGGTAATTAAACAAACAAAATCAAGCGAAAAACATACCTACACACAAAACGGTCAAGATAAGACTCCGTCCTCAGTTAATAATAGTTACGGAATATGTACTTTGGGTAGAAAAGTACCTCAGTGATTTATAATCTTCGTCAGTAGATAATGGTCGCACATAGTGTACATAACTATGTACATTTTTTTATAATAATTTTATACAATTACACCAACGTTACTTTGAGTAACCTTGATTTGCATGGCACCAATCGTGAACATAATCCATATTTTCCTCTTTAACGCCTGAATACACTAACAATAATTTCACGACTATGTCTTCACAAGTCTTTTGACTCCTTAAATAAGAATTAGGTAGGAGAATAATTTAGGGAAATTTCGAATGCCATACATTTGTTCATACAAGTGCGATCGCGCACAGTGGTTGCGGTGCGTTTATTCTACCGCACGCATATTCTGTGAAATGTGAACTGCGTAGTATGGAGTGTCATAGAAGTGCGCGCATTACGGTTAATTTTTTTGAATAGGTACAGTTTATTCTACCGTGCGGAAGAATTAACGCACCGCAACGCTGTGCGCGCTCGCACAAATATTGATGAAAATTAGTTTCTAGTTGCATACCTACGGACAGTAAGAACATTCACGCTAGGCGTTGCGATCGCAACCGGAGACCGTGACTATAAATAAATGGCTCGAACACGATAATACCACAATACATTAAAATATTAAAATGTGCTTGGTAATACCAACAAGGAAAAAACTGAGTGTCTCAGGTGCTTCTTAGATTTCTATGAGATACAAAAATGTGTGCGGTAAACCTACCGCAAATTTGCAGCGATGGCTTTATTAGTACATATTCTTATATATGGGCTTTATCGCATGCGTTTATTTCACCGCAATGCACGCACTTGTATCTGTACTTCATAGAATATGCGTTATAAAACGTTAAGACAATGCGCTCTAGGCCTTAGTTACATTCGATCGAATCGTCACTTAACATCAGAGCGAGATAGTGGTGAAACGCTTAACTATCTAGTTCTAGTATTAAAAAAAAACAACTTCAATAGGCAACAATCACGTTACCTGCGTAGAGTATCCATAGCACACATGCGAAAACTATTGACACAGTTGAATATTGCATAGTTAAAACCACATATTTATGTACTTATATTCACATGAATATGGGATTGATCCCCAAGACACAAGTCAGTATATTTGACCATCTATCAAAAGTGTGAGACTATAAAAAGGGCTGCCTTCACAGATCTGCGGCCGCGTCACGTCATCCGGTTGCTCTGAGGGCCTCGTGAAAGTTTCTTTAGATGTATTTACTTCCTCGATCACGTTTACGTAAACTCGGATTTGTATGAAAATTACAATGTTGCCTATTATGCACACTAGATGACGCTTTTAATTCCATACAAATCTGCATTTACGTTCTAATGAGTAAACCAATTTAAAAAACTCGCACTAGGCACTTTAAACACGGCGTGCGATATTTGCAATAAAAACACATTTTTTTTTTCATACATTGCTAGGCAGCCCGACTTGACTCATCCGTGTATGTAGCGTTAAATAGTTGCAAAGTACTTTTCTTATGATGTGGTCATTTTGGGCTTTTCAAGTCACTTAAATCATGCATATGTAATATTTACCAAAGGATGTTGTCCACAATATATAATATAATCATCATTATTATCATAAATATTATCAATTTACATGCTCCACATATAGGCTTTCAGTTACACCATAAATTTTATCATTCACATAAATCAAGATTGTACATTTTCCATAACTAATATATACAATTATGAGTTTCCTTTGTACTTCATATTTCGGGTAACGACAACAACACTATCTACAAATTGAATAACTTACCAAACCGTATTATATAACATTCATAGATTGTAAACACTTTAAACAAAAAGCACGTAATGACAATTAAATTACTTAAACATTTATTGGGTGTTATATCCATTTGAATTAAACTCACTAATCACACTGTTTGTTGATTTCTTCAACTTTCAGTTCCATCATGCCTATTATTTTGGTACCAACAGAAAATGTACATAAAGGAATAAAATGTTATTATCAGGCACCGCCACATTGGTGAATCAGTCTCGTCACATTGCAATAATACAAACTCAATTCATTTTTGATAATTTGTTCAAATTTAGTATATGGATTAATCAAATCGTAGTTTAGAAATAATTAGGTATCACTAGATACCCTTTAAGTCATTCAGTATGTTTTGTTTGAGTTATTTATATACAGTCTTGCAATTTGTACAACCATCCTTCTGATTTCTCTAAATGTATTTACAATGGTCTATAGATCAGTGAGCTATAGCTATCTTTATACCCATTCAGTAAACAATCCCACATCACATAGTAACAAAAATATTCTAGCTATTAATTCCGTGAAAAATAGACATCTGACTTTATTATTTCATACCCACATCCACCTGAGGAAACATACAATATAAATTTATAATAATCAACATCATTTGATAAACAATGATAACAATTGATAGACTTCTATTTTTTTATAAAATGTATGAATTTTCAACAGTCTGTTTTCGATTTAAAACCTCATTTCATGTTCAAAGAAAGGCATTTAGTGTTACAATTAAAACATATCAAGTAATGCATACGTGTTAATATTTGTAATGGTTCCTGCTGTAGTGCTTACACCTAGTGTACATATCCATGAAAGAAAGCTGTGACATAATATACAGACATAATTATACATTTTTGTTTAATTTACCTGTTCTGTCAGAGTGCATTGTTATTGATTTTTGGAAGGAACAACAAATTTATATAAAATGGCAAAGGTTTGAAGTAAAACTTTAAAAGTAGTCTATTACAGTTAAGTCATCTTTACTGGATCACTATTTTTGTCCATAATTTAGGTAACAGTGCAGTGTTGAAACCATTGTAATCTTGTATAGGTAGTTAATAGAGATGGGCGTTGATAAAACAAACTAGTTAAAAAAAGTCCATTGACTGTCAACGTTTCGACCGTTAACCGTTCACCGATCAACTAGTTGAATCCATAGATGGCAAAATTCAAGAGTATAGAGAAGCGTATCAGTTGAGGTCAACAAACGGAGGCACACCGCGCGATTAACTGTCAACTTGATTTCGAATAGTAACATTCGTTGTTAGATGGCTAAATTCGATAATAGAAAAGGGAATTGCAACTTTGTAGGTATTTTTTATAAAAAAAGTAGGTAATAATGTATTTAATGTACCTATGTGTTAAATAACATTAATAGCTCTATATGCAAGTACTTAGTATTTAAATTTCTTAGAAATTTACGTCATGATGTAAAACTAATACATACCGACTTAAAATCAAAATATATTTATTGTTGAAAAAATTAAAGTACTATTAACATACAGAGCTCTTTGGATTTAAATAATTGAATGAACCAATACTACGATAATGGTTGAATGCATACGAGCACTACGCAATCGACTATGGTTGAAGCATCAACTAGTTAATCAATTCAACTAGTTGATCGACTAGTTGACGGAGATTAATTCAACGGTCTAGTTGTATTAACGAAAAATATGTCAACAACCCATCGCTAGTAGTTAACATACATTTTAAAACTGCTCAGGAGTTTGTCCATACATATGAATATTGTATTTAATTAGTAGTCATAAAAGCACAACAACAATAATTATTCAATTAATAAAATGTTATACAATTCATCTACCCTCTGAAACTTAATATGGCTGATCCATAACACAGTAACTACAATATAATATATTATGGTTCCAAGAAAATCAACAAAACAAGCAAATCCATAATAAATAAATAACATCAGTAGCAAACTATGTAGATAAATCACTCTTCTTCTGTAGAACAACTCATTTTTATTGTAGATATAAACAAATGATAAATTATCTAATTGTTGCTACAATCACAGAGATTATTGTGAGCTTGTTGCATTAGACGACACAATCAAACGGAGTGGCCCTGGGACTGGTGCCTCTGTCCCCACTGACTAGAAGGTCCCTGTGCAGAATTACCTTGTTGCATCCATGAGAGGAAGTTGGGAGGGGCAGGCGGTGCCGATGATGCCGGCCCTGCAAAGGCCCCCTGGTCAGATCCACCAGACGGCATGTTGTTGATGAGCCCCCAGCCAGCTGCTTGGTTCAAGGCGGCCGCCACTAGTGCTTGGTTGACAGGCAGTCCTCCCATGCCCAGAGGCATGCTGCCACCCTGACCCTGTCCTCCTCCTCCAGCCACTGCTGTCTGCCCGTGCTGCCCAGACATGCCCATGGCTTGCATGCTCACCATATCCATGTTACGACTGCTCCACGAGTTGTTATTGGAAGCATTATGAGGGTGGCCATCTTCATAGTTTCTGTTAGGCAAATTGCGTTGGTTTGAAGCACCTTTGTTTTGCTTAGGTGATGCATTGGATACATTCACAGATACTCCTTTTATTATGTGGTCCTGACCACAAAGACTTTGAGCCACCTCTGGGTCTAAGAATGTAATGAAACTGAAAGCTCTAAATGGTTTAGGAATAAATACATCAGTGACTTCCCCAAACTGAGAGAAGTATTCTCGTAGATCATTCGCTGTTAAATCTTCTGTGCAGCGGCCGACAAACACTTTACATGGCATGGATGCCACAGATCCTTCTTTGGAGTTTGGTATCCGAACATCACACCACCTTCCATCTATCATGTGCCTCTGAGCTAGGACTCTCATTTGTGAGGTGTAAGAAGCGAATCTGATAAAAGCGAAACCCTTGGACATACCGGTTTTCGGATCTCTTTTCAATTGTGCCATCAATACTTCTCCAAATTTCTCAAAATACTCGCGAACGGTTTGTTCAGTGGCCTTCCAAGGTAAGCCCAACACGATTAAATCAGAGCACAAGTTATCATTCCGTTTATTTTTTGAAGATGAAGACTCGGAATTCTCGCCAGCTTTGCGTTTACTTTCTTTTGGAAAGCTGCATATGTACAGCTGATTACTCCATCCTTCAGGGGGAGGATACAGCCTGCCGTCCCTTAATCTTATACCTCGGATTGTTTTAGTCTCCGGGTGTCGATATTTAAGTCCACAGCAGCCGGGAAACTGCGCAGACACAGTGGATAACATCAATGTCCCATCTTCTTCCACTGGTAGTTCTATGGGTTCCTCGTTTTCTTCTTCAGCCACGGGCAAGTACTCGAATGACATTATTTCTTAATCATGAACAAAATTTGTTAAAAATTGATTAAAATATACACAGGTTTTACACTTATTACTACAAAAATGTACAATTTTTATATCATCTAAATAAATAAAATTAATTAAACGTCACCTACGGGTTACGAACCCATTGCAATTTGCAGGTTGAAAACATAGCTCTTCTGTTTAACTTTGATCGTTTGGGAAGGTCAAATCAAAGGAAAAATTGTGGTATTTCAAGTATCAAATTTAGCTAAGCGTAGTATTTTAATAGACAACTTTCTAAATTTGACAGTTTGATCATCTTAATTGCCATTTTAAAAAAATAGTGAAACCAAATGTCTCTTTTTGCACAGACTGTACAATCATTCTATTACATAGACGATTTTTGTTCTTGTGGCGACCTTGCCTTATTGGTATGACGTTCAAACTCTTTGATGACGGCTTAGAATAGAATAGAATAGTATTTATTGCTTGATTTTCTCATTCGACAGATTTGAATATTTTCATGTCGATGGTAGAATTTGTCGTCAAGAAATTTGACGTCTATTTTTTTATCTAAACATATTAATTTTCTTGCCAGGATTAGTAATGTATAATTAATATTATTTTCCAACTAAAAAGGAATCTAAATAGCCTGATTTGCAAAGTAACTAGGCCACGCACGGATTGCGTTATAACACCGGCAGAAGAAAAGTCGGGCAATCCATGTATCTATAATTCAGATAATAAAAATGATACCAATAACCTCGTTTCTTAATTGACGAGGATACGCCACACAAAAGCTGTTCGCGGTCGACGCTCCTTGCGGACCGCGGCTGTTCAAGGTAAGTACCCTTAAAATTATTTATATAGACACGTTTCACATCGTGAGAGCTAGCTCTGATCTCCCCCGGGATTTGTGCACGAGTCGCAAATCGCCGGATCAGCAAGTGCCATTCCGCTTCCTGACTCAGTATCTAAGTAGCAGTAGATAGGGAAGGCACGCGCAAGTAACTGGGATATCCCGGGAGATTTCCCGGAGGTCCCAAATTCTATTATTCTCAAGCTAGCACCACACTTTGTGTTTGCTATTCGCTATTTGCGACCGTGTGTGGATGGTATATTTGCGAAAATGTTCGCGTATTCGCGTATTTGGCGCATATAGCAAACTAGCTAAAAGCAGAATTTTGTGAGGGCTCGCGTAGTTTTTCTGCCTGATAATAATTTTTAAGGCAGTTTTTTATATTAAATGGCGAATCTGCCCGACACTGGCAAAAATTTTGCCGAACCACCAACCACTCCAACAAATGCATAAAATTGGCCGTCGTATTATTGAATTATGGCATAAAATAAGGCATAACAAAACCGGCCAAGTCGAGTTGGACTAGCCTACCGAAGCTTCCGTACCAACGTTGGTTGGTTTCGCTCATATAACTCAGAGGCCTATCTTAATTGGAGTGAACTATGTATGTATGGGGACACCCTTTAATTTTCAACTTTTTTTATTTTGTTGAATTTTTCCTTTATTGTGCTGTAAGAACTTGCTTCTTGCCAAATTTCATGGTTCTAGGTCAACGGGAAGTACCCTATAGGTTTTCGACCCAAAACCTATAAGGTACTTCCGGTTGACCTAGGTTTGTCAATTTTGGTTAAACGTAAGGTTAAAAATTAGGATTAACAATTTTGTTTCTAGGATAGAATATTATTGTACTACTAACGCCATCCGTTATAAGATCAAAGAATTTACTTCACTGTGAACATAATGTTTGGTTACTAACGCTATCTGTTGGAAATCTAAAGAATTTACATCTGTCATCCAAATTACGTCTGGTATCAGTGTGACCATTTGTGGCAGATTTCTGCCACTTAGGCATTAAGCTGACACAGATTAAACTGACGATACCAAAAAGTGGCAGATTTCAAGGATTTTTATGAATTTTGAAATATAAATAGAATTTTGTCTATTTTCTGTTTGTGTTTAAGGTATAACATTCAATTCAATTCAATTCAATTTATTTCAAATTTTACACAGACATAACAATATCAAGAAAACAAAACTTAGCAAATTAGCAACAAATTAGTGGGACTAAAAAATATTATAATAATTTATTAGGTGTAGCTGTACCTACTAAGATCCACAGAACTCTGCGCTAGACAAAAAGCCTGTATTGCTGAGAACTGTGCACCCCCAATTAAGTGACAAACATTATGAGCAACTGTTGTGACGACGTGCTAGTTAAAATACTAAAATTTATATAAATTCTTGAACTTCTTCATAAAATAAAAACAATGTAATTTAAATTTGCATGCTTTAAATCACACATTAATCTATAAAGTTCAAATAAAAAATGTGTGTGTGTAGTGTGGGTGTGTGTGTTTATGTGTGTGTGTGTGTGTGTGCGTGTTTGTTTGTTTGGTCCCTGATATCATCAATTTACGACAACTAACAATTTTTCCGTTTCTTCATATGTGTAACTTTTTAAAACTGATTTAACCTTTTTCTTTAGTTGAAAGAAATTAAGATGATTGATGACGCCATTTTTAGAGAATTTGTTGTAAATGAAACCACCCAGGAAGCAAGGAAATTTTTTTGCAAAGGCTAGTTTGTGTTTGAATACTGGAAATATATTAAATTTACGTCTCTTATGAAGATTTTCAGAAGGTAAAATCTTAGGACAAAGTTTGTGTTGGTTTATAATTAATCTCAATATAAATATTTGTCTTACTGTAAGCACACTAATTTCTTTGTATAATGTTGACGTAGGATACCGGAATGGCAGATAATGACTTACTTTTAGTACCGCTCTTTGTGCCCTTTCTAATGGCAGTAGCAGAGTTTTAGCGGCACCACCACATGTATCGACGCAGTATTGTAGAAGAGACTGACACAGAGCATACTATATAGTTTTAAGTACATTTTTATCCGCAACGTGCCTAATATTTTTAAATATAGCTATTAGTTTCCGTAATCTGTTTGTTAGCAATTTTATGTGGTAATTAAATTTTAAATGATTATCAAGTGTTATGCCTAGATATTTGACAGTTTGGACTCTTTCTAAACAGTTGCAGTCGCACTTATTGGTAAAACATTTTTTTGCGTCAGAAAATAAGTGTGCTTTAATAATAAAGTTATCATTAATCGGTGGTTGGGATCTTTGAGTCACAGAGAAGGCGAGTACTTTTGTTTTGTCTGCATTTAACGTGAGTGTATTTTTGGAAAGCCATTTATTAACGAGATCAAGTCCCTTTTGAGCGTCTGAGAATACTCGTTCCCAACTCTCCCCTCTGAATATCAATGCTGTATCGTCAGCAAACGTAAATATTTTACCGTTTGTGATGTTTATGTTGCACAAGTCATTAATAAACGCGAGGAAGAGGGTTGGGCCGAGTATGCTTCCTTGGGGAACTCCGTAAGTGACCAATTCTGGTTCACTTAATGTGCCACATAGACGGACATGTTGATATCGATCAGTTAAGTAGTCAGTGAATAATAGTAACTGAGGTCCACGAACACCCAACCTCTCAAGCCTTTGAGTAAGCAAGGGAATTGAAACGGTGTCAAATGCCTTTGCAAGATCAATAAATATTGCCAGGCATTTATCACCGGAATCAAGACCCTTGACCACGTAATCTGTAAGCTCTCCCACAGCATCTGCTGTTGATTTATGTTTTCTAAACCCAAATTGTTGACTAGATAAGAGATTGCAGTCTTCTAGATATTCTGTTAATCTTTTGTTTAGTATACGTTCCAAAATTTTCGAAAACGTGGGTAAGATAGAAATTGGTCTATAGTTACTTATTATATCTTTTGAACCTCCTTTATGGATTGGAATGATTATAGATCTTTTAAAGGCTTTAGGAAATCGGTTTTGAGTCAAAGAAAGCTTACATACGTGAAGGATTAAGCCAGACAAAACATGTTTGTTCTCTTTTACTATTCTAGCTGTTATGTTATCTATATCCGGAGTATTACTTATTTTTAGGGAATTAATGATTGTAATTACTTCATGCATATCAGTATCAATTAATGAAAAGGAATGTGATGGCGGTTCTGTAGCAATGATGTTATTGCCAAAGGGTGAAGATTCGTCCAAAGCCGATGTAATTTTAAGTGCTAGAGTCTTACCTACTGAAGAGTAATATTCATTTATCTGATTGGCTGATTCTAATGGAGTCGACGATATGTTTAATAGTTCCTGAGCGCTTACTTTCTTTGGTTTGAGGTTAGTTAATTTGTTGATTACGCACCAAAGTTCTTTTGCATTTTTAGCTTTCTCAATTTCGGAGCGCTCATATTGCTGTTTAAGCTTTCGAAGTAATCGTGTTAAGAAATTTCGATATCTGATATATGTTGTTTTAATGATATTATTGTCAGGATTTCTTTTAAGCTTTTTATGCATCCTGTCGCGGTTCCTCATGCAACGAACCAGTCCCAGAGTTATCCACGGCTTAATTGGAGCCTTTCGTCTAGGGATCGGTCTGGTTATGGTGTTGGATTTTATGATTTCAGATATCATTCCAACGAGTAGCCATGCTGCTTCATCACAGTCGTTAGCAGATAATATACTCGAAAAGTCTATATTATTAATCTGTTGGTAGATACCTAGGTAATTTAATTTGTTATACGTCTTGTTTTGTTTTAATTTTATGTTATTTTTCATGCAAAGCGAGAAAAACACAGTATCATGGTCAGTGAGACTGTTCAGCACAACTAAAGTAGTAGATTCAAATTTAGATTTAAGTAGAACATGGTCCAAACAATTGTCGGATCGCGTGGGTAGAGTGTGAGCCGGAAGAAGACCGTGCGAAGAAATAAGGTCTAAGTAATTATTTGTGTACTTGTATAGAGTGTTTGGCTTAATATCAATGTTGATGTCACCCATTATAATTATGTTGTTAAATTTATCTAATGATGTTAAAATGTTGTCTAATGATTCCAGAAACTTGTCAATATTTTGAAATGATGGAGGTCTATATACGGCAACTATGGCAATAGAATTTTTATTAGTCATAACTATACAATTAGCCTCATAGAAATCAGGTTCATAAATATTGAAACTTAGGTCTGTTTTGGTATAAATAACAATTCCGTCATTCTGATTAAAGTGCCGAGTAGAGCTTATACTACTGTAATTGTCCATTTGAGGAATCACCGGATTGCATGACAACCAACATTCAGTGAGGATGATAACATCAGACTCTACTGTGGTTCTCTGTAGCAGAGCAGAGAGATAACATATTTATTATGCATTTATTTGTTTGGAAATTTGTAAAAGTTTGAATGAGAAGGTAAATACACTTTATTTTTATGCCTTATTTTATGCCATAATTCAATAATATGATGGCAAATTTTATGCATTTGTTGAAGTGGTTGGTGGTTTGGCAGATTTTTGCCAATGACGGGCAGATTCACCATTTAATATTTAAAAAAACTGAAAATTATTACTAGGCAGAAAAACTACGCGAGCCCTCACAAAGCTCTTTAGCTAGTATATATATTTATATATATATACAAGAATTACTCGTTTAAAGGTATTAGATTCTTTGTTCTCTGTATATATGTAATTTGAAGCGCCATCACATGAAGCGATGGGTCTATTTTATTATAATATTTGTGATGCAGAGGGGATTCCCGGTACCATAGATTGCAATATGGGCTATATTGTAATCTAAGGTACGGGGAATCCCCTATTAAACTAAAATAAAGATGAAATAGAGATTTATAATTATGTATTGTTTGTAGCAGCGTAGCAAAACCGAATTTTCAGTAGATCTACCGAATTTGAAAATAATTTACCGAAATACTGATTCATGGCAGATCAATAGTGATATTTTTTTACTTCCGCCCGACCTGTAACGAATGCTGCCCTACCTCAAATTCGACTCTAGCTACAGACCTGGCTACGGAAACCTAAAATCGAAGGTCCATATCTAAAAGTCATAATGTAACATAAAAGCTGCCATTGATTGGCCATTGGTCCACTGTTGACATAAAATAGCTGCCATTGATCGTCCATTGGTCCATTGATTACTTTGATTGACACATCCTAGCAATGGCAGCCATTTTATGTCACATTATGAGGTTTAGGTGTGCATGCTTTTTTAGGGTTCCGTAGCCGAATGCCAAAAAACGGAACCCTTATAGATTCGTCATGTCTGTCTGTCCGTATGTCACAGTTACTTTATTCCGAAATTAGTAGGACCACTTAGCTGAAACGTGGTAAGTAGATGTATTCTGTGAACCGCTTTACGAATTTATGACAACGAAGATTAGTTTTGTGTAAAGTCGGTTTACGAACGATAATTTTACGTGATAACGTCATGCGATCGTGCCTGTCTATCGCTTGTTCCGCGCTCTCGCATGCACGCTCGGCTCAGGCGGAACGTGACACAGGACACTATTTCGCGCGTGCAGCCGGCGTTCATCCATTAATAAGACGTTTTAACATCAATAAATAAATAAAATTAGGGGGGGGGGGGGGGGGCTCACCAATATGGACTAAAACTTTAAAAATAATTCATAAAACCTATACGTGCTATAGGGTGTCTATAGATAGGACTTTTAATAATTACATTGAGGTTCCTAAGACAATTTTTTCTCAGTGTGTCTCGGACAGACTAGTATACAGTTATCTGTGGTAGTGTGTACACCACATCTCTCTACTTAGTCCAAAGAGTAACATAATATATACTAATTACTTAGTCTGTGGTGTACACATTAGTTACACTTAGTAATCTGTGGTGTAAAGGTTGACTGAAATGACAAAATTGAAAATAAAAGCAAAAATCTTAAAAATTAAATTCAATACAGTGTTATACAGAGCTTTCGTGGTGTTTTTAAAATAAATTAGATTTTACGGAAAAGTATTGGAACGGTCATCAATAATAATTAGACCCTCATTAATTTGATTTTGTACTTAACCCTAAAAATTTGATTATTTCAGGCGTATTCTTTCAAAATATGTTTTTGTGCTAAGTGTTACAACAAAGTGGTATACGTTTTGATATGGATGATGATTTTAAGGATTTTAGAAGAAATAAACCTCAACAAAAGTTCTACAAACCTGGTAGTGGTCCTTTGAGACGATCATGTTATGGTTTTGATTCTAAAATGAATTCACACAACGATATGGGTCGAAGAGACAGACACCAAAATCATTACGGATCCCATAATTCTGTTCACGAAGTGAGCGATGGAAACAGAGATCACGCACCTGCTAGCTTGCGCCATAAGAAACCAGAACAACAACTTTATGTGGCTAAATCAAACGACTGCCCCCCTAATACCGATAGACAATCAAAGGGAACTATGAGAAGTGATATCTCTAGTCAATTTATCAACAGAAGAATATCCAATAATTCAGAAAAATCAGGCTTCAGTAACTCTTCATTTCCTAGAGGGACAATGCGAAGAGATATAAATTATGGTGACACTTCTAATAAAGAAGGATCAAGTAATGATGTAAATTACAACAGACATTACAGACAAACATCTGAGACAAGGTCTATATCTCCCCAATATGTAAAAGATCAGAATTCATTGGATAGGAACAGAGATAGCAGAAGTATGGAAACTTCTGCTGGCAGGCATCTGAGTGGTGCAGGAGGGAAGCCACCTTCGGGTAGAAGAAATTCTGCTGGGTATATGTCTGATACACCCAGACCCAGACATATGGTGAATTTAGACAATATTCCACCAAGGTTCCGGAAGAAATATCTAGAACAGTCAGGTTATTATAGTTCTGAGAGTGTAGACCAACTGCATAAAGATAAACACATGTCCAACCCGTCTATACCACCCATGGTGAATCATGACCAGTACTACAATCCTGGCCCTAATTGGTCTCAAACATTGCCATCCCGAGGCCGGGGCAGATTACGAGACACTGAAAGTTTTGATAAAGAAAAATTCATGAATACATATTTGAGAAATTATGAAAATTCTAGACAATCTACTCCTAGTAGCTCTTATGTCAACTTGTATGAGCCTAATTCAATGGAGAATTCTCAAACATATGAAAAAACTGATCCAATGGTCAGCAGTATGGAAAGCCAGAAAGAGATTAGTGAAAGTGGTAAGTAAACACTTTAAGTACAATCTTTGCAATTAATAAACATTTACTCAAATGAATTAACTGTTTTTAAAATACTATTACAATAAAATGGTGGAAAGTCTTTGTGGCTGTAAATTTTATAGTGTTACTATAAAATTTACATACAAATTACAAGGATTAAAGGAAAGGCCAAAATGGGAATTATACAAACTTATTGTTCGATTGCTGGTAAAAGGATGCTAATCATTTATATTTTCAGCATCCCTAAATGGAGTCAGTATGAAAACAAACACTATTTCGAGTAACCAGGTGGAGTCTCAAAAAGAATCTGACAATGACCATGACAGTGAAACTACATCCCAGATATCATCCACACTGCTAGACGTTACAAATTTGGTGAGTTGTATCTACTACAAGAGGTTGCAGCTAACCATATAATAGAAACAGGCTTATAGCCACTAAAACATGGAATTTGTTGCAAAGAGATGTTTTTTTTAAAACATGCTAGTTCCTAGTCCTGTCCTTCCTGATCAGGTTTTTTAAATTACACTATCGAGCTCCTTGACAACACAGACAGTAAGAAGACTAAAACGGGTAAAACTTTTTGAGTTAGTTCAAGTGATATTTTACTAAGTCAGCATAAGTGTAGGGATAGTGAATGCTATTTAAAAGAACACAATAACAAAGTGCCTTACCCTTAATAGAGACAGACAAAAAAAAAATTACACAAAAATACAGTTTTATTACTTATCGTACCGCTTTATGAAACTACCATGAATGGACATTGGCAGAATTGTGACAACAAGCCACAGAAGCTATAAACTAAGAAACTAACTACTTATCGTACCATTGAACAAAATAGTTTGTCTTTGGCTTTGTACTCACATATTCTTTAAGATATCTAAAGTTAATATATAGGGTTACTTGTAATTCGATGTATTCCCAACAGATAGGGATAGGGTGGTGCTAAAATACGTAAATATGTCGCATTTTAGCTTTGATATTGTGTCTATCAAGACAGTTCCCGGTCACCCCGCTATTCCTGGCCCAGGTGGTGGTTCTGGTAACAACGGGGCAGGGGGTACTAAAAATCCCCAGGCTACTGTAGGCCGCCAACACCAACTGAATCTGGCTATGTACAACGGACACACACTATGCCTTGATGAACATACGGCACAACTCAAAGAGGAGCTGAAGAACATAGGCACATTCTAGGGTTATGTGAAATCCCAAGAGAGCGGAAGGATACCGTGACTCTGGAATCCGGCCATCTTATGTACTTCAGAGAGGGAGACCAACCATCCCAAAGCGGTGTTGGGTTCTTGGTCCACAAGGTTCTCTCTGACAACGTCCTAGAAGTCTCCAGTGTGTTGACAAGTGTAGCATATTTTGTGATCAAACTCACGGAGAGGTATAGCCCCCAGAGTTATTTCCCCCAAATTGTTTACAAATGCTCAAGAGTTTGGAGAGGATTTGTTCAAGATGCTAAACTGGAAAGAAGGAGGCAAAAACATCAATGGCGAAAACCTCACATCTGAGATTTGCGGACGATATCGTTATCATGGCTGAAACCGTACAGAACTTGTAATACATGCTGACCACCCTTGCTGATTCTTCTTGGATCTGGAACTTGGATAAGACCAAGATCATGTTCAACAAAGATGTTTTTCAGGATCCCATTGCCTTAAACGGAGTCTCTCTCGAGGCTGTTTAAGAATATGTCTACCTTGGGCAAACCTTGCAATTTGGTAGAAACCATTTCGAGAAGAATGCAACTGGAATTGGCAGCTTTTAGCGAACTACGTCGAGTCTTTTCATTTCTAAAGACAAAAGTAATTGATAAGTGTGTGCTACCTGTAATGACATACAGAGCCGAGAAGTGGACACTGACAGTGCGACTGATCTACCAATTATAAGTTGCTCAGCAAGCTATGGTAAGGGCTATGCTAAGAGTATCTCTGAAAGATCGAATTTGAAATGAAGTAATTCGACAGAGAACCAAGTTTATCAACATAAGTTCAAAAGATTAGCAAGCTGAACTGCCACTTCAGCTTGCTAATCCTGAATATTAATACTAATGCTAATCTTGTTAATCCTTATTGCTAATCGATTTAATCGATTACTGATGTGACCAGTCGACCGGTCACATCTGTCGTCGAACCAAAAACCGTTGGGGTAGACATGTTCTAGAGTGGAGACCACGGCTCGGTAAACGAAGTGCAGGACGCCTTCCAGCTAGGTGGAGCGATTATATACGCAAGCTGGCTGGCAGCAGTTGGAAACAAATAGCTGAAGATTGAGCTCAGTGGTGTGCCATAGGAGAGGCCTATGTCCAACAGTGGACGAATACTAGCTGTTAATGATTATGATGATGAGGGAACATAGTGGTGTAGTGGTTCTGAATTGGTTTACAACCAATAACTTATTGTTAAACGCAAAAAAAACTAAATGTATTAATTTCTCTCTACCAAATGTAAAAAAGGGTATCCTAAATAGAAGTATATTAATAAATGATGAACCATTAGAACTTGTTGAATCCACAACATTCTTGGGCATCACCCTGGATTCAAAGCTTCAATGGGGTTCTCAAATATCGGTTCTAGCAGGTAGGTTAAGCTCCGCTGCATACGCAGTACGTAAAATTAGATTTTTAACGGACGAAGCCACTGCAAGATTGGTCTATTTCAGCTACTTCCACAGTATAATGTCTTATGGCATTTTATTGTGGGGGAAAGCCGCTGAAATCCAATCAATATTTGTTTTGCAGAAACGAGCTATTCGCTCTATATATAGTATGAGGTCGCGAGATTCACTTCGTGAAAAATTTAAGGAAATTAAAATTCTAACAGTGGCATGTCAATACATTTATGAAAATATTTTGTTCATACGCAAGAATATAAATGATTATAAGAAAAGGTCTGATGTACATAATTTTAATACAAGACATAAAAATAGATTAATTATACCTAATTTCAGACTGCAGAAAGTTAGTGGTTCATTCATGGGGAACTGTGTACGCTTTTACAATAAGCTACCTAAAGATATTGATCAATTGCCTATGAGCAAATTTAAAATCTATGTAAAATCCAATTTGATGAAAAAATCATACTATACAATAGGTGACTATATGGATGACAAAAATGCATGGCCTGAATGCCCCAAGTTCCAAGAACAAATATAAATTGTATTATAATTAATAATATATTGTTAAAATTTTAAAGCTGACATGTACAATTAATTTAAAAAAAAAAAAGATAAAATGACAAGACAAGCCCCATAGAGTTTCTTGGTGTTTCTTCTCTGATGGGAGTATTTCCGAAACACCGGTAGATTCAACAGCCATTCAGTTTTCCCCTTTTGTCCGCAGATTTTCTTTCTAGCCTTGCCATTTTTATTTTTATTTAAACAATATTATGCAGCTGACAGACGGACTATCAGTTCCATTTGGATCATGATATGTACTGTGATCGGTATGCGTTTCTCTATGTTGTGTTTCACTATTTCACTTTTTTTATTTTTTTTATATAAAAATTGTCTGAAGTACTGAAACACACAGTTACATGTATGGTTGGTTTTAACTTACTTTAATTTTTTTTAAATATTCTGACGTAAACGATTGGATGACAGCTGAATGGTTCATTCCTTTTTTTTTCTAATTCAAAGCGTTAAATTCTGCTTTTGCTATGTTTACTTGATAATTGGTTATGATTTATTTTATGATTTATGATTTTGACGTGTATATGTGCGTATATTTATACTGCCTACATACTGAATAAATGCTTTGATTCTTGATTCTTTGATTCTTGGTGGTTCTAGTGAATTTGTTTTTTGGATATTAGTGACCATTCAGGGCGCTTGCCATCCACGGGCAAGGATCCGAAGCAATATTACCTAATATTACTTAAATTCAAAATTTCAAGCCACCCTGAAGAATCTAATACTATAAGAATCTTTGTCCTGACATACTGACTGACTGACTGACAGACAACGCACAGCCTAAACCGCTGGTCGTAGAGACTTGAAATTTGGAGGGTATACATAAGGATGTACTAAGACAAATATACCAAAGGATTATATACAAAAGGATTTTCCAAAATTCACCCTTTTAGGGGATGAAATTGCGATTCAAACTTGTATGGAGAAACAAGATTAGATAGACTTTTCTATTCAAAACCCCTCACAAGTGCTTCAGTTAAAAAAATAAGTAAATTCGTATTTAATATAAAGTATAAGTAATACATGTTTCAGGCTTTTTTGAAATTTCACCCCTAAGAGGGTGAAATGGTGTAACGAAGTCAGAAAATTCAATATTGTTTCGGATTGCGCTGAAATTTAGAATGCAGATAGTTATTATGACGTAGGTATCCGCTTAGAAAGGATTTTCAAAAAATTCCTCCCGGATACGGAATGGGGATTCAAAGTTTGTATGGCGCAACAAGATAAGATAGTCTGTCTTATTCGAAACTTTACACATAAGTACTTCTGTAAATAAATAAATAAGTACGTGTTGTAGGATTTTTCGAAATGGGGTAGGTAACAAAGTATGAAAATTAGGGTTTTCCGGGTTTTTAACCGACGAAAAAAATACGGAGGAGGTTATCAAGTCGATGCCTATATATATATATATATATATATTTTATGTTTGACCACGCATAACTTTTTACAGAGTAGTCTGATTTCGATAATTCTTTTTTTATTAGAAAGGGGGACCCCCCCAAGGGGGTCCCATTTAAATTTTAACGAAATCGGTCAAGCCGTTTTGAATAAATCAACAAAAATAATAGAGAAAGGTATCATTATTTTGATGATATTATCATATCATCAATGTATGTCAACAAACACTGGAAAAAACAAAGAGCCGAAAATCGGGCTCAGCTGCGTGTCTTGAGAGAGGCATATGTCCAGCAGTGGACTGATACCGGCTGATTATGATGATGATATTTTACAGGTTGTACCATTTAAATTTCATCGAGATATGTTCAGTATCTCCAGAGATATGAAGATAAACACCTCAAACTTAGTATTGAAATTGACTAACGTGACGTTGGAAGTAGTTTTTTTTAGTTTTTTATCTGATCTTAAATTATTTTTATTATTATTATAGAGCATAAATGTTCTATATAACGTTTGTCTAGGCCAGGGGTAAGCAATGACGCCTGCTTTTAACATAGTAGATTATGGCCACAAAAAATTTTAAAGTAAAACTTTTTAACAAAAAAATTAAACCGCCGAAAAAACTGAAAAGCAACAGAATAATAAAACGTTTTTATTTAACCTTAATAACGAAGTTCTTAAAATACTGTTAGTATCCTAAGTATATATTTTTGTAATTGTATTGAGTTTTTAACTGAACATAATAACTAAGTTTTTAAACTAATGTAAGTATGTATACCTAAGTAATTTTGAGTCGGCGCCAAATAATCAATAAGCAAAGATCACTAAATAACCTCTTAAATTTAAAGAATTAATCAAATCAAATTAACATGCAACGATAAAATCCCCAGCGATGCACATAAACATTCCAAAAAATGCGCTTCCACACGACCCATAGACTAAATAGAGATGCACGACCACTCGCAACGACGTGTGCCCGACACGGGCCGTCACAGATTACTATATGTGGTGCCCGTTCGGGTTGCAGTCTCGCTGACATTAACTTCGTCAACACTCGGCATTTTCCGGCGAACTGGCGTGTCGCGCCATGCCTCCGCCGCGCATCACGCTTTACGTAATTAATTAATTTGCTTGTTTGGCGCCGACTCAAAATTACTTAGGTATACATACTTACATTAGTTTAAGAACTTAGTTATTATGTTTAGTTAAAAACTCAATACAATTACAAAAATATATACTTAGGATACTAACAGTATTTTAAGAACTTCGTTATTAAGATTAATTAAAAACGTTTTATTATTTATTGCTTTTCAGTTTTTTCGGCGGTTTAATTTTTTCGTTAAAAAGTTTTATATAAATATGAATTTGCCTTAGTCACGCGATAACATGAAAACGGGTGAACCGATGTGGCTAATTCGTATTTGATGTCTTTAATGACATGAATCGTTTTTACAAAAGAAAAGTTTTAAGTAAATAAAAGGAGTTTTTAACGCGGGCGAAGCTGCGGGGCACTTCTAGTCTATTTATAATCATTAAATTATATTATATTATATATATTAAAATTATAGTTTATTGAGACCATTCTAATGAGACTGAATAATCCCAGTCGGCATGCAGTTAAGGCATTACAATGCTACAGACAGACACACATACACACATTTTGGGCAAAACAAAACCTGTTAACACCATATTGGAGAGGATTGGACCCTTGTGTCTAGGCCCTATTGTTGTAGGCTTTATTGTTATCAATGTAATCACACTCTTGCCTATCTAGAGAAGATGTATTGAATAGTTCTCAGTATGTACATATTAATATGATTAGTGTTTGAAATGAATTAAATATAAACATCTGTATGATATGGTTGATTTTTTTTAAATTAATTAATAATTATTGTATTATTACTGTAATAGTCTATCTATGTTTATTATCTTTCAAAATAGAATAATTACAATAATTTAAATGTACACAATGAAAATTAATTTATAACTATATATACAATATAAACTACTTCTAAAACTATAATACAGACTATAAAAAATCTACAAATAAAAATCTGAATTAAGGTCGCTGTCCGCTGGTAGGGTACCCAAAAAGCTGGCGACATTACCTCTTTGAATGGCAAGACTAATTCGTTGGCCTAGGTACGCGCCAGCTCTTTGATCATGGGACACATCTATCAGACGTCTGGACAACTCCTTTACAAAACCGCGTGCTTGTTGACCCCACGAGCCTATGGTCTCGACCCCAAACTGAAGAAATGCGTAATTGTCTCCAATGTCTGCATATTTCCTCCGCTTGAGGGCCTCTGCCGCGTCTGCGGCTGCTCCTGCAGCCCGTGAGGTACTGTTAAGGTGGGATGCTGCTAATGTATCGGCGCACGTTGCATCCCACACTAGCGGCTTTCCACGACACCTCATACTTATCATATACATTACTGTAATCATTTTATTATCTTATTTAATTTATTGTAATATTACTGTAATAATTTCATTATCTTTCGTATTTTGTCCAACCTTTTATATATTTTTGTGCTACTATGATTTTTTATTTTGTACACATTTCTTAGTTTTATGTTTAAGTGTTATCTACACTTTATACATTATATATTTATGATTTACATTATTATATAACCTATGCATTGATTTACAGTGCAATATCTCTCGGTGGATCTGAAATCTGTAAATGCATCAGTACTTGCATATGGCGCCACCAATGCAAAATTGGTTAAAATGCAATACTGAAGTTACGTTGCCCCAGTGGGAGTCGTCCATGGTTAATTTAGGTACAGGGCTTGAGCATGTTACCCATGAGGCGCGGGTTCGAATCCGCTGGACGGCAAAATTTTGGAATCTATATAATATTCTTTGTTTAAAGAGCCAATAAATGTAGTGCAAACAGTGATTTAAGAATTATATATTTGTATTAAATACCACCTGCAATGGTGTGATGGTATGGTAATATAAAATGTGTGAAATTGTAATATTGCATTCAACTGCGGAGAAATTACATTTGCTCAATGCAATTATTAATTGCATACAGTACATATACATGTTCAATAATAATCTTGTTTTATTTTATAAACGCTTATTGCTATAAAAGTAGTTATTTAGACTTTTTTAATGTACCTGCTTTTTAAAATGATAATAATACAAAAAACATCCTAAGACCTTCTCTCCAGCATCAAGACTGTAATAGGAATGTATTAGGCATCCTGATTAATTGGCGAGATCTTGAACTGAGTCCGATCTGCCTGCAGTAATTTTTTCTCTCCTGTCAGAGCTTATGATATATGCATGCGGCAGGCAGCGGTTGGATACAAAGATCTCAAGATGGAGCTCAGTGACGTGCTATAGGTGAAGCCTATGTCCAGCTGTGGACAGAGATAGGCTGATGATGATGATGATATAAAACTGTATAAAATATCTTATATTTATTTGATTCAGGATTGGACAGAGGAAGTAGAAAAAAATATAAAATTGGATGACATGTGTGACTCCATTAGTTTCTGTCAAAACACAAAACCTAAGGTTGAGGATATTAAACCTGCTGAAAATCGGGAATCAAAGAGAAGTGGTAGAACGAGACGCAAAGATAGAAGGTAAAGATACTGATACAAAATCTACTTAATAATTTACATTAACTTGAAAGGGACAATCTGTTAGTGTATGAACTTAGCCTTACCTACAGAGTATTATCTTAAGTTACTATTATTATGACTATTATTTTAAGTGCTATGGCACTTAAAATAATAGATAGAGAGAATAGAGAATAGAGAACGTTTCTGAATTCTCTCAAGACGTAGCGTATGCACCGCGTAGTCGCCAGACAGGAGAACGGTACTCGAGGATGCTGCGAACTAAACAAGTTGTACAGCATTATTTTAGTGTTTGGCTTTCTGAATTCTTTGCTGTTACGAATTACGAATCCCTAGTAAAGTATAAGTACACGAAGATATTGAATGTCAATAGCGAACGTGTCTCCGTCCCACACATATTGACGCATGTGCGAAGAGCAAGTGTCCTGCTCGCACATGGTCCACCCTTCGACTCGCACGCCTTTGCATATGGCTCCTTCAATGGCACGCGAGGCACTTCTACTACGGCTGACACCAGCCTCACCACTCGTCCCAACGGGTCCACTCCCTGGGACCTCCACTACTCCCCTACCCGTCTCCGGCTCTCTGGTCATGTTGGCGCTGTACCCACCGACAGGTGAGCAAGCGCCAGCATGAGTCTACCTTCTGCCTGCTCTCACGTCTGAGGGTAGAACCGTCAGGACTTACCTAGGCTGACCTAGACCATGATAAGGCGTAGACTAAAACCTAATGCGATCCGATCTTTTCGAAGATCGGATCGAAGGCATACGATCCAATCGATTTTCGGATCGGATCGAAACCATGCGATCCGATCGCGGATCGATTCAACATTATCAAATATCGGATCGCGATCCAAGCTTTGTGGTTTGCGCACAATGTAATGTATTTTAATTTGCACACAAAGTTTATTAATATCTACGTTGATCAATAACTACGAATATTATAACATAATTCATTGTTTTGTTGTGTGGTTTTTGTACTTCATAGACATTCAAATGTACTCGTATGTCCTTAAATTATTGAAAGTTAATTTTAATAAGATTAAATTAGACATTAGTATTTTCAGGTTAATGTAATTTATGTTGCCTTAATGCCTTGTTGAACCAACCAACCCTTTTGGTTTGAAATAATCTACCCGAATTATGATCCCTATGCGAGAATGAAATTGTGTGTCTATAAGCGCCGCGCCAAATCAAGAACCATTACATTATTCTTATTTTCTTTACGTAAAATGCATCACTATCGATGAATGTGTGATGTGCTCTCATTCTATATTTCCAAAAACTTGTGCTACCGCGAGTTTATGTATAACTAGCACCGCCTCGCGGTTTCACCCGCGTAGTTCCCGTACCCGTGAAAATACCGGGGTAACATATAGCCTAGCCTATGTTACTCGCTGATAATATAGCTTTTCATTAGTGAACTTTAATAGAAAATTATATATTCAATCTACTACTACTATCATACTAACTGATCAATTGCTCTACTTGTTTTAAGTGAATTATACTAAGCCATGAGGAACGCTGTGGGTACATTAATTTAGTTTAAATTACGCTTCTTATTTAACATAACCATTTTCCAGGAGTTCGAGTAGAAGTCTAAAGAATGCCGAGAAAAAGTTAGATCGCAACAGAAAGGATAGTACTGCAAGTATTCAGCCAGAAACCGAAAGGAACCGAAAGGACAGCAACGTTAGCATTCCATATGAACCTATCTCTAACAGTATGAAGAATAGAGAGAGAAGAGATAGTCACAGAAGTAATCGATCTTCTACAATAGGAAACAGTAGAGATGATTTAGACCGATGGAGGTCTTTGAGATCATACAGTCGAGAACAGAGTACTGAAGGGTAGGTTTTTTACTTATATCCTAAATGGCTGAATGTTTACCACTATTTCTTTGGAATTTAGCCAATTTAGAAGATAAATTGAGATGGTTGCGATTTATGGATCGGAGTTTTTAGGGTTCCGTACCCAAAGGGTAAAACGGGACCCTATTACTAAGACTCCGCTGTCCGTGTGTCTGTCTGTCTGTCTGTCTGTCTGTTCGTCTGTCACCAGGCTCATTAACCGTGATAGACAGTTGAAATTTTCACAGATGGTGTATTTCTGTTGCCGCTAGAACAACAACTACTAAAAACAAAATAAAGTTAAGAATTAAAGGTGGTCCCCATACAAAACACGTGTTTTTAAACGCCATCTATCTAATTAGTTTCGGCAAAATGACATAGATGGCGCTAGTAAACGAGCCCTGTCTTTCTAGATCGCGACCAAACCAAATATTCTATTAATATTAATATGAATTCTAATAATATTCTAGGTAATGTCAATTAATCAAATATATGAGGTTGAAACTCTGTTATGTTTCGTATTGTACGGAACCCTCCCTAAGTGTGCGATAAGAGACGCGATGCTGACTCGCACTTGGCCAGATTTATTTATTCGTATTGCGCTTCCAGATAAGCACAATTACATTCACCAAAGACTGCACTGTCACTTAAAAACAAATAAAACCAAGTGCTGCCGAATAATAAGCAATAAATCATTTACTAAAAGAAAGAAAAACGGCTTTAAATGCCGCGCTAGTCATTTTCAGTACCATGTTTGAGGCGTTTATCTCCATATCTTTGGAGATATTCATTTTTTATTATCTCTCAAACGAAAAATAATTCTCTGAGTTGGTTCATAAATTACAGAGTTCTGAGGTAACAATTATTAAATAAACACATTACCTCTCCTTTGCGTCGCGCAGTCGGGTAAAAAACAGTCGAATTGAAAACCTCCTTTTTGTGAAGTCCATTAAAAATAAAATGATGGTGAGTTTTATTCAAACCTTATTTATTTATTTTTTTCCAGCCGCATCGTGTCCCAATGCAATAGTAGGGACGTTTCCGCGAATCGAGCCACCAGCCCCAGAGATAACGATGGATTTAGAGTTCCGAATGCTGTCACGAAATCTAATGCTTGGCTAAATTTACACCAGGTACTTATAAATATTGTATACAAACAAATAAAAATACTCGATCGGCATTTTTTTATTCTACCTAATCGTAATGATTCTTAACTAGTCAAGGACTAATTCATTTTAGACGAGTCACCCTAGTTTTTTTTAGCGTTTGACCACTATTTCGACTGGTGGTAAGCGGTGATGTGGTCGAATATGGTGAACACGCTATGCTCAGAATACTCTGACTCTCAAGGGCTATGTGTTGCCGGAACACCAGGTTATGGCGGCAGATTTTCTCTTTGATGGTGGTAAGCTACTTTTCGGTAGCAAGTTAGGCCTGTGGACGAACACCGTGCTAGGATTGGAAACGGTGACCTCTCGCTTAGAAGTCGAGCCGTCTATCCTTTACGCCAATGGGCCTCTCATAATTTGGACAACGTACTTGTCTGGCTCCAAAAAAAATATACTTAATGAAGTTTGCATGTAGAATAAACTCTTTACGAAGAAAATATGATCTTAAATGACGTAAAGCATGTTTTCGCGCTGATCTTGGTTTAGTGTTAGACACAAGATTACAGGTGTTATTGCCTAGTTATTAATATAGAAACGACACAGACGGGAATGCTCTTATCTTTAGAGTAATATACTACGTTAAAAACTCAATTTAGAAGGGGTAATCTTCTTGTTTCGCTCTAATAGGAGTCTGTAGATACATGTAACAAAATTGAAATTTAGCAAAAACGCCCTTGACTAGTACGCCGGTATTGAAGATCGATATTCAAGCATAGATCTACTGTTAGCATAGAATTGTTTTGTTAAATAGAAGCCACTTGATTTTTTTTTAATAATATGGAGCGGCAAACAGGCAAGCGGCCCACCTGATAGTAAGTGGTCACCGCCGACTATTGACATCTGCAAAACCATATATATAGCTATAACTCATAGCCAGTGTGTTGCCTACCCTTATTAGAGAGCACTCTTATTACTTTTCGTTTAAAGCTACTCAGATTAAATGTTAATCAGATTGGTTAATTTAGAGGGATTTAACCTATCAAATGGATTTTTCATCCCATCTATTCGAAAAGTGATGGTTTGTCCCTCGATAAGTGCGCGCAAAATAGGTCTTTTCGCCGTAGGGCGGGAAAGTATTTTTTTAATTTTTGGCTTTGACTGTTCTTTTATAGTGCCATGTCCAAGGAGGTTCAATAATAATATTGTACGGGAAATGTTACTGTCCTATTAAATAGAGAGCGCGCGGCGTTAATTAAGTAAATAAAACATGCCGCAACGTCATATAAACGGGGAAACAAATTTATAAAAAAATAAGCGCCCAAAGTGGCACAATACACATATATTGTGGTGGCCAAGAAGAAGAAAAAAAAGCGCTAGAATTATTGGCATTTTTAGTCTGTGGTCACAGACTGTCATAATAACACATTTAACCATGGAGTAAGAAATACATATAGACATGGAGGTGCCGCGATACATTTTCTTGTATGGATATAACTTTAAAAAAAAGTGCCTAGGAGTCATAATGGAACCTAAAATGACTGCCATTGATTGTCCATTGGTCCATTGATGACCTTGATTGATACAATGCTAGCAATAGACCAATGGACAATTAATGGCATACGTTTTAGGTGTAGATATGCACCTTTTTTTGTAGATATTTCATGTCCTTATGTATAATATGTCAATGAGTTAAGGGTGAAATGTTTATGGGGTGAAAACTGCAAAAGGTGCCAAGTTTTTTTCGGAAACTGTATGTGTTTATTGGTTTATTACGTTTGTTTATGTTAGTCAGCGTCTTTTACAATATTATGCTTTTGAATTGCTATTTTATTTATTCCCTTTTATTTATTCTCTTTTCTCACAGAGGGGGATGAAAAGCAGAGTGTAAAACTCGGCTGCAATATTATTTTCTCTCGGCCGACGTACTTTAAATCCCTCGCTACCCTCAGGAATCAGGATTCTAATTTAAAATAAATACTCTAGAATCCTTCGCTTCGCTCTGGATTAAAAAAAGTGGCCTCGCAGAAACGTACTATATTTATACTATCCCTTGTTATACAATCAACTATTTCTATGCTTGGTAGTGAATCCGGGCTTGTTCTATAATATTGACCTAAGAACCATCGCCGACAAATCATATAAAAGAAAACGTTTCAAATTGTTTACGTCGTTTTGTAAATGTTTGTTATTTACACACACAAACAACTTCAAACCCTAAAGTTCTCCGTTCCTCCTCCTTCGCAACTTTCTCCTTTCCGTTTCGTGCAAAAAACATACATATTCTCAAGTGTTAACTTTCTAACTACAATATTTGTTTGTAGAATAAGAACAACGGACTGTGGTCGAATGGTCGTACACCGAGTATGGAGCGTGGTCGACAATCACCAGCGCCGAGCGTCGTCAGTCAAGCCGAGCCTGCCCCTAGCGGTGGATCGCGACGCTCACGAAAGCGAAGTGGTCGGCGAAAGTCGCGTGCTACTGATGCTTTACATGCACAAAGCCATGCCCCAAGCCATGCACCCGGTCATGGTCCCAGCCATGCACCCAGTCATGGTCCCAGCCATGCACCCAGTCATGGTCCCAGTCATGCTTCTAGCCATGCTCCAAGCCATGCGCCCGCCGCACCCGCTCCGGCGTCGCATCGATCTGCTCCTATGAACTGGAGAGAAGAAATCCTCGAGTCCAAGAAACAAGGATCCCATGACAAGTGAGTTTCTTACGTAGGTTCTCTTCTTAGATAGTTTTTTAATGTAAATAAAAGGTGACTGGACATGCAAGACGCTCGCCTTTTATATGGCGATTCCTCTAAGTTTATGTTTGATTTTTGGAAATAAATAAAAGCCACTAAGTGCCAGGTCGGGACTGTAAGGATGACCACACCATCGATTGACAAATATTCACAGTCAGCTTGAGCGTTGTCGTGGTGGAGGAGGAACCTGCTTCTTGGGCGCTACTATCTAACAATTTCAAGACAACAATGACTGATATACCGATCTGCAGTTACAGTCCTCTTATCTTCTTAGACAAATTGTAGCGAAGTGACACTTCCGTCCAAAGAATCATCTATTTTCCTTGATTTCTGCTCTTACTTTACTTTTGTCGGCAAATCTTCGAATAAAATCGTAATAATATATCCAGCTTTCATTCCCTGTGACGATGTCTTAAATATCGTTCGAGTCACCCCCGCCATACTTTTCAAGCATTGAGCGGCACCAATCCAAAGGATGGAATTTTTGATCTTACTTCAAATTATGAGGTATCCATCTAGTACAAATGTTTTAGACGCCTAAATGTTTTATGTAAGACTTTTTGTACTTGACTCATACCGATGCCTAAAGCTGCCCGAATCTGTTGATATTTCACCCTTCTATCAGCTTCTATCATTAGTTATACAGAACTCACGTTATCATCAGTAAGTCTGCGTAGTCGCGGTAGAAGAATGTCATTCTCGCGAATCATTTGTGAGTTTGCTTTGACCATGTTCAAACTCATGAAACCAGTCGTAAACAATTTCACGGGAAGGAGATTCGTCATGCACTAGATAGTGTCCTGCCACCATGCGGGGGTTGTTAGTTTCTTAATGATGTTTTTCCTTCACGGGGGGCCACTGTGAAAAGCGCACATACTTTTTTTTTTCACATGAGTTTGAATTTCGTTCCTCTGGCATCAAAGCCGACCGTTCTCCCGGTGGTTCTCACAGTTGCCCAACTGTGAAAAGCGCACATAATTTTTTCGATAGAAAAATCCATTGGTGCCCATTCATACATCCAGGTGGTGGACATTGTTTTATAATACTTACGTAGTGATATTGTACGGCCCTTTGGCGTAAAGGATAGTTACCCTGATTCTGACCCGTGGGTCGTTGGTTCTAATCCTAGCTATATACCTACCAATGAAAGTTTTATGTGCATTCATGAATCATGGGTTTTCGTGGGATCATTAAATCTACCAATAACTGACTTCAATGCCCCGCGAGTCAATTTCAGTAGCAAGTTTGAGACGTTTATATTATCTCTGAAGATACTTGTCACATCTCAATGAAATTACAATGGGACCACCTCGGAAACGACCCTACCGATTACAAAAATAATCATTCGAATCGGTTCACAACAGACGGAGTAATCGCGTAACATACACACAAAAAAAAGAAAGAAAAAAAAAATATACGGTTGAATTGAGAAACCGCCTTCTTTTGGGAAGTCGGTTGAAAAGTAGCTTACCACCAAGGAGAACATCTGCCGCCGTAACCTTACGGCATTCCCCGACGCAAAAAGTAGGGGTATTATACGTTTAACGTGTGATCTGTGTGTCTGTCTGTAGCATCTTAGCACCCAACCGGATGAACCGATTTTGATGTTATTATTGATAGTTTTTTTTTATAGATGTCTTCATCGAGAGTGTTCTTAGCTTTGATTAATGAAAATTCGTTGAATCGTTATAAAACTATGAGCTTTAATCAACTTTCATAGGTCTAATCAATTCGAAAATCTTCTTCTTCAACGATATTGTAAGAACATGGAAGCATTGACCTGATGCTGGGACCTCTCCTGGACTCCACAGAATACTCAAATCCTCACCAACTTACAGCTCAGATTTTAAATGTCGTGTTTAGAGTCATTGGAATGCTTTTAATGAAAAGATTATACATAGATCAGTCGGGGTGGTTTAAAATATTATATTATATGCACATGTGCTGAAGCAAAATCAAAGTTAAAAAGATGGCTACTGGCGCGTTCCTTCGAAGAAACAGAAAGACTCGTCAAATCGGGCGACTTTTAGATACATTTCAAACTAAGAAGTCATCAGGAAAACAAACACACGCACACACCACACACACGCACGCAGACATACACACACGCACGCACGCATACACAGACACACCAAAATAAATATGAAACACGCACTCGATAAATAGTAGTATCAATAGTTGCATAATAATATAATTAATGTAGGTATATAATAAATTATGACAAAATTTAAGATTAATTCACAATGTTCTATTATATAAATCAAATACTTAAATAAATACTTATCATAATTAATTTTCAAATCAATGTAATAAATTAATAAAAATTTATAACAATTGTACAGTTTATAGATTTAAAAACGGGAATTTAACGTGACTTACGCGATGTCGATATAGCGATCGTGTCCACAAGACTCAAAGAACACATTGCTTCCATGAAGAACGTGGACAGCGGTAGCTCGGCGGTTACAGAGCACGCTCTCACATCTGGGACGACGCACTACATCAGATTTGACAAGGCACGGATTTTGGCGCGTGAAAAGTACTTTGTACCCCGCAAAATCCGAGAAGCCATTGAGATCAGTCGTCGTCGTAACTTCAACAGAGACAGAGGGTGGTACCTGTCAAATACGTGGAAAACCGTTCTTCATGGAAAGCACGTCACCAGTGGCAACAGTGAGGAGGACACCGTGAGTTCCGTCTGCCGGTTGGATGAGGTCTCGTCTGAAGTAAACAGCAGTGATGAAGACGAAGCCCTCCAACCTAATCCCGCGCCTCCACTATGTACACCGCATCATTACCCCCCACCAACACCACCACCGCCGCCGCCGCCGCCCGCTCCGTCCGCCCGCGCTGCACGAGCAGCGGCCCGCAGTGCGAGGTGCGACGCGTCGACGAGCGCCCCGCACTCAAGATCCTGAAGAAGGCCTCCGGATGAGGCCGAAACATATGTCGATCGCTATATCGACATCGCGTAAGTCACGTTAAATTCCCGTTTTTAAATCTATAAGTTTAAAATGAACGTGAGTTTTTATAATAAAATTGTACAGTTATAGTAAGTATGTTTAAATAAATTATATTGCATGTTGGATTATGTATAAAATTATATCTTCTGTGTGGTAGCCAGTTAATTGTTGAGTCACCTATCAGCATGTCATTCTAGGTCAAAAGAAACAAAAATATGAAATATGATATAAAATAAACACGTACAGATTTAGAGTGACACTCAGAGCAGATTATATCTATAGAAATGTGAAGGGCGCCCAAGATTTAACCAGCCCTGTCGTAAAACCTGTACCTGACATGTCTTAACAATATTCTCTCCAATTTCTAGGTAGAAAAAGCCTAGGACTTCATATAAACTTGCGAAAGCCCTCTTAGTTCAGCCCTGTCACAAAATTATTTCTTAATGAATGTCTCCAACTCAAAACTCGCGAGTACCCTTAGACCTCCTTAATCCGGCCCTGTCACAAAATCCTTTCTTAGCAAATGTTTACTAATAAGTACCTCTCTGCCAAATTTCAAGTTTGTAGCAAAAACATGAAGGAATTCCATATAAACTTGCAAGAGCCCTTAGAGACCCTTAATCCGGCCCTGTCGCAAAATCCGTTCTTAACGGACGTCTACTAACTATAAATTACCTCCCTGCTAAATTTCACCTTTGTACGTCAAGCGATGCAAGCAAGCGAGATTTCGTGATGAGTGACCTTTCGCTTTTATATAAATAGATACTGTTATCATATTTATTCTTTAAATATTTTACATTTCTTGTATACAATTCAAATTTATTTAAAACTATATATACATTATCAACTACTCCGTAAAGCTATAATACAGACTATATAAAATCTACAAATAAAAAACTGAATTAAGGTCGCTGTCCGCGTAAGGTCCCCAAAAAGCTGGCGACATTACCTCTTTGAATGGCATGACTAATTCGTTGCCCGAGATAAGCGCCAGCTCTTTGGTCTTGGGAGACATCTATCAGACGTCTGGACAACTCCTTTACAAAACCGCGTGCTTGTTGACCCCACGGGTCCATGGTCTCGACTCCAAACGGAAGAAATGCGTAATTGTCTCCAATGTCTGCATATTTCCTCCGTTTGAGGGCCTCTGCCGCGTCTGCGGCTGCTCCTGCAACCCGTGAGGTACTGTTAAGGTGGGATGCTGCTAACGTATCGGCGTACGTTGCATTAACGTATAACCACTTATAATTAGAAGAAATAAAATTATTCTAATTAAAATTGAAGTAACAAAATTGTTTGTTATTGTGGTTTGAAATTCAGGCACACAGAGATAATATTGATGATGTTTTGTGCCGTCCATGTTACGTAGTTCTAGAGATCGTGTAGATTTTGACTTGCTGTCAAATGAATGCACGCTCTTAAGATGTAAAATCGATACATCACCGTTCGTCACAGTCTCGAAATATCTTTCTTTGATTGGTTGTTTGGTTGGCATTACATAGCTTAAGTGTTTTTTAACACCGTTGCTCGTAAAGCTGATGTAATTCCATCGGTTTTAAATATGTAAAGCGGGTCATAAAAAACGCGTGTGTTACCAAAGCAAATAGTTAAGTTATAGTCCATACAAATTCCATAACAGTATTATTTGCCATTTCGCGCGCTGTTGCTATTCAAATTTCGAACAAATCGCCGCGCGGCGCCAGTCAGTAGGCAGCGCTAGCGCGCTGTCAAATGGCGGGAAAGCAACAGTGTGCATTCACAGATTCAGTTTATTTAAAATAAAAAAATCAGTTTATTCGGTAATTTAAAAACTTGTCTGCATGCTCTAACGTCTTTGCCAACATTTTCACGCAGCTACGGCAGAAAATAATCCTCGCGCCATTTTTCTCAAATTTTCTTTTCTTTGTACTTGTATTGTGAAAATTTAAATATGACAACTTTCAATAATGAAGAAGAGCTATATATTACTTCAACTCCACCGGATATAATAACAGAAGCGCGAACCGCATGCGACAGCTTGCTGCCGTCAATATCCAAAGACAGATACATAACCACGTATGAAAACATAATTAAAAAACCAACTACAACTACGTATCATTTTAATAATTGTAATTTCACTAACTGTTTCAATAATTAGAAATGAACAAAATATAAAATGTTTTTTTTCTTTCTGTTTCCTCGCAAATGTGTTAAAAAACGTCGTACGATATACGTGCGTATTGGTTATAACATGCTCGGCTCAATTAAGCCCTCGCCTTCGGCTCGGGCTGAAATTCCGCCTCGCATGTTATAACCATCATAACGCACTAATATCGTAATGTACTATTAATTTTAGGTCCAATATTTATTTTATAATTGGTGTGCAAATAAAGAGTTATCTATAGATCTATCTATCTTGTTTTTGTACGTGACAGCACCTCCCTTTTCATTAATTTACACCATTTATTTCTCACTTTTTTTTAAATTGGGAAATGAAAGAAGTTTTTTACGGAGTACTGTTGTACATACAATATCTGTACGTTTTTTTAGGGTCCCGAACCCAAAGGGTACCAACGGAACCCTATTACTGAGACTCCGCTGTCCGTCTGCCTGTCTGTCTGTCTGTCTGTTTGTCTGTCCGTCCGTCCGTCTGTCACCAGGCTGTATCTCATGAACCGTGATAGTTAGATAGTTTTAATTTTCACAGATGATGTATTTCTGTTGTCGCTATAACTACAAATACTAAAAACAAAATAAAGTAAAAATAAAAGGGGGTCCCCATACAAGAAACGTTTTTTTTGCATTTTACTATAACGCCATCTATAAACGTTTGACTGTATTAATTATATTTATTACCTATGTGTTTAGTTAGACAGTTGAAATTTTCACAGATGATGTATTTCTGTTGCCGCTATAACAACAAATACTAAAAACAGAATACATTTAAAAATTAAAGGGGGCCCCCATACAAGAAGCGTGCTTTTCGGCATTTTACTATAACGCCGTTTATGAACATTTGAGTGTATTAATTATATTAATTAAGTTAATTATATTAATAAAGTTAACACACAGGTGTTAACTTTCACTTAGTTGGCGTTAGATGTTTGTAAGATGGCGTTGTACTAAATAATCACACGGCTCCTGTTTAATTAATTGTTTGGAATTGACACGTTAATATATTCTAATATAATATAATAATATCTGGATAACCGAGCTTTGCTCGCAATTTTTATTTATTTTTTTGTTAATCGTGTTTTATGTAAAGTTTTGGCTCCCAATAATTCTCTCACAAAAGAACAAACTTGGAAAAATTAATCATCTCGTTTGGACTCGAACCGGGTCCTTCTGATCGCCATCCGGTCGATCTTCCACTGAGCTATCATTAACAATGTAACTATGGCGAAATTTACCTTCATGTTCTAATTATATTGTAGAAGTTTTTCATTACCTGAAAACAGGGATAAAACAACATTTTCTGAAAATGAAAACCTAGCTAGATCGATTTATCAATTTATTACGTTATTTCTTTCAGCATTTTTATGCTCGATTTTATAAGATATTGTAGTGTGTTACGGAATCGGAACCATACGAGTGCAAGTCCGACTTGCACTTAGCCAGTTTATTCACAGAATAACTAGGAAAATACCACGAATAAAGCAAAAACACTGCATACGATAGTACGCGCAGCCGAGCAATAGAGCGATGTGACGTCACACGTTGAGCGGTCAAGTAAGCTCTGGATTTAAGAACTCTTAACTTTAAAAAATTGCTAAAGATACAGTTTTTGAGATATCGAAAAAATTCTTTCGCTGATATTTTTCTAATTTTTTGATATAATAAAAAAATTACACTCATCTTCCCCATTCCACCAAATAGTTTCATATTGCGAGAATAAATAAGCTGAATCATAGAACCTCCTTGAAAGCGCATTGTCTTACTTTAATACTAAAGACTAAATGAGAAGAGAAAAGATTTAGTTCTAATATTTACTACACGTGGCGCCATTTTCAACGTTTTTCAGCAAATTTGCGAGAAAACACTACAATTGGTAATAAATCGAACATAAATAAAAAAATAAAAGTTTCTGATATGAAAATGGCGCGAATTTACAAGTCTATTATTGTCGTCTGATCTGACTACTGTACTGACAAATGTGGGTATCTCTGAATGTTGAGCTATAGAACCGTCAAGAGGGTGAGGGCCGCTCTGGTATACGTCCCTTTGCATGTACTCTCGTAGTGTATATAATTTTTAGGGTCCGTCTGTCTGTCTGTCTGTCTGTCTGTCCGTCCGTCCGTCTGTCACCAGGCTGTATCTCATGAACCGTGATAGTTAGACAGTTGAAATTTTCACAAATCATGTATTTCTGTTGCCGCTATAGCAACAAATACTAAAAACAGAATAATTTTAAAAATAATAGAGGGTCTCCATACAAGAAACGTGTTTTTTTCGGCATTCCACGCCATCTATGAACGCTTAGTTAGGTAAACGTCCCATAGATGGCGTTATATTGAAATGTCGATCCCTAACACCTTTGTTAGACGTTAGATGGCGTTATAAGAAATAAAATGTTTATTAATAATTATTTTTTGCTGGCGAAAAATGATAGTGGTATTTTTGCTCGATCTTATAAAATACTGTAGTGTGGTACGGAACCCTACTAGTGCGAGTCCGACATGCACTTGGCCAGTTTATTTGTTTTTATTATGTAGTGTAAATAAGTAACTGTAAGTGACGATGATGTGGTCAAGGATGGTAGCTTGCTTGGCCTAGAATGAGAACTGTTAGAAATATAAACTGACTTCAGCAATGAGTGTAATAGCGTGACACAATTTTGTTGCAGACAATCTGAGAACAACCACCAACGTAACCGACTGAACAGTGCCATGTCAGACAAGTCTACATCGGAATCGACCAACCACCACCCTGGGATTATCGTGCTGCCCCAAGGATCTATGCCTAACTCGCAGAAAGACCAAGGGTGAGTTGGTATCACACTTTTATCTTCTATTCTATTATACAATACAATAAGTCTATAATCGTCATCAATAAAAAAAAAAACCGGCCAAGTGCAAGTTGGTCTCGCGCACCGAGGCTTCCTTACAAACTTGTTAGTACAACAAACTTTACTTTGCAGTTCGACTACCTATACATATTTACAGTTTTCAGTTTTATTTTCATTTTTTCCTTTATAAGCGTTTCAAGACCTTGTTTCCCGCCAAAGTACCCTATCAGTTTTGATTCCCTTATGAAATCGCAAAATATGCGATAAAATGCGACTTGAACGATCATATCTTTTGATCGCGTTGGCTTACAAGATTTATTTTTTCACTGCTGAAAGATAACGTAGACCCAGTATTTGATATAAGTTTCAACTTGATACCTTCACGCGTTCCTGAGAAAAAGGGTCTAGACAGACGGACACACAGACCGACGGACAAACTGACAGATCGACAGATAGACAGACAGACAGACAACAAAGTGATTCTATAAGGGTTTCTTTTTTCTTTTGATATACGCAACGCTTAAAATAATACAACAATATCAGGATATTAAAATCGGCGGTCTTATCGTCTAGACTAGACAACCTTGTCTAAATGGACAGGGAGGATATTATACAGCGTTACTGGTAATTGATTAACAACCTTGTAAGGAAGCTACAGAGCAACTTTTATTATAAAGCACTTGTGATAACAAAAGGCCGTTATTAACACTTGACTACTTAAACAAAAGTATACATATTATAATTTACTTTGTCTACGGTGTTATTGGGTCAAAAAAGGGGTTACGAAGCATTAAAAAATTCGCGAAAAAAAATCTGTTGTTCCATAGATAAAGTTTATTGACCTTGCAATAAAATATATGACATAGCAGAGTTTCCTCGCTGGTCAACAGATACTTTGAACGAGTTTCTGGACACTTTTCATCAACATATTTTTCTTTACGCTGTCGGTATAAGCGATGTAGTGAAATGGCTGAAGATGGTTGAATTTTGAGAATAAGTAGAGAGTACTTTAAATCATGCAGAAAGAAGTACCTAGTTTTGGAACGTATGTCGGGCAATGGTTGTGTCCATTTTTAACCATTTAGTCAGTAATCGTCCCGATCTTGCTGCGTTAACTCCCTATGGAAGTGAAACGGATATGCACAAAACTTAGATCGAGACAGTACAACATAATTATATTAGTAGTGAATATAATATTCGGTACTTTATAATTATAGCTTTAAAATTATTCTTGCAGGCGTGGAGGTTCTATTGAGACACAGAAACATTTGTACGACCCACAAAATCCTTCCAAACCTATCATAGTACAGACAAGCCCTACAAAAATGGATATAAGAATGGAGCAAGGTAAGCAAGGTACAGTTATCGACTTGCTTATTTTTATTTGCTTTGAGATTATGATTTAAATCAGTCTAAAAAATGGCGCTATAAGGCGTCCAGCCTAACACCTATCAAGCATATCGCCAATCGGTTCGCCAAGCAAGATTTTTGGTTTTATTTATGTATTCACATCTTTTATTATTATTACTTACTTAAATTTCAATTTTTTTTTGTAATTTAGCGGCCAGCGCTTTTCATTGCACGAAAAAGGTTTTATGCTAAATCCGACGCACAAACACATATTTTTTTGAAATATTATCTATCAAATATACTAGTTGTTGTAGTTTTAATGTCAACTGAAATTAATTAGTGTATTTTTGTTTAATATTGTTTACTTCCGTTAGTCAAAAATGATAATTTTGAATGAAGTAAGTTTTGCATCAAATTTTAGGTATGGTGCTTTAAATATAGGTTGATAAAATTTATACCATAGATTATTATTAAAATAAGAAAGTTTTTCGTACAAGTTCGAAAAATAATTGTCTTTTCTGACTTTGTTTTCTCACTTTGTTGTGTTTTTCACTTTATATCATTCAATTACTTTTTTTTACTTCACTGTTTCTTTAAATGTGTTATTATGTACGAAGTAATTGACTTATAATTTCTTCGTAGGTTATTATCGGTCAGTTATCCAACTACATTAAAGAAGCCAATTATCTCAATTATGACCAAAAATATTTTTGTAGTCGTAATTTAGTAGCAATTGTTAATAAAGGCCATAACTTCTTAACTACCAAATATCTTCTAACTTCTGGTTCGAAAAAAAAGTTGTAATTTTTATTTATTTAATAGGCCTTCAAAGTCTGAACCTCACTTGATCTTTTCTCACTTTATAGAATTCAATTAAATTTTTTTTTGCTTTACTGGTTAGTGCTGTTGTTTTTAGGGTTCCGTACCTCAAAATGTAAAAATAGTAACCCTTATAAGATCACTTTGTTCTTCTTCGTTCGGTGGACCTAGCAAGTTGAAATTTATATTCTGATATATGACTGATACTCAGGTCTATAATCCCTATTAGATGTATAAAAATCAAGGCCCTGAGTCAACACGATAAAAAGATATGAGCAAATTTAGACTTTCGCTAAAACTTGTAAGTACCAAAATTTACCTTAATTTTCAACTTTTTTATTTTTCGGAATTTTTCCTTTACTTGTGCTATAAGAGCTTTTAACCAAAATTGATAATTCTAGGTCAATGGGAAGTACCCTATAGGTTTTGGTTCGAAAACCTATAGGGTACTTTCCATTAATCCATTCAAAAAATAAAAAAACGTTGAAAATTGAAGGGTGTTTACGCCAATTAAGATAGGCTTCTGAGTTATATGAGCGATCATACGAGGGTCATTCAATAAATACTTAGCCTACAAAAAGTAAACGAAAATTTTGGAAAAGTGGAAATTTATTTTTCAACATAGTCTCCTTTTAGTTCGATACACTTAGCCCAGCGATGCTCCAACTTTTTTAACCCGTCCGAAAAATAGTTTTTGTCAAACTCTGCAAAATAGGCCTCCGCGGCGGCGATGACCTCCTCATTTGATCCATATCTATTCCCGGCGAGAGATTTTTTCAGATTAGGAAACAGAAAGAAGTCACAAGGGGCCAAATCTGGAGAATACGGTGGATGGGGCAGCAATTCAACGGGCAACGGCAGACGTGTGAACCGGTGCGTTGTCGTGGTGAAACAGCACTTTTTTCTTAGCCAGATGGGGTCGTTTTTTCTTTAATTCGGCGTCGAATCGGCCCAATAAACTGGCATAGTAAAGCCCTGTAATTGTTTTACCTTCTCGAGGTAATCGATGTAGATCACACCTTGTGAATCCCAGAAAACGGTGGCCATAACTTTTCCGGCCGATTTTACAGTTTTCGCCTTCTTTGGAGCACGTTCCGCGGTCTGGATCCATTGTTTTGATTGCTCCTTGGTCTCTGGTGTGTACCAGTGGATCCAGGTTTCATCGACGGTCACAGAACGACGCAAAAACTCCGCTGGATTCCGCTTAAACAGCGCCAAACACGTCTCCGATGTGGTCTCACGGTTGCACTTGTTTTCCGGTGTGAGTAAACGCGGCACCCATCGCGCCGACAGCTTTCTCATGCCGAGTTCCTCGTGAAGAATATGATGCACTGTTCATTCTGAAATGCCTACAGTCTCAGCTAGCTCCCGAACCTTCAATCGGCGATCTGCCAATACGAGATATTTTTATTTTTTTCCTCCGTAGAAGCTGTTTTCGGTGCACCTGGACGTGGTTCATCCAAAACCGACGTACGGCCACGTGCAACTCCGTTGAACCAATTCTTGACGGTGGCCATCGATGGAGAAGAGTCACCGTACACAGCATCCAAGCGCTCTTTGATTTCGATGCGCGTTTTCCCTTCCAAAAATAGGAATCGAATCACCGAACGATATTGCTCTTTTTCCATTTTTGTAAACCCGATCGATACGTTCGCTTCCATAAGTTGTCAAAATAAAACAAATGAAGGGATTGGAATGAAAATTTGAAAAAAGAATTAAAAAAGAATGTGCTACACTGTGGTAAAACTCTTTTGAAACTACAGCGCCCTCTGGCGATGAGGCTAGGTACTTATTGAATGCACCTCGTACAATTTACAGGTCTAGATTAATTGGTAACTAACCAACTTTGGTACGGAACCCTCGGTGGGCGAGTCCAAGTCGACTTGGCCGGTTTCTTTTTTATTTTTTTAAAGTGTTATTAGCGATCAGTTAATATTTATCATCAGATATATTCAAACATGGGGGTGATTTAGATACCCTTTGAGGTGTTCTACCTCTGGACTTCCGCTTGACAATACCTTCTAAGACACCCTGTATATATTACATAGTATCAGATTAGGTTATTGTAATATGATTTGGTAATTTTATTCTTATGAATATTCTACTTATTTGGGTCTATGGGTAGCTAAAACAACTTTTTGATTTTAAATGAATGAGGTATCATTTGATTATTTTATGTACGACACGCCATCATTTGACTACTATGTAACTGCATTATGAAATAACTTCATTTTATTTATTAATATATATCTTATAGGCTAGTGTTTGACCACTATCTCGCCTGGTACGCGGTAGTGTGGTCGAAGATAGTGACGCTAGACCTAGAATACTCGTGACTCTCAAAGGCTGCTGCCGGAATACCGTAAGGTTATGGCGGCAGATCTTCTCCTTGATGGTGGTAAGCTGCTTTTTGGTTGTAAGTCAGGCGGAACATCGATATAATATGCTCCTACCACCTGTGGACGAACACCCGTGCTAGGATTAGAACCGGCAATCTTTCGATAAGTAGTCAAGCCATCTATCATTTACACCAAAAGGCTCTCAAACTTGTTAAGAGGGAACGCGAGGTGCACTTTTCCATACAAACGTATTCCCCCGTTTCCTCTCTGAAAAATGCTTCTAAAGCAAAATTTGTTTCTACAAAAAATCAAAGTCTGCTGTAGCTACGCTCGTATCATTTTCATTTTTTGACCAACCAATTGTAAAAAGAAGTATGACCCTTCAAAAATTTCTAAGAGGAGATTTAAAAGGCCTATATTTCTTTTTGTTATTGGTTGGTCAAACAAAGCAATAATAACGATAGAAGCATAGCTACAGCAGTCCTTGATTTTTTGTGGAAACAAATTTTGCTCTAGAAGCATTTTTCAGGGAAGCAACGGGGGAATACATTTGTATGGAAAAGTGCACCCCGCGTTCACTCTTACGGTCTAGACAGACGGACCGCATTTCAACTGCAATCCAACCGCATATTGCAGTTCAGGTGCAGTTGGTCGCTACCTTCCATTGGTTTGCAGTCGTGTCAACTGCATTCAAACTGCACCTGAACTGCAATTTGCGGTTGGATTGCAGTCGAAATGCGGTCCGTCTGTCTAGACCATTAAAGCCTGTAATATTGGTTGCAGTAAGAGAGTCAATGTCCCGCGGAGGTATTGGCTACGAGGCGAGCGACGCGGCGCGCGCGGCGCGGCATCGCTCCTTGCTTCAAGAAGTGGACCGAGCTGACGTCATCTTACAGACACACTCGATACGGGGGCCGGTCGCTCTCGCTGAACATTGGAACGATGTTGTTAAAACTAGGTACTCAATATTCTTCCTAGTATCCTACTAATATTATAAATGCAAAAGTTTGTAGGGATGTATACATGGATGAATGTTTGTTACTCCTTCACGCAAAAATTACTGAACGGATTTTGATGAAACTTTATACAATTATAGCTTTTTACTTTAATTTACACAATATCTTTTTATAATATACTAGAAGTGCCCCGCGGCTTCGACCGCGTTAAAAACTTCTTTTATTTACTTAAAACTTTTCTTTTGTAAAACCGATTCTATCATTAAAGACATCAAATAAGAATTAGCCAAATCGGTTCACCCGTTTTCATGTTATCGCGTGACTAAGGCAATTCGGGATTCAAATTTATAAAACCCGAAAAACCCAAATTTTCAGTCTTTGTTACCTACCCCATTTCGTAAAATCCTATAACACGTACTTTCTCTCATCTTGTTTCGCCATACAAACTTTGAATCCCCGTTCTGTATCCGGGTTTTTTTTTAGAAAATCCATTCTGATCGGATACCTACGTCATAATAACTGTCTGCATTCTAAATATCAGCGCTATTGTTTCTAACAAAATTGATTTTTAGACTTTGTTACCCCAGTTTATCCTCTTAGGGTGGCAATTTGAAAAAGTCTGAAACTCGTATTTACTTATTTTTTTTACTGAAGCACTGTGTGAAGTTTCGAATAGAAAATACTATCTAATCTTGTTTCTCCATACAAACTTTGAACCCCCATTTCATCCCCTTAAAGGGTGAATTTTGGAAAATCCTTTCTTAGTAAAATCCTTTCCCTTACGTACTAAGACTAATACCTTCCAAATTTCAAGTCTCTACGACCAGCGGTTTCGGCTGTGCGTTGTCTGTCACTCAGTCAGTCATTCAGTCAGTCAGTCAGTATGTCAGGACAAAGATTCTTATAGTATTAGATAGATAAAGATAGTATAGCGATGGTGGCCAAAGTATAACTTAATTGTTAGAGTTACACGAAAATAATTATTAAATTGTTTGTCATACTTATAAAAGTCCATGACAGCTGTGCTATCATGTGGAAGCTAGTATAATTTGACATGCCCAAATTGTGACATAGAATTACAGTATACAATTAAAATATAAAATTATTAATTAATTTAATTTTATTATTGAATTAATTATATTTAATATTTAAATTGAATACACTGTATCTACAATGCCTATTTATGGTATTATAAATTAACCGTTTTCCTCGTACCATCTCAAAATTCCACACGAATAGGCTGATTATGAATAATGTCAAGACTTAACACCATATGATTCCAATGATAAAATATACTGAATGTCATACATCTGTCCATGTTTGAAAAATCCTTCGATCAAGAATCTATAGATATAAGATCGACGCAAAAAGAATGTCCCGACGAATAAGAGCTCACACCGGGCGGTGAGCTCTTATTTTGTTTAGTTCGGTTCCAATACGGCCAACGTAAACACGTGTCACAATGCCTCAGTGTGCCTTTAGAAGTTGTAAAAATAATGCTCGAAAAACGAATTTAACGGACGGAGTGTCTTACTTCCGGTAAGTAAATGGGTATCATGTTACATTTTAAGCTTTAAACTAATAAATAATAAGCATTTTGAATAAAATCACCAAATTTCAACCACGTCTAAGAATGTTTGACCATGTTAGGCCAATATACGTACAAACATTTGTGTAACAGAACAAAGGATCCATGGAGTCGGTTTGATAATATTAGTTACGTTGATTTAACATGTTATACCTTGTTACTTGAATTTAAGAAAATGATGAACTCTAATTAACCGACTTTCAAAAAATGAGCTTCACAATTCTACAGTATGTGTTTATTGTATATTTGTTACCTGCGCGATTACTACGCCAAGACGGAACGGATTTTGATGGTTATTTTTTTTTGGTAGGTTATAACACAGACGTGATATTTAGGTATACATGTTTTTAAACAATTTAGCACTTTTGCCATAAATCAAAAAACTATACGTCCAAAATGAATCAAAACGGCAATTGTACAACAAACTCAACTTATTTAAAGGACATTAAAAAGTAGAGTTTGTTGTATAATTAAATTATTGTATTTATTCAAAACAACAATTGTACACCAACAAACATAGATAGGTATCCAAAATTCTAATCTTTCACTACATAAGACGAATCTAATTTAAAAACAGTATATTAATACGTCGGGGATAAAGAAGTATTTATGCCGTATAAATATTTGCGGTTAAGACCCCGTTACATATAGTATATTAAGTACATTAGTACCGTATCTTAAATATTATTATATTTAAATTGTTCTAAAATTATATGATTTTTAAATTCGAATACGTCTCTATTCGCGCCGTGTCCTCCCGAAGTACAATTCAAAGAACTAAACAGAAACAAAACGGAACGATGTATCTCGTACGATATAGTCAAGGAGAAGAATACCCTTACTGTAACGTAATAAGGTTGGCTATGATATTTCGTTTCATGTGACAGATATTGTTTATTACTTTGCAAATTCTTTGTAACCGTCGAACACAAATACTTTTGTGACGAATAGCCGTAAGCATAAGATGATGTTTTACAGAATTGCGACTTTATTTTAAGGTATTATGGTCGTAAAGATGTTGATCATAAAACGGTTTTATAACTTTTGTCTCTGTTTATTAGTCAGTATATATAGCTGTATAAGTATAAATACACTTTGGACAGAATTTGGCTTTGATTTTGTAGGTAACCCGTTATCTATAGATTCTTGATCGAAGGAAAATTAATGTAGAACATTCAGCAAGTTTGTGCATAGGCCTAGATAATATTTACACCAATATTATAAATGCGAGTGTCAGTTTGTATATTTGTTTGGGACTTCTTCACGGTGTAACGGCTGGACCGATTTAGGTAAAATTTTGCACAGGGATAGCCAGCATTATGGATTAGGCTATAAGATACATTTTAAAGCAGGCGAAGCCGTGGGGCACAGCCAGTTATGCATAATTTAAATGCCACTTATATATAATTTTCGTGGTATTCACAAACATATATTTTTCTCTTACAGACAATTTCTACAAAATGCTCTCCAGAAACTGCTTATGACGGATCTCAAATATTGCCAGGCGGACAATGTAGAGCATCAGTTTTGGAAAATACTGTACTACAACTTCTTAGAGGTTCTAAGGAAGAGCTTTCCCCAACTGTCTCCTGAAGAAAAACCTAAAGTAGTAAAGTTGATAAATATCATTATCGAGGAAGGCAATGCGTACTTTGAGAATTTAGTGCAAATGTTGGAGAAAACATATAAGTTTAACACAGACGAGTACATAAATGATAATCACGTGATACCACCGAAAGGGTTGGGTTACGTCGGCCTGGCTTTGATCTCAGTACAGAAACTCTACGTTTTTTTGGGAGACCTAGCGAGATACAAGGAACAAGTGAATGAGACAAATAATTACGCTAAGAGTAAATTTTGGTATACAAAAGCACAACAAATTAATCCTAAGAATGGACGACCGTATAATCAGTTAGCAATTTTAGCAATATACGCCGTGAGTATTGTTATATAATCAACTCCGATATTATAAATTCGAAAATCAATTTGTTTATTTTTGTGACCCTTTACCTTCGAGCATTTACCGACGGAGATGTTAACTTCATCGAATTATAACCTACAGAAAGTAGGTTTTCAAACAACGCTTACTCAGAAGCTAGGCCGAAAAGTTCGCTATGTGTGCGGAACTGCGCTGTGTTTACTTGCCATGTCACACACACAGACGCACTTATAATGTTGCCAGTAAGAATGACTTTTAGCTGAAAGTTGGGTAAAGATGATTTGTGATTTTTACATAGGTATCGTTTGTGAGTCGGAGAAGTGAACTTTTCATCATCATCTTCATTTTTAAACGCGGTTAAATCTCTTACATTCATACATACATACTTACTCAAAAAATATATCCCTCCTTGCGCAGTACGGTAATACATCCACAATCGACGAAGATATTGTGTAACAGTTCGAGACGACCCTAAACAGAACCACTTAGGTAGTAATAAGTAATTAACAGAACCTACTAAAAAACTTAATTATTCATTATTATAGGTAAACAAGTATAGTTTAGTTTAAGTATATTGTGTACCAATTTTTTTTTAAATTATTGTTTAAAGAAAATTTGGTAATTAATGTGTAAATTGAATTCGGCCAATTTCACACCCACTTATCTGGCAACACTCCGCTCGTACTCAGAGCTAGTTAATTTGATTCACTGTATTTGTTATATCACGCAATTTACGTAATTAAATGTATGTATTAACTGTGGAATGATACTCTAGAAACCTTATAATCGTTTTCCGATGCTTTGAGGCACAAAATCACTGTACAATATCTCATATTTTGATCATTTTGCGGGAGACGCACTCGCTACCTTGTGACACGGACCACTAATTGCGCGGGCGTCGATTGGGTCGGATTCCGACCCAAATGAACGGCGAGTATGATGAGTGCGTACTTGGTTTCTGTAGGTTATAATTCGATGGTTAACGTTGTAATCCGCAAACATTTTTTTTCTGCCGATACGAGGGACGAGGTAAACACGCATTGCACACACACAAATCACTCACTTTAACGATCCCGCACACTAGCTTGAAACACGCACACAGTATTAAAAATACAGCGTAGTTACGCACGCTCAAATGGCCAATAATGGCTATATGGTCAGCAGAGGGGTACGCCTTGGGTAAACATCTCCATTGGTAGATGCTCGAAGCCCTTTACGGTTAAACGGCTCGACTGAATAAGGTCGAAAGATCTCGCAATGTACGAGGGTCATTCAATAAATACTTAGCCTACAAAAAGTAAACGAAAATTTTGGAAAAGTGGCAATTTATTTTTCAACATAGTCTCCTTTTAGTTCGATACACTTAGCCCAGAGATGCTCCAACTTTTTTGACCCGTCCGAAAAATAGTTTTTGTCAAACTCTGCAAAATAGGCCTCCGCGGCGGCGATGACCTCCTCATTTGATCCATATCTATTCCCGGCGAGAGATTTTTTCAGATTAGGAAACAGAAAGAAGTCACAAGGGGCCAAATCTGGAGAATACGGTGGATGGGGCAGCAATTCGTAGCGTAATTCGACCAATTTGGCCATGGCAACGGCAGACGTGTGAACCGGTGCGTTGTCGTGGTGAAACAGCATTTTTTTCTTAGCCAGATGGGGTCGTTTTTTCTTTAATTCGGCGTCGAATTTGCCCAATAAACCGGCATAGTAAAGCCCTGTAATTGTTTTACCCTTCTCGAGGTAATCGATGTAGATCACACCTTGTGAATCCCAGAAAACGGTGGCCATAACTTTTCCGGCCGATTTTACAGTTTTCGCCTTCTTTGGAGCACGTTCCCCGGTCTGGATCCATTGTTTTGATTGCTCCTTGGTCTCTGGTGTGTACCAGTGGATCCAGGTTTCATCGACGGTCACAAAACGACGCAAAAACTCCGCCGGATTCCGCTTAAACAGCGCCAAACACGTCTCCGATGCGGTCTCACGGTTGCACTTGTTTTCCGGTGTGAGTAAACGCGGCACCCATCGCGCCGACAGCTTTCTCATGCCGAGTTCCTCGTGAAGAATATGATGCACTGTTACTTCTGAAATGCCTACAGTCTCAGCTAGCTCCCGAACCTTCAATCGGCGATCTGCCAATACGAGATCATGGATTTTTTTAATTTTTACCTCCGTAGCAGCTGTTTTCGGTGCACCTGGACGTGGTTCATCCAAAACCGACGAACGGCCACGTGCAAACTCGTTGAACCAATTCTTGACGGTGGCCATCGATGGAGAAGAGTCACTGTACACAGCATCCAAGCGCTCTTTGATTTAGATTCGCGTTTTCCCTTCCAAAAATAGGAATCGAATCACCGAACGATATTGCTCTTTTTCCATTTTTGTAAAACCGATCGATACGTTCGCTTCCATAAGTTGTCAAAATAAAACAAATAAAGGGATTGGAATGAAAATTTGAAAAAGAATTAAAAAGAATGTGCTACACTGTGGTAAAACTCTTTTGAAACTACAGCGCCCTCTGGCGATGAGGCTAGGTACTTATTTAATGCACCTCGTATGTCGTCTTTCATCATAATAAAAACGTCGTCGCACGATATATGTCGTATTTCGTCATAAGGATTTGCCGCGTGATGGCCAGTTTTTATTACATTACAAATTGTTTCCACGATTTAAAACTTGTAGCAGCGATAACGCGGGCGAAGCCGCGGTGCGGTGGTCATTCATATATGTAGTCAAATTTGCATTAGGGCTGTTGAATCCAATGAAAGTTATCGATAAAGTGTAGTTGTTGTTAACACAGACGAAGTCTGTATGTTACTTTGTCCTTATGTTTGTTTAGTAAATTAAATTGCTTTATGGGTGATAATGATAACTGATATGCAAGAGAAGTATTGCTTTATGGGTGATGGGGATAAGCAAGAGCAATATGATTAGCTTCCATTGACAAAGGTGAGCCTTTGTCAATGGAAGCTAAGTCGGTCTACAACTTTGTTAAAGTAGGTATTAGACGTAGGAAAGTATAAGTGTAAGTGATCAGCCCCATGAAGTTGACATGTTCTATTGTGAACAAACCCTCCATAATTAATAAAGACTAAAAAAAAAAGAGCAATATGAAGGAATAGCATTTTGATAAGCCTCTTTATCTTCGAGCAATCTACTTATAATATGTAGCTTGTTTACTGTAATTATTGTGATTTTTTTATTAATAATCTTATCAACTAAATAAAAAAAATCATTGATATATTTTAACATTATGTTTTTTTTTTTATTTTAGAGAAGAAAACTAGATGCAGTCTACTATTATATGCGAAGTTTGATGTCGTCGAATCCCTTTTCATCAGCAAGAGAAAGTTTACTGACATTGTTTGAGGAAGGTAGAAGAAAAGTGAGTATATTTTTAAATAAACGGGCTTTCAAATTTCAGTGTCGACTCTTACTGCAGTAGGTAGATTGGTTAATGCATGATGTTACTTGTACAGCGCGATCTAGTTTCTTGTCCTCCATATTATGTAGTCTTTATCTATACTAATATTATAAAGAGAACATTTGTATTTTTGTATGTTTGTAATGATTTGGCTCAAAAACTACTGGACCGTTTTAAAAACATATTTCACTAATATATAGAATGGACTTTCGAAATGAAAATAGGCTATATATTATCCCGTTTAAATCAAAGGTACATTCGTGGAGACCTAATTTGCAACCTAAGTCGACAAAAAAACGGTAGAAAAAACACGTTTATTACGAACGCTGCTCAATTGAAAATAGATGGAAGAATATTTTCTATGGAAGAGTTATACAACTTAATAAGACCAACAAAAAAGTCCGCGACAGCATATGTCTTATCTCTTAAGGTTGACTCACAGTAACCATTTTAATCTTTAGTTTTTTGTTAAAAAATATTACATAACTTCCAAGGCTATTTTCAAGTATATAGTAGTAATCCTTATCCAAATAATTACGTTAATTAGCTTGGCCACATATTATAGATTAAAATTGTTCTTTACAGTATATAATTCAAATGAAAACTCTAAAAGATATCACGTATTTCACATACACGCATCGCAAAATTTATAAAATATTTGCAGTGAAACCACAGATTAGGTCATAGTTACTATGAAAATATTATTATAGGCTTAGCTATTCTGTAGATCCCCACCGATCACAATCAATTTGAAGTCAATATAGTATAATAATATGATCTATTGTTTAAAATAATATTGATCTATATATATAATAATATATTTTAAACCACCCCGACTGACCTATGTATAATCTTTTCATTAAAAGCATTCCAATGACACAAAACACGACATTTAAAATCTGAGCTGTAAGTTGGTGAGGATTTGAGTGTTCTGTAGAGTCCAGTAGATGTCCCAGCATCAGGTAAATGCTTCCATGTTCTTACAATATCGTTGAAGAAGATTTTCGAATTGATCAGACCTATGAAAGTTGATTCCATAGCGCAAACAACTAGAAAAAAGCTCATAGTTTTATAACGATTGAACGAATTTTCATGAATCAAAGCTAAGAACACTCTTGATGAAGACATGCAATCTATCAAACAAAAAAAAAACTATCAATAATGAAATCACATCGATTCATCCGGTTGGGTGCTAAAATGCTGCATACAGACACACAGCTACACGATACACACGTTAAACGTATAATACCCCTACTTTTTGCGTCGGGGTCGTCGGGAAACGCCGTAAGGTTACGGCGGCAGATGTTCTCCTTGGTGGTAAGCTACTTTTTAGGGTTCCGTAGCCGAATGGCAAAAAACGGAACCCTTATAGATTCGTCATGTCTGTCCCTCTGTATGTCACAGCCATTTTATTCCGAAACTATAAAGACTACTGAATTGAAACTTGGTAGGTCAGTAGGTATAAAAGTTTAAGGGGGCGTCCCATACATAGAACTGAAACAAAAAAAATAATCTTCAAACCTATACATGTGGGGTGGGGTGTCTATGAATAGGTCTTTAATAAAACTGGCCAAGTGCGAGTCAGACTTTGTCCCGCACATGGAGGGTTCCGAACGCCATCTATCGAATTTCTGACGAACTTCTAACACCAACTAAGTAAACGTTTACACAAAGGTAGAATAGTATTATATAGTAGTAATAGTAATAGTAGTAATAGTAATTGTAGTAATTAATATTATTAAATATCTGGTTGACCGAGCTTTGCTCGGTATTTTTTGCCACTTAAACAGACAAATATGACACTTCCCGACATCTATTGACGAATAATAATACTATTTTTTTAATTGAGAGCAACTAACTGCTTTACTGATACAGTACTTCTACTCGCCAATAGATGACGGGAAGAGTCATATTTTAAGTTGATTATCAATAAAGTTGATTATTGAAAACACGAATAAAACAACATTTTCTGAAAATGACTCCTAGCTAGATCGATTTATCGCCCCCGAAATCCCGTGTAGGTATACTAAATTTTATTTAATCGTTGGAGCCGCTTCCGAGATTCAGATTAAGGCAAAGACGATAGCGCCATCTTAGCAACTAGATAGGTGGCGCTGCGCTATCGTAAAAAACTTTTTTTAAACTTTTCTTTAATTTTTAACTTTGTTCTGTTCTTAGTATTTATAGCGGCAACAGAAATACATCATCTGTGAAAATTTCAACCGTCTAACTATCACGGTTCATGAGATACAGCCTGGTGACAGACGGACAGACAGACAGACAGACAGACAGACAGACAGACAGACAGACAGACAGACAGACAGACAGACAGACAGACAGGCAGACAGACAGACAGACAGACAGACAGACAGACAGACAGACAGACAGACAGACAGACAGACAGACAGACAGACAGACAGACAGACAGACAGACAGACAGACAGCGGAGTCTCAGTAATAGGGTTCCGTTGGTACCCTTTGGGTTCGGAACCCTAAAAATGACATTGAGGTTTAAAATCATTTTTTCTCAAAGTCAATCATTTAAAAGATAGGCGCGTCTAAAGTGGTAAAATGTGTGTCCCCGCCCCTTCTAACTTTTAAAGTAATGGAGTGAAAAATCAAGAAAAATATATTTTGTAGATCTCAATAAAAACTTTCAACGAAATTAGTTTAAACGAGATACAGTCTGTAGTTTTTGAGATATAGCGACCTTTGTTTTTCATACAAACTCTATGAAAAACAAAGTTAATTTTTTTTAATGGCGAAAAATTAAAGTAATAAAATACGGAACCCTACGAGTGCGAGTCCGACGTGCACTTGGCCAGTTTTGGTGGATTTAATGATCCCATTACCTTTGTACGAAAACCCATAATTCATGAATGCACATATTACTTTCATTGGTAGGTATATAGCTATGATTAGAACCAACGACCGTCGGGTCAGAGTAACTATCCGAGTAACTATAGAGTAACTATCAGAATCAGGGTAACTATCCTTTACGCCAAAGGGCCGTCCAATATCACTACGTAAGTATTATAAAACAAAGTCCATCACTGCGTCTGTCTGTCTGTTCGCAATAATCTCCAATAGCTACTGAACGGATTATCATGCAGTCAGTATTCACCAATAGCCAGAGAGTTTATGAGGAAGGTTTAGGTGCATAATTCGTTAAGGTTTTGTGAAAATTTGTTGAAATATGACGATAATTGTTAAATATGTTAATATTTTATATTCGATGCAACAAACTGATGCAAATTTTGTAGGCATATATGTTCTACCCGTGCGAAGCCGGGGCGGGCTGCTAGTACATTTATAAGTTTGTATAGAAACGGTTGAATTGTTTGAATTATGCCGACTAACAAATCATTTCCATGCACTAGAGACATACACAGCTACTTTCATAGTACGCACTGCAAGGAATGGAATTCCTTGCCTCAGTGTGTTTCCCGATTAACACGATTTGGAGGTCTTCAAGTCGCGATTAAGGTATCTTCTAGGCCAGCGTGCTGCATCGTGGAAGACATCACTTACTTCACATAAAGTGGTCAGTCGCTTACTTTATCGCTATTAAAAAAATGCCTTTCATTGTTTGGAAAGCCAAATTACAGTTCTTCTTATAAGATTTAGGAAAACTTTTGAATAAAAGTCAGGGACCAGTGATTTACTATCCATTTTGCCGAAACACTACTTTTTGGTTTGTCAATTGATATTTTATAGCACCTAAATCCAACCCTGAAGCTGGCAAAATTTAAATAGTTAAATGGCTGGACGGAGTAGGATAATAATTCGTATCAAAGTCAACACACAACGATTTAAAACTATATCAACAAAGGTAGGTTCTAATTATTTTATTAAATATTACGAGTTACCCTTGATTAATGACCCTTGTTTCTTGATTGAGTACATTTTTTTTGGTTTTTGTTCCTCACAGTACGAAGCAGCCGAGCGCAGACGACGAGCGGCGGTCGAGGCCAAGCTGTTAGAGAGTAGGGTTGGCAACACTGTGGAAACTGAGACCAATGTACAGGGCAACCGCCGGGAGGTGTGGGTGCGACCCAGCGCACACCGCGCCACGCAGCGACAGGACCTAGAGGCGGAACAGCTGCAGGCCATGTCTTCTGTAGAGGTAACATTATAATACTGTATTTGTGGTTAAAGATATTTATTTCCATAAAGAAATATAATTTCACTTACATGGAAACTATAAGGTAATTATGTTACTTAATTTCGACTTAACTAACTTAACAATAAAATTTATTTCAATTCACAAACATTATTTAACTATGTACCCACCCTTTTTTTTACCACACTTTCTTTTTACACAAAGTTTGTAATAGCACCTTTACTATTCAGCTCCAATTCGTCTTTTTTAGGGTTCCGTACCTCATAAGGAAAAAAGGAACCCTTATAGGATCACTTTGTTGTCCGTCCGTCTGACTGTCAGTCCGTCTGTCAAGACCTTTTTTTCTCAGGAACGCGTAGAGATCATGAAACTTGTTGAAACTTATATAAAATACTCGGGTCTACGGTATCTTTCAGCTGTGAAAAAATTAAACTTGTATATCAACCTAGCGATCAAAAGATATGACCGTTTATGTCGCATATTTTCGCATAGTTTGCGATTTCACAAGATAATCAAAACCTATAGGGTATACTTTCCGTTGACGTAGAATCATGAAATTTGGCACGGAGCAAGGTCTTGCAGCACTTTTAAGGGAATAAACCTGAAAACCATAATATGTCGTTTAATAACCACCGCCGGGCCTTCTTAGAGGCAACAACTTGTTCGCCTCGTCAGAGTCATTAAAATCTAAAAAGCTGTCAAAAGTGCATACTCACGTGTTAAAGTTAGTTATCAGTAAATATTAGTGAAAACACTGTGTAGTGAAGCTGATTTGATGAAAATCCGACCACAAACAAATAAGATATCATCGAAAATATACTACCATTTTTGACACGCGGCCGCGGCACTGACCTACCGCAACTCGCCGTATGCCTGCATAGAACGAGTGAAGCGAATGGTTTTTGGTGAATCACGCGGTGTGCTCGAGCGTCGAGCGGTTAACTGGTTTAACCGACGCCCAAAAAAGAGGAGGTCATCAATTCGGCGACTGGTTTCTGGTGAGTCACGCGGTGTGCTCGAGCATCGAGCGGTTACCTATTTTAACCGACGTCCAAAAAGAAGAGGTTACTAATTCGAGTTCAACAACATTGAGCATCAACCAAGAAAATAAAAATGCATCGCACACCGCCAACGAGTGCGGCGGAAGAGGGCGCTGCTGTGGTTACACCGGCACCACGCACTAAACGTCAGCGGCCCAACTGCTCACCTCCAACGCCGGCCGCACAGAGCCTCGATAATCAGGAAGAAATTATGTCAATGCTAAATAAAGTTCTTGCTGAGGTTACTGAAGTTCGCAAATCTAACGGCGATATACAACAAACATTGCAATTCTATGTAACCCAGTGTGAAGATATGCAATTAAGAATTTCTACACTTGAAAAAGAAAGATCTGGACGTGAAAATTACATTCGTACCTTAGAAAATAGGCTTGAAGATGCGGATAGGCACGCTCGGAATACATGTCTGGAGATCAGGGGCATTCCGTTCAAGCCCAAAGAAACAAAACAAGACCTATGTTCTCTAGTTGAGAAACTTCACGCCAAAATAAAAGCTGACCTACCCACGGTAAACACGATTAAAGATGTTTATCGCATTAGAGGCAAATCAAACGACGAAAGACCAATTGTGATAGACTTCACCACCGTTATTAAAAAGACCGACACATTATCAGCGGTCAAGAAATATAATGCAGCCAACACGACGAATCGTTTGAACACAAGTACTCTGGGATTAGAGTGCAAAAAAAGTCCAGTATACGTGTCTGAATTTTTGACATCAAAAGCCAAGAGACTACATTTTCTGGCGCGAGATATTGCAAAAACTTGCAAATACGACTTCTGCTGGACAGTTAACGGCAAAGTGTTTCTGCGTCGCACTGAAGGTTCGGCCCCCCTACTTATTACAAACGAACAGCAGCTCCAAGATCTTAAACAAAAAAACTGAGCTATTTATATAGTGACAATAGCGATAATCTTATTACAACTGTAAATTCAATTTTTTTAAATAATTATAACCTCTCATCACAAATGCACATCTTTACAATATTCACAAACACTCACATACTATATAACATACTTACTCATATCACTTACATCATTAAACATACGCCTAAATACACTAAAGGGCTAATAAAACCTAAAATTACCTCAATCACAGCTATCATTGTGCCAATATCAAATTTCCCCACACCATCTATAATTCAGCGTCCCCCAATATTCTCCAATTATGATAATGGATAAAGGCCAAAAAAATGACTTATGCAATATTATTGACGACTTTACTATTGCCAACGCTAAGTTATGTCAACCTGAATCCTGTAAAAGCTTGATTACCACTAACAATAAATCTTTTATAATATTCAGTATGAACATTAGAAGTGTAAATAGAAACTTTCTCGCTCTGGAACTACTTCTACATAGACTAGATTTTGACTGTGACCTAATAATACTAACGGAATGTTGGATTGACAATAATAAGCCATATCCTATTTTAAATAATTATAATGCAGCGCATACCAATCGTTGCATAAACCAAAATGGTGGCATTATTGTATACTCGAAGCTAAATTTGGAGATATCAATTGATGAACCTGATTTCCAGGATGCAAACTGCTTATTGATTAAAATTAGTACTAACGTAGCTATAATCGCACTGTATCGATCTCCATCTTTTATTAATATAGAACCGTTTCTGGACTCGCTAAATACTACCCTTACATCCATTAAGAAGTATCGAACCATTTCCGTTCTAGGTGACCTAAACATAGACATACACCCTGCCAATGTTGATAAAAAGTCATCTAGTTATTTGGATATGCTGGCATTTCACGGATTACTACCCACCCATCATATGCCAACTAGAGATGATCGATGCCTTGATCACGTAATGATAAAAAGCAAATTAACATCTAAGACCATTATTTTGAACACCGCGGTAACAGACCACTTACCGATTGTGCTGAACCTAATCAATAAAAAATCATTTCCCAAACCTAATAGAACAATCACAAAGACAAACTTCTTTGAAATTACCACACAAATAAAGAATCATGAATTTACTGATGTGTTACATTCTACAGACGTCAATAAAGCTACCAAACTGCTCATGGACTGGGTAATGAACGTTATTAAAACGAATACTCGGATTTTTAAAGTACCACACAGCCAGCGTATTATAAAACCCTGGATAACTCCAGGCGTCCTGCGCTGCATTCGCACCCGCGATCAAATGCATCTTAGCTTAAAAAATACACCTAACAACCAAACCCTTAAACTAACGTATTCTAGATATCGGAATTTTTGCACAAATTTAATAAAAAAACTTAAGTTACACTATAACAAGACTGAAATTGAAAAGCATAAAGGAAATCTTAAAAAGACCTGGGATACCATTAGAACAGTAACTTGTACCGCTAAAGTAAAAGGTAGTAACGACACACTCCTCAAAATTAAACCCAATTCTAAGGATTCTATTAACTACGTCAATAATTATTTCTGTAACGTGGGCAAAATATTAGCTAGCACAATTACTAATAATCCCGTAAGCACAACTCTAATGACGTCTAGGTTACCATCACAACCTAACTCTATTGGCTTATTAGTAACAGACGAATTTGAAATTCATAGTCTTATAAAAGATCTAAAAAATAGTTATGCTGCAGGTTTTGATGGTGTCTCTTCAAGAATCCTAAAAGAATCCGCTCCATCATTCGTCCCCGTGATAACACACATTTGCAACCTAAGCTTGTCTTCTGGTATCTTTCCTCAAACATTTAAAACTTCAATCATTACACCCATACACAAAGGTGGTAACAGGGACAGTGTCGAAAACTATAGACCAATCTCAATTTTGCCTTGTATATCTAAAATTCTCGAAAAAATTATAAACAAACGTATCACTTCATATTTTGAAAAATATAACATACTTTCACCAGCTCAATTTGGCTTTCGAACCGGCAAATCAACCGAAAACGCTGTTTTGACACTTTCAAACTTTATTGTCAATGCAATTGATCGCAAAAACAAAGTTGTGGGAGTCTTTCTAGATCTTGCGAAAGCGTTCGACACTGTCTCTGTACCAATCCTAGTAAAAAAGCTTGAAATGTGCGGTATACGCGGTATACCACTTTGTCTCTTACAAGATTACCTAACTAACAGAACTCAGAGAACTAAAATTGGTGAGCTTGTGAGTGACGAAGAAACTGTTAGCTATGGAGTTCCACAGGGCAGTGTGCTGGGCCCAAGCCTTTTCCTAATTTATATCAATGACCTATGCAATCTGAATTTGAAACAAGGTAAAATTTTTGCCTATGCAGACGATACAGCACTAATTTTCGTGGGTAGGTCGTGGGAAGAGGCTCAAAACTATGCCGAGCAGGGACTAAGTATCGTCAGTAAATGGTTAGAAGATAATTTGCTATCCTTAAATGTTGAAAAAACTAAATTTGTAACCTTCACTAATTCATATAGCAAAATACCACCTATAGATCTCAAAGTGCACAAGAACTGTATTGGGTCAGGTAACTGTAGTTGCCCAAAACTGCAGCGTGCGTCAAATGTGAGATACCTGGGTGTAATCTTAGACTCTAAATTTACCTGGAGACCTCACATTGACGCTCTCTGTAGTAGAGTTCGTAAACTCATATTTATCTTTAAAACCTACGCGAAGTGGCAGATAGGACGTTAGTGATTACAGTGTATGAGGCTCTTTGCAAATCTCTGCTCATATACTGTATTACATCTTGGGGTGGTGCCTGTAGTACCCATATGCTGCGGCTGGAACGAGCACAGCGTGCATTACTGAAGGTAGCAACATGTAGGCCAGTAAGATTCCCTACCACGGATCTATATAGAGACTGTGGAGTGCTTACTGTTCGACAACTATATATTCAGTACCTCATTCACGCACAGTGTAAATTGATAACCTCAAACGAAAAAGCCAATGCCATAATGAGAAGAAGAAAAGACAGAGTTTTCGCACTACCAAAATGTAATACAAAATTATCCAAACAACAACAGTCTTTCCTCGGTCCTTTTATTTTTAATTTAATCTGTAAAACGTTAACCAATTTAGTGCCATTAACAGCAAGAGAAGTGAAACAAGAGGTAGATAAATGGTTGAAGAGTTTAAATTATGACGAAACAGAAAACATACTCAAAGTCATCGAATGATTTCTTACATACAATACATATGCTCTAAAGCACACCACTCAAACATACACACACATGCACACACACATACACACACGCACACGCACACGCACACACACACACACACACACACACACACACACACACACACACACACACCACACACACACACACACACACACACACACACACACACACACACACACACACACACCACACACACACACACACACACACGCAAATACACATTGCTAGGCACTATAATAATGATATAATAAACTAACTTTATTACTTTTATTTTCTTGAATACGGCTTCTTATGTCATTTGGAAGGTCATGCTAATCCTACGACACAAGGTTTTTATCTTAGTGTAGGATCTGCATGTAACAACATCTCTCGTAACATAAGCCCTATATATATTTTTTTTTTAAAATGTATAATAATTTGTAATTATATTAATGAATGTTTAAACTTAAATGAAATAAGCTTCATACACTATGTCAATAATTTAAGTCATATTGTATTTTGTAATGCTTATTGTGTGTGAATAAATTGAATTGAAATTGAATTGAATAACAATAAAAAAAGCAAATTTACTATTACAAACTTATTATTTGGGATTGGTGCATGTACAGTGTCTAGGCATCGGCCTAGGGATCGAACTGCAAAGCTTAGTTTGTACTTTAAATAGTTCGAAAATTATTTATAGATATTAATATTAACATATCTACAACCTCATGGGAGGAGGCTTATGCCCTGCAGTGGAGGAAAATGAGCTGCATGATCATGATCAGGATGATAAATTGATGATATATTTCTGGCAATAATCGTTATTTTTTGTTTCAGTTAAACAAATATTTCATCGTTAGTTATTTACACGTCCACGGGAAACTTATAACCAAAATTGGGTAAGTGCCATTCTAAGTGTTACTTTTAAGGCAAGCGCACCTCGGCAAAGATGGCTACTATTTAGGGTGTAGCAAATTCAAAATTGCCCCTGCCTTTTTGTGTGGCGAAGTGCGCTAGCCTTAATAGGCAACGACATAAATTCTTGATTATAAAAGTACCGACTATTATACTCACTACTATTTGCTTCGACTGTCTCGACCTAGGTTTCGTGCATGTCCGATGCACTTCCTCGGGAGTTTTCGCAGCGAGATTTTATAATTATGATTCAAACTTACTATAACTATAAATTCAAGACATAAAGTCTACATTTTTCAGTAAATATATTTCCTTATTTGACCAATTGGCGACAAACTAATTTAAGTAAGTTCGATTGACCTCTACCCAGGCTGCCATATTTTTTTATAGTTGATAAGCAAGCGTTTGACCATTATTTCACCTGATGTTAAGTGAAAATGTGATCGAGTTGTGTGTGAGTTTCTTTAGATTGGTTTATTTACCCTAGGAGTAACCCTATGGGTAATATTGCAATTTCCATACAAATCTGCGTTTACTTTAACTTGATCTAATAAGGGAATAAATATAAACAAACACGCACTAGGCGCTTACTTTACTGTGTATATGTTTTATATTTATTAGCGAAACTATCCTAATCGCGAAACTGAGTATGACTTTTACAGTGTTACTTAGAAAAATCTATTGATCAATTGCTGAACTGCCTCTCGGCTGAGAAGCTCTCAAGGACTCTATCATTGCTCAACTTTTTTTTACTCATAAACGTTAGTCAGCCATTGCTTGGTTGAGACACGAAATATGTATGCTCCATGGGCTGTTGGCTTAGATTATAACCAAATTAGTCGACTAAAAAACGATTCCAGCCCCCAGATATTCATTTTTTATCTGTAACGGACTAGATTTTACAGATCAAGTGACAGAATAAATACCGCGAAATTCGCGCCAATCTAGACTTGGCATATATCAGCTGATTGGTTCTGCCAGCGCCATCTTGCCTCTCAGCAAGTGCAAAACATGGTCCCGGCAGTGGTTAACTTTGAGAGCTGTCAATGCAATTCTCAATGACCACTCAGCTTTGATTACCGTTTATGACTGAGATTTTCCTTGATCAATTGTTCAGCTATTGCTCAAAATTTGAGACTCGTTTATAAGTAACACTGTTACTCGCTAGCATTTCTGTGCCAGTAAATCTTTTTATCACATTTTTTTTGTTGGTAGAATGGAAACGTTCCACGAGTCTGCCAGTCAGATGTTGCGACGATTCCGCGCGTTGTTGCACCGACAGCCGCTGCCGACGCCATCTGCTCGTCTACTGCAACTGACGGCTCTTAACATGTTTGGAGTCGAAATGACGCCTCCGCAGCATGAAGGTATGATGATCTGTAATGTATGTAATCTATAAGTTTTACTACAAGTTTTAAAATAATTTTAGATATTTCTGTCCAACACGCGTCCCACGTTTGTCGCATGTCGGACGAGCTGTTAGCTACGCTTTGTTATGTCCGCCATACAAGCGCAAGTGAAGATGCGGTCTAAGATAAAATCGTGCCAGTCTGAAATTGAAAGACTGAACAGAGACAAGGCCCTGGTCAACTGACGTTAGTCCACTCCATGGAACGCAAGAAACCCAACTCGTCTTCCATACTGACTGGCATCATGTTGGATTGGAACTCGGCAAACCGATTGGCAATATGTATTTGTCCGGGGCTGGTTCGAGCTACGACTAAAGTCATTTAGCATCACACATTTTTACCATTTAGCATCACCCAGAAATAACGTGTTAAATAGATTAAAGTCTAAGTCTACAGACACAGGGTGGTAACAATGACCATCCCGTGGGTGATAGTGACCCCTAAGCTCTCTACCGAGTGGAGCCCACACATGTTAGACGATGTCACGGCAGGACGATGCCAGGAAGAGATGGCAGGATGTGCTTCTGTCTGAAATGATATTACAATAAAATAAAATGTTTCCTTGAAACTTCGCACGGTTAAAACCTCCGAGGGCACTTATATGTTATAACAAATCATAGCTTTAAAAACTAATAAAACATGACTTGAACTTATAATTAGTCTCTAACTTTAATCGGCAATAGCCCAATGGATAGCGTGTCGGACTGGCGATCGAGAGGTCGTGAGTTCGATCCCCACCCCACCCATTGCACTATTGACGTAAATCCACTCCAGACACAAGCATATTTAGCTTAGTTGGAGGGGTTAACAAGAATACTAGTAATGTGCAACCCACATTGCGAGTAATCTTTTATTAAAAAAAAAAAAAAAAAAAAAAAAAAAAACTCCATCATCAGACCCTCGATACTAAGCACAATCTATTGAACTAGGCAAAACGAATCATATGAGCCCAAACTCGAGAGGTTTACTAGTAGTCACTGAAGAGTTCCACTATCCACCTCCTGGCTCCTTCATCAGATCCGCTCCAAGATATCAAATTAAAGTATTTTCATCCGAACTACATATAGATACAAATTTCATTTCGATAAGCGACAATACGTAGGTTAAAATTTACTTAAAAGCAAATAAAAGTGTGATAAAAACTCTTGTTTTAAAACTAAGTGTAAGAGAAATATAAGAATCAATAAACTTAGGTTTATACATAGTAGAAGTAGAAGTTTTGAAACGGGACCGTAAGTAGGTACCTTCTATTTTTTTCGTTATAGATAGATACAGCACCTTCTGAAGAAAAATGTCCATATTTTTAACCCCCGACGCAAAAATAAGGGGTGTTATTGTTATAAGTTTGATCGTTTGTATTTGTGTATGTGTGTCTGTCTGTTGTATCGTAGTGCCCAAATGGATAAATCGATTTTGAGTTCGTTTTATTTGTTGTTTAATATTTCTTATAAAAGAAAAGTTTTAAATAAATTAAAAGTTATTAAAATATAACTTTATTTCCATATTAAACAATATTTACAAATAGTACATATATATACAACTTAGATAGATAGATAGATAGATAAACACTTTATTACACCATACAAATTAAAAGTAAAAAATGGTAAATAAAACAATGTGGCAACAGGCGGTCTTATCGCTTAAAGCGATCTCTTCCAGACAACCTTAAAACCTTAAAACTAAATTAAGATAAAAACTATTTAAACAGAAATAAATACGTAAAATGTTATAAATAAAAAACAAAACCTAGGACGCAGCTGTCTGCCGGTAACGTTCCCTAAAAGCTGGCGACGTTACCTCGTTGAATTGCTAGGCTAATCCGTTGGCCGAGGTAAGCGACAGCTCTTTGGTCACGAGTGACGTCTATTAATCGTCTGGACAGGTCCTTTACAAAACCTCGCGCATCTCGACCCCACGGTCCCATTGTTTCGACTCGAAACGGAAGAAAAATGTAGCCATCACCAATGGCAGCATATTTTCTCCGTTTGAGGGTTTCTGCCGCATCCGCTGCCGCACCTGCTGCTCGTGAGGTCCCGCATATGTGGGACGCCGCTAATGTGTCAGCACACGTCGCGTCCCACACCAACGGTCTCCCTCGGCACCACGGAACCAGCCTCATACCGTCGGGCCTCTTACCATCGTCACGTGATATACCGTTCGGCTCTAATATAGCCGGCACGTTCACGGTGGCAAGGGCCCGACGAATGACGTCATTCAAGGAGGCGTGACGTGAGAGACGCCCTGCACTACGGCGGCATGACAGGCCATGGTGGCCTAATCTGTCTACTTCACTGCCGCAGTGACAATTGTGAGGTACTTTCCGGGAGATGCGTAGACGTAATCCCACAGCAATGGAGAAGCTGTCATTGTCCATAAGGGTACCTATGTTGGAAGAAGGTAATGCGTGTAGCCAGTATCCAGATTCTTTTTCACGTGTGGCAAGGAGACGAGCCCGGTCCCTAATATCAACACTATTTTGAATTAGTTCATCCTGAACAATTTTACAAAGGGGCTCGTCCCATAGCTTTTGTGAACTAAGTTTTATAGGTAAGACCTCACCTGGACAAGCCAAAGACCAGGCGGTTTTAGCTTCTTCCATGTATAATATAGAAATGTTGGATGATGAATTTGAAATTATTTTTTTAAAAAGAGATGAAACACGATTAGTAGAAGATAAAAAGGCCGGTAGTGAAACACATGAAATAAAAAATTAAAAGTAGTTTTTTAATGCGGACGAAGCCGAGGGCCATAGGTAGTAAATATCTAATAATATTTTTCTACTAACATTTTAACTGCTTAACTGGTTGGCTACAATTCGAAGCCGAGTGTATTTTATTAAATTATACTGGTTTTACAACGAGGTATTATTATTACTGTAAGTAAATACTCAAGCACATTATTATAAATTTCCGCCAACGCATTACTGCGAAAGAAAAACATTGAGTATTGTCTCTTGCTAGTATAATTGCGTTTTCGTTCTTTTGGGCTTTAAACATTTTTACAAACTTTTATTTAACTTGCAATGTATGTAAGTATGTATGTTCGGGTGGAATCTTGGAAGCTAAATTAGACCCACTTCCCGATGTCCGATTTGACTCAGTTTTGGTGAACTTATGTATCTTCGGTGACAATACAATAAAATGGTACCATCGAGCTGGTCTGATGATGGAGACGGAAGGTGGCCACGGCATCTCTGTGATAAAACACCATAACCCAACCCAATATGGGCTCGATTGATTCCTCTTGAGGAGGACTTTACACCTAGATGATATCCAGGGTCTGATGATGAAGCTGGAAGGTGGCAACGGCATCTCTGTGATAAAACAACATAACCCTACCGAGTTGAGGCTCGATTGATGCGTCTCGGGGAGGATTTTACACCCAGATGATATCCAGGGTCTGATGATGAAGCTGGATGAAGGTGGCCACGGCATCTCTATGAATAACAAAACAACCCCACCAAGTTTGGGCTCGATAAATTCGTCTCGAGAAGGACTTTACACCCAGATTATATCCAGGGTCTGATGATGGAGACGGAAGGTGGCCACGGCATCTCTGTGATAAAACAACATAACCCCATCGAGTTTGGGCTCGATTGATGCGTCTCGGGGAGGATTATACACCCAGATGATATCCAGGGTCTGATGATGAAGCTGGAAGGCGGCAATGTCATCTCTGTGATAAAATAACATAACTCCACCTAGTTTGGGCTCGATTGATTCGTCTTGAAGAGGACTTTACACGTAGATGATATCCAGGGTCTGATGATGAAGCTGGAAGGTAGGCATGGCAACTCTGTGATAAAATAACGTAACCCCACCAAGTTTGGGCTCGATAAATTCGTCTCGAGAAGGACTTTACACCCAGATTATATCCAGGGTCTGATGATGGAGACGGAAGGTGGCCACGGCATCTCTGTGATAAAACAACATAACCCCACCGAGTTTGGGCTCGATTGATGCGTCTCGGGGAGGATTATACACCCAGATGATATCCAGGGTCTGATGATGAAGCTGGAAGGTGGCAATGTCATCTCTGTGATAAAATAACATAACTCCACCTAGTTTGGGCTCGATTGATTCGTCTTGAAGAGGACTTTTCACGTAGATGATATCCAGGGTCTGATGATGAAGCTGGAAGGTAGGCATGGCATCTCTGTAATAAAATAACTTAACCCCTCCGAGTTTGGGCTCGATTGATTCGTTTTGGGGAGCACTTTACTCCTAGATGATATCTGGGATCTGATGATGAAGCTGGAAGGTGGCCATGACTCTTCTGTGATACAACAACATAACCCTACCGAGTTTGGACTCGATTGATTTGCCTTGAAGTTTCAATCCGTAAAATAAAAAATAAAATATCCGTAGAATATTTTAAAACGTCACGCCTACGTAATATACCTACTAAAAAGTTAAAAATAAGTTAAAAGTAAAAAATATTTTTAAAACCAAGCTTTTATCTGGGAAAATGTACTAAAAAGTTATTAATAAATTCTAGTAAGTATTTTACGTGTAGGTAGGTACTTACCTACATTCTTAAAAGCTTGAGGTACTACTCGTTTTACAGATTAGGAGGTACTTACTATATACTTCTGTGCCTCAAGCTTTTAAGAATGTAGGTAAGTACCTACGAATGTAGGTAACCTACACGCAAAATACTTACTAGAATGTATTTATACCTTTTTAGTACATTTTCCCAGATAAAAGCTTGTTTTAAAAATATTTTTACACCTATTTTATTATTTTAGACTTATTGTACTTCAAACTAATATAAGATCATAATTTGAATGAGCTCGGTGTCTCACTTTAATAACATTAATAAATAAGAAAGGAATAAAATTAATGCGTTTGATGCCTTGGTTCAAATATTTGGCTGTGGAGGTATTCGGAAAGATTGTGGTATATAGTGAATTGTATTGCGAGGTTGCGAAATAGAATAATTTCGTCAAGGCCGCTATTTAGAATCCAGAGCAGAGCGAAGAATTCTAGAGTCGAATCTAGAGCGTAGCACTATTAATGGATCAGGTGTTTAAATTCGGGTTTCTAAATGTATCGGTAAATTCGGCCTTAGTATCCAGCTCCTTTGAAACGAAGGTAAGTCTGGGGTTGTTGCGATAACGCTTCCAGCAAAGAAGATGTGGATGATGATATTGAAGCAGATGACGGAGTAGAATGCAGTAAATCTATGTGCTATGCTGTACCTAAAGTTGATGAGAGGCGGTATCAATTGTCGTTGTGACTATTGCCCCTCATTCGCGTCCAGTTCCTGCAACCGCGAGGAGGTAAAATATCATGAAGATTCCATGGATAGGTATAGTTCGTAAGCTAGTAAATTACGTAGGTATACTCGTAGCTCAAGCTTTATCGTCTTTACGTCAATTAAATATCAATGTTAATCAATTAAGTATCAATTAATGGGATATATTACCACATGAGTAAAGAAAATGTACAGAGACAAGCCTTCTAAGGAACGGACAAAACGTTTACCTATTCTTGTAGGGTTGGTACAAAAAAATAACAAGAAAAATCTTCAACGTAATAAAATCCTCCTTCAAGTAAACATGACCTTTTTTTTTATTTTTCAAGCTTCATCATTGTCGACAACGATCAATGTCATGAGATGTCACGAAATGTCATTTAATGTCATGATATGTCATATGTCATGAAATGTCATAAATGTCATAAATGTCACGAAATGTCATGATATGTCACAAAATGTAATGAAATTTCATGAAATGTCGTTTTATGTCATGAAATGTCACAAAATGTCTCGAAATGTCATCACATTTCGTGAAATTTGTCACATTTCGTGACATTTGTTGACGTGACAAATGTCATACAATGTCATGAAATCTCACGAAATGTCATGAAAAGTAACGAAATGACATAAAATTTCATGAAATGTCATTTTATGTCATGAAATGTCATAAAATGTCATGATATATCACGAAATTTCATGAAATGTAACAAAATGTCATGTAAAGTTATGAAATGTCAAATAATTTTATTGAAACTCCTTAGACAGGTCACTATAAAAGAACATTCATAAACCAAAAATTAAAAAATAATTTTCCCGTCCTAGGGCAGAAAATACCTACTTTGCGCGCACTTATCGAGGAACCAACCATCACTTTTCGAATAGACGGGATGAAATAGTAGATTGTATAACAAGGGTGGATTCAAAATAGCGGCCTCATTAGTACATTTCTACGAGGACGCTATTTTGAATCCTGAGCGTAGCGAGGGATTTAAGGTACGTCGGCCGAGAGAAAATAATATTGCAGCCGAGATTTACACTCTGTTTTTCATCCCCCTCTATGAGAAAAGGAAATTAAAGGCCCAAATTAAGTTCAACACTATGTTAACTAAAGAAGAGACTAATATAACTAAACACAACACATATCTATACTAATATTATAAAGAGAGAACATTTGTATTTTTGTATTTTTGTATTTTTGTATGTTTGTAATGATTTGGCTCAAAAACTACTGGACCGATTTAAAAAATTCTTTCACTAATATATAGAATGGACTTTAGGAATGAAAATAGGCTATATATTATCCCGTTTGAATCAAAGGTACATTCGTGGAGACCTAATTTGCAACCTAAGTCGACAAAAATTATTAAATTATTAAAATTATTAAAAACTAGTAAATAATTATAAAATGTATGTACTACCTAATAATAGTTTCGAATCGCAACAAAGGATTTGTACGCCTGACGAGGCAGAATTTTGATGGAATTGATAATTTAATAACACCTTTTTATGTACCAAAATTCTAGCAAATAAATATTTTCATTTCATTTCATTTTCATTTCATTTCATTTCAAAAAAACGGTCGAAAAAACACGTTTCTTACGAACGCTGCTCAAGTGAAAACAGATGGAAGAATATTTTCTATGGAAGAATTATACAACTTAATAAGACCTACAAAAAAGTCCGCGACAGCATATGTCTATCTCTTAAGGTTGACTCACAGTAACCATTTTAATCTTTAATTTTTGGTTAAAAATATTACATAACTTCCAGGGCTATTTTCAAGTATATAGTATTAATCCTTATCCAAATAATTACTTTAATTAGCTTAGCCACATATCATAGATTAAAATTGTCCTTTGCAGTATATAATTCAAATGAAAACTCTAGAAGATATCACGGATTTCACATACACGCATCGCAAAATTAATAAAATATTTGCAGTGAAACCACAGATTAGGTCATAGTTACTACGAAAATATTATTATAAGCTTAGCTTTTCTGTAGATTCCCACCGATCACAATCAATTTGAAGTCAATATAGTATAATAATGATCTATATTTATAATATAACTAGCAGCCCGCCCCGGCTTCGCACGGGTAGAACATATATGCCTCCAAAATTTGCATCAGTTTGTTGCATCGAATATAAAATTTTAACATATTTAACAATCATCGTCATATTTCAACCAATTTACACAAAACCTTAACGAATTATGCATCTTATGTTAAACCTTCCTCATAAACACTCTGGCTATTGGTGAAAACCGCATGATAATCCGTTCAGTAGCTATTGAGATTATTGCGAACAGACAGACAGACGCAGTGATGGACTTTGTTTATAATACTGACGTAGTGATATTGGACGGCCCTTTGGCGTAAAGGATATTTACGCTGATTCTGACCCGACGGTCGTTGGTTCTAATCCTAGCTATATACCTACCAATGAAAGTTTATGTGCATTCATGAATCATGGGTTTTCGTACAGAGGTAGTGGGATCATTAAATCTACCAATAATTAGGATAGTATAACTAAAACAACCGACTTCAATGCCCCGCGAGTCAACTTCAGTAGCAAGTTTGAGACGTTTATCGTCATATCTCTGGAGATACTTATCGCATCTCGATGAAATTACAATGGGACCACCTCGAAAACGTACCCTACCGATTTCAAAAAGAATCATTCGAATCGGTACACAATTGACGGAGTAATCACGTAACATACACACACAAAAAAATTATACAGACGAATTGAGAACCTCCTTATTTTGGAAGTCGGTTGAAAAATAGCTTACCACCAAGAACATCTGCCGCCGTAACCTTAACGTAACGAAAAAAGTAGGGGTTTATACGTTTAACGTGTGTATCTGTGTGTCTGTCTGTAGCATCTTAGCACCCAACCGGATGAACCGATTTTGATTTTATTATTGATAGTTTTTTTTGTTTGATAGATATCTTCATCGAGAGTGTTCTTAGCTTTGATTTATGACAATTCGTTCAATCGTTATAAAACTATGAGTTTTTTTTCTAGTTAATTGCGCTATGAAATCAACTTTCATAGGTCTGATCAATTCGAAAATCTTCTTCTTCAACGATATTGTAAGAAAATGGAAGCATTGACCTGATACTGGGACATCTCCTGGACTCTACAGAATACTCAATATTATATTACTATTAATCCTTATCCAAATAATTACGTTAATTAGCTTGGCCACATATTATAGATTAAAATTGTCCTTTACAGTATATAATTCAAATGAAAACTCTAGAAGATATCACGAGTTTCGGGTACACGCGTCGCAAAATTAATAAAATATTTGCAGTGTAACCACAGATTAGTTCATAGTTACTACGAAATATTAATAAAAGCTTAGCTATTCTGTAGATCCCCACCGATCACAATCAATTTGAAGTCAATATAGTATAATAATATGATCTATTGTATAAAATAATAATTATCTATATACCTATATAATAATATAATATTTTAAACCACCCCGACTGATCTATAAATAATCTTTTCATTAAAAGCGTTCCAATGACTCTAAACACGTCATTTAGAATCTGAGCTGTAAGTTGGTGAGGATTTGAGTATTCTGTAGAGTCCAGGAGATGTCCCAGCATCAGGTCAATGCTTCCATTTTCTTACAATATCGTTGAAGAAGAAGATTTTCGAATTGATCAGACCTATGAAAGTTGATTAAAGCTCATAGTTTTATAACGATTGAACGAATTTTCATGAATCAAAGCTAAGAACACTCTCGATGAAGACATCTATCAAAAAAAAAACTGTCAATATTAAAATCGAAATCGGTTCATGCGGTTGGGTGCTAAGATGCTACAGACAGACACAAAGATAGACACGTTAAACGTATAATACCCCTACTTTAAATCAAAATCGGTTCATCCGGTTGGGTGCTAGGATGCTACAGACAGACACACAGATACACACGTTAAACGTATAATACGCCGTAAGGTTACGGCGGCAGATGTTCTCCTTGGTGGTAAGGTACTTTTCAACCGACTTCCAAAAAGAAGGAAGTTCTCAATTCGTCTGTATGTTTCTTTTTTCTTTCTTTTTTTGTGTGTGTATGTTACGCGATTACTCCGTCAATTGTGAACCGATTCAAATGATTATTTTTGTAATCGGTAGGGTACGTTTCCGAGGTGGTCCCATTGTAATTTCATTGAGATGTGATAAGTATCTTCAGAGATATATAAACGTCTCAAACTTCCTACTAAAATTGACTCGCGGGGCATTGAAGTCAGTTGTTTTAGTTTTTAAACTATCTTAATTATTGGTAGATTTAAAGATCCCACGAAAACCCATGATTCATGAATGCACATAAAACTTTCATTGGTAGGTATAAAACTAGGATTAGAACCAACGACCCTCGGGTCAGAATCAGGGTAACTATCCTTTACGCCAAGGGGCCGTCCAATATCACTACGTAAGTATTATAAAACAATGTCCATCACTGCGTCTGTCTGTCTGTTCGCAATAATCTCAATAGCTTCAGAACGGATTATAATGCGGTTTTCACCAATAGCCAGAGTGGTTACGAGGAAGGTTTAGGTCTTAGGTGCATAATTCGTTAAGGTTTTGTGTAAATTGGTTGAAATATGACGATGATTGTTAAATATGTTAATATTTTATATTCGATGCAACAAACTGATGCAAATTTTGTAGGCATATATGTTCTACCCGTGCGAAGCCGGGGCGGGCTGCTAGTGACACATATACACACAGCACATAAACAAGCCCTTTTGATTTCTTTGGTTAATTTCCTTCAGATATGCTACCAATTTTGTATAGGTCCTGATTTGAATATTATTATTAGTATTGACTGTCGATTTCAGCATCGAGTAAATACTCCAAAGTGTAAGTACTTCAAAAAAGTGGCCTGTATTTGGCCAGTTCTTGATAATTACCTAGAAATACAGTTTCTGAAAATGAATTCGCTTTTTTGCACTTTTCCATTCGATACATTTTGTATAGGCTTTTAAATATTTTTTCGCGGGACTTTGTAGATTGTTTATAATATTCGTTGCGTCGTTTTGTATTCTTTCGGGCGTTAAATTAATACTTTCGTTATCAGAACTCATTTTCTTTATGAATTAATAGTTTATTTAGCACTGCTACAAAAAATGAATGCGAGGAGGACTTCGTACTGATTCGCGCGCTTATTGTTTGTTTCTTCATACGAGATTATTTTTTTAAATTCACTAGACTATAAACAACAGTTCGCGCGCTTCTTTTTGTTCCATCCTGGCTACCACACTATCAGTGTATTGTGCCACGCGTTATAAACTTTTTTCTGTATTATATATATCATTTTTTTTTTTTTTTTTTATACGTTATAGGCTAGCGTTTGACCACTATCTCACCTGTTGGTAAGTGATGATGCGGTCGAAGATGGTAAGCACGCTAGGCCTAGAATGGGAACTGGCTCTCAAGGATAGCTGCCGGAACACATTAGATGTTTCGTGACAGATTTTCTAACTTGAGGGTGGTAGCTGGCCAGGCGGACACCAGATAGTGTCCTACCACCATGCGGGGGTTGTTGGTTTTTTAACGATGTTTTTCCTTCACCGGAGGGCCACTGTGAAGAGCGCACATAAATTTTTCGATGGAAAAATCCATTGGTGCACGGCGGTTTGAACTCGTATCATATATATATATTTATATATATGGTATTGTTTTATAACATTAAATATTTAGCTTCACGAGCTTTTTTTATACATCAAGCGTGGCGCGCTATCAATATTATTATTGAACCTCCTTAGACATGGAACTATAAAATAACAGTCATAAGCCAAAAATTAAAAAATACTTTCCCGCCCTAGGGCAGAAATGACCTACTTTGCGCGCACCTATCGAGGAACAATTCATCAGTTTTCGAATAGATGGGATGAAAAATAATATAATATAACGCGACGCGTGAGCGACAGCCCTTAGTTAAAGCACCAGCCGAGCCACCATAAACCGGTTTCACTCCGTACGTGACAGGCGGCACATAGCCCGCTAGTGCTTAGGCACACACGCGCGTCTACGTCATCATCACAGCGCAGTTGTATGAAGCTTTGTCTCTGTACCTTTTCTTTACTCATGTGATATTACGATTATATTTTTCAAACGTATCAATAAAAAGAACTGCTTCTACTCTGTGCGAATGCGCATTATTCTAATCTTCAATCGCCGGAAACTATCAAATTGGAATGGCGTAGAGTCATAAAGAACCTCCACTGCAGACTATTCTGATTAACATTCTGCTAATCTGCCACATAAAGTGCGTATTGTGCGCAAGCCCTTTTTAGTAGTACTTTGTTTGTTGCCGTCGGCCTATAGATAACTTATTCGTGTATCGTTAGAGAGAAAACAATCTTCCTCAGAACCCTATTAAATTAGTTTTCAATTAATGAGCTTACCGTCATAGTGGCGCCAACTTTACGTTTCATTAAATTAAACCCAAGATGAATATTCCAACTGGATAATTATTTTAAGACATAAAAAATAAAACGGCAATTAGCGTCTGCGCAAGCTAAATTATTGATTCGATATATCTCAAAATACTTCGACCAAGACGGGGACTAATTTGTAAAGGTTACCAGGTATACATTTGATGATGATGTCTTTCTTGATCGAACCTTGAGCTCTGACCAAGTTATATTTACCAATTACATTGAACAGAAGCCATTCTTGTAGTAAGTAATAATTTTGGATTGTGTTTAACAATTTACAAAAATATTTTGTTTTAGGAATATTTTAAACGCCTTTAGAATAGGACTCTCAGCAAAATTATTTTGTCAGTCTGCAGCTGTGCGCTTTCATGTTCTTATGTTCTTACACACTGTAGAAGAAGTGAAATACTATTGAAACAGTTGTGTCGCGTTATTCAAGTAAAGCAATGGTATTATGTTTGTTTAGTATACATAAATCCAACCCTGGTCTAATCCAAGCATCATTTATGTCTTTATTCATGGATAAATTATTTAAACAGTTTTATCTAGGTTGATTAATATGCAAAGACTCGTCTGACCAGTGGCCTAAATGCATCCTGGCTAAAAGATAAGCAAATAAGCAAAACCTGTATCGCAAGGTGTAAGTCACTTCCTGTCGTCTTCTAGTGCGGGTGTAAATATTACCACAGGATAATTAACTTACTTAACTGCGCTGTTTATTTCTACGTTCGCCATTTTTCTTTTTAACTGAATTCCAAAACGGAGGAGGTTCTCAATTCGTGTTACGCGATGATTCCGCAAGTTGTGAACCGATTCGTATAATTTTTTTTATGGGTAGGTTACATCTACACGGGATGGTCCCATTATTTAATTCATTGATATCTAATAAGTATGTTTTGAAATATTGGAGATAAACACCTCTAACTTGTCACTGAAAATGAACCGATTTTATTAATTCTTGAGTAGGTGTGGTCCTTTAGTAGGTGAACTTTTTTTTAATGTTTTCGCGAAAATCTAAATTTGCCCATATCTTCTTATCGTGTTAAATCAGGTCCTTGATTTTTATACACCTAATAGGGACTATATACCTCAGTATCTGGTATACATTTCAACTTGCTAGGTCTACCCGTTTCTTCCTGAGAAAATCGGTGGTGACACACGGACAGATGGACAGACGGACAAGAAAGTGATGTTATAAGGGTTCTTTTTTACCTTTTTACCTTTTGAGGTACGGATCCCTTAAAAGGGAACCCTTATAGGACTTTTGTTGCCCGTCTGTCTGTCTGTCTGTCTGCCCGTCCGTCTGTCAAGACTATTTCTCAGGAACGCGTAAAGATATCCATTTTCTATGCATCGAACTACAAAGCCTAACCTAGTCTGAGAAGTTGGTACGGAAGCCTCGGTGGGAGAGTCCAACTCCACTTGGCCGGTTTTTTTTTCTTTTGAGGTACGGAACCCTAAAAATAGCTTTATGCTCTTTTCTTCTCCATATAAACTTTATCTGTCTAAGTTTCACGTTGATCCGCCCAATTTTCTTAAAAAGGGGTACAAAGTTTTCGCTTCACGTACAATATATAATTTTCAATGTTTGGACTCGTATGCACCTAAGTAGTTTTTCAAAAGTAACAAAACATTTTTAAAAAACTTGCTGGTATTCAATTAAGCTGAAATTTTACATACCTTTGTAAATTAGGCGACGATATAATATCATGGTATCATCTAGCTGATCTCATGACCATGACGGAACTGGGATGTAGTAACTGATATAATATGGTAGGGCAGTCGAATTTGGGCTTGTATGTTTTATTATCATTATAATATGATTACTTTCCATTACACATTATTATGCGGGTCTTTACACAAAGCTAGTTATATTTTTTGAGATACTGGGTATTATTATTAATGCAATGAAAATATTACGACCGGATGCAAGAAGGGCACAGAACGTATATCATATTAACTATAACACATTTTAATGCCCATCTAATAAGAATCCAGCGCAGTTTTATTGCATATCGATCCAACACACGATAGTAAAATATTTACAACATCCCACGAACATGTTTTCGATATTATACCAAATTGACAATTAGTTAGCAATGCTATCAAATATGCGAGAATTTGAATTTTATGGTCCATGAAAATAAAAATAATAACGGTTTTAATTCAGTAACATCACGTGGTTGTATTTACAGTTATGAGTTTGGAATCGACGCGAGAACATTTCGTAGACTGTAAAAAGCTTCAATTCATTAGTTTATTACCTTCGGGTAATTGCACGGCTTCCATAAAGCTGGGTATATTATATTATTATATTTAGGTGTACGGACCGCTATCAACGCAATTAATTACGTGGGCTGAAAATGTAATGTGAGATCGTCGAATCCACAGTTTTGACTAAGCACAAAATCTTGCTTAGGATAGCTTATGCATATGCGCGTTTGCATTAAACTGCAGATATACAGGTTGTCGGGTTTCATATGGTCCAAACGAAAACCATCGATGGAGGACTCCAAGGCCTACCCAGAGAACCCCCATGTATGTTCCGCGAAAATCTAGTTTTCGAGAAAATTTCGTTTTACTTGTTTTCGAGTTTCACCCCAAAATGTTGTAATTTATTTAAATTTTCTCCGAAACTATAAAGGCCAGAGCCCTAGTTTTTTTGTGGGACTTTGAATAGAATAATAAGCCTAAATAAGAAAACAAATTTTTTTATTTAGGCTTATTATTTTCTGAGAAAAAAAATAAGACCACATTTTTTTATTTATACGATATTTGAACTTTTACTTTGGGCAGGCTTTTCTCCAAAAAAAAACAGAATAAAAAAGTTATAACCGATTTTAAAATCTTGTCTGTTCTATGGACCAGCTGCTTGCCAAATTTCATACGGCTACGACAAGAGATTCAGGTCTAAAAACATAATTAACGAAATAGAAAGGATTTCAATTTTTAAATCATTTCTTCTGAAATACACTCAGGAAATCTCTTTTTCACAGAATTATCTCAAATGAAAAGAAGAAGTTATAATAAAAGCCTTTGAATTAAAAGGTTTTATGTTGAAAAACATCGACGATTTTCTTAATTTTCTTGTCAATTTGTAATTAAAGTTCAAAGGTCCCTTTACAGCAATGCAAGCAAAGTGACCATTTACAGCAATGCACATTATTGCATATACGATAACGCTTTATGAAGTTTCTTCTGATATGATGAAAGAAGTAATTGTCTTCACTTCCCTTCTTGTGTGCATCTCTTAGTTAAAGTTGATATTTATTCTTATTTATTTCGCTGGAGAAGTGAAATCTTTAGGGTGACACGGCAAAGTCAAGTCAAAGTCAAAGTCAAAGCATTTATTCAGTATATGGGCAAATTAAAAATTAGCACTTACACACGTCAAATAACATTAAATAGATCATATTCAACAAAAAATATAGATATAACAGAAACATAACGCTTTGAATTTACAAAAAAAAAAACAAAGGTATTGAGCCATTCAGCTTTCATCTAGACGTTGAACGTCACACTTAAAACACATGTTTAATTCCCCTTATTAATGTAGGGTTGCCAACCGTACCATTACGTGCACCCGCAACCCAGTGCATGTTTCAGTACTTCAGACAATTTTTATCCAAAAAATTGTGAAATAATGAAACATAATAGATAAATAAAACGCAGACTAATTGCAGTACAAATCATGTTCCGAATGGAACTGATTGTCCGACTATCAGCCGCATAATACCGTCGTAACAGGCAACCCTAGATCAGCAAACAAAAGATGAAAACTGATTGACTGTTGAATCTACTGGTGTTTCGGAAGTACTCCCATCAGAGAAGAAACACCAAGAAACTCTATGGGGCTTGTCACTTATTTTAATTCATTTTTTTTAATTCATATTAAATAAATGTTTAATGTACAATAAGTAATTCTATAATCATACAATTTATATAATATCTTGGAGCTTGGGGCATTCAGGCCAAGCATTTTTGTCATTCATATAGTCATTTATTGTATAGTACGATTTCTTCATTAAATTGGATTTTACAAAGGTTTTAAATCTGCTTATAGACAGTTGATCAATATCTTTAGGAAGTTTATTATAAAATCGTATACAGTTCCCCAGAAAAGAACCACTAACTTTCCACAACCTGAATTGAGGTAGAATTAATCTATTTTTGTGTCTTGTATTGAAATTATGTACATCGGACCTCTTATCATACTCATTCAAATTTTTGCGTACATACATAATATTTTCATATATATATTGACATGCCACTGTGAGAATTTTAATCTCCTTAAATTTTTCACGAAGTGAGTCTCGCGACTTCATGGTATATATAGATCGAATAGCTCTTTTTTGTAAAACAAATATAGATTGGATTTCGGCGGCTTTCCCCCACAATAAAATGCCATAGGACATTATACTATGGAAGTAGCTAAAGTAAACCAATCTAGCAGTGGATTCGTCAGTCAAGTTTCTGATTTTACGTACTGCGTATGCAGCGGAGCTCAATCTACCTGCCAGAGCCGATATTTGAGAACCCCATTGTAGTTTTGAATCCAGGGTGATGCCCAAGAATGTAGCGGATTCAACAAATTCTATCGGTACATCGTTTATTAATATCCTGCTATTAATGACACCCTTTCTTACATTTGGCAGCGAGAATTTAATACATTTAGTTTTTTTGGCGTTCAGTAATAAGTTATTGGTTGTAAACCAATTCAAAACCTGTGCGATTGATTTGTTAACATCGTCAAATCCAGGCGCAATCCTATCTATTTTGAATATTAAGGATGTATCATCCGCGAACAAAACAATGTCACATAAGTTTTGCACGAAAGACGGCAAGTCATTAATATAAACTAGAAATAAAAATGGTCCTAAGATCGATCCCTGCGGAACTCCCATTTTTATGAGGGATCCAGATGACCTGACGCCATTGACCTCAACCATCTGTATTCTATTACTGAGGTAGGATGAGACCAGATCAAGTGCTTTTCCGTTAACGCCGTAGTGTTTTAATTTGCAAATTAGCGTTTTGTGACAGACGCAATCAAACGCTTTAGATAAGTCACAGAAAACGCCGATAGCATCTTGTGCTTTCTCCCAGGCATCAAATATATGTTTAAGAAGATTTACTCCAGCATCAGTAGTAGAACGCCCCTTAGTGAAACCATATTGTTTGTGATTTAAAAGATGATTAATATTAAAATGTGCCAAAAGCTGGTCTAATATAACTTTTTCAAAAACTTTACTGAGCGCCGGTAATATAGAGATTGGTCTATAGTTTGAAGGGTCATTTTTGTTCACTGATTTGTATAGGGGAATTAATTTACTTTTTTTCATTACATCAGGAAAGACACCTTCATCGACGCATCTGTTAAAAATAAACGCTAAGTGAGGGCTAATTGCATTAATAATATAACTAAGTACTTTGGTTGACATACCCCACAGATCCTCGGTTTTCTTTTGATTGAGCATTTTAAAAGTTTTGATAATTGATATTGAAGTTATGTGTCTGAACTCAAACATAGAGTCACATACATTCACACACTTCGATAGTAAAACAAAAGCATCCTTAGGGGAAGAGTTTAAAGGCTGAGTAGTAATAATAGGTACTTGTGAGAAGTACTCAACAAATGTGTTAGCGACATCATTATTATCTATGATTAATTTATTATTAACTTTTAACATAATTTTACCGTCCCTCTGCTTAATTTTTCCAGTTTCTGTATTAATGACTTTCCATGTTGATTTTATTTTGTCATCGGCATGCTTAATTTTTCTACTTAGATGCAGTGATTTTGCTGTCTGACAAACAACTTTAAAAGTTTTTGAATACAATTTTAAGTGATTTATGAATTTAGTATTATGTAAATTAATGATTTTTTGTGAGTACAAGTTATACAAATTGTTTCTACTTTTATAAATACCAGGAGTTGCCCAGTCATCGAAACGAACCTTCGCACCCTTTCTAACCATTTTAATTTTAAAAATATCATTGAACTCTGCATCTAACATTTGAAATAAAGCACTGCATAGGTCATCAGGATCCTCAGAAAATCTTAGGTTCATTAATTGCTTGTCAATGATATCCACAAACTGTTCAACCCGTTTGGTGGTAATGGGCCTGTAAAAATGTTCTTGGCCTTTGATGGATAATTTACATGAAAAAGTGACACTTTGTCCCAGATGGTCCGAGCCAAGTTTATCAAAAATTGCAATTTTTTCGGGTTCACAGTTGCAGAACACATTGTCCAAGCAGGTAGCTGACGAGCTAGTGATTCTTGTTGGCTGATTAAAAAGATGCTTCAGATTGAAGCTTAGAAATAAATTTTTTAATTTGTCGCTGAGCGGAGACTGATCAATTAAATTAACATTGAAATCGCCACAAACTATTAAAGATTTAGAGGTGTTGAAGACTTTGCTCATTACTTCTTCCATAATTGTTTCAAACATTTTATAATCAGCCGATGGAGGTCTGTATACACAGATGACTATATGTTGCCCCAGCTCTATACAAGATAATTCAACACATCGTTCCACAGACAAAGCTACTATGTCTTTACGCTCTTTAAAGTTACAATTTTCAGTTACATATATTAGTGAGCCACCACGAATTGCCTTTTGTCTAATGAATGTGCTGGCAATTGTATAATTTTTTAATATTGGTAACAAAGTACCTTTCACAAACCAGTGTTCAGTAATACACATTATGTCAACTTTACAATAATTGAGAAATAATTCTAACTCTAAGGCTTTGCTGGAGAGACCTTGTATATTCTGATGAAAAATGTTGATTGAGTCAGGCCTCCCCATTGTCTTAGACATTAGTTTAAACTAACTAAGTCTACTACGCTACAATTACCCTGCATAGTAACACCACTACGTTGGGGCTCGTCTTTGTGATCTGTTACAATATGTAAAACAGGGTCATAAATATTGTATGCTAATAACTTAGCAATGGTCGACTTATTAGTCTTATTGAGATACAAAGTATCCTTTGTCAATATTACTTTACTAATAAATTTGTTGGTTTCAAAATACAAAAAGTCGCTGAAGCGACACGTCAAATTGTACAGTGCCAAGTTCAATTTATGAGCATGCTCATTATAAGAGCAACTACTTGTTTTAAGATACGGGAATGAACAAACTATTATTTTACTAATGCCTCTGCTGGCAATGTCTGACAAAAGTTTAATTAGAATATTAATATCAGCTTTTTTAACGTTTGTGCTATTACCTAGCTGCAATACAATAGTACAATTTTTGTGATACTGAAAGCTGCATATTTTTTTACATAAATCTGTAATTGATAAATTAGGGCAGCAATTGTTATAAACATTTTGGTTCAATCTATTGTCTAATAAGCTACCCATACCTACTCCCATTTCATCGCTGAACACAATGGTCTCTCTAGCAGGCTCCGGCAGTTGTAAAGGACTGCCTGAGTCCACCTCGGAGGCACCAGTGCACTGTAACGATGACACTACTTCCTGCCTAACCAAGTCAGTCTGTGCACGTAAACTTGCAGTATTAGCTGTACTTGGTGAGTTGCTATCCTCTTGGTAGCATTCACTCTGCACACCACAGATAGGAACCCCAATTAAAACTTTTGAGACGCACATTTCTTGTTTTAATAATTCAGCCTTTTCTTTAAATTCTATTAATTCTTTGTTACTGCGATTTAACATCTCTAGGCAATGCTGTAATTCTTTACTTAAGTCGATGTTTTTCTTACAAGTCTTTAAATTTATTTTTTTGATATGGTTAATTTTTTGTAATTTATGCATATTTTTCCTAATGATTTTCTTATACTTAATGTACTTTTTAATCTTATTGGAACCCTTCATAGAGACATTAGTAGAACCTGAGCCGATGAACTCTGTATATAGATCCAAAGTGTTGTCTTGATTAGTATTATTTTGCAATACAGGAGATGTCGTCATTTCTTCTAGTTTATCTTTTGTAAATGAAAGCTCTTGCTCCAAATCCCGGATATAGGTCAGTGTACGTTCGAATAGTTCTTGGTTTTGTGCATGTACATCCACTGTTTCTAGAAGCCTGTCACGCTGGTCTCTCAGGTCTTCCAGAGCAATGTCATACTCGGCCAATTGGTGTTTGAGGTCTGCGTTCTTCTCCAACATCTTTGCCATGTCAGATTCATGATCCTGAAGTTCTTGCAGCAAATCTTTTTTGGAGTCCTTGCAAGTTTTCAGTTCCAGGAGAGCCGCCTTCAATTTGGCCTCAATATCCATTCTACGGGTAGTCATTGTGGCTGATATTGTCTCTGCAAACCAGGAAGGAGTACTTTATTTTCAAGCTAGCCAATACAGTTTATATGTGACTGATAATTGATACTAGTAAGACAATGGGTTATTAACAAGTTTAACAATATCTCTTTGTTTAAATTTTATATTTATTGATATTTTATATTAGGAAGTCAGTGATAAAGTGATTATATAGTTAATATTCAATCAAAATTATAAGACCTGCCATGAAAAGTACTGTATAGACAGTGTATTCTTTATAATGTGAAGTTTGTATTATTTACATATATAAACATTATTTCTACACTAAAACTGTTAGTTTAACCTTTAATAATACAGTAGAACTCGAGATTACAAGTTAGGTATATAAATACGACGGGAAAATCGAAAAAATTGACAATTTGTAACCGACTTTGATCGAATTTAAAGTTGGTGATTTAAAGAGGGTGGCAGTGAGTTTATTTAACAGTACCTAATGCATACGGTTAATAAAGGTTACGAAAACAATACTCCCCAGGTTTTTTGTTCAGAAGCATCCAAAGGTCCAGGATATATCCTGATATGATATACCAAGAGGTCTCTCTCTTGTTTGACAGCTCCAGTTCCCGCGCCGACCGAGACCGGATTATTGTCGATTTTCGAATCACACGAAATAGGTCACACTGATGTTAAATAACACGAAGTGGTGTTATTTATCACTTTTGCACTTAAGATTTAATAATATTTCTAAGATTTAATGACTATTTTCCTAATATTTAGATTAAAACCGGCACAGCTGATTTTTGACAGTGTTATCGTTAGTGTTGCCACAAGGCGAAAAAAAAGGTAAACGAGCATAGTGCATTTACTCAGGTAAAACTATAGATCTTCAGTACCTGCGGGGGAGGGGGAGGTGTGAGTGGGTTTTTTGAGTGGGTCAACCCCCCTTCGCAGTAAGCATATATATAGTTTTTTAGGGTTCCGTACCCAAAGGGTAAAACGGGACCCTATTACTAAGACTCCGCTGTCCGTCTGTCTGTCTGTCTGTCTGTCTGTCTGTCTGTCTGTATGTCTGTCCGTCTGTCTGTCTGTCTGTCTGTCTGTCTGTCTGTCCGTCTGTCACCAGGCTATTCTTTTTTCTGTCAAAACTACTCTGATTGATGAATCGTGTAGGGAAGGTGTTGGTGAACCTAGTGATCTGCGTTATATAATTTTTAGCGCTTGGCCGGCCGCTCCCGCGGCACGCTCGCTACGCTCGCTCGGCTCGCACGTTGTGTTGTAGCAGTTTCAACTTAACGTAACCTAGTGATCTGCGCTATTTCCTAATTCAATGAAACATAAAAAAAAAATATTTTCCTTAGCGTCCCGTAAATAACCAAACCGAAAGTTTAGGTGGTTATAATAAATAGACGGACAATAATTTTGATTGAATTGGGCAGAAGAGGTTTTCGCAATGCAAATTATCAATAAAACAATGTAATAATTTATATTGTTACTATTACTATTATCGTGTTACTTTTCGTTTCTCACATTTCTATGTTTGATTTGACAACTAAGAAGCTTCATTTACGCAATATCTATCAGAATTTCGTTTCATTACCTTTTAAACAACAGATTAATTGTTTAATTGTTATTCAAAAATTGTTTTTAATTAAAGATTCATAGAAAAAAATAACGATTAATTGTTTTTTTTAATTGTTTAACAGACACGAACCTCTAGAACAGCCCTTAACTTAAATCAGCATACACCATAATTTAAATCAGGTACCGGATGTGTATAGCCAACCCCTTACTTAGTTAAGTAATAACATAAGTAATTTCAACTTCGCTCGGTAACGTATTCAGTGTTACAGTAATTTTGAAGCATACATGCCAAATTGTGGCATGTTCTCTCTAATTATTTCTTTATAATTAGTTCCTGACCAGAAATACCTATAGCAAGAATAAAACAAATGAAGTACCTAGATGAAATAACACACTGACCCCCAATATGATGATAATAAACTATACGCTGTTCGTAGGTAAACGCATCAACCGAGAACTAAATTACTGGACTAAATTTAGCAAAATATTTTTCGTTTGTTTGAAATCAGGCTTTTAGGCACTAAAAAAATTATAAGAGTTTACCTACTAATAAATTGAGTGTTTGTCTGAATATGTCTTTAGTTTGTAAGTGTGACATCCAATTGCACGAATTAGTAACGCCATCCACTTTCGTCTATCAGATAACCTGTTGTACCGATGTGCGCCATCGCTTTATGGTGAACTTTCCTGCAAGAAATGTTTTGCTTCATCATTTATCATACGTACTTCCAAGGAAGCGTGCCACATCTTAGATCGCATTGTCTCTTAACATCAGGTGATATAGGGGTCAAGCGCTTGCCTATCTGATATAAAAAAATTCGACAATTAATGTTTCTTTCAATTATCGCTTAGAGTGATTTGAATGTTATTGCTAATCAGTCCAGTAATTAAAAGGGACTATGTTGTTTTTAAAAGGAGCTGCCGTCTTTTAGTATTCAATTTAGAAAATTAATACATAACGTGAGCCTGTAAGTGTGGCTATTTCCTGTGGCTGGGCCGTGCGCAGTAAAGGTTTGTAATTACAAATTACAAGTTATCGGAGGTTGATGCACCGAGCCGCGTCCCCGGGCCGCACTGCGCGATGCGCTCGCTCTCCTCACGAATGCACACATTTGACGGAGACAGGTTCAACAAACTGACTGCCAGGACTGGCGACGAACGACGCGAACACGACCTCACTTTTATGCCATTACGAGTAATGATGTTTTGAATTATTATAGAAAATTTAAGGTCTTCGAAACCCTCTCATTATCATTTTCGGCCATGTGATTTCCTTAAACGGAACATTTTACTCACGCGATGGTTCCGAGAAAGATTCGGATCGCATTGTTTTTATGTGCAATAATGTTGCATAAGATTTCTGGGTGCGACTTTTATCGTGGTTTAACGGGTGAGGTATTGTGTTGTTGTTTTCTCAACATTTATGAAAGCAATGATGTTTGCAAGGTGGCTGGTAAGAGCTGGATAAGATTAGCCGAGGATCTTGCTCAGTAGTGTGCAATTGGAGAGGCCTATGCCTAGCAGTGGACTAGTATAGGCTGATGAGTAAGATGAAAAAAAAAGCATCAAAAAGGCAAAACATGCGTGAGGAATCGTAATAAACCAAAGCCTATATATGTAAATGAACTCTGGTGTAGTAGTTAATTTGCAAACAGATCACGTTGTTATCTATAAGAATCGATAATATGCAGTACACGGCACGCATGCTAGTTATAGGTCTCTGGTGTCCGGCCCGTGGGCTAGCGCAATCGCATGTGCAATCCGTGCTGCGTATTTTTAGACTGCTCTATCTATTTATACCGGACCGGATCGCCACCGGTAGCTGTCGATGTATGATCCGAAGGCCGGACACTTGTCATCTAACTCTCGTCCGGCCGTAATATACATATGTTAATGACTATGATTGTCAGGCCCAGCTTCGCAAATCGCAATAGTATCTGTAAAATATGTATAGAAAGGACCTCGTCTAATATTTTCACTATAGAAATGTTGAATCGCAATCGCATAAACTGTAGATTAAATGGTTTAATTTTTAAATTATATGCAGGTGCCTTTGATTCTGTGATACTGACAGCCTTTTTATCAAATAACCATCTGAACCAATTCGAGTCAATTAAAAAGGTCATCGTTTTGTTCTTGCATATCATCTCTTTTATCTTAAACAAGAAAGCAATTATAAATGCGATGTTTATGTGTCTCACACCGCTTTTGATCTAACAGTAGCATGTTCCAGATTAAACTTTTTTGTTTGCCTGCTTATCTTAAATGACTGGAAACAGGGCTGCGGACACCATCTCATTTAAAATAAATATTTATCGGTACTCTATTATTACTTAACTGAATATATTTATCTGTCACAATCCGAAATTGAAATTGGGGTAAAATAGGCTTTGAGGAATTTCGGTTATCCTGTGAGGTGGTGATAGTTTTTACTTCCAAGGTTGTGTACGACAGAACTAAACACGTACTTTCGCATACTTCTACACGTGTAAAATAATATTATATCGACTAGACTATCATAGGCAGATAAATTTACTAAGTATTCATGAATAATAAGTTTTAAAATACTTAATAAAATTTGTATATGTACCATAACCCATATATACTTACGTGATAAATTTGTTCATACGATATTAAGGGCCAGTTTCACCGGTTCCTGATAGCCTCATTAGTAACTAATATAATAACTAAGTAACTAATCTGACAGATTTTTGACAGCTTTTCTATGGCGTCATCTATCAAATAACTATGTGACACATTATCAGGAACCGGTGAAACTGGCCCTAAATGTTGGTAAATTGTTTTAGATGGTAGCCGATCGGCATGGTTAGACTGCGCTCTCGGCGTGTCCCTGCTAATGTTTGGCGCTATGCTCGAACGATGTTGTGCATTGCTGCCTGCGCCCGTGCATTCACAGCAACACACTGACGCACTTTTACTTCTACCCGCAATCAAGGTAATATTTACGCAGCCATTTGGTTCTTCTTCGTTCATCATAACAGGCGAAAACAATCTTGCAAAGCTCTACTTTTGGCGATCCTCAATAATATAACATCAAGAGAGAATGAGTGAATAACTGAGCAAATACGCAAGATCTGTGCCAGCGCTCTGCATCGTCAATTACCATCAGCGGGGCATAATTGCCAGTTCCCGAATTCATATTTGTAGAAAACAAATTTGAATTCGGAAATTGTCTTTCTTTTGACTATATGTGCAGTCCACAATTTGATACTTCAAATCAAAAAAATCTGCGATAAAAGACCTTTCCGATTAATTATCGGTCCCGCGTCGCGACTCTGGTAGTGGTCAAACGCTAGCCTAAAAGATATTAAAAAAAAGCTGTTCTACTACAGTGCTTTCTCGCTCTAATTCTAGAATTTTCGCGTACAAACCGATCGTCGTATCGATCGTTATTAGCGAACATCACAAAGTTATACTTTATTAGAATTTAACTTATTCTCTTGAATGGGTGTACAATATTTTAGATTTATCAGCAACAAATTCAATGTTACGTTTTTGGCCATTTCTATTATTGCTTCTGCAACAATGTTACCGCTTTCATTTTCATTTAATTAATTTTCTGAGTAGTTTATGTTAAAATCACTGGGTAAACACTGAGTGAGACAATATTACTAGGCGAAATGCAAAATTTTGAAGACAATGCCTTTTTTTGACATTTGTATGTTGTGATTTTCTGAGTGTCCAATTACATTTCTAAGTACCAGTATGCATCTGTGACATTAGTAGATTCAATATTGCAAAAGTGTAATAATGGATAACATAGGCCACGGAGAAGCGTGACCTAAATAACAGTGCGAGTGTAGGTCACACTGTGCTTTAAATAAAAATAAATAAAATAAAAATCCATTTATTTTCTCTTACAAAATTGTAAAATTAGGTATAACTAATATAAGATATATTTGTACAATATGTAATGAACTTAGGAGGTAAAATAAAGTACACTTTGTGAGAGACTGGTGCCTGCTGTAGGTTTTGCAAAACCTGTATTGCAGGTCACCAGTGCACTCCCGCGGCATAAATATTACAATCCAAGTCCAGATTTGTAACGAGTCCAGTTAATTCACAAAAATAGTGAAAGCAATGAATTACTTTATAACTAATTAATATATGAGTAGGTAATCAAACTAAATAACTAACTAAGTGCAGTGTGTCATGTAGGTAGGTATAAATGAATGTGAGTGTGTGAGGGTTAACTTGTATACTTAAATTATATTAGATTATATAGATATGTACAAATCATCCGCGTTATAGGGAAATACAATATCGACAACTTGAAGGGAACATGGTATAAATGGCTGGACCATGTTTCCCTCAGGATACATACTACGTTACATGACGCATCAAAGATGATTGACGTACAAATATTGCATAGGAATGGACTGATGTTACGATGATTCACATACATTTAATTTGATTAGCCCACAAACAATTATAAATATCTATACGTCAAGATCATTGAATCATATCCCAGACAAAAGAGAAATAACTACACGATTTAACAATGCGATGTCTACAGTTAGCAATTACGTTTCCTCTGGATATGGCAAGTCCATAAATAGCTGGCTAAGCTGTTAAAAAAACGACTGCATGGCGTCTTTGACACCACAATCGTGACAAGTTTTTATAATTCAACCACTACGTTACAATTTACCAACTACTTTAACAACACACTGCAATGTGCAGAAAAAGGCATGTTACATGTCTGGGCAGTAGAAAACTGGTTTTATTGTATATTTTAGATCCATAATCACACTTTGCGTTTAATGTTTTTTGACATGTTCGCGATATTTTGTTGTTTATATCTGAATTTGGTATTCAGTTATGCGCATCCCGTTTAAACTTGTAGATATCTTCAAATAAATTACTCTAAATCAAACCAGACTATCAAACCCATTCGAGTGCTTTAATATTCGTATTAAGGGGACGATACATAAAAAATAAAAGAACGTATGTGTTGTACATTATTGTAAGCAACTAAGGTTAAAATCGAATGCTGGATAGTTTGTTTATATTCGCAGGTACAGTTTTTACGAATATTGTCTACTCAAAATTGCATTGCACTATTGACGTGAACCCACTCCAGACACAAGCATATTTAGCTTAGTTGGAGGGGGTTAACAAGAATACTAGTAATGTGCAAACCCCCTTGCGAGTAATCTTTTTTATTAAAAAAAAAATAGTATAATATACTACTATATTATACTATTTTTTGGAAGGTGTATTTGCAGTAAATAGCTTTAAATAATATAATGTATTCTTAGTTTATTTTCTATTTCAGGTGTGGTCCGACTGGATGCTTTGTCACAGCAGCGTGTGGAACCCACCACCATCCTTTGAAAACTTCGATATTGAGTAAGGACTTTATGCATCCTTTGTGTGAAACCTGTCCACGTTTTCTATAAATATAAATTTGTCCTCTTATATTGCAGCTCAGAAAGCGACCCATGGGATTGGCTTGCGAAGCTTATGAACATTCTTGAAGCTTTAGACGACAAGACAATTGAATTACAAAACGAAGCGAAAGAAGGTAATAACTGAGTTTTGGGTTTTTTATACATTTGTTGTTAAATTAATGGGAAACAACAAAAGTATCCATCGCCATCGTGAATTTGTGGTGCCTTTATATGTTATCAACATTTTGGAACTAAATTTTCTTTTTGGAAACAAAACAAAACAACATAATTAAGTAATGCCACACTTTTTAGTAACCAACAACCCCCGCATGGTGGTAGGACACTATCTAGTGTCCGCCTGGCCAGCTACCACCCTCAAGTTAGAAAATCTGTCACCAAACATCTAATGTGTTCCGGCAGCTATCCTTGAGAGCCAGTTCCCATTCTAGGCCTAGTGTGCTTACCATCTTCGACCGCATCATCACTTACCAACAGGTGAGATAGTGGTCAAACGCTAGCCTATAACGTATTAAAAAAAAAAACTTTTTACAGTTTCATTTAGCCGTTTAGTGAATCTGTCTTTACCTAATGAGTAAATCTGCTATTTAGCATAATGCATGGAAGCGGTGCCAGATGTATGATGCGGTTGATTTCCAGTCGGCACTTAACAGCGGTTAGTTCCTAAAACTGCCGTTTCTACGTCGGCGACTTATCCTTACTTAGAACACATTAGACTAACAAACGCATTACTGCAAACGGTTGCGTCTTCATACACATTCAACGTTTCCGATTAATCGATTACGTGGCTTTAATCGTGTGCATAAAATTAGCATAGAGTGTGCTCCTGGTCAATGATATTATTTTTAAAAGTCACGTGCATTAGATTTTGCTCCAGTTTTGAATTGTTTATGACATCCACGAGTTGATTTGTAATCTTTTTGCACTTATAATCAAAGATAATATAATACTACGTTAAGAGACGGAACTCAGTACTAGCCAATAACAAGCCAATAAGATCAATTTGGCAGTCACTTTAAAACCAACATCTATTGACATTAGTTATCTGTGGACTAACACTATGGCTGCCAACTTTACAGACTATATAAATAGTGTGGCTACATATTAAATAAAATATTATCGATATTGATATATTTTATCGAAAACACGGGCTGGATGTTCACAAAATTATATATTAACTAGTTGTATTAGGGCCACTCATGACCCATGAAGATGCATGATGATGTTCCTAACACAGCGTCGGACCTAAATGTGGGCAGAGACTAATAATAAACCTTTATCAGATACAATATATTTATTTTTAATACAATACAATTATTTATATTTGTTTCTTTAGTGGATGTTCCTAAAAATTATATATTAACTAGTTTTATTAGGACACCCATGAAGATGCATGATGATGGTCCTACCACAGCGTCGGACCTAAATGTGGGCAGAGACAAATAAATTAATAAACCTTTATGAGATACAATATATTTACTTATAATACAATTTAATTACTTATATTTGTTTCTTGAGGTCGGTGCCGTGCTGTCAAAGTAGGAACTTCCACCGTTTCTTAATTTGAAAAATATATCACACTAGCCAAATACAAAATAACATATTAGGCACTAAACATAGTTATCGATATTGTAAAGTCGGACATCACTAATACATACGTATACATACAGGCTACTGTATCACATCTACAAGGAGAATAATTGTTTAATTAGATGATTACCGGTCCTCATCGAGAGGAAATTTGGCCATACATTTTCTTTTTACATCTTCTAAACGGCTCCTATGATACCCACAAATTTCACACATCCTAAACCGCTTTTTAACCGACTTCCAAAACGAAGGAGGTTCTCAATCCGTCTGTATGTTTTTTTTGTTTGTACCTATGTATGTTACGCGATTACTCCGGCAATTGTGAACTGATTTGCCGAAACACATTAGACCACATTAGGTCTAAGAATTGGAAAGGGCTATGTTCAGCAGTGGACTACATAGGCCGATGATGATGATGAGGTCTAAGAAGGACTCATGCTATATATATATATAGATATATATATATATATATATATATCGTTGTTTGAAAATGAATTTTAAAATACGAATATGTAGGTAGGTATACTAATATAATTAAGTGTTTATTATATACGAGGGTCATTCAACAAGTACGTAGCCTCATCGCCCGATGGCACTGCTATTACAAAAAAACTTTACCATAGTACAGTGCAATGTTTTTGAAGCCTACTGTTTAAGTTTTAAACAATGACCTCTATTAGTTTTGTTTTAATAGCCTTTGAAAGCGAACGTGTCGGTCAGTTTAACAAAAATGGAAAAAGAGCAGTATCGTTCGGTGATTCGATTTATATTTTTGGAAGGGAAAACGCGCAGTGAAATTAAAAATCGCTTGGATGCTGTGTACAGTGACTCTTCTCCTTCGATGGCAACCTTCAAGAATTGGTTTAACGAGTTTGCTCGTGGCCGCAAGTCGGTTTTTGATGAGCCACGCCCAGGTGCCCCAAAAACGGCTACTACGGAGGAAAACATAAAAAAAATCCATGATCTCGTGTTGGCAGACCGCCGATTGAAGGTTCGCGAGATAGCTGACACTGTGGGCATTGCAGAAAGAACGGTGCATGATATTCTCCACGAAGAACTGGGCATGAGAAAGCTGTCAGCGCGATGGGTGCCGCGTTTGCTCACACTGGACAACAACCACGACAACGCGCCGGCTCACACCTCCAAGGCCAAATTATTCGAATTGCGCTACGAATTGCTGCCCCATCCACCTTACTCTTCAGACTTGGCCCCCTGTGACTTCTTTTTGTTTCCAAACCTGAAAAAGTCACTCGCCGTGAAAAGATTTGGGTCGAATGAGGAGGTCAAAACCACCACGGAGGCCTATTTAGCAGACTTCAGGAAAACGTATTTTTAGATGGGTTAAAAAAGTTGGAGCATCGCTGGGCCAAGTGTATTGAGTTAAAAGGAGATTATGTAGAAAAATAAATCGGCACTTTTCGAAAATTTTCGTTTTTCTTTTGTAGGCTAAGTATTTATTGAACGACCCTCGTACCTACGTAATAAGAACCTACGTAAATTTGAACCTCCAGTGTCTACTGGTCCCAACATAAATGTATGAAGTTGATGTTCTTCTCTCCGTGAGTAGTAATTGTTCTATAGTCGTACGCGTGTGGCGTCCTTGCTCAGCGCAGCTCCTCGACAGCTCCAAGTCGGTGGCGGGGTGAGGAAGCCTGGAATTGGTGGGGGGAACAGGGTGTCCGTTCTATACGTAGTATTATTATCTTTTCTATGGTAGGGGCATGAATGAAGGGCTTGGGGCATCCCATACATAGAACTGAAACAAAAAAATAAAATTTAACAATTTACAAAAATATAAAGTGTTTACCACTTCAAAGAAACATAAAAAAAATAAAAAATTATGAAACCCATACGTGCCGGCAGTCTATATATAGATCTTTAAAAATTTTGTCGAGGTTCCTAACTAACACGAGTTCCTAATACGATGGTAATACGGTTGAATTTCGTAATACGAAATTCAAATCTCACCGCGGATTCCGCTTGCGAGATAGCTTACAGAATAGCCCTACTGATGATGCAATCTCAAGGAAATCGAGGAAGAAGAATATCTTAGAAGTCAATTTTGACCCACTTCCCGGTTTCCGATTGAGCCGAAATTTTGCAAATTATGTAAATTTAGTAACAATGCAATAATCGGGTACTACTCAACGGCGAACAGCAAAGACATGAAATTTTGTAAATGAATTTAACTGTTATATAGCCTGTTCTAAATTCCATCATGACATGGCTGCTGCACCGATTCCCATTCTAGACCGTACTTACCATCTTCGCCCGCATCATCACTTACCAACAGGTGAGATAGTGGTCAAATGCTAGCCTATAAAATATTTAAAAAAACCTGGCCAAGTGCAAGTCGGACTCGCACTCATAGGGTTCCGTAACACAGTAGAGTATTCTATAACTATGATTTTTCGCAACCAAAAAAATAACTTTGTTTTTTCACTCCCTTACTTTAAAAGTTAGAGCGGAGGGGGACACACATTTTACCACTTTAGACGCACCTATCTCATCAATGATTGACTTTTGAAAATGGTTTTAGGAACCTCAATAACATTTTTAAAGACCTATCCATAGACATCCCACACGTATAGGCTTGAAGAAAAACTTTTTTTTTTGTTTCAGTTCCACGTATGGGATTCCCCCCCTCAAGTTTAATATTTTTTATTTTTGTATAAAAATCGGAAAGCGGTTTGCAGAATACATCGACTTACCAAGTTACAATTCTGTAGTCTTAATCGTTTCGGAATAAAATGGCTGTGACATACGGACGGACAGACAGACAGACAGACATGACAATCTATACTGGTTCCGTTTTTTGCCACGGAACCCTAAAGAAGCCTTCTCAAGAACAGTATCGATATACGCAAGATCAGCACTTTGTGTGTCAGGGTTAAGGACCTCATTGAAGTGCTCTGCCCATATTTTTAGTATATCGGTGTGATTAGTAAGCTGGCGTTGTTTGCCTCGAGACTAGATTGGTGCTGTCTTTCTCATTTTCGGACCACATACTGCCTGTATAGCTTCCTGAGCTCTCTTCTGACTCTTTGTTGTGCTACTCGTCTATCAGAAACATCAGACTGACGACTTAGGGTACGTCTATGGTTCTCTACTAGCCTTTGTAAGTCCATGTCTGAGGCATCGAACCAGTCTTGGTTTTTCTTACAGGGTCTACCAATAACTTGTAAAGCACATACATGGAGATTTTCTGCGTATTCATGCCATCTTTCATCAATAGAAGTTTCTATAGAAGTAGATGGAACCGCACCAAAAGCGTCATCAAATGTTTTTTGTAGTTCTTTGGAATGGACAAGTTTTCCAACGTCTAGTGCCTACTATGCCAATTTCATGCCAAATTTCAGCGCAATCCGAAACAATATTGATTTCAGACTTGTTTACCTCACTTCACCCATTTAGGGGTGGCATTTCGATAAAGTCTGAAACACTAATTTACTTATTTGTTTACTGAAGTACTTGTGCGAAGTTTCGAATAGAAATCTTATCTTCTCTCTCCATACAAACTTTGAACACCCGTTTCATCCCATTAAAGAGTGAATTTTGAAAAATCTTTTCTTAGCGGATACTTGCGTCAAAATAGCTATCTGCATGCCAACGTTTCAGCGCAATCCGAAACAATATTAATTGATTTCAGACTTTGTTACCCCACTTCACCCTTTTAGGGGTGGCATTTCGAAAAAGTCTGAACCACGTATTTTCTTATTTATTTACTGAAGCACTTGTGTAAAGTTTCGAATAGAAAATACTATCTAATCTTGTTTCTCCATACAAAGTTTGAACCCCCGTTACATCCTAAGGGGTGGATTTTAGAAAATTATTTCTCAGAGGGAACTAACATCGTAATAACTATCTGCATGCCAAATTTCAGTGCAGTCCGAAACAATGTTGATTTTCCGACTTTTGTTACCCATTTTGATCCTCGTAGGGGTGGAATTTCAAAAAGCCTGTACGTACGTATTTACTGTTTTTTTTTACTGAAGCATTTGTGTAAAGTTTCGAATAGAAAGAACTATCTAATCCTGTTTCTCCCTATTTCATCCCCTAAGGGGTGAATTTTTGAAAATCCTTTCATAGTACACGTTTACGTACTAAGACAATACCCTCCAAATTTCAAGTCTCTACGGCCAGCGGTCTAGGCTGTGCGTTGTTTGTCAGTCAGTCAGTATGTCAGGACAAAGATTCTTATAGTATTAGATGATCTGTCCAGCCCTGTGCTTCCCTCATAGCTCGTGTTTAAGAACGTCTTTTAGATCCCTCTTTCGGAAAATCATATAATCCAATAGATGTCAGTGACGTGATCTGGGGTGCTTCCATGTCGTTTTGAATTTTTCTAGTAGACGGAAACAGGTGTTGGTGATACATTTATCAAACTCTGCACACAGTGTTAGAAGTTCTAAACCATTGGCTTTGCACTTCCCTACTACATCGCTACATACATCCAAAAAAATTAAATAAATGAAAGAAGTTTTTAGCGCAGGTAAAGCCGCGGGGTTGCTAGGTGGAGAAGCGAAGCTGCTAGCATATTATAAAAGCATTTATCTTATTACCATTTTAATAATATTTACAAGTATAGTCTGCTTTATATCTGGCGGGAGATGGTTAAATGTTCTGTCAGATATTGTAAAGACACTTTTTACACTACATGCCAATTTAAAAATAGGTTTATCGATATTGTATTTAAACTGTTCATTTAATCGCTGACTGCAGGCTTCCAGTTTGTCCACAAAGTAGTTTCTATGAGTTTTATAAATAGGTACGCAAATTGCATAAATATAGTAGTCAACAAAACGGCAAAATATTAGGTGCTTGATCAAATTAATAGTTATACCAATTATAATTGGAAGATTGGTAAATAATATCGATAACGATATTGTTTACTTTCCCATCTCTAGTGTCGATATAATCGTGAGCATCCCTATTGCTTGTATATTTAATGACACTCCCCCCCGACCCCCTACGTCTCCGATAGAGAGAGTTGCTGCTCAGGAGATTTATAGGTACATTTTTTGATAACATTTACCTTTCGGGTAAAAGCTTTTTTCATCCCCAAAATTGTAACAAAATGTTTTTTTATTGATGTCAATCGTTTGAATAGAATCTGTTCTATGTTTCTATGTATCAAAATTTTCAAAGAAATAATTGGAATGTTTCGGCAGGTCATGTGTGCGTAAGATTGGCAGAAGATGCGACGTTGGGTGGTTTTACGCCTCTCATGTATATGGAGCCGGGCGTAGCGTGGGTGCGAGGCGAGCCTGGTGTTCCTTACCATACGGCCGAGCACGCGCTGCGTTCTAGGAAACTGTTGTTCTTTGGCACCGAGTGAGTATATCTTTATATAATATTACTAATTGCGCCTCCGTCTTCTACCGCGTTAAAAAGTATCCTATGTCGTATTATATTATATTGACTATCTGTGTGCCAAGCAAATCGGTCGGGCCGTTTGACATTTAATAGGTAACAAGTAAATATACAAATTGACTTTCTCATTTATAATTCATATTTATTGATAACTTTTACCTTGTAGATACGCCTCAGGGTTACCTTAAGCGATGCTAGCTTTAATGCAGGACTCTTTTTGCGTATTAAGCACTCAAGACTAAATATTTGATCGCGATTGACAAAAGCAACTTACGCATACCTTATTAACAGTAACATTGATTCCAATATTTAAATACAAAGGAGTATAATATAGAGTTAAAGTGCGAAGGAAGGAGAAACAGGCGAAGCATGTGGTTTACATAGCACCGTGATGTTTTCAGATACCTAGTGGGCGTAGAGCCGCCGGTGTTAAGAATGGAGTACCCGGCCGGCGCCGCGCCTCGCTACGTCAGTGCGGTCCAACGAGCAACCAGGCATCTGCCGCCGCTACAGCATTTGGTAATTACATCTAATTTATTAACCGACTTCCAAAAACGGAGGTTTATCAATTCGACCGTATATATATATTTGTTCGCGGATAACTTCGTCTTATTTTGTTGGAAAGGAGATATCTTAGGGGTGGTACCATAGTAATTTCATTAACATCTGATTGGTATCTCCAGAGATATGGAGATAAACACCTCAAATTTGGTACTGAAAATTAATAGCGCGGCATTTGACGTCGGTTATTTTAGTTTTTTAAACGATTTTATTCGAGTCACTTACATAGGTTTCCTGATAGCTTATTAGAAACATACCTGCTAGATAAACTACAACTTTTAAATGGCGCTATTTGTCAGATTTTTGAAACCTTATCAGGAATAGGTTAAACTGGCCAATAATCTTTACAATGTTTAGAGTCTCTGTAACAGATTGAAAGACGGGTTGGGATAGTTTACTTCTCTTCTGCCTACGATTGGTTTTAAGACTACATCGTCAGATCGTCACATAACATTGATGATAGTGGTGCATGACAAGCATGTGCTTAGTCTGTCAAATGCAAGAATAATACCGAGAAGAACCATTCAGGTTCATTTAAAAAACATGATAAGATAATGTCATCAACCGCGAGGTTTATAATATATAGTTGTAGTTGTATAACTTATCATTCATACACAAATACAGACAGTGTCTGTCAAATATAGGCCTAGCGTGCTACCCAAATGCATCCCCAAATGCATAATCACTTTTAAAACCCTTCAGCCTTTGAGCCCACTTGCGCGGACAAGTTTAGCCATCAGATGTGTCCACGAAGAAGTTATTTAGATTTAACATATTTGAAGGTTAGAGCCCTTAAATACAATACATACGAGTATATTAATTTATTTCAGTAACCTTCTTAAAGTAATCTTTTTTTTATATATATATTATAGGCTAGCGTTTGACCACTATCTCTCCTGTTGGAAAGTGATGATGCGGTCGAAGATGGTAAGCACGCTAGGCCTAGAATGGGAACTGGCTCTCAAGGATAGCTGCCGGAACACATTAGATGTTTGGCGACAGATTTTCTAACTTGAGGGTAGTAGCTGGCCAGGCGGACACTAAATAGTGTCCTACCACCATGCGGGGGTATCTCTTTAAAGTTATTTTTTTATTTGTTCGGCAGATGGAAGATCCAGAGGATGAAAGCCCAAGCGGTCCTTGCAGCGGCGCCGCCAGCCTGGAAGCGGGCGCGGAGGGCGCGGATGAGACCACCAGGAAACTGCTGCGGAGGAAGGAACTGCTCGAAACAAGGAAGGCTACCTTGGAAAAACAGCGGCAGAGGATGCAGGTCACTGTCTACTATTTCCTAACATTTTTTTATGTTAATGCTAGGCAAAGGACGCTGACATTTTTCAAAAGTTTACATATACATATTTTTTACGAATCACGGACGTACTTATACTAATTTGAATAAAATTAAGTGTGGTTCCGTGTCTAACAAATAAAACACCGATTTAATATCAAATAACGCAGAGCTAAAATTGTTCGGTTAGAAAAACATCAAAATTTAGCACAGACATCCATTTCCATTTCGCTTTAGAATTTTTTTAGACATTATATAATTTTGTAATATTATGTAGGCTAGCTACTCTTGCTAAGCGCGGTCGCGGATGGTGGCACGTTTTGCCTAGAATGTAAACATGCTCTAATAAACTGTTTTCGGAATACACATCGTAGATGTTTGGTGACAGATTGATTTATATAAGAAAAGTTAATTTTACAGGAAGACAAAGTTACCTTCCCTGGTACGGATTTTAATATAATGACTGTTATTTCCTTGTAGGAGATTCTCCGCAGCGGGTCAGGCAGCGTAGAGATCGAAGTACGGCCGCGGTGGCTAGTTCCCGACACTAATTGCTTTATTGACCACCTTCCTCTGCTGCGGGAAGTCGCCGCGCCAGAGAACACATACATACTTGCCGTGCCGTTAGTTGGTCAGTATAGAAGATTAATCACCTGCTTGACACTTTCGTTGAAGGCTGGCCTGTCGCCGAATTGAAATTATTGTCATTGAATGAACGAAATTACGGGGAGGCAGCTATGCAGGCTGTATAGCTCCATGTCATCTCTGTAATTTCGTTAATAGAAAAAATGCTAGCTGATTAGTCTGTTGTAAAGTGGCCGACTAGTCGGCCAAGCCCATCACGGTTTAGGGGATTTCCGTGACGTTTCGTATACAGCTGATTCGCGCGCTAGTCGTAACCGCCCGCCTGCGAGCGTGTCAGAACCTGTTTTGTTTACTTCGCATTGTTTCTTGATTTTCGCTTTTGTACGGCTCAGAGGCTCAGGCTTGTTTTTGTGTAAAGATAACATTGTTAATTAAAGTGAAAGAGCTCAATTAAAATGTAATCATGTAAAAAAGAAAGTCTAGTGTATGTAATGTTCCAAAATAAAATTCCCCCTACATACAGTTTATTGAGAAATACATCCAAAGAAAGAAGCCGGATAGTCGGCGCTCTTTGGCGAATAGTCGCCCACTAGTCGCCAACTACGATAGTGGCCGGATAGTAGTCGGCTTTACTGACTAGTGCTAGTGTCTGCGCAACTCATATATTTTATATATGATTAAAATATTTCAAGTCTAAGACAAGAGCTACTGCAACGTTTTTATATAAATAACAAAGATTTTCAGCATAACAAGAATTATAGTTTGAAGTTATGTGAAATTGAATGTACGTAGGTCACACTATAAGTTTTGCGTAACTTTAAAAAACAACATGTTATAACCAAAATATTATGTTTATTGCTTTTCAAAATACTCTCCTTTACATTTTAAACATTTTTTAATGCAATCGAACCATTTTTTAAAACAGGAGGACCACAGATCTGAAGGCATGTTTTCTACGTGCTGATTGAACACTATCACTGCCTCTCCGGAGTTGGTAAAAGTGAAACCTCTCATCAAATCTTTGATTTTGGGGAAAATACAGTAATCACAGGATGCTAGGTCGGGGCTATGCGCAGGTGACGAGTTGTACTTTTTCGGAACCTAAAAATGACTTTGTTTTGTTGGCCGTGTGTAAAGAAGCGTTGTCGTGATGTAGGAGAACGCGGCTTTTTGGTTGTCTTTCGCGAACTTTTTCTAACACCCTGGGTAAACAAATAGTAGAATACCACTCGGCATTAACATTCTTTTGATCTTCAAGTGGAATTGTAAAGATGGGACCCGTAGCTGAGAAAAACAAACGCGATCATTATTTTACCGTCTCTCGCCTGCCTCACTTTTGTTTGCCTGTTCTCATTTTCAAACACCCATTCACAAGATTCCTGTTTTTTTCGGGTTCAAAACAATTAATCTACGTTTCGTCTCCTGTGACAATGTCATAAACAGCATTAGAATATCCGTGGTCGTACTTCAGTAGCATCTGTGAGCACCAATTCACGCGAGCCCGCTTCTGCTCCGCTGTCAGTTCATGAAGGATCCAACGACAACAATAGTTTCCGAACTTTCAATTCTTCGTGTAAAATGTTCTGAATTGAATAATCTTTCGAATGTCAGTTCATGAGGGATCCAACGACAACAAAGTTGCTGAACTTTCAATTCTTCGTGTAAAATTTTCTGAATTGGTCTGAATCTCATAGGTAATCCGCGGGTTTTCTTTAATTACCCGCTTATTTATATAGCCACATTATTTTCGTTGACGGCAGTTGAAGGCCGCCCTTCACGAAATTCGTCATGTAAAGAAACTCGACCTCTCTCAAATTCAGCAAACCATCGCTTCACGGTGCTCAAACAAGGTGCTTCTCTCCCAAAAGCATTTTGAAGATGAGCGGCACTGTCTTGCGGAGAGAGAGAACTTTTAAAATCATAAAAAATCATCCCTCTAAAATCTTTTCGACATAATTCTATTTTCGTTGCGTACGTAGAACTTTGACACATGAGTAAAGAAAAGGAACAGAGACAAAGCTTCATACAACTGCGCTGTGATGATGACGTAAATGCGCGTGTGTGCTTGAGCACTAGCCGCCTGTATGCAGCCTGTCACGTACGGAGTGAAACCGGTTTATAGTGGCTCGGCTTGTGCTTTAACTCAGGGCTGTCGCTCGCGACGGGTCGCGTTATATTATATTATTTTTTATCCCATCTATTCGAAAAGTGATGGTTGGTTCCTCGATAAGTGCGCGCGAAGTAGGTCTTTTCCGCTCTAGGGCGGGAAAGTGATTTTTTTAATTTTTGGCTTATGAATGTTCTTTTATAGTGCTCTGTCTAAGGAGGTTCAATGAAATTCCTTGATATTTAATAACATTACGTTCGTAGAGATCTTCTACGATAACATGACCCGCCCCTCCACAATTTAAAAACGTTTGAGAGTATTTGTGAAAGTATTTACAACGCACCACCACGCATGTATACGTACTGGTACTGCCGTTTCCGCGACATTGCATACATAATTAAATAACTCATAATTATGAACGTACTTTGTACCAACCAACACCGCAATAAAAGTTTCTATGAAATGTATAAGCAATACTTTCCGTTATGTTAGGTTGGCTACAAAGTACGTTCATAATTCGTCAACAATGTAGGTCAGTGCCAATTATAGTAAGTTGACCAACAAATCTGATAACAATTGAGATATTATGAGTACTGATTGCACAAAAACTATGAATAAATTTTATTGTGTACAAATATTGAAATATTTTGCATGTTTAACGATTTCAGTAAAATAAAACATTTTTAATGTATTTTATAACACATTTAATTCGACATATAAATTCAATCACTAAAATCACTTTTAATTACTACGACATCTAAATCATTTTCAAACGTTTGCGAGGATTTTTGTTTTTATGTGGTTAGCTCATTTGTGTACCTATTGCATTACATTTCGCTTTTTCTTTGAGAATTCTTGTTATAGTCTTTTCGCTAACTCCCACAGCTTTTGAAGTTCTCCATGTGGTGTCTGTCAAGCGCTTCACTCCATTTCTCTATAGATCTATACGACATTTTATGTAATTTCGTGACATATCATGACATTTTATGACATTTTGTTACACTTCATGACATAACATGACATATATGATATTTCAAAATGACTTAATGAAATTTCGTGACATTTCATGACATTTCGTGACATCTCATGACATTTCCCGCCAATTTTTTTTTTATTACTAAGATGGTTGCAACGTTTAAAAAATATAACATTTGAAATTCAAATAGTTCCGATTAGCTAGAAGTGCAATACTTTTAGTGTGCCCTATGTATTTTAAAACACTTATCAGCATCTAGTGACGTATGAAATGTGTGTAAATAAATATTGTTGATAAAGTAAATAATATTCCCGCCTATTTTTATTTCTTGCTGTTGGTTTATTGTGTTTTGTTTGACGGCTTGTCGTTATCGATATGTTAAAATTGCGATGAAGTAAAAGACCGCGGACTCCATCGAGAGATTTGACAAAACCGACAGCGATGGCGTCATTCAGTTCGTCCGTTTTTGCGCCATTATATAAAGTAAAAGTTAAAAAGTATTTAATTAAAATTAAATCGCATTTTTTGTATTAAATTATTGTGTTATATTTTTTATAATGTACTTGTCTTCTACATGTGATTCTTTAAAAAGGAATTAAAATTGTATTCTTCCTATTTAATCATTTCTAACCGATAGCTCCACGGGATAGTTTAGTTGCGCTAACTGGATTGGACTAAATTAGTTATACTGCACCTCGTCGCACTACTTTCTTCCATTTCCAAACCAGCAAGATTATATCTTAGACTTCCGTCACTTCACTTCACTGAGATAGAAGTAAAGTTTTTGTCCGTACAGAATAAAGAAAGAACTACTTGGAGATTGCTCGTAGAACAATGGAAATAAGTTAAAATAGCTCGGTATGTTTATTTTCTCACTCTAAAAAAGGCTCGGTTTCATTACGTTTCATTAGAGAAACGCGAACGAGTACACGATTCATTAGGTTTCTTTCAGTGAGCTCATGTGGCACCCAAATATTGAGCTTTTTTGTAGAGGCAGACTTTTTCAAATGAGTCAAAGCTGATTTGTGGTGAATTCTCACATGCCGATCTTGCTCTAGTTTTAAAAAAAGTGCCATAAACCATATGAGTGCGATGAGAGCGAGCTGATCTTTGACATCAAAATTCTCAGACTGAAAACGCTTGAACAAAATTAGGGTTCATAAATGTCAAACATTTTTTTCGCGGCTGAGTTGCATTTTTAACTTTTTCGTAATGAAACTTCAGAATGTATTGCATTTCTTCGTTAGATTTACTCATTTTGGCGGACAGAAAAAAAAAATTGGCCAAGTCCAAGTCGGACTCGCGATTGTAGGGTTCCGTAACACTACAATGTTTTATAAGAATGAGCAAAAAATACGTCTATCATTTTTCGCCAGCAAAATATTAACTTTCTTTTTCATAGTGTATGTTTGAATGACGTGAAAGACGAAAGAGGTATGTCAGAATCGTAGCATCTGGAAAGAAGTAGTCTCTGCCTACCAAAACGGAAAAAAACGTGATTGTATATTATGTATGTATGAATGACAAAGTTATTTATGTGGTTTGGAAAATATGCTATATCTCAAAAACTGCCGACTATATCTTGTTCAAGCTAATTTTCGTTGAAGTGTTTATTAAGATCTATAGCATATATTTTTTAGATTTTGCACTCTCTTATTTTAGAAGTTAAGAGGGGGACAAAGACTTTTTACCACTTTAGAGGTGTCTTTCAAACGATTAAAAACGACACGAAAAACGACGAAGAAAAAGTCGTTTTATGAACGTCGTTTTTGGAACGTCGTTTTTTTTTAGTTTACGTTCCATGTATAGGGAGCCCCCTTAATCTTTTATTTTTGTATAAATATCGTAAAGCGGTTCACACAATGCATCTACCTACCAAGTTTCAACTGGGTAGTCCTAATAGTTTCGGAATAAAGTGGCTATGACATACGGACGGACAGACAGACATGACAAATCTATAAGGGTTCCGTTTTTTGCCATTTGGCTTCGGAACCCTAAAAATGGCAGGACAGTGTTTTTACTTTTCATTTAGCTTGTTGTTGTTAATGTTGCACAGGCAAAATAATAAGAATAACTATATTTCAGGATCACAAAGATTTGTTATAATTTAACCCTGATGCCGGGAAAAATCTACCATTAAGGTGGTAGATGCCTGATGTGCTTAGGTATATGTCATATCATGTCATAAAATACCTAAGCACATCAGGCATCTACCACCTTAATGGTAGATTTTTCCCGCGTTGATAAGAACACTCGGACATATCCTAATGTACATGCATTTGAACTCGTGCAAAATCGTTGGATGCGTCTAGTAACACAATAATATTTTCCTACAGTAATGACAGAGTTGGAAGGTCTTCGTCGTTGTGCTCGTGTGGGTCCAGCCGCGAGCGCCGCGCTGGGCTGGGTGAGCGGTGCGGGCGGCGGCGTGCGACTAGCGACCTCTCGCGGGTCCTTGCTGGCTTCACGAGCCTTCACCGCTGAGGAGGACAACCGCGGATCTACCAACGATGACAAAGTTCTTGCCACCGCGCTGAATCTCGACGCCAACCTCAGCGCCACCACTGAATCTGGTAAGATCTGTTATGAATATTATTAAAACATCTAATAATATTTCGTAGGGTAAAAGTGCTTTTTCTATACAAATATTATAAAAAGAGAACATTTGTATTTTTTAATCTTTGGATTTTTGTATTTTTGTATGGGTGTTTGTATTGATTCGGCTCAAAAAGTACTGGACCGATCTGAAAAATTATTTCACTAATATATAGAATGGACTTTCAGAATGAAAATAGGCTATATATTATCCGGTTTAAATCATATGTACATTCGTGGAAACCTATTTTGCAACCCAAGTCGACAATAAAACGGCCGAGAAAACACGTTTTTACGCGACGCTGCTTAAACGGAATTAGATATAAGAAAAGTGTCTATGGAATATTTATAGAACTTAATAAGACCTATAAAAATGTCAGCGATGGCATATGTCTATCTCGTAAGGTTGACTTACAGTAACCATTTTAATCTTTAATTTTTAAATAAAAAATATTACATAACTTCCAAGGCTATTTTTAGGGTTCCGAACCCAAAGGGTACCAACGGAACTCTATTACTGAGACTCCGCTGTCCGTCTGTCTGTCTGTCTATCTGTCTGTCTGTCTGTCTGTCTGTCTGTCTGTCTGTCTGTCTGTCTGTCTGTCTGTCTGTCTGTCTGTCTGTCTGTCTGTCTGTCTGTCTGTCTGTCTGTCTGTCTGTCTGTCTGTCACCAGGCTGTATCTCATGAACCGTGATATTTAGACGGTTGAAATTTTCACAGATGATTTATTTCTGTTGCCGCTATAACAACAAATACTAAAAACAAAACAAAGTTAAAAATTAAAGAGGGTCCCCATACAAAAAACGTGTTTTTACTATAGCGCCATCTATGTGAACGATTGTTTAACTTAATAATAAATGATATTAATTACCTACCTTTGTGTTAACGTTCACTTAGTTGATGTTAGAAGTTCGTTAATAATTCGTTAGATGGCGTTGTAGTTAATAAGCATGTTTGGTACTGACACGGTAATATAATATAATATAATATTTATATATTATTATACTGCGGTTCGGAACCCTCCGTGTGCGAGACAAAAGTCTGACTCGCACTTGGCCAGTTTTACGAGGTGCATTCAATAAGTACCTAGCCTCATCGCCAGAGGGCGCTGTAGTTTCAAAAGAGTTCTACCACAGTGTAGCACATTCTTTTTTAATTCTTTTTTCAAATTTTAATTCCAATCCCTTCATTTGTTTTATTTTGACAACTTATGGAAGCGAACGTATCGATCGGGTTTACAAAAATGGAAAAAGAGCAATATCGTTCGGTGATTCGATTCCTATTTTTGGAAGGGAAAACGCGCATCGAAATCAAAGAGCGCTTGGATGCTGTGTACGGTGACTCTTCTCCATCGATGGCCACCGTCAAGAATTGGTTCAACGAGTTTGCACGTGGCCGTTCGTCGGTTTTGGATGAACCACGTCCAGGTGCACCGAAAACAGCTGCTACGGAGGAAAAAAATAAAAAAATCCATGATCTCGTATTGGCAAATCGCCGATTGAAGGTTTGGGAGCTAGCTGAGACTGTAGGCATTTCAGAAGGAACAGTGCATCATATTCTTCACGAGGAACTCGGCATGAGAAAGCTGTACGCGCGATGGGTGCCGCGTTTACTCACACCGGAAAACAAGTGCAACCGTGAGACCACATCGGAGACGTGTTTGGCGCTGTTTAAGCGGAATCCAGCGGAGATTTTGCGTCGTTTTGTGACCGTCGATGAAACCTGGATCCACTGGTACACACCAGAGACCAAGGAGCAATCAAAACAATGGATCCAGACCGGGGAACGTGCTCCAAAGAAGGCGAAAACTGTAAAATCGGCCGGAAAAGTTATGGCCACCGTTTTCTGGGATTCACAAGGTGTGATCTACATCGATTACCTCGAGAAGGATAAAACAATTACAGGGCTTTACTATGCCGATTTATTGGGCCGATTCGACGCCGAATTAAAGAAAAAACGCTATCTGGCTAAGAAAAAAGTGCTGTTTCACCACGACAACGCACCGGTTCACACGTCTGCCGTTGCCATGGCCAAATTGGTCGAATTACGCTACGAATTGCTGCCCCATCCACCGTATTCTCCAGATTTGGCCTCTTGTGACTTATTTCTGTTTCCTAATTTGAAAAAATCTCTCGCCTGGAATAGATATGGAGCAAATGAGGAGGTCATCGCCGCCACGGAGGCCTATTTTGCAGAGTTTGACAAAAACTATTTTTCGGACGGGTTAAAAAAGTTGGAGCATCGCTGGGCTAAGTGTATCGAGTAAAAGGAGACTATGTTGAAAAATAAATTGCCACTTTTCCAAAATTTTCGTTTACTTTTTGTAGGCTAAGTATTTATTGAATGACCCTCGTATTTACAATACTGTATTAATCCGTATCCAAATAATTACGTTAATTACCTTGGTCACATAGTATAGATTATAGAAATGAAAACTTTAGAAGATATCACACATCTGAAATTGAGCGCATCGAAAAATAATAAAATATTTAAAGCAAAACCACAGATTAGACAATAGTTACTACGTAAACATTATTAGCTTAGCTATTTCTGTAGATCCCAACCGATATAAATCAATTTGATGTCAATATAGTTTGATCTATCGTATAAAAATAGCTGAGGCCCACGGTTTTCCCCGCATTAAAAAGTATCCTATGCTCTTATCCATTAATAAGTACAGTCCGGCAAGTATAACTTGGCGCGGCTGTGCGCCACTGTGCTTTTACTTTGTACTTTGATAACAGTTTCTCTTAAACCACTTTTCATTACTTTTGGCATTATTGAACTATTTTAATGTAGCAGATTTATCAACAATAATGTCGCGATAATCTCTCAAACGTCAAACTCACAGTTTCAATTAAAATAATTAGTTCCAAAAACCACCACCGCCAAGTTATACTTGTGGCACTGTACTGCTTATCCCTGTGCTACATTTCTGATAAATCGGTCCAGCCGTTTGACCGTGAAGAAGTCCCAGACAAAAAATATACAAACTGACTTTCGCATTTATAATATTTGTATTGATAACTAGCTGACCCGGCGAACTTCGTAACGCGAATAAACTGTCCAATTGCGAGTCAGACCCGCACACGCAAGGTTCCGATTGAACAATATTTGCCTAAAAAACACGTGTATGAGGACCCCCTTTATTTTTAATTTAATTAAGTTTTTATTATTTAGTCTTATAGCAGCCATTATAATACTCACCATGAGTAAATTTCAAGTCTCTATCTATTAAGGTTTGTACGATCGAGCATAAAATGTCTCAAAAACACGTTTCTTGTATGGGGTCTTTATTATTATTTTTTTATTTTGTTTTTATCGGATTTTATACACAAATAGCGAAATGGATACGGAATGGAATACGGAATGGACAACCATCAAAATACGTCAATACAATGACAAACATTTCTAAACGAACCAACAATAACAACCTGGGACAACCATCAAAATTCAAAATATTAAAATTTAAATACCTACGCAATAATCCGAGTAATGTGGATATAATAGGTTGTCGATTCAAACCCCTTAATTTAATACGTGCTTCAAATTTCAATTCGAGAGTGGAAAAGAGTCTACCCTACCGTACCGAAGGGATGAACGTCAAATGTTTGACAAAAAAGTAGGTAGAACAGTCTATATAGGAAAATGAAATTATTGTTATTGCAATTTTTCCTAATTTTCTCATCGTTTCAACCTTCCCTGAACTACGACAAACATTTCAAAACCAAAATCAGCTAAATCGGCCCAGCCGTTCTCGAGTTTTAGCGAGACTAACGAATTTTATATATATAGATGATGTTCAAGGATGGCAAACACGCAAGGCCTAGAATGGAATTACTGCCGAGAGCTGTGCTGCCGGAACACCGTAAGGTTATGACGGCAGGTTTTTTCCTCGATGATTGTAAGCTACTTTTTGGCAGCAAGTGAGGCTTGAGGAGTTGGCTGATAATGAAAAATGATGAGGCATAACATCGAATTAATGATCCCACTACCTGTGTTCAAACACCCATGATTCATGAATGCACATAGAAACTTGAGAAAATCAATTGGTATATAGCATATAGCTAGGATAATAACCAGCGACCGTCGGGTTAGAAGTCAAGGTAAGTAACTATCCTTTACGCCAACGGGCCGTCCAATATTATGCATCAATTTCACCCGTGCGAAGCCGGGGCGGGCTGCTAGTATTTTATAATCTGGTAAATTTGTCGTAATAAAAGTTAAAGGGATGCTTTTGCGGATCATTGCGAATTTCAAGAATCTTTGCATCGAATCTTGTTAGATTTACTACTAAAAGTAAACCTCTGACTTACGGATCAATATGTGGTTTTTTCGAACTTTATCGTGGAATATAATATAATAATAAAGTCCTAGCCTGAATCTTCCAATGCAATGATGACAAAGTTATTGCCATTGCATTACATTTCTATATTCATTCTGGTAACATCTGTTTCGGTTAAATATTACTGGGCTATTGAATATAGTGCCAGTCCACATAGCGCAACTGTTCATACTCATTTTCTTAATTCTGAATGTCACACCCGTTTGACGACTAGCTTTTCGTTAGGTGGTACGTACCTAATCCCAGTGTACCATTATTGTAGGTTCTTGACATTATGAACGTGTAAAGTTCTATTATTTCTCACCTAAGTTCTTATTCAAAAGGGCGAGTGCTTGATAGATGTTCTTCCCCATTATCCTGATTCACTCATATCATTCGTGATATCATTCGGACTTTGATTGCCTCCTACGTCTTTAAACCCTTCCGCAAAGTAGATACGCACGCATCTATGTTGCAAGAATGAATTAATTGAATATAATGCATCCTTTTTCCGCCCGGCCTGTGAACTTGGTCGACCGATTGAAATAGATTATAACTGGATGCATTAATAGAAATGATGCGAGATGAGATGACCGATTTCTGTCGTTTTTCATTCGAATAGTACAACTAGGTTCTAGCGTTTGGCTCTAATGATGTTTTTGTTGCTTTTAAGTTAGTCTTAGAAATTATGTGTGATTAAATACGGTTTGCGTATGTACGTATATTTGAGTTTGTTGCAGTTGCGAGATTGCTTTTAACGTTAGCTCCTCTCCATATTTTCTTGTCGTCAGCGTTAAGTCATAAGCGGTGGTTTTAAGCAAACCAATAGCAGTTCTAAGGAACCTAACTAATATTATAAATGCGAAAGTAACTCTGTCTGTCTGTCTGTCTCACTTTCACGCCAAAACCACTGAACCGATTTAAATGAAATTTGGTACATAGATACGCATGTGTCTTATTTGTAAAATAATTAGCTTCAATAATTAAAAATGTTACCCAAAGACACTATTCTACGCGGACGAAGTCGCGGGCACAGCTAATTACAAAATATTTGTCAAAATTAGGCGACTTAGGCCTACAACTTAATATTTTTAATTACGTACCTATTTGTGATTCTTATTTAATGGCTGTCAGCGGATGCAAACAAAGATCTGAAGATCGAGCTCTGTGGTGTGCCTAGGAGATGCCTATATCCAACAGTAGACGAATATTGGCTGTTAATGATGACGATGATGATGATGATTCAATAATGTCACACGTTTGTGACAAGAATGAAGAAATGAAGAAATGAAACGTGTGTACTAAAAATCTAAATTTTTCGGCTCACGCCATATTATGGCATGGGCCACGTGTTTTCGCGGTTCAAGCTAACACGCGCGAAAAATTTACTCAAACCACAATAAAATATTACACGCTGAATGACACATTACAAGCATTAAATTTTTTATTAAACAATTTAAATCAAGCTGTGAATAATACTCACTTGTATCAAAAACGTCATTGAATTTACTTAATTGACGCACAAAGACGTCGATAAAATAATTTGAAATGGTGATAACATTATTAGAATAAACGTTACGTTGAACGATTAGTAGTGGCTCGAAACGCAAAGTACTCGGTAAGGTTACAGAGAAGCTGTAAAACCTGTGTGACAGACGACGGACCGACGGACATGTGAGTGCCAACAATAGGGCTCCGTTTGGACCCTTCGGGTACAGAACCTACAAAACCAAAACCTCTAATTCTAAATCTAAATACAACATTTATTAAATCGATAGAGCCGTTTCCGAGGTACGCAATATAAACATAACGCATATTATAAAAGTAGACAAGAGGAATTATAAATGAAAATATTATTTTGTGCATGAAATAAAACGAGAGAAGTCACCCGAATGTATGTATATGTGACATATTCTACGAATGAGTATTAGTTCTAGTTATATAAATCTTAATGAAGCGAGTGCATCTATAATCAAACATTCGTTACAGAAATCATCTTATCAATGGAAGTCTAAACAATGACGTCACATATACGAGTATATAGGTTAAATGAATTAAGCATATTGGAGTTTTAAAGTTAGATATGATTCACGGATTGCCGTAAATGTTTATATTGGTATTTTACAGCCACGGATGAAACAACATGAAGGAGAACGATAACATTTTAGATATTTTATATACATTCTTATCAGAAATGAGTATTCTTTTGAATTTACTCAATGCTTTTAAATGTACTCATAGGTTGCCAACAGAACCATATCACTGAGACTCCGCTGACCATCGTTCCGTGCATCTGTCCGGCCGCCTGTCACAGGGCTGAATCTTATACTATGGCTGCTATAACAAGAAATAATAATAATAATTAGGATAACTTAAAAACTAAAACAACCGACTTCCATGGCCCGCGAGTCAATTTCAGTAGCAAGTTTGAGATGTTTATCGTCATATCTCTGGAGATACATATCAGATCTCAATGAAATTACAATGGGACCACCTCGGAAATGTACCCTACGGATTAAAAAAAGAATAATTTGAATCGGTTCAGAATTGTCGGAGTAATCGCGTAACATACAAAAAACACACACGAGTTGAGAACCTCCTTCTTTTTGGAAGTCGGTTGAAAACAAAATAAAGTTTAAAATAGGGAAGATGGAAAATATATATATTAGTTAAAATTAAGTGAATGTGAGTGAAATTAAAAAAAATGCTATAAAAATTAAGGAGTTTTTTCTAACCAGTTATATTTTTCTTGAATATATCAATGTTGTATCTTCATTTGGCAAAAGTCATAATAATTTGTAGATTTAAAAAAATAAATCTCATTGAATTCCTTAAGTTTGATCAGTAGAGTGTTGGCTATTTGTTCATTCTGGTGTTTTTCTGTTTTTAATCTTTGCATGTGTATTTTTGGTCTTGGTTTCTTGCCAGGACTTATCCTAAGTTAAGCTCTTATCATTCGGTGATTAGTATTAAAATTAAAGTTGTTGATGACCTTCATATTTGTGAAACAATAAGTCATTTATAATAAGTTATAATAGCATAATAAGTTATCATTATGAAATTGATCTAATTTTTTTATTTAGCATCAGGTAGTATCTAGGTCCACATTCTCTTCGCATATTTTTTCTTGAATGTTGTATTTAAAGTATTATGTCTGTTTTGGAATGCAAATTCTGGGAGCTTTTATCCATTTCTACTTCTTTTTTTTGCTATATGTAAATGGGCCTATGATTGCTTCTTCTTCTGGTTGTCATTATCCAATGTGGTCATTAAAGTCAACCATCACTATTAGGTTTTTGTATGTGTGTTGTAAATTGTATTGTTTTGTTTAAATTATGGTAGAATTTTTCAATGGTATCTCGATCTGCTTGATATGTAGGTGAGTATATGTGCACTATAATCCATGAATCTTTGTATTCTGATAGCTTTATATTTAAAAGTGCAATACACTGTGAAATGCCATGAAACCCTTCAATATACTTTGGCAGATATTTTTTAACTATATTTACAACTCCATGTTTACCTTGAGTTTCACCTTTTCAGTAGGATATGTAGTCTGGGTATGCAGTAATATGATATCTATACGATATAGAAGGCGGCAATAGCCCAATGGATAGGGAGTCGGACTGGCGATCGAGAGGTCGTGAGTTCGATCCCCACCACATCCATTGTACTATTGACGTGAACCCACTCCTGATCTCCCATTCTCGTTACTTCACTTAAGCCGAGGATGTCCCAGTTGACCTTTTTAAGTGCATATGTCAATTCCATAAGGTTCTCTTCCGATTTAAGGGTAAGAACATTTAAAGCAGCAATAAATATTTTTGAGGCTGTTCGATGTATTTGCTAGGGGTACTACTTGCTATCTTTTTGTTTGGAGGGGTTTGGTCTACAAATTCCCCCACGGTGACCGGTCGGGTTGTGGGTGGATAGGTCTTCAAAAATGACATTGAGGTTCCTAAAATCATTTTTTCTCAAAGTCAATCATTTGAAAGATAGGCGCGTCTAAAGTGGTAAAATGTGTGTCCCCCCCCCCCCCCCCCCCTCTAACTTTTAAAGTATGGGAGTGAAAAATCTAAAAAAAATATATGCTGTAGATCTCAATAAAAACTAACAACGAAAATTGGTTTGAACGAGATGCAGTCAGCAGTTTTAGAGATATGGCGACCGCAAAGATAACTTTGTTTTACATACAAACACTATGAAAAACAAAGTTAATTTTGTAGTTGCGAAAAATATTAGTTATGGAATACTTAACTGTGTTACGGAACCCTACGAGTGAGAGTCTGACTTGCACTTGGCCAGTTTATTTTAAAGAGCACGACTCGAATATGTTCGAGATCTATTCATGAATTCGTACATGTTATTTTTATTGACCTTTATTGAAGCTTCGAGTTTGAGTCGCTGTGCTATAATAAGGTGAAGTTGAAATTTCACTCTTTCGTTTGTCGCGGCCTGCATTTGTGAATTTTTAAAATTTGACTATTAATTTGTAATTTTTGAGATATGTACTACTGTTATAAATCTGAAATAAATATCTTTATCTTTATGAAACCTTTGCTTCATTCTTCTTCCAGTTTTGGTAGAAGTTGTTTTCGTTTTACTTCCTTAGTCCTCTTGTACATAAATGGATCTTGCAATTTCTTTTTGTTTCGAAGTACTTCGTATTTTTCCAATTTGTTGCAAAATTTAACATCACTGGGCCCCAACTCTAAAAAAAGTAAAACGGGACCAAATTCAGACTTCGTACGACGGAAGTGTTTGTTTCAGAGCCCCGCAGCGACGAGGGCAGCGAATCTAAGTGCGTGCGGCGCGTGCGAGAAGTCGTCTTGCTGACGGACGATCGTAACCTGCGCGTAAAGGCGTTAGCGGCGGAATTGCCCACGCGTGACCTGCCTTCCTTCGTCCAGTGGGCAGGTTTGAGTCGTGACGACGCAACTACCGTGAGTACCAACTGTGCCTGTTTCTACATCTTCTAATCTAATTGAATGGTACCACTTTACTAGGCATGTAAAAGACTCGCCTCCATTGTACCGAGGTATTATGTTATCATCTATTTTTAGAACTCGAGAGTCGAGCGGCGAATTCGCACGACTCTTCCGCTGACGATGCCGTGCTCGTATTAGTAAGTTTATCGAAATAAGTTTCACATCACTAGTTTCATGTAAAACATGGATGAATATGAACCTATTAGATTAGTCACGGGGCAATATTTTGTTTAATTTTATTAGACAAAAGTTTATATTGAAATCTGACGCATCCTTCGACCGCCACCGGTTTTCATTTAGACGGCGATTAAAGTGCGTGTTTTTGTTGCAGAGCAACAATCCCGCGCCGACCGAGGAAGCCGCTCAGTGATCGACGGTCGATGTCGACATCTCATTATATCATTATCGGTCCCGCGATATGACTTATTGTTGCGGAAAATAACAGTGCTTAATAAATCAATTGCACTTCGGGTCCCTACTCCATACAGATCCGGGGTGCACCTCATGTTATAGCATAGGAATTGAATAGATTTAAGTACAACACCAATAGACGGTCGGAATATTGATTTTGTTAAGATTTTACAGGATTCCACCTCTGTGTTCCTGATCTAAAATATTGTTATTTTTATGTATTTCAGTTTAAATGAATAAGATATATCGAAAATTCAGTGTCGCTGAACCTTTATTTTTATTTACTTTTTTTGTAATATATTATTAAGTATATCTTATTATTTTTGTAGTTAGGTATCAAAATATATTGTAATTACGGATCTATAGCGTCGAGTACAGGTTGCATGGTCTCAATTTTCATTTATACATTGTTATAACGAGTAACTGTAATTGATTAAATGTATTGTGGCTAATTATTGATAGACGTTGCACGTGTTTTAATGATTCTAGCTATAGTCACTGGAGACTTTGTTTCATCTATAATAAGTACATTTGTATGTCCCATGTTCGTCGACCCGTGCACTCGCTAGATGCTAGCCGCTTCACTTGGAATATTTTTATAGTAACTCGTCCACTGTCATCACTTCATTATATTTAGGATGAGAAGATATGATAACTTTGTCAAGATATGTAGTACAAAATATTGACTTATTGGAAGACAATTATTTCGATTCAGGTTTGTATAGATGTTTTAACACTTTTGCAGAGTTTTTCATCGCGATTCTATTTATTGAGCGTCTATTCATCAGATATACATATATATATATACACCCAGAGATAAATTGTTGCAATATGTTTTGAAGTAAGTTTATTCCATGAATTTATTGTTATTTATTGTGTGTTTACTAATAATGAATGTACTGTCGTTTCGGACTAAATTTGGGCTACATTTGCGATGTAGTATTTTATGAACTAGTTTGACTTTTGATTAACTTTCACGAGTAGGTAACGTTAGAACGTGCATTCATTTATACTAGTAGCTTAGCTAACTCTATCACTATCTATTGTAGATCCTATTTTATAAAATAACATAAATCGCAATACATATTAATTACTTAACCGAGGCCGCATGGCTCGCCAATCGATAAAAATCATTTTGTTAAAATTTTACGAAAAATGAAATACAAATTATGCAGTACACTATTTACATATATTATTTTATAATATACATTAAATTGAACTGTATGAAATCAAATTATAATTAGTTAACAAGTATAACTAAACCTTTTTAATTTTTGGATCAAATTTGATGCTGTTACTTTTAATCATGACGTTTTAATAAACATTGGATTAATTCTATCGACTACGTTTTTAATTACCTACCCTTTATCAGAGTTTTGTTCATACAGCGCTAGTATTTACATCGAGTTGAATATCGTATGATCAATAAGAAGACAAATTATTTTTAAAAAGGTTAAGACTATAAATTATAATGTTATAACAAAATAAAAGAAGCACATGCACGTTTCTATCCAACAGCACACCAGGTCACGCCGATAACATAATAATACTGTAGGTAATTTAAAATTTATTGCTGTGAAATATGAGTATTATCGTTCTAACTCTTGCGTATTCTATGGCGTTATGTTCTGTACACAAATACCTACCCGAGAAGGCCAGATTAGCCTTGTGCAGACAAAAACTTTATAATGATGCACGATAGGGTTAAATCAAAAGTGGTAAGAATGAGCCGCATAATTCGTGCATAATTCATGATCGGCAATGAATTAGCGGCTGAGAGTTTGTGATTTCATAGTTTCTTATGTAATGAGTAGTAAAGGAATCTATTCATGTAGCTTCAAGTGAGAAATTCCAATGTTCAAGCTCGGGCAATGGGAATTGGCAAAGTTCCGAGGCAGTGCTAGTTGCGTACCGGTGCGGCGGTTGTAAAAGCCCCGTTATACTTATTTACCGTGCGCAAGCGCATCTTGCTTCAGGCGCTGCGTTCGCTTATTTAAAGTAAGTACACGATTGATGTGTCGGAGATATATGGCATTGGGCTTACAGCTATCAATTATTATAATATTTACAATAATGTATATTATATTTATACACAGTTTAACTCACAAATATAATCAACGGTTACTGCGCGGTTTGTGGTTTCCTCATTACCGATATATGACGTTAAGCTGTCACTGATAGTTTCAACTTAAACTAAACGGTAAAGTTATATTGCAAGATAAGACAGACAACCGAAAATAACCGGTAAACTATCGGACTTCACGTTCAGGCTAAGTGGTGAAGCACGAAAATGAAGCAATATTTTTCCAACTATTATTAAATGACTAATAAGTTTAGTAAAACCCGTATGCCAGACTTGTATTTGCTGTGTTTTCATTTATTAGTCTAGCGTTCTATATCTTCTTTACTGTCTCAATTTTTGACAATTACTAATTATAAGAAGTGACGTCACGCAGGGAGCACGCTTAATGTGGCGCGTAATCTCGGAAATTTAAAAAGTGGTCTAAACTTCTCGCAGTGGACTTCGGTAATACTACACGTATTTACGTGAAATAAAAAAATACATACATGCGAACTGAGAACCTCCTCCTTTTTGAAGTCGGTTAAAACTAATATAACGTACGCAGTCTACGCTTTGATGTTAGGTATGTGTAACATGTTAATATTTTGTATTCTCCATTATAGACATACCTATTTCCCATGGACCGCTCTGTATTAATTAGGTACCTACCTACTAGTTGCGTCCTACGGCGGCGCTGTTGTTTGCATCGACTGAGATTTTTAGATGTGGGTATAACTAAAATATGTACTTGCATTTTATACTATACTAGAAGATCCGGCAGGCGTTGTCCTGCCCGATCGCAGCGCCACCTATCGGGCCCAATTGTGAATCTAAACCATCTATGTACTAACTCAAACATATACATCTAAATCGGTCCAGCCGTTTAGGAGGAGTTCAGTAACATACACACGTACAGTAGAATTATATATATAAAGATATAGAGTCCTATAATCAAATCCAACAGTAATCACCTTAACTTGTAACCCTGTATATGTATAATCGAATTAGTAGGTAAAGTGGCAATGAGTCCATAATAGCCAAGAACCGATAACAGGCGGGGTATAAATGAGTTCTGAGAGGAGACGAAGCATTGGTAAATGCAGCATAGGACGCCTACAGAAAGGTGCAGCGTTGATTTTAGCAAGAAAGAGGCAAATGTCCAAAAGTGGACTAGTATAAGGCTGATGATGATTTTATGTACATTTTATTTTGCATCTTAACACGACGGATTTACAACAGTAAGTGGTCTCTATGTCTGGATATCAGCTTTTTTGTGGGACCGTTTAATACAATAGTTGCTGGTCTCTCCACTTGGCAATCAATCAGTAATTGACAGTAATCATCGCTGGCACACCTTAGGTTTCAGTCAGAGAAAGTAGACCTTTTTGTTCCGCTGTTCAGTTGTCATTATCACCACATTGGTGTGGCTGTGGTTGTGGCTGTGTGTTTACCCGAGTTCAGGTATGATATTCGGTGCTAGCCAGCAGTAAGCATGGTTGAGATAATTGCGCTTTATGGATTGGACTAAAGTTCGTTATCTGGCGCCGCGTCTCATTGCCGTGTCTGCCCTTTCCAGTCAAGCACGATTCCATTTTAGACCGCATCGTAATTTTACATTAGGTGAAATAATGGCCAAGTGCTTGCCTATCTAGAATAACACAAATAATATAAAAATAATAATACCAATACAAATAAGATTATGTGTAACCTCTTGAACGCCCAATACTCCCGCGAACAGCCGCGAAAATGTGTTGTCAATTGCATGTATACCTACTCGTATGTGCTTCGGCGATCGAACAGCCACTTTTCATGCTGTAAGGTTGAGTGCACTCAACGAATACATTATATTAGAAGGTAGGCTCATAAGTAGTATTACACGCACAGTAGGACCAGGTATACCTACCCAGAGAGATCAAGTTACTAATTACCCAATGTTTGTTCACGGATCATATTCTTTCCATTGAGGTACGAGCAGACACAAGGCGTTTCTGTTTGTATTCCCGTAACTATGTTATGTAGTACTATTATTAATTCTGTGATTCTCAATGGGAAGCATAATATAATATGTACTTAGGTAGGGAGGCAACACATTCTACTAGGCAGATATTGCTATTTATACATGACCATACAAGATGGCTTATTGGATGAGATATAAGTACATGATTGTATGTATTCATTTATGTATCACCTTGCGGCCAATTTCACCGGTACTTGATACAGATTCAGATAGTTATCTGATAGAAAACGTCATATAAAAGTTAAAGTTTATCTGGCAGATAAGTTCTTAAAAGGCTATCTGGGACCGATGATACTGACAAAAATTCGACAAAGCCCTAAGAGCCTCTATAAATTTATCATCCAACACTAACACAGTATACCAATATATTTAGAATAAGAATAACAATAAAAATATTGTTCAATAAACCTCGGTTAAACTAAATGAAGAATGTAGGTACGTATTCACGAGGATTCGACTTTACGTATGGACCATAGGCATTGCAATAGCACTAGATTAAACGGGCCCGAATATTACCGTGCCCGGACAGTGGATATAATGGGCAAACGCTCGCTCGTCAGACGTTTTAAAGCTGCTCGCTCACGGCAATATGTTTAACGTGATATGTCCTTACGTATGCTAATATTAGCAATATGACCTTATCAATATGAGTAGGTAGTTTATCATTTTAAATTAAAATATATACTGTACCTGAAGTATAGCGGGCGAACAGCATCGTAGAAGATTTTTTCTAATATTGGTAAGGAACCCACTAAAACATGAAGAAAATATTTGTAGAGCTTCATTCTGTGGCTTTGAAATAGGAACTTAAAAAACAACTTTTATTCTATGAATGAGCTTTAAATGAACAATTTAATATTACGATCCAAATGCAAAAACGTGATGTATATTGTTACGCACAATCCAAAATTTAATCGCACCAATTAAATCACAGTACGATCCTATCAATACGACGAAACTAATGGATTGCATTTTAACCAATTATGCATTGGTGGCGCTATAGTCTATGTCAACTATTTCAAAGTTGATCATTCAAATGAAATCATTACAGTTTTCAGATCCGACGAGAAATGTCGCACTGCTTAAATCAAAACTCCTAACTTAATATTTTTGTACATAGTTTACACGCAATCCAAAATTTCATCGTACCGACAGGATTCGAACCCGCGCCTCCTGGGAAACATGCCCTGGCGCTCTAATTGTGTGTAACAATGTACAAAAATATTAAGAGTGTATCGTCTTAAGAAACATAATATTTGTATCTAAGTACTTAATTATGTTTGTTTACAATTACTCAAATTCTGCAAGCTGAATTAGAACCATCTTCTCTTATTATAGGAATCGCGCGATCCGCAAGTGTAGACAGGGCTTAGTAGTAAGTAATAGTAATCATAGTCTAGGGTTTCAAGACAATACGAATGTCTATTTACTAAGCAAGCACATGCACGCCTCCTGTAAAACAAACGAAAAGATACTTATTGGTTATTTATTATCTTCTTAAAGTAGTCATAAGTACTTATACAATACAATACAATACAAAACTCTTTATTGATTACCAGACAACATATTTACAAATTGTACGTCTTATCTAGTATACAGTAATAGTAAGGCAATACAATCGGCGTCTTATCGCATAGAGCGATTTCTTCCAGACAACCTTGGCAAGGAAAAAGAAGAATTTAACCAGAAACTTGCGTACAAAAGAACCTAAATGATCAGAGATAATATAATTTAAGTTATATTATAAACATACAAAAATAAATCCTAGAATACTATTTTACTTCTATAGTTTATTATAAAATACATAAATACATTACATATTTAATAAGCATACATAAATATATTATATATATATACATATATATATACAATATAAACACATACATATTCAACATATTACAAAATGCATAAATACAGGTACAGTAACGTTACAGTTTTATCATGTATGGGACAAGTAATGGACTTTCAGCATAGATTTAAAGATAAGCAGCGATTTGGCACGTCTAATCTCCACAGGCAACGCGTTCCATAAATGGACCGCTTGAACAGTGAAAGATTTTTCGTAAACATGTGAGGAATGGATAGGAGTTAATAATTGGAGAGTTTTTGTGGATCGTAAGGAAAGCGTATTAGAAAGGTGAAGAAACGTAAAACGTTCCTTAAGATAGGAAGGGGTAGACGGGATAAATAGGATAGTGTATAGGAGAGAAAGGACATGACTATTCCGGCGAAGTCGAATAGGTAACCATTTCAGCGTTTTAAGAAATTCTGATATGTGGTCATACTTGCGTAATCCAAATATGAACCGTAAACAAAGGTTCTGCAGTCTCTCAAGCTTACTAAGCTGTTCCTCGGTTAAATCCAAATAGCAGGTGTCAGCATAATCTAGTATAGGAAGCAGAAGGGATTGTGCGAGCGCAGTTTTGGTAAAAATTGGAAGAAGATTACGTAATCTACTACTTATCCACTTATGGCAAACGAAACAAGGAAAATATAACACAACAAAAATGTGCAAGATATGGTAAGGTACTTGAAAGGTTAGTTGCTTGCTGTCAAAACTTCTTGACGTGTAAAATTGCATTGCGCATATTATCTTGCGGTTTGGAACATATCCAGAACTTTTATCATTTTTGTTTTCTTTGTTTAGAGGCTGAGGCAGCAAGTACCTAGGTATATTATTATATACCTACTTGTTGCTCCCTAGGAAGATATACTGAGAGCCCGCCGCCCGGCGGCGTAATCGGGAGAACGGCCGGCTTTGATGCCGAGTTCAAACCCCGCCATGCACCAATGGATTTTTCTATCGAAAAATGTATGTGCGCTTCTCATAGTGGCCCTCGGTGAAGGAAAACATTGTTAAGAAACCAACAACCCCCGCATGGTGGTACACGCTATCAAGTGTCCGCCTGGCTAGCTAACACCCTCAAGTCAATCTGTCACCAAAACATCTAATGTGTGCCGACAGCTATCCTTAAGAGCCAGTTCCCATTCTAGGCCTAGCGTGCTTACCATCTTCGACCGCATCATCACTTACCAACAGGCGAGTTAGTGGTCAAACGCTAGCCTATAAGATATTTAAAAAAAAAACATACAGACGAATTGAGAACCACCTCCTTTTTTGTGAAGTCGGTTAAAAAAAAACATCCAGGTATATATAGGTATAAGAAGAAAGATCTTTAGCCAAGTAAGAAACAAAATGTACCTTTCTTCATTTCAATTAATCATTCATTCTATCTAATATATAAAATTCTCGTGTCACAGTTTTCGTTGCCATACTCCTTCGAAACGGCTTGACCGATTTTGATGAAATTTTTTGTGCTTATCCGGTATCTATGAGAATCGGCCAACATCTATTTTTCATCCCCCTAAATGTTAGGGGTAGTCCACCCCTAAATTTATTTTTTTATTTTTTAGACAAAATTTTTAATTTCTATTTTTTTATGATACAACATACAAAAATACATACAATCCTCAATTTTCACCCTTCTACGATCAACCCTTATTTTTTATTTATATGGCAAAACAACGTTTGCCGGGTCAGCTAGTTTTATATATATTTTTGTGATACTTTATACAATTCGTTCAGCTAACAATCTATGTAATAGTACATATATATATAAATTCAAATACAAATATAATACTAAATTCTACTACATATAATAAAAATGTGATCTTTACTGGTGATATAAATATCGACATACTAGCAGATCTATCAAACCATGCAGCTAACTACCTAAATTTAATGGCATCATATGGACTTTCACAAGGAATAAACTTGCCTACAAGGGCCTCAAACTGCCTTGACCATTTTATGATCAAAACCCAGAATTCTTGGCAAACGTTAGTTTTTAGTGAACTTACAGACCACTCACCCATTTTCCTTATTATAATAAACTGGCCAAGTGCAAGTCAGACTCGCACTCGTAGGGTTCCGTACCATACTACAGTATTTTATAAGATCGACCAAAAAATACCACTATCATTTTTCGCCTGCAAAAAATAATAATTATTAAACATTTTATTTCTTATAACGGCATCTAACGTCTAACAAAGGTGTTAGGAATCGACATTTCAATATAACGCCATCTATGGGACGTTTACCTAACTAAGCGTTCATAGATGGCGTGAAATGCCGAAAAAAATACGTTTCTTGTGTGGGGACCCTCTATCAATTTTAATTTTATTCTGTTTTTAGTATTTGTTGTTATAGCGGCAACAGAAATGCATCATCTGTGAAAATTTTAACTGTCTAACTATCACGGTTCATGAGATACAGCCTGGTTACAGACGGACAGACAGACAGACAGACAGACGGACAGCGGAGTCTTAGTAATAGGGTCCCGTTTTACCCTTTGGTTCCGTACCGCAAAATACATAATAATACCAAAAATGACTGTAATCTTAAACCTAGACCGTACATAAATGCAATAAGAGAAATTTTAGCTCAGGAGACCTGGATGGAGGATAATATCTTCTTATTGACGATGTTAATAAAGCTGCCATTAAACTAGTCACAACAATATGCGACACTATTGAACAAAATACTTCACTGAGAAATACTTCAATTAAATATAAGCCTCTGAAACCATGGATTTGTAGAAGTGTAATCAAATGCATCCGACATAGAAATAGAATATAAAAACCGGCCAAGTGCGTGTCGGGCCACGCGCAATGTAAGGTTCCGTAGTAGCCTGTTATTCAATGCAAGTCTTTACCCGTTATAAACAAGCAACTAGGTACTCCGTCTTTGTCACTTTATAGGATTTATTGTACAAAATTATCCTACACCCAAGTTCAACCACTATTACTGCTAAACTAATAAAGTAATCTTAACCGCTATAATTTTCCTTTAATGTTCATGAAATGCTCTATTATTACGAATTTTTCCAGATTTTTCAAGCCAGCAGTGTAGCTTTTAGAGGGGGGGGACGCCCTACTGGAACAAAAATTTGCACTTTAAAATTTAATATTTCGTAAATGGAGCATTCAATCGAAAAATGGTATTAGCAACCCTTAAATCATTTTAAAAGACCTATTCAACGATACCCCATACGATGGGGTAGACGATGAAAAAAAAATTCAACCCCACTTCTCATATAGGGGAGGTAACATAAAAAAAATATTTTTCAAAATTTTATTTCAGCACTTTGTCGGCGTTATTTATTTACATACTCCCACAAAATTACAGCTTTCTAGTATTAACGGTCTCTTAGTAAAACCTCGGACAGACAGACAGACGGACATGACGAAACTATAAGGGTTCCTTGTCAAGACTACGGAACCCTAAAAACGGATCAAAATGTTACCCGATGATGATGAATTGCGCAAAAAATATGTTGGCTACCGTAATAACTGCAATAACTTAATTAAAACCCTTAAACATAATTATTACAAAGATAAGCTGAATAATTCACGTGGTAATATGAATGAAACGTGGAACGTAATTAAGGAATTGTGTAATTATGGTCATGCTAAAACAACAAGTTACACATTATTAAAAAACAAAAGTACACCAAAGGAGTCACTTAATCTTGTTAACGATTTTTTTACTTGCATTGGAAAACAATTAGCTTGCATCACACTTGACAAATTGAACAAAAGCGAAGAGGAACTGGAATCAGCAATGAACTCTCTAAACAATCAGTCATCAAATTCTTTGTCATTATTTTACACAGACAAAAAAGAAGTTTCTCATATTATTAATAAGTTAAAAATTCATAGTGCCCTGGTAAAGATAATATCACTTCGGCTATATTAAAATCTTGCATACAATCCCTTTCTGAACCAATTGCCAACCTAACCAACTTAAGCTTTGGTACCGGTGTCTTCCCTTCAGTTTGTAAACAAGCTATGATATGTCCAATTTTTAAAACAGGAGATGTGAAATTGCCTTCTAATTACAGACCAATTTCTTTTTTACCGGCCCTATCTAAGGTCAAAGAAAAAAATGCTAATAAACGGTTAATATCTTTCTTAGAAGGGAACAGTTTGTTGGCCTATAACCAGTATGGGTTCCGATCTCAAAAGTCAACTGATGACGCTGTGCTCCAACTGACCACTCTTATAACAAAGTACTTAGATAAGTGCGAGAAATGTGTAGGAGTCTTTTTGGATCTCCAAAAAGCCTTCGACACAGTATCTATTCCGATCTTCGAGCATTTACCAATGCAGATTTTAACGTTGTAATCCGCAAACATTTTTTTCTGCCGATACTTACGGGGGACGAGGTAAACACGCATTGCACGCACACAAATCACTCACTTTAACGATCCCGCACACAAGCTTGAAACACGCACACAGTATTAAAAATACAGCGTAGTTACGCACGCTCATATGGCCAATAATGGCTATATGGCCAGCAGAGGGGTACGCCTTGCGTTAACATCTCTATTGGTAAATGCTCGAAGATTCCGATACTACGCGTTTAGAGGGTATTGGTGTCAGAGGAAGTGTTTTTGAATGGTTCCGAAGCTATCTTACCGATCGTAGTCAGCAAGTTAGGATTGATAAGTACGAAAGTGATAGTGCCGTCTGTAGTTATGGAGTACCGGGGAAGCACACTAGGACTTACACTGTTTCTAGTGTATATTAACGAGCTCTGTAAGCAAAAACTGCCAAATGCTGAGCTCCTTATGTTTGCGGACGATACTGTTTTGCTATTCCATAGCTCTACATGGTCTGATGTACAAAGGCTCACAAAAGAAGGCTTGGCTTATACACATAGTAAATGTAATGGCATGGCTGGAGGATAATTTGCTTTCCCTAAATATAAGTAAAACAAAATATATATGTTTTAAAAAAACCGGGAGAAATAAGATACCTTCTGATTACTAAAAAACTATTTTAACTGATAATAAGTAAAATGTTATACATAAAAAAAAAATATAAATGAAAAAGAGAACCTAGGTTGCTGCCTGCCGGTAACATTTCCAAAAAGCTGCAGGCGACGTTACCTCATTGAATTGCTAGGCAAGTAGGTTTATCCGTTGGCCGAGGTAAGCGCCAGAGCTCTTTTAGAATCACGAATTCAACAATCTAATACTATAAGAATCTTTGAACTGACATACTGACTGACTGACTGACAGACAACGCACAGCCTAAACCGCTGGTCTTAGTACGTAAGGTTGTACTAAGAAAGGATTTTCCAAAATTCACCCTTTAAGGGGATGAAACGGGGGTTCAAAGTTTGTATGGAGAAACAAGATAAGATAGTCTTTTCTATTCAAAACTTCACACAAGTGCTTCGTTAAATAAATAAGTAAATACGTGTTTTAGGCTTTTTCGAAATTACAACCCTAAGAGGGTGAAATGGTATATATATATGAGGTTAGGATATATGAGGTTGCGCTGAATCACAGTGATCTTTTAATATTCAAGAGACATCGAACACCTGTAGAGATATCCATCTATTTATCTTGTTAGTATAAAGCTTAAATGTACTTAACTTACTTACCACACTACTATACCTCTATACCTACACTAAGGAGTTGTTATTTGAGTGATAATAAAGCTAGTTAATCCACACAAAAGGTTATGATGGATAGAGTAATCAAGTTATGTACACACACAATTACCTTGATACAAGTGACAGAACCTGTATTCTGCCTTTATTTATTCGCTGCAAATAAATAATAGTTCTTCAATTAAGTACATCTATAGTTAGGCTACGGAAGCCGGAATGTATGTATTGCCCTTGTTATCTGCCACATCAAGAGACATGCTAGGTAACGATAATAAAACTACCGTGAAACAACTCTGTTCTCAGACTTATCAAATTGTTAAGTCACTCAAGTAGCTAAGTACAACCTTGGCTATAAAGGAGCTTTCTGGAGGTAATAAATCGTAGCTCTTCAGTTATCAACCTATCACTGTCATGTCATGTGGTATTATTACGGGAACTGAGAGAAGTAGAATTTTACAAATGGAAGCAGTGACGAGCCTGGGACTTGATGGAACAGGCAGGTGTTTGAGATTAGAAGAAATGAGTTTCTTTTTGTAGTGGTAGGACTTAGTCGCTGACTTCTGGTTTAATTGTCGGTGCCAGCCACACGGAAGACTTGGTTGTATTATGTACAACAGAAATTGTTATTGTAACCCCACTTCACCCTCTCAGGGGTGGTATTTTGAAAAAGCCTGCAAAACACGTATCTCACCTTGTTTTTGCATACAAACTTTGAACCTCCGTTTCATCTCGTTAAGGGGTGTATTTTGGAAAATCCTTTCTTAGCCGATACCTACGTCATAATAACTTTATCTGCATGCCAAATTTCAGCGCGATCCTTTAAGTGTTTTGAGCTGTGTTGATAGATCAGTCAGTAACGTCTGCTTTTTATATATACAGATAATTATGATGGTATAAAACCTAATAAACCGACTTCCATGCCGCGGGAGTCAGTTTCAGTAGCAAGTTTGAGTCATTTGTCGATATATCTCTGAAGATTTTTATCAGATCTTGATAAAATGTAAATGGGACAACCTTGGAAGACTCATTCAAATCGGGCAACAAACATACAAAAAGAAAACATACAGACAAAACGAAACAACCGACTATTGCATGAGTGTAGATAAAGTAGCGTATGAAACTGCAGATAACTAGGCATTAAAACACCCGTGTGATACTATTAACACACTCGTGTTTTAATATTATCCAACAGTTTCATAACACATCCTACTATTATTATGCATGGCGCTTACGCTTCTACACACTTCTTTATTGTTCATATGCAATGAAGGGTGTGTGGGACCACAGTATTTCCCTGTTCTGTGTGTGGGATTGAGAACCAATTTGCGATTAGTTTTACGGTCATCGTTAAAGTAACGGTAAGTCAACTGTACCGGCACGGTACAAAATATTTGAATAACTGCTGTGGACCAAATAGGCGAGAGATTCGGAGCCTTACAATGACGTTTATTATTTCGGAGGAAAGGAACGGAGTCAATTAATAAATATTGTTCGTAATTTCTTTGCTAAGTATTATTTATACGTCTAGAGCGAAATCTTATTTAATACACATCTCTCATATACATCTTTCAAAATGAGGAATAGATTAAGATGATTACTAAATAAATTTGATAGTATTCTTTTTAATCCTGTATTAACTATATAAACGTCATAAACATTTAATTTATTAAAATTTCTGTTACAGAATCTACTTATGCAAACTTCATATAAATGGGTACTTTGCCATTTTAAACGGCACAAGCAATACTACAACAATCTAGTGCGGAAAAGTTGGAGGGCTGGTAATAGGATTTCATTGTTTGTAAGCTTTAAGCCGGACGTAGGCACTCACTAAACGCTCCTCGGTAAGAGCTTGGTTGGTACTTCCCTAATAAAGATTCCTGATAGACCGTATGCAATAAATTAAAGATTTTATTATTTAAATGCGTAAAGGTAGGCTAATCGTGGCAACTAGTTATGTTATGTACAAGCAATTGTATTCCTTTTCAACTGACTTTAAAAAAAGAGGAGGTTCTCAATTTGTCAGTGTGTTTTTTTTGTATGTTTGTTACGCGATTACGACGCCAATTGTGAACTGATTTAAATTATTATTCTTTCATAGGTAGGGATTATTTCCAAGGTCCCATTTAAACTTTATCAAGATCTGATAAGTATCTCTCGAAAAATTATGATAAACGTCTCAAAACTGCAACTGAATCTGACTCGCACATGCCGTGCGGAAGTCGGTTTTTTAGTTTTAAAACTTATTATCTTGTGACTCGAATCAGAACTATGCTACGAAAGAGCTTCTCAATTCGTTTTAAGTTCACCTGCAAAAGACAATATACGCCTTTTCAGTTTATTTAAGTTGTTTTACTACGCGGGTATTATATCCGTTGTGGTATATCTGAGGGAAATTAATAAGTCTCACAGTTTATCAGTGGTCGTCAATTGATTTATGTTTAGGATTCCATTTAAATATTTCGTCGTAGTATTGTGAGTAAATTTAATTGTTAGCGGGTTCATGAGCTAATGGGTAAATAGCTTCTTTATAGGGTCGGGATTCGAGCTTCATACGAGGCCTCTGCAGATTCTTGTACGACTGTAATTTGTAATTAAAACTCCCTTATCTCTGCCACAATGTCGGAGCTTCCGGCACTTTAAGTCTTAAGCAGTAAAACATTATTGCTTCAATCACGATCCACGATTTATCGCTAATGACGCGAGGGAAACGCATAACCTATGAATCCGCAGGATTGCATTCTTCAGATCCTGCCGGGTCATAAAGCCATGTCGTCTTACAAAACCGTTTGAAGAGGAATAAGCGCGTACACGAGGAATGTCGTTAAATGAGCTGTTACGATCTCGCGATACAATAATATTTTATACACATGAACGGATTGTATAAAGAGGATGACCTTAAAAGAATGTCTTATGAATACGATTACACATCTGAGCATCTTACTAACGAGGTTGTGAGAAGATCTATTACTATAGGATCGGTATGTTAACTTTTTGTGAGCAGATGAAACGTCCCGTAGACGTCATGTTGTTGACATCAGCGCGGTTATTATCTGAACAGTATCCGGCTCGGTCTGTGGCACGATTATCCTGCCGCAGGTTTGCCAAATGAATCATCATTTTATCCATCTTAAAAATACAGTGATTCTCTTGGTCAAATTTGCCTCCGTCTCTACCAGATTCAAAGAAAAAGTGTTCTACCTGCTGATTCATCTATATTTAATATATAGTAAGCTATAGTTTCAAGAATATAGCACGCTTGAACTTCAAAGTAGACTTATTGTTCCGTCATCAGACCCTCGTTACGAAGACCAATCTATTGGACTAATCAAAACGAATCATACGAGTCCAAACTCGAGGGATTTTCTAGCGCTGTAGAGATCCACTAACCATCTCCTGGCTGAATCATCAGATCAGCTCTAACATACCAAATTATTATATTGTCGTCGTTCCTTGATAACTGTGCAGTTTCAATTATATCCGACGTTTTGAAGGGAACTAATATCACGTTGAAAGATTCCGTTAATTTCCGTTACATAGGATACAGGCGAAGCTAATAAAAGCGTGTTAATGAAAGCTTATCGAGTACGTTTATAAATGTATAGGAAATTTTACGATCGAAAAATACACGTAGTTTTTAACGTTCAAGTATTGTTAGGTGGTAGTAAATATAATTAAGGTGTTTTTTTTTATAAGCGAGCGAATTGAACGATGGGTGTTAGTTTCGAGATTCGCCAAAGGATGCTCTTGTCCGGATGTTTGTCTGTCGCCTACAGGTCGCATTTTTAACCGATTATGACAAAAATTGGCACACGAGTTCCTGATTTTTTGCCGATCGTGTTAGGGGCTAAATAGGGGGGAAACAGAAGAAGTTTGCTGTAGAGCTGTTTGCTATCGGCAGATTTCAAGCAAATTGGCACATTAGTGTACCTCTCCTTAGAACTTATTTTGCACAAGATGTTGCGAAATAAAAAATTCAGAAGACGGAGTGGTGGGGGGAAAAGAGGGGGAAGTTTGCTGTAGCGTTATTTTCGATGGTTTCCGGTCAAATTGGAGAGGCACACTAAGGACTTCATTTTAAACAAAATGTTGCGAAAAACATCTAAAAGGGGGGAGTGGAGGGGAGAAAAGGGGGGAAGTATGCTGTAGCGTTATTTATCGATGGGTTTCAATCAAATTTAAGAGGCACACTAAAGATTTTATTCTACATAATATTTCGCCAAAACAAATCCAAAAAGGGGTAGTGGCCCTCCGCTACGGGGTGAAGTTCGCTGTATGGACGAATTTCAATTTTTGTTCTTTTTTTTCAGAATATTTTTAACTACCTCACCAATCTGGCTTTGCAGTCCTTTTAGCCAAACCCGTAAGATTGTCTTGTGAAGGCACCGACACCAGATTCAAACTCCTAGGACCAAGGGAACGCGAGTATTGGCTAAAACTTATATCCCTATTTTTTGGCAAAAGCCCAAGGCTTCATTCAGTAAGCCAGGCGAAAGGAGAAAGTGTCGGTTATTTATGGTTATAAGGGCACCCGAGATCTACTGTTCTCACAGAACTACTAGCACTAGTGGTCACCCAGTGGTCGAATTTGACCATAATTCATTTAATTTTTTAATGTTTTTTTAACGCTTGTATAAAAAATAGTTTTATGCACTTCTTCTCCATACAAACTTCAACTGTGTCAAATTCCACGTTCATCCGGTCGTGCAATTTTCTTAATATAGGGTTCTAATATTAAACTAGGTTAGTATTCGCTTCATATTAGGTTTTCAAAAATATAATTGTATAAATACAATTAATATTATGTTACAATACACAAATAATAAAACGAAGAGAATTTCTGCTCATCTGTTTCCTTCATAATGCATTAACGATTTCCGGTTTCCGCCCCGATAGTGATTTCCTTGATATAAAGTGCTTTAAAAGTAAAGAAGTAAATATGTGATCATAAAAAATGTAGTGTGAAAATGTTACTTCCTCTACGTAAGTCACACTGTCTGATCTGAAGAATATCATCCATCACTGGTGGTTAGAACTGCGTAGTTTAGTTCCGCGACTATCAACTATTCCGAGAGTTACGGCGCATTACCACATTACGCCAACGAACATCGTTGAGTCTGATAGTTAGAATTTGATAATACAATCAAATGGTATATTAATTTTAGCCGATGATTGAATTTTTTACAAGGTAATCAATGAGTCGTGCGCTTGGACGGGGCGGGTTAGCTCATCCGCCAAACATTTTGGTGGTTTTTGTGTTCGTCGGCGAGATAGGAAGGCCTCAATCGACACGATCTCAAAAAACAAATGACGGCATGAGATGTGTTCACTTTTCTTACTAGTGGCGAACTGCGAACCTCCAATAGAAGCCAGTAGCGCATAGCGCAAAATCCTCTCATTAAAATACTGATGCATTACTTTATCAAACCGACAATGCAGCACTTTGAACTTTAAATGTTTTAATTATTACATTAAATGCTTCTTCAAATAGGAAACTATCATTTGTATATTAACACTAAGTAGCACTTTGTTGCATATTTCTTTGTGCTGTGTTATCCTCCGTCTTGAGAGTAAATACCTATAGTAAATACCTATTAGTAGGTATAGTTGGTATTAAAACGAATGATTAATATTGCTGAAGTAATATTTCCTCGTTCAATTTATTGTAAACAGATGATAAAAAAATGTAAACAGAGCGCATCATGTTCATACCGATGTATAGACGTAATGTCATACATAATGTCGTCCCACTAACAATGCTGCGTGTGCGCTCATCGCTTGTAAAAGACATCAACGCGCTCCTCTCACTAGTCACTACGATCATATTTTATTATTGATCTTTTTTTTATACAAAATATTTATATGCATTTGGGATGCATTAATAAAAAAAAAAGTAGATAACTAGATACTATTTATAATAGGAAAATGTTTAAAATTATAACAAATACTAAATAATAATAGTAATCATATTTGCTGAGAGATTTAACTGTCACTACATTAAGCATACAACAATGATTAATGTAGTGACTTTATCTAATATCAAAAATTTATGTTTAGAATGAGTTTGAGCGGCACTTAGTACTCAGTTTTTAATTTTAATTCATATTACTGACATTCAGTTCCGATCCAATCCATTTTATTATTATTATTATTATTTTTAATATTTAAATTTACAATATCCAAAATGTGTTTTTCAAATCGTATTTAAATCTGTTTATGGGTGATTCTTCGAAATTTCATTCTTTGGCTGATTCATATGGCCAAAATGTATTTACACTTTCAGCTCTGTAACACATGTTCATATTAAAATAGGTATACCAAATAACAAATATTTGAATGAGGGACTCTTTTTTATAAAGTAGTTTCTAAGATATCGGCGTTCAAATATTTCGTGCCCATATGATCAGAATTTGTAACAGATAAATCAGAAACAGAAATAAAAATGAAAAACTTTATGTAGATCGGCTCTATATTAAGAAAATATTTATATTTTAACAACAACAATAATCTGTTTTTAACTGACTTCACAAAAAAGAAGGAGATTTTCAACTCGCCCGTATTTTTTTGTTTGTTACCTCAGAACTCCGCTATTTCTTAACCGATTTAGAAAGTTTTTTTTTGTTTGACAGAGTATATTTCCCGTTTGTTCATTTTGTATTTTTTTCTGACAATTATCTCCAGAGATATGGAGATAAACACTTCAGACTTAGTACTGAAAATCACTAACGCAACATTTCAAGTCCGTTTTTTCGTTTTGTGAACGATCTTAAATTATTATAATAATTATATCAGAGATATTTTACAGAAAAATCTGGCGAATTCAACAATAATTATTGTAAAACATTTTTTAAACTACGGTATAATATTTCTTGTATTGGGAAAGCGTAAATCTTAACTAATATTATAAATGCGAAGGTTTATACTCCTGTGATTTTTTAAAAAAATTTCAAGAGGTTGTAGGTAAGTAAATATATATAAAAATTAGAAATGCCTCGCGACTTCTCCCGCGCTAAAAACTTGTTTCATTTATTCAAAACTTTCTCTCGTAAAAACCCATCAAAAAACGTTTTCAAGTTATGGTGTGAACAAGGAAAATAGGGATCATTTTTATAAAACCCCAAATACCATATTGATTTCAGACTTTGTTACCCCATTTCACCCTCTTAGGAGTGGAATATCGAAAAAAACTGAAACACGTATTTATTTATTCATTTACAAAAATAAGTACTTGTGTGAAGTTCAGAATAAAAAAGACTATCTAATCTTATTTCTCTATACAAACTTTGAACCCCCGTTTCATCTCTTTAAAGGGTGAATTTTGGATAATCCTTTCTTAGCGGATACCCACGTCATATCTCTAAGCTTTCAGAGGATTTTCTTCTGTATTCGCTGTAGAGAATCCTTTGAAAGCTTAGACTTCTTGCCGGCACCTCGCGTCTCACAGAATTTTGTCCCCTTCTCCCTGAGGATGCCAACCACATGGTCGAGATCCTGGTCAACGTCAAAGTCAACCACGGATTGTAGCTTATTGGGTCGAAGCGAATTCAAACTTGCAGTCGATGTCTAGAAAGTCTCGGACTAGTTGGTGGTCACTGCCAGTTTTAAACCTAGTGACCACTGAGACATTTTTTTTATTTTTTTTTATATCTTAAAGGCTAGCGTTTGACCACTATCTCACCTGTTGGTAAGTGATGATGCGGTCGAAGATGGTAAGCACTCTAGGCTTAGAATGGGAACTGGCTCTCAAGGATAGCTGCCGGAACACATTACATGTTTTGGCGACAGATTTTATAACTTGAGGGTGGTAGCTGGCCAGGCGGACACTAGATAGTGTCCTACCACCATGCCGGGATTGTTGGTTTCTTAACGATGTTTTTCCTCCACCGAAGGGCCACTGATAAAGCGCACACATAAAAATTTGCGAATAAAAAATCCATTGGTGCACGGCGGGGTTTGAACTCGGTACCTCTGGTATCAAAGCTGACCGTTCTCCCGATTGCGCCACCGGGCCCTTAAAACATAGTCATGTATAGGAACATGACAAAATGGTTCAGTGGGCTGGGCTCGAGTCACGGCTTAATACTAGTGGTCACATATTTGGAACCACCATTTAGATCATATGTATGATTTAGGTCAAAGCCTATAAATGTGGATGGATAACAATGACTCACGTAAGTGAAATAATACCCGAACTACGTATACTACTAATAAATTAATATTATTGAATAAGTATTATTATTCTATAATTTGTAATATGCACCAAATAAATACATTTTTGTAGTCCCCGAAGTATTATTATTTTATAACTGTATAAACTGTGTGTAAATATTTAAATATTTTTACCAATAAATGAGTATTTGAGTACCCATTGCAAGAACAACTGCTAATTACGATTGTTTGGCATTTTATCTCTAAGTGTCCGTATGAGAGGTGTGAGGGATCCTGGTCAACTTAAGAGTCTATGCGTATAGCCTAAAAGCCCACTGTTGTGATAAGTGTTTTTTCTTGTTGTAAAGAATAATTTTAAATTTTGTACATTGATTTAATTTATTTTGAGAATAATTATATTTGTATGTTTGAACGTCGACATATGTATCCACTGATATTTTTTTCTTTTTCTGTGTAGGATTCTCACTAAGAAGATAAAATATGAGTCATTTCGCTTTAAAAATAGTTACAAGGATCCTTCTTCAAAAGAGCGGTTAACATATTGGCACAACAGAGGTACCCACTTACTATCCGACTGCTTGCGTGTTTGCTATTATAATATATATAATAATAATAATATTTATTATAAAAGTAAGACGTTTACGTGAAAATACGCTTTATATTATTTATATTTTATATACTCGGTTACCCATATAAGGTCGATTAATTTATTCACAGATACCACAGATTTATACTAAAGTTACTACGTAACTGATTACCAGCAAATTTCATTTACACAATATGAAATATTTCAATAACCATACGTTTCAAGGTAGCACGGACTTTAGAACGCCTCTTGCCAGTCTCCAGTCTTTCCCACCTTTCATTAATGAGCTTAGTTATAAAATAACCTAAGGGCTCTTAACTGCCTTCCTGCGAGATTGCTTTTCGCGGTCGGCGTCTATTAATAGTTATTTATAGGTAAAACAGAAAGACTCGCAAACCTGAGCGTAGCTCGTGATGGACGACCGTAGACAATGCGTCATAGTCGTGCATCGTCTCGGCGTAATACCTCACATCTGATAAAGAAGGGCTCTTCATTTAACGAATAAATACCTTGTAAATGATGTAATTTACACGATTACGATGTTTAACGGGTTAGACTATGAATAAACGAATATACCAGCTTTGCTTATGTATCGCACAAAACTACGGAGATATTAATTAAAATTGATGCAGCTAACGATTTCATTGATGGCTTTCTCGATAAAAATAACGGGCTCTGCAGTTCTATACCTCATATTATTTTGTTTTATTATAAAATGTGGGGTTCTCTCAGATCGTAACTCAAAACTATTTTGAGTGGGTATAAAATATTCTAGTTTAAGCGAAGATATGATGTGCTAATTTGATACGTACTATACTCATTTAATTAAATATTTTTAAATGGTCGTAACATTAGGTAATAAAATTGAGTGGTAATAAAATCAAAAACTTAGAGACAAGTTGAGTTGAGCCCGTTTTTTATTGTAGAAAATTAATAAATAAGGTAAATATTACGATTTTCGTAGATATAGGTAATACTGATACCTAAAAAAAAAGATAAATTTAACAGAACCCACGGTATAAAACTGTAGACTTTCTGAGGTTTCTTAAAGTCTAGACCTCAGATTTGGACCAAAGGAAATTGGCCAAATTTGCATAATGTTCCCGTTTGGGTAATTTAAAATTTTATGGATAATCAAAACGCTTCCAAGCGGCCGGCGATCACCGTTGGAATGATTAATTAGTATAAAATGACAATAAAACTACAATATGGTGTCTAAAATTCTGTATTTCATTAAATCTCAGGAAACCTTTGTGGGAGTTTATTGTAGGAAATACCTCGTAAAACTAAAAGTGTAGTGGTACCTTAGTGCAAAATATTTATCAGAAATGTTCCTTTCTTCTCTGCTTGGAAAACACAATACAATAAACAAGGACGACACGTGTAAAATATGTAAGAGAGATTAGACCACCCTTATAATATCTCGTACATGAGGTGTCTCAAGTATTATATACATATAAAAAGTGAATTATAAAGTAATATCGATTAGCGAAGCGCAGGCGGCGATGACAAATTAGCTAATGCACTAGACGTGAGAGAACGCTAATGACAAAGAACGGCAGAGGTGGGCGCGGCTCACATGGCGCCATTCACATTCACTGTGCATTATACCATGCATTATAATTTTAGTCGCGCACTTTCATATTCTCTTGTGCTAGGATTTTAGGTACTCAATAAATAATTTGATCCAATTCAGTCGAAACGTTTGAACTTGTCACATCTATATTTCTGTGCTTTATGAGTACTTAGGAAGCACTTCATCAGTGATATTTAAACTACAAATGCTATTTATAACCATCTGTGTCCAGTAATAATCTCAGAACCCAATCACCATTACTTCGACTAGACTACTTGTTTCTGACCTAAATGTTGGCCAGACAGTTTGAACTATTTCTCGAGATTACACCATAAATAAACTGGTTTGAGTTTGAGAAACTAAACGACATTACTTTGCCAAAATTACGGTTTTATGCATAATTCAACAAGGCACAAGGCACTAGCGATGTCATGTCGTGCAGACGAGTAACCGTTCATTCACCGTAGGATTTGAAGTGTAAATTCAACAAAGAGTGAGCACTGGAAAAGGCTGTGTGCACATGTTTAAATTATAGAACTCCATATTCACTATAAGGCCTCTCGTAGTTATATGTGACCATAACAGTAATTTATTCTTATTCTCGTGAACTAAAATAATGGCATTAGTTCTGTAAAAGTGCCAAACGCTCTATATACCTACCAGTTCAGCTCGGTCTTGCATGTGACTGCCGCTGAGAGTTCGTAGCTGTAAGTGTTGCAAGTGCATTGGAACACAGGCGGTGTGTAAGCCCGTCCTAGATACCCTTGAACCTAAAGTGGCAGCTCTCGGCCGCCTTGCCAATGACCCCGGCGCAGGCGCCCGCCGGCGGCGGCTCGCTCGCTAATTGTTATGTAACAGACAGAAGTTACGTGCATCGCCTGCCAGCCGACCGGACACCCCAATATCTGATATACGCCAATTTCACTTAGTTCCCGGCGAGTACACTTAATTGGCTACCAAAATCCCCACAACTGCGGCATCGGGATACACAAACAGGTTCGGAGAACGCGAATGCAGCTTCTTGCCAATCCTGGAGGGAAGTCAGTGAACTTGCACGTCGCACGTTACATCTCGTTCCTTACTTCATAGTTCTTGTGATTGTAAAATCATTCTTTGTGAGATGCAGTTATTATTATTACACAGGCAGACAAGAATGTGCAGGCACAACTTAAGACTTAGGTTTAACTTTACTTCACCGAATGACTTAGTACGTGAATATTAATAGTGAATTTGTCTCCTTGTTGTTTATATTGGAGCCATCTGAATTAATTTGATTGATTATACGGTTGTTATACGGTTGCCTACCTACATGCATTAGGTATACGTTTTTTTAGTTAATAATAAGAAGATATAAGAAAAGATAAAAAAAAAATTTTAGAATAAGAAGATATCTGAATCTAAGGAAAGGAAATTATAGCAAATTAAATGTGCCTATATTGTTCAAACGGTCAACAAACCGCGTTATATCACTGTGTTTATTCGTTCAATAGAGTTAGAACCTATTGCTGGCAGATATACAATAGCAATACATATTTTTGACATTATTTATTGCAGTGGGTATCTCTAAGTAATGTGATTGCATCTAATATATTTATAGCCAACTGAGAGTATGTGTAATTAGTGGGTACATTAGCAGTAGCGGTAACATTATTACGACCTGTAGCGTACACACACATAATTATCATGCATATGTATGGTTGTTATGATCACTGTCCGAAACACGTGTGGAACAAAAATAAGCCCCACGATGAATAGGTAAGTACTTATAGGTTGCTTAGGAATGGGCTCCCAGGTTAGTAAAGAAGCGATGTTGTCGAAACGTTTCGATTCTCGATCGTCCGTTGAGCAAGAGACAGCGCGACTGCCTCGGGCCTTTGTGCTAGAATTTTGATTGATATTTTTTGTCTGTTAACTCGGTCACAATAAGATGACAGCGGTAACAAGAGAAGTGCAAAATAGACTTAGACGTAACTGAAAGTATCAAGGTTAGACGGTGGTGTGGCGGGGAAGCCGAAAGTCGGCTAACAGTATCCGTACACCAACCGGCGTGCCGCAAAAACCGGGCACCCACGGCGTCTCGCGAACCTTTGTGCTACACCTAGTCGATTTAATGGCATTGACTGGTGAATGGAAGTGAGGCAGATTTCCGAAGACGTCTTCTATAGACTCTGATTCAATTAACAAAATTTCATTAGTGAAAACGAACATCTGCATGTAAAAAGCTTTCGCCTATCCTTTCTCAATGAGCGGAGAGAGCTGTTGTAATCGAGATATGTTGATGAATCGGTGATTAATCGAATCGACAATTACATTTACTATGAGATCGAATTAGGGTTTGACGATGTTCAATAAATGAAGTAATAAGGAAAGTAGCAAGTGATAGTGCGCGGATGGTTATATTGCAAGGTTGATTGATAAGCGGGCGGGCGCTGGACGCTGGGCGCTGGGCGACGCAGGCTGCGTGTGATTGGGAGCCACTTTCTCGACCTCATTCCAGTCCACGCCGTGAGTCTAAGACTCGGCGCCGTGTTCTCATAGTCGACAAACCGATGTATCTATGTCAATTGCTTGTAGGCGGCCTTGAGCGCCAACCATTAATTTGTGTGCAGAGCCGCCGGCAGTATACCGTTACGGCAAGCGCCCGAATCTTGTGCCCTCTCTCGACTCTCCTCCGTCGCCACAAGCTTACTTCGGAAATGATATCTGTCTTAGCATGTCCTATGTATTAATGAATTGTGCACCCGCACAAGTATTTAAAAACAAACTTTTGTTATGTATGTATCATTGTTATCGATTTACAGAAACTGAAATCAGCGGTCTATGCTACGAAATCAAATATTGCATTTCAAACTTTGGTTGAAAGCTAAAATAAATCTCAGTCGTAAGTTTTATCTTAATTTCAGGATTTAGAGTTTAAGCTCGCCACGTATGTGTGAGCGTGAACTAGCCTGCCGGCCGCGGCGAGCTTGAGCCAGCGTACCGGTGTGAGCAGAATTTGTTTATGAAGCCTGGGAATAGCTCAGATAGTGCTCTCATTTGCCGTGGAAAATCCTTAGCATTTTTAAAGTGTACGCTTTGTAACTACGAATGAAGCTGTGCATTCTAAGCCAGCAATTTGCATATGAATAAAATAACGACATTATAACTGCTTTCTTTATAGTTTGCAAATATTTTAGCATCATTGTGGATATCCAAAATGTTAGCACGAAGATGTTTATTGTTCTGCTGCAAGGTTAGTATACAGGTGGCAGTACAAATGCATGACAATAAATTAACTGGCTACATTACGATCACAAGTAGAGTAGGTAGGTACTACTTTAACCATAAAATCGGTTATAAATGTAATATTATATAATATAATATTATATAATATTATATATTATGCTTAAAACTTAACAGGTGAAAAAATCTTTATTCTGATGCAACTATGAAAACAAAAATGTGTAAAGAGTTTTGAAGCAAAGATTGAACAATTATCTTGTCCAATATTTATTGAAATTGTGGTACAATACGTAATTTATAATTTACACTTATCTTAAAGTAATTACGTCAATCATTTTAATTTGTTGTGTATCATTTATATAATCATCAACATCATTATTGACTGAAGCAAATATGCGTGTTAGATTCTTGAAAAGTTGAAGGAGATTAGACACCAATATACCTAATATTTTCGTCGAAATCGTTAGTATGTTAATGTGTAAAGGCTCAATAAAATTTAATCAACACCTCTCGTCTATGATTCAGTTGTAAAGTGTCATTATGCCTTCTAACGGCTAACAATGCATGAGCAAAACATCCGATAGCTGGTCCATGGCCTGCAATAAGGGTTCCTCCTGGTCGCCGCAGCCGCGGCCGATCGTTGGGCGGTGCGACGTGGTCGTGTCGCGCGGTGCGTGCGCACGAAGCGATCCGTCCCGCCGCAGACGCCGAGCGCAGCGCAGCCGACGTGAGACCATTGTTGCCTCTAATAGATAATTAGTTGGGTGCCGTTACCTTACACGATCCGATCAACGTCGCGCGCCGCCCCACATCGGATGCCTGCGCTAACGCTGCACTCCGCGGATCATGTACAATCCGATGCCGAAAAACTAGAACACACCACACGCTCCACATTTTTGGAACTTTCTGAACTGTCTATCGTACATATTCAATCGGATTCTTCAAAATTGGCGTGCCCGATCGCGAAACACGGCGATACCACCGTTACCCTCTCTGTGGAACGTGGACGATAATGGATGTCCAATTTCTGCGTGTAGTGTTTTAATTGGTTCATTTGAATAAGATTTTTACGTGTTCCGCTATTTTTAAAGCTCGACACGGCTTTATTGCCTTTCATAAAGTTTTGCAAATAAGCGAACATTTTCGGGTGGTTCTAAAAGCATTCGTAAAAATGAAGTACAACATGGGTGTGTTGATAAAAGTGTGATAATTTTCCAGTTATTACTTTATACGTTGGTGTTAATGCTTGATTTTATAACACAGCACATTAGCAGTAATTACCACTTAGCTAGCAGCACACAATACTGGTTGTTTTTACTGATCATCCTGAATGGATCTAATTCTCACGACTTTTAAACTGTAACGGAATATATTGTTTAACTCGTGGAACATTAACAGAAGCTATGTTGAAGCAGGAAGTAGGCTCGTGCTTTTGTACTAGCGACGGTAATAAATGAAGATCATCGCTCCAGTCCTAACGACGTGATAATATAACTTAACTCGCCATTTATTACTTGATTAATATCGTCTTGATTCATTGTTTTTTATGCCAAATTTAACATTACGCTACTCTTTTTTGCTAATAAAGTTTTAATAAAACCATTTATGTTTTGCTTTTAAATTTGAAATTATGCTTAGTGCGTTACCTATGTTATTACCATTTGAGAAACAGTATAATAATCTATGAGAAATACGTAAAGTGAAAATTGTTCTTGCACCTACTGTGAAAATAAAACATAGACAACAAAAGCAATCTCTGTGCAAATACCATTATGGTACGAAAACCTTATTTTCATAGGACATAAATAAAAGAAAGAAGATGGAAATGTCATCGTTGAAGGCATAGCCATGAATTTGTTCGCCTCAACTGGGACATGATCAGATAACTTAGAGACCTCTGTACTGCCCCAAAAGAATTAAGAGCACCTAAATCTCCCTTTTAATGTTTTAGTATAGTAATAGTATTTGCATATTTTTTTATGGAAATATTTTATGAAATCACTAAAATGATCAAATCCATTTGAAACGAAACTATATCTGCGTATTTTCAGATGTAATAAAGATGCAAGCAAAAAGAACATAAAAATATCTACTTATATTGTTCGAGTAATATGGTAAGATACTTGAGCCGTGTTCATGGTCATCGTAGCGAAAGCCAGCGGGATCTAGTCGTTACCCAGGATCGTAAGCATAGAAAATAATACCTAAGATACAGCCAGCCGGATACGAGCTGCACTATTTGCGTTTTACAGCCTGATATCATGAGCGATCGCACAGATGAGACGAGCTTTATACGCGTTTTCAATGATATATCTTCTGCCTGGGATTAAAGCGATTGATGACAGATTAACATGTAGAAATAATATTATATTATTTCAAATTAAATATCAATTTATGAATGAAAAATCTACGTCAATTGAACAATGTTTAAATGTAATATGTGCTCTGTAATTATGAGTTTGTAAAACCTAAAATAGACTTTTTCCTTTATTAAAATAGTACTTAACACGTTTCATTCTGAGTAATAGTGATTAGTAATCCATAAGTGATAAGTAATATTAAGTCACGCGATATGTATAGAAGTAGTGAGGGCTAACAAACAAAATCCGTGAACCGGGTCATGAACACGGCAGATGAGTCACAGTACAAGGAAGATCTGGAAGCCATGCCGTCATCGGCCGCCGCAGCCACCGACCTCATCACGACTCGCTATTTACAAAAACAAGTCAGATAATACATTAATTCATTATCAACGATTTATTTCAAAATCCACGTAGCAATTAATTACATTGACTCGATTTTCCACTTTCGATACATATAATTTACTTTTACTTATTATTTTTTGCTATTTGGAGCGAGCACTGAATTGTTTTACTAGGCTAGAGTTTGTTGAATTTTTTTTGGTATTCTATTTTGTAAATTGCAAGCATTTCGTGCTGTAGTGGTGATTCACGAAAGGTTGTGAGTAGGAATATGGTAATCCTTTATTTTTAAGGATAAACGTTATGCGAACGTTTTCTTCACAGAGATCTATAAGAATGCCTTTGTCGCATTGTATGACCTCATACCTACTCGTTTTATTTTAGGGTCCAGTCAAACCTGTGTGAGTTAGCGGTTAGGTTTTGCATTTTATAGCGTTAATCCGACATGCGTGACAAAGACTGCGAAACTCCAAGAAACGATCTCACATAAACAGTCAATTCTACCTAATAATAGGGAATACGCCACGTTCGGATATGACCGTCTAATTTTAGTTTATACAAAAATATTTCCTGCAGCTAAAGTGCGCAATTAGTTGATATTTTTTGTTTCCGAGATCAAGTTTTCTCGCTAGCGCCTCACGCAGAGGTTAAACGTGATAATTTAGAGATGTACGGCTACCATAGTACTAGTTCTTTCTTGTAAGTTGGCAATGAAGCAATGTTTTGAAAATGTTCTCTGTAACGTGATTAGATGTTCCGATTTGGTGTGGTTTCGACAATTCACACTGAACTTGTTTACGCTGCGTGCCGTGAGCGCCGCCACTCCATTGTTTTAGTTAACAGTTTCGGCCATTAAGATGTCAGAAACATGTGAAAATTGAGATTTGTGTCATTATCAACTGTACGATGTTACCGAACACGCACGATATCATTACTTTTTGTTATTTCTTATGGTAAATGTAATTTATGAAATGAGATTGCTGCACTCTACTTAACTTATTTTTACTGTAAAAAGAATATTGCTTATGTCGGAGAGTAGGTAATGAGATGTTCAAACCTAACATAAGTTGCTATTAAGTTTAGTTTCACAGTTAAATTAAATGAAATGTGTACCAATTAATTGTTAATTTAACTAATATAGTTGCTCGACGCAACTCCTAAAAATATTCAGCTATCGAACAACACGGCGCGGCTTCAGATAAAAGTGATCATTATTCTGATCAATAACTTAATTCCATGTATGTCTTGCTGCGTACTCGACCTAGACATTGATTCTGGAAATATATTATCATGGTATATCATTGTGTCCATTATAAACTCATTAGTATAGCGGGCAACGGCACTCGAGCCGAGCGCCAAATTACCAACATTATCAATTTATACCCGTGCACAAACAAAAAAGTCGAATGTAGATGACCGGTTCCCGTTAACAAATTCGTATTGTGCAATGTAAGAGAAAAATTGTAACGCGTGTTTTGGGTACATTCATTTTGTGGTAGGGTCTGATTACTGTTACGGTTGGAGGCTGAAGATGAATGTACACTACACTTAAATGCTTTCACTGCGCCCAACATCAATCATCGTCGCGCGGAGAAGTCTAGCCTAGTGTAGGAGGTAGCGAGCTAGCGAGTCTCGATGCTTGAATTAATGAATGATTTATTTATTTGTATCTATTTTTTATATCTATTTTATTTATTTTTTATATTATTTATTTTATTATTTTATTTATTATATTTTTTTTAAATCTTATAGCCTAGCATTTGACCACTATCTCACCTGTTGGTAAGTGATGATGCGGTCGAAGATGGTAAGCACGCTAGGCCTAGAATGGGAACTGGCTCTCAAGGATAACTGCCGGAACACATTATATGTTTTGGCGACAGATTTTCTAACATGAGGGTGGTAGCTGGCCAGGCGGACACTAGATAGTGTCCTACCACCATGCGGAGGTTGTTGGTTTCTTAACGATGTTTTCCTTCACCGGAAGGCCACTGTGAGAAGCGCACATACATTTTTCTATAGAAAAATTCATTGGTGCACGGCGGTTTGAACTCGGTACCACGGCATCAAAGCCGACCGTTCTCCCGATTACGCCACTGGGCCTTCAAAACTTATGCCTCCGGTGCTTTGCCAATTAAGTTTTATTGGCAAAGCACCGGAACATGTTATTCCGGAGGTTGCGGGTTCAAGTCCCGTCGGTACCATGAAATTTTGGATTGTGTTTAACTATTTACAAAAAATATGGATATTGTCCAAAATATGTTAATAAATCGATGATGCTGAGGTAAATAAATAATCCCATTAAAGTTATAAATGAGAATATATGATTAGATTTTTGTTTGTAATCAACACATAAGAAACGAACAAAAACGGAAATCAAAAGCTTTTAGACTTAGCGTTTTATGCTGTAGGTTAACTATCAGTTAGTAGTTGTATTTTGACTAACTTTACAATTAGAAGAGAATGAATTTGTGAATATTTTGAATATTTGCGTATATTATCGCTCCACCTAGCTGGAGTTTGACTTCTGATATGGTCTGAGTTAGCTTAGATTACCGAGCCGTGGTATCCACTCTAGAACACGTCTACGCCAATGGTTATTGGTTCTACGACAGATGTGACCGGCCCACTACCACTTCAGCTTGCTCTCTCAATCTCGTATTTATAATCTCAGGACATGTGAGACTCAACATCTAGATATCTCAAGATATCTAACGCAAGTGAATGCATAATTTTGAGAGTTAAAAGTATTGCTTTCCTTAGTTCTGCTATAGGCAGACCTCATATCGCTTATCACCAGGCGAGCGCCGTGCTTGTCTCATTACCTTATAGTATATGCAGGCATATACTATGGGTGATTTATTAAAAAACAAAAAACCATATCTTAAACTGCTTTCAAAGAACACAATAAAATAGTGTCTTCGCCTTAATAGAGACAATAAGAAAAGTGTTTTTGAGGGCCCGGTGGCGTAATTGGGAGAACGGTCGGCGTTGATGCCAGAGGTACCGAGTTCATACCGCCGTGCACCAATGGATTTTTCTTTCGAAAAATGTATGTGCGCTTTTTACAGTGGCCCTCCGGTGTAGGAAAAATATCGTTAAGAAACCAACAGCCCCCGCATGGTGGTAGGACATTATCAAGTGTCCGCCTGGCCACCTACCACCCTCAAGTTAGAAAATCTGTCACCAAAACTTCTAATGTGTTCCGGCAGCTATCCTTGAGAGCCTGCAGTTCCAATTCTAGGCCTAGCGTGCTTACCATCTTCGACCGCATCATCACTGACCAACAGGTGAGATAGTGGTCAAATGCTAACCTATAAGATTTAAAAAAAAAGTGCCATTGGACACATTCTTAGTTTAACAATAATTAGCAGTTTAGGTCGTAATATGTAAATTAATTATAAGTCTTAAGACTAGATTGTAATATCAATGATATGCCATTATATTGGAATATCATTTACGAAAAAAAAATATCTAAAACACCGTGATATAAGGATTTCGGGTCTACCGAGGAAAACTTGCGCATGACCCCCAAAACCCCCCAAATGTTCGTCGGTCCATCCACCAAACACCCTGTATGTAGATATATTCTCATTAATATCAATATATTCTCATTTGCTGAAACACCCTACAGAAGCGTGTAAGACATCTCCGAGCCCACGTCACCACCCGCCTTACAGCCCCGCTGCACTCGACCGCATGAGCGACATTTCATTAAACTAGCAATTTATAACCCCCGACATCTTCTTAATTGATTCGCTATTACATCGTGCCTATTTGCCCCTTGTTATTAATATTATATGATCCTGCCAGCCACCTCTACTAATTATAACTCGACAATATTCCATTTAAATATCACTTTAAAGTTAATAATGTGATTAGTGAAGATCGAAGGGGAAGGTGAAGGTTAACCTATCATTTCTGTATACGAACGATAACTTTTGATAAATATTCAGATTCAGATTCATTGACTCATACCAAAGGTAGGTGCCATAGGGTAAAACTTGGTTAAGTCAAACAATATTTTAACCAATTAAAAAAAAGGAGGAACCGACTTTGATGACTCTTTTTTTGTTGGAAAGGAGATATACCAATGTGGTACCATAGTAATTTCATTGAGATGTGATAATTATCTAAGATATGGAGAGAAACACCTCAAACTTGGTACTGAAAGTTAATAGCGCGGCATTTGAAGTCGGTTATTTTAGTTTTTTAAACGATCTTACTTTTGTAATTAAAACTTTCGAGCAATTGCAATGTGGTTTGCACATTACTAATAGTCTTCATGGGGCGGACGACTATCGGACTCAATCAAGATGTTAAAAAAAAAATTGACGATTTGTACTAGTATGGCATTTGGATTTTCGGAAATTATATGATACAATGTGACCATATTTGCCATACTTCTAGTAGAGGGAACAAGTGGCGCCATACTATTATTATTATATTATTATGTGGCATTATTTAAAAGTGCGTTCCCATACATTATGGCTTTTATACACAATTACCTATCTACTTACAATTCGAAAAATCTTTCGAGCGCCGGTAGGCGTACAATATTATACGACATAACATCTGGTTATAAGACAAGATTGCCGCCACCTAGGTGTTTGAAATTTTGTATTTATATTCGTTAAACCTCTAACTTACAGGAAAAATTAGTGCCATACTGGTACAAATCGTGCGAATTACGAATAAAATCTTAGAATTTTGAAAAAATATTGTACACATTTGCCACCTCCCACAGGAATAGCATGATCAGACTTAATATTTATGATCATACAGAGAACTGTTAAAAAAGTTTTAGACTGGTACAAATCGTTTAGCAAAAGAAATATTTTACTCCTTTGCCATACCACCCGGTCTGGCGGCCATTAGGAACCGTCGGAAAAGTATGGCAAGGTGATTTCCGTGAATGGCTACTCGACATGATTAGCTGTGCAAACATTAGCCTGGAACAAATGGTTGAATTGCCTTTTTTTAAATTAATGTATTCGCGTCGGTATGGCGGGCTGTAAGTCACACCGGAGAAGTATGGCATTACGCAACCGCATACTTCTTTTTTTATCGACTATCGGAAAATACAAGCATTTTTGTGGAACAAATCGTTCGACGCTATTATTTATCCGACACATTCGATTAACGCCCACGTAATTGGGCCACCAGTACCAGCGCTATGACCATCATTTTATTTTTTGTCATTCCGTAGTTAGACCCCTGAAGAACCGCCATACTGGTACAAATGACCAAGTATTTTCTGTTACCATCTCCCGGTCTATAACTAATCAAACTTAACTAACCTACGCCTTAGCCAATGCATGGGCTAATGCCGCTTGAATTGAAAATTATCTTACTTTGGCTTTGTCAAGTTTCTAAAAAAGCTGTTTTAGGGCTTATAGTCACTAATAAGCTAAATACTTATGCCCGTGTGAGCTACACTTAGGAATCGTCAAAGATATCTAAATATCTCATCGGGAATCGAAAAATCATAAAAGGTTTGCAGATAGTATTCAAATTAAATAAAAATATGAATGATCAATTAAAATGATTTTCTAGTAAATTGAAACAGATAAATGCCTATGTTTTTATGCTATTAGTCACTAAAATGGCGATGGGTCACTAAAAACCAAAAATTATGGTTGAAAACCAAAAATCAACTTGACGAAATTCTCTTATAATTTGATGTGATACAGGAAATTTACGTTTTTATTTGATTATCTTCTATCCCTTTCACACGTCCGAGCCATTGAAGTTTATACAGCAAATTGGATGACAAAATTTGTACAGACAAAACAATTGCGTTTAATAAGGGTAACAAAAAAGTTTTGTGACACTTTTGTACATTTTCGGAAACACTTAAATGTAATTTTTTTCCACCATCATATCTCCGCCAATTTGAAAAATTTTACAATACTGAATTGACATAAATTCCATACAATTATAGAACCCGCTTATAAACATCCGCCGGACAGACAGATAGATTGTAAAACTTTGCAAAAGCATTTTCGCCCAAGCTGAAACGGAGACCTTCGTTTTGCTCGGACAATTAAAACATAGTATATGTGCTATTCTGATGTATAAGCTATTATACTGTAAAGTTTAATTAAAACCCGTCTAGTAGTTTTTGTATGAAGGAGTACATTATGAAATTGTATGTATGTATGTATGTTATGAAAATGTAAAACGAAAATAGACTGAATAACATTTTATGTAGGTACTTAAGCTACAATTTATAAATATGAGCTTTACTTAGTTTTGCTCTGAATACAACTAAATATTTTCTGAAACTATTATATACAGAAATTATTTGTATCTCAGAATAAGAACCTAGTTACTTACAACCCGCCACCTGTATACATTGATTTAAACATTAACAATTTATTGTTTACGGTTATTTTTTTGTTTGTTATCAGAATCAACACGTAAATATTTATTTATTTTTATCGTCTTCTATTAAAGTCGTGCGTGCCTAACATATAATGTTATATTATATGGAATATTATATGGGTAGTTGTTTGAATAGTTTCAGATGTTAAAGGTTACTTCCGTGTTCTTTGGTTCAAGTTTACGTAATGTTAGACTCGTCACGTATATCCACGGCTTTGAGTTACCTGCAATTAGCGATGGGCAAACGATCGGCCTTCACAAGGACGCGCCGGCCGACGCGTCATCTACCTCTCTGAAGAGTCAGAACATCTAATGAATCAACGCTTGATTTTGAAATTTTAAGAGCTTACTAATTATAATTGACTACGAATTTGACTAAACTTGTTAAAAAAAAAAGCAATTTGCGGTTTGATACTCGTCTGTGCCGCGAGCCGTCTATTTAATTCCGTCCCCTCCACTATGATGCCCTCGCCCCTGACCGAAGTTATCAGAAACTTTCCTACCTGAACCCCATTTCCCTCAAGTGCCCGTTTACGGCGTCGATCACAGCTCTGTGATCATTTTGAACATTATGCCTACGAGATTTTTCCGCGCTCCTTAACATTAGCGTTTGAAGTTGTTTCAATGACGCACCTACTTATATCTGGAACTACTCGTCCCATTTCAAAAACAACGAACATTCTCGATTACAGATATTTGTTACGTGATGGTAAGAAATTGCTCTCAATTTTATTCGTATGAACGGATGACGTGGGCGTATTAGTTCCACCTTTGTTTGTTACTTCCTTCGTTAGAAATGGATAATATACGTACAATATAGTTTATTTATAACAATTTATCAGTTATTTTCCGTAATAACTTGCGTGACTTTCCTACCTTTGTAAAAGTTGTTATTATAACAGTCTTCTATTGCTCCAATCGGTGACTTCCTTCAAGAACAGGTTCACGCGCTGGATCACAGCTTCCCTGACACTGAGACAGCGATTTACTATTATTAGGTACACGTAACCACGGAACATAAATAAATCTAAATCCTAGGTGTAAGATTATAACTTAACTATACTCTAGGTTTATACTTTTAAACCTATTAAAATATACCTAACACACACATCGTCACTTACCAACAGTAGTGGTCAAACATTATCCTATACGCTACATTAAAAAAAATATCCAGAAAATAAACTGTAAAATCATATAAGTGTCAAAATCCTAATCCTAACTAGTCCTAATCCTAACTTATATATTTTATATATAATACTAGAAGTTCCCCGCGGCTTCGCCCGCGATAAAGACTTCTTTTATTTACTTAAAACTTTTATTTTGTAAAAACCTTTCTATCATAAAAGACATCAAAGAAGTAAAAACCAAATCGGTTCAAACTTTGAACCCCCGTTTCATCCCCTTGAAGAGTGAATTTTGAAAAATCTTTTCTTAGCGGATACCTACGTCAAAATAACTCAGCATGCCAAATTTCAGCGCAATCCGAAACAATATTGATTTCAGACTTTGTTACTTCACTTCACCCTTTTAGGGGTGACATTTCGAAAAAGCCTGAAACACGTATTTACTTATTTATTTACTGAAGCACTTGTGTGAAGTTTCGAATAGAAAAAAACAATCCAATATTGTTTCTCCATACAAACTTTGAACCCCCGTTTAAAACCTTAAAGAGTAAATTTTGATAACTCCTTTCTTAGCGGCTACTTACGTCAAAATAACTATCTGCATGCTAAATTTCAGCAGAATCCGAAACAATATTGATTTCAGACTTTGTGACCCCACTTCACCCTTTTAGGGGTGGCATTTCGAAAAAGTTTGAAACACGTATTTACTTCTTTATTTACTGAAGCACTTGTGTGAACATTGGAAGAGAAAAAAACTATCTATTCTGGTTTCTCCTTACAAACTTTGAACCCTTGTTTCATCCCCTTAAAGGGTGAATTTTAGAAAATCATTTCTCAGAGGGAACTAACGTCGTTATAACTATCTGCATGCCAAATTTCAGCGTAATCCGAAACAATACTGATTTTCAAGCTTTGTTACCCCATTTCACCCTCTTAGGGGTGGAATTTCAAAAAAGCCTGAAATACGTATTAAATTATTTATTTAGTGAAGCACTTGTGTGAAGTTTTGAATAGAAAATACTATCTAATCTTGTATCTCCATACAAACTTTGAACCCCCATTTCATCCCCTAAAGGGGTGAATTTTGGAAAATCCTGTCTTAGTACACCTTTACGTACTAAGACAAATATACCCTTCAAATTTCAAGTCTCTACGACCAGCGCTTTAGGCTGTGCGTTGTCTGTCAGTCAGTCAGTCAGTCAGTCAGATTATAAATGCGAAAGTAATTCTGTCTGTCTGTCTGTGTCATTTTCACGCCAAAACCACTGAACCGATTTAAATGAAATTTGGTACACAGATAGTCTAGAGCCTGAGAACGGACATGGGCTACTTTTTAATGCGAAAAGAGGGTTGTAAGAGGTTGAGAGGAGGGATGAAAAGTTGTATGGAAGTATCGTCATTTTAGAAGCTAGAAGCTTGAAACTTATTTTGTAGGCTGTTATTTTGATATAAATAAATATGACATTCAAAGTTTCTATAAGTTTTACCCTCAAGGGTGTAAAATAACAATAGGGGATGAAAGTTTGTATGAAAATATGTAAGGTTTATGTTAATGCAATGAAGGACGAGGGGGAGGGGAGGGAGAGGGGAGGGAGAGGGGAGGGAGAGGGGAGGGAGAGGGGAGGGAGAGGGGAGGGAGAGGGGAGGGAGAGGGGAGGGAGAGGGGAGGGAGAGGGGAGGGAGAGGGGAGGCAGAGGGGAGGGAGAGGGGAGGGAGAGGGGAGGGAGAGGGGTGGGGGATTTGCGTGGCGTGGTACGGTGCGGTGTAGGTGGGATACGCATGTGTCTTATTTGTAAAATAATTAGCCTACATATTTAAAAATGCCACCCAAAGACACTATTCTACGCAGACGAAGTCACGGGCACAGTTAGTACATAATATAAAAATACGTAGGTAACAATAATAATGTTCAATAACTTTTTGTTTAAGTACTATTACTAAGAGTTGTTCTACATAGTTCTGTTTAGTTCTGTTACGGATCCCCAAAATCTATAAATGAATTAATAGCTCAACTGTAAATCGTCGATGTTAGTACACAACATAATATCCGACATCATTACTTTCAATTACATACCATACAAAAAATGTCAGTGAAAGTCGCGGCACAATGCCTTGATTAACTCTCCAATTAAATATATTTTGCGAATATATTTATATCGAGTTGTGATTTATTTAGCTTCGTATCTATAGTGGAAGCTAACGGCGATCATAAATTCAACGTTATTCACAGTTGACATTTAATGTCAATTTAATTTAATACCACTTTATTGGGATACACTGGGTCATAATTTTATTTTATGTTAATGGATATCTATGAATCAATACATGAAGCTAAAACTTTGTACCCCTTTTTAGGGTTCCGTAGCCGAATGGCAAAAAACGGAACCCTTATAGATTCGCCATGTCTGTCTGTCTGTCCGTCCGTATCTCACAGCCATTTTATTCCGAAATTTATTATTATTAGGACTACAGAATTGAAACTTGGTAGGTAGGTAGATGTAAACCGGTTTCCGATTTTTATACAAAAATAAAAAATATAAAAGTTTAAGGGGGGAGGGTGGGAGGGGGCATCACATACATGGAACTGAAACAAAAAAAAATTTCTTCAAACCTATACGTGTGGGATGGATGAGGTTTTTAAAAATGACTTTAAGGTCTCAAAGTCAATAATTTAAAAGTCTAAAGTGGTAAGTGGTCTTTCAACGAAAATTGGTTTGAACGAGATACAGTCAGCAGTTTTTGAGATATAGCAACCGCAAATATAACTTTGTTTTTCATACAAACACTATGAAAAACAAAGTTAATTTTTTGGTTGTAAAAATCATAGTTATAGAATACTCTACTGTGTTACGGAACCCTACGAGTGCGAGTCCGACTTGCACTTGGCCAGTTTTTTTTTAAGAAAATTGCGCGAACGGATAAACGTGAAATTTGCGCATTTAAAGTTTAAATGGAGAAAAATGTGCATAAAGTTATTTTTTTTATATATAATGCATTAGTTATTTTATAATTATACATTTAAAAATTGGATTAATTATGGTCGAATTTCGACCACTGGGTGACCATATACATATCTATGAATACTAGTGTATTCACAGATATGTATATGGTAAAAAATAGGGTGCCTGAGAAACTTAAAAGCAGTTGGTAAATAAATGATTACAAACGTAAGTTACAATGTTTTTTAAGCTATAATAGCTTTACACCAGGTCAAAGAAGCCAAAAACATGCTCATCAACCTATAATAAAAAGTAATTTGGTCTTAGTGAAAGTCTTTCTAGCGTTAGTTAATTACAACCCATATTTGTAAGTTTAGTAAGTTTCCGAAGTATCTCGATACATCAGTTCTATATCTAATCGCTTTCTTAATGCGTACAGACAAACAAATACAAAGTTGATAAATGACCTCGTTATTATAACGGGAACAAGTGCTGCATGATTTTCATTTCGGGGTCACTATATTTCTTTGTAAAGCATGTTACATGCTTTTTAAGCAGATCATGATTTGAATATTTTTTGCTAGATATGTGTAGTTTGAATAACGAATAAATTGAACGAACGCAATTCCAATAAAACTTATTAGATGTATTTGATTATTCGAATAAGCCTTCATTGTGCACGTAATTAAGCTTAAAAGTCAAATCTTAGGAAATAGTAGTCAAGGATGAGGAGAGAATGGGCCACACAGGATTGAATAGAGGCATGTCAGAGTCGCGCATTCTGTTGACCTCACCCTCACAACGCGAGACAGGCGCCTTCACCTCAAAAACGTTAACAAACCAGCATTTTTACAATAATATCTCAATGTATCGTCTAATGAATATACCATTCACGTAAACCGGCGGTAGGTACCAGGGTATATTCTAAAACATAAAGAGTTTGTGCAATGCGTTTTAGTGAGTCACATCGAGTCCCCGACGTTCTCACAAAAGCATTCGCAGGAAAGAGTTATTAAGCCATTATGATAATGTCACCGTGAGATCCCAAAACGTCTGAATGCCACGGCGATGGGCGCGTCAGATTTGTCACACCGTCCTTCCTGCAATTAGAAATCTCAGTGATAATAATCGAGAATCCAATTAAAGTGTCGTTTTATTAAAATTCTAATTGAACCAGAATCGGCGTCGACACAGAAACATAACCTACATGTACACATGCGAGAGCATTCATAACTGTAGTGTATGGTCGGTAAATACAGGGTGTCCGAGGCGGGCGCAGGCGTCGGCGCGGCCGTAGAGGCATTACTTGATGATGTTTCGGCGAAAGAAGGCCGTGTTGCGACCTTCCAAATTGTGGGCGCCGATCGTTGACCGGACCGGCTCGCTTCGTCACACTCAGCTGCCCAAATGATGGCTCGCAGGCTCCATTCGGTTCAGGGTACCTGGCCAGTATAATTAACTTGCGGTCTACATCCGCGTTGCGATTTTACACATAATTTTAGGGAGCTTATTGCTTTGTTTGGCTTCGATATTTTGTGTAGGTATCTGTCAACATTTTTTGTTCATCGGATCTATCTGGCATAGGATTTGAATCTATTGAAATTAAGATTTAACATTCAAATTCTATTGTTCTGGGCCATAATTATTTTTTAATCTTCTTCTTCTAATAACTTTATGAATCATTGTCCTGACTTACACACTGACGTAGAGACACCGCACAGCCTTAACCACTGGTTGTAGAGACTTGAAATTTGGAGGATACATTTCTTTTGATACGTAGGGGTGTACTAAGAACGGATTTTTGGGACACCCCAAAAAGGGTTTAATGGGATGAACATTTTTATGAAAATCCTTTGTTTGAAATTTTGAACGATGAAAATTAATATTTGAATTGAGAATATCGTGTATAAAAAACCGGCCAAGTGCGAGTCGGACTTGCGCACAAAGGGCTCCGCACCATCTATAAAGACTGGCCAAGTGCAAGTCGGACTCGCACTCGTAGGGTTCCGTACCACACTACAGTATTTTATAAGATCGAGCAAAAAATACCACTATTATTTTTCGCCAGCAAAAAATAATAATTAATAAACATTTTATTTCTTTTAACGCCATCTAACGTCTAACAAAGGTGTTAGGGATCGACATTTCAATATAACGCCATCTATGGGACGTTCGCCTAACTAAGCGTTCATAGATGGCGTGAAATGCCGAAAAAACACGTTTCTTGTATAGGGACCCTCTATTATTTTTAACTTTATTCTGTTTTTAGTATTTTTTGTTATAGCGGCAACAGAAATACGTCATCTGTGAAAATTTCAACTGTCTAACTATCACGGTTCATGAGATACAGCCTGGTGACAGACGGACAGACAGACAGACAGACAGACAGACAGACGGACAGCGGAGTCTTAGTTATAGGGTCCCGTTTTACCCTTTGGGTACGGAACCCTAAAAACGGTAAAAAATCATGCCTGTTGTATGGGAGCCTCCCGTAAATGTTAAATTTATTTTAATTTGATTAGGTATTTATTTTTAAAGTGAATATTTTTGTAGTGGTAGGACTTCTACTAGTCCGCCTGGGGAGGTACTACCACTTTACCTATTAGCCATAATGTTTCCGGCTGAAAAGGCAAGGTGTCGAGTGAAATTACAGGGCATGTGGGAATCCTTATGTCTCATGGTAACAGGCGCAGTGCTGTGACTGATTCCGATGCCGATGCAGATGCTGTATCTGTAATAGGTAGACGTCATCGCTTACCATCAGCCGATTGTCTTGCTTGTCCTCCTATTATACCTTATATCATAAAAAATAAAATAAATTAAGTTATCTTCTAATACTACAAGAATGTATGTCCTGACATACGTACCGATTGCTTACAACACACAGCCTAAATCACTGGTTGCAGAGACTTGAAATTTGGATGCTACATTTGGTTTAGTGTTTGGGGGTGTACGCAGAATGGATTTATATATTTTTATTAAATGGGGTGAAAACGTTGGTACGAAAGTTCTTTGTTATATTGACATAATGCGATGAAAATGGCAGTGATAAGTACCTATTGGAGTAGTCAATTGATTATAAAAAATTAAGTTATCTAAAATATATTAATGGCCAGGGCCATAATTATAGAATTTCCAGGGGTGTATTAAGGCATACATTAAGGTAATCGGGACGAAAGTTCTTTAGTTATACTGATGAAAATTGGTATTTAAGTAGTTCATACGTTCATACGTTTCGTAGAATTGCATTAAGTTATATGAAAGCATTTGCATCCGTAAATTTAAATAAATTGTAATAATTGTGTAGTGTATTATTGTAGTTGTATAATGTGTTTAATTTTAGTCCAAAGTATTTATTAAAGATTGTAGTTTGTAAGAACTTGGTTGGGCGAATTGGTTGTAACACTGTCAAGCCCACCCAATGTATGATAATTTGAATAAATAAATAAAATAAATACATGTAGTATGTAAAAACTAGAAATGCCCCGCTGCTTTGCTAGCGTTAAAAACTTCTTTCATTTACTTAAAACTTTTATTTATTAAAAACCTTTATATCATAAAAACACTTAATAAAGAATTAGCAAATCCACCTGTTTTCAAGCTATAGCGTGACCAAGGGAAAGAGAGATTCATTGTTATAAAACCCAAAAAACCATATTGATTTTCAGACTTTGTTACCCCATTTCACCCACTTAGGGATGGAGTTTTGAAAAAGCTTGAAACACGTTATTTGCTTATTTATTTACAGAAGTACTTGTGTGAAGATTAGAATAAAAAAGACTATCTAATCTTATTTCTCCATACAACATTTGTACCCCCGTTTAATCCCCGTGACGAATACATTTTGGAAAATCCTTCATTAGCGGACATACGTCATAATAATTATCTTCATGCCAAATTTCAGCACAATCCGGAACAATATTGGTTTTCAGACTTTGGTACCCCATTTCATCCCCTTAGGGGTAGAATTTCATAAAAGCCTGAACCACTTATTTACTGATTTATTTACAGAAGTACTTGTGTGAAGTTGAACAAACATAAATATATATATATATATTTATGTATTACGGTAGAATTGAGAAACCTCCTTTTTTCCAGATTTGTTTCTTCTCGTGACTTGGGTCCTTCTGTTTATCAGGCAACATCATGCTTAGTCGGATCTACGCGTACTCACGTAACTGGCTAGCTGGTAGGTTGGTAAAGATTCTTAACTCTATATGAAAATCCAGAGGTGACCTGCATTTACGCGTGTTGATCTAATGATGATTGGGGATGTTATAGTTTTTACTATACTAGCTGTGTCTCGCGGCTTCACGGCCGGCGTTTAAAACTACCCTATGGTCTAATCCTATATAATAATACTGCCTATCCTTGTGCAAAATTTCGGCTAAATTGTTGTTGATTTTAAAACAAGGGTTTATATATTTATTTGGACGTACACCATCCATCCTGATACATATTTAGCAAATGTACGTGTTTTTATAGTTTTCTTCACCATTCAAAATCCACCAATATTATGAAAAAATGTCTACTCATATCATAAATGTAGATGATTTGAGGGCCCGGTGGCGTAATCCGGAGAACGGTCGGCTTTTATGCCGTGGTATCGAGTTCAAACTCCGCCGTGCGACAATGAATTTTTCTATCGAAAAATTTATGTGCGCTTTTCACAGTGGCCCTCCAGTGATGGAAAAACATCGCTAAGAAACCAACAACCCCTGCATGGTGGTAGGAAACTATCTAGTGTCCGCCTGGCCAGGTACCACCCTCAAGTTAGAAAATCTGTCGCCAAACATCTAATGTGTTTCGGCAGCTATCCTTGAGAGCCAGTTCCCATTTTAGGCCTATCGTGCTTACCATCTTCGACCGTATCATCACTTACCAACAGGTGAGATAGTGGTCAAACGCTAGCCTAAGATATAAAATAAAAAAGATGACTATACTAACTTGAATCGAACCTACGACCCCAAGATTGGCAATCAGGGAAAATACAAAACTCCATTCAAGTACCGTCTTAACTCACATGGTTCATTCATAATATGAACATCATTTATTATAACCTAGTGACACCGCTACAGTTAAGAGGACAGTACTATTTAGCTTAAATTAAATTAAATAGCAGAGTGTGAGTCAGAGTCCAGCGAAAGTTAGCCGATGACTCGCCAATTTGCACGCTATTGTTAGCCTAAAATATGTTAGTGCTGATTCGTTACCAATACGGCTTGCATGATTGGAGACTTTATCAGAAGATAAAATAAATTGCCAAATATAATTGACGAAGTTTCATCGCCACTCGTGCCCAATACATTTGTATGTTGTATGTTATAGTTGTATATATAGATCTAGCGTGCTACCATCAACAACCACATCATCACTAGGTGGACAACACAAAAGGTGGTCAAACGCTAGCCTATTATAAAAAAATACCGCAAACGTAACCCCTAACCGTAGCCGTAACCGTAATCGAAACTATCAGATATCCGAAATAAAAATGTATCCGAAACCAAAACCGCAACCGACCTAAAAGATTCAAATAATTTCGGATATTTGCGGAGTCTAAATAAGATACGTTAGGATAGATTTTCGACCAGCCGACACAGTACATATAACCACGCTTATCTCTTGCATTGTTTAGTTTTAAATTAAATTATTAGCTATAATAATTACCTAAAAGTCGAATAGTTTTTTATGCGACTGTATTCATCATCATCATTATTTAAGACTCGTCCTATTCCGTATTCTGTTATATTTGTCCACTGTTGGACATAAGAGATGTATTGCCATAATTATGATAATGACCAAGCTCTTTTGAAGAACTATTGACCCATTTCACTCTTGGAACCTTGAGTTGTTGTTATCAAGAGTCATCAAAAATCTTATCGCGCGTAGACTCAACGAGTTTCAGCCCACTGAGCAGATGGCTTTCGAGGAAGATACACCACCATAGACCACATTAAAACAGTGTGGCAGGTTACACAGAAGACTATGAGAAAGCTGTAGACTCCATTGAAACATTCTGGAGTGTTTGCAACGGTGCCACGTTGATTGGCGTTACGACAAAGGGTTGAGAGTTCTAGCCGCCGTAACATGCCCGTCTATGACCACCTGCAAAAATCAGCAGAATAAACTTATCCTTTTGCATCAAGAAGTGAGACAAGGGGACGTTATTTTGTTTGTTTGACAGTTATACATTTTGATGACTTACCACCATATCTTGTTACATTTCTTTCCACACATAGGTTGTCTGGAAGAGATCGCTTTAAGCGATAAGACTGCTTATTATTGCATTATTATTTTAAATTCTATTACTTATAATGTTTGTTTCTGTAATTTAAGGTGTTAAGGTACGGACATGCCGCAGTGTCCTGCGTGCGCGATCTAGGCGGCGATCAAATAGCGCAATAGTATTTGTATCGACTGGTTCACACCAAACGCGATCAGAAAACAATCGAAAAGTACTGAGATCGCGCCCGCAGATCACAGGACGCCGCGGTGTTGCCGCACCTTTAAATAATAAAGTGTTTCTATCTATCTATCTATTATTAGTTAGTATCTATTGAGCTTAACCATCTCAGAAGTGACCACAATATACCAAATACAATCGGACTAGTGATTGATACAGATTGAGCATCTATCCCCGTGTATGGTACTGTCTCACTTTTTGCTAGAACATCAAGCTTTTTGGAGGCAACTTGTGGTTTTGATTCAAGTGGAGTAACGATATATGCAAGCTGGCTGGCAGCTTATATAGATTGTTAGCTGAACGAATTTTAAATCATATCATATCATAAAGTATCACAAAAATATATATAAAATAGAATGAATGATTAATTGAAATGAAGAAATGTAAATTTTGTTACTTGGCTAAAGATCTTTCTTCTTATACCTATACCTTATTTTTATTTTTTATTTATTTTATTCATCAAAATACAGAAATTACATTTTGACACCTTAAAGTGATCTAATTAAAACAAACTAATTACTTATACAACTAAATTACTTTGAATAAGGTACATGAGCATTAGCAGCCGTTCTAGGTCGAACCTGTGTTACAGCTGCTAATGTCTTCCATCCGTGCAGGAATCATAATACAAATAATATGACAGTCTGTTCGACGTTGCTACAAAAATAATAGCAAAATTTATAAAGTTGAAATAAAATTGCAGGTAGTTTTATAAACAGACAAAATACCCGTAATTTGAGGTAGGTACCATACCATATCTCCAGCCGTGTTTATAAGGTAAACTAGTTTAGGTCGCATAGTGTGGGGACCGCTTCTAGACGGAAGCTAGTTTTTTTTTATCGATTAATGTTTTATTGTTTATTAACCTTATACCTGGATGTTTTTTTTAATATCTTATAGGCTAGTGTTTGACCACTAACTCACCTGTTGGTAAGTAATGATGCGGTCGAAGATGGTAAGCACGCTAGGCCTAGAAATGAAACTGGCTTTCAAGAATAGCTGCCGGAACACTTTATATGTTCGGTAACAGACTTTCTAACTTGAGGGTGGTAGCTGGCCAGGCGGACACAAGATAGTGTCCTACCACCATGCGGGGGTTGTTGGTTTCTTAACGATGTTTTTCCCTTCATATTCTTTTTTTTATACTAGATAGGTAAGCGTTTGACCACTATCTCACCTGATGTTAAGTGACGATGCGATCGACGATGTATCACGCTTACCTGGAAGATATCGTTCACTCGCGATTTGAAGACCCTCGGGTTATAGTTACAAAATTAAGAATTCAATATAGTTTAATATTCGTAATCGTAATTGAAACCGATAAAAAATTATCATATATCCGTATACATATCCATATCTATAACGGAACATCGATGTAATGCTCCTACCATCGGTAGACGACCACCCAGAAAAATCCACTGGAGCACGGTTAAGATTTGAACCAGCGCCCTCCGGGCTAGAAGTCAAGGTATTAATTATAATTTATATTATATTATAAAATTAAATTAATATATATATCTACAACGTCCCGTCCGTCCGAAGATATTACATTTATTCCGTGTGAAGTCGGGCGGGTTGCTAGTATAAATAAGATATATATAATATAAGAATAATGGGATAAATATCTCTAAAGTTGGAGCCAACTTTACATGATTTTGATATTAGGTTTAAATGGAAAAGTCGTTCGACCCGGTCTCTTAAAGGTTACCTACTACCGGGGGTTTAAAGGTGGATTACACATTAAACCTGAATATCCGCCAATGCTTAATACTCAGCTCATTAAGTACGTGTGAAAATGTTAGTTATTTAAGCTGTAATCACCGTTATATTAACTGTTGACATGCTGCCTACGTCGTGCCTTCCTCGGAACTTGGCTTCATTCAAACTGACTATAATGCTTTGTAGGTATGAATTTTGCTTATATAAGTAACATGAATTTACATGTAAACAATGAATGACATAAAGTGATAACATGTGATTTAAATGAACTTCCAATATAATAACTGGATTAAGTTATTCGAAAAAATAAGGTGAGTCTTATAAAAGGATAAATTAAGTTAGTTTAAAAACAAAGAAGAAGAATCAAGAATCAAAGCATTTATTCAGTATGTAGGCAGTATAAATATACGCACATATACACGTCAAAATCATAAATCATAAAATAAATCATAACCAATTATCAAGTAAACATAGCAAAAGCAGAATTTAACGCTTTGAATTAGAAAAAAAAAGTAATGAACCATTCAGCTGTCATCCAATCGTTTACGTCAGAATATTTTAAAAACAAAAACAACCGACGTCCATGCCCCGCGAGTCAATTTCACTAGCATGTTTGAGACGTTTATCGTCATATCTCTGGAGATACTTATCAGATCTCGATGAAATTACAATGGGGCCACCTCGAAAAGGTACCTCAACCGATTAATTTTTTTTTTTTTTTAATCGGTTCACAATTGACGGAGTAATCGCGTAACATACAACATACATACAAAAAAAAAAACATACAGGCGGTTGTCAGCAACCATAAGACGAGGAAAACATATAGTCAGCCAAAATTGACTAAACATTTTGTTTAATGTACCTACCTATATATGAAGTATGTATGAGTATTATTTCATGCAAATAAGTAAGTTTTTTTGTTAAAGGATCCTTAAAACTTTTTTTTAAACTGTGCAAGCGTTTGACCACATCTCGCCTGGTAGTAAGCGATATGATTTAGTGGAAGATGGTAAACACACTAGAGGCCTAGAATACTCAATTACTTTAGAATTACCAAATAAAAATGTATTAAAAATAAGAGGGCTAAGGGGGGGTCGTTGTGGTGGTAAGTTTTTGCGTGGCTCGCACCATCCACCAAACATGCACATGCTGCTAATACATACATAAACATACTACTGCCAGCAAGGGCACCAATACACACAGCGCAATACCAGCCTCTCTTCCAAGCTGTTACATTGTATTGGGATTACCCATGTGACTCTAAAGGAAATGTTAGTTTTTTTAAACCAAATCGTTATTCTACACCAATCTATGTTTTACTACAGATTTTACCTTAACGTCACCAAATGTATGTATCCATTTTTGATGTCATGATTATCATAAAGAAACCCGGTGGGTTTTTAACAGTTAGGACTTTTATAAAACTAGTATTATTATATACATATGACTAATATAATACCTAAATCTGCTTCATTTCCATATTTTGTAAAGATATGCTTTATGTTAGTAGTCGGTAACTGTAGCTTTAAATTCAACTATGCAAATAATTAAGACTAATATTTTGTGTACAACAAAAATAAACGCATGTGTATTTTTGTTGCGTATTTATTAATTAAGTTAGGTATTACGTTAATAATTGTATTTCGGCCTTGGATCTAGTATTAAAGAATTTATTAAGGATTTGTTAAATAATTTATTAAAGAATTTACTAAATAATTTATTAAAGAATTGAATTGTATTAAATAATTATGTAGTAATAATTAGGTAGGACTTCTGCTAGTCCGTCTGGGGTGGTACTATCACTTTGCCCATTCATTCAGTCGTGAAATAGGAATATTTTTGGGTTGATATGGCAAAATGTCCAGTGAAATTACAGGGCATGTGAGACAACATCTTTATGTCTCAAGGTGACAGGCGCAGTGCAGTGATGCACATGCATTATTCTGTGCAGCCAGAGCCACTGTATCTATTATGGAAAGACGTCATTACTTACCATCAGGCGAGCGTCGTGCTTGTCTTGTTACCAATCAAATCATAAAAAAAAATTAACAAGTCTGTATTTCTACAGAGCAACCATTGGCTAAATAAACCATCATCTATGAATATAGGTGTAATATCACTTACTAGCGTTCCGCGGCTATGCCCGCTTTTCAAAGTATCCCATCAGTTAATTCTATTTTTTAAAAATCGGGTAAAAAGTATCTGTATACCAATTTTCATCCAAATCGATTCAGCCGTTTTGTCGTGAAAGAGTAAAGAATCCATCCATACATCCGTCTATACTCACCTAGTAAATTTAATTGTATTAAGTAGCGTTCCGGGGGTAGACGTGTTTTAGAGTGGAGACCACGGCTCTGTAAACGAAGCGTATAGGACGCCCTCGAGCTAGGTCGAGCGATGATATACGCAAGCTGGCTGGCAGCGGTTGGAAACAAATAGCTGAAGATCGAGCTCAGTGGCGTGCCATAGGAGAGGCCTATGTCCAACAATGGACGAATACTGGCTGTTAATGATGATGATGAAGTAGCGTTCTCTCTAATATAAGCTGACATAAGCTTTTAGATTTATCTTGTAGTGCGAAAATCTTTTCACGCAGACATTTAGGTATTCTTTAGCTTACTTTTATATTTACAAACCTAAGCACGCCCAAAGGTACGGCCACACCGCAGCGTCCTGTGATCTGCGGGCGCGATCTCAGTACTTTTCAGTTGTTTATGATCGCGTTTGGTGTGAACAAGTCGGTACAAATACTACTGCGCTATCTGATCGCCGCATAGATCGCGCACGCAGGACGCTGTGGTGTGTCCGTACCTAAAGTATGATTTATTAGTATTAACATCGTCGAGACAAAACTGATTGGCAAAATCTACGATAATATACTAACAAGCAATTATCACAAATTTCAAACCATTTGTTAAATTTACCTAACACCATTTAGTGAAGTTTTATTGATATTGTTCGCTGTACAATCACTCAATCACTCAAATCATTGTCCAATTAATTTGTAAACATTATCATAATTTGTTACTCAGTTGTTAACGTGTGTTATGTGTGGGTGAGGGTATGTGTTGTGATAATTTAATGATAGGTGCTAGTATGACGCGGTGTCGCACGTCGCTTCGCACGCTGTGGCGGCTCGCGCTTGTTGCTCTATGTTTACTTTAGGAGGCTAACGCCCTTTGTGTTCCTTGTTTTGTTACAAAATATTGAACACCGTTTTATTTAACACCAACACACAAATTAGGTACGAGTGTTGACACCAGTTTTACACCCAGAACGGGATGTGAATTGTGAAACAGTATCAATCACTGAACTAAGAACTCCATAATTGATTTGTCATGACATCGTTTTATAATTTTCTAACTGCGGCCCAGTCTTCATTTTAACGTTAAGTTTTATAATTAGGAACGTTAAAATATGTAAATCTCGATGAATTTACAATGGGACCACTAAGGAACCCTTACAACCCTTCAAACCAAAAAATAATTTTCAATAAATGATGAAGTTTTGTGGTAATAAAATTTGCTGGTAGTTATTGTTCCGTTGTCTGTCTTCTAAGCTCATCATGGAATGCAACTCATTCAATCCCGCGGGTTTGATATGCGGGATTACTCTAATCCCGCGCAGATCTTTACTACTAACTACTTTAGTTATCTAAAACTTTTCTTTCATAACAACCTGACAATAACAAATACAAACAAAAAAATAATTAGTGAAATCAGTCCAGCCGCGTGATGACGTGACTAATATATAAAATAGGTATACATTTTATAAATACAAATAAATATTTATTGATATACATAAATATTGAAACAACGTTATAATTTTTTTGTCTAGTAATAAGTAAGTAATCGAAATACCTTCTCGATTATAAATATTTCGAAAGAAAAATAATTTATATAACGGTGCATGTTTGCAGACAAATTGAAATTCCCGCAGTAATATGAGAAGGTGAGAATGGCTGTGTTTGCCAATTAATATAATTTGGCCAATTAATTTAACACCTGTTTATTGACAGCATCGCACCGGCGAGCTTACCTCGTGAATATTGGAAGCTGCTGTGGATTCAAATTAACGTTTAACAAACTTAAACGTTGTTAGGTTCATGTTGAGTACAATTATTTAGTATTTAATGTGTAAACAAGCTAATGGCATACCAAAGATGATGTTATGAGAGGGGATACCAGTTTGGTGGGTCTGTCGGATAAATGGTGGTGCACTGCACAAATCTACGCAATGGATGCGCCAAAGTGGGAATGCCAATGAACTTAGAACGGACAGTATTGACAGGTATTGCGTTAAGACAAATAGACGTTCCGGCGGCTGAGGCGAACCTCCGTTCACTTGCCCATATACGAGTGTAGTTAGGTACTCACACGAAGGCTCCTGACAACTTCTATGTAAATAATCACTCAGGGTAAATACGGAATTCTTGTCAGAGAGTACCTTCATTTTCTAACTGTATCTACTCGTTCAATATAACTACTTTCTCAATGGTGCAGTGGTGCGCAAAATTTTGTGAGTTTTGTGAGCCACGGTTTGTCAAAATAAACTGGCCAAGTGCAAGTCGGACTCGCACTCGTAGGGTTCCGTACCACACTACAGTATTTTATAAGATCGAGCAAAAAATACCACTATCATTTTTCGCCAGCAAAAAATAATAATTATTAACATTTTATTTCTTATAACGCCATCTAACGTCTAACAAAGGTGTTAGGGATCGACATTTCAGTATAACGCCATCTATGGGACGTTTACCTAACGAAGCATTCATAGATGGCGTGAAATGCCAATAAATACACGTTTCTTGAATGGGGACCCTCTATTATTTTTAACTTTATTCTGTTTTTAGTATTTGTTGTTACAGCGGCAACAGAAATACATCATCTGTGAAAATTTCAACTGTCTAACTATCACGGTTTATGAGATACAGCCTGGTGACAGACGGACAGACAGACAGACAGACAGACAGACAGACAGACAGACAGATAGACAGACAGACAGACAGACAGACGGACAGTGGAGTCTTAGTAATAGGGTCCCGTTTTACCCTTTGGGTACGGAACCCTAAAAATAAGTTTTCCAAATCCTAACTTCCTAACTATATAATATTTATAATATAATATTATAAATGCGAAAGTAACTCTGTCTGTCTGTCTGTCTCACTTTCACGCCAAAACCACTGAACCGATTTAAATGAAATTTGGTCCACACATAGTCTAGAGCCTGAGAAAGGACATAGGCTACTTTTTAATGTGAAAAAAAGGTTGTAAGGGGTTGAAAGGGGGGATGAAATGTTGTATGCAAGTATCGTCATTTTTAGAGCTAGAAGCTTGAAACTTATTTTTTAGGCTGTTGATTCGATATAAAATATGACATTCAAAGTTTGTAAAAGTTATACCCACAAGGGTGTAAAATAACAATAGGAAATAGGGGATGAAAGTTTGTATGGAAATATGTAAGGTTTATGTGAATGTTCTACTGAACGAATTTAAATGAAATTTGGTACATAGATAGTCTAGAGCCTAAGAAAGGACATAGGCTAAGACTAAATAAATATAACATTCATAGTTTGTGAGGGGTAAGGGGAAGAAGGAGGGAGGGGAGGGGAGGTGGAAGTGAGAGGGAGGGAAAGGGGGAGGGGAGGGGGGAGGGGAAGGGGAGTGGAGGGAAAGGGGAGGGGAGAGGGAAGTGAGGGGAAGGGGAGGGGTGGGGAAGAGAGAGGGGGAGGGGAGGGGGAAGTGAGCGGAAAGGGAGGGGGAGAGGGAAGTGAGGGGAAGGGGAGTGGGGGAAGAGAGATGGGGAGGGGAGGGTAGGGGTGAGAGGTAGGGATAGGGGGCAGGGGGAATTAGCGTGGCGTGGTACGGTGCGGTGTAGGTGTGATACGCATGTGTCTTATTTGTAAAATAATTAGCCTAAATATTTAAAAATGCTACCCAAAGACACTATTTTACGCGGACGAAGTTGCGGGCACAGCTAGTCAGTTAATAAATAACAAAGTTCTGAGGTTACAAAATTTCTTGGCATTTTTTGAAGATTTCTGTTGTCTGTTTCCGAAACTAATCATCAGATTATTACGAAATTTAAAAAAGGACTGCTTTGGACCAAATTTCTTTCGAACAAAATAAAAAATTTGCAAATCCGTCCGTAAATGACGGAATTATGCCCGAACACGTTTAAAAAAAATGGTTCCTCCCGAATTGAAAACCTCCTTCTTCTTTTTAAGTCGGCTAAAAATATTTTTTTATTTCATATAGGCTATATATAACGTTGACCACTATCTCACCTGTTGGTAAGTGATGATGCGGTCGAGGACGGTAACACGCTAGGCTTATAAAGGGAACTGGCTATCAAGAATAGCTGCCGGAACACATTAGATGTTTGGTGAAAGATTTTCTAACTTGAGGGTGGTAGCTGGTCAGGCAGACACTAGATAGTGGTCTACCACCATGAGGGGGTTGGGGGTTTCTCAGTGATGTTTTTCCGTCACTGGAGGGCCACAGTAAAAAGCGCACATAATTTTTTTGATCCATTGAAAAAATCCATTGGTGCATGGCGGGGAGTGAACTCGAGACTTCTGGCGTCAAAGCCGACCATTCTCTCACTACACTACTGGGCCACAGTTCTTTTTTATTTCAGAAAGGCAAACTTTGACCACTATCTCACCTGGTGTTCAGTGACGATGCAGTCGACGATGTAGCACATATTATGTAGTTGTATAGAAATAGTAGTTTGTATCACGGGGGCGTAACATAGTATTTTTTATTTGAGACCGCTATTGTGTATATAGGGCGCTCGAGCGCGTAGCGAAGGATTCTAGTGTAGGTATAGCATTCTAGATTATTGTTCGGATTCTACATAAGAATCCTGTGCGTAGTAAGGGATTCAAAGAACGTTGGCCGAGAGAAAATGATATTGCGGCCGAGTAATATACTCTGCTTTTCATCTGTCCTTCTTTAAGATAATAGGTTCTTTATTAAAATACCTAGCTATTTAAGAATATAGTACTGTAAGGGCCAGTTTCATCGGTTCCTGATAGCCCTAATATGGAAATAAATCTGACAGATTTTTGACACCTTTTATATGGCGTCATGTGTCAGATAACTATCTAACGTATTTTCAGGAACCGGTGAAACTGACCATAAAAGAGACTGACTAACTTAAATAAACATACATAACCAATAAATACATACAGTTCGCACCTTTTGCAATTTTCATTCAATTAGATTTGTATCTTTAAGCTTTCAGATATTTTTTTACCAGGCAGCAGTAAGTAATATATTTGAACCCCCGACGCAAAGAGAAGAGGTGTCATAAGTTTGACGTGTATTTTTGTATCTGTGCATGTGTGTGTCTGTCTGTGGCACCGTAGCGCCTGTGCCATCGTATAAGCGGATGGACCGTCTTTTATTTTATTTTTCTGTTTAATTGGTGTTTTGATCGTGAGTTTTCTTAGTTTTGATTCATGAAAATCCGTTCAGCCGTTTTAAGACTTTTTTTTTAAGCTTTCTTCTAGATGGTAACGCCAAGTGATCAACTTTTATAGAGCTGATCTTCGGTATCCTCTTATTCCTATGATAATGTAAGAACGTGGTAGCATTGACCTCGTGCTGGGGCATCTCCTGGAATCTGCAGAATACTCTTCTCCTTACCAACTTACAGCAGAAATGTTGTATTTGGGCTCATTGAAATGGTCTCGATGAACAGATTATAAATATCTATGAGTCGGGGTGGTTTTAAATTTTTTATTTAAGTATTACACATAAAAATCGTAAGCTACGTCGTTTCTCATACTTTCTAATATCTTTAGACTAAGGCAAAACAATAAAAGATTGCAGTTTAAAAAAAATCAAAAAGTTACAATTAATCGATTTGGAATAATCCTTTTCTGCTTGTGAGGGTTAGTGTCTCAGCAGCTACGATTATTGAGGCTCATGTATATAATATACTCCTGCATATCTCATTATCTGTCAAGAGATAGAAGTACCGTAAGCTAGAATAGCCAGCCGGCGCCACAGCTAACATAGGCATTTGATAATTTGACGACGGTAAAGTATTTGCCGATGATTAGCATATTTTTTGCTAGTCGTATCTGAAACCCACCACCAGGTATTATTATCAATGGATGATTACACAGCGCCGGTAAACAACAACTCAGAAATTACCTTACAATGTACTTAGCAAGTGGCGACAGTTTTTATAGAATGTTCATTTCAGGATTTTATTCATGTTCTTGAAGAGAAGTGCTTTTATTGAAGCTTACTACCTATGCTATTACTACCTATTGTTGATTTCTTATACTTGTTGTTTGCTTATTTGTTTAGTGTAGGACTATTATGGAACGCATATGCATTTTATCATAATCCTACTTACGGCAGTTTCCAGTAATATTAATTAAAACACTTTAGCAGGCTTATACAAAATTTATTTCTGTAAACATTCACGCCAAAAGCTACTTCAAAATTTACGAAAATGACTTTTGTTGTGGAGAAAAAATCCCACACAGTTTGAAGATGCGTTTGACATGAATGCTAATTGCTAACAGACATGTATTTTGGCTAGGCCTGCAGAACATCAACTGACAATATTTTAATTTTCATCTTCCGGTATGTGAAGTTTCTGCACCCTTTTAAACTTTAAAGCTATATTTATTTCATCGTCTAGACAGGTAAACTATATTAAAAGGTGTTATAATATCATCGCGATCTCACCGCGTGGCCTAACTCCCGAGGAAGAGCGACTCGATCGAAACCTAGATCGAGAAAAATCGACTAAAGGTAAGGCCACGTCGCTGCGATCTGCAAGCGCGGGCGCGATTTACTTTTTAACCGACGAAAAAAAAAAAACGGAGGAAGTTATCAAGTTGACGCGTATATATATATATTTTTATGTATGACCACGCATAACTTTTTAAAGATTAGTCTAATTTCGATAATTATTTTTTTATTGGAAAGGGTAAACCACTAGCAAACACTGGCAAAAACAAATACTTAGCCGAAAATCGGGCTCAGTTGCGTGTCTTGAGAGAGGCATATGTCCAGCAGTGGACTGATACCAGCTGATTATGATGATGATATTTTACAGGTGGTAGCATTTAAATTTCATCGAGATATGTTCAGTATCTCCAGAGATATGAAGATAAACACCTGAAATTTAGTATTGAAATTGACTAACGTGACGTTGGAAGTTGTTTTTTTTAGTTTATATGTGATCTTAAATTATTTTTATTATTATTATGGAGCATAAGTGTTCCATATAACGTTTGTCTAGGCCAGGGGTAAGCAATGACGCCTGATTTTAACATAGTAGATTATGGCCAAAATTACTTAGGTATACAAACTTACATTAGTTAGTTATTATGTTTAGTTAAAAACTAAAAACAATTACAAAAATATATACTTATGTATACTAACAGTAGTTTAAGAACTTCGTTATTAAGGTTAAATAAAAAAGTTTAATTATTTTTTGCTTTTCAGTTTTTTCGGCGGTTTAATTTTTTTGTAAAAAGTTTTATCAATTGTTTTCTGATCGCCGTAGAACGCGTTTGCTTTGAGCCAGTTGGTACAAATACTACTGCACTATCAGATCGCGCCCGCGCCCGCGCCCGCAGATCGATTTGGCCGTACCCTAAAGGTACGTGAAATACAGCCGATATATAACATTATATTGTAATGTTAACATTGTAATGTTACAATCACGATAATTTTAATACTTTTGTGTTACTTAATGTATTACTTTGGTTGAAGGGTTTATGTGTCAGATAATCTGTTACTTTATCAGAAACTGGTGAGACGTATCAATATACTCAAGACCACTTGCAAGGGTTCTGCAGTCGAGTTCCCAAGCTGGCTACAAACCAAGTCTATTACAGGTATACACTAAACGTCGACACGCAACACCCTGTAACCTGAACAAGGCTACAATGTTGTATTCTAATTCACAAAACACTGCATAACATCTAATAATGTATTTTATACTTAGTGATACCTGCACTAATAATTATGTCCTATTTGTTCATCATCATATTCGTGTGTTTTCGTAAATTATGCTGTCTCTTGCTATAAGCGTAATGGAAACATTTAAAATTGTTTTGATTTGGTGCAAAAATAATATAAAGTAAGTATATAACAATGTTGTAAACAAATTTATTTTATTTAATGCATATCTAGATTATTTGTATTGTGGAACTCTTTTCAATAAGGAAATACATTTGTATGATATCTAAACAATTACTCTTTATTGATTACCAAATATACAACAGCTTAAGCTAATTAAATTAAACAGTAAAACGATCGGCGGTCTAATCGCTTAAAGCAATCTCTCCCAGACAACCTTACTAAAATAATGTAATTTTGTACACAATTAAAATATATCGCTTACGTAATGAATACATACTTTCAAATTACAACTTTAATATTTGGGGACGCTACAACCGTTCTACAAATTCTCTTATACCTTAAATAGAGAATGTGTCCGTGCAGGCATACGGTCCACGGATGAAATAGGTGGAATTCATCAGTCGCTGATTATTGATTGTGACACGGTAATAGCCTTCTGGATACGCAGCAATAAATCTCTGGTTACCGAGGTCTAAACTCCAAGCTGCAATCCAGTCTGCTTGGGCCCTAATTCTGTAAGCGCACCGCTATAAAGCAAGCCGTACTCGTACGTATCTCGCTCGCCGGATTTGACAACGTTCGTATTCTTAGTCCGTAAGCCAATCATATCAGCGCATCGGCATCGTGCTGGCTCGACGTTTTGTTCTCTACCTTGCAGAATTAAGACCCTAACCTCTCGACGGACCGCAAGCAGTTCACCGGTTTCCAATAAACCTCTGACACGTTTCATCATAATAATGATATACTTACGTTTCCCAAAGAGATTCCGTTAGAAGCAGTTAAATTCAATAATCCATTTAAGTCAGATCCATTCATAAAATATTATTCGAATGAGATTACATGTCATATTTATTCAGTAAATTTGTATGTAAACGTCTCTGTCATGAATAATATAAATAAAATACAGAAGGGAGCATTAAGTTTTAAATACATAATACCTAATAAATTTCAACAAAATAAAAACTCACTACTTCACGTACTAACTTAACGTTCATGAAATAGTTCAATTGTGTAAAGAATTGAATTCAAAATAAGGCATGAAATGCATAACAATAACAAAACATAGATTTCCTGAGGTGAGGTCAAGTGCGTTTCGCAGAGCCATTTTGGAACCACATATGAGCTTTGCTTTGCTTACCACCTGTACGTACCGCAGACCACCGCGAGTTGTCGTTTCTAACATAAATTATATGAATCATTATCTGTAGTGCAGTTCCCATCACATCGCATTGTAAATACTAACGATACTGGCGCTGATAAAATAAATTTTATTGCTCACCTGACATCTTCATGAGCCAATGACCCATAGTCGCTTACGGTACTTCCTAGATTTGCTGTGTACATTCCTAGAGACGTTAGTACTTGCACATAACTGGCTTGAAATGTGATAAATACAGACCGAATGGTTTTCAGCGAATTTTGTTAAAACGATCGTATCTATGTTTCGAGTAAGTCAAACAATTGAATTATTGTTTATGTTACTAGTTATACCTTCTTCATCTGTAGTAATATCGGGTAAATATAATAATACAGTAACTGGTCGCAATGCGTGTGAAAGTGTGAGTTCGTATAATCTAATAAAGTATTCAAGGATGTAAAGTATTCGAGAGCAGCATTGTTCACAGAGCATACCGTTTAATCTGGCAAGGCTGGCCGCTGCGCGCTGATGTGTACAGTTATCCTCGAGTTTGGCAACTTTGCAGTCAGCCTGCGTTGGACCTAGACACTTGAAAATATAAATAAGAGATTGGGTGCCAGCCTTATTTAAATTCACAGGTTCAAGTTATTCAGCAGATTTGAATCTTAAGCTCGACATGCAAATCGTCTTAGAGTTCCCAGGACTAAAGTAAGCTAAGTGTGAATGTGAGATCACGTTAATAGTGTTCGCACCTTGGTGTTTTAGTTTTGAGTTTTAGGTTTCTAAACTTATATTACTAAATACTTGTATTTAAATTTAAATTAAACATACTCCTTTGTACTCATTGCACAGTTATTATACTTGTCGTAATACTGCAGTGCTCGGACGAATTTGTGTGATATATTTTATTCTATAAAGAATAAAAGCTTGTAAACGACTTTATATGCCGAGCTAGTCATCCTAACTTCCTAATCTTAACTTCCTCACTAATATTATAAATGCGAAAGTAAGTCTGTCTGTCTGTCTCACTTTCACGCCAAAACCACTGAACCGATTTAAATGAAATTTGGTACACAAATAGTCTAGAGCCTGAGACAGGACATAGGCTACTTTTTATTGCGAAACAAGGGTTATAAGGGGTTGAAAGGGGGGATGAAATGTTGTATGGAAGTATCGTCATTTTTAGAGCTAGAAGCTTGAAACTTATTTTTTCAGGCTGTTGATTCGATATAAATAAATATGACATTCAAAGTTTGTAAGAGTTTTACCCTCAAGGGTGTAATAGGTGGAAGTGAGGGGAAGGGGAAAGGCAAGTGAGGGGAAGGGGAGGGAAAGGGGAAGGGGAGGGAAAGGGGACGGGAGGGGGAAGTAGGGGGAAAGGGGAGGGGAGAGGGAAGTGAGGGGAAGGGGAGTGGGGAGAAGAGAGAGGGGAAGGGTAGTGGAAAGGTGAAGGGTAGTGAGAGGGGGGAGGGGGGATTATCGCGGCGTGGTACGGTGCGGTGTAGGTGGGATACGCATGTGTCTTACTTATTATTTATTATTAAAAACTGCGCGTGAACCATCAAAATCTAGAAATCATTGAACAGATTACAAATTCCGAATTCACCAACATATAAAACGCTCTATTATGTGCGTGTCACTACGACATGACGTTTTTTCTATAAGAAAAAGGATTTTTCAAAATCAAACAAACAAAAATACAAACGAATCAAGAACTTCCTCCTGATTTGAACTCAGTTAAAAACTCTTTTTGTCTATTCTATTGACTTCGTTTGCTATTCGTTAGTAGGTATATTTTAATTTTTTTTTATCAGAGAAATAATATAACACAGCGCAGCCAACAAAGAAGTTCAAATCACGAATGTTTATATTTTTATTTTGTCGTGGCTTCTTAAAATTGATCGGGTCATGCTTCAACGAGTTCAGTGATGTCAACACAACTGGACGCATAATCACATAAAAATACTGTCTGGTTTGCAACATTTTCAATTGTATAATAAGCTTTTATTAATATAGTACGCTTTTATTTAATTGGCAATCATCATCATCATAATCAGCCACTATCAGTCCACTGCTGGACGTAGGCCTCTCCCAAGATTCGCCATTGAGCCCAATCTTCGGGTCATTGGGAGGGATAGGACCTAATCGCCACGCTGGGCAGGCGGGTTGGCGATCGCAGGACATAGCTCCTCGCACCGGCCTGTAGTATTTCGCTACGCCATAATTTGAAATGGTTATACCGCCATTTGTCGGTCGCCAGAGTCGGTGTAATTTGCAATGTTTGTAAGCAAATTGTCCATCATTACTAACTAGCAAACTATTTTTGACTACTTGCTTGCTATTAGATTAAAATTTTGCAACTTTTTGCATGTTCAGTCACAATGCAAAAATTATGGAAACAGTGAGCTGATATAAGATGGAGCCGGTATGTAGGGACTAATGTCTTTGATGGTAAATGTTCGGATTTTGGCTAGTAGGTATCTTTTGTTATGACATGACACTGGGTTTTATTACTAATGTTATTAAGTAATTAATCAAGTTAAAGTTTAAATGAATTCAAGATAATGACGTCCTCAGTGGTGTTCTTAATATTTTGCAAACTTGTTATTGATTTGTAAGTTAAATAGATTTAAGCTTGTGCGCTAATAAATGCACCTAGATCATATCTAATGAGACTTACCCGTAACTTTAATTTAGATTTTTTTAAAGTATGGAAGCAATCGTTTGGCCACTATCTCACCAGATGTTATGTGATGATCCTATTGACGATGTAGCGCGCTTGCCTAGAAGATAGATGTTCACTAGTAATTTGGAGACCCCCGGACTGCAATAAACAGGAAACACAGACTGGCAGGGAATCCCATTCCATAGTTATGCATATGATGAATGTGGATGCAAAGCGCTTTGTTCGTCAGGATGGTAATCTATCATGTATCGATGGCGCATGTCTGTTCGTCTATAAGTACGAGTAAAAAAGAAGGATAGTGGAATTAATTCGTGCAATTAGAAGGCTTCTAAATGTATCCGATAAAAGACTAATAAACTAGAGACTTTGCGGCGATGCTCTAGGCTCCGAAGCCTTTTGCCTACATGATAATTATCGTTGACGAGTTTCTTGGCTCACCTCTCAATACAATGGTGCTGTTGTCGGCATACCCAAAGATACTGAGCTTTAGCATATTGGCAGGAAAAGAGTTGCAGAGAGCACCGATCTCTGCGGGATCCCAGAATTAATAGCCAATCCGTTAGAATAGCAGCCATCAATTAATATTCTAATCGACCGGTCCCTCAGAAAATCAAATCCAGATACATAAACCAAGTAGGCAGTCCGTATGATGGAAGCTTGTGTATAAAGACTATAGAGCCAAAACCAAAAAAAGACTTTTGAAATATCAAAAGAAACTGCAAGACAATTCCCATGATTCTGAAAATGAAAAGTGGACATAAGACTAAACTTCTAAAAATATAATTTGTTCTTTTTCTAAAAAGTTGTCATAAGTTGAATATATTTTATTTGTAACAATACATTAGAGGATTTTGAACTAAAAATGAATTTTAATGATTCATTGTGACTTTGATTTGATTAGAAGTTGTCTGGCGTTTTCATTTGTCAAATTAATTCGTTGAACTCTCGGACGGGTACGACGACGGACGTGTTTTGTACAAAGTGAGAACAGACGGAAATGCAAACCATAACCAAATGTGTGGGCCACATGTTTACCAGAAAACACGCTTTGTTCTCTTTGGATTTATGGTGGTAGCCATTTTATGTGATTATTTTAGGTATTTTAACTTTAGAAAATTTACATAACTAATTACAACGTTTACTAACATTTTGGATGAATTCGTGGCGAAGCCCCGACACTGTGACTAAAAACGAGATTGACTTCATCATTACGGACAAACGGCGAATATTCATAGACTTCTCAGTGATCACTAGATTTAATACAGTAAGTGATCACCGACTTGTACGAGGCTCTCTGGATATTGACTTCAAAGCCGAGATATTACGGTATATGAAGTCTACATTCCGACCGAACCTACTCCAAACCATTGTTGGGTCCAAAACATTCCAATTGAAATTGGAAAATCGATTTGCTGCATTGTAAACCACAGATGACGTAGACCAGAAACTTGAAAAAGTGGTGGAAATCCTCAGGGATGAAGGGACCAAGATTTGCAAGAGCAATCGTACGGGCAAAAAAGTCAAATCTATCGGCAGAAACACTTCGGCTAATCGAAGAGAGACGAACAGTCCCTTTGTCAGCTTTGTGATCTAATTAGGTGCGCAACAAAACCATAAAGTAGCTGATACGACGCGACCACCGATCCTCTAACACGCTTTTGATAAAAAAATCTATCGAGCAGGATCGGGGGTCCAAGGTCTTCACCCAGCCTCTGGGTAGAAACCATCTCACAAAGCTGATAACATCAACTGGACTAGTCGTCTAAGTCGGAGGTTTTATGGGAAGTTGAAGACTTCTACGGCAAGCTCTACGCATCGCATGCTTCAAGACCCATGGCCTATACTGAGGATTCTTGAGGATTGAACACAACTTCGAGAAGGAAATCCAGAGTAGAATTCAGATAGTCTGGGCAGTATTCGGGAAACTCCGTCGAGTCTTCTCGTCACCTATACCACAGTGTCTAAAGACAAAAGTTTTTAACCAGTGCGTCTTACCTGTGATGACATACGGAGCTGAGACGTGGACACTCATAGTTCCAATGGTTCATCAAATTAAAGTCACTCAGCGAGCTATAGAGAGATCTATGCTCGGTATTTCTCTGCGGGATTGAATCCGGCACGAAGTAATTCACCAGAGAACTAAAGTTATCGACATAGCTCAACGGATTAGTAAACTGAAATGCCAGAGGACTGGTCATATCTGCCGCAGGACTGATAACCGTCGGGGTAGACTTGTCCTAGAGTGGAGACCGCGAACGGCAAACGTAGCGTAGGACGTCCTGTGACCAGGTGGGCGACATACGCAAAGCGGTGGGCAGTGACTGGAAAATAAGAGCCGAAGATCGGACTCAGTGGCGCATCTTGGGAGAGGCCTACGTCCAGCAGTGGACTGACGCCGGCTAATGATGGTGATGATGATGATGACTAACATTTTAATACAATTGTGCTGTTTCCGGTTGCTTAACTGTTTCACCAGTGTTCGGGTGTGGCTCAAACCACCTAACAAAGACATATCGGTTACCTGAGTTCTGGAATAATGTTCGGTGTCAGCAAATGGGGTAGACGGCTTGAGATAGTTGCGCTGTATTAATTAGACTAAAATTAGTAGTTCAGCGTCTCGTCTTGCTGTTTTGCTATTTCCAGGAAAGCACAGTTCCATCGTAGACCGCTTCGTCACTTCACATCAGGAAAGGTAATAGCCAAGTGCTTGTTTTTTGCAATAAAAAAAATCTGTTTATACCCACAAGTTTACCTAATTTTAACTTAAACAAGATCCTGGCAAAATGCATATACCATAAAATAATAATCGACCCTCGACTGGCTTCACAGCCTTATTTGTTCGTTACCTAGCACAACCTAGATCAGACCCGCTCGGGAAACATTCCTCCTTTGCCTCCTTTTAGAAGCTAACTAACTAGGAACACCCCTGTCCATTATGCAGATATAGGCACTCCTCTTCTGCGTTTTTTGCCGCATTTAGCTATTTTAATAAGAAGTCAATCGTTCATGAGAATAATATAAAATATAAATAAGGCTAAACAGAAACCCATTGTTTATCATAATTAAACAAAATTAACCACCCTACCTTCAAAGGGTTTATTGTTAGCCGTTTCCCGCAAAACCCCAAGCATTTGAGTGTAATTAGAATTAATGAGAAATGGACAGAGGCGTCCGTTGACACCGAACGTGAAACATGATACAGCGGGACTGCGCACATCGGTCACTTTGTACTTTTACACGCTCGTTACATCGAACTAAAAGTGCCCATCATAAATTAGGTAGATTATTTGACTGGACAAAAAACGTAGTGGAAATAAGAAAATATTTTACAAAGACTGCATTAAAAAGTCACTGTGGTCGAGCCCACCTGGATAGAGAGACTCACGGAGTTGTGAAAATCGGTCGTAATTCATTCACAAACAAACGTGTAGGAGGCAAATCCGAAGGTTCGGCTGCAAGTTGCGAGCGCGCCTCGCTCACACTCAATAAGAGAACGCCGACCATCGCATAGCACTGGTCAGCTTCCGTCTAGACAGAGATTATGCAAAATGGAATATAAGCGCAATTCGTTTTTCACGTCTCTTTATCGCGATGGCAAATTTGCATTGCGCGCTTTACATATTAGCTGTCGTTTTATTTTATTACGTGATTTTCCCGGAGATTCATGCCAGCTATCTTATTGAAACGCCCTTGTTTGCTCTCCGGCGACGTTTGCATTTCGACGACGAATAAAAACAGAGTATCCGTATCCTTCGTTAAACGTCGCCATAACTGTAAACGAGTCGAATGACTCTGTGAGCTTGAATAAATCGAGGCGCATACGTAGCGAGCTAAATGATAATTATTTATTTGCGTGAGTGAATCTAGAATGCAACAGATGGCCGTTTATCGATAGGAAATTAGACGTCTAATGTAACTCATTGTCATTCATATTAACGACGGTCGCTGGCGGCCGGGGGCCGGTGACATGCCCTTCGCAATATTTGCGAAAGGACTGCACATACACGGCGCGAACGTTTACTTCTCCGGCATCCCTCCGAACGAAAATTGCGGAAACTTAATATAAATCGAATAATTCATTCTTGCAGGGGATGTTTGGGAGGATAAATCTCAATCGGGGGTGAGGAGGGACGCGGTGGTGCAGCGCGCGGGCGGCGGGGCGCAGACAGCGCGGGCTCCGGCCGACCATCTGCCGCGCCATCAAATCGATATTATTTAGCAACCGACTCGTATTACTCATGTGGTTCCATGGTGTACGTCAACCTGCACCCACGCCTCACTACCACTCTGCCACTATTTCAGAAAAAAACAATATTTACCTTCTTCGCTCGTCAACAGAAATGCTCACTTCAGTAATAGGTAATCGGTACTTGTATTTATAACTGACCCTTTAAAATTAGAGATATTGTGCTTGTCTTTAAACGCTCGTCGCCCTTGAAACCTTATAATAATAAAAAGTGATTAATAGAAAACTAAGAACATCTTTATTCAGTGAAGATACTATCTTTTACGTATTATCTAATGTTTTATAAAATTTTACACTTTCACTCTTAGATATTATGAGACCCATTTCATAATCATGCAGAATGTATATAGTTTCTACATCCGAGATTTTCTTAAACTTAGCACATAAGTGAATTAACAAGCAACTGCTTCACTTATTGCATTAGCTTACATTGGCTCTAAATAATTCCAATCACTTTACTTCGGGCTACCTGAGTCTCGTAAACTTCTTTGATTGACTTTGGGAAGTGCGTCGGATTCACTCGCGCTTCGTGACATGTAAGCGAAGTGACTGAACCTTTCCTACTTCTTGATTAGCCTTATTTACCCTAAGTTCAAACAGACATATGTGCCGTGTGTATTGCCGAACCTTTCGGAAAGGCCATATTAATCCAAAAGAAAATTATCAATCTTGCAGACATATCAAATCGCAGTATGAAACTTGAGTCACGACCATCACAGACTGCACTTCTAATGGTCCTGTCAATGGCCCCAGGGAAATGAATTTGTTCACAGTGGTCATTAAGTAATTTTAAATCTTTCCATCATTATCTTAACCTTTCATGATTCATGCACATGAGGAAAAACGCTTTGCATCGTCACTGATCTCCGTTAAATGTACAATCGTGACGTCAAGTTCGGCGGTCAACGTTGCCGCAGTTATAAGAAATGATCGGACCTACAAATTAACTACGTACTTCCCCAATCAGTGTGTAGAGAGCAGGGTTGATGAGTCACAGGCGGCGGCGGAGGCGGCAGCGGGCACCCCGCGCCTGCGCCCGCGTCGCGCCTCCGTCGCCGTGCGCCGGGCAGCCGACATTCCACGCGAACATTGCCTCCCCTCGTTCGCAACTGTTCTGATGCAATATTCAACTTTACTGCGTCCTTGCAATGCCGTAATTCATTACAACGAGTTTAATCGCTGTGGAGTCAATTTTATCATTTTCTTACGTACAGGTTCTATGATGTCTTCGGTACATCCAAGGACATTTCGACGACCTTAATTAACGTCAAGCTGGAGCCGTGTCGTTGATTATGACTTTTATATGCATCCAGGATAGAGTCTGCGCAAAAACAGAACCGTCGTAGAAATTGCGGTCGCGTTAGTTGTCGGTCGTTTTAATTTACTGTTTATGTTGCATTGACACTTCTGTCATTACTAATTACTTGGTAGGTACTTACTCTTATCGTGTGCTACTAGGTAGGTAATATACCTTCCTTCCTTACCTTTGAATATTAGTTCATCATAACGCCACGACGGTTCTCTTTTTGCACAGACTCTACTTTAAGGATATTGATATATGTAATATCTATTATCTATAACTTTTTCAAATTAAAATGTCACTTTCAAATATCTATCCTAACATTGCAATATCTTTCGTGAAAATGTTTTAGTACCTATATATATGTATCTATTCTATCCATACTATATATTATTATATATAGTCGCGGGTATCAGCTAGTATATATATAAATATATGTATACATACGCCTGGATCAGATTAGCGTTTGAAGTAAAAGAGCTTCGCCGGTTTTAAAATTTGCTTTCACGTTAATGCTTTAAGGAGTCTCAGGTAACCTGAAAGTAAGGATTCCTTGAAACCTACTTACATTCCTGGATATAGAGAAAGAGTGTGGGATCCAATATTTTTTTTACGATGGAAGTATAACCTGCCTACGTGATCTTATGTATTGGGCACATAAACAAATATAGATCTAGTAGTGTAGTGGAGCATGTTAACGTTATACAAATAAGGTGGCGAGTGTCTGTCATGTTGAGTGGCAAATTGGCGTCGTCTCCGCATTTGTTCCACGCCGCGGCCGCCGCCGCCATCGCACATCGCGCCACATTCAGCCTTGTGGCTTCCACCACTGTCCGAGTCATTGTCGCTTGCTTCTTGGTAATTGGTTCAGAAAATAAAACAGCCCGTGAGCTATTTAGGTAATTTACTGATTCACTTTACTGATCCCTCGAACGCTACGCCTCTAGGAGATGCGAATTAACTGCCTCACTTCGAACACCATTTACGGATGGAATATTCTATTTGCTATTTCACACGACCGGGCCGTTTATTATCCATTATTCGAACTCTGGAATTGTTATACCATATGTAGCTATCTGTTTATAGTCGGCTCGATAATAGATAACCCTTTGGCACCGAAGGTACTCCGTTCGATAGCTTCGCTTAGAACTGCCGTTATTTGTAAAATCACACGCACAATCCTTCTCGCATTGTATTCTAGCGGTACACATTCAAAACTAGCCTTTGTTCATTTATACTGTACGTTTTTCGGGTTGTTCTCGTTAACTGTTGCAAATTATGGGTGTTACCGAATGTAGCATCATAATAGTAGCGCTGTCGTAGTATTATTGTATATTATCTGCTGATGTTTGGGTCTTGTCGTCGTAATATATAATATATTTTACTAGAGGTGAGACTAAGGAACACTACATACATTTAAAAACGTATTTTCCGATAACATTTTAGAAACTCGTGGGATGTGGGTATGGATTATATTAGTTCGTTATGGTGAAATCGTATCCACATTTTACTTACAAAGATTCCTTTGTAGTTAATTTTGCAAAAAACGGCAGGATGCGGAGTCGGAGGCGTGTCGAGTGCTGGCGACTGCCTGCGTAGGGCTGACAGAGTTGACGTTGCAAATACTGCAGCACTGCTTTAACTATGAACATGACAGATGCTTACTGCGAAGAACAGTAATCAGATAAAATGTATGTAGACGTTTATTCACAAATATAATAAATACTATGTTGTATCATAACAACATTTTTTACATGCATTAGATATATTATTAGATATACTATACAAAATATGCTTTCATTTCATTAAAGTTCTATAATCGCAATCAATATAATTTTATATATATATGTAGAAAAGCAAACAAGCATGCGACCCACCTGATGGTAAGTGGTTACTGCCGCCTATTAAAACCTGCAATACCAGGGGTAATACAGGTGCGTTGCTTGCTCTTTTGAAAGAAGAATCTGTTATCTCTCCTTTTGAAGCAACTCAGATCAACCTTCTGCGATAATATCACTCCAGTCATCCTTAAAAGCTTTAGCTTTATGGTAAGGAGGTATTTTCGCATACGTAGTCTAGTTCAAGAAGTCCGGAAGGATGACAGCCCTGGAAGATCGGCTGAGTCGCTTATAGGGCGGAGGACACGGGGAACGGGGAGCGGAGGGGTGGAAACTGAGGCTGCTGCGAGTGTCCGCGGCTGTCGGGCCGGACTAACCCGTCGCTCCAGGTCAGCGCTCCAGCCAGCTATTTATAGAGGTGCCCCTTAAACAGAGTAATTATTCATTGATTAGCACTGCGAGGAATAGGGGATTGCGCTCCTGATAGCCATCGCGCAAACAAGAATCGACGCTGGCGCCGTACCTCGCCCTACAAGCCTACCACCGATTGGTTATCCTTCTCTAGCTCGCCACTCGCTCCGACGTTTATTAACATTAATTGTCTGCTGTCTTGTTTTTTCAATTTATAACCTAAGTATAACCCCTAATACGGCTACATAAAATAACCTTTTTTAATCTAGTATGTTAAGTAATAATACGTAAAAAATGATATAATGATAGAAGTTATTGTAACGTTGAATTGCACAATATCCAAAATTTATTTAATAAATCTTCGATGGTTTCAGTATATAATAAGACCCTAATGGTTGAATGCCCTGGGCGTACGAATAAATAAATATTGACAAGTGACATCTCCCTTGCCTCGGGGTGCCATGATGATCACGAATATAATGATTACGCTAATATTATATAATGATTCTCATCTCATCTCATCTCATCCCATCCCATCCCATGCCAACCCATCCCATCCCATTCCATCTCATTTCATTTATTTACCTTCCATCTCCCACCTGAACAGCTGACGCCAAATCGATGATACCGGGTACAAATAGTGGGAGAGTAGACTAGTCTTAGTTATATCTACTGAGTAGGTATGTTCAAGTTTTCAAACCCAATGGCTACATGACGTCTTGGTTCTGTGGGTAGTACAAGCCATGACTGGAACCATGAGAAACGCGAGTCTTGCCGAGTGCTCCCTTCGATCATAAATAATTCCAACCCTATTTGGGTTGGAAATAATATATTACCCAAAATAATAAAAATATAATTTTTGAGTTTATTCAAATAACCCTAACAAAAGGCAACTTAAAGTTTGTTTTCAGAATTTTCCAATTTGCCTAGATACTTTTTCAATCTCTTTATTTTTTCCAATAAATATAAAATAAACAAAAGGACTTAAATAAAAATATTGACGATGATGGTTATTTTATAATATCAAACAATTGCGGACCTACACTTTTCAGTGCCAGTGCTCTACCTACGAAACTAAAACTCTGTAAATTGGCATTTAACATCATTCCTTCCCTTTGTTTATGTGGATCGAATATACGACGATACGGTTTCAAATTAAGAAAAGAAATCAAACAGCACGATGAGTTCGGCCCATTGGTCCTGAAATCGAAGTCATCGAAGACATGTGAGGTACGCATAGGTTTATGTAGACCCACCCTCTTTTTATCGAACGTGCCAGGAATTCTGTAACCATAAATTGTATCCTTTAGTCTGTAATGTACCAAGCGTTCTACGAGTATGAGTAAGTTTTATGATCTTCGTTCATGAAAGAAAACCACCATTTTGTAAATGCTCCTGAATTCAGATGTATGTGTCGACGCGCTGTTTTAATCTGTACCGATATACCGATTATAAAATGCAAAATTGTTTATTTATTTGTAACCTTTTCAGGTGTCTGTCCATGTCTTTATTAATTCTACTAACTGAATGTAAGTCTGTCTTTTCTACTCGATTATACCTTAGTTACTTATGGCAAACAGTAGCAATCTTAAATTAAGATAAATTTAGATCATAATTAATTAATAGATACGTTAAACCAGTTCCAGAAGTCGGTCTTCGTTATAGTAGCAACCTAACTAATGGACAGATAATTTAATAATTTCAATGATGTATACTTTGCTACTTTTTACGACTTTAGTTAATATGCAAATTGTTATTGATTAATTCATATTTCAATGTATTTTACCATTAAAAGTCCAGTTATGGCATATAATGGTAATAACATTTATTTGTAACTTGCATGAGTATAAGCGCATTTATTCTATCATGTCCACTCCATATAAGTAATTATAGATACAGAGTAATGTTTTTATGTTAGACAACCAAGAACTTGACTTTTATAAGGGTTCCGTACCTTAAAAGGAAAAAAGAAAAACTTATAGGATCACTTTGTTGTCCGTCTGTCCATCTGTATGTTTGTCTGTCTGTCCATCTGTCAAGACCATTAATCTTCGGAATGCGTAGAGGTATCAAGTAGAAACATACTGAATACTTGTGTCTATGGTATCTATCGGCTATGAAAAATCAAACCTGTAAGTCAACGCGATCAAAAGATATGACCGTTTATGTCGCATATTTTCGCATATTTTGCGACTTCACAAGGGAATCAAACCTATAGGGTACTTTCCGTTGATCTAGAATCATGGCAAGAAGCAAGGTCTTGAACCACTTATTAAGGAATAAATCTGTAAACCGTAAATGTGTATGTAGTTAAATAACAAAAATAAAGTGAATTTATTCTATTACAAACTTATTATTTGCGTTTTGGTGCAATACATTTTCTATGGATCGAACTGCAAAGTTAAGTTGTCTTTTAACCTAGTTTGAGAAGTTGGTACAGAAGCCTCGGTGGGCGAGTCCAATTTGCCTTGGCCGGTTTTTTCTACTTCATGAAAATTTAAATGCGATATACGATGGATCGTGCCTGTCGTCATGTAGTATATAGGTATATATGGTAAAGAGATGAAGTAATGGATGCAAATTAATAGTTTCGTCTATCAGTTGCCCAGTGCCTCATCTCACTTGCGTCTTCCACTCTATACATTCGCGATTCCAACGTCAACCATTTTTGAAGGCTGAATGTACGTCACTAAAGTCTTTCTTCCTACTTATATTATATAATGTGACAGTTTGTGAATATAGATAAATGGATGGATACTTATTACTCTTTCACACAAAAAAGGCTGAACAGATTTGGATGAAATTTGACACACAGACAGGTTATGACCTGGATTAACACAGATAATAATTTTTAGCCTGGAAGAAGACGTGGGGCGTAGCTACTCATACATAAATTGCCAACTATCAGATCTGCAGGAAAAATTTAGGAGAAATTACTATTTAGGAAAGTATTTTTTTTTAGGAAGTTGGTAAGCATAGAACAGTACATTGTCTATACGGCAGCTACCGGTATTACTTATGCATGAAGTTAATATCTGCTACCAAATAGATACGTGGCAAGCTATTTACGGTCACATAAAATTAACGTTTCATGTTAAAGATGGTGCCCTCGGCATATTAATTTATAACGAACCGAGCTCGGTACGGGCGTGAGTCATATTAAAAGTTATCTAGTTCCACAGGTTGTCTCGTATGCAGATCGTGAGAATATTCCTCGAATTGCTGTGAATAATTAGTGGACTTTGAGAAACAAGGGAGCCCGTTATAATGAATTAATTCTTAGTAAAGACCACTGATAGAGATCTTAGATAAATAAACTCAAAGATTTAAAAAAATGGGTCAAGAGTGCAAGGTCGGTTCCGTTCTAGTATATGAATGAATAATAATAATAATAATAAGGGGCAGGGGCGGCTTTGTAGCGAGCCGACGGTGAGTGGTGACACCGCGTATCCCTATCCCGTGAGGGCTAAATGAGACCCTCTGACCACAAGCTTGCCTTGACCGGCCGGCCGGTGGTGGGAATCGCAAGAGCTAAGACCTAAGCTCCAGGGTGGAAGTGTTAAAGGCATAAAGCCGCTAGTAGCGTTTAGTGAAAGTGCAGCACACCTCTCAACACCCTTAGCTTTCCACGCCAATGTTGCCCCTCGGCGCCGACATAATGGTCCGTTCAGTGTATAGCGAGTCACCACCCGCCTTAATATTTTGAAATGAGGCATAATTGGCGGGTGCCTTACCTTGTCCCATAGATCAGAAATCAGCTCATACAATAATCAGCATACAATGTACCATCTTTTTATAGTTTCCATATCTTTCCATTCACTACCTATTATAGTAAAGCAACAGTTGTAAAGGGCCTCTTGATGTTGGCTTCGGCTCCATCAATGCCTTCCAAAGTGCGGGCGGGCGTGAACGACCCGTGAAATGTAACGGATAAAAGAAATAAGAATAAATAATTAATTTCAGAAATTCAGTTCCATAGAATTTTTGTAGCCCACGAATTAAAAATAGGGTTAGTTAGAGTTATTAAACCTCGTTCAGTAAGTTAATATGTTGCTTAATATTCGTATCGATTTGTGATGTCACTCTTGATCATAAATGCATCGATTATGTACTTCTGAGTGTTGTGTGACAAACCTTAGATATTTGCATGCACTCTAAATAAAAGGTACAAATATAAAGAATTCTCCGTACAGACTCCTTACAATCTTGACGCGGGATTTTTCCGGTTGAGATAAACAACATTAATAAGATGTTGCAAGAATGTTACACTAGTTCCTATCCATACGTGAGGTATATTTATTTCTCTCATCTTGGCTTACGTTTATGAGAACTCATGTAGGTCGAATATGGCAATAAATAAATGATTAGATTTTGTAGTATCTTCCTTTAAGTAATGTCTAAATAAATTTCTATTTGCAAGTTACAAGGTTTTGATTTCATCTGAAGAAATCCACTAAAATCCAATAGGAACAAGCGCAGATTAGGCCATTTTGCAGTAACGGAATGAGACATGCGAATACGTTGCCCCCGAGCCACTCGTGTTTACTCACTTAGTATAATCAGGTACATTTTTAGAATAAACACTACAAGTTCTCACGGAACACATAGCTCGACATAGTTTCATAAACCTTAGAGTATATGCGAATTATTTTACAGAAATCGGTTCTCTTTGAAAAATTATCACGTATCGAAACATCAGTGAGCGATTCCCAGGCTTGACCGGTCTTATAATCGGGAAGTTCGCGGAAGGCGAGCCGCGACCCGCTTGAGACCTCTCTTCAAATTCAATATTACTTTTTGCGTCATGCCATGCTGTAAGGAAAATTTTAAAATGGTAGGTACACCGACCGACACCGTAGGTGACACTTGGTATGTAAATATGTTGGTTCAGAAGTTTGGAAATAAGCTCAACAAGATTTAGGCTTATAAGAAAGCTTGTTGGACATTAAAATGGCCACTATTAACACTTTTCAATTTCAGACGATAATTGCATCGCCAAAAGCTTTTACACTGCAACCCACAATTTGTGGAAGCTAATATCTGGGCCTGAATCAATAAATTGATATCAATATAATATATGGGGTATAAAGTATTAGGCTGAGCTCGTTGCATTCGGCGGGCGTGCGGTCCGGGGTGGACAAAATCAATAGTCAGTACCTCCGAATAGCTACACCACTACAACCGTGAAATGTGCACACATCGCGATTCTTTATTCGGCTCTCTCGCGCCCGCCGCGCTCCGCGCCGCCCGAATTATCTACGAACAGGTGGCGTCTACGATGAACTTTATGCCGAGGGCCGGAGGGAAATTCTATTATGAGGTCACTTAGATTCCAATGTATTACAACATAGAGAACAGAACATTTTTTTATTTCCAAGACGTTGAACACGGAGAGGATTTTTGTGTTCGCAAAGTGAATTTATCGAAAGGTGAGCTTTTTTATCTTCGAACAATTTTAGTCATGTTGAAAGTGTATCACAAAATTCAACGTAGTTCTCGCTAGCTGCAGTAGCACTGTAATGTATAGAGCTAATAAAAATATGACATCTAAAGCAGCCCCGCGCGCTCCGATAATAAATATTTTGGAGCCGCAGAAGTAATAAACAACCTACTCGTGATTTAGAGCACAGATTAAGAACTGCACAGAAAACGCCACTTAAGAGATACGGACAACTGAAGCATACTTAAACGGTCAACTATCAATCATATTTCCGCTACAGTTACGTCTTAAAAAAATGTATGTCACATTGCGGATGCCAAGAAAATACCCTAATAAATAAATTAGCATAGTAATGTTTGCAGCCGTTATGCCAAGGATTGAGTCCACCTTAATTAATAAAAAGCGGCGCTTGCCTTGCTCGGTGTCAGTGGCCTTCAATCTCAGAGGATAAATATTTCATTGTGGCGTGCGTACAGATTATGAGCGATTGCATTTATAGCTAAACGGGATAGGTAGCTATTAGTAATAGTTTACTACGTCGATTTAAAAAGTGCTCATAGACGTGTTTTAACTATAACGCTATAGAGGATAATTTAGATTACAATCTTTAGTTATAAAATTTTTTTATGGCTTTTTGTCACAATTTTGCCAAAGTCCGTTCTTGCTAGTTTCATAAAGCATGTGGAGAGTGTGTCGGTAAAATAAAAATATGGTCAGTGTTTAGGCGTGATATGATAAATCACTCCACGTTACAAAAAGTATGCTAAGAAAATATTATCGATATAGGTACTTTATTATTTACGTTGTTAGATCATTAACCGTAAAATTTTGAATTAAGATTGTAGACCATTATATACCATATCATAATTCGTTTAGTAAAGTTATAATTACTAAAGCGTGCACGCTAATTAGGAACAATTACGTAGTGTAAAATCAACCTTGTGCGTGTATTTCAGACGCGTATAAAGGTGTTCTGATAGTGCTTAATTACCATTATAATTTAAGCTCTCATCTCCGAACTGTTATTAAATATATACCTCGTGTAGTGCTAATATGCGATTAACATGACATTGACAGTCAGCGACAATAAATATCACAGTCATTCACAGTTATGATTAGCCAAGAGCCGTTTTAGATTCTATCATTTATTTCCATTCCAGATAAGCACGGCTCCATTTTAGACCGAATCTTCTCTTAAAAAAAAGTGAGAGATATTTTTTTTTTAATATTTTGAGCCCTGAGACAAAAATCAATAATTTTTAAAATAAATTTAGTATACCGGAAGTTCATTGTAATATTTTTTCACCCAAAACAGAATAAATTAACATCCTGTAGTAGTAACAGTACCTACGCTTTAAATCATCTAATTTTATTGTACAAAGATTATCAATCTAAATATTTAATAATCAATCACAATTTTACCACATTTTTTTTATTATATACAAGTGTTTATACGTCAGTCACAGTTTCCTAGGAACATAAAGCTAGCAACATCATAATATGCCAACCTGTTAGGCTGATTTTCAAGTTTCATTCGCCCAGATTAAAAGCAGCTTAAATTTAAAGTGGCAACTTGCAATATGAAACAGAAACGTCTGTCGAGATTGATAACGAGATTAGATCGTACCCGGCCAGTTTGGAGTCGCGAACAAACTGAACGACCATCCACGGCAACTCGAGCAGCTTTACACGACTGCCCAAAAAGAACGATTATGTTTTTCGAGTCTATAATAATATAATAAATAAGACCTAATTTATAATAAAGGTCTCTTGATGTTGGCTTCGGCTCCATTAATGCTTTCCGAAGGTCCGGGCGTTATGGCGACCCGAGAAATAAATAATATTATTAATTAATACTATGTGCATTTTGATATACCTTACTGTAGAAGACCAAGTTTTTACTGGGCGTAATATTTGTACTGGACTTTATCTTGGCTTGAATGCGACTACTGTTGAAATTTTCCAATTTTTTTTTTAATAAGACGAATTTCAGCAGTATTTTGTTTTTTAATACGTAAATTTTATTAAATTAGTCAAATAACTTTAATTAATAATACATTATAAACTTAACATAACATAGAAACAATTTAATAAACTTATTAACTATGACTAATAATTAAAATAAAAACTTTAAATCATAAATGGAATTAAGGTCAAATAATCCAGACGTCCATCTGGATGGACGTGTGGATGACGTTTTAGTCTGGACTAAAGATAATAAATAAAAAAAAATAATGAAAAAATAATAATAAATAAAAATAATAATAATATTTAAAAAAAAAAAAAAAAAAAATATATAAATAAAAAATAATAATGGACTAAAGATAATAAAGATAATTATAAAGAGAAGACGTTTTTAAACGTGTTTAACTTTTGAGATGTTTAATTACGAAGCAAGTGCATCGGTTTCAATATCGCGTAAAATATCGTTTGCGCGATGCACGATCCCATACATTTAGGGAATATTTAAAGGAGAGCTATGGAAGGTGGTGGATGGTGGAGGGGATGTGGAAGTGAGGATAAGGGGAGGGGAGGGGGAGGGTGTGTGGAGGGGGAGGATAATATGACATTCAAAGTATGTGAGGGGAAGGGGGAGTGGAGGGGGAGGGTAGGGATAGTGGAGGGGGGACAGGGGAGAAGTAGGGTAGGTGGAAGTGAGGGGAGGGGGAAGGTGGGATTAGCGTGGCGTGGTGCGGTGTAGTTGGGATACGTATGTGTTTTATTAGTTAATGCTACACAAAGACACTATTCCACGCGGACGTAGTCGCGGGCACAGCCAGTAATTTATAAACTTGCATATACCCTCATAATTAGCCTTTACTAGTCCAATGCTCGACATAGGCCTCTCCGATTGCACGTCACTGAGCACGATCATCGGCTGATGTCATCTAGCTCAAAAAAGAAAAACTTTCACATAAATTGATAACCTCCTTCTTTGTGGATGTCAGGTAAAAACGTGTATGTATGTTTGTACATAATTACATACAGGGTGGATTTTGACATAGAACCGTATTTATAATCGCCCAAATTCAAATGATCTGTTACTGAAGGACAATCAGTTCCATTCGGAATATGATTTATTTGCAATTAGTCTGCGTTTTATTTATTTATTATGTTTCATTATTTCACAAATTTATGGATAAAAATTGTCTGAAGTACTGAAACATGCACTGAGTTGCGGGTGCACGTAATAGTACGGTTGGCAACCCTACATTAATCAGGGGAATTAAACATGTGTTTTAAGTGTGACGTTCGACGTCTAGATGAATGGCTCAATACCTTGGTTTTTTTTTTGTAAATTCAAAGCAATAAGTTATGTTTCTGTTATATCTATAATATTTTTTATCGAATAGTATGATCTATTTAATGTAATTTGACGTGTGTAAGTGCAAATTTTTATTTTGCCCGTATACTATTCAGTATCAGGGCAAAATAAAAATTTGCAAAAGTCAAAGCATTTATTCAAATGCTTTGACTTTTTGACTTTTGACTTTTACTACTGGTTGCGCTCAGAAGTTCCTGTGCCGACATCCCGGCTCCATCATCAGATCAGTTCAGCAGTACTTGCCATAATATTGTATTGTCACCAAATTTACAGAAGTTTGCCAAATTTTAATTCAATCGGATAACAGCAAATGATTGAAAAATGGTTTGCAAATGTTGATGGACAACTTCCATAAGAACGCACACTGCAAGTGGAATAAACGACAGATAGATAATTAAAGATGGTTTACAAAACGAAAAAAAAACCGACTTCACGTGCCGCTATAGTCAAAATAGTTAGTAGTATCATGTATCATGTCGTCAAGGTATGCAAATGCATATGTCGTCAAGGTATGCAATGTGTTTGAGATGTTTATCTCTATATCTCAAGAGATAATTGTCATACCTCAATAACATTTGAATGGAACTAATTGGGTGGCATAATCTCTCAAACGAAAAAAAAAAATTTTTGAAATCGGTCAAGATTTAACGGAGTTCTGAGGTAAGAAACAAAAAAAGAATAATTGAGAACCTCCTCCTTTTTGTGAAGTCATACAGTCAGAAGAATATACAGTCAAATTGAGAAAACTCCTCTTTTTAAGTCGGTTAAAAAGGTCTACTGCACGACTATCAGTATTGAACTCTCAAGACATTGAAAACAGTCGTTGTCTTAACTTTTTTTTTAAATATCTTATAGGCTAGCATTGGCCACTATATGACCTGTTGGTAAGTGATTATGCGGTCGAAGATGGTAAGCACGCTAGGCCTAGAATGGGAACTGGCTCTCAAGGATAGGTGCCGGAACACATTAGATGTTTTGGCGACAGATTTTCTTGAGGGTGGTAGCTGGCCAGGCGGACACTAGATAGTGTCCTACCACCATGCGGGGGTTGTTAGTTTCTTAACGATGTTTTCCTTCATCGGAGGGCCAATGTGAGAAGCGTACATTCATTTTTCTATAGAAAAATTCATTGGTGCACGGCGGTTTGAACTCGGTACCACGGCATTAAAGGCAGAAAGCCGACTGTTCTCCCGATTACGCCACCGGGCCCTCAAAAAACATGCTTACACTATTTCTATTTCACACCAAGTGGCTATTAGGTTAAAGTTCTCCGTGTACGTCCAGTCTTAACCGCACAGAAATAAAATGTGGACACAGACAGATAGAGTTAACAACTACACAGATAGGATTCAGTTGGTTCTCGTGAATCTTCTGGTGGCGCAGTACTGTGCAATAAAGAAATTCACGTACTAAAGTTTCCTATTTATGGTGTAGTTATTATAAATCCTAGTTACGTACTACTCCTACGTACCAGTATGCCTCTCAGGAGCTGTGCTGCGGGAACATCCTAGGGTTATGTTGGCAGATTTTCTTCTTGATTGTTTGTTAGCTACTTTTTGGTAGCAAGTTAGGCGGAAAATCGTTATAATGCCCCTACTACCTGCAGACTCACACCCATGAATGCACATAGAAAAATCCATTGGTGCACGACTAGGATTTGAACCAGCGACCTCCGGGTTAAAATTCAAGGTATCTGTACTTAACGCCAACGGGCCGTCCGTCTGACCTAAGATATAAATTTCACCCGTATGGAGCTGGGAGCGGGTTGCTACTATATTAAATTACTAAGAAGGATAACGTATGATCTTAAATAAACTAGTATTTTACTGTTGTTTAAGTAGTCTTATCTTTTTTGTCTTATGCAGTAATTAATTGCATTAAGGCAAAAACTTTGAAATCACGAAATAACCGAAAAAAATCTGTGTGTTGGTTAAAGCTTAATTGGTTACCTATAAATTAGTTTCAAACGTTTTTTAAAATCCAATGTCATGTCTTATTATGATTTTTTTTGTGTGTGTACCTATACATACATAGAGCCTACATTATTTGAACTTTCTTTCCGTTTAATTTAACTCAAAAGTGTTTTTAGTCAGTGTCAAAATATAAGAAAGTTCCAGTTTTTAAGTCAAGTTTTAATTTAATTTAATTTTTAGGTTTCCGTAGCCGAATGGCAAAAAACGGAACCCTTATAGATTCTTCATGTCTGTCTGTCTGACTGTCTGTCTGTCTGTCTGTCTGTCTGTCTGTCTGTCCGTCCGTATGTCACAGCCATTTTATTCCAAAACTGTTAGGACTACAGAATTGAAACTTGGTAGGTAGATGTATTCTGTAAACCGCTTTCCAATTTTTATACAAAAGTAAAAAAAATAAAAGTTTAAGGGGGGGCATCCCATACATGGAACTGAAACAAAAAAATTTTTTTTTCTTCAAACCTATACGTGTGGGGTGTCTATGGATAGGTCTTCAAAAATGACATTGAGGTTTCTAAAATCATTTTTTCTCAAAGTCAATCATTTGAAATATAGGCGCGTCTAAAGTGGTAAAATGTGTGTCCCCCCCCTCTAACTTTTAAAGTATGCGAGTGAAAAATCTATAAAAAATATATGATGTAGATCTCAATAAAAACTTACAACGAAAATTAGTTTGAACGAGATACAGCCAGCAGTTTTTGAGATATGGCGACCGCAAAGATAACTTTGTTTTTCATACAAACACTATGAAAAACAAAGTTAATTTTGTAGTTGCGAAAAATCATAGTTATGGAATACTTAACTGTGTTACGGAACCCTACGAGTGCGAGTCCGACTTGCACTTGGCCAGGTTATTTTTCTTTTCTTGTATACATTTATTAACGGATTTCTATGTAGTGCATGTATGGGTTTTCGATCGGTAGGCATCGATTTACATAATCTAGGATTCCAAACTCAAAATATTTGCATAAAACGTTACTCAAAAAGACACAGACCGTTACACTAAATGTCTCAAAAATACATTTAACGGCAAAACGGCACAATATATTGGTTTATTATCGGCATAAAAGAACCCCACCTAGATACAATTTGGTAAGTATTTCGTATATAGATGACTACATAACAATTTTTCATAGTGTTGTGAGCAGCTGAGCTGAGCAGAGCTGTGCGAAGATTGAACGGCTGACGCGCGGCTAGCTACTAATAAGCCTGGTACATTTGAAGGCAAACGTACTTTGCATTTATATTCTTCAGATTGGAACTTTCATGATATCTGATAAAATAAGCGAATAAGTAGTTAGAGTTTTGGACCAATGTTGAGATACACTGTCACAGGCTCCAATAAGCCACCATTATGCTCTACTTTAGATTGGATGCTGCAGGCTGCAGTGCATCTATCAACTCCATGTGCTCGCGTTATATATGGATTTCTGAATACCTGCATAGTGGTAGTACATTGTTTAGTGTTCGATGACCAGCTACCACTCTCAAGATGTAAAATCTGCCATCAAACATCTAACGTGTTCCGGCAGCTGTCCTTGAGAGCCAGTTCCCATTCCAGACCCAGCGTGCTACCTTCGTTGACTGTCTACTACTACTACTACTATTGTCATTCCGAAATTATATGTTGCCTAGAGGGCTGTTCACTGGCGATTTGTCTTCCTAGGATGTACCTATACATCATCATCAGCCGGTGTTAGTCCACTGCTGGACGTAGGCCTCTCCCAAGATGCGCCACTGAGCCCACTGAGCCTATATATACTTATACCTAAATACATATCTTACGTTTGTTCGTATGCGCTGATGTGAATAGTTTCGTAGCCGTAGCTGGGTGCGTAGCGAATGCACCTATGAACGGTGGATTTTACAATCTTATGGTATGAGCATCACTACTTCGAATAAGAAAACATTTTTTGTTAAATTAATGCCACACAATTTTTTATACAGAAATACTAAGATAATATGTCTTGATCCCGTATTAAACGCACGGAACGCCCAAAATAATGTCTACCATAATTGGTACATAATCTTTTTAGCTACGTGTTACTTGAAAAATCGCGCAAGTGGAGCTCATGATGTTTCACGTGATTTTTCGACCGGTTTGTGAAGTGAAACTGTACTACCCATGTAGGAAAGCATGATGACATTAGGAAGTTAACTTCGAGTTTATTATGTAAGACGGAAATAGTATCAACTCAACAAAAACATTAATCAAAATTCTAATTTGCTTTTGTATTTACTATCAATAAATAATACCTTTAATAAAATACTACTTCAACATCAAACTAGTTATTCATGTTCACCGACGAATCTTTTTATCATTGAATCGTGCTAATCAATTATTTACTGTGTCCTTCCGGATAACACAATAATTGGCAAATGAGAAGAAGCATAATTATTTTATTCATTACGGTATTTTGGGTAATTAAGGTCAATACTATAACATGATTTTTGTTGTACTTCCTTCCAAGGTACCACTAGGCATTTATATTATTTTTTATTTAGATTTATATTTCCTGTAAATATATTTCCTAATTATTGTTAAATGTTTTTTCGCCTAGCTAGTTAATACATTCACTTAGCTTGTAAAATTTATTTTACGTGATAGCTAGCAAAAAAAGTAGGCTATGGAATTCTACTTCAGGGCGTATGATTTATGAATGCTAACGTTATATTGATGAATATGAGTTGAAAAATATTGACATTATCAAATGACTGACTATGCCCCGCGGCTTCGCCCGCGTTAAAAAGTATCATATAGCCTAATCCATAATACTGGCTTTCCCTGTGCAATATTTCAGCTAAATCGGTTCAGCCGTTTGACCGTAAAAAAAGTCCCAAACAAATAAATTTATAATATTGGTGATTGATGGACATCTTGGAAACAAATTTTCAATTAAAAAATGTATCTACATTCTGCCCACTTCGAAAGGTCGACGGACAAGTGTGTTATACAGGATGATTCAGCATCGATGGATCAAACGAAGCAAGGTGATAGACGACATCACTGCGCATCTATTGAACCCCTATGTTTTTTCTACCATTTTTGATAGTTTATGAGATATGTTTTTTTTATATATTTTTACCTACCGCCGGTTTTGTCTGCATTTTTTTTTTCTGCTAAACACTTTACGCTAGGGCCGTATTTTTTTTGTAAACGTAGGTAAATAATAGACCTAACGAATGGTAGTATTATTATTTTACTCGAAAAGTAAATACTTTCATAATAATAAAATAACTTAAAACAATCTCATTGATCAATGCTACTACATAAAGTTTGCGAGGCTCATACAAATAAAAAATCACATACATTTTTTTATAGATATTTAAAAAAACTTCAATATTTATTTAGTCTACCATTTCTGCAAATTTTATTTACCTAAGTTATGCGGTTCATATTAAAAATGTGTGATGAAGTCAAAATTAGTTAACATTATTTTTTCAAATTTGCCCATCCTTTCATAGATGTTAAGATACAATAAGTAGCTATAAGTTGCATCGCTGCATGCAGCAGGAAAAAAATAGATTTGGTATAAAATGATACTGAATAGTGCTACTATTAATTAACTTTTTGCGTCTCTTTCCCTTGTATTCGTTTTGAAAATATGTATATTTCGCTGTTTATGTCACCTACGGGAAGGTCCATAGTTCCTTACTGCGTCCGTAAGCTTAGACCTTAAACTTCCCTACACGTGATCCCCGAGTGCTGTTAAATGGATGACCATAAGTGGTAGGGTTCGGCCGCGGCTCGAATCACTCACCGGTAAAAAACATGTCGCTAATTCGTTCGCCAAGTTCTGGCATGATGTTAAGTGCTATCCAGTATGGAAGACGAGGTGCGATAGTTGCGCTCTGTGAATTGGACGACGCATATGTGATTTTTTATTTCAAACTTTATGTAATAGCATCGATCAATGAGATTTTTGTAAGTTATTTTATTATTATGCAAGTATTTACTTTTCGGGTTAAACAATAATACTACCATTCGTTAGGTCTATTATAACCTACGTTCACAAAAAAAAATTACGGCCCGGAGCCGGAATATTTGGTGACAAATTTTTCAACTTAAGGGGTGGTAGCTGTCCAGGCGGACACTTAACAGTGTGTACCACCATGAATCCTGCCAGCTTACTAAGCCGGGATTTTTAACAATGTTAAACAAATAAATATTCTATATTAATAAAAGCGAAAGGTCGCTTGACGTACAAAGATGAAATCAGGCAGGGAGGTAGTTTATAGTTAGTAGACGTCCGCTAAGAACGGATTTTGCGACAGGGCCGGATTAAGTAGGTCTAACGGGTCTCGCAAGTTTGTTTGAAAGTCTTTCATTTCTTTATTACTATTTAACCGATAAATCTTTAATTTCTTTGCCACAAACTTGAAATTAGGCAGAGAGGTAGTTAGTAAATGTTCGCTAAGAACGGATTTTGCGACAGGGCCAGATTAAGGATGTCTATTACGTCTATATATAATAACTAGAATTGCCCCGCGGCTTCGCCCGCGTTAAAAACTTCTTTTATTTACTTAAAACTTTTCTTTTGTAAAAACGATTCTAGCATTAAATACATAAAATAAGAATTAGCCAAATCGGTTTTCATGTTATCGCGTGACTAAGGCAATTCGGGATTCAGATTTATAAAAACCGAAAAACCCAAATGTTCAGACTTTGTTACCTACCCCATTTCAAAAAATCCTACAACAAGTACTTTATCTCATCTTGTTTCGCCACACAAACTTTGAATCCCCGTTCCGTATCCGGGAGGAATTTTTAGAAAATCCATTCTGAGCGGATACCTACGTCGTAATAACTATATGCATTCTAAATTTCAGCGCAATCCGAAACAATATTGATTTTTAGACTTTGTTACCCCGGTTTATCATTTTAGGGTGGCACTTTGAAAAAGTCTGAAACCCGTATTTACTTATTTAATTACAGAAGTACTTGTGTGAAATGTCGAATAAAATTAATATCCAAACTTTGAACCCCCACTCTCCCCCAAAATTCTTTCTTAGCCTAAGTAGTAGTAGCCTAAGTCAAAATAACCATATGCATGCCAAATTTCAGCGCAATCCGAAATAATATAGATTTCAGACTTTGTTACCCCACTTCACCCTTTTAGGGGTGGAATTTCGAAAGACCCTGAAACACGTACTTACTTATTTAAGTACTTGTGTGAAGTTTCGAATAGAAAATACTATTTAATCTTGTTTCAAACAACAACAACTTGTTACAAACTTTGAACCCCCGTTTCATCCCCTTCAGGAGTGAATTTTGGAAAATCCTTTCTTAGAGGGAACTAACATCGTAGTAACTATCTGCATGCCAAATTTCAGCGCAATCCGAAACAATATTGAATTTCACACTTTGATACCCCATTTCACCCTCTTAGGGGTGGAATTTCGACAAAACCGAAAACACGTGTTTACTTATTTATGTCCTGAAGCACTTGTGTGAAGTTTCGAATATAAAAGACTATCTAATAATGTTTCTCCATAGAAACTTTGTACCCCCGTTTCATCTCTTTAAGGGGTGATATTTAGAAAATCCTTTCTTAGCTGATACTTACGTCATAATAACCACCTGTATGCCAAATTTCATCGCAATCCGAAACAATATTGATTTTCAAGCTTTGTTACCCCATTTCAGCCTCTTAGGGGTGGAATTTCGAAAAAGCCTACAACACGTATTTACTTATTTATGTACTCAAGCACTTGTGTGAAGTTTCGAATAGAAAAGACTATCTAATGTTGTTTTTTCCATAGAAACTTTGAACCCCCGTTTCATCCCCTTAAGGAGTGAATTTTAGAAAATCCCTTCTTAGCTGATACTAAAGTCATAATAACCACCTGTATGCCAAATTTCAGCGCAATCCGAAACAATATTGAATTTCACACTTTGATACCCCATTTCACCCTCTTAGGGGTGGAATTTCGAAAAAACCTAAAACACGTATTTACTTATTTATGTACTGATGCACTTGTGTGAAGTTTCGAATAGAAAAGACTATCTAATCTTGTTTCTCCATACAACCTTTGAACCCCTATTTCATCCCCTTAAGGGGTGAATTTTGAAAAATCCTTTCTTAGTACACTCCTACGTACTAAGACAAATATACCCTCTAAATTTCAAGTCTCTACGACCAGCGGTTTAGGCTGCGTGCGTGCGTTGTCTATCAGTCAGTCAGTCAGTCAGTATGTCAGGACAAAGATTCTTATAGTATTAGATATATATTATGTCTATGTCTATAACTTCTTATTTGGTCTAAAACTCTTTTTTGTTTAAAAGAGGCTTATTTCGAAATGGTTCCATAAAAGAAGATAAGAGCGGAGAATGATTAAAACAATAGAACTACAAACACGTCCATTTAAATTGTCATGATATTAAATGACTGTGACTCTCTGGCACAAATGTCAAACATAGAAGAAATAATTAAAGAAAAAGAGCAACGTAAAAAAAAAAATAATTAAATATTGTCAAAGATATAAAAAATTACACAAACTACCAATAAAATATGTCAACAGTTAATATTAAGCGTTTCCTTTTTCTAGCTGTAGTTCTTAATAACACGACGTTAGTGTTACCTGTGTTTATAAGTAAGTCATTCATTTCGAATCATTCACAAAACATAACCAATGTATTGTTTACTTTACTGTTCAAGTTAACCACAATGTCAGAAGAAATGATGGCATTGGTCTCATCAGCAAATACAGTTAGTTTAATTTCAGGTTCATATTTGCCAATATAAGTTTTTTTTTATTTCTTATAGGCTAGCGTTTGACCACTATCTCACCTGTTGGTAAGTGATGATGCGGTCGAATATGGTAAGCACGCTAGGCCTAGAATGGGAACTTGCTCTCAAGGATAGCTGCCGGAACACATTTGATCTTTTGGCGACAGATTCTCTAACTTGAGGGTGGTAGCTGGCCAGGCGGACACTAGATAGTGTCCTACCTCCATGCGGGGGTTGTTGGTGTATTTGCGATGTTTTTCCTTCACCGGAGGGCCACTGTGAAAAGCGCACATACATTTTTCGATAGAAAATTTTATTGGTGCACGGCGGGGATTGAACTCGATACCTCTGGCATCAAAGCCGACCGTTCTCCCGATTACGCCGCCGAGTCCTCAAAAAGCTATTAAATCATTGGTAAAAATAATGCATAGTAATGGCCCAAAAATTGATCCTAGGTGTACCCACACCTACGGTCAAATTATTCAAACTCGACCTATATGATGTCACGACACAATTTAATGTTAAGTTTAAGTATCCCTTCTCTTGCCAGATGGTTATTTTTGATACTTAGAACTTTGACAGTAGAACACATAAAACGAAATGAAGAGGAAAACAATAAATAGCTGGGGTATGTAAAATGTAATGTAACTTTGGTAATGCACTTAGTCAGCTTTTCTACTAATATCAGAGTGAACTAAATCTGTATGTGCGGTTATAAAATTTCCAGAAAACATATGGCGTAGTTTGCTTACATACAAAGAAGAGCGTCTTAGTCATCATCATTCAATAATTAGCGATATCATTGTGTTTTGAAGCATGAGTACATTTGATATTTATTGATAACTTAGCAGTTATCACCCAGCAGTAGGTATGTTCCTTATGTTTAGATATTAGGTACAAATCAAGCTTTAACTAGTTATAATATCATTTCCCCGCATGGTGGTAGGACACTATCTAGTGTCCGCCTGGCCAGCTACCACCCTCAAGTTAGAAAAATCTGTCACCAAACATCTAATGTGTTCCGGCACCTATCCTTGAGAGCCAGTTCCCATTCTAGGCCTAGCGTGCTTACCATTTTCGACCGCATCATCACTTACCAACAGGTGAGATAGTGGTCAAACGCTAGCCTATAAAAGATTTAAAATATATATATATGAATATTGGGAACGGTAATTATTTTCGGGAACGTTCACTCTAAACTACAAATTGAGGCGAATGACTGTGTTTAAATATAATTCATAAAAACTATTAATAAGAACTTTAGGACTAATCTTCTTGTAATATAAAAGACGTTACTGACTGACTTTTTCAAAATTCCACCCCTAAGAGCATCTTTTGATCGTTGACTTCCAAGTTTCATGTTTTCACAGCCCAAAGATACAGTAGACTCAAGTATTTGATATGGGTTTCAACTTGATACCTTTCCGCGTTCATGAGAAAAACAGTCTTGACAGACGGACAGGACGACAGACGGACAAACGGACAACAAAGTGATCTTATAAGAGTTCGTTTTTTCCTTTTTAGGTACGGAACCGTAAAAACATGGACACACATCCCAAAAAATATAACCATTCAGTTTGGTCTTGATCCTTTTTAACCCCCGACGTAAAGAGAAGGGCTGTTATAAGTTTAACGTGTGTATCTGTGTATTTATGTATCTATGTATGTGGGTGTCTGTCTGTGGCATCGTAGCGCTGATTTAGTTTTATTTGTTTGATATGTGTTTTCATTGAGATTGTTTTTAGCTTTGTTTCACGAAAATCCGTTCAGCCGTTTAAATATTATCAGCTCTTTCTTGGTTGAAGAGACTACTATAGCAGCTTAGGTCTTTGACCGAGGACGTCAAAAAAAATTAAATGGCGCTTCTGCGCACTACTTACCCGTCAGTCTCCTACCGCCTGTTTAGCGTAGTTTACATTAGTTAGGTATGCGACCATTATACATATACAAATACAGTTTGGCAAAATAGAGTAGACATAAATAGGGCGCCACTATTGCTATATACTAGTAACCCCGAGAGCAGAGAGAGTGGCGGTAAACTTTGAAATTACTTCTTTAGTGGATCTACGGATAGTCTTATTCATGTTAAAACATCTTTAAGTCGCGTAGGTTACGGAAAATATTAAAATACTACTATTAAGATGCAGAAAAAAACTTTGTTCATAAATTTTCAATCACTGACCACAGTTAACATAGAAAATTTTATTACAGATTAGATTATTGCCAGGCCAGAAAAAAAATAGTTCCGTTTCAAGACGTTTTTGCCAACCTGTATGTTGGGGTGGTTTTAAATTTTAAATTTAAGTATTATTGCAAGTTCTAAACAGACAGGCACTTTGAAATTCTTCGTGTTCAAAGTGTCATCGTATATCAATATACGAAACGGTACTATTGAATCGGCCTTTCACATATTTTTTTACTCCTGAAAGTCAAGCACTTGATCACCTGTTGCAAGTAACGATGCAGCCTAAGATGGGATCGCGCTTGTATGGAAATGCACCATACAGCACGCGCTTGTATGGAATGTCCATGCATGCAGGACAAGCACCAATTCAATTTACAGAATTCAAATAGCGCAACTATCCCAACCTGCTCTACAAGCAGGCTAGCATCAAAAATCATCGATAACTCAGCGAACTCATTAGCATAGCAGCAATAGTGGTTCGAGTTGTAACCGAAGTTTACCACTAGTGGTCACCCACCCACTAAGCACTACCCAGGAATTGTGCATTAATGACCTAAGCTTACGGACGCAGGAAGGTTACAATTACCTTCCCATGGGTGACAAAGACGGCAGGCACCGAATGTTATCTTCAAACTGCTAATATTTAGCGAAGCAATGGGTATCATGTTTTTGTTATTGTATGTATGATCCACAGTTCAGGCCAACGAGGTACAACAAGTATTAGGGTATATATATAGGTATATCTCACTAAAAAACCAGTGCCAGCCCAATCAGTCGCACTAACGACAAAATGTTTACGAACTCTATGGAGGGTACCTCATCTAGTATCCCCTAAGATGCGCAGGAACCTACAGATTTTTTGTTCATAGTGCAATTGGTTGCGCCGCCCCTGGCGTCCTAAATAAGATATAGCAATTAGTGTTGCAATGGTCACCGATGTAACCTGTGCCTTCACTCAATTCCATAACATAATGACACAGGCTTCAGATCAATATAAGCATGATGTCAATATAAATCTTGAGGAATTCAAAAAACGTTATGAATATAAACAGATTACGCGATATTGCACTGAATATGGGACAATGGTGGTACCACCTGAACTAACAATCTGATTCATATTCACCTTGTCTGAGCACTTCATCTACAATGAAAACAATACACTGGGGCGTCATTAAACATCGATAAATGGATTTAATTTGATTTCACATGTTTATATATCAGATGATAAATAGCAACGCTATGCTTCCGATTTTTTACGTATCGAACAATTCTTTGTTATTCGCGGGATAACGTTTTCATTTTTCAATTTATTTTTATTTTTCAATTAAGGAACGACCACACCGCGGCGTCCTGCGTACGCGTGTGCGTTCGCGATCCGATTTTCAATCGTTTTCTGATCGCCGTAGCTTGCGTTTGGTGTGAACCAGTCGGTACAAATACTACTGCGCTATCTGATTGCTGCCTAGATCGCGCACGCAGGACGCTGCGGTTTAGCCGTACCTTTAGCCATATCGGTCCGCCCGTTCTCTCGTTATTGCGTGATCAAGGGAAATAGGGATTCATTTTTATAACCGGAAAAAACCATATTGATTTTCAGAATTTGTTAGCTATCTTTTTTCACGAATTTAGGGGTTGTATTATGAAAAAGTCCGAAACACTTATTTACTTATTTATTGAAAGAAAGAATTGTGTGAAGTTTCGAACAAAAAATACTCTAATCTTGTTTCCATCCGTACAAACTTTGGACCCCCGTTTCATTCGCTTAAATTTTAGAAAATCCTTTCTTAACGGATACCTTCGTCATAACAACTATCTGCGTGCCGAATTTCAGCGCAATCTGTTCAGTGGATTGAGCTGTGTGTTGATCGACCAGTCAGTCAGACAGTAACGATTGCCTTATATATATAACTAGCTGTTCCCACGACTTCGTCCGCGTGGAATAGTGGTTTGGGTAACATTTTTAATTATTTAGACTAATTATTTTACATATAAGACACTTACGTATAAATATTTTATCGTCGTCTGTGTGCCCGTTCGGATAAGCACACTTAGGTATATTTTCCCACCTACACCGCGCCGTACCGTGCCGAAGGGGGGAGGAAGGTGGTAGGAAGGGGAGGGGGGCTTCCTCAAGTTAACTTCAGTTTTACATTTTGTATTGACTCCGTAAATGATACATCAGGATAGCTATAATGTTTTGTCTCTTGTCGCAAACATATAAAACATTTACATAAACCTTACATATTTCCATACAAACTGTCATCCCCTATTCCCTATTGTTATTTTACACCCTTGAGAGTAAAACTTTCACAAACTCTGAATGTCATATTTATTTATATCGTACAACAGCCTAAAAAATAAGCTTCTAGCTCTAAAAATGACGATACTTCCTTACAACTTTTCATCCCCCCTTTCAACCCTTTTTTCGCATTAAAAAGCAGACAGTGTCCTTTCTCAGGTTCTACACTGTCTGTGAACTAAAAAGAATATTCACATAAACCTTACATATTTACATCCTCTATTCCCTATTGTTAATTTACACCCTTGAGGGTAAAACTTTTACAAACTTTGAATGTCATATTTATTTATAATCGAACTAGGAGTGCCCCGCGGCTTCGCCCGCGTTAAAGACTTCTTTTATTTAATTAAAACTTTTATTTTGTAAACACTTTTCTATCATAAAAGACAATCAAAGAAGTAAAAGCCAAATCGGTTCACACGATTTCAAGGTATTGCGTGACCATTTTGATTTTCAGACTTTTTTACCAACCCCTTGCAAAAATCTTGCAACACGTATTTACTTACTTATTTACAGAAGTACTCAAGTAAATCTATAAATTTATATTTATAATTAAAGATAATAATAAGTTAAGGTACAGACACATCGCAGCATCCTGCGTGTGCGATCTATGCGGCGATCAGATAGCGCAGTAGTATTTGTACCGACTGGTTCACACCAAAAGAGATCAGAAAACAATTGAAAAGTACTGAGATCGCGCCCGCAGATCGCAGGACGCCGCGGTACGGCCGTACCTTTATATCCAAGGGGAATTTTTATTAAATCCTTTCAAAGCGGATACCTACGTCATAACAACTATCTGCATTCTAAATTTCAGCGTAATACGAAACAGTATTGAATTTCAGACTTTGGTGGCATTTTGAAAAAGCCTGAAAATCGTATTTACTTATTTATTTACAGAAGTACTTGTGTGAAATGACGAATAAAATGACTATCCAAACTTCGAACCTCCGCTTCATCCCCTTAAAGAGTGAATTTTGAAAAATCCTTTCTTAGCGGACACTTTCGTCAAAATAACTATCTGCATGCCAAATTTCAGCGCAATCCGAAACAATATTGATTTCAGACCTTGTTACCCCACTTCACCCTTTTAGGGTGGCATTTCGAAAAAGCCTGAAGCACGTGTTTACTTATTTATTTACTGAAGTACTTGTGCGAAGTTTCGAATAGAAAAGACTATCTTATCTTGTTTCTCCATACAAACTTTGAACCCCCGTTTCATCCCCTTCAGGGGTGAATTTTGGAAAATCTTAGTACACCATTACGTATTAAGACAAATATACCCTCCAAATTTCTAGTCTCTACGACCAGTGGTTTAGGCTGTGCGTTATCTGTCAGTCAGTCAGGTAAGTCAGTCAGTCAGTATGTCAGGATAAAGATTCTTATAGTATTAGAAGATAAACAGCCTAACAATAAGTTCCTAGCTTCTAGCTCTAAAAATGACGATACTTTCATACAACATTTCACCCCCCCTTTCAACCCCTTACAACCCTTGTTTCGCATTAAAAAGTAGCCTAGTCTTTTCTCAGGCTCTAGACTATCTGTGTACCAAATTTCATTTAAATCGGTTCAGTGGTTTTGGCGTGAAAGCGAGCCAGACAGAGTTACTTTCGCATTTATAATATTAGTAAGGAACTAGCAGCGCCCTGCGGTTTCACCCGCGTATATAGCTTATAAAGCTAATAACTTATGTTTCTCGCTAATAATGTAGCTTTCCATTAGAGAAAGAATTTTTTAAAATCAGTCCAGTAGTTTTTGAGTAAAATCGTAACAAACAAACAAAAAAATCAAATCTTTCTTTTTTATAATACTAGCTGACCCGGCGAACTTTTTCCCGCGAATATAAATAAACTATCCAAGTGCGAGTCAGACCCGCACACGCAGGGTTCTCATTGAACAATATTTGCCGGAAAAGTACGTTTTCACCCCATGTATTCGAAAAGTGATGGTTTGTTCCTCAATAAGTGCGCGCAAAATAGGTCATTTCTGCCCCAGGGCGGGAAAGTAATTTTTAAATTTTTGGCTTATGAATGTTCTTCTATAGTGCCTGGTCTAAGGAGGTTCAATGAATTTCTTGAGATTTTATGATTTTTTTTTATGCTAGATAGACACACGTTGACCACTATTTCACCTGATGTTAAGTGATTATGCGGTCGACGATTAAGCACGCTTACCTAGTAGATACCTTGATAGTTGATTCACGATTTATTTTTATTTTTTTATTTCATAACATTACATGAAATTTCGTGACATGTCATGACATTTTGTAACATTTCATGACATTTTATGACATTTCGTAACATTTCGGGACATAACATGACATTTGATGACATTTCGTGACATTTTGTGAAACTTCATGAAATTTTGTGACATTTGATGACGTTTCGAACATTTCACGACATTTTGTGACATATTATGACATCTATTGACATTTTGTTACATTTCATGACATTTTTCATGACATAAAATAACATTTCAAGAAATTTCGTGGCATTTAATGACATTTTGTGTCATTTCATGACAATTTGTGACATTTCATTACCTTACATGATATTTTGTGACATTTAATGACATATGTGATATTTCATGACATTTCGTTACATTTTTTGACATTTCGTGATATTTCATAAGATTCAATGACATTTCATGACATTATATGACGTTGCAAGACATGACATGATGAGCCTTTTAACTACTTCCTTTTCTCATAGAGGGGGATGAAAAGCAGAGTGTATCTATATAACTCGTCCCTCGCTACACTCAGGATTCTTCTTTAGAATCCCTCGCTACGCTCGGAATTCTACTCTAGAATCCTTCACTCCGCTCTGGATTTAAAAAAAGCGGCCTCGCAGAAAAGTACTATTTTGCACCCTTGTATACAATCTACTATTCTTATATAGAGACCCCCTTTAATTTTTAATTTAATACACGTTTATTGCATTGCATTACACACCATGAGTAAATTTATAGTAGTTTATGCAACTGTCATATAATGAAGGGTATTAAAACACTCGTTACTATTATGAAACTCGCTGCGCTCGTTTCATAAACTCACACTCGTGTTTTAATACCCGTGTTATATGCAGTTGCATACACTACTTTATCTTCACTAATGCAATTAATCAAACAACAAGAGTAAAAGCTGACAATAGTTTATTTATAATAATTGTTCAAATTTTGGATGGTACAATTTTGAAAGTTAAAATGCCAAAAAGTTATTATATTCTTTTTCATATAATTTTCTAGATTTTTCTGGCAAAAGATTGTGAGTTACTTTTGTTGCCAATTCTAGAATATCCGGAGGCGTACAAATATCATCGTCGCTATCCATTTTTAACTTTTAATTTGTATTTTAAAAACAAAACACATTGCGAAACATTAAATTCACGCGTACGTGTATTGTCAGTGAACTTGCCGCCATTAAAATCTAACCAATGAGAGCGCAGCTGCGCGCGCAGGGCCAATCAGGAGCGAGCGCGCGCTGTTCTTTTTTTATTTAATTGGCACAAGATCTTACCAAAGAGTTTTGTGTATGTAAGTTTAGTAGTTTCGACGAAGTTTTCACGTATAACCCAACTGTTTTCAAAAGCCAGCCTAATATCAAAATTTTATACAACTTGTATGAGGATTTTGACACAAGGCTCGCCAGGTTAATTGGTCGCGTTTTATTGATGTTATAATGAGATTTTACGATATCGATGAGGATATTATACCATCATGTGAAATTGCTTAAATTGAGTGTTTTGTTATCTGCGCTATAACAGTAGTAATTATAAGTCAAGTATTGGAAACATAAGTAGAATGTTATAACATTAGTGTAGATAAAAGTCTTTATCTATTAAGGTTTGTAAGATCGAGCATAAAAAGTCTCAAAAACACGTTTCTTGTATGGAGACCCCCTTTATTATGTAATTTTATTTTGTTTTTATCGGTACTTATACACAAATAGCGAATACCCATGTATGGAAGCGCCATAATGACCACCATAAAATTATGTCAATGCATTGACAAACATTTCTGAACGAACCAACATTGACAACCTGGGACAACCATCAAAATTCAAAATATTAAAATTTAAATACCCACGCGATATGCCAAGTAATGTGGATATATTATATTGTCGATTCAAAACCCTTAATTTAATACGTGCTTCAAATTTCAAGTCGAGAGTGGAACAGAGTCTACCCTACCGTACTGAAGGGACGAACGTCAAATGTTTGACAGGAAAGTACGTAGAACAGTTTATATGGGAAAAATGAAATTGTTGTTTTTACTGTCTTCCTCGCAATTTTTCCAAAATTTCTCACCGTTTAAGCCTTTCCAGGACTACGACGAACATTTCAAAACCAAAATCAGTCGGCCCAGCCGTTCTCGAGTTTTAGCAAGACTAACGAACAGCAATTGATTTTTATATATAAGATTAGTTAGATAAATAAGGAAGAAGTGCCTTTTTACTTAAACTAACTACGGTTTTTAATACTTTATGCTACAGCCACACTACTTTATCGTCTACCGCCCGCTTACCGCAATAATTACTGCCGAAATTCCGCGTAAATTGGTGTGGTTACACTAGAGTTTACCTAGATTATGATACTACCCGTCATATGCCATATTGATTGACATTGTAAAATTATGGCCATAAATCGTGGCTATACCTAGGTGTTGTTTCAATTATGGCCATAATAATTGCCATGTGTATGCGATATCACAGTAGTGTGGCCGTAGCATTATGGTGTAAAACATAAGCTGATTTATTAAATTTGGATATCTATATTATCATTATTAATTTGTATTAGCAGCTCGTGGTGGCAATACAAAATAATAAAAATGTGTAAAAATTACATATTTGATACCATTGCACACTTTTCGGAATCTAGTGAAAAGTGGCAGTTTTTACATAACTTACTTTTATTCAAAATGAACCTTATGGCCTTGAACTTAATGACTTTAGAAAATACATTGTCTGTAATAAACTCTTTATTTCATAAAGCTAGCTGCAAAACTTTGGAAGTTATTGAGGTTTTAGTTACCGACCCGCATTCTTTGCGGCCCACTGTAGTTATATTCTGTAAATAAAAGTATATCCCACAGGAATATAAAGTTTACAGCAAGACATTGCCATGTAGTCTATTAAAGTGTACCTAGTAATTTTATCCCTTTAATTAACAGCGCCGTTTACTACCACTATATTCCTGGCCAGGATGTTTTCTTAGTCCGTCACGTATTGCCATTTTACCCTTTTTAAAATGGCTGCCGGAGAATATGATCGACACTGTAATAGCTACAATTTTGTCTTATTGTGCAAGAGTCGGAAAAATTAAATAAGCGATCATAACATGACTGAGTTCCGGTCGGGCCCTTAGTGCTTATTTTATTTCTTGAGACCTACAGCAAAGAATTATTTTATAGCCAGCGTCAAACTTTGAAAGCACAGTTACTTTAGCTTTTATGTAAGGAGTTGTGAGCCCTTAAAACAGGATTTCCACGGCAATATTCCAAAGTAAAAAATAATGGGTAAGTGATGTGTTCATGCACGCCGGAACGAATCACCAAGTACTGCATGCGAGATGTATCTATGGGTACGTACAAGTATGTACGCACGTCCTCGGCGAAGTCGCAGCCGGCCAGCCGCACCGTTCGACGTCCTCCTCGCACCCTCAGAACTCAGTATCGCCTCTTATTATCGTTATTACATGGATACCTTCAGGCGACCGTGCTCAATGTTTTTATATGCGAATTCAATACCTCTACTCTTTCATTTATATTAAATTGCATACAGAAATACTTCAGAGCTTCACTATAAATCAAAACTTTCCTCATCCTTTTGAACGCTACATCTGCAGAGGGCTATATACGTCTAGCTAATTATCAACCAATATAGTAATTGTAGCATCCATTGCATAAACACAGATAGCATTCGCAGTTACTTTAATGGTGGCCATTACTCCGTGACACTAGGGTGTCTCGAATTTGTTATCTCACAATTATACGTAACATGCGCATCGATTACGGAAGCGGTCACGACGGCGGAGGTGAGAATTTTGCTAATTGGCTGTATCTCATAGATAAGCAATAAAATCAACGGGCAGGACACCGGCTGCATCTTCAATGTACGCCGATGTGGATTCGCAGGGCGGCCCCCGCCACCGGAGCTCATATTTATACGCTAAAGCGGACGCCGCAAAGAGTTCAAACGTACGTCGGCCGCTCGGAACAGTAGACGATCGAGAGAGAATCGCAACGCGTGGGTAGACGAGGGCGAGTGCAGTGTGCAAGTGCGTGCGGGTCGTGTGTCCGAAAGCTCGCGCCGCGAAGCCTCCAGAGCTCGAGCGTCGAGTCAAGCGGGGCATCGCGAGAGCGGCCGCCTCGCGTCAGTGCCGGCCCGGCCGCGCCGTCAGCTTCACGTCCGGCAGCAAACTACTTCACCTACCCCTCTGGACGTTGGACGCTTACATACTGTACCGACGACTTGCTGCCATCGGCGCACGGCCGATACCTGAACACTTATATATTCACCGTGCAGACTGGTAAGTCTATTTTATTAATAATATATTTTATTTCAGTTAAGAAGAAATTCGTGCAAATAAATACATGGGACTCAAACATTATTAAATATCCTTGAAAAACTGTACTTAATTCGAAATATATAATCAACAATATATAATACACTGCATAATAATGAATATAAACGCAAACGACTTAAAGAAGGCAACGAAAGACGCACATGAGCGTAGCGTCTGAAAAAGCCGGCTGTGAGCTTTTCCGTAGACGCGGTTCAGGAAAAACAGATACTTTAACTTTTCACAACAATTTATTGCTTGAAATATGACTGAAATAAAAATAAGCTTTTTATAAACGCATTTAAATATATGTTAGTCTTTATTACCTTCTAGTACATTATTTCAATTGATTCGATTTCCTGTTTAGTTTAAATATGTACTTCCTATTAGTATCAAATTTAAGGAGAAATTTAGGTATTTAAATATTGTGTGTCAACAGATTCTATTCAAATATATTAAATCTTACTTTGACAATACCTACTAAGATAATAATGTGGTGTAATACTTTTTGTTACATACGTATGTTTAAAACACACACTTATTTTTTCTGTAATAGCAAGTATACAGCTAATACAGAAGCTGTAAAATAATATGAAAATATGTTCAACTGAAATAACTAGATAACGGATTTTTTTTATTTTCCCGCAATAAATATTTACTAAAGTGAAATCATGATGCAGTAATTTTTTTTAATACTTTAGGGTAAAAAAATCTGATGAATAGTGCATTGTTAGGCACTTAAATAATCGAGAATAGATTAATTGGACATAATACATTAGAGTAAGTAATCAAAGCAATAATACGGGGCAACGCTGGCGCGAGTGAATCCGATAAAGACGCGTGCCTCCACAACGAGCGTGCCGGATTCAATATTTCACACTCACCACCGCTAATCATTCACGATACAGCCTTTTGAAGGAGATTGGAAACAAATCACATATTTTATGTAACGCACAATGAACTATTTCCCTGATAAATGGGACTAAAACATGAGTAAATTAACTTTCCATTTGACACGGTTATCGCAAACAGTTCTAGTTTAAAAAAAAAACAAAAAATATTTTATTATGACGACAATACAATAGCAATGTCGAAATGAAAGGTTTCAGCGAAGAAAAAGACGTCATTCGCTTCCCGAGTATGAACGCCAGCACCGGCTCTACGTGAGAAACCGTCGCACGTAGTACACCTCGGTGTAAAGCGCTCCGACACTCAGTGTCAGACACTTTAACTGTATCCGACGTGTATTTATTCAATCTAAATAAATAAGACACGTACTTTGTAGTACTTATATCATCCACAGGCGATGACATTCGCTGCTAGAGCAAACATTCGAGTCTCTTTGATCTGATAAAATAACTGAAAGAAATCGAAGTTTCTTTTAGTTGTTATATCATATCGGCGTGTTTAATAACTGATTTGTTGTTTTTCATCCACAGAAATGACGAGAGTGATTTTGTATGACTAGCCGAGGGTATATAATAAAAATAAGTACCTCGGTTTATAAAGCGGTTTCCCCTCCGCGAATAAGTTTTTGTCGCTCTGCGATTGCTAATATTATGCAAGGCTCATAAATTACCGGAGTAATTTGTCTCATAGGTCGCTGTAGAGACGGCGCGGTTATTGCGATCTTGAAAGTTAATCTAGACGATAGGCACTTCGGCCCCTGTTGTTTGTCAGAGTCGAATATATGGCTCCCCTCGACGCAGGCGGTCGAGTTTTATTCACCTGGCTATAACAATTGCCGAGTTTTGCCTGTGCCATCTTGTTTTTGTTGTTTCCCTTCCGCTAAGTTAACGAAGGCAGTTTGTGAGATACTGAAAACTCGACGCCGTGTGTTTCCCCTTTGTTGTTTCTTTTTGGAATTTTGAGAAGGCGCTTATGTTTCACACCGTTAAGGTATTATTTTCAGTGAAGAAATTTTTAGAAGATACTTTATTATTCGATGAAGGTTGTGACTTCTAAAAGATGTCAGTGCATATACCTAGTACTTCAACATGCAATAATTGTTACTATCAAAATACAAGTGATATATTATTTTAATGTAGTATAGAAACCGAAATGACTACGACTACTTTTTGTCAAAGAAAATTAGCTGAAAGCTATTTTATATTTAATATACACTCGAGAGCAATGAAAGCGGGTCGCTGCCAAAAACCTCTACCAATAACTTCAAAAATATTATATTATTTACAAATATTACTATAGACAATTTGTTATTTAAAGTCAAAGTAAATAAAGTAAGTTAAGTAAAAATTATCACTTTTCACTAGATCCTGAAAAATGTGCTAAGGTATCTAATACTTATGCAATTTTTTACAAGTTTTAATATTTTGTATCGCAACCACGAGCTGTTTATACAGCCGTTATACGGTTCAGTTTTCACTAGTATTTCTATTTTAAAAATAGTTTTTTTTTAAATTACGCTATTCAATATACAAAAAAATAAACATAAAACGAATCTACTCGTTATTACATTTGTAATAAGATAAACTTTAATTCAGTTTTTATTTTTAAAAGGTTGCTCAAATATTTTAAAAGTCATGGCTTTTTATAACTGACCCGTTTTCATTGCGGCCCAGTGTTTGTTGCATAATATTTTTGCGCAATTAAATCGTATTATTCACAATCCTGAAAGAAATTAATAAAATCAAGAGATAGAAAAAGAAGTACACAACTTTTGTATTTCCCAAATTTGCTAAATATTTTTTCGATCGCTTTCCGAAATGTACAGTTTTCCCTAATGCATTCAATAACTTAAAATACATACTTAAGTAAGTACGCACAAGTCCTGTTTTCATACACATTTATGTAAAAGTTGTAAAAACCCCTAGTCTTCCAGCTAAATAGTGTGAAGACATTAGAGTGCGAAACTGACGGTTAGTGATCGGTTGATTGCGCAAAGCTCGTTCGAGTTCAAGCGCAAGTTGAAGGCTTTTACCGCGACCGCTCTCTTCATTGCATCGTTATTATATTATTAGTTTCTAGCAGCCCGCCCCGGCTTCGCACGGGTAGAACATATATGCCTAAAAAATTTGCATCAGTTTGTTGCATCGATTCTAAATTATGAACATATTTAACAATCATCGTCATATTTCATCCAATTTACACAAAACCTTAACGAATTATGCACCTAAACCTTCCTCATAAACACGCTATTGATGAAAACCGCATGATAATCCGTTCAGTAGCTATTGAGATAATTGCGAACAGACAGACAGACGCAGTGATGAACTTTGTTTTATAATACTTACGTAGTGAAATTGGACGGCCCTTGGGCGTAAAGGATAGTTACCCTGATTCTGACCCGACGGTCGTTGGTTCTAATCCTAGCTATATACCTACCAATGAAAGTTTTATGTGCATTCATGAATCATGAGTTTTCGTACAGTAGTAGTGGGATCATTAAATCTACCAAAAAGTAGCTTACCACCAAGGAGAACATCTGCCGCCGTACCTTACGGCGTTCCCCGACGCAAAATGTAGGGGTAATATACGTTGAACGTGTGTATCTGTGTGTCTGTCTGTAGCATCTTAGCACCTAACCGGATGAACCGATTTTGTTTTTATTATTGATAGTTTTTTTTGTTTGGTAGATGCCTTCATCGAGAGTTTTCTTAGCTTTGATTCATGAAAATTCGTTCAATCGTTATAAAAAAACTATGAGCTTTTTTCTAGTTAATTGCGCTATGAAAGCAACTTTCATAGGTCTGATCAATTCGAAAATCTTCTTCTTCAACGATATTGTAAGAACATAGAAGCATTAACCTGATGCTAGGACATCTCCTGGACTCTACAGAATACTCAAATCCACACCAACTTACGGCTCAGATTTTAAATCTCGTGTTTAGAGTCATTGAAATGCTTTTAATGAAAAGATTAAACATAGATCAGTCGGGGTGGTTTAAAATATTATGTTATTATATATATAGATGAATATTATTTTATACAATAGATCATATTATTATACTATATTGACTTCAAATTGATTGTGATCGGTGGGGATCTACAGCATAGCTAAGCTTATAATAATATTTTCGTAGTAACTATGACCTAATCTGTGGTTTCACTGCAAATATTTTATTAATTTTGCGATGCGTGTATTTGAAATTCGTGATATCTTCTAGAGTTTTCATTTTAATTAAATACTGTAAAGGACAATTTTAATCTATAATATGTGGCCAAGCTAATTAACGTAATTATTTGGATAAGGATTAATACTATATACTTAAAAATAGCCCTGGAAGTTATGTAATATTTTTTTACAAACATTTTAAGATTAAAATGGTTACTATGAGTCAACCTTAAGAGATAGACATATGCTGTCGCGGACTTTTTTGTAGGTCTTATTAAGTTGTACAACTCTTGCATAGAAAATATTCTTCTATCTATTTTCAATTAGGCAGCGTTCGTAAGAAACGTGTTTTTTCGACCGTTTTTTTGCCGACTTAGGTAGCAAATTAGGTCTCCACGAATGTACCTTTGATTTAAACGGGATAATATATAGCCTATTTTCATTCCGAAAGTCCATCCTATGTATTAGTGAAAGAATTTTTTAAATCGGTTCAGTAGTTTTTGAGCCAAATCATTATAAACATACAAAAATAGAAAAATAGAAAAATACAAAAATACAAAAATACAAATGTTCTCTCTCTATAATATTAGTATAGATTAGTTACTCACCTACTTTGATCATATCTTTCATCTTTAGCGTACCTACTTGATCAATCTTAATTAAATGCACTTTTCCAACTTTTTTTATTTTATATATTTATTTTTATTATATATATTTTACGTCCGTAACCTAGCTTATATACAGTGAGTACCTAAAATTTAATTATTACGTTTACGAGTAAATAATAGAAAGAAAATTAAATTAAAACTAGGTCCTGCTCTAAAACTATATAAAATATAAACATATGAATGAAATTGGGTGCATGGAAAGTTTACATTAGTTGCCATGTACTTATCATGGTTAGTATCAGACGTAGTGGATTTATTTAATTTATAGTAGGTATTCTATTTCGATTCATTAACATTATTATAATAAACTTAGCCACGTTTTAACAATAGAAACTTGTCTTTTACATCCAAAGTTAGAGAAATGAATCGTCTTTAAAGTTGACAATGAATTAGTGCCATGTTAGGATCAAGATTTATTTTAACACGCATATTTTGCGTATGTCTCGATCGTTACACAAATAGATAATGCGATTATTTGCATCGTGTTGTAAATAGAACCCTAATTAGTTCGACAGATTAGAAAGTTGTTAATAAGGACAGTACGGTACGTACATTTTTAATAAGAAGATAGGCGAGGTCATACATGTAAATGTTTCTAACTTAGAGATACTTTTACACGCTTAACTGGGAATTAGAAGAATTTGCTCATCACTGCGATGTGCCTGTTGCAACGCTATTTGTCAGGTATAATTGCCAATAAATATAATATGTGCTAAATAAAGCCTTGACTGATACAAAGCTAAAATATTGACAAATTAAATTGACTTTTATATCACTTAAAATATATGTGACTATAACCAGCAAAATAATTTAGAGTATTTGACATCTTGTGATACAAGGCATCTAAAAATCTTAATTTCTCAACATTTGCATATTTTTGATCACTGCCAAAAAATATTTTCATGTTTTATTTTGAAAATTATATAACGTAGGTACTTCCGGCGTAAAACAATAAATGTCGCAACGCGTTATTTTTTTAAAAGTGCAAGTATATACAAATATTGATATCACATTTTAAATAAGTGCGAAGACCTCTGATGCGAATCAGGCGGTTTGTGGTCAGTGATTGCGCAGAGCGCGCGAGTTCAAGCGCAGGGTGAAGGTTGTCAGCGCATGCCTTACTTCATCTGTAATGAGACCTTTTGACACCATGGAACCTTGGCAACCAATAGGGATCTTTTATGTAAAATGTGCTAAAATACTTTTTCATATTTGTAGTTTTTTTCACCGTGCAACTAATACCTCGTGCCACCTATGTTTGGTTGGGAGAATAGTCGGCTTTGACGCAAGAGGTAACGAGTTTGATCCATGCCGCCGTGCACCAATGGTTATTTCTACCGAAAACTTGATGTGCGCTTTTCAGAGTGGCCCGTCGGTGAAGGAAAAACATCGTTAAGAAACCACCAACCCCCGCATAGTGGTTGGACATCTGGTGTCAGCCTGTCCAGCTACCTACCTCCTTCATGTTAAAAAATCTGTCGCCAAACATCTAATGTGTTCCGGCAGCTATCCTTGAAAGTCAGTTCCCATTATAGGCCTAGCCGCTCCCACCCTTGACCGCATAATCACTAACTAACAGGTGAGATAGTGGTCAAGCGCTAGCCTATACGATATAAAAATAAAATATAAAATCTACATTTCTATAAATTAATATAGATCTATATCTATATATATTCAGTAAGCATAGCAGGTATTCAGTTAATTTGTGTTAATGATATAACAGGATTCCATGAATATGAATTATCGAAAGTCTGTGTTAATCCAATAAATGTTTGATAATCTTTACTCAAAGTTGATAATCAATGAAATTCACATTTTATTGCGCTTAATTATTTTAACCAACTTAATTAATTCAATATTCGGCACTTTACTATTTTGTAGGTCAGTCTTGATTTATTTAATCTCAATCTTTGATTATTTTGAGACACGTAAAATGGCTATAAAATTGCCAACATTTCACATTTCTCTCCGATACCAATAACTGTAACTAATAACTGGCAGCAATTTAAAAGACGATTAAGATCATCGGAAAACCCACGGATTTAGAAAGTTCTAGCGCAAACTATGCCATTAGATCCCGTATGCGAAACATAACAATAAAAACTAGCGTTTTACATACAATGATACAGGTCAATCAAAGGCAGGCTCGACGAGGTGATGCAATACGCGATGGAACCGAACAAGTGAGAATCAAGCTGCCAGTGTGTTCGCCAAAGGGGATGTGCTACACGTTATTCACATCCTTTCTACAAACTCATACGTGCTAGTGCATCCTTTGTCACCGTCAATAAAGAAATCGATTCGAAATAGCAGCCCATTTAACATATTTAAATGAATAATATGAATTCACGACAAGACAAATAAAACCAAATTGTTGTAATCATTGATGGCGTGGCGGCAAGGTCAGCGCGCTTCCGATTCTTTTGTTTTAAGTGTTTTGCACTTACAGCGCGGAAATACGGCTAGTTGACGGGAGCTAAGTGGCTGGATGACGATCTTCCTTCACACCAGCGACCGTGATGTGCCTCGCCCGCCACATCTCTGCGGCAAAAAATATAACAATGCAAAATTTAGACACCACTTGTTCAAATCACCTGTAAAAAATATAGTCATATAGTCGAGTCATAGCCGGTGTCTTGATATATCTCGCTGAATTTGCAACGAAATGGCAACTCGAATCGAAGCCACCGGGAAGCTGAATGGCATAAAACACATGTAGAGTCAAAGCTCATGGGAAAAGTCAGCAATAAAATGAAGTGGCCATCACCGATGGGTCCAGTGAGTTCGCATTAATGCGTAAGCGCGTCAATATGCGCGTGCGAGTCCCGGCGTGACAGAATGCGCTCGCTCCGCGCCACGCGCCTGCGCCGCGCCTGCGCTCGCCGAACGTCGCTTCCTGAGAAAATGGCAACTTATGGGGAACTGAATCTGGGCCTCGCAGGTGCCATTGACCCCCGCAACCTGCCACACTCGACGCACATGTGTTGCCATTCACATTTAATATTTACCCATACCTTCGCTATGTAGGTTTATAGACTCGTAATCGAAAGCCACAATGGGGTAGAATGGCCAATGGTTTTAATGACGACTGCGGTGCGGTGAATCGAGCTAACAATCAGAAATACACGATGTTTCTATAGAGAGTTTAAGCTAGTGTCATTTTTGAAAAACTATGGTTCGCTTTGAAACAACAAAGGCATACTGGATGTGATATTTATAAAGAGATGTAGTGTTGGTGTCGTAGAGAGTGCAGCACCGCCTGCGCACAGTTTCGCTGTAGGAGACGAAACCGTTACTGGACTACAAAAATGTCGCAAAAAACCTCGTAAACCGTTTCTGTTTCACTTGTTATATTGTAATTTCATGACGTGACTTTGATTTCATGGTATATTTAATGAGCTTTGTTAAAGCCAGATTACTTTTTTGCCTATAATGTAAAGTCACGTGTCAACTCGTAGGAATTTCGTTAAAAGCTATCTATAAATTGAGTAGGTACCTACGTTTGCAGCGTAAATCCAGCAATCATACAGCACCTAAGTACACCTACAATCATACTACACCTAATTGAAAAAGAAAGTGATTATTTCGACCCCAAATTGAGCTTGGCGCAAACTTGAAAGAATCCCAAAGAGAACAGATTCACAGACAATGAAAAAGTATAGCTATGCAAGGTGATAGTTATTGGTCCCCAACGTACAGAACATTGGTAGCGAGCGTGTAAGAAACCTCGACATGGGTCGCCGCTTGAATATCAATATCAGAATATAGCCAAGCTGCGATGCCGGCCACAATGACCGATAAACAGAAACACACGAATATGATCCTACGTGGACTCTCTTTAAAATTCACATTCATAGCCTCCAGCGTTCTTGGTGCTCGGTGCCACCAAATGGAATGTAGGTTATGATGCTATTTAGCTCGAGTTTTTTGCCGGTCTAAGTTTTTATAACATACAATGGCGAGCAGATACCTCCTTTCGTGCCAATCAGTATCGTATAAGGCGTGAAAGTACTAACGTCACTGCGCCGAAAGTTGGGCAATATATAAAGCCCGTGACATTGACCTACCATGGTGAAAACACGCGCCCACCATTTTCTCCAGACAGTTTTTTTTAATATGCCGGAAGTTCTAGAAATCCTTCTCTTTTAGTAGTTTTAGATAATAATTATAACGAGCACATCGTAATTTACTGAAAAAATTAGAAAAGGATAGCCTTTTCTTTTATTTTCACATCCATAGTTATATTGAATACATTTCTTGAAGTCCGAGTCAGGTATGATTTACAGCAACGTAAAAAATCCTGAAGCCATCATAAATCTGTGCGCTTTATGAGATGGTATGCCGAGTGCGGCGACTAACACTGAGAATCATATTCAATGCCCGCACTTCTTTATTTCATGGCTTACTTGACTTACAATATTCGCTACCTTTATGTACAAATAATATGGATCTCATGACAAATATATCGCAGAAACTAAATAAATTTCCTCAGAGAAGAGTACATAAATGGGTGGTTACGAGGTGTCGGAGCGTGTCTACACCGGCGATGTTCGCGTGAAGGGAAGCGTTCTCTGTCTCCCTAAAGAGCCTGGTTGTGCCCACGCTCATAGCACTCACACTCTAAATAACAAGTCAAATAGACATGTCCACTTTACCATTTACCGAGTAAAAATTCTCATGTTATGTTTGAATAGGTCTTTTAACAATTAGTATTTGTACCGATATATGACGTTTGACTCAGTCGAGGTTTGTCTGAACACTTTGTATGGCGTCCGATACTCCCTGGTTAGGAACTGAAATGTGAGAGAATAAGGACTGCTTAGCTACCAACAACCCATTGTGTGCGTTCAAATACTTACGCATTTGAGCTTTTATTTCGGATATTAGAGGTTATAGGTAAAGGTACGTAAAAGATATAACAAGTTTAGTTTTTTGCCATCGCCTCCTTAAATATTTGGGGCGATGATCAAAGACATTTAGCAAACAAAGGAAAATCAAAATTTGTCCCACACGATCATTTTTAAAATACAAATCGGCGTATCACGCCTAAAGAGGACCTTTACCTCCTTTCGTGACCAAGAAACGAGATTTGGGGGTTTTTTATTGGTATATGTGTCATTGTCGCGATGTTTCGTATTTCAGGAATAATATTTAAACATGGCATCGCGTGAGTTTTGGACGAACGCCCTGAAACAATCCAGCGACCGCGAAGCATGCGAAGAACTGTTAACGTGACGATTATAACAAGTTGTTTATTCGCGAATGAGTCGGTAACAGTCGGTAATGTCCAGGTTGTTTTATGGTGCGGAACGTGCGATGTCATTGTCCTACCGAGCGGGTAAGCGCATACCTACATCTCCGCCGCGGCGCGCCGCTCCGTTGCTACCGACGTCGTGACCACTTTTGATTGCCTTCGAAGCCTTGTTGCGAATACAATATTGTCTAAAAAATCCGGGAGATAAAACTTCCTTTTCATATCCATCCAAAAAGGGTAACTAAGTACCCTTAACGTATCTTAGCCACTAGTGGCTCTATGAGCTGTAGACCTCAGGAGTCTGTCTTTGCATAACTTAAAACTGAATAAATGTTCACCGCGCACCGACACACTCGACCCCTTGAAGTTTATCGGATGAAAAGGAATTCGGACAAAGAATTTGCATCATAAAAAAAGTGTGACATTTTTGAAAATATTTCAAAATAGCTGAAATATGATCTTTTTTTAATTTTAATATAACCGCAAAACACCGTCTTTTTCAAAATTTCCAAAATCTGAGCGATAAAATCCGTTATAATCGAACCGAGAATTGGTTGAGAAATGCGACCTGTAGAGGAGAACAGACATCTGAACATCCGGATATAAGAAAGCATTTTTGCCCAAGCTGAAACAGAGACCTTCGCTTTCCTCGGTCAATTAAAATAGAAATGGCTTTTGTTCAAAATTTGCTTATCAGAGCCTGCCTTAGTAATTTACTTTTATCCTGACCCAACCTTCTAAAGAAAACCTGTACATAATTAAAAGGCTTCACAAAGGTATTTAAATAAAATCCTCCCTTTAGCAGACGCAAAAATAGCAGGCTATAAGTCGGAGGTATATTATTGTTTTCCTTTAATCTTAAGAAGGACTTTAGAAAGTAGTGTGTCAACTGAATCCCCACATGAATTATTTACACTTTGGGAATACCCCTAAGAAATGAGTACGAAAATTCTACCTAGCGGAAACAGGTTATTTCTTGCGACAAAATAGGATTTTCGCGCTCAGGGAAAATTTATATTTAATACAGTTTCTCGGGAAAATCTGCTTATGAATAGTGCTGAGCGATTATTTGAAATGATAACCGTTATTTCGTATATCAGTTGGCTCTAAAGCCTTGATTTTTATGTATGTATTATTTATTTATATATATGTACTATATTATATATATATGTATGTGTATATATATATATATATATATATAATGGGCCAATTTTATTTAGACAGTCGGAGGTATCATTGATTTCTAACACATGATCTAAAATGTTTTTATAAGATATTTCCTGATTTACTGCGCTTCCCTCAACCTGCTTGTAAAGTTTCTAAGCATTCGTGAGCCGACAAATCTTCACCTTGAAAGTACATAGACATTTTTTCATCGTTTATTTTTTCCATACCGTAATTTTTATCATTCCATATGTCTATGTTGGAGCTAATCACGACCGTAGCTTCTAAAACAACTAAAAAAATAATAGTACGTAAAACGGTGACTACGCCACTATATGTACTATAGAATTCACGTGATTCATTCGCTTCCTTACTTTTGATTATTTGAATAGATATGTTATTAGCATGATTGAGGCAGCATAGTTTTTAACTAAGCAGGCACATATATTAAAAAGTCATTAAATATATGTATATGGTAATGTCCTAACAAAAAACTATCGTGTGTAAACAGCAATATCCGTGTTATAAAAAGTGTAGCGATTTAAATCAGCATATTGATAGAATCATCCTGAACTATACTGGGCAATATCAAAAGAAGTAAGAAAAAAAATAAAACAACAATCACGTCAGTTTCGATTGAAATTTTTAGGAACAAAAACAAAAAGTTAAAAAAAATATCCAGCAAAAAACCATCAGATAGTGTGAAAAGACAAGTCCAGTTGTATCGATGTCAAAAGGTCACATTCGGATCGGCTCTATTCAGATAGACAGTAGAAAGATAAGAGCCGAAGGTGTATTCAAATCGATTTACTAGTGTATCATTTGCGATAACATCTGATTGCTCGTTTATTTTCCTGCGTTTGAATTAGGTTTGTAATGGCAAAATTGAGGAGCTTTAGCGGTAGATCCGATAAGGTTAGTGAACGAGTAATATTTTTAGCATTACTAGCGCTTAAATATCACTATCCTTAGTTGGTGAGAAGCAACCCCTATATTAAAATAATAAATAATCTATGCCTATAGAAATATCGTAATCACAATTTTTTTTTACAGATTCAATTCCATTCAAAGTAAGTTTTGTTAAAAAAAAATTGTGGAAAAACAGAAAAATTCTGTAAAGTAGTGCAGGGCAGCCATATCTGTACATATTATCACCAAATCTAGCCACCCAACTTATTATTCTGCAATCGGCAATGTGTATCCGAAGAATAATATGTACTTACCTACTTACGGGATTGCACATCATCTCGTTAAGTGGTTGTTCAAAAACTGCGGCCGCGGTAACGGTACAAGCCACCATAAACCATTAACTCGGTGCGTATTACATAACTTATAAGTAAAATAAGCTAATTTCCTGCAGTGCTCTTTTCATGATTGTTGGACATTAAACCACGCATTCGGGTAGAAATATGCCCTCCGATTCGTTCATTACGGTAAAGTGTACAAAATAAACAATGATACGATATTTCATGATCCAACCTCAAGTTACAGATAACTAATAACTTTAACGTGTCGTTTCTTAATTATGTGGCTTTGTTACAGTATGAGACGTGATCTTTTTCAGTACCTACAATTATAAATTGGGTGCTTTTGTAACTTTGTGTCTTTGTGTCATAATGTGTTAGTCATGCACCTAAATGACATGAGAGGGCTGCAGTCATACGTTCAAGATGCATTAACAAAACACAAGGATCACTTCGTTTGCTAAAATAATTATACATATAATGTTTGATTTTATCTTTTAACAGTATAGAAGTTTCATTCATACTTAATGTGGGTTAATTATGAATATAAGAAGATTGACGAACTCTTGACGAAGATCAATCACCTTTTCATCAATTATGTTTTAATTTAAAAGCGAGTTAGAAGTTAAAGACAAAGTGATGTCCACACGGCAACCACCGTGAGAAAGTATTGAACGTGTTATTTACCTGGCATCGATGATATCGGTTATGGGTAAGTGAAAGAATGGTGATGTCGACGTGGTGGCGAGTGGCCCTCGGGCGCGGCGCGCGGCGCGGGCGCGGCCCAACCGCCATTGTGGCTCCGACTTACTAAATCAATATTTGCGCAGATGTCGGCGCAAGACCATGCTATGCTTGTAGCGACCTAAAATTCATACAGCTTATATGGCAATGTTAGCGGTAAATTTTCTCGTCAGCTACTTGTAATCCTTCAAATGTGGGTCGATGTTGCACGCACAGACTGACCCCGACCGTGCTCGGCTGAAGGGTAATTCATTCAAATCGATACTCGATCTCAATAGCTTTCATGCTTGCTCAATCGCTCAAACGCTTTATTTCGGAACAACTTATAATTTTGTGCTCAGATCTTAGCGTTTATTTACTATTATGAAGCTTAGAAATGAAGGTAGTTCTATTTACACGAAGTTAGAGCTGCTAGCTTGCTGGCTTACTATCACTATCTTGCTATCCTGCCTTGAAAAACCTCGTGTATCCGTACGAGATTTTAAATTAATCACGCTAAAATACTGTTTATTCATGTAAGATCGTTTAAAACTAAAAGAAACTAACATCAATGTCGCGCAATGCAATTCAGTAACATGGTTTTAATATTTGTCTTCATATATCTGTAAATAAATTCATCAGATCTCGGTGAATTTTACAATGGAACCAAATGGGAAGTAGATCGTCTGAAAAAATATATTTTTCCTTAATCCTTAATAAATGAGAGGATGAAACATCTAGACGAAGAAACATCTAGAGGGGATAGATGAAGGAAGATTGACGAAACAGATTTATGAGACGAGTGTAAATGGCCCAGTTGGTAGTGACACATATAGAGAGATACACACGTCAAACTTATAACACCACTTCATTTTGCGTCGTTTAAAAAAACATTCGATTGAGAACCTCCTCCTTTTTTGAAGTTGGTTAAAAACCATAAGTAATTTAATTAGGTTAATAAACCATACTTCGTAATGGACTTACCTACATGTAAAGTAATATGTAGATTAGTAACTGTAACTAGCAATAGAGCCTAAGCTGATAAACTAATCCTACATACTATGTTATTTTTTAGTTATAAAAATAAAAAAGTTAGTTAATAGTGGTATCATAGTAACAAAATTTTGTATACGATAACGCTTTATTTTACTAACAAAAAAATTGTAATATTCTAAATGTATTAGAATCTTAATTATATCTGATGTATATAGCAATTTATGCATAGGTCATAAATGTACTTTAGAAGAAGATAATTATCCTAAATCTGTTCTGTACATTCTGTGAAAGCACAAAGCTCATGAGTTATTTCTAATTAGGATGCGTATATTTCCGTCGTAAATACAAGCTATTATGCGGAGCCGAGTTCGCTAGCCGGAGGAAAATTGCTCATTTCAAGTTTGTCTTTAAAGTTATACTAGAAAAGCACTATATCTTAGCAGGATAATCATCGGTACTGAACCTAATGAGATAATAACTTTGGATTTACAGTTGATTAAAATTCACTCTTTACGACTTTATTTTATAACCCTAAATAATAATAAAGTTAGATCCTATCTTGATAATCATGGATCCAGGATACATCGTTAAGTTATCGTTAGATTATAATTACTACATTCTGCGTTTCAATAGCTACAGTGCATATATCTACATAGGCTACCCTACAATTAATATGTTTACTGAGGATGTGAGCCGAGGATTGCATTCCCCCTGCAAAACCACGCTTGTCTAAGTGCTTTTTACTTTTTAAAAAGTTTTTTTCCTTCGCTGTGGTTTCCAAGTGAAAACGAACAGCATAATTTTCTAAGCGATGACCACGATTCCCATGTAATATGATAATGTGAAGTATAAATATTTCATGTCTAGGGCTCATTATAGTTTTTGCGCAATGACCAGTTTTATACAATGCAGTCGCTCACAAAAAACAGATTTGCACTTCACTCTTTATATGTGATATGATTCCGCTCCCGTGACTTGCCAAGCGTTTTAGGCGAGACTTTTGATTTTATTACCTTTCACTTCCACAAGCTATGTAAACATAATCATGAGTATTATATTAGACAATACACATATACAAATATTGAACAAAAAGAAACAGTTAATCTTAAGGCTCCATGTGTATTTAGGTAAAACCTTATGTTTAAAACCGTGTTAACACTAAGCTGTACATGAGTAGGTAACGGACATTTTACAAAGAACCATACGTGCCTGCGGCTGCTCGTTTAAACCTAAGCTGTGACGTTTGTTTGTGAGCGCTTGCCATTCATTCCTACGTAGAGATATGGCTCGTAATGACCGGCCGGTCGTTCAGCTATCGGCCAGACGCTCGTAAACACACCTCGACACTAAGATTTTCAACGTACCTGCGAATGCCTCAATAGACATCTTACGAGGCCTATCCTCTCTACCCGGTAAGAGAGCCGCCTATTCGTCCAATCAAATGACGAAATATTTGTAACGTTTAATTAGATTCTACATTAAAGGAGCTCAAAGCTTAAGGGTCACTGATTTAGTGACTGATGCACCGGGTCGATCAGTGCGCACTAGGGGTGCAGAAAGGTTTGGGTCGGCGGGTTCCCTAATAGACTCCTCTAGTGTCGGGAAGTGTCGCGCTTCGGGGGCGGGCAGATGTGAAGGCGGCGCCCGCCCCCTAGCGCTCATGAGACAAATAACTTGCTTATTGTTCGGCTGCTCGGCGTCTATAAAAAGACCTATATGCTCTAGTATTTTAATGTATTATGAACAATTTGAACCCACAAAGTATTAAAATATATGTGTCATAGCTAATTACAGAACATGAGTGCCTAATGGTTGCGCAATTAAAGAAACAATGTACCGCATATCGTGAGAGGTGTCAGTAAATGGCGAGCTGGCGCAGGGTGGTGCCCTGACTCGGCACAGTGAATATGATGCAGCGAGCGAGCGCTCGGAAGTTGAGCGAGCGAAGCGGGGGCAACGCTCATCGTGTGAGCGACGCGTCCGAGGCCGACCAACAATCGCGAATTCAACGTATGCCTAGCAACAGTCACTCACACTAACGGTGGCTTTCTTCGAACACACAGACATAGAATGCACTCGCGAGCCTTGGCTTTGACGGACTCTAGACATTAAAGCCGGCTTTTCTCATGAACTGGTGTGAAATTCCGCAGCAACATTTGCAATTTTTTCAAGAGCACGTTCGTAATTTACATTACACCTACTTTCGATCGGCGGAATGTAGACGTACCTATGCGTATGAAATTTTAATGATCATGTAGAAAACCCCCGAAAACAAGTGTCGTAGATCGAATCGAAATCACGAAAGAGCATAGAAATAAGATAATTTGTAGGAATGGAACGGAATGCTAACTCGAAGTAACGGTGGTGGGGACATTTCGGGCAGATTTACCTAAACACCTTGGAATTCATAGCGTGCCGCCTAAATCACGACACGACCCACCGACTAGGTCGGTGCCATTCTATAACAAAGCTTTGTATTCATATTCTCTTCAGGATCTATAAATGTATTCTGTAATTTGATAATTAGGTGTCAATATTTTTTTAATGATCGAATCTCTTTCGTGACAATTAATAAATACTAAAAATGTTTGTGGCGAGGAACTAAACTAAACATAAAACTAACATTAACTAAACTGTAGGTACTCTTCCAGTAATTTGTCAACTTAGCTAAATATATATTTAACGTTTTATAAGAGCATGTATATACTAAACGTTCTAAAATTCTATGATCAATAAATGTGTTTTTGTAGCGAAATTCACTTCTGTTTAATTCTTAACGCTGAAGTTTTCGTCACGAAATTCGCGTGGGTCATTGAACCGCAAGTACCTCATGAAGAAACTAATATTTGCTATCTTCCTACGTATTCCCTTAAGGGACAAGAGCCCTGCCCTGCCACGTCGGGTTACTTCCGCACGACTGACGCTGCTCGCTGCTCCACTTACGTTCCTTGATATGACTATTTATGGAGAAGTATTATGAAACTGATGTATTTTATGAACTTTATACTCAATAGTCGAGAACTAAATACTATCACATTAACCTCTATAATTTCAATAAAAGTATATTGAAATTATAGAGGTTAATGTGACATCGCCAACAAAATACAGCTCAAGTTGTCTTAACAATTTTAGATAGAGAGGCTAAGCCGACACACACGGAGCTTTTGTCATTCGTATTTCTGAGTATTACGACACTTGCACGTGATGATATTCCGCAAATAAGACATAAAATAATAGTTTTAAACGTGTCACTCGAGATAGTTAAACTAAGTGGCCCGGTACGTGTGGTGCACATGCGACGGCTTGTTAATACGGACGTGACCGGCCGCTCCTGCCGTTAATCGACCGCTACACTTCAGCGACAATTATCTCCTAATAACAACGCTATGTAGCTTATAGCCGAATCTAATAAGGTAGCGACGACGGGTGACGACGCCGGTCATGTCCACGACTGCTATGCTAATCACAGGTTATTTACGAGGGTCGATAATCGCGACACGCGTACGTGAGCGCATTGTGCGTCGCGCGCGCATTGTTGACAACTAACGTCATGTGCTCCTCGCGAATGTTAAGCTCTCGTGCCTTCCCGTGAGAATCCACTAATCAATATTATTTCATATGCATAGACCTCGATCAGTATGTACCTTTAGAATTTCAAAGCGAAGCTTGTCAGGTAGTCGTGTCCTGTAACCAACTGAACTCGCGTTCATCGCGTCTCAAGTCTGTATCAAGACAAGAGAATGGGGATAATATGGGGACTCCCCTTAATTTTTAGTAATTTAATTAAAAATTAAGGGAGGGTTTTTAGTTTTTATTTTATATTATTTGATGTAAAATTCCCCATAGTCCCCATACTTTGTGAAAAGTATGTACCTATTATGGTTAAGGAGATACAGCCCTGTACAGTGCGGTCAAACAGACAGACAGACGGAAGCATAGACAGCAAAGTCTCAGTAGTAGGGTTCCTTTGGTACCCTTTGGGTATGGCATCATAAAAATATTATATAGTATCTAGTTTATACTGCTACGCCAGAGCTACGAAAATCTTAACTTTATTTAGTGAGCTGGTAATGTCATTTCTGAAAGTGAATCTCTTTGGCAACATAAAACCGAATATCAAATTTATCGATCTGTATTATTACACCCGTGGCGCGTCCGTAATATAATACGGTATACCTCGGTCTCGCACCGCATTTTACGAACATTATTGCGCATATAAAGTTACAAACAACAAAAGATAAATGCATAATAATGCTTCCCGATCTCGAGAGCAGTCGTCCAATATTCAAGAAATTGGTGTCAATGCTCGCTGCGGTTGCAGTGTTCCGAAATGATGTGTTGGGCAACATCGCAGACATGCCGCTACGTCAGGCGGACACCGACCCACCGCCGCCCACTGCCCACTGACGCCCTTCCGATCCGATACAATCACTTTATCTATCACGACGATAATAATGCCCTCACTTCCAATTCGATCATAAGTACGCGCCTATTGTCTAGGAGAAGATTCGGCGTAGCGATTCGTAGCACTTTACGATGAACGCAGTGAAGTTTAATGAATGACGGTGATTCTCGATTCAGCCACTCGCTTTACCGATTTGCAAACCGTATATAGAATCTGTAGTTCCACGAGTGACTAAGTTTATTTTAATCAGATTAACCGTTAATTTGAAGTAAAAGCTCTCTGGAACGGTACGCCAAATTATGCCTGGGAATTAGGTTCTCATTGTGAGCGATGAAAGAACGTTCCCTTGCCCATTATAATATGTATCATTTTCCGCTTCAAGGTGTGACGTTACTTATTATGTTAACATCTCTAGAATGTACCTACAAGATAAGCGTGTATTATTTGTATTTTACCGTTGCTACTCTTGCGAAATTGGAGGTCGATATCGTCAATAACTTATAAAAATTGTTATTGCTCTCAATGTCTTCAACACGTGGTATTTCAGTAAACCAAATAAATAGATAGTGGTGAATCGGCACCCTCACCCTCCCGGCGCGATCGGAGGTGACTTGCAGAGAACGTCTAGACGGAGGGACCCCTGCAGATATCGCCTTTATATCTGTATAAACCACTTTCAGATTTAAATGTGTTTGCACACATATAAAGATTCCATTTCACCGTATTATATTTGTGCAATTTGCGTGAACATTTTAAAATGATGTAGGTGTGCACGTCTTTGGGCATTGTGCTCAATGTCTTTGTAGTACGATGAATTGGACAAAACACTTAACTTAGACAGGTGTTGTCACAAGGGAGGAAAATAAAAGAAGCTCCCTCGTAAAGTTGTAGTGGCTGAAGGGTGCCTGTTGAAAAACGCGTGTGAGAGGCTTGCGGTTGTAATGAGTACTTGGGTATAAAAATGCAATATACTCACTCAGGTTGCATAGTAATGTTTAGTGTAAGCTGAGTGTTGATTGATTGATGCACTGTTGATTTTATATGTCTCTAGGACCAGAGGCCGCTCATAGTTCAAGTACTCAATGATCATTATATAAACTTTTATACAACACCAGTTGCACTCCGTGGCTACGCCTGCATTGAAAAGTTATGTCCTATTCTTCAATACTGTCTATCCATACAAATGTCAGCCAATTCGGTCCAGCCGTTAACATAAACAGTTACTTACGCATTTATCATCATCATCATCATCAACCTGTATCAGTCCACTGCTGGACGTAGGCCTCTCCCAAGATGCGCCACTGAGCTGCACGCCGATCTTCGGCTCTTCTCTTCCAGTCACTGCCCACCGCTTTGCGTATGTCGTCGCTTCACCTGGTCACAGGACGTTCTACGCTACGTTTGCCGATTCGCGGTCTCCACTCTAGGACAAGTCTACCCCAACGGTTATGAGTCCTGCGGCAGATATGACCAGCCCACTGCCATTTCAGCTTGCTAATCCGTTGAACTATGTCGATAACTTTAGTTCTCTGGCGAATTACTTCGTTCCGGATTCGATCCCGCAGAGAAATACGGAGCATAGCTCTCTCCATAGCTCGCTGAGCGACTTTAAACTGGTGGACCAGTCGGACTGCGAGTGTCCACGTCTCGGTTCCGTATGTCATCACAGGTAGGACGTACTGGTTAAAGACTTTTGTCTTTAGACACTGTGGTATAGGCGACGAGAAGACTCGACGGAGTTTTCCGAATGCTGCCCAGCCCAGCTGAAGTCTTCTCTGGATTTCCTTCTCGAAGTTATGTTTGCCTAGTTGGAGCGTCTGCCCTAGGTAAAAATACTTAGTGACAACTTCGAGTGGGATTCCATCTACGGCAATCGGTTCCGGAACAACGTGCTCGTTGTACATGACTTTGGTTTTATCCAAATTCATCCGGAGACCGATGCGACGAGAAGAATTACAAATGCTAAGCACAGGGGCCGATTGTACTCTTCGGTCTTCTGTACAAACTGCCGCACCGTGTGGATGTGGTCTATGGTGCTGTAACCGCTTCGAAACCCGGCCTGTTCCGGAGGTTGAAACTCGTCGAGTCTTCGCGCAAGACGGTTCGTGATGACCCTTGAAAACAGCTTGTAGACATGGCTCAGAAGCGAAATCGGGCGGTAGTTTTTCAATAAGGTATTGTTTCCTTTTTTGAAAAACAGAACCACCATGCTTCTGTCCATGCCTGTGGAGTTCTCCCAGTGAAAAGAACGGAATTAAATAGCTGCTGAACCTGTTGAACTGCTGGAGCTCCTCCGGCTTTTAAAAGCTCCGTTGTGATTTCGTCTTCTCCTAGGGCTTTTCCATTTTTGAGTTGTTTAAGGGCCATCACGATTTCGTCTCGGCTATCGTGTCCGTCAAATCGTGTGTGAAGTGTGAAGTGGCGGGTTAAGGTGGCTCTAGAATCCTCAGTATCGGGTTCGGGCCTTGAAGCATGCGATGCGTAGAGCTTGCCGTAGAAGTCTTCAACTTCCGATAGAATCTCCGGCTTGGATGCGACGACGTTCCCCGTTGACGTTGTCAGCTTTGTGAGGTGCTTCTAGCCAGAGGCTGGACGAACACTTTCAACCCCCGATTCTGCTCAATTGATTCTTTAATCAAGAGCGTGTTAGAGGATCGGAGGTCGCGTCGTACCAGCTTCTTTATGGATTTGTTGCGCACCAGGTTAGTTGATAAAGCTGACAAAAGGTCTGTTCGTCTCTCTTCCATTAGCCGAAGTGTTTCTGCCGAAAGTTTGGACCGTACGCTTGCTCTCGCAAAACTTCGTCCCTTCATCCCTGAGGATTTCCACCACTTCTTCGAGTTTCTGGTCTACGTCATCTGTGGTTTCCAAGGCAGAGAATCGATTTTCCAATTTTAATTGGAATGTTTCGGCTCCAACAACGGTTTGGAGTAGGTTCAGACGGAGTGTAGACTTCATAAATCGGAATCTCTCGGCTTTAAAGTCGATATCCAGAGAGCCTCGTACAAGTCGGTGATCACTTCCAGTATTAAACCTAGTGATCACTGAGACGTCTCTGAATATGCGCCGTTTGTCCGTAATGATGAAGTCAATCTCGTTTTTAGTCACAAAGTCGGGGCTTTGCCACGTCCATTTCCTTTGGGGCTGTTTCTTGAAGAACGAGTTCATCAAGAAAAGCCCCTCTCTCACGAGAAAATTGACGAGCATTTGCCCCCTGTGATTCCTACTCCCAAATCCGTGTGGTCCTATAGACGATTCGCCGCAAGTTTGTACTTCCACTTTGGCGTTAAAGTCTCCCATGACAACGTTTTAGTGAGCCTTGGAGGTGGTGTGTAAAGCTCTGGAGATATCTCCATACATGCTCTCCACCTCATCATCCAAGTGTGTCGAGGTCGGTGCGTAGACCTGGATAACCTTGAGGCTGTACATCTTGGTTAACTTAATTATGAGGTACGCTACCCTGGTCGACACACTGGGGATTTCTACAACGTTGTCACTGAGAACCTTGTTGACCAGAAACCCGACGCCGCCTTGGGATGGCTGATCTCCTTCTCTGTAGTACATAAGATGGCCCGATTCTAAGGTTATGGTGTCCTCTCCCTGTCTTCGGACTTCACATAACCCCAGAATGTGCCATCTTATATGTTTCAGCTAGATTATTCGCTATATTCGCTATATTCGCTATAGATCGCTAGATTATCGTCCAGCCGAATCGTGCGTCCATACGCATTTATCATATTAACTATATATTATATATACCATCTACCAATCAAGTATAGTAATATTGATTTATAAAAAAATGTTAAAGAAGCGTTCACACGAAAGCAAATATTACAAACAACATAGACAAACTTATATAGGTTTTAAAAAAATTGTGGTCGCTAGAATTAAACGAGCACGAGTAAATAAACGTGTGAACTGTGGAGACCTAGTGTGGATGCATTCCCACGGCAACGCTTGGTTATGTTTATGGAATGGACCTTAGTAATTTGCTGCCAAGCTATCGACTTTCAGCATTCGCCAATAAATGCTATGTTACCAACGAATGGTAAGTAATAAACCATTTAATGCTCATGTTTTATTCTAATTACTGGCGTTGTTTTACGACGTAAATGTATCCTTGATTTCCTAACTGTAAATAAAAGTCACGATAAAAGCGCTTAATCATTGCACCAATTTGACTAACCGGATCATATGTATTTATATATTAATATATTACAGCTAAATGAAGATATGTTTTGATTTATTTGTCATACTCAAAAGTCGAGGACGAAGCTACCAAATAAGTAGTTTACCATCATCAAGGAGAAAAGCTGCCGCCGTAACATTACGTGTTCCAGTCGCTATTGCAGCTTGTTAGCTGGGCTGTAGCAAGAGGGCTGTTGCCCTTAAGAGCTAGAGTATTCTAGGCCTCGCGTGTTCACCATCTTCGACCATATCATCGCCTACCACCAGGCGAGATAGAGGTCAAATGCTATAAAAAAAATTTAAAAAAGCTCGTCAATCCATCGCCAGGACTAGGCAATCAAATTACCGTTACTGCCTAATGAAGATGTTTCTAATGACTGTCATCAATCAGACTTAGATTATGTTTCTATTAATATTCATAAAACCATCAAAACAACACTATTCTTCAAAACGAAATTGTTGCTTTAGGGCATCTGAATATTTATATTATTTTTTACGACTCGTTTAAATATATCTGTATTAAATTATTTTTTACTCGACTGCGCCAGAAGGAGGATTATGTTTTTCGAGTGTATATATGTATAGCTTTATTACGTTATGTAGCCTAAACAGCTTGATGAATTGAAGTCTTAAATGTGAAAGTGACACTGGGTACATCATAATTATTATAAATATTTAAATAGCCAATTTTTGGAACCTATTATTATGTACCTATCGAGTGGGTGTCAAAATAAATGGTTTCATAAATGGTTTACAAATATACATACAACTTATAATATATAAATGAAATGAGATTTGCTAAAAAAACAACAAAATATTAATGTTACCCGGCGTCAGGTTTTTTATTTTTTTCAATGATTATTATAGCTGTAATAAATTAAGTAAACATGTTTTTATGTGAAACGGTTTTATTGAAAATAAAGATAATAATGATGTAGATAATGTACTTAAATTAAAGCTAAAAAATAATTCAGTAGATCCTAGGCACCAGTCACACCACTCTCCCCATAAATCTACGACATTAACATTTTTATTCTTTTACCGTTTAAAATGTTTTTCTGTTAAGAATAAGTATTCGCCATTATAAATGTAGGTGACCAACCAAACGTTCCCTAGTTGCAGCAACCACCGTTTCATTGGAAACACTGTATAACTAGCGGATACCAACATTGTTTTGAATAGCCAGCGTGCCAGCCACTGAATGGACAGTTAAAATGCTATTCACTCAAAGCTAAACGGACACATTTTTGCAAGAAACTCAGTTTCCGCGTTCCTGGCTCCGTGTATTGAAGGCGGCAGTGAAACGTCGTTTACCACTGGGAACGAATTTCAGCCTATTTATGATAACAAAAACAGGAATGCTATTGTATTCTAATAAATTCATAAACTATATTAATATCTTGTTATTAAAGCATTTCTTTACCGAAGCTTTGATGGTTAACGACTGAGTTCGCGCTTCGCTGCGTCTCGCACTCGTTCATAGTATATAAAGACATAACAAGCTTTTGTCCCACGTACGATCACAAGAGTGGAAGTTCCTTGATCCTTCGTCTCCACACTCTCCACAGTCTCCACTCGGGCACGCGTCGATACTCAGACCGAGCGGCACAGTAGCCGACTGTGCCGCGTGGCCCCCGATATATTACCTCTATTATGTTCCCTCGGGGACTCCTAGCAGGAAAACAAACGCGACCTCTAAGGGGTAAGACAAATTATTACAAACCTACTTATATTATTCTCTTTGTTCTTTTCCAAAACCCGTGGCGGTTACTGAACTTTGGTATTCCAAATCTTCTGCACGATGATGCATCAGTAAAAAATTAAATGATATCACAAGAAGCTTTAATAAGCTCATGCGTCTAAACTATCGGCAGTCGTTTTTATTATAGTAGTTGTTACGGAGATAAAATTGTAATTGGTTTTTTCCGCGTCGTTACATGTGTTTGCATCGGTGTTAAGCTTGATGAATCGTGTCTAACTATGAGAACATGTTTAAATTTTGTTATTTTCATGTTTCCTATTGATTAATAGTAGGTAAGCTAAAACAAATTTGTACACTAAATTGGTAAATGTGTGATTATGAAACTCCCTGTTTCAAATGAACTACTTAGGATTATATTTGCGGTACTAAATTGTCTGACTTATGGCCTCATTAACATAATACAATATCAATGGGGTTTCCTGATATTTCTAATTTAAATATTTCTGTAGGTACGATATGCACTGATAGCTTCCTATTTCGTATTAGGAAAACAAAATAAAATGAATTAAATGTTTGACAACGTGTTTTTTTTCCTTTAATTAAATAAGTTAAAAAACCCACATTGATAAGCCTTTGTAGGTATGAGTAATGTTTATAGGCATTTGTAGGTACCTATAACTCTTTTGTAGTAGGTTTCAGACTTCTGTTTATCAATTTTAACTTAAACAGTTTATTTAGCGACAATCAAATGTTACCTTAATATATCCTGTTACAACCCGAGCATCAGAGCAACTAATGCAGCGAGCCGAGGCACTCAGTTCTAGGTAGTAGTTCTTCAATTAGGCACGAACTGATATGGATAATTTTATCTCGATTCTACAAGAAAATATAAACAGACAAGGCGGCGCGTCAAAGCAGCTCAGCTGTGGCGGCTTCGCGCGAAATTACATCAAAGCACCCTAAAATGTTCCCTTATTGAGTGACGTGATAGATAAAGTTTGACGTTAATTCCTTGCAACGCTAATAGATTGTTTATGTGATTGTTGCAGAGGGAGGGGGTCAGATGGATCGGCGGCGCGCGGCGGGACTCCTGCTCGCGCTAGCCGCGTGCTTCGCGACTGCGACTGCGGGTGAGTACCTATCTAACCTACTACAATATAGGACAGGGAGCTTTTAGCCAGAATAAACCAGAGAAAGGGTGCCAAAGCTATTTTGCTTTGCAATTATATTTTTAATTGAATGCAAAATATCAGACATCTTTTAACTTTCTTCAAGTATACTTTAGCTCGTCAAAGCTCTGGCAGTTAAGCTTTTTGTCGCAGTCCTGCATTCGTAAGCTGCATGCATGCTAGCAACACATTTAATGTCACTGACACGTTTAATGGAAAACATGATAAATATCACGTTGATAGTTCAATTAATCAATGTAGTAATTCTGTCTCTACCGATAGCCTAAAAATGTAATCGTCGAAATGTAGACCGTCTAGTCAATTGGCGCAGAATAGGAGTAAAATAAAATAAAGCAATAGCACTATTATTTATTCTGTGATGATGATACAGCACCCCTGAGAGTGTCTATTGTTTGCAAGGTTAAGCTTGCAAAGAATTTCATGTATCCATCTCATGGCAAACATTGTGGGGATGAAATAAGAGGGTATAACGAATTTACAGATAGTGAGTGGTGACCACCAAATGTCTATCTACCATTTGGTCAAGGTCAAACAAAATTATATTGTTCAAATATAGGCTTGTGTATTATTACTGGCTGTACCAATTTATCAGTCATCTGCTTGCTAGACTAATCCATATTGTTCAGATTCGAATTCTAAATATGTATTAAAAATAACGTGGATGTATTAAGTTTAAATTCTAATATCATTAACATTATTAGATTAGCAAAATCTGAAGTACTGAATATGAGGTGCGTGTAATATATTAGTATGGCTGGCAACTCTACTTTAATAACTTTTAGTAGTCTGACGTCCACGATTGGGTGACAGCTGAATGGTTTATTACTTTGGGATTTTTAATTATGCGTTTGCTATATTTACATGATAGTTTGATTATGATTTTAGACGTGTATATGTGTGTATATTAATATTGCCTACATACTGAATAAATGCTTTAAACTTTGAAATTATATAAATCAAAATCATATTACAGTCATAAAATATTTTGAATAGCATTACTTTACTAATTAAATGTTGCTCGCAGCGAATGAGACGTGCGATGCAATAATTGCATTAGGCAGGGAATTTAGTAAATGGTTCGTAATCGCCCCACCGTAACACCAGAGAACACAGTTGTAAAAAAACCTCACTCTTCGATTACTACGGCTATCAAATTTAATGCATCAAAATAACGTAGCCATCATAAATTTAAATTCTAATACATCATAAACATCTGTGAAATTCGAAGATATAAAACACTTTCGTAAGTGCAGCGAACTGAATTCGTATGAAATATAGCGGGTGTCATATACGCTAATAGGATTATATCGGTATCGGAAGATTCATATTTATAGTGATATTAAGTTGATGGCGAGGAACAAGTATCTACCGTTGTGTTGTTTCGTGACCCGGAATACGTAGCTCGTGAGAAGATTTCCGCGCATGATACCTGCTTGCATACGCGCGGCCTGAGCCGCCGGCTGTACATGTGTAGCTTTCAAAACTTGCAATGGTCATTATATTTCTTAACTTAAGCAAATTATTTATCCATGAAACTGAAATCTCTTACGACTCCCTTGTCAAGGAAGTCGTAAGGGCGCTCGATTGGAAACCTCGGTGTCTCGTTTCAGTATCTACTTCATGTAAAATTCCTTTAACATGACGAATATTAGCTCTATCTAGACTTTTATGCAAAATATATAAATATGACGTTACGATGCGAATTGAGAACCAGTTTTGAGGTCGTTGATCTAAACCATAAATTATACGTTAATCACTCTAATACGCTGTTTATTTTTGTATTTTCTGCTGAAACCAGTAAATTTTTATGGGGGCAGGAAGTCATTCAAAAACTAGGTAGGATTGTGTATGCAAATTATAAATGTAGGTAACTGTATTAAATAAGAAAGTAAGTATTCAGATTTTTGGAAAGTGTTTTTATATCTGATTTTGACTAACCGTTTAGGAATAATAGTAGATGAATAATATCCGTAGTAGCCTCATTTGTCAGACGTCATTGTGACGGAGTGAGAGAGCGCGGAGAGGCGCCCGCGCTGAAGTGGCGACACGGCCGCGACCGGAGCGCGGAGGGCGGCCTGGGAGCGCCCCTCGCGCCCTAACTGTACCGTGCACTCTGTGTGCGTCTCTTTTTCGCGATGCATGTTATTAGATGATGCTATTTTCGTCTGCACAGATTTAGTATCCGCTGCACGGTCACTTCAAAGAATTCGAATTGAATTTATGTTCTACATAGGAAGTATATTCAAATGCGGCCTACAATGTTTAGGTCCACCGTGTGAACGTTCATCACGCATGGCGACCACGGCGACATTCATTCATTGAAACGACGATCCATATTAATGTAGTGCAAATTTTAAATTCATGCTGTCTCTTCGTTGCGATCGCTCGCTCGGGCCGTGTTTCTAAGCGCACGATTCTGCATTAAGTAGTTTTTTGTTCGTGCAAAGCCATTTATAACGTCACAATCATACGTAAAAGCTATTCATTAGGTATCAGGTAAATTACAGATGCTACGTCACGTACCGCACTCGTGGTATGATTTGGTAGTTGTTATTCAGTTAGGCATTTCGGAATTCGGAGACGCGGTCGCGCTCGTCGGCGCGTGGGAGTAACCCACATCTCTAGATTTTTAAGGTTTAGAGAGAGCGATTGTTTCGGATTTAATTACCGAGACAGGATGTCGACGGTTCGCGGGTCCGTTACGACTGAGATAATGACGTTTAATGATCGCGTGAAATGTGAGAGTGGACCATAATCAAAACGGAGGCTAGCAAAAACTGGACGCTAACGACATTCCTGATGACCGTTAGGTGGACGATGTGAAGTGCGCACGCGGCGGCGCCATGCGCCCGGGCCAGTGTGCCACCGCGCCGTCGCCGCCTGTCGCCGCGCGCCTTATAGGTAGATGCAGCCGGCGCGGCCTGCGCCTGCGCCTGCGCACTAACGGTGCCGCCGCTGATAAACTCCAGCCGCACACCGTTTAACCAACATCATCAATTATACGGACTTTAGGGGCATGCAAGCCGCCCTCCGCACCCTGCACTGAGGACTCGCGTGTTAACATCACCTCAATATAACTCGATGTTCACAATTTCATCAGTCGCGGGCTACGCCGAAAATCTCATAATATTCGAATATCGTTAACGAGCCAAGATAGGAGTACAAATAAAAATATGATTTCGTAACTTTTGTGAATTGTTTGAATAAAGACCTACAATCGTAGAGGAAGTAACTTTTAATTTATTACCAGCAATCATCTCCAAAGTTATGAGTACAAATAACAGAACCGTTAATTGGTACGTGCATTTGTAGGTAGCAGTGTACTCGTCTCGGTTTAATGGAAATACTTGAGTAACTGCGTTTAAGTCATAATTTAATTACTATCATTTTATATCCGCGTAGACAATCAAGAGAGCATTATTCGCCGCAGTTAACGAACAGAGAACGGTATCTCGGAGCTTATAGCACAGAATAAATAATATACAATATAGTGGCATTATATGCAATAGATTATATAGAGGGCGTTACTGACGATGGATGCACTATGTTCAGATGCCTCGAGCGAGTTGTAGGCGCGAGAAACCCAATCAGGCACAGATTCGACGTTAAAGTCGCTTTCCGTTACTTTAATTACACCTTAGTCGTCGCCGAGCCTTCAGCAATTATACGCTGTAAAACGAATATAGAATACGACTTTGAGACACACGATGACCGATCACAGGTTCAAGCGATTTGCAGCTAATATCCTGTCGGCTGTGACGAGCTTAATAAGTCGGGCCATAAAACGGCAGTAAAATATTCGCGGAACACGTTGTTGGTTCGTTGTTTTTCCTTCAGACCATCAACGGTTTCTCATGCGAAATTGGAGTGCCTAATTAACCGTTTCAGTCAGGTTTCGGATATCGTGTGAAGTTTTATATTTATCAGACAAATGGTAATCCTATTAGGTATCTATATAATTATGTACTTACCTACGTATTCCAATAAGTTATTTTTCAAAAAAAATAAAACCGACTTCATAACCACAAAAAGGCACTCAAAAGCGAAAAATAATTTACTTAAAATTATTATAAGCGTTACCCACGTCTCTATTTGAAGTCGGTGCCAGCCAAGTCTAATAGGTAGTAGATAGATAATACCTACGAGTACATGTATCTACCTACTTACTAACCTACATGTACCTACTTACTACTACTACATACATAGCATCTATCTAATATCCAATAGACTTGGCTGGCACCGACTTCAAATAGAGACGTGGGTAACGCTTATAATAATTTTAAGTAAATTATTTTTCGCTTTTGAGTGCCTTTTTGTGGTTATGAAGTCGGTTTTATTTTTTTTGAAAAATAACTTATTTTACCCTTTTTAGTGCAAAAAAAGTTTTAATGAAATTACATGCATCTATTAAATTTCGTGTCTGGGCCGTTATACACTGACGGATATATACTTTTTGAAAATTTCAAGTGTGTACCTATAACGGTTAAGAAGATACAGATCTGTAAAGTGCGCACATATAGACACACGGACGGACGGACGGACGGACGGACGAACAGACAACAAAGTCTCAGAAAGTGTTCATTTGGTAGCCTTTGGGTTCGGAACCCTAAAAAAATTGACTTTAAATGCCGCGCTAAAGTGAAAATATTCACTAGTAATAATGATGTCATCAAGGTCTCATAGGACAATGTCCAAAATGGCCCTGTGCAATAAAAGCATCTGACACACGATAATTAATTGTCTATTTTATTACAATAATTCCAAATACTTTTATAACACGGACTAGTTGTATTCCAAAATGAATATTAAAAAGTATTATTTGCGATTATTAACATTAATTGCCGCCATATGGCCAACAGGGTACTGAATCACTCTACTACGTTATAAGAGGCACTTCCCTATATTGTGGATACCCGAATTATGTAAGCACTGTGTAGCCAACCTAACAACGGAAAGTATTATTTACGTAGTAACTATTATATAATATGTGGTTTTATGCTTATAATTTTTTTTTGCTGTGTTGATTGGTACAAAGTACGTTCATGATTCTGAGTTATTTAATTATGTATGCAGTGTCGCGGGACTGAAATGGCCGCCATCTTCGCCAAATGTCATGTCATGTCAAAAAAATATTAGGTATGTTTAAAAAAGTTTGCACTCTAACAAGACTTTGCCCGGTAGAACATTCCTGTGAAGACAAATTATTTATATTTATACATAATTATTTATTATAATTATTAATATATAATTATTTATTGAGGGCCCGGTGGCGTAATTGGGAGAACAGTCGGCTTTGATGCCGTGGTACCGAGTTCAAACCGCCGTGCACCAATGAATTTTTCTATCGAAAAATATATGTGCGCTTCTCACAGTGGCCTGGTGAAGGAAAACATCGTTAAGAAACCAATAACCCCCGCATGGTGGTAGAACATATCTAGTGTCCGCCTGGCCAGCTACCACCCTCAAGTCAGAAAATCTGTCGCCAAACATCTAATGTGTTCCGACAGCTATCCTTGAGAGCCAGTTCCCATTCTAGTCCACTTCTCTATCTTCGACCGCATCATCACTTAGCAACAGGTGAGATAGTGGTCAAACGCTTGCCTATAAGATATTACAAAAAAAATTTCCCCACCTTTATTCTATCTCGCTCACAGTTACCGTAAGAATATCTTATATGCAATAGCAACCTCCATTGTGTATAATCTTCTTGGGACTCTTCTACTAAAACTAGTACAATCTCCTATGTTTGGGGTATTTATCTCCATATCTCTGGTGATACTAATCAGATCTCGATAAAATTAAAATGGGACCACCTCGGAAACGTATCCTACCAATTAAAAAAAGAATCATTTGAATCCGTTCACAATTGATGGAGAAATCGCGTAACATACACACAAAAAAAAAAAAAAAAAAAACATACAGACGAATTGAGAACCTCCTCCTTTTTTGTGAAGTCGGTTAAAAATAATAGGTATGTGCCAAAAAAATAATATTGTAGTAAAAGCAATCTGTTTTGATGATTCTTGTACTAGATATATTATTAAAAGCCATTTATTGTCTTAATGCTGGGCAAAGACCTCCTTACCCTCTTTCCATGTATCACGGTTAGCAGCCACGATTTGCTCGTCCCTCCGAAAGGAGTCTAGCTCGTCCCACCTTCTTATTTTATGCTTGTATACCTTGCATCTATACAATTTTTGGAATAAGCATTTTTTTTAGAAATTATATTACAATATATTGGCATAGGTATCATTAAAATTACAAACTAGTCTTAAGACTAATAGGTAATTTAAGTTTTGACATAAACTACTAACTATTGTTAAACTAAGAATGTGTCTAATGGCACTTTTCTTATTGTCTCTATTAAGGCGAAGACTCTATTTTATTGCGTTCTTTGTAAGCACTGTTTACTATTTTACTGTCACTTGACTTCACTAACTCAAAAGGTATCATTTTCAGTCTTCTCACTATGTCCGTGTTGTTAAGGAGCTGAACCTCGACGTTCACATGGTCGTGAACTTCGGCATATTTTTTAATACACTTTAAGGTACCGATGGAAGCTTTCGTTTCTGATGTACCATGGTGCATTTACGATGCTCCTTAGTATTTTATTTTGGAATTACTGGATGATCTGGATAATACTTTGACTGGTACATACTGTAGACTGACACTAGGACTTGTTGGTAAAAAAGTTATTTTTTTATGCACCAAAAATGTGGATTGCCTTCCTAGTAGCCACTGCATCTTTTTGTAGTGAAGCTCTAATTCTTCGTGTTTTTTTTACGTGTACCTTCCAGCGAAGCTTTGCGTCTAAGTCATGCCAAAGTACTTTGGCTGTATTTTCGTGTATGTGGTAGATTTCGTTAAATTAAGTTTTATTCTCCATATTTTTGTATGTTCAAAGATAGTGTTGACAGCCGTTTGTACATATTTGACTGCTGTTTCTTGATTGACTCCTGTGGCCATAACAGCTGTATCATCGGCAAATATTGCAATGATGTTGTTCTGTAATATTGAGATATCAAGTACAGGACCGGAACTAAAACACTTCATTGTGGTACCCCAGCTTTAATTTGCTTCAACTGCGAGTTAGCATTTTCTTGTCTTACTCTAAACGTTCTTATCTGATAAGTAAGACTCTCAAATATTAACAAACTGTTTAGGAAGCATATTTCTAAACTTGTATACGAGGCTTTTAAGAAAAAGCATGATGCTATTTCTGTATTGTAATCATATAAAATTTCAAAAGGTACCTTTTAGTGGTAGGTATACAGGCATAGATACCTAACGTCTAGATAGTGAGTAATATTCAGTATTAGGTGCGAAAAATAAATTCTTAATCCATACACGGAGGTACGAACGTATTGTAGGCCCTTTGTAAAATAAATCCATTTGTAGTAGTTGTAACTGTATATTTAAGTGAAACAGTATCAAAAAAAGTTTAATATTGAATTGTAGTGCGAGTTACATTAGTGGGTAATGCAATGTTCAATGCAAGCGGAACTTATTCTGCACGAGTATACAATATAGCTGATAAGAAAATTGAAACGTCATTAAAGACGAAGGAAATACAACCATGCCGAAGCGGAACGTGAAAATTCTTTGTAGATTGTTACACACGTGACTTAGGACAAGGCACTGTTCACTGCAACTGTTAGAGTTAAATCAAAATCATTTAACATTTTCCAAAATCCGTACAAGTTTTTTAACCGACCTCAATAAAGGAGAGGGGATCTCAATTCTAATGCTATATTTATGGGTATGGCTTGATTGTATCATCAGTTGTCGATGAATTTAAATTATATTCTTATAGGTAATATTTCAAATGCTCTTTTCAAGTTATCACATGAATGCAAGCATGTAAATGAGGCGGTTTTTTTAAAACATGTTTGTTACTGGAGACTAGTGACAAGACTAGTTGTGACAAAGCTAGTGTCTTACATTGTAAATCAAAGTCAAAATTTAAGTCAAAGCATATATTCAGTATAGGCAAATTAAAAATGTGCACCTACACACGTCAAACAACATTAAATAGATCATATCAATAATAATGATTCTATATATAACAAAAGCATAACTTATTGCTTTGAATTTAAAAATAAATAAATATAACCGGCCAAGTGCGTTATTCAATGCAAGTCTTTACAATAATGCAAGTCTTTACTAAACAAGCAACTAGGTACTTTGCCTTGGATTTTGTATTTGGTACAAAATTATCCAACACCTAAGTTTAACGACTATTACTGACAAACTAATAAAGTTATCTTAACCGCTATAGTTTTCTTTTAAAGTTCATGAAATGCAATATCACAACGATACCCCACACGATGGGGTAAACGACGAAAAAAAAAATTAATCTCCACTTCTCATGTAGTGGAGCTACCGTAAAAAAAATATTTTTCAAAATTTTATTTCACCACTTAGTCGGCGTAATTTATATACATACCCCTACAAAATTACAGCGCTCTAGTATTAACGGTCTCTTAGCAAAACCTCGGACAGACAGACAGACAGACAGACATGACGAAACTATAAGGGTTCCTTGTCAGGACTACGGTACCCTAAAAAGGATTGAGCCATTCAGCTTTCATCTAAACGTCGAACGTCACACTTAAAACAAATGTTTAATTCCCCTGATTAATGTAGGGGTTGCCAACCGTACTATTATATGCATCCCCAATGCATGTTTCAATATTTCAGAAAATTGTGAAATAATGAAACACAAAAAATAAATGAAACTAATCGCAGTACAAATCATATCCGACTGTCCGAATTGTAAAATCTGACAAACCACAAATTTCTAACATTTGTACTTTTCAAGGACCTATTTTAACTACCCATGCTAAATAATAATAAGCAAACATAGACAGCCAAGTAGGCTTGCATCAAAATCCACCTAGCAACTATTGTGAAACTAATATTATATAATGAATAATATATATTTTTTATGAAAACGGCGCTTTCAGAGATATGTAGAACTTTGCCACTGATAATATAACAAATAAATTTAAAAACTATAAAACCGACTTCACATTCCGCACAAGTGAGTTTCAGTAGCAAATTTGAGATTTTTTGGAGATACTCATCGAACTAGATAAAATTTACTAAAGGTATGGACACACCGCAGCGTCCTGCGTGCGTGATCTAGGCGGCGATCAGATCACGCAGTAGTATTTGTACCGCCTGGTTCACACCAAACGCGATCAGAAAACAATTGAAAAATACTGAGATCGCGCCCGCAGATCGCAAAACGGCGTGGTGTGGCCGTACCTTAACAGACCATACCTACTCAAGACTTATTAAAATCGGTTCATTTTCAGTGATAAGTTTGAGGTGTTTATCTCCATATATCTGAAAATACTTATCAAAGCTGATTGCATTTGTAATATGACCACCTTGGAGATGTAATCCTATCCATGAAGAATCATTCAAATCGGTTCACAATTGACGAAGTCATCGCGTTTACAAATATACAAAAAATAAATTAAATATATATTTTTTTTTTGTATACTTTATAGGCTAACGTTTGACTTTCTCACCTGTCGGTAAGTGATGATGCGGTCGAAGATGGTAAGCACGCTAGGCCTAGAATGGGAACTGGCTCTCAAGGATAGCTGCCGGAACACATTAGATGTTTTGGTGACAGATTTTCTAACTTGAGGGTGGTAGCTGGCCAGGCGGACACTAGATAGTGTCCTACCACCATGCGGGGGTTGTTGGTTTCTTAACGATGTTTTCCTTCACCGGAGGGCCACTGTGAGAAGAACACATAAATTTTTCGATAGAAAAATCCATTGGTGCACGGCGGTTTTAACTCGGTACCACGGCATCAAAGTCGACCGTTTTCCTGATTACGCCACCGGGCCCTCAAAAATGGGTTTTATTATATTTTGATGTTATAGCGACCATTATGAGCAAATTTCAAGTCTCTCTTGAATTGTGCGATTTATTTTTAACCTTCTACAGTTTTAAGTATTTGTTTTTATAGTGGCTATATAACGCGATCAACAAAAAATCCATAATAAATCAAGTAACTCATGTGCCAGTTTTCGTCAAAATCGGTTGAAATGAAAAATGCGAACTGTGGCGAGAACAGACATACAGAAAGACATCCGGACACAAGCATTTTTGGCCTACTCAAAACTGATATGCTTCACTAGCTACGCTCGCTCGGTCAATTATGGAATACTAAAAACAAAATATTTTTTTCGTAAGGGGATCATACAAACAACTTATTTTTTCGGAAACATTTGTTCAATCGGAACCCTACGTGTGCGAGTCCGACTTGCACTTGGCCAGTTTATTTAATTATTTTATTTTAATTTTACTAACTACTACTTCAAGCGTGTGCTAGAAGAATGTTAAACAGCTACAACTATAGCACTAACATTGTCACCTAATGTTAAGTGACGATGGTCTAACTAAGATGAAATCGTGCATGTATAGAAGTGGAAGATGGTTGTGAGACAAGGCACTGAACAACCGATATTCCCCTTTTTCCACATGAAAACAAATATTTGATTGTATTTTTATGCACAATAATTACTGTCTATAGTCACCATGGCAGATATTTTTCGGTTCACTACCTGATTCTCAAACGTTACTTTATCTCTTTTCAGCACCAACAGCGAGTAATCACACATCAATAGATTTATACGATGGTAAGTTAAAACTTCAATTACTTGAAAAACGCTTTTTCTTACCTCTAGTCACCGAGTTGGAAGTTTTACTCAGAAAGTTTTTCGAGAGATTTTAAAATTTGCGATCTTATAGATTTTGACGTGCTCTATTTGGATCTCTATTTTGCTCCGCAAAGTTATAAGGTGGCAAAATTAACATTTGAATAGAGCTTGGCAACATTTTTAAAATCCACAAATTTTCGAAACTTCCGGAAAACGTTCCATTCCAGATAACCTATTATTTAAGCACCATATGACCGTACTATAGGTATTTATTTGAACTCAGTGAACGCAAATAACTTGAACTTTTAATATAAATACATTTCAGAACTTATGAAAAGAACTTATTACTATTACTTCAGTACGTATTCAGAAAATTATAAACTCAATCTTAGATACTTTGATTTTCCTTTATACTTATTACAAATATTGCAGGAGAATATTCGGAATTATGATTAGAAATAAAGAAACCAATAATTTATAAACATAATTATTCTAGTAGGTACTTTATTTTTAGTGAGAGTTTCTTCCATCGTACAATTAGAGTCTGCGTTTAAAAAGTCTAATAAATCACTTCAAATAAATGTTTTACAATTTTTTCTATAACTTGGCATTTTCGTATTTCCAGGAGCTCCAGAAGGTTGTTACTACAACTTCCAGCGGTACGGTGAAGGCGACCGCATTATGACCAACGAGCCCTGCTTGAACTGTACCTGCCACAACCGGATGCTGATGTGCTACCTCAGGGTATGCCCCTTCACCAAGCCTATCGGCCAGGACTGCACGATCGAGAAACGAGCAGACCAGTGCTGCCCTATCGTTACGTGCCCAGATGGTAAGAACTTTCTTACAGTGATAAAACCAATTATTTTATCGATGTTATTACGGCAAAGACCTGTCAAAGAAAATGCCCGACCACCTGATAAAAACAATGAATCTGAAACTGAAAACTGTAATTTATTGATATTTAATTTAAAAAATCTTCTTGATATTAAGCATCAACATTGAAATAAAGTATTATATTATTGAGTTAATTGTAATATATACTTTATTTATTTACTAATACTATTTAAAGTGGGTCATGTTAGGAGCACGTTTTTTATGTAAGGTCAACCCAAACGACCGTTAATATTGATTCTTAACAGTTCCAGTTGATCTGCTGACATCAACCACGACATCTCCTGCGGAATACGGCTCCACCGGTATGGGCAAGTTGGATAAATTTGGATGCAGCATTGACGGAAAATACTTCCCAGAAGGATCCAAAGTACCTCCGACTCCGAACAAACCATGCGAACATTGCTATTGCATACGAAACATGACGACTTGCGTTATGCAAGAATGTACTCTGCATGTAGACGGCTGCACTCCCATTTATCATAAAGACGTCTGCTGTCCAGTACGTTACTCTTGTGGTAAGTATCAGCTATACTTTATCATTACAATTTTACTACCTGATTTTTCTGTCCTGATTTGATATTAACTGATGCAAAATGTAGTAAAACTTGGCCAGCTCTTTTCGTATCCATTTAAACACAATCGTAAACGTCAGCAAACAAAAGAAAATCTGGTAGTTGCATCTCTTGGCCACATGAGTAAAGAAGTCTTGGCGCTTCATTAAATAACAATAGAGTTGACAAAATCATCATTATTCTATTATTTATTATAATAATAAGTAAATCTATATATATCATAAATATAGTTATATAATAATATAAAAAACATATTTATCAATATATATAGAAAGCTTATATTTATTATTATATTATTTAGTTTAAAACCTTTTTTACAGCATGTCTATATGCCTATATGCTACTGTTTGACCACTATCTCACTAATTAGTAAGTGATGATGTGGTCGAGGATGGTAGCATACTAGGTCTAGAATGGGAACTGGGTCTCTGAAACGGCTATCGGAACACATTAGAATCTAATGTGTTCCGATAGCCAATATTATCGGCATCATCGGCAGCATCTAATTATTAGATGTTTGGCGACAGTTTATCAAGATCACCTTGACAGTACACTAGATAATACCCTAAATAAACTTAATCCTCGATATGTTTCTTTTTGCAGATCATCCAGAAGATGAAATGCCACTCCTTGATGATCTATCGACGACGGTACGACCTACCCCAGGTTTCTTACTAACTACAACCACCATTTCACCGGTTACACAAATATCTCAAGATTGTGTCTACGACAGCAAAGTTTTCCCAGATGGTGCTTTAATTAAGACCGAAAAGGCTTGTGACCATTGTTATTGCATGAAAGGAGATATTGTTTGCGTTGTACAAGAATGTGGCACACCCATGGAAAACGAGGGCAAAAACTGCACAGCTTTATCTCCACGTGAAGGTGTTTGTTGTCCAGACACGTACATTTGTGAAGGTGATGAGCCTACTACAGGAACTTATGAAAATGACATTACTACACAAGAAACTACAACTCTTATACCTCCAAGAAGAACTAGCTCGGAGGGAAGTGGGTACAGGAACGAACCTGACGAGGTTCCTTACACTAAATTCCCCGTACAAGAGCCAGAAGTAGAAGGTAGTGGTGAGGAGGAAGAACTAAAATCCACTGAGATCAGTCCAATTAGTTCACCCGAAATAATAGATGATCTAGCAACCACTGAAGACACACATGAGTACATTCCATTAACTACCTCAAAACCAACAGTTGAAGTAATTCCTGCAGTTGATGTAACGGATGATGAAAGTATGGTTACTAGCGCTGAGATAGATACAAATTCTGACCCTTCACAAAACTTACCAAGTACTACAGTTGCACCACAGCTGGTAAGTGAAGGCTTTGAAACAATAACAGAAAAAGACTTATCACAAGATGTTGGATCAGGTGAAGCACCTGATGATGATATTAATGTAACACAGATAACTACAACTATTGTGCCCAAAATAGAAGAAACAGAAGGAATGACCAATTTAAATAAACAAGATCTTGTTACCCCTGGTGCAACAAAACCGGAGACTTCTGAGTATGGTTTGCCTACAACAAGTGTTCCTATTGAAGAATCAGACATAACTAATGAACCAATGAAAGAACTTACATCTAGTGATGAAAACGAGGCAACTACATCTAAAATATTAATAGAGAATGCTACGCCGCTAATTCCTGCTTCTGACGAAATTATTACAATAGGCACAGAGTACCCAGAAAAAGCTGTTGTAACTAGTAAACCTGATGAAACTATTGCAAAAGAAACCATTACGCCTCAACATTACTTGCCATCTTCGAAGGCTCCAACTCTAGATGATGATTTTGTTACTACAGAATCACAAGAACATGAACTGGTTACAGAAACCGCAATAAGTACAGAATATTTAGAACCTCAACCACATATCACTGCAAGCACTCCTATGCTTGAAGAAATTGAAAAAGATACTACTGAATTTATTGAACCTGAACACATAATTCCTATTGATGCAACACAAGACAATCAATTTGACACTACTAGCACTTCTTCATCTTCTACTGAGAAGGCCGATAAAGAATTTAAAGAGACTACAATAGGTGGCGTAGATATTAATAAAGAGCACAAATATACCACCACAAATATCCCTGTATTTGATCAGCAAGAAATATTTACTGTGGAGCCCAATGCCCTCGACAGTGTGGAACCCGAACAATATTCTACAACTACTAGAAATGCTGCTTTAGATGAAAGTGGAAGAAGAACGACACCTGACCTTACAGTAACAATGTCTAAGGATGGAGAGATGCCTCATGAATTCAGCGCAAGTACCACTTCTCCAGCATCAGAATTCGAAGCTACAACAGAACCTGATAAAGGTTTAAATACTATACCAAGTGATATAGTTGAAGAAGTACCAATGTCTCCTGAGATACAAATAACTACCAGTCCCGAAGAAAATATCCCTACTGAGTCTGATCTTACTAACAGTTTTGAATCAGATATAAGTGATACAAGGCCGTCTACAATTTCTTCTGGGATATCAGTATCTAGCGAAGAACCATCAACATTCACTACTGAATCAGCTTTCAGAAAAGAAGATTCTAGTTCAATTGATAGCCAAGAAAAACTTGAAATAACCATAACTCCAGCTACTGCTACCGAGAAAATAATAACCACATCAGTACACGGTATCAAGTCTACAGAATCTACCATGGATCTTCTACATACAATGGACACCACTGTACAACCCATGCACACAGAAAATATAGAAGAAGTCACATTACCTAAAGAAGATACAAATGTGCCAAACTATGAATCTTCTACTTCTAAAATACCCACATCAGATAAAGAGTATGCGCCTGGTGAAGAAATTATAACCGATGCACCGCAACATGAAAAAATACCTGAAACAACATCAGCTAATCAAGATGACAATGAAATATTTAACGAGCCTAGAATACCGGGTGAAGGTGATTGTCTCGTAAATGGAGTAACGTATACAAATGAAAGTGCTGTACCCAGTACAAATAAATGTCAGTCGGGTTGTAAATGTGTCAGCAGTATTGTCAAATGTGATCCGATAATCTGTAGTCCACCCCCAGAATATATGAACAATTGTGAACCAATGTACGATTCACCGGAAGCATGTTGTCCTACTTATATCTGTGATCACAAAACCGAAACTATTCCTCCTCAATCTCACAGTCAAATGTCTGGAACAGAAGCTCCAGTTATTTTACCTGTACAATGTGATGGTGATGGATGTGAAATAAGTAAAGACAAAGAAGTACCTGTGGTACAATGTGAATCGGGTAGTTGTACAGAAACATCCAATGACTCAGAAATTGCTGACCTACAACCCACGCAAAGTTTTCCTGAACAGCCTGTGTCAGATCAAAAACCATGTGTAGGAGACAAATGTAAAAAGACTGAAGTCATATCACAAGAAAATCAGATACCATGCGTAAATAGTGAAGACTGTTCCAGTATTGACATTCCTACCAAAGAATGCAGTACCGGTAACTGTGATCAAATTGAATCTGGATCAGAAAAAGAATGTAAAGAAGGCAGCTGTAAAAAAGTAGAAAGTTCTTCTCTAGATAAAGAAGTTCCTGAGCAATGTTCAGAACCTGGCTGTAAGCAAACTCAAATAGACTCTGAAACTGAATCAACACCATCAATGTTACAGCCAACATCACAGGAAGTCGATAATAAGGAAGCACCAGTAAACAGCAACGATGTCTTTGTAACTGAGAAATCAGAAACTGTGCCACATGACGTATTGACTACCCTACCAGTTGATAACGAACCAACTTTTAAATTTGAGACAGGGTTAGAAAATACTACTAAACCTGTTAAATCAATTGATCAAGCAGAAGAAGACAAAATCACGACAGAGAGTAGTTCGGCACCCTCAAGGGAATACACTTCAGAAACACAAGAAGCAAATAGACCTACTGAAACTTATGAACCTATAGATGTAACCAAAGTAGCTCCAGAAGAATATTCTACTGATGAAACGATAACATCTATGTCCCATGCTGGAACCTCAAGTGATATTGAAGCTGATACTAGCAAACCAGAATATGCTACATCAGAAGCACCAAAAGTAAATGAAGGCGTAGAACACGTTGAAACAACAATAAAATCATTCCAAGATAGCACAACTGAACCCTCAAAACTGCATACCAATGAACCGCAAGAAACTACTGAAACTACAGAAGGATATAATAAAGAAGACATAACAAAGAAGATTGTTGAAGAATATGTGACAGAATCTACTCCGTCTTCTGATGACTTGACAAAACAACCAAATCTACAGGAATCATCTGAAACATCTAAACCAATAAGTACAGAGTCTGAAGGTGTGACTAAATCACCAATTGAACCAGATGACATGGGCATTCCTTCCGCTGTAACTGAAGCAAGTGATGTAATCTTAAGCTCAGATAACACTAAATCTCCTAAAATAGTAACAACCGATAATATTTTAGAAGAAGATTATACCGAATCTTCTGTAGCTGCTGACACGCATAAAATAACTCAATCTCCCCCAGATCAAGAGATAAGTACTAAATATTACACTGATTTAAGTAGTAAAACAACAACGGCAGAATCAAATAAGGAACAAACATCAAACATAATAGTGGAACCAGTCACTGAACACTATGAAGTGACGAAATCTGAAGATGTTGACTCTAAATATACAACAATAAAGATTTCTGAGGAAACTTCTTCTGAACCAACTAAGATAGTAGAAAAAGGACCTGAAGTAGCTAGCCCAGAAGATGTTACATCGAAGATTTTAACAACGTCAGCAACTGACTTGCCCATATTCTCTACAAATGCTTATGATGAAACTAAGTCATCTGAAGATCCAATTGGTACAACTTTCAAGGATGTAAATCAAATGCCTACTGAAATATCAATACTCGAATCGGATACTGACTCAAACAAACAAATAGAAAAAGATACAGAAACAGATAAACCAACTATCGTAGAAATAGTCACGAAAGGCCCTGAAAATGAAGATAAACTTATCACAGAATCGGGATCAGGAGTATCTACAACCTTGTCGTCCACCGATTCTAAGGTAACGGAACCTGAAACAGCAAGCACATCTCCTTATTATTCAGAATCACACTCCTCGTCACATAATGATGAACAAACACAAATAACACTTTCTAGCACTGAATCCAACTTACTTGAAACCACACAAGCGCCAATGATTACTGATAATGAAATACCAGACCATACGCAAATCGATAAAAATGTTCCAGAAGTTTCCACCAATGAATTCCAAACCACTTTATCTGAAATTGGAGATATTACTACATTGAAGCCAATAGTAACTCAGGATGAAAAAACTAAGACAGAACACCCAGGTGAATCTTCACCACAAAATGAATATCATACACAGAATATACTAGAGGTAGTTACGGAAGAGACATCGATCATTACTGAATTACCAACAACTGTATCAGAAGTCGAAAAAATACCTAAGTTGCCTGCAGAAAAAGACTCAACAAAAGAAAAAGAATTTGAATTGGCAACAACTGAAATGAGCTCTGAAGGCAAACCAATCCATGATAAAACGTACACAATACAGCCCATCCATACATATAACTCGTCAGAACCAACATTAGCTGATGATATAACTAATGTTTACCCATCTGAAGACATGAGTACCATAGAACCTCACGATTCTAAAAAGTCTGAGAAGCCTCAAGATGATTTGGCTCAATCGCTTGTAACAGGACTATATGATGCTACCACAAAACCATCAGATCTTGATTTCCATACTTCAACTTCCATTTTAGTAACGACGCCGCAACCAATAGAAAGTGTCACGACTATGGCACCCGATAAAGAAAAGAGTAGTGAAAAGACAACAACTTTGCAAAATGAGCCATATACAACGGTTGGCAAACACGATGAAAAGTCGGATGTAGTTACGCCAAAATACACTTTAAAACCGATAAATGAAGAAATCCAAACACAATCAACCATAGATATGGTAACGTTTAAAGAACACACGCAAGAAATGCAAATTACAGAACGAACTGAACCACCAAAGTCTACAGAATCGCCCGGAATACCTTCTGGGACAGAAGCGCCACTTCCAAAACCCTTACCCGAAGATGATAGTTCTCTGTCATCAAAGGAAACTACAACTGAATTATCAGAAATTGAATCAGAACTCACCACACGAACGCCATTTGAAAAAACTAAAACACCCATAGCATTAGAACCAACAACACCTAAAGGTGTAATATCAGAAAGCACGGCAGATATAGCAAACACAGATAAAAGTGCAAACACGCCCATAGAAGAGCATACCACTATTGAAAATGTTAGAGCTACTGAGAGTAGTGATAATGTTCCATTGTCGCCTGAGCTCAATAAAGAAGAACAACCAGAAAAGACGGAAACATCTGAAAAGGATACTTTTGATGACAAATACCTTACTACAGAAAAACTAAAAGAGTCTGAAGTGCTACAAACTACTCAGCCTACCGTTGAAGACATAGTTGAAAAGTCTACTCATTCTTCAGTCTTACCTGAAGAAGGATCAATGACGGCCGACGGTCGCAGAACAACATCAGTTCTAGATATTTCACCGTCCGTTGAAATAACAACATCTAAAGGTGAATCATTGATTCCAGCAATTGATGTTATGGATATTGAAAAAACATCAGAAGCCTATGAATCCGTTCCTGTTCAAACGGAACGCGTTATACCAGCATCAGAAAAACCAATTCTCGAAACTACAGCGCCCGAAGAAGAATTTATTGTGGCAACATCAAAGGCTACAACTGCAATGCCAGATGTTGAAATTTCAACTAAGTCAGTCACAGAAGAGCTCACACAGCCCATTCCTACAGTTTTTAGTGAATCCATTACTTCCGAAACACCTGAAATTACTGTTTCAGAAGTGCCAGAAGCTTCAGTAACAAAATTATATGATGAACCCGTCACTTCTCCACCTGAATATGCTATTACGACTGAATCAGAATCTGTTATCACTTTTGCCCCCGAAGAATCTATCACGACTTTACCTGAATCGCTAATCACAGCTTCTCAAGTACCAATAAAACCTATAACTGATGACACTACCACAACAGAGTCGGAAACGTTCGTAATACCACTTGCAACGGCTGAATTGCCTGAAAAACCCAATGAGACAGAAATAGGATTACCTGCCATAAATATTCCTGAAGAACACGCTACTAAAATGCCTACAACAACCGTTTCTGAATTTTCTTTAGCTACAGATTCTGATGTACCTGAAGCCTTTATCACTAACGAACCCAAAGAGCCCGCCACTGCATCTCCTGAGATATCTATTTCTTCAGCTCCTGATGTCCCATCTATGACAGCATCAGAGAAGACTACTACAGGTGCCTCTGAAAGTCCAGAAGTACCTATTACTTCACTGTACGAAGCGACTATTACTTCTGTGTCAGAAGTAACAACTACCTTAAGGCCTATGATACCAACTAGTCCAGCGGAAGAAACCCTTGTACCCTCAATACCTGAAACACATACTACCTCAGTTCCTGAAGTACTAACATCAATAGCAAATAAAGTACCGGATATTTCAGAGGATGAAGGGTCTGTCCCTTCAATACCTGAATCAGATACCACCTCAGCGCCTGAAGTTCTAGCTACATCAGCATCCGAAGTACCGGCTACTTCTCAAGATGAAGTACCTGTCCCTACAACACCTGAATCTTATGCAACGAGCGCGCCGGAAGTACTGGCTACATCAGCACCCGAAGTACCAGCTACTTCAAAGGTCGAAGTAACTGTATCTCCAATACCTGAATCTCATGCAACATCCGCGCCCGAAGTACTGGCTACATCAGGACCCAAAGTACCAGATACTACACAGGATGAAGTGTCTGTCCCAACAACACCTGAATCTGCTGCAACACCAGAGTCCCAAGCTCTGGCTACATCAGCACCCAAACTACCAGCTACTTCACAGGACGAAGTATCTGTCCTTACAACACCTAAATCTTATGTAGCAACTGCACCCGAAATTCTTGCTACATCAGCACCCGAAGTACCAACTACTTCACAAGATGAAGTACAATCTTATGCCACAACTGCACCCGAAGTACCGGCTACTTCACAAGATGAAGTACTTGTCTCTACAACACCTAAATCTCTTGCCACAGCTATTCCTGAAGTACTGGCTACATCAGCATCCGAAGTACCAGCTTCTGCCCAGGATGAAGTAACTGCACCTCCAACACCCGAATCAGATGCCACCTTAGTACCCGAAGTACTTGTAACATCAGCAACCGAAGTGCCGACTACTTCACAGGACGAAGAACCTGTCCCTACAACACCTAAACCATATACCACAACCGCACCCGAAGTACTAGCTACATCAGTACCCGAAGAGCCGGCTACTGCCCAAAACGAAAAAACAGTACCTCCAACACATGAATCAGATGCTACCTTGGCGCCTGAAGTATTGGTGACATCAGCACCTGAAGTACCGGTTACTTCACAAGACGAAGTGCCTGTCTCTACAACACCTAAATCTTATGTCCCAACCGCCACACCCGAAGCACTATCTACATCGGGACCCAAAGTTCCATCGACTTCAGCAGATGTAGTTCCTGAACCACATGCCACTGAAAAACCAGTAACATCAGCGCCCGAAATACCGGCTACTTCAGCGGATGACGCAATGATATCCTTAGCACCTGAATCACATGCCACTTTAGCACCAGAAATACCAGCAACCTTAGCGGATGAAGTACTGGCTACCTCAGCACCTAAAGAACCTTTAACTACAGCGCCTGAAACACCTACCACTTCAGCACCTGAAGAACTAGCTAGCTCAACTCCCGAAATATTGGTGACCTCAGCGTCAGAAGCACCTGTTGTTACAGCATCTGAAATACCTTTCACTAAAGCACCTGAAGCACCCATCGTGCAAGAAGGATCTTCCACTTCAGCGCCAGAATTACCAAAACCTACATTTACAGAATCACATCCAATGGAAGAACTTCCGACTGAGGAAGACGGATCTTTCCCAACTGGTGGCACTAGTGGATATGGACAAGAACCAGATTACGTTGAAGAAGACCAAACATTCGGACCTGGAACTTGTCGGTACGGAGGCAAGGTATACGTCTCTGCTCAGCAAATACCGAGAGATGATCCTTGCGACTTTTGCTTCTGTTTCAGAAGTGATATTATTTGTTTACAACAAAGCTGTCCACCACCCATACATGGATGTCACGAAGAGCCAATCCAAGGATTCTGTTGTCCACGATATGAGTGCCCCGTATCCATGGCGACGACTGTCAACGTCACTACCACCACCACGACAACGACCACTACACTGCCACCGCACTTCCCAACCCACCCATATAAGGGATCTGCACAGAGAAGAGGTTGCCAAATAAAAGGACAAACATACAAAGTAGGAGAAGTCGTTCGCGCATCATCGGGACCATGTTTACAATGCACGTAAGTAATTAATTTACTTTGCTGTTACATTTCAGTCAAGTGAGAATCAATATTATTTATGAAACGACTGACTGGCCTGACCCAATTTTTAACCATTACCATTTAATAATCTTAAAGAAGCTAGAAATTAAGTCAATTCAAATATTCTAGGATATATCTTACTAATTAGCTAACGATTTTTTACTTATTAATAAAGCACAATATATTTTTCCAGATGTGGAGGAGACGGTCAAATGAAGTGCGACCCGAGGTCGTGCACACCTGAGCCCATGCTCAGGCAGATGATCGCAGCCGCCGTCTCAGCCAAACGGCGAAGATGAAAACATTTCGAGAGTCAAGTTGTCTCGAATAGGTCATCACTAGGATGAAGCGCCTATGTGATAATTATTTCCATCTACTCTTCAATGCACAAGAATAATGCTCAACTCAAATTATCCCGATGGAGTAGTTTAAGATTTCGTGTCATAATTAAGTAGTAATCGATTTATTATTATTGTTATATACTTTTCATAAAGTGTCGTGGCACGCACAACTCAATATTAAGAAATCAATCATGACTGTGATTAAATGTTAAAAAGGTAATTATTTCTAAATCTGAAAATTTTAATGAATCGTCTTCATTAAGGCTAATATATTTAATTATTTATCTTTTCATCTGAAATCAGTGCCAAACGATAGTCCTAAGTTGTAAACGACTATGCCTTTATGATAAAGAGGTTCAAAATTATCTATATGTCACTAAATGCTGACCAAAGCGAAGCTGCATATGATATTTAAAAAAACACGGAATACACTTTTTCAAGCTTCGAACGAAGGTCATAACGAGATCGCCGAAATCTTGACCATTTACATGTAAACTTGTTTTACCGATGTAAGCTTAGTCAATTCTTTATATTTACACGATGTTACAGTTAGTCTAGTATCGTGTAAACGTGAAGTAATGTTAAGGATCCCTGATGTAAATGCCTTACTTAATTTGTAATAATTTATATATTTTAGGTGTATAGTACTTAAGCCATGTTTTGAGACCAGTGACTATTATAATTTTAGAAGTAAAGCGAAGGCCCGTTTCCATAAGCGAGAAAAGCACCGGTCGACGTCCTACCCTTTGGCGGTCCTGGCAACCTTGAACGGTGCTTTTCCTTCTTTCACGTTTTACAGAAAGTGACAACCCTTGTTTTCTTTAACTCGTGGATGAGAGTAGTTCGCTACCTAGCACGCATGCAATGATAGTGGCCAATGTAATCGTTTTTTAAAGAATTTTTACAATATGATATTGAAACACATGTTGTAGGATTTTTTGTAACTTTTGATATTAAAGTGCTGGTAGAATTTACATTAGAACAGGTCAAGATGGGTACGGAAGCCGAGGAGGCTTTGTGACCGCGCCGGTCTACAGTAGATCGATGCACGCGGTTGCATTAATTCGTACATATCTTTGCCTGTATACAGGTTGTAGGTATAGATATAATTCTTTTTATTTATTTAATGTATTAGAAATAAAATTTTGGTTACAAAATTGATGAGCCGGAAAAAATATTAGCAAAACCATGACTTTCAAAATATAGAATCAGGACTAAAAATACACATTGTTAATTTATATTTACCGGTCTAGCTAAACTATCGTTAGCTATCTGTATTATACAATTGTGGAAATGACTTTTCAATAAAATATTTCAAATGACTTTTGTTTTATATTTTACTAGCTGCACCCCGACTTTGCCCGCGTTTAAAGTATCCTATGTGTTAATACAAGTCAAAAAGTATCTGTATGCCAAATATCATCCAAACCCGTTGAGCCGTTTTTGCGTGGAAGAGTAACAAACATCCATCCATTCATCTTTACTCACCAACTTAACTTATTGTAAAAGCACCTAGATGGCACTGGAGTAGGTTGCATCGTTCTCCTTGTAAATATTGTCTAAGGCTAAGAGAGCACAAGTTGCGGTGCGTGTATTCTACCGCACGATAGAATAAACTGTATTCTAAAAAAAATCACTCACACACAGCGCACTTCTATGACCCTTCATACTACACAGAACATGCGTGCGGAAGAATATACGTACCGCAATCGATGTGTTATAATAAAATATAATCAGATTCCTCCGAGCGATTATATATATACGCAAGCTGGCTGGCAGCGGCTGAAAATAAAGACTGAAGATCGAGCTCAGTTGCGTGCCATTGGTGAGGATTAAGTCCAGCAGTGGCCAGAGATAGGCTGATGATGACGATGAAATTTTGGAGAGAGTGCCACAAAACTGTATGATTTAGTTCTACGAAGGGGTGTTATAAGTTTGACATGTATATCTTTGTATCTGTGTATGTATGTGTGTGTCTATCTGTGGCATCGTAGCGCCCAAGCAGATAAACCGATTTTGATTTAGTTTTTTTTTGTTTGTTAGGTGTCATCATCGAGAGTGTTCTTAGCTTTGTGTCATGAAAATCCGTACAGCCGTTTAAATATTATCAGCTCTTTATTGGTTGTTGAGACTTCGAGTCGAGTGGTCTCGCGCGAAGCGTAATTGCTCGGCCGAGTTATTCCCCCACCACCTATTTTATACATTTCACAAACTGAGCCCAGTACTTTTACCAGAAGTTACAAGGCCCAATTACTTACCAATGTAAATGGTGGAAGGCCAGTCAAATAATGTCCGAATTACTGGGCCCAGTTTGCTAGGCCGAGCTACTTGACTAATGTAAACTAACTAAACTTTTTAGTTTTTACTCTTGAAAGAATCACATCTCAAATCTATTAATTTGATATTCAGTATCCTGTTACTTCTTACTACGTCACTTACGTTACTTGACCTAATGCAGAGAGAATGCGGAGAGACATCTCCTTGAATCTGCAGAATACTCAACTCCACGTCTGAGATGTCGTGTGTAGTAGGCTCATTAGAATGGTCTCAATGAACAAATTATAATCCAATCAGTCAGGGGTGGTTTTAAATTTTAAATGTAAGTATTATGATGAATATACCTTCTACACGTACAAGGCGATTTCCTTCTTATTTTAGTACACGTACGGAATGAAATCCAGCAGGGTTATTCTCAATAATTTGAAAGCAAATTCAGATTCGGAAACTGCCATTACTTCTACTTGGATCTTTGCAATTCACAATGCTCCGATTGGTTAATTATGAGTTTTTGTAGTGGTAGGACTTCTGCTAGTCCGCCTGGCGCAGTACCACCACTTTGCCAATTAATTTTCAGCCATGAAATAGGAATGCTTGTCGGTTGAAATGGCAAGGTGTCCAGCGAAATTACAGGGCATGTGAGACTCAACATCTGTATGTCTCAAGGTAACAGGCGCAATCCAGTGACATGCAAAATTCTGGCAGTTCAGAATATTTCATGCCGCTGTATCTGTTATAAGTAGACGTCATCGCTTACCATCAGGCGAGCGTCGTGCTAGTCATGTTACCTTTTACCATAAAAAAAAATCAATTCCGAAAAAATCTGTGATTCTAATTGGAAAGGTTTTCGCGAAAAAATTGCTGACGGATTTATCAATTTTCAAAATTAAAGCTTTCGAATCCGAATAGAGAATCAGGGGGCTGACCCAGGTCTGTGTTTCTGGTTATATATAAGTAATTTAGAGTTACAAATCATGTACAGTTGATGCATGCAGCATGATGCTTCTTTGTTTGAGCAGAGAACATCGACATCCCGGATGTAGATTTTTCTGAGTGTAGTTCTGCAATCACATCATGTCTGAGACAAAACTGACGGCAATGCGGGGTTGCAGCTTTTTAAATGCCAAGACCGTAAACCGTAAGATGAATCTGGGAATATTACTTTAACAAAGAGTGTCGGATGCATCGCAATGTGTTGTCAGTTCACCAGGATCTTCACGCCTGAGTTCTCAGGATGGCATCTCACCCGAGGTTTCAGTTCAGGCCTGTTCAGTTCTGTTAAAGCCTCAGGTGCTGAGTACCGATGACCGCAAGGACGTATAAAAGAGCAAGAAGCTGGACGGCTGGTCTAAACTGGACGTAACTGTCTCCTATATGGATCGTCTAGCGTCAGTAATCTCGGCGACTTACCCCCTGATACTCAAATATTCAAAAGCTAATTCGGTTTTGGAAACTGCCTCTCTTTCGACTCGGATCTTTGCAATTAAAAATGCTCCGATTGGAAACTTTTTATATTTCAATTCAAAAATTAACTAATTTTATCGGAAAGGTTTCCGCGACCAAATAGCTCACGGAATATTAAATATTCCAAATTCAAAATGACGCTTCCGAATCCGCATAAGTTTTATAATAATTGAGAATCAGGGGACTGGAGCACTGCCTTGCTACTGGCGGCAGGCAGGCAGGCAGGCAGGCGGTTAGAATTTGGTTTGTTTACAGCAGTATTTTGTGTTTTTATTTTGATTTGAAATATAACTTAGATCAATAAATAAAAAATTTCAAACAAACGCTTTTGGTAAAATATTAAAATCATGTGTTACGAAAAGTACCTACTAATGATAACAATAAATAGGTACTAGCCCAAATTCTACTATCCTACCATTTACCATAACGGAGTTTCAGTTCCTCCTGCCCGGCTCCATCGTCAGGTCAGCTTGATGGTACCATTTATAGCATTATCATCGAACCTACCTAAGTATGCAAAATTTGAGTCCAATCGAAGGTCAGGAAGTGGTTGTGATTTAGCTTCTAAGATTTGATCCACACAAACTTCCTCCATATACTAACACACGGCATGTTAAGGGTGTTTCATGAGAAACAAAATTTTCGATTTTTGTGGGTATATCTCTGATACCAACTAACAAAACGGAGTTTAAAATTTTTTTTGAACAGTTTAGCTTTATCCCTAACTGTGACAAATGATATTTATGAAATATTTGCTGTTTAGGTACAAAATAAAAATCAAATATTTTTATTTTGTACCTAAACAGCAAAGTTCGCTCTTCTGATTCATTTAACGCCTCCGTTTGCCATTTTCCGGGACAAAATGGATCCTGATTCATCTGTGCCTGATTCGTATTGTCAAAACCCTATATGAATCATAAAATAAATTAGTTTCTCCAGCACGAAAGCGCTTTTAATGCGTAATTCTCCTTGTCCAAATTATGACCATGTACAAGTCAGTAGTTCTATTTTTATGTTCTTCTGTATAATTAAAAGGCAGACGTTACTGACTGACTGATCTATCAACATACAGCTCAAACTACTTTACGGATTGCACTGAAATTTAGCATGCAGATAGTTATTATGACGTAGGAATCCGCTAAGCAAGGGTTTTCCAAAATTCACCCCGTAAAGGGATGAAACAGGGGTTCAAAGTTTGTATATAAAAACAAGATTAGATTTTTATTCGAGACTTCACACAAATACTTCTGTAAATAAATAAGTAAATAAGTGTTTCAGTCTTTTTCGAAATTCCACTCCTAAAAGAGTGGAATGAGGTAACAAAATCTGAAATTATTATGGTTTTAGAGGTTTTGTAAAATGAATCCCTATTACCCTTGGTCACACTATAACGTAAAAACAGATGGACCGATTTGATTATTCGTTTATTCATGGGTTTTTATGAAAGAAAGTTTTAAATAATTTAAAGAAGTTTTTAACGCAGGTAAAGCCAGCGTGGCATTTCTAGTTTTTTTTATATATGACGTGGGAGGTTTTGTTTGATATTGCGATATTTCCCACGATTGTTTTTAAAAGTGTGACGCCAGCAGTGCTGACGTCACCATCTTTGTCTCGTATCATGGTGACGATCACCCATAGTGGAAGACTTCAATTTAAAGTCTTCTGTTCAAAAATCACGCTCGACTGTCCAGGTTCGAATGAGGTTGAAGTGTGGCGCGCTGGGCGGCCCTATTTATACCAAACTTTAGCTCGTTGAGTTTACGTTTAAAATGTTTGTAGACTTAAAATGTTTCCTGGAGCTTATAAATCACAAATGAATTTAAAAATAATAATGAAGTAATTTTGGTAATAAATAATGAAGTAAGTAAATTAAATATTTAAACAATCTCAAATGAATTCAATCAACTTAAAATTCCCAAATAGACATTCAAATTATTTAATTTAGCTTTTAATGATGAATTTTTATTTATTGGGGGTGTAATGTCGCCTTCGCGTCGGTATATATATTTACTTAGCTATAACCTCTTGAATCATTTAAAATAAAATCACAGGAGTATAAATAAACCTTCGCATTTATAATATTAGTTAGGATTTACGCTTTTCAAGTACAAACATTTTTATACCGAAATCAAAAAATGTTTTACAAGAGTTATTGTTGAAATCACCAGATGTTTTCCGTGATATCTATGATCTCTGATATCATTATTATAACATTTTAAGATCGTTCACAAAACGACTTCAAATGCTGCATCATTTTCAGTACTAAATTTGAGGTGTTTATCTCCATATCTCTGAAAATACTTGTCAGATCTTTAAAAAATTACAATGTGATCTAACGAAAAACATATTCTGTCAAACAAAAAAATAACTTTTCAAGTCGGTTTAGAAATGCCGGAGTTCTGAGGTAACAAACATAAAAATACGGGTGAATTGAGAATCTCCTCCTTTTTGTGAAGTCTGTTAAAAACAGATTATTTTTGTTGCTAAAACATTATCATTTTCTTAGTATAGAGAAACAAAGTTTTTCATTTTTATTTCTAATTCATGTGTTACAAATTCTGATTCATATGGGCACAAAATATTTGAACGCCGATATCTTGATAACAATTTTATATATAATTTATTTTCGTACAAAACGAAAAACTGACTTCACATGCCGCGATAGTCAAAACAGCCACTAGCCATAATCATCTCATCGAGGTATAAAAATTTGTTTGTATAGTTTATCTCCATATCTATGATTATCAGATCTCGATAAAATTTAAATGGTACCAAGCGGGAGAATAATCCCTCAAACAAAAAAAGATTTTTTCAAATCGGTTAAAATTTGACGGAGTTCTGAGGTAAAAAACATTAAAAAATAAATACGGTCGAATTCAGAACCTTCTTCTTTTAGTAAAGACGGTTAAAACGATGAGGGACCTCATTCAAATATTTGGTATACCTATTTTCATATGAACATGTATTACAGAGCTGAAAGTGTACTTAAACTTTGGCCATATGAATCGGCCGAAGCACTACCCTTATATAAGAGCTTGTAATGAATGAGTCTTCAATTAAAACTTTATATAAATATAAGTTATAGGATGTATAGGATGGACAGCTACAACGTAAGATGTACCTGCCCTAAACGATATCCCATCACAAAAATCCACCGTTGTACTGTACATTTTATTTTACATGCAAGCACCACTATCTTACCTAATTTGAAACTTATATAGTTTCAAATTAGGTAAGATAGTGGCACATAGTTAAATTTTATATTACTTTGTTAATATTTTTTTTAATTTCATGTAAATAGCACTTCGTAACATTAAATTTAATAAATACTTGACATAATATGACAAATAATAGTTAATCATAGCTAATAACACTTACGATACAGTAATGTTAAAACACATAACACAATCTAATACTCTAATACAAATATTTATATCAAATTAACAGCCTACAAAATAAGTTTCAATCTTCTAGCTTCTAAAATGACGATACTTCCATACAACTTTTCATCCCCCCTTTCAACCCCTTACAACCCTCTTTTCGCATTAAAAAGTAGCCTATGTCCGTTCTCAGGCTCTAGACTATCTGTGTACCAAATTTCATTTAAATCGGTTCAGTGGTTTTAGCGTGAAAGTGACACAGACAGACAGACAGAGAGAGTTACTTTCGCATTTATAATATTAGTTAGGAAGTTAGGATATATACATATTTTTTATGTTTGTTCGCGGATAACTTTTTTGTTTATGAACCGATTTTGATTTTTATTTTTTGTTGGAAAGGAGATATCCCAAGAGTGGTACGATAGTAATTTCATCGAGATCTGATAAGTAACCTCCAAACATATGGAGATAAACACCTCAAACTTGTTACTGAAAATTAATAACGCGACGTTTTAAATCGGTTGTTATAGTTTTTAAACGATCTTATATAGTTCTGCCATCTTACGGATTTTATGGTCATTACAACCTAACAACCCTTAGAAGTGTTGATAGCTCTCAAAACACCACATTCGCTGCAACTAAAACGGTATACAAGTTTCAATCAGAAGTACGAAGCTTACAATGTAGATGTCGCTGTTTACTATTTGAAAGATCAGATTTTAACAGCAGCACTATTTTTTTCTGAATAATATTCAGTTTGCTCTCACTCAGTTTTTCAACGATTTTATTAAGTGTAGAGAAAAATAGATAATTACTTAACTATAACACAGGATATTGTAATTAATTACCCCTTATATTTTTTGTAAAATAAATTAATACATTTTGATAGGATTGCTTTTATTATGTAGAGATCTCGAAGGCAAATGTATTTGTTCTGTTTGATGGTGTGAAAATTCTTATTATTTATCTTTTAAACACAATAACATCAAATTTTGTGTTTCATAACGAAATAGTTTTGCTCTCATAAATCATAAAAGTTGGATTATAGCATATATCTGCAGGGTTATTCTCAATCATTCGAAAGCAAAATAGGATTCGGAAACTGCCTGTCTACCTACCTACTTTGACTTGGATCTTTGCAATTCACAATGTTTCAAAGGGGATTGGAAAGGTTTCCGCAACAAAATAGGGTAGGTCACGGATTTATCAATATTCAAATTTAAAAATGAACTTTTCTAATCCAAATTTGGTTTTCGAATTATTGAGAATCAGGGGGCAGGCCTGTACAAATCTCTGAGCATAAATGCACTTTTTATTTCAAATCATGAATGTTGTCCGTAAAACTTATGTTCGCAATTTAATTTTGTAACAAAACTGGCAATAACATTTAGAAAAAAGCTCAGAAAATTCAAACCTACCGTCACAACCTACATATTCAAACAGTGTAAATACCTGTTCTTGAAGTTGCTCCTGCAACTCTCTTCAACTTTTATACTTTTTGTTCAATAACAATCATAGCATGGAAATGCCACTCGCTATGGAGTTTGTAATTTTTAATATTATTGTTTAATTAAAATGTTTAGGTAATGTGAATGCGTAATAAGTAATACTAAGTTTATCCCCTTATGGTAAGTGGTACCTATAAGGTTAAACAAATTTACTTTACTTATGTCGCCCAATATATTGATTTGTTGAATAAAAAATTTTTAAAAGCCTAAAAAATCATAAAGTACTTTTGAAAGTACACCAACTACGACATATCTGGCTGATAAGGCAGTTTTAAAAATAACAGGTCCATCCTAACAAGCATTCCGTTTTAGTGTTAGCTATTCATAACCTACATTCCAGACGGGAATGTCCATACTTTTCTCAACGAGCTATTTGTTACCTATGTAGAAATATGTACCCTCAATTTGAATAACTCTCTCTCGTTCGCACAAACGTAGGCTTGAACTACCTGTCTCGCTCTATCCTATTACTTTTATATTGTTCGCTAACTTTCTTGTTTGTATAAGCAAATACATGTTTGAAAGTTTGTATATTTGTAGATTGTATTGTACGGTAATAAGTAGATTTAAAGTTTTAGGAATTCAATGTTTTATTAGATTAAATATTGGTAGGTACATTAACTTGAAATGAAAGTTGAATAGGGTTTATTTTTTTAAGATTTTTAATATAAGTAATCAATATTGTTCAAACATTTCTAATCAAATCTATATCATTTAAAAATCTAAGAATAATAATAAAATGGGTAAAGGTTTCGTCACATCAAGACGTAGTATTTTCCTGATGTTGCTGTATTTTTAATTTCTAGCGATATTTTAGACTCGAATGTGTCCCGGGGCGCCTCCATAGTACCTTTATTTCTTTTAGGCCGATTTTTAGGGTTCTCTGTAGCTGAATGGCAAAAACGGAACCCTTATAGATATTCGTCATGTCTTTCTGTCTGTCTGTCTGTCTGCCCGTCCGTATTGCATAGCCACTTTATTCCGAAACTATTAGGACTATACCGTTGTATCTTGGTAGGTAGATGTATTCTGTGAACCGCTTTACGATTTTCATACAAAAATAAAAAAAATAAAGAGTAGGCCTCTTGTCCACACACGGTTTATCGCCGTGAAAATCTACGGTTAATTCGCCGCGTGTAGGCACGGTCGTCAGTGTTGTATGGATCAATATGAAAGCTTGTAGACGTGCACGATGGCGCCACGGCACGGCGCCGCGGTCGTGTGCGCCGTGACTGCCCCTCGGCGCGCCGCGTCTACGCACGGCATGATTTGTGTTGTATGGCAGTCTATCGGGGTGTGTCGACGGCGCCGGACGAATGCACGGATTCGTAATGGCCAGTAGGTAGCTAGCCAGTACTTAGCCAATGTCTCGCCCGGTGATTTTGCCGTGTCATGTACAAGCTAGCACGGTAGTAGTAGTAACCGTACGGTTGAACAACCGTGTCGTGGACAAGAGGCCAGGGAAGGCTCTTCACATGGAATGAAACAAAAAAAAATTCATCAATCTTATACATGCGGGGTATCTAAATATAGGTCTTTTAAAATGACATGTTTTCTAATACTATTTTTTCTCGAAATCAATCGTTTGAAAGATAGACACTATCAATCACAATCCCCTCCTTTAACTTCTAAATTAAGATAGTGAAAAACTAAAAAAACATATGTATATGCTGTAGGTCAATAAACACTATTAAAGAAACTTGGTTTGAACGAAATACAGCCGGCAGTTTTTGAGTTATAGCACATTTTCAAAACCGCAAATGTAACTTTGTCATTCTTACAAGCACTATGAAAAACAATGTTATATTTTTCTGGCGAAAAATGATAGTGGTATTTTTTACTCGATCTTATAAAATATTGTAGTATGGTACGTCCCTACAACCCTACAAGTGCGAGTCCGACATGCAAAAGTCACAAATCTGCACTTACTTACTCTCAAATAACATTAAATAGATCATATCAATTATAATTATTCTAAATATAACAAAAACATAACTCATTGCTTTTTGAATTTAAAAAAAAATACGAAAGTAATGAGCCATTCAGCTTTCATCTAAACGTAGAACGTCAAACTTAAAAAGATGTTTAATTCCCCTCATTAATGTAGGGGTTGCCAACCGTACTACACGTGCGTCCCCAGTGCATGTTTCAGTACTTCAGACAATTTTTATCCAAATAATGCATGCACTTGGCCAGTTTATTTATTCCAGAGCGGAGTGAAGGATTCAAAGTACTTCGGCCGACAGAAAGTAGTATTGCGGTGATACACTCTGCTATTTTAATCTCCCTCTTTGTGAAAAGGGAATAGATACACTTTTCACTTTTACTTTTCACTCGATAAAATTTGTACATATAAGCTTCCAGATATTATTTCAGCAGGCAGCAGTAGGTAATATAATTATGTTTCATCCTATCTATTCGAAATACTATGATTGGTTTCCCGATAAGTGCGCGCAAATAGATCTTTTCTCTACACGCCTTTTCATCAAAAGCCCAACAGCACATGTCCGCGGTGGACAGAGAAAGACTGATGATGATTATCTTATTAGTAGTCTGTGTATTTGCCTATAAACACAATACATTTTACAGTACAATATACATTACTAGCTGTGCCCGCGACTTCGTCCGCGTAGAATAGTGTCTTTGGGTAGCATTAACAAATATGACACATACGTATCCCAACTACACCGCGCCTTACCACGCCACGCTAATCCCCCCTTCCCTCCTCCCCTAAAATACCCTCCCCTCCCCCCCTCTTCCCCTTCTCCTTCCCCTCACTTCCACATCCCCTCCCCTCCAGCTTTCCTCCCCTCCCATACCCACCCCCTCAACTCCCCCTACCCATCCATCCCCCCCTTCCACTCCCCCTCTCCCCTCACTAACTTTGAATGCCATATTTATTAATATCGAAACCACAGCCAAAAAAGTAAGTTTCAAGCTTCTAGCATTAAAAATGACAATACTTCTATACAACTTTTCATCACCCCATTCAACCCCTTACAACCCACTTTTCGCATTAAACAGTAGCTTATGTCCTTTCTCAGGCTTTACAGACTATCTGTCTAAATTCATTTAAATCGGTTCAGTAGTTTTGGTGTTAAAGCGAAACAAACAGACAGACTAGAACAGAGTTACTGTCGCATTTATAATATTAGTAAGGATAAATAAAACCCAGAGATGGCGCTAGCGTAGATTTTAATAGCTCTCCTTTAAATATTGCCTAAATGTATGAGATCCCGCATCGCGCAAAAGATATTTTTCGCGACATTGAAACCGATGCACTCGCTTCGTAATAAAACATCTCAAAAGTTGAACTCGTTTAAAGACGTTTTCTCTTTCTAATACTAGTCTGGATATTCACACGACTTCACAAAACAAGAGGTAGTTCTCAATTCGACTGTTTTTAGGGTTCCGTAGTCCTGAAAAGAAACCCTTATAGTTTTGTCATGTCTGTCTGTCTGTCTGTCTGTCTGTCCGAGGTTTTGCTAAGAGACCATTAATACTAGAAAGCTGTAATTTTGTGGGGGTATGTATATATATTACGTCGACAAAGTGCTGAAATAAAATTGTGATACATATTTTTTTTTTGGGGAGCTCCCTTATATGAGAAGTGGGGATGATGGGAGAAGTGGGGATGATTTTTTTTTCATCGTCTACCCCATCGTGTGGGTTATCGTTGAATAGGTCTTTTAAAATGACTTAAGGGTTACTAATACCATTTTTCGATTGAATGCTCCATTTCCGAAATATTAAACTTTAAAGTGCAAATTTTTGTTCCAGTAGGGCGTCCCCCCCCCCCCCCCCTCCCCCCTCTAAAAGCTGACTTAAAAGGAAAATTATAGTGGTTAAGATAACTTTATTAGTTTAGCAGTAATAGTCGTTGAACTTGGGTGTTGGATAATTTTGTACCAAATACAAAATACTTAGAATAAATCCTTTAAAGTGACAAAGACGGAGTACCTAGTAGCTTGTGTATAACGGGTAAAGACTTGCATTAAATAAGAAGCTACTACGGAACCCTACACTGCGCGTGGCCCGACACGCACTTGGCCGGTTATTTTCTTTATGTTTGTTACCTCAGAACTCCGTCAAATCTTAACCGATTTTTTTTTGTAATTTTTTTTTTATTCTTTATAGTCAAGCGTTTGGCCACTATCTCACCTGATGTTAAGTGACGATGTGGTCGACGATGTAGCACGCTTGGCTAGAAGATACCTATTCACTCGCGACTTGAAGAACCCTAGATAGTACCTTTCCGGAAACACAGACTCAGGCAAGGAGTTCCAATCCCTGGCGGTACGTATGATGAATGTGGAATCAAATCGCTTCGTTCGGATTGATGGAATATCCACCATGTAGCGGTAGCGTGTATCAGTACGTCTGGTTGTCCGATTGAAAAAAGGTGATAGGGGAATAAGTTCGTGCAGTTGGTAGGCACACTCTCCGAAATGTATCCGATAAAAAACCGATAAGCAAGCAACTGCGGCGATGCTCTAAGCTTTGTAGTCTTCTGCTAATGAGCTCGTCATTGTTGATTAGCCTGTTAGCTCTTCGCTCAATTGCCTCCAACGCCTCTAGTTGGTATTTAGCCGAACCGTCCCAGAGGTGAGAACAGTACTCCATACATGATCGGACTTGTGCTTGATAAAGATTGAGCATCTGTCTAGGTATGAAGTACTGCCTCACTTTCGCTAGAACACCAAGCTTTTTGGAGGCTACTTGTGCTTTTGATTCGATATACGAACCAAAATTCAACGTTGGAGTAAAGAAAATGCCAAGGAGCTCAAGGTGGTTAGTTAACGGCACGGATACATTTCGGAAAGTAGGAGTCAGATGGAACTGACTCCGTTTTGCGGAGAAAAGACACGCCTGGGTCTTAGTCGCATTGAAACTGACCAGGTTGGCTTTGCCCCATTCGGAGACTGCCTTCAGAGACAGATTCAAGTGCTCGACCATCGCCTCTCGAAGACACTGGATATCTGCACCACTGGTGCGTGCTCCAGATATGTAGCTCTCTACAACAGTGCTCTTTACAGCTCTTTACAACTATCGTCTGCGTACCCAAATATACCGGGCTTCAGGAGATCGTTAATATGTGGCAGAAAAAGTGTTGCAGAGAGAACCGATCCTTGAGGAACCCCGGCATTGATTGCCAAAAGGTCGGACGAGCAGCCTTCAACGACTACTCGAATTGACCGGTTCCTCAAAAAATCCGATATCCATGCACAGAGACCAGTGGGCAGTCCAAACGATGGAAGCTTGCTTAGTAAGCTGTCGTGCCAAACCCTATCAAAGGCTTTCGAGATATCGAGAGAGACAGCAATGGCTTCTCCGTGCTTCTCGATGGTCTCACTCCAGATGTGCGTGGCATACGCTAGAAGATCCCCAGTGGATCGATTTCGGCGAAATCCGTATTGTCGGTCGCTGAGGAGATCATTCGCTTCTAGGTATGCCAGGAGCCTGTTGTTCAGTACACGTTCCATAGTCTTGCCGAGTATGGACGTGACCGAGATTGGCCTGAAGTTGATAGGGTCAGCACTACTGCCTTTTTTGGGTACGGGCTGCACGTTAGCTTGCTTCCACGAGTTTGGTACTCGTCCAGTTGTCATCGATAGACGAAAGAGGCGTGTTAGTACAGGAGCTAGTTCAGGTGCACAGGTTCTTAGTACTATGGCTGGAATTCCATCAAGACCACTGGCTTTGTTCACGTCAAGATTCTGCAACGTTTTATCGACCTCCGTCTGACGAATGCGTATTTCCGACATGTGTGTCTCGCATCCCGGTAGACTGGATGGTACAGCGCCAGCAGAATCTAAATGCGAATTTTCTGCAAAAAGAGTAGCAAACAAGTTTGCCTTCTCTTTAGCAGTGTGCGCCAGGGTTCCGTTAGGTTTCAGCAGTGGAGGAAGTGAAGAGCGGCAGAAGTTCAGTTCAACTTGTTTAGCCAGGGACCAAAATGCTTTACTCCCAGCTGAGTGCGAAGCTAATTTGGTCCCTATCCGGCCATGGGGTCAAAACGAGCCTTCTGTAGGGCTTTTTTACAGGACTTAGCGGCTTTATTGTAGGCTTTCTTCTTCGCGCTTATGTCCCTGGCTTTGCGGTTTCGAGCATCAGTCCATGCCAGGTATGCCTCTTGCTTAAGCGCCTCAGCGCGTCGGCAGTTGGCCCTGAACCATGGTTGAGCTTTGCCAGGTATTGATATGTCGGAGAATGGAATGTAGTATTCCATCCCTTGACGTAGCAAATCTACCACGGCATCCGCGCAGACCGAAGTATCGTCGGAAGAAAAGCATACACGTCGCCAAGGATAAGACGCAAAGAACGAGCGCATCTCATCCCAATCTGCTGACTTGTATCGCCACACCCGCCGAGTGCCTCTAGGGCTGAGATCGGGCGGGGAGTAGACTGATACAGATTTCACCAGACAATGGTCGGAGCTACCTAGTGGTGATGATACCGACACTGAGTAGCGGTCTGGATCAGTCGTCAGCAGAAGGTCCAAGCAATTAGCCGTATGGCCGTCAACATCAGGAACCCGTGTTGCTTCTTGGACTAGCTGGGTGAGATTTAACGCTAGAGCAAGCTTTCGCGTCTCTCTCCCAGCATGGTCAGTGAACTGGTTTGGGAATAGCCACTCTTGATGGTGGGCGTTAAAATCCCCCAGTAGCACCAATTGAGAGGACGGGTACTTGTGTTGAGCGGCATCCGCCGCCTCACTTAGATACTCAGTGAGCCTGGTCGTCTCCTGATCTCCGTTGTGCGACTGATAGACACAGGCATAGAGAATTTTCTCTAAACCTGTGTCCACCAGTACCCAAAGCACGGAAAAATGGGGGTCTTCAAGATTCCGAAGACGCCGACAACAGATATCGTCACGGATGTACATGCACACACCTGAACGTGGTTTTAAATTGTGTTCCAGGGTAAAACCTGAGTATGAGAGGTATGCCACGTCAGATGGACACCGTATCTGCGTCTCCGTGAGAAATATGAGCGCTGTTTTTTCAGTTTCTAGATGGTGGTGGACCGCAACGAGATTTGAGTGCAGCCCACGGATGTTCGTGAGGTGCACTTTCAAGGATAGGGAGTGCATTCGCTGTTTAACCGTGCTCTTTTTCTTTGATGTTTTTTTCTTTTTTTGTTTGAAAGATTATAGCGCCCGTTTGGTCCCATTCAATTTTATCGAGATATGACAATTATCTCCAGAGACATGGAGATCAACAATATATATAAACAAATTTGATACCTTGACAACATGATTATGACTATGGATATGAGTGGATATTTTCATTACCGCGGCATGTGAAGTCATTTTTTTTAGTTTTATAAACGATCTTAAATTATAATTTTGAAGTACCGATCAGCAATTGATGAACGAAACCAAGCTTCTCAACGCGATCCTATAAGGATTTAGTCTAAATGGTTTCAGTGATTGTCATCCAGCGATGTCCAAGTGTATTTATTGACGGGTAGTATAACAACCCCCCCCCCCCCCCCCCCTAAAATAGTTTGGTATTTAATATTTTTATTTTGAACGCGACTTTATTTGTTTATTTTATTAATGATACTGAAATACTGGAATATTAATATATTAGAATATTTAATCTTGAAATATTAATCGGACTGGATTAAAATATTGGCCATTTGTAATCGTCTAGTTAGTGGTAGGACCCATTGTGAACCGTTGATGTAACGTAAATTCTTTTCAGGGAATCTCAAGACAAACTTAATATAATAACTAAGACTAAACAATATAGGAAATAAAGCTTCTATTGTTGCAAGTAATACTAACCACTGCTACAATACTATTTGTGCTATACTGTTGCTTTTTATACCCTATGGTGCAATTGTTACCTAGTGAAAGTGTTTGCACCATTTTCTCTAACTAATACTATACAGTGTAAATATGTTATTATTAGTACTAATTTGTGTTATTCTATTATTATTAGTACTTGTAAACCTAAATATTAATGTTGGTACTATTTGATACCTTTTGGTGCAACTGTTACCTAGTGAAGGGATTGCACCAATTTTTCTAACTAATACTATTCAGTGCAAATATGCTATTATTAGTACTAATTTTTGTTGTATTATTATTATTAGTACTATAACGCTACATTATAGAATACAGCTGAAAATTGAGTAATATTTTACAACCTTTGTCAACATTATACCTATTGATCCTAATAATATTACATTTTAGAAATAACCATAACAATATCATCATCATCATCATAGTATATTCTCTGGATAATCTCTTACATTCACACCTTGCATTCTTAATTATATTTATCTCTAGACTTTCTTTGGGACTTCGATAGATTTTAATTACATGATCTTTCTTTGCCAATTTCTTTGTTATTTTTATAGACAAATTTATTGATCATGTCAATAGATTTAGTATAAACATTTTAATATGTACAATAACAAAAGAGAGGAGAACAAAAGTGTGATAAATAAATACATGTATATATGAAAATATGTCTGATTTAGTTCTTTTAAAGGGAGGATAGTCTTTGGGGTGTTTTTTACACAGCATGTACCATGGATGGTTGGATCGGCGCGCCGTCCATTCGCTACCGAGCTATGGCATTCATCCTGAATTACTTGGTTAGCCCCTACTTGATCTAGTATCAAGCAACCATCCATGGGGGACCACCACTGCGCATGAGAAGACATGACCTATATTTCATAATCGAAGTATCGACGAGAAATGAGGTTTAGCAAGCCTAGACATATTACCTGCATTTCATTATCGAATCATCAACCAGAAACGAGGTTAAGCCTCATGGTGATGTCTACAGTAAGTCAAAAGTCAGTAGTACAAGATGTATGCAATTTAATTAAATTTGACGTCTTAATTTGTATGTCAATACTGAGTCACAACTAAAAGTGAGAGGGCATAATCTTTTATCAAAGAGAATAGTACATGTATGTCTGTTAGTCAGCCTACATACTCATCCACTCTAGCTTAGTTTAGCTTGGGAACATTCGCTTGCTCGAACGACAGAGTTGCCTTGGATGGTTAGAAGGTCTCTGTCTATTAATCGAGCACAACATCCATCACCACCTGTTTCATGTAGATATTACTCACTCTAGTTTCTTAAGAGTGAGTAGTATCTGAGCTACCCTGCCTACACTACCTACTATCGAATTTCCTATCTATCCCCTATCAACCTATCCTATCATTCCTACTAACCCATACTGGGTCTATCCAACTCCTTCTATACTAAAACCTATCCTGAACCGCAAAGTATATTTCCAACAAAGGAATGACTCAATGAGCCAGGTTAATTGAAGTTAATATTGTGGTTAATGAAGATAATTACTGAAGCAACCCAGTAAGCTAGGTTCGCCAGCATTTTAGTTAAATTATTTCTCCACTCCGGAAAGACCCAGCGGTCCAAGATCACTTTATTGTCGTAGTTGGTGATGATATCGTTGCGTGGTCATCTATGTTAAATACTAGAAGAGACTCTGGCTATTCATTCAGCTTACAAGTCCCCCCAGGGTTGGGCCACCCGTAGCATAACACAGAATCTCACGGTCCCCTCAGGGAAGGTAATTCTCGAACATGTAGTAAAAGTGATTCTTTTCTCACTGAAATATTCCGCAGAATATGTAAATTTGAAGACACCTTGCGTGGTTGTCTATGTCACGAACTAGAAGAGACTCTGGCTATTCTTTCAGCTTACAAGTCTCCCCAGGGTTGGGCCACCCGTAGTGTGACACAAACTTCCACGATCCCCGCAGGGAAAATAAATCACGAACTGATAATAGGCGAATCCACGCCATATGAGCAGCTTATTGAAGCTGCTCATATGTCCCGTAGGAAACAAAATCTCGTACATAATTAGTAAGTGAATCCGTCTCACTAAGTCATTCCAATGAATCAGGTACGTTGAATTTAAAGATGCTGATGTACGGTTATATATGTCGGTGATATCAGGTAAGTCAATGTGACATAATATTCACGTCCCATAGGAAACAAAATCTCGAACATAAATAATAAATTAATCTTTTTCACCAAATTACTTCGGTGATGCAGGTACATAAAATTATATTAAATTATTGATGCATGATTATTTATGTCGGTGATAAACGTGTATCTCTGACTATTCTTTTCAGCGTACGAATATCCTACGGCTGCTACCCTCAGTAAGAATCAAAATCTCTATGTTTCCCATTGCAATATATAAATAAATCTCGAATGAAATAATAAGTGAAACGTTTTCACAATAGATAATTCCAATCATCATAATCATCATCATAATCAGCCAGTATCAGACTACTGGACATATGTCTCTACTACGTCACGCCACCGAGTCCGATCCTCGGCTCCTTGTTTCCAGTCACTGCCCATCGCTTCGCGAACGTTGTCGCTCTACCTGGCGTCCCACGCCACGCTTACTAATTCGAGGTCTCCACTCTAATACGATAATTCCAATAAATTATTTTAATTAATGATGAAAAATCAACCAATTTAGGAAGTACTGAAATCTTGAATTATTGATTCTGCTTGTGAGTGATCCATAGGGTCACTACCTCTTATAATTGTAACAAACTGCCAAATATGATCGAAAAGGTGAATAATCTCACGAGATTACATTGTAAATATACAACGTAGATACTTAAACATCATCTCACAACATCAGGTGCAAAGTTGGTAAATGAAAATTATTATCATCGTTCACGTACACATAAACAATTAATGCTCTGAAATATATTAATTATTAAAATTATAAACAAATTTATGTTTTCTCAAGAGAATTGCAACATCAACACCATCAACAACATTAGATTACACAGTTGATAAATGAAAATTATTATCAATGTACACGTACCTACACATAAACAATTTATGCTTTGAAATAAATCATTTTCATTATTTTAAACTAATGAATGCCTCCTCCAATCTATCTCAAGTATGAAAAGCTTATATCAGGTTGGTTCAAAGAACACTTAAAAATCAACACCAAAATTACAAATATATTCACCAATTCAGGCCGTACATTTACTTGTCTTCTCCTCACAAATGTCTGGACCGATTCGGATAAAATGTATGTACATAATTGTCTCGACGTGAGCAAAGCCTCGGGACGCAGCTAGCTTTCTTAATAATCTCCTTATGTAACCGTTCTTATAAATTCTTAGAAAACCAAATTCTAGTTCATTTAGTTAAGCACCCGCACTTGGCAATCATATTAAAATGAATTATTATTGTTATAACAAATGAATGTTACTTTAACTTCATATCCATCAGGTTAACAGGTAAGACCATAGATCACATAACATCAGCACCGAGATTACAGATGTATTCATCAATTCAGGCCATATGTTTACTTGTCATCTCCTCACAACCATGTTGTCTGGACCAATTCGGATAAAATGTTATATATTTGTCTCAAAGTGAACAAAACCACAGAATACAGTTAACCTCCTCAATAAACTTCCTGTGATGCATATAATATTTTACATGTGTATATATATTATTACATTCAATATATATGATCCAGTTTTACATGTTGTAGCGGATCACACAGACAAGCTCCAATGTAGTGGTGTTACTATGCGGGGTAATTGTAGTGTAGTTGACAAAGTTAGTTTAAACTAACGCTTAGGACAATGGGGAGGCCAGACTTAATCAACATTTTCCATCAAAATATACAAGGCCTCTCCAGCAAAGCCTTAGAATTAGAATTATTTCTCGACTTTTATAAAGTTGATATAATGTGTATTACTGAACACTGGTTTGTGAAAGGTACTTTGTTACCAATAATCAGAAATTATACAATTGCAAGCACATTTATTAGACAGAAGGCAATTCGCGGTGGCTCACTTATATATGTATCTGAAAATTGTCATTTTAAGGAGCGTAAAGACATTGTAGCTTTGTCTGTTGAACGATGTATTGAATTATCTTGTATAGAGCTGGGGCAACATATAGTCATCTGTGTATACAGACTTCCATCGGCTGATTATAAAATGTTTGAGACAATTATGGAAGAAGTCATGATGAAAGTCTTCAACACCCCGAAATCTTTGATAGTTTGCGGTGACTTTAATGTTAATTTAATTGAGCAGTCACCGCTCAGTGATAAGTTAAAAAATTTATTTCTTAGCTTCAATTTAAAGCATCTTTTTAACCAGTCGACTAGAATCACTAGCTCATCAGCAACCTGCTTGGACAATGTGTTTTGCAACTGTGAACCTGAGAAAATTGCAATCTTTGATAAACTTGGCTCCGACCATCTGGGACAGAGTGCCACATTTTCATGTAAAACATCCACCAAAGGTCAAGAATACACATACAGGCCCATTACAACCAATCGGGTTGAACAGTTTGTGGATATCATTGACAAGCAACTAATGAACCTAATATTTTCTGAGGATCCCGATGACCTATGCAGCGCTTTATCTCAAATATTGAGTGCAGAGTTCAATAATATTTTTAAATTTAAAACTATTACAAGAGCTGGGAAAATTCGGTTCGATGACTGGGCTACTCCTGGTATTTACAAAAGTAGAAATAATTTGTACAACTTATACTCACAAAAACAAATTAATTTACACAATACTAAATTCATAAATCACTTAAAACTATATTCCAAAACTTTTAAAGTGGTTTGTCAGACAGCAAAATCTTTGCATTTTAGTAGAAAAATTAAGCATGCTGATGATAAAATAAAAACAACATGGAAAATCATCAATACTGAAACTGGAAAAATAAAACAAAGAGACAGTAAGATCATCTTAAAAATTAACAATAAATTAATCATGGATAGTAATGAGGTTGCCAATACATTTGATGAGTTCTTCTCTCAAGTACCCATTACTACCACTCAGTCCATAAATTCTAGTCCCGCTGATGCTTATTCTATATTATCAAAGTGTGTAAATAAATGTGATACCTTGTTCCAGTTCAAACACGTAACTGCAGACTCAATTGTGAAAACATTTAAAATGCTCAAACAAAAGAAAACCGAGGACCTGTGGGGAATGTCAACCACAGTTCTCAGTTACATTATTACTGTTATTAGCCCATACTTAGCTTTTATTTTTAACAGATGCGTTGATCAAGGTGTCTTCCCGGATTTGATGAAAAAAAGTAAATTGATTCCTTTATTCAAATCAGTAAACAAAAATGATCCATCTAACTATAGACCAATCTCTATACTACCGGCATTGAGTAAAATTTTTGAAAAAGTAATATTAGACCAGCTTTTAACACATTTTAACATGAATGATCTTTTAAATAGCAAACAATTTGGATTTACTAAAGGGCGTTCTACTACTGATGCAGGAATAGGTCTTCTTAAACATATATTTGATGCATGGGAGAAAGCACAAGATGCTATTGGCGTGTTCTGTGACCTATCAAAAGCATTTGATTGTGTCTGTCATGAAACACTAATTTACAAATTAAAATACTACGGTGTTGAAGGTAAGGCACTTGATCTGGTATCATCATACCTCTGTAACAGAACACAGATGATTGAAGTCAATGGCGTCAGGTCATCTGGATCCCTCATAAAAATGGGAGTCCCGCAGGGATCGATCCTAGGACCTTTTTTATTTCTAGTTTATATCAATGATTTACCGTCATTCGTACAGAACCTATGTGATATTGTTTTGTTCGCAGATGATACTTCCTTGATATTCAAAATAGATAGGACTACACCTAACTTTGACGATGTAAACAAATCAATAACACAGGTTCTGAATTGGTTTACAACCAATAACTTATTGTTAAACGCAAAAAAAACTAAATGTATTAATTTCTCTCTACCAAATGTAAAAAAGGGTATCCGAAATAGAAGTATATTAATAAATGATGAACCATTAGAACTTGTTGAATCCACAACATTCTTGGGCATCACCCTGGATTCAAAGCTTCAATGGGGTTCTCAAATATCGGTTCTAGCAGGTAGGTTAAGCTCCGCTGCATACGCAGTACGTAAAATTAGATTTTTAACGGACGAAGCCACTGCAAGATTGGTCTATTTCAGCTACTTCCACAGTATAATGTCTTATGGCATTTTATTGTGGGGGAAAGCCGCTGAAATCCAATCAATATTTGTTTTGCAGAAACGAGCTATTCGCTCTATATGTAGTATGAGGTCGCGACATTCACTTCGTGAAAAATTTAAGGAAATTAAAATTCTAACAGTGGCATGTCAATACATTTATGAAAATATTTTGTTCATACGCAAGAATATAAATGATTATAAGAAAAGGTCTGATGTACATAATTTTAATACAAGACATAAAAATAGATTAATTATACCTAATTTCAGACTGCAGAAAGTTAGTGGTTCATTCATGGGGAACTGTGTACGCTTTTACAATAAGCTACCTAAAGATATTGATCAATTGCCTATGAGCAAATTTAAAATCTATGTAAAATCCAATTTGATGAAAAAATCATACTATACAATAGGTGACTATATGGATGACAAAAATGCATGGCCTGAATGCCTCAAGTTCCAAGAACAAATATAAATTGTATTATAATTAATAATATATTGTTAAAATTTTAAAGCTGACATGTACAATTAATTTTTTTAAAAAAAGATAAAATGACAAGACAAGCCCCATAGAGTTTCTTGGTGTTTCTTCTCTGATGGGAGTATTTCCGAAACACCGGTAGATTCAACAGCCATTCAGTTTTCCCCTTTTGTCCGCAGATTTTCTTTCTAGGCTTGCCATTTTTATTTTTATTTAAACAATATTATGCAGCTGACAGACGGACTATCAGTTCCATTTGGATCATGATATGTACTGTGATCGGTATGCGTTTCTCTATGTTGTGTTTCACTATTTCACTTTTTTATTTTTTTTATATAAAAATTGTCTGAAGTACTGAAACACACACTTACATGTATGGTTAGTTTTAACCTACTTTAATTTTTTTTAAATATTCTGACGTAAACGATTGGATGACAGCTGAATGGTTCATTACTTTTTTTTTCTAATTCAAAGCGTTAAATTCTGCTTTTGCTATGTTTACTTGATAATTGGTTATGATTTATTTTATGATTTAATTTTGACGTGTATATGTGCGTATATTTATACTGCCTACATACTGAATAAATGCTTTGATTCTTTGATTCTTTGATTCTATACTCAATCAAATCTGATTTCACTAATTTGAGATAATTTAATAGCGATCAACCAACTATTGAATTTAAGTAAACCAAGAATTCAAATACTAGATGTCATAATGTACTATTGAAAACCAGCTAGTTTCCTCATAATTTCAAAGTGTAATATTTAGTGAGAAAACTATCTACAAGGAGATAAAATGTATTATTTTACCTTGTATTTGTACACTTCAAAGTACAAAGTACTTCCTTACTATTATTTCACTTGGTAATTTATTGTTAATGTGACTTTCTTTTGTTAAATTTAGATCTGATAATAATAATAATTAGGATAGTTAAAAACCGAAGACAATCTACCTCCACGCCCCGCGAGTCAGCCTCAGTAGCAAGCCTGGGTCGTTCATCGTCATATCTCTGGAAATACCCATCAGATCCCGACAAAACCACAACGGGACCACCTCGGGAACGCACCTCACCGATCACCAAAGAATCACTCGAATCGGTTCACATAGTTTCTTATTAGTAAAACAATAAAATAATAATAATACGATACTGAATGTTTTTCATCTCATTCCACTGATCTCTTCGCTGGTGTATTATATATGGATTCCTTGGTGTAAAACACTTGTATTTTCCCACTTTTTATCAGCATTTGCACTCCACAAAAAAACACAAGTAAAAAACTAAGTAAACTCCAAAAGAGTCCCGCCAAGCTTCCCCCAAATCCTCCAGTCCCCTGCATTTTAGCGGCAAAATACCATTTTTACGCGGCAAATTTCGTTCGTTTTTCAAAAGCAGCCATAAACTAAGAAAAATACTAAATGAGAACGATCTTATTTATGAATTATTTTGAATATAAACATAGTACATCATTAAAATCAATATAAATTTGAAATATCACCGCATAAACCTGAACCAATCTCAATAAATCGTAGAGCTCGAAATCCGTTCTGTTACAGTAGGTTACTTTTTAAAGACCGTGTTCATAATGGTCAAGTTATGGCTGCATGTAACTTGTTTTTTTTTTTGTTTAAGTACGAGTTTTTTACCTCCAAACAATGGAATAATTTATATTTTCTTTGATAGAATACAGAATGATTCAGTACCGATGGATCAAACGAACCAGGGTGGTAGAGGACCTCACTGCGCATCTATTAAACCCCCATGTATGTTCTATCATTTTGGATAGTTTATGACATATGACATTTTTTTATAGTTTCGTCATGTCCGTCTGTCTGTCTGTCCGTCTGTCTGTCTGTCTGTCTGTCTGTCTGTCTGTCTGTCTGTCTGTCTGTCTGTCTGTCCGAGGTTTTGCTAAGAGACCGTTAATACTAGAAAGCTGTAATTTTTGTGGGGGTATGTATATATATTATGCCGACAAAGTGATGAAATAAAAATTAGAAAAATATTGTTTTTATTATTAGCTCCCCTATATGTGAAGTGGGGATGAATGTTTTTTCATCGTCTACCCCATCGTGTGGGGTGTCGTTGAATAGGTCTTTTAAAATGACTTAAGGGTTACTAATACCATTTTTCGATTGAATGCTCCGTTTACGTAATATTAAGCTTTAAAGTGCAAATTTTTGTTCCAGTAGGGCGTCCCACCCCCCCTCTAAAAGCTAAACTGCTAGCTTAAAAAATCTGGAAAAATTCGTGATAATAGCGCAATTCATGAACTTAAAAGGAAAATTATAGCGGTTAAGATAACTTTATTAGTTTAGCAGTAATAGTCGTTGAACTTGGGTGTTGGATAATTTTGTACCAAATACAAAATCCTTAGAATAAATCCTTTAAAGTGACAAAGACGGAGTACCTAGTTGCCTGTTTGTAACGGGTAAAGACTTGCATTGAATAACAGGCTACCACGGAACCCTACACTGCGCGTGGCACTTGGCCGGTTATTTTAAATGTTTTTGCCTTTCTGCGCTTTGGATCACAAAAATTTTTTTTTCTGTGCAAAACCTACCCTTAGGCAATATTTTTTTTTTGTAATCGTAGGTAATTAATAGACCTAACAAATGGTATTATAATTATTTACTCGAAAAGTAAATACTTTCATAATAATAGAAAAAGTTACAAAAATCTCATTGACTAATGCTACTGCATAAAGTTTGCGAGGCCAATACAAAAAAATCACATTTTTTTTTTTCATACCTATTTTAAAAACTTCAGTATTTATCTAGCTACAACCTCTGCAAATTTTATTTACCTAAACTATGCGGTTCATATTAAAAGGGTGCGATGAAGTCAAAATTAGTTAACATTATTGTTTTCAAATTTGCCCATTCTTTTATAGATGTTTAGATCCAAGAAATAGGTATAAGTTGCATCGCTATATGCAGCAGGCAAAAAAATTGATTTGATATAAAATGAGACTGAATGTCGCTACTATTAATTAACGTTTTGAAAATATGTAGATTTCGCTGATTTTTGTTACCTACGGGAAGGTTATTGTTGCCTTCCTGCGTCCGTAAGCTTCTACCCTTCACGTGATCTCTGGGTGGTGCTAAATAGGTGACCATAAGTCGTAGGGTACGGCTTTGGCTCGAACCACTCACCGGTAAAAAGAAATATTGCTAATTTGTTCGCCAAGTTCCGGCATGATGTTAGACAGTATGGATGACGGGGTGGGATAGTTGCGCTCTGTGAATTGGCCGACAGTCAGTCGATTCCATGATGTAGTTCAACAACGTTTTTGTTTGACAACAATTAATTTTTGACAGATAAGCATTTCACTGCTGCCTCACCTTATGCAGTCAAAATATGGATTCGTGTTTGTCTGGAATTGAATAACGTACTGAGACTAGGCGCTTAGTGACTGACTGTCTTCATACTGGCTATTAACATCATGCCGGAACTTAGCGAACGAATTCTTATTTCTACCACTTATGGTCACCTATTTAGCACCACCCAGGGATCACGTGAAGGGTAGTTTAAAGACCTTAAAGCTTACCCATAAGCTAAGCTTACGGACGCAGAAAAGCAACAATGACCTGATTTTTGTTACCTACGAACAAAAATCAGCGAAATCTACATATTTTCAAAACTAATGCATGTTAAAGAGAAGTCAAAAGTTAATTAATAGTAGCGATATTCAGTCTCATTTTACATCAAATATTTTTTTCCCTGTTGCATATAACGATGCAACTTATACCTTATACCTTACTTATTGTATCTAAACATCTATGAAAGAATGGGCAAATTTGAAAAAATATTGTGAACTAATATTGACTTCATCGCACCTTTTTAATATCAACCTCATAGTTTAGGTAAATAAAATTTGCAGAGGTTGTAGCTAGATAAATTCTGAAGTTTTTAAAATAGGTATGAAAAAAAAAATAACATATGATTTTTTTTTGTATTGGCCTCACAAAATTTATGCAGTAGCATTAGTCAATGAACTTTTTCTAATATTATGAAAGTATTTACTTTTCGAGTAAAATAATAATAAAACCATTTGTTAGGTATATTATTTACCTATGATTACAAAAAAAAATATTGCCCTGGCGTAAAGGGTTGAGCAGAAAAAAAAAATTGTGGACCACAGCGGTGAAAGGCAAAGACATTTAAAAAAAATGTCATATCTCATAAACTATCCACAATGGTAGAACATCCATGGGGGTTTAATAGATGCGCAGTGAGGTTCTCTATCACTCTGCTTCGTTTGATCCATCGGTACTGAATCTCCGTGTATAGCTGCAGTCGGTACATGAAGACAGAGAGAGAACACGAAAATGATTTTTCTCTTCTAAAATGATATATTATTGTAAAATTTCTGTTTTCCAATAAATGAGTATATGAGTATACACCATCCGTATTACATGTTGTCAAGATCCAAGGGCAATCTCCAAAGATATGGAGCAAAACATATCCGATCTGCAACTAACAATTTCCTTGCACAACCTGCACAAGCGGTATATAATATAGTTTTTAGTACAATAACAATAAGTCAATTTACAAAACCCTATAAGAACATAGGTGAATCGGTCAAGCTCAGCAAATAGCTAAAACTGAAGTGAACGACTAACAGTTGGCTTTCAATTCAGAAGTTGGAACCCTCCCATCTATCGCATTAGGTATTGATGAGGAAAAACGGGGCTTTACACGCGGGTACTACACGGAACTTATCGTTAAAACCAACGATTTCACATGTTCTCAGAGTTTAAAAGCTTTTCTCAGTGTTTTAAGTGATTCGAACTTAATTAAATTGAATTGTTATTGGAAACGATTTAATGGAATCTTAACGTTCATTGTGAGACTGCTTTCAAGGTATATTTTTTCTGATATCAGGTAACAAGATAAGCAAGAAGCTTTTTTATGATAAAAAGGCAACAGGACAAGCTCGACGCTCGCCTGATGGTAAGTGATTACGTCTACCTATTACTGCAGATACAGCGGCATGCAAAATTCTGGATAGCCAACACTATTGCAAGTCAATGCACTGCGCCTGCTACCTCGAGGGTCACGACAAAAAGATGTTAAGTCTCACATGCCCTGTGATTTCACTAGACACTTTGCCATTCAAAACGAAAAACAATCCTATTTTAAGGCTGAATAGCAAGGTGGTGATATCGCCCTAAGCGGACTAGCAGAAGTCCTATCACTACAAAAATATCTGCCTGATGGTAAGCGATAATGTCTGTACTGCGCCTGTTCATCATCATCATCCTTTACTAATTTATCCAATCGTCTTTTATGATAAAAATAACTTATATATAACTGATACCAAATATGTTGTTTTTTTTTTTTTAAATAAAAAGCTTTCTAGCAATGTGGTTTGCACATTTATATGTAGTATTCTTGTTAACCCCTCCAACTAAGCTAAATATGCTTGTGTCTGGAGTGGGTTCACGTCAATAGTGCAATGGGTGGGGATCGAACTCACGACCTCTCGATGGCCAGGCCGATGCCTTAGCCATTGGGTTATTGCCGCTTATTGATTTAATTTGAAGCCTATCAAGGCTACCAGCAGGGTCTACGAGCAGGGTCTACGAGTATTTAGGGATTATTTACAAGTTTAGTTTTGTCTGAAACCATCCTAATTACTTTAGGAACCGTAAAAAAATTGTTTTCAACCATCATGTCATAGAAAGATCTATAAAAAAGCGTATAATATGTGTATAATTATTTGTAATAAGTTACCTGACAGCATTCAATTGTTACAGAATAATAAATTTAAAATTAATTTGCATCAATGATTGTTGGATTGTTTTTATAACATTAAAGACTATCTGAATTTTTGACAACTAAGAAAATTAACAGTGAATGCTTTAATGGATGTAAATTTAATAGACAATTATTTAATTTGATTCATTTTTATTTTATTATTTGACATTTTACTATAAATATTTGCACGTCTGCCTGCAGGCTGAATACACTGACCTACATAAATACATAAATAAAATCTTTTGTACTGTATTCTAGCAAATGAAAGATTTGATTGATTGATTGATGTATCATCACTTTTACCGATACCACAGAATAAATAATAGTACAAGTACTGATACCGAAATAATAAAAAAATTAAGTTGGTACTTACCAGAAATACTAAAATGTGATTTAAAGCCACATTTTTTACAAATAGATTTTGTTATTTTTCTTATCCAATTACTTATTTAATTACGAACTGTAAAAACCATTTCATAAAATCATTTATTGAATTCTGCTCTCCCTGTTAAATTGAATTGGTATAATCGCTCTATGTTTGTCGATACATTGTAACAAAATGTAAAAAGCTACAGTTCCCTGCAGTTTAAAACGCGTTAAAAAGCATTATAAGTCCGATTCCACCCTATTGCCTATCAATATACAAAATGCAGTCAAAGTCTACCGTCAAGAGGTCACACACAAACATACTTTTGGATTTATAATAATGATGTTAATGAAACTTCTAAATAATGCCCAATCTTTTTTTGCATGTTTTTCACATAACCTAAAAACCGGCCATGTGCGAGTTGGACTCGCGCACCGAGGCTTCCGTACAAACTTGTCAAACTAGGTTAAAGTACAAAGTTAACTTTGCAGTTCGATCCATAGACCGATGCCTAGACACTGTTCAATCATCAACCGGAAATAATAAGTTTGTAATAGTCCATTTCTATATTTTATGTTATTTAACTACATATTTACCGTACGGTAATAAAACATTTAACAGTTTTCTGACTCGACCCTGTCCTTGAAATCAATACAAGCGTACCTAGGTTATGATTCCCTTGCGAAATTGCAAAATATGCGAAAATATGAGACATAAACGGTCATATCTTTTGATCTTTGACACAATTTTAAGTTTTTCACAGCTGAAATATATCGTAGATTTGAGTATTAAATATAAGTTTCAACCTGATACCTCCACGCGTTTCTGAGAAAAAGGGTCTTGACATACGGACAGACGGACAGACGTACAGACAGACCGACGGATCCTATAAGGTGATGACCCTACAAAGCGATCCTATAAAGGTTCCTTTTTACATTTTGAAGTACGGAACCCTAAAAATGCATGTCCCGGGCACTGATTAATACAGGATTACCAACTGTACTATTTATTACACGCACCCTACGATTAAAAAAAAAAACATTTTATTTGTAGCACGCACCCCAAGGCATGTTTCAGTACCTACTTCAGATAATTTTTATCCAAAAATTCGATAAATAACTAAACAATGATCGTTGTAGTAAAATGTTCCAATAGTTCAAAGTTAGAAGTATCAGTATCAGGCGTATCCGATTCATCTCATTTCCGGAATATAACCTTAACATGTTGACATAAAATAAGTATTAGGTAATTCTTATCTACACTTTTTGTTTTCTTTTTCATCTTATTTCCGGAATATAGCCTTAACGTGTTGACATAAAATAAGTATTAGGTAATCTTATCTAAAACATTTCTAGCTTAACTTTTAGTTTTCTTTTTGCTTTTCGATGCAAAATAGAATGCAAAGCAAAATGACGTGACTGTAATTTTTAGGTACTTCACTCTTACATAATGATAAGTTTCTTATTAGACGGTTTCCTGTATACAGTAGTAAGTCGAACTGTTGCTAGCATTTTTAGGCCTGAAACAACGTAAAGACGATCTTTAATTAGGGACCTTTTCGTCACTCTTCTTCAAACATAATGGAGAAACAAACTACATTTATAATAAAAATATTCTAGTATTGTCGGTCTCGATTACCATACTATTACGAAACATATCAAATAAGAAGATAAAAGCTTCAAATCAACGGAAATACTCCTTAATATATTATGATCACCGCTAATACTCGAAGCATCACTTCAATCAATCTCCAATATAGTAAAACTCCACGAAAGACATCCCAGAACTTGTTCCCAACAAAAGTATCTCCATCTAAGTTGACTAATGAAAAGCAACATATAAAACGGGAAAATTTTTATAGCGGGATTTGTCCCAAATAAGGTTGTATCTATTTTTTCATTTGGCTCGGGCCCGCGAGAGCCCGTGCACCCATCCCGCGGCGCCGCCCCGCTCCGGCCGCGGTCTCCATGGCGACCGGCTCAAATGACGTATCGATCCCGCGGAGGGGGCACCCGCGGGGGGACGGGGGCATTCGCGGGGTGGCGCCGCTCCACCCGCCGCGGGCCCCAAGCACCCCTGCCGACCGTTGGCCCATGCAAAATGACGGATGTAAACTTTGGATATACCTACCTCCTTGGGAGGAAATGATATTTTCATTAAAATGAAAATGAGGTAATGTTTCATAACTTTTTCTTTTGGAATTACTTTATACAGAATATGCTTACAGAGATAATATTGGCACGCGAACCATGCCATGTGGTCTGCGGAAGGGACGGTGCTGGGAGAAACTCGTTTGCTCAACGTTTTACAAATAGTTTCGAAACACCGTAGTTCCGATTTCCTAAGCTTATGAGAAGTACAATAGTTATAATGATTATCTTCTTTTTGTCTTACAGACAAGCACTTTTACACAATCTCACATGATGTTAAGTCATAGAAAAGATAATAATACTACGTATAGAACGGACACTCTGTTCCCCCCACCAATTCCGGGCTTCCTCACCCCGCCACCGACTTGGAGCTGTCGTGGAGCTGCGCTGAGCAAGGACGCCACACGCGTACGACTATAGAACAATTATTACTCACGGAGAGACGAACATTAACATCATACATTTATGTTGGGACCAGTAGACACTGGAGGTTCAAATTTACGTAGGTTCTTATTACGTAGGTATATAATAAACACTTAATTATATTAGTATACTTACCTACATATTCGTATTTTAGAATTCATTTTCATAAATGAAACATTGATATATATATACATACTCGTGCGTAAATAACGCTTAATTTGTAAAATATTTAAAAAAACTTTCACAATTAAACATTTTTATAACACAGCAATTGGGAACTTGATGTAGGTACGTAGTATTTATATTCTCTTTACTTGATGTCGCTCTAACGTGCGAGCAAGATACACGACATTGTTTCGTACAGCTCTGGCGGGCCGCCAAACACAGAATAAAAAATAGTTACTGTGGTGCAGTTTGTTCTATGCAAGTCGACTGGACCTGGAGATGATGGTTTACGAAATAGCGACTAATATTTTAGTGTTAAAAGCTTTTTGGGTAAGTGTACAAAAAATATTCATACGGTCAGTACGTAGTACGTATGTACGAAGTAACTATTATATAATCTGTGATACGGTGATTACGGGCGACAACCTTAGACATCACGCACACAAATGCACGTATAGAAAAACGACCCGTGTGTAGTGTCTGTGTCGGTGTCACAGTGTCGGTCGTTAAAACGCTAGTTTGTATGGAGATTTAGCGAGTGTCCGGGGTGTGGTTAAGTGATGATACAGACAGTGATAATAGAGTGGAAACGTGCTTGTCTGGAATTGGATGACAGAAGGGCGACTAGACGCTGGTCAACTGACTTTAGTCCAATCCACAGAGTTCAACTAACTCTACTTGCTTTGCATATTGGCTGGCACCGAACATATAGAATAGATAAGAGCCAATTTCTATGGCTAGGTATTAGTCAGTTTGGGAAAGACGTTGGTAGGTATACACCTACCAACGTCTTTCTGCTTTCAGTGAGATACTTCTGATAAGAAAAACATAGGTAATAACAAAATCGCCTGACAGAAACACCATCTGCTCAAGACTCAAAAACATCTCCTGATCAATTCAACTAGCAACTCCACTCCAATATAATAAACAGGTAAATAAAAATACATTATACAGTATTAAAGGAATTTTATTCATGTTATTCCTATAGACATTTTCATAATTTACAATCCGGTAAACTTAAATGTTTCGCCGATCCTACATAGATGGCCTTGAAAATTACATCTTGAAAGCTATAATATAATTTTAGCTCACAGTACTAATAAAGAGCCAAGAAGGCATAATTTCTATCACCAGACACGGTAAAGTATGCTATTAACCTTACCATAATTGAAAACCATTTGATGCTCCATACTCCAAACAAATCCAATTAACTATCACCAATCACAAAAATTAAACTGCTCTTTTAAAGATATCCTTATGTTAAGACAAGCTTCAATGTTCAGAAACAACGACTAACTTTGATTAGTTCTAGATATTAATTTTCTAGAACTGTTTTTAATGCAATCAGGGCTTGAATATGAAACTCGAACCACGAAGGCAATTTAACATAAAGTAGTACTTGGAAATTACCAAAACTACAAAGTTACGAATAAATATATATTATACACTAAAGGTACGGCCACATCGCGGCGTCCTGCGATCTGAAGGCGCGATGTGAGTACTTTTCAAATGTTTTCTGATCGCGTTTGGTTTGAACGAGTCGGTATAAATACTACTGCGCTATCTGATCGCCGCCTAGATCGCGCACACAGGACCTTAATAGAACTTGATAGAAGACCATTAGACCGTAAAACTTAACATATCTAGGGTAAATTATACCAAATATTGACACTGGCCCAGTTATTGGTACCCGAGTTTATAATCAAAATTGTGTATAATTTTTGTATTTCCAAGTACTTACTACAGTATACGTAAAAATTAATTCCTACTTACATTGTAATACAATACAATACAAGTAATACTTGGAAATGTAAAAATTAGACATAATAACTGATGCTAATTACGGGACCAGTGCCAAAATTTGGCCCTTTTGTCATAATACGGATAACGGATTATTTATTTCGAGGTTTGATTAAAACTACACATTACTATAAACACTACTCCAAATAATTGTCGTGTTTGAACGTCTCTTCTAAAATTTTGTTTCAAACATTAACATAATTAAGTGGTTCTCAAAGTTTTCCCATTATAAACTTAGCGAGAAATTTTATTTTTCCCTCAAGTCATGCGTCTATGTGTGCGAGCGTGTAAACGCGAGAGCGAATTGGATTTTCTCTTGTGTGGGTAAACCTACTTTTGCAAAGAGAACAGGGAAACCTTGGAGATTCATGAAATATTAATATCAAACGACTCAGAACTTATTCCTAAGGTAATTTAAGCTCATGTTGCTAACATTATTCCCTGCATATAGAACTAACTGTGTATAGAGATTCCTTACGGCTCTCTAAACAATATTTTTAGTACGCATATGCAGACTGAACCCATCAAATATGCAGAGCACTATGAGACTAGACTTTAAGATATTTCATTCAACAAAGCCAAATTTTAGTAATTGTTTCCTTACTAGACCAAGACCAGAAAGGTCTTCTGTGGTTTTATTTCGCAAACACACATGACAACCATCTAAAAGTTGTCAGAAAGAGATCGCTATCAGCGATAAGACCACCCATTGTAACATGATATTACTTAGATAAGTTACCTTATAGTGTAAAAATTGAAAGTTTATCTATCTATCTATTAAGTTATACCACAGAAATATAAATAACTACCTTATTATTCTTATTTCTGTGAGTTATACTGTACAGCTTTGCGTTTTTGTAGCTAAAATATAGACTCAAAATGTTTATCTATACAGAATCAAAACAATGATTCGCTTTCTCTCAATGAAGAATGGATGGACGGATGGAGGGACAGTGAAGTCTCAGTTATAGGGTTTCGTTGCTACCGTTTCGGTTCGAAACCCTAAAAAACGTACAAAATCTGAAATCTAAGAACCCGCAAGCTATTCCACCCATTTAAGTTTCAGTCATAACGTCTTCCCTCGATGCGCACTAAGAAATATAGATCCTTGCGAGCAAAACCTGTACTAAATCACTAGCCAGCATTATTACATACATATAATTCCACGATCGACAAGATATAAAGTTATCGTGAGTAAATAGACAGATGCGATGTTTATTTTATTTTTATTTGATGAAAAAGTGTAACTTCGTAAGGGACAAATGTTTAAGGCTGTATGTACTTCTTATGTTTAAATTTGAAATAAGCTGTTATTACCCGACTGCGCGACGCAAAGGAGAGGTAATGTAATTATCAGTCTATATATGTATGTATGTATGTATGTTTGTTCCTTTGTGGCACACTAGAGACCAAACACGTGGGCCGATTTTGATAATTGGCACGTCAATAGATTCGCCATGCTAGCGCGAGTGTCAACGAAAACATAAAAAATTGAAAAATACAAAATGGCGGATTTCAGACGCCAAAATTTAGGGTTCAAAAAAAAATTTTTTTTTCAAAACCTATCGAGTGGGGTATCGAATTAAAGGTCTTAAAATGGAGATTCAAAATATATTTAGAACAAATAATTTAAGATCGTACAAATCGAAAAAAAAACGATTTTGCATGCCGCGTTAGTCACTTTCAGTAACAAGTTTGCGGTGCTTATCTCTGAAGTTACTTATCAGATCTCAATAAAATTACAATGAGACCAAACGAAAATCATATTAACTCAAACAAAAAAAGAATTTTCCAAATCGGTTAAAAATTGATGGAGTTCTGAGGTAACAAACAACCTCTTCCTTTTGGTATAGTCGTTTAATAGTACAACCATGTACAACTGTAAAGTAAGTAAGCTTAAAAAGCAATACCCTATCTATTTCACGCATTTCGGTTTTTTGTTCAGATTACGGAATTTGCCGTCCCTTAACTAAAAAGTGTAAAATAAAACATTAAATTAAAAAATCAAAAAACCCGACTGCGCAAAAAGTGAAGTGTTAAAAAACGAACTGAAAAGAAAAAAACAAGTAAGTCTAGTAGTTTAGACTTCTGTTTAGGGATATCAAAAAACTATACCATTTAAATTCTTTCTCGGTCGATACACTCATTAAATAAATTATACATTGTTATATGGAATATAGAGACTTTAACAGTCGGGACACATTAATCCCCATTCGTTAAGCCATTAATATGTCCCGACTGTTAAAGTCTCTATATTCCATATAACAATGTACAATTTATTTTATGAGTGTATCGACCGAGAAAGAATTTAAATGGTATAGTTTTTTGATATCCCTAAACAGAAGTCTAAACTACTAGACTTACTTGTTTTTTTCTTTTCAGTTCGTGTTTTAACACTTCACTTTTTGCGCAGTCGGGTTTTTTGATTTTTTAATTTAATGTTTTATTTTAATATCTGGACATCGTGCTAGTTAATTTGAATCCTCGTCCTGCTATAAGTTTAACTAAAAATTGTGAGCATAAACACTGGAGCCAGATATTATATACAACTTGACCACGATCTGAATGGTGGAAAATGATGATGTGGTCTCAGATGGATCATATTTGTCTGGAGGACTTCCTCCAGACAAATATGATCACACTTTTGAAGAGTCTGAAAAGAAGTGGTTACCTAACCTTTGAGACCTTGAATTTGTATTTGTAACATGTTTATTAGGTGGTGTGAACTGACCCTAAGACAAACATGGATTATCGATACTCATAAGGTAAGGTCGTAGTCAAGTGCTTGTATATCTCCAATGAAAAAATATCCTTGTTATGTTGGCTCATTGAAAAAAAATGCTCTACTGGCTATTAAGTACTGCTAATACACATCATTCATTTTACTAAAAAAGTCTTCAAAATATGTATTTCAAAATTTGTAGTAGGTATAAGTAATAACTTACATAAACATAAATATTTCATTTAGTATAAACAAACGACAGGTGTACATGTACCCATAAACAAACTTCATAAGTTATTCTGTAATATGTGTTTAGTTACGAAGTCATTAAGTACAGTTAACAATTTCTCCACAGACCGGTTCTTTAGTTTCAACCGACTAATGTATGCCTTATGGGTGGTTATTCTAACTAATCAACACATCACTTTACTTATACGATCTTCCACTTACGTAGAAAATTTAGATGTTATTCAATTTAACTCTGAACGTGTTGAGTTATTTAATAATTGCTTGGAATGTGACACTCATTAATGTAGTTGTTTAGAATAATTTCACACAAAATATTGCTTGTCTAAGTCTCCGAATAATTTATATAATACAATCGAAACAATAATGTTTGATGATGTTTTGAGACATGTTTTGAAATTAGTTTAACTTACCTTAGAGGTTTTGTTCTAACTATTATTGCTCATGCACATAATTTTGTTGTGGCTTTATACCTACTTCGATTTATTTATTACTTAATATTATCATATACTAGCTGACCCGGCGAACTTCGTACCGCCAATATAAATAAACTGTCCAAGTGCGAATCGGACCCGCACACGCAGGGTTCCGATTGAACAAAGTTTGCCGGGAAAATACGTTTCTTGTATGGGGACTTCCTTTAAATTTTTTTTTCGAGTATCATATTAAGTATATTTCTTATTTTTAACTGACTTTAAAAAAAAAGAAGGTTTCTCAATTCGACCGTATATATGTATTTTATGTTTGTTCGCGGGTAACTTCGTTGTTTATGAACCGATTTTGATTTATTTTTGTTGGAAAGTACCATACCATCCATGGAATAGTACCATAGTAATTTCATTGAGATTCGATCAGTATCTCCAAAGATATGGATATAAATACCTGAAACTTTGGTACTGAAAATTAATATCTCGGCATTTGAAGTCGGTTGCAACTTGGTGGTGAGCAACCTTTGTGCTAGTCATTGATCATGTCACTACTGTGAACTATACTACCCTGACTTAGCAACCAGTGTGGTAAAGATCCTAGGCAAGTCTATACAATAAAAACTTTATTTTGATGACTACGGACCCTTCTTCTTTGGCAATATTTGATTAATGCTTCAAGTTGGTTAACTATTGGTTATTACTGGTTATATAATGTACTTGTGCTACTTCTGCAACGAATTTTTCAATGAGTGAGTCATACAAATCAAAATTCAAACTAGCTAATACAGCTTAACTTTAAATATAATATCTTTCGCCAAAGACACAAATAATAAAGAAACTACTCAACTAATTTATTCGAACATTTTGAAAGGCCGCTTCTGCGATCATTGAGCTTAAAAGTAACTAAGTTAAATATTTCATGTATATGTACGTACTTCCTAAACGTATACAGCAGTAATTTCAACAGTAATGATTTATTGAATTAAATATTCTTAACAACAGAAACTGTTTGTATGTTTCTTATAGAGTATTTCGTAAAATTTCTTACTGTACCTTAATGTATTAACCAGACTCATGATTATTAACCTTTCGTGTCAAATTGAAATGACTCTCACGAGAAGTTTGAGAAAATATCAATTACGTATCTCAGTTATTCATAACTCGCCTATTTAAAGTACTACATATCAATATAGCGAGCGTTTGTCTGACTTAATGGATATATTATAAAATCAATTTATTTGATAATGAACCGCCCGCACACAATCTAGTTGAAAACCCACTTCCCCATATCTGCATAACATTCTTGAATGAGCCGACGAACGAGATTTAACTCGTTGCTCGCGGTTAAATATTTCATTTTGTTGGAAATCAATCTTACTTTATTTATTTTATACTATGTAAATATATTATTATTATTATGTGGTATTCATTTAGATGTATGTAGAAATAGACGGCGCGCGCAATAGTGGCTACTTTTATCAACTGACTTCCAAAAAGGTGGAGGTTCTGAATTCGTCTGTATGTTTTTTTGTATGTATGTTACGCGATTACTTCGTCAATTGTGAACTGATTTGAATGATACTTTTTTTTTAATTGGTAGGGTACATTTTTAAACAAACTGACCCTCGCAACATATAATGGACGCACGATTCGGCTGGATGATCATCTAGCGCAGCTGGAGGAGGAGCTGGGACACATAGATGGTACATTCTGGGGTCATATTCAGAGACGCCTCAGTGATCAGTAGGCTCAATACTGGAAGTGATCACCGACTTGCACGTGGCTCTCTGCATATCGACTTCAAAGCCGAAAGATCCCGATTGATGAAGTCTACGCTCCGACCGAACCTTCTCCAAACCGTTGTTGGATTCCAAACGAAACATTCCAATCCATCCAATCCATCCAATCCATCCAATCCATCCAATCCATCCAATCCATCCAATCCATCCAATCCATCCAATCCATCCAATCCATCCAATCCATCCAATCCATCCAATCCATCCAATCCATCCAATCCATCCAATCCATCCAATCCATCCAATCCATCCAATCCATCCAATCCATCCAATCCATCCAATCCATCCAATCCATCCAATCCATCCAATCCATCCAATCCATCCAATCCATCCAATCCATCCAATCCATCCAATCCATCCAATCCATCCAATCCATCCAATCCATCCAATCCATCCAATCCATCCAATCCATCCAATCCATCCAATCCATCCAATCCATCCAATCCATCCAATCCATCCAATCCATCCAATCCATCCAATCCATCCAATCCATCCAATCCATCCAATCCATCCAATCCATCCAATCCATCCAATCCATCCAATCCATCCAATCCATCCAATCCATCCAATCCATCCAATCCATCCAATCCATCCAATCCATCCAATCCATCCAATCCATCCAATCCATCCAATCCATCCAATCCATCCAATCCATCCAATCCATCCAATCCATCCAATTCGAAACATTCCAATTAAAATTGGAAAATCGATTCGCTGCCTTGAAAACCACAGATGACGTAGACCAGAAACTCGAAGAAGTGGTGGCTATCCTCAGGGATGAAGGGACGAAGTTTTGCAAGAGCAAGCGTACGGGCAAAAAGTCCAAACTTTCGGCAGAAACACTTCGACTAATGGAAGAGAGACGAACAGACCCTTTGTCAGCTGTGTCAATTAACCAGGTGCGCAACAAAACCTTGGTTGGGATGTAAGGGAGCACACATATCATCTAAGTGCTCCCAGCCAACCTCACCTGCTCGTGGTGCATCCTGTTGACCGACGAACGGGGCTCTGGCGACCGACAAATGGCGGTATAACTATTTCAAATTTTGGCGTAGCTATAAATACTACAGGCCGGTGACGGGCAGCAGCGTCACCGGTGCGAGGAGCTACGCCCTGCGATCGCCAACACGCCTGCCCAGCGTGGCGATTAGGGCATATCCCTCCCAAGGAATGCAACAAAAATGGAAGGTTCTAATAAGCCGCGGCCCCCATTTCCCGGCCGCCCTGCTATTCCTGACCACGGCGGCGGTCACGGTAACGGCAGGGCAGGGGGTGCTAAGAATCCCCGGGCTACGGTAGGCCGCCAAAACAAACTGACCCTCGCAACTTATAATGGACGCACGATTCGGCTAGATGAACATCTGGTGCAGCTGCAGGAGGAGCTGGGACACATAAGATGGCACATTCTGGGGTTATGTGAAGTCCAAAGACAGGAGGAGGACACCATAACTCTAGAATCGGGCCATCTTATGTATTACAGAGAAGGACACCAGCCATCCCAAGGCGGCGTCGGGTTTTTGGTCAACAAGGATCTTAGTGACAACGTCGTAGAAATTACGATTCGCAGATGACATCATCATTATGGCAGAGACGCTGCAGGACTTACAAAGGATGTTGAATGGCCTAGCTGATTCTTCTCGTCGCATCGGTCTCCGTATGAATTTGGATAAAACCAAAGTCATGTACAACGAGCACGTTGTTCCGGAACCGATTGCCGTAGATGAAATCCCACTGAAAGTTGTCACTAAGTATGTTTACCTAGGGCAGACGCTTCAACTAGGAAAACATAACTTCGAAAAGGAAATCCAGAGAAGAATTCAGCTGGGCTGGGCAGCATTTGGAAAACTTCGTCGAGTCTTCTTGTCGCATATACCACAGTGCCTAAAGACCTTAATCAGTGCGTCCTACCCGTCATGACATACGGGGCCGAGACGTGGACACTCACGGTTCGACTCGTCCACGAATTTAAAGTCGCTCAGCGAGCTATGGAAAGAGCTATGCTCGGTGTTTCTCTGCGGGATCGAATCCGGAACGAAGTAATTCGCCAGAGAACTTATGTGATCGATATAGCTCATCGGATTAGCAAACTCAAGTGGCTGGTCATATCTGCTGTAGGACCGATAACCGTTGGGGTAGACTGGTTCTAGAGTGGAGACCGCGAATCGGTAAACGTAGCGTAGGACGCCCTGTGACCAGATGGAGCGACGACATTCTCAAAGCGGTGGGCAGTGGAAACAAAGAGCCGAAGATCGGGCTCAGTGGCATAACTTGGGAGAGGCCTATGTCCAGCAGTGGACTGATACTGGCTGATTATGATGATGATGATGATGATTTTCAAGGTGGTCCCATTGTAATTTCATCGAGATCTGATAAGTTCCTCCAGAGATATAAGGATAAACGTCTCAATCTTGCTACTGAAAATGAAAATGACTCGCGCGGAATGGAAGTCGGTCGTTTTAGTTTCTATAATATTTAATTTAGTATAGTATAGTATAGTATAGTATAGTTTAGTATAATTGTTAACACATCATTGAACTCTGCAGTTTTTCCAGCTCTTTGGAAAACTGCTATCGTTAAACCTATTCCTAAAGTTTCATCACCAACGATTATTAAGGATTTACGGCCAATCAGCATATTGCCTTGTTTATCTAAAGTGTTGGAAAAAGTTGTGTGTGGGCAACTAACGGAATTTTTGGAGAAACACAACATTTTGCCCGAATTGCAATCGGGATTTCGTAAAGCTAGAGGAACGAATACTGCGTTATTGGACGTCACCGATAACATTCTCGCCGCGCAAGATAAGGGCATGGCCACTATCTTAGTGCTCCTAGATTTTTCACGTGCTTTTGATTCGATCAACATAGCTCTTCTTTTAGCCAAACTAAGGTACTATGGTTTCGATTCTCAGGCGATTCAGTGGTTTAACTCCTATTTGAGTGATAGAACACAATTCGTGCGAATAAGTAAAGACAACGGTGATTCTTTGGACTCGGATAGATATCCAGTGATAAGAGGTGTGCCGCAGGGCTCAATTTTGGGTCCTTTGCTGTTTATTTTGTACAGTGCTGATATAATTAATAAAATTGAACACTGTGTATATCATATATACGCCGATGATATACAGCTTTATCTTTCTTTTAAACCATCTGAGCTACATACTGCATCATCCAAAATTAACCACGATCTAGATACGGTTCAGGCTTGGGCTGAATCCAACTCTCTGGTGCTAAACGCCAGTAAAACTAAGTACATGATCCTTGGCTCAAAGCATAAAGTCGATCAAGTAGCGTTTCAGAAACCCGTACTAGTGATTGGGGGCGAAACAATCGAACGAGTAATGGAAGCTCGTAACCTTGGGCTCGTACTTGATCCTCAATTAAAATTTGAGCGTCACATAAGCGATATTGTAAGGAATTGTTTTTACAGGCTTAAGATTCTCTACAAAATTAGAAATTACGTTAGTACAGAACTTCGAGTATTGCTAGTAGATTCACTTGTACTATCCAAGTTTAATTACTTAGATACAGTGTACGGTCCTTGCATTTATTCCAAAACTGCCCGCCTCATTCAGAGAGTTCAAAATGCTTGCGCGCGGTTTTGCTTCAACATACCCCCCCGTAGTCACGTTACGCCGTTTTTAAATAGTCACAATATTCTAAGTATGTTACACCGAAGAGAACTCCATCTGGCAACTCTCATGTTTGGGGTTTTAAAAACACAAAAGCCACAGTATTTATTTTCAAAGTTACGATGGTCTAGCAAACAAAAGACGCGTGCTTGCTCCTTTTCATTGCGAACACCACGACACGGATCAGCAGCATTTCGTGGTAGCTTTCGATTCAGCGCCACGAAGTGCTGGAATTCACTGCCCCCGCCAATACGCGAGCTAAATACCAAATTAAGCTTCAAACTGAAATTTAAACGCCTCCTTTTAATGCAACAAAAGTCATAATTATTTTAATTATCTCTAATATATTTCACAAATATTCAAATATATAATTTAATTCATTAGAACACATTATATTTATGAATTGCATGTTTTATTATATATGTATATCTTTTGTAGTGTTCTTTAAATCTTAATGTATATCTACGGATGATAAAATATAACATGACCTGTAGAAGTGGTGTCCGCAACTAATGCATGGATAATAAGGATTAGGCATATCTTATTATCTGGTAACAATTTTACTTCACTAAATATTCTGTTATCTGGGTAGTCTAGTTCTAGCTGTCATATAGTCAGACTATACTTATTTAATTTTTTTTTTTTAAATTTTTATCTTGTTTGGTATGGACTCTTTTAGTTATTGTATTGTTTAACTATTTCTTCTTATTTTTATTTATATATTTCTACAATAAGTATTACATATTTATAACTTATCATATTTATGGATTTTAACGCAACATATTATTTTTATCGCATCAAGTATGTTATCCGTTTTGTCACCCGAGGTCTGTGCTGAAAATCAGCGCTGTAGTCCTGACTGCAGCATTCAGCTGAGCTCAGACCTATTCCGGCAGTACTGTACACTACAGCAACAGCAATACACGTCATTAAATAATATGTGTACCTACTTTTTAGTGTCTAGTATAAGTAGTAAATATAATTATGAGTAATTGAATTAGGTAGTTACTCTTTATATGCGTATTGTTGTTGTGTACAGTGTTTTTGCTTGAATAAATGGTTTTCTATTCTATTCTATTCTTTAATAAGTTTGTAATTTATAGTGATTTGCACTTAAATCGTATTTCACCTGATAGTAAAATGATGTGATGCGGTCTTAAACCGTCAAAAAGTGGAATAAGAAAGTAAATCTAGGTGTTAGAGCTTTTTTTTTTTTTGAAAATATAGTATCCCTAATGAATAATTGAGACCTCGCAATGCTCTTATAAATTGTATATTCCACTAGAAGTACCCCGCGACTTCACCCACGTTAAAAACTTCTTTCATTTACTTAAAACTTTTTTTTTGTAAAAACCTAATATATATAATTCTATCATAAAACACATCAAAATAAGAATTAGCCAAATACATAGTCCATTTTACTTTCAGAAAAATCCGTTTTCGTTGGCGTGACCGAGGGAAATAGGGATTCATTTTTATAAAACCACAAAAACCACATTGATTTTCAGACTTTGTTACCCAATTTCACCCTTTTAGGGGTGGAATTTTGAGAAGCCTGAAACACGTATTTTATTTTACGTATTTATTTACCGAAGTAATTGTGTGAAATTTAAAATAAAAAACTATCTTATCTTGTTTCTCTATACAAACTTTGAACCCCCATTTCATCCCTTGAAGGGGTGAATTTCGGAAAATGCTTTCTTAGCGGATACCTACGTCATAATAACTATCTGCATCCCAAATTTCATCCCAATTCGTTAAGTAGTTTGAAGCTGTGTGTTGACAGATAAGTCAGTCAGTTTAGTAAGTCAGTAACGTTTACCTTTTATCATACAAGACAGATTAACACTACTGTACCAATTAATCATATACATATTTAGATATGTATTTGTGTATACATTCAACGTATACAGTGATGGGAAAACTGTCACAAACTAACTTAACACTCTATTGATCAGTTGAATACGACTAATCATTAAATAAACTTGAAAATTGAACCATATAATTGAAGAAACGCGACCGAAACTGTGCACAATCTGCTGCTTTCGAATAACTAGCAGTTATGCATTCAGAATTCATTATTCAATAATAAACTAATACCGGAAATCGTATACCAATAAAGAAGGCGCACACGAAATGGAACAAAATCACTCAGCGAGGCAAACCCAGCTTTATTATCATCATGCACTTAATTAATAAGTTGTTGTCCGGGACAGAGTTGTCTCGTACAATGGGATAGGACGGGCTATGTTGTCCCCCTCACCCTACGTCCTCCCCCGGTCGCTGGAATGCCCATTGTCCCGCCGATATGATGTTATGCCAAGTATCGCCAGCCACTTATATTGATAGATACATTCGTCTGCGTGCATCATCATCAATGGGGATTGGATTCTACCCTCGGATTTCAATTTACTTTCCGGATCCGGCTAGCCATTCAAATGTTTTGATTCAATAGTGGATGTAGATTTTCGTTGCGTTTTGAATGGAATATTTTGAAATGTTTAGTTGCAATTTTTTAAGTTCTTGCGATGCAAGATGGAACTATGATTGCCTAGTTGTGGAAAATCGTTGGAAGATATAACGACGAATATAGCATCCTTATTAACTAACCTAACTAGTAACTTATTACTAAAATAATTACCACAAGACACACACACATATTATACAATTTCAATAATTAACATTTCCACAAATGGTAGGACCATTATATAGAAGTTCCGCCTGACTTGCTTCCAAAAAGTAGCTTACCACCATCAAGAAGAAAATCTACCGCCATAACCTAACGGTGTTCCGGCAGCACATCTCTTGAGACTCAGATTATTCTAAACCGCACCGCAGCGTCCTGCGTGCGCGATCTAGGCGGCGATCAGATAGCGCAGTAGTATTTGTACCAACTGGTTCACACCAAAGGCGATCAGAAAATAATTGAAAAGTACTGAGATCGCGCCCGCAGATCGCAGGACGCCGCGGTGTGGCCGTACCGTAAGCCTAGCGTGTTCAGCATCCACATCATCGCTTACCACCAAGCCACATAAATAAATAAAAATAAGTTTATTTCAAGTTACTTAGACTCATATACATACACACAATCAACAAATTAAATACATAGTAGTCAAACGCTAGCCTATCAACTATCAACCTATAAAAAATAAAATTACACCACTAACGTCTGTACTGGACAATACTTGAGTTTATCTCGACAAAGACACAGATATTTTGATTTAGGTACTTAGTAGTAGTTAGTAGCCGTAGGTCTAAATTAAATACTTTTCTCAACTATATAATTAATAATACATGTTGAAGTAAAATCAAGTTTTTAAACTTAGTACTATATTAGGTAAAAATATATATTTTAGACAAAGTTTAGAATTTTCCCACCCTGGGACACTAATTCACGAGGATAGAAACATTCAAGAATGACCATTAAATAACAAACTGCGATTTATCTTACCATTTTCTATGTATCGGTTTGCTATATGCCACCAAAACGTCCAATTAGTCAGATTTATTCGTAATGTGGTTGGTGGTTGCGAATATGGACCGGGAAGCTGGATGTATAGATATGAACTGGAAGACCTGTGTTTAGCTCTTATAATAATGGTTCCACCTGTCTGTAGTAAATATATGAAACCTTGTAAAAACATACACTACGTCGCACCTTAAGAATAGCCAAGCACACAATCATGTCATCCTAACTATAATATTATAAATGCAAAAGTAACTCTGTCTGTCTGTCTGTGTCACTTTCACGCCAAAACCACTGAACCGATTTAAATGATATTTGGTACACAGATTGTCTAGAGCCTGAGAACGGACATAGGCTACTTTTTAATGCGAAAACAGGGTTGTAAGGGGTTGAAAGGGGGGATGAAAAGTTGTATGGAAGTATCGTCATTTTTAGAGCTAGAAGCTTGAAACTTATTGTTTAGGCTGTTGATTTGATATAAATTAATGTGTCATTCAAAGTTTGTGAGTGGGAAGGGGGAGGGAGAAGGGGAATGAGGAGAGGGGATGAAGGATGGAAGTGAGGGGAAGGGGAAAGGGGAGAGGGATTGGAGGTGAGGGAAAGCGGAGGGGAAGGGAGGGGGGTGGGTGTAAAGGGCAGGGGAGAGGGAAGTGAGGGGAGGGGGAGTGGGGGTAAAGGACAGGGAAGAGCGAAGTGAGGGAAGGGGAGTAGGGGAAGAGAGGGGGAGGGGAGGGGAGGAAAGGGGGATGGGGGGAAGTGAGGGGAAAAGGGGTGGAGGGAAGAGAAAGGGTGAGGGTGGGGAGGGGTGAGGGGGAGGGAGAGGGGATGGGGATTGGCATGGCGTGGTACGGTGCGGTGTATGTGGGATACGCATGTGTCTTATTTGTAAAATATTTAGCCTAAATATTTAAAAATGCTACCCAAAGACACTATTCCACACGGACGAAGTCGCAGGTACAGCTAGTTATAAATAAAATAAAAATTATGAGGTAATTATTTACTGTTTAAATTACTTGAATAATAAATCATCTAGATTTCGTAATGACATCAATATCTGATAAAAGGAGATTGTTCGGTGGTACGGTACAACATCCATGATCAACATCGTTAAAATATATTTTAAATATACAACTAGCTTTGTGATGTCTCCTTCTCTATTGACAATAGAAATATAAATCATGGAACGTAATTATTAAGCACTACTGTTCGACAGCCAACCTGAGCATTAAAACTAACTAATCTGCTGATCTTTGCTGAACTACCTGATTACAATTTTAACAATGTTACTCAAGATGGAGGTGCTTGTCTAATTGCGGAAGACCGTAGGAAGATGAAGCGTCGGACCATTACTGACTTTAGTCAAAGCTTTAGTCATAAAGCGCTACGAGTTTGCAATTTGAGATATATCCTAACTCGTCTTCTGAAGATTACCAAGAGATTAACACTGAAAATCCTGTTTTTTACAACTTTCAATTGATTAGCCTTTAGCACCAGAGATAAAATGTAATTAGATATAAACTCAGCCTCCAATATTTTCATAAAAATACAAGAAATATATGCATTTCTATGTTATTTTTTACTCTTTTTTTTATTCTATATTATTTTTAGGGTTCCGTACCCAAAGGGTAAAACGGGACCCTACTACTAAGACTTCGCTGTCCGTCTGTCTGTCTGTCTGTCTGTCTGTCTGTCTGTCTGTCTGTCTGTCTGTCTGTCTGTCCGTCTGTCACCAGGCTGTATCTCATGAACCGTGATAGTTAGACAGTTGAAATTTTCACAGATAATGTATTTCTGTTGCCGCTATAACAACAAATACTAAAAACAGAATGAAGTTAAAAATAATAGAGGGTCCCAATACAAGAAACGTGTTTTTTCGGCATTTCACGCCATCTATGAACGCTTAGTTAGGTAAACGTCCCATAGATGGCGTTATATTGAAATGTCGATCCCTAACACCTTTGTTAGACGTTAGATGGCGTTATAAGATATAAAATGTGTATTAATTATTATTTTTTGCTGGCGAAAAATGATAGTGGTATTTTTTGCACGATCTTATAAAATACTGTAGTGTGGTACGGAACCCTACTAGTGCGAGTCCGTCTTGCACTTGGCCAGTTATTATTTTAGTTTCACCACTAACTCACGTTACCACTAAGTGGTCAAGCGATGAAGTGGTCGAAGATGGTGGCCACGCTAGGCCTAGAATGGTCTGACCCTCAAGGGCTGTTAGCTGCCGCAACACCCTAAGGTTATGATGGCAGATTTTCTCCTTGTTGGTGGCTAGATACTTTTTGGTAACAAGTCAGGGGGAACATCGATATAATTATAACCAATCTAATGTAATTTTACACTCGAACCTCGTTAATGTCAAACTCGTTAAATGACAAGATTAGATAGTATTTTCTATTCGAAACTTCATACAAGTGTTCCAGTAAAAAAATAAGTAAATAAATGTTTCAGGTTTTTTTTTTAATTACACCCCTAAGCGGGTGAAATGGGGTAACAAAGTGTGAAAATCAATATTGTTTCGGATTGTGCATTAGCATGCAGATAGTTATTACGAATGTAGTTCCCTCTGAGAAAGTATTTTCCAAAATTCACCCCTGAAGGGGATAAAACGGGGGTTCAAAGTTTGTATGGAGAAACAAGATTAGATGACTATCTATATTTTTACTTTTTATATTTGAAACTTTACACAAGTACTTAAGTTGGTAAAAATGTGTTTCAGGCTCTTTCGAAATTCCATCCCTAAAAGGGTGAAGCGGGGTAACAAAGTCTGAAATCAATATTGTTTCGGATTGCGCTGAAATTTGGCATGCAGATAGTTATTTTGACTTAGGTATCCGCTAAGAAAGATTTTTTCAAAAAGCGGTGGTTCAAAGTTTGGATAGTCATTTTATTCGACATTTCACAAGTACTTCTAAGTAAATAAATAAGTAAATACGAGTTTCAGACTTTTTCAAAATGCCACCCTAAGAGGATAAACTGGGGTAACAAAGTCCAAAAATCAATATTGTTTCGGATTGCGCTGAAGTTTAGAATGCAGATAGTTATTATGACGTAGGTATCCGCTCCGAAAGGATTTTCTAAAAATTCCTCCTGGATACTGAACGGGGATTCAAAGTTTGTATGGCGAAATAAGATGAGAATGTACGTGTTGTAGGATTTTTTGAAATGGGGTAGGTAACAAAGTCTGAAAATTTGGGTTTTTCGGTTTTTATAAACATGAATCCCGAATTTCCTTAGTCACGCGATAACATGTAAACGGGTGAACCGATTTGGCTAATTCTTATTTGATGTCTTTAATGATAGAATCGTTTTTACAAAAGAAAAGTTTTAAGTAAACGAAAGAAGTTTTTAACGCGGGCGAAGCCGCGGGGCACTTCTAGTATAGTATAAGTTTCAACTTGATACCTTTACGCATTCCAAAGATCTTTAGAGACTTGTCTTGACAGACTGACAGACAGACAGACTGACAGACGAACAACAAAGTGATGCTTTAAGGGTTCCTTCTTTCGTTTTAAGGTACAGAACCCTAAAAAAGTCTTTGTCATGTGATTAAGAAGTTTGTGCTATTTGATCATGTTGAATGTAAGAATCACTGACATTTTACAAAACCTTTAAAGAAAATAAAAAAAGAGCTAAGTCTCTGTTCATAGCATCCTTTATGCGAAGACAAACGAGCATCAACAAATCATGTTTAGAGTGATGACGAAGTAAAGAGTTTGTCGTGAAAGGACGCGCCAGGAGATGCGGTGAAGCGACAAAGCACATGTACTACGTAACACGTTATTGTAACGCATAGTTGCATCCAGGGCATTATAATGTAGTGAAGTTATTAGTGGTCGGATCGAGAGGCTCTCGCCAGCCAGCGCAGCTGTCAAGGCCAACTGAGGTCACTCCACCGACGCTCTCCGAGCCACGATACCAGGGACCGGTTCTACTTTTTAGTCTCTTTTTATTTTCATTTTTGTATACACGACGCAGAGACTAAACAATGTTTATACGAGTCAACATGGAATTAACTTTTACTGCATACGACTAAAATAATTTTAAACATACTTTTATAGTTATTTAAATGCAGATACGAATGTAAAGTATGCGTGTTTATGTTCAAAAGCAATTTACGCGAATTATTTAAAAGATGCGAGTGTTGTTTTAGAAAATTTGTTGAAAATTGTTAACGTTTTTGGTATGAGGTTAATTTTAACGTTTGGACGGTCAGTTAAATTAAAACTTGGTCTAGTAGGAAAGAAAGACCAATTAGTGCCGATAAGCTTTGAAGTCTGACACAACCGTTTCTAGTCTTGCTAAACTTGACCTAACTTAGTTGCGATATAAACTCTACATTCACTTGATTGATGCAACGAGATAGTTGAACCGAAATTATAAATCAGATCAGAGTAAATATACAATATCTATTTATGATACTAGGTTTGTTTACTTTCTCAGATAGTTTATTTTTTGTGTAATGTTTGATGCACGCCAGATGGCGTGGTTAGTCTCGGTAGATACTGTATAGTTTTATTCCTTAACAGCTACAAACATGGCACCCTCGACTCTAGCTTTGGAATTTTTACACACACATTTACTCTAAACAGCTTTACAACTTACACAAATGCAGTAGTTAAGATTCCAGAGGGGTTTTCCCAATGAATCGCTCGGACCAGCCAAAAATATGAGTAGGAGTAGTGTAATGTTTTTCTTCATTATAGTGTATCACCAACTTGAAGTAAGAAAACATACACGTTTTGCATGTATGTTGAACTGCTAAAGAATAACCATTAATGAATGGGGACAAAACTTTTTCACACATTGATTAGAGTTTGGAACATTCGATGTAAAATAACCGGCCAAGTGCGTGTCGGGCCACGCGCAGTGTAGGGTTCCGTAGTAGCCCGTTATTCAATGCAAGTCTTTACCCGTTATAAACAAGCAACTAGGTACTTCGTCTTTGTCACTTAAAAGTATTTATTCTATGGATTTTGTATTTTGTACAAAATTATCCAACACCCAAGTTTAACGACTATTACTTCTAAACTAATAAAGTTATCTTAACCGCTATAATTTTCCTTTAAAGTTCTTAAAATCCACTTTTATCATGATTTTTTCCAGACTTTTCAAGCCAACAGTTTAACTTTTAGAGGGGGGGTGGACGCCCTATTGGCACAAAAATTTGCACATTAAAGTTTAATATTTCGTAAATGGAGCATTCAATGAAAAATGGTATTAGCAATCCTGAAGTCATTTTAAAAAACCTATTCAACGATACCCCTCACGATGGGGTAGACGACGAAAAAAACAATCATCCCCATTTCTCATATGGGGATATGAGAAATAGAGGAAGCTACCCTAAAAAAAATATTTTTCAAAATTTTATTTCAGCACTTTGTCGACGTAGTTTATATACATACCCCCACAAAATTACAGCTTTCTAGTATTAACGGTCTCTTAGCAAAACCCAGACAGACAGACCCAAAAGACAGACAGACAGTCTCGGAATATTTTTGATTGACATATCTTACGACCATCCCTCACTATGGAATAGATAAGAAAATATATCATCCCACTTTACGCATAGGGAGGTAGGTACCCCAAAATACTACATTTTTGAGATTTTAATAAACCACTTTATCCCTTTGAGTGAGAGATAACTAGTTATCTGAGCTAAGCCGCAAATAGACAGATAGAAAATTAGACGAACGATTCATATAAAAGGATACCTTGTTGACTATGGTAATAACTATCAAAATATTAATTGCGCAATAACTGCAAAATGTTGTATAAAAGATTTCAACGCGTGCGCATTCGCAAATGATTTAATGCAAGCTAATTAATAATATATCAATAATACTAATAATTATATTAATAATTGTTTAAAATTGATTCAGTTAAAAAAAACGTACATTAAATTAAAGTACTTTAGACAAGTAAACATACAAATAGTAATGAGTCAGACATTTAATTGCACGCCGTAACATTGTTTTATGGTATTCATGCTTCGCTAGGTATGTGTATCACTTAAATACCGTCCAAGCATTTCTACAGTATATCCACTGTAGAAATATCAACGAACTGAAGAACAATGGCGTATTATGTGGTAATATTAGAAATATATTCGATTACTTATGCGTGGAAAAAGTATCTAAACAAATCGCAGCATTGTTATACCTGACGCAGGGTTGAAGTAACTACATAAATATGTAAACATTCCATAATAGGTAGGCCCCGGTTTGCTTCTTCTATTTTTATGAGATCGCATTCGTCCTGATTCAATTCTATAAGTTATGAACCCGATTCTTGTCTTTATACTTTTATACATTCAATCGTAGATAATCAATTCCGTTAAATATACGCTTAGTGTAATCCTATTAATAGTTAAAGAGCCACGTGTGACTTTCGACACACATAATATACACATATTTTTATCTTATCCTGGTTTGGGACAGAAAGGATCGGGTAAGCGAACACGACCAATGTAAAGAGAGCTTTCGCTTGTAAACTATTTGGAAGTTAAACGGGAAGCTTTGCTAAGGCTGGAGAGGTCTGTCTACGTGGTCATATCCAAGGCTTTGAACAAGTAACTTGTCGGGGTCATAACCTGTTTGCGACCCCTCCCTTCGGGACCGCGAACCTCTCCTTGTATGTACTCTAGTGACCCGAGCTCTGACTGATGAACAATAGAAAATAAACTTTTAAGTGACGTACAACAAATGATAGGGTAAATATTTGGTAATTTGATTCCATTGAAGGTTCTGAAATACTTTTATAATGTTGCTTGCCAGACCTCTAATAGTTTTAAACGTAAAGTAGACTAAGAAAAAAGAAACTCACGAAAGTAAACTAACAACTACTAACAATACAATAATAGTTGAATATCCATCGAGGAATCTACTAAACTAAAATTGATAACGATCGTCGAACCAGCTGAACTATTTAGATAATTCAGTTTCCATTCTAGGCCTAGCTGCTTACCATCTTCAACCGCATCATCACTTACCAACAGGTGAGATAGTGGTCAATCGCTATCCTATAACATAAAAAAAGATAAAATATATAATGTATAGAAATAGTTTAAGACTCGTTCCCAAGGCTTTTGAATTACAATATCTTTCGTTACCCGAAAAAAACTATTGTAATTAAATAATTGAACAAATGTTGATGTCATTCGGCTCTGGAATAATTTCTACCTGGGAACAGTACCTACTATTCACCACGTTACACGTAGGTACGAAAGATAATAAAACATGCGCATGACAGGCATAGTTTGGCCATATTAGAAAACAGTTAGATTATTGGTGGATAACACAGCCATTAGACGTGGAGAGTTGAAAAGAGACAATAAGTTCTCTGACTACTTGAGGTACACTGAGAGGAGATTAAAATTTCAACCTATTCAAGGGGAAATGGGAATCCAGACAGATGACGTCGACGGTAGATAGAGCAGCTATGAGTTTATTATTTCAGACGTTATAGTGTTTCAACAAACGAAATAAATGAGAAATCTTAAATAAGCTTGTAGAATAGGTAAGCACAGAATGATTGCTTGGCGTTAGATCTGTTGAAGTGACAGGTCCGATGCATCGTATTTATTGGGCAGTGTTCGCTGGATATTGTTAAGGCGCACAATGCCAGTGCAGCGGCCGTTGTGCCTCGTGAAATGTTGCGCGACTACTTTTTTCGTCTGGATTTTATACTCACGATACTCGTTTTTTAAGCCGCGAAGCCCGAGATGTACAGGTTTATCTGTTTAAAATTTATTAACATCGAGAAACAATTTAAAATCTTTTCTATAGATGGACCATGAGCGATTCACGATAAATGGAAAACTACTTACGGCCATTATTATACGTTATTATACGTACTCGAGACTATGATTTAATGTTTTACATTTTGCATCATTGTAAGTTTGAATTATCGTATGTCGTTACTGCTACACTGTAGAGTAGTTGTGAAATAAAATATTATAAAATATTCTGAACATTTTGTACCTAAAAATGGGCGAACTGTTACACAAACATATATTGCTGACATGGGCTTAAACCCCCTCACACCATTTTCATTTTAGCGTATAGGCATGCATCTACGAGACCGACGGCTTTTTTTCTCTTAATCGATTTATGCGACCTGATTCCGGATCCAGTCCTAGGCTTGCCAATCAGCTCGAGGAACAAGTCGGGTAGTTCACTACCCCTAGTATTCATATAAATCATTCAATCAAATCTAATACAAATACAAATATTTTTATTTCGGACAACAATGATCCATGGGTTAGTAATCACTAGTACTTATATAATGGTTAGTATCTTATAAACTAAACTAAAACTAATACATTATTGTACTTATTTATAAATCATGTACCTGCGAGGCACTCCGTGCGGACGACTACCAGCGGAGTTTTCGTCTGATGTTTCGGTCATCGTACGCATGAAGTGCCTCAGCACAGTCGCATGCGAATCCTACTATTTTCATCCAACTATTTTCAGGATGCTGTTGTTACTTCCCCGCACCCTCCTAATAAGTGATGCGACTTTTTTCCGATTGACGGCATGAAAGCCGTCAGTTTGGCTTTTTGCAAACATTTCGGAGGCACTGCAAAAGCGGGGAAGTCTCAACATCATCCTGAAAATGTTATTGTAGGGTGTTTAGCGATTTTTTGGCACACCTGAACCAGAGACCGCCCGTGTACAGACCCTGACAGTACGCTTTGATGAGCGTAATTTTAACTTGGTCTGTACAGCGAGCAAATCTTCGGGCCAGCATGTTACCGCAAACCGCCAAAGCCCTAGCTCCCTCTCTATATCAACATCGTCCATAAGGTCGTCGGTTAGAACATGCCCAAGATATTTGAACTTCACTATGTGCTGAAGTTTCACACCGTTCAGTTCTATTGGAGGAATATACTTGGGACACCCACCGGCAAGACCATGTATTAGCTTTTTTTCACATTATATGCTAGACCATGCGTCGCAGCATAAGTCTCACACACTCTCAACATTTCACCGATAATCTAATGATAAATAATGAAAAATAAGAATATTTAATGCTGTGATCCATAGTTTGATTTTTTTTAACAACTTACACGTACGAGTACGTACAGCAAAACGTATAACAAATTTTAGTATTGAATTGAAGAAATGGCATCAAAAATGAGTTTGACAAAACTACACATTTTTCCATTAACCTACAAAATGGAAAACTTTATTGCGATATCTGACTATTTTAGTACCCTAACCTCAGTTGGTCCGAGAGAGTTTTGTATTGATCCCTATAATAAGAATATAGTAAATCATGTATTTCAGATATTGGATTCCATAAAATGTTAGCAGCCCACGACTTAAAATAGTGTTAGTCTTATTTAAAATTACATCCTATTAGTTACAGTATCAATTATAATTAATATTATCATCATTCATTCATTTTATTTAATGTTAAAGTTGGCAAGTGGCCTATGCATATTATTCCAGTGCCACACGATCGGACAGTCCGTTCTCCAAAGTATCGAATTTAGGAGGCTGTTGCTATTATCTCGCACGCGATGCATCAGGGAGGCAATACGTTTTATAATAATTGTTTTAAAACAATCCGTGCGGGCCTGAATGCAACGGCAAACATGCCTGATGCACTACAGAATCGAGATAGTCTCAACAGCATCCTAAATCCATTATTGTATTGGATTTGTAGGGCATTAAAAGCCTTCTGCGAATAGTTAACCCATAGACTGCAGGAGTACATGGTCTGACAGTATGCCTTAAAAAGAGTTACTTTTACTTTATCTGTACACCGTCCAAATCTACAAGCCAGCATATTGCACCTGACTGCCAATGCCCTACGCTCCCTTTCAATATCTAGATCATCAGAAAGGTTCTCAGCGACCCAATGTCTAAGGTATTTGAAATGTAGTGACTCTGCTTAGCGTCACCCCTCCCAGACTAACCGGCGGCATAGACGTAGGTAGCTTGTTACCGGCTTTAAAGATAAGCAGTTCACTCTTCTTGGAGTTGTACCTTAGGCCATGACTCGCTGCGTACCTCTCACATATACTTAGTAGTACTCGAAGTGCCCTGATCGATGGGGTCAGCAGAACCATATCATCAGCGTAACTGATGTTGTTCACAAATTTACCGTCAATGAAACAGCAGACGCCGGCTCTGCTGAATATCCCCCCTCAATGCTCCCTATAAGTAAGCGGATCTGATTGCATCAAAAAAGTTTAGAATTGCCAATTTTGTTGCTGACTAAATTTTTTATTAATTTTTGAATGCAGCTCAAAATAAAGGCAAACATATACGGACAGTCTTACTTTACCTATAACGAAAGAGATAGGTACCTTACCAGTCTCATCACAAAAAAACATTCTGTATAAGTATAAATAAATACCAATATTATAAATGCGGAAGTCAATTTGTATTCATCTGGTTGTTAACTCTCCATGACTATAGCCGTTTACGGCTTTACCGATTTGGCTGAAATTTTGCACATAGATAGCCAGTAATGTATTGCAGACAATAATTATGAATTCGTAGATTCTCAGACATAAGATAATTTGGAGCGCACCTTTATATCCCATAAATCCATAGAAAGTGGCAACCTCAATACAATTCTGTCAAATAAAACGTTCCACGAGCACTAAACTCACAACATCTCGTCAAAGAATGTAAATAAAAACATAATTAATTACAAAACAAAAAGCTCTTAAAAGCTTTCCTTCGAAACTCAGTAGAGCTGGGGTGGCACCCCTCAATTATTAACTATACGTACCGTCTGGGCTAGATTCATTCCGAATACATGTTTTAATAGCTGTTTTGTATCAGAACACGATATAAAATAAGCAGATACTTTTTGATAGTCAACTAAAATGGTGTTTTTTCACCGACTGTAGTCTGAGTCTTTTGAGAGAATGTATTGTGTGAGCAGACGCAACCAACAGCTGATCGTAATACCGGTCACTATTATGCTAGCATGAAATATCGCCAATTTATTATTTATGTAAGCTTCAATTTAATAAAATTTATTTAAACGACTTAAAGATGACAATATGACTAATGACCTAATGACAATATCAAAATTATATAAACTACAATAATAATATCTATACTATAAATAAAAGACAGAACCTAGGTCGCTACCTGCCAGTAATGTTCCCAAAAAGCTAGCGACGTTACCTCGTCGTATAGCTAGGCTAATACGTTGGCTGAGGTAAGCGCCAGCTCTTTGGTCACGGGTGATGTCAATTAGGCGTCTGGACAACTCCTTGACAAAACCTCGGGCATCTCGACCCCATGGGCCCATTGTTTCGACCCCAAACGGAAGAAATATGTACCTATACATCACCAATGGTAGCATATTTCCTCCGTTTGAGGTTTTCTGCTGCATCCGCTGCCGCGCCCGCTGACCGTGAGGTCCCGCATATGTGGGTCGCCGCTAATGTGTCGGCACATGTGGCGTCCCACACCAATGGTCTTCCTCGACACCATGGCACTAACGTTATACCGTCAGTCCTCTTACCATCGTCACGTGATAAACCGTTCAGCTCTAATATGGCCGGCACGTTCACGGTGGCAAGGGCCCGATCATAATCAGTCCACTTCACTGCCGCAGTGACAATTGTGAGGTTCCGTCCTAGAGTCCGCCCAGACGGAACCCCTATGGCCTATGGCAATAGAAAAACTTTAATTGTCCATTAGTGTACCTATGTTGGATGAAGGTAGTGCTTGGAACCAATAACCAGATTCTCGTTCGCGCGTGGCAAAGAGACGAGCCCGGACTTTATTTCAACACTTTTGTCTAAAATTTGTTTTTGTACAATTTTATAAAGGGGCTCGTCCCATTGCCTTTGCGAACTAAGATTTTCATTACCCAGTTTTTTGAATTGAAACCTTCTTCTTTGGCGCACTTTTCTTGGGATAGGTAAAAAATGTTAAACTCGCGTCAGGATGACGTGTCCTAATCGTAAGACGAAAATTCGTAAGACGGAGCGCAGGGCGCTTGCGCGAGGTGTCATTCTAACGGAACGCAGCGCGCTTGCGCGAGGTGTTATTCCAAAATATTCAAAAATGACGTGTTCATTCATGTTTTCACTTCTGCCGGCACCCGTTTACCCGACTGCGCGACGCAAAGGAGAGGTAATGTGTTTATCAGTCTATATATGTATGTATGTATGTACGGCGGCACAGTGTGTGTGTATGTATGTATGTATGTATGTTTGTTCCTTTGTGGCACACTAGAGACCAAACGCGTGGGCCGATTTTGATAATTGGCACGTCAATAGATTTGCCATGCTAGCGCGAGTGTCAACGAAAACATAAAAAATTGAAAAATTCAAAATGGTGGATTTCAGACGCCAAAATTTGGGGTTCAAAAAAAATTTTTTTTTTCAAAACCTATCGAGTGGGGTATCGAATTAAAGATCTTAAAATGGAGATTCAAAATATATTTAAAACAAATAAATAATGATCGTACAAATCGAAAAAAAAAACGATTTTACATGCCGCATTAGTCACTTTCAGTAACAAGTTTGCGGTGCTTATCTCTGAAGTTACTTATCAGATCTCAATAAAATTACAATGAGACCAAACGAAAATAATATTAACTCAAACAAAAAAAGAATTTTCCAAATCGGTTAAGAATTGATGGAGTTCTGAGGTAAATGTTGGGGTGTAACTGTCCATAAATTACAATAATTACTTACTACCTTGGACAAAGCTGTGGTCGACTTAAGTTCACGCATTTTTGCGAAAGGTCAAGCCTATGTAGCATTGAGCCAGGTTAGATCTTTAGATGGACTAGTAATAAGTAGTGTACATGACATCAACTCTCTAAATGAAATGAGAAGATTACGGAATTTGCCGTCCTTTACTTAACTAAAAAGTGTAAAATAAAACATTAAATTAAAAAATCAAAAAACCCGACTGCGCAAAAAGTGAAGTGTTAAAAAACGAACTGAAAAGAAAAAAACAAGTAAGTCTAGTAGTTTAGACTTCTGTTTAGGGATATCAAAAAACTATACCATTTAAATTCTTTCTCGGTCGATACACTCATACAATAAATTATACTTTGTTATATGGAATATAGAGACTTTAACAGTCGGGACACATTAATCCCCATTCGTTAAGCCATTAATGTGTCCCGACTGTTTAAGTCTCTATATTCCATATAACAAAGTTTCAGCTAACTTCATGGTATAGTTTGTAGTGATATATTTAGAACATTCAAGACATTTATTCCGGTATTTCGACTATATGTACATTTGGCACGCAGAATCTCAAACTTAAATTTATGATCGTACAAAACGAAAAAAACAACTTCACATGCCGCAATAGTCAAAGTAGCCAGTAGTCATAATCATGTCATCAACATATACAAATTTGTTTATATTGTTTATCTCCATATCTCCGGAGATAATAATTATAGCTCAATAAAATTTTAATGGGACTTAACGGGACGTATAATACCTCAAACAAAAGAATAATTTTTCAAATCAGTAAAGATTTGACGGAGTTCTGAGGTAACAAACATTAAAAAAAACAGTCGAACCGAGGACCTCTTTTTTATGAAGTCGGTTAAAAATGACTATCGCGGCATGTGAATACGGTTTTTTTTGTTTTCTAAACGATCTTAAATTATGTCATGACAAAGAAGGCACACACTTATTACATACACACTTTTTAGGGTTCTGTAGCCGAATGGCAAAAACCTAACCCTTATAGATTCGTCATGTCTGTCTGTCTGTCTGTCCGTCCGTATGTCACAGCCATTTTATTCCGAAACTGTTAGGACTACAGAATTGAAACTCGGTAAATAGATGTATTCTGTGATCCGCTTTCCGTTTTTTTTTTAATTAATAATATAAAAGTTTAAAGGGGGCATCTCATACATGGAAATGAAACAAAAAAAAAAATTTCAAACCTATACGTGTTTATTGATAGGTCTTTAAAAATAACACTAAGGTTCCTAAAATATTTTTTTCTCAAAGTCAATCATTTGAAAGATAGACGCGTCTAAAGTGGTAAAATGTGTGTCCCCCCTTCTAACTTTTAAAGTATGGGATTGAAAAATCTAAAACAAATATATTCTGTAGATCTCAATGAAAACTAACAACGAAAATTGGTTTGAACGAGATACAGTTAGCAGTTTTTGAGATATAGCGACCGCAAAGATAACTTTGTTTTTCATACTAACGCTATGAAAAACAAAATTAATTTTTTAGTTGCGAAAAATCGTAGTTATACTTTACTGTGTTACGGAACCCTACGAGTGCGAGGCTGACTTGCACTTGACCAGTTTATTTTATACTGTATACGCTAGCTATTGACCACTATCTCACCTGTTTGTAAGTGATGACGTGGCTGATGATGGTGCCACGCTAGGCCTAGCATGGAACTGGCTCTTAAAGAGAGCTGCCTGAACACATTAAATGTTCCAATTTGAGCGTAGTAGCTGGCCAGGCAGACACTAGACTATGTCCTACCACCATTCCGGAGGTTTCTTAACGATGTTTTTCCTTCACCGGAGGGCCACTGTGAAATGGCATCAGATAATACACGCAAGAAAGGTCTGGATGATTCGGGCCTCTTACCCATTTGTCCATTTCTGGCGGCTTTGCCCTGGATTTGTCCTGGATATGAAGTAATTTTTTACTAACAGATCGTCATGACGATGAGATACTCGGTACAGTCTATGAGATTTTTTTATACAAATTACTTTTGGCATTATAATTTTTTATATAAAATATCAGGGCTCATTTTCTTTTCGCTGTTATTACAAAACTGTATTTTTAGACGTACGAGGTAGGGTAAAATTAAAAAGTAGTACGTAGTAAACATATTACATATTTCACATGGTATGTAGGTGCACCTATACATTTTGTTAGCTGAGTTAAGGTACGGCCACACCGCGGCGTCCTGCGATTTGCGGGCGCAATCTTAGTACTTTTCAATTGTTTTCTGATCGCGTTTGGTGTGAACCACTCGGTACAAATACTACTGCGCTATCTGATCGCCGCCTAGATCGCGCACGCAGGACGCTGTGGTGTGTCCGTACCTTTAGATATCTATTAATATTTTATGTTGTATACCAATACAACAGAATTGTATATCCTTAGCCTCGACATTTAGATACCGGAGTTTTGAGCGTGGTAAATGTCATACATATACCTAAGTTGGTTATTAGAATGCTACATGATAAAGGCTTTCAAAAGATAAAATACTTTATGAGCAAAGTATATAATTGTGGCTCTTATTCCTTAATGTCATGCCAAATTTGTTGAAATCTCTTAAAAAGCTATGAAAGTATAATCTAATACTATAAGAATCTTTGTATGTTATATATGTAATACATTATTTAAAATGCATATTGCTCCTGCAAAAAAAAATAATCATTCTTTCATTAACATTTTTACGGTGGCTAACATTTTCAATATCCCAGCCGGTGAGTTCTGAAAAACAAAGACCAGTGAAGACTTAAAGGAAATCCCACCGCAAGATATTAAAGTGAAGTAATCTCAACATCAAATTAAATTCAGGTTATGTTTGTTTGAATTTTTCGGTTGTAAATTGGAGTGAAATGAAGGAGCGTCCCGGCCGGGACGGAGCGAGTGGAGAATAACACATGGGGTGCAGCGAAGGGTGCGGGGCGCCCGCTGAAAAGTGCGCGGGTGGGGCTGAACAAACTCGCGGGGACTTACAACTGCGGCACTCCATGTTTTAAATTTCAATATTGGCGGATGGTTCAAAGATAGTCTACATTGGTAGACTCTAAATTTGTAATATTATGTTAACGCGTAATCAAAACTTCTGATAGAAAATCATTTTGACGTGCGTCTAAAACGGTGGAAAGTGGCAAGAAAGAGACGAGAGGAGACCGAGGGATCCTGATCATTGCCTACCGCCTCATTTATACTGATATATTAGATAAGACTGATAATGGCCCCGTATTCTAGCCAACATGAATATTTTATTTTCTAGAGCAATTCAAAACGTTCAATATATGATAGGAACTGTGAGTTACTATGGTGTGAATATTATAACACCATATTTATAAAAATAAAGTGTTATGTAATGGACGTTAGCATATGTAAGTCAATTGAAATTGCAAATATTTGTAGTACCATAACCTTTTTACAAGAATGTAAAATAAAAAATAAAATTAATTTTAAAACTTTCACGAGATAGTCCAAGTTAGTAGACCACACTAACAACGATTTCTAATAGGAGTTCAAAATTAAAAAACCTCATTTCAAAGTGGTAACGCTCTATTAAAATATTTTGTTTCCAAAACAAAAGCAAATAATGCCGCGACTAAAGTAGTTGTTAGACTACAATACAGATAAGAGTGTGCTAAAGAAAGTGTGTCACATTCACGTTCCAATGAAGACGCATCCGGTCGTAAATCTTACGTAAACTATTTGCGATAACTCAAACAATTTTTATTATTTTAACAGCGTTTGACCAATAATTACTTGATGCGTGTTGTACCACCCCGCAGCCTAATTTTATAAAACGGCGAGTCTAGATTTTTTCGTATTCTTAATTAAACATATTAATAAGTTTAGTTGACATAATCACTACATATTATAAAACAAAGTCTCCCGCCAAGTCTGTCTGTCTGTTCGCTATAATCTCAAAAAGTACTGAAAGGATATTTATTTAATTTTCACTAATAGATAGAATGATTCACGAGAAACGTTTACGTATATAATTTGTCAAGGTTTTGTGCGAATTGGTTCAAATATGATGATAATTGTTGGAAGTGTCGAAAAATCAAGCCATCTAGGAGCTTTCATTGCAAACGCTGCCTAATGCCTTTAAGATATAACAAAACAACGCATGATGGAATATTTCTATTTTAAAGGTCTACTAGCGATCCGCCTCGGCTTTTCACGCGTAGAGCTTATTATATGCCTGCATTTTTGCATTGAGCTTGTTGCGTCGAGTATAATTTGACGCCTTCGACAATCATCTGCATCGTCATATTTCAACCAATTTAGACGAAACCTTGACAAACCATATACCTAAACCTATCTCATGAATCTAAAAGCTGGAATATTAATTAGGCCAAATTATAATCGTCTAGCTAGTTGTTGGACCCGTTAAGAGCCGTTTATGTTACTTAAATCCTTTTTAGGAATTCTTAAGACATTTATTATATTGATTAGAAAGTCATTTACAATTCTGGGTAAATAATAATTTATATTATATTATCCTTACTAGCACAGGCCTAATTTAAGTAGTTATATCGCGTATAATTAAGATAATTAAAAAACTGAATTAACCTACTCCAGATGCCGATTCAATTAGCGATAAAACCGCCGATTGTAATCTAAAATGTAATCACTATTTTACCCTAGCCTAAGATCTTTAAGTGCAATAAAGCGTTATTCTATCTATAAATCTATGCCGCGTAAGTCAGTTTCAGTAGCAAGTTTGAGATGTTTATAGCCATATCTCTAGACATCTGATCAGATCTTGATAAAATTTACTGAAGGACCACACCAACTCAATAATAATTAAACTATAAATAATTGTAATATATATCATATAAATAATATAAGTTCCTCTTGTATAATGAGAGGTTATTCGAATTCAGCTGTAGGTTTTTTGGCAATCAAGGTATAAACCGAGTTCCAAAAATTTCAACCAAACTTAAACCCTAGCATGTCTGGGACAAACTGGGACGAATACCCTGAAAAAAACTTAAAAGAAGCGTTGACAGAGGAATAGAAGAATATTCCTCAGCGTGTAAGTACAATTGTATGTAATTTATTAATTTTACCAAAGATAAAGTAAAATATCATAACAAATCGTTAACAAAAACTTGAGGGACTACATTGAACATCCCTCTAGCATGTACTCTCAAATAGGGGAACAAGCATTTTAGCATTACCCCCGTGCACAACTCTTCCCGCGGGGTGGAGGGGTGGGCCACGGCGACGTAAAAATCAATATGCTGGAGTTGTTAAATCACGCTTATAAACGAGCACTCGTCTTCGTTTCATTCCTGAAATTGCTGAAGTATACAAGTCTAGGTTTTACTAAGAACTTTGTCAGCTAGCACGGTCTCCTACTGGCCACTATGCTACCGAGTACCCCTTGGGTATTCTCGCCTTGTTTTATTACAAAATCTCTTCTAACATCTGGTTTACAATAACCGTTAGCCCTACTTACTCAAACTACTATTGGTTAGTTAGTACTTACATCTACCGACCCACATAGATTTAAGGTAAAATAAAAAGAACATCTCTGACGTGACGGTGGCTCATTGCTTTTTTTGGTTTTCTTTATGCTTTGAACTTAATATGTATAAGTAGTCACTCTTTAATGTTATTTTTAAAACATTCTGTATTTATATTAGATTTATGGATGAAGCACTATATAGAAAGTTTTATTTTTAATACAAATACGATAAAAAATCACATTATGTAATGACCCAAAGCAAAAAATACGAAATATAGTATAGGATCTAAAAGATAAATTGTTGTGACAAAAAAATTATCAAACGTTTTTACTACACGAAAATAGTATTACAATCTTGAAAATAACTGATCATAACGCAAAATAGGTACTTATTGTCAAATGATAGTATGAACCTCCCGAATCGGTGTCAGACACGTGCTAAAAGTCAAGGACCTGGTTCGTCTATGTTAGGGCTGTAGGTTGATTTGGGAACGACGAAAGCAGACTAACCGACTATAAAGCCTAGAAACACACGCGATATAGCTATCGATGTTATCGCAACGCCGTAATGCGATGTTTAAGACATTCCGTATTATATCACTTCAGATCTTACAAAAATCAATAAATGTCTACTGTAACTTATATCTAACAAAATAACAGCATTTTACTGTAACTGCCACATTAAAACCTATAATGAAGCTGCATAAAAAAGGGGATAGCCTGTATGCAACCAATAATTTTAATTTCTCATAATGCAACTAACGTTACTTGAAGTTCAACGACCTTCAAAACCGTAGACTTTCAAAACAGGAAGATGAAACGTATCGCATAACAAAATACGAAAGTCACATCGCTAAACAACCGAAATAAGGAGATAAAAATAAAAACACAGTTAAAGAATTGGGGAGAACATATCGATTTTAGTCCATTTCTCTTATCCTTATTTGATTTGGTTGGGGATTCTCCGAGATATATTGCTAATGGTATTTGTTATTAAAACATTTTATCAATAAAAATAAGTCCTCGGAATTTCTACGTCCGAAATAATACAAATAGAAGTTTTCCGTAATTTGATACAAAGCTCGGTCAAGGTTAAAAAGACAATGAAAATACCTTAAAAGCTGATGAAATGAAATTCAGTAGGACGTAGGAGGTACCTATTCGCGTATATTCTGGAAGGATTTGAAGGTTAAGAGAAATAGAATAATTCAAAACTGTAGGTACCACTTACATCAGTTTTATCTATTTTTACTTCTAAGGGATTTTTTAGAATCTACGATTATGTACAGAAGTTTGCGCCGCGATGCAACGGTGGCCGCGTTAAAATAATCTCCATATGTTTACTATCTTGATTAATTAATTTCATTATTTAATAATTCGCTTTATAAGTGTACATTGTTTCTATAGTCCAAACTAATATTATAAAAACGTTTGTAACTCTTGTCTGTTTATTACCTAATCACGCCTAAACGGACGATCCGATCTTACTTAAATTTAACAATGAGATACTTTATAGCATGAGGATGAACATAGACTACTTTTGTGAAAATAAAATCATGATTTTAACACGTAACTTATATAACTCAGATCACACAAATGTTGATTGACAGAGCTTTACGGGGATAACGTTCTTGGTGTACGTGAACGAAGTCGCGGGTATCAGCTAGTTGTTAGTTTTAAGGTACGGCCACACCGCGGTGTCCAGCGACCTGCGGGCGCGATATCAGTACTTTTCAATTGTTTTCTGATCGCGTTTGGTGTGAACCAGTCGGTACAAATACTACTGCGCTGTCTGATCGCCGCCTAGATCGCGCACGCAGGACGCTGCGGTGTGTCCGTACCTTTATAAGGCATATATTTGGGTAGATGCTGCCTTCTGCAACACAGTCAAAACGACTAGAGCAGAAGGCAGGGTACAAATAGTTTGTTATAACAGACTTATTTCTGAAATAAATCAATTTTATGTGTGTAGTATAAAATCCACCATATTGGTTACCAATGCGAAGTGTGTGTGCGAAGTGCGAAATATAAAAAACAAACCAACTTTTATTAATAGGGATTAGTAGTCATGGATTTTCTCAAAGTAATTTTTGAATCATCGGTAATATTGTGACTAATAACTTAAATAATAATGCACATAAACGATAGTACCGAGACTTTGTAAAGCTACAGGGTCACAGAAAAGATAAAAGACAGGATGTTCTGGAACTCTACGTCAAGCGGGCACGGGGAGAGAGGGAGGACCATACCAGTCTAGAAAATAGCACTATCTTCTGATACTAATAAGAATCTTTGTCCTGATATACTGAATGACTGACTGACTTAGAGACAACGCACAGCCTAAACCGCTGGTCGTAGAGACTTGAAATTTGGAGGGTATATTTGTCTTAGTACTAGAGGTACTTGTAACTGAGTAAGGATTTTTCAAAATTCACTCCTTAAGGGGATGAAACGGGGTTTCAAAGTTTGTATGGAGAAACAAGATTAGGTAGTCATTTTTATTCGAAACTTCACACAAGTACATCAGTAAATAAATACGTGTTTCAGGCTTTTTGGAAATGTCACCCCTAAGTGGGTGAAGTGGGATAACAAAGTCAACAAAATTTGGCATGCAAATAGTTATTATGACATAGGTATCTGTTAAGAAAGGATTTTCTAAAATTCACCCCTCAATGGGATGAAACGGGGGTTCAAAATTTGTCTAGAAAAACAAAATTAGATAGCCTTTTTATTTAAAACTTCACACAAGTACTTCTGTAAATAAATAAGTAATTACGCGTTTCAGGCTTTGTCGAAGTTCCACTCCTAAGAGAGAGAGTGGGGTAACAAAGTCTGAAAAACGAATAAAAAATATTGTTTCGGATTGCACTGAAATTTGGCATGCAGATAGTTATAATGTCGTTAGTATCCGCTAAAGGATTATTCAAAATTCACCACATAAGGGGTTGAAACAGGTGAGTAAATACGTGTTTCAGGATTTTTCGAAATTCCAGAAAAAATAGGGTAACAAGGTTTTCGGGTTTTATAAAATGCCCTATTTCCCTTAGTCACGCAATAGCTAGAAAACGGGTGAACCGATTTGGCTAATTCTTTTTTGTTGTATTTTTATGATAGAAAGGTTTTTGGTGCCCACGCGGTCGAAACCGCGAGTCATTTCTAGTAAAATAATGAAATGAAAAGATTAAAGGGTACAGTACCCAATACCTTAAGATATTATTTAAGGTGTCAATTTTGCCCACAGACCTAGAATTTCACTAATAACGTAGTAAAATTTTAGATGGTGTTGTATGTGGTTTTGCCAGATATCTGAATTAAGTGATATGGTTTTTTTTTCGGAAATGGTAAGCCCTGACTGACCCCTCCCCCTCCCTCCTCTCATCCCGTGCGCACCTAATGTTGAGTTCTGGGACACCTTGTTAATCCAAATATTGCAAGTAAAACCACTAAAATCGGTTCAAAACGTTTTGTTTACAGCATAAAAACGTTACTACTTGTGAATATAATTGTTAACATACATGACTAGCATCTGCCCGCGGCTTCGCTCGCGTGCATGGCTTACAGGAAACAAATGATGTATTTTTCTTCAGAAACAAATATTATATGCGCTCTAACTCCCTATTAATTGAATATACAAATTACAAACTGATATAATCCCATACAAATGCTGCTCCGTGAGCTTATTTTGGAGCAGACCACGTATTATCGACAGTGAAAAGCAGTTCTCCCAAGTATACCCTTCTTAAACTAAGAGTTCGGTCTTAAGATTTATTTATGATGGCACGACAAAGCAGACTGTGTAGGTAAACTTCGAAGTCGAAGGTGTAGTTCGATACAGTCGGGGTAGTCAAAGAATAAATGGTTAAATTGTTTTTAATTTTATTGCATAATAAAACCCAATTAGTCTAACTAATTAGGAATGATTTAATTCATTTAATTGAAAATTGTACACGTGTAACACGTGTCTCTGTAGTTCAAGAGTATGTGTACCAATTTTCAAGTCGATCGAGCGACCTATAGAATAAAAAGTTTCACTGAAAATTCAACATTTCACATAACAGTCTTAGGGGTGGAATTTTGAAAAACCGTTTCTAAGTGGATACCTACACTTAACAAAGAACACACTCTCCAAATTGTATGTCTCAGAGACCCAGCTGATTAGGTTGCACGTTGATATATAAGTGAGTTAATCAGTCAGACAAACGCGTAAGGGACGATTTTGGAAAAACTGTGAATTACTTGACTTATAATTTTAATTGAAGAGTATGTAAACAAAATTTCAAGTCCATTGACCCAGAGATGATAAGTTGAATTTTGAGTTCTGTCAAACATTTTATGTTTGACAGAACTCAAAATTCAACTTATCATTTCATCCACTTAGGAATTTCGAATGTTATGTCTCTAAAACCAGCGGATTAAGCTGTACATGGATATATCAGTCAGTCAGTCAGTCAGACAAATGCGTAAGGGATGATTTTGGAAAAAACTGTGATACACGTGTCTCACAATTTTTATTAAAGAGTATATGAACCAATTTTCAAGATAATCTAGCGACCCAAAGAATAAAAAAAAATCATAGAAAATGTAACCTTACATCTTAAATCTTTTAGGGGTGGAATTTTGAAAAACTATTTCTTAGTCGGTACTTGCACTTCACAAAGAATACACCCTCCAAATATCATGTCTCTAGGACCAGTGGTTTAGGCAGTGCATTGATATATCAGGCAGTCATTCAGTCAGTCATAAAAAAGCGTGGAGGATGATTTTTAAAAAACTGTGATACCAGTAACTCATTTTTAAATTAAAGAGTATGTGTACCAATTTTTAAGACAATTGACTCAGAGAATAAAAAGTTTCATTTAAAGTTCAACCCTCCATTTCACCCACTTAGAGGTAGAATTTTGAAAAATTATATCTTAGTCATCGACACCGCTCAAAGGATCAGCAAGCTGAAGTGGCAGTGGGCTGGTCACATCTGTCGTAGAACCGATAATCGTTGGGGTAGACGTGTTCTAGAGTGGACCACGGCTCGGTAAACGTAGTGTAGGGCACCCTTCAGCTAGGTGGAGCGAATTATCGCTCCAGCCAACTTGCGTATATTAAGTAAAATTACGCAAGTTGGCTGGCAGCGGTTGGAAACAGAGAGCTGAAGATCGAGCTCAGCGGCGTGCCATAGGCGAGGCCTATGTCCAGCAGTGGACGGAGATAGGCTGATGATGATTTCCTAGTCGGTACTTGCACTTCACAAGCAATACACGCTCCAAATATCATGTCTCTAGTACCAGTGGTTTAGGCAGTGCGTTGATATACCAGGCAGTCATTCAGTCAATCAAAAAAACGCCTAAGGGATGATTTTTGAAAAACTGTGATACCCGTAATTTACTATTTCAATTAAAGAGTATGTATTTTAGAGACAATTGACCCAGAGAATAAAAAGTTTCAGAGAAAGTTCAACCCTCCATTTCACCCACTTAGGGGTGGAATTTCAAAAAACCATTTATTTCTTAATGGATGCCTACACTTCACAAAGGACATACCCTCCAAATTTCATGTGTCTAGACCAGCAGTTTGGACTGTGCGTTGATATTTCAGTCAGTCAGTCAGGACTTTGGATTTTATATATATAGATTTATAAAGCATCTTAAGGTGTTTTTTTCACTAACAAAATTTTCGATTTCTTACGGTATATCTCTGAAACCAACTAAGAAAAAGGTGTGTTAATTTTTATGAACAGTTTAGCTTTATCCCTAACTGGGACAAATTAATTTTAATAAGATCGTTTAAAAAACTAAAAATAACCGACTTCGATGCCGCACTATTAGTTTTCAGTACCAATGTTGAGGTGTTTATCTCCATATCTCTGGAGATACTTATCAGACCTCGACAAAATTACCATTACAAATTTGTTCTTCTGATTCATATAACGCGTCTGTTTGCCATTTTCCGGAACAAAATGGTCGATGTCGCATACTCCAATATTAATTATAATTTAATCGAAAGATAATGTGTTTTAGTTATAACGACGTTATTGAGTTTGTAAATAAATAAATAAGAAGTTTCTGGCGTATGATACATATTAATGTGGCGTAAGCTGCGCTTGACCATACTCGGTCGGAAATTAATAATGAGAGTCTAGCTTCACGTGCGGAGGGAAGCCAGTCATGCAACGAACGATATAGAAGACGAACGTGCCCTCTGATTGGCTTAGATCCCAGTGTTACGAAGGTAAATGTCTGGTTAACCTGCACTTGGTTCAGGTGACATACAGATTACAATGCCTTCTTTTTAAAACTATTTTTATTTTTTTGTAAACTTTAAACTTTCGCGATTTGAACACATAGTTATAAATATGAAAATACGGGACTTATCGTGCCTAAAACATTATTTTATTTAACTCGACGTTTCGACCAAGTTGCATTGATCGTGGTCACGAGACGACTGACCACTATTTTTATTGTTTTAATACTTTAATCTGAGTTTCGTATGATGCTTTTGGGTTATAAATTCGTGTAGAAAAATGTTATCACTGAAGTCTCTATGTATGATTAGTTATGCATGATTGTCGGCAAAATCCTGATTTATCTGGGCCTGATTCATATTGTCAAAACCCTATATTAATCATAAAATATATTAGTTTTTACCTCTCCAGCACCAAAGCGCTTTTGATGCGTAATTCTCCTTGTCCAATTTACGACCAAGTACAAGTCAGTAGTTCTTGTTTTATCTTCTTCTTCTGTATAATCTGTAAATATGAAAAGCAGACGTTACTAACTGCCTGATCTATCAACACACAGCTAAAACCACTTAACAGATTGCACTGAAATTTGGCATGCAGATAGTTATTATGATAAGTATCCACTACGAAACAATTTTCCAAAATTCATCCCCTAAAGGAATGAAACAGGGGTTCAAAGTTTGTATAGAGAAACAAGTACTTCTTATATAAAAAACTTAATACATGTTTCAGTCTTTTTTGAAACTCCACTCCTAAGAGGGTGAAATGGGGTAACAAAGTCTGAAATCAATAAGGTTTTTGGGGTTTTATAAAATTAAATCCCTATTTTCTTTGGCTTATTCGTTTTTTGATGATTTTTACTGAAGAAAGTTTTAAATAAATGAAAGTTTTTTAACGCAGGTGGAGCCGCAGGGCATTTCTAGTTTATATATATATATATATATATATATATATATATTTACTAAGCTACAACTTCTTGAATAATTTAAAAAAGTCACAGGAGTATAAACCTTCGCATTTACAATATTAGTTAGAATGTACGCTTTCGCAACACAATAATAATTTACCGGAGTTTAAAAATATTTTACAAGAATTATTGTTAAATTTACCAGATTTTTGCCGTGATGTGTAATCTCTGATATAAATACTATTTAATTTAAGATCGTTCACAAAACAAAAAAACCGACTTCAAATGCTACGCTAGTAATTTTTAGTAAAAGTTTAAGGTGTTTATCTCCATATATCTGGAGATACTGGTCAGATATTGAAAAAATTACAACGTGACCAAACGGGAAACATACTCTGTCAAACAAAAAAATAACTTTCCAAATCGATTAAGAAATGGTGGATTTCAGAGGTAACAAACGTAAAAAAATACGGGTGAATTGAGAACCTCCTCTTTTTTGTGAAGTCTGTTTAAAACAGATTATTGTTGTTGTTAACATATGATTATTTTCTTAATATAGAGCCCATCTACTTAAAGTTTTTTTGTGTTCCTGATTCATCTGTTATAAATCCTGATTCATATGGACACAAAATATTTGAACGCCGGTATCTTGAAAACAATTTTTTTAAAAGAGAGAAAAAATCATTCAAATATTTGTTATTTAGTATACCTATTTTCATATTAACATGTGTTACAGAGCTGAAAGTGTTATTACACATTTTGCTATATTAATCAGCCGAAGAATAAAATTTTGAAGAACTACCTCTTAATACTTTGAGGAACTATTGTTGTTAGTATCAACTTGAAAGTGTTTTACGCGGCCTGTCCTTATCTTTTCCCTGATAATTATTAATCTGTTTTCATTGCAAAAAATACACAACGCAACTGCTCCAATATTTTTTTCTGCTGATTTGAACTAAAACGCAATTACTAACTTTAATAAAACTCTCTTAAAAATCCTATTTTGCTTCTCCTTCAAAGAAAAAATTAAAACTTTCTTTACTCGTACTTTTGACTTTGAGATTAGGTACAAGGGACCTTTTTACGAATCCATTAAGAGGCGTTTTAGTTAAATAACAGAATTTATGAAGCGTAATCGACACTTAAATTGCCTTCGTATTACTGGCAAATAGCTTTTTCCTTCATAATACTACGATAATATTAACAAATTCTGTATCCTACTTCAAGAACACCATGAAAGGTAGCAAAGCAACCTACACATAAGGAATCGTGATTTCTTGTTTAATTGTGATATAATCCCTATTAAAGTCCCCTATATTTTTAAATCTGTCGTCAATATATTCGGTTTTATGTGTGCATTAAATAATTATTAAATTACTATAATGCTAGAGATTATTCTGACGCGTATTATCTCAAATAGCAACATTTTAATTTGTTTTATACAAAACAAAAATATTGCAATTTATTACATTATTACAAAAAAAAATTAAATATTCTATGTAGTCTATCTATGTAACTTAGTTACTAAAATTTTAAGGATTCTAACACTAGAATGAATCCTATTAATAAATTAGTTTACAAAAAAAATTAAACCTTAAAATAAATTACTTAATATAATTATTATAAGCGCTATCCAATTATCTATTTGAAGTCGGGGCCAGTGAAGTCTATTGGATAGTAGATAGATACTATGTATGTAGTAGTAGTAAGTAGGTAGATACATGTAGGTAGTATCTATCTACTACCTATTAGACTTGGCTGGCACCGACTTCAAATAGATAAGTGGGTAGCGCTTATAATAATTATATTAAGTAATTTATTTTTCGCTTTTGACTGCCTGTTTGTGGTTATGAAGTCAGTTTTATTTTTTTTGAAAAATAATTTAATTTACCCTTTTTAGTGCAAAACAAGTTTTAATTAAATTACATACATCTATAAAATTTCGTGTCTGGGCCGTTATACACTGACGGATATATAATTTGTGAAAATTTCAAGTTTGGACTTATTACGGTTAAGAAGATACAGATCTGTAAAGTGCGCACATATAGACACACGGACGGACGGACGAACAGACGAACGGACAACAAAGTCTCAGAAAGTGTTCATTTGATACCCTTTGGGTTCGGAACCCTAAAAAATTGACTTTAATACCTTGAAAATATTCACTAGTCATAATGATGTCATCAAGATATCAAAGAACAATGTCCAAAATGGCCCTGTGCAATAAAAGCATCTGACACACACGATAATTAATTGTCTATTTTATTACAATAATTCCAAATGCTTTTATAACACGGACTAGTTGTATTCCAAAATGAATATTAAAAAGTATTATTTGCGATTATTAACATTAATTGCCGCCATATGGCCCACACAGTCTGAATCACTCTACTACGTTATAAGAGTTGGCACTTCCTTACATTGTTAATACCCGAATCATGAAAGCACTGTGTAGCCAACCTAACAACGGAAAGCATTATTTACGTAGAAACTATTATATAATCTGTGGTATTATGCTTATAATTTTTTTTTGCCGTGTTGGTTGGTACAAAGTACGTTCATAATTCTGAGTTATTTATGTATGCCGTGTCGCGGGCGGGACTGATATGGCCGCCATCTTCGCCAAACGTCATGTCATGTCAAAAAATATTAGGTGCTCAAAAACTTTGCACATTCACAAGACTTTGCCTGGTAGAACATTCCTGTGAAGACAAATTAATTCTCCCTACCTTTGTTTCTATCTCGCTCACAGTTACCGTAAGAATATCTGTTAATAATACTTAAATTCAAAAAATTAAAACCACCCCCGACTGATTTGTATATGTAATCCGAGTTTATCATCAAAGCATACTCGTACGTATATATTCATAAAGTTTATTTACATTTAACTAAAGTATTTAGGTACCATTTTGTTCGATAACTTTTAGCCATCTTGTAGGTAGGGACATGATCCCATTGCTATAGAAATTTTTGGGCTTCAGATCAAAAAACCGCGACAAGTAGTTTTGGCAGTCCTCTCGTGATGTTAACCTGACACTGCCTAAAGAATTCTGAAGATACCGAAACAGGTGGAAATCTGAAGGTGCAATTGATGCACGAGATGCATTGCATGAGATGCATTATCACCTCCCAGCCAAACTCTCTTAATTTTTGCTGAGTGGCTAAAGATGTGTGAGGTCTAGCGTTATCATGATGAAAAACCACACCCCTTCTGTTGATTAATTCCGGCCGCTTTCTCTCAACTTCTTGCTTTAATCTCATCAGTTGTTTACAGTAGAGTTTAGAATCGATGGTCCTGCCTGGTGGTAACAGCTCATAATGAATAATGCCCTTCCAATCCCACCACATACACAGCATCACAAATGAGTACACGGTTCATTAGGTTTCTTTCAGTGAGGTCGTGAGGTACCCAAATATCGAGCTTTTTTGTGTACCCAGTTTTTTTCAAATGCGCCAAAACTGTTTTGTGGAATGGCATCCATTTTATCTGTAATAGGGCGACCAGAGCGAGGTGCATCTTTGACATCAAAATTTCCGGATTGAAAACGCTTAAACCAAATTTGTGCTACTCTCACAGACACTGCACTAGGTCCATAAACATCGCAAATTTTTTTCGCGGCTTCCGTTGCGTTTTTACCTTTTTTGTAGTAAAATTTTAAAATGTATCGCATTTCTTCATTAGATTCACTCATCTTCAATAGCAGCATCTCATCTTTTTTCTTTATATTCACTAGCAGCCCGCCCCGGCTTCGCACGGGGAAATTGATACATAATATTGGACGGTCTGTTAGCGTAAAGGATAGTTACCTTGACTTCTAACCCAACGGTCGCTGGTTATAAACCTAGCTATATTATACCAATTGATTATATCAAGATTCTATGTGCATTCTATGTGCATTGCATGAATCATGGGTACACAGGTAGTGCGATCATTAAATCGATGTTCTGCCTGACTTGCTTCCAAAAAGTAGCTTACCACCATCAAAGAAAAAATCTGCCGCCATAACCTTACGGTGTTTCTAGGGCCAGCTTGTTCGCCATCCTCGACCACATAATTATCAATACCAATATGATAAATGCGAAAGTCAGATTGTATATATGTTTGTTTGGGACTTCTTCTCGGTCAAACGGCTGGACCGATTTATTTTGCACAGGGAAAGACAGTAACTACATATTATTGGATAAGACCATAGGATACTTTTTAACGAAAGCGAAGCCGCAGGAGTCAGCTAGTTTTATAAGATAGATCAAACTATATTGACATCAGATTTATTTATATAGGTTGGGATCTACAGAAATAGCTAAGCTAATAATGTTTACGATATAACTATTGTCTAATCTGTGGTTTCGTTGCAAATATTTTATTATTATACGTGGCGAATAATTTTGAATCTGTGATAGAATAGAATAGAATAGAATAACTCTTTATTGAACACCATAAAGAACTTATTATCTAAAATAGCAACAACATAACTCGGTGATACAATCGGCGGTCTTATCGCATAAAGCGATCTCTTCCAGACAACCTATTTGTGGACTGGTTAAAATACACAGGGTGTTTGGCGATGGCGTATAATTTATTTTTATTATCTAGTATACAGCATATACAACAGTAAATTATATACTATATATATATATATATATATACATACCATATACATATATTCATACATAACATACATACCACATTTACAATATATTTAGTTATACAATACATATACTTAAAATATACTTAAAAAATTACAGCAAAACAGTATTTAGCAGGTTAAAGACAAGTAGTGATTATTGATTAAGGATTTGAATTGCGAAAGAGACTTAGCACGTCGAATCTCTACAGGCAGCTCGTTCCACAACCGAGCGGCATGCACTGTGAAAGATTTGTCGTAATACCGTGAAGAATGCAAAGGAATGAGTAACTGTAGGTTTTCCGAGGAACGAAGAGGAAGAGGATTAGAAAGATGTAGGAACTGGAAGCGCTCTTTGAGGTAGGAAGGAGTAGATGGGACAAATAGGACAGAGTATAAAAGGGAAAGGATATGACTGTTTCTTCGGAGCCGGATAGCCAATTTAACATTTTGCGATATTCCGAAATGTGGTCGAACTTGCGTAATCCGAAAATGAAGCGAATACTCATGTTTTGGAGACGCTCCAGCTTGTCCAGTTGTTCCTCAGTCACATCAAGATAGCAGGTGTCAGCATAGTCAAGAATAGGAAGAAGGATAAAGTTTGCGAGAGCAGTTTTGGTAGAAATTGGAAGAAAGTTTCGTAACCTACGTAGGGATCCGGCAGAAGCAAAAAGTTTTCGGCTGACTTCCGCCAACTGAGGTACCCAAGATAGTTTCCTATCAAAAAGTACACCCAGATTTTTCACAGTATCACTTATAGGGATTTGCGTTCCGTCGAATATAACCTGGGGAAGGCGGAACCAGTCGATTTTGGAAACCATTCGTGCACTGCCAATTACAATTATTTGAGTTTTTAAGGGGTTAACGTTTATGCCGAAGGATTTACTCCACGTGATTATGTGTTGCAAGTCTGAGTTAGTAAGTGCTATTGCATCTGGTAAATCAGAAGGCTTTGCTTGATTATAAATTTGTAGATCATCAGCATAAAGGTGGTAGGTAGAAGAGAGATGAGAAGAAATAGAATTAATGAAAATAGAAAATAGAAGGGGAGATAGAACGCCGCCCTGAGGAACGCCTGCAGACGTAGTACACCATGTAGAATAGGAATCATCAACACGGATACGCTGCCGACGACCGAACAGGTAACTACGAAACCAGGAAATTACTGCAGGAGATATGTTAAGAGAGCGAAGGGTGCCTATGAGAATATCAAAATCGACATTATTGAAAGCGTTACTAAAATCTAGCAGCGACAGCAGAGTCACACGACCATTCTCCATACCATGTCTGATATCGTCAGTTATTTTTACCAAAGCTGACACAGTACTATGGCCAGGCCGAAATCCGGATTGAAAAGGGTTTAAAAGGTTGTTGATATTAAGGAAAAAGGAGAGCTGCTGATTGACCAGGCGCTCGAGAACTTTGGAAAGGAAGGGAAGAATGGAAATTGGTCGAAGATCGGAAAATGATGATGGATTGGACTTTTTAGGGAGAGGAGTTATTTGTGCTTCTTTCCACAAATCTGGAAAGACACCGGTACCAATTGACTCATTGAGGATATATACAAGGACAGGAAGGATTTCGTCAAGGATGGGCATGATCATGTTGCGACTGATACTATCGCTGCCAACTGCATTTGACGCAATTGAACTAATACTCATCCTAAATATCTCCTATATCTTATTATCCTCCAATATCTCCTAAAGTGTTCATTAAAATTATACACTGTAAAGGACAATTATAATCTATTATATGTGACCAAGGTAAATAACGTCAATATTTGCATAAGGATAAATGCTACTCGTAGCCTTGGAAGTTTTGTAAGGTTTTTAATAAAAAAATTGAAGATTGAAAAAGTTACTGTGAGGTAACCTTAAGAGATAGACATATGCTGTCGCGGACTTTTTTGTAGGTCTTATTAAGTTGTACAACTCTTGTATAGATATTATTCATCCATCTTATTTCAATTGAGCAGCGTTCGTGAAAACCCTGTTTTCTTCGACCGTTTTATTGTCGACTTAGGTTGCAAAATAGGTCTCCACGAATGTAACTATGATTAAATCGAATAATATATAGCCTATTTTCATTCCGGAAGTCCATTCTATGTATTAGTGAAAGAAATTTTAAAATCGGTCTAGTAGTTTTTGAGCCAAATCAATACAAACATACAAAAATACAAATGTTCTCTCTTTATAATATTATTAGTATATTAGTATTAGTATAGTATTAGTATACTACTCCACACTTGGTTGTCTGGAAGAGATCGCTCTATGCGATAAGACCGCCGATTGTATCACCGAATTAGGTTGTTATGTCTAGATATTAAGGTTCTTTCTGGTATACAATAAAGAGATTATCTATCTATCTATCTATCTATCTAGTATAGATAGTATAGATATCTTATAACCCGACTAACGTAGGGTTGTGATTTTTATCGGTGTGTAAGTATGTATGGTAATCAGTTCCTTCATAACTTCTGAACTTCTTATTGTGATAATAATGACAAACTAGCTGTGCCCCGCGGCTTCGCCTGCGTTAAAAACAACTTTCATTTATTTATTTTTTTATAATAACCATCTCCTGTCGATACAGAATACAACAAAAAAATAAAACCGGCAAAGTCGAGTTGGACTCGCCCACCGAGGCTTCCGTACCAACGTTGGTTAGTACCAATTAAGCTAGACCTCTAAATTGTATGAGCGCTCATATAACTCAGAGGCCTATCTTAATTGGCTGAAACTATGTATGTATGGGGACACCCTTTAATTTTCAACTTTTTTTATTTTTTGGAATTTTCCCTTTATTTGTGCTATAAGACCTTGCTTCTTATCAAATTTCATGATTCTAGGTCAACGGAAAGTACCTTATAGGTTTTCGACCCAAAACCTATAGGGTACTTCCGGTTGACCTAGAATTGTCAATTTTGGTCAAAAGCAAGTTCTTACTGTACAAATAAAGGAAAAATTCCAAATATAAAAAAATTTGATAATTAAGGCAAATTTTGGTACTTACAAGTTTTCGCGAAAATCTAAATTTGCCCATATATTTTTATTGGGTTGACTCAAGACCTTGATTTTTTACACCCAATAGGGACTATAGACCTCAGTATCAGGTATAAATTTCAACTTGCTCCACCCGTTCCTGAGAAAATCAGTGGTGACACACGGACAGACAGACGTACAGACAGACGGACAGACAGACAGACAGACAGACATACAGACGGACAAGAAAGTGATCTTATAAGGGTTCCTTTTTTTATCTTTTGAGGTACGGAACCCTAAAAAGAATTAGCGAAATCGGTCCAGCTGTTCACGCGTGATGCCGTGACCAAGGGAAATTGGGATTCATTTTTATATATAAGAGTAGCTGTGTCCCGCGGCTTCGCCTGCGTTAAAAACAACTTTCATTTACTTAAATATTTTTTTCATAAGAACCATCTCCTGACGATAAAAAAACACGACAAAAAAAGAATTAGCGAAATCGGTCCAGCCATTCACGCGTGATGCCGTGACCAAGGGAAATTCGGATTCATCTATCTAATACTATAAGAATCTTTGTCCTGACATACTAACTCACTGACAGACAACGCACAGCCTAAACCGCTGGTCGTAGAGACTTGAAATTTGGAGGGTATATTTTTCTTCAAGAATCTTTGTCCTGACATACTGACTCACTGACAGACAACGCACAGCCTAAACCGCTGTTCGTAGAGACTTGAAATTTGGAGGGTATATTTTTCTTAGTACGTAGGGATGTACTAAGAAAGGATTTTTCAAAATTCACCCCTTAAGGGTATGAAATGGGGGTTCAAAGTTTGTATGGAGAAACAAGATTAGATAGTATTTTCTATCCGAAACTTCACACAAGTGCTTCAGTACAAAAATAAGGAAATACGTGTTTCAGGTTTTTTGAAATTCCACCCCTAAGAGGGTGAAATGGGGTAACAAAGTGTGAAAATCAATATTTTTTCGGATTGCGCTAAAACTTGGCATGCAGATAATTATTACAACGTTATTTACCTATGAAAAAGGATTTTTCAAATTTCACCCCTGAAGGGGATGAAACGGGGGTTCAAAGTTTCTATGGAGAAACATTATTAGATTGTCTTTTCTATTAGAAACTTCACACAAGTGCTTCAGGACATAAATAAGTAAACACTTGTTTTAAGTTTTTTCGAAATTCCACCCCTAAGAGGGTGAAATGGGGTAACAAAGTCTGAAAATCAATATTGTTTTGGATTACGCTGAAATTTGACATGCAGATAGTTATTACGACGTAAGTGCCCTCTGAGAAAGTATTCTCCAAAATTCACCCCTGAAGGGGATGAAACGGGGGTTCAAAGTTTGTATGAAGAGACAAGATTAGATAGTATTTTCTATTCAAAAACTTATACAAGTGCTCGAGTAAAAAAATAAGTAAATACGTGTTTCAGGTTTTTTTTTTATTACAACCCTAAGAGGGTGAAATGGGGTAACAAAGTGGGAAAATCAATATTGTTTCGGATTGCGCTAAAATTTGGCATGCAGATAGTTATTACGACGTAAGAGCCCTCTGAGAAAGGATTCTCCAAAATTAACCCCTGCAGGGGATGAAACGGGGGTTCACAAAGTTTGTATGGAGAAACAAGATCAGATAGTATTTTCTATTTGAAACTTCATACAAGTGCTCCAGTAAAAAAATAAGTAAATACGTGTTTCAGGTTTATTTTAATTACACCCCTAAGAGGGTGAAATAAAGTGTGAAAATCAATATTGTTTCGGATTGTGCTGAAATTTGGCATGCAGATAGTTATTACAAAGTTAGTTCCCTCTGAGAAAGTATTTTCCAAAATTCACCCCTGAAGGGGATGAAACGGGGGTTCAAAGTTTGTATGGAGAAACAAGATTAGATAGTGTTTTATATTTGAAACTTAACACAAGTACTTAAGTAAGTAAATACGTGTTTCAGGTTCTTTCGAAATTCCACCTCTATAAGAGTGAAGTGGGGTAACAAAGTCTGAAATCAATATTGTTTCGGATTTCGCTGAAATTTGGCATGCAGATAGTTATTTTGACATAGGTATCCGCTAAGAATTATTTTCAAAATTCACTCTTCAAGGGGATGAAGCGGGGGTTCAAAGTTTGGATAGTCATTTTATTCGAAATTTCACACAAGTACTTCTAAGTAAATCAACACCAATATTATAAATGCGAAAGTCAGTTTGTTTATTTGTTTGTTTGTTTGGGACTTCTTCACGGTCAAACGGCTTGACCAATTTGGCTGAAATTTTGTATAAAGATAGAACATAAGGCAGAATAGGATAAAGGATATTTTTTTTTGGCTATGGAGTCAGGGGGTCCAGATATTATTCATTGAATTTTCTAAATATAAGACTTCTTCTCGAATTAACGGCTTGACCGATTTCCCGGAAATTTTGTATAAATACATGTCATAGGGTAGAATAGGATATAGGATACTTTTTTCTGGCTGTCGAGTCAGGGGGTCCAGTTATTTTTAATTGAATTTTGTAACTAAATGACCTCTTTTCGAATAAACGGCTTGACCGATTTGCCTGAAATGTTGTATAAAGACAGTACATAGGGCAGAAAAGGATATAGAATACTTTTTTTCTGGCTATCGAGGCAGGGGGTCCAAATATGTTTAATTGAATTTTGTAAATATAAGATCTCTTCTCAAATAAACGGCTTGACCGATTTGCCTGACATGTTGTATAAAGACAGTACATAGGGCAGAAAAGGATATAGAATACTTTTTATTTGGCTATCGAGTCAGGAGATCCAGATATTTTTTATTTAATTTTGTGAATGTGTGGCCTCTTATCAGCTAAACAGCTTGACCGATTGGACTGAAATTTTATACATATTACAGTTCATATTGCATAGAATCACATAGGATACTTTTTTTTCTGGCATTCGAGTCCAGTTGTCCAGAATTTTTAAATTGAACTTTGTAAATGTGTGGCCTACACTCGGTCAAACTGGTTAACCATTTAAGCTAAAATGTTGTACACGGACAGTCATAAAGACATAGAAGTGCAACGAATACTTATTTTTTGGGTTCTATATTTTCTATATTTCGGTTTTCTATATTTTTATTATGGAATTTTGTAAATGTGTGGCCTCTTTTCGGCCAAACGGCTCAACCAATTCAGATGAAATTTTGCACAGACATTTAATAGGGCATAAAAGGGCAAATAATACTTTTTTTTCGGCAGTTAAGTGTGGGTGCCTATATTTTTTTTAACTGTACATAGAGTTTGCATATTCATAAAAGATTGAGCTTAGGTTCATAGATAATGAATTAACTTAATAAGTGCCTTAATTAGGCCATAAAACTGTCAGGGTCATTAAAAGTCATCAAAATTTACGCGATGGCTTTGCTTGCCCAACGTGTTTTATCTGCTTTGTGGGAAGTATTTCAAAAGCATTCGTGTCTTAACAGCCACATTTAACGTTAGGGTCATCGGTGTTAACTAAGTAGGTTATAAAAACTGTCAGGGTCATAAAACGTAAAAATTTTTGCGCTCACTCCGCTTGAGCATTAATAGCGCTCGCTGCGCTCGCGCAAACCTTTGTTTTATCTACTTTGAAGGTAATATTTCAGCATTTTTTGTATTTTAATAGCCACATGTATCGAAACGAGTTTATAAATTGAAACAGTACAACCTTCAATAATCTTAATGATTTTTTACCTTAAAATAAGTGGATATCAAGTTTAACCTTAGGGTCATCGGTCTTGACTTAGTAGGTCATAAAAACTGACAGGGTCATAAAAAGACGTAGAAATTTTTCGCGCTCGCTTCGCTCGCGCATTGATAGCGCTCGCTGCGCTCGCGCAAGCATTTGTTTTATCTACTTTGCAGGTAATACATTTTGTGTATTTTAATAGCCACATGCATCAAAACGAAGCCATAAATTGAAACAGTACAACCTTCAATAATCATAATGATTATTAACCTTAAAATAAGTGGATACCAAGTTTACCCTTTGTGTCATCAGTATTTACTTAGTAGGTCATAAAAACTGTCAGGGTCATAAAAGGTCGTGATAATGTTTCGCGCTCGCTTCGCTCGCACATTAATACCGCTCCCTGCGCTCGCGCAAACCTTTGTTTTATCTACTTTGTAGGTAATATTTTTGCAATTTTTGTATTTTAATAGCCACATGCATCAAAACATGTCATAAATTGGAACAGTACAACATTAAATAATCATAATGATTTTTAACCTTAAAATAAGTGGATATCAAGTTTAATCTTTGTGTCATCAGTGTTAACTTAGTAGGTCATAAAAACTGTCAGGGTCATAAAAGGTCGTAAAAATTTTTCACGCTCGCTTCGCTCGCGCAGCGATAGCGCTCGCTACGCTCGCGCAAACCTTTGTTTTATCTACTTCGTAGGTTATATTTCATCATTTTTTGTATTTTCATAGCTACGTGCATCAAAACGAGTTTATAAATTAAAACAGTACAACCTTCAATAATCATAATAATTATTAACCTTAATATAAGTGGATATCACGTTTAACCCTAATGTCATCGGTGTTGACTTAGTAGGTCATAAAAACTGTCAGGGTCATAAAAAGTCGTAAAAATTTTGCGCAGTAATAGGGCTTGCTACGCTCGCGCAGTAATAGCGCTCGCTCCGGTCGCGCAAGCATTTGTTATATCTACTTTGTAGAAAACATTTCAGCAACTTTTGCATTTTAATAGCCACATGCATCAAAACGAGTCATAAATTGGAACAGTACAACCTTCAATATTCATAATGATTTTTTACCTTAAAATAAGTGGATATCAAGTTTAACCTTAGGGTCATCGGTGTTGACTTAGTAGGTCTTAATAACTTTCAGGGTCATAAGAAGTTATAAAAAAGTTTCTCACTTCGCTTGCGCAGTAATAACGCTACATAGCGTATAATAGCGTGTTTTAACAGCCTCATAAATTAGACTGACTCAAATACTTAAACAGAAAAACTTGGTAAACCTTGGTTAGGTTTACCAAGTACCAAGTATTGATTAATAACTTTAACAATAGACGATATCGAGTTCGACCTAAGAGTCATCTAAATTGACTTGATGATTAGGTCATTAAACTGTCAGGGTTATAAAAAGCCATAAAAAATGTTCACTCGCCCAATAATAGCGCTCGCTACGCTCGCGCAGCTATTCACCTTATTTTCTTTGTAAGAAATGTTTCAGGAACTGTTGTGTTGAGTCAAAAATGTAAACAGCACAACTTCGTATACCTAACCAAAATGATTAATGACTTTAACAATAGAGGATATTGAGTTCGACTTTGAGGGTCATCTATGGTGACTTGGCCTAAGAGATCATCGATCTAGACCTCAATGGTCATAGACACAAATAACGCGGGCGAAGCCGCGGGTAACAGCTAGTTTTTATATATAAAGAAAGATGAGGTATCGTGGAAGCATCTTGATTGTCCGCTGGTTAAGCTGTGTGATATATAACTTTAAATTGAATATAGCGTCCAGTAGAGGAAATACAGTGATGAACAATTTTTTTTTATTAATGAAGCCTGTAGCGTTCCAACGGAATTAACACAAGCACAGAATACGTAGGTTTGGATAGGATGGATGTTGGCCGTACAGTCTCGCATGCTGACGGTGATGATGGCTGCAACCTCAGCAGATCTTCGTCTTCAGTAACACCTTGCGTCTCTGATGTCCCTCGGTTTCCACTCGCAGGTTCGTCTTGTATTCGGCGTCAGAAGGTCCAACTTATGTTGTGGCGCTGCTGGGACTTCAGGTGGTGTAAAATGATGTATAGACGTTGAATTACAAATTATATTGAAATATTCTGATTTACAAAATGCGATTATATGAAATTAATTTAGATGTGTGGGTCAATCAACTATTTTACCCACACTTTGCTGTCCCTGACATATCTTTATTAAAATAAGGCAAATTGATTATTGCACTCAAAAATAATATCAGAATAATTTCTATAATATTTAAGCACAATGTAAAACTGCATTTCATTTAACAAAAAATAATTTTATTTCTATGAAATTATATGGTAACTATATATATGGTATACAAAATATTCGCGCCATACAAAATATACCTGTCTGAAATCGACATTTACTTGTTAACTATCTTAGTAAATGAACATTTAGCCTGCGCTTTTGGTTAAGTTTTTTTGAGGAATAAGTTAGAGATAAACACTTGATTGTGTCTAATAAAAACCCACAGTAAGACAAACCACTTTTACAAAAAAAAATCTGAAGTTGTGTCCCCAGCTAAAATGTTTTGATTATGTATACTGAGTTGTGTTTATAGTTTCCAACTTGTAATAGATAGATAGCTCCAATTATTGTAAGCAGCGGATTCAATTCGGTATACTTTTGCTCACGCGTCGTGGCGGTGCCCTTTAGTAGTGCCGTCAAGTCGCCAGATTGCAAAGAGTGTTCAGAGAGTGCGCGTGCCTTTTTGCGCTGTCTGCTGAGTGACTTCGATTTCTCGCCGTAATTTAAAATTTACTGCTCACAAATCATATGTTTTTGTAGTATCTAACATGATATAATCGACTAAAGTTTATGTCACATACAATATTTAAATATAAAAGTACTCTTTTCACGAAAACATGCCGTTTTTCTTCTGAGTTACATATATACTCGGTTACTTTCGTGGTTACTTAAGATACATTTTTGGTAAGTCCAGAGACAATTATTCACCCCGCAAGCTTTTTAACATGAAAATGTTAAGTTAAAACGATTTTTAAACAGTTTTCTAATTATTATAATTAATACTATTTAAAATTGATAACAATCATGCGAGTTACGTCAGTTATGAAGTTATTATAAAAATCTTACTAAGATCAGACTTTTTAGCAAAGCGACAGTACAAATTGGCAATGCCGATTGATATTTTCAACATAAGAGTGTAATACATCTATGTAATAATGTCTCTTTGTTGATTTTAAGCTTTGGACGTGATATGCCATCCATTTGTTAAACCATTTTGTATTATATGTCTTAGGCGTTACCCAATTTGTCTCTGGAGTTACTGATTGTCCCCAAATTATAAATTACATTTTCAATTATAACATACTAATTTCATGTTGTTTAACTTAATATCAGCAGTAATTCATAAAAATATTTGTGGAGTTATTATGCATAGTGGTTATCTATTAGTATGTCTCTAATATTTAGTTTTAATTAGAAAGTAGTCCTACGTTTTTGTTTAGAGGTAACGCAAAAGACAAAAATTAATTTAGTTTTGCGCTAAAACTAAACTAAACTAAACTTAAAAATAAACGAATACTGATTATGTCAAAATAGTTGATTATGCATTAAAAAACAAATGAAAAATTATGAATAAGTTTTTATATTTTATCTAATATTGAATGCAGGTAACGCAGGGGATTTTGAAGGGTCTTCTGCATACTTTTTACTATAACTATATTCAATGCCTTTTAACTGCGTAGCCCGTCTAGGTACTTATAGCAGTTGATATTTCTAATGCCTTAGTCGAATTAGAATAATGAAAAAGGATACTTAATTTTTTCAAAAACAAAATTTTAACACTGTCCAAAGTGTAGGTAAAATAGTTGATTGACCCGTGTACGTAGTAACGGATGGTAGCTAATTGGCGCGTTGTATAATATATATATTAAAATATTTAGCTGTTCATGGCTTTGCTGGCATGCCCTCGATACTTGGGAATAATTTCTAAAATTAGAGCGTGATTTTTCAGTAGCCGGGTTTTTATACTTATTACTTTAATACTCCTCTTTTTATTTGTTTCTGATTTCTGTATGTATGAGTGTCTAATTATGTGTAAGTGTAAAGAAAGTTATCAAGAAAACATTATAAGCTTTGATTTATTATTAAAAGTATAAAACACTCAATAATGTTTAGCAACTGAAAACACAACAAACAGTAGGTGAATTATCACACTAAGTGAAAAACACAGTAATGTAATTAAAATCGTTAATTTTTACGAGAGCAAACTTAATATAAAATTAATATGCAGCGAAACATAATTAAATTCAAACGAATACACTCCCTCCACACAAAACAAGAGTATGGGATAACGAATACCTACACATACAACGTCGGTATGTGTGTAAACAAGCTACGTCAATATCACAGTATACGAAAAAGGGGAGCGGCTTAACTTCAGTCAAAGCCTTTAGCTTCATAGCAGAAAGAATGTCTAGCAACGAGTCTTTTATGACGTCCGTTCTAGCGCATGGCTATCATCCCCGCTCGACTATCACCGCAGACAAATGTAGTCATCTGAGCAGCTGCAGCTATACTTAAAGGCAATTTCGAAACACATACATACACACTTCCATATACAATTTGTACGGGCATTGTGTTCGTTTAGAATCAGACGTATGATTGCTTTCCCCTTTTATAGACTTTACCATGTTTCAACTTTTACTGTTTTCTTGGAATATAAAATTGTTCGGATTAGTGATTCAAGCGTCAATATAGTCGCATCTCGATACAAATATATCTAAATATAAAAGTTATAAAAGTTTTAACGAACTACGTATCTGAAATGAAATCGCTCAATCAATATTTAATTTAGATCCAATCTTCCTTATACGGGAATCGATTGAATTTCTAAGCGAGAACATTCCGCCACGATTTAATTTTTAGGTGAATATTTTAGGAAAAAATAAAAAAACGTTCTTAGCTCGAGTTGTCATTAAACGTCAGGCTAAACAGTACATTCGTACGAGTAGACAGCAATAAATTCTTCCGAAAGGGTAAAGTTTATACAAACGGTACGTAGGTACTTAATATATGTTATTATCGCGATAAAACATGAAATAGTTGCCTAAAAGTAAAAAGTAATATTACTTGTCCCGTTAAAGTGGGTCACCCCCGCCCCTGCGCCACCCTCTCCCGGCGTCTCGCCCCCACCCCCTCCTCACTCCACCCTCCAACATTCATTGTGCCGCAATATATTTCTTTTTATGTGCAAACAGAAAAGTCATTTATTTAAATTTTCTCACGAATTCGTATCGCAATTTTATTTTATTATATTATCTGTATCACATTTAGAGTGCTCTGCGTTTGTGTAGCTCCTATCGGCACGTATCTGTATGTGTGTCGAATGTAGACTACGCACTCGCGCATTCCTATTGAATCCGAGTTACTTTCCAATATGGTTGTGATTTAATTTGGCGTATTTATCTTGTTTCATGAAATGTTGAGCTGAGTCGCTAGTCGCCCCGTGCCGAGTTGCCGGGTGTAGAGTATCGGCGATCGCTCGCGCGCCGTCTCCCTCTCTGCCGATGCGGACGGTACGTCATAGCTGTTGTCCCCATATAAATTAGATTTAAAGCTCTCGACGTGGAAGAGAATAATATTAAACTCAATTGCATTGCAAAGATCACAATTTACCAACTTCGGGAGAGTAACCCGAGGTCCGAGGTATTTCATATAAAACGTGTATTCTTCCCTTTTCTCGTCCAAAAATAATAAAGGGTGCAATTTTTTTTTAAGATTTTGTATTTGAATTTGCCGATTTCGTGCTGACGTTTTACTGGCTTTTTTATATGGACTCGTTACCGAATAAAGCAAAGCAGTTGTCATTATTTATATGGAAATGGTAATTTACATAACAGTTACGGACTTATTTCTATTCTAAGCGAGCTCTGAAGACTCATAGAATATTCTGAAAATGTCGCAGATGTAATAATATAATCTGCTCAGTCTAATAAATTGATTGTGTTGGTTTATTAACCAAACCAAAGCAGTATTATAGGGAAGGTACATTTATTAATGAAAAGCACGAAATCTTCAAAGGATATTAGATCAAACTAGTTTCATTCATTTGTTATGATTTGTGATAAAAACACGTGCAGCAAAAGGACAAACATTAATTACATTCTAATAATCAGCTCTGAACAGCCTAGCCTGTATTACAACCGCATTCATTTACAACAAATATGTATTATGAGATCTCACAGTGCTCTAGAACACATCTCATCATCGACCCGTTGCTGTCCACTGCTAGACAAAGGTGATGACCTATGGAAAGAAGCGATGGTATATGCAAGCTGGATGGCATAAATGTCCCAGCAGTTATAATATTTAGTTCGTAATAGAACATCATTCAGTTTAGATAATTTTGTTCATAAATCTGTTTGTTGTTCTAATTTTGTTTATTTTACTGGTAACATTTGTAATTTAAGGAAAAATCGTAATATATGACATTTTCCCTACACTAATATTATACATGTCATAGATTGTATTTCGATTCGATTACGATTGCGTGTATTTGTTACACATCCTCTCAAAATTACTTTACAATTTGATACAGAGATAGTTAATATCCTGGACTATTAACAAAGTAGATAAGTGGTTGAAGTCATGGAGCACAGCTAGTATTATTATAAATGTCCGTCATATATATTAGCTACACAGTGTTGCAATAATCATCTAGACACGCAGTAGCGTGTCAAGCCAAGTTCAAGCTAACAGAACTGGCGAGCAGCACCGTGTGTAATATTACACGAACCATTTGGAGCCACTTTTGACCCCCTTACGTAAATAAATATTTTATTTCGACATGGTACTTTATAAGAATCTTATCAGTCCAGAAAAGTTAAGAATCTTCAAATAAACAAAACATTTAGTATGTATTTAATAACAAAAAACGTTATAAAAATATAGTGAAAAATGTTAAATAGGTCTGTCTCTACGAAGTAGCGCGTAGCCGTGCGTAGATCTTTTGTAGCGGTGCGTAGCAAATTCCTAATAATGAAAAGTTTTCCTGTAAGTTGATTGCTATTTCTTTGGAATGTTTCTTACAAAAGTTAACTGTAATTTTTTATCATTTATGTTAATTATGCGATACGTAAATAGCATATAAGCTGGCCAGTATACAAAAACGAAACGCAAGACTTTAATGTTAAGTGTAAGTCTAAGTTTAATTCTAAGTTTAAGTCTTGCTTTTCGTTGCACTTGGGCTTCGATTGATGGCCTCAATCAAAGCCCAAAGCCAGGTCGTCCTTAAAAAAACTGGCCAAGTGCGAGTTGGACTTGCGCACCGAGGCTTCCGTACTTTTTCAAACTAGGTTAAAGGAAAAACTTAACTTTGCAGTTCGATCCATAGAAAATGAATTGCACCGCAAATAATAAGTTTGTTAGTTAAAATTCACTATTTTATTGTTATTAAACTACATATTTACGATTATCAGATTTGTTCCTATATAAGTGCTGCAAGACCTTGCTTCTTGCTGAATTTCATGATTCTAGGTCAACGGAAAGTACCCTATAGGTTTGAATTCCCTTGTGAAATCTCAAAATAAGCTATATAAACGGTAATCTTCTTTGATCGCTTTGACTTACAAGTTTAATTTTTCCGCTGTTGAAAAATACCGTAGACCCGAATATTTGGTATAAGTTTCAATTTTATAACTTTACGCGTTCCTGAGAATAAGGGAGAGGGACAGACAAATAGACAGACAATAAAGTGATCCTATAATGGTTCCTATTTCCTTTTGAGGTACGGAACCCTAAAAATAGGTCACTCGTTTCACCCGAATACGTATAGTTTTTACATAACTAAAAACTAAAGCAAAAGCATAATGATGTCCCTATTCTACAATATTAAATCACTATGTAATCACTATCTATGAACATTTAAAGTAAAGTAATATAAGATCCGTTATATCATATTCAAATTTCCGATGAGTGGCACTACAATTATCCAGTCAGATCAATCAGCTTCCGCACTTGTAGCGTGCATATTGCACGTTACTTATTGCAAAAGAATCCGTCAATCAATGTGATTGGCACATACAAACAAACAAATTACAGGTGTCTGCAGCTAAACCGTCGGTTACGAGCAAGTGGCGATAAAAAGTGATGCGTTCATTCATGATCGCGGCTTGGCACGCGCCGGCGCCGCGTGTCGCCGCTTGTTCATGCGGTCCCGTGTCACACGCATTCTTTGACAACCACCTCGTTTACCTTCGTATACAGGTTTGCCGCCTGCCCACAAACACCGATAATTTCTCTGACGTCTATTTAGAGATAGAAATTCTCCGGCCGACCGGCTCGTAACGCTGGACCGGTCTGACGAGAACGTCATGAGAATGCAGTTGCAGAAACTCATCACATAATAAATCTCACTGTCTTTACAGTGGGAAGCCAGTATATATTATGTTACTCATTGGTGGGAAGTGTCAACATTTATTGAAACTGTACAGTAGCACATTTCTTTTTTAAATTTGCGAAGTAAACACACTATTATGATCGATACGTAGCTGCTTTGGGTATACATACACCTATAAAGAGTCTATGAAAAAGCATTGACATTGGTATTGGAGTGTAATAGTGAATGAATGAACGAGCCCCCAACCTTCGAATCGACAATACGCCGTCCCTCGAGGCATTCGGAAGCTCGCGTCATTTCACGTGAAATCCCTACCTACCTGTGGCCCTAAGGAAAGTTAAGGAAATGACCGGCTTTTATTTTCATTGAGTGTAAACAGATATAAACAGCTGACGGGTCAGTTAAAGCTCTTAGTTACAATAAGACAGTACATTAACTCGGACAGTACATTAAAACGGAGATTTCTGAAACACATCTTCTAAAGTGAAGTGACTTTAGAAAATGGGTTTTAGAAATCTAATCTAATCTCTGACGGTCAATTTCGTAAATTAAGGTAAATTGCGTCAGAGCTCATAATTCTTATTTTTTATTAGCTAAAATGATTATTTAAAACTATATATGCCAACTATATGCGACTATAAATGCGAAGATGATGTACACGATCATAATGGTTGTTTGTAATTAACTGACTATCAATGGCGTCTCCGTTCAATGTGTATGCAACCCTCATAGATTTGTTGACTTGTAGTACGTGAACCCTAGTTGAAACGTGATCACAGCAGGAATTTTGGTGTCAAGACTTTTTAAAGATGAATAAGTTTCGTTGAAGATGCGTAGCGCTCGTTAGTTTGCGTAGATATAGTGCGTATCTTGGTATGGAGCTGAAATACTGTTCGCACATGGGTGTAAGTTGGCGGCGGTCTCAGCCGTGGCTCGTAAACGTATATCGGGCAGGCGGCAGGCGGCAGGCTACCGAAGGTTGGGTACGCCGGCCGCCCCGCGGCGACCGCACTCGACACGCTGCCGCACGTCGCCGCTCCGAATCGCACCCATTCACACATTCGCTTACTATGGATACGAAATCATTATTTTACTTTTTTTATTTATTTATTTGGCATTGAGTGAACACATCGCCCTATGTTTACTAATTATGAAACCATTGCTAAGTGGTTTTGATCCGGTTAACTAGACGGGCAACTGCCTGATTGTTTGCAAAATATGGAAATGTCTGTGCTACAAATTGTTTAATTTTATTTGTAGGTCGTTGGAATAAACTATTAATAAATCAGTCAATTAATCAAATTTACGCAGTCGATAAACACAGTCAGTCGACAGCATAGAGAAAATGGTAGTACAAAACTACGAACAAATCACAAAATAATCCCATTAAAATACAGTGCATTAACGTTTTCCTCACCTAGTAAATTACGGATTAATAAGGTTTATTAAGATTTCCATTGCTGATTTACTGTTTTACGGTATGGTTAGACCCTTATCATTTATTATGGAAAAAAATGCTATGAACCTTGCTACAATTGTTGAAAACTACGATATAGACTACATGGCAACATGTTTGTAAAGGCATTAAATACTTTAATAGTTGATATAGATAATAGGAAAGTCAGTTCTGCATAACAAATACCTACACGTATGACTAGGAAAACATCTCGCTATAGTCGCAAAAAAACAGTATCTGAAATTGCAAATATGTGGCATGTCCACAATATGCTCCCCTGGGAAAGGCGGCGGCGTTCCGACAACAGACAGCGGGTGTCAGCCGCCACGTGCTACCCAAGGCCACTCGCTTAGTGTCAAGGTCATTGCCACTCCAGCTCGAGCACGCGGCAGTCGGCACCCACGCTCCTGTCACCACAAATAGACCGAGCTACTTCGCAACACTGGACTACCGCAACACGAACGGCCCGGGCCGGCCGCATGCCCACTTTTATGGCTCGAGTGTAAACAAACGATCGGGTTATCAATGAAGCTTTATAGGATGGAGTTGACAGGTTCTGTATTGTTGCCACTCCAGTTCGAGTGCTTGATGCCTCTGCTCTCATATGGCTGATCGTATAGAACCTTGGAAAACACATACCTGTCTGTTCTGATAGCTCGTCGAACATAAGGGCTTTAAGTACAACTGTGAATAGATTCCTATAGGTATTCAGGCTAGAGCACGAGAAGACCAGAAATATAGAAATGGTTTTGAGTCCCACATGAAGTTACAGTCACCTAATAACGGCTAATTCAATCTAATGAAACTACCTACCTTTGATAAAAATGTTGACAAAATGTGGTAAGTTTATATCACGGGGTTAAAACGTCTAAGAACCTCGTTCACCTCTCATCACTTAAAAATACGGTATATGTCTACTTAATAAGTCGCTACATAATTACTTACTTGGCAAAAGCCCGTGGGAAATTATTTTGCTTCAATGGTATTAACGTTTGCAATATTCCATTATTTTGTTGGGCAATATTCTCTTTACTTATGTAGGTACTCAGATTGAAAAGTGGCTACACTACAAAACAGTTCGTAGCGCACGGTTAGAAGACCTATGCACAACATACAAAAGGGGTATTAAACCACAAAGAATCAGGATCCCTAATTAAGAGTGGGCGTGGCCTCTAAGTAGACAACCTAACTCCCTAAGTGTCATTACACTGCACGTATTTAGGCGGACCGGATTCTCTCTTATTCCCTAATTAAGGACTCTTAATAACTTACTCTTGTAAACTCTTATTACACCTCCCTGATTAAGGAGTTAGGGACCCTGATTCAGTGTGGTGGAATACCCTTTTTAATCGTCACTTACATAGTTGGTGAGATAGTGGTCAAACGCTGGCCTGCGCTATAACAAACAGGAAAGAATACATCAAGAAGTGTTGACCGAGTAGACCAGTTACAAGAGCATGAATATAAATATTATTTATAAACAAATTAAGAATTTCATGTATAAATTATAATCTACAGAGTGTAACAATAGCAAAGACTGAAAGGTAGCATTTAAACAACTATATTTGCTACTTAGGCAAGGTCAACTACTTCCGTTCCTTAGCACAATAAGTCGGGAATATAGATTATTATACATATATAATATACATTTACATTCCAGACAAAAATAAATCTGTATCTAACACAGTTATTAGGTATAATTTATTGAACGTGTTTTAGTTTCCTTAACTTGAATGAAACTAGTTATTAGTATTTCTAGATTGGACCGCTAAGAACCGAAGCTGAGATCACTGATCAGTAGATTCATGACTAAACCGAAATAAAAAATGTATGGGCTAAAATGTACATTTAAAAAATAGCTTTTTAGTTATAAATAATATTTCACGGGCAACTCTCAGTTTTTAATTACTGAAATACTTAGTTCTAAGTCCAATATTTTAATATTACATCGTGTCTAGGCAAGCGCAGAAATGAAAATTTGGAACGAAAGTTACAGAAATAGCCCGAAAAGGTGAAGGACACCCATATGAACACATCGATAGTTCTCTATATTTACAATAACGCTTTTATCCTTAAGGGGCTCAGAGACGGTCGAGAAGCCTCAAGCGGCAAGCACGTTAACTAGTTTTGCTTGAGCCAAGCAGCTTGATGCGGCCGTCAAGCCGATTTTCTCACTTCAATACCCGATCGTTGTACAGGTAAGTAGCGTCGTCCGCTATGATGCACGATGTAACTATTATGTAATCTGCTGCTATACTTGGTCAAGCCAGTCGGGAACGGGGAGTCGGGAAGTATTAAAACGGCCGCGTCATCCAAAAATATAAAATCACTTCAAGCACGTGGCAAGCAAGTAATGCTTGACTGCAGACATTGTTAACGGTCAAAATGCGTGGCTCAAGCTAAAAATTTACCTGGTTGCCGCTTAACGCTTGACCTTCTCTGAACCCCTTAACCCTATAAAAAGTTTAACTTAAGCTCATGTGAAATATGTGTAATCAATACCATAGTTTGCCAATCCCTTCATCTGTGAGAGAAACGAGATCTATAATGAATGACGTCAAATTAAGCTCTAAGCTTAACAGAAAACATTACTGGAACCTTAATTCGCGATTAAGGCAAACATAGTGTGCGGGGTGGAGTCACAGTGTTTAGGTAGAGTGGCAGCTTTTCGGAAGTGACTCGCGAGTTCCTTCACTACTACTATCACATCGATGTACGGGAAATCTGGGTAGGTTTGGCGGGCGCTCGACACTGGCGTCAAATTAATTATGTAACTGAACTGGAATATTAAATTGAGCCTTTATGGTGTTTCTCAACTACGAGCAGCAACACATATGATACAGTCTGCATCTATTACAATCGAACTGCTTGTCATGGATGGTGTTCGATTGGTGAAATTGGCGGAGGTTTCTATACTGGGCATAGGAAGGTTCCGTGGTGGAGTGGAGACGAAGCAGTGCATGTGCGGGTGTGTGGCGCGAGGGGCGGGCGGCGCGCGGGTGCCGGGCGGGGCGGCGCGCCGCGGGCCGCCACTTCTCTGTACTCGAGGAGCGCCGGTACACCTCTGTTTCCGGCGGGCTCCCTCGCGGATTCGCAAGTACCCTCGTCGCGCCGCGCCGGCCGCGTGCCTACCACGTGGCCACCGCTGCCCCACTGGACACGTCACGATCTTTCACGCGCAGTCCGACCGTTACACCTGTAATTAATCACACCACATCGGTTATAAACAATACTCACTTGTTTACTTTGCCACCTTTGCGTGAGCTCGACCATCTTTGACCAAGGTTGCTCGACTAACGTTTCCCGAATACTTCCGAATTTATAAATTCTTATATCTCTTCTTTATTAAAATAAACTTGTTAATATCTTGCGAGTTGAAATTGCCTCATATTTTTGTCGGAAATAATATTACTTTAAGAACAAAACTGTGGTAAGGGAATACTCAGAAGAAATGAAAGTAACTTTTTAAGAAAGGACTCTGAGGAAAAATAATAAAAGTGAGGTGAGCCAAGTTAGTTGACAACAGAGACCATTTGCCACAAACGAGTTGGGTAGTTGCCGTCGGCTAAGTTGCGCAACTTATTGCTAGATTCGTACCAATAGCAATATTACACCACTTATCTTACTAACATTTAATAAATGCCTCCGACAACCGCACTGTGTATTACTATTAATTTAACTACGAACTAATTATTTTTTTAAATAGATTTCATGTTAAATAGATTTCATTTATCATGTAATTATCTAAATTAAGAACGATATTTTTTTTACTGTTATCATTAAAATAATTTATAATTTTTAGATTTGGAAGCAATAAATTTGGCTTTGAATGAAGTAGGTAATGTAAGTTTGGGACGTTAAATGGACCGTGCTAATGCTAGTTTTGGAGAAGTGTTTAACTCTTTAATGACCGAATCAGAATGGAGTCGCCTCAAACGAGCCTGGAGGACCATGAGAGGTCTTACAAGTTGTATAACATGTATAAGGTAAGTTATTAAACATTGAAGATATATGTATCCCCAGCATAAAGAAGAAATATGATAAGATAATTTAAAAACTAAAACAACCGACTTCAATGCCGCGCGACTCAGTTTCACTTGCAAGTTTGAGAAGTTTATCAACATATCTCTGGAGATACTTAATCAAACCTCGATGAAATTACTATGGTTACCACCTTTTGGATAACACCTTTCCAACTAAAAAAAATTTCGAAATCGGTTCTTTAACGACGAAGTTATCCGTGAACACATTAAAAAAATATAGGTATACTGTCTAATTGAGAAACCTCCTCTTTTTTTAAGTCAGTTAAAAAATTGCGCCAGTTCGTTATTTTAATACAGAAATAAGATCACTTGGCCATCATCTTAATTGATGTTAAGTAACTCTGCGGCTAGTGCTGGTTTGAAATTATAAGACAGCAAGGAGACGAAGTACTGGACAGTCGATATTAGTAAAATTTACAGAAAGTATAAAATAAACTAGTCCAATGAACTATTACATATAAATATGTATTTATAATGATAAATAGATAACGGAACAAACACGACGCAGATAGATAACGGAACAAACACGACGCCCTTTTTGTGGTAGGGTAATTATAAAATAAGACATTTGGATAAGATAATTAGATACCTACAACATCTGTAAATAAATCGGTTATTTATCGAGTGCGTTTAGTAAACTTTCTTTAGTTATGGCTCTTTAACTTCTATGGCTATTTTATTATGTTAAATTGCAAACAAAAAAATAAGTCTTATTTTAATATGTTACATACATACTAAAGCTAGAATGTTTTTTTATGTAAATAAATAAGATCGTTTAAAAACTAAAAAAGAACCGACTTCAATGCCGAGCTATTCATTTTCAGTACCAATTTTGAGGTGTTTATCTCCATATCTCTGGAGATACTTAACAGACCTCGATAAAATTACCATGGTACCACACTTGAGATATCTCCTTTTCAACAAAAAAGAATTATCAAAATCGGTTAATAAACGACGAAGTTATCCGCGAACAAACATAATATATACATATATAATTATAAATATATACGGTCGAATTGAGAAACCTCCTCCTTTTTTTGAAGTCGGTTAAAACAAAAAATAAAATAATATATCTAATAAATTAAGGGGGACCCAAACAAAAAACTTATTTGCGTTAAAAGTGGCCGAAACAATTAATGATTATTTTTATGGATTCTATATAAAACCTAAATAAATATCCTAAATATGATAGTTTGGATGTTTGTTATTTAATCCTGCAAAAACGGCTGAAAGAATTTGAATAAAAATTTTATGGAAAAATATGACTTTATAACTTCGATTAACACAATGAGTACTTGACGAAGCCGCAAGGCATAACTAGTATATAATAAAACTTCTGGGTAAGCCTGGTCTAAGTATTGAACGTCGCGATCTCACCGCGTAAGCTACTCTCTCAGAACAGCGAGGGACTGGCTCTAATCCTAGGTCCAGAAAATTCGACAGGTAAATAAAATAAATATAATTTTATTTTAATATTTAATAAAGTATATCAGTATTAAACTATGTTTTTTTTTTTATTTGTTGTTAGTTTCTACAGCAATAGAAGATAATTATATGTTGCGCCGACCTCACAAGGGTAGGCAGATGATGCTTATAGTTTCTACAACAAACCTCTGCATTTACGGAAACTTAAATAAAGCACGGCCTAACATACTATCTGTATATTAATCAGTAGTATTTAAAAATAATAAAAAACCCTTATTCAATATAATTAATAATTAATCAAATAATGAGCATCACTGTTTTTGAAATGCTATGGGATCAGAAATGTATATCGCGAAACACAAGTGTCAAGTAATACCTACATCAACATATTTCAATAAACTGGCCAAGTGCAAGTCGGACTCGCACTCGTAGGGTTCCGTAACAGTAGAGTATTTTATAACTTTAATATTTTGCCACCAAAAAATTAACTTTGTTTTTCATAGATTTTGTATTAAAAAAAAAGTTATTTTTGCGGTCGTTATATCTAAAAAACTGCTGACTGTATTTCGTTCAAACATTGGTTTGAACGAAATACAGTCAGCAGTTTTTCGTCGAAAGTTTTATTGAGATCTACAGAATATATTTTTTCGAGATTTTTCAATCCCTTACTTTAAAAGTTAGAGGACACACATTTTACCACTTTAGACACGCCTATCTTTTAAATGATTGACTTTAAGAAAAAATTATTTTAGGAACCTCAATGTCATTTTTAACGACCTATTCATAGACACCCCGTATAGGTTTGAAGAATTTTTTTTTTTTGTTTCAGTTCCATGTATGGGATGCCCGCCCTTAAACTTTTATATTTATTATTTTTGTATAAAAATCGGAAAGCGGTTTACAGAATACATCTACCTACCAAGTTTCAATTCTGTAGTCTTTATAGTTTCGGAATAAAATGGCTGTGACATACGGACGGACTGACAGACAGACAGACATGACGAATCTATAAAGGTTACGTTTTTTGGCATTCGGGTACGGAACCCTAAAAACGATTAGGCTAATTATTTAGCATAAATTGTACCGGTAATTTTCATTCAATGGACATTTACATTATACATTACAAAATAAATTTAATTACAGGGTTGATGTTATATGCTTTGCTTTTTAACACAACAATAAAAAAACCACATATCCAGTACCTAACGAAATAATAATGTTAAGATATATTATTCTTTACTTTTTTCTGGGAAGTTTTATGATCCATAGATTAAAGTCAGATATAAATTAGATCCTAGTAAATACGCAATCATGTATCAGGGTTTCAAACATCAAAGTTATAAAATTGAAGCTCTTGTAAATTATCAGTTTGCTATCTTTATCCACTCAGTCTTACTCGAACAAAATTTAGCAATCACCCTCCCTCAATCAGCTTATCTTCGAACTAGCTGTGCCCCGCGGTTTTTCCCGCGTAAACATCGTTCTCGTGGGAATATCGGGTTAAAACGTACCCTATGTGTTATTCCAGGGTCTAGGCTATATAAATACACCTGAACTTTAGCGCCTAGCACCTAGACTTAAGGTACGACCACACCGCGGAGTCCTGCGTCCGCGTGCGCGTTCGCGATCTGATTTTCAATCGTTTTCTGATCGCCGTAGATCGCGTTTAGTGTGAGCCAGTCGGTACAAATACTATAGTGCTATCTGATCGCCGCTTAGATCGCGCACGCAGGACGCCGCAGTGTGGTCGTACCTTTACATTAAATATTGGTATTTGTGTACTATAAATACTTAACTATTATGTAGTATTTTGATTTTGTTTTTTTAAGCCCTGGCCTTAGATTGCGCAAAGCTTTAACATTATTAATCTGTGGCCATAATTGTTCCTGTACTGATGACGATGTCAGCAGAGATATTTATCTTTTAATGTCTTGTAGCTATGCTTGGAAATGCCTAAATTTAATAATAATTACAGAACTTATAAAAAACTGACTGAATAAGTTACTGCGCATGCGTTTGCTACATAGCAACATCTCATATAGGCGACTTCCGATGCGCCTTCTTCGTGACGCTGCAACATATTTCCATATCTAAGGCTCTGACAGTATTCTTAACATTTATAGCAAATACAAAATAGACGCCTTCATCAATAATTAGTTTCTCTTAGTATGTATGCATTAGACTATTTGAAATTTCTATATTAATATTATAGTACGAGGCTTACATGCAATGTTCGATGTAAGTTGTGTGTCAAAATTTGCAAATTATTTTTTAACTACTTCCGGGTATCAGATTTATCTGAAATTGGCATACGTAGACAAAAATTGCTTTATTTCATAAATTGGTTTTTGAAACATTGTTTTATTGTACCCTGCCTTTTGCTTTAGTCTTTCAGACTGTGTTGCAAAAGACAGTGTCTCCCCAAAAATATGAACTTATTATAACTATATAAGCAAAGACAAATAATAATTACCTGTGACACAATAATAATTTAACATATTATCAATCTGTTTATAAGCATGTAACATGGTTGTATTAATTGTATTCTATTATTTTTCAAAATTTGGAATCACTTTTCATTTACAATCATTTATTATAATCGATAATTTTAAGCCTCTATAATCATGAATTAATGAGTAGTAAAAAATTAAAAAATGAGCTCATGAAATAAGATAATTGAAATAACTTCGCTCAATTTCTGTTACTTTTATTCTATATTTTGATGACAGGATGCTAACGACAAGATGTTCCTATTTCCAACCTTTGTTATGTGTTGTTCATACTCGATGTATCAGCATACCACAATCAGGTGATATGATTTTTTTGCTGTGCTAAATTTAAATTTACGTATGGAAACATTCATATGTTTCCATATGAATGTTAGGGTCTTCATAGACCCTAAATACGAAACAATTAAAAAAATAACTAAGGACACTACATTTGTATAGTAATACCGAATTAATTGAATGCTAACAATAACACTAATTGAAAATCTGATGTAAGTAATTACATTTTGTAATTTAATTTAATGTTATCTGAATAGGGACAAAAAATATTTTAGGTATTAAATAACGCCAATGATTATTTTAATGTAATATTTAATACGTCATTACATTATGACAAGGTCATACCATCATTTTACCATCTCAATGATTGTACACTATCTTCAATGAAATAAATGACTTTGATATGATGGGGCTAGTTAGTAAGTAGCTTTTAAGCACCAACTCGACTATGATTTTTCCACCATTTATTTATTGGAGAAGATAAAGCGAGTCATAAGATACAATACAAACTGTGAAAAATATAATATTTATTCAAAATAGCCTGCACTACTTGTACTAAGCCTTTTTGCTAAGTCTGTGCCTGCACGTACAATTTATAAGTAAGTATAATATAGTACATTGTAGAATGACTCTTTATCAACAACCGTAACAAATAATAGGTAATTATATGTATATTTGTAGGTGTACTGCATGATAATGTTTGATTTAGATTCAGCAAACCAATAAATTGTAAAATAGGCCGTTAACACTAATTCGAGCTGTAAAGCTAAGTGCTATTACACAATGTACCAGTAATTCGGTGTGACCCACTAAATTGTAAGGGAAATAATGTAAATAAGAATGGCTCGGGGGAAAGGGAGATTAATGGACGGGGTGGAATCGATGGATTCATATAAGATTTGAGATTTTATGGTCTATACTGAATTATAAACATTGGATAAGTCATTATACTACAAGAATACGCTTTATAGCGTTGCCTCAAATATACCTACAATGTGGTCGAGGATGGTGAGCACACTAGGCGTAGAATGATCTGACTCTCAAGGGTTGTAAATGTTTTTGTAAATTCAAGTCATAAAGTAGAGTCAAAGTCATATTTCTGATCAAGTTTAAGTCACAGTCTAGTCCAAGTCATACCCTTAGTAAAGCTAGGAACTTTACTGAAGATTTTCAGTGCAATTTTGGTGAGAACGCAAATATCATGTTTTTCGAGATTGTGCTGTTTCCCTACACACACATTCACCAGCACTAAATGGTTAATAATCCACAATTATTACACATTAATAATAACATACGATAAATATAAATAGGTACTATAAATAGGTACTACTATTTATTTTCTCGCAGTCAATGGTAAAAAGAATTACACGACTCGTAAATAAAAAATAAAAATCTCGGTCCTTGTATCCCTCGCGCCTACGAGTTACAACATTTTCGGTCGAAAGTGAAGAAATGCTTTATGGTAATGTAGGCTTATATAAATTAAAAATATTATAAGAATAATACATAATTCCGTGGTAACTTTAAATAAAACCTTTGGAAAACTCTAGTATAAAATAAAACGTAATTTGGTTAATAATAAAACTGCCCTTTAAAGGTGCTGAATCGTCGATTTGTGAATGGAAGGTTACTATTACAATTATTTTTCAAATAACAAATATTTTTGTCTCTTTTGTCATTTGTCTAACAATCTCGTTTGATAAATAATTGCATTTTTTTCGATATTTGTACTATATTTTGATATTAAAATAAATCTATTTGTTAAGACTAATTTCCTCTTAGGACGACGTCTTTTGAATTAGAACATTATCAGTAGGTATAAAAATATTTTTGTTTAACGCAAAAAAAGAAAAATATGTCATTTGAATCGTTAGTTTTTATTCAGTCCTATAAACTCAGTATTTGTAGGTATCTAAATTTCTGACTTTAAAAACTGCAAGGTGAAACCTTAGAATTTTTTCACTTTTCATGTCGCTCTAATACGCTGTTATACGCCTTGTCTTGTCAATGCAGTTCCGGAAAGTCTTACTTTTAAGAAAATTACTAAGAAAACGGAAAAATGAAATAATAAACTTAACTGACTACTAGACAATAAATATTAACAAATAAGGGCTAGTTTCACCGGAATTTGAAATCGGTCTTATAGCGGCTTACTATCAAACGATTCGTTCGTCGTTTCGCTGGTCCTGTTACCATCTACAACAAAAAAAAATTAGCAGTTATCATCAAAACCTAAACAATTAACTATATCATCAAATAGTTGTTATCCATTTCAGAGTAGATTTTCGATGTGCCATCAGCGAGTCAGAGTATTCTGGGCCTAACTTGTTCATCATCTTCGGTTCACATCATCGCTTACCACAAAGCACAGAAAAAATAATAGTCATACGGACTCAAGGGGAGATAGTAGTTAAACAGTTAAACGCTAGCCTATAAGACATTTTAAAAAAAATGCTTAATTATACCAAAACACACAAACAGTCCTTCGTTATTATACGAATTCTCGATTCGAATATAACTTCATAACTTGTCTGAGGTATAATTTAATTAACTTATTTATTATTATTTATGGCAAAACCATAGATAAAGTTTTGACCGCGTATGATTAACATAGTTAACCCTCGCATACTCACGCTGAATTAGGTCGCATGGTAGATTACCATCGGCCGATTTATAATTGAATCTTGATAACCCATTTTTATCTTTAAATGAATCTACTTCTAAAAACGCTTATTTATTTTAGTATTCAGTATTCATTTATTTCCAAAAATAATGTACAAGGCAGTGGTAAAAATATGGTATAAATAGAAGTATTTTCTTAAGAACCAAGTCTTAGATAATACACTCACATATATATTATAGACACTCGTCATATATTATCATATTATCTAAGCTTAAAGGTAATGTTGCTTCAAGGTCTTTCGGTAGTAAGTACTCAAAGTAAAGAGTTGTAAAATTATAACCCTGACTAACCTATCCCACATTGATGTAAATATCAAAGTTGCATAGAACTCTACCTAGTTACCATTAAAGACCAAAAACATACAAAATCTTCATTAATGTTTAAAACATAGGTACTCAGCCTCAATTTTAACGACGGTTAAATGCCACAAGTTAAAAGTCGTTGTAGATTGTTTCGTAAAACGAGTTATGGTCTGAGATTGGAGGAGAGCACCGCAGCGCCGCTGGTAGATGGCGGTGGTTATGAGAACTAGCGGCGCCCCTCTGCAGCCTGCCTTTACCGCCACGCAGTCTTCCCGCGCGAGCCGCACGTGTGTCTAGCGTGCTCTTCACGTGCCCAAACATTTCCGTACGTTTTACTAAATACTTCACACAACCAGTGAAACTAAACAATATAAAATACCGGCAAAAACTGTTCCAACAACGGACCGATGACCCCATCGCGCCTGAATAACCTCACGTGCAATGAAAGAACTACTTCAGTGCTCTATCAATTAAAGTTGTAATTGTATTATTTTCTACTTCCTTCAAACATTAATTACAACTTACATGGAACCGGAACGAACTCATTAATGTTTGTTATCAATTAAATCTATGTATAGTTGGATGGAAGCGAGATCTTGCTGAATATTTAAATGGTAGGTGAAACTTTCTCCAATTGGATTTTCTCTATTTTAAATGTAGGTAAGTAATTGCGTATAAAAATATGTTAAATGTTAAACACATGTGTACCAATACAAATTGCTAATTTAATATCCCTAATAAATATTCATAAACGCCACGTTTGTTTGTACTATCTACTATTAAAATTGTCTTGCAAAGGGTGTCGATAATTTTATTTATATTAAGTTAACATTACATATCATAATTAAGACTTCCATGCCCCGCGAGTCAATTTCAGTAGCAAGTTGGAGACGTTTATTGTCATATCTCTAGAGATACTTATCAGATCTCGATTAAATTACAATGGGACCACCTCGAAAACGTACCCTACCGATTAAAAAAACAGTCATTCAAATCGGTTTACAATTGACGGAGTAATCGCGTAACATATTACAAACAAAAAAAAAACATACAGACGAATTGAGAACCTACTTTTTTTTGGAAGTCGGTTGAAAACTACAATCAGTATAAATACCCTTTATTTGATTATAATATAATATAAGTAAGTACGTGTAGCCGGTAAATAATAAGGACATAAAACTAATTAGGTACATAATAAGCAATTAATGTTGATAATGAAAATTGATGATAAATGTCTAAAAAATAAGTAGGTACATTTTGAATAAACTGATAGGTAGTTAGTTAGTTAGTAGTAGTTAGTTATTTTTATGTTTTAAGCTTCACAAATTGAACTTACTACAATTATTGACCCTATAATCAGTACTAGAATAAAACGAATTGAAGGGATCGGTATTCCAATGAGTTAAATTCAACTCAATATTTTGATACTATTTTTAGAAGTCCCTTCTTTAAGTTCTTGTGTTCTAATGTTCTATCCACGAACATGCGAGAAATGAAATGACCTTTCTCCCGATGTTTTACCACAGAAGATTGATCTGAGTTGCTTCAAAAGGAGAGTTAACAGATTCCTCTTTCAAAAGAGCAGACAACGCACCAGTTTTGCCCCTGGTATTAACCACTTACCATCAGGTGGGCCGCATGCTTGTTTGCTTCTCTAAAATATTTATAAAAAAAGTAATTTTCTGTCGTTGATAATTAGAATGCGTTATATAAACGTTTATTAATATTATTATGAATGTACAATATTTTATTGGCGTCTAATAAGAATTACTTATTGACTATCTCAAACTGGAGCGTAGATATTGATACAAAGATAAGATATAAAACTTGTTAATTGTGGATTTCTTGCTTTGTAACCGTCTTTATAACTGTTGTCATAACAAGTCGTAAACCTAAATAAATATAATTTCACAAAAATGTTAAAACATAAGAGAGTTGAATGTAGAGAGTTATTACGAGCACGTGTTAAATATAAAATAAATATTAGATACTTTACAGTTTATTAGTTAGTTTAAACACCTAAAATGTAGATCTGTCTGTCTTTTCAATATGTATAGTAAACATGTCTTATACAATGGTTTTATAATGATTTATGAGGTTATTCCGCGAACGTCTGTCTAGCAGCTGATCTGATAGATATGTACTAGGCTTAATAGATAACATACCTATACATAGATTATATTACGTAGTACTATTATTTATTCTGTGGTTATACAGAACTTTGAAGACTGTCTTTAGAACCCAAACACCAACTAACGTAGGCACGTCCACTTGTGATTCTATAATTATATAAGTAAGTACCACTCATATTAACCCAATTTTATCAGTGCAAGTTTAGAGTTATATCTTTGCAACAATTTTATTTTTACTGTGACCATAAATTATCATAAATAAATTAGTTAAAGCTATAAACTTGAATAAGGTCATATTTTAATTAAACAAATTTATACAGGGACATAAAAAATATATATTATAATACATTTCTGTATGATAAAAATTAATGTGGCTTTAATTATGTATGATTGGAGTCTATAGAGAACAGTGGGTTATAAATCCACTTTCTCTCCATTTATAACGACTAACGTCAAACCGAGAGATCAAATTACTCATAATAATACTGTACCCCACACTGTGATTGATATTATTTACAATGGATATCCTACGAGTATCTATCCATTATGTATTTATGTTCTTTCTGCATAATGTACTTCCTACGTACCTAATAAAGCATTCAATCTAAGCCAATTTCATTACATCTCATTGATCTTTGCGACACTGGTTTCGTATATACCTATAATTTATATTTAAATTAAGAATAGCTCTCAAACATCGATGTACTGGTAATTATATCTCCATGAAGATACTTGATTAATTAAAGTTTACTAATTGATGATTTGCGTTGCTTCAGATTTTTTTATATGATAAATTCTCTATTAATTGAAAATATCGACAAACGTCGTTAACTGGCTTATTTACTCAGCGGTTCATATAAAACATTTCCACATGTGGTAGCAGCATATTATATTGATCTTCCGCCAGACTTGCTACCAAAAAGTACCATACCACCCATCAAGGAGAAAATATGCCGCCATAACCTTACGGTTTTCCGGCAGCACGGGCTGTGTGCTGCCAGAACACCGTGTAAGGTTGAGTCCACGGATTAGACAAAGGAGGTTGGATTGGCAATGTGGGCGGGGCAGGCGCGCCACTAGTATGATTAGACAATCATAGATTCATAGAACCACGCGATCATACTTTTTAGTGGCTCGTGGTTTGCGTCGCAGCGCGGAGGTGCGCTAAAATCGTCTCAAAATGCCGTGTTGTGCGATTATTACGTGTAAATTAAAGAGTCAGACATCAAGTATTAAACAAGGAGGAATTTCTTTTCATCGGTAAGCATAAAATCTTCGTATTATAGATATTTTTGTCCAAAAACTATTTTTAATTATGAAATTCTTTGTTCAAACGACAACATACCCAGAGAACAGATAACTATACATTGCTGGTAAAGTACGAATATTTCTACCTCGAGACGCAGTTTACGCGCAATGGATTGCAAAGCGAGCGAAATCACCACGCCTCTCCGACTCGTTATATTCACGTTCGCGTCGGTCGCCGGCCGGTCGGCCGCGTGTGATTGTGTGTAACTTATAGAGTCTCGAAGTAATGTGCGTAACAATTGCAGTAGTGTGCGAAGCAATTGCAGCCCCGTGTTCTATGTGTAATTTGTTTATTAGTTTGCGTAATTCGTGTATCTATTTGTATTGTTTATGTTGTGGAATCGTTTGGTGGGAGTAACGCGGCGACGCTGGTTTTCAAACAAAAGTGTGATTATTGCCAATCCAACCTCCTTTGTCTAATCCGTGGTTGAGTCAGTGTATTCCAGGCCTAACGTATCCATCTTCGACCACATCATAGCTTACCACCAGATGAGATAGAGGTCAAACGCTAGCCTATATTATATAAAAAAATCGTTTAGTTTGAAAACGATTTGCTTAAATGTAGGTACCTATATATTGTACTTTTAAGTTATCTAACATACAGAATGACCTAGAGCAACTGTACGTAGGTATAACAATATAACTTCTCAAACTGATAATGTGAAACAAAATACATGTATACCTAAGTAGGTATTTACATTATCACCTTACTGATATAAATCGTAGCTATAGGGAATCCAAATATAGCTATTTTATTATGTTGGAGCTCGCAGAGTAATTAAATTCAACAAAATTGCTTTACGACCGCAATTACAGTTTCTTCAACTGCTGTAAATTAATAAATTCACCTGTAATTATAATTAATAAGATAAACAAATGTACAACTTTTGACAGCACCCGTTCATTTCGTAATTATAGAGTTAAGTAAGTACTTACATAAACTTAACCTATACCAATGTTGCGTTTCAATATTAATTATGTTTTGAGTTCAAATTCTTGGAAAGAGCAGATGTCCTAAAAACGAAGCCAGTGGACCACGGTGAAACCTTATTAAAGCGTATTTAGCACGTCATATAGCGGTAAATTACAAATTATCTACTCAACGATAACAACATTTTACTTTACACATTGCTTTTTAGCAAGATTTCATTTTACCGAACAAATAAGGATAGCTCGTTTTAAAAGGGGACCACGCCCTCCCAACCGGATATTATCATCGGATCTTAATAAGTTTCGCAATCTCACTGAGCTCAAATAAATTTGAGGATTCAAGGGATTGAATCTAATTAAAATATTAGCTTTGACAAGTATCGTTTTGCTAATGCAATCTTGTCAAATAAAAAGGAAATTGAGTTTTAAATATATAAATTTTGAGATACAGCTTCCTTTAAATCATATATTATATATATATTCTCTAATATTAATGAATAAACTCTAATTCATAAACTTCTATTTCACGACGAACTCAAAAGTAATGACATTCCAAAAATCTTCGAATATCAACCTTGTCATTGTACGTACATATTAGTAGGTGCATAAAATTGTAAAACCTCTCAAAACATTCTCAAAAAGTGGCATAAAAACAGGGTCGAACAAAAAAGAATCCACCTGCTCCCTATAGTCCTTGTGTCGCCTACGGTTCGAAGTTATGAAAGCTGCGTTCCAATTGTAATAACATCTATTGATTTAACGCTATTTTAGTGGAAGGAACGGAACGAGGTCATTGACCGACAATTACGTCCTCGAAGCCAGTGGAACCACTACAACTCCCAAATAGACACGGACGCCATGCCATGACTTATTTTAATACTTTATTGCTTCAACTATGTTTTATTGTTATTACAGTGGAGCGTTACGATTTCGTTATCATAAATTTTTGTTTGTGTTGATAATTATAGTTTGTTTTGATCTACAGAAACATAAGGTTTTTTGGACGATGTTTCGTTAATTCGTTGTATTATAAATGCATTCTGGCATGAAAATATAACATTAGCTACATTTAAACTACGATTTATTATATATTTCCCCAACACTATATTACCTAATTATCGTATATTATTTATGTATTGCTAAGCTACCTTTTTACGGCCTTCCTGATGAACTCTGTTCGTGGGTTAGAGATTTTTTTCGGATTCGGAAGCTTCTTTTTAATTTTGAATATAGATAAATCCGTGAGCTATTTTATCGCGGATACCTTTCCCGTTAAGGTACGGACACACCGCAGCGTCCTGCGCCCGCGATCTACACAGCGATCAGATAGCGCAGTAGTATTTGTACCGACTGGTTCACACCAAACGCGATCAGAAAACAATTGAAAAGTACTGAGATCGCACCCGCAGATCGAAGGACACCGCTGTGTGGCCGTACCTTTAGAATCTCAGATTTTTTCAATTGAAATATCAAAAGTAACCGATCAAAGTATTGTGAATTACAAAGATCCGAGTCAAAGGAGAGGCAGTTTCCGAATCTGAATTTGCTATGATTGACAATAGCTCTGCAGGCTAATTAACGCCGGCGTATCACAAGAGTCTCTGCTATTTTCCACCGACGCGGTTCTTCCTGCATATCAACGACTTATTACAAATTAATGATCTTCATTGCTATGCTAATGACAGCACGGATGATGCCAAAAAAAATACCCAGGCCCTGCAAATGTCTCCAGATCTGAAGTCAATAAAAGGATGACTGAGCTTGTTGCTCAGGTTGAGAGCTTACTCGACACTGACAGTGCTCTTCGAGGGCCCAGTGGTGTAATGGAAGAATGGCTTTGACGCCAGAGGTACCGAGTTCAATCCCCGCCGTGCACCAATCGATTTTTCTATCGAAAAAATCGTGCACTTTTCACAGTGGCTCTCCAGTGAAGTAAAAACATCGTTAAAAACCTCCAACCCCCGCATGATGGTAGGACACTATATAAAAGTCAAAGCATTTATTCAGTATACGAGTATGTATATGGCAGCGTATATGGGCAAATTAAAAATCTGCACTAGCACACGTCAAATAACATAAAATAGATCATATCAATAATAAGTATTCTAAATATAACAAAAGCATTGATTGAATTTAAAAAAAAACAATTGTAATATGTAATTCAGCTATCATCTAAACGTAGAACGTCACACTTAAAACAAATGTTTAATTCCCCTGATTAATGTAGGGGTTGCCGACCGTACTATTACGTGCATCCCCAATGCATGTTTCAGTACTTCCGACAATTTTTATCTAAAAAATTGTGAAATAATGAAACATAATAAATCTAGTGTCCGCCTGGCCAGCTACCACCCTCGAGTTAGAAAATCTGTCGCCAAACATCTATGTGTTCCGGTAGCTATCCTCGAGCGCCAGTTCCCAGTTCTAACAACCTCGACCGCATATCACTTACTAATAGGAGATAGTGGTCAAATGCTAGCCAATATGATAAAGAAAAAAATAAATTCAACCCCACAAAAACAAATCGCATTTACCACAAAAAAGAGTCCATTCAATCGCTCCAAAGTTCCAGAGCATTTCCCTCAACTTGACGAAGACAATCAGCATATTAGACGTCGACATCAATGTAATCCTGTTCGGAACTCATTTGGCTAGCAAAGCTAAAGTCGTAGCTTAAAAACTAGGTGTATTAAATAGAGCTAAGCAATACTATAAGCCCAGTTAGCCACTTGTATAAAACGCAGATTCAGCCGCATATGGGGTACTGCTCGCATCTCTGGAGTGGTGCACCGAAATATCAGCTGCAACTTGACGTGACTCCTTTCTTCAGAGAAGAGCCATTAGATTAGACGACTATGTGACGCTGACTAATACAATAGCACCGTTGCGTCTTTGTCACGATTATAGTTCGCTTAGCCTATTTTATGGGAAATGCTCTGATCATGGGGAATGCTGAGCTGATGAACTCTTTGACCCCCTCGAATTTTTCCAAAAGAATTCGCGTATTCTAATGAGGTGTTTGTTTTTCCCACGTGCCTGCAAGATTTGGAAAAAAAAAACTTCTTCCCGAAATTTTCCTTTAGAAATTTAGTCTGAGTTGCTTTAGAAGTAGAGTTAACAGATTTCTCTTTCAAAAGAGCAGGCAACGCACCGGTGTTGCCCCTGGTATTGCAGGTGTCAATAGTCGACGGTACCACTTACCATCAGGTGGGCCGCATGCTTGTTTGCTGCTCTATACATATATAAAAATTAATCAAAACATTGAGTGTGATTGTGTACGATTTCCAAGTACTACGATATAAATAAAATTAATTTCTGTTCTTATTGCAATAATATCTACTTGGAAATTAAAAATTACGCACTATAACTTATAGTTAACATAATCAGTGTCAATATTGCCACACTTTTTAGGGTTCCGTACCCAAAGGGTAAAACGGGACCCTATTACTAAGACTCCGCTGTCCGTCTGTCTGTCTGTCTGTCTGTCTGTCTGTCTGTCTGTCTGTCTGTCTGTCTGTCTGTCTGTCTGTCTGTCTGTCTGTCTGTCTGTCTGTCTGTCTGTCTGTCTGTCTGTCTGTCTGTTTGTCTGTCCGTCTGTCACCAGGCTGTATCTCATGAACCGTGATAGTTAGACAGTTGAAATTTTCACAGATTATGTATTTCTGTTGCCGCTATAACAACAAATACTAAAAACACAATAAAGTTAAAAATAATAGAGGGTCCCCATACAAGAAACGTGTTTTTTTCGGCATTTCACGCCATCTAGGAACGCTTAGTTAGGTAAACGTCTCATAGATGGCGTTATATTGAAATGTCGATCCCTGACTCCTTTGTTAGACGTTAGACTAAATAAAATGGCGTTATAAGAAATAAAATGTTTATTAATTATTATTTTTTGCTGCCGAAAAATGATAGTGGTATTTTTTGCTCGATCTTATAAAATACTGTAGTGTGGTACGGAACCCTACTAGTGCGAGTCCGACTTGCACTTGGCCAGTTTATTTTATTAACCCACGAAATTATCTAACATTGCAAGCCACTAAAATATGTATAATAAAATGCCTAAGATGCAACGTGGTATTCAATTACAAAATAAATGATCGCGGGTTCGAATCCCGTCGGTACGATGAATTTTTGAACTGTGTGGTACAATGTACAAAAATATAAAGTGTGTAACACTAAAAGAAACCTAATATTTAATCGAGTATAATGTTTCCGAAAAGACAATAAGGGCCAGTGTCACCGGTTCCTGACATAATTTCAGATTTTTTGTTATCTATCAGATGATGCCATATAAAAGCTGTTAAAAATCTAGTTATAAATATGAACATACGGGACTTATCGCGCCTAAAACATTAATTTTATTTAACTCGACGTTTCGACCAAGTTGCATTGATCGTGGTCACGAGACGACTGAACTGACTTCAAATCGCGAAAGTTTAAAGTTTACAATTGTTAAAAATCTGTCAGATAAGTTGCGGTTACAGCTATCATGAACCGAATTGGCCGTAGGTATATTAATTAATATCGAATTCTGAAAGTAAATACAACAAATATATAAAAATAAAACATACTTTCCGAAGAGTATAACTTGCCTACTTTTGAAAACTTTCTACTTTCCACGCTCTAAAAACATATTAGAAACATCGTATCGTTATGGATGCTACATTGCGATCGACTACCTACTGTTCACATTTTAATTAAAAATTAACTCAAGTAATTAGTTTAACAATTGATCTGAATTATAATGCACCAGATAAAATCATTTTAGTGTTTGGTTTGGATGTTAAAGAAAGTTATGGAACGTCTTTCAAATTATAAGATGATTAAATATTTATGTAAATATGGGATTAATTTGGGTTTATTTTTAAGTTAATTGGATTATAAGTGTGTTTGAAAAGAAATAGGTCAAAAAGCAAAATATTTCTTTTTACATTTATTCACACTTTGCTTATTATAAATTGATAGGTACCACACTGTGGCGTCCTTGGACCGCGTGCGCGTTCTTGATCTGATTTTCAATCGTTTTCTAAATAATTTTAGGTCCCTACTGATTATAAAGTGGAGTCTTGAGAAACAATATATTTTTACCCGACTTCGCGACGCAAAGGAGAGAGACATTTTAATACAACAACTTGTATTAATGCATACATTAAAAAAATAATTTCCTAAACTAAACCTCGACTACTGAAAATTCACGCTATAAAAAGAATGAAACAAGAAAATATTCTCATATGATATTTTTATGTACAAACTATTCGATATGTATCGTGTATTAAATAAACAACTTATTTGTAATAAATATTTTACTGTATTGCTTACTGTATATGCATAGTAGTGTTCAGAGGATAGCCGTGGTCGTATTCCATGTACCGTACCAACGAAATTCTTCTTCAAAATTCTCGAAACTCGTGTTTGAAAATAAATAGATCAAAAAGCACAATAAAAATTGTTTTTTAAAATTATTCACACTGCAAAGTGAAATTAATAAATTAAGTAAAAAAAAATATTTAAGGTCCTTACTGATTATAAAATGGTGTCTTTAGAAAAAATATCTTTTTACCCGACTGCGTGACGCAAAGGAGAGAGACATCTTAGTAATTATTATGACATCATAACTTGTATTAATAAATACATTAAAAAAATAAGTTCCAAAACTAAAACTAGACTGCTGAAAAATCACGCTCTAAAAAGTATCTAACAAGAAAATATTCTCATTTGAAATTGTTATATACAAACTATTCAATATGATTCGTGTATTAAATAAACAACTTACTTTTAATAAATATTTTGTTGTATTTCATACATAATATACATACAGGTCAAAAACATAACCCTCCCTTTTGCTTCGCCATAGTCGGGTTTTCATACATAATTACATACAAAAGCTATAATATATAGATAGCTGTTAGTTGACTTCAAATGTAGCAAAGTAAATGAAGTGAGTCTGATGTGATCATAGAACCCTAAGACTACTCATGTTACAATTTAAATAATCGTTTCTTAAATTGGTAAATTGGGACATTACGTAATATGAAGTCCTCAATTATTATAGTCCTCGTAAGTCTTTATGCGTAGTACCTACCTATTATATTATTATGATGACTGAAAAATTATACATTGATTTTATGTAACTACAGCATTTTTTTACTCTACTGTGAAAGAAAGAGTGTCATGTTTTTAACAATATTTCAAACAAAAGGAGGTTCTCAGTCCGTCTGTTTTTCTTTCTTTATTGTGTTAATATTGAAGTAAGTAAGAATAAGTTACGATTGAAGGAGAGAGAGTGGAACAGAAGTGAAGTGAAACAGTTTGTGTACCTAGGTTCTAAGATTACGAGACATTGTAAGTATAAAAGTGATATTGAACGAAGAGTTTTGGCAAGAAACCAAGTGAGTGGGGGGCACTACATAACTTTATGAGCAGTCAGAACATGTCTAAAAAGCACGTACATAGAGGAGTGTTGGTTCCCACACTCATGCTTGGTAGTGAATGCTGGGTAGTGCAAAAGAAGTTGTGGTATGGTCATAGAAAATATATTAATACTACTACGGTATGGTAGAAGTTGTAGTGACAAAGATAGAGTAAGGGATGCTTAGATGGTTTGGACATCTAAAGAGGATGGTTGAAAGAAGATTGACGATTGAAGCAGATATGAGACGATTGTGAGTGTGCCAGCCGGTAGAGGCCTAGGCGAACGTATCGCGACCAGATCGAAAACGTATGTCTGGTAGGTATGTCAGGATCGTAACATGTGGAAAGAAGTAGTCTCTGCCTAACCCAACGGGGAAAAGGCGTGATTTTAAGATTGTATGTTATCCAATTTCTTCACCGATTTTTATTATTATTTTTTACGATCTCGATGAAATTACTGTGGGACTACCTTGGAAATGTACCCTACCTACCTAACCTCCTCTTTTTTGGAAGTCGGTTGATTACTCGTGCGGCATGCAGAGTTGATTATTTTTTAAGTTTTTCTAATGACATTTTAAGTCTTACTTTAGCACATACATAGAATACATCTTAATATTCAATATATTTTGCTTGACCGCTTGTATATCCTAACCTAGATGGGATACGCACAGACCAATCTATCAACTTGTAGCCCCAGTTGCGATCTACTTGAGTGCAAACACCATCCACACCAACGCGATAAGTCAGTGATGGGATCCATTAGCTAGCGTGCAAACGTTAATTTACATTACAATATGAATGTTTGTAGATACTTACAAATATAACTGCAGAAAGTAATTGATCGCAACCGCGGCCGCAAGGTAATTGTATTGGTTCATTAATGCAGACTTTTAGTACTTTCAGATTCGGGCTGGTGTGACAGCAAGACTATGTAGATACCGACACTTGCTGTAATCTCAAGTATCGTATAGGGTATTTTATAGCTACACAGACTGCCTAGCTACATCGATCATTTCCACGCTTGCAATTCCACTAAATGTCCGAATCAATGCCGAGACTACCAGCCTGGGGCTGAAAGTCTTTGTATGAAATATGAATATTGACTCGTTCTGCCATCGTTAACATCTAATAGGAGAGAAGGAAAATAGCTGTTTAGCTGCATCTCGTTATATACATAACATCGGTCGCAAAACTACTACCAAAGAAGAAATGATAACTAATGATTTAACGATTTAATTGTTATTTTTACGTGATAACTACACAACACAACCTACATCTCCGGGTCTAGAAAAATATTATATATTGCTTAGAAGTTCCTTGTAAAGGTAAGAATAAAAAGGATTTTGGAAAATTATATAAGCCTCCTTAAATTGATAAAAAATATTATTGATAGGTTCCTTGTTGCTAGATCAAACCTAGCGTGATAGTAATCCTGCTGTAGGTATGTATATTTAACATCGACGGGAAATGAAATATTACAATTACCAGTGTAACTAAAAAAGATAGATATACAATCACGTCGTGAAGTAGATAAAGGACACCTGACGTTTTGAGTTGTGGCAATATTAGAATAGGTACCTAATGAATATTTTTAACGACAGTTACAAAATCGAATAGTACAGAAAGCAATTATTGGCATGTCCTTTCACTTAGTTCTGTGGAGGTATGCCACAGGTTATGTAAGAGTGCCAGGTACCCAGTGGGACCCACCCGGAGAAAACCGGTCTTAGAACCTGAGACCAACTTGTGGCTCAAGGCACCATACAATGTTGATCAATCGCATTTTCGATCGTTTTAAACGGTTCTTATATTTGAAATTATAATAACCAGACAATCTCTAAGTATAGCTTAGGTACTTCAAAGTTATACGACTTGAAATAACACAAAAATGATGAAAATATACTCGCGACTTTTGGACATATGACCTACTCTAGAATAAATCAAGATTTTTTTTAATAAAAATTTGCTTAGCGACAATGCGAGTAAACATTTTAAATGAATTATTTAATAAGCGGAATGAACACTAAATATTAAATTAAATATAATAGTTTAAAAAAACTAAAAAAATACGCTTTTATAGAAAATCCAACTAAAACATAGAAAATAAATTTTAATAAATTTGAATTAAAAATAGTGTAAGAATCCCCATTCGTTAAGCCATTAATGTGTCCCGACTGTTAAAGTCTCTACATTCCATATAACAATGTATAATTTATTTTATGAGTGTATCGACCGAGAAAGAATTTAAATGGTATAGTTTTTTGATATCCCTAAACAGAAGTCTAAACTACTAGACTTACTTGTTTTTTTTCTTTTCAGTTTTTTAACACTTCACTTTCTGCGCAGTCGGGTTTTTTGATTTTTTAATTTTATGTTTTATTCTGGACTATAAATATTCTAATGATGTACCCCACACTAAACGGTATTTAAGGACAGAGTGTACGTAGCCGTGGTAGGCTGTAGCCGTACTAGGACAAATGTACCCTCCAAATTTCAAGCCTCAAAAACCAGCGGTTTAGGCTGTGCGTTGTCTCTAAGTCAGTCAGGCAGTCAGTGAGTATATCAGGGCAAAGATTCTTATAGTATAGGTAATGTAAGCTTTCGGCACTTTTTCTCCATATTATGCTAAATTTCACACTCATCCATGCGTGCAATACTCTCAAAATGAGGTCCAAATTTCGCTTCACATAGCTTAGCTTACTAATATAAATTTGAAAGTATGATGTATGCAATATCAAGGAATCAAAAATGCAATATCCAATATCAATCATGCAAAAACGTCTTAACGGATTTGGAAGAAATTTGACACACACATAGTACATAACCTAGTTTAATACATAGGATATTCTTACACGTAATTATTACCGCGGGCAAAACCGCGGGACGTAACAGGTTTAAATTATATAATGTAGTTGGAACTGTAAGTCACGGCATATAAGAACGATAGATTGCCTTTCAATAATCTAACGCAATCTTAAGAAATACCTATGCACTAACTGGATCAAGTATTGGCGCACCAATTTGCAATATTCTACACGAAATAAACATTGTTACTAACTTTGTACTTCTAGGTTCTCAGCAATCTCAGCCTTTCGCCAATTAAATGTAGGATAACAGAGCTTGGTTGATTTGTCTTTTGTATAAACTCTGATATGATTCCGTGTAGGCACAAATAGCTCTTCTTTATATTTCTATCTATGTAGGTACATATATTACTACTACTATATATACTACAACTATATACTCGTACTACGTGAACAGATGAATATTGTGCATACGGAGGACTGTGTGATTTGGCAATTGGATAAGTAGTGCAGAAAGCTATAAAATCCTTACTAGTCCTTACTAATATTATAAATGCGAAAGTAACTCTGTCTGTCTGTCTGTCTGTCTCACTTTCACGCCAAAACTACTGTACCGATTTAAATGAAATTTGGTACACGGATAGTCTAGTGCCTGAAAAAGGACATAGGCTACTTTTTAATGCGAAAAGAGGGTTGTAAGAGGTTGAGGTTGGGATGAAAAGTTGTATGGAAGTATCGTCATTTTTAGAGCTAGAAGCTTGAAACTTATTTTTTAAGCTGTTCATTAGATATCAATAAATATTACATTCAAAGTATGTGAGGGAGAAGGGGAAGTGGAGGGGGATGGTAGGGGGAGGGGATTGGAGGGGAGGGGGAGTTGTGGGGGAGGGAGGGGTAGTGGTGGGGGGAGGGGGAGTGGATTTGGAAGTGAGGGGAAGGGGTAGAGGAGGGTAAGTGAGGGAAGGGGGATTAGCATGGCGTGGTAGGGTGCGGTGTAGCTGGGATACGTATGTGTCTTATTAGTTAATGCTACCAAAGATACTATTCCACGCGGACGAAGTCGCGGGCACAGCTAGTATAAATAATATAACTTAGATACAAGTATTTTAAAAAATAAACTCGCCAAGTGCAAGTCGGACTCGCACTCGTATGGTTCCGTAACATATTAAAGTATTCTATAACTATGATTTTTGGCAACTAAAATATTAACTTTGTTTTTTAAACTGCTGACTGTGTCTCGTTCAAACCAATTTTCGTTGATAGTTTTTATTGATATTGAAGATAAGCATATATTTTTTTTAGATTTTTCACTCCCATGCTTTAAAAGTTAGAGAGGGGACACACATTTTACCACTTTAGACGCGCCTATCTTTCAAATGATTGACTTTTGGAAAAAATTATTTTAGGAACCTCAATGTCATTTTTAAAGATCTATCCATAGACATATATAGGTTTGAAGATTTTTTTTAAGTTTAAGGGGGGGCATCCTTTACATGTAAAGGATGCCCCCCCTTAAACTTTTATGTTTTTTATGTTTGTATAAAAATCGGAAAGCGGTTCACAGAATAGATCTACCTACCAAGTATCAATTCTGTAGTCCTAACAGTTTCGGAATAAAATGGCTGTGACATACGGACGGACAGACAGACAGACATGATGAATTTATAAGGGTTCCGTTTTTTGCCATTCGGCTACGGAACCCTAAAAATGAAAGTTGAAGTATCATTAGTATGAATTATATCTTGACAATGTCTTCGCCTGCACCCACCAGGGAATATGCATGTGGTATAATTTTACATAAAATCATATTTACATATATTTCATTATTGTACTGGTATTGTATGTGAAAACATTTTTTATAAATAAAATACTGTTATTTTTTTTTATATTATATGAAAAATGGAATACATGCGTGGGAAATTTAAATCTGTAAAACACATCACCACTTGTCAATTGAAAGTGACGTCACACCGTGTCATAGCTGTCACTACAGATTAAATCTTTGACATAAAAATATTATGCACTGTTGCACGAATACGTACTATTTCTATAACAAAGATGTAGTTTAATTTTTTCTTCATACCTATACGTGTGGGATGTTTATGGATAGGTCTTTAAAAATGACACTGTGGTTTCTATTTTCTTCAAAATCAATCATTTAAAAGATAGGCGCGTCTAAAGTGGTAAAATGTGCCCCCACCCCCTCCCCCCTCCCTAACTTTTAAAGTAAGTGAGTGCAAACTCTAGAAAAAAAACGTATGTGCACTCATGTACACGCGTTAGAAGTTATACTTCTGTGGCGTATGGAAAAAAAAACTAAAATGCAGTAGTGATTAACGATAAATATTTAAATTAATAAATATCAAAAAGATTTTATTTAAATAAAAAAGGTTTTATTCACGTAAAAATATGACGTTAAATATGACATTCTTACGAAATGACATATACAACTTGAACATAGTCATGCCACCTAGAACTAACTTCACGATGCTAAATTTAGGTGTCGGTGTGCGCGCGCATCGTTAAAATTCACTCATCATTTTTCTCTATCGCGCCAAAAGAAGTATAACTTCAAAAATATATTCTGTATATCTCTATAAAAACTTTCAACGAAAATGGGTTTGAACGACATACAGTAAGCAGTTTTTGAGATATAGCAATCGCAAATATAACTTTGTGTTTCATACAAACACTATGAAAAACAAAGTTATTTTTTTATATAACTTATTATTTTATCATAGTTATAATTCTATAACTATGATTTTTCGCTATCGATTTTTCGAATACTCTACTGTGTTACGGAACCCTACGAGTGCGAGTCCGACTTGCACTTGGCCAATTTATTTTGAAAACACTACCTAGCTGCCGGAATTATGCAAATCTGACTGGTGCGCACGTGCGTCCAAAAAAGTAAAAGGTGTCCAGTTAAATGTGGAACTCAACATGGTAGATGTCTTAGGATGAACGGACGCAGGCTCGTTATCTTGAGATATGAGTGACATGACACAGCTGCATACAAAATTTTACGAGCCGATTTTTTAGTTCCATTTAAAATATAATAGGAGGCATAGTATTAGCTATAGCAAACGTCATCGTTCATCAGAGGTAGATACTAGTCCTGTTGAAATAATAATTATTATAGTTTAATAAGAAATAAACTGGCAAAGTGCGCGTCGGACTCGCACACGTAGGGTTCCGATTAAACAAAATTTGCCCGAAAAACTAAAAATAAGTTTTTTGTATGGGGTAATTTGTATTTTGGGGGGTCATTTGTATTATCCTTGATTAGGGCTGTCTGTCAGTCCAAGACTGTCCGTCTGTCTGTCAGTCTGTCCGTCTGTGTGTCCGTGTGTCACCACCGATTTTCTCAGGAACGGGGTGAACCTAGCAAGTTGGAATTTAGACAAAATACTGAGATCTATAGTCCTTATTAGGTATATAAAAATCAAGATCCTGAGTCAACACGATAAAAAGATGTGGGCAAGTTTAGATTTTTGCAAAAACTTGTAAGTACCAAAATGTACCTTAATTTTCAACTATTTTTATTTTTCGGAATCTTTCCTTCACTTGTACTGTAAGACCTTGCTTTTAACCAAAATTGACAATTCTAGGTCAACCAGAAGTATCCTATAGGTTTTCGGTCGAAAACCTATAGGGTACTTCCCGTTGACCTTGTGGACACGTTGAATCATGAAATTTGGCTAGAAGCAAGGTCTTGAAGCACTTATAAAGGAATAAATCTAAAAACCGTAAATATGTCGTTTAATAACAAAATAAAAAAGATAAATGTATTAATTGTAACGTAATGTATACGTATTATTTGTAGTTGGTGCAATACATTTTCTATGGATCAAACTACAAAGTTAAGTTTGTCTTTAAACCTGGTCTGAGAAGTTGGTACGGAAGCTTCGGTAGGCGAGTCCAACTCGACTTGGCCGGTTTTTATTTTTTAATTAAATGTTGTTTTTATTATTTCATTTATTTGTCATAGAAACCATTGTAATACACACTATGAGCAAATTTCAAGCCTCTATCTATTACAGTTTGTAAGATCGAGCATAAAACGCCTGAAAAACACGTTTCTTGTCGACTTAGGGACCCCATGTTATTTTTAATGTAATTAAGTTTTTATATTTTATGTAATAGCAATCATTTTAATACACATTAAGAGCAAATTTCAATCCTCTTTCTATTACTGCTTGTAAGATAGGGCATAACACTTCTGAAAAAACACGTTTATATATATACCACTATCATTTTCCGCCAGCAAACATAATAATTAATAAACATTTTATTTCTTATAACGCCATCTAACGTCTAACAAAAGTGTAAGGGATCGGCATTTCAATATAACGCCATCTATGTACGTTTACCTAAGCTTTCATCGATGACGTTATATTGAAATGCCGAAAAAACACGTTTCTTGTACCCCCTTTTATTTTTAACTTTACAAATAAAAAGAACAGTTTTTTATTTGTTGTTATTGTATAGTAATCCATACTACGTGAAAATTTCAAGTATCTACATATTACGGTTAAGGAAATACAGCCCTGTAAAGTTAGTTGTTTCTTTTCAAAAATAAAGGAATGTATCCTTTAAGTAAAATGAGCTAGCTTAAGGATTTAAAGTAGTTTCCCTCCAGGGCCTGAGTTTAATTTCCACACTGTATATTGTAGCATTGATTTTGACGTAGAAACTAAGGAGTAGTAAATAAGATAAATGATCATTAATAAAACTGGCCAAGTGCGAGTCAGACTTTTGTCCCGCACACGGAGGGTTCCGAACGCCATCTATCGAATTTCTAACGAACTTCTAACACCAACTAAGTAAACGTTAACACAAAGGTAGAATAGTATTGTATAGTAGTAATAGTAATAGTAGTAATAAAGATAAGATAAAGATAAAGATATTTTATTTGCGTAAAACATGCGTATAACAAAAAGTTGTGACAAAATATTCAAACGATCGTCATGTTTTGCCTTAACAGGCGTGCAAACTTTGCAGATGGCGCTGCTTTACTCACTACATATAACCCGAATTTAAATACATATTACACTGGTCATTCTTATAAACTAAATTGAATTATAAAATTAAAAGGATACAGCACAATGTCATGAAAATAATAATAATGATTATAATTTGTCACTTAAAAATTCGTCAATACCATAATAACATTTCTGAATTAAAAATTGTTTTAGCCTATTTTTAAACATAATATTGTCCTTTAAAGATTTAGGAATTTTATTGAAGACTGTTGGCGCCATACCAATTACACTTTTAAATAGTAATTGTAGTAATTAATATTATTAAATATCTGGTTGACCGGCTCGGTATTTTTTGCCACTTAAACAGACAAATATGACACTTCCCGACATCTATTGACGAATAATAATACTATTTTTTTAATTGAGAGCAACTAACTGCTTTACTGAAACAGTACTTCTACTCGCCAATAGATGTCGGGAAAAGTCATATTTTAAGTTGATTATCAATAAAGTTGATTATTGAAAACAAGAATAAAACAACATTTTCTGAAAATTACTCATAGCTAGATCGATTTATCGTCCCCGAAATCCCCTGTAATACTAAATTTTATTTAATCGTTGCAGCCGCTTCCGACATTCAGATTAAGGTAAAGAAGCCATCTTTGATGCTAGATAGGTGGCGCTGCGCTATCGTAAAAACTTTTTTTAAACTTTTCTTTAATTTTTATATTTGTTCTGTTCTTAGTATTTGTTGTTATAGCGGCAACAGAAATACATCATCTGTGAAAATTTCAACCGTCTAACTATCACGGTTCATGAGATACAGCCTGGTGACAGACGGACGGACAGACAGACAGACAGACAGACAGACAGACGGACAGCCGAGTGTCAGTAATAGGGTTCCGTTGGTACCCTTTGGGTTCGGAACCCTAAAAACGACTAATACGGAGTACACCTACAAAAAAAAATACAGGCGAATTGAGAACCTTCTCTTTGTTTGTGAAGTCGGTTACAAAAAATCGAGACGAATTGATTACCTCCTCCTTTTTGGAAGTCCCTAAAAAAATTAGACGTTGTTTTCATTGCCCTAAAAGCTATTTATAAGCTACTTTTTCTTGTATTACGAAAGTATACATTTTAGACCAATTTAATTAATTAAAACGTAGATTAAAACTAAGATCAAAACTAATCGTAGAAGATAAAGAATCATCGATTGATCTTCCAAATACCAAAATGCTATAAAAAAAAACATGTGCACTAAATTGAGCGACGCACGTTACCCGGTACTCGTTGCAGATGCAATCAACAATTTACTCAGCCCAGCCTGGAGGGCACTGCATATTGTGTAAAAATAATAAAATCGATCCTAACTATCATCTCGGGAAGTTAACGAGCTTGTTGGGCCCACGGTTATTGGTATTTCACTTATAAACGCTAAATTGATCACGGAGAAGCGTATTTTAAACATGGAACAAGATGGACGTAGGAATTGGGTGAGATACAATATACATCGATGGAGATACATGAATACGTGACTTTGATAGGTTGATATTTTTATTAGCACGAACAGACTAGCACGTGATACTTGCACTGTATCAGTGACGGTGCTATCTGAGATGGTGTCATATTTGTCAGGAACTTAAAGATGGCAGTGAGACGGGGCGTTGTATAACAGGAAATTTACCTGATAGATTCGTCATGTCTGTCTTTCTGTCTGTCCGTCCGTATATCTCAGCCACTTTATTCCGAAACTATTAAAACTACACAGTTGAAACTTGGTAGGTACCTCTACCCATTCGGCTAAAATGCACAGCACATTCAACAGAATTATGTAGCACTTATGTAGCACACTAGACAGCTTGTAAGGTAGAATATCGTTAGGATACTTTATACTACATATATATATATATATATATATATACTTTTTATCGCGAGCGAAGCAGCGGGGCGTAGCCAGTTTCAAACTAAAATAAAAACCATGTGTTTTGAACGCTATTTTTGTATTATTTTTAACCGACTTCAAAAAAAGGAGGAGGTTTCTCAATTCGAGCGTATATATATTTTTTTTTTTCGCGGCTTCGTGGTTTATGAACCGATTTTGATTATTCTTTTTTTGTTCGAAAGAAGATATCCCAAGTGTGGTACGATGGTAATTTTATCGAGGTCTGATAAGTATCTCCAGAGATATTGAGATAAACATCTCAAAATTGGGACTGAAATTGAATAGCGCGGCATTGAAGTCGGTTCTTTTTTAGTTTTTAAACGATATTATTCTATCTATTTTTGTATTATTTGGTACTCACTACGAGGAAATATTTATATTGTACTAGATACATGATATTCATCATGAAGAACAAAGCATCTGGATACAGGAAATAAAGTGCCTTATAAAATTATTCCAAGCAACTAGCAGTTTTATATCAGTTGGTTTAGTGTTGATACCACTCATGTAAACATAGCTTAAAATAAATTTTAAAAAAAACCAGAGCACCCCCTAGATTTCCACACATTTATCACGCCTTGCAAGAAACCTACAGTTTCTAGTAACCTCTGCATCATAAAACAAAGTAATAAAAACAGCACAGAAACATTAAGTAGAGAGTAGTACATAGAGCCTATATACCTAACACATAGCAGCACAGTTTCAAAAAATTACGTAACTAAGAATGTGAAAGTTTTAGCAGTGCCTAAAGTACACTGGTACTGACATACTTAGCTTTACTTAGCTCAATACTGTCCTATATTTATCACGTAAGAAGGTAAAATATGTATCGATTTTCATGAAATTTTCTTTTGTTACAGCGACCAGAAAACCTTGAATCCCCGCTGTCTGCCCCGCGCGACGCAAAGAATAGTATTTACATTATGAATGATCAGGTATGTTTATGTAATATTTAGGAAAATCCTAGCTAATATTATAAAAACGTTTATAACTGTGTCACTCTGTCTGTTTATAACCTAATCACGCCTAAACGGACGATTCGATCTTACTAAAACTTAACAAGGAGATAATTTATAGAATGAGGATGACTATGGGCTCTTTTTGAGAAAATAAAATCATGATTTTACCACATAACTTAAATTACTCAGATCACACAAATGTTGATTAACAGAGCTTTACAATGATAAAATTCTTGGTGTACGTGAACGAAGTCGCGGGTATCAGCTAGCGTTTAATATAAGCTATGTTACAAAGTTATCAACATATTGGTGTTGAACACCAACCAACAACAATATTATAAATGCGAAAGTCGGTTCGTATATTTGTTTGTTTTCTCTTCACGGTTAAACGGCTGGACCAATTTGGGTGACATTTAAATATAGTAGAATAGGACACGTAACGCAGGCGAAGCCGTGCGGTGCAGGTCTAGCTGCACCGCACTATATCTATATGATAAATGCGTGAAATTCAGTGTGTATATTTGTTTGTTTGCAACCACTTGGCTGTCAAAACAGCTCGAGCGATTTAGGTATAACTAATAAAGATCATTTAAAAACGGATAACCCGACAAACGACACACTAATCATTTTCAGTACCAACTTTGAGATGTTTATATCCATATCAATGAATTTACAATCACACACGGGAAGTCGGGAAGCATACAATAAAAAAACTAATTTTCCAAATCGATTATTAAAATAATAAATAAATAAAAATTGGTTTATTGTCAGAACAAATAGAGTACATCATACATATTTCATTTCCAATATCCAAATATGACGGAGTTCTTGTAAAAGGCACGTACAAAGCCAATAGGATAGATTAGGACAGGGGATAAGACATACAGCGTGCAAAGTTGCGGATCGCAGCTAGTGTATAGAATAAAGAATTAATTCTTACACCTACATACATATTTACCTACCATTTTTCTGTTAAACTTTTTTATACACTGACTTTATACGTAATATATTACGTTAATAAAATAAAACTATATTATTAGATTGATGGTCGAATACTAATTAGTACTACTAGGTATTTAATTTCTTTACTGGGTACTTAATTAAATAATCAGTTTCACTGCTTCCTGTAGATAATTTATTCGTAGGCTTCCTTATATAGAGACCTTCATGTCATATTAATAACTATCTCCTATATAAATTATAACGTTTATGTGGCGTTATCTGCCAATACCACCTGTAAGTTTTTCAGAAACCAATGAAACGGGCCCTAAATTAAATAATCGATACTTTAAGTGTCCAATTTTGATAGGTTATATGATATGTGTATATATGATAATATATAATAGGCTATATCTAGAGTAGAGATCGCGAATCGGCAAACGTAGCGTAGGACGCGCTATGACCAGGGCCGGAAGTCTTTACATGCATAGCGATGAATTTCGAGCGATAATTGACGATACGAAAAGAGATGCAGGTAACAACTGTCTAGCTGCATCTCATTCTAGCAGACGTCTGCGATGACAAGACGCATCGCTATCAATGTAGAGACTTCCACCCCTGGGCCGGTAGTCTCTACATGCATAGCGATGAATTTCGAGCGATAATCGTCGATAAGAAAAGAGATGCAGATAACAACTGTCTAGCTGCATCTCCTTCTACTAGACGTTTGCGATGCCAGGTCGCATCGCTATCAATGTAGAGACTTCCACAGCTGGACGACATTTGCAAAGCTGTGGGCACTGACTGGAACTGGACTGGACTGGGCTCAGTGGTGTTACTTGGGAGAGGCCTATATCCAGCAGTGGACTGATACCGGCTGATTATGATTTCGATGATGATGATGAACAGGCTATATAGCATGGTAACATATTTTTTATTTAACCGCTGCAACAAACCATTATTATCAATGTATAACCGACGTTAAGAAGGGAAGTTCTGTATTCGTCCGGTATGTATGTATGAATATGTATGTACGTGGGTTTGTATGTGCGCGATTTCGTCAAAAACGTCTGTCCCCTGATTCTCAATCATTCAAAAACCTATTCGGATCCGAAAGCTTCATTTTTAATTTTTAATATTGATAAATCCGTAAGCTATTTTGTCGCGGAGACCTTTCCAATTAGAATCACTGATTTTTTAAATAAAAACATAACATAAATATATTATCTATATATTATAATATAAATAAATATAATTATATATTCAAAGAGGTTATGTCGCCAGCTTTTTGGGAGTACCAAAAAAGCTAACAGCGGACAGCGGACAGCGACCTTAATATAGTTTTTTATTTGTAGATTTTATATAGCTAGTCTGTATTATAGTTTTAGGGGTAGTTTCTATTGTACCTATGTATAGTTTTAAATTAATTTTAATTCATTAATTTATTTGTTTTTGTATCGAAAAAGTTCTGTAAATATCTATGGTAATTATAACTTACATTGTATATTCACCAAACAAATCAATGATTATGGTCACTTATTAAAAATATCCAATTGAAATATGAAAAGTAACTTATTGGAGAATTGAGAACTGCAAAGATCCAAGTCGAAATAAAGGCAGTTTCCGAATCGACGAATGATTGCGAATAACCCTGCTGATCCGAATTTGATGAGGTTTTCGTTACTTTATATTTTTAAAGGAGTGTTTTCATATGGAATATCAGAATCTAACAAATATCTCAGAAATATGGAGATACACACCTCACACTTGCTACTGAAAATGTCTCGCGCGGCATATCGATTTCTAGGTGTTAACGCTTTGAAGCATTTTCACATAGCGGCGGTATATGTTAAAGTAATGCCATAGAAAAGATATTAATACTACGTATAGAACGGACACTCTGTTCCCCCCACCAATTCCGGGCTTCCTCACCCCGCCACCGATTTTGATTTGTCGAGGCGTCAGTCTGAGCAAGGACGCTACACGTGTACGGCTACAGAACAATAGGTACTACTCTCGAGGAGAAGAACATCAACTTCATACATTTATGTTAAGACCAGTAGACACCGGAGGTTCAAATTTACGTAGGTTCTTATTATGTAGGTATATTATAAATACTTATATACCTACCTATATATCCGTATTTTAGAATTCATTTTCATAAATGAAACAACGATATATACTCGTGCGTAAATAACATTTAGTTTGTAAAATAGTAAAAAAAACTTTCACGGTAAAACATTTTTATAACACAGCAATTAGGAACTTGATGTAAGTACCTACGTAGTATTTATATTCTCTTTGCTTGATTCGAACCAGGTACTTAATTGAACAACGAACAAGTCAATTTGGTCCGACCGATGGGATCGGACACTCGCACACTTCATGTTTGTTTATTAACCGAGACGAGAGTAACATTAGTGATTATTGTAATCGTAAATCGTAATTACCTATTATGCAAAATGTGTACATGGAATAATACTTTCGTGTAGTGTAATCTAATATTGTATAATGTAGTGAAATGTGAGTGATATGTGACCTACTCGGTTGTGTGTTGGATATTTCTACGTACCTACCTACCTACTTCGCAATTGAGTTGAAGTGTTGTGATTTAATGTAGACGATTGTTTACGAAATATTCATACGGTCAGTACGTATGTACGAAGTAACTATTATATAATCTGGGATACGGTGATTACGGGCGACAACCTTAGACATCACGCACACAAATGCACGTATAGAAAAACGACATGTGTGTAGTGTCTGTGTCGGTGTCACAGTGTCGGTCGTTAAAATGCTAGTTTGTATGGAGATTTAGTCGAGTGTCAGGGGTGTGGTAATGCCATAGAAAAGATAATAATGTAATGCGTCAAAGTGCTAATTATTTATTTTCCAAACCAAAGCTATATAGGAAGCAAATTTAAGAGGTGTCAAGTTTTACAAGAAAAGGGTCGTTTTGCCTTATGACATTTTATAATCACATCCTTGAGCAATCACATTTTTATGCACTTCAAACAAGTTTCAATTTGTTCCCTTTTTTTAAGTGGAGAAACCCTTACGGGTACTACACCACCGCAGGGCAGTGATGTGGTTATGTCGGAATCCAACCGACTAAACCCCTACTCTGTTCCACCGGGACGCCTATGTGCCGGGGCTACGGGTACGCTTTCGCACTCGTCCCCCGGCCCCGACAGCTGTTGTCCGTGAGGACCCCTCCTCGGTAATGGGCGAAGTTGGAGACTCTCCGCCCTTTCTCTGTGTCTGAGAAGCGCGCGTGGTGTTCCCGCGCGCTTCACCACCTCGAGGCCGTTCATGGTTGACAGACACCCCCGTATCTACCTCCCTGGCCTCTGGGGAAGAAATTGCACCAATCGGAGTGGCCGACTGATGGAACCTCATACCCAAGCGCATCCCGAGCGGAGCAGACGCTTGCTCCACTCGATTGTCCCCTCCGTGACCAGTTCAGGCTCACGGAGGGGACGACTACGAGCGCACCATCTCGCTTGTCGCTGTGATGTAAAGGTTCTTTCAACAAGGACGGGTCGATGTTGAAAATGAATAAAACAAGCTGTGTGTGAGATATATAAGATCACAGCGACGAACGAGAGACGCATTGCAAGCACCGACTCGCTCGACATTGACGAGAGAGTGAATGTCAATGTCCGAGTCTCCATCCCCCATCTAATGACGCGTGTGCGAAGGGCTAATGCCCCTGCTCGCACGCGGTCCTCTCCTCGACTCGCACGCCATTGCATATGGATGGCTGCAATGGCTCCCGAGGCACCTCCCCTACGGCCGCCACTGGCCCCACCACTCGGCCCATTAGGCCTACAACCTGGGACTCATGTGTCTCCCACCACCAGCTCTTAGGTCGCGTTAGCGATTTGCCCACCATTTTGCGGGCAAGCGCCAATACGAGCATGAGCCCCCCCTCCCGCGTATTGGGGATAGAAGCGTTTCGGTCGCTATTATCAACGACCGAACCACTCCGACCCTCGACACGTCCGAGCAGCAGCCCGGACCCATCACCGGGCGGCTCCCACCATCGAGCCCGCCCTGCTCCGTCACACTGTGCCCTCTGCTACCTTGCCAGAGGGACACGCGGAGGGGCTCACCACGTCGGATCTTCGCCATCGGTCGACAACTTAATCCAAAAAGGAAAATTAGTCCGGAGAAACCCGCACGGGTACCACACCACCGCAGGGGCAGTGATGTGGTTATGTCGGAATCCAACCGACTAAAACCCCACTCTGTTCCACAGGGACGCCTATGTGCCGGGGCTACGGGTACGCTTTCGCACTCGTCCCCCGGCCCCGACAGCTGTTGTCCGTGAGGACCCCTCCTCGGTAATGGGCGAAGTTGGAGACTCTCCGCCCTTTCCCTGTGTCTGAGAAGCGCGTGGGAACACCACGCGCGCTTCACCACCTCGAGGCCGTTCATGGTTGACAGACACCCCCGTATCTACCTCCCTGGCCTCTGGGGAAGACCCTCGACGCGTCCGAGCAGCAGCCCGGACCCATCACCGGGCGGCTCCCACCATCGAGCCCGCCCTGCTCCGTCACACTGTGCCCTCTGCTACCTTGCCAGAGGGACACGCGGAGGGGCTCACCACGTCGGATCTTCGCCATCGGTCGACAACTTAATCCAAAAAGGAAAAGTAGTCGACCGACACCCAGGCTGCACCACGAGGAGGTGTTTCGAGCTCAATTTGTTCCCTGACTCAACATCCTATTTGACTTTGCTGACAAGGTGGTATTAAAAAATGTATACATAGTGTACTAACCGTTGTTTAAGCGGTTGATATTTACTAATTTCAGCAGCATGTTTTTGATCTGGATGTCATAATATCTTGACCAGTATCTGGGCACGTCTACTAAATTATACAATAACGCCCTGAAAAACCTGTCTGGAATTAAATAAACCACCTAGCAATGAGAGATGCTGGCTAACAATGGCACAATTACAGCGAACACTTTTTATTGTCATTAACATTGTAAAGAAGATTTTTTGTATTATTCTGTCTTAACAGCTTTCATAAGGTTAAAGGTATAAACACACCGTGGTTACAAGTTTATCTTGATTTGAATTATTTTGCATATTTTTTTCAACCGACTTCCAAAAAGGAGGAGGTTCTCAATTCGTCGGTATGTTTTTGAAGTAAAACGCACGCTTGACTTGGGGAGTAAGCTGGTGAATGCGTGACGAGAGCGTTACGAAAAGTGTGATCGGGTTACAGGAAAAAAACGGATTCACTCGGAAAAACGTTATATTTATTTAATTTTTACTATCAATTTTTGACATAACGAAGTCTGTCAGGGCAGCTAGTATAATAATAACTGTAATGATTTATTTCTTGTGCCTATATCAGTATTACAATTTTCTTATTTACTTATACATTTATCGCTAATTCTTTGTAGGTAGGTACTAATTTATCTAAGGTTCTATTAATTTATCATAATAATGGAGGACCGCAGATTCCTAAAGCACAAGTTTTTTTAAGCCTAGCACCTACGCTAGCACCACCTATCTGAAGTTTAAAATATTACTAAGCAAATTGTGTCTATGTCAATAAAAACATTATTGCTTACTTAGTCCCGCGTCTTATCTGGACATTGATCTACTTCTAGACACACAAGCATATATTCATCATACCTAACATTGATACTTAACATCAATGAAGTCGATGTTAAAGTGCTTGTCTATAAAAATTTCATGAATTGCAGCGCCACATTATACTATTCATTATATTCCTTGGCAAATGCCTACTACACCCTACACAACATTTAAGTTACCTACGTAAATGTTTATTATGAAGTCGGTTTTAGATATTGATCTGTATGTAAGCTGTAGGGCAGTGGTATTTTCTTTTTTTTTTTTATAGAATAGGTTAGAAGATTTACATCGGGTGTTTGTTGCAGACATTTCATACACCATCATTTGGCGACGAAGAATTCGACATTCCCCTGATTCACGGCCAGCATGCGACAGCGGCAAGCGTGCAAAATTCACACATACAGTACACGCAACTACACCACTCAGCACCACAGGTACGTATGCCAGCTATAATTTTGATTTATGATATAAGGTAACAGACAAGCACGACGCTCGCCTAGTATAGCGGATGGTAATTGATGGCGTCTACCTATTACAGATACAGCGGCATGCTAAGTTTTGTATAGCCAGAATTTTGCAAGTCACTACACTGCGCCTGTTATCTGAAGACATAAAGATCTTAAGTCTCACATGCTCTGAAATTTCACTGTGGTTTGGTACTGATCATCAATTGTCAAATTGGAGAACACCGCGGGTAGGCACCAAACGATCATATGTATGGCTACGCAGTTGACCGAGCGAGCGTGGAGAGCGAAGCGTATTAGTTCCGAGATTCACCAAAAATGCTTTTGTCCGGATGTCAGTTTGTCTGTTCTCGCCTACAGCTCCCTGCTTCTCAGTCATTACAAAACCTATTCGAATTCGGAAACTGCCTCTCCTTCGACTTGGATCTTTGCAATTCACAATACTCTGATCGGATACTTTCAATATTTCAATTCGAAAAAATTTTTCTAAACAAAGGTTTCCGCGACTCAAAAGCTCTCGAATTTATCAATATTAAAAATTCAAAGTGAAGCTTTCGAATTCGAATGTATCCGAGTTAAATGAGAGTGGTCGCATTTTCAACCGATTTTGACGAAAATTGGTACACGAATTCCTTAATTTATTTAAGATTTTTTGTCGTTCGCGTTATGCGTTCTAACAATGCGTTATACATTACTTCCGTAATTATATAGATGCCAATTACTTACATCATTAACTAATAACCAATCAACGTATACAGGAGGATTCAGCACCGATGGATCAAACGAAGCAAGGTAGAAGACCTCACTGCGCATCTATTAAACCCCCATGTATGTTCTACCATTTTGGATAGTTTACGAGATATGATATTTTTTAAATATTTTTGCCTACCGCCGGTTGGGTCCACAATTTTTTTTTCTTCTGACCCCTTTACGCTAGAGTGCTGATTTTTTTTGCAAACGTAGGTAAATAATAGACCTAGCGAGTGGTAGTATTATTATTTCACTCGAAAAATAAATACTTTCATTATAATAATCTTACAAAAATCTCAAAAAAAAATCTAAAATCAAATTGACCAATGTTACTGCATAAAGTTTGCGAGGCCAATAAAAAAAATGCATTATTTTTTATAGCTATTTCAAAAACTTCAGTATTTATCTAGCTACCAACTCTGCAAATTTTATTTACCTAAGTTATGCGGTTCATATTAAAAAGATGTGATGAAGTCAAAATTAGATTACATTATTTTTTTCAAATTTGCCCATCCTTTCAAAGATATTTAGATACAATAAGTAGGTTTATATTATACGTTTTTTTTTTATCATTATGAAAGTTTTCACTTCGAGTAAAATAATAATAAGTACTACCATTTGTTAAGTTTATTATTTACCTACATTTACAAAAAAAATGCGCTCTAGCGTAAAGGGTTCAGCGAAAAATATTTTTTTGTGGACCAAACTGGCGGCGGTTGGTAAAAATAAAAAAAATATATATTATATCTCATAAACTGGTAAAACATACATAGGGGTTCAATAGATGCGTAGTGAGGTCTTCTTCCACCCTGCTTCGTTTGTTCCATCGGTGCTGAATCACCCTGTATAACTGTAGATCGTAAATATGATTGGCCAACCTATTCTATAAACTATTTTTTGACAAGTTACAGAACTCTGCTGCCCTACATTTTGATTGGTTTTTATTAAAATTGAATTGCCTATCGATGGATTCCGCTCTATATTTTACGAGCGACAGGGCTGGCACGATACGAATATTATTTATTGCCTTCTGCCCTGAAACACTGACATTCAATAAATATTTGTTTACTGTCAGTAATACCGAACATCATAATTTGCCACAAATAGAATAATTTCTAGAAAGCCTGCCTGTCCTAGTTCTTAGATTTTTAGCTTTAGGTACCTAGGTAAGTAGTTGTTATATACATTATATACATCACACTTCTACGTAAAAACGAGTGCAGTGCAGTGATATGCAAAATTCTGATAACCCTGAGTTTTTGCGATATCTGCAATAGTCCGAAGCCATTGCTTAGGACAGGCTACCTACCGTCTTGCATGTCATTAAATTTAATTATGAAAGCTTTAGATTTAAACGTGAGTAAATTTTTAGCGAGAACGTGAAAAAGTGTGTTCTCATTATATATTTTCTTAAAACTTGTGTTCTTCCGCAAGTTAATGTGTAATAAATGTGGGTTATTATCCATTAAGTGCCGATGAATATGTTCAAGAGTAAGGAAACAGCACAATGTCGAAAACTTGTCATTGTTCGTTCACACCAAAATTCCACTGAAAGCTTTTCAGTAAAGTCCACATTTTTACCGAAGGCAAACAATATATAATAATTTATACTGAGGGTATGACTTCAACGTGACTTGAAATGTAAATAACTTTGATTCAACTCGTAAAGTTGAATTTACAAAAAACATTAACAAAATCATTAATGATCGTACAAAACGAAAAAACCGACTTCACATGCCGCGATAGTCAAAGTACTATCTAGTTATAATCATATCATCAAATTATATAAATTTGCTTATATTGTTCATCCCCATATCTCTGGAGATAATTATCATATCTCGATAAAAGTTGAATGGGACCAAACGGGAGGCATAATCTCTTGAACCAAAAAAATACTTTTTCAAATCGGTTAAGATTTGGCGGAGTTCTGAGGTAACAAACATAAAAAAACAGTCAAATTGAGAACCTCATCCTTTTTTGTGAAGTTGGTTAACACATTTTAATAGACACTGACTAAATACACTAACTGTGTGAAGCCACAAAAATGTTAGAATAGGATTAGCTTAAAGCGTCAAACACACTGCCGAGGTCTGCGGTGAGCCTGCTTTAAGCGTCAAACACACTAGCGGTGGTGGTCAACCTGCGGTTATGCCGCGGTCAGTTGTAATGTATACAGTGTGGACAATCTCATTGTTTTCCATAGATCATAATTAATGACCGCGGCATGACCGCAGGCTGACCGCCACCGCTAGTGTATTTGACGCTTAAAGCTTCGTACAGACAGCTGAGGTCTGCGGTCAGCCTGAAAACAATGAGACTGTTCACACTGAGTTAGTGTGGCAGCTATCGATATAATGCGTATATCTCTAGGAACGCAATATGTTTTTCTACTCACCGCTTGATGGCAATTAAATAAATATGCGTAAATTAGATACAGGCAACCCATTTATTTACTGTCACTGTCAAGTCAACCAATGTTAAAAGAAATGTCAAATAAATAATGTCTCTCAGACTGTCATACGGAAACGTCAGCGTGTAGGTAATTTGTATACTACATTTTACTTGTATTTACTTTTTGATTATTTCCATATCTTTATTCGTTTTTGTGTTTGTTTTTTATTTTTCGTTTAGTTGTTACTTATAATTGTATTAATCAAATTAATTATAACCTTCGGTTCCGCTTTAAATTCGTCAACAATAAAATATTGTCACGAAAACATTGAAAGCCGTTTTGAATTCATGGAGTGTCTCTACTCTAGATTTATTCTAAAGCTAATGAAATGAAGTTATTCCGTAGGTGGGTATGATGAACCCAGCCCAGGACGGACTAGCACCACCAGGAGGTGCACCATCGTATCAGCAACCGCTATACTTACAAGAACCACATACGCCCGTTACGTCTCACAGGTACGTTTGTTGTAAAAGTATGTATATGACCTTGAAACTTTGAAATGTGCATGAAACTTTATTTTTTCCGTAAATATTTCAATTTCAATGATTAATAAATAACTAGTATTCCCTCAGACAGTGATTCAAAAGGTTGTTTTTTTTAAATACCTGATAGACTAGCGTTTGACCAGTATCTCGCCTGGTGGTAAGCAATGATATGGTTGAAGATGGTGAACATGCTAGACTTAGAATGGTCTGACTTTCAAAGGCTGTGCTGCCACACTGTAAAGTTATCAGCAGATTTTCTCCTTGTTGCTGGTGAAGTGCATAACTTAGAACACTTGATTTAAGAAATATATTGGATAGCCTTCAATAAATCTTTGCATTTCAGTTCATGTGCTCCAGCTGGTAATTATATAATCCAGCAACAGCCAGGGGGCCAGCAGAGGTTACTGATGATGCAGCCAGCACAAGTGATGAGTGGTCCTCCGACTCCCAGCACACCCACTCAACCATCAGGGCCTGTCTATGGCTCCCCACAGAGAGCATCACCACCTGGGACCACTAGTGATGACTCGGACGACAGTGTGCCTTCACATCACTCACAGGTAAAAAAAACAATCTCATTATCCATTACAATTTGTTTGCCAATAACATTATATTTAATTGCATGCTTCAAACATCAACATGCCACTGTTCATTTATTTTTCATCTCACAATTATCTTATTAAAATGCAGAATCTAATTTTTTAATCTGTCTATGCAATATTATGTTGTAATGGTTTTTATTTAGCATCACCTAAATATAGTTCACTGGCATTCAAACCTTTCAAATTATGATTTATCAGTTACATATTAGAAAACTATACCTAAGTGTAGAAAATCTAATGAATTGGTTGTTTGTTGGTAGTTGCCTGGTGATGCGGAAAGCCTTCTGCCTATCCATTATTGCTCAGCGAGCCGGCAGCAACAAACTACGCTTCATCAGGTATAGGCAAATTTTATCGCTTAAACTTGCTATATTTAACTTTAAATTGTGTTTACATTAAATGCATTTGATTTGCCACTGAACTATATTGCATTACTTGAATAATTGATTATATTTTTCATTTCACTCATTTTTTTTTCATATACAGATTGGAGTTGCCAACATGGGTGTTAAAAGGTCTTCCCCTGAACCGATGGATAATGGAATTAACAGAGGTCAGATGCAGAAAAAGCCCAAAGTACAGAAGAAAAAGAAAAAACGGGACCCAAATGAACCACAAAAGTATGTTTTTTTAATAAAGTAATATGGGCAAAAATTGTATAAAATATCAATGTATTAATAATGTGTGATTTATTTTGAACAGGCCAGTCTCAGCATATGCCTTATTCTTCCGAGACACGCAAGCTGCTATTAAAGGACAAAACCCAAATGCAAGTTTTGGAGAGGTGTCAAAAATTGTGGCATCTATGTGGGATGGATTAGATTCAGAACATAAAAGTGTGAGTTGGTATACTTCATTTAAACATATTTTATTATTGATTAAAAAAGTGTATAAATTAGAAATTATAGCATAGTAACTGATAATAATGTTAAAACATTATGTAATTTTATTTTTAACAGGTTTACAAACAAAAAACGGAAGTAGCCAAGAAAGAATATCTCAAAGCTCTGGCAGCATATAGAGCGAGTCTTGTATCGAAGGTAATTATCATAGTTTTATAACTATAATATAGATTCATATTAAACCCTAGAAAAGAATATTTAATTAAATGAATATTTAAATAACGCACATGATAGTTTCTGGAGCCCATGGAATAGTTTTGTTCCATTTCTCTAAAGATTAATGCATCTTGATATTTTTTATAGAACCACAAAAAAACAAAAAGTTGTTTATCAAAATCGGACAACTATCTATAAGTTACGCGCGTAGTTCGCGTCGCGTCGATTTGAGAACTCGTTTTTCTTTTGCAGAAAATATAATTAGGATAGTTCAGCTTCAGAATCACATTCTCTTTACATCAATTTGTAATAACGCCATCTACTTAATAGAAGCAAAACATTGAAAGTTACAAAGCTTTCTTGCAGAGGGCGCTTTTGTTGCTTGAAAATGAACTTTGAGTTTCGCGCATGACAGTTTGACTTGACAGAGACAGACAGATCAGATGCGATGCGAACCGAAAAGGGCGAAAAGTATTAGCTTTGCTTAGTTGTGTTTCTTTATGTCGTAAATCTGCGAAATTAATAAAATATCTGTGCAACAACTTTGAAGATAACCGGAAATCTAATATTGCTTATCCATGAACGTATTTGACTTGGTAAGATTTCTCCACATTGATAGAGAAGCTTTAGTTTATAGGTTATATTTTATTTATAAACATTATACAGTGAATGAAGCTTTTATCAAGTTCTTCACAACCATTCTGTGTTTATGCTGAAATTTGTTTACGTTCTACAAAACTAATATAAAATGTCAATTTTCGTATTTTTATTACTCAACCATAATGGATTCTGTTATTTTAGACTGACCACACAAAAAGAGGTGTTATAAAAATTTACAAATACCTAAGTGCTTATGTCAATGATTAATTAGATAATGATTGTTCTTTTCGTTTTAAAAGTGTATATTATATGCAGGTATACATTTTACTAAGAGAGTATGAGGCCCTTGACAAATATGGAGCGCAACTATTCATGCAGCAAAAAAGCTACTGCAAGGCATCTGAAATGAATATTTTAAAATTCTATGAGTATCTAACGACTTATTTGCTCATACACATGTTATATTAAAGCATATATATTAATTTCAGGGTGGTGAGCCAGAGAACCCAGCTATGTACAACCACACCACCAGTGCTAATCCAACATATGGCAACTATTACCAAGGACAATCATATGGTAATGGTCATTCCCCTCAAGGATATGCCGGAGGGAATGCTGCCCCGCAAGGATACTCCCCACAGAATTACCAAGGAGGGCAATCCCAAGCTCCTTACCCTGGTCAGACACCCCAAGGATACCCGCCGAACCCTCAACAATCACCACAGAACTACCCTGGGAATATGCCTATGCCACCACAACAATACCAGGTAGGTACTTACCTAAATCACACTTATCCAGACTATAATAATATTATAAAAACTTTTGTAACTCTGTCACACTGACCTAATCACACCTAAACGAACGATCCGATCTTACTGAAATTTTACAAGTAGATACTCTATTGCATGAGGATGAATATCCTTTTCATGTAAATTATATAGAGTGACTTTAATCTATAACATATGGTATCCACAAATATATCTACTTTTTGTGAAATATGATTTTTGTGATAAAATGATGAATTCTACACATAACTTAAATAACTCAGAATGTTGATTGACAGAGCTTTACAGTGATAAAATTCTTGGTGTATGTGAATGAAGTCAAGGGTATCAGCTAATATTTAATAAAAACATTTGTAGATTATTGTAACCAATATCATAATCATCATCAATCATATTAAAACATACAAGCCCTTTAATTGAATACTGCTTTTAATTTGTTTAATCATTTGAGATCATTATAAAACTAAAAGATCTGACTTCAAATTCCATGCTAGTAATTCGCAGTACCAAAATAAGGTGTTTATCTCAATATCTCTGAAGATACTCATCATAATCAGTCAGTATCAGTCCACTGCTGGACATAGGCCTCTTCCAAGACACGCCACTGAGCCTGATCTTCGGCTCTTTTGGTTTCCAGTGTCAAATCACCAAGATATAGAAATTCATTAATTTTTTTTGCTTAATTATTAAAAACCACTTGACTGATTTTGTTTAAATTTGAATGGGACCACCACAGGCGGGAGTATACGCTTTCAAACAAAAAAAACGTTTTTTTAATCGGTTCACAATTGGCAAAAATAACGATGAACATTTGCTTTTCTTTAGCTGAATATCTAGGTATATCCTTTATATTCTATATAGATTACATCAATACTAGAAACTAAATAGAATTATTGTTTCTAAAAACTTCTATAAAAGCAGTTAATTACCCAGTTATTATCCTCACAGCAAGCGGTACCAAGCCAGTCACCCCAAGGATACCAAGTAAACCCCAATGCATCGCCCCAGAACTGCCAGCCGAACATAGCCCAGTCTCCGAGGAGCTACCAAGCAGCTCAGTCCCCCACAAACTACCCGCCAAACTCTGCAATGTCTCCTCCAGACTACCGACAAGTACCATCACAGTCTCCACCAATGGGAGCTGTGCATGCTAATATGCAGTACCGTCATCCTCAACAGGTAAATATAAATTTTATATTAACCTAGCAACCTGCCCTGACTCCGCATGAGTGAATTTCATATCTTATGGTTGGGTGTCCGTTGGCGTAAGCGAAGACCTTAACTTCTAACCCGGAGGTCGCTGGTTCAAATCCTAGGCGTGCAGCAATTTCAAATAAAGATTTTTCTAGGACCATTCATGGGTGTTTGTATACACATGGTAGGAGGGTTATATAGATGTTCCACCTGACTTGCTACCAAAAAGCTTACCACAAACAAGGAGAAAATCTGCCACTATTGGAATAGCTTGAAATAAATGATTTTTTTTATAAACTGTTGAATGTTGATGTTCCGGCAGCACAGCTGAGAGTTAGACCTTTCTAGGCCTAGAATGTTCACCATTCTCAACCATATCATCGCTTACCACTAGGCGAGATAGTAGTTAAGTATTATTGTATATTCTCTGATAGTTGTCAACTGTCAGATTAACCCTTCGTAAGCTGGGATTCCAGACACAATGAAAATTATATTGTGACTCGCATGGATCTGCATTCCGGCATACAAAGGGTTAAAATAAAAATGCTTTTTTTATATATCTTATTGACTAGCGTTTGACCACTATCTCACTTGTTGATCTCAAGTGATGATGCGGTCGAAGATGGCCTAGATGCACGCTAGGCCTAGAATGGGAACTGGCTCTCAAGGATAGCTACCGGAAAATTAGATGTTTGGTGACCAATTTTTTACTTGAGGGTGGTAGCTGGCCAGGCGGACACTAGAACCCACCATGCGGGGGTTGTTGGCTTATTAACGAGATAAGACCAAATCATATTTACATCAAATTGATATATATAGAACTAGCTGGCCCGGCGAACTTCGTACCACCTAACAGACAATGAATGTTGTGTTACCTTTTAGATGAACTTAATTTAGGGTTTTATGAACGTAATACAATGAATAAATAAATTATGATCGTACAAAACGAACATACACATGCCGCGATAGTGAAAATATCCACAAACCATAATGATGTCATCAAGATATGCAAATTTGTTTATCTCCATATTTCCGGAGATAATTGTCACAGCTCGATAAAACTTGAATCGGACCATACGGGAGGCATACTATCTCAAACAATTTTCCAATTCGGTTAAGATTTGACGGAGTTCTGAGGTAACAAACATTAAAAAAATACAGACTAATTAAGAACCTACTCCTTTTTGTGAAGTCGGTTAAAAAGAGATATAAAGTTTATTTATTTATTTATGGTTCATTAACAGCTATTACATTGTTGCGTGCTTATAAAAGTATGTATAAAAAGCGTGTCAGCAAGACATGATTGAATTAAACTATGTTATTATTGTAATGGATAAGTTATTAACTTGACGTTAGTCTGATTGAATTTAATTTTAATTGTAAAAATATAATCACCAAGTATTTTACATTTTTTAAATCTACATGACTTGAATTCACAAAAACTTGAAGAATGAGACACTGGCTAAATACACTAATCGTGTGGAGCCATAATAAAACAAAATAAACTGGCCAAGTGCAAGTCGGACTCGCACTAGTAGGGTTCCGTACCACACTACAGTATTTTATAAGATCGAGCAAAAAATACCACTATCATTTTTCGCCAGCACAAAATAATAATTAATAAACATTTTATTTCTTATAACGCCATCTAACGTCTAACAAAGGAGTTAGGCATCGACATTTCAATATAACGCCATCTATGGGACGTTTACCTAACTAAGAGTTCATAGATGGCGTGAAATGCCTAAAAAAAAACACGTTTCCTGTATGAGGGGATCCTCTATTATTTTTAACTTTATTCTGTTTTTAGTATTTGTTGTTATAGCGGCAACAGAAATACATCATCTGTGAAAATTTCAACTGTCTAACTATCACGGTTCATGAGATACAGCCTGGTGACAGACGGACAGACAGACAGACAGACAGACGGACAGCGGAGTCTTAGTAATAGGGTCCCGTTTTACCCTTTGGGTACGGAACCCTAAAAAAGTACGCGATAATCCGAAGGGCCTTGATTCATTCGCAATTAACCCGGTTAACCGTATCGATGGAATAAACAATTGAACATCAAAATGTTTGACAGGTACGACACCCAGGAACATTTTGGGAAAATTATTTTGCTTTTATAATTTGTTTTAGTCAATTTATCATTGTTTTTACTTATTATCTATTCCCGACGAATACAATTCCAAAAATGCAAAAATCATAAAAATTGGTGCAGCCTTTCTTGAGTTATAAGTGAAGTAACTATCTTTTATATATATAGAATATAGATATCAACGCTTAATTAGTAGCCATTATCTAATCTGTGATTTCGCTGTAAATATGTTATTGTTTCTGATGCACTAAAGTTTTCATGTAACTTATATAGTATTTTAATCAATAACATATGGTAAAGTATCCACGAATATATCCATAATTTAAACAGGATAATATATATCCTATTTTCATTCCGAAAGTCGATTCTAAATACTAGTCAAAGAATTTTTAAAAGATAAAGCTTCTAAAAAGAAGATATAAAAAAAAATTAAAAGACAAAAATACAAATGTTTTCTTCTCTTTATAATATTATTACAAACTAGCTGACATGACTGACTTTCTCCTATACAAATTAAATATTTCCAGTTGTGCCTGAATTTTTAAATTTTCTGGAACTCATTATCCAGTTTTTTTCTTTACTTGCATACTTGCACGCCATATACACATAACTTTTAAGGCCAGTTTTACCAGTTACTGATAGTAATGTCACATATAACACTATGTAAAAGAGCAGTAGTAGTTTGAAATTATTAACTATTCACACTCATTGTTCATTCATTCGATTGAACGAGAACTGAACGCATCACTATTACTTTAAATATGGCAACATTATTTTAAAAAGTGACATTAGCTACTGTCAGTTGGCTTCGTCTAATTAAAAATACGACTATAGGCTATCAGTGACTCTTAACAGGAATCTGTTAAACTAGTTCTTAGTCTGCAATTAAAATTATGCAAGATTTTATTCGTTCTATTTTAGTTATACATATTAACATGCAATCTTTCTGCTTTTTAGCAAATGCCAACGCATCAGCAAATGCAAGCTCATCAGGTTCAACAATACCAGCAGCAACAACAACAACAACAGCAGCAACAGCAACAACAAAATCAACAACAGCAGATGCAACAAACTCAACTCCAGCAGCAGCAGCAACAACAGCAACAGCAAAATCAGCAACAGATGCAACAACAGCAACAGCAACAAACGCAGCAACAACAGCCAACACAGAATCAAGTTATCAAAAATGAACAACATTCACCTAATAGCAATGGTAATGGTGCACCCCAACAGTCTTCAGATGTAAGTTATTTCAACAGCTACTTAGGGGAAATATTATTGATGATGTTTTCAAGGTGTGAGTATGCCATAAAACTGTATGTAACAACAATCCGTTTAGGGTTCTATAGCCGAATGGCCCCTCTAAATTTTAAAGTAAGGGAGTGAAAAATCTTTAAAAATGGTATGCTGTAGATCTCAATAGAAACTTTCAACTAAAATTGGTTTGAACGAGATATTATAAACATCAGTCTTTGAGATATAGCGACCGCAAAGTTAATGTTTTGGTGGCGAAAAATTATAGTTATAAAATACTATACTGTGTTACGGAACCCTATGAGTGCGAGTCCGACTTGCACTTGGCCAGTTTTATTTTTTAAATGACGTATTTAGTTGTCCAAAAAAATGTTAGGTCTCTGGTTTCAAACTTACATCCTACTATTATTATAAAGTTTGTATGTTTCTTATTCAGTCGGCAAAAACGGCTGAATAGATTTGGTTAATTTTGGTAGACTATAACCTAGATTTAACACATAGGATATATATTTATGTTATTAGCTATTTATTTCTGTACATGATAGATATTTAGCAACGAACGCAAGCAAAGCCATCAAACCTTAAACTCTGCATAATGCCCATGGTTCAAAATAACTAGAGATGAGCGTCTAGTTATTTAGAGATATATGTAATCCTTTTCATGTGTGAAGTCACCTGTAACACATTTCAAATTTCAGTTGTCAGCCTTTGCACACCACGTTTTTTTATGCACTAGCGACGCGCGATTAACGCTATCGGGACAGCAAACGCAAACCCGCTGGTTTATATTCGTTGATAACGCGCACAGGACGCTAAAACGCATCAAAACATTAAAAACGCGTGTCGTCAGTGCATTAATGAAATGTAATAATTAATTTGCTAGAATTTTGTAATGTTTGTGTAGAAAGTACGTTTATTTTTTTATGGGGACCTCCTTTCATTCATTTATATAACTTGTGCAGCTAAAGGAGTAGCTACAGTATGAGCAAATTTTAATGCTATGTATATCTATCTATTACGGTTTATAAGATCGAGCAAAAACGCCTTAAAAATAAACAAGTTTCTAAGGTGTTCCCTTTTAATTTCTAACCTTATTTAGTATTTTTTGTTATAGCGGCCATAGCAATACATCGTTTGAGAAAAGTTCAATTGGTCTACCTATTACGGCTCAGAAGATATAGTCCTCCGACAGACGGATATACAGTGGAATCCTAGTAATAGGATCCCGTTGGCACCCTTTGGGTACGGAAGCCAGAAGCCTAAGAAGTGTGAGTTTACACTTGTCTAATAATCTTTATTTTACAGCAAAACGAAAACCGTCGGACGACATCGTGCATTCGACAGGGCTGCACAAACCTTGCGATTGCGAACAGCGAATGGGAAGACGAGTACTGCTCCAATGAATGCGTTGTCAGCCATTGCAGGTATGAACCCAATATTGAAATTTCGATATTTCACTCTACCTCAAGAGTGAAAACACTCGTACGAATTAATATTTTGTGAGCAGCTAATGTAGGCTCATCTCATGTTCCTCCATCTGTCAGCAGATTATAATGTAACATAGAAGATAACAGAGCCAGGCTTAAAATAAGTACATATATGAGGAAGAACTCTGGGAATAGATTGAAGACATATCTTTGTTTGAATTTTATTTATTTTCTTTAACAATAGATAAATATACACAAATATATATTGTTTGCACATCGATTTAAGAGTAATTATTTTATGTAAAGTAATAAAGTGCACAATACACTCCAAACGGGACGTCAGTGCACAGTACCCATAGTAAGAGTTTTCATACCAAACTCGATTTTGTTTATCGAACAAATGTTGTATGAAAAACACTACAGCGCCTCTAGTGATTACTACACTTCAACAAATTTAGACTAATCAGAGAGCCAGAATAAGTCGAAAACTATGAGAGATCTGTCAAAAGCGTTTACGATAAAAACTCGTACTAGGGGTAAAGGTCTAATCGCTCTCACCACTAATTAGAGTTAGAAGTAAAGTAATATACCTAACCAAAACCCTCTACGATGGCTATTGCTTTTTAAACGATTCCCTCAGGCGGAACGGTTAAGGTTTTAATAAATTAATTCGCGCGGTTTCCCAATTTCTAGAAACATTGGTCTTCTAATATGTATAGTAATATGTAATGTTCATTTTTTCATTACAGAGATGTGTTCAGCTCTTGGGTGGCTTCCAACAACAGCAATCAAATACAAAACTTCTCCGCTGTGAAGTAAAAGTATTATTGTTAATAGGTACATATCAAATTTATGAAACCCTCTCCTATTATGTACAGTAGAATATTATTTTTCTTAAGTTATATTACGTTCTGTTTTATGTTATATAAACAAATTTTCTAATTTTTCACCCCGATAACGGAAATACAAATGAATTGAATGTTTTAACTTACATTAAATTACTAGCCTAACGTTTGAGAAGACTGGATCTTGCATGCAAACAAAATATATTTTTACCATGAGATTGGCTTCCAAAATTGTGACAATTTAAATAACGTGAGTTAATAAATGTTTGATCTGATTTATTAGGAAATGTTAATATTAACTATGTTGTCTTCCTCATTAGTAAATATTTTTGGTTGTACCTACTACTCATGAATTGTTGAACAAACTTCTTATTTACAAGTTTTTTTTGTAATTATATGAATGTGATTATTAAGGCATTTTATAATTTGATAATTCTTATGATATTATAGAAGTGGTTGGAGCCGTAATGCTAGTAGAATAGAAAGAATGCCTCAAACATGGGAAATCAGATAGACTGCAAACTTTAGGTAGTCTATTTTTGTATATAGATATTTTGATTATATTAAAGTGCGCAATAAAATACGCCTGGGCAATCTTCGTATACGACGATATTATTATGGATAAACATAACAATGAATTTGATTTTTTTAACGTATCAAATTCCAATTGAAGTCATTGATGCCACGTATATATATATATATATATATATATATATAGTAATGTTTGAACGTATAGTATAGTTTGTAATACGGTGGCAGCCGATGCATATTTCTTGCGTGCTAACTTTGAGAATTTCCTTTAGTTATTTTATGAAATATTGTGTTGTGTATAAATACAGTTAACAGTATTTGTTGAGTTAATTATTATCTTGTAACCTAGCATTTCCTTAGATTATACTTTTGCTACTATTATTAAATCGTGAATGGTCATCATGGTCTACTCTGCATAGAGCCGTGACCATTTTTGTTTAGCTTCCAAATTAGGTACCCTATCTGAGATAGGCAATAAAATGTTGAATTATGAATGACAGATCGTGTCGTTTAATCATAATATTAGTAAATATTCTTATATATTATTAGCGAGTTATACATAATCCCTTTACTTCAATGTAAATTTCTAATTATGGAACAATATAGCAATACTACTTTTTCTATAGGAGTTGCATTTAGTTCTTATAGGATTTAGCTGGACCAAAATTTTTTTTTGTATTCGAAGCTAATATAATAAAATTATTAGACTATTAAGAATTATGGTTAATTGTATGTCCAATACATTTTATTAAAACTTAATTACTTATTGTAAATAAACACTCGCAATAATAGTTTGTAGACACATTGTTAAGGTATAACATTTTTATGTTATTTATTTAGTAGTGTATTAGGAGTCTATTATAGGAACAAAACTATCGTTAATGATGTAAAAATAACAATGTATAAAATGTAATTAGAAATTTGATTTCAATAAATTTCTTAAGCAGTATGCATATGTTTTATTCTTTTAAAACAATATTAACAACATCCCTTTTCACCAAAAGTACTGCAATAATTTATTAACATGTTTTTAAAAGACCCTATGAAGCACAATAAATGTTTACTTAGGCAGAAATCAACAAGTGCTTCAGCTACCATATTTGCATCATGCACCACTTAACACTTTCTGTCAAGATATTGCGGAGAGTTAAAATACACCTTTTTAGGGTTCCGTAGGCGAATGGCAAAAAACGGAACCCTTATAGATTCGTCATGTCTGTCTGTCCGTCCGTATGTCGCAGCCACTTTATTCCGACTACACAATTGAAACTTGGTAGGTAGTTGTTGTATTCTGTGAACCGCTTTACAATTTTTATACAAAAATAAAAGATAAGGGGCGGCTGCCTATACATGGAACTGAAAATTAAATAAAAATCATCAAAACCATATACGATAGGTCTTTAAAAATGACACTTCACCGAGGTTCCACTATGAAGAGTTAAAAAAAAATTTCGATAGAAACATCTAATGGTACACGGCGGGGATTGAACTCGGTACCTCTGTCGTCAAAGCCGACCGTTCTCCCACTTACAACACCGGGCCCTCTTACCGGCCCTCTTACCATTTTTTCTCAATGTCAATCATTTGAAAGGTAGACACTTCTAATGTGGTAAAATGTGTGTGTGTATGTGTCCGATCAGTAAAGATGAACTTTACTGAAGATTTTCAGTGGAATTTTAGTGAGAACGCAAATAGCATGTTTTTCAACATTGTGCTGTTTCCCTACCCTCGCAAACATTCAACGAAACTTAATGGATGCGTAGCACCTCTACTTAGTAACTCTATACAAAGAGTAACATAATATATATTAACTGTTGTACCTACGGCAGTTGTAGGTCTTAGCAAATACCAATATGATGATGATACCTACTTCAGATTTTTTTCTTTGAAATATTGCAATAACTGTGTCTATGGATCGAACGACAGTTAAGTTTGTCCTAGTTCGACGGGCTTGTACGGAACCCTCGGTACACCAGTCCAACCCGCACTTGGGCCGGTTCTCCTATTGACTTGATTTTGCGGTCAAATGCGTAGCACAAAAGAATGAGGGTGGCGGCACACCTAGGGATTACAATCAAATCCCGCTGCTTTTATTAATCTGCTAGATCCCGCACCTTCAAAGCGCGAATCCACGGATCCCGCAAATCAAAAATTTAGCGTCAAATCGCAAAAAGAAATATAAGGCTTTGTATCTCCTCTTTAAGATTTTTACAGGGTCATTATTTCTATTTGAAATTGCTTGGTTAAAAAAAGCAAATGATAGAGGCATAGCTACAATAGACCTTGATTTTTTGTAAAAACAAATTTTGCTCTAGAAGCGTTTTCCTTGGAGGAAACAGGAGAATACGTTTGCATGGAAAACTGCGCCCCGCGTACGCTCTTAAGAGTGTATTTTCAAAAGTTATCACCATAGGTTGATGTCAAAGTAATAGCATTTAAGAGGAAGTTGTGATTTGATTATTAAGTATATGAAGAAGACTGAATTAAAAACATGTCAAACATTTAAAGTTAAATACTTAATTAATAGAAAATAACCAATGTCTGTTGCTTAATGTAAGACATGATTAATCAAAGTAGATTTTTACACAAAAATCTGTCATTTCAATTTGATTTGTAACACAATTTCAGAGAAGCGAGATCCCGCAGGATTGAATGAGCTGTGGGATTGCAATCCCTAGGCACGCCATTGCTACCGAAGATTATATTCTACATTTTGTACGGAACCCTAAATGTGCGTCCGACAGCACTTGGCTGTTTTTTTATACATGGCTACACATCTCGGAGCAAGAAATGCAGCAGTATCTCCAGCTTGCGGGTTTCTTTCCCCATATTGGGGAAAAATAAAAATTTTGGGGAATGAATGGGGAAATGAAAACTGTGGGGAAAATCTTGGGGAACGCATTTTTTTTAAATGTAATTCATAAGAAGTGTTATACACTTCTTATGAATTACATTTTAAAAAAATGCGAAAAAAGTCACGAATTATAGTGTGAACAATGATGACATCCAATAATGTTTGGAGGTAAGATAGGTGAAAACTGTGTTTGATTTTTAGTGGTTGTCAAAATAGTAATAAAATACAAGGACAAATTAATTTTTCGCATTAGATATATTTCATATTAGATACAAAATTAATTTGGAGAAAATTGTAGAATAAGGTATCTATTTGGGGAAAATTAAAACCTGATTTGGGGAAATTTCATATACATAACCTGGAGACACTGAAATGCAGCCTACGCAGTGTGCTACGCAGCACAGACTACTAAGGAGATACTACGTCTACGCAGCTGCTTAGCCGGCAGGCCTATCACGAAGTTAGAGATCTTAGCTGCATTAAACCTGACCAGGTTGGCATCGCCCCATTCGGAGACAGCCTGTAAGGACAAGTTCAAGCGCTCGACCATTGCCTCCCTATAACACTGAATTTGTGCTACACTAGTACGTGCACTGGATGTATAGCTCTCTACAACGGTGCTGTCGTCTGCATACCCAAAGATACCGGGCTTTAGCAGATCGTTAATATGCAGCAGGAAAAGAGTTGCAGAGAGTACTGATCCCTGAGGGACCCCGGCATTAATAGCCATTTGGTCAGGAGAGCAACCATCAATGACTACTCTTATCGACCGGTCCCTCAGGAAATCTGAAATCCAGACACATAAACCAGTGGGCAGTCCGTAGGATGGAAGCTTGCTTATAAGACTATCGTGCCAAACCCTGTCGAAGGCTTTTGATATATCAAGGGAAACTGCAAGAGCTTCCCCATGATTCTCTACAGCCTCGCTCCAAATGTGCGTGGCATACGCTAGAAGATACCCAGTGGACCGATTTTGACGAAATCCATATTGTCGGTCACTTAGGAGGTCGTTTGCTTCTAGGTATGCCAGGAGCCGGTTATTCAGTACACGTTCCATAGTCTTGCAGAGTATGGACGTGACTGAGATTGGCCTGTAGTTGGTAGGGTCAGCACGACTGCCTTTTTGGACACAGGTTGCACGTTGGCAAGTTTCAATGATTTCGGCACTTGACCTGATGTTATAGAGAGACGAAAGAGGCGTGTCAAAACAGGAAGCAAGTTCAGGCGCACAGGTCCTCAAGACTATAGCTTGAATACCATCCGGGCCGCTGGCTTTGTTCACGTCTAGATTTTGCAGAGTTTTACGAACCTAAGTCTGACGGATGTGGATTTCTGACATTTGTGTCATACATCCAGGTAGACTTGGAGGTTTCTCACCAGCAGTGTCTAGACGCGAAGATTCCGCAAACAGAGAAGCAAACAAATTTGCTTTCTCTTTGGCGGTGTGAGCCAGCGCCTCATCGGGTTTCAGCAGTGGAGGAAGTGAGGGGCGACATAAGTTCGACTCGACCGACTTAGCCAGAGACCAAAATGCTTTACTACCCGCTGGGTACGAAGCTAATTTGGCCCCAATCCGGCCAATGTGGTCAAATCGGGACTTCCGTAAAGCCTACTTGCAGGACTTGGCAGCCTTGTTGAACGCTTTCTTCTTCGCTGACAGATCTCTGGCTTTGCGGTTACGAGCATCAACCCAGGCCAGGTATGCTTCTTGTTTCAGTGCTTCAGCACGTCGACGTTCAGCCCCGAACCATGGTTGAGCTTTGCTTGACATCGCTACATCAGAAAATGGAATATAGTACTCCATTCCTTGACGCAGCACCTCCGTCACAGCATCCACGCAAATAGAAGGATCATCGGAAGTGAAGCAGACAGGCCGCCATTCATTCTGCGCTCGGTTGTCTTTGCGACCGCACGCACTAAACACTTACTCCGTACTTATTTCGCTTACGAATAGTGATGTACTAAGTACTTATCGATAAAAATGGACAAGTTCCTAACTTGATCATCGTCGAGTCCTAACATAGCAAACAAGAGGCCCAGGGAGGAAGGGAACACGCCAGACCAATGGCAGCAGCCAAAAAGGTTTGTAGCAAATCCCAAACCTTGTCTCAAGAATGCTGAAACCCCAACTAACAATCGCTTTGGAGGATTGCCAGTGGATGAAACTTCTTCAAATCTCTTCCATGAAGCCACCAAAAAGAAAGTTGTAAGTAACATTCCGCCAATTATAATTGAGCTCCAGGGAGAGTGGACTCCTCAGAAAATCAAGGAATTTCTAGAGAAAATCGACAAAGGAGTTAAACTACAATATCGTGGACAAAAAACTGTGAGAGCACAGTGCTATACTGCAATTAGTCACCAGGCAGTTAAGGAAGGATTGCTCAAAGAAAATGTCGCCTTTCATACTTTTACTCGCAAAGATGAGAAACTGCCAAAGGCAGTGATTAAAGGTCTACCCAAATTTTTGCATGGCACCATCTCTGAAGAACTCACCTTAATTGGATTCACAGGGGCCACTGTTACTGAACTTAGAACCATGTACCCGTCTGAATGCCCCCCAGTTCTTATTAACCTTCCAAATGGGACCGACATGGCTAAATTCAAACAGGTTAAATATTTGTCAAACTGCATAGTCGAAATCGAGAAATATAATCCCAAGAAAAGACCTGGTACTCAATGCTTTAGATGCCAAGGGTTCGGTCATGCGTCACGAAACTGCAATAGACCGGCACGATGTGTCAAGTGTGCCCAGACTCACCCCACTTGGGAGTGCCCAAAGAAAGGCACCGATTCACCGGCTCATTGCTGCAACTGTCTCTCTAATCATCCTGCCAACTATGTCCAGTGTCCTGAACGAGTGAAATATCTGGAGAGAATACAGACGAAACGTGATATCTTGCACAATGCGATTGATAACAATGCTGTCAACCTACCCATGCGTGCTGTGTTGAACAAGAAAGCTCCCAATAAAGCGACTTGGGCTCAAATTACCCGTTCTGGAAAAGCGAGGTTAGAAGAACCCATTCATGTGCCTAAAACTGCCTCTCCGGCCAACCCTTTACCCAACGCGATGGCGCTTACCAATTCAAAACCGTCTAATCAAGCCCAATGCGATGAGGAGCGCATTAAAATTTCAAAAGGTCATGACTTGGAAACCGAAGAAATGTTGGAGATTCTTACGACCATCCGAAGTATCAAACAAGAATTCACCGAATGCAAGACTTTCATGGATAAAGTGATCCTTATACTATCCCGTCTTGGTCATTATGTATAGTAGTCCTAAGTTGCGTATTTTATACTGGAACGCTGATGGCGTACGTAGAAAACAACAAGAATTAACTGAACTAGCAGTAAGTAAACTTAATGTAGATATTATTGCTCTATGTGAAACTAGGTTAACAGATCGCATTGCTTTTAATATTCCAGGGTATGCATGTTATCGCAAAGATAAATGTTCGATTAGCGCAACTGGACAGGGTGTTGCTATATTGGTACGCTCCGACCTTTTACATAACTTGATATCTGCTCCTCCTACAGAACACCTGGAAACTATAGGAATATCTGTTAAACTAAATAATGATACCATTCTTATATTTTCTGTATATCAATCACCAAATCTTCCATTGATAGTTAACGACATTGACTCTATTATGTCTACAGGCCACAGAGTTGTGATCATGGGTGACCTTAATGCAAAACACTCGTTTTGGTCTCCTGGGCTAAGTAATTTACATGGTAGGAAATTATACGAGCACATGCTTATTAGCGAATACGTCATTCAAGCCCCATTAAATCCTACTCTGGTACATTATCGCTCTGAGCACAGTCCCTCAATACCCGATTTGCTTCTAACTAAACATTTTGATTTTATTTACAACCTCGAAACAGTACCTTCACTATCCTCGAACCATTTTCCAATACTCGCAGAATTCAATACCAAATTTTACCGTAACCCAATTAAAAAATACAATTATGCCAGAGCAGATTGGCCAAGATTTCGAAATACCCTTAATAGTAATATATTCCTAACTACTCAAGTTCACGACAGTACGGCAAAAATTGATGCCTCGGTTGAAGACCTTCAGGAGATTATATTACAAGTAAGAGACACAAGTGTACCTCTCTCTACCTTAAAGCCTTGGAACGCCAGCACGCTGCCGCGACGCATAAAACGCCTCATACAATATAAAAACAAGCTACGCAGATTAGCCGCTGCAGAAAAGAGCAAACTTGTGCGTAAAGTCCTTCACCATAAAATAAACCAATTGCAGGTAGATATTAATACAGGCATAAAAACACATAATGATCTTGTGTGGAACCAAAAGCTTCGCAAAGTCGACAATCCTAGTGGTGACATCTGGCGTTTAGCTAAAGGACTGAAGACTTCTAATTCCACGATTCCGCCACTTCGATCTGATGATAGCCAGATAACTGGTTCTCCCCAAGATCAATGTGACGTATTAGCAAAAGCTTTTCTAAACAACATGCTCTTAACGCGAGACTGGCACAGTAATGAACAAATGACGGTAGACAAATCTTTAACTTTACTTAATAGCCAGATTACAGATAAACACATCCAGCTAGTCCGACCAGTAGAAATTAGAAAATACATCTCAAACTTAAAAACTCGTAAGGCACCTGGACCAGACGATATAACCAACTTATTGATAAAAAATCTACCCCAAAAAGGTGTTGTTCTATTGTCCAAAATATTTAATGCATGTCTCATGTTAAATTATTATCCTCCACAATGGAAAATTGCTAAAGTCATCGCTGTTCACAAGCCCGGCAAAGTTCCATCGGATCCAACCTCCTACCGCCCGATAAGCCTCCTACCCTGTCTTGGCAAGCTGTTCGAAAAGGTAATATATAGACGATTATTACAAGCTTCTCACAAATATCTAATCAACGAACAGTTTGGTTTTCGTGAAGGCCATTCTACAATCCAACAACTAGCCAGAGTTGCTGAAACAGTGACACACAGCCTTAACCTTAAGGAATCAACTGGTATGGTACTGTTGGATATTGAATAAGCTTTCGACACAGTTTGGCATCAAGGCCTTTTACACAAACTCATTACTCTTAATTTACCATTACCACTCGTGAAAATATTAGAATCATACCTCTCAAACCGTAGATTCAAAGTACACATTGATAACTTTACTTCACCTTTAAATGAGGTACCTGCTGGCGTCCCCCAGGGATCGATTTTAGGACCATACTTGTTCTTGTTGTACCTTAATGATATACCTATACAAACTCGTACCCATTTAGCCTGTTTTGCAGATGACACAGCATCTTTTACGTCTTCTCCAGACATCGATCTTATAATTGACCGACTTCAACTATCCATAGAACAGCTTCAAAATTTTTTTCATAGATGGAAACTTAAAATCAATTCTTCTAAAACAGAAGCAATACTATTTACCCGTAAAAGAACTTTACCATCCCGTAACTTACAAATTGATTCATTTAAAATACCCTGGAGTCACTCTGTTAAATATCTAGGTCTAACTTTGGATAGTAAATTAAACTGGACTGAGAATACCTCTAAACTTCGTCTTAAAGGTATGAAAGCATTTAATGCTTTAAGTCCAATACTTAATAGACACTCTTGTCTTAGAAGTCAAACTAAGCTTCGAGTGTATTCTACACTAATTCGGCCTTGCATCACTTATGCGTGTCCAGTGTGGAGCAGCACTTGTCAGTCTAATATGGACAAATTGCAAGTCATCCAAAATAAGGCTGTTAAATATGCTTTTAATACTCCGTTTAAAACCAACCTACATAAAATTCATATTAGTATAGCTTTTCCTACTATCCAGTCATATATTTACAACATTTCTAAAAAATTTTACATCCTAAATAATAATCATAAACATAAAAACAAACTTATTAAACACCTATGCAAAACTCGAAAAAAGAATCTTCCATACATCGATAGATACAAACGGTACAAGCTACCTCATCACTTGTTCCTCGACTTTGAACCCGATGAATAGGCACAGTTCAACACACAAGTGCACGGTCCGCCTGCCGTGGATGCGCGCGCTATTATCGCTCCTATTATGTGTACATATAAAGAGCGTAATCGCGCGTGTGCCGCGAAGCGGAGTGCGTGCATTCGTGTGTGAGAATTTAGTAGTATTATCATTATGAAACTATTTTATATCTACCGCCACTGGTTATTATTTTATTGAAATAAACATCTAAAAATGTAATGCTCACCTAAAGCTTACATAGTTAAACGTAGTTTGATATTAGTTATTATGCCTTAAACCAATGTCTTGTAGTAGTAAGTAATCCTAAGTTAAAAATGTTATATAAGCTTTTAGGTTTGGAAAACATGTTATAAATTATAAATAGTCTGTACTCCTAGGATAAAATTTACACTAGTTTGTACATTGTATTATACAAAATGATTAATAAAGACATTTAAAAAAGTAAAAAAGACAGGCCGCCAAGGATAAGATGCAAAGAACGACCGCATCTCATCCCAATCTGCTGACTTGTATCGCCACACCCGCCAGGTGCCTCTTGGGCTGGGGTCGGGCGGGGAGTAGACAGATACAGATTTCACTAGACAGTGGTCGGAGCTACCTAACGGTGTTGATACCGACACTGAGTAACGGTCTGGATCAGTTGTCAGCAGAAGGTCCAAGCAATTGGCTGTATGGCCGTCAATATCAGGAATCCGCGTTGCCTCTTGGACCAGCTGGGTTAGATTTAACGCTAAGGCTAGCTTTCGCGTCTCTCTCCCAGCGTGGTCGGTGCACTGCTAGGCTATTCTGTAAGCAATCACGACAGCGGAATCCGCGGTGAGATTTGAATTTCGTACTACGAAATTCAGCCGTATTACGAAAGTGATACGATTGAATTTCATAGTACGAATTTCAAATCTCACCGCGGATTCCGCTGTCGAGATTGCTTACAGAATAGCCTAGCTGGTATGGGATAAGCCACTCCTGGTGGTGGGCATTAAAGTCCCCCAGTAACACTTGTTGGGCAGAAGGGTATTTGTGTTGAGCGGCGTCCGCCGCCTCACTCAAGTAATCTGTGAGCCTGGTTGTCTCCTGGTCTCCGCTGTGCGACCGGTATACACAGGCGTAGAGAAATTTCTCTAGGTCTGTGTCCACCAGTATCCAAAGCACGGAATAGCGTTGGTCTTCAAGATGACGGAGACGCAGACAGCAGATGTCGTCCTGGGCGTACGCACACACACCTGACCGAGCTTTAAGATTGTGCTCCAGGGTGTAGCCGGGGTAAGTGAGATACCTACGCCACGTCAGACGGACATTGTATCTGCGTCTCCGTGAGGAACAAGAGAGCTGGTTTTTCAGTCTCGAGATGGTGGTGGACTGCATGGAGATTTGAGTGCAGGCCTCTGATATTAGTGAGGTGCACTTTGAGTGTAAGTGGAAGGGGTGTAAGGGAGAACAAATACCACCTCAGTGCTCCCAGCCAACCTCACCTGCCCGTGGTGCATCCTGCTGACAAACCAACGAGGCTCTGGCGACCGACAAATGGCGGTATAACCATTTCAAAATTATGGCGTAGCTAAATACTACAGGCCGGTGACGGGCAGCAGCGTCACCGGTGCGAGAAGCTACGTCCTGCGATCGTCAGCCTGCCCAGCGTGGCGATTAGGGCATATCCCCCCCCCCCCACCCATCATGGAAAGTCACAATAAGCCGCGGCCCCCAGTTCCCGGCCGCCCTGCTATTCCTGACCACGGCGGCGGTCATGGTAACGGCAGGGCAGGGGGTGCTAAGAATCCCCGGGTTACGGTAGGCCTTCAAAAGAAACTGACCCTCGCTACGTTTAATGGACGCACGATTCGGCTGGATGAGCATCTGACGCAGCTGGAGGAGGAGCTGGGACACATAAGATGGCACATTCTGGGGTTATGTGAAGTCCGAAGACAGGGAGAGGACTCCATAACTCTAGAATCAGGCCATCTTATGTATTACAGAGAAGGTGACCAGCCATCCCAAGGCGGCGTCGGGTTTCTTGTCAACAAGGCTCTCAGTGACAACGTTGTAGAAATCTCCAGTGTGTTGACCAGGGTTGCGTACCTTATAATAAGGTTAACCAAGAGGTACAGCCTCAAGGTTATCCAGGTCTACGCACCGACCTCGGCACACTTGGATGAAGAGGTGGAAAGTATGTACGAAGACATCTCCAGAGCCTTACATACCACCGCTAAGGCTCACTACAACGTTTTCATGGGAGACTTTAACGCCAAAGTGGGAGTACAGACCTGCAGTGAATCGACTCTAGGACCACACGGATTTGGGAGTAGGAATCACAGGGGGCAAATGCTCGTCAATTTCCTCGAGAAAGAGGGGCTTTTCTTGATGAACTCGTTCTTCAAGAAAAAGCCCCAAAGGAAGTGGACGTGGCAAAGCCCCAACACTGTGACTAAAAACGAGATTGACTTCATCATTACGGACAAACGGCGCATATTCAGAGACGTCTCTGTGATCACTAGGTTCAATACTGGAAGTGATCACCGACTTGTGCGAGGCTCTCTGGATATCGACTTCAAAGCCGAGAGATTCCGATTGATGAAGTCCACGCTCCGACCAAACCTACTCCAAACCGTTGTTGGGTCTGAAACATTCCAATTAAAATTGGAAAATCGATTCGCTGCCTTGAAAACTACAGATGGCGTAGACCAGAAACTTGAAGAAGTGGTGGAAATCCACAGGGAAGAAGGGACGAAGTTTTGCGAGAGCAAGCGTACGGGCAAAAAGTCCAAGCTTTCGGCAGAAACACTTCAACTAATGGAAGAGAGACGAACAGACCCATTGTCAGCTTTGTCTATTAACCAGGTGCGCAACAAAACTATTAAGAAGCTGGTACGACGCGACCTCCGATCCTCTAACACGCTCTTGATTACAGAATCAATTGAGCAGAATCGGGGGTCGAAAGTGTTCGTCCAGCCTCTAGGTAGAAGCCACCTCACAAAGCTGACAACATCAACGGGGAACGTCGTCGCATCCAAGCCAGAGATTCTGTCGGAAGTTGAAGACTTCTACAGCAAGCTCTACGCATCGCATGCTTCAAGGCCCGAACCCGATACTGAGGATTGCAGAGCCACCTTAACCCGCCACTTCACAGAAGACCTGCCCGAAGTCAGCCGAGATGAGATCGTAATGGCCCTTAGACAGCTCAAAAATGGAAAAGCCCCAGGTGAGGACGGAATCACAACGGAGCTTCTAAAAGCTGGAGGAGCTCCAGCTGTAAGCCAGCTGCAACAGCTCTTCAATTCTGTTCTCTTCACTGGTAGAACTCCACAGGCATGGAACAGAAACATGGTGGTTTTGTTTTTCAAAAAAGGAGATAAAACCCTATTGAAAAACTACCGCCCGATTTCGCTTCTGAGCCATGTCTACAAGCTGTTTTCAAGGGTCATCACGAACCGTCTTGCGCGAAGACTCGACGAGTTTCAACCTCCTGAACAGGCCGGGTTTCGAAGCGGTTACGGCACCATAGACCACATCCACACGGTGCGGCAGATTGTACAGAAGACCGAAGAGTACAATCGGCCCCTGTGCTTAGCATTTGTGGACTATGAGAAGGCCTTCGACTCAATCGAAACCTGGTCGGTTCTTGAGTCCCTGCAGCGTTGCCAAGTCGACTGGCGATATATCGAAGTGATGAAATGTCTATATAATGCCGCAACGATGTCAGTACAAGTACAGAACCAGCGTACTAAACATATTCACCTGCGTCGAGGAGTGAGACAGGGGGACGTCATATCCCCGAAACTGCCAGGCTATTCTGTAAGCTAGTTTACGCATCTCGCAAGCGGAATCCGCGGTGAGTCGTACTACGAAATTCAAATCGTAACGCGATTGTAATACGGTTGAATTTCGTAACACGAAATTCAAATCTCACTGCTAAGTTCGTTTCCGGGATTAGCTTACAGAATAGCCCTACTGTTCACTAATGCCTTAGAGGATATGTTTAAGACGCTGAACTGGAAAGATTGTGGCATCAACATTAACGGCAAGTACATCTCTCACTTACGATTCGCAGATTACATCGTCATTATGGCAGAGACGCTGCAGGACCTACAAAGGATGTTGAATGACCTAGCTGATTCTTCTCGTCACATCGGTCTCCGGATGAATTTGGATAAAACCAAAGTCATGTACAACGAGCACGTTGTTCCGGAACCGATTGCCGTAGATGGAATCCCACTCGAAGTTGTCACGCAGTATGTTTACCTAGGGCAAACGCTCCAACTAGGCAAACACAACTTCGAGAAGGAAATCCAGAGAAGAATTCAGCCGGGCTGGGCAGCATTTGGGAAACTCCGTCGAGTCTTCTCGTCGCCTATACCACAGTGCCTAAAGACAAAAGTCTTTAATCAATGCGTCCTACCTGTCATGACATACGGAGCCGAGACGTGGACACTCACGGTTCGACTAGTCCACCAGTTTAAAGTCGCTCAGCGAGCTATGGAGAGAGCTATGCTCGGTGTTTCTCTGCGGGATCGAATCCGGAACGAAGTAATTCGCCAGAGAACTAAAGTGATCGACATAGCTCAGCGGATTAGCAAAATGAAGTGGCAGTGGGCTGGTCATATCTGCCGTAGGACCGATAACCGTTGGGGCAGACTGGTTCTAGAGTGGAGACCGCGAATCGGCAAACGTAGAGTAGGACGCCCTGTGACTAGGTGGAGCGACGACATTCGCAAAGCGGTGGGCAGTGACTGGAAACAAAGAGCCGAAGACCGGGCTCAGTGGCGTGTCTTGGGGGAGGCCTACGTCCAGCAGTGTACTGATACCGGCTGATAATGATGATGAATGACTTTGAGTGAGGGGGCGTGCAGCCGCTGTTTAACTATATTCTTGTTCCTTTGTACCATTTCATAGACGCGAGTGTATAGGTAGAAGCACGGCAGTGAAACGAGGCGCTCTTGACCTGTGATGAACACTGAGACACAACACTGGAAGAGGGACCAGTCTGGAGACTGCGGGGACGCCAGAGTCCCCCCGGGAATGTTCATGGGGCCCTCTCGTCCGGTCGCCAACCGGCACCATGACGCATCCCGGGATTTTTCGTCAGTTGGTGGGGCAGCCTTTCGCGTGTGGCTGGCACGCTACTTGGGCCCCCTACTAACTGCGGTCGGCCAGCGGTGCACCGTGCCTCGGATCCCGCTACCCTCCGCGACTGGTCTCCCGAAGTGAAGTGTCATCAATGCGCATCAGAACGGTCCTTAAGCAGTAGCGCTACTGTTTAAACCCGTCTCCCATTATGGCTACACCGGCCATCATGCCGTAATACTAAGTCGCTTGGCGGCATGGCTTTGGCCGGTGGGTGGTCACGAGCCGCGGCATAAGCCTCCCACCGAGTCCCCTTTTTAGCACCACCCAGGGACCACGTGTAGGGATTCACGAAACGGGGTATTCTCCTACGGACATGGGTGACATGGCCCCCACGTGGGTGACATGGCCCCCAACGTCCCCGTTCCCGGAAACCGCGCATCCACCTGCCTCGCCCTCAGTTTGGATGCAACCATAGATAAATAATTAAAAACCGAAGCAAAACTATTTATCTTACAGTGTGAACAGCAATCGCAGGATGTAATATATACTCAAGATGTAATATACATTATATCCCATAATCAAAAGCCGGCGAAAAGCCGGCTTAAAGCCAGCTTTTCACTAAGGGATATATTATTATGTATATTATATTTTGAGGTATAACATTTTATCGCTCGTCATACATTTTGTATAAAACCGTTTACACTGTGCTATGATATACATTATATCCCAAGCTATAAATATTTTTTCGACCGACTGAACGATATTTGAAGGTTTATATTTTACCTCACGTCCCCGGACACCGCGCCTCCCCCTGCCTCGCCCTTAGTTTTATTTTTTGTTGTTTTTTCTTGGCTCCACACAATTAGTGTATTTAGCCAGTGTTTGAATGAAACCATAGGCAACCAAAGCTGAACTATATATCTTACAGTGTGAACAGAATCGCGGGATGTAATATATAGCTCAAGATGTAATTTACATTATATCTGGCTGGCTTTATAGTACATTCTCAACATTGTATTTGCACTAATGGTTGCTGTAGTGCTGTATTAGCCAGCCTAAGCCGGCTTTTCCCTATGGGATATAATGTAAATTACATCTTGAGCTATATATTACATCCTGCGATTGCTGTTTACACTGTAAGATATATAGTTCAGCCATAGAAAAGATAATAATATGGTTCAGCTTTGGTAGTCTACGGTTTCATTCAAACACTGGCTAAATCTCGGAACAATGACTAGCAAGGAAGTCGGGCTAAAATAAGAAATGAAATACGTATGTTTACTTTTTTTTACTTACGATGTTAATGGTGCGTAGGAAAGAGACGTATAATGCCGTTCTGTTTCGTTATCATGCAGGTTGTCACAAGTTAATTTTTGGCTAGTGATGGGCTTATCATCGACATTATCGTGTCGATGTCAGTCATCAAAGCAAATATGTATTTAATTTTATTAAAAAATCCAAATACAAGACTTTTCATTATATGAGTTGTGTATGTCGTAGGTATTATTGATAAAACGTTTTTTGCAAAAAATAGTAGGATTTTGGGAACACACGAAAAATTAGACATTGGCTATGATATCAATTAATCAATCTTAATGAAAAAAGTTAGTTCCGATTAGGTTTTTAAATTATAAAAAACCTAGTTATTTAGCGAAAATTTAGTTCATGAAATTTTTTCCTTTAAAATCTTCTCTTCTTCAGTCAGTATAATTCGCACTACCCATGGAAAAATGGCGTAAGATGAAAACACCAACTTTTCAGGAGCGTCAAAAAACTGATTTGTGAAGAACTGAGAAGTCCTAGACAATTAGTGTCTTAAGCAACATGGTAGCAAACATTTTCATACAGATACCTATATACTTCATTTTTTTAAATAAACTCTGGATTTTGCAAAAATCTAAAATTAAGTGGTTACTCCATTAATATATGGAATAATAATATGAAATTGAGAAACATCTAAAGTTACCGCTTTGTTGCTATGGAAATTAGGCGAACTTCGTAGTTTTATTTCGAGTTACGCCTTTATTCCAGCCCGCTTTTAAAGAACATTTGTACGTAAACAATTATATTGTTTTCTTCCATAAGAGAATATTAAGAAAAAATATAGTAACTTGCGAAGTGCTATTACTAAGTGGGATAAAAATAACAAAAAAAGTTGTATCACTTATTACTTACTTATTCTGTGGCTAAAACTTTACTTTGAAAGACGTATGTGGTTAATACGTAAAAAATACCTGTGTATATTAAATAACATAACTGAAGATACCCTATATGCTTCCACTTGTGTGGATATAAAAAAAGTCTGTGTGCAGTTTGTGTTAATTAAATAGTTAGCCAGGGTGGCTATCTCTATTCCAATTTCATTCAAATTCGTTATTTCTTATGCATAATACGTTTATGACAAACACACCAAACAGTTGGTAAATTAACGTTTGCGTGTACATGATGGGTATCTGCTGTCAACGTCTCCAAAACCATAAAGACTGTTCCAATTGACAACAAAAAAAAAAAAATATTAAGAAAAAGTAAGTATATTATGTTACTTGCAAAAAATGTTATATTTTTATCACACTTAATCATAGTTATGCTAAAAAAGATTCCTGTGCTTGCCTGGAAGAAATCAGTTATTTCATTTACGAATAAAAGACAAGTAAATACTGCAAAGAATAACTGCTTAATCATGCTTACTGATACTTTTCTTCTAAAAGTACCGTGAAAAAAAGGCGTAACTATATATACGCACATAAAGCTGTAAAATATCACGTGGAATAAGTATGTAAGATCATTTATGCAACAAAAGTTTTTTTTTAGGAAGACGTATAATAATAACGTAAGATTAATTAAGCTAATACTACAAGGAAACTCTGCAAATGTGATAAGAGTAACAAATCTTACATCATTTTACTAGGGAGTTTATTAAAAAAATAGTTTCGTATTAATTTTTTAAATTCAAATTGCTCCGTAATTTAATGAAATATAAATTTGAAAAAAATTGAGTATATGTGTTAGTCTTTCCTCTATCCAATGGTGAAATAAAAAATATTTGTAGCAAGTGTGTTTGCACCATTCTTCCATGGGTACTGCGAATTATAAAAAAGCGTTGCATCGTAATGTAGAAATAGTATGATAATGGTGCGTAAATCCGTAATACACCCTTCAACAACATAAGCCATCTTGTCTAAAGCACTGTACACCTCACGTAAGTATATACTTTTACTTTCTGGTCACGTTCTCAGACAGAAATTAATAATTATATCGCTTTTTTCACTCGGTGAATTCTTCAAACCCGCGACACGTATCGACAAAACATAAAACTGCAAAACTAAGTTGATAGTTGACATATAGTATTTTGACGTCTTGGATAGATTTTTTTGTATTTGTTAGCATTATAAGATGACCAAAGGTGACCATTTGACATTTCCCATTTAAGCTTTGTGACATGTTTAAAAATAATAAAAACAAACTGCCATGTTTTGTTTCTTTCACTCAATATGACATGCTAACTGACATAAATGAATAAAATATAGCTTACTCGATTTTTATTTTAGCCCGGCTTCCATGCTAGTCAATACTGATGGCGAGGCAGGGGAAGGCGCGGTGTCCGGGGACGTGAGGTAAAATATACATCTTCAAATATTGCTCAGTCGGTCGAAAACATATTTATAGTTTGCGATGTATATATATGATAGCACAGTGTAAACGGTCTATTATAAAATGTATGACGAGCGATAAAGTATTACATCTCCAGATATAATATACATTATATTATATCCATAGTAAAAAGCCGGCTTTTACACTGCGCTTTAATTTATATTACATCCCAAACTATAAATATTTTTTCGACCGACTGAGCGATAATTGAAGGTTTGTATTTTACCTCACGTCCCCAGACACCGCGCCTCCCCCTGCCTCGCCCTCAGTTTGAATGCAACCATAAATAAACCATAGATAACTATATATCTTACAGTATGAACAACAAACGTGGGATGTAATATATATCTCAACATGTAATATACATTATATCCCGTAGTCAAAAGCCGGCTCTTAGCCGGCTTTTTACTATGGTATTTAATATAATATACGAGTATATTACATTTTGAGATATCAAATTTTATCGCTCGTTATACATTTTGTATGAGACCGTTTTTTGACGACCGAGCTTTGCTGTCTATGGTTTCATTCAAACACTGGTTAAATACTTTAATTGTGTGGAGCCATTATAAAAAATAAAAAAAACTGAAGGCAAGGCAGGGGGAGGCGCGGTGTCCGGGAACGTGAGGTAAAATATAAACCTTCAAATATCGCTCAGTCGGTCGAAAAAATATTTATAGCTCGGGATGTAATATATATTATAGCATAGTGTAATGTAAACGGTCTCATACAAAATGTATGACGAGCGATAACATTTTATATCTCAAGGTATAATATATATTATATTATATCCCATTGTGAAAAGCCGGCTTGAGCGATATTTAGATGTGTATATTTTACCTCACGTCCCCGCACACCGCACCTCCTCCTACCTCGCCATAAGTTTGAATGAAACCATAGATAACCGAAGCTGAACTATATATCTTACAGTGTGAACAGCAATCGCGGGATGTAATATATACCCCAAGATGTAAGATACATTAAATCCCACAGTCAAAACTCATGCATGACTTCCTCGAGTTTACTTGCAGATGTAAAGGCGGCCACAGATTATATTATAGTTACTACGTAACAGATATTTCACGCCCCTACAAAAACACAATACCAACGTTTATTTCAGATAATACAAGCAAAAATTTGTCTAAGGCGCTTGACCTAGCTCGACCTTATCACTTCGTTCGCGATGTACCGGCGCGTGCCCTATACAGTAAAGGGTTGACGCAATAAAATAAAATAAAAGTTTATGAATTCTATTTATTTACCTCACAAAATAACATCAAAATTCCTAACTAAGGGCCGATTTCACCAGTGAATATAAACGCGATCAGGTCCACTTGAACTTGATTTACGTGTTTAACTGAGATTAAACCGGCATTTCGCATTTCACCTCTACAAACTGAACGCAGTTACAGTTAAAACGACGCTCTTGATCCCGTTTACACTGTTAACAGCCACTGTCACTCGTATTTTTCGCGTTCGTTTCCGTGTCCGTGCATAATGTAACAAGACGAGACGTCTTGTTATTTAGTTATTAAAATTATAAATATTTTAATTCCTTGGCCTACAATTTAAAATTCGAATTTCACGATTCAAAACACAAAAATATATACCATGCACGGACACGGAAACGAATTTGATAATATTAATTCGTCAGTTTGACAATGCCGAAACAACGACGACAGCTCTATGACGAGATTTACGTTCCATTGTGCGTAATAGCATTAAATCTTGGTTTTGGTAAACACGAACAAATGAAGCCTCATGGGAGGTGGTGAAATCAAGTACGCGTAAATCAAGATCAACATCGACGTTTAAACACGTTTTAGTATAATTTACTTCAATAAATCTCGATTAGTAGCATAAATGGTGAAATCAACCCTAAGAGTCGAATTTGAAGTCGAGAAAATGAATTTTACGCCGTCTTGTCATTTTAGTACCGTTAGCATAAAAAAATGAAAAATATTATGATTGTTTTTTGTGAAACCCGCACAATGACTGTGACTTAAATCGTTTCTAATATAGAATACGAATGCGCAGTTATCGCGTCATTTGAATAATAATATACGTTGCGCGCGCGTGAGCAGTGATAACCAACTGGCAGATAGTACTGCCGGCGTTGCTCGAAAGTTTAGGTTAAGGGCCTTATTCACGATCCATCCCGGCTGTACGCCAGCTCATGGCCGCGGCGCTGGATGTAGCATACTGACTGTCATGCACGCATCAAGCGAGCAGAGTAAATAGAACAAAAAATGTTTTAAATTATAAATGTATATTATACATCATCATCATCATTATCAGCCAATTTCCGTCCACTCCTGGACTTAGGCCTCCCCCATGGCACGCCACTGAGCTCGATCTTCAGCCATTCGTTTTCAACCGCTGCCAGCCAGCTTGCGTATATCACCGCTCCCCCTAGCTGGAGGGCGTCCTACACTACGTTTGCCGAGCCGTGGTCTCCACTCTAGAACTCGTCTACCCCAACGGTTTTCGGTTCTACGACAGATGTGACCAGCCCACTGCTATTTAAGCTTGCTAACCCTTTGAGCTATGTCGATAACTTTGGTTCTCTGATGGATGACTTCGTTTCGAATTCGATCCTTCAGAGAAACTCCGAGCATAGCCCTCTCTATAGCTCGCTGAGCGACTTTGAATTGGTGAACTAGTCGCACCGTCAGTGTCCACATCTCAGCTCCGTAAGTAATCACAGGTAGGACGCACTCGTTAAATACTTTCGTCTTTAGGCTTTGTGGTATGGGCGACGAAAAGACTCGACGAAGTTTTCCGAATGCTGCCCATCCCAACTGTATTCATCTGCGAGCTTCCTTCTCGAAGTTGTTTCTACCCAATTGCAAGATTTTCCCAAGGTAGACGTATTCGTGAACAACTTCGAGAGGAACTCCGTTTAGGGCAATCGGTTGCGGAATAACATGTTCGTTGAACATGATCTTGGTCTTATCCAAGTTCATCCGGAGACCGATGCGTGCAGTAGAATCAGCAAGGGTGGTCAGCATGTGTTGCAAGTCCTGCACGGTTTCAGCCATGATGACGATATCATCTGCAAATCTCAAGTGTGAGAGGTAATCGCCATTGACATTTATGCCCCGTCCTTTCCAGTTCAGCGTTTTGAACATATCCTCTAGAGCGTTTGTGAACAATTTGGGGGAAATCGTTGAAACGTCCCCTTGTCTCACACCTCTATGTAAGTGGATATGTTCAGTCTGCTGATTTTGTACTTGGACGGTCATAGTCGCGGCGTCATACAGACCTCTCAACACTTGCACGTATCGCCAATCAACTTGACACCGTTGCAGAGACTCCAGAACAGACCAGGTTTCAATGGAGTCAAAAGCTTTCTCATAGCCCACAAACGCTAAAAACAGGGGCTGGTTACTCTTACGTTAACGTTTATACTCTTCGGTCTTCTGTATAACCTGCCGCAGTGTGTATGTGGTCTATGGTGCCGTATCCTCCTCAAAACCCAGCCTGCTCGGGAGGCTGAAATTCGTCGAGCCTGCGCGCGAGACGATTTGTGATGACTCTCGAAAAAAGAGGGAGATAGGTCGATAGTTCTTCAAAAGGGTTTTGTCCCCCCTTTTGAAGAACATAACAACCACACTTTTACTCCATGTCTTCGGAGTTCTCCCCGAAAAGAGGACGGAATTAAAAATACGCTGAAGCTGTAGTAGCGTAGGAGTTCCACCGGCTTTTAAGAGCTCCGTTGTAATTCCATCCTCTCCGGGGGCTTTTCCCCCGGAGAGGATGGAATTACAACGGAGGATGGATGGAGGTTTTCTTTTTTTAAGCTGTTTGAGAGTCATCACAATTTCATCTAGGCTGATTTCTGGCAGCTAGGCTATTCTGTAAGCTATCTCGACAGCGGAATCCGCGGTGAGATTTTAATTTCGTACTACGAAATTCAACCGTATTACGAACGTGATACGATTGAATTTCGTAGTACGAAATTCGAATCTCACCGCGGATTTCGCTGTCGAGATAGCTTACAGAATAGCCTAACAGATCTTCGGTATAGTGGCGGGTTAGAGTGGCTCTAGAATCCTCAATACCGGGTTGGGGAAGGGACGCTTGTAAGGTGTATAATTGGCTGTAGAAGTCTTTTACTTCCTTAAGAATCTCCGGCTTAGAAGCGACGACACTCCCGCTAGAAGTGGTCAACTTCGTCAGATGGCTTCGGCCCAGCTGTTGGACAAAGACTTTTGACCCCCGGTTTTGCTCTATCGCTTCTTTAATTGTGCGTGTGTTGGAGTTCCGGAGGTCACGTCGTACCAATTTAAAAATCTTTTTGTTGAGAGTCCGTTGATCTGATGAAGTGACTGCGGGGTTTTCACGTCGCTTCTGCATTAGCTGTAGAGATTTCTCTGAAAGCTTGACTTCTTGCCAGCACCTCGCGTCTCAGAGAATTTTGTCCCCTCCTCCCTGAGGATACCCACCACATGGTCGAGATCTTGTTCAACGTCAACGTCAATTGTGGTTTCCAGTGCAGCGAATCGGTTCTCCAGTTTCAGCTGGAACGTTTCAGACCCGACCACGGATTGTAGCATGTTGGGTCGGAGCGTGGACTTCATTAGTCGAACACGTTCAAGCTTGCAGTCGATATCTAGAGAGCCTCGGACTAGTCGGTGATCACTGCCGGTTTTAAACCTAGTGAATGAAGTCGATCTCGTTTTTGGTCATAGCGTCGGGGCTTTGCCACGTCCACTTCCGCTGGGGGTCTTACTGAAAGAAAGAGTTCATCAGACGAAGACCCGCTTTTTCTAGAAAGTTGACGATAATTTGCCCCCTATGATTTCTGCTTCCCAATCCGTGTGGTCCTACTACCGATTCGCCGCTTGCTTGTACTCCCACTTTAGCGTTAAGATCTCCCATGACAACGTTGAAGTGGGCCTTTTGGGTGGTATGCAAGGCCTTAGAAATGTCCTCGTACATTTCCTCCACTTCATCGTCCGAGTTTGCCGAAGTCGGTGCGTATACTTGGATAACCTTGAAGTTATACCTCGCGGTGAGTTTGATCACAAGATACGCTACCCTTGTCGACACACTGGAGATTTCTAGAACGTTGTCAGAGAGGATCTTGATGACCAAGAACCCGACGCCGCCTTGGGATGGTTGTTCTCCCTCTCTGAAATACATAAGATGGCCCGATTCTAGGGTAACGGTGTCCTCCCCTCTCTACGGACTTCACATAGCCCTAGAATATGCCATCTTATGTTTTTCAGCTCCTCTTCCAGTAGTGCCAAGTGTGCATCAAGCCGTAGCGTGCGTCCATTAAACGTTGCCAGTGTCAGTTGGTGTTGGCGGCCTACCGTAGCCCGGGGATTCTTAGCATCCCCTGCCCCGCCGTTACCGTAACCGCCGCCTTGGTTTGGAATAGCGGGGCGACCGAGAACTGGGGGCCGTTGTAAAATTGTGCTTGCCATGCAGGTTTTGCCCAAATAATCACCACGCGCTGGGCAGTCGGGTTGGGTGATCGCAGGACATAGCTTCTCGCACCGGTGACGCTGCTGCCCGTCACCGGCCTGTGGTATTTAGCTACGTCGTTCTGAATGGATATACCGCCATTTGTCGGTCGCTAGAGCCTCGTTCGCTGATCGGCAGGATGCACCACGTGCAGGAGAGGTTGACTGGGAGTAATTAGGTCATAGAAAAGATAATAATACTACGCATAGAACGGACACTCTGGTCCCCCCACCAAACCTTGGGCTACCTCACCTCGCCACCGATTCTGGAGCTGTCGAGGAGCTAGTGTGAGCAAGGCCGCCATACACGCACGACTACAGAACAATACTACCTCACAAGGAGAAGAACATCAACTTCATACATGTATGAATATAAAACACATAAATATTAATAATAAGTATTATGGAATATTTCTGTGGGACCAGGTAGACACAGGAGGTTTAAATTTACGTAGTTTTTATATAATATATATACTAATACAGTTATATTTGTATACCTAACTATATATTCGTATTTTAGATTTCATTTTCATAAATGAAACAAGGATATCAGTGACATAATACTCGCGTGTAAATAAACCTTAGTTTTTAAATATTGAATAAAAACTTTCTTAATAATTTATTTATCTTTGTCACTTTTTCAAATCAAGTTACTCAAGTATATGAAATGTCCCTACCTAACTCTACACTATTCAAATCACGTAATCAAATATTTAGAAGATTTTAGTTTGCAAAAACTTTCGCAACTGTTTCACTCGCACGCGTATCAGTCTTCGTTGGCAGACAAGTGTCTTAGTTATGGCGTATCGCGTTGAGTAAATGAGAATAATTTTATTATCTATGGACGTTTGAAATCATAGCGAAGTACTGGCTAGCAAGTCTAAACCGACTTCAAAATTAAGTAGGTTCTTACGGTGACATCCTTAGACTTCACGCACACAATTGCGCCTGTAGAAAAACGACATGTTTGTAGTGTCTGTGTCGGTGTCACAGTGTCGGTCGTTAAAACGCTAGTTTGTATGGACATTTAGTCGAGTGTCCGGGGTGTGATTAGGTGGAAGTTTGCTACCTTACATCCCTATATTATACGTATATGTTAAATCTGCTGTACAGCAAGTCTATACACCATCAAGCCGCACGATGTTGGACTGCTCTGACGTACGTCCGCGTTAATCACTGTCCATCTGCACGACGCTCGCGATGGTGGGGGTGCTCGCTGGATGCAAAATTGGTCGTGCATGTCCAGCAAACAATTAATAATAATTAGCGACGTACGTCAAGCCTATTCACGGTACTTTTGCATCGTGCATCGTGCATGTCCTTGCGCTGACGTACAGCCGGGATGGAACGTGAATAAGCCTTAGTTATCTTGTCATGAGGTAAATTGAATGGTGTAGCAATACCTTTAGTTGACATTGGTCATTCTATGATAGTGACAGTTGTTGATGACGTGACTCGCAACGAAATCATTTGAAAATTTTGAAATGAAAATGGCAACATTGTTTCTCCAATAGAATCCATCCAACACAACATTTTTCGTAAAATAAGTAATAAATTAAAGTATTTTTGCTATTATTAAATAGAGTGCTTGCTGTGTAAATAAGAATTAGGTTATTTATTCAATGTATATTATTCGTTTTATAATTTCTTGATAATCAGTGATGTGCAAAACTTGAGTCTGCTTGACTCATTATAGACGCCTGAAGAGGAATATCTGCGGTATTATGATGGCTGGAATTGATGTAACGCCTGAAAATAACAGGAAAGGAGTCATTTCACAAGCATGGACGCGGTTATCTCAGGTAACTGATTAACACACTATACAGTAGACACATGATCAGGCGCGTCATAGAATATCCGAATCACACCTTGTTCGTGAGATATTTGGTCAAGGATAAGTTATACTAGTAAATAATACCATTTATTTACATGTAAGTTTATTTTTGATTACCCCGGAAATTTCAAAATATATGTAAAACCATGTCTGTAAATAATGTGGCTACAATTTGTTCTCCTAACTTTCATAAACTTACATGTATGCTTCTCTTTCAGTCTTCTACCTAGGTAGAGCCAAGTGGTTTTGACCATTTTACAAAATATTCTATGCTGTATTCTGTGCCTTAAGCTAACCATAAAAAAATAAAAATAAACTAACTCACTTGCATTTATAATATTGTCAGTGATACAATAAGTCTGAGTTGCACCATCTTACTTTAACTGTAACAAACATTAAAAGTCATTCAAACTCCATACAAAAACACCGGTTATAGTTATGGTCATCTGTCTAAATTCAGTAAAACTCAATGGAGTGTCTGTATGTTTCAGATATATCAAGGGACATTAGATAAATGGACTCCACATATGAAATCACGTTGGGGGGGGAGTGGTGTTCTATTACTACTATTTGTCCTTCGAATAGTTACCAAACAAGTAAGTTTTTTGTTTCAAATGTAGCTAATGCATGTTATTGCATGCATGTTATACATCAACTATTACTTTTAAAATTTTAAATATATTTGACAAAATAGAGTTTCATTATTGTGAAATAGATAAGCATTTGACCACTATTTTGTATAGTAAAGTCTATGTTTAATTACATGGGCAGTGTCTTCACTGAAAGAAAGAGACAAAGTTTTCAAAAACATCATTGAGGTACAATACATTAAGAGCCACAAACAGCCGAAGAAAATGTCTGCACCAAACTCTGCATATTCTAGAAAGTGGGCCAATATTTTTGCTGATTGTAAGGCAAATTCAATTTGACTACAATTCTCAGTAAACTACCTGAACGACAACAGATACATAGGTAAAAAGGATGATTTAATATTTTAGGTGCATATAATAACAAGTTTATGAATTTATGCAGCAGCAGTGAGTTTTTCTATTTTATTTATCTTAGCACAATTAAATGCTCTCAGCCTAATTCTAGCGCCTTGATGGTGCATCTCTTTCACAGTTAAACAAATATGTAAAAGTAAATGAGATGTCATTTTATTTCCTGTTCATAAGCATGACCTTGCATGTTTGGACACAATTGAACACTACACAAGCTACTTAACATCTGAATTCGAGCAAATCTGTTATTGAGAACTAATATTATTGATGGATATGTAGGTATGTAGAACAACAATGCTCAGATGATTTTACACCATTTTTACTTATAAATTGTGGCTAGTTATTGTACATCTATGAAAAACGTTTTACATGCTCATTCTTTTAGTATGTGGGTAAAATTAGGCAGAAAGAGATGTGTTTTTTTATATAGATGTTAGATAACATTGAGAAAAATACTGTATTTTCAAGAAAGAAAAGTTACAGTATTTTCTGACAGGATGTTTATATCTCTTTAACATAATAGTAGATGTGAGATTAAACAAAATATTATTGTTCCAGGGATGGTATATAGTCACGTACGCACTGGGTATCTACCATTTAAACCTATTCATTGCATTCCTGACTCCTAAGATTGATCCAGCTATGGATTTTGATGGTAAGTATACAAACATGTCAACTTCAACTTTCTCTAGCTTTCTTTCATAGTTTTTGCAGTGTTGCCGCAATTTTGCCAATGCTGGTTTTGATGAGTTAAATTATATAATCATCATTATCAGCCAATTTCCATCCACTGCTGGACATAGGTCTCTCCTACGGCACGCCACTGTGTTAAGTCTTCGCTATTCATTTCCAACCACTTCGAGGTGTTCGAAAAATAAATCTATCTGTCTATTTACCTTACATCACATAAGTTTGAGTGAAAGCATTGACGATAAAAGGTTATAGAATGCAGGTATTCAATTAATTGCGTATTACAGTATTTTAACATAGCTAGTGTCTATATAATAATAACTGTTTGTACAGTTCAAAGTAACATTTTAAACACCTCGATATTAAAGCACATTTGTTTGATTAATCCAATAGATAGAAACATGAAAATATGTTGTTAAACTACACTGGACATACAAATGTGTACACTCTTCATTGTAACACAATAGGCTGATAAACAGCCTAGCTGTGGTAAATAGCTCATGCACAAAGTTCCAAGATACAAATACAAGTACTAAAAAGACAGTGAAGCCAATGAAAGTACTGGATTTAATACCTAGTTATGATGGCAATGACATTAGCTTTACAGAAACAATATGTTTAAGCTATGGCTATGGATATTTAGTTATAGCACAGAATAAATAATAGTATGTTATAGTCAGATATCGAACTGAATTGAACTGTGGGATTGCTACTTCCTTAATATAAAAAAAATCATAATTCAAAAAGTGTTAAGCATTTGTTCTCATATTGGTACATTCAAAGTTCTGTTAACATTATTTTTCTGAAAATTATGTCTTGAAGTTGGCCTTAAATATGAGCAATAGAGAGGGAGAGTTAATATCTAAAGTTTCGGTCCATTTTGTCCAGCATGATTTTATTGATGTTAGCAATGGCAGCATGAATATGGTATTTCCACTTATCTAGGGTTTTTGGACAAATTGGTATACACCAAAGACTTTAGATATCCATTTATAATCTAATAGTGTTTAAAAAAAAACACTTCTTCTAATGCTGCGCTAAATGACTACGTTTCCACATTGTGTTTATCTTTTTATCTCGGGAGAGACTTACTACCACTTACATAGGAATAAATCTGAAAACTGTAAATATGTAGCTTACTTACTTGGTACTTGGTGCGCGGGCTGATTGGTGTGCTGGTTTCCGCAACTAGGCCGTTTATCTGCCCTTTTTGCGTGAGGTTGGTTGCGCTTATTTAAGCCACCCGATGTCAGCGAGGAATGCCAGCAGCTCGCTGATGCCGGCGCAGGCCCCTCGCATCGCGTCGGTGACCCGAGGAGTGTCCTCCGCTGTGACGCCACGCTACTGCACTCCAGGAGCACATGCGCAGCCGTTTCCTCGGCCTCCATGCAGCCTCTGCATAGAGGACTGTCAGTGACACCTATGGTAAATAGGTGTTTATTAAATGAGCAGTGTCCGGTGACTACCCCGACGATCTGTCGGAGTTTGTCACGTTTATGGTTGAGCAGTTTACGGGAGTATCTCGGATTTAGGTACGGGAATGCCTCCTTCGACTGCCGACATTCCTTAATACCTGCCTAGTAGTCTTGATGTTGTTTCCTGATGTTTTCTCGGATCCAGGCTTTGATTTGGCTGAACGGTATAGGTATCATTGGTTCTACTCCTGCAGGGTGCAGGTTAGAACCTCGATCCACTGTAGCCCTTTATCCATTGAAGAATGATACGGTTGTGTTTACCAACCTCTTGCAGAAGATGATGGCACTGTATGATCAGCCCCGTCGAGAAGTCATACCTTTGCAGGGCTTGTAGTACAGCTGTGCTATCGGAGAGAATTCTTATGGTTTGATCATATACCTTCCTTTGTAGCACAGCTGAGGCCGCCTGGATTATACCTACACATTCCGCTTGGAATATGGAGTTGTATGCGCCCAGGGGTGTTGATATATGGATGTTGAGGTCGTCTGAAAATGCCCCTGCACCTGATCCTGTATTCATTTTAGATCCATCTGTGTATATCCTCACTTCATGTATGTTAGAGTTATCACTGGGATCTTCGTGTAGTTGAATGCTATAGTGTTTTGTGAAAAAGTATTGTTTAGGTACTCTATCATATATAGACTTCATCATTGTATTAGATGTGGCGATGTCGTTTATTATAATATGTGTGTGGGTTGCTTGGTTATTTATTTCCCAGAGATTTAATGCTTTTAGCCTGTAGGCAGACACGGCTGCCTCTTGTTGAATGTGTAGGTGCAATGGGGCCAGCCCCATCAAAACCTCAAGCGCTGCTGTCGGGGTGGTTCTCATACAACCCGTTACCGCTACACAAGCTAGTCTCTGGAATTTTAATAGTTTGTGTGTGTTTTATGCAGGTGTTTAGTTTAGTTCTAGGCCACCATACCAGGGCTCCGTAGGAGACAGACGGTCTTATTACTGTATTGTATAGCCATAGGGTTATCTTTGGGCTTAGTCCCCATGTCTTACCCATCATTCTTCTACATTGCCAAAATGATATGGTGACCTTATTTATTTTGTTATCAATATGTTTCGCCCAATTTAGTTTGCTATCGAGGGTAACCCCCAGGTACCGCACCTCATCTGACAGTTTTAGTTCGGTGTCGAAGAGGTGCGGTAAGGCGTAGCTGCCCAGATTTCTTTTATTCGTGAACATGACCAGTTCTGTTTTTGCTGGATTCACGTTTAGTCCGTAGTCTATGCACCATTTTTCTATTCATTGTTCATTAGATTGCATGTTACGCTAGCAAAATGACCTGGTATTAGTATAGCTAGGTCATCTGCGTATCTTATTGTGAGAAAGCGTTGTCTGTTTAGTTTAGTGATGAGGTCGTTTGCAACTATGTTCCATAAGAGTGGTGAGAGGATGCCTCCTTGCGGGCAGCCTTTAGAGACTAACCCTCTGGTGGCGCCTGTTGTCTCTACTTGTACTACTCTTAATTGAAGCATGTAGATGACCCATTCTACTAGACACAGATTTTTGTTATTAATATTGCATTCTATAGTTTTTACCACTTGGTGCAAAACAGACTCAGTTGATTTACCCGAGCTGTAGGCGTGCTGGTTTGCATGAAGTGGAATTGTGTTTAGATAGTTGTCTCTGATGTACCGGTCACATAACCTTTCCAGTGTCTTGAGAAGGAAGGATGTGAGACTTATCGGCCTGTATGATTTTGGATTAGTATAGTCGCTTTTGCCTGGTTTGGGTATGAATAAGACTCTGACTTCACGCCATCCTTTGGGTATATATCTATGAGCGATACAAGCCCTAAAGATGCTTGCCAGTGTACTTATTATAAGTTCAGCTCCCCATTGGAGAAGTCCAGGGAAGATCCCATCTAGGCCAGCAGTCAAATATGTAAAAATAGCAAATATGTAGCTTAATAACAATTTAAAGGGAATTTACTTATTGAAACTTATTATTTGCGGTTGGTGCAATACATTTTCTGTGGATCGAACTGCAAAGTTAAGTTTGACCTTTAACCTAGTTTGAGAAGTTAGTACGGAAGCCTCGGTGGGCGAGTCCAACTTGACTTGGCTGGTTTTTTTAAAGTTGGTTAAAAAAAGAAATCACAGGGAGCTAAATCTGTGAGCGTGATAGCAATTTAAGATTGCTCCCCAAAAAAAAAAGCAATAATACCATCGACCATGTTGCCTGCATTTGTCCTTCAAACCAGAAAATATTTTTTTATGCCGGTTGAATAATTGACAAAATGGTGAAATAGCCAAACTCAGAACTACCTGGAATTCTATCACTAGTAGCAGATTATTCCTAAATCTATTTTAAGAATGTTGAATTACTTATCTATAAAAACAAGATGCAATAAATTTTTTTGCTTAAATTCTGACATATTATTTTTTATATTAATTACACAAATATTTTAAAAGGCTTTTTGTATTTGTTTTCAGCTGAAGATGAAAATGGACCAGCCTTGCCAACGAGAGCAACTGAGGAATTCAGACCATTTATACGGCGACTACCAGAATTCAAGTTCTGGCTCTCTGTCACTAAAAGCACTCTAGTTGCAATTGTCTGTACTTTTATTGATGCCTTCAACATCCCAGTATTCTGGCCTATCCTAGTAATGTATTTTATCACACTCTTCTGCATCACAATGAAGAGACAAATTAAGGTAACACATTACTATAGTTTTATATTAATATTCACACATCAACACTTTCTAGGGATATTCTGATTTTCTCTATTTATCCCAAATGTGTTACAACTAACATGTATATATTTTTACTAGAAGTGCCCCGCGGCTTCGCCCGCGTTAAAAACTTCTTTTATTTACTTAAAACTTTTCTTTTCTAAGAACAATTCTATCATTAAAGACATCAAATAAGAATTAGCCAAATCGGTTCACCCGTTTTCATGTTATCGCGTGACTTAAAGCAATTCGGGATTCATATTTCTGAAACCCGAAAAACCCAAATTTTCAGACTGTTACCTATCCCATTTCGAAAAATCCTACAATACGTACTTTATCTCATCTTGTTACGCCATACAAACTTTGAATCCCCGCTCTGTATCCGGGAGGAATTTTTAGAAAATCCTTTCTGAGATATCTACGTCATATAACTATCTGCATTCTAAATTTCAGCGCAATCCGAAACAATATTGATTTTTAGACTTTGTTACCCCAGTTTATCCTCTTAGGATGGCATTTTGAAGAAGTCTGAAACTCGTATTTACTTATTTATTTACAGAAGTACTTGTGTGAAATATCGAATAAAATGTCTATCCAAACATTGAACCCCCGCTTTATCCCCTTGAAGAGTGAATTTGATTCATTATTTTTTAGCGGATACCAAGTCAAAATAACTATCTGCTTGCCAAATTTCAGCGCAATCCGATACAATATTGATTTCAGACTTTGTTACCCCATTTCACCATTTTAGGGGTGGAATTTCGAAAGAGCCAGAAACACGTATTTACTTACTTAAGTACTTGTGTTAAGTTTCGAATATAAAATACTATGTAATCTTGTTTCTCCATACAAACTTTGAACCCCCGCTTCATCCCCTTCAGGGGTGAATTTTAGAAAATCCTTTCTCATAGGGAACTAACGTCGTAATAACTATCTGCATGCCAAATTTCAGCGCAATCCGAAACAATATTGATTTTCACACTTTGTTACCCCATTTCACCCTCTTAGGGGTGGAATTTCAAAAAACCTGAAACACGTATTTACTTATTTTTTTACTGGAGCACTTGTATGAAGTTTCGAATAGAAAATACTATCTAATCTTGTTTCTCCATACAAACTTTGAACCCCCGTTTCAACCCCTTAAGGGGTGAATTTTGAAAAATCCTTTCTCAGAGATAACCATCGTCGTAATAACTATCTGCATGCCAAATTTCAGCGCAATCCGAAACAATATAGATTTCACACTTTGTTACCCCATTTCACCCTCTTAGGGGTGGAATAAAAAAAAACCTGAAATACGTATTTACTTATTTTTTTACTGGAGCACTTGTATGAATTTTCGAATAGATAATGCCATCTATTCTTGTTTCTCTATACAGACTTTGCACCCCCATTTCATTCCCTAAAGGGGTGAATTTTGAAAAATCCTTTCTTAGTACACCCTTACGTACTAAGACAAATATACCCTCCAAATTTCAAGTCTCTACGACCAGCGGTTTAGGCTGTGCGTTGTCTGTCAGTCAGTCAGTCAGTATGTCAGGACAAAGATTCTTATACTATTAGATAGAGCCCATTTATCAGACTATGCTTTAGAATAAAACAAAGTCATTTGTTTTGCGTAAATATTTTTTTATTGAAATAAAGAAAAAAATGAAAGTAAAGCGAATTTATCAGATTTTTTGCAATTACCCGAAAAAATTGAATAGAAAAATAAATAGTAAAACCACGCATGACGGTAACCAAAGTCCTGCAACGGTTTTTCATGCTTCAAATCAAGCTATCAAAGTCTTGCTGCAGGATATTGTCCCAGGTCCTGCTAAGATGCAAAAAAAGTTGCTCTTCAGTCGCAACGTTTGGAGAAAAAATCCTCAAAGCCCTTCTTTAGAGCATGTCCCACTATGGGATATAGGCCCGGTGATTGCGCGGGCCAGTCTAAGACCGACACGTTGTGCTCCTGTAGCCAACTGGTGACCACTCGCGCAGTGTGCGGACGGGCGTTGTCGTACATGAGTAAAAGCTTGGCCCATTTGCATTCGATGGGGATAGATTATCTAGGTGCTATTGTTCACCTGATTTCGGTATTTTTCTGCGGTCATGGTTTTTCTGATCCAAACGAGGCCTGTTCTTCTACCAACACGATACCCGCCCAAACCATAATTTTTCCGCCGTGGTATGGATGGACTTCCTGGGGGTGTTGCAGACGCTTCTCACGTCCAGGAGTTCCCCATACACGTACACTTTGTTAATCAAGATAAAAACTAAATCGAGACTAATCGGTAAACAACAACATCGGTTATCTTCCCAGAGCAAATGTTCTCGAGCCCATTCTAATCTTCGTCCGCGATTTCCTCTGCGTAGTGCTAGAGTACGAAGCGGCCTGCGAGCATGAAGGTTAGCCTCATGCAGTCTTCTCCTCACAGTTTAGTCACTGACAAGCAACTGGTGCTCTGACTGGAGCCTTTGAACCAACTGCATGGCCGTAACATTAGGTTGTCTTCTCGCGGCCACTTGCAAAAATCGGTCCTGTCTTTGGGTGGTTATGCGCTTCCCGCCTACCTTTCAGCCACTTCACCAGTGGTACAATAACGTGACCACAACCTTGATATCACGTTAGGTCTTGTTCCAATCTCCTCGGCTATACTCTGTTGAGTAGCCCCAGCTTGAAGCATGCGTACTGCCCTTAACATCTCGTCTCTCGTTAAATGTCGCGGCTGCATGATGCATACAGTTACATAAATTCGAAATTAACCGATGTTTTTATTAAATCTTAAATTTGGAACAAAAAATACAAAAAACTAGGTTAGGTAAATAAAAACATTTTTCGCTACAATTATGCCGCGCAAATCTTTTGGTTTTAATTTATTTTTTCAAATTCAAATTTGGAATCATTCAATAAGATCTACAAAATGAGCTTTCTTTAAATACTTTTAAACCGCTATAATCCGTGCCATATAGATTGGCACTAAAGTGCATGGACCTCTCGTCAGCCGCTAAGAAATAAAACTGGCCAAGTGCGAGTCAGACTTTTGTCCCGCACACGGAGGGTTCCGAACGCCATCTATCGAATTTCTAACGAACTTCTAACACCAACTAAGTAAACGTTAACACAAAGGTAGAATTGTATTATATAGTAGTAATAGTAATTGTAGTAATTAATATTATTAAATATCTGGTTGACCGAGCTTTGCTCGGTATTTTTTGCCACTTAAAAAGACAAATATGACTCATTGTTAGGATATAATATCGTTTAAAAACTAAAAAAGAACCGACTTCAATGCCGCGCTATTCATTTTCAGTACCAATTTTGAAATGTTTATCTCAATATCTCTGGAGATACTTATCAGACCTCGATAAAATTACCATGGTACCACACTTGGGATATCTCCTTTCGAACAAAAAAATAATAATCAAAATCGGTTCATAAACGACGAAGTTATCCGCGAACAAACAAAAAAAAAAAAAAAACGGTCGAATTGAGAAACCTCCTCCTTTTTTTGAAGTCGGTTAAAAATGAATCATCATTATTCTATTTTCGCCTCAACACTTGTAGGAACTCGTCTGCTGATATAATGCCTATTATATACTTTTAACGATCCGCGGGAGGGCACTGGTGACCTGTACTACAGGTTTTTTTAAACCTATTTCAGGCACTAGTCTCTCACAACGATAGGTTACATTGTAATATAAACTAGCGATATTATTACTAGATCTTAAAACCTTTTTGTGAGAGGAAATAAATGATTAATTTATTTATTTTCCCGACATCTATTGACGAATAATAATACTATTTTTTTTAATTGAGAGCAACTAACTGCTTTACCGACACAGTACTTCTACTCGCCAATAGATGTCGGGAAGAGTCATATTTTAAGTTGATTATCAATAAAGTTGATTATTGAAAACACGAATAAAACAACATTTTCTGAAAATGCTAGGAGTCATTTTAGAACGATTTATCGCCCCCGAAATCCCCTGTATACTAAATTTTATTTAATCGTTGGAGCCGCTTCCGAGATTCAGATTAAGGTGAAGACGATATCTTTGATGCGAACTAGATGGCGCGGCGCTATCGTAATAAACTTTTTAAAAACATTTCTTTAATTTTTAACTTTGTTCTGTTCTTAGTATTTATTGTTATAGCGGCAACAGAAATACATCATCTGTGAAAATTTCAACCGTCTAACTATCACGGTTCATGAGATACAGCCTGGTGACAGACGGACAGACAGACAGACGGACAGCGGAGTCTCAGTAATAGGGTTCCGTTGGTACCCTTTGGGTTCGGAATCCTAAAAATGAGTGTAACTTAAAATTTTGCCAAAATGAAAACCAAAAATATCTATTTTTCATTGATGTTTATTACAATTCTTCATATTACTAGAACACATTTGATATATTTAATGTCGTATTTTCATGATCTCGATATTTATTATCCGTTTTTATTGTAAAAAGGGATTTTAATGAGCTAAGAGTGTTCTATGTTATACTTTATTTTAATGATTATTAACGTACACCTCTTTTTGTAATAAAAAAAATAACCATTACAACAGCTTTTAATAATACTTACGAAACTACTTCCTGAAATTATACAAAACACGAGTTATGTCACTTTACCTGGAACATGTTTTTACGTCAGGCAACAGATGCGTCAGACCTTCGGCAATAATAAATTAAATTATTTTATAAATTAATTTTGGCAAGAATTAAGTGATGGCAATTTTATAATGAAATGTACCAACAATATAAAATAAATCATATGAAATATATTTTATTTATTTATTTTCCAACACACATTAATCTTACATTAAACCCAATATATTAATGCAGACTCCATCTCAAATATTTATGTATACATGTTTCAGAAAAAAAAATTTGGATATTTTAGTGCCAAATAAAAATTAGAACACACCGTAGTAAAAAGAAAACCTAATTATAATCACAGTCATAAAAGGTTTGTCACCGCAGCTAGACCACTGAAAGGTCAACGCACTTTAGTGCCAATCTATATGGCACATATTATAGTATTTTATGAGATTAAGAAATTTTTACAAATTATCCCTAGACAGTGTTGATGTGTGTAGTTTGATATTGCTATCTTGATATTGCGATAAACTAAATAAGTGAGCACTAAAACAGTTCTTGTCTCACCTGTGAAGGAAAATAGTGACAACAAGATTTGTAGTTTCCCGCTAGAATTAATGAATCTGTGACTAACTATAAGTGTGAGTCCTAAACTCCCCTGGGTGAGATTGAAGGTGGGTATAACGCATATCTTCATATTAGGGGTCTATGCTTGACAAGATGCGCATTGGAACGGGTCCACCACAGTTCAAATATAGAGGGAGAAATTTTGGTATAGCATGAAAGATGTTTTGAGTAACGCTGGGTGACTTTAATAGCTGAGTAGTTGTGAAGCGTGATGGATATGAAAGTGTGTTGGGAAGGTTTGGCGATGACAGGGTGAATGAAAACGGGGAACGTTTGCTTGATGTATTTGGGTGGAATCTTGTGGTAAAAAACACATTATTATCAGCCGGTGTCAGTCCACTGCTGGACGTAGGCCTCTCCCAAGATGCGCCACTGAGCCCGATCTTCGGCTCTTCTTTTCCAGTCACTGCCTACCGCTTTGCGAATGTCGTCGCTCTACCTGGTCACAGGGCGTCCTACGCTACGTTTGCCGATTCGAACAAACACATGTTTGACACAACAGGTTTGACCATAAAAAGATCCACTTGTATGCTAGGGAAGAAGGAAGTGAGTTTTGTTATAGTGCAATAGTGGACGAAAGATTGAGAAAGAAAGTACAGGACACTCGGGTGTACTGCGGTGCCGGTGTAGACTCAGATCACTTTCTGGTGATGTGCCGAATAAGAGATCTCTCTAAGCGATGGCGGCATCGTGTGCAGGGACGCGTTAGTGTACTGGAACGCGTAAAAGTTGTGAATTTGCAAGAAGACAGTGTAAAAGACGAAAGAGTTAGTAATTAAATTGATCGAGAAGTTTGAATAATCTATGAAGCGTGTGAGGTTGAAGTGTTATGGATGCCGTTTAAGGAAGGAATCGTGGAAGTTACTATAGGAGAATGTGTGTAAATATGTTCAAAAAGCTGTATTTGAGAAGAAGAAAGCGTGGCTAGACTGGTTGCCCGTAAAAGTCAATCTAAGAATGCAAAAGAGAACAAATGAAGATGTAAGCAAGGCAAGCGGAGTGTATAAAAGGTTGAAGAATGTAGTAAAAGAGGTTGTGGATAAAAATGAATGATAATAATAGGAGGTTATCTGACGACTTCCAGACGAACATTAAGTTTTTCTGGAATTCTATAAGGTCAGTCAGAGGTTATTATAATACTTCGCAACTGGACAAAATCAGAAATCAGGATGAAAGTATTGTGAGAGGAGAGGAATGCGCTCTAAAGAGATGGAAATAATATTTTGAAAGTTTATATGAAAGGGATACGCAAGTGCCAGTGACATCTGGTGACGCGAATGAAAATAGCGATGAAAGTGATATCAGCATGGAAGAGATTATGAAAGCGTTGGAGACTATGAAATCGGGTAAGGCCGTCTTCGCCTTCGCCTTTTTAACCTTAGATGAGGAGACTGGTGCCAAGCCGTCTACCGCTATACAAAGGAAAAGGATCACAGCAAGACCGCAAAAACTGCCGAGGCATTCGCTTGTTCAACATTGTCGGGAAATTGTATACAAAGGTGTTGATTACAAGAGTGGCGAATGAAACTGAAGAAAAAATGTGGGATGTGCAAGCGGGTTTCAGGAGAGGAATGGAATGCATGAATCAGGTCTTTTCCTTATGAAGCTTAGTCACAGAATAAATAATAGTACCTTGTTGAAAATGTTTGGCCAAAAGGTCTATTGCGCACTCGTAGACTTGTTAAAGGCCTATGACAGAGTGGTGAGGAATGAATTGTGCTTTACATTTATGGGTTGGGCGGCAGTTTGATAACAGCACGCGACAGGGATGTGTTACTTCGCCAGGGCTGTTCAATCTTTTCATAGATAATTGCTTGACAGATCTGAAAGAGAGTGTATACGGAATAAGAATGAATGATTTTACCATCAAATGCCTCCTATACGCTGATGATCAGGTGATATTAGCATCATTGGAGGATTTGCAAAGAATAAGTAATATTATGCATTATGCCTTGAAAAGGAATGGAATCGAGCATGTATAAAAGCACTCATGAAAGTGGAAGAAGGGAAAGATGTATGTCAGAATCGAAGCAAGTGGAAAGAAGTAGTCTTTGCCTACCACAACACGAAAGAGGCGTGATTTTATGTATGTATATGTAGGTATACTATATTGCTTTGCGGGCAGCTAGTGTTTGATATTACTATAGTATGTATAGTATACTCGTAGTGTGCTTGGCAATCAGCAGCATACTACTGAAAACATAAACTCCCTGCAATTTAACAACTTTATTTCTATTATGCCAAATATTTATTACATTTTAAATCAGCGTTATGTAATCGTTAGCGCTGTTGTTGCTACATAATTTATTATCAGTTTGGCGACTTCCGGTTTATTTAGTAGTTTGATTTCAATATATTAATATGCAACTTCGTAAATGACCATACCACATTTATTATTTTAAGTAAACAAAGTAAAAATACCCATCCGCTGCCAATTTTATTTTATTTTTGTTTTTGCGCACGGTAATAGTTGTATATGTGGATAGAGGATACTAAACCCGCGTCTCCTGCTGCCTGAATATGACAACAAAGTTGTAACAACATGTTTGACGAACAAAAATTGGGCGTGGTTTGAAATATACAACAAAGTTCATCTTTTGAACTGTCACTTTTGAACATCAGAACTTTGTTTGACGCTCGCACAGACATCGGAACTTGCAGGGGACCGAATGTTCATCAAACACGTGTGTTGGGTCAACAATGTTGCAAATTTCAGGCAGGAGACCCTGGTTAAAGTGTCATGTTTCCGAGATATTTAGAGGTAAAGATCGCTATATAAGACCAATGACAATCATTAATAATGCAGAAATGACGTGAGTACTACACGCATTCCATTGCTTTCAAATAATAATTTACAGATTGATTTAACTATTAAGGCTAGCTAAGAAGGCAGCAAAACTGGGTAGAACGAAAAAATATTTTCATTGATCACAATACTTGCCTAACTACTAAATTGCATCACATCATCACATATGCCAGCTTGCATAGAACATTTTTCGAACCGTAACGGAGTTCGTAACTTGTGAATATTTATATACTACTAGCAGCCCGCCCCGGCTTCGCACGGGTGGAACATTTATGCATACAACATTTGCATCAGTTTGTTGCATCGAATATAAATTATTAACATATTTAACAATCATCGTCATACTTCAACCAATTTACACAAAAACCTTAACGAATTATGCACCTAAACCTTCCTCATAAACACTTGGCTATTGGTGTAAACCGCATGATAATCCGTTCAGTAGCTATTGAGATTATTGCGAACAGACAGACATAGGCAGTGATGGCCTTTGTTTTATAATACTTACGTAGTGATATTGGACGGCCCTTTGGCGTAAAGGATTCTGGTAGGCTATTCTGTAAGCTAGTTCAAGCCTCTCGCAAGTGGAATCCACGGTGAGTCGTGTAACGAAATTCAAATCGTAACACGATTGTAATACGGTTGATTTTCGTAACACGAAATTCAAATCTCACTGCGAATTTCGCTTCCGAGTTTAGCTTACAAAATAGCCCTACTGATTCTGACCCGACGGTGGTTGGTTCTAATCCTGGCTATATACCTACCAATGAAAGTTTTATGTGCATTCATGAATCATGGGTTTTCGTACAGAGGTAGTGGGATCATTAAATCTACCAAAACTGGCCAAGTGCAAGTCGGACTCGCACTCTTAGGGTATTATAACTTTACCACCAAAAAATTAACTTTGTGTTTCATAGTTTGTTTTAAGTTTTTATTGAGATCTACAGAATATATTTTTTTAGAATATAATTCTGAAATACGGATAATCTAACCTTACGGCGTTCCCCGACACAAAAAGTAGGGGTATACGTTTAACGTGTGTATCTGTCTGTCTGTCTGTAGCATCTTAGCACCCAACCGGATGAATCGATTTTGATTTTATTATTGATAGTTTTTTTTTGTTTGATAGATTAGATGTCTCCATCGAGAGTGTTCTTAGCTTTGATTCATGAAAGTTCGTTTAATCGTTATAAAACTATACGCTTTTTTCTAGTTGATTGCGCTATGAAATCAACTTTCATGTGTCTGATCAATGCGAAAATCTTCTTCTTCAACGATATTGTAAGAACATGGAAGCATTGATCTGATGCTGGGACATCTCCTGGAATCTACAGAATACTCAAATCCTAACCAACTTACAGCTCAGATTTTAAAATGTCGTGTTTAGAGTCATTGGAATGCTTTTAATAAAAAGATTATACATAGATCAGTCGGGGTGGTTTAAAATATTATATTATTATGTATATAGAACAATATTATTTTAAACAACAGATCATATCAATACTATATTGACTTCAAATTGATTGTGATCGGTGGGGATCTACAGAATAGCTAAGCTTATAATAATATTTTCGAAGTAACTATGACCTAATCTGTGGTTTCACTGCAAATATTTTATTAATTTTGCGATGCGTGTATGTGAAATCCGTGATATCTTCTAGAGTTTTCATTTGAATTATATACTGTAAAGAACAATTTTAATCTATAATATGTGGCCAAGCTAATTAACGTAATTATTTGGATAAGGATTAATACTATATACTTGAAAATAGCCTTGGAAGTTATTTAATATTTTTTAACAAAATTTTAAAGACTAAAATGGTTACTGTGAGTCAACCTTAAGAGATAGACATATGCTGTCGCGGACTTTTTGTAGGTCTTATTAAGTTGTACAACTCTTCCATAGAAAATATTCTTCTATCTATTTTCAATTGAGCAGCGTTCGTAAGAAACGTGTTTTTTCGACCGTTTCTTACTTAGGTTGCAAATTAGGTCTCCACGAATGTACCTTTGATTTAAACGGGATAATATATAGCCTATTTTCATTTCGAAAGTCCATTCTATATATTAGTGAAAGAATTTTTTAAATCAGTCCTGTAGTTTTTGAGCCAAATCATTACAAACATACAAAAATATAATAATACAAATGTTTTCTCTTTATAATATTAGTATAGATTAATGCAGGGCTTTGTAATTTCGTATTTTTTTAATATGAATTTCAATTGCAGTCCAAATTCTGTATTCACTAACTGCAACGCGTATAAAATCTTTCTACTTTTAATAGAAAATGCTACCTAATAAATCTGTTTTTCACTCGGTTTTTTTTGTACTTTTCGATAATTCACTTGTATACTTACTACATATGTATATTATATTCATAATCGCCATTAATTTTTTTTTATATACCACACGATGTATTTTGAAAACATATTTTTCATCCCATCTATTCGATAAGTGATGGTTTGTTCCTCGATAAATGCGCGCAAAGTAGGTCATTTCTGCCCTAGGGCGGGAAAGTAATTTTTTAATTTTTTGGCTTCTGAATGTTCTTCTATAGTGCCCGGTCTAAGGAGGAGCAATGAAATTCCTTGACATTTCATGACTTATTTTTTATGCTGCAAGGCAAATACTGATAGGCAAGCATTTGACCACTGTCTCACCTGATGTTGACAAGTGACGATGCGGTCGACGAGTATAGATACCTGTCATTCACGATTTTTTTATTTCATAAAATTAAATACATGACATTTCGTGACGTTTCATGAAATTTCGTGACATTTTTTAACATTTCATGACATTTCGTAACATTTCAGGACTTAACATGACATTTAGTGACACTTCATGTCATAAAATAACATTTCAAGATATTTAGTGGAATTTAATGACATTTCGTTATTCTTCATGAAATTTCGTGACATTTCATGACATATTATGACATATATTGACATTTTGTTACATTTCATGTCATTTTGTGACATTTTATGGAATTTCGTGACATTTAATGACATTTTGTTACTTTTCATGACATTTATGTCATTTCGTAACATTTGATGACATATCATGTCATTTAATGATGTTTTGTTACATTCATGACATTTCGTTACATTTAATGACATTTCGTTACTTTTCGTGACATTTCATGACATTTATGACATTTCATGACATTTTGTGATAATTCATGACATATGTGATATTACATAAAATCAAATTACATTTCTAGACATTATATGACATGACTTGATGAGCCTTTTAACTATTTCCTTTTCTCATAGAGGGGGATCAAATATGAACTCTGCTGCAAAATTATTTTCCCTCGGCCGACGTACTTTAAATCCCTCGCTACACTCAGGATTCTACTTAGATACCTTCACTCCGCTCTGGATTTAAAAAAGCGGCCTCGCAGAAAAGTACTATTTTGCACCCTTGTTATACAATCTACTATTGTGCCGCGGCAGCGGCCGGCGAGTGCTAGAACCGAATCGGCACTTGTTTCTATTTTTCTTCAATCTACCAACGTTTTTTATTCGATATTTAAGTACATTCGATATTTAGAACTTTCGATGTTACTTTTGTCGATAATAAGATTTTAGATTTATTGGACCTAGATCTTATTAATAATACATAATACAATATAAACTTTCGATATTTCCATACAGTCGATATTTTCATTTTCGATATTTTATCAGTAGATATTTTAACTTTCGAGATTCAAATATGTAACCGTGTTTTTTTATTTTGATGTACCCAGGGTCACTCTCACGACTAAGATGAATCTATTGACAACACTCACATAAAAATACGACAAGCCGTTTAGGGTCTAGGGCGTGCCAAAGAAATATACATACATACATTACACTCGCAAAACATTATTCTATCTAGGATACTGTTTATGTGTATTCTATTTTAGAAATAATAGTAACTACAATAGTTTTTTTATTGCGGCTAGACAAGCACTTGACTATTATTTCGTGGTTATAGTTGATGTTAGTTGACGACGCGGTCTAAGTCAAGATGTTGGTGACGTGGCACTGGACAACTGACTATTGTATTGTAATCCTTACAGCGCAAATAATCTTACGAAAATGCTTAATTTTAATTGAATTCATATAAATAGGTAACTGAAAAATGCGGTTATATTTTGAAGCGGCTTTTAAAAGACTAATTAAAACGAGCCGCGAATTGCTATTACGATAATACCGGCAAATACTGATAATAACGTTTCTTGTTCTCGTTTAGTAATGGTAACTTGTATTACAATTGATTTGTTACTTGTGTGCTTGTCTGTATCGTGTTAGCAGCTTCAAACCCGATTAGCTTTGGTTTTCTGTCTTTATGGAAATGTCTCTCTCTTTCTCTTTCTTTCTGGCTTGTCAACCCACAGAGTACTGAATCACTCTACTACGTTATAAGAGTTGGCACTTCCCTACATTGTTGATACCCGAATTATGAAAGCAATGTGTAGCCAACCTAACAACGGAAAGTATTATTAACATAGTTATTTAAACAAGTTATTTAATTATGTATGCAGTGTCGCGGGACTGAGTCAACCCACAGAAGGCACTGAAGGCACATTAGGTCACATTTCAATTTTTTGGGTAGTAGCAAACGCCGGGTTGTACGCTAGTTACGTTATCAAAAGATATGACTATTTTTCGCGTATTTTGCGATTATTTTGATATTTTGCACAAGGGAACCAAAACCTATAGAGTACTTCACGTTAACCTAGAATCATGAAATTTGGCTAGAAAGGTCTTGAAGAATATATAAAGCAAAAATATGAAAACCGTAAATATGTAGTTAAATAAGAAAAAATCAAATTTACTAGAAAACTTATTATTTAGGTTTGATTCATGAACAGTGTCTAGGCATCGATACGTAGTATTATTATCTTTTCTATGGCATCGGTATACGTATCGAACTGCAAAGTTAAGTTTGTGTGTAAGCCTCGGTGCCCGAGTCCAACACGCACTTGGCCGGTTTTTTATATAAGTACCTATACACATTGTATACATCATTTTAATTTCTATCAATTCAAGTTCACATGATAAATTATGTATTCCAATTTTGCCGAATACAAAAAAGGAAGAGATTATTTTATTTATTAAGTTTTTTTTTTATTCTGTCATGACTCTATTTGTTAACAGTTTTCAATTATTCATTTTTGCTTGATTGATTACCTTATAATATATCAAGGATGGTCCTTTTTACATTTTATCAATTACTAATGCGTATTTTATGAAATATAGAGATAAACACATGAAACTTGCTTCTGAAAATTACTCGTGTGACATGTTAGGTTAAAAGGTTCTTTTGTTTTCTAAAGCATATTTTAAAAGTAGATATTGGTACAAGATACATCCGTGATGCTTTCAGCGATGACGTATGAGAATATATTTACCTTATCGCTACGCTGTAAGTACCTACTGCAACTGTCGTCGTAAATATTCCGTTAGCATTATCACTGGCCACTTTATCCCATAATCCGAAACACAGTTCTGATTCAGATTCACAGCTTAAATTACTTACAAAGTGGTTAAACTGCCCTTAGAGAACTATGTATAGTAATTGTCAAACGCTCGCTGCCCGTGCTGCCATAAATCAACAGTGTTCTTAGGACAGATGCGTGTTTTACGTCCCTTATCGTTGGCGGCCTATGTTTCTACTTTTCTCAATTAGATTCTATAGTGCTAATGAACCACAAAAAAATTCACAACATTTTTATTCGATCGTTAAGTGCCATAAAAATGCATTTAAATTTTGCATTGTCGTGATTTGACGAAAACGCTGGACGCAGTGGACGCCATATTGCTCTGTGGTCATGACGTCATTTCGCTATGCAGGTTGATAGTTGACTCTTCTTCGTTTTGCTCACGATCGGTTAAATTTGACACGAGACGTAAACATTCTTGTGTCAAATTTAACTGATCGTAAGCAAAACGATCCGTTCGTATGTTATAGGAACCGTGCATTAGCGGTATGACGTCATAACATGGCCACTACTATTTAATGGTGTTATGAAACAGATTTAAAAGCTGAAACCTTTGAATTGAATTTTAAAATGTAGTTGCTATTTTATGAACTAAAACTAACGTTTTCCGAATGCTTTTTGCCTAAGCTATCTCAAAAATATATTTTTAGTTATTTTCTCATATAGAGTAAAATGCCCTATTATATTAACATCGACACGAAAGTGCCCAGTGGTGTGTCACTGTCCCTCCCGTAAGGTATGTGACAGAGAGCGGAACAGGCGGCGTCCTGTTTCCACATTTTATTGCCTTGGGGCGTAGACAGAGAAAAGAATAGACCGCGGGTAGCTCTCTCTTTCCCACATGAAATAGGATATACTATGGAGTTAATCTATGTAACGGAAAAGGACAAAGCTATAATATTTACCTCTCTCAGTGCGTGCCGGTTTTTACAGGGTCAGTAACGTAGTTAGCCGTTTTTAGCTTAACGAGCTTTGACCTTTATTGCTATGTGTCACTGGGTTCTAAATACATATATGGTTATGTCACAGATTATATAATAGTTACTGCGTGTTATGTTACAATCATCTATCTCATGTGGCCACGCTACCCAAATCTCTATAATTTCTTACTTTATGCCTTGCGGGCAGCAGTATTTAAAATGTATATTAAAAAAGTCCTGAGACTACATACTTATAATGAATTTGTACAATGTTGACATATAATTATGTTTCTTGTTTCCAGCATATGATCAAGTATCGGTACCTGCCTTTCACTCACAGCAAACCAAAGTACAAAACCGTCGATCCTGCAGTCAGCGTGAACTGACGCCATTCGATATCCTGTAAAATTAAGGACTCTAATGTATTTAGTTAATTTATCTAACATTACTGTTGTATGCAAATGTTTCTAGAAATACAGTTTTTATTGTAATGTTTTTTGATTTTCATTTTGTAGCTTATAAATTAGTCGTTATTATTTATATCGTCTAGCAGCGGGTTTCCAAACATCCCTAAATTTTATAAATTAGTAGATAGTATGTATACCGTATTTATTTACAGAAGTTATGTACATAATAGTATATACATTAAAATATTTTCAAAACTACCTAACTATAAACAAACAAATAAACATAATCAAAATCAATAAAAACTAAATTTAGTCTACCAAACCACTACCAGTAGGTAAAGTTCCCAAAATGCTGGCTGTATTCCCCCGTTGAATGGCGATACTTTAGTCTCTGAGCTAAATACATGCCAGCATTTTGGTCCCTTGTCGTTTCAACCAGACGTGCGAAGAGATCTTTAAAAATGCTGTGTGCACCTGGTCCCCACGGTCCTAGAGTCTCAACCCCAAAAGGCACAAATAGGTAGCAGCTGTCTAAACTGCTATATTTGCGCCTTTTGAGGTTCTCAGCTGCTTCTGCGGCCACACCAGCCTTTTTTTGTGTACCGGAAGATGTGACGGTGCTAAAGTGTCGACGCTAGTAGCGTCCCATACCAAGGGCCGCCCCATCTTCCATGGTATTAATGTCATACCGTCAGGTCTTTTACCATCATCACGCATTAAGCCGTTTGGTTCTAAAACGGCTGCACAGTTGATGGTGGTAAAACCGACGGATGATGTCATTAAGGCTAGCGTGACGAGAAATCCTGCCTGCACTCTTAATGCAGGACAGACCGTGGTGACCAAGCCGGCTGACGGCACTACCGCACTGGCAGTGGTGTGGAGCACAACACTGTACGCCCAAGCGAAGAGATGTAGATACTCTGAAAGATGAGGAATCAAGCAAAGTACCTGTATTAGACGATGGAAGAGCCTGCAGCTACAAACCTAATTCCCACTCTGCAACTGCTAAAAGACGGGCACGATCTTCGGAGCTAGAGCACGTTTGTAATAGATTATTCCGTGTTAGCTCGCAGATCGGTCCGTCCCAAAGTCTCTGTGATGACAGGGTTTTGGGAAAATCAGTGTTTGGGCAGGATAACATCCACGCACTCTTGGCCTCGTCCATGTATGTGAGAGTGTTAACTTTAGGTAGCGACGCTGCAAGTATTTTTTTTGAACAAAGAGACAGAATTTAATAATAGTAAAAGCCTTAATGTGGGGGTTTATTTTGATTGTTTTTTTTTTTAATGTTAATTTAATAAAATAGATAGTTAAACACTTTATTGCAACAAAAAAATAAACTGGCCAAGTGCATGTCGGACTCGCACTCGTAGGGTTCCGTAACACAGTAGAGTATTCTATAACTATGATTTTTCACAACTACAAAAATAACTTTGTTTTTCATAGTGTTTGTAAGAAAAACAAAGTTATATTTGCGGTCGCTATATCTCAAAAACTGCTAACTGTATATCGTTAAACCTTATTATCGTTAAAAGTTAGAGGGGAGGGGGAACACACACCACTTTAGACGCGCCTATCTTTTAATTAAAAAATTATTCCATTTTTCAACTAAAAAGTAGAAAATAAATAATAGATTATTCTAATTCTAATTCACACTATTATTAATTTATATTTATTGAAATTTTTAACACTATTCTTAATTTAAATTTATTAAAATTTATTTTTTATTTTTTAGTTCGGTTATCTATAAAAAGCGTGTTTTTTTGGTTTTTTTAAACTATTATTTATTTTTAAAGACCTATTCATAGACACCCCACCACACACGTATGTATAGGTTCGATCAATAAAAAAATAATTTTGTTTCAGCTCCATGTATGGGATGCCACTTAAACTTTTATATTATTTATTTTTGCATAAAAATCGGAAAGCGGTTTACAGAATATATCCACCTATTAAGTTTCAATTCTGTAGTCCTAATAGTTTCGGAATAAAATGGATGTGACATACGGACGGACAGACAGACAGACATGGCAAATCTATAAGGGTTCCGTTTTTAGCCATTTGGCTACGGAACCCTAAAAAAAAATCTAAGAACAAATATATCACAAGATGGGTTTGAAAATGGGCGGTTATCGCTTAGCGATCCCTACTAGATAACCTTTGGGTGGACAGGAGCTAGTTGTATAGATGCGGTTGGTGGCATAAAATATCTGAAAAATATGTAATAAGTACGTACGGATTCACTTAAAATATTTTAAAATTTTAACAAACTTTTTTTATACATCATTGGGCTCTAAAATTTGGCCACTATCCCGGTGGTAAGCAATGATGTGGTCGAGGATGGTGATGGTAAAACACCCTAGACCTAGAATACTCTTTCCCAAGTGCTATGAATAGAATAAAACTCTTTATTATAAACCTAAAATAACTACATTTCTAGACAGCAAAAACGTAGTTAGGTTAGGTCATTTACAATCGGCGGTCTTATCGCATAAAGCTAGATAGTGATCAAACGCTAACCTACAAGAAAGAAAAAATATCTAAAATAAACAGAAAGGTCGTTTTTCCGGTTCTGTGCCAATAACGCTATAACTATTATATCACTTCCCATCCACGCCAAGTGTCATTCCGTGGTCTGTCGCCACTCAATAAATAATACCTTTATGTGTGGCGGCGGCGCGGGCGCCTTGTACGCGTATACGTCAACACCAGTCAAAACTAATATTATAATTGCGATAGTCAGTCTGTTTGTATATTTGTTCGTCACCTCTTCACAGATATATATGTGCGGTCGAGGCGTATACGCCTCGACCGATTAGGCTGACATTTTTCACAGTAACAGCTAATAGAGATATGCCTTATGACCCAAGTATGTAATCTGTGGACCTAAGGTACTTTTTAACGCGGGCGAAGCCGCGAGACTCAGCAAGTGTTGTATATTTGCTTGGTTAACTAACTTGAAGCTAAGAATGCCATATATTACAATATTAGGTAATAGCGAAGAATGTTCAAGTGGCCTTCAACATAATATAATACCTACTAGAACTTCATAGGCCATCTATCTATGCCCACTTGAAAAAATCACCTTAGGTAAGTATTATAAAGTAAAACTAGATGGCATCGAAATCGAAGTAGGTATAAACTTCAAAAACTATCAACTATATCTATATGGCTTAACATGCATACGAAAATCTTCATTAAATACATATGCATATTAATGTGTATAAAATAATTTAGTTACTTAACGGATATGTACCTACATATTTGAGCATTATGTGTAGGGGTCTGCCAAGCGCCCTTTAAACCTTTTGACTATAATAAAAACAAAAACTTAAGGCTGTTCGAGCACTAGGTACGATTTTCAATCGTTGTGGTTTTTAAAATGCGAAATTAAATCGTACTATTACGTACAAAACATACGTAGTAGTACATATACATCGATTAAAATCGATCGTGTTGTTCAAAGATTAAATCGTAGTGCAAGCTTAGCCTCCTAACATTGCGGCAGTAATGATCACCTCCGATTAAAATCAAAACTATCTACTTGGAAATGCAAAACCATTATCAATATCTTGTAATTTAAGATATTAAACTCTGCTAATAACTGGCGCAGTGTTTAAAATTGATGGTGGTCCACACGACATTTTCTTACCGCGTTATAATATTAGTAGGCACTTAGCAGTTAGCACATTCAATTAATATTCTATAAGTAGGCAGGTTATTCATACGCTAACTACCACATACCAACCTAAAGTAAAGAATTCAGCAAACTAGAACGCAACTAAAACTACCTGCCAATATTTGTCTTATCACAGCTGTTAACATGGGAACCTGTACCAATTGTGACTAAAATAAACAGCCGCCTACAAGAAATTACAAAGCGATTGTTTGTTAGGTTCAGCATACGCTCACTGAAATAAAAGGTTAAAAATAGTAGCTCGCTGTAAAATTAAGAAATTGGTTTGTATCGTGCGGAATCGTCGTGTGTCTACTCTAGGGCGCCGTTATAGTGAAAGTGAAGTATTTATACATTTATAATATTTTATATAATATTCGAGGTTTTTATTTATTTCAAACCAAATAGCTTTTTTACCTTGGCACCTAACTAATATAAGGATACTAAATCGATCGGTATTAAGAATATTAATCGTAATTATAATCTATTAAAATTAATGATTATGTACATAGAACTGTTTCGAAAGCCAGTTAATAGGTATACTAATACTTAAGTAACGTAGGTACCAAGGTACCCATTATGTAAATATCTACGTGCACCTGTGTAATATACAATCGACTATACATTTCATACCCTAGCTATAAGCTAGGTCAATCATCAATGTCGAACAACCTATGCTACTATAATAGCCAACACGCATACTATTTAGATAAGTTAATCATAAAATGTACCTACTGCTTACGTGGAATAGGTACTACATTTTCAGATTTTCTCCATACCTAGGCAGGTACATTAAATCATTAAAGATTTTGATGGTGGAGTCTCTAAATATTATTTTTAACGGCCGGACCATTTCTAGATACATCTAGTAGTAGCTTCACGTATGTATATCGTTTCATTTGCCTCATACATTTTTGCCATGTCCAATAATTTCTAAATGTACTTCTATAGACTATTGAAGACGCGTGTTCTTTTATGAGATACGCACGTACCTATTTTACTACCTGTAGGTACCTAGTACACAGTTTAACTGGGTAACAATGATTGGCTCAACGTGGTAAGTTCAAAGAAGAGTAAAATTAATGTGTTCAACGGGAATCGAACCTAGACCTTCAAAGAAAACAGGCACGAAATCGGTTCAGCAGTCAACAGTGTTCTACAAATGATAGAAATTAATGCATTATTATCAACAGACAGCTAATTTATGTTTTTTCTTCACAAAGAATGCTAGTGTAGCTGCTTGCATGTACGTGAATAGCAGTTGGCATATAATCATATATGCGTAGCAGCTTGCATGACTTGCATAGTAGCAGTTATACAAGTATAGCCGCTTGCATTTACTCACTTGCATGGTAAATTGGTAGTAGCACAGTTTTACAATCGGTTCAAGTTGAATGCGCGGCTAAAACATAATTAAAACCTATTAAAACATCTTTATTATAATTGTGCCTACTGTATATTTATTAGTGAGGCCTATTTCCAGCAATGGACAGTGATAGACTAACTCAAAGATAATATAAATACTACGTGGCTAACTAGTAAATTATGATGATAATAAAATATGATATAATTTTGAGGTCTGTAGAGGTAACCTTATAAATACATAAATACCTACCTAGACCTACCTTCATAGTAACATTTTAAAATATCATTGTGTTCGCGCGTTTACTCACACTAGTGATGTGTATCAGCTGAAACAATGATAAAGTTTCATGTTTCATTTCATGCTATATTATTGTATTAAGTTTATTCTGTCTGTGCAAAAGATATTTCTAAAAATTAAGCTAACATTATAAAATAACTTATTTTAGTTTTAGTTATAAAATAAATTCATAGCCATAACAGCAGCAGTCTTTATTTGATGTGTCCGTAGGTATTTTATTATGTCATTCACTAAATAGGTATAAAATAATTGCTCACTGCTCAAGTGCTCACTGACACTGTCACATGTGCTGTCACTGCGTTAAAATAAAGAGATTGTAATTTTTTTATAGAATCATCGAAATCACAATCGAAATAGTATTATTGTTATTAGTTAATAGCATTCCGTAAACACACATATTGTAGTGTAAAGAAACGCAATTCGTAATCAATAAAATTGTATCTCTAGTAGTGAGATTGTGTTAGTCATGTCATTGCATTGTGGAAAGAAAAATGATCGCCGCGCGATCGCCGTAAACTTGTAACTTTTCGGAGAATCTAAAACTCTGCGACATCGTACTGGCAATAATTTTTTAAATTGCCAGTGTTACTTGTAATGATATTTTCAAAAGGAGGCGCTCGATATCCCTGTTTATTTTATTGACCACCCGCCAGATGTCTGCGCATTGTTTTTCAGTGCGCAGTAGTATTCTCTGTCGTGAAATCGGGATTCTGTTTTAGTACTTATTATATTTCTGCCATTTTGAAAATAGTGGCGTGTATGGATTAGACCTAGTGTTTTTTATGTGACAAATATGTCCGGGAGCAATGATAAGGTGTCGACTACGCAGCGTATGATCGAAAGTGTTGCATTCCCTCCCAGCCACAAGCTCACAGTCTCGGAAGTGTTCGATGAAAAAGCAGGACTGCCACTGCCCGATAAACTGAAGCAGCACTTTATCTTAGAAGGCAGAATCGAGGAAAATGCGGCCCTACGTATCATTCAAGATGGTGCCACCTTATTACGGTCGGAGAAAACTATGATTGAGATCGATTCACCAGTGACCGTGTGCGGAGACGTCCATGGGCAGTTCTACGATTTGATGAAGTTGTTCGAAGTGGGAGGATCACCTTCTTGCACCAAATATTTATTCTTAGGAGACTACGTCGATCGAGGTTATTTCAGTATAGAATGTGTGCTCTACCTTTGGGCTTTGAAATTGTGCTACCCGAAGACTTTATTTCTTTTGCGTGGTAACCACGAATGCCGACATTTGACAGAGTATTTCACCTTCAAACAAGAATGCAAAATCAAATATTCGGAGAAGGTGTACGACGCGTGCATGGACGCGTTCGATTGCCTGCCGCTGGCCGCGCTCATGAACCAGCAGTTCCTGTGCGTACATGGCGGCCTCTCGCCCGAAATCAACAACTTAGACGATATTCGGAAACTAGATAGATTCAAAGAGCCTCCAGCGTTCGGAGCTATGTGCGATCTTCTCTGGTCTGACCCTCTCGAAGATTTTGGAAATGAAAAGAATGCAGAGCACTTTTCGCACAACTCAGTAAGAGGTTGTTCATATTTCTATAGCTATGCTGCATGTTGTGATTTCCTTCAGAGAAACAATCTATTGTCAATAATACGCGCCCATGAAGCTCAAGATGCGGGCTACAGGATGTATCGTAAAAGCCAAACTACTGGATTCCCTAGTCTGATCACGATCTTCTCCGCTCCCAACTACCTGGACGTTTATAACAATAAGGCAGCAGTTTTAAAGTATGAGAACAATGTCATGAACATCAGGCAATTCAACTGTTCTCCGCATCCATACTGGCTGCCCAACTTCATGGATGTATTTACCTGGTCGCTGCCATTTGTCGGTGAGAAGGTCACAGAAATGCTGGTCAACGTGCTCAACATCTGCTCCGATGATGAATTAATGACTGAGGGAGAAGATGCTTTGGAGGAAGCCAATCTCAGAAAAGAAGTTATTCGTAACAAGATCCGTGCTATTGGAAAGATGGCCCACGTGTTCTCTGTTCTTCGAGAGGAGAGTGAATCTGTTTTGCAGCTCAAGGGGCTGACTCCCACGGGAGCTTTGCCCTTGGGTGCCCTATCTGGAGGCAAAACATCACTCAAAAATGCTTTGCAAGGCTTCTCTCCAAATCACAAGATCACTTCCTTTGCTGAGGCCAAGGGGCTGGATGCCATCAACGAGCGCATGCCGCCACGGCGTGACGGCCAACGCACTCCAGACCCTCAAGAAAAGAAACCGCATGTGAACAGCAATGCACACTCGTGAAGTGTTGTGTGTTAGCTTCTATTTCTCTTCGATCCTTGTAATTTGATCCACAGTCATAGTGGTAGTGAAATATGTGTGACGGAGACTCAGCTTTTGGAATGATATTTCACATATAATATTACAATGCTCTCTTGCTAATTCACCTTTCAATTATCCAACAAGTACTATATTTCATAATTTGTTTTTGCATGTTTCTTGTTCTAGATCATTCTCTATAAAATGTTGCCATTGGAATTTTATTTGCTAATTACACCATCTATCCACTTTTTATGCATTAACATAATATACCCTGTTATCAAGTATCTCTTATCATAATATATCCTGGCAAAAACTTGTTGTGTAAAACTGTGTTTAAGTTGTTGAGCTTTATATAAAAATGGTACTAAAAGCACGTACCTATTTTGATTCAGTTTGTTTCTATTTCTATAAACCTTATTCTGCAGATGAATTAACTAGAGAGCACTGTATATACTTAGGGGATTTGAAGGGAATTGTCGTATAATAAAAAATATTTTTAAATTTGGATTTAACTTTTTTTCAATAGTTGAAGTTATATAAAGTTTCTCTTAAGATATTACCTCTCGATATTTAAAATATGTCAGATCTGCAGGCAACAAATTTATTTAGTCAATTAAATATTAAGGTATGCACATTTATTTATAATGCGCTGCACTGTTTAATTTTTGGTAATGTAATTTTAAATTTTCATATGAAAAGACATGATATTGTAATGTAAATGAATGATTCAGATGTCTACTTATACTCTACATTGTTATCTACATTAGTGAAAATTAGACATGTCTTTAATTTTCAAAGCATTATTAGCTGTGATATTAAGCGATGATCAATGTATTATTTATAGCAGATGGTAGCGGTATGAGCATGTTCATTGGCTAATCATGCATTGAAATCTGTAAAGTGAGTGGAAGTCTCAGCTTGGGCGTGTCTTTATATTCTATTAAGTAATAAAATAATGATGTACTATAGTGTGCAGCAAATATTGTGTGTTGTTGCCATGCGTGTGTGCTGTGTAAATATGCCCTGAGCGTACACACACGTAATTGCAGCTTTAACACTTGAGATAAATATTACTCTCTTTAATATCTTTGCTACAAGTTGTACTTAATTGTATTTTATTGTACAAAATATATTAAAATTACTATCTATGAACTATTACTTAAATTAATTTATATTTGGGTGTATGCTGGCCCGTTGTTGCCTGCATGCAACTGAATTTGTATGCTGGAACGTCACATATTATATTATAAACTTCTTAGCCATAATGTTTCGGTATATAAGATGTAGTGGCCAGTCTAATTGCAGATTTTCTTACAGCTTCTATTCCAATTTTCACTTATATTATAAATAAGGTTAACTATTATGCACTGTTGGAAAATCTCTTTTGGTCTGCCAAATAATCATTATCGATGCAATAAGTTCATATTGTGAATACTAAAAAGTGGCTTACATCATTTTAAAATTATCTATTTTATCTCAATTCAGTGTGTAGTCCTTCATATAATTATGTTCTGTAACGTTAAATAAATTTTAATCTATGTAAAAACTAACAATATGATTAATTTTATTTTGTACTAATCACGGGAAGTGTTGTTTTATCCTTAAAAATATATTAACATTGAGCTCTATAATATTATGGTTTCACTATGTCCTAGGTGAAATAAATTCAATACTATTATGTTATTTCGCTCGTATTCTGTGACTGAGATAACTTTACACTTTTTTGTGAGTTCAGTGAGAGTAGCCAAGTCATACACCCATTCCTAATGAAATTCGCCAGATGACCTACTTTTAGTACAATAACATAAAAGTTCGTTTAGCATATTGGCGTTACTCTTGCGTGACGAAATTATTTAAAAGCTAGCATGCCGTTATTCTATATAATAGTATGTATAGAATAGTGTATCAGCATTATTATTCTTAAAATTGTTGGTAGGTAAAGCGCATAGTAGTTAGCATCCTACAAACACCCCAATTATCCCCCATTTTCTTAAAGGCGAGTAGGTTACTAAGTTGCATCTACATACCTTCTATTTATATAAATTGAGTACCTATGGTTTATGAATTCTGTAGTAATATGAAGCATTTTATGACGATAAAGACGCTATACAAACTTTATCAAATACGTAATCATAAATAGCTAGCCTGGACTGCTGGACATAGGCCACTCCTATAGCAAAAAATACCTAAAACAGTTACCTTCTATAAAATAAATTACTAACATTTGTGCGTCGGTGTACTGCAACCAACTCTATAATCGATACCCAGACCCAGCAACGTAATCACTACCGTGTGGTCGGTGAACTCTAAAAAAAAAAATTATATTCAATCTGCTGTCTATGTCTGTCAGCATTCAGCTACTAATTGGTTATATGCTAACTTACGTTTCTACTAGACTCGATATACCTACTATTAAAGAATAGAAGCTGAGTGTCCATACATTGGAAGATGAAAGAAAGAAGATCTAACAGTTTGGCGTAGCAAACATAGACGAATTGAAAACTTCCTTCATTTTAGAAGTCAATTGAAAACTACCCCTCCATAGTTCTCAGAATATAACATTTGTAGAGCGCCAAGTATGAATAGTATATATTATTGTTTTTCCAAAAAATACACGTAATCTAGGAAATTTGCCAATTAACTCTATTGTTGTGGATAAATCTAGACTGATTTTGTTTCTCTGTGGGTGGGTGATAACATCTTTAGATCTACCCTCAAAATTCAAATGAATACATACATGCAAGGTTCATCACTAATTCACAGTACATAAGTATACTATTTAGGGCCAGTTTCACCGGTTCCTGATAGCTCTAGTAGGAACTTATCTGACAGATTTTATATGGCGTCATCTGTCAAATAGCTATCTGAAACTTTATCAGGCAACGGTGAAACTGGCCCTTAGTATTTTATTTCTTACACTAATATTGATTTACCTAGTATTTCTTTGAAATTGATGTTGGTAGTGTGACGGACTGCGGACAGTGCTCTCTTCAACTGCTCGTTTGATTCTGTTGTTGTGGCAATACAAATACTAATACATACTAATATTTCGAGGGCCCGGTGGCGTAATCGGGAGAACGGTTGGCTTTGATTGCAGAGGTACCGAGTTTAAGCCACGCCGTGCACCAATGGATTTTTCTATCGAAAAATTTATTTGCGCTTTTCACAGTGGCCCCTCGGTGAAGGAAAAACATCGTTAAGAAACTAACAACCCCCGCATGGTGGTAGGACACTATATAGTATCCGCCTGGCCAGCTACCACCCTCAAGTCTGAAGAACATCTGTCGCCAAACATCTAATGGAACACATTAGGCAGCTATCCTTGAGAGCCAGTTCCCATTCTAGGCTTAGCGTGCTTACCATCTTTGACCGCATCATCACTTACCAACAGGTGCGATAGTGGTCAAACGCTAGTTAATAGGTGTTTAAAAAAAATCTATCACGGTAATTATTATTATATTACCGTGTATCTATATCCTGCGACCCTGATACTACAATGATATCAGGCCATTTTTGTCGGGATGTTATTTCCATCTGGACATCATGACATAAAGTCCACTATAGTTCAATAAGGAGTGTTGAGATAATGAGCAAAAATAATCGGTAAAAAGTCGTTAATAAAATTTTATGTGGGACAGGAATGACAGCATATACAACAAATTTAGATGACATGACAAAAGCCCCTCTCTCGATTGACGAGCATTAGCCCTCTGTGATTCCTACTTCCAAATCCTGTGGTGGTGGTCCTATTGTCGATTCACTGCAAGTCTGTATTTATTTGGCGTTAAAGTCTCTCATGAGAACGTTGTAGTGAGCCTTGGAGGTAGTGTTTGTACTAATCATTATTCTGTGGCTCTGGCGACCGACAAATGGCGGTATAACCATTTCGAAATGATGACGTCGTAGGTAGACGGCAGATACAGCGCCATGAAAAATTCTCGATAGCCAACATTTTGCAAGTCACTGCACTGCCCTGTGATTTCACTGGACACTTTGCCAAAGCTGAATTAATTGGCAAAGTGGTGATATCGCCCCAGGCGGACTAGCAGAAGTCCTACCTCTACAAAAATGCCTGCCTGATGTTAAGCGATAATGTCTGCCTATAGCATAATCTCTGCCATTTGAAACTCTAGATAGGCAGAATTTTGTGCACAACTACACTGCGCCTGTTCATCATCATCCTTTACTAGTCCACTGGACACATGACAAGCCTCGCCAACCGCAATCCATTGAACACGATCCTCGGCTACTCTCAGCCAGCTCTTCACAGCCATGAGCCATCTTGTGAAGATCATCGCCCCACCTAGCTTGAGAAGTTGCACCTGTTCATCATAATCAGCCGGTGTCAGTCAGTGAGAATATATGCAAAGCGGTGGACAGTGACTGGAAAAGAAGAGCCGAAGATCGGGTTCATTGGCGTATCTTGGGAGAGGCCTACGTCTCGCAACGTACAATGGACGCACGATTCGGTTGGACGATCATCTGGCGCAGCTGGAGGAGAAGCTGAAACACATAAGATGGCACATCCTGGGGTTATTTGAAATCCGAAGACGGGGAGAGGATACCATAACCTTGGAATCGGGCCATCTTATGTACTACAGAGAAGAAGATCAGCCATCCCAAGGCGGCGTCAGGTTTCGGGTCAACAAGGTTCTCAGTGACAACTTTGTAGAAATCTCCAGTGTGTCGACCAGGGTAGTGTACCTCATAATTAAATTAGCCGAGAGGTACAGCCTCAAGGTTATCCAGGTTTACGCACCGAACTCGACACACTTGGATGATGAGGTGGAGAGCATATATAAAAATATCTCTAGAACTTTACACACTACCACAGAATAATGAATAGTACAAATACAGAAATTGCACTCCCTGAGAGCAAAAATGCGAGATTAAACCTAGTTACAACGCTAGTAACGTTCAAAATGCGCTTCACGCCTCGGGTGCGACCTTGAATTTGCGCCACAGTATCAACTAATAGTAACTATGAACCGCGTGTTGCGCACAGTAAAATGCACCGTAAGTTCGCACAGCCACAGAATAATGAATAGTACAAGTACCAGAGCCTCGTTTGTTAGTCGGCAGGTGAGGTTGGCTGGGAGCACTGAAGTGGTATTTGTGCTTCTTTGCTGCTTGCTGCAAACATTTGCTGGCTTATTACAATAATGGATAAGTAAATATGAAAAGTTTAATTTTAACAATGTTTATTATAATACAACTTTTTACTTACATGTCTAATATCCAAATCATATAATTGAGGAACTGCACTCTCCTCGCTCTCGGGCATACAACTATAGGTAGCTCTGCTACATTTGCTTACATCCAAACAAATACAAGACAAAGTTGAACATTCACCTTTCAATTTCTTTTTATGTTTTTCAATGGAAAATGGATCAAGTATTGTGTTTGGGGAATCAATATTTGGGGTTAAAATCATGTTAGAACTAGGAAAGATGAAAAATGCAAACATAGTAAGGGCAACTAGACACTGTATAGGTATGGCTGTCGACCAATATTTCAGAGGGTAGTAATAAATGTTCAGCATGTGTAAATAGTAATCTGGTGTGAACGCCCAAATACAATAGATTCCTATAATAGTTTTACTGAACAGATACATAAAGAATCCATAAAGAGATCTTGCAGGAGTCGGGGCCGGGGTGTGTTCAGGCATATCTTCTCTTGTTTTCAGCTACTTTGAAACATATCCATAGTCTTTGCTATCAGTATAATGTTCTTCAGGGTACTATTTAGTGCTACTCGCAGTCTCTTGAGGTCAGCCCCATACAGAGTTCTAAAACAAACATTCTGTTTAGACTTCCTAATGTTAGTCAAATTGGTAGGGCAGATGCAATATGTTTATTTTTACTTCTATTTTAAAGAATACATACAGAAGAGACTACAAGTACCTACTTATCTAAAAAAAAATTAATACATTACTTTAATGCAAATAATGCGGTTTTAATGTCAAACTTTATTATGTACATTTTGAGGGCCCCGTGGCGTAATCAGGAGAATGGTCGGCTTTGATGCCAGAGGTACCGAGTTCAAACCCCGCTGTGCACCAATGAATTTTTTTATCGTAAAATGTATGTGTGCTTCTCACAGTGGCCCTCCGGTGAAGGAAAAACATCGTTAAGAAACCAACAACCCCCCGCATGGAGGTGGGAACCTATCTAGTGTCCGCCTGGCCAGCTCCCTCAAGCTAGAAAATCTGTCGCCAAACATCTAATGAGATCCCTTTGATTTTGAAATAAAAACACACCCGTATTATTACACCATTCGATAGTTTTGCTAATAAGGAACACATTATGGGAAGTAATGACATACGGCAAACTCAAGTAAAACATTAGATTTTAATAAACCTCATATAAATAAATAAACCGATATAAATAATTACAGGCCCATTAGTCTTGTCTCGCATGTATATAAAACTTTTATTAAAATAATAGAGAATCGCATATCTGGACTTCTAGACCTAGCACAACCCCCCGAGCAGGCAGGCTTCCGACGTGGCCTATCCACTACGGATCACCTTCACACATTAAACCAGGTAATAGAAAAACATCAAGAATGCAACGTACCGGTTTACCTTGCCTTCGTCGACTACACGAAAGCATTCGACAGCATCACTCACTCATCAATATTCAACGCTCTTCACAACCAAAATATCGATCCCACTTATATTCATCTACTTCGCAATATCTACAAACAAAGTACAGCATCTAATAAACTACAGTCAACTAGCTCACCGTTTCTAATAGAGAAAGGCGTCAAGCAAGGCGATCCTTTGTCTCCGAAACTCTTCACCAGTACCCTTGAGGAAGTGTTCCGAACATTGGCGGCCGAATGGGAAGGTAAAGGTATCGAGGTCGGTGCAACAAGGTTAACTAACCTTCGTTTTGCCGACGATATCGTACTATTCTCATATTCAGCAACTGAACTACAAAAATTGCTCCAAGACCTGAGCGACGCAAGCCTTGAAATTGGACTAAAGATGAACATGTCGAAGACCAAAATAATGACCAATTCCACCGAACATAAGGTGAAAATCAGCGGCGAAGAAATGCAGTATGTCCATGAGTATATCTACCTTGGCCAATTAGTCTCCTTCCAGAGCAGACAAGATAAAGAAGTTGCTAGACGCACCGAGAATGCCTGGAAGAGCTATTGGTCAATGAAGGAACTTATGAAGGGCAACCTTCCTTTGAAACTCAAAAGAAAACTCATGGACATGTGCATTCTTCCTGTGCTGACCTACGGCGCACAGACTTGGTCTTTGACTAACATCCAAAAGTCCAAACTCAAGGTTTGCCAACGGGCAATGGAGCGTAGCATTCTAGGTGTTAAATTAACAGACCATGTTCGAAACACCGAGCTACGCACCAAAACCCAAATTGTTGACGTTGCAGAGAAAGCCGCCAAGCTAAAGTGGAACTGGGCTGGCCACATCTGCCGCATGTCGGACCAGCTGTGGGCCAAAATCACAACTAAGTGGCGCCCTGATACAGCTAATCGGCGGCGCGGCAGACCACGTAGAAGATGGCGAGATGAGCTCGACGCCTTTAGCGAATACTGGTCTACAATAGCACAGGATAGAGATGCGTGGAAGTCATGGGGGGAGGCCTTTGCTCAACAATGGGACACTTAGGGCTATTAATAAAGGGGCGGCTTTGTGGCGAGCCGACGGTGAGTGGCGACACTGCGTACCCCTATCCCGTGAGGGCTAAATGAGACCCTCTGACACCCGGCTTGCCTTGACCGGCCGGCCGGTGGTGGGAATCGCAAGAGCTAAGACCTAAGCTCCAGGGTGGAAGTGTTAAAGGCATAAAACCGCTAGTAGCGTTTAGTGAAAGTGCAGCATACCTCTCAACACCCTTAGCTATCCACGCCAATGTTGCCCCTCGGCGCCGACATAACGGTCCGCCTGTATGGGGGGTCCATTCAGTGGGTGGCAAGTCACCACCCGCCTAAATATTTTGTAATGAGGCATAATTGGCGGGTGCCGTACCTCATCCCATAGACCAGCAATCCGGCATTAATCAGCTCACCCAATAGTCTCATAAAATAATGTACCATCTTTTTATAATATAGTTTCCCATATCTCCTCCTCATCCATTAATAATACCTAAGTAAACATTGTAAAGGGCCTCTTGATGTTGGCTTCGGCTCCATCATTGCCCTCCAAAAGACCGGGCGTGTACGACCCGTGAGTTAAATTGAATAAACGAATAATAATAATAATAAACCTCATATTTTCAAAAAATATCTTTACTAATCATACCTAGTCAAGAGCTGAGCGAGCCGAAGGAGCTTTTAAAAAATAAAACTTTATTAATTCAAGACGTTTATTCTCTACAAGAGCTCGTCTAAGACTAACTTAAATATAAATTAAATCTAGAGCTTCGATATCAGACCACCGTGGGACGGATGCTCTTATCTGTTGTTTGTCCATTCAGCGTCTGGTGTCTGATTACGTTACTCAGAATATAGAACGCTGACGCGTGTTATCTGTAGAGTCGGCAGACGTAACTCCTCCCTCCTTAAGTTCGAAGTTATCTTTTTTGGGAGAACTTCGAGAACATGTTTTTAACAATAATTTTGGATGATATTTATAGACCAGGTAACAAAGCATTATACAAATTAAAATATAGAGTCCGAGAGTCCAAACGCTTATACTACGCACTTCAATAATTGCCTTTACACTTTCACTATTTTCAGTATCACTTTTCTTTAAAGCTAACGACAATAGTTTCAGGTCCATCAGGTCCAAGCCTTCCAGGTTTACAGGTGGAGCGGGTTTCCTTTCGTCAGGTAAGAAGAGTGTAGGTAAGTTCAGGATCGGTAGCTCTGGATAATATGTTATATTTTCAATGTACATTTGCCGCTTTTTCAATATGATGTCTTGAATTTTCACCTCGCAGGGATCATCTAAGGTCATTATATAGGTGCCTTTGATCTTATGATGAAGCAGTTCACCATCGCATGTCTTTGTAAGCAGCTCTTCATCTCTACTGTACAGGATCCATCTATTTGTTTGCAGGAACTGGATTCTGATCTTCTCAATGGTTATGGGAATTTGGATGCATGACGTTACGTTTTCAGCATACGTCATCAGGTCGGTGATGCATGGGTCTTGAATATATTGAAGCATTCCGTCATCAGTGCAGAGGAATCTGAACTCGTCGACTTCTTGGCATGGATGAGTGAATAGTCTGGTCTTCAACCCTTTCGCCAAGAGGTAAGGATACTTGGGTATTATGACGACGGTGGAGTTAAAGGATAATACAGGTAAAGGAATCAATTTATAATAGATATATGTATCTTTTTCAATCAGCGGTATTTCCAAAAGGTAAGTAATTTGATTTTCCGTCAAATAGGCTTTAAGTGTTATAACTTGCTCTATCTTAACTAAGTTTTCTAAGCTAGGCGTAAAAACTAATTTTTCTTTATTATTAATATTTTCAAGTAGCTGTAACAACTTATTTGATTCTATTATAGACTGATGTAAAACTCCTAACCTACTGAACGATAAACTAGTTTCTATTTCATCCAAATAGGTGTAAATAACTTGAAAATTATGGATTAGTAGATTATATGTATTAATGAACTGTATTCCTAAATATTCTGACTCCATTAGATTTTGCGCTATCATTTCCATTTTATTATTTATTTGAGCAAGATTATTATTTAATATAATAGTAGAATTTGTCAAAAGTTGCACCATTTCGGTAATCACCGTTAGTTTTCTGTTATTTTGATTTTGTTGCGTTTTCATTTCATTAATTAATTTATCGTATTGAATGGCATCGTCATTATCTAAATTTCCGGTTATCATTTTTATAAGTGAACCTAGTGGGTTAATTAGACCTCGTTTGATTCGAATGTTCGGAAAGATTTGGGTGAATTTGTTTAGAGTTATATTTTTAATGTATGCTACTTGACTTCTAACATCTACAAAATTATCCGTAAAGTTCTTATTAAAATAAATCTTAATTAACTTATCTAACTCAGAAAGTAGTTGAACGTTAAACCTTAAATCTTCTTCAAGGGGTTTAATGTCTAATACTTTTGCGATAGTCCACTTGTCACTACTAATTACTGCAACGCCAGTTTTCGTAAACAGGATTCCAGGGTTTCTATCTAGTGCCTGAAGTTGAAGGGCCTGCAGTTGCGTCACCATGGCTACTACCAGGAGGATGCGGAGGTGCCTGTGAAGGGCGTTTAACATTCTTTAATGGAACTTTAGTGTTTCGATTTTTAACTTGAATCGGAACTACGTTTCTACTAATCTCATCAGCAACAATAGCCTTTTGGAAACGTGGTTTGTCTTTGCTACTCCTTTTATTAACTTCTTTAGTGAATACTACATCACCGGGTTTTATTTCGACTACTGTTTCTCCTCCTCTTTTCTCTATTATTTTCTCCTTTTGTTTAATGGCTTGTTCTGATAAATGATCATATAGAAACTTAGTTCTTTTAGCATGTTCTTTGATCAGTTGCTGCATGTACTGTTTCTCGAAATTTAAATTAAATACATTTCTAGAATCAGTGTGTCCTAATAAAACTTCGAATGGGGTAAAACCAGTGGTTGAGTGTATAGAGTGGTTATACGCCATGATAGAGTATGTCATTACGGTAGCGGCATCGGTGTACTTATGCTCGTACTTAGCCAACCTGTAGATTTCAATGATAGTAGAATGAAATCTTTCTATGACGCCCATAGAATTCGGGTTGTTAGGGGTTCCTATGTGGAGATCTACCTTGTAAAGAGCTAAAAGTTCTTTCAAGAGAGCATTATTAAATTCAGAACCAGCATCTGAACTGATTTTGTGGGGTACGCCATACAAGGAGAAATATTTAATGAGGGCTCTTACAACCTCCGGTGTTGATCTATTAGGTATTTCGAGAGCTTGACCGATTTTAGAAAAGGCATCAACTACAGTCAAATAATAGCGTCCTTCAATTGTAAATAGGTCAATGAAAATTTCCTCTAAAGGTTTTGACTGGGTGTGTGTTAGTTGTAACTTAGGCTTAATCGGTTTCCGGTCGTATTTCATGCGTTTGCATGTTTCGCATGAGTTTATAAAACTTGAAATGGTTTGTTCCATATTATGCCAAAAGTAGGTGCGCTTAATGTGCAGTAAGGTCTCTTTAATACCACGGTGGCATGTTTTACCAGTATGGTATTTGGCAACAATTTCTTTCTGTTCTAATTCATCCTCTACAAATACTACTCTTTTGGTACACTCGAAAAATTGTACAGATTCTCTTTTAAACAAATATATTACCATTTGTGCGAATTGTTGTCTATGCTGTTCTTGCTCAAAGTAAATGAAGTATTTGGTATTGTTTCTTATATACTCCTTTAGAAATTGTTTGACAAGGTCAGTTCGGTTCAAAGGTAAGTGTACTTCAAGAATTTTCTGTTTTTCGCGGGATATACTTTTAACTGCTAATTTATCAATAGACCAAGAATGAACCAAAATTTGGTTGGGCTTGGTGTCTATAGCTTCCTGCAGGATTGGGATACCTTTAGATTCGGTATCTTGTCCTGAATGAGCGGTTTCAGTACTAGAAGAATTTTCAGAAGCTGTCAAAGTTGAACTCGAAGGGCATTGTATCGAGTAGGGGGAACGGCATCTAACCGTTTCTTCTGAATCTGATATAGCCGATTCATTTTCGTCGTCAGATATTAGAGATATTATGTTATCTGGTTGTGCTAAGGTTTTCTTTCGTAATTTTCCTAATGCTTCTATTTCTTTTGTCAGTCGTCTTATTTCTCGGTTTTTATTTTCGTCTGAGTCAATATTCACTTGTGTGGATATATTGTCATCGTTACCTAAGGCGTTTATTCGAACACGTGATAACGCGTCTGCATTACCGTTAAGTGTGCCCTTTTTATGAACAATTTCAAAGTCGTATTCAGACAATCGTAATCGCCAGCGTGTCAATCTACTATTTGTGTCTTTTAGAGAGTTAAGCCAGGCTAGCGGCTTATGATCTGTTACTATGGTGAATTTCTTACCGTAGAGGTAAGGGCGAAAGTGTTTTACTGCCCAGACTATTGCGAGCAGTTCTTTCTCCGTAACACTATAACGCGTTTCCGCATCGTTTAGTGTTCGGCTGGCATACGCTACGGGCTTATCCTGACCGATAGGACCTTGTGAAAGGACTGCTCCAAGAGCGAATTCTGAAGCATCCGTTGTCAGTATGTAAGGCCTGTCAGGATCAGGGTATTGTAAAATTGGGGCATTTACAAGAAGTTCTTTGCATTTTTCAAAGGCTGCTATGTATTTGTCATCATCGATAGGCATTGAGCGCTTTTGTTTTAGTCGTGCTGTCATTGGTTGGGTGATTTTAGCGAAGTGCTTAATGAACTTACGGTAGTACCCAATAAGTCCTAAGAAACTTTTAATTTCGGTTGTACTTCGGGGTAAGGGATATTCTAGGATGGCTTTAATTTTGTCATTGTTAGGTTTTAAGCCGTCACTAGTTATTGTGTGACCTAAGTATAAGACCTCCTTTCTAAGAAATTCGGACTTATCTAGCTGAATTTTTAAATTGGTTTGTCGTAATCTGTCAAAAACGGTCCGTAGTTTTACTATGTGTTCTTGCAAGCTGGACGAATAAATAATTATGTCGTCCAAGTACACAAGACAGTGTATTCCTTGCAAGCCACGTAGCACATTGTCAATCGTTCTTTGAAAAGTTGCCGGTGCCGTTTTTAATCCAAACGGCATACGGGAAAATTCATAATGTCCTGCGTTTATACTAAATGCGGTTTTCTGTCTGTCTTCTTCAGCGACTTCTATCTGGTGATAGCCACTGGCTAGGTCAAGGGTAGTAAAGTAACAGCTTCGTCCTAGTTTGTCAAATAGTTCTGTAATATTTGGTAGGGGGTATTTGTCGTCTATTGTAATTTCGTTTAGTTTTCGGTAGTCAATAACAAGTCTATATTTCTTTTCGTTACTCGCGTCTAACTTCTTTGGCACTAGGTGCACAGGGGCACTCCAGGGAGAATACGACTCTTTTACAATATTATTTTCCAACATTTTAGTAACTTGTTTATTTATTTCATCATTTATTACTTGAGGTTGCCTATAGGGTCTGATGTATATTGGGTCTTCGTTTCGCGTGCGGATATGGTGTTTAACTTCGTTAGTAAATGTCAACGGTAATTTTTCGGTATAAAAGATGTCTTTGTATTCAAGGCAAAGCTTTTTAATTGAGTCTCTTTCTTCTGAATTCATATGGTCTAAACGCAAGTTGCTAACATTTTCTGTCAATATCTGATCAATCTCTATGTTATTTCGGTCATCTAATTTGTGAAAATTGCATTTTTCGCCGTCATGTTTAGTTACTTCAAAAGGTCGTGTAACTGTTAGAGTCATTTCAGTATCCAAAGTATTTTGTATGATCGTTGTTGCATACCCGTCTTCGCACTTAACTAAAGCGGTAGGCATTCTAACACCTTCACAAAATAGTTTGTAGTTTAATATAGCATCGCCGTTTTGTAGGTCTGTCGGTAATTTCACTCTTTGTTCGCAACGTGGGCTTATTCTTATTTCATTATTAGGATTGTATATAATAGGAATAGCCGATGATTGGGTATAGAGAATTTGGTTTTGCATGTCAATTTTTGCGTTCAATTGTTTCAGAAGGTCACTGCCAATGAGTCCATCGTAACAGCCATCAACATCATAAATATAAAACTTATGCGTTTCAGTGCTGTTAAATGTTGGGAATAACGGAATTACTACAACTTCGTTATGTTGGCTAGATGCGTGGGTGCTTGCACTATATTTTCCATTTTTTTTTTTTTTTAATTAACTTAATAATTTATTTATTTATAATTATTATTATATTTTAACACTTTATTTATTTTAAAACACTAAACACATTTAAAAGAAATCACAAAACACACTTCAATGTTTGGAAATAACGTTCTGATTTCTAGACACATATAACTAAAACAGTGAATAGGATTGGAATAAGACTGGAAATAGCGATTTGGGTCTACTTACAGACTGTCCATGTCCCTCGTTGAGCCTTAAACGTTGTCCTCCGGAACGCAGCAATAGCACCAACGGTGCTCTCGACGTATTTATTTGGTTCGTGGATTTCCGTAAAACGCGTGAAAACGTACGTAGCGCGTTACTAAAGTGAAGTTATTCGCGACGCGGAAATCCTACCGGCTGCGCCAGTCAAGAGCTGAGCGAGCCGAAGGAGCTTTTAAAAAATAAAACTTTATTAATTCAAGACGTTTATTCTCTACAAGAGCTCGTCTAAGACTAACTTAAATATAAATTAAATCTAGAGCTTCGATATCAGACCACCGTGGGACGGATGCTCTTATCTGTTGTTTGTCCATTCAGCGTCTGGTGTCTGATTACGTTACTCAGAATATAGAACGCTGACGCGTGTTATCTGTAGAGTCGGCAGACGTAACTACCTTGTGCAAATTGTTGCTCAATATTTTTTTAACACACAACCTGCAGTCATCTTTACAACATTATGTTCAAATTTCAAATCCAGCTGTATGTATTGAGAACAATTACCGCTATCATTTTGAACATTTAATAAGTGAAGGTTTAAATAGGTAGGTAACATAAGAAAAATAAAATAGTATTAGTTTAAATTAGCTTTTTCTTTAAGTTTTCCGTATGTCATTACTTCCCATAATTCGTTACTTATAAGCCACACTATGGAACGGTGTAATAATTCATGGTGTTTTTTTTAAATCAATAGGTTCGATTCCTGGTTAGGAATATTGATTTTTCAAAAATCCAATGAATTTTTAGTTTCACAAACATCGGGACCAAGACTCCTTTGAGTATTTTTCCTCATAGTTTCTAGATTTGGCCATCCAGGCCCACTTCAAAGATTCACCTGCATATTATATTACATTATTTGTATTTGTATATAATATTTAAATTTAATAACAATACTTTCGCTACTTAGTATTATTATCTTTTCTATGCTTTCGCGCTAGTCCATCGGCTGCAGCCTTAGCTGAAAACTAGCGTCTAGGTGTGTAACCCCAAACATATGTGCTGAGTTAAGCCTTTTTGGCACCTCACCTTATTGTCATTGGAGTAATTTAAAACATGTTTTCTTCCTTTTTGTATCTGTCTTAAGATACTTCATTGTTTTATGTTTTACGCTACTAGACCTAAAACCTTTAAACAAGCAATTCTTGTATATATACATATTATTTGAATGTTGGAACCGGATCCAACAATTTTCATGAAATTTAGTATGCGGGGGATTTCGGGGGCAGTAAATCTATCTAGCTAGGTTTCATTTTTAGAAAATGTTGTTTTTTCCGTATTTTCAGGCACTGAAAAACTGCCACAAAATAGAGTACGAAGGTAAATTTCACCACTATCTCCAAGGTTATGGTGGCAAGGTTTGAGTACAGATGACATAATTATATATTTTCCTTTTTTTTTGAGTTCCTTCTTTTGTGAGAAAACTGATTATTGGAATTTCCAAAAAATACAATAAAAAAATCCAAGCAAATTTTATATTTAATAGTAATCTAATTTTAATTTGTTAATGTGAGTTTTGCTAAATAAACAATTACTTTCTTTCAATCTCTAATTAAAAGATACGGTGTAAAACCAACACAAATTGTTTATTCATTATGTAGTATGTCTTTCCTTATTTCACAAGCCAGATAGTCACTGACAATCCCCAGTTCAGATGCATGGAGGTTGAGATGATTGTACCTGGTTATCAAAGATCAGTTATGAATATAGATTTGTAGTGGTAGGACTTCTGCTATTCCGCCTAGGGCGGTACCACCACTTTGCCAATGAAATAGGAATGTTTTCGGTTGAAATGGCAAGGTGTCCAGTAAAATTACAGGGCATGTGAGACTTAATATCTTTATGTCTTAAGGTAACAGGCGCAGCGTAGAGACATGCAAGGTTCTGGAAGTCCAGAATGTTGCATGCTGCTGTGTCTGTAATAGGTAGACATCATAGCTTACCATCAGGCAAGCGTCGTACTTGTCCTGTTACCTTATATCATAAAAAAAGGATTAAAGGGAGAAGACAGCTGCGCATATACTCCTAGAGTGTAGCAGCATGGCTACATAGAGAAAGACATTCTGGTGGTCACCCGCAACAGTGTGGGAAGCTTCGACAGGCTTCAACATGCTGCTGGCCTTCCATACGGGCATCAGGTGGCTGAACTATCATGATACCAACTCAAGTATTTAGCCAATAACCAACCTCATGGTGGTAACATATATATGTATGAAATAATAATGATTATTAATAACTTACACTATGAGACTATTTTCTTCAGTCAAAAGTTCTCTCCGAACTTCACTTCTCTTATGATCTTTATCAATAATTAATACTTCATATGCTAGTACTGCAGATTCATGTGAAGGAAAAGGCACTAAAAGATGTCTGAAAAAAATTAATTAGGTACTTAAAAGGTTAGTAAGTGCAAAAAGTAACGCAAAAAGGGCCGACTAGCCTAGTTGCGGAAAAGAGCCCGCACACCAAGTAATGGTAAGTATTCTTTTAGATTTAATAATGAGATAGAGAATAGTGAGAGGGTTCTCAATATAACAATTAATAGGTGCTACTTAGATGTAGGACCTTATTTCATAGTATACAGACAAGCAATTTGATCACAATCTCAATATGATGATTCTTGATGATGCAGACTAAAATAAAAATTGTGCTTGTTTGGAAGAAGAAGACACTAGTAAGATGGACAGACGGCTAGATCTACAAGTTTTTATTATTCCAACAGCTTTTCACTAAGTGCATATAAAAGTATATACTTATTACTTAAAAAAAAAAACAATTATTTAATTTTTGCAGTCTGTTTGTTCCTGCTAATCTCTAAAACGGCTAAGCCAATTTTAACAGGACTTTCACTGGCAGATAGCTGATGTTATAAGGAGTAACTTAGGATACTTTTATTTTATAAAAATATATATATATGTTTATCCTAATATTTAAAAAAACAAAGTCACTCCCGCTGTCCGTACGCTTGGATCTACGCAACGAAACGGGAAACGCGGGCAGAGCCGCGGGGTGCTGCTAGTTTTATATAAACATTTTAATCACAGACTACATGTAATGTACTACGTTATACCTATTAATTACTCAAAAAAGCGATTATATACATTTTATTAAAAAAAAAGTTATAATACTTATTACTTACACGTTTTTTTCTGTCATTTCATCAATTCCAAGATTTATTAGTCTTAACTAAATTTTTTTAACCCATATAAAATTATACGTAGTATTTATATATATATATATTTTTTACATTATCTTTTTTAAATGAAATAATCTCTAGGTTTGTTGAGAAATTCAAAGAGAAAGATCACAGAGAAAGATAATAGACGTAGTATTTATATTCTCTTTGGATACTAGAATTTATAGAATATACCACAGACTAAGTAAAGATGCTACGCATGAATATCACAGAACACTAGGACTTATATAACACGGTAATACAGACTGACAGACAGTGTTGTCAGGTCTATTTTTCACTTTACCCTAGGACCCGTCAACTTTTACCCTAAATTTGCAGTTTCTTTGAAAATATACCCTAAACTCTCAATAATGTTTAAAAATTACATAAAAACTGCGCTCCATAGGTGCGCCTCCGCCGTAACCGTCTATTATTTTATGGCAGAAAATGATCTTAAGTAGTGTTACGCGCAATTAATTATGTTTACTTTTGTTACTTCAAAAATACCCCAATTAATTTCATACTCTAAAAAATTCCCTGAGACTTACCCTAAATCTAGTGAAAAATACCCTAAGTTGGCATCACTGAACACAGATGACAGGCTAAGTATGTAGAGATTAGAGATGCTATCACAGATTACTGTAGCTACCACGATGCTACACATGAATATAAAGACCACGAAGGATAGATAGACCTCCGTGATTAGGACATTTTGGAAAGGAAGAACCACAGACAGAGTGACAGACTATTCTTTGTCGTAGACGGAAAATGAAATAGACAAGACATTAGCATATGCGCATGAAATAGCTTTGGAGAACCAGACTAAAATGATGAACACGTGATAAATTAAATATGCCACCTATAAGATAAAATGAAAAACTTAATTTAGTCGAGTCATACATGACAGCGGGTGAAAGCCAATGGGCGCACTAGAACTGGGAGCCCGAGCTGGCTTCAAACAATAAAATCGCATATGCAGAGAGAGAAGGATAAAAAATTGTTATCAATATCGCTCTTTCATACTAGTGAGTGTATAGTTTTTTTATCCTTCTCATATCATTATTGTTATTTTAATGCAAGGTCCATTACGCCGAGCTTGGGCCAGTTGACCGCGCGTCGCTTGAGGCACAGATTACATAATACTTACTTCGTAACAGATATTTCACTCCCCTACAAAAGCACAATATTTATATATTATTTCAGACAATACAAGCAAAAATGTGTCTAAGACGCTCGACCTAGCGTTGTTATTACTTCGTTCAGCGCGCGATGTACCGGTGCACGCTGATACGGCAACGGTTGACTCAATGAAATAAAAAAAAGTTTACGAATTCTTATTATTTACCTTACAAAATACTATCAAAATCCCTAACTAAGAGTCGAATTTTAAGTCGAAAAAGTAAATTATACGCCATCTTGTCATTTTAGTATCGTTAGCATGAAAAAATGAAAAATATTATGCTTGTTTTTTGTCAAACCAGCAAAATGACTATGAAAAACATAAATCGTTTTTAATATAGAACAATATGCATGCGCAGTTATCCCGTCATTTGAATAATAATATACACGTAGTAGAGTGATTCAGTACTCTGTGAATATACGTTGCGCGCGCGTGAGCAGTGACAACTCGGACTAATATACAGTTATCTGTGGTGACAACAGACTGGCGGACCGGACCGCTGGCGGCGTAGACAGAGAAAAGAATACACCGCGGGTAGCTCTGCTCTTTCCCACATTAATATAGGATATACTATGGAGTTATTCCATGTAACGGAAAAAGACAAAGCTATAATATTTCCCTCTCTTAGTGCCGTGCCGGCTTTGACAGGGTCAGTAAAGTAGTTAGCCGTTTTTAACTTAACGAAATATGACCTTTATTGCTATGTGTCACTGGGTTCTAAATACATATATGGTTATGTGACAGATTATATAATAGTTAGTATACAATCTTCTATCTCATGTGGCCACGCTACCCAAATCTCTATATTTCCCATAGAGAAAGTATATAATATGTAGAGAGAACATTACCGTATGCGAATGAAATAGCTATAGAGATATAACCCGACTAAAACGATGAACACGTGATACATATGCCAGGTATGAGATAAAATGAACAACGTAATTTGGTCGGGTTATATACGACAGCGGGTGAGAGCCAATGGGTGCACTAGAAATTGGTTCCAAACATTGCTGGAACCAGTTTAATCGCATACGCAGTTAAAGGATAAAAAATTGTTGTTCATCTCGCTCTCTCATACTACCGATTGTATAGTTTTATCCTTCTCATATTATTGTTATTTGAATGCCACATCCGCTTAATATTTCTTTACTTTATGGCCGGCGGTGCTCGAATGTTTAGGTATAAAGCGCAGTAGCTATGGGCGAGTGAGGGATGGCTGCTTGAGGTTCGTGTCGAGTCGTGAGCTACACAGAGTACATTGAATGTGAGCTAGTCCCGACTCCCGAGGCGAGGCGTCTGTATGGTATTTGTTTGGCAAAGGTAGTTTGCCTAAAGGAATCCGCAAGTGCTTACGCTTAGCTTGGTGTTTCAAATAATATGACAAATTATTTTGTAGAAGATTTTTATTAATATCTCAAACACAATTTTCTATGTACAATACAAATTACTTTGTAAAAATATTCATTTTCGTCTTATATTTTATTGATTTATCAATTAATCGTAGGCAACACTAAAAATTATAGAAAATCATAATTAAGAAAATTATATTATTATGAAAATAGTAACTTTAATTTTATTATAAGTACACAGAATCAATATTATTATGCATTTATACAGGGATGCATGGTATATAAATATATTTTATAGCATACAGCTAAACATAAATATGTAGGTAGACAACAATTATAGTCCATGGCAATCTATTACAAAGTAAAAAAAGAAACAACTTTATAATAAAATAAAATTCATTAGATATTTTAAAATCAACCAGCCCATGCCATACCAATTTTATTAATTATCTACGTAAATCCAGCAGTATCATAATATTCACTGGAGTTGATAAAATATTTCAATATGAACATTTTATATAATAAGTCCAACTTACTCACGTCTATTATTATTATAACTAGGCAATATATCGATTGTAATGATTCTTCAAAGGCATTGTCGATTCATAACGGTAATTATTAGGTAGAAACAATTTAAATAAACGTTTTTTGTCGATATAAAACTGAACATGATTACAATCAATAATACATACTAGGGCTAACAAGTTGAGTTATACCAGCGTCGATATACAGGCGCGTCGCAGTAAGTCACCTAGTCTATTCTGAGCGGATACAACGGGGTATTAAAGTGGCAACTTGTAAGAAATAGGCGTCGACACGCAGCGTTACGCAGCTGAATTACAATATCGTAAAACTTAGAAACCTGAAATCGTTTTGGAAAAGACCAGTGTCATCAGATACCTAATAGCATCACGGAAAGGTACGCGCATGCATAATAACGCAACTCGTTTGGGATGCGACGCGACGGATCTAGCGTTGATAGGAGTGTTGTCGGTGATGTTAGCGGCGCGGGCCCCAGGCGGCGGTGGCGGAAGGCTGAGCGGCGGGCGCAGCTCGCCCACCTGGCATTGTAGGGAACTCATGTGTAGACGCGGTGTCGGGTGCCCGCTGCTCCCAGGGTCCCCCCTTCACCACGAAGCCGGGCGCGGGTGGACCGCCGGCCGCCGATGCGCCGCTCTCAGCCGCGGTGGCAGCGGCGGTCGCGGTGGCGTTGGCTAGCACATCGCCGAAGTCGCTCAGAGAAGGACCCTGGGGCCTCTGGTAGCGGTCCGACACGTCTTGCAGCTGTTTTCAACATTTTTATGGTTAATGAACTGCGCCTTTCTATCTACACTAATATTATTAAGAGCGAACGCGGGGTGCACTTTTCCATACAAATGTATTCCCCCGTTTCCTCCCTGGAAAATACTTCTAGAGCATAATACACTCCAAAAACCTAACCCACTCCATAGTCGCAAACACGAAAACAAACGAAATCAAAGAAAATCAGTTCAGATTTGGAGATGAAGTGAATCTTATCTAAAACTGTATTATAATTAGCTTCAGAAGGCTTATATTTCTTATTGTAATTGGTTGGTCAAAAAAAGCAAATGATGAAGAGCAAATGGGCGTAGCTACAGCCGACCTTGATATTTTGTGGAAATAATTTTTGCTCTAGAAGCATTTTCCAGGGAGGAATACATTTAATAGCTGCAATGGATTATGACATTTGTGACGGATTTTAGGGGAATAGAAGCTGCAAGGAATAGTAGAAAAACTTGTCGTATTTATCGAACAGTGATGAGAAATCCAACTTACATATTCCTCGGCCATGTTCAGCAGATGGTCCTTGGCGTCGAGTACATTGTCCTCCTCGCCGGCTATGACGACCACGCTGTCATCCTGGTTCTTCGGGAAGCGGATGTCAACCTTGTACTCGTCCATGACGCGGCGGATGTTCTTGCCTCGAAGCCCTATGAGGCGACGGTGAACGCGCGGGTCGATGTCAACTTCCTCGCGGTATTGGCTGTCCTATAAGTAGAATTTTTAGTATTAAAGGGGTGATCCATTAGCGAACCAGCGAGCCAACGGCTTAAACCGTTGGCTTTCGGTGATGATCAATTGGCGAGCAAGACAGATCCACTATTGGTTTTTTGCTCCGCAGACTTGAATTTCAAGCATGCACAACGAGCCAGCGAGCCAATCCAATTTTAAAATCCGCAGACTTAAGTGCTCCATTGGAGGTTTAGAAGTTTGGTTAGCGAGTTTGTTGGCGTACCGGCGGTTTTACTTGCCAACGGATCACCCCCTTTAGTTGTGTACTAATTGGTATTAGAAATGATTAACATAACACTTATAGTTCTAGGCCTAGCGTGCTTACCATCTTCGACCGCATCATCACTTACCAACAGGTGAGATAGTGGTCAAACGCTAGCCTATAACATATAAATAAAAAATATAAAAAAAAGTATTCACATTACCATGAGGATGAGGGCTCACCCCTATTTTCACAAACAACACTATGAGGTCTCGCAATGCTCTCGACTCGAACGCACAGAGCCTTTAAAACCATACGTTATTAGCAATACTTGATATTTACAAAATATTTCGAACGTTTCCGAAAGATACTTTATCGAAGTCTCTAAACGAGTGCCAAGTCACATAGATTAAGGGCCAGTTTCACCGGTTCCAGATAGCCCTATCAGGAACTTATCTGACAGATTTGTGACAACTTTTATATGGCGTCATATGTGTCGGATAACTATCAGTCATTGTTTTTAAATCTTATAGGCTAGCGTTTGACCACTATCTCACCTGTTGGTAAGTGATGATGCGGTCGAAGATGGTAAGCACGCTAGATCTAGAATGAGATGAGAACTGGCTCTCAAGTATAGCTGCCGGAACTCATTAGATGTTTAGGCGACAGATTTTTCTAACTTGAGGGTGGTAGCTGGCCAGGCGGACACTAGATAGTGTCCTACCACCATGCGGGGGTTGTTGATTTCTTAACGGTGTTTTTCCTTCACCGGAGGGCCACTGAGAAAAACGGGCATAAATGTTTCGATAGAAAAATCCATTGTTACACGACGGGGATTGAACTCGGTATGTCTGGCATCAAAGCCGGCCGTTCTCCCGCTTACACCACTAGGCCCTCACTTTATCAGAAACAGGTGAAAATGGCCCTCATCATCATCATCGGCCTGTATAAGTCCACTGCTGGACGTACGCCTCTCCCAAAATGCGCCACTGAGCCCGATCTTCGGCTCTTCTTTTCCAGTCACTGCCCACAGCTTTGCGTATGTCGTCGCTTTACGTAGTCACAGGACGTCCTACACTACGTTTGCCGATTCGCGGTCTACACTCTAGGACAAGTCTACCCCAACGGTTATCAGTCCTGCGGTAGATGACCATGAAAATGGCCCTAAGTGTTATATTTTATCGAATAGGTGTTAAGTAAATCAGGGGCAAATAACTGCATAATTAATTTGATCTGCTTTTTTATATTTCTTATATGCTAGCGTTTGACTACCATCCCGCCTGGTGGTAAGCGATGATTTGGTCTAAGATGGTGAACACGCTGGGCCTAGAATACTCTGAATCTCAAGGGTGCTGCCGGAATATAGTATGGTTATGGCGGCAGATTTTCTTCTTGGTGGTGGTAAGCTACTTTTTGGTAGTAAATCAGGAGGAACATCGATATACTTAATAACGACCCGAGACATGTATAGAAATAAACGAATAATAATATCCACCTGTGGACGAACACTCGTGCTAGGTCAAAACGGCGACCTCTTGCTTAGAAGTCAAGTCATCTATCATTTATGCCAACAGGGCTCTCAATGCTTTTAATAAAAACCTTTTATAGCAGATCAAATTGATTATTTGCTTTAAATACATTTAATTATTATTTAATTGTAAATGAAGTCGTATGCGACATGCATTACGTAATAAGTATTTGTATTGTTATATCATCATCATCAGCCCCTGTCCACAGCTAGAGACCTATGGGCCTCACCTTTTTGGTATGCCACTGAGCTCGATCTTCTTGCTTCATAGCTCTTGTTTTATAATATAATATAATGCAGTGGAGTTTTATTTTGTCAATTTTCAAGGCGTTGACTTCAAAGGTGTACAGTGTAAGCATGAGTAATCAAATTACCACATTTGTGCTTATTGGCTTATATGAAACTAGAAGTGCCCCGCGGCTTCGCACGCGTTAAAAACTTCTTTTATTTACTTAAAACTTTTATTTTTTCTATCATAAAATACATCAAAGAAGTAAAAACCAAATTGGTTCACCCGTTTTAAAGTTATCGCGTGAGTAAGGGAAATAGGGATTTATATTTATAAAACCCGAAATACTATATTGATTGTCAGGCTTTTTTACCAACCCCTTGCAAAAATCCTGCAACACGTATTTACTTATTTATTTACAGAAGTACTAAGTAAATCTAGGGAGGAATTTTTAGTAAATCCTTTCTAAGCGAATACCTACGTCATAACAACTATCTGCATTCTAAATTTCAGCGCAATCCGAAATAATATTGATTTTCAGACATTGTTACCCCAAATTATGTTTCTTTGAAGTGTTACACACTTTTTATTTTTGTACATTGTTAAACACAATTCAAAATTTCATCGTACCGACTTAACTTTTTACTTGAACCCGCAACCTCCTGGATAACAACCCCACTTCACCATCTTAGGGTGGCATTTTGAAAAAGCCTGAAACTCGTTTTTACTTATTTATTTACAGAAGTACTTATGTGAAATGTCGAATAAAATGACTATCCAAACTTTGAACCCCCGCTTCATCCCCTTAAGGAGTGAATTTTGAAAAATCCTTTCTTAGCGGATACCTACGTCAAAATAACTATCTGCATGCCGAATTTCAACGCAATCCGAAACAATATTGATTTCAGATTTTGTTACCCCAATTCACCCTTTTAGAGATGGCATTTCGAAAAAGTTTGAAACACGTATTTACCTACTTATTTATTTACTGAAGTACTTGAGCGAAGTTTCGAATAGAATAGACTATCTAATCATATTTCTCCATACAAACTTTGAACCCCCATTTCATCCCTTTAAGGGGTGAATTTTAGAAAATCCTTTCTTAGCTGATACTAACGTCATAATAACCACCTGCATGCCAAATTTCATCACAATCCGAAACAATATTGATTTTTAGACTTTGTTACCCCATTTCACCCTCTTAATGGTGGATTTCGAAAAAGCCTGAAACACGTATTTACTTATTTATTTATTGAAGCACTTGTGTGAAGTTACGAATAGAAAAGACTATCTAATCTTGTTCCTCCATACAAACTTTGAACCCCCATTTCATCCCCTTAAGGGGCGAATTTTGGAAAATCCTTAGTACACTCTTACGTTCTAAGACAAATATACCCTCCAAATTTCAAGTCTCTACGACCAGCGGTTAAGGCTGTGCGTTGTCTGTCAGTCAGTCAGTCAGTATGTCACGACAAAGATTCTTATAGTATTAGATTGGCATAACGAAATGACGTCTTGCAAACAGTAATTTTAGAGGTAAGGCCTTCTGTGAGCCCTGGGATGGTACTACCACTTTGTCAGTTTTTCAACTGTGAACACTTTAACCTTATTATTGTTATATACCGGCTATAATTCGTAACATTATTATTGAATTGAATTTGTAACATTATTATTGTTATATACCGGCTATAATTCACGTACCTTTAGTCGAATTTTCTCGACCTAGGTTTCGAGCGAGTCAGTCGCGGTGAGATCGCGATCTCAACGCGTGACCTCACTCCCGAGGAAAAGCGACTGACTCGCTCGAAACCTAGGTCGAGAAAAATCGACTAAAGGTACGTGAATTATAGCCGGTATATAACAATAATAATGTTACAAATTCACGATAATTTTAAAATCACTTTAACCTTATTTTAGATTTATAGTTATCGTGAGTTTTAATCGTGATCATAAAGTACTTCGGAGTTTATAATCACTTTAACCTTATTTCGTAGCAATAAATTGTTAGTAGGGAAAGATAGTAGAAGATAGCAAAATTATCCAACACCCAAGTTCAACGACTATTACTGCTAAACTAATAAAGTTATATTAACCGCTATAGTTTTCCTTTAAAGTTCATGAAATGCACTATTAATACGATTTTTAACCAGATTTTTCAAGCAAGCAGTTTAGCTTTTAGAATGGGGGAGGGGGGGGGGGGAGGGGGGGGGCTACTGGATCAAAACATTTTTTTTTTTTACTGAAGATGTGATCGACGATGTAGCACGCTTGCCTAGAAGATACAAGATACCTGTTCACTCGCGATTTGAAGACCCTCGGATTGTACTTAATTGTGTACTTCACAGGAAACACACACTCTGGCAGGGAATTCCATTCCTTTGCTGTGCGTAAGATAAATGTTGATGCAAAGCGTTTTGTGCGACAGAATGGAATATCAACCATGTATCGATGGCGTATATCTGTGCGTCTGGTAGTACGATGGTAAAAGCGGGACGGTGGAATTAATTCGTGCAGTTGGTAGGCACACTCCCCGAAATGTATCCGATAAAAGACCGATAAACTGGCGACTTTGCGGCGATGCTCTAGGCTCTGAAGCCTTTTGCTTACAAGATTTTTGTCGTTAATGAGTTTCTTGGCTCTCGTCTCAATCAATAACTTCCAACGCCTCCAGCTGGTATTTGGCTGACCCATCCCACAGGTGAGAACAGTACTCCATACATGATCGGACTTGAGCTTGATACATATTATGCAGCTGTCCTGGTGTGAAGTACTGTCAGGCCTGTCGCACTCCGCGCTGTAGCTAGAAACTACAAGTACCTCCGCGCAACCCTCTCGTGTGCATGTTCAGTCAGTTAAGTGTCACGCGCGCTCTCGATAGGCCGCGCACCTTACTTGTACCTACCTCATTATTATATTCCTTGCTTACGATATTAACATACAAAAATATTATTCAGTATGTCTAAACGAAGGGCTACAAAGCATTGCGTAGCACACGGATGCTTAAACAACAACGGGAATGACGACATTAGATTTCATACACTTCCTAAGAATCTCGAGAGGTAAGACATTATATTATTTATAAGTAAACTTAATATTATTTATAAGTAACGTAAATCTAGGTAATAAGGCTATCTAGGTACTTTTTGTTTAACGATCCCGTCGTTTAGTAGTAGTTTTCGACTTTTTTTCGCGTAAATGTCAATGACCATAAAGATCGTTCACTGTAAGTAGACCTCCCGGGTACTAGTGGCCGCCTTCTAATGCAGGGTCAGTGTATACTAGTTTTAGTTTAATACTTATATCAATTGAACAAAAATAAGGGGATAGAAAATGTAAATTTATTTGCCTTTTTTTCATTTTATTTGTTAATTTTGTCGTAGCGCTGCACATGTAGGTACTTATGTAAAAAGCAAAGAATGGCACACATAAAATGGTAGGTAGGTAGGTATAAGTCAGCTGAGTTTCATGTTTCAAGGGAATTCACGTTAAGATCTTTAGGGAATTTCTATCGACATTACATCTTGCAAAATATTAATTGTAACCCACTTGAAATTGGCAGGTTATTTTATTATTTACTGTAGGTAGGTTACGTAGATCCTATAGGTAGGTACCGAGGTGGTCCCATTGTAATTTCATCGAGATCTGATGAGTATCTCCAGAGATATGACGATAAACGTCTCAAACTTGCAACTGAAACTGACTCGCGCGGCATGGAAGTCGGTTGTTTTAGTTTTAACTACCTTAATTAAACTATCACATAAACTATCTAAATTATAGTATAACTGTAGTAGTTTTATCCTACCTCGACATTAAATATGAATGTAGCACTTTAAATATACTCATTACATTGTTCTACCTTAAAGTATTCTTCTACCAATTATAGGATTCAATAAGTTATCTAATAACATTCAACCCTATAGGAGAGGCCGCGAGTTGACCGAGTTATTCAGACTCTCGCTGTGCGGACTTACGGTGCATTTTACTGTGCGCAACACGCGGTTCATAGTTACTATTAGTTGATACTGTGACGCAAATTCAAGGTCGCACCCGAGGCGTGAAGCGCATTTTGAACGTTACCGGCGTTGTAACTAGGTTTAATCTCGCATTTTTGCTCTCTGGGAGTGCAATTTCTGTACTTGTACTATTCATTATTCTGTGGTACTGTCTCACCTTGGCCAAAACACCAAGCTTTTTTGAGGCTAATTGGGCTTTTGACTCAATATACGAGTCAACGTTGAGTGTGGGTGTTAGCGAGATTCCAAGAAGCTCGAGGTGATCAGTTATCGGTACGAACACATTCCGGAAAGTAGGAGTCAGTTGGAACGGACTCCGTTTGGCGGAGAACAGACACGCCTGGGTCTTAGCTGCATTAAACTTGACCAGGTTGGCATCGCCCCATTCGGAGACAGCCTGTAAGGACAAGTTCAAGCGCTCGACCATCGCCTCCCTATAACACTGAATTTGTGCTACAGTACTAGTACGTGCACTGGATGTATAGCTCTCTACAACGGTGCTGTGCACTTTAAAGTTTAATATTTCGTAAATGGAGCATTCAATCGAAAAATAGTATAAGCAACCCTGAAGTCATTTTAAAAGACCTATTCAACGATACCCCACACGATGGGGTAGACGACGAAAAAAAAATTCATCCCCACTTCTCATATAGGGGAGCTACCCTAAAAAAATATTTTTCAAAATTTTATTTCGCCACTTTGTCGGCGTAATTTATATACATACCCCTACAAAATTACAGTTTTCTAGTATTAACGGTCTCTTAGCAAAACCTGGGACAGACAGACAGACGGACATGACGAAACTATAAGGGTTCCTTGTCAGGACTACGGAACCCTAAAAGAACGCCCAAGTGGGAGTTAAGACTCGGGCACCGATGCTACTGCACAAACTTGTCGAACTCAAATCAAACAGGTCAAAGGCCAAACTTAACGCTTGGTATGCAATAATAAAGTGTTCATTCTATACATCGTACATCTACCTCTTTCAGAGAATTCGTTCAGATAAATTCTGAGCAATTACCTTTCCATAGCACGCGATTTTGAATTTGTGGACCAGACCAAACCGTGAGTGTCCACATTTCGGCTCCGTATGTCATAACGGGTAGGACGCACTGATTGAACTTTGACTTTCGTCTTAAAACTGTGGTATTGACCTGTATTCGTAATCAATAAATCAATAAAATGTTCCTTACCTGTTGGTGTACAATAGCCATGATGGCATCCTTGGCTTGCTGTGCCTTGTCTTCGTATCCCTGGATAGTGATAGTGTCGTCATCGGGCTCGCCTCGTTTGGGCAGGTTGATCTGAACGCCGAACTCAGTGCGGATCTTGGTGATAACGGTACCGCCCTTACCAATCACCAGCGGGTGGTACTCAGGGTCCACTTTGAATTTCAGTTCAAATGACCTGAGACAATAACGATGCTATAATCGCGTATGATCAAAAACTTAAAGGATATATTTTATTAGTGATTCAGACTCTCGCAGCGCGGACTTTCAGTGCTTTTTGGCCCAATACTAGCGCAGTAACTCAGTAGGGTATTCGCAGTAAGGTCGCATCCGAGGCGTGAAGGTGTAACTAGGTTTAAACTCGCATGTTTGATATGATATCAGAGAGTGATATCATATCATGATATCATCCACTGTACTTGTAATATTATTTTTTAATACAGTTGCTCAAGAAGTGGCGTATTGCAGGGACGTATAGCGTTCGGGATGTGGGCTATTACACACTCGTGCTTTTTTTTAACCTTTCCCGAACTCGTGCGTTCTCTTTCCCAACTGTCAAAATAATGTCTATTAAAAAGAAAAACCAACCATGGAAGTTTTTACTAAAAAAATTCATAGAAGTTTTTATGATTCATGCAATTACGTATATTTCTAAAAAGAAGCTACTAATTTGTTTCAATATCAGATTTAATGATTTGATTGAATGAGTTAGGTTAGGTTTCATTTCATTAAATTTCATTTTCATTTCATATCAATAAAAAAATTCTACTGAAGACTTGGCTGTATGGGCATAGTTTCCCTTTGCCTACCAGAATGGGTGAAGAAAAAAAAACTCTGCTTATATTCTACGGTTGGCGCCATTTTTCAGAAATGTTCTTTGCGAGTTTAGTTGTTTGTTGCACAAAATGAGTAATTACGACCCTAGTTTTTTTGAATTAACACCACCGGAACTCAGTATAATTGCACAAAATGCTTCGGAGAACATTTTACCGGAAAAGTCAAAAAGTCGCTACATATCTACATACGACGAATTTATTGCGTGGTGAGAAATGTTAAGTTAGTTGAGTTTATTGTGTTTTTATTATTTTATTAAATTGCTTCATTTTTTCGCAACTGTATTAAAAATAGTCGTTCAGTACACGTGCGGAACCGTCTTTCCGCACTTGTAATGAAATATACTATATTCTGTGTCATAATGTAATACATATATTATTACACTCAATTTTATTATTAATTTTAATTTTATACATATATTTAGTTTAGTTATGCGCGTGACTTGAGCTCAGTGCCGCTTGAATGCTCTGCGAGGCAGGAAAATTGTAAACGGGCTCTTAATTATATTATCCTGTATGCTCATGTAAATGTATGTAACGTGATCGTTAGGATGCTTCGTGAATGGTACTAAAGTAGCTGTTGATGTAAGATAGATAATAATAGTTCAACTACGCGCAGATAGATACGCTTAATAACATTATGTTGAACCACAGAATAATGAATAGATATAAAACAAGGTTGAACTAGGTTGGTCCCGCGGATTGGTCCGCGCTATAAAGTATCCACTGTTTTATTCTACCATACTGGTCTTTCATTTTTTGTCTTTAATTTTCATCCTGCCGTAATTTTAAATGATAAGTTTTTACCTGAGGAGTCTGTCTTCTTTTTCCTTCTCCATATCGGAAATCTTATCGGTAAGCGCTTCTTTGGCCTTTTCTACATTCGTCGGCGTGCCAGTTACCTAACAAATAAATTAAGTACATTAAAATAAGTAGTGCCTTAATTTTTTTAATCAACTAAGTTTTAAGGTAATTTGTAAATGTTTAAAACCAGTGAAACAGATTAATCATCTATTGTACTAAATTTCCGCCGTGCTCCAATGGATTTTTCGATCGAAAAATATATGCGCGCATTTCACAGTGGCCTTTCGGTGAAGGAAAATGCGCATGGTGGTAGGACAATGTATAGTGTTCGCCTGGCCAGCTACCACCCTCAAGTTGGGAAATCCGTTGCCATATTGTGTAAGTAATATGTTGCGAATATACTACTACAGAGCACGTAAATTGAAATCACAAGCGACAAATATTTAAACGCAAACTTTTAGATCATTGTTGTGTTTGTTTTTATCGTTTTTGAAATCGTTATTTAAAGAAAATGGTGAAAGCGCGAAATTTGGATAGAAGCAGAGTGCTATATGCGTGGGGGGCGAGGAGTTGTTCTTTCATTCCAATAAAAATTATATTACACTGTGATACTAGGTGCAGATTCGACGGTTCCTACGGCGCCACGATTTGAAGCGAATTTGTGTAGATCTCTCGTCAATTTTGACTACATTTATAGTTATAAACAGGTCGAGATTAATTTTTTTTTTAAGATCTCTTTCATATAATATAGAAGTACTTACTAAGAAAGCGTGCTACATCTTCGGCTACATCCCACTTAACATCAGATGATATTGCAGCCAACGTTTACTTAGTTGTAAATTAAAAAAAATAACGTTGGTACCCTTTGGTTACAGAACTCTAACAACTAAGATATATACATTAAATTGTATTTGCCTCGTAACTGATTTCATGAGAGGTCATGATCACACTAATCCGTTGATGTAAATCTTACCTTGACAAAGTCGCTGTCATCGTCAGCTGGCGGCAGCAGAATATGGACATCGAAGGTCTGCATGAGCTCTCGCCTCTTCTGTCCAGCGAGCAAGCGGTGCAGCTCGTTGGGTACCTCCACTTCGATCGTTATTGGCACCTGAACAATACATATAAATAAATAAAACAAATGTATATATTTTGTTATCCTGTAAAAACGGGGTTAGTACAATAACATAATTATAAAATAAAGTGTCTAAAACTTATCAGAGGTATTGCACATGCACTTCCATCCATTTTCATATCTCTGAAAATATCTATCAGATCTTGATGAAATTCTTATTAGACCAACTAAAAGGTCTTGGTATATAGAAAGGTAGAGGATAGAGGGTACACTGTATTGTGTTCATCCGGCTAGCTACCACCTTCAAGTTGGAAAATTTGTACCCAAAACATCTAATGTGTTCCGGCAGCTGTCCTTGAGAGCCAGTTCCCATTCTAGGCCTAGCATGCTACCATCCTCGACCGCATGCATCATCATTCATCATTTACCAACATGTAAGATCATAATGAAATTTCAATAAAATTGATTTTTAAAAGCTTTTGATGTAAGGAAAAAATGTTTCGAATAAGTGGTAAGCATTGACCCCAATTACAAATAAATGTCAAGATCAAGACTCACCTTGACAATAATCTAGCTACAAAACCGTAGACAATCTACTTCCCAAAAAACACACATCAAGAAAAGGCAATAAATAATAATAGGTAAAATATTACCTGTTCCAAAAGAGCTTTCTTAGCAGCCTCGCAATTCTCCGGCCTGCCTGTGATCTTGATGACATCGTTGGGGCCGGGCTCGGAGTCCTCGGCCTCCTTGACGGGCACGTCTGCGGCTTCAGCGGTGTCCCTCTCCGGGAACTTGATCTGCACGTCGTGCTCCGCCGTGATGTCCTTCACCTTGGCACCGCGAGCGCCCATCACCGTGCGGTGGTGACGTTGCGAGATCACGCATTCTATTGTCACCTGTTATGAACATGTTTAACGATAACTACATGACTTTCTAGGCAATTACATGGCGACTTTTGTTACGGCCAATAGTTAACAGTAAAATTGTCATGACACTACTTTCTAATATCATAATGTAAAAAGCAATATCAAAATGTTAAAATGAAATATTAAAAGAAAAAATATATTTTTTAATACAGTTGCTCAAAAAGTGGCGTATTGCAGGGACATATAGCGTTCGGGATGTGGGCTATTACACACTCGTGCTTTTTCTTTACCTTTCCCGAACTCGTGCGTTCTCTTTCCCAACTGTCAAAATAATGTCTATTAAAAAGAAAAACCAACCATGAAGTTTTTACTAAAAAAATTCATAGAAGTTTTTATGATTCATGCAAATACGTATATTTCTAGAAAGAAACTACTAATTTGTTTCAATATCAGATTTAATGATTTGATTGAATGAGTTAGGTTTGGTTTCATTTCATTAAATTTCATTTTCATTTCATATCAATAAAAAAATTCTACTGAAGACTTGGCTGTATGGACATAGTTCCCTTTGCCTACCGGAATGGGTGAAAAAAAAACTCTGCTTATATTCTACTACGGTTGGCGCCATTTTTCAGAAATTTTCTTTGCGAGTTTAGTTGTTTGTTGCACAAAATGAGTAATATCGACCCTAGTTTTTTTGAATTAACACCACCGGAACTCAGTATAATTGCACAAAATGCTTCGGAGAACATTTTACCGGAAAAGTGAAGAAGTCGCTACATATCTACATACGACGAATTTATTGCGTGGAGAGAAGAGTAAAAAGCAAATAGTTTTTCAGAAAATGTTATGTTGGCATACTTCTCCGAAATCTCAGCAAAATTAAAACCTTCTACGTTATGGTCGAGGTTTTCGATGATAAAAAGTATGCTGAAAATAAGGAGCAACGTGGATATAAGTGAATACCCAAAATTAAACGCTTTCTTAAAACGACAATCAGACGGTTTTACAAGTAAAAAGTCGAAAATATTAACATCGAATGAAGTGGAAAGGTTTTTGAACGAAGCTCCCGATGATCGTTATTTAGCCACAAAGGTAATTTATTATTAAGTACTTATATTTTTCTTTAGTATTCAGTTTACGAAATCGCAAAATACAGTCAATACATTATTTAAAAAAATATTAATCAAATCCCTTTTTTTGTAGGTTGCTCTGATTTTTGGCGTCGTTGGAGCTTGCCGCAGAGAGGAGTTAGCCAATATTACTTTAAAATATATTGAAGCCCATGGAGAAATGCAACTAATCAAGATTCCGAACACAAAAAATAAGATACCGAGAAGCTTTGTTGTTGAAGGAGATTTTCTTAGAATAGTGCAAAAATATATGAAGAAAAACCGACCGTTTTTTTCAAAATTACCAAAAAGGGAAGTGTACAGCTCAAGCAATCGGAATAAATAAATTTGGTAATATGCCAAAAGAAATAGCTACGTTTCTCGGTCTGCTGGATGCTGAGTATTATACTGGGCACAGCTTCAGGAGGACCTCTGCTACATTATTGGCAGATTCAGGAGCCAATTTGACGTCCTTAAAGCGAGTAGGAGGTTGGAAATCAGACAAAGTTGCAGAAAGCTATATTGGTGATTAATTAAACAACAAACTAGAAACTATTTCATTATTAAAACTACCGTGAGTATGTTCCATAATTTATAATAAATTTATACGGCTTAACTCACGTAATCTCAGTCGAAAAGGCCATGCCACGCCTCCGCCCCTTTAACCCTACGTCACCCAAGATCTACGGCCTGCCTAAGGTACATAAACCAGATTGGCCACTTCGGCCAATAGTCAGCCAAATTGATGCGCCTACTTACAAAATCGCTAAGTATATGGCAACTATCCTTCAACGTTTTGCTGGGAAGACTGAGAGCTACGTTAAGGATACATACCATTTTGCACGGTTACTAGCAGATGTGCGCATTCTACCAAAGGAAATAATGGTGAGTTTTGACGTGACGTCATTATTCACAAATGTGCCAGTGGACGAAACTATGTCCGTCATAAGTAGCTATATAAGAGGAGCGGATCTTCCTACTGAGTACATTAAGTGGACGGAATGTTGCTTAAAAAATGGGTATTTTCTGTGGCGTGGCAGTCATTACTTACAGCTGGACGGAGTTGCCATGGGCTCCCCTATTGCACCTGTAGCTGCGAACTTGTTCATGGAATGGTTTGAGAGTGTGGCGCTTGACACCCATGAAAAACCGCGTCATTGGTGGCGATATGTTGATGATGTCTTTGCCATCATTGACCGGGACTTTTTACAAAGCTTCACCAACCACCTGAACACTGTTCACCATAAAATAAAGTTTACAGTAGAAGAGGAGAAAAATGGAGAATTACCGTTCCTGGACCTACTCGTCATTCGGATGCCCGATGGTACAGTGTCTCATACGGTTTACCGGAAACCTACACACACGGATCGGTATCTGAGAGCTGACTCCCACCATCACCAATCCCAACTGGCATCAGTACCAAGGTCACTGATTAACCGAGCTCTGAACATATGCGACCCTCAGTACATTCACACTGAGCTGGAACATGTAAAGCAGGCGTTAGAGCAGAATGGTTACAAGTGGAGACAATGCTGGCGTTGGGCCAATGGTAGTGAGCGTCAAAAGCCGACTGTTGTTGACCGTGTCCCGATTTATCTGCCTTATGTGAGAGGTGTTACGGACAAGATTAGCGCCCTCTTACGACGGAAGTACAGCATCCGAACGTTCTACCGCCCACCAGGTCGATTAAGACAATTCCTGCGGTCACCAAAGGACAAAGAGCCGCTTTGCACACCAGGTGTATACCAGATTCCGTGTGACTGTGGGAAAAGTTATATCGGAGAAACTCGACGTAACATAGGTACTAGACTCACCGAACACATCAGGAGTGTGAAAAACATGGACACAAGCAGATCTGCGGTCGCGGAGCATGCACTGGAGGCTGGTCACTTTCTACGGTTCGATAAGGTTTCAGTACTAGCAAAGGAGAAATTTCTAGTTCCGCGGAAAGTACGAGAAGCCATCGAGATTTCACGTCATCCGAATTTTAATCGTGACCGAGGATGGACCTTACCTCCAGCGTGGAAACCGGTTTTTGGCAGTACACACGATGATGTGCATAAACACGGGATACTGGACACAATAAGTGCTGTGTGTACGGGGGCCCTTAACTCGGCCATAACAAGCAGTGACGACGACAACGGCGATGAATCACCTACGCCGCCGCCTGCACCGCTGACGTCACGAGCTATTCGAGCACAGCGACGCGCGGCGCGCGCTGCGGAGGCGATCAACTTTAGTTCGCGCACGGCAGCCGTCGGAGCCGCGCGCACTCCTTGAGAAAGGGACGCGATTCGTCCTGAAACCGGTCGGAGGCCTTTTCGACTGAGATTACGTGAGTTAAGCCGTATAAATTTATTATAAACTAGAAACTGGGAAAAAAATCACACAATCCATTAATTTAAGGTCCAGTCCGTCTCCTTCACATGTTGCAGAGAATGTTCGTCCATCTACCTTCGTTGATAATGATAATTCATCAGATCCAACTCCATCAACTAGCAAACGCCATTGTATGACAAATATACATGAACAATCATACGAAATTAATAATAGTTTGTCTCAAATAGTAAATATGCAACCTAAAATTTCCCCAGTTAGTATAAAAAACTGTACCAATTTCAATGTATATGTGATTTATAACTTTTCCAAGAAATAAATGTTAATTTAGTTGAGTTTATTTTGTTTTTATTATTTTATTAAATTGCTTCATTTTTTCGCAACTGTATTAAAAATAGTCGTTCAGTACACGTGCGGAACCGTCATTGCAACTTGTTCCGACTGTCACATTAGACATAGACATTTGTCGGAACTCTTTGCAATGACAGCCTTTCCGCACTTGTAATGAAATATACTATTGTACGACTACGTACAAAGTTTCGTAACGATGCATAAGTAACTGCCAAATTGTTTCTAATTAATTTTTACATAATTTTTTCACCGACCTGTTCTTAGTCGGATTGGGAGAGCTGAGAGTAGATCTATGCTTGAGCTTCTTTCTTTAAAGGTTTAATAGAAGCCTCAAACAATTTTTATTGAATTGGATGCAGTACCTTAGTTGCAGTGCTCTTAAGTTGTCTTAATAGCTGCAGATCGGTTATTACATACCATAGAACGGTCCATACCTACATACATTTATCACAGCTTAATTTTAAGTACATAGCTAGCTAGTTACCTTAGCATCCAAATCCTCGATTATTTCTGCAATACGGATCTTAGCCGCTTCGATGCAATCCTTGGGCCCTTTAAGTACAACGCGGTCGCTGTTGACGCCTTGTCTCGGGAAGGAGATCAACACCCCGCCGCATTCGTCTGCGATGCGACGTAGCACCTCGCCGCGTCGCGCGACGAAATGTCGGTGGTGTTTTGGCGCTACGGCCATCTCGCCTTCGGACACATTGCTAATTTCGGCTACGGCAGTTTCAAGCTGCTTCTTAGCTGCCTCCACTTGTTCCTCACGACCTATTGTAAACGCAGAATTGTTAGCGAAGTAAGCAGTATGATTTTACCTCTAAAAAAGTTTGAAACTATTATCTGCTCATATATTTAAAAAAAAAAAACAAATAACAAATCCTACGGCTCTCGAGCTTTTCTAGAAATTAAGGCGAGCCACTTAGAAACACGAGAAATCTATGTAAATTTGAACACACTCACACGAGTCACATTGCTGGAATTACACTTTCTATCACGAATACGTGAACTTATTTGATAGAAATTGTAGGTGTGCTATAAGATGATACATGCTTCTGGAAGCGGAAGATGCTAGTGGGTTAATAAAGCGCTTGTGCGCTTGACTCAATCTAATCCACATAATGTTATTGTTCCAACCTATCTCCACAGTGCTCCATATATTATGTAATATTGAGTTATATTAACCTCAGAATATCTATGTATTTGGACCACAAAATGGTGCAATTATTATATTATAGGGGATACTTTACAGTAAATCTATGCCAAATTATAAATGCGCGTAGTAAATCTTAATGAGTTGTTATTGTTACCGCTAAAAAGAAATACGTGCGCTGCGAGTCGTGATTCATCGTACGTACGAGGTCGTGCATTTATTGATACCAGTATTTATTGCGAGAGGAAACTGTCATGTTACGCTAATATATTAGCAAGGAATTTATGGCGGTAATTAACTGTTCGCGGCGTCCTGTTTACATCTTTAAAATTAGTTTAGGTTTTTATTACGCGTCGAAGCTAGAGCAACATGCTCTTTCTCTCTCTCTGGATCGCCGATGCCCTCGCACCAAACTAAGCATGAATTATCCGGTGTCAAGGTCAGTGATATTATATTTTGACACTTACCGATAATGAAAATAGCTTCTTTATCCTCGTCCTTCTCAGTGGGGAAAATGATCCGGGCCCCGGTGAGCTCGCGGATCTTCTTAATGTTAGCACCACTCTTCCCAATAAGGAACTTGTGGTGCTCGGGCTTGGCGCGGACCTGCGCCGTGTGCGAGGTGAGCTCACGTTCGTTAGCGTGAGCCAACAACTGCTGCTTGGCCTTCTCCACGTCCTCGATGGGTCCCTTGATGACGACCTTGTCGCTGTCGCTGTCCGCGGGCGGGAACTTGATTAGCACCCCGCCGCACTCCTCCATAATGGAATGAATAAGTTTCCCGCCGGCACCAATCAGTGAGTTGTAATACTTTGGCGAGATGGTCACTTCCTCGGTGACGATGTTGGCCTTCTCGTTGTGTATCTGCTGTATCCTCTTGACGGCGTCTTCGACGTTCTCCCGCTTGCCGCGCACGGTGATGACGTCACTTTCGTCGCCCTCCGCCGGCAGGTCGATCACGGTCTGCGTCTCGTCCCGGATCTTCCTGAGGTTAGCGCCGCCTTTGCCGATGATGAACTTGTGGAACTGCTTGAATATCGGCACCTCCTGCACGTACGACGACTCGGCGATCTCCTTCAGCAGTTTGTAGAGGAACTTCTCACACTTCTCGATCTCGTCCTGCGGTCCTCGGAGCTTGATCGGGCTCCTCTTCTGTCCCTGGTCAGGCAGGCTGATGAGAACGTTCTCGAACTTCTCGCGGATTTCCTTGATCTTCTCTCCCTTAACTCCGATGAGGGATTTTATGTACCTGTGGTCTACGTAGACCTCCTTGGTCCTTTCGTTCTCCAGTTTCATGACCATCTCTCTCAGTTCTCTCTCCGCGTCGGCGACGCCCTGATGGCTGCCCTCGATACGAATAATATTGTTTCCTTCGCTTTCAATTATGTTAATTACTACACCAGTCTCATCCTTCAGTCTATTAACTGGAAGAAAAAATAATAATTGATAACGCAGTATATATAAAAAAAACATAAGAAATTTCTTTAAAACAGCCAGTGTTGAAGTTGCAAATATGACTTACTGTTCGATCCGCTCTTGCCAATGATGTGTTTGAAGAATTTAGGATCAACAGAGAGCTCGACGTAAGTGAGGGTGGCCAGCAGGTTCTTGACAAAGCTGTCCAGCTCCACTTGCGCGCGTTCCACTTCTTCAGGCGGACCATCGATCTTCACCTTATCTTCCGAATGCGTAATGTCAACATGTACCTGAATAAACATGTATCAATTTTAAAAAATAATAAAAATACCTTATTGTAATATATGTAAATTTAATGAGTCGTTTTCAGAAGTAAAAGGCGAGCTGGTTTCTCTCTCTCTCATCGAATTTTTAACAAAAGCAAGAATTTTTATGGTGAATAGGCCAATTTCAATACAGATAAATCAGTTCGTTTCTTAAACGCCTCATTTTTCATTTATTTTCATAGATCTGAATTTATTTAAGCATGGCAGACATATTAAGATAATTCAGAGAACCTGCCCTTAGTTTCACTGTTATCTTCCCATTCGAGACAAACACAATTCTCTCTTACTGCCACATAATATCAAGTGCAATTAAGGTCAAGCGTGTCTTCAGAAAAAAAAACCAAACAAACATTTTACTACAATGGGTGCCATTTCGAATATCAATCATATGTATATTTAAAGTTTTCACTTTTCATTGCATTTATTTTTTATAGGCTAATCAGAGATGTTGACAAATGAATCCTCTAAATCATACCATGGTGTGTTGTGTACATGTTGTGGCGTGGCTAACGTACAATATGAATGAGATATAAATGGACAATATGTATGTATGTGCTATTAATTCATAGTCCCACAAAACTTAGGGTAAAACTTAAGAACTTACCTTAGAGAAGTCCTGGGTTATCTTTTTAATGTTAGAGCCGTTCTTTCCGATGATGTATTTGTGGATCCAGGTGGGAGCGTCTACGGTCGCTGTTTTCACCGAGTTGGCTTTCTCGCAGACCTTAGACAGAGCTGGAAAATATACTCACATTCATAAAACGCTCAGTAATAAGATCGTTTAAAAACTATAAGAACCGACTTCAAATGCAGCGCTATTCATTTTCAGTATTAAGTTTGAGGTGTTTATCTCCATATCTCTGGAAATACTTATCAGATCTCGATGAAATGACAATAGTGCCACTCTTGGGATATCTCCTATCCATCAAAAAAATAATCATCAAAATCGGTTCATAAACGACGAAGTTATTCGCAGCAAGCAGGCGGGGTTAAAAGTAGTGTCCAGCGCATCATTAGTCGGACATATGTCTTGTTTGACTCAACTGTCATAACAGACATTGGCAGCACATGCGCGAACCAATCCCTGCTTTCGTTCCGAATTTAAATCAATCACCAAGCCAATTATTAGTAACTTCGGAAGTGATTCTTATTTTGAATCAACATCGTTTTGGTTTGAAGGAGGGCCACTTTTTGTGTGGATTTTTTTTTCTGAATTAGACTTCCTGTCTTGTTATTTATTCGTAGTATTACCTATATATTTGTAAACTTTATCGCAATCTAAACGAAAAGTTGTTGTAATACAGGACGGTCAGTGTAACTCGAAAAAGCATTATTTAATTAGTTAAAATTAACACGAAAAGTCCCGTATTTTGACACAACTATCTTTTATACATACATTTTCATGAATAACTTTATAAAAAGTGTTGCTATACTTATAAAACGCCCTTTATGCATTATCTTAATTAATTTAGTGTGAACATTTTTAGAGTTTCGCTCATAATATATACAAGTAACAAAATTAAAATTTTGAATAAACATTTACGACAATGTCCTTTAGAAAATTAACGTCAAAACATCTATCTAAGAACCACCACTGATTAATTACGAACCGTTTAAAGACAAAATCGAACTAGTTTTGGAGAAAAATGGCAACATGGATTTGCATAAACAAATGTTTACTGCAGCGCCCCCTGGAGAGTTGACACCGTAACACCTATTTAAGAACATGCACCAATCAAACACGAACCCATAACTGAAAACTGCATCAAAATCGGACTAGTCGTTCGGAAAAAAATGGCAACATCGATTTGCACCAACAAATGATTACTGCAGCGCCCCCTGGTGAGTTGTCACCGTAACACCTATCTAAAAACATGCACCAATCACACCCGAACCCATAACTGAAAACTGCATCAAAATCGGACTGGTAGTTTTGGAGAAAAATGGCAACATGGATTTGCACACACAAACAAATATCGTCTCACCCCAAACGCATATACAGTCTCCGTTCCGTCGTGGGTAAAAATAGAAAACAATCAACAAAATGTTTACCCAAGAAATGTCTGTAAATTAAGCATTACAATACAATCCCTTCGAATCCCCAATTTAAAGCATCATTTTATGATTTAGCATATTTTAGTCAGACTTGTATAAAGTTACACAGTGCATTTCCATTGTACTCATAATTTTGATAAGCTAAAGCGATAGCAGTTGGAATTGCCACTAGTTGAACTATTAAAAATCGGCAATTTTTATCACGATAAAACGCTGCCAAGGCCACTGAACAGACATATTATTCATCAGACATATCTCAAAGCATTGTTAAAACTGAATTGATTTATCAATTCTTACCAGTCAAACACCTCTGCAATTTGAATTAAATGTTGTCTACACATCTTAATGCTGTGTGTGTATATCTGAACCACCCATATTACCCCTTTATGCACACTTTATACATTGTTATATTATATACAATCCAAAATTTCACCGTACCGACGGGATTCGAATCCGCGCCTCCTGGGAACACGCCCAGAGCTGTGCCAATTCAGCTACTGTACAACCATATATAACAATGTACAAAAATATAAATTGCAGATAACACTTACATAAACATAATATTTAACTCTGCTTTATGCATACCCAGTCCAATCTTGTTGTGTGGTCCGTGCAGGGTGATCGTTCCGGTAGGGGAGTCGGGGGGAGGCATTTCAACGGATACGCCGGTTTCCTTCAATATCTCTTGGATGGTGGTACCACGGGCACCGATCACGTATTTGTGCTGAGACTTCGGCACTTCAACACGCACCGTCGAGCATTTCTTGGCCTGAATTGTAAATCAGAGTTAATTTATTGTAATTGATAGTTACATAATCGTATGTTTTAGAGTACAAAGAACACAAGTATTGGCCAAAATTATTTTTAAGTACCTATGATTTCTTTTTTAGGGTTCCGTACCCAAAGGGTAAAACGGGACCCTATTACTAAGACTCCGCTGTTCGTCTGTCTGTCTGTCCGTCTGTCACCAGGCTGTATCTCATGAACCGTGATAGTTCGACAGTTGAAATTTTCACAGATGATGTATTTCTTAAGATAAAAAAGATTTTTTTAAGATAAAGTATGCTTTCGAAAATAATATTTAATACTAATTAATACTAATTTCTGTTGCCGCTATAACAAAAAATACTAAAAACAGAATAAAGTTAAAAATAATTGAGGGTCCCATACAAGAAACGTGTTTTTTCTCGGCATTTCACGCCATCTATGAACGCTTAGTTAGGTAAACGTCCCATAGATGGCGTTATATTGAAATGTCGATTCCTAACACCTTTATTAGACGTTAGATGGCGTTGTAAGAAATAAAATGTTTAATAATTATTATTTTTTGCTGGCAAAAAATGATAGTGGTATTTATTTTTTGCTCGATCTTATAAAATACTGTAGTGTGGTACGGAACCCTACGAGTGCGAGTCCGATTTGCACTTGGCCAGTTTATTTATACCTAACACTGATTTTGACAAATTACTGCAAAATGTTTGTAATGAAGTATTATGCCGTAATCTATATATATAATGTTTTATTTTTCGTGCAACAGATAATATGATAGATATGGTAATTGTGAACCTTTTTAACTGCGCAGTCACGATATAAAGATAATTTGTTATATTCAATCCTATCCTTAACCAGTACTTTATTCTCTAAGATAGATAAGAAGCATAGATGACATGGCCTTTGCGACGTTCTCCGAAAATGATAATAATCTCTGCGCCACGAAAGCAAGGATGCCTTTCTCTTCCTTAGCTACAATGATGACGTCACTCTATAAAAGTGGGGGAAGATTGTGTCTTTAAAAATAAGATTTCGCTCGTATCGTAGATAAATGTCATTGTTACCAATGGTGACGATCATGTTCGAATAGGTTCCGATATAGTAACTTTTTATATGTACAAATGTAACTCTCTTACTTACAAGATGATGAGTCATTAGGCGTTGAGCAGCCATCCTACGACCTGTGATCTGCTGTAGTCTACCTTATATATTTATTATTATTGTATATATATATTATAGATCCTTACCATTTCCTCGTGAATTGCTTCAATCTGTGCCTTGGCAGCGAGCACGCCGTTCTTCTCTCCGGCGACGACGATGACATCACTCTGCGTCGATGCGGGCGGAATATGGATCCTCGCGCCAGTTTCCGCAGTGAGAGCCGCCGTGCGTTCGCCGTACGGGCCCACGATAAACGGATGGTAGATCTTAGGCACCGTGATACGCTCCAATGCCTTGCGTGACTGTGGACGGTACATTATATTTAAGTGACAATTTTCATACCTTTTTTTAAAAATTTTTTCATCTATTTTAAATGTTTATAGAATATTTAACATCTAGTTTCACACGGTCTGTAAATATTTCTACTACGTTATAGTTGAATAACTGGATAAGTGATGGTACCACCCCAGGAGTACTAGCAGAAGTCCTACCACTGAATGGACTTAGTTGTCGTAAGGTATAGACAGTAAATCTAAACTAATATTATAAAGAGGAAAGATTTGATATTTTTGTTTGTTTGGTTGTTACGATTTAACTCAAAAACTACTGGACCGATTTCAAAAATTCTTTCACTAATGGAGAGCTACTTTGTCAGCTAGCAACATAGGCTAATTTTGTCCCCGTACTCTCACGGGTACGGGAACTACGCGGGTGAAACCGCGAGGCTCTGCTAGTAAATTATAAAGGAAACACTTTTGCTAATCTAACTTAAGCAGTACCAACTTTGTCGCTTACACAACCATGAAGTAGAACTAAGCTTTTTTTTCGCTTTAAAAACATATTCTGTTAGGAACATTATTATTTATATGAATGACCTTCACAATACATTCCGCTCATTGGACACACACTGTATGTATAGTAAAATAAAGTTAAAAAATATAGTAATAGAATATATATTAAAATAATAGAATTATTGCATGCCAAAATAGGAGACAATGCCGTGCCAGGCCACATCATAACTCTGGTATTTTAACAGTGGGTGGTCTAACTTAATTAACCTTAAGTTAAGGAACCTACTTACTAGTAGGGTCGTAATAGACAATCAGGTTATGTTTGAGCTTTTTGAGGAATTTTACGCTAAGTTTACAGTGCACCACTGTAAGCCACCTAAATGCCTCTTGCGTGGTCTTACAATGTGCCACATTGTATGTGGTACTAGAAAAATACAATCACTAAAAATATTTTTACCTGTTCTTCAGAGCAGACTCGGATTTCATGTTCAGCCTTCTCAATGCCTTCCTTAGTCCCAGTGATAGTAATAGTTTCGCTCGTGTCGGCAATGCCAGGAACGCTGATCTTAGTAGCGGTCACCTTTTCAAGTTCCTTCAACTTTGCACCCTGCTTACCTAGGATCCAACGGTGGTGCTCCTTGGGAATTTGGACTTGCTTGCTTGCCTAGAAAAAATTAAGAGATTGTGTAAAAAAACTAATAAAATTCATAAAACAATGTAAGTACTTGTTTACTGGTGGACATAAGCCTCTCTTATTACATGACACTGAACACAACCTTCAGCCCTAATTATAAGATCTTGACAGTCATCATTAACATCATCAGCCTTATATTTTTCTTTCTCATACGTAGTTGAAATATTTTCTTTTAAGCGATCTTGTATGATGATTATTCATTATCGTCATCAGCCTATCTCTGTGCACAGCTAGAAATAGGTCTCACCTATGGAACGCCAATGATCATCAATTAATCAATAGCGCAATTATCATTAATCAATAGAATCATTAGCTGATTGTTTCCTGCCAGCCAGCTTTAGTATATCATCGCTCCATCTAGCTGGTAGGCGCTACACTATGTTTGCCGAGCTGTGGTCTCCACTCTAGAACACGGTCTCTACCCCAACGGTTATTAGTTCTACAACAGATGTGACCAGCCCATTGCCATTTCAGCTTGCTAATCCTTTGAGCAATGTCGATAACTTTGGTTCTCTGACGGATGACTTCATTTCGAATTTGATCCTTCAGAGAGACTCCGAGCATAGCCCTCTCCAAAGCTCGCTGAGTGACTTTGAACTGGAGAACTAGTCGCACCGTCAGTGTCTACGTCTCGGCTCTGTAAGTAATAACGGATAGGACCCACTCGTTAAAGACTTTCGTCTTCAGGCTTTGGGGTACGGTACGGGTGGTTTTTATTTACCGGAAAATTAATTCTGACCAGTTTCGGACATTCTTGAAATCCTTCGTCTGGGAGTTTTGCCTACAAACCCGTTCACGATACTTGGGCTAATACGTAACTGAAGGTAGCTTGCCCAAGGTAAGGTTACATATTTGAATGTCGAAAGTTAAAATATCAACTGATAAAATATCGATATAAATAGCGGTGGAAATAGCGAAAATTGAAATATCTAAAGTTTATATTATCGAATGGTTATAAGATCTACGCCCAATAAATCTAAAATCTAATTATCAGAAAAAGTAACATCGAAAGTTCTAATCGGTTCCGGAATAACATGTTCGTTGAACATGAACTTGGTCTTATCCAAGTTGATCCGGAGATCAATACGTGCAGACGAATCAGCAAGGGTGGTTGATATTGCAAGGCCTGTACGGTTTCAGCCATGATGATATCGTCCGCAAACCTCAAGTGCGAGAGGTTCGCCGTTTATATTTATGCCCCGTCCTTTCCTATTCAGCGTCTTGAACATATCCTACAGAGTGTTAGTGAACGATATGGGGGAAATAACGTCCCCTTGTCTCACTCCTCTATGTAAGGGGATATATTCAGTCTGCTGATTTTGTACTTGGACGGTCATAGTCACGGCGTCATACAGACCTCTCAGCATTTGGACGTAACGCCAATTTTCCAATCAACTTGGCACCGTTGCAGAAACTAAAGAACAGACCAGGTTTCGAGACAGAGTCAAAAGCTTTCTCATAGTCCACAAACGCAAGGCACAGGAGCTGGTTATACTCTTCGGTCTTCTGTATAACCTGCCGCACTGTGTGTATGTGGTATATGGTGTATATATATCCTCTTCGAAATTCAACCTATTCAGGGGAGCTGAAGCGCTTCGTGAGGACGATTCGTGATGACTCTCGAAAACCGGTTACAGGCGTGACTCAAGAGTGAAATGGGTCGATAGTTCTTTAACAGGGTTTTGTCTCCATTTTTTCAAAAACATAATGACCATAGTCTTGCTTCACGCCTTCGGAGTTCTCCCCGAAAAGAGGACGGAATTAAATATATTATTATCAGCAAACGAGGCTCTGGCGACCAATAAACATCGGATATTAATTCAGAACGTCGTTGTTAATTAACACAGAGCGGTAATGGGCAGCAGCGTCACCGGTGTGAGAAGCTATGTCCTGCGAACACCCAACACCCAACACGACTGCCCAGCATGTGCTGATCATCGGGCAACACTTTATAGTATTTACGCGAGCTACGGCTCGATGTGTACTTCTCTACTACAAAGGTCGAGCTCAGTGGCGTGTCATAGGAGAAGCCTATGTCCAGCATTGGACGGAAATTCATTGATAATGATGATGAACATTTTATATACTTGTCCAAGATGTTTTCAATTTTCATACACCACTTTTTATAAAAATGAGCAACAAAATTATCGCATTTTGAATATAAACGAGATAAGGTAATTTAGCATGTTGAATGTACCCAATTAAGTAGGAGTTGTTAATCTGAGCGTTGCCTTTAGATTAGCACTGTTATCAACGTTCGGCAATGTTTGCGTCATAGATAACATAATATTTGATATTTAATTTACCTGTTGTTGGAAATGGGTCAGGATCAAGCGGCGAGCGTCGAGGACGGAGCTGTGCTTGCCGGTGATGAGGAAGGTCAAGCTTCCATCTTTACTAGTAGAAATCTCGATATGAGCGCCGGTGTCCTTGGTAATAGATTGACAGGTCCTCACAGACTCGCCTTCGCCGAAAGTGTTGGCATTGTCAAGTTTCCTTTCTTCATATGGCACATGGAAGACCTTGAAAAAGTCAGAAAATATCAAAATTAATTATCTGTTATATGGTCTACCACGGTAAGATTGGTTGCAGATTTGGTGAATGTCTTAACTAGGCAAGTTTTAGACTTGGAATAATTTCCTTGTCATTCAACGTTTAAAGTATTTATTCAGTATGTAGGCATTAGTATTATATGCACATATACTTGTCCAAATTCATGAAATAAATCATTATCAATTATCGTGTACGGTATTATAATGTAGTGTTGTATAGGTATTATAGTGTATGGTATTTATATAGTCAGCCTTAATCTGCCTGGCTGAAAACATACTGAATAATCATACATAGTTTAATTTTAAGAAGGTAATAGCAATAAATAACTATGTTCTCTACTCTAATCCACTTGTTAGCTTTAACAACAAATTAAGTATCACGTGGCGAGATGATAACGAGACATACCGCGATAAACAAGTTTAAATAAAATCATATCTTTCCTTTCCTTTCCTTATTCAAGATTCCAGTTCGCAGAAACGCAGTTATATCACAAAAGTGAATGTCAATCTCATTACTTGTCGCCAGTCGTTTGTAGCAACAGCTTTTAAAATCTTATCGAAAATTGTTACGAACACATTACACAACATTCTTTATCAGAGTCATTATCATTAATGTAATGATTGTCTACATTTTAATAAAACATGAACATTCAAAAAGGTATTGAGGAATTTATTACACAGAATCTTAATTTAATTTTCACCTAAAATCGTTTGACCACTAGGAGCGGGACTAAATGCCGCGTCGGCAATGTGGGTACCATATTAAAAAAATTATGTCTACATTAATAAAATACGCGAGTAATTGTGTCCATTACGATTCATATGACTAATCAACAGCCTAGCAGAATGCATAATTAAGGATCATCAATTTTATTATTTTGCTTTAATATACACATTGTTTGAATACTAGGTGCCTGTCTATGTTGTTAAAGGAGAAACAAATTGGGTAAGTATAGTAAACCGTGATGCACTTTGGCCGCCCATCACAGCAACATTAGGTAGGTTACTTCTCATGGGAGTTTTCAAACCAACTAAGAGAAACTTAGTGATGGAGAAATCCTGTGTGATCGCCCTTTGGCGTAAGGTATAGATGTTAAACCTAGAAACCTAGCATGGGGGTGCATCCATAAGTGGAAGGAGTATTATATCGATGTTTCGCCTCACATGCTACCAAAAAGTAGTTTAGCACAATCAAGGAGAAAATCTGCCGCCATAACCTAACAGTGTTCCGGCAGCACGCAGCCCTTGAGAGTCAGACCATTCTAGGCCTAAATATACAAAGTTATAAATTATGTAGTTAATGTACCTGGGTATGGAGGGAAGATCCAACTCGTAGCTTGTTCGTGGCTTGTTGGATGCTCCTCTGCACGGGCGGCGCTGAGATGGGCAGCGCCGGGAACAGGTCATCGTAAGCATAAGAGCCGCTGTTATCGTAGCCAACGTTTACATTATTCATTTCCTCAACGTGCCCAGGTATTTCAGGATGTACGGGTATCATGTCTCCAACCATCATGGATTGCTGATGCATCATTTTCGTCCCCTCCAGCAGTCCTTGTCCGCGCCAAGTCGTTACAGTACTGTACAATTAAACGCACATTATTCAAAGACAAACATTATCATATAATATAAATAATCACTATTTGAACAATTGTTAAAGCTCTATTCACAATCTTTCGTTCATTATAATCATTATTGAATAGCAAGACATAAAATGATGTAAATTGTTATAAATTACATAGCATATGCAAATATGACTGTCGTAAGCAATAAAAAACGTGTTTTTCGGTCTACACACATTTATGTAAGTATATATTATGTATACATAATTCATAGGGCAAGCATTTACATGCCCCGAGAAATTAAACTGTAATAATTATATTATAGTTTGATTTCTCCTTTTAATGTTGGAGAAATTTAACTGATTCTTTAACACTGTTAATATTGGTGAAATAAAACTGTTTTCTAAATATAGTGTATTTAAGCAAAAAAAATAACAATTATTTAAACCATTAAGTAAATCCATTTACAAATTGTGAATCTATTCTACCCCTTGCTATAATTAAGCTTAAGAAGAATATTAGCAGGTTCAAAAGTAAACATTATTTTTATAATTTTTTATACAAATAAGATATTTTTTATGAATTATATTGTTATATTTATTTATTTATATACCTTAATTAATTTATAACTATATATACAATATAAACTACTCCTAATACTATAATACAGACTATATAAAAATACAAATAAAAAACCGAATTAAGGTCGCTGTCCGCTGGTAGGGTACCCAAAAAGCTGGCAACATTACCTCTTTGAATGGCAAGACTAATTTGTTGGCCGAGGTACGCGCCAGCTCTTTGATCATGGGAGACATCTATCAGACGTCTGGACAACTCCTTTACAAAACCGCATGCTTGTTGACCCCACGAGCCCATGGGCTCGACCCCAAACGGAAGAAATGCGTAATTGTCTCCAATGTCTGCATATTTCCTCCGCTTGAGGGCCTCTGCCGCAATTAATTAATTACTAATTTTTTTATTTAACATCTTTACGGTACCGCCAAATGGCTTAGCCAAATAATTTCTCATAGATTTATGTTATAGCAGAGGAAAGGCATACAATACTATAACACGAGTGAAGCTACAGCATGCAAGATACATATTTCATAGTAAATCTTCACTGTTTGTTCTCTTTCCTAGCTACTTCAATTTATATAAAATGTTGTGAATATTTAGTACCACATAAATAAACTAAAAGTTAAAAACCATTTTAAACATAAGCGTTTTTTAAAGACATTATTAAGTATACTGAAAAGAACTAATGATAATAATACATACTAGCCCACATTCCACTGTAATATGCAATATCTGAGTTTCAGTCCCTGCAGCCCATCTCTATCATCAGATCAACTCTATGGTACCATATTATTGCATTGGCACCGAAGATACGCAAATACTCTTGTGGTAGGACAGAAATCCTACCACTGAAGTATTTGTGTACCACCTGGGGCGGAACCACCACTTTGCCAATTAATTCTGCCATTAAATAGGATATTTTTTTAGGTTTGAATGGCAAAATGTCCAGTGAAATTACAAGGAATGTGAGACTTAAGATCTTTATGTCACCAGATATCAGGTGCACTGTAGTGATGTGGAAAATTCTAGAGCTCCAGAATTGTAAGCCTCTGTATTTTTAATATGTAGATGCCATCGCTGGGGGTGGGTATTGTGGGGTAATTCCCTACCTTGAAATCACAATGCCCTACCTTAAGAATACCAAAAACTAAGACAAATTATTATAATTAAATTGTTTGTTCATAGTATGAGATTTTGACCCACCCAAGTATACATATTAACACGGCAAATCAATTAAAAGGTTGTAAATAGGAACATGATCAACTTTTTAATCTGCATAATGGGGGCCATTGTGCAATTTGACCACTATGCTCAAAGTATTCAGTTATCATTATCATAATCTTTTTTATCAAAAAATGATCATATTATGAAATAAATTTTGGAGAATCAGATTTTATGAGTTGCTAAAGGAACACATTTGAGGTTGATACTATACCAGACTTAAGTTATCTTAAGAATGGTATACATACTTAAGATAACTATTCAACAAGTAGATAGGCAAATATTTGATGACTATCCCATTTGATAGAAAGTGACAATGTGATCGAGGGTGTAGAATGCTTGCATAGAAGGTACCTCTTCACACTTGATTTGAAGAGAACTAAGTTATAGCTACTCAGAAACAAGCCAGCAATGTGTTAGATTATTTGCAGTTCAGATGATGTACTTCACAGTAAAATTTAATTACATACTAGTTGCACTCTGCAGCTTTGCCTGCATTAAGAAGTATCTTATGTCATATTGTACCATACTGGTTATGAATTTCAGCAAAATTGGTCAAGCCATTTATAATATTTGTGGGGATCAGATACATATTTCATTAGGTATATACAAACATTATTTATGCAATGCCTAGCAGTTATAAATTTATTACTGTTGAACTTTATTCAGTAGGTAATATTAATATGATAAGATAAAATGGAGTGTATAATAGTAGTAGCAATTGTAATGGCCATGGCATATCATAATTATATTATTATCCTTAAAATGTTTGCATTTATCAAAATGCAGATTTTGTTACTTTTGTACTAGCTGCATGCACCCCACAGCTTCAGCCACATTTAAAATAATCCAGGTTAAAAAATATCCGTGTTACATATTTCAACCCAAATCATGCTGTTTTGGTAAAATGAGAAAGTTTAAATTGCAAAAAAAAGGAAAACAGAAAAAATACCTACCTACCTACTACTACATTATTGAAGAGAATTCAAACAGAACAATATAAGTGAATATCATATGTAACATTAACCCCTCAAACCGCAATAAATAAAATAATTAACATACAATTCCAGGTAGCATCCTATAAGTGTTCCAGATCTAGATGCACATCTATGTATTGATATTAGTAACTTCTCTGTGAAATCAATCACTTTAGGCAACATTTCATGTGTCTCATATATTCATATGCGCAGAAACATCCACAAACATTTCAGCAGCATGTGCTAAATGAAAGATTCCATGCATTGGCATCTTATTTTTGATAATACGTGTCACCTCAAGCTTTTGACGTGGAACCAGTCTACAAAAATTATCAAAACTTACCAAAAGTACTGTAGCTAATCCACCAGGAAGATTATCCTTGAGACGCCAGGGTCGTTTAGTCCTTCTCCTGTATGAAAATTATTAAGAACTCTTATTATTTAGTACCAAAAACTATTTAAAATAATTATTTGACGGACATACACGTACCACGCAGCAGAGGGCGAGAGAAAGATGTGGCACAGACAATAAAAACAAAGAATGCGGCATGTGGAAACTGGAAATGTCAAAGCTGTCATGTCACTTCACCACAGAGTACAAATCGTTATGCTCACTAGGCTTGGGCTTACTATAACCGACAGAAGAGTGAATATATCGTATATAATTCCATATAAAGATATATATCCGCTTAGTATATCCGCTTATTATATCCGCTTAGTATAACTGCTTCGTATGTCCGGTATACCCATGTGAGTTATGTTTCAGACTTTGCAGATTATCTCACTTAAAATGACAAATTATATCCATTAGTATATCCTATATCCAAAATTAAGCAAACATATCTGCGTTTAATAACCGATATTATCTAACATTAGACCGTATCTGTTGTGTTTTAAATTTGCATTGTTTTTGTACCTGTTGTTAATGACGATGTGATTTAAAATAATGATATAGCACGGTTGCCTAGAAAATACCTATTCACTTACGGATTGAATTTTTAACCGAATTCACAAATAAGTTTTATGTTTCATCAAGATATACCGGATATATGGGATATATTAAAATTTGGCATGTGGAATGAAGGATATATATCCGAAGATATAGATGTGTCCGGAGTTACCCAAGCCTAATGCTCACAAAACTAGACAAATTCACTATCAATTTGTGTAGATTTGTGTAAAATAATTATAAATAGAGAGAGGTGCAGCATGTAGGGACAGGGGAGCGTTTAGTGAACGCCGTTCACAACCGAACGCTGTTCACAACCCACACCCGGAGTATTACGTAGCTATCCGGAAAACGCCCTAAAGGGCCTTATTCACGAATCGTGAATCGTGCCGGGATGGATCGTGAATCACGATCCATCCCGGCTGTACGTCAGCTCAACGACCACGATGCACGATGCAAAAGTACCGTGAATAGGCTTGACGTACGTCGAAAATTATTATTAATTGTTTGCTGGACTTGCACGACCGATTTTGTATCCAGCGAGCACCCCCACCACCGCGAGCGTCGTGCAGATGGACAGTGAATAACGCGGACGTGCGTCAGAGCAGTCCAGCATCGTGGTGCTTGATGGTGTATAGACTTGCTGTAAAGCAGATTTAACATATACGTATAATATACATTTATAATTTAAAACATTTTTCGTTCTATTTACTCTGCCCGCTGCTTGATGCGCGCACGACAGTCGGTATGCTACATCCAGCGCCGTGGCCTTGAGCTGACGTACAGCCGGGATGGATAGTGAATAAGGCCTTTTATTTATACTATCTCAGTCGTGGTGTGTGAAATGCAATTCTATAAAAATGCAATTCTTGCAATTCTAAATACTGCAATTCTTGTAATATTTTATATAGCTGTTACCCGCAGCTTCGTGCGCGTTATTTCAGTTATATAATCTTTGAAATCAAGATCTATGATCTCTTAGGTCAACGTCTATATCCTCTGTGGATAACGCTAATGATGTTGATGGTTACGCAAAGTTGGTACTACACACTATATAAAGTATGACCTATTCACATGTAATGTATAAACACAAAAGTTTCTAAAACATAACCCCCACTTCGAGCTTGGTGAATGCTCGAAAAACCCCCAAGGTAAAATTTAAAAAAAAAAAAACAATTTAATGGCATTTTATGAGCTTAAGAGTTTTATATCATTTTGAATACGCAAAACTTTTCTGTTAAATGCATTTACTTTAATATTTTAAATATTTCCTAAACATTATAATATAATAGAAATAATTACGCGAGCGCTATTATTGAGTGAACAGAGCGCTAAAATGTTTGATAACTTTTATGACCCCGACACCCACTAATGACCTTATAAGTCACTACCAATAACCTTCAGCAGAAACTCGACATCCTTCGTAGTTGAAGTCAATAATCGTTATAGTTAGGTATGCAATTTTGTACTGTTTTAATGAATGACTCATTCTGATGCATGTTCTTTTTAAATACAACAAATTCTGAAATATTGTCAACAAAGTAGATAAAAGGAATAGTTGTGATAAAACGAACGGTGGCGCAAGCGCAGCGAGCGTGTTTTTTTTTTAATTTTTAAGACCTTGACACTTTATTATCTAATAAGTCACATACATGACCTAAGGGTCAAATTTGATATATTTTGTTGTTAAGGACAATAATCAGAATAGTTATGCAAAGTTTTGTCCTTCTGACGCATGTACTTATTAAAACAAATAAACTGGCCAAGTGCAAGTCGGACTCGCACTAGTAGGGTTCCGTACCAAACTACAGTATTTTATAAGATCGAGCAAAAAATACCACTATCATTTTTGCCAGCAAAAAATAATAATTAATAAACATTTTATTTCTTATAACACCATCTAACGTCTAACAAAGGTGTTAGGGATCGACATTTCAATATAACGCCATCTATGGGACGTTTACCTAACCAGGCCTGTCGCACTCCGCGCTGTAGCTAGAAACTACAAGTACCTCCGCGCAATCCTCTCGGGTGCATGTTCAGTCAGTTAAGTGTCACGCGCGCTCTTGATCGGCCGCGCACCTTACTTGTACCTACCTCATTATTATATTCCTTGCTTACGATATTAACATACAAAAATATTATTCAGTATGTCTAAACGAAGTGCTACAAAGCATTGCGTAGCATACGGATGCTTAAACAACAACGGGAATGCCGACATTAGATTTCATACACTTCCTAAGAATCTCGAGAGGTAAGACATTATATTATTTATAAGTAAACTTAATATTATTTATAAGTAACGTAAATCTAGGTAGTAAGGCTATCTAGGTACTTTTTGTTTGACGATCCGGTCGTTTAGTAGTAGTTTTCGACTTTTTTCGCGTAAAACTCAATGACCTTAAAGATCGTTCGCTGTAAGTAGACCTCCCGGGTACTAGTGGCCGCCTTCTAATGCAGGGTCAGTGTATACTAGTTTTAGTTTAATACTTATATCAATTGAACAATAAAATAAGGGGATAGAAAATGTAAATTTATTTGCCTTTTTTTCATTGTATTTATGTAAAAAGCAAAGAATGGCACACATAAAATGGTAGGTAGGTAGGTAGGTATAAGACAGCTGAGTTTCATGTTTCAAGGGAATTCACGTTAAGATCTTTAGGGAATTTCTATCGAAATTACATCTTGCAAAATATTAATTGTAACCTACTTGAAATTGGTAGGTTATTTTATTATTTACTGTAGGTTACGTAGATCCTATAGGTAGGTACCGAGGTGGTCCCATTGTAATTTAATCGAGATCTGATGAGTATCTCCAGAGATATGACGATAAACATCTCAAACTTGCAATTGAAACTGACTCGCGCGGCATGGAAGTCGGTTGTTTTAGTTTTAACTATCTTAATTAAACTATCACATTGACTATCTTAATTATAGTATAACTGTAGTAGTTTTATCCTACCTCGACATTAAACATGAATGTAGCACTTTATATTCATTACATTGTTCTACCTTAAAGTATTCTTCTACCAATTATAGGCTTCAATAAGTTATCTAATAACATTCAACCCTATAGGAGAGGCCGCGAGTTGACCGAGTTATTCAGACTCTCGCTGTGCGGACTTACGGTGCATTTTACTGTGCGCAACACGCGGTTCATAGTTACTATTAGTTGATACTGTGACGCAAATTCAAGGTCGCACTCGAGGCGTGAAGCGCATTTTGAACGTTACCGGCGTTGTAACTTGGTTTAATCTCGCATTTTTGCTCTCAGGGAGAGCAATTTCTGTACTTGTACTATTCATTATTCTGTGACCTAACTAAGAGTTCATAGGTGGCGTGAAATGCCGAATTCTTGGATCCCCATCCAAACCCTCTATTATTTTTAACCTTTTTCTGTTTTGAGTATTTGTTGTCATAGCGGCAACTGAAATACATCATCTGTGAAAATTTCAACTATCTAACTATCACGGTTTATGAGATACAGCCTGGTGACAGACGGACAGACAGACAGATAGACAGACAGACAGACGGACAGCGGAGTCTTACTAATAGGGTCCCGTTTTACCCTTTGGGTACGGAACCCTAAAAAAAATGAAATATCCGAAGTAGTATACGAAAGGAATGGTTGTGCGAGCGATGCGAGCGTAAACATTTTTCTATGACTTTTTATGACCCTGACAGTTTTATGACCTACTAAGTCACTAACGATGACCCTAAGGTTAAATTTGATATCCTCTGATACAGGTTGTTATTTGCTTTTGTAAAGTTGTACTGTTTAATTAATGACTCATTCTAATGCATGTGACTGTTTAAACAAAAAATACTAATTGACTAAATTATTATTTCTTAAATATTACCTACAAAGTAGATAAAACGATAAGTCACGTGATCGCAGCGGGGGCAAACATTTTTATGATTTTTATGACCCTGACATTTTATTACCTAATAAGTCACTATAGATGACCAAAGGATCTAACTCGATAGCTTTTATTGTTGAGGTTATTCATCACAACGGTTATACAAAGTTTTACTGTTTAACTGTTTACCTCGTTCTGATGCATGTGCCTTGTAAGACAAAAAAAAAATTAAGTAATTCCGTAAAAGTATACAAACGGAATTGTTGCGCGAGCGATGCGGGTGTGATAATTTTTCTGACTTTTATGACCCTGACAGTTTTTTGCCCTACTAAGTCACTACCTATGACCCTAAGGTTCAATTTGATATCATCTGATTTTAAGGTCAACAATCATAATGATTATGCAAAGTTGTAACTACTGTTTTAATGAATGACTCATGCTAATGTACTCGTATGTGACTGTTAAAACAAAATTTTCTTAAATATTACGTACAAAGTAGATAAAACGAAGGGTTGCGTGAGCGCAGCAAGTGCGAAAATGTTTATGATTTTTATGACCCTGACATTTTATTACCTAATAAGTCACTGTAGATGACTAAATGGTCAAACTAAATAGCTTTTTTTGTTAAGGTCATTCATCAGAATGGTTATACAAAGTTGCACTGGTTAAATATTTAACTTGTTCTGATGCATATGTGCCTGGTAAAACATTGAAATATTTTCGAAAAAGCATACAAAATATGCATAAATAGACATGTTACTGTTACGTGCGGGGTGGTATTAAAATGCCAATCCGATGAGATGAACGTTTATTTCCACTGATCACTAGGTTAGCACAATGTTCCACAGTAGTTGTCCAAATCGTCTTGCACAATTATCAAAAGTCCGTTAACACACACTGCGGTCGTTAGTTCACAATCACTGATTTCACTGTTCACAGTTCACAACACGAGTTCACTGATAACACTTAACGATCACTTGGTCGCTATCCGCGCTTAGATAGTTACACTGTCGCTTCCAAAGAAATGACTGCCTCAACGCCGCGGTGCGACGCTTTATATAGGACACAATTCACAATTCTAGAAACTCCTCGATCAATTAAGAATAAAAATAGCAGACAAACAAAGCAATAAATCAAATACAATAAGGCGGCTTTCCTTTGAACATCTGATGTAAACAACTTTACCATACATGCTAATTTGATCTCTAACGACTTATGAATAAGGTTCACTCTTAACTACAAAACTAGGTACATTGACTAAGGTCGGAATTCCAGGAATGTTACTTTTATGACGGTCGGTTTATGGCCGGCAATTAGTTTTTTTTTTTGTTTCCCACGGTTATTATTGTTTACTGCGAGAAGCGTTGCGAAACTTCGAGACCTATCGACACGATGTAACAATACTAACATCGAAATTATCTTCGCAGTAATAGGGAATATGCATGTTTTTTTTAAATATTTTTATTTAACTCATTACATCCATATAACATAATAAAAAAATAAAATACTGCTGGAATTAGTCTACTTATTTATTAAATAAACATTTATATATACAAATAAATTTGAGCAGTTTAAACGCCATCATTTCCCGGGCTCTTTGGTTGTGCATTGTGACGTCACGCACTTACGTCAGACACACGCCGCTTGAAGCAAACTAGCTTTTTTTTCTTTAACTAAGACTCCGCGCGATTATTGTATTTAGCCAATGGCATGTTTTTATTAAATTATACAGTTTCTCTAATCTCGTACTCATTTTTATCTATATTAAATGGTTAGTAATATACATTTTTGAACAATTATACGCGGCAATTACAATATTTGGAAATAAATACAATTAGACCACACCATACATTTATTTTTATGTTCCCGCGCTCAATGTTTCTATCACGTGGAGTAGTACATAATGACGTCAACTTTCGATTCGACCAATGGTGATCTGTTTTACAAACTTAAATTTCCCTCGCTTAAATTGCATTTTTAATTTATTATTTTAAGCAAATAATATGGATTCAAATAAAAAAAAAAGGTTTTACATATAACTCCAGGACAACAAAGAATCGAAAAAAAAATATTTCCATCAAATCTGAGCTTCATGCATATTCCCTATTCTGTACTGTCTGATTTTCTGATAAAGATTCCCTTCTCTTCATAGTTTTGCGCCACTCATCCCTTACTTTTTTCTGCTTTGGTACAATAAAAATGTTTGTCTGAGGTAGTTACTGTAGTGTTTGCACACTTAGGCTCGATACAGTATTTATAATGTATTATAGTTTTAGATTACATGATATAATCAGCTGCTATGTTAAAGTAACAAGTGCAACTGACCTAGACGTGTGTATCTCTTTACTGAAACGTCTCACTGAGCCGGTTCATCTAACTGAGCCGATGAGCCGGTTCAATTTGCTGGCATAAAACGGATCATTCGGAACTAGATCTCACCGTGCGATTGATTTGAACGAACTAAACGTAATAGCATATCAGTGCAGCGTTTTCGGATCACTTCGGAATATTTCGAATTTGGTCCGATATTTTTTAAATTTATAATTTTTACGATAAAATTTAACTGTCAGTCCTAAGCCTGAAAAAGTATGAAGGGAAATCGATTATATAATTATACTACGGCCGTTCAGAGAATGCGTTCCTGACACGTCGCGATTGAACTGACGACGTAACTTTGTAATGGCGTTGCAGTTACGATAAAAATATTTTTGCTGGTTGTTTACCGTTTTAACAATTGATAAGCATTGAAACAACAATATTATATCAATAATCAATGAATGTTATAATTTTGTGCCAAACTGAGTGTCAAATAACTTGGTAAACAATATTTTTCTAAATCTATACTGCGCTATTACAAGGTTATGTCAGCGCTTTATATTTGTAGTGCTGTGCTAACAATAATAGGCAATAATAGTATCGTAATATGTTCTTATGCAGTTATAATTTATAAAATAATTCGTTTTGTTTTTCTTTTTAAGAATTTGAAAATAATGGACTATAAGATCACTTTTATGAAATATAAAAATAAAACTACGACCAAACTGAACGCGCGAAAGAAAGTAGCATTTTTATACTTAGATTAAAAATGGTAACCCCAAATGGCGTTATGGGCCGCCATTTTGTGACGCTAAAACAGTCGTCTGTTGTCGTTTCGTGCGCATAGACCACGTTCTTCAAGTGTTTTCGATCTGTTTTTATTTGATTACCCGGCTTTCGTTTAATGGACTGTTTCTGCTTTTCAAACTGACATCGGCGCTAAATCGGACTTCGATTGTGTTTTGTATTGCGTTCTTTTTACTTTTGGTGCATAATAATGCCTAAACGTGGACAAACATTGAAAAGTGGAGCCCGTGAGTTAATCATCAAGCTGCAAGATTACTTTGAGCGGGAGCGGCAAAATTGCGGACCCCTGGTACCTGTCGAACAAGTTTAAGAACGCGTCTCTCAGGCGCTTGGAGTTAGCAAACGAACGATAACAAATATTAATAAAGAAAAGTTCGGCTCTACTGGCACGGAAGATAATATTTTACGTACTCCGAAGAAGAAACGTAGAACTAAACCCGTGACAGATATTGACACCTTTGACGCCGATGCAATCAGAAATCATATATATGGTTACTATTCCAGAAATGAATATCTCAACAGGAAGAAGCTTTTAGCATCGTTAAGAGAAGCTGGACTGTTTAGCGGGGGTAAAACTGCTTTAACCAAAATCTTAAAAGATATTGGTTTTTCGTATAAAAAAACAGGCAAAAGAAAAAAATTATTAGAACGATACGACATAATTTTAAAACGGATAAGTTTTTTGAGAGAAGCAAAAAAATTTATAACTGGGATAATGTCGTGTTCATTGACGAGACATGGCTAAACGCCAATCACACGGTTTCCAGATCTTGGACGGATGATACACAAGCGTCGACGTCGAAAGTACCAATGGGTAAGGGGGCCCGTCTGATAATAGGCCACGCAGGTTCTGCAAAATACGGCTTTGTGGAGAACGCGTTACTGGCATTTCAATCAAAAACCACAAATGACTACCACGAGGAAATGAATGCCACTACATTTAAAGAGTGGTTCCAGAACGTGCTTTTGCCCAGCCTACCAGAGCCTTCTGTAATATTCATGGATAATGCCTCCTATCACTCGGTTCAAATACAGAAACCACCTACCCAAGCTAATAAAAAAGAAGAAATGGTGGCTTGGTTACAAGCAAAAGGCATTGACGTAAATATGCAGATGCTAAAAGCAGAGCTATTTAAATTAGTTAAAGAAAATAAAGCAGCAAATGTGCGATACGAAATCGATAAACTGGCTCTGGAGTACGGTCATCGCGTTCTAAGAATTGCACCGTTTCATTGCCAATATAACGCGATCGAGCTAATCGGGGCGCAAATAAAAGGTTACGCCGCCCGCCACAATACTTTCCCGCCATTCAGCACGAAAAAGATGATGACCCTATTGAAAGAAGCCTGCGGGGAAGTCACAAGAGATGACTGGGCAAAGGTTGTTGAGAAGACTAAAAACCTGATTTTGGAACATTTTGACCGAGACATCAGGATTGATTCTGTTATTGATAATAATATAATTATACATGTAGGCGAAGATGATGATGAAGACACCACCTCCTCAAGCGAATCGGAGTCTGATTAATATTCTGTACGCACATTCAATTCAATGTACTTTATTGCATAGAAATACAGATTGTAACTTTGTAACAAAGAATAAATAAAACAATTTTATTATATTAATATTACCTTTTTTGGTTTCCACTTAAATAACTAAAATATAAATTTTAAATGATTCCGCCAATTTAAAACGAAAATAATCTTAAAAATAATGCGGCGGTTCATTTTGGAGTAACGGTAACGAACTCGGTGTTATGTTGTGCCCATCACTAGTCGTGACTAACTGATAGGTGTCAGGAACGCATTCTCTGAACGGCCGAAGTATTATATCAATAATTTTACTTCAGCTAATATGAATCGAAAAATAAATAAATTCAATTCCGCACACTACAGTTATCGTAATATCAATTATTGTCAATAGGAATTTAGGTTCAAAGAGAATACAAATACTACATCATTTAGATTCGCGATGCCACCGCCACTAACCGATCGTGGACAGACTTAGTGATCCGATGTTCCAAATGAAACGTTTCACTGAACCGGTTCACCATAGTGATTCAGATACAAATGATCCAATCTTAACCGAGATCCGTTTTTACCACTTCTAAACTGACCGAACGGCGAACAGTCATCGCGTCCCCGCCTCGAGCCGAGCGAGACTTGTGACGTCATCGTATTTATTGGCAGGCCACGCGTCACACGATTTAAAATGGAGGGAAAAGCTCTATAACTTCGTCATTTGTGAAGATAATTGAAAAATAAAAACACTAGGATTTATTGCAGGCTTAGTTTGATTTTTTAAAAATAAAATTGAAAAATAAAAAGCTTCCTCATTATATAGAGTGATCATTGGCATAGCATTAGCTTCGCATATGGTAATCTGTTAGTTATCTGTAGCATATATATTAAACATATTATAGTAATCTGTGATATATATATGTAATATCTGTGGATATATACATAGATAAGAGTATATACTGGGATATATTGTAATCTGTGGTTTGAATGGTAGACATATTGTGCTTGGTTGTTAATTACTGAAAATAAATAAAATTTACTAAAGCTGAAAGGATTGACACAATATTCATAAGATTTTAGTGATTGTTGTTGTACAGATGATACTGTAGTGCAATATGGATAAAATTCCTAGGACTCATGAAGGTAAGCTTATTGGCAATGCTGCCATGCCAGCCATTTTTTGTTAGAAAGCTCCCTTGCTACCATTTACCGACAAATGCACGTGAATGCCGCTCATTGTCAAACCGGCAGCTGGGAATACACCAATTTTGTTTTTACGATACCTTTGGCAGCGGCACTCACTCAGTCAGTATACACTAAATTACAAATAATGCCTAACTTGATGCCCTTCCGTCTTAAAATGCAGACTTCCCCAACTCTTTCATGCCAAGATATTGATTGCAACTGTAATTTGTTATATTTAGGTTTGTGTATGTATTACTTGCTTCTGCCACTAAATAGAACAGAACAACATACAGAATGTATGATAGCTTGATTCCTGAACATAACCTGCACTGACATAAAATACACTTGGGAGCACAGAAATTGCACACCCCTTACCACTATAACCTTAAGTATTTTTAGGGTTCCGTACCTTAAAAGGATAAAAGGAAACCTTATAGGATCACTTTGTTGTCCGCCTGTCTGTCTGTCAAGACCCTTTATCTCTGGAATGCTAGAGCAATCAAGTTGAAACTTATACTAAATACTTAGGTCTACGATATCTTTCGGCTGTGGCAAAATCAAACCTGTAAGTCAATGTGATCGAAAGATCATATAAAGACCGTTTATGGCACATATTTTGCGATTTCACAAGGGAATCAATATGTATAGGGTACTTACTGCCTGTTGACCTAAAATCATAAAATTCGGCAAGCAAGGTCTTGAACCTCTTATATAGGAATAAATCTGAAAACTGTAAATATGACATTGTAGTTTAATAACAAAAAAAAAGTTAATTTTCTATTATAAACTTATTATTTGCGGTTGGTGCCGTACATTTTCTATGGATTGAACTGCAAATTTAAGTTTGTCCTTTAACCTAGTTTGATAAGTTGGTACGGAAGCCTTGGTGTGCGGGTTCAACTCAACTTGGCCACTTTTATTATTTTATTTTATTATTTATGAAATATTGGTTGCAAATATGCGGCAAAAGTGAGAAATATAAGGGGTGTGCGATTTCAATGCTCCTAAGTTAAATAACCTTGCACGGAAACCTTTTTAGTCTAGTAGAGTTAAGCAGAAAGTATTTAGGTAGAGTAGAAAGAGTGCTTTATTCAGTATTTAAATAATTTGAACATTTTTAGTTCTTAGATCATTACATAAATATTATCACTAGAGATTAGGTACTTTAATGTATATTTACCAAAAGTAAATTTTTGGGTAACTTCATATGGAAAAGGCTTCTTAGAATATATTTACTTTATCAAAAATCAGTCATTTCATCTATGGAAAAGTAACCATATTACCTACATTGTATCAGGGCAACTGTCATTTGAGTCAAATCAGGTTTATAACTTCTCACCGAGCATACATTTAAATTTACTAATCCTGGAATCTTAAATAAAAAGTGCTTTCCATAATAGCCAATATCTGAACATTAGGTAGATATGCATCTGAATATCTGTATATCTGAATATCTCGAATTATCACAGAGCGCTTTAAGTTTATCAAAAAATGGACTTACATTTATATTATACATACAATATAGCAATTAACAAAATTAAAAAATGAGGAATGTCTAATAATCTTACTTGTTTTTCAGCCATTGAGGCTCAGATACGAGAAATTCAATCAAAGAAAAGTGAGCTTCCCGAGAATGGTAACAACAAGGGAGTTGGGCTCGGAGAACAGTATTATGACAGTGACATTTATGATAATTCTGGACAAGGAGGAAAGTCACGTTACGATGGATATGTGACTTCCATTGCTGCCAATGATGAAGTGGAGGATGATGATTTGGAAAATGTACCAAATAGCTCACAGAAAAGAGGGGGCTACACAGCCCCAGCCTCCTTGCTCAATGATATTGCACAGGTATGTACTTTACCATTTATTGACACTACACAGCTGTAAGGAAAAATTAACTGCATCTGTAGCCTCACTGGCATATTCTATAAAAGAAAGCTCATTTACTTTTATATAATAACATAGGTTACATAGACTAAATTTCATCAAAACAGCTGATCTTTATGATGTACAGACAGTAATTCAATTTTTAGAGGCCTTATATTAGTAAGCAAGTAGTAAACCTTTAAGGATTTGAAGAGAGGCAGAGGTCCACTCATGGTCTTATAACAATTACTCAGAAGGATATTTTCAAGTATGCAATGCACTATTCTTGTATTAAATAGGTACTTGCTGACTAACCTGCAGCTTTATATTTGTGGATATAGAGATCAAGCTCCTAATATGTTCTTTAAACCATATTGTCATTGGTGGCAAAATGGTCATTGTAATGTATAGGAATTCAGATTATAGCCCTTAAGGGTACTTTATATTGGATTTAACTGTTATCTGCCATGAGTTACTTAAGAATCACAATAGAAGTCGGCACATTCAAAGAGCAAACCCATTTATGAACACAGTTATAAGTCTGCAGTGCAATTGAAAACATTCAACAAACCAGTAATTCACCTTGATTTTGAGGGAGGAAGTGACTCAGGTTATAAAAATGCCAGATCATTGGTTTTCACATAAAAAGAAAAAGTTAAAGAAGAATCTCATAAAATGACTGATGTCGTGTCTCGGTGTGAGCTGACCCTTTGGAGAAAGACACATATGCTTGACAACAGGCAGATCAAGCATCATAAGGAGAGAGTGGAGAAGTACTGAAAGCTGAAAAAAAAACAAAAGGAAACATGATCTGGTTGTGCCTAATTTTTTTAAAACAGGGAACCCTTTTCATTGACATGAATTCAATGAACGTCTTACTCTGAGGTACCCTTAGTATGAGTTTTTACCGTAAACGCGTTTGACAGATCTCACATAGTTCTCGACTTATTCTGGCTCCCTGATTGGTTTAAGTTTAGTTGGTTGGTTTAACCACTAGAGGCTGCACTGTTTTTCATACAAAATTTGCTCGATATACAATATCGAGTTTGGTATGAAAACCCGTACTAAGGGTACAGGGGTCACGGAAAAACGATTTAGGCACATGTTTTAATAAAGAGACAAGTAAAATAGACCCTTTATCTTGTCCGGAGGTCTGGTTGGCTGGATTCTCATAAGCCGATTGCAATAATTTTTTACTTAATTGACGCCTCTTAGCCATTTTTCTGTTTTTTTTATTTTATTTTATTTGATTTTTTAAGCATCCCACTTAGTATTCTTTGATTTTGGCCGCAACAAGGTTATTTGAGAAAATTCAACTAAATTCAAATTTAACTCATGTTTCAAAATCAAAATTCACATGAAAGATTTTTTAATCTATACTAATATTATAAAGAGAGAACATTTGTATTTTTGTATGTTTGTAATGATTTGGCTCAAAAACTACTGAACCGATTTAAAAAATTCTTTCACTATTACATAGAATGGACTTTCGGAATGAAAATAGGCTATATATTATCCCGTTTAAATCAAAGGTACATTCGTGGAGACCTAATTTGCAACCTAAGTCGGCAAAAAAACGGTCGAAAAAACACGTTTCTTACGAACGCTGCTCAATTGAAAATAGATAGAAGAATATTTTCTATGGAAGAGTTGTACAACTTAATAAGACCTACAAAAAAGTCCGCGACAGCATATGTCTATCTCTTAAGGTTGACTCACAGTAACCATTGTAATCTTAAAATTTTTGTTAAAAAATATTACATAACTTCCAAGGCTATTTTCAAGTATATAGTATTAATCCTTATCCAAATAATTACGTTAATTAGCTTGGCCACATATTATAGATTAAAATTGTCCCTTACTGTTCTCGAATGAACCTTGTACTAAGGGGGATACTTGGGTATTCAAATGAAACACCAATCACCTTGATCTATGGTTGAGATTCAATTCTTGTATTCACTAAAAATCATATTGAGTATATGCATTTCTGTAAACGAAACACTTGCGTGTTTTATCGGTTAACAACGCCATCTAGTGGTTTGCGATGAAACTAAATTTTTCTTTGTACCTACTAGACAGCGCTGTACTAGCATGCTCTTATGCCTCTAAACATTCCGCCCACCAAGGCCATTTAGTGCGAAATGGGCTTCTAAACAACCGCCCACCGTGGCAAACATTGTTGGTTTAAGTCTTGGTAAACTGAACATTACAATTTAAATCTTATAATATGCCTCTTTACTTCTAATTATACAAATTTCTTACTTTAACAAATTATTCATTTACAGGTAGTATACATATTTTAGATGTAGGTCTTTTTATTACGGATGTCTTCACCCTGATGCTGACTACACGGGTAATATTATCCGCGCCTGGATGTTTTGCAGTAATTTGGCCCATTAGCCAACGACTGGGTGGTAAATCGTCTTCTTTTATCAAGACAATATCGCCAATATTTGGTTCTGGTACTCGAGAATTCCATTTATACCTATTCATCATACTCGATAGGTACTCTTGAGACCATCGCCGCCAAAAGCATTGCAATGCTCGTTGTAGACATTGCCATCTCGTTAAGGAACTAACTGAGGATTCTAAATAATTGTTAGCATCCGGTACTGATAGCAGTGGTCCTCCTATCAAAAAATGTCCTGGCGTTAAAGGGAGTGGCTCTGAAGGATTTGAAGTATCTATCGTGATTGGCCTAGAATTTAAACATGCTTCAATCTGACAAAGGAGTGTACTCAGTTCTTCAAACGTAAATGTGGAATCTGCTATAATGCGTTTGAGGTGATGTTTTGTGGACCGAACACCAGCCTCCCATAAGCCTCCAAAATTAGGCGCATGAGGAGGAATAAAATGCCACTCAGTTCCATTTATTTCTAAATATGAAGCGGCCTCTTTTTGAATGGTATAAATTTGTCGGAGTTCTTTGGATGCTCCAACAAATGTGGTACCATTGTCGCTCCACATGTGTGCACAATTTCCTCGCCGTGATACAAAACGCCTAAATGCTGCTAAGAAAGCCTGAGTACTCATATCACTCACAACTTCCAAATGTATGGCTCGAGTGGCCATACATACATACAAACAAATGTATCCTTTATACGATGCATGCCCTCTACCCTTAGACGTCCGAATTTTTATTGGACCTGCATAATCCACGGCGCTATTAATAAAAGCTCTTGCCGGTGTACATCGAACTGAAGGGAGAGATCCCATCAGTGGGGTTTGGACTTGCCCTTTGTGGCGTACACATGTCACGCATTTGCGGACGTGTTGTCTAACAATACTTTTGACACCTAGTATCCAATACTGGGTTCTGATGTAATTAGCCATTAATTGCATTCCTCCGTGTAGAGTTTTTTGATGAGCGTCAGCTACAATCAGCTTCGTTAAATGAGATGAATGAGGTAAGATTATTGGGTGTTTAGTTCGTTCAGGTAATTCAGAATTTTGTAATCTACCACTCACTCTCATTATTCCTTGCTCATCTAAATATGGACATAATGCTTTTAGCTTACTAGCTTTTGACGTTAAATAACCCTTGGCCTGTAGTTGTGAAACTTCTTCATTGAACTCTTCTGTTTGTACTTTTTTAATGCACAATGTCATTGCTTGATCCATTTCTGATTTAGATAAATAAGTTGTCCTTTGTCCCTTAGTGTAAAATCTTCGACAATAAGCAAAAACTCGCAGCATTCTAGGCAATGAAGAAAATCGTTGGATAATCGCATCTTCCGGTATTGCAGTGAAGTGCGATGCAACAGCTTCTTCCAAATGAACCTTTAAATTCGATGTTCTTTTATATGCAATGGATGGATTCTTAAGAAAGTCTGGGCCAGTAAACCATAGTTTGTTATCTGCAAGTGAACTTGGTTGTACACCTCTTGAAGCACAATCGGCAGGATTTTCTTTAGAAGAGACATGATACCACTGGTCAGAATCTAGAGTTGTTAAGATTTCTGAAACCCTATTGGCTACAAAAGTTTTCCACCGACTGGGATGGCTATTGAGCCAAGCAATTACCACCGTAGAATCGGTCCATGCCTTGATGTTGTTTTTGTCTATATTTAACACTTCGGCCACTTCCTTCAATAGTTGTGACAAAAGAACAGCACCACACATCTCGAGACGAGGTATGCTGACTTGCTTTATAGGTGCGACCTTAGTTTTGGCTGCCAATAATGCAACCTGGCAACCTCCATTGCTGTTGACTATCCTGATATACACCACAGCGGCATATGCAGACTTTGAGGCATCTGAAAACCCATGCAGCTCTACTTTATCGTCATCTGCGGAAGTACCTAACCATCGAGGGACGTGAACAGCAGTAAGTTGGTCTAACTCGTTTCGGTAAGTTAGCCATTCTTCTTTCAATTGAGATGAAATTGGTTCATCCCAACCTACGCTTGCTAGCCATAATTTTTGGATGAAAATTTTTGCTAATATTATTGATGGTGCGATCCAACCTAGAGGATCGTACAGTTTTGCTATTACTGATAATATTGTTCTTTTTGTTTCAGGTCCATCGGGCGTCTTCGGGAGATTCACCGTGTACTGGAAATGGTCAGCACTGCGATTCCAGGTAAGTCCAAGTATTTTAGTTGTATTTTCTAATTTAATGTCTATTTCCTTTCTTTCTTTCCTATCCTGTTGCATATCCTGTATGTTCTGCTCCTTTTCATTTTTATTAATTTCCGATAGTAACTTTTCGTCATTACTGTTCCATTTTTGTAGTTTGAAACCTCCTTTGGATAATAATTCCGTCATTTGTCTATAAACTTCTACTCCTTCCGCCACGTTAGAACTTCCTGTCATTAAATCGTCCATATAGAAAGATTGTTCTACCCTCGATGAAGCCAATGGAAAGTCATGGCCTTCATCGCGGCTTATCTGTTTCAATGCTCTTACGGCTAGATATGGAGCGGAGGATGTGCCAAAAGTCACAGTTGTTAATTCGAAATCTTGTATTTCAGTTTCAGGGTTTGGTCTCCACAATATGCGTTGAAACCTCGTGTCCTCTTCAGAGATGTTGACCTGTCGATACATTTTAATAATATCGGCTACCAGCGCAATCGGGTACACTCTCCAACGAGATATTGTATGACGTAAGTCAGGCTGTATTTTAGGACCCACCATCAGGACATCATTTAGAGAAATCCCGTTCCTATTTTTGCTGGACGCATTGAAGACTACTCGAACTTTCGTAGTAGTTTTGTCATTCCTTACGACTGCGTGGTGAGGTAAGTACACAGCTTCATCCTTTTTGCTATCATTTTCGCTTACAGGTCTCATATGTCCTAGTTTCAAATATTCCTTCATGACTTCCCCGTAGCTGTTCTTAAGATCACAGTCTTTTGATAATCTTTTCTCTGAAGATTTAAGCTTTGCTAAAGCTATTGCCCGTGAGCTACCTCCAAGACACAGGTTTTGGTTATCTCGAAATGGCAGTTTCACCACATAGCGACCATCTGGTGTTCTTTTGGTTGTACTATTGAAAATGTCTTCGCATTTTTGTTCTTCTTCTGTCAACATCTTGTTTGTACTATTTGTTTGTTCTTCTAACTCCCAAAATTTCTTTAATTCATCGTTTTCATTTATTTGTGCGTGCATAACCGTTATTTTTCTGATTTCAGATGCAGCTCCATGGACTGTTCCTGACAATATCCATCCCAAAGTCGTACTTTGAGCAACGAGCGCTCCATCAAGACTCTTCTTCATGCCCTCTTTTAATATTGTGCTGAAAATATTGGCTCCTAATAACAAATCTATTTTGTTGCATATGTTGAATTGCGGGTCTGCCAAACATAAGTCTTGCAGTTCCATCCAATCTATAGGGGCAATTGATTTTTCTGGCAGGTAAGTTGTGATTTGTTTCAGAACGTAAGCATCTAGTTGAAGACTGAATTCAGGATCAATCCGCGATTTGACATTTAAGGTGACTATATATCTTGAAGTTAACGCTTCACCTCCACCTAAGCCAGTAACTATACCCCTGACTGCTTTTTTTTTCAGACGCAGTAGCTGAACCGCAGCCTCCGTTATGAAACAAGCCTGTGATCCTTGATCCAATAATGCTCTTACCACATGATTCTCACCAGATCCAGACTCGGCGTTTACTATCGCTGTAGCTAGTACAACCTGTCTACATCCAGACACTTTTCGAGTTGACAAACACGTCACTATTGGTGATGCACTAGCAGAAGAATTAGCACCTTCAATGGGCTCCTCGGTAGAAGGAGTAATGGGTTTGTCTGTATTGGAGCGTGATAAGTGTAAAAGAGAGTGGTGCCGTTTCTTACAAACCCTACACGTGGTAGGCTTATAGCAATCATACGCAGTGTGATTACTACCTAAGCAGTTGAAGCATATTGATTTCTTGGCTACAAAATTACGTCTCTCAGCGCATTCAAGTTTAGCGAACTTTTTACAAAAACACAGCTTATGACTTTCGGAACAGAATTCACATCGAATAGTGCGAGTATCGGAACTGCTGGTAGCTAATAAAACTTTAGGTTTTGCTTGCGCACCGCTGTTATACAGTACCGTCTGTTTCTTCGTATCCACAAACTCCAAGGCACGAAAGCGATTTTCTAAAAATTGCTTAAGTTGTTCTAATGACGGCAATGTATCCTGAATGTTTGAAATGTGAAGCTCCCATTGTTTTCGCGTTTCAGAATCGAGCTTTAACGTTATGATATGTATGATAATAACGTCCCATGTAGTCACATCAATTTGAAGATTTGTCAGACCATTCATACAGTCCATGCTGGTGTCTAAAAGCTCTTTTAAACCTGAGGCTGACTCAGTGTTTAATCGTCGCTGACCAAATAAACGGTTTAATATACAATTGGCTAAATACCTTTTGTTATTGTAGCGCTTTTCTAACAACGACCAGCATTGATTGTAATTAGCATCCGTTATTGGCGTATGTTTTATCAGTTGTGCTGCTTCACCAGTTAAATGCGTTTTGAGATAATGCAATTTTTGGACATTATCGAGAGTTGAATTGTTCGCAACCAAAGAAAGAAACAGATCTCGGAACGAATTCCATTCAGAGTAAAGGCCCGAAAAAGTTGGAATTGATATTTTTGGAAGCCGCACTATTTGATTTAACCTATTACCATCGTTCTTTGGTTGTTCCGATTCGGTTGAAGTTGACACAAATTGCTTTAATGCTACTTTCATTAGCGATTTATACACTAGATAGTTGTCCTCAGTAATTTCATATACATCCTTACTACAATAAGCAGATTTTGCCAATTCATCTGGTTGCGAAATTTCATATAATTTTGAATTGTTAGCACGGAACGTAGCCCAATCGATTTCTAAATTATTTAACCTTGCTTCTACATATTCCTGAGTTATCCTATCAGTTGGACTTTTCTTATAGTTTAGTAAACCTTTTTTAATTTTAGTATATAAATCAATTTGAATATTTACAAGTCCTTCCATTTTATTAAATTACTTTTGAACCCAACAAACTAATCATATAATTTATTACCTACTTTAAACTTAAGCAAAATATGAAAACTATTTAAAGTGTCAGAGTAAAAATTTAAACTGTCACGAAAATATTTACAACTGTTCAAAACCGCAAAATTTTATAAGTGTTTTGAAATGCATTTGCACTCTGAGGAAAATCGGGCATAGGTTCCCCGTTCCCTCGTCTTTTACGAAATTATTCTAAGTCCTAACCAAAGTAACATGCAAATTATTCTAAGTTATACTACACTTTCCTTGTAAATTTCAAAAGAATTCTAAAGTCTCTAAAATAATTAAGCAAACGAATCTTTTCACTTTTCACAAGAAATAAAGTTCAAATTACTCACGATTTTTTATGTACTGTACACTTATTCCGTTGTTGATCTGCGCGGGTGCTGTGCCGCGCCAACCGCAGTCTTCTTCTCAGCTTGCCCTTGCCCGCAGTCTGCTTCGGTTGCTAACCACTTGGTATGGTCCAACTCGATGACCCCGTCGTTGCCTCGCTGGGTCTCGTTGGTTGCCAACCGCCACTGCTCCACTTCGCTCAGCTCAGTGTTCTCGGCGTCCTGCTGATGCGCACACCTGCGCGCGAGCTCCTCTGACCAGCGCCTTCCGTACTCGGTTTCTTGCAGCGATCCACTGCGAGTACGGATGTCCTCTGCCTATCTGCCTAGCCGCCGTCCTATCCCGGGGTCGCAAGGACCAAATGTTCTCGAATGAACCTTGTACTAAGGGGGATACTTGGGTATTCAAATGAAACACCAATCACCTTGATCTATGGTTGAGATTCAATTCTTGTATTCACTAAAAATCATATTGAGTATATGCATTTCTGTAAACGAAACACTTGCGTGTTTTATCGGTTAACAACGCCATCTAGTGGTTTGCGATGAAACTAAATTTTTCTTTGTACCTACTAGACAGCGCTGTACTAGCATGCTCTTATGCCTCTAAACACTTACAGTATATAATTCAAATGAAAACTCTAGAAGATATCACGAATTTCACATACACGCATCGCAAAATTAATAAAATATTTGCAGTGAAACCACAGATTAGGTTGTAGTTACTACTAAAAAATTATTATAAGCTTAGCTATGCTGTAGATCCCCATCGATCACAATCAATTTGAAGTCAATATAGTATAATGATATGATCTATTGTATAAAATAATATTCATCTATATATATAATTATATAATATTTTAAACCACCCCGACTGATCTATGTATAATCTTTTCATTAAAAGCATTCCAATGACTCTAAACACGACATTTAAAATCTGAGCCGTAAGTTGGTGAGGATTTGAGTATTCTGTAGAGTCCAGGAGATGTCCCAGCATCAGGTCAATGTTCCATGTTCTTACTATTGTAACGATATTTCGTTGAAGAAGAAGATTTCCGAATTGATCAGACCTATGAAAGTTGATTTCATAGTGCAATTAACTAGAAAAAAGCTCATAGTTTTATAACGATTGAAATAATTTTCATGAATCAAAGCTAAGAACACTCTCGATGAAGACATCTATCAAACAAAAAAAAACTATCAATAATAAAAACTAAATCGGTTCATCCGTTTAGGTGCTAAGATGCTACAGACAGACACACAGATACACACGTTAAGCGTATTACTCGTTATTACCTCTACTTTTTGCGTCGGGGAACGCCGTAAGGTTAAGGCGGCAGATGTTCTACTTGGTGGTAAGCTACTTTTTGGTAGATTTAATGATCCCACTACCACTGTACGAAAACTCATGATACATGAATGCACATAAAACTTTCATTGGTAGGTATATAGCTAGGATTAGAACCAACGACGTCGGGTCAGAATCAGGGTAACTATCCTTTACGCCAAAGGGCCGTCCAATATCACTGCGTAAGTATTATAAAACAAAGTCCATCACTGCGTCTGTCTGTCTGTTCGCAATAATCTCAATAGCTACTGAACTGATTATCCTGCGGTTTTCACCAATAGCCAGAGTGTTTATGAGGAAGGTTTAGGTGCATAATTCGTTAAGGTTTTGTGTAAATTGGTTGAAATATGACGATGATTGTTAAATATGTTCATATTTTATATTCAATGCAACAAACTGATGCAAATTTTGTAGGCATATATGTTCTACCCGTGCGAAGCCGGGGCGGGCTGCTAGTTTATTATATGAATAGATTCACAATTTAAGACACTTTACAACGATACTTATTTATAACTGTAGCACAATATTTAACAAGGTTATGTGTTTGAATTTTTGTTCGCAACTATTTCTTTTCTAAAATGTCACTTGTATACGAGTACTAATAACTTGTGACGTCACTCTCGTATACAAGTTCAATTAGTCTTTATGTGATTGCGGAACTTTCCTCTAGCGAAAGACACCTGTGGCTCGGTGCTTGGGCCGCGGGCATATTTGTTGTCGGTTTTCGTCAGCGCGAACCGGCCGACCGAGCGTGGAAGACAATTCAGCCTAGGTTTTGAAAATTGGTGATTTTACAGATTTTTGCCGCTCGCGCCGCCTTCTTGAAAATGAAAATGGCAGCAAAAAACAGTTTTTCGTTCGAAAATATCTCCTTTATGACTCATTTAACTATCTAACAATTTATAATAAATATAACAGATTTTTTCTTAAAATCAATAGTTTTGGCGTACAGTAAAAGTCCAAACTTTCGACAGAAACACTTCGACTAATGGAAGAGAGACGAACAGACCCTTTGTCAGCTTTGTGAACTAACCAGGTGCGCAACAAAATCATAAAGAGGCTGGTACGACGCAACGACCCTCCAACACGCTTTTGATCTTCAATCGAGCAGAATCGGGGGTCGAAAGTGTTCACCCAGCCTTTGGGTAGAAGCCATCTCACAAAGATGATAAAATCAACTGGACTAGTCATCACATCCAAATCGAAGATTCTATCGAAAGTTGAAGACTTCTACGGCAAGCTCTACACATCGCATGTTTCAAGACTCGTACCCGATACTGAGGATTCTAGAGCCACCCTAAACTGCCACTTCATAGACGATCTGCCCGAAATTAGCCGAGACGAGATTGTGATGGCCATTAAACAGCTCAAAAATGGAAAAGCCCCAGGAGAAGACGAAATAACAACAGAGCTTTTAAAAGGCGGAGGAGCTCCAGTAGTTTAACAGCTTCAACAGCTCTTTGATTCCGTTCTTTTTACTGGGAGAACTCCACAGGAATGGAACATAAGCACGGTGGTTATTTTTCAAAAAAGATACGAGGTGGCAAAATATAAATTCGTAAAGAGCGTCGAAATCTACAAATTCACCAATTTTCAAAACTCCCGGAAAACTTTCCATGGCATGTAAAATACTGTTTTGAACTCCAAATGACTGTATTATATGTAAAGATGAAAGAAGAATATGGCAACGTCAAGATAGATAGAGAAGGTTAGAGATAAATACGAGTAGAGATTTACTACGATAATATGACCCGCCCCTCCAAAATTCAAAACGTTTGAAAGTATTTGTGAAAGTATTTACAACGCACCACCACGCATGTGTGCGTACTTACTGGTACTGCCGGCCTGCTACTGAAGACGAATAATTACAACTACATACAAATGATATAAGAGGGGGGGGGGGGTGTAAGGGGGCACAAATACGACCTTGGTGCTCCCAGCCAACCTCACCTGCCCGTGGTGCATCCTGCTGACCAACAGACGGGGCTCTGGCGACTGACAAATGGCGCTATAACCATTTCATATCTAAGGCGTAGCTAAATTCTACAGGCTGGTGACGGGTAGCAGCGTCACCGGTGCGAGAAGCTACGTCCTGCGATCGCCAACACGCCTGCCCAGCGTGGCGACACCTAAAGCCAAGGCCCCCAGTTCCCGGCCGCCCTGCTATTCCTGACCACGGCGGCGGTCACGGTAACGGCAGGGCAAGGGGTGCTAAGAATCCACGGGCTACGGTAGACCGCCAAAACAAACTGACCCTCGCAACCTACAATGGATGCACTATTCGGCTGGACGATCATCTGGCGCAGCTGGAGAAGGAACTGAAACTCATAAGATGGCAGAGACTGGGGTTATGTGATATCCGGACACAGGGAGAGGACATCTAATGTACTACAGAGAAGGAGATCAGCCATCCCAAGGCGGCGTCGGGTTTCTGGTCAACAAGGTTCTCAGTGACAACGTTATAGAAATCTCCAGTGTGTCGACCAGGGTAGCGTACCTCAAGGTTATCCAGGTCTACGCACCGACCTCGACACACTTGAATGATGAGGTGGAGAGCATGTATGAAGATATTTCCAGAGCTTTACACACCACCTCCAAGGCTCACTACAACGTTGTCATGGGAGACTTTAACTAATCGTCTATAGGACCACACGGATTTGAGAGTAGGAATCACAGGGGGCAAATGCTAGTCAATTTCCTCGAAAAAGAGGGGCTTTTCTTGATGAACTCGTTCTTCAAGAAACAGCTCTAAAGGAAGTGGACGTGGCAAAGCCCCGACACTGTGACTAAAAACGAGATTGACTTCATCATTACGAACAAACGGCGCATATTCAGAGACGTCTCAGTGATCACTAGGTTTAATACCGGAAGAAATCACCGACTTGTACGAGGCTCTCTGGATATCGACTTCAAAGCCGAGAGATTCCGAATGATGAAGTCTACGCTCCGTCCAAACCTACTCCAAACCGTTGTTGGGTCCGAAACATTCCAATTAAAATTGGAAAATCGATTCGCTGCCTTGGAAACCACAGATGACGTAGACTAGAAACTCGAAGAAGTGGTGGAAATCCTCAGGGATGAAGGGACGAAGTTTTCCGAGAGCAAGCGTACGGGCAAAAAGTCCAAACTTTCGGCAGAAACACTTCGGCTAATGGAAGAGAGACGAACAGACCCTTTGTCAGCTTGTTCAGCTAACCTGGTGCCCAACAAATCCATTAAGAAGCTGGTACGACGTGACCTCCGATCCTCTAACACGCTCTTGATTAAAGAATCAATTAAGCAGAATCGGGAGTCGAAAGTGTTCGTCCAGCCTCTGGGTAGAAGCCACCTCACAAAGCTGACAAGTCGCATCGAAGTCGGAGATTCTATCGGAAGTTGAAGACTTCTACAGCAAGCTATTCGCATCGCATGCTTCAAGGCCCGTACCCGATACTGAGGATTCTATAATAATAATAATAAACCCGCAGGGGCGGCTTTGTGGCGAGCCGACGGTGATTGGCGACACCGCATACCCCTATCCCGTGAGGGCTAAATGAGACCCTCTGACACCCGGCTTGCCTTGACCGGACGGCCGGTGGTGGGAATCGCAAGAGCTAAGACCTAAGCTCCAGGGTGGAAGTGTTAAAGGCATAAAGCAGCTAGTAGCGTTTAGTGAAAGTGCAGCACACCTCTCAACACCCTTAGCTATCCACGCCAATGTTGCCCCTCGGCGCCGACATAACGTTCCGCCTTTATGGGGTCCATTCAGTGGGTGGCAAGTCACCACCCGCCTAAATATTTTGTAATGAGGCATAATTGGCGGGTGCCGTACCTCATCCCATTGACCAGCAATCCGACATTAATCAGCTCACCCAATAGTGTCATAAAATAATGTACCATCTTTTTATAATATAGTTTCCCATATCTCCTCCTCATCCATTAATAATACCTAAGTAAACATTGTAAAGGGCCTCTTGATGTTGGCTTCGGCTCCATCAATGCCCTCAAAAAAACCGGGCGTGTACGACCCGTGTGTTAAATTGAATAAACGAATAATAATAATAAAATGCATTTATTTCTCCAACATATAACAATGGTGCCAAAATGGGTCTTAACTAAATTGAGACTGATGCCTGTGGTAGGTTTTACAAGAAAACCTGTAATACAGGACACCAGGACTCGTCGCTTAAAGTACTAAACATTTTTTTGCGATCATTTATAATAATGATAATGATGCTGGTAAAAAAAATTAAAATAACATATTCCAACTTAAATTAATCATACAATATTGAAAACTAAACAAATTGAATTCTAGAGCCACCTTAACCCGCCACTTCACAGAAGATCTGCCCCTAATTAGCCGAGAAGAAAACGTGATGGCCAACAACTTAAAAATGGAAAATCCCCAGGAGAAGACGGAATCACAACAGAGCTTTTAAAAGCTGTAGGAGCTCCAGCAGTTCAACAGCTTCAGCAGCTCTTTAATTCCGTTCTTTTCACTGGGAGAACTCCACAGGCATGGAGCAGAAGCATGGTGGTTCTGTTTTTCAAAAAAGGAGACAAAACCCTCTTGAAAAACTACCGCCCGATTTCACTTCTGAGCCATGTCTACAAGCTGTTTTCAAGGGTCATCACGAACCGTCTTACGCGAAGACTCGACGAGTTTCAACCTCCGAAACAGGCCGGGTTTCGAAGCGGTTACGGCACCATAGACCACATCCACACGGTGCGGCAGATTGTACAGAAGACCGAAGAGTACATTCGACCCCTGTGCTTCGCATTTGTGGACTATGAGAAGGCCTTTGACTCAATCGAAACCTGGTCTGTCCTCGAGTCCTTGCAGCGTTGCCAAGTCGACGATATATTGAAGTGATGAGATGTCTATATAATGCCGCAACGATGACTGTACAAGTACAGAACCAGCGAACTGAACATGTCCACCTGCGTCGAGGAGTGAGACGGACGGGGGACGTCATATTCCCGAAACTGTTCACTAACGCCATAGAAAAGATAATAATACTACGTATAGAACGGACACTCTGTTCCCCCCACCAATTCCGGGCTTCCTCACCCCGCCACCGCTCTGGAGCTGTCGAGGAGCTGCGCTGAGCAAGGACGCCACACGCGTACGACTATAGAACAATTACTACTCACGGAGAGAAGAACATCAACTTCATACATTTATGTTGGGACCAGTAGACACTGGAGGTTCAAATTTACGTAGGTTCTTATTACGTAGGTATATACGTATATATATATATATATATACTATATAATAAACACTTAATTATATTAGTATATACCTACCTACATATTCGTATTTTAGAATTCATTTTCATAAATGAAACAACGATATATATACTCGTGCGTAAATAACGCTTAATTTGTAAAATATTTAAAAAAACTTTCACGTTTAAACATTTTTATAACACAGCAATTGGGAACTTGATGTAGGTACGTAGTATTTATATTCTCTTTACTTGATGTCGCTCTAACGTGCGAGCAAGACACACGACCTACCTACTTCGCAATTGTTGAAGTGTTGTGATTTAATGTTTCTGTAGACGATGGTTTACGAAATAGCGACTAATATTTTTAGTGTTAAAAGCTTTTTGGGTAAGTGTACAAAAAATATTCATACGGTCAGTACGTAGTACGTATGTACGAAGTAACTATTATATAATCTGTGATACGGTGATTACGGGCGACAACCTTAGACATCACGCACACAAATGCACGTATAGAAAAACGACCCGTGTGTAGTGTCTGTGTCGGTGTCACAGTGTCGGTCGTTAAAACGCTAGTTTGTATGGAGATTGAGCGAGTGTCCGGGGTGTGCTAACGCCTTGGAGGATATGTTTAAAACGCTGGACTGGAAATATCGTGGCATTAACATCAACGGCAAGTACATCTCTCACTTACGATTTGCAGATTACATCGTCATTATGGAAGAGACGCTGCAGGACCTACAAAGGATGTTGAATGGCCTAGCTGATTCATCTCGTCGCATCGGTCTCCGGATGAATTTGGATAAAACCAAAGTCATGTACAACGAGCACGTTGTTCCGGAACCGGTTGCCGTAGATGGAATCCCACTCGAAGTTATCACTAAGTATGTTTACTTAGGGCAGACGCTCCAACTAGGCAAACACAACGTCCAGAAGGAAATCCAGAGAAGAATTCAGCTGGGCTGGGCAGCATTCGGAAAACTCCGTTGAGTCTTCTCGTCGCCTATACCGCAGTGTCTAAAGACTTTTGTAAAATCAGTGCGTCCTACCTGTAATGACATACGAAGCCGAAACGTGGACACTCACAGTTTGACTGGTCCATCAGTTTAAAGACGCTCAGCGAGCTGTGGAGAGAGCTAGGCTCGGTATTTCTCTGCGGGATAGAATCCGGAACGAAGTAATTCGCCAGAGAACTAAAGTTATAGACATAGCTCAACGGATTAGCAGCAAGCTGAAGTGGCAGTGGGCTGGTCATATCTGCCGCAGGACTGATAGATATAGATGATAGTTGGGGTAGACTTGTCCTTGATTGGAGACCGCGAATCTGCAAACGTAGCGTAGGACGTCCTGTGACCAGGTGGAGCGACTACATATGAAAAGCGGTGGGCAGTGACTGGAAGAGAAGAGCCGAAGATCGGGCTCAGTGGCGCATCTTGTGAGAGGCCTACGTCCAGCAGTGGACTGACACGGGCTGATGATGACATACGAAATCTTTCGTCAGGATGTGACTATACACATTAAAACAGTTATTTGGAGGGCGAGCCATGTTATATATAAATCTCTACATAAATTATTATGAAAAAGAAAACAGAAGTCCATGAAAATCATGATGATGAGATAACCAGTATTCCACCACCAGAAGAATTGACAACGGGAAAGTAACTGTGTTTACACTTCTTGACTTCAGCAACACTTTCAATACCGTCGATTTTGACATTCTGCTTGCAAATCTTCACTCTATCAAGTATTAACATATCTCCAATCCAATGAAATGAATGAATGAGAATCCTGAGCGTAGCAAGGGATTCAAAGTACGTTGACCGAGCGAAAATAATGTTGCGGCCGAGTGATACACTCTGCAAGCTTAGTACTTAGAGTCTGTCTAATGAAAAAAATCGCGGCCAATTTAAAAAATACTAGTATTGCAACCCATAAATTATTAGGATACTTAGCGATAAGACCGCCTATTGTTACACTATTGTTTAATTTATTGTAATGTACTGTTTCTTCTTTATGGTGTTTAATAAAGCGTTCTCTTTTCAAATCTAATAAACTTCTATACTACTTTTATATTATTTTTAAACTAATAAACATAATTTTTATTACCCGCATTTATACTGTCATGTATCTAATATTATAATAATCTTTGTCCTGACATACCGACATTACCGACTGACTGACTGACTGACTGACAGACAACGCACAGCCTAAACCGCTGGTCGTAGAGACTTGAAATTTGGAGGGTATATTTGTCTTAGTACGTAAGGGATTTTCCAAAATTCACCCCTTAAGGGGATGAAATGGGGGTTCAAAGTTTGTATGGAGAAACAAGATTAGATAGTCTTTTCTATCCGAAACTTCACACAAGTGCTTCAGTAAAAAAATAAGTAAATACGTGTTTCAGGTTTTTTGAAATTCCAACCCTAAGAGGGTGAATTGGGGTAACAAAGTGTGAAAATCAATATTGTTTTGGATTGCGCTGAAATTTGGCATGCAGATAGTTATTACGACGTTAGTTCCCTCTGACAAAGGATTTTTCAAAATTAACCCCTGAAGGGGATGAAACGGGGGTTCAAAGTTTGTATGTAATGTAAAAGTTTGTATGGAGAAACAAGATTAGATAGTCTTTTATATTCGAAACTTAACACAAGTACTTAAGTAAGTAAATACGTGTTTCAGGCTCTTTCGAAACTCCACCCCTAAAAGGGTGAAAGTGGGGTAACAAAGTCTGAAATCAATATTGTTTCGGATTGCGCTGAAATTTGGCATGCAGATAGTTATATTGACTTAGGTATCCGCTAAGAAAGAATTTTTCAAAATTCACTCTTCAAGGGCTTGAAGCGGGGGTTCAAGTTTGTATAGTCATTTTATTCTACATTTCACACAAGTACTTCTGTAAATAAATATGTAAAGAGTTTCAGACTTTTTCAAAATGGCACCCTAAGAGGATAAACTGGTGTAACAAAGTCTAAAAATCAATATTGTTTCGGATTGCGCTGAAATTTAGAATGCAGATAGTTATATGAATCCCGAATTGCCTTAGTCACGCTATAACATGAAAACGGGTGAACCGATTTGGCTAATTCTTATTTTTGTCTTTAATGTTAGAATAGTTTTTACAAAAGAAAAGTTTTAAGTAAATAAAATATGTATTTAACGCGAGCGAAGTCGCGGGCACTTCTAGTAAGAGATATATAATGAAGTGGTTCAACTACCACACAGAAACATCTGTTTTGATTTTACATTTTACTAACACACATTTTAGTGCAAATTGTGGCGTTAAATATGCAACTTATTTTTCAGAGTGACAAAGACTATGACCCATTTGCTGATAAAAGAAGGCCGACTATTGCGGACAGGGAAGATGAGTATCGACGGAAAAGGAGACGGATGATCATATCTCCAGAAAGAAGTGACCCCTTTGCTGAAGGTATCTTAATATAAAAGATTTTTTTTTCTGACTGGCTATGAGATTCCCACAAATACCTGTGTGTTTATGCATTATTGAATTTACCAGACATTCCATAATTCCCATATCTGAGTCAGGAAAAATAGTGAAATATGTTAATTTAATTACTAGGTAGGATTCTGTTATTTTAATTTTGAGTATTCTATTTTTATTTGTATATCTTTTTTTTTGGATATTTTCTGGTTTAAAAGCAAAATATAAATAATGATTATAATTTTAGGTGGCAAGACACCCGATGTCGGATCAAGAACATATACAGAGATTATGAAAGAACAGTACCTGCGTGCTGAGGAAACTGAGGTAATGCATCTCTCAACTCAAATCTGTATAATGTAATAAAATAAACATGTAAAATGTATATTGAATTAAAATGAACACCACTACAATTTTCGAGTGTGAATCACTTCTCGACGAATGTAAGTGCGTGAAAAATTGGAGTTTGGTTCAAAGCATTCTGTTGGTTATTTGAGAGACAGTTTCCAGTCTAGTCTAGTTTTATAAATCTTATTTTATTAGCATCTTGTTTATCTATTTTAAATCTTGAATAAAAATGAACAGTAAATTGTTTGTGTTACAGTTACGCAAAAAACTACTAGAAAAGGCACGAGATGGTACGTTAAAACCAGTGCAACAGTCTAATGGCGAATCAATGAAGCCCGCGCCGGCGAAACGCAAAGGTCGTTGGGATATAAGTTCGGAAGATACACCAGTTGTAAAGAAGGTAGTTTCAGCTACGCCCAACTCGCAAACCACGCCATCTTGGGATGCAGAGGTAAATATTATTAATTTATTTTTTTCTGATTCTTTTTTTCCACACATTAATTACATATTAGCATAAATTAAATTAAAACTGTTTAAAGTTGCACGTTATACATAAAAACATATTGTTACCTCAGAACTCCGTCAAATCTTAATGGCGGCTGTACACACTCGTCGAGAGTCTCGGCCGATGATGTTCTCGGCGAGAGCATACGTGTACACACTCGTTTTTTCTCCTTTTGACCCTTTGACTCGGGCGCAAAAACCGACCAGTGACCGAGACCGACCGAGGCGAGACACGAGAGAGCGAGACAAGGCGAATGCACCGTCTACATACTTGTTCTCGGCCTGTCTCGGTGTGTCTCGACGACTGTGTACAGCCGCCATAACCGATTTGAGAAATTATTTTTTTGTTTGAGAGATTATGCCTCCCGTTTGGTCCGATAATTTTTTTATCGATTCTTTCTTTCTATTCGAAATTTTATCTCCGGAGATATGGAGATAAACAATATAAACAAATTCGTATACCTTGATGACATGATTATGACTACTGGATACTTTGAAGTACGTCGTTGGCCGAGATAAAATGATTATAATTTTCTAACCGAGTGATACACTCCTACTTTTCATCCTCTCTATAAGAAAATTAAATAGATAGATATATTCAGGATAAAGTTTCAAACAAGATCCTAATAGTTTTATCAGGCATCGGTGAAATTGGTTCTTAGTACAGTACGCGTCATGTAAAAATAAAGTGAAGGGAGTGTGTTTGTGCATGGGTACACTCGCTTACGAATGAGGACCCGCCCGCCCAGCGTGCACCTTATACCACCAAATAGACCGATAAATCGTCTAATGCGCACCTGGACCGCCAGCGTTCTTTTTATATGACGCGACCTTGTTCATTTCGGATAAAATTTCGACAAAAGTACCGGTAAAGAATCGCGTTATCAGGAGGCCGATTCCAAAATTATACATCCGAAAGTTCTGACCCGACCGAAACACAACCGATTTTTCCGATTACCTACTACGAAAAAAGTGCGGACGTTTTCGACATGAAATGACGATATATCACTTGTCGGATGGGCTTTTTTCGTTAAGTAGGGGATACGATACAACAAATGTTAGATGAATTTCGGTCGGACTGAATGATAAGCTAAACCGAATATGATTCCTAGTAGGAAACGTCCGATGAATTCGGCCAATACTTCGGTCGGAGTAGGACTCTAGGTCGAAAGTCAATTATTCGCGACCGGTACGAGTGTGGCGCTCGCCAGGGGCATAGACGTACTCGCTACTGATAAATAAGTGTAATATAGTGCGAATCGCCCAAAACCAGCCGCACGTCTAAAAGACTTCTGACCTTATAACGTGACTTGTTATTAGTGGAGATGTTACCCGGTGCGTTACTCAAATTATAATTTCAATCAATAAGTCATTGATAGACATGTAAAAATATAATTAGTATAATAAGATACAAAATAATAAGAGCCTGAGCGTGTACTACTTGTTATTATTATTTTTTATGATTTATTTGGTCAAGAAAAACTGATGTCCCAGATATGTGTTTGTATTGTAGAGAGGAACATGGGAAGAGACGCCCGGTGGCGGCGGTCGCGGTGGAGAGACTCCGGGTGCGACGCCGTCGGCTCGCGTGTGGGACGCCACGCCGGGTCACATCACGCCGGGACACGCCACGCCGGGCCGCGACACGCCCGCACAACACGCGTCTAGGCGGAACCGGTGGGATGAGACGCCTAAGACCGATCGAGGTGAGACTTACAACTGTATTATAGAACAATACTCGTAACATAGAATGAATTAATTTGATTTGTTAGTGAAGCGCAATTTACCTTAAATGTACCTTAATAATTTTCGGTCATATTTATTTTTTAGCGTAGTAGCACACGCCGGCTAACTAGTACTTGAATATTTTTTATTTATTTATTTTTTCTAAAAGATTACTCGCAATGTGGGTTGCACATTACTAGTATTCTTGTTAACCCCTCCAACTAAGCTAAATATGCTTGTGTCTGGAGTGGGTTCACGTCAATAGTGCAATGGGTGGGGTGGGGATCGAACTCTCGACCTCTCGATCGCCAGTCCAACACCTTATCCATTGGGTTATTGCCGCCAATAAACTTGAATGTACTTGAATATAAAAAAAACGCATACCTACTTTAAAAACTAAAACACTTTATTGGGTGAAATTTTGATATGGGACCGTTAGTACCTCTTCCGTTGTAGCTACAGTAAAACATTTTGAGGAAACTATCAGTTATTTTTCGTAAAATTTTAAGCTGTTTGTCAGAGTTTGAGACAAATGTACAGTCAGCAAGTAAATAGGCAATTTACACAAACTTTTTTGATTTCATTCGATCAGCTTCTTCAGGAATCAAAACATTATTTCGGACCAACTGTCGTAATAAAAGTAAAAAAAATGCAAAAATATAATGCATACGTTTTGTAGGAGATGGAAAACATAATAATATTAGCAGATGTATATTTTCATGCCAATCGATCCTGTCGCTTTAGGAAGTTTAGGAGTTAAAAGGATTCTATGGGACCAATCGATGTTGGAGTACTAGAAATGCCAGAAATTGTAGATGTAAGTTGAAATCTCAGTAGGAAGTTTTTGTGTAAATGGACCATTTTATTGCTGACTGTAATTTGTGTTTAAATATGTGAATACAGTTTAAAATTTTATTAAAATTGATGTGCAGTTTCTTCAGAACATTTTACTGTAGCTACAATGGAAATGATACCTGCCCTTACGGGTCCATCTCAAAAATCCACCCCGTATTTAGTTACGCTCGTGACTTGAGCTCAGTTTCGCCTGAACTTAACTTGAACGACTGAATATTGTAAACGGGCATAGGAACATACATTTGAGTCGTATAGTATCAAAACCAGTCAAGTCCACTTAAGGTAAATTTACAGTATGCATTTTATATCTTTTTGCTTTATGGGCAACATTGGAAAACATTAAGAATATTGCCAGCTTATAGTATTTTGTTGTCAAAACATGATAAATCATTAAAAACCTATTGACTCGTACAAACAAAGTTCAAAAAAAGTTCTTATTGCGAAGATTGGATTTGACCTCATTTGAAAACAAAGTGAGGATTTGTCTTAGTTTGGTAGTTAGGTTTGTAGATTTGACTGCCTTTGAATGTTAGCTGAGCGACAATAATATCAACAGCGGACTCGCCATAGAGAATACTCGAAGCTGATTGATCGATTCGAATTTGACTAAAGTTGAATGTCAATAGTGTTGGAGTTGGCTAATTTTAATACCAAAGCCATTTTTACAGCAATTTTTCTATAGTAAAAATGTGGAATAGACTGCTTTTGATATTATCTATTTTTAGATCATAGTGCGAAGAATATTGCTACATTAAAATATTAATAAAACTGGCCAAGTGCAAGTCGGACTTGCACTCGTAGGGTTCCGTAACACAGTAAAGTATTCTATAACTATGATTTTTCGCAACTAAAAAAGAGTTTGTATGAAAAACAAAGTTATATTTGCGGTCACTATATCTCAAAAACTGCTGACTGTATCTCGTTCAAACCAATTTTCTTTGAAAGTGTTTATTGAGATCTACAGAATATATTTTTTCTAGATTTTTCACTCCCTTATTTTAAAAGTTAGAGGGGGGGACACACATTTTACCACTTTAGACGCGCCTATCTTTCAAATGATTGACTTTGAGAAAAAATGATTTTAGAAACCTCAATGTCTTTTTTAAAGACCTATCCATAGACACCCGAAGCGTATAGGTTTGAGGATTTTTTTATTCACTTCCATGTATGGGATCCCCCCCTTAAACTTTGATATTTTTTATTTTTGTATAAAAATCGGAAAGCGGTTCACAGAATACATCTACCTACCAAGTTTCAATTCTGTAGTCCTAATAGTTTCGGAATAAAATGGCTGTGACATACGAACGGACAGACAGACATGACGAATCTTATAGATTCGTCATGTCTGTCTGTCCGTTTTTTGGCATTCGGCTACGGAACCCTAAAAACGGAAAATTTTGGATTTGACCAATTTTGATACTGATCGACTCATTTGTGACTGACTTGCGCCATTCAGTTTTTTACTAGCGTGGAACGTAGGTAACTATGTTATCCCTTGTAACTGTATCTTTCTTCTGCAGACAAATATTTAAAGCATGTTAAGAGCCCGCTTGAGATTTTTTTTCCCACGCTTGCTCCGCCTACACACGCCGCGGCACCCCCGGTAACGATACAGGCGCGGGGGAACGCGCTGTAATTTCGCGCATGCGCGCTCCACACTCGACTTGCGACCTCGTTTGCTAGCGGACACGCTGAGCCGAGCGGGACGGTAATGACCGCGTGGCCCGTGGCGCGGCAGCCGAAGTTACTTACTACCTACAGAGCTATACTATATATAAATACGTACATTTAAGGTTTAAAATTACGTATTACGGCTTAAAAAGGATTTTCCAAATCGAACATACATAGAAAAGATATATATAAATATATATTTATATTCTGACTAATTGAGAACCTCCTCCATTTTTGTGAAGTCGGTTAAACATAGTATAGTCTTATTTTTCGTACAACACTCCTTGCGTTGTTTTTGTAAACTTGTATTTATTTGAGAACCCAACTTCACAAAAAAGGAGAAGGTTCTCAATTCGTCGGAGTTTTTGTTTGTTTTATGTATGTTGACCGATTACTCGAAGACGCTTGAACCGATTTGGAAAATCGTTTTTTTATTTGAATGAGTATAACAGATGATCCCATTTAAATTTCATCGAGATATGTTTAGTTCTGCAGAGATATGAAGATAAACACCATAAACCTAGTACTGAAAATGACTAGCGCGGCATTTGAAGTCTGTATTGTTCCTTTTGTGAACGAATTTATTTGCACCGACTTCCAAAAAAAAGGAGGTGCTCAAATCGTCTTTTTTAGGGTTCCGTAGCCGAACAAACGTAGCCGAAAAAACGGAACCCTTATAGATTCGCCATATCTGTCTGTCCGTCCGTATGTCACAGCCATTTTATTCCGAAACTATTAGGACTACAGAATTGAAACTTGGTAGGTAGATGTATAAACCGCTTTCCGATATTTGTACAAAAATAAAAAATATAAAAGCTTAAGGGGGGCAGACAGACAGACATGGCGAATCTATAATGGTTCCGTTTTATGCCATTTGGCTACGGAACCCTAACAAAGTTATTTTTGTAGTTGCGAAAAATAAAAGTTATAGAATACTCCACTGTGTTACGGAACCCTACGAGTGCGAGTCCGACTTGCACTTGGCCAGTTTATCTCAAAGTAAATCATTTAAAAGATACGCGCGTCTAAAGTGGTAAAATGTGTCCCCCCCCCCCTAACTTCTAAAGTAAGGGAGTGAAAAATCTAGAAAAAATATATTATATATATCTGTAGATCTCAACAAAAACTTTCAACGAAAATTGGTTTGAACCAGATACAGTCAGTAGTTGTTGAGATATAGCGACCGCAAGTATAGCTTTGTTTTTCATACAAACACTATGAAAAACAAAGTTATTTTTGTAGTTGCAAAAAATCATAGTTATAGAGTACTCTACTGTGTTACAGAACCCTACGAGTGCTAGTCCGACTTGCACTTGGCCAGTTTTTTTTTGTGTGTATCACATTCCATCCCATTTCACCCTCTTAGGGGTAGAATTTCAAAAAAACCTGAAACACGTATTTACTTATTTTTTTACTGAAGCACTTGTGTGAAGTTTTGGATAGAAAAGACGATCTAATCTTGTTTCCCCATACAAACTTTGAGCTCCGTTTCATCCCCTCCGAGGGTTAATTTTGGAAAATCCTTTCTCAGAGAGAACTAACGTCGTAATAACTACTTGCATGCCAAATTTCAGCGCGATCCGAAACAATATTGATTTTCACACTTTATTACCCCATTTCACCCTCTTAGGGGTGAAATTTCAAAAAAACCTGAAACACGTATTTACTTATTTTTTTACTGAAGCACTTGTGTGAAGTTTCGGATAGAAAAGACGATCTAATCTTGTTTCCCCATACAAACTTTGAGCTCCGTTTCATCCCCTCCGAGGGTTAATTTTGGAAAATCCTTTTTCAGAGGGAACTAACGTCGTAATAACTATCTGCATGCCAAATTTCAGCGCGATCCGAAACAATACTGATTTTCACACTTTATTACCCCATTTCACCCTCTTAGGGGTGGAATTTCAAAAAAACCTGAAACACGTATTTACTTATTTTTTTACTGAAGCACTTGTGTGAAGTTTCGGATTGAAAAGACTATCTAATCTTGTTTCTCCATACAATTTTTGAACCCCCATTTCATTTTACATTATGGATACATTATGGGGTGAATTTTTGAAAATCCTTTCTTAGTACAAACTTACATACTAAGACAAATATACCCTCCAAATTTCAAGTCTCTACGACCAGTGGTTTAGGCTGTGCGTTGTCTGTCAGTGAGTCAGTCAGTCAGTATGTCAGGACAAAGATTCTTATAGTATTAGATAGATAGATAGGCCAAGTGCAAGTCGGACTCACACTTGTAGGATTCCCTAACAGTAGAATATAATTTTTCGCCACCAAAAAATGTACTTTGTTTCTTATAGCGTTTGTATGAAAAAAAGTTATCTTTGCGGTCGCTATATCTTAAAACTGCTCACTGTATCTTGTTCAAACCAATTTCAATTTTGGTTGTTAGTTTTTATTGAGATCTACAGCATATGTATTTTTTAGATTTTTCACTCCCATACTTTAAAAGTAAGAGGAGGGGAGGGGGGGGAGAGTTGGACATTCATTTTACCATTTTAGACGTGCCTATCTTTCAAATGATTGACTTTGAGAAAAAATGGTTTTAGAAACCTTCATGTTATTTTTAAAGATGAAAAAAGTGACATACGGACAGATAGACATGACCAATCTATAAGAGTTCCGTTTCTTGCCATTCGGCTACGGAACCATAAAAACGAGGAGGAAAAAATGGAGGAGGTTCTCAAATCGCCGGTACATCACATACGACACAGTAATGGTTTCGTAACACAGTAATGTATTCTATAACCATGATTTTTCGAAACTAAATAAACTGACGAAGTGCAAGTCGGACTCGTACTCGTAGGATTCCGTAACACAGTAGTTCTATAGTTCTATAACTATGATTTTTCGCAACTACAAAAATAACTTTGTTTTTCATAGTGTTTGTATGAAAAACAAAGTTATACTTGCGGTCGCTATATCTCAACAACTGCTGACTGTATCTCGTTCAAACCAATTTTCGTTGAAAGTTTTTATTAAGATCTACAGAATATATTTTTTCTAGATTTTTCACTCCCTTACTGTAGAATTTAAAGGGGGGGGGGGGGACACACATTTTACCACTATAGACGGGCCTATCTTTTAAATGATTGACTTTAAGAAAAAATGATTTTAGGAACCTCAATGTCATTTTTAAAGACCTATCCACACGTATAGGTTTGAAGAAAAAAATTTTTTTTGTTCCATTTCCAGGTATGGGATGTTCCCTTAAACTTTTATATTTTTTATTTTTGTACAATATTCGGAAAGCGGTTTATAGAATACATCTACCTAGCAAGTTTCAATTCTGTAGTCTTAATAGTTTTGGAATAAAATGGCTGTGACATACGGAAGGACAGACAGACATGGCGAATTTATAAGGGTTCCGTTTTTTGCCATTTGGCTACGGAACCCTAAAAATAAACTTTGTTTTTCATAGTATTTGTATGAAAAACAAAGTTATCTTTGCGGTCGCCATATCCCAAAACCTGCTGATTGTAAGTATCTCGTTCAAACTAATTTTCGTTGTTAGTTTATATCTTACTTATGATAATACTACAATAACGAATTACTAATAAAATTAAAAACGTCTAAATACCTATAGTGTTTGTGAGAGAACAATTATAATCCAGTTGTAATTATAAAATAATCTTTATGTTGTATTAAATTCAAATAAGAAACTGCCTTACGGTTTGGCATTATATGTATTATATTATATTTCTCAGGATAAAACTCAGTAGTTCAATACCTCATTCATTGAAATCGGTCCAGCCGTTTGGTTCCTACAACCAAAACAATACCCACATATAATCGCGCGAAACATCAACACGATCGGTCATGTAATTATGTTCTAATCTGTGACCTCAGAGGTCGATGCCTTGCTTACTTCATAGTTACTATGGGTAAACATATTTAGGTAAATGACAGGTGCTTGTTTGGCTCCAAAAAAAATATTAGTAGTTACATTTTCGAATCTTGAAGGTCTGTCTTGAATCTTATCTTTGTAAGGCCTTATTTACTATTATTAAAAAATCTCGAAAGATCGCAGATACACGCGAAGTCGGCGCGCGCGTCCTCACCTCGGAGAGGCTCGCGGCCGACTGACTCTAGATTCAATATGTTTCGAGTGCTGCTCACTTGCAAGTATATTTTTATACGTAACGCGCCGGGAATATGGTACAATATCGCAATCAACCTATTGACCGTATTCTTGCACAGATGTAAAGGACGTAAGTCGCAAAACTAATTTAATTAATTATGAGAATATGAATTGGTTTTGAAGAAAATTGTCCTGGGAGATTCTTATAAACCATGTTTTACATTTGATAGTATTTATTTTGTATATGTAACTAAATCTGTTTGAGAGACAAACAAGAAAAATGAAAAAAAAGGCATAACTTTCAAAAAAATAAACTATCGAGCAAATTATTTTCAATTATGTTTCTGCTCTGTGAAACGAAAGAAAAAACATTGAAAAATCTAATATTTAAGTTTGACTTCATTAATATTATTGGTTGATTTACTGTCATTAGGCAAAGTATAGCATTCTGCAGGGAGCGTCCTCTTAAGGACTGCCGATAGCGATGATCTTGCTCACCATCGAGTGTTTAACCTTCATCGTCTTTGTAAGAATATCTAATCTATGTATAATAATATCTCCACTGCATCCTAAGTGAATTCCTCAGCCGAATCGAACATTCAAATTTATTGTTACTTGTGTCTTTACAGAAACCCCTGGCCACAACAGTGGCTGGGCCGAGACTCCCCGTACTGACCGCGGTTCGGGCGTGGACACTATCCAAGAAACACCCACTCCGGGCACGAAGCGTCGGTCGCGATGGGACGAGACACCCGGCGCGACCCCCGCCCCCGCTACACCGACACCTTCCCACGCCACGCCTTCCCACGCGACGCCGTCACACGCCACGCCTACACACGCTACACCTTCAACTCCACATACTCCTATCTTCACACCCGGTGGAGTGAGTATGAAACTTTTATGTTGGGATATTTCAAGAAAGGCTCAAACCAGCTTGGTTTCTTACTTAAAACATTTTCATTTTATAGTTCAAAAACACAAAAAGTGTGCTTCGAGTTTTTGTTGTTGATTGTTGTTTGATTGATTTGATTATAAATGAATAGAACCCGAAATAAACTGAATGTAAACCCTTCGCTTAACACTGGAAGTGTTTGTCAGGAACCCAGAGCCGTGTTTCGTAAAGGAGTTGGGATCAACACTGACTATTAGAATCTTATTAGATCAAACCCGCTTTTCACAGTTGAACTTCATTGTCCAGTAACCTCAAAGAGATCACTAATTAAAAGCCTGCTTCTAAAATCGCCTGGTATCAAAAAGGTTTCGCATTTTAACTCTTTGCTTGTAATTTCAGTCTACACCAGTAGGCGTGAAAGCTATGGGAATGGCGACGCCTACCCCGGGTCACGTGGCTGCCATGACTCCAGAACAGCTTCAAGCCTACCGTTGGGAGAAGGAGATCGACGAACGCAACCGTCCTTACACCGACGAAGAGTTAGACGCCATGTTCCCAGCTGGGTACAAGGTTTTGCCCCCTCCAGCCGGTACGTACCATTCTTCTAATGCCCCTCCATATTTTCCTTTCTTAAGCTTAATGTTTTGTTTGTCAAATAGAAAGTAAAGTAATCGAGCTAAAGTAACATCATAGTCATTAATCCAAACTTTAGTTTCAGGACACATGTATTAATGAAAGCGATCGCCACGAGGAACAGTCGTCGTAATAATATAATCGACAAATACATGTGTTTTAAAAATTGAAACTAGAAAATAATTTTTTCTCCATTTTTCTTTCAGATAATGATGACACTAATTCAGTCCCATGCCGTGGAACACCGATATCGCTTTGAAATGAGAGGTCTTGCTTTAAAACGTTAGTTAAGCGTCACTCGGCTTCATTAAAGCTTAGCGCCTCGTTGGTCAATCGTCAGCAGTTTCAAGCATCGATCGGCTTAGCTAACGTTTACAAGAAAGACCAAAATTGCTTAATATAATAAATCGCATGTTTAATTTTTTTCGAGTGTGACGGTATGGGGCTAAAAATTGATTGTGTTAATTGTTGCCTAGGTTATGTTCCGATTCGGACGCCGGCACGTAAGCTGACCGCAACACCTACTCCACTGGGTGGTACCCCAATCGGCTTTTTCATGCAGACCGAGGAAGCGGGCGGGTCTGCCGCGGCTGCCGCTCGCCTGCTCGACCCGCAGCCCAAGGGAAGCCAGCAACTACCCTTCATGAAACCAGAGGACGCTCAGTACTTCGACAAACTGCTTATTGATGTCGACGAGGACGCTCTCTCGCCCGAGGAACTCAAGGAGAGGAAGATCATGAAGCTCTTGTTGAAAATCAAGGTAGGTACTGAAAAGATTTTCTCTCATTTCATACATTGACTCTCTAGAAATCTTTCTCCATTGTAAAATCACAAGCATTCGAAAAAATCGTATTAGATGAAACATTTCGATGTTGACGATGTAATTTTCATTATCTGGTAATGAATGAGGTTTGTCTAATTGTCTAATTTACGTGATAAAACACAAATAAATCCGTCGTATTCTTTGTTTTAGCTTCTCGAAGTATCATGCCAGAACTCGTCTAATCAATTGGCCGTTTGTCTTCTTAGTATAACACGTAAATTTGTGAAACCATGTAACATTTTATCTCTAGTTTATCCCCATTTTCTATATATGATTTAAACATTTATCTGTCGTATTACAGAACGGTACACCACCGATGTGCAAAGCGGCACTACGTCAGATTACCGACAAGGCCCGTGAATTTGGTGCGGGACCACTGTTCAACCAGATTCTGCCATTGTTGATGAGCCCCACACTCGAAGACCAGGAGCGACATTTACTCGTCAAAGTTATTGACAGAATTTTGTACAAATTGGACGATTTGGTCCGCCCTTACGTTCACAAGGTAAGATTGTTATTTAGAAGTTTTTTCTACTTAGAGCTTTAACACTAGAAGCGCGGGTGTCCAAATTTTGACCCATGTCAATGTTTCTTTTGCTCTATGGAACTGGATGTCTTTTTATGCGTAGAGTCCTAATTTTTTGTGACTTTAAAAATAAAAATATTAAATTTGATAATTTTATTTATACAGAGTATATCTCTACAGTTTGAGTATCAGTGCTTTCTTTCTCTGTTGTGTCGTAGCGCTCGTGACTTCCAACTCGTAACTTTTTTTGCCTCAGGAGCTGCAAACTTCCACAGTAGCAGTTTAATGACATCTGATTTCTTACACATTCAAACGTTGTCTGGAAGAGATCGCTCTTAGAGATAAGATTGCCCATTGTTCTAACTATAAGTAAATGTTTATAATAGTTAAGGAACATGAGCGTGTTTTTGGTAAAAAATATCGTGTACCATTCTATAATTCAGCCATAGACAACTAGATTCAAATATTATAGATTTAAATATGTTCTTTCAGATCTTGGTCGTTATTGAACCGCTGCTAATCGACGAAGATTACTACGCGCGTGTAGAAGGTCGAGAAATCATTTCTAACTTGGCTAAAGCAGCCGGTCTGGCCACCATGATTTCTACCATGAGGCCTGATATCGACAACATTGATGAATACGTGCGAAATACAACCGCTAGGGCTTTTGCCGTCGTCGCTTCTGCTCTTGGTAAGAATGCTAACTATATTCATTAATTGACATCAGCTCTTACTTATCCATTACTGGGCATAGGCCTCTTCGTTATTGCGTCAATTTGTATCCTAAGCTACCTCTTTCCACATCTGACTATGAATGTCTAAGTGTCTGACCAAGTGACCATATTGTCGTCGTGGAAATATATTGCCTAAAAGACGATCTCTTACCTACTGCAAAGTGATGTGTTGATAAAGTGTAAAAGTCCTGGGCAAGTGCAGTACTCAATTGTCTAATACGCATAGTGCGAATATCTAATGACGGGTCTACACCGCCCAAACAAACGACAACGAACGCTGAATAGAGCTCCCTCTATTCAGCGTTCTATCTATATGCAGGCGTATAGCTCTATCTCCATTGAGCTATACGCCTGCATAGATACGTCTTCATTCATTCTTCATTTGTTCGCTTGGTGTGGACTTGGCATATTCAATTCATTTATTTAAACAAAACATTGTATTGGAATTGGTCTATCGCCCATACTAAATCCATAAAATGTTTAATACTGGAATTTGAAAAGTCGATTGGTATTGGACTATTTCGCGCTACCCTGAGATCAATATGCAGGACTAACCTCAATTTCAATAATTAATTTCTAATGTTTTTATTTTCATTTTCAGGTATTCCTTCGCTGCTGCCTTTCTTGAAGGCCGTGTGCCGTTCCAAAAAGTCATGGCAGGCTCGCCACACTGGTATAAAGATTGTACAACAAATTGCCATTCTTATGGGTTGCGCTATTTTACCCCATCTCAAATCACTCGTGGAGATTATTGAACACGGTAAGGACCTCTCTTTTACTTTAATTCTCTTGGGTTATAATTTATTGAGCCCTATGCGGTTGGTAGACTTATAAAATCTAAAGAGCTATCTATTGTAAAATACTTATATGTATCTTGGAACTGTAGACAGAGCACTTGACGGTTAAATTCGTCCCTATATACCACTTTTAGGCTAAAATTGTATACATTGTAAATTCTAATATAACATTTTTATACCCAGGTTTGGTGGACGAACAGCAAAAAGTCCGTACAATTACTGCGCTGGCTAGCGCCGCCTTAGCTGAAGCCGCTACTCCATATGGTATCGAATCCTTCGATTCCGTACTTAAACCTCTATGGAAAGGTATCAGAACCCACCGCGGTAAAGGTTTGGCTGCTTTCCTGAAGGCTATCGGATATCTTATCCCGCTCATGGACGCCGAATACGCCAATTATTATACTCGTGAGGTGATGCTTATCCTTATCCGAGAGTTCCAGTCTCCAGATGAGGAAATGAAGAAAATCGTATTGAAGGTATTTGCTTAAATATTTGTTACTGAAATGTATTTAGAAATACAGCAGGGTGAGCAGGGTTACATATCTAAGTCGCCAATGTCTCTGCGTGATAGATTCTGAAATATAGCTTAAATTTTTTAAAGGGGTTGTAAAGTTTACATGCCATGCGTGTGATTTTCTGTTGCTTGTGTTTTGCTTCATAACTTAAGATTTGTATAGGATTCATAATAAAATATTTTCTTCATTAATTTTTAATACACTATCCTTTTGTAATTTGTAGGTAGTGAAACAATGCTGTGGCACAGACGGTGTTGAGCCCCAATATATAATGGACGAGATCTTGCCACACTTCTTCAAACATTTCTGGAACCATCGTATGGCACTCGATCGCCGGAATTACAGACAACTCGTCGATACCACTGTGGAAATCGCTAATAAGGTACATAATATAACTTGTATCTATTATATGATCTAGCATAATTAATCATTATCACGATCGTCCTACCTTTATCCCACATGAGTGGGGTCGGTTCAGTGCAACATGTATCCTCTTCCATTTGTCTATCTTAAAAAAAAATCGAAAAGCTAATTTATCTTATTGTACTATTGATTAATCAGAAACACTAATTTATTTCACTGCTTTTTGTTGTGTATGATATTTACCCATAGTTGTGCTCTTTATGCTAATAATGTGAACCATTTACTTTTAAAAAACAGTTCCACTACACTCGCTAGTTGCAATCACTATGTTTCCACGCGCATCTACTGAGATGTCACTGTCAAAAGCGTCTAAGCTAATATTAGTATTTTTAGCATGAAGGTAGGAAATACATATATACAAGGAGGCGCCGCAATACATTTGCCTGTATGGAAATAACTTCAAAAAGAGGTATATAGATCCATACCTATGCGTCATAATGGAACTTAAAATGGCTGCCATTGATTGTCTATTGGTCCATTGATGACCTTGAACAATGTGAACTCCTAGCAATGGACCAATGGACAATCAATATCAGCGATTTTATGCGCCATTTTGACGTTAAGATATCCACCTATTTTTTGTAAGTATTTCGTGTCCATATATTAACGTCAATGATTTTTAGCAAACATATTTTTTTATCATAGCCAAGGCAATTTTCGGAAAATTTTAAATGCAGTAAAGTAATATACATGAAACGAAAACGAATGAAAAGAAAACAATAGGTTTGACAGATTTATTCAGTATGACAGTGACTGACCACTTTGTTCATTTTGTTAGCCATCCGTTGAGTCTCCAGGAACTAACATGTTTTTTTAAACGCCTCGTCGAATTTTTAAAGCCACATTTTGCATCGCAAATACACTGTTCTACTGTGCCACCACACTTCTTAGTACAATTTTTATATTTCTTCTATAGGTCGGAGCTTCAGAAATCATAAACAGAATCGTAGACGATTTGAAAGATGACAACGAACAATACAGAAAGATGGTGATGGAGTCTATAGAAAAGATCCTTGCTAACCTGGGAGCCGCCGATATTGACTCCAAACTTGAAGAAGCTTTGATTGACGGTATCTTGTATGCATTTCAAGAACAGACTACTGAGGTAATAAATGTTCTTATTATAGTTTACTAGCGACCCGCCCCTGCTTCGCACGTCTGCAATGTAGATAAACGATCATCACTTACAAAAGACTCAGTTCTTTGTTGAACTAAAATAACCTTAAAATTATGATAAGTCTTAATTAAGCGGAACAATTTCACCATACATTTTTATTTATTTATCAAAATAAGACATCATTTTCGATGAAAGTTGTCAGCAGGCGATTTCTGCCGACATCTTCAATAATTATCGTCATATTTCAACAAATTAACACAATACAACATTAAATTATACGTATAAACTTTCCTCATGAATCGCTATCTAAGCGACTATAGGAACATATGGCGGGAAGCGACTAACTTTTTAACTGAATAAATGCTTTATGCATTATATATATTGCATTAAATTTAAAAGAACCCTTGTTTGAGCGGGTCCTGCCAGACCTTCCTGATGTTAAAGACTCCTGAAATCTGCTAAAATGAATAGCTCAAATCAGATTGTTATCTCTTTCAGATGTGCATATAGTTGACTTCTTGCTCTTACTTTAAGGAAAATGTGTTTTTAGGGTTCCGAACCCATAGGGTACAAACGGAACCCTATTACTGAGACTCCGCTGTCCGTATGTCTGTCTGTCCGTCTGTCGCCAGGCTGTATCTCATAAACCGTGATAGTTAGACGGTGGAAATTTCACAGATGAAGTATTTCTGTTGCCGCTATAACAAGAAATACTAAGAACAGAACAAAGTTTAAAATTAAAGGGGGTCCCCATACAAAAAACGTGTTTTTTCTATAGCGCCACCTATGAACTGTTTACCTTATTAATAATATTAATTACTAACACCTCTGTTTTAACGTTCACTTAGTCGGTATTAGAAGTTCGTAAGATATTCGTTAGATGGCGTTCGGGACCTTCAGTGTGCGGGACAAAAGTCTGACTTGCACTTGGCCAGTTTTATTATTTTTAAATGTTTAAATAAATACTAACTTCAAAGCTTAAACCCTAATGACTCAAGTGACAGACTCAATGTTTAAATTAACAGAGACCCGATGTTACTGGTGACTGAAGCGCCACGCGCGTTATACATTGCATTGATAACGTTAACTTTATAATTTCAGGACGTAGTAATGTTGAACGGTTTCGGCACAATAGTGAATCAGCTGGGAAAGCGCGTTAAGCCTTACTTGCCCCAAATCTGCGGTATTATTCTGTGGAGAATGAACAACAAATCAGCAAAAGTGCGGCAACAAGCCGCCGATCTTATTTCTCGTATTGCTGTCGTCATGAAGACTTGTCAAGAGGTAAGAAACTACTATTATACATTTTGTAAACTTGATCTGAATATATAGTTACATTGAAAAGAAAGAAAAAACTTTCTTCTATTCACACATAACATATTAAATACTGATTTTAAATAGCAGCAATAGAGTTTTATCACGAGCTTAATTTCATTCTCACGACAGATCATTTTTCGTGGTTCTTTGTCTTAGTGATAGCATACACTGGTTAAAGATTTCAGGCAATACTTGGTTAAAAGATTGCCAACTCTACATTTTGTATTTAATTTTCAGGAAAAACTGATGGGACATCTTGGAGTTGTGCTGTATGAATACTTAGGAGAAGAGTACCCTGAGGTACTTGGTTCTATTCTCGGTGCATTGAAAGCTATCGTCAACGTCATCGGTATGACGAAAATGACGCCGCCTATCAAAGATCTACTACCCAGATTGACGCCAATCTTGAAAAACAGGTAGGCTTAATATATAAAGTTTGTTTAGCTGATTTTGTGCTGCGTCTCGTCTCGCTATAATAACTGTGCCAGAGATACACTCTTTCGGGTTCGGCTTCGGCCGTAGCTTGAACCACCCACTGAACAAAGTCATATCGGCAACTGGTTTGCGCAGTTCGGGTATGCAGCGTCTGTATGGAGTAGTGGAGTGTCCGTAGTATGCTGTTAGGTTGTATTCATAATTTTAGAAAAGATTTACATATGTATTTTATTTACTTACCTAATTTTTATGTTTTAGGCATGAAAAAGTACAAGAAAACTGTATAGATCTAGTTGGTCGAATCGCCGACAGAGGGCCTGAGTTTGTCTCCGCCAGGGAATGGATGAGAATATGCTTTGAACTACTAGAGTTGCTAAAAGCGCACAAGAAAGCAATTAGACGAGCTACGGTCAACACATTCGGTTACATTGCTAAAGCTATCGGACCTCACGACGTGTTGGCCACGTTACTCAACAACTTGAAAGTACAAGAGCGACAAAACAGGTATGTCCTTAATTTAATTTCTTATAAATTTGTTTATGTAAGGCTTGTCTAAAACTGTGATTGATTACTAATTATTTATATTTAGTTTGCAACTAACACCCAGGTGAAAGTTATAACGACTAAACAGTGCCCTTATCAATAACCAACTCATAATATAAAATAATTATAAAAAACAAATGAACAGCATGAGGGAGATACTGCTATACAGCCCGCATAGCCTCTTCCATTCGATGGGGTCACTATAATATAATTTGAATAACTTACATACAAAATCAGTCACAAATTTATTTATTTCTAGACATATAAACACAGCATCCCCTAATACTACTGCCTATCATTCAGTACTGTCTAAAAATAATTATAAATTTCCAGAGTATGCACAACAGTGGCCATTGCCATTGTCGCGGAAACTTGTTCACCATTCACAGTACTGCCGGCCCTCATGAACGAGTATAGAGTGCCCGAACTCAATGTGCAGAACGGCGTGCTCAAGTCATTGTCATTCTTGTTTGAATACATCGGAGAGATGGGCAAGGATTACATCTATGCGGTATGCCCGCTGCTAGAGGATGCTCTTATGGATCGGTGAGTGTCTTGTTTTAAATATCAACTAGCGTCTTGCCTTTCATTTTTTTTGTGATTATAGATGTTGAAATGGCTTAATTAATCTAAGTTAATTTTGGTTTTAATATTGTGTGATGAGATAAGCTAAGCAAGCACAATTTAAATGGAAAAAAAATCAAAAAATACCTTTTGATGTAACTGCAATTGTATGTGTGGTCTTTTGGTATTACAATAATGTGAAATAGTCTGGCCAACTGGTGCAAGTAGTACCTGTACGGTTCCGTACCACAGTACGATATTTGATAAGATCAAGAAATAAGTGCTGAAAAAATTAACGTTCCATGTTTAGAGGCTCTCCAAAAAGAGAACCGTCGTGGCGTTACGATTTACTAACATTCAAATGTAAGGAAGGAAGGCACATACCTACTTAGTAGCACACGATAATGATAAGAGTATGTACCTACTAAGAGTAAGTATCAAACATTTTTAGTCATACTAGTAATAGTAGTAATGACAGCAATGTTGTCAATGCAACAAAAACAGTCAATTAAAATGACCGACGACCGACGCGACCTCACTTTCTACGACGGTTCTCTTTTGGCACAGACTACACCTCTAAACTTTTAATAACATTTCAATGTTATTGTTTTGTTGTCAAGGCAACCGATATGATGGTAATATGACAACTGTGTGAAAATGTCGGGTTTATAACTTGTAAAAAGGTCAAGTGTCCATTTTCATAAATCGATCGAAAAGCGCCAGCAAACACTTTTTGTATGGGGACACCTCTTTAATTTTAACTTTATTCTGTTTTCAGTATTTGTTTGTATAGCTGCCATAGCAATACATATTTTGTGAAAGTTTCAAGTTTCTGTCTATTAAGGTTCATAATATCAAGTTAAAAACGCCAAAAATAACACGGTTATTGTATGTGGAACACCCTTTAATTTTTAACTTTATTAAATCCCATTCTTGGCTTGGCATGCTTACGATCTTAGACCGCATCATCACTTAGCAACAAGTGAGATAGTGGTCAAACGCCAGCCTATAAGATATATAAAAAAAATATGTTTTATAGCTGCCATAGTAATACATACTTTGTGAAAATTTAAAGTATATACCTAATACGGTTAAGGAGATACAAACCTGTAAAAGGCGGACGAACAGACAGATGGACAGTGAAGTCTTAGTAATATGGTTGGTACCCTTTTGGTTCGGAACTATTAAAAGCAAAGTTACTCCTCATCACTCAGATAGAACCGTTTTTGATAAATTCTGGTGCAGACATAATTTGAATCAGAAAAAGTTTCTGGGTCACTTTGGCAGGTTAAATAAAAAGTTCTTATGTCTTTCACTTGCTGAGTTAGTTTAAAGTCTGATCAACTATCTGTCTTATTCAACCAACACTTACTATACAACCAAAGAAAACCTATTACTGAAACTTTGCTGTCCGTCTGTCCGTTTGACCGCCATTCACAGAACTGTATCTCCCTAGCCGTAATAGGTAAATACTTAAAATTTGCACGAAGTATGTATGTATTACTATGGGGGATTTAACAACAAATTTTATAAAAATTAATTATTAATGCGGGGTCCGCCAAATAAGAAACGTGTTTTTCCAGGCGTTTTATGCTGGATCTTGCAATTTGCTCATAGTGTGTATTACAATGGTTGCTATAACATGAAATAATAACTTAAATTAAAAATTAAAGGAGATCCCCATACAAATACTTATTTTTCCGGCAAATTTTGTTCAATCAGAATCCTACGTGTGCGAATTCAACTCGCACTTGCCCAGTTTATTATCTAAACGATTTCATATAATTTCTATGGTAATTATTGCCGGGTATCAATTTATATTGTTTAGAATGCTGAGCGTAAAGAAGATTTAATTTCAATCTTATTTTCAGAGATTTAGTCCATCGTCAAACAGCCTGTGCAGCAATAAAACACATGGCCCTCGGCGTCTACGGGTTTGGATGTGAAGACGCGCTCGTCCACCTGTTGAACCACGTGTGGCCCAATATATTCGAGACGTCGCCACATCTTGTGCAAGCTTTCATGGATGCCGTCGAAGGCATGAGGGTGGCTCTAGGGCCAGTCAAGATTCTGCAGTATGCTTTGCAGGTGAGGCTTGCTATCAAGGGGCGCGTGAGATGGTCAGCACATGCAGACTGGGTTTTTTGTCGGACCGTCAAATTATGTTTCCTTTAGCTAAATAGGGACAGTTCTAAAAGCATATATATATACTAGAAGTCCCCCGCGGCTTCGCCCGCGTTAAAAACTCCTTTTATTTACTTAAAACTTTTCTTTTGTAAAAACGATTCTATCATTAAAGACATCAAATAAGAATTAGCCAAAACGATTCACCTGTTTTCATTTTATCGCGTGACTAAGACAAATCAAAGTTCATATTTATAAAACCCGAAAAACCCAAAAAAGCGCAATCCGAAACAATATTGATTTTCAGACTTATTTACCCCAGTTCACTCTCTTAGGGTGGCATTTTGAAAAAGTCTGTAACTCGTATTTACTTATTTATTTACAGAAGTACTTGTGTGAAATGTCGAATAAAATGACTATCCAAACTTTGAACCCCCGCTTCATCCCTTGAAAAGTGAATTTTGAAAAATCCTTTCTTAGCGGATATCTACGTCAAAATTACTACCTGCATGCCAAATTTCAGCGCATTTCGAAACAATATTGATTTCAGACTTTGTTACCCCCCTTCACTCTTTTAGGAATAGAATTTCAAAAAGCCTGAAACACGTATTTACTTATTTATTTAATAAACTACTCGTGTGAAGTTTCGAATATAAAAGACTATCTATTCTTGTTTCTCTATACAAACTTTGAACCCCCGTTTCATCCCCTTCGAGGGTTAATTTTGGAAAATCCTTTCTCAGAGGGAACTAACGTCGTAATAACTATCTGCATGCCAAATTTCAGCGCGATCCGAAACAATACTGACACTACACTACACACTTTATTACCCCATTTCACCCTCTTAGGGGTGGAATTTAAAAAAAACCTGAAACACGTATTTACTTATTTTTTTACTGAAGCTTGTGTGAAGTTTCGGATTGAAAAGACTATCTAATCTTGTTTCTCCATACAAACTTTGAACCCCCATTTCATCCCCTTAAGGGGTGAATTTTGGTAAATCCTTTCTTAGTACACCCTTACGTACTAAGACAAATATACCCTCCAAATTTCAAGTCTCTACGACCAACGGTTTAGGCTGTGCATTGTCTGTCAGTGAGTCAGTCAGTCAGTATGTCAGGACAAAGATTCTTATAGTATATATATATTGGGAGAGAAAAAAAGTCACTATTCAGAAAATTAAGATAGGGAAGTATCCATAAAGATAAAAGAAATCGTTTCCAATTCTATAATATAGTTAATTGTATATTATACTGGCAGCGCCCTGCGGTCTCGCCGCATTATGCCTTTATTATTCCACTTTATTATCTGTGTGCAAAATTATAAACAATTCAGTTTTTTAACAATCAAGCACTTGACTGCTATCTTACCTGATGTTAGGTAATGATGCGGTCTTAGATATCAGATAAAGGAATCGTTTCTGGAATTGAAAGACGGCACAGTGAGGCACTTGACAAATGTTGGGCCGTTGTCCACCTGCGGTTAGAATATTAGATAAGTTAGTGTAATATTTTCCGGTGATAATGCTACAAAGTTAAAACACACATTGTTTGTTTCAGGGCCTATTCCACCCAGCAAGGAAGGTTCGGGATGTCTATTGGAAGATCTATAACACACTATACATTGGAGGTCAGGACGCCCTAGTCGCAGGATATCCGAGAATACAAAACGATCCAAATAATCACTTCCTTAGATACGAGCTAGATTACCTGTTGTAGAAATTTATCTTATTATAATGTTTCGAGTTTAACTTTTGTGTGAAAAAGTTAAATGTAAGTTGTTGAAGACGTATCAGTAAGCATGAGTGTAGGCATGAATGTAAACTTTTAACATCTTACTTGTATCATCTATCATTATTTCAAAACAGAAAAGTTATTATCTGTAACTACAAAATACATGTAGTTGAAAATGACTGTACATGAGACTAAAATGATTTGATTTATTAACGTTATTATTTTTATCAGCTATGGTCTTAGGTAACTCGATTCGAGATTTTTGTCAGCCAATTAGTCCTTAATCCACATATTGAGTTGTGGTCATATTACCGCATTTCTAAGGATATCCATATCCTGTTTCTATCTATAGATATCACTTTCATTTATCAAAATCTTATAATCTATAAATTCTCCTTGTAAAAAAAACATACTATCAGAATTAAGAAGTTAATTTAGTCCAGTGCCTCGTCTCGTTTGTCACTTAACATCACATGAAATCGTGGTCAGGAGCTCGCTGCAATAAAATAACAGCTTAATTATAGTTGGTACATATGAAAAGATTGAAGTAGATATATTCAATGGCAACAGTCATTTTATTTATGAGTAAATCCAGATTTTCTGTTTATAAATAAAATACCTAGCATAATCACAATATCGTTTTATTTTTCATTGTCTCTTACAAACAAAGCATAGGCTAAATAATTTTTTATCGTAATTAGCTATAACAGCATAAAATGTTCGATTAATAAATTATAGGAATGTACACATTGGAATGACTAGAAATCACATTCATAATAACCGATGTATTCTCTTATGGTTAAAATAAATCGACCTGTATACGTACATCTAGATATGAGCAAAAACTCGTAAAATCAAAGTCTAAAAATAAAAAGCAAGTAACATTTTAAAATTATACACAAGATAATACTTTTCGCAAGTAGCTTTTCATTGGCAATAAATATCATTTGAGAATTTAGAGATCATCGTCTTTGTCCAATATTCGATTGCGGTGTGGTGGGGTGTCATCAGTGGGACCTGCCCCTCGCAGTGACGTGCACCAGCGTGGCGGCCGTCATGCACTGCCAGGTGGTGCCGAGCGCGTTGTGCGCGGTGACGCCGAGCCGCCGCTGGATGCTGCCGTCCGAGCACACCGCCCACACTTCTTGGCCCATACTCGATACGTGTTTAAACGTCATTTCATTGTCTGTCTCTGAAAATAATATTCTCCGCATGTATTTTTTCTTTTTAATATTTTTACACAACTGTGTCACCAAGTCGGAGATTTTACCTGCGAAATATTTCCACTCCTTTCCGTCTTGCCGTTCCTTCGACAGATCGGTTCTGACGGCGACGGCGCCGTTGGCGAGTATGGCCCACGCTGAATTCTTCGTCAGTGAAATCGCTTTAACGCCAATCGTCTTGTGACCGTAAGGGTATCCTGACTTAGGTTGTTCTATTAGCTTCCAGTTTAAGCCTCTGGGGCATTCTTTGGTAATATCCTGCCTGTAATAGAGTTCTCCCTTTCGTCCGACAGCCCAAACAATATCGTTACATGTACTTATAGCGATTAAAGATTGGGGACTGTTTACGTGTTCCCAATGCAAGCCCTGTAAATACAAGTATGTAGGTATAATAAATATTGACATATGTGATACTGTAAGATAATATCAGATATTAAACAACCAAAAAATGATGATGGTGGTGCTAGAAACAGACAATAAGGAAGAACAGAAATCATAGTTGAGCTAGAACAAATCCAAAGGCATAAAATGTATATAGGTAACTTATTGTAACTAAGCTGTTATATGATGATAAATAATATGAGGACCAAAATGAATAATTACTGCTGGTGTGGCGGCGTTGACCCCTGTGCGGTAGATAGCATCACCGGCTACAGTTATCGCCCACACAGTAACTTCATTTTCATTTCCCTAAAACCAAAGTTTCCTTTCTATAGACACTGTTTGATATGTTACTAATTGATCGGTTAACAATGATCTTTTTCCTCACCCATAGTGATATATCTAATAGAGCAGTACTGCCGACTCGAACCCAGGGACCCTCAGTATTAATTTGTGCTTTTCTGTACCACCTTCGTCGTCGAACACAGTCAGTAAATATTTTCTTGCCATGGTAGGGCGCTGGAAAATCCGTCGCATACTGCCAACCATCACTGTCGACACCGCCCGGGGTATTGTAGTCAATCATCCACTCGGAAATCTAAAATATATTGTAGAAAATCTTAAATTTCGTGACAAATTTAATCGATAAATTCGGCATTCCGCATTTGTAACATAATCGTCATAAAAGACTCGCGCGAATAAATCCGAAACTGGGCTATTTTTACCCGACTGCGAAAAAACGAGGGTTATAGTGTATGTATTTATATTTATTTGGCACGCCCTAGAGTCTAAACGGCTAATCGTATTGTGAGTGGTGTTGGTGTCAATACATTCGTCTTAGTCGTGAGAGTGACACTGGGAACATCAAAATAAAAAAATCTAAATGAAGGATTTTTGGCGCCATAAAATCTAAAAAAAAATGTTTTAAAATACATCGAGTGTGGTATTAAAAGAAAAAAACTATATAATATATAACTTACATATTTTATCGGAGTTTGGAATAGGAAATGCTAATAATCTTTTTTCACTCAGTCAGGTTTTTGTAATAATATCTAATAATTCACTTGTCTGAAACTAGGCCAGTTTTCGACACATTTTGCGTATAGCCGTATTTTTTAAATTCTGACTTGATTGTATTGTGTAGCTGTTACGATACGTACATATTGAATTCACCGTTACAACATTTTTTTAGATGATGCTAGCCATGACTAAAGCATACCACTGTAATAAACCTTAGAACTATCCAGAAAAAATATACTCTTAAAAGATGCTGAAAAAGAAGTAATAATTACCCAGTGCCAATGCCGATTCAGTAACTTTGTGTGTTCTCGAGTTCTCTTGTGTTTACCAGTTACATCACTCCACATATATCGGTCAGTGGGTAGGCCAGTAGAGGTGTACCCAGAAAGAGGATTCCATCTTTGGTTCTCGTAAACACAATAAGTTTGTGTATCTGTCATAGGGTGAATACCATCCTTACTGCCAACACCTGTAATGTAACATAGTGATGAAAGATAGTTGTATTTTTATAAATGGAGGCAATCCAGAACTTATAGAAAAACTTGGTGATATGTTTGGTAAGTGGTGCGGTGGAAGTCATGGCCTAAGCCACCACCAAACATTTGATAGCTAATAAAGTATGTGTATATAAAATGGACCTCCAAGAATAACTCTAAATACCTTTGAGTATTCCACCACCACAAGCACCAGTGTATATCCAAGCCCTGTGATCATGAGATATTCCCCAAACCACACCGTTTTGGGCACATTCGACTCTTCGTAAATAGCCACCAATCATGCGCCAAAACATTTCTTCAGCACCTATGATAATACTTGTAGCAAAATACTCCATAGAATAAAGTTTCAACGGCCCTTTCACTAATACAGATGTTATGCTCTCTGGACTCAGTCTGTGTTCGTAGAGACAGTAATGTTTATTATTCACCACTATCCTAAACACTTGTACATCACAGAAGATCTGAATAGAAAATTCTTGCCCGGGAGCTAAAGGCAAGTCATGCCTTTCTTCTACACCCCAGCTCCCAAATATCTTCGTATTGCAAACAACAGCATTCTCTTCAAATCTCACATTGAAATGCAAAGGTATTTCAGTCACCTCTGTTTCAATTTTATGTCGCTGTTTTTTTACTTCAGGCCCCTGCAAATTAATGTGGAATCTGCTTACAACATCAAATAGACTTCCTGTTATTTTTAATGAACTACCTGGAGTGAAGTTGTTATTTAAATTAGAGGCATATCCAGCTCCGATATCTTTGCCTAATACTGGAAATTCTTTAAGATAAATGCCATCTTTTCCATTGTTTATACTAGCTGGCAAAGGATCCCAATTCAAGACATCACCAGAACATGTCACAGCCCACACCGAGTCTCCCGAGGGTTTACCCGAGAGTCCATTTATTTGAGATGTTATATCAACTAAAACACTTAGCCACTCTTCTTGTTCCATTTCAGAAATAAACTGGATCTTGATAGAACTTCTATTTTCTCGTGGTACAGATAAACATATTCTTGGACTACCAGGTTCCGATATAGAGAACACATTAGTCACATCACATAAATTCAATATGAATTGAATTGTGCCATCCGGTTGGAAAACAGACAATGTTCCAGTACTTTCCATGTCATGCCAATACAATGAGAGTATACAGTCTTCGATAGAACTACTTGAATTAACCAGCCGAGCTTCACAACTACGGGTCCATCCCTTCTCTTCCACAGCCACACCGTACATAGAGAGATCCACTGACGGTAAATTTTTTCTAGCTTTAAGGTTGTCCAAAATGTCTAATCGCCATGTTGCTGAGAGATCAGTATTGTGTATATTGTGTGAGTCTGTAAACCAATGAGGTACTTGAATGACATCCATACAGCAAGCTCCAGCCTCCACAAAGGCCCACGTCGTATCACAAGCTCCCCAAGCTGCTTGGCTAACCTCCTCATCAAAGAACATCCCAGAGTCATGATCAAAAACACTGCTGTCACTATCTGGTTGTGCTTCCATTCCGACCACTGATCCTACACTTCTCACAGGACTCCAAGCTCTAGGATTCTTTAAAGTTGTCTCATAGCTTTTGCCAGTTAAATCTATATTTTCAACATTCACGTTTGACTTTGGTCGAGCTTCTTTAGGTTTTATAGGTAATGTATGTTCGATAGGAGCAGAATGAGATTCTTCCCATGAATTTCTTAAATGAATATTTGTTTTCCGTTCTGGAGCGGTGTCACTCAGTGTAGTCATACTGTTGTGTTTTGCGTTAGATGCTGACGAGACAACACTGGCTGAACTGGATGTTCGGCTGAGTTGCATGTTTGCTTGTACTCTTCTCCATCTCTTTCCTGTAAGCTCTGTTGGAGTGATTCCACTTCGCCAATAAATGCATTTGTCAGATTCTCCAATGGCAAACAACTGATCATTAATGCCGACACAAACTAGTATCATATTACCTGTGATTTCAAGCCATCCATTACCTGTGGCGGCAGTTTCAGAAGTTCCTGCACTATTTCCATCAATACCCTTTCTAAACCAAACTCTAGTATCAGAGCTTACCGCCCAGGCAACATTAAATCCTAGAGAAATAGAGTGTAATTTAGTTTCATTAGGAGATTTAACTTCTAACCAAGATTCACCAGTGGGACAGTCTTTAGTTATGCCTTTCCTTATAATCACTCTTCCAGTCCAAAGCAGAGCCCACACCAGTCCCGAAGGACTAACTGAAATCTGCTTAATATCACAGTTAGGTGGAATGCTGATGTTCATCCATTTTAATCCTTCTGGGGAGGTTGTGCTGACACCTGCTCTGTACATGACTCTCCCGTGAGCAGTGATTGCCCATACTGAGAGTGTCCCAGGAGCTGCATAAGGCATCTGATTGCCTCCAATGCTCACATCGATGAATGGTTCTTGTGTGGGGTCTTTGTGCAGAGGAGCTATTGCACACCATGAATTCATTGCACTAAATTTTCTGTAACGTATCCACTTTCTTCTTCTAACACATGATTTCCACTGTTTGGAAGGACCAAACTGTGCTGGAAAGTCTACAGCATAGCTCCAACCATCGTGGTCAAGAGGTTGTCCATCTAAAGTAAGTTCCAGTTGCCAGTCGCCTTCCCACTGCCACGCCATAGAAGGTAATCTGATTCTATCTATTGATCTGTCTTTGGTTCCGTCCTGAGAAGAGAAGTGATATCTATCCGTTGGTAACAGTCTGCCGCTGAATCCTTCGAGAGGTAACCATCTTTCATTTTCAAAAGATTCTTCTTTGACTCTTATTGGTATTTCTAAACCATGTACGTGAAGATAAATTTGTCGGTCTCCACCGACCGCCCACAAAAAGTGAGGTACTGCTGAGAGGGTTTTAAACTCCAGGCCTAAATACATAAACTCTCTCCAACATGATCCACTAGTTGACAAGGCGTAAACTTTGCCTTCATTGTTGATAGAAAAAAGCAAAGAATTGCTTGACATGGCAGCAATCAACGCGTTGCAATTTAACTTATAAGTTAAAATACGATCATTTTATTTCCATTTACATTCATGAAACTTTAATCAATTAAATAAACTAGAATTCCGAGTTCCGACGATTATATGAAATGTCCGAATCGAATTATTCGAAATCTAGTACACAGATTATATGTGTCAGATCAGAGAATCTAGTAAATAAGCCAAGTGATTCCGTACTCTGTGAAATAATCCACAGACACAGATCAGTCCCGCGACACTGCTTACATAATTAAATAACTCAGAATTATGAACGTAATTTGTACCAACCAACACTGTATAAAAAAAATTATAAGCATAATACCACAGATTATATAATAGTTTCTACGTAAATAATATTTTCCGTTGATAGGTTGGCTACACAGTACGTTCATAATACGGGTATCAGCAATGTAGGGAAGTGCTTTAAAGGCAAAGGGAAACGCCAGGATATAGACGCCTATAGGCCAGTGTCTATAATCCCCGTGGTAGCAAAGGTGTTAGAAAACGGAATTAGCTCGCGATTAACGGAGTACCTGATTAATACGAACGCGCTGTCGGACCGTCAGTACGCGTATCGTGCGGGCCGGTCTACCACGAGCCTGACTCGCGAGGTGGTGCGCCGCGTGATGTGTGCCCGGGAGAGGAAGCAGCATGTAGCAGTGCTGTGCTACGACCTCTCGAAGGCGTTCGACGTCGCAGACCACGCAATTCTAGCACTGAAACTAGAACACTACGGCATACAGAATAGGACACTCGGCATACTGTGTGATATGATGCGGGGCAGGTCGCAAGTAGTCGTGGGAGACGCGGGCTGGGAGCGGTCGGACCCACTTCCGTTATCTATGGGCGTAGCTCAAGGATCGGCCGTGTCTAATATACTGTTCTCATTACTGCTAAACGACTTACCTGACGTAGTAACTGCGGCCGACGTGCTTATGTACGCGGACGACGTCGCGGCAATGGTTACGGCACCGTCCGTAGATGTGCTCGAACGACGACTGAACGAGGCGGCGCGACAACTCGCCTCATGGTTTCGTGACAGTGGATTAGTTTTAAATTTGACTAAGACCCATTACATGCATTTCTGCCTGGGCGGACATCGGCCGCGGAAGTTGCAGGTCTATGCTGAAAGTGGGACTGAGCTGCATCAGTGCGACACCACCACATTCCTGGGCTTCGAGCTGGATAGAGCTCTCACCTGGGAGTTTCATATTGATAGGGTCTGCGGAAAGCTAGGCAGTGCATGCTTCGCTCTCTATAGGCTTTCTCGCTTTCTTCCCGAGAGTGTGGTGCGGTCGTGCTACTTCGCGACGGTGCACTCGGTGCTACAGTACAGCACGGAGCTCTGGGGCCGTGCTGCGGAGTGGCTGCGCGTGTTTAGAATGCAGAAGCGTGCCGTGCGTGCTGTGGCTCGTATTAAATGGTCCGATTCTGCCCGGCCATATTTCAAACAGTTAGGTATACTGACACTGCCATCTATGGTAATCTACCAGGTGGCAGTGTATGTTAGACTGAACCCTGACTTGTTTGCCAAAAATGGAGACCACCATCAGTTCAACACACGCCGCGCAGGGAAATTGGCGTCTGTATCACGCAACATGGCAAAATCTGATAAGCTGACGCATGTCATGGGCCCATCAGTTTACAACAGAGTTCCTGATACAGTAAAGCAGGCACCGAGTCCTGCATCTTTTAAAATAAGACTAAAGAGCTGGCTTATCGACCAGTCCTTCTATACATACGGCGAATTTATAAATTCTGTAAAGGATTAATTATTTTATTCATTATATTATTTTCTTTTTATTATATTGTTGACATTATTATTATTTTAAGTGATTTCGATGATTTACAATTGACATGTATTATATTAATATGAATAAATGAATATGAATATGAATAATATGTGCCAACTCTTATATCTTACTAGAGTGATTCAGTACTCTGTCCCACAGACCACACCAGCACAACAGACGGCACAGCACAGACAGACAGACAAAACAGGGGGCCTATCACGAAATTTGATAGGGATTGAAATGAACGAACATGACAGAGATAGAGCTATACAGGCTACATAGCTGCATCCCCGCCATTTTGTTCATTTCGTTCATTCATCAAACTTTCGTGATAAGGGCCTTATTCACGATCCATCCCGGCTGTACGTCAGCTCAAGGACATGCACGATTCACGATGCAAAAGTACCGTGAATAGGCTTGACGTACGTCAATAATTATTAATAATTGTTTGCTGGACTTGCCACCGCGATCGTCGTGCAGGTGGACAGTGAATAACGAGGACGTACGTCAGAGCAGTTCAGCAGCGTGCGGCTTAATGGTGTATAGACTTGCTGTACAGCAGATTTAACATATACGTATAATATACATTTATAATTTAAAACATTTTTCGTTTTATTTACTCTGCTCGCTTGATGCGCGCACGACAGTCAGTATGCTACATTCAGCGCCGCGGCCTTGAGCTGACGTACAGCCGGGATGGATCGTGAATAAGGCCCTATAGGCCTGCAGAAATCAGCACAGGCACAGATCAGTGACAGATGAGACAGATTATAAAACAAAAAAATATCGATATATCAAAATATCGATATTATTCCGTACAACTATCGATATATATCGTTGATATTTTTAATCGCGATATACCGATATTTATTTAGGGGTATCGAAACCGTATCAATAAAGATTTAAGCAACTTTCTTAACAATAACGTTAACGTTAAATAACCCCGCCACAATTTTTATGATATGCAATATAACAGTAATGGCTGCGTGCAGGAATATACTAATACTCTTATCAGTCTATAATTCATCAGTGTGCAATGTAAGACGTATATGACCATGATATTAACAGACATGTATATTATTTTTTACGAATTTTGAATGCTTTGGGAATATGTATGAATAAGCATACAAAAACTGACGACATTGTGTCGATACTTTCACTCGATAATTATCGACACATACATAGGTACATAAAAAAATTCCCGTTGGGGTCTTCGAGTTGGGATAGGCAAAGACTACTTCTTTTCTCCTGACATACCTCTTTCGCTTCTTCCACTTTCATAAGCGTCTTCATACATGCTCGCCGCACCTCACCGGTTATAGCACGCTAGCAGCCCGCCCCGGCTTCGCACGGGTAGAACATATATGCCTACAAAATTTGCATCAGTTTGTTGCATCGAATATAAAATATTAACATATTTAACAATCATCGTCATATGTCAACCAATTTACACAAAACCTTAACGAATTATGCACATAAGACCTAAACCTTCCTCATCAACACTCTGGCTATCGGTGAAAACCGCATGATAATCCGTTCAGATGCTATTGAGATTATTGCGAACAGACAGACAGACGCAGTGATGGACATTGTTTTATAATACTTACGTAGTGATATTGGACGGCCCTTTGGCGTAAAGGATAGTTACCCTGATTCTGACCCGAGGGTCGTTGGTTCTAATCCTAGCTAACGTACCCTACCGATTACAAAAATAATAATTCGAATCAGTTCACAATTGACGGAGTAAGTAATCGCGTAACATGCACAAAAAAAGAAAGAAAAAAGAAACATACAGACGAATAGAGAACTTCCTTCTTTTTGGAAGTCGGTTGAAAAGTAGCTTACCACCAAGGAGAACATCTGCCGCCGTACCCTTACGGCGTTCCCCGACGCAAAAAGTAGGGGTAATATAAGTTTAACGTGTGTATCTGTGTGTCTGTCTGTAGCATCTTAGCACCCAACCGGATGAACCGATTTTGATTTAAAGTAGGGGTATTATACGTTTAACGTGTCTATCTGTGTGTCTGTCTGTAGCATCTTAGCACCCAACCGGATGAACCAATTTTGATTTTATTATTGATAGTTTTTTGTTTTTGATAGATGTCTTCATCGAGAGTGTTCTTAGCTTTGATTCATGAAAATTCGTTCAATCGTTATAAAACTACTAGCTGGTACCCGCGACTTCGTCTGCGTACTTTTAATTTGAATATTATGGATTATATTAAAAGAACGGTATAGATTTGGGTATAGCATTTGGTTAAAAGAGAGTAGGTATATTAAAAAAATGTAAAAAAAAAAAATTATTTATATTATTTTATTTATTTCTTTACATAATCCGACAGCTCTTAGAAAAATATAGTATAATAGGTTTACATAGGTTACATTTACAGCCAAAAGAGGATTAACATTTTCTAATCTATCTATCTATTTAAAATATCTGTTTACAGTAGGTATAAGGTACCTATGTATTCCATTGAGTGGCAGAAAGTACCTAGGAAAATTTATTGGTCCCTTATGTCCAAGAGACACTTACAGGGGCCAGCGTCACGTTGTGTACAAAAATATTTTAAAATGACCTAATTTAAAACATTTTTGTACACAACGTTTGCTGTTTTGTTATTATTTGTTAAAATGTGGAGATTGTTTGGACTCGACACTCGCGAGCAGGCCACGTACAGTGTTATTTGTCGAAATGTATACAATATTTTATACAATATTATTTTTAGGCTTTGTTACTTACTTCACCCTTTTAGGGGTGCAATTTCGAAAGAGCCTGAAACAGGTATTTACTTACTTAAATACTTGTGTTAAAATTCAAATATAAAAGATTATCTAATCTTCCTTAAATACAAACTTTGAACCCCCGTTTCATCCCCTTCAGGGGTAAATTTTGGAAAATCCTTCAGGAAAATCATCTTAGAGGGAACTTACGTCGTGATAACTATCTGCATGCCAAATTTCAGTGCAATCCGAAACAATATTGATTTTCACACTTTTGTTACCCCATTTCACCCTCTCAGGGGTGTAATAAAAAAAAATTGAAACTCGTATTTACTTATTTTTTTACTCGAGCACTTGTGACGACATGTGATGTGCACGACGACGACCGACGGCAGCGGCGGCGATGCAGAGTATTCGTTAAAAGGAACTTTAACTTCAAAAGCCAAATTTTTTTAAAACTTGATACACCTAAAACTTCTATATATCATGTTCCTAGGTTCAGTGGTTAAGATTTTGTATACAAAAAGTTTGGCTTCGTAGTTCCCGTTCCGAATCCGTTCCGTTCCGTTCGAATTTCGGGAATTCCGTTTGTAGAAAAACTCTGCACATCCTAAGAGACCTACGTACCAAGTTTCATGGTTTTATCTTCAAAAATGACGAACACCCATACAAACTTTCAACCCCTATTTCACCCCCACACTGGTAAAAATTTCAAAATTCTAGAACAAACGATTTTTTGTTTCTAATTTAGTGCCTAAATACAAAATGTAATGTTTTTATCTTCAAAAATGACGAACTTCATACAAACTTTCGACCCCTATTTCATCCCCTCACAGGTCGAAATTTCAAAAACGCTAGAACAAATGTTTAATTATTTCTTATCAAGTGCTTAAATATAAAGTTTCATGGTTTTATCTTTTAAAATTAAGAAATCCCATACAAACTTTCAACCTCTATTTCAACCTCTTCATCCCTTTTTTTCGCAATAAAATGTAGCCTATGTTCATTCTCAGGGTCTAAAGATTATCTGTGCCAAATTTCATCAAAATCTTATAGATTTAAAAACGGGAATTTAACGATCTCCCGGAATAACATACCGATTCATGACGCTGAATGTTTACGACAAGAAGTAGCATTGACATTGCGAAAATCCAAGGTACCTAAATCCAACATCTCGAACTCGGAAATGTTTGCACTACGTAGTTTACGTAACAACACAGAGCTTTTAGTTTTACCCGCAGATAAGGGGAATGCAACAGTAGTCGTGGACACAGCACAGTACGAACAGAAAATAAACCAACTCCTCAGTGACGGTAATACTTACAAACGTGTTACATACGACCCTACATCTCGAGTAACTACCAAACTGAGTACACTACTGCGTGCATTAAATGAAGATCTGTACAGTAGATTACGCCCTTTGAACCCAACTGCACCGAGAATTTATGGCCTACCTAAAATTCACAAGCCATCGTGGCCTTTGAGACCTATAGTCAGTCAAATCGACTCACCCACTTATAAAACAGCTCGATACATGGCTGACATGCTACTTCCATTAACAGGAAACACCACAAGTTTTGTGAGGGACTCGCGACACTTTATACAGCTCCTAGATGAAGTAACATTAGGTGAAGACGAACTGATGGTGAGCTTCGACGTCACGTCATTGTTCACGAACGTACCGATAGAGGACACACTCAAAATTATAACGGATTTATTCCAGAGAGCTCTTATACCTATCGAGTACATGAACATAATAAAGTACATACTGACAAGTGGGTATTTTAAGTGGCGCGGTGAATTTTATATTCAGACGGAAGGTGTGGCCATGGGTTCTCCTATAGCTCCAGTAGTTGCGAATATTTTTATGGAGTGGTTCGAGACATCGGCACTACACGACATATCCTTTAGACCGAGATACTGGTGGCGATATGTGGATGACGTGTTTGCTATTTTACATAAGGACCATGTAACACCCTTATTAGAACATCTAAATAGCAAACATCCGACGATCACTTTCACCGTCGAACGAGAAATAGAGGGCGCGTTGCCGTTTCTTGACGTGTTACTCAAGCGACAACAGAATGGACATCTCTCACACACAGTGTACCGCAAGAGTACGCATACAGACCGGTACTTGAGAGCTGACTCCCATCACCATCCCGCCCATCTAGCGTCGTTGCCTCGGACACTTATCAACAGAGCGCTGAGATTATGTGACCCACAACATGTAGACACGGAACTCGCGCATGTGAAGGCGGTGTTAGAGGCAAACGGATACAGCTGGAAGCAGAGTAATCGGATTGCGAACAACTCCACAAAGTGCCGAATAACATCGGTTGAGAGAGCAGCAACGTACCTACCATACGTCAAGGGGGTCACGGACAAAATTGGACACTTGTTACGCCGAAGATATAGCATCAAGACGATATTCCGCCCCCCCTCACGTGTCAGGCAATTGTTGCGCTCTCCAAAGGATAAGGATCCCCTAGGAGCTCCTGGGGTCTACGTCGTTCCTTGCGACTGTGGTGCAAGCTACGTAGGCGAGACCAGAAGAAACGTGTCCACAAGACTCAAAGAACACATTGCTTCCATGAAGAACGTGGACAGCGGTAGCTCGGCGGTTACAGAGCACGCTCTCACATCTGGGACGACGCACTACATCAGATTTGACAAGGCACGGATTTTGGCGCGTGAAAAGTACTTTGTACCCCGCAAAATCCGAGAAGCCATTGAGATCAGTCGTCGTCGTAACTTCAACAGAGACAGAGGGTGGTACCTGTCAAATACGTGGAAAACCGTTCTTCATGGAAAGCACGTCACCAGTGGCAACAGTGAGGAGGACACCTTGAGTTCCGTCTGCCGGTTGGATGAGGTTTCGTCTGAAGTAAACAGCAGTGATGAAGACGAAGCCCTCCAACCTAATCCCGCGCCTCCACTATGTACACCGCATCATCACCCCCCACCAACACCACCACCGCCGCCGCCGCCGCCCGCTCCGTCCGCCCGCGCTGCACGAGCAGCGGCCCGCAGTGCGAGGTTGAACGCGTCGGCGAGCGTCCCGCACTCAAGATCCTGAAGAAGGCCTCCGGATGAGGCCGAAACATATGTCGATCGCTATATCGACATCGCGTAAGTCACGTTAAATTCCCGTTTTTAAATCTATAAGTTTAAAATGAACGTGAGTTTTTATAATAAAATTCATCAAAATCGGTTGAGAGGTTTAGGCCTGATTTCACCATACCATGTTAAATAGTTAATGCCTTGTTAATCCTTTTAACAAACTGTTAAAGTTGTCGAGTGTCCCACCACGCGCTAATGGGTTGTTAATTCTCTTAACAAAGCGTTAAATCTAATTACGACTTTAGAGGTTCGTTAAAACAATAACAGGCTGTCAGATCTTAGTTCTCACTGTCAAAAGATCAAAGATGGACGACGCTACTTATAATTTTATTTTCGAAACCGATGTTTTAGAACAATTAGATATTGTGGACAGCATAGTACGACGACCAAGAATGTTTAAAGAACGACGTGATTATTATGAAGAGTATGATGATGTCGATTTTTTTACAAGGTTCCGTTTATCGAAAGAATCAGTTATGGGAGTTTTGGAATTAATCGAACACAAACTGGAATACCCATCAGATCTGTAAGTACAATAATAAATTAATGTATTTATTAATTAATATTAAATACTTACAAATTGTTATTATTCTATTAATTTTGTATCCTATATAACGTTATACCTAACCTAACCTTAATTTTATTACAGAAATAATTCTATTCCACCCATAAATCAACTTCTTTTGACGTTGAGATACTATGCTACTGGTTCGCAACAAGTAACCGTAGGAGACTATTGTGGGATGAGCAAGTCTACTTCTCACAGGATAAAACACAGGGTAACTGCTGCAATTGCGTCACTCAGCCGCAATTTTATCAAATTCCCTGATACACCTGAAGAACTAAAATCAACTCAGTTGAGTTTCTATAACATAGCACGCTTTCCAAAGGTTTTGGGTGCTCTAGACTGCACACATGTGCGCATTCGCTCACCAGGTGGGGATAATGCAGAGTATTTTAGGAATCGAAAAGGCTACATGTCCATAAATGTACAAGCGATTGGCAGTGCAGACCTGGAAATTTTGGATTTAGTAGCAAGATGGCCTGGCAGCAGTCAAGATCAGACTATTTGGAATGCCTCATATAGGAATGCAATGTTTGATAGTGGACGGTATGGTGATGCAATTTTATTGGCTGATAGTGGATACATGAATCGACCCTATATTATGATGCCACTGGAAAATCCAAGAACACCGGAGAAGGTTCTCTATAATGAATCCCAAATAAGGAGTAGAAATCCCATTGAACGCCTTTTTGGCGTATGGAAACGTCGATTTCCTGTTTTAGCATTGGGCATGCAAATGCAATTAAAAAACTGTCTGCCTGTTATCATTGCCACGGGAGTACTACATAACCTCTCAGTAAAGGCAAAGGAAAGATTACCAGCAGATGACCCTGAAGTTGACCTTCCGGCACCTTGGGAAGAATTGTTGAATCAAGGCAACATCAGGGAACAAAGAAGTAATGATGAAATAACAAGAGACATAAATCCTGTGCGTAGACAGTTAATAAACAATTATTTTAAGAGTTTGCATCTGAGTACATCACAAAACACATAATATATACAGATAAATAAAATTTAAGTGTCTGTTTGTAATTCCAAATTAACAGCTTTTCACTAAGCACATATGAAAGAATATAAGGTGCTACATAAACAATCAATTTTTAACATTCTTGTCGGTCTGTTCTAGCTAATCTTTGAAATGGCTAGACCGATTTTAACAGAACTTTTACTGGCAAATAGCTGATGTGTGTGTGGTAATGGGGGCGATAAGACCTGCAGTGACGTCCTGCTTGGGGTGTATTGCATGTGGCAAATAGTTGATATATAAGGAGTAACTTAGCCTAAGTTACTCCTTATATATCTTTAATTTATTTTTTACTTATTTTATTTTAGAAAATAGAGTTCTGCAAAAAACTAAATTGAATTATAATATGTATTAATTTCATTCGTGCGAATCTAGGGCGGGCTGCTAGTTCAAAATAAATTTTCTGTAATTATAATATTACATTTTCTTTCTCTCTTATGATAAATTTTCCAGGATAAGAAGTAGGGCATGTGTTATCCAGGGTACCTACGTAGGTAGTACCTAAGTAGGGCATATGTTATACAGGTAATCTACGAATAAATTATTCATAGCCTACAATATCTATATCAGATCTATATAAGAAAAGATTGGAAAACAATAAATCGAAATAAATACATTTAAGGTTTTTTTATTTCATTTCTCCAAGTCATAATAGGTATGTTATTTATGCTGTGTACACACCGGTCCAACGAGCGCTTACAAATGTGCTGCATCTTGTCTCTTTTATATTAAAAGAAACAAGATTAAAATTAGAAAGTGCTCATGGAATTGAATTCTTCCGTTAACTTTCTCCACCCCTCAGTTTTCATTGCAGTGGTTACAGCATCAGTTTTTTTATTTTCCACAACATCCTTATGTTTAGTCACTAAATGCACTACAAGTTCTTTCTCATTATTAGAAAAATTCGGGCCGCGAGATTTTTTAAGCATTGTGCAATTACAATTATGAGTCGACAAGTTAAACACCACGCAGGCTCGCACACAGAACTTTCCGTACTCGGAAATGGAACAACAAACTAACCAAAGGTAATTTAATACTTCGTTTATAAACAACTTTCTTTTCTTTACGCAAATAACCACAAATCAAATTTATTACATTTTAAAAATAACGAAGCGAAGTATGAATTATGATTTGACACTCAAAATACGGAATCACTTTGACATTTCAATTCAACCACTATTACCAGTCACCACTAACTAAAATGAAAAGTAGTGCGGTTATAATATAATCCTACGGAAAGAACGGTATTTAGATTTAGTCGCGTAGCATAACAAGCGACGTATTATACGACTAGGGCAAAAGTTGTGCAGATGTTCATTAATGAAATGTCAAGTATAGACGTTTCTATTTGGTCGTATTAGAATAAGAATGAAGGATTTGTGTTTCATTCACATAACGTGGGATTTAATAATGGTCCGTTAAATTTTCTTCTTGGGACGTAAAATGGTTTAACAGACTTGTTACTTTTAAACACTCATTAGCTAATGCTTCATTAAGAGTTAACAAACATGGTATGGTGAAATCAGGCCTTAAGCGGGAAAGCGTAACAGACAGACAGACAGAGTTACTTTCGCATTTATAATATTAGTAGGGATGAGCTTTAATCTTTAATCAACTTTAATAAGTCGGATCAATTCGAAAATCTTCTTCTTCAACGATATTGTAAGAACATGGAAGCATTGACCTGATGCTGGGACATCTCCTGGACTCTACAGAATACTCAAATCCTCACCAACTTACAGCTCAGATTTTAAATGTCGTGTTTAGAGTCATTGGAATGCTTTTAATGAAAAGATTATACATAGATCAGTCGGGGTGGTTTAAAATATTATATTATATATATAGATCATTATTATTTTATACAATAGATCATATTATTATACTATATTGACTTCAAATTGATTGCGATCGGTGGGGATCTATAGAAAATCTAATCTTATAATAATATTTTCGGAGTAACTATGACCTATTCTGTGGCTTGACTGCAAATATTTTATTAATTTTGTGATTATGTGAAATCCGTGATATCTTCTAGACTTTTCATTAGAATGATATACTGTAAAGGACAATTTTAATCTATAATATGTGGCCAAGCTAATTATTTGGATAAGGATTAATACTATATACTTGAAAATAGCCCTGGAAGTAATGTAATATTTTTTAACAAAAAATTAAAGATTAAAATGGTTACTGTGAGTCAACCTTAAGAGATAGACATATGCTGTCGCGGACTTTTTTGTAGTTCTTATTAAGTTGTACAAGTCTTCCATAGCAAATACTCTTCCATCTATTTTCAATTGAGCAGCGTTCGTAAGAAACGTGTTTTTTCGACCGTTTTTTTGTCGACTTAGGTTGCAAATTAGGTCTCCACGAATGTACCTTTGATTTAAACGGGAAAATATATAGCCTATTTTTATTTCGAAATTCCATTCTATATATTAGTGAAAGATTTTTTAAAATCGGTCCAGTAGTTTTTGAGCCAAATCATTACAAATATACAAAAATACAAATGTTCTCTCTTTATAATATTAGTATAGATGGGTAAAGACTTTTCTTTACTCATGCGGTTATAGGTAGTAGGTAGGTACTTTTCACTTGGCCTTTAATTAAATGATGCAGGCAGAATCACACTACACTAACATCACATGTTAAATTTATACAAATCCATATAGAAATAAAAAAAAATTATGTCGATTTTAATTGGAAAATTTGTCGCCGATCATCTAATGTGGTTAGGCCGGTATACTTGAGAGCCAGTTCTCAGTTCTAGATCTAGCGTGCTACCATCCTCAACCGCATCATCATTTACCAGATTTTGTAAGTTGTTGTTGTACAGGTGAGATAGTGGTCAAACGTTAGCCTATAGGTATGAAATTAAAATAAAATCCATATGATTAAAATACTTATTAGGAAAACTAATAGCTAACAATTTTGCTAACAAAATATACTCAAAATTTATAAATATATTTTATTTTTAACAGAAAAAAAGGAGGAGGTTTCTCAATTCGACCGTATATGTTTTTAGGGTTCCGTAGCCGAATGGCAAAAAACGGAACCCTTATAGATTCGTCATGTCTGTCTGTCTGTCTGTCCGTCCGTATGTCACAGCCATTTTATTCCGAAACTGTTAGGACTACAGAATTGAAACTTGGTAGGTAGATGTATTCTGTAAACCGCTTTCCGATTTTTATACAAAAGTAAAAAAAATAAAAGTTTAAGGGGGGGCATCCCATACATGGAACTAAAACAAAAAAATATTTTTTTCTTCAAACCTATACATGTGGGGTGTCTATAGATAGGTCTTCAAAAATGACATTGAGGTTTTTAAAATCATTTTTTCTCAAAGTCAATCTTTTGAAAGATAGGCGCGTCTAAAGTGGTAAAATGTGTGTCCCCCCCCCCCCCCCCCCCCCTCTAACTTTTAAAGTATTTAAACGATCTTATAGTATAGTACATACCTATATTGAATACCTAATTGTTATCACAACACAACATAGAATATGCAATTAAGTTAATGTAGGTACCTATATAAAATCAGTTGGTCTTCAGGTAGGGACTTCAATAAAACAATTATAAAAAGTGTTCATGTTTTTACATAATTAACATAATATCAAAATGTGAAATATAATTTAAAATTCAAAAATTGTGTACCCATTGTATACCTAGGTACGTATTATAAGAAATATCGATAAGATCTATTATTCATATCACAAAATAATAATTTAGCAGTAATGTCATAAATAATGTATGGTAAAGTGTACCTCAGTACGTTTGAATATTTTCCTTTAAATATGTAATGCATATAATTATTTCTAAGTACTAGAAGTAGGTCTATATTTTCGTATTATTTTTTATATACCCGCCCAAGACCGGATTATGAGCTACTTATATCGTATAAATATATTATGAGATAGTTTAGGTAATTATATTAGCACTTGTGTTCTTGGCTGATTTGTATATGGACTGTTTATAGAAAAAAGTATTATAAATAAAAAAATCTTCATGCATGGTAAAAAAAAATGTTTGTTGCAACATTACGTTTTGTATAATAAACCTTCAATATGCATCAAATGAATGACACATTTCTATGAACATAACTTAAAAATTGTATAAACAAAGTTAGATTTTTTTAATAGCTTATTTAATTTTATTTGGATGACGACATATGAATTTGCCAAATCTGGATATTAATACATTAATAATATGTTCAACAAGAATTTTAAAAATAATTTAAAACAAATAAAATAGTAGTAACTAGGCACATTGATTTCGCTTACAATCCGGTCTATGGTAACTAATAAATAATATTTTAATATCACAATATTACATATCGCATATGAAGTAACATCTAACGCTCTAATGCAACGTACGTTGTATAATTACAACTAGTAGGAACATAATTAATGTATGTACTAACTACCTACTAGGTAGGTGTATGGTATGTAAGTATCAGATCTGATCTGAATTTTTGTTAGTATCTATAGTATAATATAAGTAACTATATAACATTACATAGGTACATAATAAATTATTATTACACTTTAAATATAATACTGCCTCAATGTTTTATTAGGTAACTAAACTACTATATATTTTTTATTATTTATCTACTTATAAAGAAATGTCTGTTTTAAAATTTTACTAAATTCATCAGTATCAACTCAACTTTAATATTTTAATAGGGCTTCCTTTGATGGGTATTTTCTCTTTATCTAAATGTTTCATATATGCTAAGAAACATGTCCAAATTAAACTACAACAACTGATAAAGGGAACCCTATTTCGAGGAGGCACTACACAAAAATTAAACATTGCTACGGCTGGCCAGATTGAAGCGCCGACCTGAAAATAACATAAGATAATTATTACAACATTTTCCATTGAATTAATTTGAAACACGAATGATCTAGAAGGATATGTTACCTTATATGTTGGCCAAAACTTTGCTTTCACTTCAGCTGCTGCTTCGTGGAATGGCTTTGATTCCAATAAACTCATAAAAAAATAAAAACTGCACATCGCCAGCGGTGTATACGTTAAAGTTTCTACGAAGGTCTGAAAAATAATAATAAATCCAGTTTGACAAAGGAATTTCAAATTGTATAAAGCCTAGACTGAGCCTGTTACTGAGTTAATCCTAATTTCATAAATGTTATAAGCTCTTTGTTGAATATGAACATTATTTAATACGTTTATATGTATAACTGCAGAAGTTAATAGGCGAAAAGACCGATAGACAGACGGACAAAACGAAATTATTGAATAATTAATTCTAGTACCTACGACCCTAAAAAGTACTACACAAACTACTCTTTATATGCATATTCAATTACAATAGCCTGCACGCTACCTCATCAATCGTCGCCAGTGCAAATAAATAATGTAATAATAGATACCTTTATAATGCCAGCCTTTACTGAATTACCCGGCCACATAACATTCGCTACTGTTAGCCAGCTGTATAGTGTAGGAGCAACATAACAAGATCCATATATACCGTAACGGGCACTTCTCGACCAGTCGTAGTTATCTGAAAAAACAACGGGGTTTTTAAAAATATGTTATGAATTATTTTATTTCATTTTAAAATTAATCTATACTAATATTATAAAGTTTTTGTATTGATTTGGCTCAAAAATTACTGGACCGATTTTAAAAATTCTTTCACTAATATATATAGTATGGACTTTCGGAATGAAAATAGGCTATATATTATCCCGTTTAAATCGTAGGTACATTCGTGGAGACCTATTTTGCAAGATAAGTCGACAATAAAACGGTCGAGAAAAAACGTTTTTTACGAAAGCTGCTCAATTGAAAATAGAAGGAAGAAAATAATCACATCACAGTAACCATTTTAATCTTTATATTTCAATAACAAATAAAAATAACATTACATAACTTTCAAGGCTATTTTCTAAAGCTGAGCGCAGACTATAGACAAAACAGTCTTAAGTCTGTCTCAAGACTGTCAATATAGTCAATATAGTATTAATTTTTATCCAAATTATTACGTTATATACCTTGGCCATATATTATAGATTAAAATTGTCCTTTACAATATATAATTTAAATGAAAAGTTAGAAGAAGAAGAAAGAAGAAGATATCGAAGATTTAAAATTATGTGCCTCGCAAATTAGTAAAATAATTGCAGCGAAACCACATATTAGGCAATAGTTACTTCGTAAACATTATTATTAGCTTAGCTATTCTGTAGAGCCCCACCGATACAAATCAATTTGATATCAATATAATGTGATCTATTGTATAAAAAAAATAATGATCTATCCTAACTATCAACACCAATATTATAAATGGGAAAGTCAGTTTGTTTATTTGTTTGTTTGTTTGGGACTTCTTCACGGTCAAACGGCTTGACGGATTTGGCTGAAATTTTGTACAAAGACAGTTGATATGGTAGAATAGGATATAGGATACTTTTTTTCTGGCTGTCGAGTCAGGGGGTCTAAATATGTTTAATTGAATTTTGTAAATATAAGACTTCTTCTCAAATAAACGGCTTAGCCGATTTGCCTGAAATTTTGTATGAATGCATGTCATAGGGCAGAATAGGATATAGGATAATTTTTTTTTAGCTATCAAATCAGAGGATCCAGATATTTTTAATTGAATTTTGTAAATATGAGACTTCTTCTTGAATAAATGGCTTTACCGATTTGCCTGAAATGCTTATAAATACATGTCATAGGGCAGAATAGGATATAGTATAATTTTTTTTTGGCTATCGAGTCAGGGGGTCCAGATATTTTTAATTGAATTTTGTAAATATGAGACTTCTTCTTGAATAAATGGCTTTACCGATTTGCCTGAAATGTTGTATAAATACATGTCATAGGGCAAAATAAGACATAGGATACTTTTTTTCTGGCTGTCGAGTCAGGGGGTCAAGATATTTTAAATTGAATTTTGTAAATATAAAACCTCTTCTTGAATAGACGGCTTGACCGATTTGCCTGAAATTTTGTATAAAGACAGTTCATAGGGTAGAATAGGATATAGGATACTTTTTTTCTGGCTGTCGAGTCAGGGGGTCTACATATGTTTAATTAAATTTTGTAAATATAAGACTTCTTCTCAAATAAACGACTTAACCGATTTGCCTGAAATTTTGTATGAATACATGTCATAGGGAAAATAAGACATGGGATACTTTTTTCTGGCTGTCGAGTCAGGGGGTCTAAATATGTTTAATTGAATTTTGTAAATATAAGACTTCTTCTCAAATAAACGGCTTAACCGATTTGCCTGAAATGTTGTACGAATACATGTCTTAGGGCAGAATAGGATATAGGATACTTTTTTTCTGGCTGTCGAGTCAGGGGGTCCAGATATTTTAAATTGAATTTTGTAAATATAAGACCTCTTATCGAATAACAGCTTGACCGATTTGCCTGAAATGTTGTATAAAGACAGTTCATAGGATAGAATAGGATATCGGATACTTTTTTTCCGGCTGTCGAGTCCAGGTGTCCAGTTTTGCAAATGTGTGGCGACCTACTCTCGGTCAAACGGGTTAACCGTTTTAGCTGAAATTTTGTACACAGATATAGAAGGACAACGAATACTTTTTTTTTGGCTGGCAATTTTGGGTGACTAGATTTTTATTATGGAATTTTGTTAATGTGTTGCCTCTTTTCGGCCAGACGGCTTGACCGATTCAGATGAAATTTTGTACAAAGAAATTAAATGGGGCATAAAAGGGCAAGGAATACCTTTTTTTTCGGCAGTTAAGTGTGGGTGCCTTCATTTTTTGTTAACTTTACATAGAGTTTGCATAATCATAAAAGTTTGACCTTAGGTTCATCTATACTGACTAAACATAATATGTGTCCTAATTAGGACATAAAACTATCAGGGTCATTAAAAGTCATCAGAATTTACGCGATAGCTTAGCTTGCCCAACGTGTTTTATCTGCTTTGTGGGAAGTATTTCAGAAACATTCGTGTTAACTGACATATTTAACCTTAGGGTCATAGGTGTTGACTTAGTAGATCATAAAAACTGTCAGGGTCATAAAAAGCCGTAAAAAATTTTCGCACTCGCTTCGCTCGCGCATTGATAGCGCTCGCTACGCTCGCGCAAGCATTTGTTTCATACTTTGTAGGTAATATTTCAGCATTTTTTTTTTTAATAGCCATCCACATGCATCAAAACGAGTTTATAAATTGAAACAGTTCAACCTTCAATAATCATAATGATTATTAACCTCAAAATAAGTGGATATCAAGTTAAACCCTAGGGTTATCGGTGTTTACTTAGTAGGTCATAAAAACTGTAAGGGTCATAAAAGGTCCTAAAAAAAATTTGCGCAGTAATAACGCTATATAGCATATAATAGCGTGTTTTAACAGCCTCATACATAAGACTGACTCAAATACTTAAACAGCAAAACTTGGTAAACCTTGGTTAGGTTTACCAAGTAATGATTAATGACTTTAACAATAGACAATATCGAGTTTGACCTAAGAGTCATCTACAGTGACTTGATTGTTAAGGTATAAAACTGTCAGAGTCATAAAAAGTCATAAAACATGTTCGCTCGCGCAATGATAGTGCTCGCAACGCTCGCGCAACTATTTACCTTATTTTCTTTGTAAGAAATGTTTCAGGAACTTTTGTGAAGAGTCAAATCAATTGAACAGCACAACTTCGTATACGTAACCAAAATGATTAATGACTTTAACAATAGAGGATATTGAGTTCGACTTTGCGGTCAGCTATGGTGACTTGGGCGAAGAGATTATCGATCTAGACCTCAAAGGTCACAAAGACACAATAACGCGGGCGAAGCCGCGGGTAACAGCTAGTAATATTATAAATGCGAAAGTAACTCTGTCTGTCTGTCTGTGTCACTTTCACGCCAAAACCACTGAACCGATTTAAATGAAATTTGGTACACCGATAGTCTAGAGCCTGAGTAAGGACATAGGCTACTTTTTAATGCGAAAAGTGGGTTGTAAGGGGTTATAAGGGGGGATGAAAAGTAGTATGGAAGTATCGTCATTTTTAAAGCTAGAAGCTTGAAACTTATTGTTTAGGCTGTTGATTCGATATAAATTAATATGTCATTCAAAGTTTGTGCGGGGGAAGGGGGAGGGAGAAGGGGAAGGCGGAATTAGGTGAGGAGAGGGAGGGTGGAAGTGAGGGAAAGGGGAGGGGAGGGGGAGGGGGAGGGGGAAAGGAGTGGGGGGAAGAGAAAGGGGAGGGGAGGGGGATTTGCGCGACGTGGTACGATGCGGTGTAGGTGGGATACGCATGTGTCTTATTTGTAAAATAATTAATTAGCCTAAGTATTTAAAAATGCTACCCAAAGACACTATTCCACGCGGACGCAGTCGCGGGCACAGCTAGTTGTCTATAAAACTGAATTTCAAAATTTAATACCCCGACTGATCTATGTATAATCTTTTCATTAAAAACATTCCACTGAGCCCAAACACGACATCTTAGCTGTAAGTTGGTGAGGAGTTGAGTATTCTGCAGATTCCATGAGATTTCCCATAGCAGCAGTCTTTCATGTTCTTACAATATCGTTGAAGAAGAGGATACCGAATTTCGAATTGATTGATCAGACCTATGAAAGTCGATTTAATAACGCTGTCAACAAATCTCGCGCACCAAGGGTTACGTACCATACCATTATTTAGCCTTATTTTATTTTGATTTAATTATTTATTTTTAGAGTAAATAATATAATTCAATATTCTCTAAATATTTCAAACTGTTGCCGTTATAAATATCCAGCAAAACGAGCAAAAATATCACGCTTCTTGTATGGGGGCTCCAATACAAGAAGCGCGATTTTTTTTGCTTCTTTGCCCTTAAATATTTATCTATTCTGTTTTTTAGTTTAGTATTTGTTGTTATAGCGGCAACAGACATACATTATCTGTGAAAATTTCAACTGTCTAACTATCACGGTTCATGAGATACAGCCTGGTGATAGACGGACAGACGAACGGACAGGGGAGTCTCAGTAATATATTTATAGCTAGTAATATATTTTTCTGCGTTAGTCCAACACCCGGTTCAGGTCTTTCAGAATGTCAGAGTCCAGTATTTCCAGGGTCTATGATTCTGGAAGTTGTGACATTTGTGCTAAGACTGGCCTGTTTCAGCACTTCATAATATTTAACTTTAAGCTGTTTTATTTGAATATGCTGAATAAATGATTGTTCTTTCTTTCTAATACTTAGGGTTCCGTTTTATACCTTTTGGGTACGGAACCCTAAAAAGCTCATAGTTTAAAACATCTGAACGGATTTTCATGAATTAAAGCTAAAAACACTCGATGAAGTTATCTATCAAACAAAAAAAAATTACAGTAAAAAAATCTAAATCGATTTATCCGTTTGGGTGCTACGATGCCACAGACAGACACATACGAGTAGACACACGTTATACTTAAAACATCCCTTCTTTTTGCGTCGATGGTTGAAAATAATAATGTGGTCGAGGATGGATGGTGAACACGCTAGGCCTAGAATGCGTGCTGCCGGAACACCGTGAGGTTACGATTAGTCCAGTAAAACCAACGACCTTCGGGTCAGAATCAAGATAATGGTCTAAGATCCCTTATACAACGACCTTCACCGAGCTGGTTAATGGATCAAACACATTTTTTATGTAATTTAATATATCAAAAAATATATTGCTTATGGGTTGCCTAGCCAATTTCAGTCCAGGATATTTTTAATTATTTTTGTATTTTTTTTAATAATTCTGTTTGGTTAATAGATAAATTCTGTACCAATCGAAAGTATGCAGCCCATAGTATATGCAAAAGTTAGGTTGCCTATTTTTAACCGACTTCAAAAAAAGGAGGAGGTTTCTCAATTCGACCGTATATATATTTTTTTTTATTTATTTATTTTTTTTTATGTTTGTTCGCGGATAACTTCGTCGTTTATGAACCGATTTCGATTATTCTTTTTTTGTTCGAAAGGAGATATCCCAAGTGTGGTACCATGGTAATTTTATCGAGGTATGATAAGTATCTCCAGAGATATTGAGATAAACATCTCAAAATTGGTACTGAAAATGAATAGCGCGGCATTGAAGTCGGTTGTTTTTTAGTTTTTAAACGATATTATTTTCCTGTCACAACCCTTGGGTTGCCAGGTATGAACAGGTAAATCGATACTAGTAATTTGCACCAGTCTAAATGAAAATAAAGTTTATTTCATTACGAATACGGTGATATAGGGTTGCCTGCGAAAAATCAGTCCTGAATACCGGTTGCCGAATTTTAAAAGATTAAATTTTTCTCCGAGTGAATGTATGTGACTGAGAGGTCCCTATCAACCATCCCATGCGCTAGAAGAGGACACAACATAACAGCTGTTTGTAGCCCGGCCTTTTAAAGAGAGAGAGTGCGCATGCTCTCTGCTCTTGAAAACACAAAGAATAGCGATAGACGCGTACATGCTGAGCATCATTTTAGAGTAGTTTCATATTAAAATAAAGGATTAGTTTAAAAAAAAAAAAGTTTCAGGCAAAAGGCAAAGTTCAAAGGATGCCGCGTCCATCGTCAAAACACGTGTACTGAATAGACTTGGGCTAACTATATCCAACAGAGGAGTACTACTGAATAGGCTTGGGCTAACTATATCCAACAGAGGAGTGGGTATATCGTATATCATTCCATGTAAGGATATATATCCGCTTAGTATAACTGCTTCGTATGTCCGGTATATCCATGTGAGATGTGTTCCAGACTTTGCAGATAAACTCACTTAAAAATACAAATTATATTCATTAGTATATCCCATATCCAAAATAAAGCATATCCGAATTTCATAACTGATATTATCTAACATTATTAGACCGTATCTGTTGTGTTTTTGCATTGTTTTTGTACCAGTTGTTAGTGATGATGTGATCCAAAATATTGATATCGCAAGGTTGCTGAGAAAATACCTATTCACTTACAGCTTGACTTTTTAAACGATTTCACATTTTTTTTGTGTTTCATCAAGATTTACCGGATATATGGGATACACCAGTATTAAGGTTTTGGGAAGTGGAATGAAGGATATGTATTCGCTTAGGTATATATATCCGAAGATACAGATGTGTCCGGAGTTACCCAAGCCTACTAACCGAAGAACGACAAACGATAATTGTTAAATAAAATTGTTATTTTAATGTGTACAGTATTGTTTTATGTTGAATAACAATGTTACATGTTGTTGACGTGTTATATAACACAAGTTAAATAACATGTTACATAGTCTGTACGCACCTTACGGGATTTAGGGATTACTATAATCAATATAATCATCCTTTACGCCAAAGGGCCGTCGAATATCACTAAATATTATAATTTTAGTCCCTCACCGCGGTATCCCGCGGTGTCCCTCACGGCTGTCTGTCAGTCTGTTCGCAATAAACTCAAAAGCTACTAAACGGATTTTCATGCGGTTTTCACCAATAGCCAGAGTGATTTATGAGGAAGGTTTAGTTGTATGATTCGTTAAGGTTTTGTGTAAATTGAACTTAAATATGAACTTGAAATATGACGATAATTTATAGATTTAAAAACGGGAATTTAACGTGACTTACACGATGTCGATATAGCGATCGATATATGTATCGGCCTCATCCGGAGGCCTTCTTCAGGATCTTGAGTGCCTCCGGATGAGGCCGAAACATATGTCGATAGCTATATCGACATTGTGTAAGTCACGTTAAATTCCCGTTTTTAAATCTATAAGTTTAAAATGAACGTGAGTTTTTATAATAAATAAAACTGGCCAAGTGCGAGTCAGACTTTTGTCCCGCACACGGAGGGTTCCGAACGCCATCTAACGAATATCTAACGAACTTCTATCACCAACTAAGTAAACGTTTACACAAAGGTAATTAATATTATTAAATATATGGAAGACCGATCTTTGCTCGGTATTTTTTTAAATCAAAATATGACTCTTCCCGACATCTATTTGCGAATAATAATACAATTTGTTTTAATTGAGAGCAACTAACTGCTTTAACTACACAATAACACTAAAGCTACTTCTTCTACTTCTCTACTTCTTCTACTCGCCAATAGATGTCGGGAAGAGTCATATTATAGACTAGCAGCCCGCCCCGGCTTCGCACGGGTAGAACATCATCGACCGCATCATCACTTACCAACAGATGAGATAGTGGTCAAACGCTAGCCTATAACGTATAAAAAAAATATATATATATGCCTACAAAATTTGCATCAGTTTGTTGCATCGAATATAAAATATGAACATATTTAACAATCATCATCAAATTTCATCCAATTTACACAAAACCTTAACGATTTATGCACCTAAACCTTCCTCATAAACACTCTGGCTATTGGTGAAAACCTCATGATAATCCGTTCAGTAGCTATTGAGATTATTGCGAACAGACAGACAGACGCAGTGATGGACTTTGTTTTATAATACTTACGTAGTGATATTGGACAGCCCTTTGGCGTAAAGGATAGTTACTCTGATTCTGACCCGACGGTCGTTGGTTCTAATCCTAGCTATATACCTTACCATATACCTACCAATGAAAGTTTTATGTGCATTCATAAATCATGAGTTTTCGTACAGTGGTAGTGGGATCATTAAATCTACCAAAAAGTAGCTTACCACCAAGGAGAATATCTGCCGCCGTAACCTTACGGCGTTCCCCGATGCAAAATGTAGAGGTAATATACGTTTAACGTGTGTATCTGTGTGTCTGTCTGTAGCATCTTAGCACCTAACCGGATGAACCGATTTTGTTTTTATTACTCATCGTTTTTTTTTTGTTTGATAGATGTCTTCATCGAGAGTTTTCTTAGCTTTGATTCATGAAAATTCGTTCAATCGTTATAAAACTATGAGCTTTTTTCTAGTTAATTGCGCTATGAAATCAACTTTCATAGGTCTGATCAATTCGAAAATCTTCTTCTTCAACGATATTGTAAGAACATGGAAGCATTGACCTGATGCTGGGACATCTCTCCTGGACTCTACAGAATATTTAAATCCTCACCAACTTACAGCTCAGATTTTAAATGTCGTGTTTAGAGTCATTGGAATGCTTTTAACGAAAAGATTAGGTATACATAGATCAGTGGGGGTGGTTTAAAATATTATATTATTATATATATAGATGAATATTATTTTACACAATAGATTATATTATTTTACTATATTGACTTCAAATTGATTGTGATCGGTGGGGATCTACAGCATAGCTAAGCTTATAATAATATTTTCGAAGTAACTATGACCTAATCTGTGGTTTCACTGCAAATATTTTATTAATTTTACGATGCGTGTATGTGAAATTCGTGATATCTTCTAGAGTTTTCATTTGAATTATATACTGTAAAGGACAATTTTAATCTATAATATGTGGCCAAGCTTATTAACGTAATTATTTGGATAAGGATTAATACTATATACTTGAAAATAGTCTTGGAAGTTATGTAATATTTTTTAACAAAAATTTTAAGATTAAAATGGTTACTGTGAGTCAACCTTAAGAGATAGACATATGCTGTCGCGGACTTTTTTGTAGGTCTTATTAAGTTGTACAACTCTTGCATAGAAAATATTCTTCCATCTATTTTCAATTGAGCAGCGTTCGTAAGAAACGTGTTTTTTCGACCGATTTTTTGCCGACTTAGGTTGCAAATTAGGTCTCCACGAATGTACCTTTGGTTTAAACGTGATAATATATAGCTTATTTTCATTCCGAAAGTCCATTCTATGTATTAGTGAGAGAATTTTTTAAATCGGTTTAGTAGTTTTTGAGCCAAATCATTACAAACATACAAAAATACAAATGTTCGCTCTTTATAATATTAGTATAGATAAAGTTGATTATTGAAAACACGAATTAAACAACATTTCTGAAAATGAATCCTAGCTAGATCGATTTATCGCCCCCGAAATCCCCTGTATTCTAAATTTTATTTAATCGTTAGAGCCATTTCCGAGATTCAGATTCAGATTCCAAGTTTAAGGTTAACACGATAGCGCCATCTATGATTGATTCGTTTTTTTGTTTTAAACCCATTTATTTTTAACTTTGTTCTGTTCTTAGTATTTGTTGTTATAGCGGCAACAGAAATACATCATCTGTGAAAATTTCAACCGTCTAACTATCACGGTTCATGAGATACAGCCTGGTGACAGACGGACAGACAGACAGACAGACAGACTTTGGGTTCGGAACCATAAAAATGACGATAATTGTTGAAAATGTTAATTTATACTTGACGCAACAAACTGTTGCAAAATATGTGGGCGGATTTTCTACCCGTGCGAAGCCGGGGCGGGCTGCTAGTTATGAATATAGAATAAACTGGCCAAGTGCAAGTCAGACTTGCACTCGTAGGGTTCCGTACCACACTACAGTACTTTATAAGATCGAGCAAAAAATACCACTATAATTTTTTGCCAGAAAAAAATAATATGTAATTAATAAACATTTTATTTCTTATAACGCCATCTATGGGACGTTTACCTAACTAAGCGTTCATAGATGGCGTGAAATGCCGAAAACAACACGTTTCTTTTATGGGGACCGTTTATTATTTTTAATTTTATTCTGTTTTTAGTATTTGTTGTTATAGCGGCAACAGAAATACATTATCTGTGAAAATTTCAACTGTCTAACTATCACGGTTCATGAGATACAGCCTGGTGACAGACGGACGGACAGACAGACAGACAGACAGACAGACAGACGGACAGCGGAGTCTTAGTAATAGGGTCCCGTTTTACCCTTTGGGTACGGAACCCTAAAAAACCAACGGGCTCAGAATAACCCAACGGATTAATTCCCAAACCCCCATTTGAATGTGCAGGCAAAAGGGCGCGTAAAATATAATTTTCAAATTTAACGTTAGGAGCTATATGCCTATAGTTGAAAGTGTAATAATATTAATAGTTATGATGATTCACATCACACGTCATTTAAATACCGTAAAGCCTTATTTATTTGTTAAATAGCTTTATTGAGTAAAATGGAATGTTATTAAAAATATATTAATTTAGATAAGTTAGTCGAGAGTAGTTCTTGGGAATTGTTTAATATTATTGTAAGTTTAATTTATCATTATCATTATAACAATAGGTCTGTACTCATATCAAATTCTCATGACTAAATTCCTTGAGTATTATATTACAATATTATTATTTATTTATTCACTTACCAATATTTTTCCCTTCAATTGTTTGCTGTATCAAACTAGATAAAGGCCAAATAACGCCATAAGAAGCCATTCCTCTTAAAAGAGGATATTTTCTAAAGGCATTAAACAACTTGCTATACATCGTAGGCATCTTTATTATTTTTTTCACCGTAGGTATATAATTTATTTACAAGATATGACAAAAATTAACACCAAGTATTTATTACACATTACATAAGATTAGACCTTCGCAAGACCTTCACTCTATGAAACACCGCTTTTAAAACCAGGAAAAGAAAATAGAATGTCGTGAACATATCTGTTTTTTGGAAAAATGCCAGCGCACATGTTTAAATTTATTTTGGAATTGCCTCTACAATACGAGACACGTTTAAAAACTACCTAGTAATGAACGAATGAATGAATGAACGTAGACTAAAACAAGGTGCGTGTGAGTGTATTGCATAATATTAGGTACATTAGACCTTGAATCACGATTTTCCTCGAGTTGCTACAGCTAATAAATTATCTAGTAATAGTAGGTACTACTAGTAAGTAGGCAATAACTGCAAGGAATGGGTTATGTTTTTCTGTACCTACCTATATAATTTGTTATATTCTTTATTACCTCCCACGTGATGTCACGTTTTCCTATTGCCGTCTAAAATACAAGATTCAGGACAAATCACCACGTCACTTTTTTTGTTAACAAGGACAGTAGGTATATCTATAAAACAAATTAAACAATAAACTCTCACTACTAAAGCTTAACAACCCAAATAACAAGTGACAATATTTCTCTAGTCACTAAATTATAATAACACAGAAAAAGTACTACCTACATAATATGATTTGAATATCCGTTATAATAAGTTAAAAGTAAGTAAGTTCAAGTTTATCAGTCTTTATCAGATACTTTTTGGAGAGTGTGCCTTTAATCAAACTGCACGAATTAATTCCACCTTTTCTTTTTTCCATCGTACGACCAGACAGAAGCGCAGACATGCCGTCGATACATGGTAGATATTCCATTCTATCGCACAAAGCGCTTTGCATCCACATTTATCAAACACACAGCGAAGGAATGGAATTAGCTCCTAGAGTCTGTGTTTCCTGTTACGTACAAACAATGCGAGGTCTTTAAATCGCGATTTGCTAGGGAACAGCTAGGCTATTCTGTAAGCTAATCTCGGAAGCGAAATTCGCAGTGAGATTTGAATTTCGTAGTACGACTCACTGCGGATTCCGCTTGCGAAATGCGTAAACTAGCTTACAGAAAAGCCTGGCAGGTATCTTATAGGCAAGCGTGCTACATCGTCGATTACATCTTCACATAACATCAGGGCCCCTAGACAAAATCCAATTTCCTGTTAGCCTTCACGCTAACGCTAGTTCAAAATGTATGGGAATGACATTTTTGTTGCGGAAACAGTAATGACATTCCATACATTTTGAACTTGCGTTAGCGTGAAGGTAAACAGGAAATTTGATTTTGGGTAGGGGTACAGAATAATGAATAGTTCAAGCTAGGGGCCTTGGTGAGATAGTGGTCACACGCTTGCTTGACTACTATTTAAAAAAAATCTTGCTCTACCAACCCTTGCTCACCTACCTTTATTGCACAGATACTTGTCTCGTTATTCTGGAGCATTGTACTTCACACCTTCCATTGTGAAATATTTAGATTTCGAGCTACTGCTAGACCAATGAACTAGTGTACTATACGAGCGTAGAAATCAAAAATGTTATTAATAATTCAGCGATTGCAACCATGAAGCTGAAGATGATGATTTTAAAATCCACAACGACGGAAGCGGACTGTGTAAGAAATAGCGATGGTCATTTTGAATATCAAATAATTTCAGGTCAAATGTTGTTCTAGATAGTCTGCCTAAAAAAATATATTGTTTTCCTAAGTTTTATTTTTATGTTCTAATTTTTAGTAATTTATGAGATATCCTCATAAATGATACCTCCAAAGAAAAATACATAACCAAGCATGTTTTTAAAATTACATTTTTATATTAGTTTCTGAAAATTTTCGTGCACTTTCTATAACTGTAAAAAAAATTTTTGGACGATACAGATGAAACATGTTTTGTTAGATTGCTTGCACATTACTTTAATTAAATATAATGTAAAATCTTATCATCGATATTGGGCATAATTGGTAATCAACTGTACCATTTTGGGTTTTTCGCCAAAATTATTAAAACATTCATAAGAAAATAATAGTCATACTTCGTCTCAGACAACCATGGCTCAAATTGTTCTCAATCATAGAGGGAACAATAGAGAGAACATTAGCGTATGGGAATAAAATAAAACTGGCAAAGTCCGAGTCAGACTTTTGTCTCACCACGGAGGGTCCCGAACCGCAGTATAATACCACGGTAATATTATATTATATTACCGTGTCAATACTAAACATGCTTATTAACTACAACGCCATCTAACGAATATCTAACGAACGTCTAACACCAACTAAGTGAACGATAACACATAGGTGTTAGGTTAGGTAATTAATATTATTAATAAGGTAAACAATCGTTAATAGATGGCGCCATAGTAAACATTTAATTTTGTTCTGTTTTTAGTATTTGTTGTTATAGGGGCACAGAAATACATCATCTTTGAAAATTTCAACCGTCTACCTATCACGGTTCATGAGATACAGTCTGGAGACAGACGGACAGATCGACAGACAGTCAGACAGACAGACAGACGGACAGCGGAGTCTCAGTAATAGGGTTCGGTTGGTACCCTTTGGGTTCGGAACCCTAATAGCTATAGAGATATAACCAAACTAAAATGATGACCACGTGATACATATGCCAGCTATAAGATAAAATGAACATCGTAATTTGGTCAGGTCATACATGACAGCGGGTGAAAGCCTATGGGTGCACTAGAACTGAAAGCCAGAGCTGGCTCCAACCAATAAAATCGCATATGCAGAGAAGGATAAAAAATTGTTGTCCATGTCCATCTCGCTCTCTCATACTCGTGATTGTATAGTTTTATCCTTCTCATATTATTATTGTTATTTAAATGCCAGATCCACTTAATCCACGTTCTTAATGGTCTATTTACTATCGTCACCTTCCGTGGTCACTGGTCACCTTGCAGCTTTGGACTCACCTCCCAATCACCCTTTATGTTATATTATAAATCCCATAATCATAAGAATTCCGTAAAAAGCTGAAATGGTTACCTATTTGTCTTCGCCGGAATAGTCACGTCCTTTCTCTTCTATACTTTATTCTATTTATCCCGTCTACCCCTTAAGGAAACGTTTCACGTTCCTGCACCTTTTAAATCCGTTTTCCTTGAGATCCGCTGAAACTCTCCAACTTTTAACCCCTATCCATTCCTCACTTGTTTATGAAAAATCTTTTACCACATGAGTAAAGAAACTTTTCTTTACTCATGTGCTTTTACTGTGCAAGCGGTCCATTTATGGAGCGCGCTACCAGTGGAGATTAGCGATGCGAAATCGCTGGCTATCTTTATAAATCCATGGTGAAAACCCATTACTTGTCCCAAACATGTTAAAACTGCAACACAACTGTTATTTAATATATATATGGTTATGTTTATGAGTATTTAATATTACATTTGCATATATATGTATTTATATTAAATCTATTTTTCATCCCATCTATTAGAAAAGTGATGGTTTGTTCCTCGATAAGTGCGCGCAAAGTAGGTCATTTCTGCCCCAGGGCGGGAAAGTAATTTTTTAATTTTTGGCTTATGAATGTTTTTCTATAGTGCCTGGTCTAAGGAGGTTCAATGAAATTCCTTGACATTTCATGACATTTTTTTTTATACTGGATAGGCAAGCATTTGACCACTGTCTCACCTAATGTTAAGTGACGATGCGGTCGACGATGTAGCACTCTTACCTTGTAGATATCCGTTCATTCTCGATTTTTTTTATTTTTTTTATATCATAACACTACATGACATTTCGTGACGTTTCTTGAAATTTCATGACATATCATGACATTTTGTTACATTTTATGACATTTCGTGACATTTTATGACATTTCCTAACATTTTGTGGCATTACATAACATTTCGTGACATTTCATGACATTTTGTAACATTTCATGACATGTAATGACATTTCGTTGCTTTTCATGACATTTCATGACATATTGTGACATATCATGACATTTTGTTATATTTCATGACATTTTATGAAATTTCGTGACATTTCGTTACTTTTTATAACATTTCATGACATTTATGACATTTTGTGACATTTCAAGACATAAAATAACATTTCATGAAATTTCGTGACATTTGATGACATTTCGTGACTTTTCTTGACATTTAATAACATTTCTTGACATTTCACGACATTTATGATATTTCATGACATTTTGTGACATATCATGACATTTTGCTACATTTCGTGACAGTTTATGACATTTAATGACATTTCATTACTTTTTATGACATATTGTGACATTTCATAATATTACATGACATTTTATGACAAATCATGACATTTTGTGACATTTCGCGACATTTTGTTACATTTCATGACATATATGACATTTCGTGATATTCAATGACATTAAATGACATTTCTTGACATTTTCATGACATTTCATGACATAATATGTCATAATATGACATTTTGTGACATTACATGACATGACATGAGCCTTTAAACTATTTCCTTTTCTCATAGAGGGGGATGAAAAGCAGAGTGTATAACTCGGCCGCAAAATTATTTTCCATCGGCCGACGTACTTTAAATCCCTCGCTACGCTCAGGATTCTACTTTAGAAAATCTGTCACCAAACATCTAATGTATTCCGGCAGCTATCCGTGAAAGCCAGTTCCCATTCTAGGACTAGCGTGCTTACCATTTTCGACCGCATCATCACTTACCAACAGGTGAGATAGTGGTCAAACGCTAGCCTATAATGTATAAAGAAAAAAAAAGAATGCCTCGCTACGCTCGGGATTCTATTCTAGAATCCTTCACTCTGCTCTGGATTTAAAAAAGCGGCGTCGATTGTGTTGCCTTATTATTCTACTGTCTTTCATTATATAGTATGTACCTACAATTTGTAATTTATTTGGTGATAAATAAAGAGTTTTTGTATTGTATTGTAAAGCCGGCTTGCTGACGTAGTATTCCACAGATTACTTTTCTACTCTTTGGTAATCTGTGAATCTTGAATTTCTGTGATTTGTCCTTGTTCACAGACTACAGAGTCATTGTCATAGAGTACTGTAAGTATACGGGGAAGTCATTGTTTTCTGACTCATATAGTAATCTGTGGTCTTTGCCTTGTGAATCAATTGTAATTTGTGTTGTATAGTGTATGTGTAAACAAAACAAAAATATAAATTACTTATGGCGAAATTGTGGTTGCATTATCGCAAAAGTCAAAAACAAAGAAAATAATAATAAATTACTTACAAAATTTACTTCAAATTAAAAGAATATATCGAAATAACAAGACAAAATGCCGATTAATTATGAATGGTGTGTGTGCAATATCGATCGCCTAATTATTTATATTTTTGCTTTGAATTTACCTATAAATTGTAATGTTTTAGGAGTGCTAGTAAGAGAACTGAATTAGTTCATAACACCCCCCGTTTTGAAGTGTCGTCCTATCCTCTGAAGCCTCAATTAGTTACATTGGTAATATTTTTGTTGATCTTCTACAATGCATTATTCATATCCTGTACAAAAAAAAATTGTTTAAAATGTTATTCACATTTCCTTGTACTCTAGAAAGAAAGCCCGAAAAAGTCTTTCATTGATGAACTCAACAAATGGAGTGCCGGATTTGAAGAAATAGACCCGCTGCTGAAATTTGAGCAGATGAATATGGAAGAGGTTTGTGTAGTTTCTGTAAAAAATAAGTAATTATTTAAACTGGAACTGGACACCCACGGGAAGATCGTTGTCTCTGCATATGTAGGCTTAGGTCCAATCTACCCTACATATGGACGTAGATAAGCGAAAATGTTCCAACCCACAAGTCATACAAAATTGAGATAAATTGACTAATATACTTATTTTGACGTCTTCTATCATTTAAACAAAACTGTTTTAGTCCTCAAGTAACATTTTGAGATATTTTTTTTTACAATACGTTCCAATCCACACCATTTATCTGATGAAGTGCATAATTTAAAAGATAAAAAATATTAATCCGCCTGAAACGTTTAACCACTCAGGGATCGCTGACCCACCGGTGGGTCAAGAACAATTACAAGCAATTCCGTCAAGCTTCACGGACCCACCGGTGGGTCAGCTTAGCCAACTTTTTTTTTCTATATTTACAGCGCATAATATTAGAAATTGTAACCATTTTTTGGTCTTAAACGCTTGATGAAGAAATATTCTATTTATAAAATGCCATTTTGAACTATATTTTTATTCTTCCCCGCACCATGAAAACTACTTAATGAATACGCCTTAGGTCGACCATAGACGCCATTGACGCTTGGAATGCTGACGCTAGATTGTGTTTTGAAATGTTATTTTCTGTTGGTTTATTTTAGTTTTTAGTATATATCTAGTGTAAATTCTATTCATTTGTGTTTTGTGAATCCATCTTAGCTATTGAATTCTAGAAATATCATCGTATTTGTGTGATCGTCGGGTTTTCTACCAAGTGGCGGTTTTCCCGCAATTTCGAGTTTCTGTGTTGAATAAAAAGTGAAATTAGTGAAAATAATGAATGAAATAAGCATTTCGAATATCATTGCAAATAAGTAGACGAATCACTAAATCAATTCAAGAAATCAATTCAGGATGGTATGAGTCATGCTGACGAATGTTTATACAATCGTAAAAAACGTAAGTACCTACTTAGACCCTTTCAAGTGGGTCGGGTTTCGAGCTCGGTTTTTATAAACATTTACGCAATAGGATACCGAATTCTTTGTGTATAGTGGTAGCTGGGTTCTAGAACTTTGATTTGCGTATTGTATTTTTAATATTTCGGTTTTGAGTATCTCATATTCAGGCAAAGATCCAAGATATACATTTCAGGGGTTTTGAGGTGTAAATAAAAAATAACTAAACTAAATATAAACTTTATTTTTATACAAAAATGAAGTAAATCTATTACAAAATAATGCACAGTTTACAGAATAAGAAAATATGGTGTGATTAGTTTTGCATGCGAAGAATTACGCGACGCGACGTTCGCGCCATTCCGCTACTGCACACATTTTCAAAGTGGATTAATTTTTTTTTTTGTTTTAAATTCCCGATCCCTGTGTGGTTAAGGTTATACTATTAAGTAAACATATTTTCTTTAAATGTCTCAATGATCTTGAAACTTTTAAGCAAAATAATATAATGGTAAATTTTCATAACAAGAATGTTCCAATGCTTTTGGAAAGTTTTAGCTAAATAATTTAATGCTCTTTTGCTAGAAAAAAATGTTCCAACATTTTTGGAATATTTAAGCAAAATGGTGTAATGAGCATTACACTATTTTGCTTAAATATTCCATAAATGTTGGAACATTTTTTTCTAGAAGAAGAGCATTGAATTATTTAGATAAAACGTTCCAAAAGCATTGGAACATTATTTTTATGAAAAATTACCAATATATTATTTTGCTGAAAAGTGTCAAGATGATAGAGACATTTTAAGAAAATATGTTTAGTTTTTTTTTTCTTAAAATAAAGTTTCATTGTTTTCGGAATGTATTAGTAATATAATAAAATTGTTTTTTTTCTCTTGGAGAATGTTTCAAAGTTTTTGGAATTATTTTAAAAACGAATATAATGTTCTATTTTTATTGGTAAAAAATCTTTTTTGTTTTATAATACAAAATAAATCATTGTAGAATGATTCTCGAAAATTTAAAGAAAATGATAGGTATTCTTCTTATCTATTACATCATTTAGAGTCAGATATTTTATTTGCAAAAAAACACAGGTTATAGGGTAACGTAACGAAATCTGTGACGTGGCGCGAGTGGTCTTATTTTCGTAGGTACAAGTCAATACAAATCAATTTAAAACATTTATGACAAAAATAAATATAATAATATTTTTGTTGAGATTAGGTACGTTTACTATTAATTTCTATTAATCTGAATGGTTTAATGAAAATGTGTGAAATAATAAATTAATAATATATTAATTAATTTTTATTTAATTGGGTTTGTTGTTTGACCTTGACCGAGTCAAATTGTGTCATCAGTGAGACAACAGTCAGCAACTGCACTGCACTGCAAGTGCAGGCATCGCAAATAAATAGGTCATTTCGTGTGTTAAACTGTTATTTCGAATTATCTATTAATTTTATGATATTTTTTCTTAAATCTACAAGCTGAGCCTCGTAACTTCGTCTGCGTTAAAAAATATTATATGTCCTATTCTATTATATTAGGTATACCAGATTAATATTTAAACAAAATTGGTCTACTAGCTAGATTAGTCGTGAGGAGATAAAAATTAAAAAAGTACTATTTATTAATTATGCTATAATAATATGACAAAAAAAATATGCCTAAACAATTATGTTGAATTATAGTTATGCGTTTATTATTATTCTTTAAAATATTATGTCAAGAAAAATATGCCCAATTACTTTATGCCAAATTAATGTATGCTTAAATATATTAGGAGAAACAACATTATGCTAAAGTATATTATGACAAAAAATGTTATTCGAAGCAATAGGGAACAGGGTAGAACAGAAACAATAAAATTTTTCTCATGTTAAAAGCAATCTTAAGCTCCCATCAAACTCTAAAGAGTATAACTTTTCGATTTCTTGAGTCTGGGCATACATCCAACGACACCGATTTATTCCAAAACAGAATCCGCTCTAAAACATCATCAGAGTGTGTATACAACTGAAGAGTGCATAGATATTTTCAAAAGCTGTAAAAAGAAGAAACCTATGCAAGTTTATAAAATGCAGAAGACTGATTTTTATAGCACAGAAAAGATAGAAAATAATATCATTAATAGAAAGAAATTTACGGATAAAAGCAAAGTAAATTGGTTGAATACCAAGGAAATTAAAATTGAAAAGAACAAAATGATTTAAATTTTTATGAGATCAACCTTTAAAAAAGATTTTAAGGAATTGCTCATTGGAAAAAAAAATTAAAATTCGGATCTACGAGTATCTCTATTGTGGCCTAACGGTAAACCAATCGCACCGGCAAAATTAGCAGATTTAGAATCATTATATGACTACGTACCACCAAATCATCTACAGTTTTATAAATCATTCCAAATACTTGTATAACACGGACTAGTTGTATTCCAAAATGAATATTAAAAAGTATTATTTGCGATTATTAACATTAATTGCCGCTATATTGCCCACAGAGTAGTCTACTACGTTACAAGAGTTGGTACTTCCCTACATTGTTGATACCCGAATTATGAAAGCACTTTCGTAAAAAGTACGTTCAAGTAGAAAGTACGTTCATAATTCTGAGTTATTTAATTATGTATGCAGTGTCACGGGACTGATATGGCCGCCATCTTTGCCAAACGTCATGTCATTGTCATGTCAAAACATACTAACTAACTTTGCACCCTAACTAGACTTTGCCCGGTAGTACATTCCTGTGAAAACAAATTAATTCTCCCCACCTTTGTTTCTATCTCGCTCACAGTTACCGTAAGAATATCTGTCAAAAACCAAAATCAACGAGAAGAAAGATTTTAAAAACATTATTCAAGGTTATATGTTTTAGTCTTCAAAAGTATATGCAATAGCAACCTCCATTGCATATAATCTTCTTGAGACTCTTCTTCTACAGTAACTAGTAAGTCGTCGAGATAAGTAAATGCGTCGTATTACAAATGTTGATATATTAAAAACGGCTCTGCCGATTTCGTTAAAATTTAAATAGGACCACCTGTGAAGGGTACCCTTTGAAACAAAAAAAGAATTTTTCAAATCGGTTCTGGCATCTTAGTTATCGGTGAAAAACATTTAAAAAAAAGATTCCGACGAATTGAGAACCTCCTCTTTTTTGTGAAGTCGGTTAAAAATTAAAAAGTTCAGATGACGTTAATGACGATTTTGGTGGGTTTGCCGGAAATACAGATTTTGACGTACAAGATGATGAAAATGATGAATAGGTTCATCATTCTCATAAACTCATGTTTCCCATGCCTGTTGAATATTTTTAAAACGTAACGTTAACGTATGATTTGAAGCGTTTTATTTTAATATTGTCTAATTTAAAAAAAATATTGTATTCAGATTTGTTTACAAATTTTTATGTCTTTTATTTTACACCAATTTTATTTTTAACAATGTTTTAAACTTTGTGGAACGTTTTTACAAAATTATAAGCATATAAAATACTAATTTTGCAAAAATGTTCCAGTGCCAATTTTTCTAATAACCTACGCTATAACGAATATATTCGGAAAAATTTAACTTAATTATTTAATACTAACGTATTTCTACAATAAAACCTACAATATTCCATTCTACTAGGAGAGAGAGAAAAGTATACCACTAAAACACAAAATTGCATTTATCTCAAATTTAAGCCGTTGTGGATTGGAACATTTTCGCGTAACTACGTCCATATGTTATCTGAGGGTTCTAAATGGCTTACCACTGGTGGTGTAATATTTGGGACATTTAGAATCAATAGGGGTCATGGAAGGATTTCTATGAGGCGCTATCCATAACACACTGAATGCTCTGTATATGCTTAATACATTTTACCATACATCGTGGACATACATCCACATCCATCTGCTTGCATCAATCAGCCCTAAGTAAATATACCTGTTAATGGTGTCTTAATGTGTGTAATCTTAAGTGGAATATACAGGGAGTCCCATGCAACCTGTACCAGCGAAGGTCTGTGATCTGGGGACCCTAATACCTATCGATTGGACCCCATGTATGTTTTGTAGCTTTTAAGATATGAGTTGTTTTGTTTAATTTTCAGTTTTTTTATTTATTATATAAGTGTAATATTATAGCTAGGATGTGTGTTCGTCTGTAAAAACAATAAAAACCAAAATTCTATCTACATACTATAGTAGCTCAGAATAAAAAAAAAAAATTACTATTGCTGATTGAGAGAAATATTTACTTGATTTCAACTATAAAAAAAATTACTTAACCCTGACTGAATAACTTCCTGATTATTTTAAACTGTATGGGTTCCTTAGCTCTAAAAATAACACATAAAAGTTGCTACTTATTAGGGAACTTTTATGCGAAAACGGTGTTTAAAGTTGATATAGTTGAAAATATGCTGGACGGCTATACGCTGGACTGCAAAGATTGAGGCATCAACATTAACGGCAAGTACATCTCTCACTTACGATTCGCAGATGACATTGTCATTAAGCAGAGATACTGCAGGATCTACAAAGGTTGTTGTATGGCCCAGCTGATTCTTCTCGTCACATTGGTCTCCGGATGAATTTGGATAAACCCAAACTCATGTACAACGAGCATGTTATTCCGGAACCGATTACTGTAGATGGAATTCCACTCGAAGTTGTCACGCAGTATGTTTACCAAGGGCAAACGCTCCAACTAGACCAGCACAACTTCGAGAAGGAAATCCAGAGATGAATTCAGCTGGGCTGGGCAGCATTTGGGAAACTCCGTCGAGTCTTCTCGTCGCCTATACCATAGTGCCTAAAGACGAAAGTCTTTAATCAGTGCGTCCTACTTGTCATGACTTACGGAGCTGAGACGTGGCCACTCACGGTTCGACTGGTCCACCAATTTAAAGTCGCTCAGCGAGCTATGGAAAGAGCTATGCTCGGTGTTTCTCTACGCGATCGAATCCCGAACGAACGAACGTAATTCGCCAGAGAAATAAAGTGGTCGACATAACTCATTGGATTAGCAAACTGAAGTGGCAGTGGGCTGGTCATATCTGCCGTAGGACCGATAACCGTTTGCGCAGACTGGTTCTAGTGTGGAGACTGCGAATCGGCAAACGTAGCATAGGACGCCCTGTGGCTAGGTGGAGCGACGACATTCGCAAAGTGGTGGGCAGTGACTGGAGACAAAGAGCCGAAGATCGGGCTCAGTGGCGTGTCTTGGGGAAGGCCTACGTCCAGCAGTGTACTGATACGGGCTGATAATGATGATGACATTCGTAATGCACAATTGCTTGGCCTCCCAGGTTCCCTGACCTGAATCCCATAGATTTTTTAATCTGGGGATGCTATAAGGATTAGTTAGGTGGACCATTCTCGAGTTTAGAGTAGCTAGAAATAAACTAAATGAAGGTCAAGAAGTAATACGACAAAAACCCAAGCATTCCCAGATTTGCGCAATAATTTTTATCATCAGTGCTGTCAGTGCATTGAGTGAGGTAGTAGGCACTTTGTGAAACATTTATTGTGAAAACAGCAATAAATAAACATTTCTGATTTATCTGGCATAATCTGCATAATGTGATAAAAATATTATGATTTCCATTTAATTGCGCTGTCTTAAGTATTTTAATAACAATTAACAATATTCACCTTATTTATCGGAAAAATGTGAGAAAAGTTACCTATTTCATAATTAATAATGCATGAAATAAATTTCTCTTTTTAGGGTTCCGTAGTCCTGACAAGGAACCCTTATAGTTTCGTCATGTCCGTCTGTCTGTCTGTCTGTCCGAAGTTTTGCTAAGAGACCGTTAATACTAGAAAGCTGTAATTTTGTAGGGGTATGTATATAAATTACGCCGACAAAGTGGTGAAGTAAAATTTTGAAAAACAATTTTTTTAGGGTAGCTCCTCTACATGAGAAGTGGGGATAATTTTTTTTTTGTCGTCTACCCCATCGTATGGGGTATCGTTGAATAGGTCTTTTAAAATAAATTATGGGTTGCTAATATCATTTTTCGATTGAATGCTTCATTTACGAAATATTAAACTTTAAAGTGCAAAGTTTTGTTCCAGTAGGGCGTCCCCCCCCCCCCTTCTAAAAGCTAAACTGCTGGCTTGAAAAAACTGGAAAAATTCGTGATGATAGCGCATTTCATGAACTTCAAAGGAAAATTATAGCGGTTAAGATAACTTTATTAGTTTTGCAGTAATAGTCGTTGAACTTGGGTGTTAGATAACTTGGCCGGTTATTTTGACTTTACAACTTCAAACACCGTTTTCGCATGAAAGTTCCCTACTTTTTTGTATTATTTTGAGAGCTAAGGAACCCATAGTTTTTAAAATTATCAGGTAGTTATTCAGTCAGGGTTAAGTAATTTTTTTTTCGAGTTGAAACCAAGTAAATATTTCTCTCTATTAGTTTTTGAAATTTAATATTTAAATTCTGAGCTACTAGTTGATAGACTTATGGTGTTTATTGTTTTTACAGACGAACACACATCCATAGCCATAATACTAAAATAGAAAATCAGAAGAAAAAGTTATAGCTAAAACCGTCCGAAATTATAAAAACTGAAACTGAATAAAAGAAAACAATTCATACCTCGATAATTAAGATAGTTTAAAAACTAAAACAATTTAAAAACTAAAACAACCGACTTCAATGCTCCGCGAGTCAATTTCAGTAGCAAGTTTGGGACGTTTATCGTCATATCTCTGGAGATACTTATTAGATCTCTTATATTAGATGAAAATACCACCACGGAAACGTACCCTACCGATTACAAAAATAATCATTCGAATCGGTTCACAATTAACGGAGTAATCGCGTAACATACACGCAAAAAAAGAAAAAAAACATACAGACGAATTGAGAAACTCCTTCTTTTTGGAAGTCGGTTGAAAACTATAAAAAATCGTGGAACATACATGTGGTCTAATCGATAGGTATTGGTGTCCCCAGACCACACTTCGCTAGTACAGGTTGGATGGGACAGTCTGTATAACTTGTCATTTGTAAATTGCAGGATGCACTTCCACCAGAACCTATATATGACGTCACTAATTACGTGAAAGCATGGAGTACTCGTCGCACTGGTATTCTCAATAAATATACAACTGGTGAAAAGCTCACTATCGTCAGCAGTTTTCTGCCTGGTGGAGAGAAAAGTAAGCTTTATTTATTTATGGTTGTATCATGATAGATACTAGCAAATCCGTTTCTCTCATGTGACATTTTAAATTTGAGAACAGAACCCCTATCTATATAAACACCCATAACTTCAGGTCATTTAGATTTCATAAACTAGTTACAATTATTATTTGTCCACTAAGTTTGAGCATGATTTATGGTGCCAGCCAGTATCATAAAGTGGGTAGGAACATGTGTGCTAAGTAGATTCGTTTTAAGCATAAGTCTTACAATAAGAAAAGATAAAAATAAAGAGACATAAAGTGACTTTCAACTGTGTGTTAGGTGAAACAATGAACCAAAGAAGACAATGTATCAGTAAAGTGTTGCTTGACATTGTAAATATCACTCCCATTTTGAAGATAATGATGTCGACTACAGTATTCGCCTTATGTATGTTAGTACTGTTTTTTTTTGTATGTAACTTGTATAATAATTATAGATGTATTTAAATACTGTGTAGGTAATTGCATATTATCATAAATTTTAATTACTTCTTTATAATATTTTGCGTATATTTTTGACAAGGCAAAATTGCAATATAATAAGCGTGTATTGAGAACACAGAGAAGACTTAGCTAATAATCTAAGAGAGAAGAATATTGTGTTACGAAACTCACAGTGATTAACATGGAACACGCATAAGCTTAGTTCAATCTAGTAGTCTGGTGTACCTTACTAGTAAAAGGGGTACCAGGATTACTGAATCAGGATCCCTTATTAAGGGTGGGCGTGGCTCATAATTAGAGAGGTTAATTACTACACTACACTGATTTTACCTTACCCCCCTACCTCAGTCGGAGAGCGATTCTCAGAGCAGCTGGACGTCATGCCACCTATACTTACTAAACAAAAATAAGTTGCTATTGCTATGGGTGTCCTTTCGACAGCAATAATAATTAATATTAAAGAAAAGATAATGAGAAGAAAAAAATTAGAAAATTATTTTTTTTATGATAAAAGCTCAGAGTAACCATTACTAAAGTATAGAGCGCGCCTACTCGAGCGCGAACAGTAAGCACGGGTCACAACATCGTCGCTGTCCACCGGCAAGCGCGAACAGTCCACATTCTGAGTTCGAGCGGAGTGCGTTCAGTCACAATTTATTTCGTTTTCGCCGGGAAAATGATAAAATGCGCTGTGCAAACTTGCCAAAACTACACAAGAAAACACACGAAACTAAAATGTAATATTACGTTTCACAAGATAGTCAGTTTTTCATACTTTTAGACGGATTTAACATTATGTGATAGCGGGGTAAAGTTCAGGTGAGGCGTCCGGTTGCGCGTCGCGTCCCACTACACCGCCCGCCGTTTCACTAGTGGCGCTTGAAGTAGTGATGTACGGTTGTCGATATTATGTCGAGGCATTTTTTACGTTCAAGTGAAGTCTAATTAAGGAAATATTCTAATCTAAAATGTTTATGTTGAGTTTTTGTGTGATTAGCTTTATGTTAGGTATGTTATACAAATACAGTAAAATAACGGAATAGTATGTAATTATGCATTTCTTTTTCAGGTCAAATGTTGTATTATGTAATTTGGTATTGATTTCAGTATTATTATAACATCTCAATAATATTTTTTTGAGTGCTCTTAGGTACTCTTACGTACATTAATACTATCTATTTCGTGCATTGATAATAATTATAATGACTGAGTAAACGTAGGAAACAATCTATCTAGATTGAGATTAATATTTTGGACTATTTCGAAATAATAATGATTACGAAACATATATCACATTCCTTTTAATCTATAATACAACATGTTCACTTTTCGTCGTCACGTGTCCACCCTCTTCATCGATAACCGCGCGGGCATTTGCAGGTATCCCTACGCTAGACCTATATATCAATGTACGTAGCTATAGCACATCTGCTTACAACTCGCAGCAAGGTGGCGGGCTCATAGCCGCGCTCTATACTTTACTAATTGTTACTCTGAGGATAAAAGGTAACAGGGCAAGCACGTGTCTCGCCTGATGGTTAGCGATGACGTCTACCGATTACAAATACAATGGTATACAAAATTCTGGATGGTCAAAAATTTTAAACTTAGAGAAATCATAAAAACACCCCACCGCTCTCCGCACTCGTCCCACATTGACGGACCGCCTTACCTCCCTAAGTGTTATTACACTGCACGGTGGCAAGCGCACTTCGGACCGGACCAACTATTCATTATTCTGTGACCGGGCGCACTTTTGCTTCCTTATTAAGGAGCCTTACTGCCTTACTCTTATTACACCTACCCGATTAAGGAGTTAGGGACCCGATTAAGTGTGGTGTACCCCTTTAAAAAAATAATAGCAGACGAAAAACCATGTCCACAGATTATATAATAGTTATGCCATGACTCCTAAAATAGGCGTAGTTGTAGCAAATCACGAGTATGTATGCACAACTTGTACAAATTTTAGACATAGGGTTGAAATAATTGACGCGAGCTCGTGAATTGAAACATCTATTAATACTTACTTTATATTTCTATTATTATTATTTTCGCTGCAAGCTCACCGCGATCTCGCTTTTATTTTTTTATGATTAAAGTACTTAAAATGACATGTAAAACACTTGCCTGATGGTCTGCGACGACGTTTGTGAATCTATCACTAAAACTGGTGCACGCAATACTCTGGATTGCCAGGATATTGCGCACCAGACCTTGATACATTATAATTATCGTCTCATACGACACTTTGTGCTACACGCTGAATACATTTCTATTTCACGGATGAATATAATAGACTGCCCCAGGCATACTAGCGGAAGTCCTACCACCACAATAAAGTCACCTCAAGTAATTGTTTGAGACGTTAATGTGTAGTGTCGTTTGTTAGTTTGAACAAACAGCATCCATACGTGGTGGATATTCGAGCAATCCGTACTAAACGTTTTTGTTCCATGTTCATCATCCGAGCCGCAAAAGAATGGAACGCATTGCCGGCTGACTTGTTTCCGAGTAGCTATAACTTGGGTATCTTCAAGTTAAGAGTGAACAGGTATCTTCTAGGCAAGCATACTACACCCTCGATCACATCTTCACTTTCCATTAGGTGGGATAGTGGTCAAATGCTTGCCTATCACAATGAAAAAAAAAAAACACTTGTGTATGATATGCCCCGTAGTGATTAGCAAAATAATTGATTTTTTTTATGGTAAAAGGTAACAGGACAAGCACGACGCTCGCCTGATGGTAAACGATATTGTCTACCTATAATAGATACAGCGGCATGCTAAATTCTGAACTACCAGAATTTTGCATGTCACTGCGCCTGTTACCTTGATACATAAAGATGTTGAGTCTCACATGCCCTGTATTTTCACTGGACTGGATTCTCGAATTATGATGATTTATATGCTTGGTTGACAACTGTGTGTACGCTCCTTTAGGGATATGCTGTTCTACACTACAGCCGTATATGTTTTAATGTAATGTTTTTTAGACTGTGATAGGTCCTGTCTGTGGGTGAAATAATAAAGCATTATTTTTTTTCTTTTTTCCCCTTTTTATTTTCTTTTGCTTTTAAGTTAGTTCCTTTTCAGCTCTTATAAGACAGGTTTCCAATCTAAACGAAAAAGTGAAGCACCGACTAGAGCAACTAGACGAGTTTGACGAAGGCTCTGTTAGAAAGACCATGGGTCTGAGTCAGCAAGAGTATGTGTCTAAGATAAACATGCTGAATGAGGAAATAAAGAAGGTTTGTCTTATTAATCAATCTTGTTTTCAACCGACTTCCAAAAAAGAGGAGAGTTCTCAATTCGTCTATGTTTTTTTTTTGTATGTGTGTTACCCGATTACTCCGACAATTGTTAACCGATTTGTTAATTGATAATTCCCTATTGTCGGCCAGAAGCATTTCCCTATTGTCAACTGATTTTAATAATATTTTTTATTTGCTCCATCATTTATTTGAAAAATTACTATTTTGTTCAAGAGGTTATTCTGCCCGTTTGGTCCCATTGTAGTTTTATTGAGATCCAATGAGAATCTCCTCTCAGAGATATGAAGAAAACCAATGGTATTTTCTACAGAAAAAAATATATGCGCTTTTCACAGCGGCCTTCCGGTGAAGGAAAAACATCGTTAAGAAACCCCTAACCCCCGCATTCTGGGGACACTATGACACTATCTAGTGTCCGCCTGGCCAGCTACCACCCTCTAGTTAGAAAATCTGTCGCCGAACTAATATCTATCTAAATCTAATGTGTTCCTGCAGCTATCCTTGAGAGCCAGTTCTCATTCAAGGCCTAGCGTGCTACCATTCTCGACCGCATCATCACTTACCAACAGGTGAGACAGTGGTCTAACGCTAGCCTACATGATACAAAAAAATGGAGACAAACACAAACTTCCTACTAAAAATGACTCTTGCGGCAGATATTAACTATTTACAATAAAAAAACCACTTGTATTCCAGGCTTGGAGTACAGAGCAAAGAGTGAAAGCATTCAAGATCGGCATCCAGTGCTCGAAGCTACTAGCCGATGTGAGCGTAATGCAGTTCTATCCCAGCAAGTTTATATTGATTACTGACATATTGGACACCTTCGGCAATTTGGTGTTCGATCGCCTCTACGAAAAGAGCTTCGGGTAAGGTGTAGTAGTTAAGAATAACTAAATACAAAAATGATAACAACATATACGAATTGATAATCTAAGAATCAATATTAGTTCTGGCCAATATCATGAATCCGAAGACGTTGAAACAGACAAGTCAGAAGAGACATTTTCAAAAATCTGTCCAACATAATAAATCAAAAGAATTGTATAATAAAATATAAAATACATTTATATGAAATTCAAGTGGTGTAAGCAGGGCCGTATTTCTGCCTAGGCTAACAAGGCACTGGCCTAGGGGCCCAGAATCCAAGGGGCCTTGTCCACCCAGTTAATTAACTATAACCCAGGTAATTAACTATTGGACGGTCAAGATTTTATATATAATATCTACTCTTATTGTGGAGGTTCTACTGTAGGTACTTTTTGTTCCAGACAAAAACCAAACAAGAATATAATGGACATAGATTCCAAAGCGGTGCCTGAATCAGCGAAAGAAACCTGTCAAAACTGGATGTATAAGATGGCTTCTATCAGAGAGCTTTTACCGCGACTGTATATGGAAATGACTTTACTGAAATGCTACGTATTTATATCGAATGACGAAATCAAAGCAGCGATAAGACGTCTCACAAATATGATAAGGGGTATTGGAAATCCTCTCGTAGCGGCCTATTTGCGACTGTATCTTTGTAGAGTTGCATCCAAGCTGTTGGGAAAAGACAGCGAAGAGTACTTTTACACAAATCTTAAGGAGTTTTTAGAAGAGTATCAGCAGGTAGGTAATTATGATTCATAGTAGAGCTCGCCATTTGTTACATCAATACCTCTCCTTACTGACACGTTAATATTCAGAGTTTCAAAATATTTGTCTTTTTTTTCCTTTTTTTGTCATAAAACTGGGTAGCACTTGACCACTATCTCACTGGTATGTTATCTACTACCTAAAACGCCTGTGAGATACTCAGAAATAGGTAATATCGAATGGTATAAATATTATGTGCAGTGAAATGACAGGACATGTGAGACATAACCAAGAAGATTATACTCAGTAGAGGTTGTATCTACAATAAACTCTACACTAGAATGATTAAAATATGACCTTGAATGACGTCAAGCATGTTTTTGCTCTGTTCTTTACGTTGACTTGTGAATCCTCGTGTTCATAAACAACATTAACGCCACGGATAAAGACAAGAGTAGAGTCTATTATCCGTGATTTACGCGATCGCATTTGTTTGATTGACACTAATGTCAATGACATTACTTGTCAAATCCACCCTTAGACTTATCTAACAGTGGGATAGTAACAACACTTGTAATTAATTATGATTACAAGTTTAGTTTCTATCCCACTATTATCTATTACACTGATTGGGATAGAAACAATACCGAGGTGGATTAACTTATCTTCAAGCAATATTCTATGTTGAAAACTCCTTTTAGGAGTTAAATCTTTTTGAACATAACATCTAATGGTGTCAAGAGGCACAGTGCATCGACGCGCAAATATGGTGCCAAATCAGAGTTTTTCGCGACAGTTTAATTACGTTATTGTATACCATCAGGCCAGAGCCTTGCTTTTCCTGTTACCATAATTATTTTATAATCATAGTCATAAGTAAGATAGTCAAGCATTACCTTAGACCGCACCGCAGGTGAGATACTTGTACTAGTCAATGATAGACCGGGAGATGGTAACAGAAAATACTTGGTCATTTGTACCAGTATGGCGGTTCTTCAGGGGTCTAATTACGGAATGACAAAAAGAAAATGATGGTCATAGCGCTGGTACCGGCGGTCCAATCGCGTGGGCGTTAATCGAATGTGTCGGATAAATAATAGTGTCGAACGATTTGTTCCACAAAAATGCTTGCATTTTCCGATAGTCGATAAAAACAGAAGTAGGCGGTAACGTAATGCCATACTTCTCCGGTGTGACTTACAGCCCGCCATACCGACGCGAATACATTAATTTAAAAAATACAATTCAACCATTTGTTCCGGGCTAATGTTTGCACAGCTAATCATCGTCGAGTAGCCATTCACGAAATACACCATGCCATACATTTCTGATGGTTCCCAATGACCGCCATACCACCCCACTGCAAAGGAGTAAAATATTTTTTTTAAACTAAATGCTAAACGATTTGTACCAGTCTAAAATTTATTTTAGTAGTTCTCTGTATTATCATAAATAGAAGTCTGATCATGAAATACCTGAGGGAGGTGGCAAATGTGTACAATATTTTTTCAAAATTCTAAGATTTTATTCGTAATGCGCACTATTTGTACCAGTATGGCAGATATATACCCCTGTAGAACCGCCATACTGGTACAAATGACCAAGTATTTTCTGTTACCCATCTCCCGGTCTATGATTTGTCTGTATCACATATACAATTACTGTAAAAAGGCAATATAGGCTATGTTTATTCCTTCTTATTCTAGATTTTTCACGCAATGATGAAGAAGAAATACGAGACGCAGTTGCTGACACTGGACAAGTACCTGAGTCTATATGTTCCAGTTGCAGACTGGTTGTTCTACGGCTCGCTTAACTCTAACAAATGTAAACTCACGCTCTTGGAGGATTTACTTCAACAATGCGAACGGACCGAAAACAAGTACGTGTTTATTGGGTTCACTCAATATTTTAGGATTCTATTAGGTACATACATATATGCAGACGTACGAATATATGTCTTATCTACATTGTGCCCGTTACTAATCAGTAATGTATGACTTCTGCTGGTAGGTCTGAGGTGTACCCTTACTGCTTTGTCAGTTATTAACCGACTTCAAAAAAAGGAGGAGGTTTCTCAATTCGACCGTATATATTTTTTTTTTTTTTTTTTTTTTTTTATGTTTGTTCGCGGATAACTTCGTCGTTTATGAACCGATTTCGATTATTCTTTTTTTGTTCGAAAGGAGATATCCCAAGTGTGGTACCATGGTAATTTTATCGAGGTATGATAAGTATCTCCAGAGATATTGAGATAAACATCTCAAAATTGGTACTGAAAATGAATATTTTTTTTATGTTTGTTCGCGGATAACTTCGTCGTTTATGAACCGATTTCGATTATTCTTTTTTTGTTCGAAAGGAGATATCCCAAGTGTGGTACCATGGTAATTTTATCGAGGTATGATAAGTATCTCCAGAGATATTGAGATAAACAGCTCAAAATTGGTACTGAAAATGAATAGCGCGGCATTGAAGTCGGTTGTTTTTTAGTTTTTAAACGATATTATTCAATTGATGTTCGTTACCTTCTCATTTATGAACTCCTTGCAGTTCACCTACCTCGCAGTTTCGCCTGCGAAAAAGGTTTGAAAGACTTTTGAAAAGTATCCTATGTCTTAATTCTAGTTATAAACTAGATAGCATGCTAAATTTCATTCAAATCAGTTCAGACGTTTTTGTGTGATTAATAAACAAACATATATACTTTCGATTACGAAACACTCATATTAATTAGTAGAATTAAATCACCTTCATTAAATTTGGTAGATACGAATTCAAAGTTCAAAGCATTTATTCAGTACATATAGGATAGGCCGTATTAACACAGTTTCACAATCCATGTAAAACTTTGGTATAAATACATGCACGTCTAAAATCATTAAATAAATCATAATCAATTATCATGTAAACATAGCAAAAGCATAATTTAACTAAGAACTAAGTTAACTTTTGAAGCTGTCATCCAATCGTAGACTAAAAATATAAAAAAATATTAAAGTAGGGTTGCTATCCGTACCTGTAAATAACCTCTATCGTATCGTATTCAGACGATTTTTGATAAAAAAAATAAATGTACTTAATAAAAAAATATATACGGTCGAATTGAGAAACCTCCTCCTTTTTTTGAAGTCGGTTAAAATATAAATAATCGAAAAAATAAATGAAATAAAATTATAATAAAAACGTTGTTTATTTTCAGTGAGCTGTTTCTCTGCTGTATCGTATCTTCCTTCGATTCCACGAGCATTATAAAAAAATCTTCAACAATATTGGAAATGATTCAGAAAGATGCTGATGAAATGGGTAAGTTAACTTCACTCACGAAATTTGTAAATGTGCATATAGAAATGTGTGAATGTTTTGTCATTTTAAGAAATTACTTGAAGGCAGAATTGACTGTTGTAGTTGTAGAATGGTCGGCTTTGACGCCAGAGGTATCGAGTTCAATCCTCGCCGTGCACCAGTGGATTTTTCTATCGAAAAATTATGTGCAGTTTTCACAGTGGCCCTCCGGTGAAGGAAAAACAACCCCCAACCCCAGCATGGTAGTAGGATTACTATCTAGTGTCCGTCTGGCCAGCTACTTCCCATTCTAGGCCTAGCGTGCTCCCATCCTCGACCGCATCATCACTTACCAAGTATTGTAAGTTGTTTTGTAAGTTCGGAGACACGCAATACTATAAAACCATCGAGCTGATACATTGATGGACGGCTCCATCAATATATCATATAGCTCGTAGTACTATGTACCGGCGGACGTAGGGACTGGGAGTCCCCATGGTGAATGGTAGGACATAATTTGGCCAGGGTGTTTTGTTTTTATGAGCACTTTCCCTTACACATGTTGACGAAGGTCCTTGCATAAAGCTTGTTTTAATTTTTAACCGACTTCACGAAATGGAGGAGTTTCTCAATTCGTCGTTTTTTTATGTATGTTCACCGATTACTCGAAGACGCCTGAACGGATTTGGAAAATTAATATTTTTTGTTTGAAAGGGTTACAGTATTTACTTCACAGGTGGTCCCATTTAAATTTCATCGAGATATATTCAATATCTCCAGAGATATGGAGATAAACACCTCAAACTTGGTACTGAAAATTACTAGCGCTGCATTTGAAGTCGGTTCTTTTAGTTTTTTAAACGATCTTAAATTATAGTTTTTTTTATTTTTGCAGTGATGTTGAATGAAGTGCTGTGTAGTCTTGGCGAGCATCTTTGCGCCGCCGAGAACTACCGACAGGTTGCTTCGGAAGCTCTCATACAGAACTTCTGGAAAGTCGCCAGTAACATGCGCACTACTACGCACTTTCTGCAAGTGTTGGAGCCGTGGTTGCAATTCGCTTGTGTGCATCTCTCGGTAGGTTGTATCCATGTAATTATACGTGAATAATAGTACATTATGGTACAAGTGTGTAATGTTGGTGATTACCACTGAGGCGCCATCGAGACCCGAGCCGTTAAGTGAGGGTCTTAAGAGAGCCGAGGACGGTAATCATCAATTCATACGTGTATCACACTTGTGAAGAAAATATTACTAATTTAATTAATAAATAATTATCATTTTATCAGTGAAAACGAGTTGTGAAATTTTTTTGCAATGGCGGGAAAAATTAATTAGTTTTCCTATTCGCGCGCATCTAACAATGGCGAAAAGTCACAGATTGATTACAGGTGTCATGTTGTTGCTGTTGTTGTCATGTGTTATGTGCCTTAAGAGCCCGCTTGAGATTTTTTTTCCCACGCTTGCTCCGCCTACACACGCCGCGGCACCCCCGGTAACGATACAGGCGCGGGGGATCGCACTGTAATTTCGCGCATGCGCGCTCCACACTCGACTTGCGACCTCGTTTGCTAGCGGACACGCCGAGCCGAGCGGGACGGTAATGACCGCGTGGCCCGTGGCGCGGCAGCCGAAGTTACTTACTACCTACAGAACTATACTATACATAAATACGTACATTTAAGGTTTAAAATTACGTATTACGGCTTAAAAAGGATTTTCCAAATCGAACATACATAGAAAAGATATATATATATTTATATTCTGACTAATTGAGAACCTCCTCCATTTTTGTGAAGTAGGTTAAAAATAGTATAGTCTTATTTTTCGTACAACACTCCTTGCGTTGTTTTTGTAAACTTGTATTTATTTGAGAACCCAACTTCACAAAAAAGGAGAAGGTTCTCAATTCGTCGGATTTTTTGTTTGTTTTATGTATGTTGACCGATTACTCGAAAACGCTTGAACCGATTTGGAAAATCGTTCTTTTATTTGAATGAGTATAACAGATGATCCCATTTAAATTTCATCGAGATATGTTTAGTTCTGCAGAGATATGAAGATAAACACCATAAACCTAGTACTGAAAATGACTAGCGCGGCATTTGAAGTCTGTATTATTCCTTTTGTGAACGAATTTATTTGCAACCGACTTCCAAAAAAAAGGAGGTTCTCAAATCGTCTTTTTTAGGGTTCCGTAGCCGAATGGCAAAAAACGGAACCCTTATAGATTCGCCATGTCTGTCTGTCTGTCCGTCCGTATGTCACAGCCATTTTATTCCGAAACTATTACGACTACAGACTTGAAACTTGGTAGGTAAATGTATTCTTGAACCGCTTTCCGATTTTTATACAATAATAAAAAATATAAAAGTTTATTAAGGGGGGGTATCCGATACATGAAACTGGAACAAAAAACAAAATTTTCTTAAAACCTATACGTGTCTATGGATAGGTCTTTAAAAATGACATTGAGGTTCCAAAAATCATTTTTAGGGTTCCGTAGCCAAATAGCAAAAAACGGAACCCTTATAGATTCGCCATGTCTGTCTGTCCGTCCGTATGTCACAGCCATTTTATTCCGAAACTATTAGGACTACAGAATTGAAACTTGGTAGGTAGATGTATAAACCGCTTTCCGATTTTTGTATGCCCCGCGGCTTGGCCCGCGTTAAATACTTCTTTTATTTACATAAAACTTTTCTATTGTAAAAACGATTCTAGCATTAAATACATAAAATAAGAATTAGCCAAATCGGTTCACCCGTTTTCATGTTATCGCGTGACTCAGGCAATTCGGAATTCATATTTATAAAAACCGAAAAACCCAAACTTTCAGACTTTGTTACCTACCCCAATTCAAAAAATCCTACAACACGTTCTTTATCTCATCTTATTTCGCCATACAAACTTTGAATCCCTAATCCGGGAGCAATTTTTAGAAATTCCCTTCTGAGCGGATACCGACGTCATAATAACTATCTGCATTCTAAATTTCAGCGCAATCCGAAACAAAATTGATTTTTGGACTTTGTTACCCCAGTTTATCCTATTAGGGTGGCATTTTGAAAAAGTCTGAAACTCGTATTTACTTATTTATTTACTTAGAAGTACTTGTGTGAAATATCGAATAAAATGACTATCCAAACTTTGTACCCCCGCTTCATCCCCATAATAATAGTGAAATTTGAAAAATTCTTTCTTAGCGGATACCTAAGTCAAAATAACTATCTGCATGCCAAATTTCAGCGCAATCCGAAACAATATTGATTTCAGACTTTGTTACCCCACTTCACCCTTTTAGGGGTGGAATTTCGAAAGAGCCTGAAACACGTATTTACTTACTTAAGTACTTGTGTTAAGTTTCGAATATAAAAGACTACAATACAAACTTTGAACCCCCGTTTCATCCCCTTCAGGGTTGAATTTTGGAAAATCCTTTCTCAGAGGGAACAAACGTCGTAATAATTATCTTCATGCCAAATTTTAGCGCAATCTGACACAATATTGATTTTCACACTTTGTTACCCCATTTCACCCTCTTAGGGGTGGAATTACAAAAAAACCTGAAACACGTATTTATATTTTTTTACTGGAGCACTTGTATGAAGTTTCGAATAGAAAATACTACAAACTTTAGACCCCCATTTCATCCCCTTCAGGGGTGAATTTTAGAAAATCCTTTCTTAGCTGATACTAAAGTCATAATAACCTCCTGTATGCCAAATTTCAGCAGAATCCAAAACAATATTGATTTTCTGACTTTGTTACCCCATTTCACCCTCTTAGGTGTGGAATTTCGAAAAAACCTAAAACACGTGTTTACTTATTAAGTCCTGAAGCACTTGTGTGAAGCTTCGAATAGAAAAGACTTTCTAATAATGTTTCTCCATAGAAACTTTGAACCCCCGTTTCATCCCTTTAAGGGGTGAATTTTAGAAAATCCTTTCTTAGCTGATACTAAAGTCATAATAACCACCTGTATGCCAAATTTCAGCGCAATCCAAAACAATATTGATTTTCTGACTTTGTTACCCCATTTCACCCTCTTTGGGGTGGAATTTCGAAAAAACATAAAACACGTGTTTACTTATTTATGTCCTGAAGCACTTGTGTGAAGTTTCGAATAGAAAAGACTATCTTATAATGTTTCTCCATAGAAACTTTGAACCCCCATTTCATCCCCTTAAGGGGTGAATTTTGAAAAATCCTTTCTTAGTACACCCCTACGTACTAAGACAAATATACCTTCCAAATTTCAAGTCTCTACGACCAGCGGTTTAGGCTGTGCGTTGTCTGTCAGTGAGTCAGTCAGTCTGTATGTCAGGACAAAGATTCTTATAGTATTAGATATATCTGTAGATCTCAACAAAAACTTTCAACGAAAATTGGTTTGAACCAGATACAGTCAGTAGTTGTTGAGATATAGCGACCGCAAGTATAACTTTGTTTTTCATACAAACACTATGAAAAACAAAGTTATTTTTGTAGTTGCAAAAAATCATAGTTATAGAATACTCTACTGTGTTACGGAACCCTACGAGTGCTAGTCCGACTTGCACTTGGCCAGTTTTTTTTGTGTGTATCACATTCCATCCCATTTCACCCTCTTAGGGGTAGAATTTCAAAAAAACCTGAAACACGTATTTACTTATTTTTTTACTGAAGCACTTGTGTGAAGTTTCGGATAGAAAAGACGATCTAATCTTGTTTCCCCATACAAACTTTGAGCTCCGTTTCATCCCCTCCGAGGGTTAATTTTGGAAAATCCTTTCTCAGAGGGAACTAACGTCGTAATAACTACTTGCATGCCAAATTTCAGCGCGATCCGAAACAATATTGATTTTCACACTTTATTACCCCATTTCACCCTCTTAGGGGTGAAATTTCAAAAAAACCTGAAACACGTATTTACTTATTTTTTTACTGAAGCACTTGTGTGAAGTTTCGGATAGAAAAGACGATCTAATCTTGTTTCCCCATACAAACTTTGAGCTCCGTTTCATCCCCTCCGAGGGTTAATTTTGGAAAATCCTTTCTCAGAGGGAACTAACGTCGTAATAACTACTTGCATGCCAAATTTCAGCGCGATCCGAAACAATATTGATTTTCACACTTTATTACCCCATTTCACCCTCTTAGGGGTGAAATTTCAAAAAAACCTGAAACACGTATTTACTTATTTTTTTACTGAAACACTTGTGTGAAGTTTCGGATAGAAAATACTATCTAATCTTGTTTCTCCATACAAACTTTGAACCCCCGTTTCATCCCCTTCGAGGGTTAATTTTGGAAAATCCTTTCTCAGAGGGAACTAACGTCGTAATAACTATCTGCATGCCAAATTTCAGCGCGATCCGAAACAATATTGATTTTCACACTTTATTACCCCATTTCACCCTCTTAGGGGTGAAATTTCAAAAAAACCTGGAACACGTATTTACTTATTTTTTTACTGAAACACTTGTGTGAAGTTTCGGATAGAAAAGACGATCTAATCTTGTTTCCCCATACAAACTTTGAGCTCCGTTTCATCCCATCCGAGGGTTAATTTTGGAAAATCCTTTCTCAGAGGGAACTAACGTCGTAATAACTACTTGCATGCCAAATTTCAGCGCGATCCGAAACAATATTGATTTTCACACTTTATTACCCCATTTCACCTTCTTAGGGGTGAAATTTCAAAAAAACCTGAAACACGTATTTACTTATTTTTTTACTGAAACACTTGTGTGAAGTTTCGGATAGAAAATACTATCTAATCTTGTTTCTCCATACAAACTTAGAACCCCCGTTTCATCCCCTTCGAGGGTTAATTTTGGAAAATCCTTTCTCAAAGGGAACTAACGTCGTAATAACTATCTGCATGCCAAATTTCAGCGCGATCCGAAACAATATTGATTTTCACACTTTATTACCCCATTTCACCCTCTTAGGGGTGGAATTTCAAAAAAACCTGTAACACGTATTTACTTATTTTTTTACTGAAGCACTTGTGTGAAGTTTCGGATAGAAAAGACTATCTAATCTTGTTTCTCCATACAAACTTTGAGCTCCATTTCATCCCCTTATGGGGTGAATTTTTGAAAATCCTTTCTTAGTACAAACTTACATACTAAGACAAATATACCCTCCAAATTTCAAGTCTCTACGACCAGTGGTTTAGGCTGTGCGTTGTCTGTCAGTGAGTCAGTCAGTCAGTATGTCAGGACAAAGATTCTTATAGTATTAGATAGATAGGCCAAGTGCAAGTCGGACTCACACTCGTAGGGTACCCTAACAGTAGAATATTTTATAACACTAATTTTTCGCCACCAAAAAATTTACTTTGTTTCTTATAGCGTTTGTATGAAAAACAAAGTTATCTTTACGGTCGCTATATCTCAAAACTGCTCACTGTATCTTGTTCAAACCAATTTCAATTTTGGTTGTTAGTTTTTATTGAGATCTACAGCATATGTATTTTTTAGATTTTTCACTCCCATACTTTAAAAGTAAGAGGAGGGGAGGGGGGGGGGGGAGGGGTTGGACATTCATTTTACCATTTTAGACGTGCCTATCTTTCAAATGATTGACTTTGAGAAAAAATGGTTTTAGAAACCTTCATGTTATTTTTAAAGATGAAAAAAGTGACATACGGACAGGCAGACATGACCAATCTATAAGAGTTCCGTTTCTTGCCATTCGGCTACGGAACCATAAAAACGAGGCGGAAAAAAATGGAGGAGGTTCTCAAATCGCCGGTACATCACATACGACACAGTAATGGTTCCGTAACACAGTAATGTATTCTATAACAATGATTTTTCGAAACTAAATAAACTGACGAAGTGCAAGTAGGACTCGTACTCGTAGGGTTCCGTAACACAGTAGTTCTATAGTTCTATAACTATGATTTTTCGCAACTACAAAAATAACTTTGTTTTTCATAGTGTTTGTATGAAAAACAAAGTTATACTTGCGGTCGCTATATCTTAACAACTGCTGACTGTATCTCGTTCAAACCAATTTTCGTTGAAAGTTTTTATTAAGATCTACAGAATATATTTTTTCTAGATTTTTCACTCCCTTACTTTAGAATTTAAAGGGGGTGGGGGGGGGGGGGACATTTTACCACACTTTAGACGGGCCTATCTTTTAAATGATTGACTTTGAGAAAAAATTATTTCACGTATAGGTTTGAAGAAAAAAATTTTTTTTTGTTCCATTTCCAGGTATGGGATGCCCCCCCCTTAAACTTTTATATTTTTATTTTTGTACAATATTCGGAAAGCGGTTTATAGAATACATCTACCTAGCAAGTTTCAATTCTGTAGTCTTAATAGTTTTGGAATAAAATGGCTGTGACATACGGAAGGACAGACAGACAGACATGGCGAATTTATAAGGGTTCCGTTTTTTGCCATTTGGCTACGGAACCCTAAAAATAAACTTCATAGTATTTGTATGAAAAATAAAGTTATCTTTGCGGTCGCCATATCCCAAAACCTGCTGATTGTAGGTATATCGTTCAAACTAATTTTCGTTGTTAGTTTTTATCTTACTTATGATAATACTACAATAACGAAATACTAATAAAATTAAAAACGTCTAAATACCTTTAGTGTTTGTAAAAGAACAATTATAATCCAGTTGTAATTATAAAACAATCTTTATGTTGCATTAAATTCAAATAAGAAACTGCCTTACGGTTTCGCATTATATGTATTATATTATATTTCTCAGGATAAAACTCAGTAGTTCAATACCTCATTCATTGAAATCGGTCCAGCCGTTTGGTTCCTACAACCAAAACAATACCCACATACATATAATCGCGCGAAACATCAACACGATCGGTCATGTAATTATGTTCTAATCTGTGACTTCAGAGGTCGATGCCTTGCTTACTTCATAGTTACTATGGGTAAACATATTTAGGTAAATGACAGGTGCTTGTTTGGCTCCAAAAAAAATTTGTAGGTACATTTTCGAATCTTGAAGGTGTCTTGAATCTTATCCTTGTAAGGCCTTATTTACTATTATTAAAAAATCTCGAAAGATCGCAGATACACGCGAAGTCGGCGCGCGCGTCCTCACCTCGGAGAGGCTCGCGGCCGACTGGCTCTAGATTCAATATGTTTCGAGTGCTGCTCACTTGCAAGTATATTTTTATACGTAACGCGCCGGGAATATGGTACAATATCGCAATCAACCTATTGACCGTATTCTTGCACAGAAGTAAAGGACGTAAGTCGCAAAACTAATTTAATTAATTATGAGAATATGAATTGGTTTTGAAGAAAATTGTACTGGGAGATTCTTATAAACCATGTTTTACATTTGATAGTATTTATTTTGTATATGTAACTAAATCTGTTTGAGAGACAAACAAGAAAAATGAAAAAAAGGCATAACTTTCAAAAAAATAAACTATCGAGCAAATTATTTTCAATTATGTTTCTGTTCTGTGAAACGAAAGAAAAAACATTGAAAAATCGAATATTTAAGTTTGACTTCATTAATATTATTGGTTGATTTACTGTCATTAGGCAAAGTATAGCATTCTGCAGGGAGCGTCCTCTTAATTGCAGTGAAATTAGAGCCACTTTAAGAGTGTGTTGAAAAAAAATACACTCCTTGGTAGCACAGTCTTGTTTCAGTACTTATTTTCTTTACCATATTATAATTTTGTGCCGTTATTTATAATTTGCCACTACGCTTACGCAAAAGATTACATTTCCAATGATATTAATTTTACAAATTGTATTTGTATCAGCTGTAATGATGTATTAGTAGCTATTGTTCCACAGACACAATACGTGAATGTACTCCTGCGCGGTACAATCCGGTACATGATCAAGTGCGGCCGAGCTGCGGACGAGTTCTCAGGGAACTTCCTGTTTGTCATCAAACGGATGCTGAAGTACATACACGATGTTGAGGAAATATTTCTCATGGTAAGTAATATAGTATTATACCAATACCAAGCTCTTTTAGTCCAGTTTTTGTACTATAGGTAAGAAACAAGCAGATGGCTCACCTGGGCTAGTGGGAAGTTTATGCCGTCGCCTATAAATTTTGCAACACTCGGAGGGTCTGTCAAGATTCTTTTTAATCCCCTTAAGAACTCTTGCCCTCCTTGCTAGGTGGGCAGGAGTTCTGACGTAGGAAAAGGAGCTCAGGAGTGGCAGGTAGATGAAAATTATGTGGTGAAAAATAAGTGGAATAATTTTTATTGGGTTGTTGATATTTACTCACTACTACACTACACTCACTTTTTATTTACTCACTAGCTGCGCTCACTCCGCGGCTACGCCCGCGTTTTATGTATCCTATCCTATGTGTATCTGATGTGTTAATCTAGGTTATATACTATGTATTTGTATGCCAAATTTCCTCAAAATCCAGCCATCGAATGCCAAATTCAGCCGTTTTGCGTGAAAGAGTAACAAACATCCATCCATCTATATTCTATACTCACCAACGTAATTTAATATAAAAGCATCTAGAGGGCGCTGGAGTAGGTTGCACAGTTCTCCTTGTAAATATTGTCTAAATGTATGAGATCATACATCGCGCAAACGATAGGTCCCTCGATGTTAGAACCTGACCAAATGTACTTGCTTCGTCACAAAACATTTTAAGATTTGAACTCATTACATAACATTTCGCATTTATATTATTAATAGGAAGTAGGATAATAACATTACATTTTGTGACATTTATTTAACTTTTTTGTAACCTAATAAAAAATGATGTGCTCGTAAATTTCGTTGAACACAATATGACATCATTGTCAAAGAAAATGCATTCTTCTATATAACTCTGGCTCGAGCGACGAGCATCCTGTTATTTTTGAAAACCCCTTTGGATGAACCCATATTGCACATGCAGTCTGGGTTAATCCAACGGTTTCAACAGGCATACAACGAGTAAGTAAGTATTTGTACCTGAATATACCTATCAAATACTTACCTACTTAAGCAACTATATAGGGGATCGTTCAAGTATTACATAACGAATTAGAGGGGGGGGGGGGGTCTTGTAAGGGGGGTGTTTGAACTAGGCGTTAGGTAACATTGTTTTTTTAACCCTTCAGAACGCTACTTTAAACTTACTCTAAACGCATACTTTACGCCTCATTTAGGTATGTGGTAAAATGGTCTCTTGGTGGTTACGTAAAGGCAGTTTTACACAGGGTCAGTAACTGTCGTCAGTGCTGGCGCCGAAAACTGAGTCGTGCTATTTAGACGCCGTCAGTATTTCGTCAGTAGTCGAGGTACAGTAGTTTCGGTGTACACACGTTTGTAAAGTTAGTGCGGAAAAATAATTCAAGAAAACAGCAAAAAATAAACTAAAACTAAACAAAAATCTAAAAAACTAAATAATTTTATAGATTAAAAACGGGAATTTAACGTGACTTACGCGATGTCGATATAGCGATCGACATATGTTTCGACATATGGACGCGTCGGCGAGAGCCCCGCACTCAAGATCCTGAAGAAGGCCTCCGGATGAGGCCGAAACATATGTCGATCGCTATAGTTGAATTCCCGTTTTTAAATCTATAAGTTTAAAATGAACGTGAGTTTTTACTAAATAATTTGTTAAGAAAATTTACGTTTGTCTGTTAGAAGAAGAATTATCCAAACAGAAAAGTCATTTTGTGATGCGGTGCGAGTGGTGCAACGCAGCGCAGTCACCGTATAATACAGTGGCAGCGACTGACCAGCGACTGATTCGACATTTCACACGGCGTCAATTGCGCTGGCGCGGGTGGCGGGGGGAGCGGACTGACGCCGAAAATATGAAGCGGGAACATTGAAGTCAGTGCTGACGCGGCAGTGCTGTACTGACTTGAAATCAATTTATACGATGGCAGTGCCAGGTCAGCACGTACTCAGCACTGACTCGGCAGTCGACTGACGTCAGTTACTGACCCTGTGTAAAACTGCCTTATCGTTTTAATAGGGGGGGCGGGGTATACAGAAAAACGTTACGGTGCGTTGGTCAAATAGGTTAGTCAATCAGGTGGGGTCAAATATAAAAAAAAATGCGTTACGTAATACTTGAACGCTCCCTAGGGAGATGCTTAGGTATAGTGAGATTTGAGCACACTACTTTCTACAGGACGCCTTCATGCCTCTGGTAGAGTTGGTACAAACACCGAGCGCTCGGACATTGGTAGCCAAGACTGTGCTGACGATATTCTTCGAGAGATACAACGCTGACCACATAGATGACCCCATCGTCATCTCCAGTCTCATGCGGCTATGCGTCATACTGCACGATTCTATCAAGTATGTTCATTCTGGTATTATAAAACCTGCTGTATGTATATTGGTCAAGTAACATTTATAAACCTCTATAACATCTATTCTGATAAGAATAAACATAATAACTGTTTTATTCCGAATAACAGCGTATCGTGGGGTTGATTTCCGCTACCATTTTATTTCGTATTACGTTTGTATGGACATTGAACAAGTCCTTGCACACGTCTTCAAAACATGATAATGTCTTTTAAAAACTTTGAAGGAACTGACTAAACTCACCAGGCGAGTCATTTTCAGTACCTAACAAGTTCGAAGTGTTCGTCCGTACTTATCTCCGAAAATGCTCTTCAGATCTCGATCGGACGGAGACAGAGAAATCGAGTGACATACCTTCACAAAATATAGGTACTAATACCTTTAAGAGGACGCTTCAAACATAGAATGAAACCTAATAAAAATGTGTTTTGCCTCAGTGCGGTGACGGTAGAAGACGAGGTGAAGGTTTGCAGCGATCTGATTAACAAGTTTGTCCAGCGAGCCAAGTGCGAAGATCTCGAACATCAGCTCACATTCTACGTGGAGTGTCGCGCCGCGTTTATTAAACTAGACGCCGTGCTCGTTGCTCTTGTACATGTAAGTACTACTATTGATTTTATAGCGAACGGGTATCTTCTAGGCAAGCGTGCTACATAGTCGATCACATCGTCACTTGGCGACATCTCCTCTAGTGAGAGAATCGCGGCGATTCGTTCGCAGCAAAGCTACACGTTCAACGCCGCGATGATAGAGTCTGTGCAAAAAGAGAAACGTCGTGGCTTTGCGATGAACTAACATTCAAAGGTAAGGAAGGAAGTTACGTACCTACCCAGTAGCACACGATAATGAAAAGAGTAGGTATCTACCAAGTATCAAACATTTTTAGTCGTACTAATAATGACAGCAGTGTTGTCAATGCAACAAAAACAGAAAATTAAAACGACCGACGCGACCTTAATTTCTACGACACACGGTTCTCTTTTTGCACTGTCTCTATCACCGTGTGGATATTTTTCATTATTATTATTTTTAATTTACATCCACTCGCTCGTACTGATGACGGCTTAACATCATTTGAGATACTGGTCAAACACTTACCATATCTGATAATAAGATAAGGCTTCGTTATGTTATTTCAAATGTGCAACAAACAAAATAATGCAAGCGAATACGAGACGCTATCGAAGCCTAATGAACATCATAGACCGGGAGATGGTAACAGAAAATACTTGGTCATTTGTACCAGTATGGCGGTTCTTCAGGGGTCTAATTAAGGAATGAAAAAAAAGAAAATGATGGTCATAGCGCTGCTACCGGTGGCCCAATCGCGTGGGCGTTCATCGAATGTGTCGGATAAATAATAGGGTCGAACGATTTGTTCCACAAAAATGCTTGTATTTTCCGATAGTCGATAAAAAAGAAGTAGGCGGTAGCGTAATGCCATACTTCTCCGGTGTGACTTACAGCCCGCCATACCGACGCGACTACATTAATTTAAAAAAAAAAACAATTCACCTTTTGTTCCAGGCTAATTTTTGCACAGCTAATCATCGTCGAGTAGCCAGCCATTCACGGAAATCACCTTGCCATACTTTTGCGATGGTTCCCAATGGCCCGAGTAAAGGTTTAAAATAATTTTTTTTGCTAAACGATTTGTACCAGTCTAAAACTTTTTTTAACATTTCTCTGTATGATCATAAATAGAAGTCTGATCATGCCATACCTGTGAGAATTGGCAAATGTGTACAATATTTTTTCAAAACTCTAAGATTTTATTCGTAATTCGCACGATTTGTACCAGTATGGCACTATTTTTTCCTGTAAGTTAGAGGTTTAACGAATATAAATACAAAATTTCAAACACCTAGGTGGCGACAATCTTGTCTTATAACCAGATGTTATGTCGTATAATATTGTACACCTACCGGCGCTCGAAAGATTTTTCGAATTGTAGATAGGCAATCGTGTTTATAAGCCGTAATGTATAGGAACGCACTTTTATTATTACCAATTTTATTTCCTTGAAAAACAAAGTTTTTCAAGTATGGCGCCACTTTTTTCCTCTACTAGAAGTATGGCAAATATAATAATGGTCACATTGTATCATATAATTTCCGAAAATCCAAATGCCATACTGGTACAAATCGTCAATTTTTTTTTTACGTCTTTGTTTAAGTCCGACAGTCGTCCGCCCCATGGTTACCATCTGGAATATTTTTTTAGGTACAATTACATCCAAACGAACAGAATACAATGATTCCATGATATAAAAAATGATTAAACGTATTTTACAATCGTATTTTCAAAACGTTTCGAAAAATAAGTTTTTCAAGTATGGCAGCACTTTTTCCCCCTATAAGACGTATGGGAAATGTAATAACGGTCACATTTTATCAAATACTTCTCCAATACTAATCCAAATGCAATACTGATACAAATCGTTTGCGAAAAAAATACTCCTTTGCTATTAATTATTTTATTTTTATTTTAAGGCGGCCATTTGGAACCATCAGAAAAGTATGGCATGGTGTATTTCGTGAAACGCGACGATGATTAGCTGTGCAAAAATTAGCCGGGAACAAATGGTTCAATTGTTTCTTTTTTAATTAATGTATTCGCGTCGGTATGGCGGGCTGTAAGTCACACCAGAGAAGTATGGCATCACGTTACCGCCTACTTCTTTTTTATCGACTATCGGAAAATACAAGCATTTTTGTGGAACAAATCGTTCGACACTATTATTTATCCGACACATTGTATTAACGCCCACGCGATTGGACCGCCGGTACCAGCGCTATGACCATCATTTTCTTTTCTGTCATTCCGTAATTAGACCCCTGAAGAACCGCCATACTGGTACAAATGACCAAAGTATTTTCTGTTACCATCTCCCCGTCTATCAGGTTGTACTTGTTATTTATTCTGTGATCGGGGCTCAAATCAGATACTCATTCGTTCGCCTTCTATTGTATTTTCGTTTTATGTGTACCTACCAGGAATTTCATCATCAACTAGCTTATTGCTAGCTTTTGCTGGATGTAGGTTAGGTACTCCTCCGAGAATTAATATTAGCACTATCATCGTAATAAGCTCTCGAAACATTTGGTGCAGCTTAAAATACAAATGTAATGTTCTCAATGCACCTAAAGTTTATGACGCATGACGCGTCCCGCAGTTCCCGCAATAAATCAAAGCATTGACGCGGTATAACAGCGGACGTATTAAATCTATTTTGGGCGACATTGAATGGTCTGTATCGTGCAATAAGAAAAGATTAGGGAAAATTACAAACTTACATACCAAATTACATACATATGTTTATTTTAGCATCATATTCAACCTTTAATTTATTTTATTTTTAACATGCCTCTTTTCTTATAAGTACTTTTTTTGTTTTATTTTTTTAACCTATATTGTGTCAAAAACATACATTTAATAAGACTAACCTTGACGGTGCACTTTTGCTACAAAGTACAATGCCCAGTGCATTGTACCGATTTCAAATAAAATGTATACTAAAGAGTTTTGACTAATAATAAATGTGTTGTGTTAAAAAGAGAACAACATTCTTTTTAATTGGCTAGGTACTTAAAAATCTTTCGATATAGCCCTACAGTGTTCCGATAGCACATATCTCTTGAGAGTCAGTATTCTAGGCCTAGCCTGTTCACCATCTTCGACCACATAATCGCTTATCACCAGGCGACTTAGTGGTCAAACGCTAGTTTACGCTAGTCTATAGATATATAAAAAATAAACTGGCCAAGTGCAAGTCGGACTCTCACTCGTAGGGTTCCGTAACACAGTAGAGTATTCTATAACTATGATTTTTTGCAACTACAAAAATAACTTTGTTTTTCATAGTATTTGTATGTAAAACAAAGTTATCTTGCGGTCGGTATATCTCAAAAACTGCTGACTGTATCTCGTTTAAACCAATTTTCGTTGAAAGTTTTTATTGAGATCTACAGAATATATTTTTTCTAGATTTTTCACTCCCTTACTTTAAAAGTTAGAGGGGGGGGGGGGGGGGGTACACGCATTTTAGCACTTTAAACGCGCCTATCTTTTAAATGATTGAGTTTGAGAAAAAATGATTTTAGGAACCTCAATGTCATTTTTAAAGACCTATCTATAGACACCCCAAACGTATAGGTTTGAAAAAAAAAAAATTTTTTTGTTTCAGTTCCATGTATGGGTTGCCCCCCCCCCCCCCCTTAAACTTTTATATTTTTATTTTTGTATAAAAATCGGAAAGCGTTCACAGAACACATCTACCTATCTAGTTTCAATTCTGTAGTCCTGATAGTTTCGGAATAAAATGGCTGTGACATACGGACGGACAGACAGACAGACATGACGAATCTATAAGGGTTCCGTTATTTGCCATTCGGCTACGGAACCCTAAAAACTGTAAAATATTGTCCGACACGGTAATATGACCAGCAAGGTCTACAGCTTCAATTTATTTATACTGTTAACACACAAAAACGTATTTTCATTATCATGACCCTAAGCAACGAAGTATCTCTTAGGTCGACCCCTGATGTATTATTTCTGCCATGTAGCATATCAGTGAGTTTGCTACTTCCGCAGAGAAAGGTCGCGTTCGCGTTGCACTTGCTCTAGTCCGCTCGGGTAAGGCGCTGACGCAGCAGCCTACTTAGCCATCGCGAGTGTATTGTTTATACGGTCACCGCGATGACCCAGATTCGCGTAGTGAGTGAAACACGTACATTTTGTGTAAACAAATGTTAAGGCGAAGCTATTTATAATCATGGCTTCTCCTGCTAAGATAACTTTAACAACCGAGACAGAACAACTGTTATACAATCGTTTTAAAGACGAAAGAAGACAAAGAATAAAATTAGAAGATCTTGTTAGAGACCTAAAAAGTCGGATACACGAGCTTCAGTGCCATCTGAAGCATGTTCGGGAGCAGTATGACACTGCTCCAACTCAACAGCCCAGTAATGAGGAACCCTCAGCATCAGTTCAGTACGAGACTGACGAAGAAGAACTAGCGAGAGAAACCGGGTGGGTGCGAGAAAAGAGTAGGAAGAAAAGGAAGTTGCTAAAGTCTCCCTCCCCGACGCAAGATGATCCTCCTAGTGAGACCACCAAGGAAAAAGTACAAAAACCTCCCCAACCTCCACCTATTGTTGTGGAGAACGTCCGAAACTATCAGGCGTTTTACGACTGTTTGCTCACGAGCGCTCCGAGAGACGCGTTCACCATAAAAGTATTGAATGGAGAATGTGCTAAAATAAATGCACGCGATGAAGACTCATACAGAGCTATTACAAAATTGCTGTCAGATGGAAACTTACACTGGCATTCTTACGAGAATAAGCAAGATAGACCCATAAGAGTTATGGCCAAAAATCTACATTCTACGTGCAAACCAGATAGAATTGTAAGTGATTTGACTCTCAACGGGTTTAAAATACAAAATGCCGTCAATAAGCTTAGCTGGAAGAATAAGGAACCGCTAAATATGTTTCTACTTTCATTCGAAAAAGAAGAGGATATAAATAAAATTTACAACATTAGAACTATCTTAGGATGCAGAGTGGAGATTGAACCTATTAAAACCTCCAGACTTCTCCCTCAATGCAAGCGTTGCCAATTATATGGGCACACGCAAAAGTACTGCTCTAAGGAGCCAAGATGCGTGAAATGCACGGGCAAGCATCTGACCAGAGACTGTAAGAAGCCAGCGCATTCTAAACCTAAATGTGTTCACTGTGGTGAACCGCACCCTGCTAACTATAGAGGGTGTATAGTAGCCAAAGAACTCCAAAGCTTAAAAAATAAGCAAATAAAGAAAAATGTCGCACCTTCCACCACGCCGCAGGCTTCAATTGTAAATAAAACCAAAAAGTCCATTGCGGTACAAAACGTAACTAAAAGTATCACGTACGCTCAAATAACCAAAGGAACTCAGCAGCAGAGATTACCACAGCCTCAAATCCAGCAGAAAAGTTCCAACATCGACGAGAAAATAAATCAAATTTTGTCTCCTATGACCTCATTCGATAGTAGGTTGAAAAAACTGGAAAATAGCACTAAAATGGCTACAGCAAAACATTCATCATGAACAAGTCACTAAAGATAATGGCCTGGAATGCTAATGGACTACTACATCATCGAAATGAGCTACAGATAGTCCTAAACACAGAAAATATCGATGTGTGCTTGGTCTCTGAATCACATTTTACACGTGAATCTTACATCAAATTAAAAAGTTATAAAACTTATCACGCACTGCATCCCGATAATACTGCAAGAGGAGGCAGCACCATCATAATAAAGGATAACATCTACCATTACGAAACACATAAGTTTGAAGAACAACACATTCAAGCTGTAGCTATTCAACTTAAAACTAAAAGATATCCTATAACATTATCATCAATTTATTGTCCACCGAAGCACGCGCTGAAAGTTGAACAGTACAAAAGTATACTGAAAGCACTAGGCAACAGATTTATACTGGGAGGTGATTTTAATGCTAAGAATACCTACTGGGGATCAAGACTTACTTCAACTAAAGGTAAAGAACTATTAACAGATATTAGAGAATGTAACTGTGACGTTATATCTACAGGAAAACCAACTTACTGGCCCACAGACCCTATGAAGATTCCAGATCTCATAGATTTTTTTATTTATAAAGACATATCACTAAGCTTTCTTCATATTCAGGAAGGTTATGATATGAATTCTGACCACTCACCAATATTTTTAACTATAAGTCAAAATATTATTGAGAAAGAAGCCAGTCCTTCCTTGGTAAATAAAAATACAGACTGGGAAAGCTTCAAATTAGATTTAGATTTTATAATTGACTTGAAAACTTCATTGAAATGTCCAAATGAAGTAGATATAGACTTGAAAAAATTTATCACTGACATTCAACTTTGTGCCTGGAAAAATACGCCAGAATACAAAAAGAAAATCAGAAGTAATTATTATCCTATAGAAATAAGAGATTTGATTGTTTATAAAAGAAGACAGCGAGAGCGATGGCATATGACAAGATGTCCTAAAGACAAAACGCTATTGAACAAGCTAACAAAAAAACTTGGAAAGATAATACAAGCTTTCAATGATGAGTCTATGAACACTTACTTGAGCCAGCTGACAAGTGATCGTTCAACTAACTATTCATTGTGGAAAACAACTAGAAACCTCAAAAAGCCAACTCTGCAGGTCCCACCTATAAAAGAAATTGACGGGAGTTGGGCCATCAACAATAAACAGAAAGCATTTCGATTTGCACTACATCTACAGTTAATCTTTCAGCCTAATGAGGATACGTACCATGACCTCACGCTAACTGAGAAAGCCCAAGATGGTATCGAAATTCAACTTACAACGCCAAGAGAAGTATATACTGAAATAAAAAAGCTTGGAAAGAAAAAAACGCCGGGCTATGATTTGATTACAGGAGAAGTACTACAAAATCTGCCTCGAAAAGCGTTAGTCAAACTTACTACACTCATCAATGCATCATTTAGACTTCAGTACGTGCCCGACTTGTGGAAAATAGCTGAGGTGATTATGATCCAAAAGCCTGGTAAGCCACCCCAAGATGCAACATCATACCGACCAATTTCTTTGTTACCAATAATATCAAAGTTATTTGAGAAACTGCTTTTAAAAAGGTTAAAACCTATCATAGAAGGTAGAAATCTCATTCCTGACTACCAGTTTGGATTTAGGAAAAAACACTCCACTATAGACCAGGTTCATCGAATTACCAACATCATTGAAAACGCACTAGAAGATAAGAAAGTTTGCACCACAGTCTTCTTAGATGTAGCGCAAGCATTTGACAAAGTTTGGCATAAAGGGCTCATACACAAATTGAGAAGTATGCTTCCGAAACAGTTCGCAGATATTCTAGAGTCTTACTTAACACAAAGGATGTTTAGAATAAGACAAGATGACTCGTTCTCAGACTTAATGCAAATAAAGGCTGGCGTACCACAGGGCAGTGTTCTAGGTCCGGTCCTGTACCTATTATATACCTGTGATATCCCTGAGTTAGAAAATAACACCATTGCAACTTTCGCGGATGACACAGCTATTATGGCTACAGGGGTCACCCATGAAGAAGCAGTCGCAAAGGTCCAGACAGCAATCAACACCATAGTTGATTGGACAAAGAAGTGGCGAATAAAGCTTAATGAAACTAAATCTGTCCACATAGATTTTACAAATAAAAGACCTAACTACCATCCGGTATTCATAAATAATCAAGCAATACCATACGACTATAAAGCAAAATATCTGGGTATGACTTTAGACGCAAAGCTAAGCTGGAAGCTGCACGTCAAAAAGAAAAGAGAAGAATTGGAGCTCCGCTACAAGAATATGCACTGGCTCTTCGGAAGACATTATTCCCTGTCTGTGAATAATAAATTATTATTGTATAAACAAGTCCTAAAACCAATATGGACTTATGGTATCCAGCTATGGGGCTGCACCAAACAAACCAACATACAGATAATACAAAGATTCCAAAATAAAGTACTCAGGAGTATTGTACGTGCACCGTGGTACATCAGAAATGACGATCTTCACCGGGACCTAAAAGTGGAGCACGTGGCTAAAACAATCAAACAGTTTGCTGAAGCTCACGATCGCAGACTTCACCATCATGTGAATGTCGAGGCCATCCAGCTCCTCGACAACACGGAAATAGTGAGAAGACTAAAAAGGGTCAAACCCTTCGAGTTACATTAGTGATACTTTATCAAGTGAACAAAGTGTAGTGATAGTGAACGCGAACGCTATAAAAAGAACACAAGAACAAAGTGTTTTCCCCTTAATAGAGACATTAAGAAAAGTGTTAATGGACACATTCTTAGTAATATTCTAATAGTAAATTAAGTGAAAATAAAATTACTCATTAGCCTAGTTGTTATAAGGCTAGATTGTAATTGTAGTGAGATATCTGCATCAAGTAGATAAATCATTATAAAAAAAAATAAAAAAAAAAATGTAGCATATCGTTGGAAAGGCTAATAACTAAAGAACTTTTTAAAAGAAAGCTAATTTCAAAATGACTTTTAGTTTTTTTTTCAATGAATTTAGAAGTTGTCACTTTTCATAACATTTACACCGATTTACCACTTTGAAAGCTCAGAAGTTTTTTTGTTGATATTAATCGTAACAGGTAATGATTTATTTAGAATAAGAAAACATTGTAGAATACAAGCATAGTTTATTTTGTGGTATTATAACCACACACAAAATAGTTATGACGATTTAAAGATAAGATTTCGGGGGGTTTAAAAAAAAAACTTTAAAAAAGATATCTAAACTACCGTGACACTTGGGACATCGGGCCCGGCGGGGAAATCTAGCGCATGACCCCCCCCACCCCCCAAAAAATCCTGTCGGTCCATGTACCAAACACCCTGTATACAGTGATGGTACTAAGGAAAATACTCATATAACTGTAAAAAAAAAAACTGAATGCTTAGATATGTATACTCACATAGGAGTAGTATGATTGTAAAGTCCCTTGCGAATCAAGGAACCCTAAAGCGCGGAGGTCTCTTATAAAAAATAAATTGAACGTAAATTAGAAAAAAATCAAAATGTGTCTGTTCTGTACTAAATATAAAAAAATAATGTGTACATAGGCGGTGAACGGTATATCAGCACGCGCCGTCCCTGGTGAGAGCCGATGGCTGCACCGCGCATGCGCCGCGTACTGCTACATCACTGTACCGTCGCTGCACTGCTCGCTACACAAGGCGCAGTTGTATCTACTGTGCGGACAGGTGGCGCTGCTCAACAACTGTGTAGGACAAGGTATATGTGAGACTCCTAGACTGGACCATACTTTCAATATGTCTCGAGTATTGGCAGGCACTTGGAAAAGTGTGTATGCTCTCATTGTATTTTTTCCTAAAACTTGTGTTTCCCGAGTTAATGTGGGCTGGTAACCATTAAGTGCCGTTGAATGTGTGCGAGTGTAGGGAAACAGCACAATGTTGAAAAACATGCTATTTGCGTTCTAACCAAAATTCCACTGAAAATCTTCAGTGAAGTCCGCATTTTAACTGAGGGTATGACTTGAACTAAACTTTGACTTCAACTTGACCCGAAATGTGACTTTGACCCATCACTATGACTTGAATTCTCGAAAACTTGAAGAATTTTTAATACTTCACACTGGCTAAATACACTAATCGTGTGGAGCCATAATAAAACTAAAAAATTATGTCTCAAATATTTCTTATAGTGGCATCAAGCAATATTATAATGCAGCTGAAATTATATATCTGAAAAATATGTCATAATTTTGTTCGCCTAGTTCCGGCAGGATGTCCAGAACCTTGGCCCCTAGAACTTGGCCCCGGAACCTTGGCCCATGACAAATACCAATTTCTGTTTTCATTCACGCTAACGCAGCTTCAGAATGTATGGGAATGACAACCTTGTTGCGGAAATATAAATGTCATTCCTATACATTTTGAACTTGCGTTAGCGTGAATGGAAACATAAATTGGTCTAGGGGGCTGCAGCTAAAATGACGGGTGGTTGGTATAATTGCGCTCTGTGGATTGGACTATAGTTAGTTGTGTAGCAGCACCTTGTTTTTTGCATTCAAGTCTTCCATTTCTGACAAGTAGACAAGTTCGATTCCATCTTAGACCGCATCGTCACTTAATATCATATACAGGGTTACCCGAAACTCAACGTCTACCGGGCGATAGGCTAGGCTATACGCTGTACCTATTCTAAAAAAATATTATTAAATCACGAGGTTCACTTGGTTCAGTCATAATAAATAACATTTTGAAGATGATAAAAATCGACAACCCTGACGAAGTTCCAAGTTTTGCCATGGTATTTTTGTAACATATTCTTTATTAACCATTCTATAGATTGCAGTCACTATACTAACAAAAAGTTATAAGTGTAAATTTATGAAAAAATAATTTTATATTTATAACTAGAAGTGCCCCGCAGCTTCGCCCGCGTTAAAGACTTCTTTTATTTACTTAAAACTTTTATTTTTAAAACTTTTCTATCATAAATGACATCAAAGAAGTAAAAGCCAAATCGGTTCAAACTTTGGTTCGCTTCATCCCCTTAAGGAGAGAATTTTGAAAAGTCCTTTCTTAGCGGATACCTATCTGCGGATAACAATCTGCATGCCAAATTTCAGCGCAATCCGAAACAATATTGATTTCAGACTTTGTTACCCCACTTCACCCTTTTAGGGGTGGCATTTCGAAAAAGTCTGAAACACATATTTACTTATTTAATTTTAAAAGCACCTGTGTGAAGTTTCGAATAGAAATAACTATCTTATCTTGTTTCTCCATACAAACATTGAACCCCCATTACATCCCCTTAAGAGGTGAATTTTAGAAAATTATTTCTCAGATGGGACTAACGTCGTAATATCTATCTGCATGCCAAATTTCAGCGCAATCTGAAACAATATTGATTTCAGACTTTGTTACCCCATTTCACCCTTTCAGGGGTTGAATTTCGAAAAAGCCTGAAACACGTATTTACTTAATTAATTACTGGAGCACTTGTGTGAAGTTTCGAATAGAAAAGATTATCTAATCTTATTTCTCCATACAAACTTTAAACGCCCATTTCATCCCCTAAAGGGGTGAATTTTAGAAAATCCTTTCTTAGTACACCTTTACGTACTAAGACAAATATACTCTCCAAATTTCAAGTCTCTGGACCAGCCGTTTAGGCTGTGCGTTGTCTGTCAGTCAGTCAGTCAGCCAGTATGTTAGGACAAAGATTCTTATATTATTAGATTTTGTCAGGTACACCATAGAGCCCTTCGCCCGGTAGTCGCTTGACGTTGAGTTTCGGGACACTGTATAGAGTATTGAGGTCAAGAGCTTGTGTGCTTGTGGTAAAATGAAGTTACCGAGGTTAGAGAATCATGTTGCTTGCGCCTTACTCTACAGCCACTTACTACAAAGACCGTTGATCGATATTTTAATACCTTTATCATGTTTCCAGCGGAAGCAAACTTCAAAGCTCTGATCGGTCTGATCCCAGACATTCCCGAGTACATTCTAGAGGAAGGGCAGAAGAAGCCGACCCAGTTCAAAGTTACCGCTATATTGAGCGATTTCTTATCCACCTTGTTAGTTTTGCCTGTGAGTTTTCATTTGTATTGTCTTTTAAAATATCTTGATTAATTATATCATATTAATTATATCTTATTAATTATATTATATCTTGATTATCATTTTAATTATTTGTTCCTTTTTAGCGTCTTTAGCTAGTTAGCTTTATCGCTAAGGCAGAGACGCTAAAAAGAAGGCTAAACGATCAACGTATTGTCACTGTAATATTTATAGAATACATACATACATAAAATCACGCCTTTTCCCCGTTGGGGTAGGCAGAGACTACTTCTTTCCACATGCTACGATCCTGACATACCTCTTTCGCTTCTTTCACTTTTATGAGCGCCTTCATACACGCTCGCCGGTTATATGTACTTTAGACTTGGACTTTCTTTTTATTGTTAATTGATTGCGCAATGATTGAACAAATTTTAAAGCGAGTTATTTTTATTATTCTATAAATATTAATTGCACCGTGTTGTATTAGAAATACTCTTATCATTATTGCGTCAATATAATTGATCGTTCGACTGCAAGGGGAAATTTAATATAATTTTCCTTTTAACGTTAGCAAATAAATAATCCACAAAATCTATTTAATACAAATTTGATTTATGTAATAAAAAAAACTTTTTGTTAATTCTAGGACAATGTGGATAGTAACTGCAAAGCTTACATACTGAGCGGATTTATAAAGACCATGGAGAGAATACATTGGAAGAAAACGGATCTTATCTACTACACCACGTTGCTCCGTACATTAGATCTACTTTCAGAGATGACACAAGAAAATTATGCACATCATATTGAATCAGGTATACGGCCTCAGGTATATCACCATCCAAGTACAATTTCAGCAGACTGAGCATACATTCAGTCAAAAAAGTATCGGGAATGGATTTTTGTTTGGTTCTATCTTCAATTTTTTGGATTTTTTTTTGTTGTTTGACTGTCACAATTGTTTTTCATTTTGGCGCGGAGTTTGAGTTGCATCTGTCGTTTAGATGAAATACAGTGCTGTTTTTAAATACATCATATCTAGTGTGTATTGCGAAATTCATAATGCACACAAAAAAATCAAACAAAGAGATTGTGCATCGCCAATGGAATATCGTGGCTAAGGCTTTATCAAAAACACATGCTTATGAGTACTTTGAACGAATTTGAACCGAACTACTACGTTTGCATCGAAACCGAAAAAAAAACACACTAAAGTTGATCAAAAGTCAAAGTAATGTTTCCTGTTTTCTTTGACAATCGCGGTGTTGCACTCGGAATTCTTACCGGATGGTCAAACGGTAAATAGAGTATATTATTTGAGCGTTATGCGACGTTTAACAGAGCAAACTTGACAAAAAGGGCCAGATTTATGCAAACAAAATTTTTGGATTTTGCACCAAAATAAAGCGCTTTCCCATTACACAAGGTCATCATTGTGAACGATTTTTTTACTAAAAACTCAACAAATGCCATCGAGCAACCACTCATTCACCAAATAAGGCTCCAACCGACTTCGTTCTTTTTCCTAAACTCAAATTACCACCCGTTTTAATTCGGTAGACATAACGGAGAATTTGCGACGATAACTAAACTTAACTCCGGAAAAAGGGTTTAAATTTTTTTTGACGATTGGATCATTTGTTGGCGTGTGTCGTTATAGAAGGAGCATACTTTGAAGGCGATAAAATAAATTTGGATGAATAATTCACATTTTGTGTATTATCTATTTTTTCCCGGCACTTTTTTGACAGAGTAGTATCTCTTTACATCGAGGTGTGAGACAAGGGAAAGTTATTTCCTCCAAATTGTTCAGAAGACGCTGAACTGGAAAGGAAGAGGCATAAATATCAACGGCGAAAACCTCTCACACCTACGACTATTCAATATTCTGTGCCTAAGATTAGATCATTAGATCATCATGGCTGAGACCGTCAGCTTATCGCTACTCTATATTATAATTTAATCTTTCGACACCAGGCTAGCACGATCTTCAAGGCGATACTCGCGAACCAGTAGGCGACATTTGTGTTTATATCTTACTTACTAATGTAATTTATTGCAGTGCTTTCAAACGACAAGCTATACGGCTCAGAGGAAGAATTCATAGAAATAATAGAGAAATACGCAACAGACATATGCCAAGAGCTGTTAGTGGTGCTGAAAGCACTAGGCGATAACAAAGAAACGAAGAAACAGTATAGTTTATCTCTGGAATTATTCTGGAGGGTGATTAGACGCAGTGATCTCCAGAAACGTCCGATGATCAGTTTAGCTGCCAACCTTTGGATGCTGTCGCAGAAACTGCAGGATTCCAATAACAAAGTCGCTGTAAGTTTTTGAAGACATGTGTTTATAGGTAATGTATACATTTCTAAAAGATGCTAGTTTGTATCACAACGTTATTCACCAAATTTCATGATTCTAGGTCAACCGGAAGTCCCATATAGGTTTTGAATGAATGAATCGAGACAAACTGACAAGCATATTAATAACCTACATTTGCGAAGATCTATTGATTAAACTGTATAATAAAACTGTAATTTATAAACAGATAATTTATTCTCGGAAGTTTATATATTTAGTCGCTCTTAAAGGTCTATATCCTGATTGTAATTGTTGTTTCAGAAATCAATATTGTCTGTGCTGCGGAACGACAAGAGTCCAGCTAGTCAACAACTGCTGAAAAAATTAGAAGAAGTCTCGTAATATTTTTCACAAGATTTTATTTAGTTTCATCTGTCCATGTGTTATCAAATCTTAAAAGTTAAATGTGACTCACTTTCCGGTGGTCGGTTGAGCTAATATGCTTATTACTCTTACTTGCATTTGCAATAACATGAATAATAACGAAGACATTCCATATTGTATAATATTTGATTATGTTATGAATTACTTATTACTGTCTTATTATTACTCGCTAAATAATTGTATTATTAAACTATTTTTATATTTGTGGTGCTCTCAAGTCTCACGTGTCACCTATGTATATGACTGTCTCAAATACATTAAGATTTTAAACAAATAGTTTTTTTTTATTTGAACATCTAATACGCGAAAGTGGCACGGACGTAGTCTTATATTATAAATGTAAAATGTAAGGGAGTCGTAGAGTATCAAAAAATATAGAGGAGGGGCAGAGCCGCGACTTTGTGCTGCGTCTTCTTACGTCTCTACTGTCTGGTATTCGCCTTTATAGCCCACCCGGGTCTCTACCCAGTGGAGAGCCACAGTGGTAGTAGAGCCACATGTTTGTCAGTTATTTAAAAACTGAACTATACAAAACTTTTTCACTAAAATTATATGGTGGGTGTTAATCCCTACATTCCGAGTACCTTTCTGTAAAGCCCCCCTAGACAAAATCTTTACCTAGTTACCTAAAAAGTTACCCTAGTCAATTTCTGTGACCATTCACGTTAACGCAAGATAAAATGTATGGGAATGAAATTTATATTTCCGCAAAAAAGTTGTTAATCCCATACATTGCGTTGCGTTAGCGTGAATTTATACAGAAATGGAATTTTGTCTAGGACCCCTGGGCCGATAGTCTCTACATGAATAGCTATTAATTTCGACCGATAATCGTCGATAAGAAAAGAGATGCAGATTACAACTGCGTAACAGCATCTCTTACTTCCACCCCTGGGGTGGAAGTCTCTACATTAATAGCGATACGTCCTGTCATCGCAAACGTCTAATAGAAGGAGATTCAGCTAGACAGTTTATATTGCATCTCTATTTTTATCGACGATTATCGCTCGAAATTCATCGTTATTCATGTAGAGACTTCCACCCCAGGCCTCTTGCTTGTTCTGTTACCTCATCTTTGCATAGTATAAAATAAAGTCGCTCCCGCTGCAGTCTGTACGCTCCCAGGAAGAAACGCGGGAACAGTCGCAGGTCGCAGCTAGTATTATATAAAAAGAATGAAAGACCCTTCGAGCATTTACCAATAGAGATGTTAACGTTGTAATACGCAAAAAAATTTTTCTGCCGATACTTACGGGGGACGAGGTAAAACACGCATTGCACACACACAAATCACTCACTTTAACGATCCCGCTCACTAGCTTGAAACACGCACACAGTATTAAAAATACAGCGTAGTTACGCATGCTCATATGGCCATTAATGGCTATATGGCCAGAGGGGTACGCCTTGCATTGACATCTCCATTGGTAAATGCTCGAAGGAATGACCAAATACTCCTGACACGGCTTTTTATCTGCACACTATTTCACTTTGTATCCGTATATTAATTTATTTGTGGTTTTTTAACCGGACTAGGTTGGTATTCAATTAATATTTATTTTAATAGACAAAATCGTCGTGTCTAAACAAGTTGTCATGCCTAATTACTGTAGGTACAACGCAATTAGAAACTAAACAACAAAGTAGGTACCTAATTGAGAGTTAGTGCGACAGTGTGTCTATCGGTCAGAGATCCGAATAAAGTACATACTACTGATAGTGACGTAGTAGGTAGGTAGGTATAATTAATATAATGTTTGATAGTGACCCCACGGGTCGCGGGCGTCGGTGGAGTAAGCGGCCATTGTCCGACGAGACACGCTTCACTGGTGCGCGAGCTCGGTTGCGGCTATCTTTCACCTGCGCAATATTGACGCCTATAAAACCTTGTCATTTCAATAATGTCACGATACTTTCATCCCGCCGCAAACGAAGAAAACGACTCCACTCGGTGACGAGCAGTTAACGATATTGTTACAACTGGGTTCACACCCACTTCAGAGATGGCTAAGTTGGGGTGTCTGGTACGAACTTAATTTCGAGTTCCTTATTCAATTATATATTTTTTAAACCGAATATCTAAACAAATTGCATTTGTTGCAGTTAATACTTTGGGCGGTGTGCGAAGGAGTGTTCACCAGTGAGGAACAGAAAGGTTTCGTCCAACCGTTAGATTTCGGCCCGATATTCGACTCTTCAGGTGAGTTTATAAAATCTTAAAAACGAAATGATACAAACTTCTATACGCAGTCGTCTCATGCTTACCGCTTATCCTTTTCAGGCATTACATCGTTGGCTTCTAATCCTATTGCAGCTGCAGTGCTTAAAGTAGATAAGAGTCAATATCCTCAATTATTCGACACTATCGTTAGTAGTTCCATCGACTCCCTACAAACGCGAGTAGCGCCAAGTGAACATAGATTTTCTGCTGAACATTTTGGATTCAATCCGATCGCAAGTCATAGTTTCGTTCAGCCGGTGAAATCGGCCCGTTTCGTTGCGCCGCCGCGGCAACAGCAGGCCAACGGCCAGCTGGCGCAGCCCTTGAAGTACGATATAAGAACTGTGCACGATGCAGACTATAAAGTGTACAAACCCGAAGATAACGAGCAAGGCGAAGAGATTTTAGCCGCTTTAAAAAATAATCCCACCGTAGCCGCTTATTTTAAACCTGCAGTGACGAATGTCGAAGTAGCGCACCCGCTAGAATATCGCAAGCAAGAGGTAAATAACGATGAAAACATCGAAATTGAACAGAACTACAGGCCCAATGCTTATATTGCAGGACCAGCTCGTATTCGCAGATATACTAGCGGCAGACAGCGAGAAAACTTGAGAAAAAGCAGCGATGAAGAGGAAGACGATCCCTACAACTACAAACCTAAAGCGTTCAACAGTGACGAGTACAGAAGCGCCTACACACAGGAAAAAGACCCGAACAAAGATTACGATTACACTCCCTCCTATAATTACGATTCCGGGTACGATCACAAAGCTTACGAGAGGATAAAAGAGCTGTCCGAGAAACAAGCGGCAGAAATTAAACAAAACCCGGGCAATTGCAAAGAAGTAAAAAAAGATGGCATGACTTGCACTACATGCAAGGATCCTAAAACGGGCGGTAATTATGAATCCTGCTCATATGTGGCAGAGCCGAAAAACAATAAGTACGCTTACTCTAAAGAAAAAAAGTTCAATAGCAATGATGAGCCCGACGAACCCGAAGTTCAGGAAAAATCTGAACAATCAAAACCGGAAAAATACGAAAAAGAAAGCAGCGATGACAAGCATAGATACGCCAAGATAAAGTCGAGTGACTCCGACGAAAAGGACGACCGCGATGATTCTGATGGCAAATACAAAGCTTATTACATACACACGGCAAAGCCTAACCCGAGCGAAGCTTTGCGCGCCGCGGAAGCGAATCCCGACGACGAGACTGAGGCCGTCGAGCAACCCTATAATTACAAAAAGGCAATTCCAGGGTTTTACAGCGACAATGAACCTAAAAAAGACGTTGAGCATGTTTTAGCCGAATTTAAGAAAAAAGACAGATCCTCGTGCAAACAGGTTCACAAGAACGGAATGACTTGTTTCCAGTGCATCGATAAATCGGGCCTCAAAAATGAAGAATGCATGTTTGTTTCGGAATCCGCTCCTAAACGTAGTCATTTGGCTTACCAAGAAGTGAAAGAATTTACATCGAAACCGGCCACTCTAGATAAAGAGAGCGAAGGTGCCGCAAGCAGTACCGTGACGACCAGCGCCCCTCTTCTACAAAGATCGGCTGCCTACGTCATTGATAACTCAGCTTATGGCAAAAAATTGAAACGTAAAAAAGCTCCACAAACGATCGCCGCCGCTTCAACTAAACCTATCGTTAGCTTTGCCGTTCCTGTGGTGCAGGCGCAGGCTCCTGCGCGGAAAGTCAAAAGAAATTCGGAATCAGAGGCCGAGGTGAGAGCGAAAATAACCGACGAATCTAATGTGGCGCCGGAGGAATTCGCCGGAGATAGTTCCAAGGGTGCTTATTGGGCGGAAACAATGCCGCGATATAGCGCAGCTTTGGGCGTTACTCTGCCAGAATTCATGCTGTCAAGGTCGGAGCACGAAGTTTCGTTTGACGAAACCGTTACTGGCGCGTAAACGTAACTTTTGTTAGCCAATACTACCAGTATTAGTAGAGCGTGTCCATTGAACAGTGTCAAAAGCCTGAACAGAAGTTAATGGATCCCTGTCGTTTTGTTATGTAATCAATTAAGATTGATCAGTATTGTTAGTCTATACAGGAATAAGTTTCGAAATGAGCTAATGACCTAATATAACGGCGTTAACGAAACTTACACGACTCTCACCCGTCTTTATTATTGGTTATAAATAGTATGTATTTATTTAGTATGTATTCATGTAATAGTTTATCTACTACAATATCATAGCTATGCAAACGAAAGACGTAGTTTAGTACAAGATGCAAGTTATCATTATAATATTGATCTAACGGAAAATTGTGACTGTTTGTTTATCTAAAGTTTGTTGTTAACTAGTTTTAAATGTTAATCTAAAAATAATTAAATTGATGTGATAAATTATTTTTTTTCATTTTTATATCCATAAATCAATGCCCTTGACTTACAAGTACTAAGTCTAAGTCTACTCCTAATATTTAATCAACCTGATGCGTGTGTGATAATAATGAAGATCGAAATACGATTGTTGGCATAGTGTTCGGTCAGCGTCCTAATTGTCAATACTGTTTTTAATGTTCCTATTTTTACTGGTACCTAATTGTCCAAGATTCACGTCACTAAGGCACAACAGTCTCTCAAGATCCGCGAACTGCCAGACTCGAAAGAAAGTAATTAAATTCAGTCGAATTCTAACCATGCATCGGATCACTGTTCTCGTTTATAAATAAAGTTGTACGAGATTACGAGCCAACAAAGAAGTAGACATTAGAAGCGGTTTGTTGTGCCGCGCAAGTGACCGCAAGTTTAAGAAACACTAATACTTATAATCTTTGTGATATTTTAATCAAATTGATTGTGTTTTTGGTAGGTGAGTATTGTTATTTTATTATCGTTATATTAGGCGATCTATAATGAGTTTGGTAATATCGATGCGGTGTAGCAGCAATATTTATTTACGGATATAAATTAATTTAGTTGAAAATGTTTATTTAGTTAAATAATGCCGGGACATGGTACCTACCTACATAAATAATTGAAATCTTAAGAATGTTGCGGACATATTGCAGCGCCGCCGCCGACAATGAAAAAATGATTTCTTGTCTCGTTGCCAACTGCCGTTGATTGAATAAAAAACGGGGTTATCCAATTGCGTAGTGATTTTCTAGTCGACCGGATTTCTTATTGCAGATTTGTTATTTTTGTTTCATTTCAAAATTAAAGTGAATATATCTTTGTTTTGCCATTTTTAAGGACTGGCAAATTCCTTCATACATATAGTAGGTAGTTAAATATAAGCTTTGCCGGAAAACGTTTTCTATAAAATTAGTTTTACCTACTGGCTATCCTTGTACAAAATTTCATCCATTTCGGTCGAGCCGTTTAACAAACAAACAAATATACAAACTGATGACTTTCGCTACGCATATAAAATACTACACTGGTAATTAATTGATTGGTTGGTGTTCATTAAATAGCAATAGGTATTGAGCAACAAAAACAGATAGGTAAGCATAATATTTATATACTTATCACCTGCTATATTTAAATCAATGGAGATAAGTGAAATAGGAAAAGCGAAGGCATTGCAAAGTTAGATACTAATACTAATAAATAGGTAAATGAAAAGTCGATTTGCAGTTTAGGGTCTTGAGAACAATTGCAGACATTTATGGAAATAATGGCTGCGCCCCGCAGCCTTGCCCGCGTTTTACAGCATTCCACTTAGTATTTTCTACCATATTGGCTATCCCTGTGCTAAATTTCAACCAAACCGATCCAGATGTTAAACACTGGAAAGGCAACACAAACAGTTTGATACTCGTCCCTACTTTTGCGTTTATAATATTACCTATTAGCCGCCGCGGCTCCGCCTGCGGTAAACTTGTCATTTGCCCCGGTGCCCCTGCCACCCGGCACCCCCGGCCTAGGAAGTTTATGGGGTTTTAGTCAGTTGGCTTTCGACATAACCACTTCGACGACAGCACGAAAGTTTGGTACCGGTCCGGGTTGTTCATGTAGAAAAAGGTTACAAACTATCCGCGTGCCAAATTCCGTTCAGACGTTTTTTACGTGATGCGAGTATCAAACATACACATTTATAATATTAATAATAAGAGAAAGTTGAATAATCAAAACTGAAAATAAAAATAGAACGGCTTTTTTTTTAAAACACGAACAGTTCTAAAATGTAATAGACTGCAGTCATAACAAAACGAGAAACTCTGGTGCTGCGACATTTAATAAAGTTGTAGCAAATGTTAAGAAAGTTTTTATGGTAGGTATGTGTAATCGTACTTGTCTGAAAAACGTAGATAGCAGTGACACACCCCTGACACTCGACTAAATCTCCATACAAACTAGCGTTTTAACGACCGACACTGTGACACCGACACAGACACTACACACATGTCGTTTTTCTATACGTGCATTTGTGTGCGTGATGTCTAAGGTTGTCGCTCGTAATCACCGTATCACAGATACATACGTACTACGTACTGACCGTATGAATATTTTTTGTTTTGTTCCTTAGGGAATCTGTAAAAACTCCTATCTTTGTCACGTCTGCATGATAAGCAGCCGTAAATAGTACAAGAATAGCCCATTATCAAGTGTAGGTACTATCTCGCACTCGGTGTAGTCGCGTCGTCCGCAGGTCCAGTCGACTTGAATTTGTTCTGTGTCTTGCTCGCACGATAGAGCGACATCAAGCAAAGAGAATATAAATACTACGTAGGTACTTACACCAAGTTCCTAATTGCTGTGTTATAAAAATGTTTTACCATGAAAGTTTTTTTAATATTTTACAAACTAAATGTTATTTACGCATGAGTATATATCGTTTTTTCATTTATGAAAATGAATTCTAAAATACGAATATATAGGTAGGTATATAAGTATTTATAATATACCTACATAATAAGAACCTACGTAAATTTGAACCTCCGGTGTCTACTGGTCTTAACATAAATGTATGAAGTTGATGTTCTACTCCTCGAGAGTAGTACCTATTGTTCTGTAGCCGTACGCGTGTAGCGTCCTTGCTCAGACTGACGCCTCGACAAATCAAAATCGGTGGCGGAGTGAGGAAGCCCGGAATTGGTGGGGGGAACAGAGTGTCCGTTCTATACGTAGTATTATTATCTTTTCTATGGCAGTGAGACAGCACCAAGTTCAATCCCCCGCCGTGCACCAATGAATTTTTTTATTGAAACATTTATGTGCGCTTTTCAGTGGCCCTCCGGTGAAGGAAAAACATCGTTAAGAAATCAACAACCCCCGCATAGTGGCAGGACATTATAGTGTCTGTCTGGCGAGCTACCACCCTCAAGTTAGAAAATCTGTCGCTAAACATCTAATGTGTTACGACAGCTATCCTTGAGAGCCAGTTCCCATTCTAGGCCTAGCGTGCTTACCATCTTCGACCGCAACATCACTTACCAACAGGTGAGATAGTGGTCAAACGCTAGCCTATACGATATTTCAAAAAAAGACGAGGAACCGAACCACTTATTTATAAGTCCAATTCACATAGGCCACTTTCAGACCGTATTCCGAATAGGTTGACATACTGGCACCGAAAATAAAGACAGAACTCGGTGAACTGATTTGCTACATATTATCTTCTTCTTTCATTAAACCATCCCGATCTCTGAATTGGCGTTTCTGTAAAGCGAAAGTTTGAAACACAGGAAACTAACCACACTACGTAGATTCACCCGTGTGAACTGCAACGAAAAAGTTATATTTAATTTTAATGATCATGTGTACTGTACATGATCAATAAAAATCTGCCACTCCAGCCCATAAACTGAATCCTGTATATCTTTTGTTAAAAACTCTTAATACTTTATTACCTTATTTATTAAGAAGAATAAACCAACATAATGTCGTATATTTAAACTGATATAATAACGAGGAAATACTAGATTTTTTTTGTTTGTATGTGTTATGATTTAACTTAAAAACTACTGGACCGATTTAAAAAATTCTTTTACTAGTGGAAAGCTACATACAAAGTAACATAGGCTATATTTTATCCTCGTTTTCTAACGGGTACGGTAACTACGCGGAAGAAACCACGATGCGCTGCTAGTATTAAATATTAATATGACTAAGCTATATGCAAATATTCCAGATAAATAGTTCCAAATGGCTACATCAGTAATAGATATGGACGAAGAGGAGTACGTAGACGTGAGGTCGTTACCACTGCGGCCGCCACAACGCTTGGTGCCGCCGACGGCGCCTGCCCGGCGACCCTGGCATCCCGTCATGTGGGACAACTCGATCGCTGGCATTCCAGACCCCGTGCCCGCGCAGGATGATGAGGTAAAAAATTTACGAGGATTAGTCGAGAGGGTTGCATTGTTTGAGGATGATGTCGAATAAGATCATACAACGCAACAATAGGTACACTGTATTTCTCATTTTTGTGAGCGTCATACCAAAGTGTGCAAATTTTATTTACCCTAGTAAATACAAATTGCAAAATAACTTTGATATAAACATTATGTGTAAATAAACTGGCCAAGTGCAAGTCTGAAGCGCACTAGTAGGGTTCCGTAACGCAGTAGAGTATTTTAGAACTATAATTTTTCACCTGCAAAAATTTAAATTTGTTTTTCATAGTGTTTGTATGAATAACAAAGTTATACTCGCGGTTTTGAGAATGTGCTATATCTGAAAAACTGTTTTGTTTTATATCCCATTCAAACCTATTTCGTTGAAAGTGTTAATTGAGGTCTACAGCATTGTTTTTTTAAATATTTTTCACTCCCTTATTTTAAAAGGAACCTCAATGTCATTTTTAAAGACCTATACCGGACGTATAGGTTTGATGAACATTTTTTTTTAGTTTCAGTTCCATGTTTGCGGAGCTTAATCTTTTACATTTTTTTAAATTTTTGTATTAAAATCGAAAAGCGGTTTACAGAACACATCTAATCATCAAGTTTCAATATGTAGTCCCAATAGTTTCGGAATAAAGTGGCTGTGACATTCGGACGGACAGACAGAAATGACGAATCTATAAGGGTTCCGTTTTTTGTCATTCAGCTGTGGAACCCTAAATACCAATGGGATGTCGTCACCCTCATCGTTTTGACAGTACAATGAAATCTTTCCACAATTCGGCGTAGGCACAGTTTTACAATCATACAGTTTGGAATTGAATGTACTTGCGCAGAGCATGGCGGGGTACTCGCGGGGAGGCGGGCAGCGCGGATCGCGTCCCACAATCTCGCCTAGTTTGTGGGATCGCACGAGGGACGCCGTGAACGTGTTAATGCACAAGCGAGTTTTAGTTACGAGTTTTATTGGTGGACACTTTTTCTGTGTATGTATGTTCCGACATTTATTAAATTAGTACGATGTAATATATAATATTTATTTTTTATAAATTAATAATTACCGATACCTAGGTATTTAGGAAAATTGAGTTGAGGTTAAAGAAGGACATCGAGAAGCTTTTTTGAAAAAAAATACTATCGGCATCATTAATATTTGGTATGAAGCCAATGATCTTCTATATAAAGTAATATAAACTAAGGTTTGTAATAATATAGGTATATAAATAGGTTTGTAATATAGGGATCTTAGACCATAAGTACATACGCATCACGTCGCTATGATTTTGTGTGAACCAGAGTCACAGTTTTACAATCATATATCAAATCAATAACATTTTTTGTCTGTTCAGCTCGTAGATTTTTTTTTTGACAACGCTTGCACATTTGCGGCTGATAGCGTAAGTACTAACCACGCGGGCGGCGGTGTCGTCCAACATCAAAGGCGATTCTCAACTGCATGATTGTAAAACTGTGTCGTAGGTAACTAGATGTCCGGCTTAAAGTTAGACATTAATGTTTGTTTGTGTATCAGGTGAGATATATTTTTCAGCACATATGCTCAAAAAATGCATTTACGAAGCCTGTATACATTGTTTGAAAGTAGTAGTTAAAAATTACGCACTATACAGCGGAGCGTGCGGAAACACCGCCCACGTGCGGTAAGTACTTTCCGCACGCTCCGGTGTATGGCACGCAGTAACTATTATACAATCTGTGGTATGGCACCGTGCGTATCCTTTACGGTTTATTTTTAATTATCGTTAAACCAACATAAGAATTTCACCAAAGAGTTTCATATTCATTCATTTCATTTCAAGGCGGCAATAGCCCAATGGATAGGGTGTCGGACTGGCAATCGAGAGGTCGTGAGTTCGAATCCCACCCCACCGATTGCACTATTAACGTGAACCCACTCCAGACACAAGCATATTTAGCTTAGTTGGAGGGGTTAACAAGAATACTAGTAATGTGCAACCCACATTGCGAGTAATCTTTTTTTAAAAAAAAAAAAAGAAAAAAAAAAAGAAAAATATTGCGAGAATAAATAAGCTGAATGATAGCACCTCCTTGAAAGCGCTTTTGCTTAATACATTTGTCTCACTTTAATACTAATGAGTAAATGAGACGAAAGTTATATTCTCATTTTTAATACACATGGCAACATTGGAAATTCGCGCCATTTTTATGTAAGAAACGTCAAAGATTGTTTGTTTCGACCTAGGATGATGGATCGTAATCCATCATCCTAGGTTTCGACTTTTTGATTATTTCATTTATGTTTATTTTATTACCAATTGTAGCTCTTTCTCGCAAATTTGCTGAAAAACGTAGTATGACACTCGTGCGGATATTGGTTTTAACAAACTCGTGACTATGGTAAGCCCTCGACTTCGACTCGGGCTTACATTCGTCTACTCGTTTGTAAAAACGAACTTACCGCACTAGTATCAAAAATAACTATTAGTAACTTACGCTGCTATAAATTATGCCATCCCCATCAATTTACAATATATATTATTACATTTCAATAAGTTGGTCGCTCAATATAATATGAAATATATGAGACACACAGTACAGCACAGACCTTTATGATTCAAACAACACAAATCGCTATGATCTTGGTACATGGTAAATCTTTGTTTTCAATAGTGAAGCCAATACTAGTGCGTCATAAGTTTCCTTGAACTGCCAATAGCAAATTTTTTCCAAACGTTGTTGAACTGTGCAAAATAGGCATATCTTCACTTGAAATAGAATAGCTTTGTAAATTCTTCATGTATTTATGCGCAGCTTACGTTTGATGCAACGAGTATGGATTGGCTATCAACCAAGATAATATTGAAAGAGAACAGCAAGACAGAAAAAAATATCATTTACGTTTACTTCAGTGAATGACGTGATATTTTTCGTTAATTTTGGCTGTCTAGTAGCCTGCCAAGTACGTACGTAACATACTATTAATAAAAACAAAATATTTGTTTGTTTCAGCCAAAAGTGATATCTCAGGAGTATCCGCACAAGCAGCGCATACGAAACTTGCGGCGTCTGATCGCGGACGGCAAGGTGAAGCCCACCTCGGAGACGCTCATCTTCTTCCTGTGCAACAAGTTCGCCGTCTCCGAGGAGAGGAAGGTGGACCTGTGACCGAGCGCGGACCGCTCACACCGTGCCGTACTCTCCGTGACGACACTTCCATGTGATCCGTAACTGCGTTTCCATATTATCCATGTTACTTTACTAATAAATGACTATTTCGTACCAGAGCAGTTTTCAATGCGTGCGGGTGTGTCAATATACAAAACAATGTTTCTATTAAAAATCTAGCCTTGTAATTTTAATTTAGAAATTGCAGTAGTCCATAAACATAAAATCTCTAATTTACATAGAATCTATACGTATAAAATTATGCAGAACGACAGTCCACGCGCCTAGCCGGGCCCTCCCCGGCGGAACGAGAAGTTTTCGAAAAACGGAAGTCAGATTAGGTACATATATTTTATAATCTTCATAAAAATTATCTACACACAAGACTCTTCAATATAAAAAAACAAATGGGAGTTTCTCAAATATAACTTATAAAAAGAATTCGAAGGGTCGGCGGCGCGGGCCGCGGTCGTCGCCGGGGTCTGTACAGTGGCGGCGGGCGCGGCGGCGGCCGGGAATAAATAACAGAGTCGTGCGGAGACGTGTGGCGGCGCGCCGGCTCCTTCAGCGCGGCGCGCGCCGCTAGGTGGCGGGCGGCGGGGGCGCGGGCGCGGGCGGGGCCGGGGCCGCCGCCGCCGCCGCCGGCCCCGCCGCCGAGCCCGCCGTCTCCTCCTCTTCCTCTTCTTCGGGGTCAAACTTCAGCATCAGTTGCTTGAACTGTAACAATTACAGGTATCCGTTAAAACTTGTTTTGTTCTAGGCCTCCAGGCGAGATGGCGGTCATACGCTAGCCTATCAGATATAAAAAATATCATCGAGTGTCAGTTTCATTCTAAGCCTAGCGTGCCCACTGTTCTCGACCACATCGTTACTCACCATAGGGCTACAAAACAACATTATAAAAACAACAACACAATGAGTTTATCATGCTTAATTTAGGAGTGCCTATGGCCTTTTGTCTCTTCTGAGCTCATCAGACCAGCTCGGTAGGACTATAAAGGTCGTAGTAGCCCACTTACACGACCCCGCTCCCGCACAACACCGCCCTAAACGGTGGTGACTACTCGATGTCCACGCGAGGACAGCTAGCAGGCCACCAGCTGTCCACGCGCTTACAGCTGTCAGTCTACTAGCTGTCTCAGCGTCTAGGGCCCCTCGCATCCCTTCCGCGCACCGACAACCTAGCAACGCGAATAGACTGCGCGTGTACGCCGCGCGGGCCGCTCGATTGAAGCGCGCAGTAAGCATGCGGTAAACGGGACGTTAACTATCAAGTAGTACGATGGCGTTAAGCTCGGCTACAGCAAGCTGTCTGCTAATTTGTGTTGTCAATGTATAGTCTGTCTACAGAGGTCGACCTAAGGCTCGTTTCAATGAACAATATTTTTCCGGGTGGGAGCGATGTTGTATAAGTCGGCTACGACCTTAACATTGAACAGTGATTCGATTAACATACATATGCAAAATGTCAGCTCAATCGAACACCAGAAACTTGTAACATTTGATTATCCACAGACCTCATCATCATTATCAGCCTGTGTCCGTCCACAGCTGGACGTAGACCTCTCCCTAGGTGCGCCACTGAGCTCGATCTTCGGCTCTTCTTTTCCTTTTTCTTTTCCACAGACCTCAGGACAGGTAAACTTAAGTAAAAGTTTGTAAAATGGATATGTAACAAAACAAACCTCGAGGTAGTCGTCTACGAGACGTCTCCGGCCCCGGTCGTCGAGCTCGTCGTCGCACTCCACCTCCTGCATCTGTGCGATGGTGGCGCGCGGCTCGAAGATGGGCGCGTGCCGCCGGGACACCGCCTTCTCGTACACCTTCACGCTCTCCGACGGCGAGTATTGGTTTATCTTGCTGCAACATAACATACACACGGTTAGTTAATGTTGCTTTGCCACAAGTTACTATTAATAATATACCTTTTGAGGGCCCGGTGGTAATGGATTTTTTTATCAAAAAAGCCATCCGGTGAAGGAAAAACATCGTTAAGAAACCCCCAACCCCCGCATGGTGGTAGAACACTATCTAATGTCCGCCTGGCCAGCTACGGCTCTCAAGTTAGAAAATCTATCGCCAAAACATCTAATGTGTTCCGGCAGTTATCCTTGAGAGCCAGATCCCATTCTAGCTAGCGGTTGACCACTATCTCGCCTGATGGTAAGAGAGGACGGTGAACAGTGAACACGCTAGGCCTAGATTACGGTGACTCTCAAGGGCCGTGTGCTGCTGAAAACCGTAAAGTGTTTTCCTTTATCGGATGGCCACTACGTAATGAGCACAAGGCGATTAGAACTTACGCGTCAGTGAAGCCATACAGCTGTTTAAGGTGTTGTTTGAGCACGAGCAGCAGTAGACAGCCGCGCGCCTGCCGCATGGCGTCGCGCAGCGGCCGCGTGTCGGGCGGCAGCCGCCCCACCAGCGAGTCAGCCTCCTCGTCGTCTTCTTCCTCGTCCAGCGGCTCCTTCTCTTCGCTCACGTTGGTTTGGTTCAGTCCCTGAAAGACAATGTTTCACATTAAGCCCGGTCACAGAATAATGAATATGCACTCCCTGCGAGCACAAATGCTAGATTCAACCTAGTTACGTCAGTATCGTTCAAAATACGCTACACGCCTCGGATGCGATCTTGAATTGCGTCACAGAATAAACTAATAGTAACTAGGAACCGCGTGTTGCGCACCGTAAGCAGGCCTCCCTCACTCGCCCATAGCTACACCGATTCATACCTAAACTTTCGACCAACGCCGGAGCTGGTATCCGCCAGCCGGTTGTCACTGCTCACGCGCGCGCAACGTATATTAGTGTTTAAATGACAGGATAACTGCGCATTCGTATTCTATATTAGAAACGATTTAAGTTTTTCATAGTCATTTTGCGGGTTTGACAAAAACAAGCATAATATTTTTCATTTTTTTATGCTAACGATACTAAAATGACAAGACGGCGTAAAATTTACTTTCTCGACTTTAAATTCGACTCTTAGTTAGAAATGTTGATGTTATTTTGTGAGGTAAATAAAAAGAATTCGTAAACTTTTATTTTTATTTGATTGAGTCAACCCTTTACTGTATCGGGTGCGCGCCGGTACATCGTGCGCTGCTCGAAGTAATAACAACGCTAGGTCGAGTGCCTTAGACACATTTTTGCTTGTATTGTCTGAAATATACGTTGGTATTGTGTTTTCGTAGGGGAGTGAAATATCTGTTACGTCGTAACTATTATATAATCTGTGCCGTAAGTGTGCGCTGCGAGTCTGTATGACTCGGTAAACTCGCGGGCCGTCAGCTGTCTCTTACTGTAAGGTTGAGTGTTGTGAGAAAACAGATTGAACAGTAAGTAAAGGCGCGCGTCCGATCGAGAGCGTCGAGATTTGTATCGGTGTGTATATTTAAATTTAACAATAATCAATCATAAAGTAGAACACCTTCAGGTGAAGCAATAATCTTCACAAGTTAACTGGCAAAAGCTGGATGAAAGCAGCCGAGGATCGTGTTCAGTATGGCGTGCAGTTTGAGCCTATGTCCAGCGGTGGACATAGTAATATAGGTTTATCATGATGACTCAAGCATATAATAAAGTCATTTGATTGGTTGGATCGTGCCTAGTAAACCAATTGAATAAATGGCTTAATTATATGCTAAGAGTAGATCGATGCTTGAGTAGCGTTCTACTATACTGGCGTAACTCAATACAAACGTCTAATAGGGAATATGCATGAAGCTCAGATTTATTGGAAATAATTTATTTTCGATTCTTTGTTGTCCTGGAGTTATATGTAAAACCTTTTTTTTTATTTAATTCCATTTTATTTGCTTAAAATAATAAATTAAAAATGCAATTTAAGCGAGGCAATTTAAACAGATCACCATTGGTCGAATCGAAAGTTGACGTCATTATGCACTACTCCACGTGATAGAAACATTGAGCGCGGGAACATAAAAATAAATGTATGGTGTGGTCTTATTGTATTTATTTCCAAATATTGTGTTTGCCGCGTATTATTGTGCAAAAATGTATATTACTAACCATTTAATATAGATAAAAATGAGTACGAAATTAGAGAAACTGTATAATTTAATAAAAACATGCCATTGGCTAAATACAATAATCGCGCGGAGTCTTAGTTAAAGAAAAAAAAAGCTAGTTTGCTTCAAGCGGCGTGTGTCTGACGTAAGTCCGTGACGTCACAATGCATTACCAAAGAGCCCAGGAAATTATGGCGTTTAAACTGCTCAAATTTATTTGTTTATTTAAAAAATAATTAGACTCATTCAAGCAGTGTTTTATTTTTTTATTAAGTTTTATGGATGTAATGAGTGAAATAAAAATATTAAAAAAACATGCATATTCCCTATTGTTCAAGGTAACGGGTACAGAGCGTGACACTACGCAAAATACTGGTGATCCAAAGTTTTGCGTGTCTCAATTTTTGCTTTAGTTAGACGTCATTGCGTACCAATAGGAGAGTGTCCCATTACCTGATATAACATACATACATAAAATCACGCCTTTTTCCCGTTGAGATAGGCAGAGACTACTTCTTTCCACATGTTACGACCTGACATACCTCATAATTATTACGAACCAAAAACTTCAGTTAATGCTTCGTTGCATTTCAACCGTATACCAACCAACTATATAATGAACTATCCTTACCTCGCGAAAAAGCTGCAATAAATTAGATCCTGACGTTGAAATGATGATGTCTATGTGGTGTATTATAAACAGCGGTTCATCTTGAACTTGAAATGGGAAGTAACTTAAATTATCTGCCAGATACAGCATCTGATCTAATGGTGCCGTCTGAAATTAAAATATTACTTTCATAAATATCACAAATTTCATTACCTATGCTTTATTTTTATTTTTTATGCCAAAATGAGTAGCGACCACTATCTCACCTATTGACAAGTAATTAAATTTCACACTTACACTTAGTAAGAGATACTTATTCCCTCACGACAAGATAACCTATGTTAACTTAACCGGAAGCACAGACAGACGCTATGAATCCACTAAGAATCTTCTTCCCCCTCTATAAATGTCCATAAACCAAGAACCTTTGAAACCTTTTTTGGTGCTCCCCTACTCGCCTACTCAAGACACGCTTTGACTCCGAGTAGTCCGAGGTTTAGCATAAAATATATGTGAATGGTCCCTCAACATTTGTTTGTTGCATGATATGTCAGATGCAACTTAAATATATGATTAGTTTGGGGAATCGAAAGAATAAAACTTACAGATACGTCGTCGAACTGCTTCAGTAGCGACAACACTAGGGCTCGCCTTTGAGGCCTCGTGTTCCTAAGTAATGAGTATAAGAATCCGTTCAGGGATGTGGGCAGATCATCTTGTTCCTTTTTCCTGTTGACATAACATATTTCTATGAAACGCAGTTGAGATAAACGAAATATTATTGAATTAGACTCTAATTAGAATAAAATTATTAGACAATGTAGCGTAGATTTATATAATTTCACCACATAACTGAAAATTTAATCATTTGATAAAATTTATATCTGAGCTAAAAGTTATTAGGAATCCTTTGCCAGATTGTATATTTCAGAGTTTGATAGCCATGTGGCAGCATCAAATTATATATTATGTACTAATTATTGTCTACATGAAAATAAATTTGAGCATAGTGTAGTAAACACTACCTGAAACCCCGTATGATGCCCTTGTTGACGTTCCCTTGCAGAATCTTCTGCAGTTGATATGCCAGTTTGATGCCGAGCTGTGCCTTCATGTGGATGAAGCCCGGGTATTTCTTGTCAATCTCCTGTAAATGCTTGTCTGCTGTGTGTGACACTGTCACTTCTGTGTCTGTGCTCATACTTATAAGGTAGGGGACAATCTGGAAACGAAACAAATACGAAAAACCATTGATTTTGCATCTTTATGATTATTATTACTTTTCTATAACATGCACGAAATCGGTTCTGACATATCCGTTTTAGCTGATCATGTATTCAATCTCCAACTCAAGTTGCCACACCCAACATATTTTCCAGATCTGGCACGTTCCGATTATTTTCTGTTCTAGTCTCTACAATAATGTTAGAGGACAAAACCTTCATTTCAAGTGTGGAGGTAAAATATTGGTAGATCAATTTTTGTCAGTGTAGAACAAAATTTTTACAAGCGTGGAATCATGCTTCTGCCACCAGAAAGACGGCAAAAGTAGTGTAATAGTGGTTAGACTGATACCTGTACAGGATGCACGAGACCTTGCGCCAACACAAGTTGGACGACCTTCATCGCACTGGAGCGCACGACCGTGCTCGGATGCAGGAACGAGCCGAGGATCTCCTTCAGGTACAGCTGGATCACAGTCGACGCCATGCCGGAAGACACGTCACCCATCTCCTTGAGATTCTCGTGTTTTGATCGTGTCGACCCTGGAATACACAACATTATACAGATTAGACAGATAGATAGATATACACTTTATTGAAACACCAGTTACGAAACAGAAAAATACTTAGGTACTAGATAATTAAAACTAATAGGCTCTATGGGCGGTCTTATCGCTTAAAGCGAGCTCTTCTAGACAACCATGCGGAAAGGATAACAATTATACGGAAGGCGGTGGCTTATAAAATGTGACAATGCGAAATGAATAACAAATTCATGGACTTATTAATATTAATAACTATATGAAAATAAATAATCATGATTTACTTATATAAATGCATATTATCTCATTCTAATCGGCGATCGTGGCGATATGATCTGTACCGACGTGCCGCTTGGGGTGTATATTGTGCAGTGTACTGAACATAATTTACACAGCTAGTTTTTATACCCGCAATAGGCGTGACGAAAGATTTTGAAATTCTCTTCCGTAATGTGGGAACACATTAACTATTCACGAAAAAACCTATACTTCGGTAATTAACTTAAGTTTAACGAAGTTTAAAGCAATTTTTCTAATATTTTTTCAATGTGTCACGGCGTCGGCTGTGACGTCACGCATAGGGTTAATGACATACTTAACGCAGTAACTATTATATAAACTGTGACAGTGAATAAACATGGGTTTTCCAAAATTTAATAACATTTTCAAGAAAACCTCATAATAGGTCATAGGCGTGACGTCATGCGCTGTGATTGGTGTTTCAATCAAAATGGCCGATTGCAGTATTTTAATGTTTTAATTTATTGAAAATCTTAATAATCTCAATTTTTAGGGTTCCGTAGCCGAATGGCAAAAAACGGAACCCTTATAGATTCGTCATGTCTGTCTGTCTGTCCGTCCGTATGTCACAGCCATTTTATTCCGAAACTGTTAGGACTACAGAATTGAAACTTTGTAGGTAGATGTATTCTGTGAACCGCTTTCCGATTTTTATACAAAAATAAAAAATATAAAAGTTTAAGGGGGGGCATCCCATACATAGAACTGAAACAAAAAAAAATGTTTTTCTTCAAACCTATACGTGTGAGGTGTCTATGGATAGATCTTTAAAAATGACATTGAGGTTTCTAAAATCTTTTTTTCTCAAAGTCAATCATTTGAAAGATAGGCGCGTCTAAAGTGGTAAAATTTGTGTCCCCCCCCTCTAACTTTTAAAGTATGGGAGTGAAAAATCTAAAAAAAATATATGCTGTAGATCTCACTAAAAACTAACAACGAAAATTGGTTTGAACGAGATACAGTCAGCAGTTTTAGAGATATGGCGACCGCAAAGATACTTTGTTTTTCATACAAACACTATGAAAAACAAAGTTAATTTTGTAGTTGCGAAAAATCATAGTTATGGAATACTTAACGGTGTTACGGAACCCTACGAGTGCGAGTCCGACTTTCACTTGGCCAGTTTATTTATATAAAACTAAACTAGTGTTTTAAATTGTTTTAATATGTATTTTCCCCTAAAATCATCAAATCTTCGATTTTTTTATATTGTCGTCATGCCATTCTATATAACTCGTAGTTGCTATAACGTATGAGAACTTTGTATAGTAGTTTCCGTCGCTATATAAACTGTTCTCCACTTTCTTAAAGTCGTACATTACGCAAGATTATCGTCGCCATCCATAGACAAATAACTCAATCTAAGTTTCCATCGCATATTATTAGAAATTCTACTTGTGAAATGTTGAACATAACTTACATTCTTTGTCCTGTCTGATCATCCGTTGCTCTTCCTCCTGTAAGTACATCTCAATATTCCTAAGAACGTCCGCTTTCATATCTATCGGCGCGAGATCTGACGTCAACAGTTGATGATAGAACTCTTTCAATTCCGGCCGTAACATGAACTCGTAATGCCTCACACATACAGAGCCTAGGGCTTTCAACGTGTGAGATACAGAATCCTCGTCTTCCAGGCCGACGAAAAACATCAATGTGTTGTATACTTGTTCTTTCATATCGCTCTGGAAAATACAGAATATTTATCAGTATTATAGTTTATAGGCATCGATTCAGCTCTTAATCTGATGATAGAGCAGAATATATATAAATGGAAGACGGGACAGCACTCTGTCAATTAGACTAAATTCAGTTGTACAGTGCCTTGTTTCGATGTCGTTTTTCAATTTCAGATAAGCAGGATTCCATCTGAGACTGCATCTTCACTTAACATGAGGTAAGATAGCAGTCATGTGCTTTTAATTGTCTGTCAGACAAATAAATAAAAAACATATTGAACTGAAAGTGTTTTTCTTTTGCACTCTGAATCGCCAAAATATTATATAACGCCAAAGATAGCATGATACATGTACATCAAATATAGAGATAAATTAAAGTTATAAGATAAATAAACTCACAGGGAGTCCGTCTATCACTTTAGTGTCCGTAAAATCGAAGTATCGCAGTAGAAGGCCAACAATAAAAAGAGCTCTTCGAAAATGTGGCCTCGATTGTGACGTTCGCGCTGCTTCTGGATTTCGCTGCCAACTGCTTTTCCAGTACATTAGAATATCTAGAAAAAAATAACATGTAAAAATAAGACTCAAACTTTAACTTTAAGTCGATACACAGTAACACACACTGCCCCGCGCCACGCTGCGGGGTGCGTGAGTGCAGATCTGCGTCCGCATGCAGATTGTTTTGTATTGATTTCTTGGAAACACGCGCGTGGGTGCGTGTTTCACCGCATGTAGGCGCGTGATCTGCAACACTGCGCGTGAATGCGTGTTCGTGTGTTGGACTACGCGTGTTTTCTATATACAAACACAGATACTTGAAAACAACGTAAGACCACGCACTCCCGCGCTACGCTGCGTGATACGGTGCAGTGTGAGAATCGCCTCATGCTTTTGCGGTCAAAAATTAGGTTATTTAAGTGATGGCCAAGGCTCTCCATTTATTTTCTAGTAGTCTATAAGTTTATTACAAAGACGAATAATGATTCGTCTTTGTAATAAACTTAATATATAAACTTATAGACTACTACCTAAACCTAAACCACTACCTAAACCGAAACGTTGAATGCAACGTTTCGGTTTAGGTAGTGAACCATATTATCTCACCTGATTTTAAGTGATCATGCGGTCGAAGACGATTTCGTGCTTGTCTGGAATTAGAAGGTGGCAATGTCAGAACCTCGGGCTCAGTGGCGTGCCATAGGTAAGGCCTATGTCCAGCAATGGACAAAGATAGGCTAATTATGGTGAATGTATACCATACCATACATACCATAGTTCAACTGTCGTTCTAACTGGCTGGCACCGAGCAACAAGGCCGAACTCGGCGAACCGATTGGCGATATGTCTTTTTCTAGCCGAGTCGAAAACTATTACGAGTGGTCACCCATTTAGCACGACAAAGATTAGGTGTAGGATTTAAGGCCTTAGCCTATGGAGTATGGACTATGTAGGAAAGGAAGGTAACAATGAACCTCCAGTGGGTGATATTTTGAATATGTATGTGTGCATGATGTATGATGAGCAAGATATGTTGTAGATGTACTCACTGTGATATTTTTGGAAGACATCTCTAATAAGTTTATAGTTGTGCGTGAGAGTGTTGACGATGGCGGCTAAGCAAGCTATACACGAGGCGATGACCAGCTGCCCCCGCTGTAAGATCAGCTTTACGGCGTCCTCCTCTAGTTGAGCTAGGAATACTTCGCTAGGATGCTCCATTAAAGGCACTACCAGTTCTAACGTCGACGCCACCGTCGACATTATCTGCTGTTCGTATTGATTCTATGGAAGATACATAAAGTAAAAATTTTTGTATAGCCAGTGTTTATACAACTATAAAAAGTATAATTTTGCAATGTGACGTCCTACACTAGATAGGTAAACTACGTAAATGTCAGGCAAGTTTAGGTGTATTCACCGCCTCCAGTGAGGCTCAGTCCCTATTAAGTATTAAAGCGTTTAACGGGTATAATTGAGGATTATGAGCACTTTCATTAGATTCAAGGAGAGATTTATTTTATACTAAGCACTTACTTGACATTTAAAGCTCAGGTACGGTTGCAACGTTAAGGCATGGTTAACTAACAGTTGAGGCCTTATTTTTGCAAATAAATGCAGCGTCGAAAGGCACGCTAAAATGCGTTGTGATGAGCCAGTTCCTACAAACAGAGTAAAAGCAAATTAGGAATATTCTGTACATGTATTTATATAAAGTAATTTCACCATAATCCTGCACTATTTCACAGCTGGACATAATCCTTATTCGTATGAATATAAATAGTGATTTATTCATGCATATTCTAAGTGACATGACAAAATTTTACAAAAAATCTGCAATATAAAAATTGTATTTTATTATGATGTTGTTGGAAAACAGACTGACTACCGTAAGACGTGTAGACTCGAAATTTAGAGTACTACGATAAATGTCTAAGGGGTAAAACTGTGGGTGGATCAGCTCAGCAACATTGTAGTGTTGATATACTATTTAATTTTACCTTCTGCACTGGTCTCTTCTAATTGCAGTAAACTTTCAATAAGGCAGTCTACGATTTGTTGACATGCAACTAATAGAGATCTTGGTGGTTGGTAAATTATTTTCGTCGAATCATCCTTGTCTTCTTTCGGTTTGAACAACTGCAAAAAGAAATGGTAGACTGCAAGGTGCAAGTGTATTACGTCGTAGCCGCTATATTGAACCCAGACCGCAGCGAGGGGTCAAAAGTCGTGGTTAAATATCACCGGGCGTTTAACTGTGACAATTAATTCGACCTAAGTAGTTTTTGCGATCATATCTTTTTTTTATGATAAAAGGTAACAGGACAAGCATGACACTCGCCTGATGGTAAGAGATGACGTCTACCTATTACAGATACAGCGGCATGCAAAATTCTGGACTGCTAGAATTTTGCATGTCACTGCACTGCGCCTGTTACCTTGAGACATAATGATGTTGAGTCTCACATGCCCTGTAATTTCGCTGGACACCTTGCCATTTCAACCGAAAAACATTCCTATTTCACAGCTGAAAATTAATTAGTAAAGTGGTGGTACCGCCCCAGGCGGACTAGCAGAAGTCAGAACACTACAAATCTACATCACTATCCACTATAATCACTACATCAAGCAAGATCATGATAGTTCGCGAGGTTTTTTTTCTTTTATTCTTGACCACTATATGATCTGTGTATTATGCCAAAATGCGCACTTTATAATTTATTTTTCTTTTCCCGTGTATTTTGCATCGCGCGGTTTTATTTATTTTATTAACGCAGCGCTCACTCTTTTTGATAGGACAGTAACATTTACCATAAAATATAATTATGTGCTACATACAGCTACAGTAGAATATTCATTAGCCAATATAAAAAAAAAATCTCATGACTGCCCACACAAAAGGCTTACAGAGAGAAAAGACAAAGACTTATTTTGTGCACACTTATCGAGAAACCAAACAGCATTTTTCGAATAGATAAAATATTACTTATTTGTTTCTTTCGGCGAACAGAATTTAACTATGACCAGATAATGACAAAATAGTCTGTGTGATAACTGGTTTTGTTTTTATATCAACTGAGAACCAGCGATATTTTCTTGACAAGTGTACTTTAAAGCCATAAAGCTGACAATGTTTCAACTTACACTCGTAAGCAGCTGCTGAAACCATTCAAGGCCCATATCCCTCGAAGATATGACGACGTCAGTGATATTGAGCACTTTCCTCGTAAGCGGGTCAGCGGCAGCGGCCGTCATATCCAAGGTGCCGGGGCGCGGCGTGTTGGCGCACGGACTGAACCACATGTTCTGAAACACTTCCATCACCAGCTTCCGTATACCCTCCTCGTCGTTCACCCGCCTAATCATCTTCACACAAATCTCCGGAATCTTCGGGAACTCCGGGCACTCTATACAAATGTCTTTTAATATTTTTATCACACGTTTCCGCACCGATACACCCGTATCCTGAAATAGAGTGATGACGTTAATTTTGGATTTTTTTTAGGACTTAATTAGAATTTTGCAAGATCTGATTCGAAGTGTGATTTGAAACTGAAATCTGAATTTGATAAAGTTAACTCACAAATAAATAACACAAGTAGAATTCACGAAAAAAATCTATCGAGACAAAAGAGTCGATAAGCGGAATCGTACCAATATCCTATTGGAGAGCATTCCATAATACTTGTCGATGAGATCAGGACGGCTGAGCACGAACTTGCCGACGAGGTCGACGGCCGCCTCGCGCACGGCGGTGGACTGGTCGAGGAAGGAGCGGTTGACGCCGATCTGCATGTCCGGCCGCGCCAGCACCGCCGGGTCAGCCTCCACGATCATCGCGAGGCATTTCATCGCCTTCGTGCGGATCGCGATCGTGTTCTCGCACAGTATCACGAGGATTTTGCGCAGGTACCGGTCGAAGCTCTGCGAGAAGGACCGCTTCGAAGCGAGGTACTGGGCGATGAGCTCGGCGCCGCCGTAGTCTATGTACGACTGCATCACTTGAACTTGCGTGCCGCCCTGGTATCTGAACGGCCTGATCTTCTCCACGAAGAAATGTTTCCGGCGTTCGATCGTTTTAAACTTTTCTGCGGAGAGGATCGCGCTCGACTTGGCCTTGGCTTCCTTGACACCGCCGTCGCTGTCCTCGTCGGGTTCGGACTCCTCCTCGCTAGAGTCGTCCTTCACGTAGCGCTTCTTGGACTTGTTTTTGGGCCGCTTGGTGGGCGAGGCGGCCTTAGGCTGGACGACCATGTCGCGGTACCACTGCGTGATGTAGAAGTGCCGCGCGCAGTTCCACGCCTGGTCCTTCTGTCCGTTGATGGCCAGGTAGTCGAGCAACACTCGCTGGAGGAACTCGGTCCTCTGCTCGTCCTCGTCGAGGCCGGAGGTGGCGCTCTACAACAATACATCGTATTCATGTAACATCCGATAAATTGCCTAACAGACAATAGAATCGATTTCTTATGCTACGCGAGTCATTTTTAGTAGCAAGATTGAGGTGTTTATCTCCATCCTCCATCTCTGAAGATACCGATCAGATCTTGATAACATTTATTGACTAACCTGAGGTCAACTCATGAAAAAATAATTAAAATTGGTGTAGAATTCGAGTAAAACACACTAAAAAGAAACAGGTGAGTCAAGGACTTCTAGATTTCATTTTGAGATTTTATCACTTAGTGTCTGTAGAATAACATTTCGATATCTTAATTGCTCAAGTTCAAGTCAAGAATTAGCTAGGTATGATCGACCAATAGTCACACATTTCTAACTAACCTGCGCCAATCCTCCGTCCTTCTCTTCCTCGGCACGAATATCCCGCACGACCGCGTCCATTGTGGCCAGCTTGGCCCGCGAGTGCACAGAGTCTCGTCTCAGCCGCGCCGCCACTAGACCGAGGTATTCCAGTGATGCCACTCGCACCGACATCTCCATTGACTTGTCTGACATGTATTTTACCTGTAAGTAATTGGTTGTGATAAACTATGGACAAATCCAACAGCAATAGCGCGCGAACTTTGCCTGACGTTATTTTGTATAGTAGCAGTAAGTAAAAGTCTGTAACCTGTCAAGCCAAACGTCTTTTAAGAACGATTGGGTTTGGCAGCATTGCACGGAATATTATCTCCATTGGGGTTGCCGCATTGGCGTTGTTCGTTAAAAATGTCACGCATATATGACCAGTGCCGCTTTTATACCCAAACATGACGTAGAACCTCTAATTTTATTTGTTAGCCTTTATTCATAAGGCAATGCTATACTAATCGCATTCAGGCGTGAGTAGAGAGCGACCCATCTGAAATCTATGTACTTTCCAGACAACTAAGAAACTAAAATATAACAGGAGGCAAAGTACTCACCAGCATCGTCCCAAGTAAACTAAGCAGCAGTTCAGTAGCGGGCCACTCAGGTTTGTTGACAGTGGTAAGCAGATCATGAACGAAATTTTCGAACAGGGGCCGAAAGTCCACTTCCTCGGAGCGACTCCGGCACTTGTTCAAGAATGACGTCAGGAATGTACCGCCCACGCTGATCGCTGCTTCGTACTTGGATATTATAAGGAGATCTTTATCTACATGCTGCAACCACAAACATTTTGTTATAATATATTACGATACGTGTGACTTAAGTAGTCTATTATTGCACGGCGTGAAGTTCAGCGAGGGTGCTACGCCGTACAATAATAGACAACTTAAGACACGAGTATCGTATATTATTTTATAGCTGTCAGTGTGACATAAACCCGCACTTTACGCTTGCTACGCTTTTCCGTCAAATAAAAGATTATTGCACGGCGTGAAGTTGCCACCCGAGCGCAGTGAGGGTGCTAAACGTCGTGCAATAATCGATTATTTCAGTCACGGAAAAGCGTGCGTAAAGTGCGGATTTAGGTCACACTGTGCTATGAAAACACTTATGAAACGACAACGTTCTTGTCATTATTGTGAGCCATGTGTCATTAGTATGAGCCTCCATGCTCCAAGCAGGGGCTTTATTGTTAAAACTGATTGTGAAATCAACACAATGAGAGACTAAATGAGAGATGTGCTATAGCAGTTTCCAGTGCAGAGCGCATTACATAAATCTACAGTGTGAATGTTTAGTAAAATTTCATAAACAAAATCGTCGCGACGTGTAATGATATGATATAATATCAGAATATATAATATTCAGGTATGGTGGTGGAGAAAGATATTTATGTTAATAATGGTATAATAATTACACTTACTTTTTTACTGTCAGAACTCTCAGCGTGGTCCTTATTCTTATCTTTCTCGTAAGATTTACACAATGACTCGGGCAATGTTACAACACATTGCACCAATTGTAGTACGAGAGCCGTTAGCATCTGAATGTGCTGATCAGAGTTCAGCTGGAAGGAACGCAGGTTGTGTTTCGAACTGGGTATACGAGCTATCGACGCCAGTATGTCTTCCAGGAGCAGACGTCTATGTTGGTCGTATTTTGTGAATATCTGTAAACAGAAATACAAATCTATAGTTAATCTATAAGTTAAACTAGTCTAGATAACAAATACTAAAGTCCCCGTCACGAGAAGCTATAAATTATGTAAACAAGTGTTCAGGAGTTCACAACATTTGGACCAACAAAAAAAAATGATTTTTTTAAAGATTTAATAAATTATTAAGTAACAAATATTAATTAACATATATTTTTTAAGAATAATTATTCGTCAGATTCAGATGTTTCCATTTCTGTGTCAGAATCAGTGACGAATCGTCAAAATCTCGAATGACGCGTTTATTTCAAAATGGCGTCCCGATAGTTTACAATCCCTGCGTCCGGTACCAAGAAACACAAACGATAGCGCTTTGCGTCGTTAAAATATGATCCGACTAAATTAAATAGGTTGTTACTTTCATATAACCCGTCTATATTTCATGTCGATTGAATATGGTCAATTTATTATTATCTCGCAGTATAAAATGTTTACTTAGTAAAAGATGTTTGTTTACATAATTTATAGCTTCTCGTGACGGGGACTTTACTTGTATTTAAGCTAGTACATAAGTTTATCTATACTAATATTATAAAGAGAGAACATTTGTGTTTTTGTATGTTTGTAATGATTCGGCTCAAAAAATACTGGACCGATTTGAAAAATTCTTTGACTAATATATAGAATGGACTTTCTAAATGAAAATAGGTTATATATTATGCCGTTTAAATCAAAGGTCCATTCGTGGAGACCTAATTTGCAACCTAAGTCGACAAAAAAACGGTCGAAAAAACACGTTTCTTACGAACGCTGCTCAATTGAAAAAAGATGGAAGAATATTTTCTATGGAAGAGTTTTATAACTTAATAAGACCTACAAAAAAGTCCGCGACAGCATATGTCAATCTCTTAAGGTTGACTCACAGTAACCTTTTTTATCTTTAATTTTTTGTTAAAAAATATTACATAACTTCCAAGGCTATTTTCAAGTATATAGTATTAATCCTTATCCAAATAATTACGTTAATTAGCTTGTCTACATATTATAGATTAAATTTGTCCTTTACAGTTTATAATTCAAATGAAAACTTAGAAGATATCACGGATTTCACATACACGCATCGCAAAATTAATAAAATATTTGCAGTAAAACCACAGATTAGGGCATAGTTACTACGAAAATATTATTATAGGCTTAGCTATTCAGTAGATCCCCACGATCACAATCAATTTGAAGTCAATATAGTATAATAATATGATCTATTGTATAAAATAATAATGATCTATATATATATAATAATATAATATTTTAAACCACCCCGACTGATCTATGTATAATCTTTTCATTAAAAGCATTCCAATGACTCTAAACACGACCACAGAATAATGAATAGTACTAGACACGACATTTAAAATCTGAGCTGTAAGTTGGTGAGGATTTAAGTATTCTGTAGAGTCCAGGAGATGTCCCAGCATAAGATCAATGCTTCCATGTTCTTACAATATCGTTGAAGAAGAAGATTTTCGCATTGATCAGACCTATGAAAGTTGATTTCATAGCGCAATTAACTAGAAAAAAGCTCATAGTTTTATAACGATTGAACGAATTTTCATGAATCAAAGCTCAAAAACACTCTCGATGAAGACATCAAACAAAAAAAAACTATCAATAATAAAATCAAAATCGGTTCATCCGGTTGGGTGCTAAGATGCTACAGACAGACACACAGATACACACGTTAAACGTATAATACCCCTACTTTTTGCGTCGGGGAACGCCGTAAGGTTACGGCGGCAGATGTTCTCCTTGGTGGTAAGCTACTTTTTGGTAGATTTAATAATCCCACTACCTCTGTACGAAAACCCATGATTGAATGCACATAAAACTTTCATTGGTAGTTTATAATATAGCTAGGATTAGAACCAACGACCGTCGGGTCAGAACCAATAGCCAGAGTGTTTATGAGGAAGGTTTAGATGCATAATTCGTTAAGGTTTTGTATAAATTGGTTGAAATATGACGATGATTGTTGAATATGTTAATATTTTATTCGATTCGATGCAACAAACTGATGCACATTTTGTAGGCATATATGTTCTACCCGTGCGAAGCCGGGGCGGGCTGCTAGTGTTTAATAAAAGTCTGTAATACATAAATAAATATCATTCATTCATTCATTCATATATGAACAATTTAAGAGAAAACGAAAACAGTCAAAGAGATACAAGCTGGTGATGCAACCACAAATAAATATAGAACTATTTGGCGTCCAGCTCACTCGACCACCAGTTGTGCTACCCATATTTCAGTTATGGATTTAACATAGGTAAGACAAATGTACGAGCACGTACATTGTCCGACTTAATTAGTGTCAGCCAAGTCATCATACCTCGCGGCTCATTATCATATCATCAATATCATAAGTTTTCTACAATATATCAGTTAAAATTTATATCAGAGTTTTACTGATACAATAAGATTACGTATTATCTATCTATCACTTAACCAGGGTGTGCGGACCGTACAACAAAAATAAAGAGATCAATTTATGAATCAGCATGGTTGACTTTCTGATAATTATTCGACAATTATCTGACGAACGGTTATTACAGGTTTATTTTATCTAACTTTTTGTACGCCATATGTATTGGAACAATGCTAACTCTTCGACGGCTATTCTGAAATAATCATCTTGGCCAAGACACCGCAGTGGCGCCGCTATGTCACTCACCGTGGTAACAAGTTTGAGTGCAGACAGTTGAAGCTCGCTGACGTTCTCCACAAAGAAGGGAGACACTCCGACGGTGGATGCGTGCAGCACCGTGGTGTCGGTGAGATGGTGCGCTCCCAATAGCTCGGCCAGCAGAGTGACACACTCGTGTGCATGGGTGTAAAGCTCTCGTATAGCCCGCGTTGATCCGCCGCCGCTGCCGCCGCGACGTGTTGTGTTTCCCGCGCCGCCGCCGCGACGTTTACGTCCATCCACTGATATATTACAATTCTATTTTAGAGGATTAATCGTAACAAAATAATGTGACAAGTTATATATAGTAATAATAAGAACCATTTTGGAGGTACATTCAAGAAATAACTCCCGGCACCGATTTAAACTTCTGACCTTTATTTAAATGCGCAGAAAAAGTCAACTTTAAGACTAGGTGCCTGCGCGCGGCTATGATTCGTCCGTCAGTTTGAGTTTGGTTCCCGCGCTGACATATATCGCAACAGTACCTGCGCAATTATCACGCAAAAGACGCGCAACAATTTTTAGATCCGTGCCAGGGTGTAGTAATAAAGATTAACGGTCAGTTTCTGAGGTACTTTTATTGAGAGTTTATCTACTCAATTGTACCGTTATTGAATAGATAAACTCTCAATAAATGTACTCAGAAACCGGCCATAAGGCAATCAAATAAAAAAACTACATACGCAAAATGTTAATGTTTTTCGTACCTTTTTTCTTGGATGTCGTTTGGATGCTGTAAACTGGATCATATACACAGTAGATTGTATTGTTCAACTGGAATTTTATGAACATTATAATTCTATCTATGACATCCTCTAGAAATATGCGCTTGGGCATGCTCGGTGACGTCATCACGTTGAGGGCGGTCAGGCAAGCGTCCGATGCGCACATTACTCTCTCTAGCGCAGATTCTATCCATATCTGACGCATTTCTTCGCTATCCTCCTGTTTATAAAGAAATATACATACTTAATAAATATAACAGGACAGGACAAACAGGAAAATAGGACTACACCTAACTTTGACGATGTAAACAAATCAATAACACAGGTTCTGAATTGGTTTACAACCAATAACTTATTGTTAAACGCAATAAAAACTAAATGTATTAATTTCTCTCTACCAAATGTAAAAAAGGGTATCCTAAATAGAAGTATATTAAGAAATGATGAACCATTAGAACTTGTTGAATCCACAACATTCTTGGGCATCACCCTGGATTCAAAGCTTCAATGGGGTTCTCAAATATCGGTTCTAGCAGGTAGGTTAAGCTCCGCTGCATACGCAGTACGTAAAATTAGATTTTTAACGGACGAAGCCACTGCAAGATTGGTCTATTTCAGCTACTTCCACAGTATAATGTCTTATGGCATTTTATTGTGGGGGAAAGCCGCTGAAATCCAATCAATATTTGTTTTGCAGAAACGAGCTATTCGCTCTATATATAGTATGAGGTCGCGAGATTCACTTCGTGAAAAATTTAAGGAAATTAAAATTCTAACAGTGGCATGTCAATACATTTATGAAAATATTTTGTTCATACGCAAGAATATAAATGATTATAAGAAAAGGTCTGATGTACATAATTTTAATACAAGACATAAAAATAGATTAATTATACCTAATTTCAGACTGCAGAAAGTTAGTGGTTCATTCATGGGGAACTGTGTACGCTTTTACAATAAGCTACCTAAAGATATTGATCAATTGCCTATGAGCAAATTTAAAATCTATGTAAAATCCAATTTGATGAAAAAATCATACGATACAATAGGTGACTATATGGATGACAAAAATGCATGGCCTGAATGCCCCAAGTTCCAAGAACAAATATAAATTGTATTATAATTATTAATATATTGTTAAAATTTTAAAGCTGACATGTACAATTAATTAAAAAAAAAAAGATAAAATGACAAGACAAGCCCCATAGAGTTTCTTGGTGTTTCTTCTCTGATGGGAGTATTTCCGAAACACCGGTAGATTCAACAGCCATTCAGTTTTCCCCTTTTGTCCGCAGATTTTCTTTCTAGGCTTGCCATTTTTATTTTTATTTAAACAATATTATGCAGCTGACAGACGGACTATCAGTTCCATTTGGATCATGATATGTACTGTGATCGGTATGCGTTTCTCTATGTTGTGTTTCACTATTTCACTTTTTTATTTTTTTTTATATAAAAATTATCTGAAGTACTGAAACACACAGTTACATGTATGGTTGGTTTTAACCTACTTTAATTTTTTTTAAATATTCTAACGTAAACGATTGGATGACAGCTGAATGGTTCATTACTTTTTTTTTCTAATTCAAAGCGTTAAATTCTGCTTTTGCTATGTTTACTTGATAATTGGTTATGATTTATTTTATTATTTATGATTTTGACGTGTATATGTGCGTATATTTATACTGCCTACATACTGAATAAATGCTTTGATTCTTGATTCTTGATAACATATAAAAAAATAAAATAAATCACAGTGCTACTAATATTATAAATGCGAAGTGTGTAAGAATGGATAAATGTTTGTTATTGTTAATCCTTCACGCAAAAAACTATTGAACGGATTTCGATAAAATTTTACAATATTATAGCTTATACATCAATATAGCGCATAATGCTATCATAGGTATATGAATATATTGTGTAAATTGGTAACTATAATTGTCCAGTTACTCTACGAAATTCCTGCCGTCTGAGAGCTAGTTCGGCGTGCGCTGAATAAACCGTTATTAATTTGATAATTAATACAATGTCTGGTAGAATTGTTTGCCTTACAAAGTTAAAAAAAAAAGTCTGCGATAGATTCTAAAAAGAAGTTACTTTTTATATGAGAGCCAGTCTTATCATAATTGTGACATACATTTAAATAGAATACTGCAGTTTCAATGCAAATTCATGGTATTTTAATTTAATCCTTGTCCAAATAAATATTTATATCACCTTTGTTATGTAAAGTAAATAATATTTGTATGTTATACTAAGTAATTTGAGTAAATAGTTTAAAAGTTACAGTAAGAATAGTATGTGTGAGTGCGTTGCGTGGCGCGCGGTGTATGTGACCTAAACACGGGCAGACGTCATATCATAGACAGCAGAATAGAATACTTATTTACGTGAGCAACGTTGCGCATTGGCGCATGGGCGCAACTAATATAAATTAAATGTTATTCATACAAGGTGGGGGCAATAGTAATCATCCTATTGGTAGACGCTATAACTTTTGCAAATGGCGGCAAATGTCAATTATGTATTGAAATTTGTAAAGTAAACAGATGCAGAATGCACGTCAATAAGCCACATAAAGCTACACTCTTCGAGAATGCGGAATGATTGTTTCTATTGTTTTGCGCAACAATTCGTCTGTGATATTGGTGCACCATGAATTTTACCGCAGATTTCCTGAAAAATATTAGGGTTACTTTTTGTCCAACTCGCAAAATTACATTGGAATACATAAATAGTTTTTATTAATATAGAATACGAATGCGCAGTTATCCCGTCATTTGAATAATAATATACGTTGCGCGCGCGTGAGCAGTGACAACCGAATGGCGGATACCAGCGCCGGTGCTGGTCGAAAGCTTAGGTATAAAGCGCTGTAGCTATGAGCGAGTGAGGGAGGCCTGCTACGCGTCATTCCCTACTTCCTTTCACTTCCAGACAAACTCTATTTTATTTTTGAACATCTTCGCTAGGTTAGAATCAGGTGTAATTGGTAGTTGTCAGTTGTGATGACAATTGACTACGATCACTAATAATAATAACTAATCACAATTCTTATGAGCTTGTGGGTCTCGGGTAGTAGAAGAAAACTCATTATTACTAATGAATACAATATGAAGTAAGGTAACTGACCGGATCTCCAACTAGCGACATTTTCTCCGCCGCCCTAATGTTCTTCTCCAATATATTTAACAATCGAACTAATCTGTCGGAAGGTATAGCTTCCATAGCACCGAGATTTTTCAGCTTAGCTGCTTCTGAACACAACTCTTGAAGCTGGTAACGAGGCAGTAACAGCTCTTCAGGAATGTCTGTACCCTCTGTAACAATATTATGAAACAATAAGCAATCATTTAGGTATTCTCCTTACTTAATTTTTTTGAAGTAAAATTTCTTTATGCGCACTGCGATGAAATTAAGACGGAAGTGACGTAGCATCACGGTCCGATGGGAGCGGAAGTAACATAATCGTAATGTTATATTTTATATTTATAAACGCTCTCTACTGTAGAACGGCGTAACTTCGAAGACTGCTGGCTGGACCAATTTTTATGATTTTTGTATATTTGGAATTGTTTTTGTCAGGAATATGATAATAAGTATTAAAAACAAGGAATAATTGACCTAAAAAAATTATATAAGAAAAAGTATTTTGCCAAAATGTTCCTGGGTTTCAAAACTGCCAATCATTTGATGTTCAATTGTTTTTCCCGTCGATACGGTAAACCGCAAATTAATAAGGGTCATCGCTCCACACGGTTCGTGTATTTAGCCAGTGTCAAGTATAAACATTCTTCAAGTTTTTGTGAATTCAAGTCATGTAGATTTTAAAAATATTAATTAGTTTTAAATACTGTCAGTAATGACAATTGTATGACATATTTATTGATTATCAAATATGCGTGCGTTCAGATATGTATGCTTACTTAAGCAATCAAGACAATAATAATCAATGCCTAATCAATTTTATTTCTCAGAATGTAGGTAAATACAGAGATATGCAAGAATATGATAGCCAATTTATGAGTGCCGTATACAGTCTTATCCTTATGGATAAATGTCTAATATTATTTTGCCATTAGACATTTATCCATGAAGTAAGTATACTTATTCTGAATTAAAATTAAATACTAGTGATTATATTTTTACAATTACAATTAAATTAAATCGAACTAATGTCAAGTTAATAACTTATCTATAACAATAATAACATTGTTTAATTCCATCATGTCTTGCTGGCACGCGGTTGAAGTACTTAATTATTGTATTTTTATTCTATTTCTGTATTGCCATAATACATTACTAAACATAATATTTCTTTTGTATTCATTGTATTACGTTCATGTAAGCTTAAATTAAGTTTATCTAAAAGGTAACACGACATTCATTGTCTGTTAGGTGGTACGAAGTTCGCCGGGCAAGCTAGTGTATTATAAAGAGAAAATATTCGTATTTCTGTATGTTTAAAACTACTGGACCGATTTTAAACATTCTTGTAGCATTATTTCACTTATATAAAGATTCTAAGATACACAAATAACAAAAACGCAAAACTCACCCATTTCATCCGTTATTATAACATCATCGTCGATAGTTTCAAACACGGATTCAATCAATTTGTTGAAACGTTGATAAGTATTTGTTTCCATTAATTCGTCCACTGACAACATTTCAAGCACAGGTACTAATCTCCTTTCTACTTTCCTCAGCTTTGGCCGTACTAAAAGAATTGCACAAGTTAAGAATACATTAAAAAAAATTAATCCCGAGCTGTAATTATTCGTTGTAAAAAATAAACATGAATCGATTACTTTAAGGATGCGTTTATGGAGAGGCATCGCATTGGGCGGCTCGTTGTACAAGAAGGACAAACATAGTAACGATTTAAAACACGCTTTCTATTATCGTTTCACTCTGTTATTGAAATATATAATATTTAACAATTGCATATACACTGTAACAAAAATATAATGTAATTTACCAATAGCAGCCTCCGCCTCCTCCTTCTTGCTGGCTTCCTCGTGTTTCCGTTTCACGGCTTCCCAGTTTTTTTCTCTAGCTATATCAATTGCTTCTTTTTCTTTATCTACAGCTGGTGTATTTACACTAGATTTTGCTTTAAGCGGGACATTGTCATCCGAATCGGACTCGATAGCATTGCTCGTCCTTCTACCTTCACTAGTAAAGTCATGTTTTTTCAACATACCTTCCTGCGAAACGACAATATTGTTAGCAAAGAAGATTAGTACTAATCAAGAAGAAAACACATCAATACCAAGACCCAGATGTTACCATTTCCTTAAATATCTGAAACTCTACCAGACATCAGTGAAACTGTTTATGTGCCCTAACATTGCGAAATTTTTTTTTTCTTGATGAATTTCTTGATGATCAAGATACCGATGCCATTCATTAGCATAGATTCGAAAATAATTACATTTTCATCAATTGGAAAGCATGAAAAACTGCTTTTTAAACAATTCTATAAAAAAATAATTAACTTCAATGTTGATTAGGTGTAGTCATCATGAAGGATGTTTATTCATATCTCTGAAAAAAATCGGCCAAGTCGAGTTGGACTCGCCCACCGAGGCTTCCATACCAAACTTAACTTTGCAGTTCGATCCATAGAAAATGTATTGCACCAACCATAAATAATAAGTTTGTACCCTATATTTTTAAAAGCTATTTAATTGTTTCAAGACCTTGCTTCTTGCCAAATTTCATGATTTTAGGTCAACGGGAAGTACCCTATAGGTTTTGATTCCCTTGAGAAATCGCAAAATATGCGAAAATATTCGACATAAACGTTCATATCTTTTGATCGCGTTGACTTACAGGTTTGATTTTTTTCACAGCCGAAAGATACCGTAGACCCAAGTATTTAGTATAGGTTTCAACTTGATACCTCTACGCATTCCGGAGATAAAAAGGTTGACAGACGGAGAGACAGACAGACGGACAACAAACAAAGTGATCCTATAAGGGTTCCGTTTTCCATTTAAGGTACGGAACCCTAGAAACGGTCGGTAAAGACCCCCTCTTTTTTTGGTAGACATCTAAATTATCGTCTCGATTCTTACCGATAACCTTCCAAGCTTAACAACGGGATATCTATTATTGACGTTTAAGGTCTTGCTTGTCTCTTGCTTGTCCTGTGTGGCGTTTTGCACCGGAGGCGGTGCGTAAGGAGCACCCATCGACGGCTGAGGCACTTGGGGTTCCTGACGTAGCGGCGAGGGGGCAACGCTTGCTTGCGCCGGCGACTGGCCCGTCATCACATTGCCATCTGAATTTAATTACATACAATCATTTCATTATTCCACAATTTTTGTAACTCGCAAACTGCGACCATGAAATGACCAGCAGGAATTGAGACAATGTATTGCTTTGTAATTAGGGTGGTACGATTTCCATACTAATCCCATTATGTAGGTAAATATATTTTCTACTATGTAAAAATGTATATAATTATGTTATCAGGACCAATGATGTGATTTCAGTGAAAGCTTTTGCTCCATTTACTTATATTTTTGCATTATACTTTTGTATGGAAATCCATCCCCGTAAGTGCGATAAGTAGAAGTTTATAATGTTTAAGAAACTGAATATTTTTTATTAGTTATGTATATTTTATTATACTAACCTAGTTCGAAAGGCTTCTCCTGAGGTTGCGTAATTCTTGGTGGTTCAGCTGAATTGTTTGGTGACATTGACAGTGGATCTTTCTCTTCTAAATTGGTGGAGTAATTTCTATTCTCTTGTACTAGGCTATTGTAAAACCCACCATTTTGGGGATTGGATGTGTTTGTGATTGGGCTCGTGTATACATTGGATGAATTTCCACTGTTCCAAATAGGTGACACATTGTTCTGGGCCGTGACTTGGCTTCCCGGCCTCGCTTGAGATGGAGGAGAACCCATGTTTACATTTGGAGAAGACTGACACGCAGGAGCCAGAAGTTGCTGGTTTGGAATAGATCCCGAGTGGACAGATGTTCCGAGGGTCGACGGGCTCGAAGGAGCGACATTGTGTGATGAGTAGCTGTAAGATCCTGACGGTGACATGCCATTAAACTTGGTCGTGTTGACATGGTTACCACTCCAATGATTTCTTTGTTGTTGATCGAAAACATTGGGGTTCACGCTAAGGATGGCCTTAAGCAATTCTGGGGTAGCTTGCTGTGGAGCTGGACTCACTGCAGTTGGTATACTTTCGTCTTTGAGGTCTCTGTAAACAGGGTAGAGTTATATGAAATACCTTTTCTTATGCTGCAATTTTTTTCGTTGTTTTTCTTAGAATTGATTAACTAGCTCATAAAACTATCTTTTCAGCATATTTGCTCAAAAAATGTATTTACTAAGCTTGTATATATTGTTCGAAAGTTAAAAATTACACACCATACAACGGAGCGTGCGGTAACTGCTATAAGTACTTATCGCACGCTCCGTTGTATGGCACCACGGTGCCAGGATACGCACGCGTATCCTTTATAGTTTTTTTTTATTTCCGTAAAATCTACATAAGAATCCCACCAAAATAAGCTGAATGTTAGAACCTCCTTGAAAGCGATTTTGCTTAATATGTTTGTCTCACTTTAACACTAAAGAGTAAAAGAGACGAAAGATGTAGTTCTAAGTTTTAATACACGTGGCGCCATTTACAAATTTGCGCCATTTTCATATTAGAACATCAAAAGATTGTTAAGACTTTTTGATTATTTCATTTATGTTTGTTTTATTACCAACTGTAGTGTTTTCTTGCAAATTTGCTAAAAAATGTTGTATGACACACATGCAGATATTGGTTTTAACAAACTTGTGACTATGGTAAACCCTTGACTTCGTCTCGGACTTAAATACATCTACTCTATCTACATACTATTGTAAAAACCAACTTACCGCACTAGTATCATAAATAACTATACTGACTACTTAGCTTGATTATTTTATTATATCATTAAATACAGTTTAAGCAATTCTGAGCACAAACAATGTAATAACTCACATGTGTGACACCGACGTTTGCATAAGTGACTGAAGCAATAGCGAAACCAAGTTGTCATCTCGAGTGGCTAAAAGTATGGCTGCCTCTTCAGCAACACGAGGGTGGAATAGTTGTGATTTATTATTTAGTGTTGATGGTAATGGTGTAGGAAGTGGTAACACTGGTAAAACTGAAAAATAAAATCATACAGCTGTATTTTAAAATATGTGATGAAACATATATAATTAATTGTTGGGTCAAACATTGAGCGGAAATTTGTCTCTTCATTTCATTGTATAGACTGAAGACTCAAAGTCAAAGTCAAAGCATTTATTCAGTACGTGGACAAATTAAAAATTTGCACTTACACACGTCAAATTAAACAGATCATATTCAATAAAAAATATTATAGATATAACAGAAACATAACTTATTGCTTTGAATTTACAAAAAAAAACAAAGGTATTGAGCCATTTAGCTTTCATCTAGACGTCGAACGTCACACTTAAAACACATGTTTAATTCCCCTGATTAATGTAGGGTTGCCAACCGTACTATTACGTGCACCCGCAACCCAGTGCATGTTTCAGCACTTCAGACGATTTTTATCCAAAAAATTGTGAAATAATAAAACATAATAAATAAATAAAATAAAACGCAGACTAATTACAGTACAAATCATATTCCGAATGGAACTGATTGTCCGTCTATCAGCTGCATAATACCGAGGTGGTTGCTCGTCGTCAGCTAACCACAACAGCGCCAATAGATGGCGCTGATACTCTTATTTGATGAATTTAATTTTTTAATGACTGAAATAGTACTTGGTTAATAAAAAATATTGATTTTGCCAGTAAAGCGTATAAATTTTAATTTATTCAGCTAAATTTGAAGTATATATACACTCTCTATATACTTTTATATGTAAACAAGCGTGGCGTCAGGACTGATAACGCACACACGCGAAAGTATTTTCGTATCACAGATTATTTAATAGTGTATTTGACTTATAGATTTAAAAACGGGAATTTAACGTGACTTACGCGATGTCGATATAGCGATCGACATATGTTTCGGCCTCATCCGGAGGCCTTCTTCAGGATCTTGAGTGCGGGACGCTCGCCGACGCGTTCAACCTCGCACTGAGCGAGGTTGAACGCGTCGGCGAGCGTAACATATGTCGATCGCTATATCGACATCGCGTAAGTCACGTTAAATTCCCGTTTTTAAATCTATAAGTTTAAAATGAACGTGAGTTTTTATAATAAAAGTGTATTTGACGTTTACAAAAGTATTTGCTAATTTTGTCACTTTGAATATAAGTAATGTAGCCGATTGGTGAGAACTACTGGATTAAGCGCATCAGGGACCGGGTTCGAACCATTCCTTACTAACAAGCTTTTTTCGTTTTCCATTGTAAACATTAACTTTTTATTTATTGTTATTAGTTTACTGTCTACATTACTCTCGCTAATAACAAAATACCAAATATCATATAGATTTGTACCAGTTTCTGATGTGAACTGTAGTACCAACTCTTACTAACGGCTATTGGGTGGTTTTTCAACGAGGTTCAACGTACATTTCGTTGCTGCATGCTGGAGTCTCTTCTGTAGATCTCAAAGCACAGAGTACTAAGGACCCAAAGTGAATCATTTGGCGTACTAGTTGTGCTTTGCGGTTTTACCCACAATCTAATAGAAACTGCTATTTTCGATAAAATGTAGCCTATGTGACTACGAGAGCGAGTAGAAGGCATTTGCTGATTATAAATTACAAACAAAATAAAAACAGTAAGTCATAAGTAAGGTATATTAATTTACTTACTAAGGTATACTTTCTTTTTATAAGTATTTCAAAAATATTGTACACGACAATACTTTATTTTCATTTACAATATTTATATAAAAATAATAAATAGATATAATTAAAAACCTAAACAGCGGCGCAGTCAACTAGTTACCAATAGTTAGAGCTGCAGAGTGAGGAGTTCTGCCTGACAGTATGTGCCGTGTCCAGGTTTAGACACAGCAGGCGCTGTGTCTAAACCTTGACCACACGTCTAGCGAGAGCCTATTGAGATGTTGATCGAGGCTATTCGCTAATAGTCCTGTCCGTAAATGATAATGGAGCGGTCCTAATAGAGCAATGCATGACCATTTTCGAGATCTGGCGCTGGTATCATCATCATCAAAATCAGCCGGTACCAGTCCACTGGTAGACATAGGGCTTTCCTAAGTCACTGCCCACCGCTTTGCGAATATCGTCGCTCCACCTGGGCCCCTAGACAAAATCCAATTTCTGTTTTCATTCACGCTAACGCGACTTTAAAGTGTATGGGAATGACAACTTTGTTGCGGAAACATAAATGTCATTCCATACATTTTGAACTTGCGTTAGCGTGAATGGTAACAGAAATTGAATTTTGTCTAGGGGGGCTGGTCACAGGAAGTCCTACGCTACGATTGCCGGTCTCCATACTAGAACTAGTCTGCCCCAACGGTTATCGCTCTTATACGGCAGATATGACCAGCCCACTGTCATTTCAGTTTGTTAATCCGGGCATCAGGAAACTATATGCCTGATACTACTTCTTTGGTCCTACCACAAATAAAATATCTAAACAATTTAGTCAATAAGTCGTACTCTCCTCAGTACAATCTCTGGTAAAACACATGTTTTATAAAATGTCACTAATGTTGGTAACATGTTTGTTATAAAATCTTCGTCGCGTTAAATTTTGAGAATAGTGATGTCATGTGTGTTTCGGTAATATAGCCAACATAATTTATAATCGTACAAAACTAAAAATCCGACTTCACATGCCGCGATAGTCAAAATAGCCAGTTGCCATAAACATGTCATCAAGGTATACGAATTAGTTTACATTGTTTATCTCCATATCTCCGGAGATGACACGGTAATATTATAATATTACCGTGATGATTATCAGATCTCAATAAAATTTGAATGGGACCAAACGGGAGGCATAATCTCTCAAACAAAAAAAAATAAAAATAATTTTGAAATCGGTTAAGATTTGATGGAGTTCTGAGGTAAGAAACATGAAGAAAAAATACCGTTGAATTGAGATCCTCCTCCTATTTTGTGAAGTCGGTTAAAGAGTTGTTCCGTTAGTTAGTCCGTTTATTGGTATACAATTTATTTGAGAATGATCTGACAGATTGTCAGACAGGATCGGATCGGTTTATCTATGAATGAAAGGCTGCTGTTGGTTTTAAATTGGCTTCTAAAATATCACCATCATCAGGCTATCTCACCTACAGCACGCCACTGAGCTCGATCTTCAGCTCTTTGTTTTCAACCGCTGCCAGCCAGCTTGCATATGTCTTCGCTCCACATAGCTGGAGGGCGCCCTACACTATTACGAAAAAGATACTTTTAGTGCGTTTATCGAGCCGTGGTCTCCACTCTAAAACACGTCTACCTCAACTGTTATCGGTTCTACGACAGTTGTGAACAGCCTACTGCCACTTCAGCTAGCTAATCCTTTGAGATATGTCGATAACTTTGGTTCTCTGACGGATGACTTCATTTCGAATTTGATTCTTCAGACAAACTCCAAGCATAGCCCTCTTCATAGCTCGCTGAGCGATTTTGAATTGGTGAACCAGTCGCACTAACAGTGTCCATGTCTCGGCTCCGTAAGTAATAACAGGCAGGACGCACACGTTAAATACTTTCGTATTGAGGCTATTTCGTATGCGTATAAGAGCGATGAAAAGACCAGTCGGTGAATACTACGGTGTTGAACCTAGTGATCCTGATCACTGTGACATCTCTAAATATACGCTTCTTGTCCGTTATACTAAAATCAATCTCGTTTTTACGGTTCCGTAGCCGAATGGTAAAAAACGGAAGCCTTTTCCTTTGAGTATTCAGCCAGAATACTCAAAGATGTTCACCGATTACTCAAAGATACCTAAATCGATTTGGAAAATTATATATTTTTTTTGTTTCAAAGGCCCTTCGAAGGTAGTCCCAACTAAAAGAAACGACATCAAATGCCGCGATATTAATGTTCAGTACCATGGTACTGAGGTGTTTGTCTCCATATCTTTAGAGATACTTATCAGATCTGAATGAAATTACTATGGTACCACCCTTGGGATATCTCCTTTCCAACAAAAAATAATTATCAAAATCGATTCATTAACGACGAAGATATCGACACACATAAAAAAAATACTATACGGTCGAATTGAGAAACTTTTTTTTAAGTCGGTTAAAAATATCATAATTTCAAAACATGGGGTACCTATCAATTTCAATATTACAAAAAATGCCAATATGGTCCACAATTTCCAAAAAACACTAAGCGATAAAATCCATTAAAAAAAACTTAAAAAAAGAGAACCGACTTCAAATGCCACGCTATTAATTTTCAATACCATGTTTGACGTGTTTATCTCCATATCTCTAAAGATTTATCATACATACATCATGTCTCCTTTCCAACAAAAAAAGAATTATCGAAATCGGTTCAGAAACGACGAAGTTATCCGCGAACAAACATAAAAAAATATACACGGTCTAATTGAGAAACATCCTTTTTTGAAGTCGGTTAGAAACAAAATAAAACTAAATTTGAGTTTGTTAGAGCCTAACCTAACCGATAAACCGACGAAATATTTGAAGGCCACAAACTATAATAATAGGTACTGTAATGCTAATGAAAACTAAGTCCTGAAAAAGCGGCGACTCGCATGTCAGCGGTCTGGCAACGTCGCTTTTTTAGCGACCGCACGGTTTGGCAATGTCTGACAATCGCGGCAATACACACTAATGAGTTTAGCGTATGTAGACACTGTAAAAACTTCACTCACATATTGACAATAATATCGTTTAAAAACTAAAAAACAACCGACTTCAATGCCGCGCTATTCATTTTCAGTACCAATTTTGAGATGTTTATCTCAATATCTCTGGAGATACTTATCATACCTCGATAAAATTACCATGGTACCACACTTGGGATATCTCCTTTCGAACAAAAAAAGAATAATCGAAATCGGTTCATAAACGACGAAGTTATCCGCGAACAAACATAAAAAAAATATTCATTTTCAGTACCAATTTTGAGATGTTTATCTCAATATCTCTGGAGATACTTATCATACCTCGATAAAATTACCATGGTACCACACTTGGGATATCTCCTTTCGAACAAAAAAAGAATAATCGAAATCGGTTCATAAGCGACGAAGTTATCCGCGAACAAACATAAAAAAAAAAAAAAAAAAAAAATATACGGTCGAATTGAGAAACCTCCTCCTTTTTTTGAAGTCGGTTAAAAATGAATTAAAATCTCGATCCTAGTTTTCATATTATTTAATCAAATTATGTAGTAAGATTGGATTTCGCGTATGTAAAGAGTTGTATAAAGACCAATAGATGTGATTTCATTGCAATTTTTTGATCCATTTACTCGTATTTGTCAATATACTTTTATATGGAAATCGAACCACCTTAACAGGCAACTCTAGATCTGCAAACAAAAGATGAAAACTGATTGACTATTGAATCTACTGGTGTTTCGGAAGTACTCCCATCAGAGAAGAAACACCAAGAAACTCTATGGGGCTTGTCACTTAATTTAGTTCATTTTTTTTAAAATTCATATTAAATATTTTTTAAAATTTACAACAAATAATTATGTTATCATACAAATTATATTATATCTTGGAGCTTAGGGCATTCAGGCCAAGCATTTTTGTCATTCATATAGTCATTTAATGTATAGTACGATTTCTTCATTAAATTGGATTTTACAAAGGTTTTAAATCTGCTCATACACAGTTGATCAATATCTTTAGGAAGTTTATTATAAAATCGTATACAGTTCCCCAAAAAAGAACCACTAACTTACTAAAACTGACTAAAGATTGCCTTTTTGATCCTGATATGATCTTCAGATAATATTTTCGGCAAATTTGATTAAAAGGGCTGTTTTTGTCTGATAAACATAAAGATTTGATATAATGGGCAGTTAATAGCAAGTAATTAGTTTTCTACCGACTTCCCAAAAAGAAGGAGGTTCTAGATTAGACTGTTTTTTTTTGTATTATGTTACGCGATTTCTCCGTCAATACGGAATATGCATGAAGCTCAGATTTATTGGAAATAATTTTTATTTAATTCCATTTTATTTGCTTTAAATAATAAATTAAAAATGCAATTTAAGCGAGGGAAATTTAAGTTTGTAAAACAGATCACTAGACATCGGATTATATGCACTAACAAAATGCCAAAATATGCATGCAAATATGCACTAAAAAAGGCCGAAATATGCACAAAAAACGACTAATATGCCTAAAATATGCACAATACAACATCAAAAAACGTTTATTATTTTTATATATTTTAATCAAAGATTGTACAAAAACTGCGAAATTCTCTTAAAATTAAGTATAGTTCTTGTGGCAATATACAATTAAGCATTTTTCCAAATTTTCGAGCTCAAATTTGTGACGTTTGTATCACCCACCCAGTATCAATTTGTACGCCGAGAACGACCTCAACTGACTGAGGCCGCAATCAACTGACGGGCAAGCACACTAGCGCTTAGCGGAAAACTTTGTAAACTAGCTTTAGCTACATATACTTGATCTGTGACCGGGCCGCGTGCGGCGCGACTCGCGAGCCGCACTGTCAGTCATTTAGCCACTGCGCTCGCGCTTACGCGTCATTGTCACAAATGCCTTCCGCTCCTTAACGAAATATTGGGGGCACTATTGGGGAAAAAGGCTAAAATATGCACTAACGCCGGAATTAGAGTTTTATGCATTTGCATATGCAAACATGCATATAATCCGATGTCTACAGATCACCATTGGTCGACTCGAAAGTTGACGTCATTATGCACTACTCCACGTGATAGAAACATTGAGCGCGGGAACATACAAATAAATGTATGGTGTGGTTTTATTGTATTTATTTCCAAATATTGTGTTTGCCGCGTATTATTGTGCAAAAATGTATATTACTAACCATTTAATATAGATAAAAATGAGTACGACATTAGAGAAACTGTATAATTTAAGAAAAACATGCCATTGGCTAAATACAATAATCGCGCGGAGTCTTAGTTAAAGAAAAAAAAGCTAGTTTGCTTCAAGCGGCGTGTGTCTGACGTAAGTGCGTGACGTCACAATGCATTACCAAGGAGCCCGGGAAATGATGATGTTTAAACTGCTCACATTTATTTGTATATTTAAATGTTTATTTAAAAAATAATTAGACTAATTCCAGCAGTATTTTATATTTTTATTATGTTATATGGATGGAATAAGTGAAATAAAAATATTTAAAAAAAACATGCATATTCCCTGTTGTGAACCGATTTGAATGATTTTATTTTTAATCGGTAGGGTACGTTTCCGATTGATCCCATTGTGATTTCATCGAGATCTGATAATTCTCTCCAGAGATATGACGATAAACGTCTCAAACTTGCTACTGAAATAGACTCGCGGGGCATTGAAGTCGATTGTTTTAGTTTTGAAACTATCTTAATAGTACATTCGATACGTGTGACTTAAGCAGTCTTTTATTGCATGGTGAGGGAAAATTAAAATAACTAAACGCTCTGCATTAATAGATTTAAGTAAAGGTATGTGTTTTCGTATTTATTTCACATATGACTTAATACCAGGTTCGGACCAGGCGATTCTAGTCGTTCAACTTCCTAGGGATTTACGATACGAGTTACACAAAATACCCAATCGATTTTTTTTATCGATTAAATCGCGCTTGATTAGCAAATCAAATAGTTTCATTCGAAACCTATTATCGCTGTATAATGCCAGCCTAAATGTTCTTCCAAAACAAATAATTATAACTATAGCACTTATAACCGGTACTTACTTACTATAGATATTAAAAGTACTTGGAATCGAAAGAAAAGTACATCCCTAGGAAGTTGAACAACTAGAATCGCCTGGTGTATACTCGGTATATGGCAGAATTACTTATTAAGAAAGTAAGTATAAGTACTATTTCGTAGGTTGTATGATATAAATAAACCTACCATTGTTTATTATAAATATATTTAAAAGATTTAATTTAGCTATATGCATATAATATAATACATAAATATAACTTAATAATTAAATTTCCTACATACTTAAATTTCTTACACTAATTGTATTTAAATGTATTAAATAAAATTCTTCAATACTGGGTTCACTAAATTTCTTTTTTTTTATAGTTTTTTGTTAATAGTGTGTGTAGCAAGCTCTGTGCGAGCATAGAAAGATAGTATACATTAGGTATCTGCCCCCCTTATTAGTTACCCAGGCAATAAATGAGCTTACTATTTCAATCTTCTAATACTATAATAATCTTTGTCATGACATACTGACTGACAGACAACGCACAGCCTAAACCACGGGTCGTAGAGACTTGAAATTCGGAGTGTATATTTTTCTCAGTACATAAAGATGTACTAAGAAAGAATTTTAGGATTAGGATTATACACCTCTTAATGGGATGAAATGGTGGTTCAAAGTTTGTATGGAGAAACCAGATTAGGTAGTATTTTCTATTCGAAACTTCACACTAGTGTTTCAGTAAATAAATATGCTTTATCGAAATTCCTTCCCTAACAAAGTCTGAAAATCAATATTATTTCGGATTGCGCTGAAATTTGGCATGCAGATAGTTATAATGACGTTAGTTCCTTCTGTAAATGATTTTTTTAAATTCAACCCTTAAGGGGATGAAACGAGGGTTCAAAGTTTGCATGGAGAAAAAAGATTAGATAAGTCTTTTCTATTCGAAACTTCACACAATTGCTTTAATAAATAAATAAGTAAATACATATTTCAGACTTATTCAATATTCAACCCCTAAGAGGCTGAAATGGCGTAACAAAGTATCAAAATCAATATTGTTTTGGATTGTGCTGAAATTTAGCATGCAGCTGGTTAATATGATGTTGGTATTTGTTTAGAAAGGATTTTCCAAAATTAATCCCTTAAGGGGATAAAACGAGGGTTCAAAATTTGTATGGAAAAACAAGTTTAGATAGTCTTTAGTTTATTAACATTTTAGTTTATTAAAACTTCACACAAGTACTTCAGTAAATAAATAAGTAAATATGTGTTTCAGGCTTTTTCGAAATAAGAGAAGTGAAAGAGGGTGAAGTGGGTAACAAAGTCTGAAATCAATATTGTTTCAGATTGCGCTGAAATTTAGCATACAGAGAGTTATTATGACATAAGTATCTGCTAAGGAATTTTCAAAATTCACTCTTTAAGGGGATGAAGCGGGGTTTCAAAGTTTGGATAGTCCTTTTATTTGAAACCACACAAGTACTTCTGTAAATAAGTAAGTAAATACGAGGTTCAGGCTTTTTCAAAATGCCACATGAATTTAGTTTAACGGCGCTGTTTAGTTAAGAGGCTAGGCGTTCAATTAAATGGCTAATTAAGCTTGCTACATATACACTGAATTAAAAAAATATATATCACCAATATTTTATAGTTATATTTATGTAGGTATATATAATTTCCTTTATGTAAAGACTTATATAAGACCAATAGATGGTGAATGTGATGTCCGTGCAAGTTTTTGCTCTATTACTCATACAGGCACACTAATAAACTGCTTCAATGTTCAAGACACCTTTGAAATAAAATACTAATATAATTACAAATTATACAAATTTAAATTGATACCTATAGTTTGGTTCGTTAACCTCAAAACAACGTAGTATCATATCCTTAAGTGTATGTTTGTATATTGGAAAGGACCATTGAATTAATTCGAAAGTAAACCTGAACTATGAGCTTTTTAATTTGTTTTTCTACTCAAAATACTTTCATAACTTCCTATTGATAATGGGGAAGATGAGTGTAATTTTTTTATTATCTCAAAAAATCAAGCTAAAACTTAGAAAATTATCAGTGAAAGAATTTTTGCGATATCTCAAAAACTGTATTTTTAGCAATTTTTTAAAGTTAAGAGTTCTTAAATCCAGAGCTGACTTGACTGCTCAACGTGTGACGTCACATTGCTCTATTGCTCGGCCGCGCGTACTATCGTATGCAGTGTTTTTGCTTTATTCGTGGTATTTTCGTAGTTATTCTGTGAATATGGATAAAAAATACCGTACAGATATTGTATAGTACCTCTATGTACAAATACAACAGTTACCACTCTGGAAACATTTTTTTCACGTCCCGAATGAAAAATAAGTGAGAAATAAATGGTGTAAATTAATGAAAGGGGAGGAGCTGTCACGTACAAAAACAAGATAGATAGATCGATAGATTTTTAATTCAATTTTAATTTGTTGATTGTGTATATGTATATGAGTCTAAGTAACTTGAAATAAACTAATTTTATTTATTTATTTATAACGCTTTATTTGCACACCAATTATTTAAAAAAATATTGGACCTAATAAGTTATTTTTCAAAAAAAATAAAACCGACTTCATAACCACAAACAGGCACTCAAAAGCGAAAAATAAATTACTTAAAATTATTATAAGCGCTACCCACTTATCTATTTGAAGTCGGTGCCAGCCAAGTCTAATAGGTAGTAGATATATAATACCTACATGTATCTACTTACTTACTAACCTACATGTACCTACTTACTACTACTACATACATAGTATCTATCTACTATCCAATCTCATCCTTGAGAGCCAGTTCCCATTCTAGTCCATTTCTCTATCTTCGACCGCATCATCACTTAGCAACAGGTGAGATAGTGGTCAAACGCTAGCCTATAAGATATAAAAAATAATAAAAAATATTAATTATCCCAACCTTTATTTCTATCTCGCTCACAGTTACCGTAAGAATATCTGTCAAAAACCAAAATCAACGAGAAGAAAGATGTAAAAACATTATTCAAGGTCATATTTTTTAGTCTTCAAAAGTATTTGCAATAGCAACCTCCATTGTGTATAATCTTCTTGGGACTCTTCTACTAAAACCAGTACATTCTCCTATGTTTGAGGTATTTATCTCCATATCTCTGGAGATACTAATCAGATCTTGATAAAATTAAAATGGGACCACCTCGGAAACGTATCCTACTTATTAAAAAAAGAATCATTTACATCCGTTCACAATTGACGGAGAAATCGCGTAACATACACACAAAAAAAAAAATACAGATGAATTGAGAACCAAATATTATGTTTTTTTTGAAGTGTTACACACTTTATATTTTTTTAAAAAACCGTAAAAAACCGTGGCTTAATTGGCAAAGCACCAAAGAACATGTTATTCCGGAGGTTGCGGGTTCAAGTCCCGTCGGTACGATGAAATTTTGGATTGTGTTTAACAATTTACAAAAATATAAAGTGTGTAACACTTCACAAAAACATAATATTTGATTTACGCAGTGCAACATCTCTCGTCGGATTTGAAAACTGTAATGATTTCTTCCGAATGATTATCTTACGTAATAAGTAGTCATAGATGGCGCCACCAATGCATAATTGGGTTAACAAATGCAATCTACTAATTTCATCGTAACGATACTTCGCACCGTGGCTTAATTGGCAAAGCACAGGAACATGTTATTCCGGAGGTTGCGGGTTCAAGTCCCGTCGGTACGATGAAATTTTGGATTGTGTTTAACAATTTACAAGAATTGAGAACCTCCTCCTTTTTTGTGAAGTCGGTTAAAAATAAAATACTTAGGCTATGTAATGCAAAGGGTGGTGGCTTATCGCTTTAAACAATTCCAGACAACCAATCAGAGAAAGATATTGCGAGACTGTAACGGACGGTGGTGTATCGATTTTACATCTTAAATGTCATGAGGAGCAACATTGTCATTATTTTTTAAGGTTCCGCACCCAAAGGGTAAAACGGGACCCTATTACAAGATTCCGCTGTCCGTCAGTCTGTGTGTCTATCTGTTTGTCTGTCTCCAGGCTGTATCTCATGAACCGTGATAGGTAGATGGTTGAAATTTTCACAGATGATGTATTTCTGTTGCTGCTATAACAACAAATACTAACAATAGAATAAAGTTAAAAATTATAGAGGATCCCCATAGAAGAAACTTTTTTTTTCGGCATTTCAATATAACGCCATCTATAAACGCTTAGGGAAACTGACATAGATGGCGTTATATTGAAATGCCGATCCCTAACACCTTTGAGTTAACTTTCATATTGATAGCATTAGACTTAAGATGGCGTTATAAGAAATAAGCACGCTCACAAACCTGTTTTGATAAAATTTATTATATTTTGCTGGCGAAAAATTATAGTGGCATTTTTTGTATGACATATTTTTATTAAGTCGTCAAGCTATACAAATTTGTTTATATTGTTTATCTCCATATCTCCGGAGGTGATTATCAGATCTAGATAAAATTTAAATGGGACCAAACGGGGTGCATAATCTCTCAAACAAAAAAAGGATTTTTCAAATAGGTTAAGATTTGACGGAGTTCTGAGGCAACAAACCTAAAATGAAAATTAAAAAAATACCATTAATTGAGAACTTCCTGCTTTTTTGTGAAGGCGGTTAAAAATATTACATTTAGCTAAATTGAGACACACATTTTACCACTTTAGAAGCGCCTATCTTTTAAATGATTGACTTTGAGAAAAAATATTTTAGGAACCTCAATGTAATTTTTAAACACCTATCCATAGACACACCCCACACGTATAGGTTTGAAAACTTTTTTTGTTTCAGTTCCATGTATGGGTTCACAGAAAAGCGGTTCACAAAATACATCTTAATTAAATTAAATCTTGGTAGGTAACAAGTTTAAATTCTGTAGTCCTAATCGTTTTGGAATAAAAATGCTGTGGCGACATATGGACGGACAGACAGACAGACATGACGAATCTGTAAGGGTTCTGTTTTTTGCCATTCAAGTACAGAATCCTAAAAACACTTACTTTGCAAGTTTTTGTCCTTGGATTTCTGCACTAATGTAGGTAGTGTGCGTGATTGATGAAATAATCCCCAACCATAATAAGAAGGTTGACTTTCAGCAGATTATTTGCTTGCGTAAGTGAAAATCCTGGTTCCATTTTGGTAGAACGATTAGCAGATCTAGATTATCAAAGGCTAGGCAGTACTCAAAATCACAAAACAAAATGATAAGTCCAAGCTCCTGCCAGTACCGCATTGGCGCAGTACATTATATATACGTAGTCCGGTCCAGTCTGGCAATGTGACGTCACAGCCATTTCTCGGGCGGCGCAAAAAGATTTCGAAAACCGCGAATTTGTTTATTTAATTAAAATATCATTTCTAATGATATCGACTTGAAATTGCTATTTTTTATTATTTACATCTTCCCCATTATTTGACATGTAAGCGCACACACATGTTCATAATTCAATCATTTATACAATAAAAAAAAATCATTAAAATTTGTATAATTAATTCATAGTTCGAGATCATATATTCAGATGCATATTTAATTTAGATATATTCAGATGTTGGCTATTATGGAAAGCACAATTTATCTAAAAAAATCTGTGATTCAGGGATTAAGAAAAAAGTTTTAAAATTAATGAAGACCTGTTTTCTTTTAATCTTTTATCGATTAAATTCTACATGCTTTAATTCCATAAATTTCTATCTACTTGTCTTTGTCTTGTCTGGTAAACAAAGTAAAAAAAATTTTTCTGATGTTTTTCATTCGAATCTTTAGTATGAACAGTTACAGACACACATCAAATCTCATCCACGCAAAACCATAGCAAAGAAGTTATCTTGTTGACACTAATAGTAAATAGAACACAGTAAACAAATTAGAAAATCATTCGTAACTAAGTTTTTAGATGTAGAGCGGTTTCGGTCGAACCTCTTGAATGGAAAGTGTCAGTAATTTAATGTAATACTTACGATCTGTGAGACTGGCTACTCCTGCTAATGTTGTAATGGGGACACTCGGGATATCCCTCTCATTCATCTTGCTTGATATATTACTATTTCCTCAGGTTCATTAATACTTTCCTGAAAGTATAAGAGAAACTATTTTCCTGCTCGCTGCAGCACTACGAAACAAACTATGGTTTGTTTGCGTAGTCTTCCGTTTCATTAACATTTCGTATTTTACACACGTAACACTTGACACAGTAAATATTTCAGACACTTTATAATTTGATCGTTTTTATTTGGGGTTTATAGTAAAATTAAACACGAAATACGGATTGTTGTGTAAATGGGGCAGCCGTCAATTTGATGCTTTGTTGTGCGTTGTGCATCAAAACGAAGGTCAGCGCATCTGTGCGACACTCCCATCACAAATCACAAAACATTATTTACCGATGTCGCATGTGATAATTAGTGGCCGTATGTGATGAATACTCACTGAAACATTATGCTATTATATATTTATCCAGGACAAAATAAACTGAGTCCCAACATTTAGCTCAAGGAATTGAGAAAAGTGTTGCCAAATTATAGAAATAGAAATGTTCACCACATGACGCCATTATATTTTTTCTGTATCTTAACGAACGACCACAGACTAAGTATAAAAATCGTGGCAAGTTCCCCTGTGGCGTAGACAGTTGTATTATGTGGCTAATCCACATTCTTGCACAAATCTCGTTGTGATCAAAGAGTTATGTTAAATCCTGGTTTTCTAGATATATTTTGGAGTACCATTGAGTACATTATTCACATTCCAAATAGGCAAGATATGCTGAACCCATTCAATTATGAACATCTTTTTATTGTAACCGTATCTGACGTGAATAAATGTTTTTTGAATCGAACTAACTAGTTAATAAATTGAAATAACTAGTTTTGACACTATCGATGTTAATTCTATCGATATCGATCGAGATGCGTAGTATCTCCTTAGTAGTCTGTGGTTGGTGACGTTGTTGGCTAGGCCGTGCAGTGTTGGTAGGTTGGGGGGTTCTCTTCGCAATTTTGGGGAAAAAATCGTTCTTGGGGAAGTTTTGAGAAAATGAAATCCTTGGGGAGATTTTTGGGGAAAGAAAATCAAGCATGGGGAATTTCGGAGTTATTTTCTGGCTAGTCAACGATTGAAAGTGTGTATACGTTTCTAATATACTACGAGCTCAACAAAGGACAATGTCCAAAATGGCCCTGTGTCATTAAAGCATTTGACATACACTATAATTAATTGCCTATTTTATTACATTAATTTCAAATACTTTTATAACACGGACAAGTTGTATTCCAAAATAAATATTAAAAAGTATTATTTGCGATTAATAACATCAAACGCCGCCATTTATGGCCGCCAACTTCGCCAAACGTCATGTCATGTTGAAAAATATTAGGAATGCCCAAAAACGTTGCACCCTAACAAGACTCTGCCCGATAAAACATTGCTGTGAAGACAAACTAATTCTCCCTACCTTTGTTTCTATCTCGCTCACAGTTACCGGAAGAATAACTGTCAAAAACCAATATCAACGAGAAGAAAAATGTAAAAAACATGATTCAAGGTCATATTTTTTAGTCTTCAAAAGTATATGCAATTGCAACCTCCATTGTGTATAATCTTCTAGAGACTCTTCTTCTAAAATCATTATCTTTGTCTAAACTAATGCTAAGAAGCAGGTTTGGTAATAAGATTCTATGCATTTATACATTTATACTTTGCTCTTACATATACTTAGGCTTTAAAACAAAACATGTCTAAATAATTATCTAAGTAGGTACTAAGAAGCTAGGTACCAAGTAGCTAAATATATTATAATATTCAGTTTCTTAAAAATCGCTCGGAACTATGCAAAATCATATTATTCGTTGATCGATTATAACCTCAAAATCTTATACATTTGTGGTGACACAGTTTAGGTCGTGGTAACACCTACCGCGAGTACGGCGAGGCGAGCTTTTAGTCGTCCCTTATCCCTCGCCGCGGTAGCGCACGCGGTTGCGCACGTCGCATACGCAACGCTTATATAGATAAATAATATCAGTGTAACTTACATACTCGTAATTAAAAGGAATAAACAGTTAAAAGTGCTCAGTGACTTTACTTTACCAACACCCTAGCTCACTCAGTATAGAGATAGGACCTCTCCATGTAGCCGCCAATATACCGACGCCTTGTAATAACGGAAGGCAGGTAAAGTGGTGACCCCGACGTGATCTTACTGAGTGGGCAATAAAGGGCAAAGTGCTACAGGGACGGCTCATTAAGTGCACTGCGGCGAGGTTAATCTACTGAATAAAATGACTGAAGAAATTGAAGAGCAGACGGTCAGCACCATCGCTGTTTCAGCGCGCATACCAGAGTTCTGGCAGGATGTTCCGCGTCTTTGGTTCATCCAAGTGGAGGCCGTACTTGGGCCACAGAAGATATCAGACGAGTCCAAGTACCACATGGTCGTCGCAAAACTGGGTAGGGAGGTGATTACGCAGGTCACTGACATCCTCACCAAGCCACCTGAGACTGCGAAGTACGAGGCGTTACAATCTCGTCTTCTTTCCATATACGAGGAATCCGAGAGCAGGCAGGTCCAGAAGCTCATAAGCGAAATGGAGCTTGGGGAACAGAAACCATCACAGCTGTTGAGGAGAATGCAGGATTTGGCCAGAGGTAAAGTGTCTGACGACACACTTTCGATCTTGTGGCAGAACCACTTACCATCATCGGTGCGAGGTGTCCTGGCAGTGGCTGACGCGAAGGATATCTCCACGTTGGCGTCCATCGCGGATAAGGTCATGGAGACCGCCAGACCCGTCCACTTCATTGACAAAGTGGACCAAGGAACGTCAGTTGATTTAGTTGCTGAGATCCGGAGTATATCAGAGCGTTTGAAGAATATAGAGTGCGACCGATCGAGATCCAGAAACAGGAGTCAGTTTACCAACCGAGAGAGGTCACGTTCCCGCAGGCGTAGTACTGGACGACGGCGTACACCAGCAGACCCGTCGTGGCTATGTTCGTACCACTATCGCTATAAACACAGGGCACATAAGTGCGTGGAGCCGTGTAACTGGAAAAAGCGTAGTGGCCAGCAGCAGGAAAACTAGATGCGGTGCAGGCAACGACGGCGGCAAACACCTGCACCCCACACGTCAACTACCGCCTCAGCGTACAGGATAGAAAAACAGGTTTTAATTTTTTAATAGACAGTGGAGCTAACGTATCCGTATTCCCAAGGTCTTATTTACATAATAAAAAGTGTAACTACAGTGACTGTGAACATTATAAACTATACGCTGCAAACGGAACGGAGATAACGACTTACGGGTTACACATGTTAGAGCTAGATTTACGTTTGCGTAGGAATTTCAAGTGGTTGTTTATAGTTGCGGATGTTAGGCAACCTATAATTGGCGCAGACTTTTTAGTAAAATATAAATTATTAATAGACTTAAGCGGTCGTAGATTACTAGACCAGGTTACAAACTTAAATGTAGTTGCGACTTTATCTAGCTCGTGTGAACCGACATTGAAAACGGTGGATGATAGTCATCCTTATTACGATGTGTTAGCTAGATACCCTGACATTACTAAGCCTTTCTGTTTCAAGGGAGCGCCCAAGCACAGCGTATGTCATCATATAGAAACTACGGGACCACCAGTGCATGCGCGTGCGCGTCCTTTACCACCAGATAGGTATGTCAAGGCTAAGGCAGAGTTTCAGCTCATGCTGGATTTAGGGATATGTCGACCTAGTAAGAGCCCTTGGTCGTCCGCATTGCATATTGTACCGAAACCTGATGGGAAGATAAGAGCATGCGGAGATTATAGAATGTTAAATGCAGTAACGAAACCAGATAGATATCCGGTTCCTAGGCTTCAGGATTTTACCTATGTCGCGTCTAATAAAAAGGTATTTTCGAGGCTAGATTTAAATAGAGCTTACAATAATATCCCAATAAAAGAAGAGGACATTCCGAAGACGGCTGTTGTGACCAGTTTTGGTTTATTTGAATGGCTTGTGGTTCCATTCGGTTTGTGCAACGCTGCACAAACTTTTCAGAGATTTATGGATCATAGCGTCCTACAGGGATTAAATTATATTTTTGTGTACGTCGATGACGTAATCATAGCCAGTGACGATATTTTTCAGCACCGTCAGCATTTAGACGAGGTATTTAGCAGACTAAATGATTTTGGATTAACTATAAATGTTTCTAAATGTTGTTTTGGACAGGAAAAGTTAGACTTTCTAGGCTACGAGGTATCTTCCGAAGGTATTCGACCACTGCAGGACAAGGTCAAGGCCATCGTCGAGTTTCCAAAGCCGACGAAAGTAGAGGAGCTACGGAGGTACTTGGGTATGTTGAATTTTTATCGGTCACATATGCCTCACGCAGCCGAACAACAGAAGGAGATGAGTCGTTACCTGCATAACTCGAAACGTCGAGATAAAACCAAGGTCGAATGGACTAAGGAGGCAGAGGAAGAATTTGAAAAAAGTAAGACTCATTTACAGGATGCTGTACTATTGTCTCATCCCTCGGCAGATACGCAACTAGCGCTCATGACAGACGCATCTAACACCAGCGTGGGCGCGGCGCTACATCAGAGAGAAGGTAATACGTGGAAACCATTAGGATTTTTCTCTAAAAGGCTATCTGAGGCACAAAAAAAATACAGTACGTACGACAGAGAATTATTAGCCGTATATTTGGCAATAGTTCATTTTCGTCATATGGTAGAAGGTCGTGATTTGGTCGTATATACGGACCATTATCCCCTTACGTACGCATTTACTAAAATCGGTAGCGAGAAGGAAACACCACGTAGAGCTAGACAAATAATGTTCATAAGTTAATTCACCACCAATATAAAGCACGTGGCAGGTGATTTAAATAAAGTAGCTGATTGTTTAAGTAGAATTGAAACAATAACGAGTCCAACCGTTATCGATTTTGCAGACCTAGCGCGTGCGCAGGAAACCGATAACGAGCTTAACACTATGTTACATGACACGCGCGAGTCAAGCAATAAGTTGCAACTCAAGCGAGTCACGTACCCCGGTTGTGAGAATCCTATCGTCTGCGAAATGTCCGAGGATAGGGCTAGACCGTACCTACCAGAAAAATATCGTCGTGTAGCTTTCGATGCGGTACATACCCTAAGTCATCCAGGCATTAGAACTACTAGGCGACTTATGGCAGATAGATATTTTTGGGCAGGAATTAATAGAGATGTAGGGAGTTGGGCCAAGACGTGTGTACATTGTCAACGTGCCAAAGTACAAAGACACACGGTATCGCAATTAGGTACAATCGAACAGGCAGACAAACTAAGGCACGTTCACATAGACATAATCGGTGCGCTGCCTACGACTTCTGAAGGTTACAGATATTGCGTAACGATGATTGATAGATTCTCAAAGTGGACCGAAGTAGTTCCGGTTAAGGATATCACAGCTCAAACTATCGCAAAAGCATTTTATGAGGGTTGGATAGTGAGGTATGGTTCTTGTACTTATTTGAGTAGCGACCAAGGAACTCAATTTGAGTCTAGTCTTTTTAGACAATTAATGGCCATTATGGGTATCCATAGGATTCGCAGTAGCCCATACCACCCTCAGAGCAACGGTGCTACAGAACGTTTCCATCGCAGCTTTAAACAGGCTCTAATGGCTCGCATCAACCAAAACTCGTCCTCATGGCTCGATGAGATAGGTACAGTTTTGTTAGGGTTGAGAGCGGCAGCGCGGACTGACACGGGAGTCAGCGCAGCAGAACTATTGTACGGTACTACTATTAGATTACCTGGAGACTTTTACGATATGAGATCTAAAGATGTGATAGATAGTTCAGATAGTTATGTTCATAGGTTACGAGAAATTATCAGAAATTATAGACCCGTCACTCGCCCTAATATAGATTCACGTAAAGTTTTTATTCACAAGGACCTGAAGGTTTGTGACTATGTGTTCGTTAGGAATGACACCGTACGAAGGTCCTTACAACCTCCGTACGACGGTCCTTATAAAGTTCTAAAAAGGCGTGACAAGGTATATTGCGTTTCGATAAACGATAGACAGGTTAACATATCGATAGACCGTCTAAAACCAGCGTACATGTTAGAAAGCACAAGTGAACCCACTGGGCAGGCTTTGTTCCATCAAGCACCCACCACCGGGTTAAATCACTGCGGTAATCTCACGAGTAAATACGATGACGTAACTCGTACAAGGTCTGGTCGGTTGATAAAAAAACCAGTTAGATTTAGACTATAAGTACATTTCATGTACTGTTAATTAAGTTAGATGCTTACGCTGCTAATGCTTAAGGTTGCATTGTCAATTTATGTTAATAATTAATTTTGTTTACTTCACACATTTATGTAATGAGTATTAGTAATTTGGAATCATTTGTACTTTAAGATTTGTAGCAGCAGTACATGATTATAATTATGGGCAAGAACCAAAGTAAAGAGCAGGTTGTGATAGCCCAATCAGGTGCCAACGTATCTGGTATAGAAACTCAGCTGGCACAGTTTAGCATTTTAATGGGAGCAGTATTGATCGTAGTGATGGCGATTGCAGTATTTTGTTGCTACAGGAAGTGTCAGAATAGAGCAAAGAAATGGTTATTCCGGCAGATTATAGCTGCAGCCCCGGCTGCAAGGGCAGTTCCGCCGGCTACACCACTACCACATCCTAAAATCGTGGTATCGTGAGTAATGTAATATGAAAAATTTAGTTATATGATTTTAGAGGTAATATGTTACGTAACTTACTTCGCTAAAATGTTATTTTCATTAAGAATTGGTTGACATGCACATATATTTCATAACAGTACATAAAGTTTATATTTTTTTCTGACATTATTATTGTTTTATGATCTTGATTTTTTTCAAGTTAATATATAATTATTTTCTTATTTTTCACTGTGCATTATTTTTAAGGTGAAACTTCAGATAGTTTTTATACTTTTTACGTAAGATTATATACATTTAGACCAGACAAAAATTTTGTATAACTTTGTAATGTCGTAAAAAACTGTTTCACATTTCGTAGTTGTAATTCCAATAAAAAAATTTTTGTATGTGTAATACGTGAAATCTTAAAGTGTATGGGTTATATCATAGTTATCATATCTCCCCCTTGTAAACGTTGAAGTTAGTATACTGTGGTAAAATAAGTGTATGTTTAAAACATATTACATTGTAAAGCGAGTTGGAATGCTTCAAGGTAAGCGCAGCAACAGCGGACGCAAGTGATCGGATTACAGTTGTAGATGCGAAGTAAGCATTCCAGCGAGCTGACTACTGGGTAGGCATGCACAATGTAATTTATTGAAAGGTACTTCAGTACTAATGTTTTTCATGCGACTTCACTCAAAAAAAAAAAATATATATATTTTTTTTAGAAAAAGGGGAGGATTAATGTGGTGACACAGTTTAGGTCGTAGTAACACCTACCGCGAGTACGGCGAGGCGAGCTTTTAGTCGTCCCATATCCCTCGCCGCGGTAGCGCACGCGGTTGCGCACGTCGCATACGCAACGCTTATATAGATAAATAATTGCATTTCAAAATACTATACTTCAAGGTAGAAATGAATGTGTCCCCATCTCAACCTTAAAGCCCTGGAACTCTAACAACTTACCCAGACGTATTAAACGAATGATACAGCGTAAAAACCGCTTACGTAGATACGCTGCCGCAGAAACAAATATAAGTGTCCGCAAATCCCTCAACCATCGAATAAACGAACTGCAGATCGATATCAAAACCGCAATAAAAAATAATAATGACAGAATATGGGATCAAAAACTACAGAGGGTTGATAACCCTAGTGCTGATATTTGGCGCTTAGTAAAAAACTTAAAGTCCAGCTCTACAACTTCCATTCCGGCTCTTAAAACCAACGATGGTTCATTAACCACAACTCCCCAAGTGCAGTGCGACATCCTCGGAGACGCGTTTTTGAATAATATGCTGTTGACTCAGAATTGGCACAGTGATATGCAACCTTTAGTTAATACTTCTATCAGTCAGCTTAATAACATTGCCATAAATGAAAATATTAAACTAGTTCGACCTGCTGAAATTAAAAAATGTATTGCAAATATAAGACCTCGTAAAGCCCCTGGACCAGACGATATTACTAATCTCTTAATAAAAAAGTTACCTCAAAAATGTTTAGTCCTACTAACAAAAATTTTTAACGCATGTCTCCTACATAGCTATTTCCCAACGCAATGGAAATCTGCTAAAGTTATTGCAATCCTTAAACCTGGCAAAAATACTTCCGATCCAACTTCTTACCGCCCGATAAGCTTATTACCCTGTCTTGGTAAATTATTTGAAAAAATAATCTATAGAAGATTGTTACAAACTTCATATAGACACATAATTGACGAACAGTTTGGATTCCGGGAGGGTCATTCCACAGTCCAACAACTAGCCAGAGTAGCAGAATCAGTGTCCCACAGTCTGAACCTCAAAGAATCAACAGGTATGTTCCTGTTAGACATAGAAAAGGCATTTGATACAGTCTGGCACCAAGCCCTTTTACATAAGCTTATATCACTTGATATACCCTCACCACTAGTTAGGATTATAGAATCATACTTGACAAACCGTCATTTCAAAGTTCATATTAATAACTATACATCAGATAAAAAACCTGTACCCGCGGGCGTCCCCCAAGGGTCAATTTTAGGACCCTTTTTATTTATTTTATACCTTAACGACATCCCCAAACAACCTCGTACTAACCTTGCGTGTTTTGCTGACGATACTGCATGTTTCACCTCATCCGCAGATATCGATCTTATAATAGATCGCCTCCAACTATCTATTGACCAACTCTTAGACTACTTCAACAGATGGAAACTAAAAATTAATGCTTCAAAAACTGAAGCTATACTATTTACAAGAAAACGTAGCTTGCCTTCCCGAAAATTAAAAGTAGGAGCTTTCAATATCACTTGGAGTCGTTCAGTGAAGTATCTAGGCATAATCCTAGATAACAAGCTTAATTGGTCAGAAAATACCATCAACCTCCGCCTCAAGGGTATGAGAGCTCTAAACGCGTTAAGTCCTATCCTAAATAGATACTCATGCCTTAGTAGTCGCACCAAACTCCGCTTGTATACAGCCCTAATCCGACCCTGTATCACCTATGCCTGCCCAGTGTGGAGCAGTACTTGCCAATCTAACATGGACAAACTGCAAGTAATTCAAAACAAAGCAATAAAGTATGCTTACAACACTCCATATAAAACTAATCTCCGCAAAATGCATATAGAACTGGGTATTCTTAGTTTACAAAAATTCGTTTATAACCTATCTAAAAAATTCTACTTCTCATTTAAACATCATAAACACAAAAACAAACTCATTAGAAACCTATGCAAAACCCGAAAAAAAAAATCTGCCTTATATCGATACTTACAATCGGTACAAGTTACCCCATCACTTGTTCCTCGAGCTTGAGCCCAATGAATAGGAACAGCCACCCGCGCAAGTGCGAGCTTTGCCTGCCGACGTGGTGCGCGCCAATACCGCCTCTAGTTATAAGTAGATATTAAGAGCGCATTGGCGCGCACTTCGTACGCCTGTGGACGTGCGCCTGCGCCACAAATTGTAAACCTGTTGTTGCTTACTTCGTACTGCCTTGCGAATACCGCCAGCACTTTTATTTTTTTTTCTACCGCGCAATGCGTTATTATTATCAAACTAGGTAAATCATGAGAAAAATGTATTGCTAATCTAAAGCTTGCATACTATATTCGTTATTAAGTGTTCAAACACATATTCATTTAATTTTAATATGTATACTAAGTTGTTTATTTTAAAAGTGTTATAAAGGCGACTATTTCTCGCTTGTAAAACATAGAACAAGTGTATTACTTTGTACTAGTAGGATTCAACTTACACTATTATGTACAACTTCAAATTAATAAGTATATCAATAAAGACTTTTAAAAATTAAAATTAATATACCGACGCCTTGTAATAACGGAAGGCAGGTAAACATTTTTGAAATATATCTATTCTGCAGCTAGTCCGTTATAATTTTTCGATGCTTACGGTTCCAGGGCCAACAATGATGGGAGAACAACAATATCCTTTAACAAGGGAGGGAACCGAAACCTATAGGGTACTTCTGTTGACCTAGAATCATGAAATTTGGCAAGAAACAAGTTCTTGAAGCAAAAAAGCTAAGGGAAAAATTAACACCGCGATTTTGTACTTTGGGGTTATGAACAGTGTCTAGTCATCGTTCAAGGGATCGAACTGTAAAGTTAAGTTTGTTTTGACAAGTTTGTACGGAAGCGTTGGTGCGTGAGTCAACTCGCACTTTACCGGTTTAAGTATTCACCTTAGTTTTATATCATCCAATTTAGTTTTCCATCTGTTTGAAAAACATGGGGGAAAAAGTTGCAAAACATATCATTTTAGGAAAATAAAATTTGAATATGGGGAAATTACAGAAAATTGATCTAGCTACCCTGAGGCCGTGTTTCTGTACTTTCTCTATGGTTGTCAAGTCAATAATGTCAACGTCAACTAGTCATTGAGGGTATTTACTATTTGGAGTTATGTTATCCGCATAGAGTAACTTTTATACTGGGAATATCCGTATATATTACTTTACTCTTAACGTAGTATTTATATTCTCTTTGATGAGGTCGACCATGGACAGTTATTATACTCTTTGAGGTCGACCACTTCGACCAGTTATCAATAATCTTGCGAAATAATCTTAAATCTACACTCACTGTACTTGTGCTCTTTTTGGACAGTTATTACACTCTTTGCTTGTGCTGCTTGCAGCCTACATTGTATTATAATTTGTATTGGACTGGTTAGACGAAAAAGTGGAAAGTGAGGATATTGTAATTACGACGGTTGCAAGAAGCAATTAAAATGAAGTTATACTCGAGTGCAGACACCATTGCATGGTGCATGAAATATATTGGCGTTCCGATAACATTGGGTATAACAATGTTTGGTTTGTGCAGTCATATTAGCCGGAAAAAGAGGAGGGCTGCTTTGGAGGGCAAGGTATTTACCACAATATTTTAAACAAGTGTTACATACATATTTGATTTGGGTTTGAGTTAATTGAATTTTTTTTCTGCAGGTTGTAGTGATAACGGGTGCCAGCTCAGGTATTGGAGAAGCTTTGGCTCATGCTTTCCACGAACAAGGCAGTAAGGTGGTTTTAGCTGCTAGACGGATACCTGAACTGGAAAGAGTGAAACAAGACCTAATGTGCAAGAATTTGGTAAGGTTAATAATTAATAAATATATATATATATTATAATATAATAAAATATATATATTTTTCTATGATTTATAGTAACAGAAAAATTTAGATGAGTAGCAACGATGACTTCGTTACCTTTAGATGTAGAAATCTACATTACCCAGGATTTTGTGTGTAATTTTGCTGTGCTTAATAGGCACAGGCACAGGCCTGCAGAGGTTCCTGTGGAAGTTACATTTACGGCCAGCTGTAAGTTTTGCATGCATTTCAACCTGGTTCAGAAAATGAAGATTCTAGAGCCACATAAATGTGCCACTTTATCGAGGACTTGCCAGAGGCAAAGATGTGATAAACGGCTTTAAATTGACAACACGTTTAATCGTCAAAGTCATGATGGCTTTTAAACAGCTTTAAAATGGAAAACTCATGGAGAGAAATGTTTTACTACTGAGCTCCTGAAAGTGGAAAGCCTGTAATGAAGGAGCTCCAGCAAAACTTTAATACTGTTGTCACACATGCGATTTGCATACAACATCATCATCATGGCAGAAATGCTGCCAGAGTTAAAACATATGCTGAACAGTCTAGCTGATTATTCTTAACGCATTGGCCTCTGGATGAACTTGGATAAAAAACCAAAGTTATGTTCAATGACCATGTAAATCCGAAATTAATTTCCGTACATGGCAATATTCTCTAAGTTGTTAAGAAGTATCTTTACCTTAGAGTAGTAGAGATTAATCTGTGGTATGCAACTATAACCTTAACCACCAAAAAGATGTGTATGGAGATTGTATTAATAGATGAAAAGCTAAAACAACAAGCTGAAACTATAACAAATGCAGTGACTGCCAACGTCTTGGAAGCTCTAAACGAGAACATTTTAACACTGCAAGATGAAAGCGATTGCATGAAAACACAAATAAAATAATTAGAAAAGAAAACGACGTGGTTCGCCACCCGTCACGTCTCGTTTCCCGTGGGGGCGAAAAGTGGGCTGCAGAAAGCCACTTTGCTACGTTAAATGTTAGAGAAGGGATGGATGATAAGATTGAAGAAGTATGCGAAATGATGAGTGAAAGGCGGATTGATGTGCTTTGTGTGAATGAAAATAAGCGGAAAGGTTGCGATACCACCACGCATGGACCCTACACAGCCTATTGGTCTGGAGTTCCACATACCAGCAGAGGTTGTCAGGGAGTTGGTGTACTGCTTTCCGCTAGAATGAATGAATGTGTGACTGGGTTTGAATGTGTGAGTCCAAGACTCCTCTGGGTGAGGTTGAAGGTGCTAAAGCGCTTCTTCATATTAGGGGCTTATGCTCCACAAGATGCGCGTTGGAACGGTTCCACTACAGCCCAAACAAAGAGGCAGGAGTTTTGGGATAGCATGAAAGATGTTTTGAGTAAATGCGAGCAAAATGAAAGAATAGTAATACTAAGCGACTTTAATAGCTGGGTAGGTGTGAAGCGTGATGGATATGAAAGTGTGTTGGGAAGGTTCGGCGATGACAGGGTAAATGAAAACGGGGAAAGTTTGCTTGAAGTATGTCTGGGATGGAATCTTGTGGTAACAAACACTTGGTTTGACCATAAGAAGATCCACATGTATACTAGGGAAGAAGGAAGCGTGAGAAGTATGATCGATTTTGTTATAGTGGATGAAAGACTGCGAAAGAATGTACAGGACACTCGGGTGTACCGCGGTGTCGGTGTGGACTCAGACCACTTCCTGGTGATGTTCAATTTATGAGCATGCTCATTATAAGTGCAACTACTCGTTTATAGATACGGGAATGAACAAACTATTTACTATACCATACTTCCATACTACTTTTCATCCCCCCTTTCAACCCCTTCCAACCCTTTTTCGCATTAAAAAGTAACCTATGTCCTTTGTCAGGCTCTAGATTATCTATGTACCAACTTTCATTTAAATCCGTCAAAAAGAACATTCACGTAAACCTTACATATTTCCATACAAACTTTCATCCCCTAATCCCTATTGTTATTTTACACCCTTGAGGGTAAAACTTTGAACTATGTCATATTTATTTATATCGAATCAACAGCCTAAAAATTAATTTCACGCTTCTAGCTCTAAAAATGACGATACTTCCATACAACATTTCATCCCCCCTTTCAACCCCTTACAACCCTTTTTTCGCATTAAAAAGTAGCCTATGTCCTTTCTCAGGCTCTAGACTATCTGTGTACCAAATTCCATTTTAAATCCGTTTAGTAGAACATTCATATGAACCTTACATATTTCCATACAAACTTTCATCCCCTATTGTTATTTTACACCCTTGAGGGTAAAACTTTTACAAACTTTGAATGTCATATTTATTGATATCGAATCAACAGCCTAAAAAATAAGTTTCAAGTCTCTAGCTCTTAAAATTACGATACTTCCATACAACTTTTCATCCCCTCTTTCAACCCCTTACAACCCTATTTTCGCATTAAAAAGTAGCCTATGTCCTTTCTCAGGCTCTAGACTATCTGTGTACCAAATTTCATTTAAATCGGCTCAGTGGTTTTGGCGTGAAAGTGACACAGACAGACAGACAGACAGAGTTACTTTCGCATTTATAATATTAGTTAGGATTCACGAAAAACTTTAAAGTATTAACAACTCTTGTATGCCCATAAGGTTGAAATTGGTTTGTTGGTTAATTTCGGAACTGCTCTTATAATTTAATAATTTCTAGATGTAAAATTGTAAAATATGAGGCGTCACACTAGGGAGAGAGAGGGTCTCACAAATGTGATCAACCGTGAGAAGGATTGGGGAGGGGTAAAAAATCACGAAACTAGTGTAACGTACTTTATGGATGACCCCATATGGGAAACTACGTCGAGTCTTCACATCGCCAATCCCACAATGTCTCAAGACGAAACGTGGATACTCACGGTTGCTCTGGTCCAGAACTTTAAAGTCGCTTAGCGTGCTATGGAAAAGGCTAAGCTCGGAGTTTTTTTGAAGAATCGAATCCATAACGAGGTGGAAGTGAACCAAAGTCATCTACATAGCCCATCGAATTAGTAAGCTGAAGTTGCTGAAGTGGCAATGGGCCGGCCACATTAGCCGAAAAACCGACAACCACTGGGGTAAATGAGTCCTTGAGTAAAGACCGCGAATCGGCAAGCGTATTAGCGTAGGATGCAAGGATGCCCTCAGACTAGGTGGAGCGACGATGTTCATAAGGTGGCTGGCAAGAGCGCGGATTAGCCGAGGATCGTGCTCAGTGTCGTGCAATAGGGAAGATGCAATATTTTTAATTTTTCTTTTATTTTCAAGAATTACGTGTAGAATATACACCCATAAACTATTTATTTTTAACTAGAAGTGCCCCGCGGCTTCGCCCGCGTTATAAACTTCTTTTATTTACTTATAACGTTTCTTTTGTAAAACCTTTCTATCATAAAAGACATCAAAAAAGAATAAGCCAAATCGGTTCATCCGTTTTCAAGTTATCACGTGACTAAAGGACATAGGGATTCATATTTATAAAACCCGAAAAACCATATTGATTTTCAGAATTTGTTACCTACCCCGTTTTGAAAAATCCTGCAACACGTATTTACATATTTATTTTCAGAAGTACTTATGTTAAGTTTCGAATAAAACAGACTATCTCATCTTGTTTTGCCATACAAACTTTGAATCCCCGTTCGTCTCCTTGAGAGGTGAATTTGGAAAATCCTTTCTTATCGGATACCTACGTCATAATAACTATCTGCATTCTAAATTTCAGCACAATCCGAAACAATATTGATTTTTAGACTTTGTTACCCCACTTTACCATTCTTGGGAGTGGCATTTTAAAATAGCCTGAAACTCGTATATTATTGTTTATTTACTGAAGTACTTGTGTGAAGTTTCGAATAAAAAGACTATCCAAACTTTGCACCCCCGCTTCATCCCCTTAAAGAGTGAATTTAAAAAAAATCCTTTGTTAACGGATACCTACGTCAAAACAACTATCTGCATGCCAAATTTCAGCGCAATCCGAAACAATATTGATTTCAGACTTTATTACGCCACTTCACCTTCTTGGGGTGGAATTTTGGAAAAGCCTGAGACACGTATTTACTTATCTATATACTAAAGTACTTGTGTGAAGTTTAAAAAAAATAAACTGGCCAATTGCAAGTCGGACTCGCACTCGTAGGGTTCCGTACCACACTACAGTATTTTATAAGATCGAGCAAAAAATACCACGATCATTTTTCGCCAGCAAAAATAAAAATTAATAAACATTTTATTTCTTATAACGCCATCTAACGTCTAACAAAGGTGTTAGGTATCGACATTTCAATATAACGCCATCTATGGGACGTTTACCTAACTAAGCATTCATAGATGGCGTGAAATGCCGAAAAAAACACGTTTCTTGTATGGGGACCCTCTATTATTTTAACTTTATTTGTTTTTAGTATTTGTTGTTATAGCGGCAACAGAAATACATCATCTGTGAAAATTTCAACTGTTTAACTATCACGGTTCATGAGATACAGCCTGGTGATAGACGGACAGATAGACAGACAGACAGACAGACAGATAGACTAGTTCCGTTAGTAATAGGGTTCCGGGTGATTTTTTGGAAAATCCTTTCTTAACGGATACCAACGTCATAATAACTATCTGCATGCTATATTTCAGCGTAATCCAAATAATATTGATTTTCAGACTCTGACCGTTTCACACTCTCAGGAGTTGAATTTCGAAAAAGCCATACAAACTTTGAACCACCGTTACATCCCCTTAAGGTGAATTTTAAAAAATAATTTCTCAGAGGGAACTAACGTCGTAATAACTATCTGCATGCCAAATTTCAGCGCAATCCGAAACAGTATTGATTTTTAGACTTCGTTTCCCTATTTCATCCTCTTAGGGGTGGTATTTCAAAAAAGCCTGCCACGCGTGTTTACTTATTTTTTTACTAAAGCACTTATGTGAAGTTTCGAATAAAAAATACTATCTTATCTTGTTTCTCCATACAAACTTTGAACCCCCATTTCATCCCCTTAAGGGGTGAATATAAGAAAATCATTGTTCAGTTCAGCTCAGTGGCGTGCTGTAGGTGAGATAGCCTGATGATGGTGATATTTTAGAGGCCAATTTAAAACCAACATCAGCTTTTCATTCATAGATAAATCGATCCGATCCTGTCAGACCATCTGTCAGATCATTCTCAAATACGTCTTTGTATACCAATAAACGGACTAACTAACGGAATAACTCTTTAACCGACTTCACAAAAAAGGAGGAGGATCTTAATTCGACGGTATTTTTTCTTCATGTTTGTTATCTCAGAACTTCGTCAAATCTTAACCGATTGCAAATTTTTTTTTTTGTTTGAGAGATTATGCCTCCCGTTTGGTCCCATTCAAATTTTATTGAGATCTGATAATCATCACAGTAATATTATAATATTACCGTGTCATCTCCGGAGATATGGAGATAAACAATGTAAACTAATTCGTATACCTTGATGACATGTTTATGGCAACTGGCTATTTTGACTATCGCGGCATGTGAAGTCGGACTTTTAATTTTGTACGATTATAAATTATGTTGGCTATATTACCGAAACACACATGATATCACTATTCTCAAAATTTAACGTGACGAAGATTTTATAACAAACATGTTACCAAAATTAGTGATATTTTATAAAAAATGTGTTTTACCAGAGAGTGTACTGAGGAGAGTACGACTAATTGACTAAATTGTTTAGATATTTTATTTCTGGTAGGACCAAAGAAGAAGTATCAGGCATATAGTTTCCTGATGTCCGGATTAGCAAACTGAAATGGCAGTGGCCTGGTCATATCTGCCGTATAGGAGCGATAACCGTTGGGGGAGACTGGTTCTAGTGTGGAGACCGCGAATCGGCAAACGTAGCGTAGTCCTGTGACCAGCCCCCCTAGACAAAATTCAATTTCTGTTGCCATTCACGCTAACGCAAGGTCAAAATGTGTGGAATGACATTTATGTTTCCGCAACAAAGTTGTCATTCCCATACACTTTAAAGTCGCGTTAGCGTGAATGAAAACAGAAATTGGATTTTGTCTAGGGGCCCAGGTGGAGCGACGATATTCGCAAAGCGGTGGGCAGTGACTTAAGAAAGGCCTATGTCTACCAGTGGACTGGTACCGGCTGATTTTGATGATGATGATACCAGCGCCAGATCTCGAAAATGGTCATGCATTGCTCTATTAGGACCGCTCCATTATCATTTACGGATATATTTATTATTTTTATATAAATATTGTAAATGAAAATAAAATATTGTCGTGTACAATATTTTTGAAATACTTATAAAAGGAAAGTATACCTTAGTAAGTAAATAAAAAATAAGTTCAAAAACTAAAACCTGACTACTGAAAACACTACACTCTCTAAAAAGTATGAAACAAGAAAATATTCTCATCTGAGATCGCTAAGTACAAACTAATCAATATGCATCGTGTATTATACAAACAACTAACTTGTAATAAATATTTTATTGTATTTCATAAATATTCTTAGTGGTGTTCAGTGGATACCCGTGGTCGTATGTTACTTTGCAGAGTGTATTGTTTTGTTACGGTAGGTGACATACGACCACGGCTATCCTCTGAGCACCACTAAGAATATTTATGAAATACAATAAAATATTTATTACAAGTTAGTTGTTTGTATAATACACGATACATATTGATTAGTTTGTACTTAGCGATGAGTGATTTTTCAGTAGTCGGGTTTTAGTTTTTGAACTTATTTTTTATTTAAAGCATTTTGGGGTTTTTGGATAGATGTATACATGTATATATGTTAACATACTTACATACATACATAGTGATCAACAAACATATACACACACACACACTCGCCCTACAAAAATATGATGTACTAAACCCTATCTTCATCTTAAAATCCCTATTCAACGATACCACACACGATAGGGAGATTTTTTTTAGTTCTGGACTTCGTCCCCTAGGGGGCGCCACATTCAATTTGTTGTGACGTCATATAGCCTATAACCAGCAGACAAATAAAACGTGTCCACCGACACCTCATTTGTTAAATTATAATAAGTAGTTTAGAAGTTATGAGGGAACAGATGAACATACATACAAATATACATACATACATACCCACATACCGGTCAAAAACATAACCCTCCTTTTTTTTCCTCCTTCGCCGTAGTCGGGTAATTAATATACCTTACATATGACTTACTGTTTTTATTTTGTTTGTAATTTATAATCAGCAAATGCCTTCTACTCGCTCTCGTAGTCTCATAGGCTACATTTTATCGCAAATAGCAGTTTCTATTAGATTGTGGGTAAAACCGCAAAGCACAACTAGTACGCCAAATGCTTCACTTTGGGTCCTTAGTACTCTGTGCTTTGGGATCTACAGAACAGACTCCAGCATGCAGCAACGAAATGTACGTTGAATCTCGTCAAAAAACCACCCAATAGCGTTAGTTTGAGTAGGTACAATTCACATCAAAAAGTGGTACAAATCTATATGATATTTGGTATTTTGTTATTAGCGAGAGTAATGTAGACAGTAAACTAATAACAATAAATAAAAAGGTAATGTTTAGAATGGAAAACGAAAAAAGCTTGTTAGTAAGGAATGGTTCGAACCCGGTCCCTGATGCGCTTAATCCAGTAGTTCTCACCAATCGGCTACATTACTCATTTACAATGTGACAAAATTAGCATATGCTTTTGTAAACGTCAAATACACTATTAAATAATCTGTGATACGAAAATACTTTCGCGTGTGTGCGTGATCAGTCTTGACGCCACGCTTGTTTACAAATAAAAGTATATAGAGAGTGTATATATACTTCAAATTTAGCTGAATAAATTAAAATGTATGCGCTTTACTCGCAAAATCAATATTTTTTATTTACCAAATACTATTTCAGTCATTAAAAAATTAAATTCATCAAATAAGAGTATCAGCGCCATCTATTGGCTCTGTTGTGGTTAGCTGACGACGAGCATCCACCTTAATCTAATTTGACATACATTAATGACACACTGCGTACTGAATATAAAAAAAAAATAGTCGATTTTGGTACGCGTAGCTACTAAAGTACGTAGCGTACTAAAATCTACTATATTTTTTTTTAATATTTTTTATATATGTGCTAGTATAGCTGGCTAATTTTTGTATTTTTACCTGGTCATCCTGCTTACGATATTTTTATGCCATTAATGCCATTTATATAATTTCGAACTTAAGAACTCGCCATAAGATTCCCTTGTTGAGCTGAAATGATTGATAGATGTAGAAGATGCCGAATGAAATAAATGCGAATATTTCACTGCAATTTTTACGTACCGTAGTAGTTTAGTCCCTTTTATTTCTACACTTGAAAACTCTGCACTTTCAACAAAAAAAGACAATCTATAAACCATGTCAACATCATTTTTTGGCAGCCTTGAATTTCCTTGAATCGGCATTGGTAAATCCTACTTCCATTTTCTCTCAATTAAGTTGATTGTGTTTATTTACGTTTTGCGAATATCACGTATCCTACTGGCAAGCCACAGTCTAAGTAGAGATTATAGAAGATATGCTACTGAACATAGTAGTTAGTAGTATAATTATTATGTTACTCTTTGCTACTGAAGTACTGACAAGCCGACAAGCCGACAAGGATGACGTCACTTCGCGCTAATAGGTGGTTTCAATCACAGATATATATATATATATATACAATAGATAACGCAAATGTATGTACTTTCCGTGTCCGAACCCGGCCAAAGCGGCCAGGTTGGCCGCCGCTACTTACAGTCTGCGCGCGTCTGTTGTTGCAGCCGACGGCCGCGAAAACTACAAAAATGCCTCGTTGCGTGATAATTAACTGCGAAAGCCCAATAATGTCGAGCCCCCAAAGGCAAGGTCATATTTCCTATCACAGATAAGTTATTTTTAAATTATATTAGGCGTAAATTCAATTTAAAACTATTTTTTTTTAATATTTCAAGCTATGATTCCGAAAATATATCTAATTAACTATAGATTAACGTTAAGTAAAACTATTTACATTACATTGCTGCGTTTGCTTTGAGCGTTTGATCTGACGTTGTGTGTTAAGAGATGATGAATATGGGAACTAGCGATACTCTCGCGATCGCTTCGACTTCGTGGTACAGGCAATTTATCATTCGTCTGTCAAATTTCGCGACTAGTGTTGTTCGTTCTACAACATATATCAATAATCGATTTTACTTGATATTGGACAGACGAATGGTATAAACCATTATAAAAAACAGATAATTTACTAGTTGTTAATAAAAACAAGGTCATAAATAAACAAAATAAATAAATAAATGTTCTAATTTTACTCTTCTTTTGGGTTCTAAAATGTTTTCTCTGGTTTTATTTCGCGATGTTTTTGTTTCGATAGCCTATAGCAAGTAAAATATAATTATTCATAAGTTACATCTCATATGCAAGTTACATTTTTATAAGTAGGTACCTGTAAGCAAAGTATAAGTAGCATTTTTTTAAGAATAATAATAGTATTTTAAAATTCAATGAAATATACATATTCAAAGATAAACTTCATTAGTAAACAAATTTCAAATTATTCACACTATCGAAATTAAAATACCCAGCCCTATTAACTGTACCAGTGTGCAATGGTAGTACCGCCATTCCGAGTTAGATAACAATGGCCAACCTTTGCACCAGGTAAGGTATGAGCCGGAGCGGGATTTACTTGAAATATTCTTTATTTTATAATTCCGTTTAATATCATTCGTCTGTCTAGGTATAACATTCGTCTGTCAAAAAATCAATGTCATTCATGTTAATAAATTTGTGATTAAACATCACAAATGTATTAACATGAATGACATCAAAAGTAATCTAAAAAAGTATCAAAAGTTTTTGATAACCAAAAAACGATTTCTTACCATGCATGTCTGTACTAATAATCCCTTGTGTTTCAAAGAAATATCATTAATAAATTTAATATATTTTAATATTATATTATTATACTGTACTTGTAATTGCTGGCGTGGACGGCGGTTGCAAGCGCGGAGTCAGCGAGCGGGATCACAGATATATAAAAATGTATGAGTATGAGCGAGACGATCACGACGGCGGTTCCAGTTGAATCGTTTGAATCGTAGCGAGTCGGAGGGGCATCGGCGGCATCGGTGTCTTTGAATCGGTTTGGATTTCCCATCACTAAATTTCGGCTGTGACGTCACAGTAGGTGTTAAAAAGTTGGCACGCTCGGTTTCGATACAAATCGTGATACTAGGCGTTATCTATTGTATATATGATATCTGTGGTTTCAATAAACGTTTAGTTTTACGTAACTTCAGACTCCTTTTTTTTGAGAAATACATAATTATATAAGACAAAAAAATTCAGTGGCCCTTCTTTTGTATTTTCTTATCATTTATTCCCATATTATTCATAAATATTACTTTTGCATCTACTTTATTGGAGAGGCCTATGTCCAGTGGACTAGTAGATACCAATGGCATTTGTATTTAATGTATATATATGAGCATATATCAATAATCCAACACACAGTTACTATTATTTATTCTTTATATAGTAAGGCTAATAAAATCAAGGTCACATCCGAGGCGTGTAGCATATTTTAATGATGACCCTCCCCCCTCCGCATAAAGACGAGCTGTTATATTGGTGCCGAGGGGGGGGGGGGGGGGGGGCAATATTTGGTATAATTTGGTAAAGGTAATAATGGTGTGTTGTTCATGTTGAGCATATTCGTATTTTATGTGGGCACGTAAGACAATGAATAAATATTGTTTACAAAATACTAAGACTAAGACAACAAATTAATATTATTTAAAAAATACTAATTAAAATATATTATTATTTCAGCCTCTTCCAACTCAAGAGCCTGTGGTTGTTGAACTGGATCTCTCAGACATTGAAAACTTGGATAAGTTTGTACAGAAAGTATATGACCAATGTGGAGAAATAGATGTTTTGATAAACAATGGAGGAGTGTCACACAGGGGTTCCATACTGGAAACCAAAATTGAAGTTGACCAAAGAATTATGTTTATCAACTATTTTGGATCTGTGGCCTTGACCAAAGGTATAGTTTTATAAAATCTTACCCATAACCTACGAATAACTCATAAGTCAGGAAAAGTAACTGCGTTATAAATATGACCCAGCAAAAGTCGTGTTCAAGCAGGCGGGGTTAAAAGTCGTGTCCAGCGCGTCATTAGTCGGACATTTGTCTTGTTTGACTCAACTGTCATAACAGACATTGCAGCACATGCGCGAACCAATCCCTGCTTTCGTTCCTAATTTAAATCAATCTCCAAGCCAATAATTTGTAACTTGAAAGTGATTTTTATTTTGAACCTACGTCATTTTGGTTTGAAGGAGAGCTACTTTTTGTGTAGAATTTGTTCTGAATTATAGTTCCTGACGTATGATTTATTCGTAGCCCATAACCCATTTACATCGATAGGTATATACAGGTGGATTCAGCACCGATGGATCAAACGCAGCAGGGTGGTAGAGGACCTCGCTGCGCATCTTTTGAACATATAGTTATATACTTATAGTAAATATTAGTCTGGATAAGATGGATTATTGCGAGATTGGCAGTTTTGTGTGTTTATCCTTGCAAAAAATCACAATATTTGAATAAATTAGGAAAAAAATTATAAGTATTATGGGTAACGTGAACTAAACATATTTTTACGATTTTTTTCAAAAAACTTTTATGTATTTAAGACGTAAGTATCTATCTATCATTTTTTTAATTAAACTTTTAAGTACTATAACCGTAACTTTTATAAAGTTTTACGTATCTTATCAAATAAGAAATGAAATAAACACCGAGTCTTCTCTTCTAATATAGTTTATGAGATATATTTTTTTGAAGAATGCAATTTCGCGAGAATGGGGCTCAGGCGAGATCTCGCGAGTTTATGAATAACAATACCGCGAGATCTCGCGAGATTGGCAGTTTTGTGTGTTTATCCTTGCAAAAATCACAATATTTGAATAAATTACAAAAAAAATTATAAGTATTATGGGTAATATGAACTAAACATATTTTTACAATTTTTTTAAATAAACTTTTAAGTATCTACTATAACCGTAACTTTATTTAATGTTACTTATCTAATTAAATAAGAAATGAAATAAACACCGAGTCTTCTCTTTTAATATAATATTAAACAAAAGTATTTCAATATAAAACAGTTCTTTTATAACAAAACAACAGGAAGTCAAACACTAAAATGAAACTCATTAACTAAGTTGACTATTTAACTGAGATATTATAATCAACTAGAAGTGCCCCGCGGCTTTGCCCGCGTTATAAACTTCTTTTATTTACCTACTTATAACGTTTCTTTTGTAAAAACCTTTCTATCATAAAAGACATCGAAAAAGAATCAGCCAAATCGATTCATCCGTTTTCAAGTTATCACGTGACTAAGAGAAATTGGGATTCATATTTATAAAACCCGAAAAACCGTATTGATTTTCAGACTTTGTTACCCACCCATTTCGAAAAATCCTGCAACACGTATTTACTTATTTATTTTTAGAAGAACTTTAGTGAAGTTTCGAATAAAACAGGCATCTTATCTTGTTTTGCCATACAAACTTTGAATCCCCGTTCCGTCTCCTTTAGAGGTGAATTTGGAAAATCGTTTCTTATCGGATACCTACGTTATAATAACTATCTGCATTCTGAATTTCAGCGCAATCCGAAACAATATTGATTTTAAGACTTTGCTACCCCTCTTAGGGTGGCATTTTGAAAAAGTCTGAAACTCGTATTTTCTTATTTATATACAGAAGTACTTGTGTGAAATGTCGAATAAAATGACTATTCAAACTTTGAACCCCCGCATCATCCCTTTGAAAAGTGAATTTTAAAAATCCTTTCTTAGCGGATACCTGCATCAAAATTACTATCTGCATGCCAAATTTCAGCACAATCCGAAACAATATTGATTTCAGACTTTATTACCCACTTCACCTTCTTGGGGTAGAATTTAAAAAAAGCCTGAGACACGTATTTACTTATATACTAAAGTACTTGTGTGAAGTTTAAAAAAAAAGCTATCTAATCTTGTTTCTCCATACAAACTTTGAACCCTCATTTCATCCCCTTAAGGGGTGATTTTTTGGAAAATCCTTTCTTAACGGATACCAACGTCATAATAACAATCTGCATGCTAAATTTCAGCGCAATCCAAAACAATATTGATTTTCAGACTCTGTTACCCCATTTCACCCCCTTAGAAGTTGAATTTCGAAAAAAGCCTGAAATACGTTATTACTTATATGTTTACTGAAGCACTTGTGTGATGTTTAGAATAGAAAAGACTATCTAATCTTGTTTATTACACATTTGAACCCCCATTTCATCCCTTAAAAGGGTGAATTTTGGAAAATCCTTTCTTAGTACACCCTTACGTATTAAGACAAATATATCCTCCAAATTTCAAGTCTCTACGACCAGCGGTTTAGGCTGTGCGTTGTCTGTCAGTCAGTATGTCAGGACAAAGATTCTTATAGTATTAGACTAGAAGTGCCCCGCGGCTTCGCCCGCGTTAAAAACTCCTTTTACTTACTTAAACTGTTCTTTTGTAAAACTGATTCTATCATAAAAGACATCAAATATGAATTAGCCAAATCGGTTCACCCGTTTTCATGTTATCGCGCGGCGTGACTAAGGCAAATCGGGCTTCATATTTATAAAACCCGAAAAACCCACATTTTCATACTTTGTTACCTACCCCATTTTGAAAAATCCTACAACACGTACTTACTTATTTATTTACAGAAGTAATCATGTGTAAAATCTCCAAATTTCAAGTCTCTACGACCAGCGGTTTAGGCTGTGCGTTGTCTGTCAGTCAGTATGTCAGGATTAAAGAAAACGATACCTACTCAGAGATCTATTAGATTTTTTTTTTCATAGCTATTTCAAAGTCTTCAATATTTATCTAGCTACCACATCTGCAAATTTTATTTACCTAAGTCATGCGGTTCTTATTAAAAGGATGCGATGAAGTCAAAATTAGTTCAAAATATTTTATTTTAATATGCCCATCCTTTCATAGATGTTTAGATACAATAAGTAGGTATAATTTGCATCGCTATATGCAGCAGGAAAAAAAATAGATTTGATATAAAATTAGACTGAATAGTGCTACTATTAATTAACTTTTTACGTATCTTTAACTTTAATTAGGATTTCGCTGTTTATTTTCACCTACGGGAAGGTCTTTGTTGCCTTTCTGCTTCCGTAAGCTTAGACTTTAAACTACCCTACACTTGATCCCTAGGTGGTGTTAAATAGGTGACCATAGTGGTAGGGTTTGGCCTCGGCTCGAAACCACTCACCGGTAAAAAAAACATGTCGCTAATTCGTTCGCCAAGTTCTAGCATGTTAGGTGCTAGCCAGTATAGTATGGAATACGGGGTGGGATAGTTGCGCTCTGTATACTTTATACCAAAAAATACACGTTATTTTAGGAGTCTAAATCCTCGCCACATATCACAGTGGGGGAGGAAGTTAAAAAGTTGCTAAAAATATCACGTGATTAATGGACTGAATGTATGTATGTATTTGTTTTTATTTACCAACCCAGTCTTTAGTAGTTTTATATCTGCCTGAGATGATTCCCCTCTGAATCTCTTTCCTACGGTGAGATCGTAGTTAAGTGCTTGTTTTTTATTGGAGACAGAAATACCAATAAAATATATTTTTTTAGATAATTTATTTATTGATAAATATTGAAGATCTAAGTTGCTTGCCAGCTTTTTGTCAGGTATTAGTCTTCTATATGTTGATGTAGTTTTCTACTAGATGACTACATCAACAGATAATAATTCATCAGCCAAATTTGTGTAGTAACAACTGATAATATGTGTGATTGATGAAAAGCAATCCCCTAATATGGTCTAATTGGGTTGAGCTATCTAATGGAAATGGTAAAATAATTAAATGTAATCAATCTTGACAAATTTCAGCTGTTCTGCCAAAGATGGTGAAACGCAGAAGTGGTCACATTTTATTTGTAAGCTCAGTTCAGGGACTCATTGCAATCCCAGATCGGTCTGCTTATGCCGCTACAAAACATGCTATGCAGGCATTTGGAGATTGCCTGAGAGCAGAAATGAAACAACATAACATTAATGTGACGGTCATAAGCCCTGGATACATCAAAACCAATATATCTTTAAATGCTTACACCGGATCTGGTACTTCTCATGGAGGTGGGTATTTTTAAAGTAAGATTATATTACCTTATTAAATATAACAGTCGTCTTCATACGAGCTAAACTTACACAAGGTATACAGAATTGCTGACTTTTGAAATGTAAACAAACAAGCAAACAGCATGCCTGAAGTCGCGATATCTGTTTGCTTAATGGGTGATTTGACCGAGGCTCTTATCATCACCACTGGATACGTTTTAGCGCCACTTGGGTATTGTAGCATATTCGTATAAAGGATACAGAAATTTCCAAAATTAGACCTACATTTTAATCTAACAACCCAACATAGTTAATGCTAACACAATAAATAACAGTACAAGATGCTCCATGATGATCCATCCCGTGGTGGACCGCCGAGCTCGATGAGATGAAGAAGAGAGTTGCCATCCTAAGACGCAGGATCCGCAACGCAGCACCAGTCCGAAGAGCAAAGGTCGTCGACGAGTACCTGGAACTAAAAAACGAATATGAATTAGAGGAACAGAAAGCTCAGGTCAGGAGCTGGAAGGAGTTCTGCGAGAAACAGGATAGGGAAGGGCTATGGGACGGGATTTATAGGGTTATAGGAAGGACCAAGACCAGGGAAGAAGATCTACTGCTGCAAGAGAAAGGAAAGATGTTAGACGCGAAAGGTTCCGTGAAGCTTATAGCTGAAACATTTTACCCGAAAGACCTTACAAATAGCGACAACCCGGAACTTAAAATGACGAGAGAGCAAGCAGAGAGTGTAAACAGCGAGGAACAAATAGAATTTTGTGACCCACCGTTCACACAAACTGAGCTCTTGAAGGCGTTGAAGGCTTTCAACCCGATAAAAGCACCCGGATCGGACAGTTTTACTGCAGACGTCTGCAATCATGCAGTAAGAAACGACCCCGAGTTATTCCTTAGCCTGCTTAACAAGTGCCTGGCGCATCACCTCTTCCCAAGTATCTGGAAAGTGGCGACGGTGATTGTGCTGAGAAAGCCGGGTAAAGAAAACTACAATGAGCCAAAATCTTACAGACAATAAGGTTTGCCAGTCTTAGGAAAGGTGTTCGAAAAAATGATAGTCGCTCGACTTAAACACCACCTAATAACCAAGATGAGTACGAGGCAGTACGGATTCATGCCTCAAAGGAGCACCGAAGACTATACCCTTCTGAAGCAGATTCGTACTAAACTTCATGCCCAGTTATAATATATACTGCGACTCAAGGTCAGCGCTGGACATTGTTGTGAATAACATTACCCTCTATCCCTTGGCCGAAAAAATCAGATCCAATTTGCAAAAATCAAAACAAATAAGCAAAACAGTGAACTTATTTTGGATAAAGGCCCTTGCGGTATTGGAGGGTAATGAAAGAGCCGATAACCTAGCAAAAAACGCAGCAATTCACCTCAAAACCAGACCGAACTGTGATAAGTGTCCCATATCATACGTCAAGCGACAAATACGTTTATCGTCGCTTGACGAATGGAATGAGCGTTATCAAGCAGGTGAATCAGCAGCATCGACTACAAAGAACTTCTTCCCCGATGCAATTTTGGCATATCCTCGAGAAAGAAAATTAAAAATAGACCCGATTACAACCCAACTTTTGACAGGGCACGGTGGCTTTTCTTCATATCTGTATAGATTTAAACGCAAGGAGAACCCAGCTTGCCCCTGCGACCCCCAAATAGAAGAAAGCTCAATTTATGTGGTAACTGAATGTCCTAGGTATGCACAGAGTCGTTTTAACATAGAACAGGAACTTAATATAGATATAACTGTTGAAGATGTAAGTAAAATAATGGCGGATAAAAATTCAAGCGAAAAGTTTATAGTACTGTAAAGATATAATAAAAAAAGTAATAAAAAAAAATAAATAAATAGCAGAAAAACAGATGTACTGTTACATATTTAAATATATATAATAGTAAACACATAAATATTAAAACATAAATAACAATATATGCTATATTAGCAAAAACTAAAAGTAAGAATTATTTTGTTAACATAGAATTAGAGATAAATAAGAAATAAACAAACAACCTCTGGTTGTGGTACAAAAGTAAAAATGATGAAATAAAGATAGATAAAATGATAAATGAACGAGTGAAAAGCAAATTAGCTAAGACACGCGATGCTGCAAAGGCTCCGACTACGATGGAGGGACCAGTATATATATATATATATATATATATATATATATATATATATATATATAAAAAAGTTCAAGATGCTAGTAAAGTATATTAACACCAATATTATAAATGCGAAAGTCAGTTTGTATATTTGTTTGTTTTGGACTTCTTCACAGTCGAATGCCTGGACCGCTTTTGCTGAATTTTGCACAGGGATAGCCAGTAGGTATTATGGCTATAGGATACTTTTTAAAAGCAAAGCCGCAGAGCACAGCTAGTTTTATATAGTTTTTTAATAACATACAAATGGATCAAGTATTTAAAAAATGATGTGTAATTTTTTACTTCTGTGACTATTTTTTTGTTTCAGTGATGGATAAAAGCACTGCAGCTGGATTTACCACGGAGTACACAGCAAGCAAGATTCTCGACACAGTAGTTAATAAGCGGGATGAATTAATAATAAGCCAATTCCTGCCAAGACTTGCAATATTTTTGAGACACGCAACTCCTTCTCTTTATTTCTGGCTGATGCAAAAGAGAGCCACTAAAACTCAATTACCTGATTAGGAAGAGACGTTATTGGTATTGTTATTGTTACTTAAGAATAATTCGTAGGTATTTTTTTTAGTTGTGATGTAGGTATATATTTAATTAGGAGCGTACCGTGAGACTACTTTTTGTAAAATTAGTTTAACGGATCAATATGTACGAGTATGTACCTGCAAAATGTCACCCACGGGTATGGCTTAATTTTGAGATGTCATAGATTTATATTCACAAATATGACGTATCTTTATATTATACACTGTCATATAAATTATCGTATTTTAATAGTATACCTACATATTTTATTTACTTAGCATGTTATCACTATTATTAGAATGAAGCGCCAAACAGTGAGGTAAAGGCCCTGTTATCAGTTGTGGTTCTATCATAGATAAATTTTACTATCACCTAAAAGTTCAATAAAAGTAAGGCATGTGAGACTCGGACATCTTATTCTCATTTTAACAAGCGGTGACGCTTAAAAACGAATGTTCCCAGTGGTCACCCCTATTTTGTCCGCACTGGTGACAATTGGGAAAAAAATCGTAGTGGTCACTACTGATGATGGCTCATGACAGGAATACATACACATACATACATACAATCACGCCTTTTTCCCGTTGGGGTAGGCAGATACTACTTCTTTCCACATGCTACGATCCTGACATACCTCTTTCGCTTCTTCCAATTTCATGAGCGCCTTCATACATGCTTGCCGGTAAGTACTTTTTACTTAGCCTCTCTTAAAAACGTCTCCGATCTGGTCGTGATACGTTCGCCTAGGTCGGCCTCTACCGGCTGCCCCATTCAAACTCGTCTCATAAATCTGTTTCGTCAGTCTTTCTTCATTCATTCTCTCTAGATGTCCAAACCATCTAAGCATCCCTTTCTCAATCTTTGTTACCACATCTTCTACCACACCACAACATTCCCTTATCATGCTGTTCTCCACCTTATCCATCAGAGTCACTCCAATCATACTTCTCAAACTTCTCATTTCTACAGCATTAATTTTACTTTCATGCTTCTTCTGCTATATCCAGCATTCACTACCATACACGAGTGTGGGAACCAACACTCCCTTATGTAGAGCCAGTCGTGCTTTTTTAGACACGTTCTGACTTCTCATAAAGTTATGCAGTGCCCCACTCACTTGGTTTCCTGCCAAAATTCTTCGCTCAATATCACTTTCATACTTACCATCTCTCGTAAACTTAGAACCCAGGTACACAAACTCTTTCACTTGTTCTACACTCCTCCTTCAATCGTAACCTTACAATCTGTCATTCTTTCTTCTCTTTCAAAAACCATTACTTTGTTCTTACTTACATTCACTTTCATCCCTTTCTTTTTTAAGGCATCATGCATAATATTAACCATCCTTTGCAACTCCTCCTCCGATGATGCTAATATCACCTGATCATCAGCGTATAGGAGGCATTTGATGGTTAAATCATTCATTCTTAATCCGTACACGCTTACTTTCAGATCTGTCAAGCAATTGTCTATGAATAGGTTGAACAACACTGGCGATGCAACACATCCCTGTCTAACACCTTTTTCGATGTTAAACCAGTCCGTGTACGCTCCGTTTATTCTGACACAAGCACTGGAACTCTCATAGAGTGATTTCAGTGCTCGTATCAAACTGCCGCCCACCCCATACATAGACAATGTTGACCACAATTCACTCCTCACCGCTCTGTCATAGGCATTTTCCAAGTTTACGAATGCGCAATAGATCTTTTGGCTTTTGGCCAAACATTTTTCGGCTATGCTTCGTAAGGAAAAGACCTGATTTATGCATCCCATTCCTCTCCTGAAACCTGCTTGTACATCCCACATTTTTTTATCAGTTTCTTCCGTCACTCTTGTAATCAATACCTTTGCATACAATTTCCCGACGATGCTGAGTAAGCTAATGCCGCGGTAGTTTTTGCAGTCTTGCTGTGATCCCTTTCCTTTGTATAGCGGTACAATGACGGCTTTGCACCAGTCTCCTGGTAAAATTCCGTTCCTCCAGCAAAGGTGAATATGGTTGACTCGTTACCACACCTTGTCCAGCCCTCAGCATCTCGACCGAAATGCTGTCATACCCTGCAGCCTTACCCGATTTCATACTTTTCAACGCTGTCATAATCTCTTCCATGCTGATATCACTTCCATCGCTATCTTCATTCATCAGACAACTGGTGTCGCGACACCAGTTGTCATTGGTACTTGCATATCTTCCTTTTCAAAATATTCCTTCCATCTCTTTAGAACGCAATCCTCTCCTCTCACAATACTTCCATCCTGATTTCTGACTTTGTCAAGTTGCGAAGTGTTGAGATTTCCTCTGGCTGACCTTATGGACTTCCAGAAAAACTTAATGTTCGTCTGGAAGTCGTCAGATAACCTCCTATCAAATTCATCTCTATCATCCGCCATTATGACAGGAATAAAATGGTGAAATACGAGTTATACCACTTATCCCCATTGACATGCCCCATCATTGGAGATTCCTTTTTATATACGTCGAACTGTGTAGCACTTGAGCACTATCTCACCTGATGTTAAGTGATGATGCGGTCGATGATGGAGCGCGCTTACCCAGAAAATGAAGAAGTAGAAGACCTATTCACTCGCGATTTTAAGACCTCCATATAGTATTTAGCCGAAAACACAGACTCAGGCAGGGCATTCCATTCCCTGGCGGCTCGTATGATGAAAGAAGATGCAAAACGCTTCGTTCGGGTAGATGGTATATCCATCAAAAATCGGTGGCACCTCTTAGTGTCTCTGAATGTCCGATAATAAAATAGGGTAGGTGGGTAAGGCCGTAAAATTGGCCTCATTGTATTAAGCTCCAGCGTCCAGTAAGAAATAAAATAAAATTTGACATATACCTATAATTTTTCTATTTTCTTAGCTTTGTATAATAGTTTTTCTATTAGGTTAACTATACAAACATTCGCAAAACATATAATTAATAATTATTTATCATAAAAATAACATGTGATCACAACATTTTCAATACAAAATAAAATGTCCCAAACTCGCACCCGCACCTTATGTTACAACTTTGAATATTTGTTGTATTCGTATTTGACCATTTTAAAGTACGTATGGATACAATAATGCCTATTCTACAAATTTCAGTGTCAGGCAGGATTAGATAATGTTCAAATAATAAAATTCTGGTACGTTAACATCGTGTCCACGGATTTGATGCTTTTATGTCACGTATTTTATGTTACAATATTTTTTACTAAAACTTAGAATTTGAGCAGCAAAATTTATTTCTATTACATGGCAACACCATAGTCTACTTGTCTATGCTACGTCTTTCACTTGTCGGCCATATTTCTAGGCTGTGAGTTTTGTTTTCAAAGCGGACCGGAGAATTTTTTTTGGTCATTACATTGATTGCAGCTGAATAAAGGTAAAACTGTATTCATTTATCATACAATATTTATTATTTTGATGAATCTAATGTTTAAGGAATAGCTAGAGGCTGTGTACGTGCTTTTATTCTTGTCGCTTAACCGTTTAAAAGTGAAAATGTTTTGACGCGAGGTTAGCTTTAAGTAACATTTATGTCACATTTTTTATGTAACGTTACATAAAAGTTATGTAAGGCCTTATTCATAGTGAATATTAACTTATAATTATCAAATGCAAAAAGCAGCTGAGAACCTCAAAAGGCGCAAATATAGTGGTTTAGACAGCTGCTACCTATTTGTGCCTTTTGGGGTTGAGACTCTAGGACCGTGGGGACCGGGTGCACACAGCATTGCAAATGATTGTGCAGAAAGGAGTTATTTCTTACATTGGAGACGTGCCTTTACAAAACTTTTATGTTACTTTTAAGTTACCCAGCCACACACTTTTAAGTTACTATATGTCACATGAGGCCAATTTTACGGCCTTACCCAGGTGGAGTCAAATTATGCAGTTCCTTAGTCTCTCCAAAATGTAACCGATAGAAAATCGATAAACAAGCGACTTTGCGGCGATGCGCGAGACTTAGTTTCTTGCTTACTAGTAGTAGGTCGTCACTAATGATTTTCTTGGCTCTCCTTTAAATGGCTTTCAGTGTCTCCAGTGGTATTTGGCAAAATCATCCCAAAGGTGAGGACAGTACTCCATGCACGATCGGACTTGTGCTTGGTAAAGATTTAACAACTGTCCCGGTGTGAAGTATTGTTTCAGCTAGCCAAAATGCTAAGTTTTTTTAGGCTAAGTTCTTGTCCTTACAGGCTGTCTCCGAATGGGGCGATGCCAACCTGGTCAAGTTTAATGCAGCTAAGACCCAGGCGTGTCTGTTCTCCGCCAAACGGAGTCCGTTCCAACTGACTCCTACTTTCCGGAATGTGTTCGTACCGATAACTGATCACCTCGAGCTTCTTGGAATCTCGCTAACACCCACACTCAACTTTGGCTCGCATATCGAGTCAAAAGCCCAATTGGCCTCAAAAAAGCTTGGTGTTTTGGCCAAGGTGAGACAGTACTTCACACCAGGACAGCTGCTTAATTTGTATCAAGCTCAAGTCCGATCATGTATGGAGTACTGTTCTCACCTGTGGGATGGGTCAGCCAAATACCAGCTGGAGGCGTTGAAAGTTATTGAGAGGAGAGCCAAGAAACTCATTAACGACAAAAAACTAGTAAGCAAAAGGCTTCAGAGCCTAGAGCATCGCCGCAAAGTCGCCAGTTTATCGGTCTTTTATCGGATACATTTCGGGGAGTGTGCCTACCAACTGCACGAATTAATTCCACCGTCCCCCTTTTACCATCGTACTACCAGACGCACAGATATACGCCATCGATACATGGTGGATATTCCATTCTGTCGCACAAAGCGCTTTGCATCAACATTTATTATACGCACAGCAAAGGAATAGAATTCCCTGCCAGAATTTGTGTTTCCTGTGAAGTACAATCCGGGGGTCTTCAAATCGCGAGTGAACAGGTATCTTCTAGGCAAGCGTGCTACATCGTCGATCACATCTTCAGTTAACATCAGGTGAGATAGTGGTCAAACGCTTGCTTATCGTAAGTAAAGAAAAAAAAAAAAGGCTAGCTGGGTTAGATCTAAACTCAATATAAGAGCCGTAATTGACAGTTGGTGTTAATGAGATGCCAAGAAACTCGAAATGGTTACATCTCGGAAATTAGGAGCCAGAAGAAATGGTCTCCGTTTTGCGGAGAAAAGACGCCTGGGTTTTCGCAGCATTGAACTTGACTAGATTGGCATCACCCCAATCGGAGACAGCCTTCAAAGGAAAGTTCAAGCGCTGGACCATCGCTTCCCTATGAGACTGTAGTTTGTGCGTTAGACGTATAACTCTCTACAACGGTGCTGTCATCTGCGTACCCAAAAATACCGGGTTTAAGCAGGTCATTAATATGCAGCAGAAAAAGCTAAAGTAATCTAAAATCCAAACTAGAGTTGCAGCCCGGCCCCGGCAAAGGTTCGGTACCCGACAGGTTTGGCCGAGTACCAAACCTTGACCCGTGGTTCGGCAGAACCTCCGAGCCTTTCGAAAATGATGATTTAAACGTTAAATTAAGCCCAAAAATTTCGTTTTTTTTAAAAATATTTATCCTAATATTATTATACATGCGAAAGTAACTCTCTGTCTGTCTCGCTTTCACGCATAACTACTGAACCGATTTAAATGAAATTTGGTACACAGATAGTCTAGAGCCTAAAAAAGGACGTAGGCTACTTTTTAGTGCGAAACAAGGGTTGTAAGGGGTTGAAAGGGGGGATTAAATGCTGTATGGAAGTATCGTCGATTTAAGAGCTACGAGTTGAAACTTATTTTTAGGCTGTTGATTCGATATAAAATAAATAAATATGACATTCAAAGTTTGTAAAAGTTTTACCCTCAAGGGTGTAAAATAATAATAGGGGATGAAAGTTTGTATGGAAATATGTAAGGTTTATGTAAATGTTTTATAAGTTTGCGACAAGAGACAAAATATGACAGCTTTCCTGATGTAACATTTACGGAGTCAATACAAAATGTGAAAGAAGTTAACTTGAGGAAAGGGGGGAGGGGCGGGGGGGGGGGGGGGTACGGCGCGGTGTAGTGGGAAAATATACCTAAGTGTGATTATCTGAACGGGCAGACAAGACGACGAAAGTATTTATAATACGTATGTGTCTTATTTGTAAAAGAGAATGCCTAAATAATTTAAAATGCTACCCAAAGCACTATTCCTCGCGGACGATGTCGCGGGAACAGCTAGTATTTAATATTTAACAACAATTTAGTATTTTGCATAATAGCTGTACCTAATCAATAAGAGGCAAATCATGTCGCAAAAAAACAAAAACATCTGTGCGATTGGGATCAAGCCGGTTTCTTTTTACAAGCTTTTATTCAACTTGCAATGTATGTATGTATGTCACTATGTATGTTCGGGTGGAATCTTGAAAACTAAACTTCCCGATGTCCGGTTGGACTCAAATTTGGTGTACTTATGTATCTTCGGTGACAATACAATGATATGGTACCATGGAGCTGGTCTGATGATGGAGACGGAAGGTGGCTACGGCATCTCCGTGATAAAAAAACATAACCCCACTGAGTTTGGGCTCGATTGATTCGTCTTGAAGAGAACTTTACACCTAGATGATATTTAGCGACTGGTGATGAAGCTGGAAGGTGGCCACGGCATCTTTGTGATAAAATAACGTAACTCCAGTGAATTTGGGCTCAAATGATTCGTCTTGAGGAGCGCTTTACATTAAAATGATAGCCAGGATCTGATGATGAAGCTGTAAGGTGGCCATGGCATTTCTGTTATAAAGCAACATAGCAACAGCACTGAGTCAGTAGATTTTCCTTGAAGAGCACTTTACCCATAATCACATCAAATATCCGTGGAATATTTTAAAACAGCATGCCTTCTCTTAAATACTTAGGTAGTCCAAGTCTAATAGGTAATAGATAGATACTACTTACATGTATCTACCTACTTACTACTACTACATACATAGTATCTATCTACTATCCAATAGACTTGGCTGGCATCGACTTCAAATAGATAAGTGGGTAGCGCTTATAATAATTATATTAAGTAATTTATTTTTCGCTTTTGAGTGCCTGTTTGTGGTAATGAAGTCGGTTTTTGCTAAAAGCTTGTTTAAAAAAATATTTTTTACTTAAAATGTATTTCTTTGTATACTAGCCCAGCCACTGAAAACAGACGTTCCGAATATACGGAACTAGACGGTGTAGCAAAAAATCTTTTTCACAAGTTTTGTAAGGATGAGATATTGTGACCCATTTCGCCTAAATGAATACCGAGTCGGCTCGGCCGGGACGCCAACAGTTCGGTATTTTTATACCGAACAGTTCGCGACCCGGCGGTCCGGTATAATTAAGGTTCGCTGCATCTCTAATACAAACACACAAACCAGTGGGGAGGCCGTGGTTCTCGATGGCCTCGTTCATATGTGAGTAGTATACTAGAAGATCCTCAGTAGACCGGTTTCGGTGGAATCCGTATTGTCAGTCACTGAGGAGATCGTTCACTTCTAGATATGCCAAGAGCCTGTGGTTCAGTACACGTTCCATAGTCTTACAGAGTATGAAAATGCCTGAGATAGGCCTGTAATTGGCAGGGTTTTCACGACTACCGTTTTTGGGCACGGGCTGCACGTTAGTTTGCTTCCAGGACAGGACAGTCGTCATGAATAAGCGAAAGAGGTGTGTCAAAATAGGAGCCAACTCAGGCGCACACGTCCTTAAGACTACAGCTGGAATACCGTCTGGACCACTAGCTTTGTTCACGTCCCGCAACGCAACGCGATCACGCAACGCTTTGCGTACGTCGGTCTATCGAATGCGGATTTCGGACATAAACGTCCCGCAAGTTGGCAGACTCGTAGGTACAGCATTGCCAGCATCTAAACGTGAAGATTCTGCAAACAGTCTTTCTTTCTTTCAAGTTCTCTTCGATCGACTTCGCCAGGGACCAGAACGCTTTACAATCCGATGTTGTACTATTTTATTCTGTGCCCGAGGGGTAAGAAGCAAGTTTGTTCACTGTTCGGCGTATGTGATCGAAGATAGCCTTCTTGATATGTGGGAAAACATTCACAAAAAGCCATTTCGACGAGGAAACTAATCACACATGCGCGCACTCTCACTTATTTTCCGCTCAATACTGATACATCGGCAGACGCGTTGCGTTCACGCTGTCACCATTTGATCCGTGTCGAAAAAACTGACACCAAACGGATAAGTGGCAGGCGCATCGGCCACGGCGGCGGACGCATCCGTTGATGTGCAGAGGGCATCATATATCCGACTTAATTTTTTTATGCTCGGCCATCAGTTGTGGTGACTACTCGCCTTTGTGGTGTTTTATATATACGACTTAATTTTTTTATGCTCAGCTCGTCACTACTACCTACCAGTCCTACCTACCTACCACTACCAGTCTTGACTACTGCTACTGGTAACAATGTATTCGCTAAAAAATCCAGTTTTGTGCGCCAGTTTCTTATAAAGACAAATGTGATCATTTCCACCATCAGGTGAGCGTCTTGCTTGCCCTACTTTATAATATACTAGCAGCCCGCCCCGGCTACGCACGGGTAGAACATTTGCCTACAAAATTTGCATCAGTTTGTTGCATCGAATATAAAATATGAACATATTTAACAATCATCGTCATATTAAGTACATCCAATTTACACAAAACCTTAACGAATTATGCACCTAAACCTTCCTCATAAACACTCTGGCTATTGGTGAAAACCGCATGATAATCCGTTCAGTAGCTATTGAGATTATTGCGAACAGACAGACAGACGCAGTGATGGACTTTGTTTTATACTTACTTACGTAGTGATATTGGACAACCCTTTTGGCGTAAAGGATAGTTACGCTGATTCTGACCCGACGGTCGTTGGTTCTAATCCTAGCTATATACCTACCAATGAAAGTTTTATGTGCATTCATGAATCATGAGTTTTAGTACAGTGGTAGTGGGATCATTAAATCTACCAAAATGTAGCTTACCACCAAGGAGAACATCTGCCGCCGTAACCTTACGGCGTTCCCCGACGCAAAATGTAGGGGTAATATACGTTTAACGTGTATTTAACTGTCTGTGTGTCTGTCTGTAGCATCTTAGCACCTAACCGAATGAATCGATTTTTTTTAATTATTGATAGTTTTTTTTGTTTGATAGATGTCTTCATCGAGAGTTTTCTTAGCTTTGATTCATGAAAATTCGTTCAATCGTTATTAAACTATGAGCTTTTTTCTAGTTAATTGCGCTATGAAATCAACTTTCATAGGTCTGTTCAATTCGAAAATCTTCTTCTTCAACGATATTGTAAGAACATGGAAGCATTGACCTGATGCTTGGACATCTCCTTGACTCTACAGAATACTCAAATCCTCACCAACTTACAGCTCAGATTTTAAATGTCGTGTTTAGAGTCATTGGAATGCTTTTAATGAAAAGATTATACATAGATCAGTCGGGGTGGTTTAAAAAGATAAATATATATATATATAGATATATATATATATATATATATATATATATATATATATATATATAGATCATTATTATTTTATACAATAGATCATATTATTATACTATATTGACTTCAAATTGATTGTGATCGGTGGGGATCTACAGAAAAGCTAAGCTTATAATAATATTTTAGCAGTAACTATGACCTATTCTGTGGTTTCACTGCAAATATTTTATTAATTTTGCGATGCATGTATGTAAAATTTGTGATATCTTCTAGAGTTTTCATTTGAATTATATACTCTAAAGGACAATTTTAATCTATTATATGTGGCCAAGCTAATTAACGTAATTATTTGGATAAGGATTAATACTATATACTTGAAAATAGCCTTGGAAATTATGTAATATTTTTTGACAAACATTTTAAGATTAAAATGGTTACTGTGAGTCAACCTTAAGAGATAGACATATGCTGTCGCGGACTTTTTTGTAGGTCTTATTAGGTTGTACAACTTTTGCAAAGAAAATATTCTTCTATCTATTTTCAATTGAGCAGCGTTCGTAAGAAACGTGTTTTTTCGACCGTTTTTTTGCCGACTTAGGTTGCAAATTAGGTCTCCACGAATGTACCTTTGATTTAAACGGGATGATATATAGCCTATTTTCATTCCGAAAGTCCATTCTATGTATTAGTGAAAGAATTTTTTAAATCGGTTCAGTAGTTTTTGAGCCAAATCATTACAAACATACAAAAATACAAATGTTCTCTCTTTATAATATTAGTATAGATAAAACATAATTATTGCCATGTTAATGTTGGTATGGCCTGCAGTGCCAATATTTTGTTTACTACCAGTGTTTTCAAAGCGTTAGTACATACTACTTCAACTAGCTGGCACTACAGACTGGTGTAATAACTTCAGTGTCACGACTGAGAACAGACTTGGTACAATATGAATGTAATGACTCAGAATGTTAAATAGACTATTTGGATTACTACCACGGAAAATAAGATATTGCAGTCCTCGCATCGATATAAAAAGGAAGATGCGGTACTCACTCTTATGCCACATACACATAATGGAACTAGAAACAACTATATGAAAACACGAATTTCTAATGTCGAGCTTGATGTGCATGAAGAACAGAGGAGGCATTGTTGCTAATTATTTCAATGGATCTGCGATAATTCTGTTCTTGCTACACAGACGTCAGTTCGATTGTTAGGTTCGTGAACCTAATCCATACGGTCCACATTGAGGAGCGGGGTCCCTCATCTCCCCTTTTTTCGGGTCCGTACCTCAAAAGGTAAAAAAAGGAACCCTTATAAGATCATTTTCTTGTCTGTCTGTTTAAAAATTCAAAATTCAAAAATATTTATTAACTTTAGATATGGTAATACATAGATGTTAAAAAGGCATTGTTCCAGTATATCTAGCCTAATGGCATGTGAATTATATTTGTACACGCAGGTATAATAAGTAAAACTTATATTGTAAGCCCAAATCAGAACCACATAGGTACTTATATTTTTTTAAATTATAATAACTTAGGTAAAAATCTAAAAGAGACCAAGTAGTTTAAATCTAAATTTATATAAGATTAATAATAAAATTATGTACAAAGTTCTTAAACTATTATTTTTTTGTTTTTATACGATATTTTTATTTACATTTGTAATTACTCTAATGTTTATATTCCACTAGCAGCCCGCCCGGCTTCGCACGGGTAGAACATATATGCCTACAAAATTTGCATCTGTTTGTTGCATCAAATATAAAATATTAACATATTTAACAATCATCGTCATATTTCAGCCAATTTACACGAAACCTTAACGAATTATGCACCTAAACCTTCCTCATAAACACTCTGGCTATTGGTAAAAACCGCGTGATGATCCGTTCAGTAGCTATTGAGATTATTGCGAACAGACAGACAGACGCAGTGATGGACTTTGATTTATAATACTTACGTAAGGATATTGGACGGCCCTATGGCGTAAAGGATAGTCACCCTGATTCTGACCCGACGGTCGTTGGTTCTAATCCTAGCTATATACCTACCAATGAAAGATTTATATGCATTCATGAATCATGGGTTTTCGTACATTCGTTCAATGATCCCACTACCTAGTGGGATCATTGAATCAAAATCAATCAAATCATAGGATCAAAGAAGGAGTATTATACGTTTAACGTGTGTATCTGTGTCTGTCTGTAGCATCTTAGCACCCAACCGGATGAACCGATTTTGATTTTATTATTGATTTTTTTTTGTTTGATAGTTGTCTTCATCGAGAGTGTTCTAGTAGTAGCTTTGATTCATGAAAATTCGTTCAATCATTATAAAACTATGAGCTTTTTTCTAGTTAATTGCGCTATGAAATCAACTTTCATAGGTCTGATTAATTCGAAAATCTTCTTCTTCAACGATATTTTAAGAACATGGAAGCATTGACCTGATGCTGGGACATCTCCTGTACTTTACAGAATACTCAAATCCACACCAACTTACAGCTCAGATATTAAATGTCGTGTTTAGAGTCATTGGAATGCTTTTATTGAAAAGATTATACATAGATCAGTCGGGGTGGTTTATATATAGATCATAACTATATTATACAATAGAATTTTATACAGTAAAAATATATTATTATACTATATTGACTTCAAATTAATTAAGATCGGTGGGGATCTACAGCATCGCTAAGCTTATAATAATATTTTCTTAGTAACTATGACCTAATCTGTGGTTTCACTGCAGATATTTTATTAATTTTGCGATGCGTGTATGTGAAATCCGTGATATCTTCTAGAGTTTTAATTTCAATTATATACTGTAAAGGACAATTTTAATCTATAATATGTGGCGAAGCTAAATAACGTAATTATTTGGATAAGGATTAATACTATATACTTGAAAATAGCCATGGTAGTTATGTAATATTTTTTAACAAAAAATTAAAGATTAAAAGGGTTACTGTGAGTCAACCTTAAGAGATAGACATATGCTGTCGCGGACTTTTTTGTAGGTCTTAGCCACTTACATAATTTTTTTTTGAACTGTACAAGTGTTTTGAGAGATTCGGGAATGTGGTTGTAAACATTTATAGCCATTATATAACAATTTCTGTGAAACAATTTATTGTTACATTGTGGTAGTATAAGCTTATTGGGGTACCTAGTGTTATAATTACTAACCTTTTATCTTTTTAAAATGTTCTGGGTGTTTTCTTACAAAATTACATAATTCACAAAAATATACATTGATGGAAGCGTAAGTATCTTTAATTCTTTAAAAAGACGTTTGCATGAATCTGTAGGGCAGGCGGAGCATATTGCACGAATGCAACGTTTCTGTGCTATAAAAGCCCGAATCATGTCTACAGAGTTTCCCCAGATCACAAGTCCGTACTTTAGTATTGAGGCTACATATCCGTGGTAGGCAATTATAGATGTTTGCTTGGATGCTACCAGCGAGAGCCTATGAAGCGCGAAGACAAAACTACTAAGTTTCGAGCATACTATATCAACATGAGACCTCCAATCACAATGGTGGTCTATAGTAATACCAAGAAACTTTCCTGTCGTAGTTTCATGAATTTGGTCATTATTGTATTTTATATGCAGATTTGCAGGTTTCGTCTTAAAGTTATGAAATTGCATTAAGTTAGTTTTTTGTATATTAACTTTGAGATTGTTTTTATTAAGCCAATTGATAACGTTGTCGATTGTTTTATTAATTTCTTCTTCGTAGTCTTTATCTTTATTCTTTTGTATTATTATTGATATATCTTCTGCAAATAGAACACATTTGTGAGTAGTTATGTTAGGTAGATCATTGATATACAGAAAAAATAATAGAGGTCCCAGCACGCTACCTTGTGGGACTCCTGATTTATTATGTATTACATTTGATTTAAAACTTGTTATTAAATTATTTAGTTCATTGATATTTTTAATTTCTACTAATTGACGTCTGTTTTCTAGGTAGCTCTGTATCAATTTGAGTGCGTTTCCCCGGATTCCGTATTTTTCTAGCTTTTGGAGTAAGATTTCGTGGCATACATGGTTAAAAGCCTTACTCATATCAAAATATATTACTGAAAGTGGTGTTTTTGAGTTGATACTTTCGGTAATGTGTTTAACTAAAAGAAAACTTGCTAAAGTGGTAGATTTATTTTTTTGGAACCCGTTTTGTTCACTTCTCAATATATTGTTTTTTGTGATATAGTTTATAAGTCTTTGATAAATTATCTTCTCAAAAATCTTTGACAATATGGGTATCAAAGTGATTGGTCTGTAATTATTAATATTTAACTTGTCATCTTTTTTGTGCAAGGGTCTAACTATTGACAATTTTAGAGCCTCAGGAAAAACACCTTGTATCAGGGACATATTAATAAGGTAAGTTAAAACATCAGCAATCTATTCATTACAACATTTTATAATATATGTGCTGATTTCGTCATAACCTACTGATTTTGTGTTATTGAGTGATATAAATACTTGCCTTATCTCTTCTTTGTTTGTTGGTTTTAAAAATATACTCGTAGAGTTGCTATTAATTTTGCTGCATACATTCAAAGAGAGGTCTTGGTTTATACTATTATTTTCGATTGAATTTATAAAATTGTCGTTGAATGAATTAGCAAGTTCAATTGGATTTTTAATTATTCGCCCAGCAAGTTTTATTTTATCTATATTGTATCTTAACGAATGATCATTATTTTTTATTATATTCCACGTTGCTTTACATTTACTTTTAGCAGATGATATTATGTATTGATTGTGCTTTTTTTGAGATAGATGCATAGATGTTTTTAGAAGCTTTGCATATTTTCTATAATTGTTTTTTCCAATTTTGTTCTTATTCTTGTAGTATTCATTTCTTAATTTTCTTTTTGTAGTGCATGACTTTTTTATTCCTTTAGTAATCCATTTTAGCCTTTTATTTTTATTATTTACTATGATTCTGATATTTGGAAAACATAATTTATATAATAGACCAAATTCTTCGTGAAATGTTGCGAATGCAGTATTTTAATCTGTACATTCGTAAACATTTTCAAACGATAGACTGCGTAAATAATTACGAAATTTTTCTACGTTATCATGGCCGTAATCTCGTCTTTCCATGAAATGAAATTTGTTTGGTGCATTTGATTTCTGTATCAGAAAACTTAGTTTGTCCCGTATGGTCCGAGAGACCCGTGTAATGCACCTTGCTAACAGCATCTGATATATTATTACTAAATATATTGTCTATGCATGTATTTATTCTGGTTGGCTCATGGATGTGAATATAATAGCCGTAGTTTTCAAGTATTTCTTTGAAATCTTTAGTTAATTTGTTAGTTTTCAGTGTGTCAATATTAAAATCACCCACAATGACAATTTTTTTGTTAGTCTTTTTATATAGTTTGTGTAAAAGTATTTGTATTTTTTCTATAAAAATGTTTACATTTGAAGCTGGTGTTTTATAGACACAAATAATTATACATTTCTGGTTAGTAATTTCAAGGCCACAACATTCGAAACTGTTTTCAGTGGAAAATTGATCAAGGAAATGTATTTCTTGGTACTCGATTTCATTTTTGAGAAGAATGCAGACGCCTCCTCGTTTTTGTTTTTTTCTAAAATATTTTGTTGCCAATTTATAGCCTTTTAAATTAATGTTACTTTCACTACCAGATTTAACAAATGTCTCAAAAACACAAATAGCACTAATTGGTTGTTTATTTTCAAGAAATTTTTTATGCTTACTTGTAACAGATCTATTTTGCTTAAAAGGCCAGCTATATTTTGGTGAAAGATTGTGAATTACTCGTATTCGGCATCTTTAGGTACGATAAAAAATTTCTGGAGTTTTTGATTTTGTTGGATATGTTCTTGTGCGTTGAAAATAGTACGGTATTGTACCAGGCTTAGGGGCAATTTGAGAAGGGTTATTATTATCACAGCACATTGTTGATTGGTTATTAGAGGAATTGATACGTTGTTTGTTAATTATGTTTTTAGATTGTCTACTAAACAAATAAGGTATTGTTCCAGGTTTGAGATTGGATTTACTTTTGGATTGCCCTTTGTGTTTCGTGATGTTTTTTTCTAAGAAGCAAGTCTTGTAGTCTTCTGTGTTGATAAAGTCGTTAATTAAGCCGTGACGACTTTTGTTCAGTGTTCTGTGATTAAATGGTATCACCAGGAAGTGGCAGTTATTGATATTTTTACTTATAGTTCTAAGTGTCTGTCTAAGTAAATGTCTGTCTGTGTCACCACCGATTTTCTCAGGAACGGGTGGACCTAGCAAGTTGAAATTTATACCAGATACTGAGGTCTATAGTCCCTATTAGGTGTATAAAAATCAAGGTCCTGAGTCAACACGATATAAAGATATGGGCTAATTTTGATTTTCGCGACAACTTGTATGTACCAAAATTTACCTTAATCACAGAATAATGAATAGTACAAGTACAGAAGTTGCACTCCCTGAGAGCAAAAATGCGAGATTAAGGATCGGAAGCCTCGGTGGGCGAGTCCAACTCGACTTAGCAGGTTTTTTTAAATTTTTATAATATATCTATGAGACCTCGTTATACTTTTTCTACTTTGGCAACATTTTTATTGTGCATGAGGTTAAATCGTGGTATAATTAAACTTGCAGCAGTGCTAGCATCACAGAATAATGAATAGTACAAGTACAGAAATTGCACTCCCTGAGAGCAAAAATGCGAGATTAAACCTAGTTACAACGCTAGTAACGTTCAAAATGCGCTTCACGCCTCGGGTGCGACCTTGAATTTGCGCCACAGTATCAACTAATAGTAACAATGAACCGCGTGTTGCGCACAGTAAAATGCACCGTAAGTCCGCACAGCTAGAGTCTGAATAACTCGGTCAACTCGCGGCCTTTACTATAGGGTTGAATGTTATGAGAAAACTTGTAAGCCTTTAATTGGTAGAAGAATACTCGTAGAACAATGTAATGAGTACATAATAAGTACTACATTAATGTTTAATGTCGAGGTAGGATAAAAGTACTACAGTTAAACGTTAAAAAAAGTGCAATTAGTCTGCGTTTTATTTATCTATTATGTTTCATTATTTCACAATTTTTTGGATAAAAATTGTCTGAAGTACTGAAACATGCACTGGGTTGCGGGTGCACGTAATGGTACGGTTGGCAACCCTACATTAATAAGGGGAATTAAACATGTGTTTTAAGTGTGACGTTCGACGTCTAGATGAAAGCTGAATGGCTCAATACCTTTGTTTTTTTTTTTGTAAATTCAAAGCGTTATGTTTCTGTTATATCTATATTTTTTGTTGAATATGATCTATTTAATGTTATTTGACGTGTGTAAGTGCTAATTTTTAATTTGCCCATATACTGAATAAATGCTTTGACTTTGACTTTGACTTTGAAAACTAAAATACGTGACGTTCAATTAAAATTGAGTAAAGTTTTAGATTGCGTAAGTTAAATAACGCGACAATAGTATCACTTGCCTAGAATCGTAGGTTGTTTGACTTGTAACATTATAATAGTGTAGGAGCCGACTCACTTTTTCGACCAAAAATAATTATGTATTTTATTCATTCTAGGAAAACTTTATTTTGTAATAGTTGAATACCAAAATAAAAAAAATATATTTAAAAAAAATCCAATATTTTATTTCACCATTTTGTCGGCGTTATTGATATACACACATACCTACACAATTTCAGCTTTCTAGTATTAACGGTCTCCTAGCAAAACCTTGGACAGACAGACAGACACACAGACAGAGAGACGGACATGACGAAAATATAAGGGTTCCTTATCAGGACTACGGAACCCTAAAAAAGAATTTTCAATTTCAAATCGGTTAAGATCTGACAGAGTTCTGAGGTCAAAAAAGAGGTTTACCTAACTAAGCGTTCATAGATGGCGTGAAATGCCGAAAAAAACACGTTTCTTGTATGGGGACCCTCTATTATCTTTAACTTTATTCTGTTCTTAGTATTTGTTGTTATAGCGGCAACAGAAATACATTATCTGTGAAAATTTCAACTGTCTAACTATCACGGTTCATAAGATACAGCTTGGTGACAGACGGACAGACAGACAGACAGACAGACGGACAGCGGAGTCTCAGTAATAGGGTTCCGTTGGTACCCTTTGGGTACGGAACCCTAATAACCGTCGAATTGAGAGTACTTTAATTACATTAACTCTCCGATTATAAAAATCTGACTATCGTATGACACGACAAAATCATTAAGAAAGAAAAAAAGGAAAATTTAAGTAAACGTTAGTAGGTACCTAGGGTAGGTAGGATTTATTTATCTAAGAACTAACTAAATAAAGCAAGATGTAATGTCGATAGAAATTCCCTAAAGATCATTACGTGAATTCCCTTGTAACATGAAACTCAGCTGATTTGTGTGACATTCTTTGCTTTTTACATAGTTATTCTTTACAGTTACTATATGAAGCAAGGAATATAATATTGATGTAGGTACAAGTAAGGCGCGCCGCCGATCGAGAGCGCGCGTGACACTTAACTGACTGAACTTGGACCCTAGCGGGTGCGCGGAGGTACTTGTAGTTTCATAGCTACAGCGCGGAGTGCGACAGGCCTGCCTATATTTTCAACTATTTTTATTTTTCGGAATTTTTCCTTTATTTGTGCTGTAAGCTGTAAAAATCCAAAAGTAAAAAAAGGTGAAAATTAAAGGGTGTCCCCATACACACATAGTTTACGCCAATTAAGATAGACCTCTGAGATATATTAGCGCTCATATAATATAGAGGTCTAGCTAAATTGGTACATACCAACGTTGGTACGGAAGCCTCGGTGGGCGAGTCCAACTCGACTTAGCAGGTTTTTTTTAATTTTTATAATATATCTATGAGACCTCGTTATACTTTTTCTACTTTGGCAACATTTTTATTGTGCATGAGGTTAAATCGTGGTATAATTAAACTTGCAGCAGTGCTAGCATCACAGAATAATGAATAGTACAAGTACAGAAATTGCACTCCCTGAGAGCAAAAAGGCGAGATTAAACCTAGTTACAACGTCGGTAACGTTCAAAATGCGCTTCACGCCTCGAGTACGATCTTGAATTTGCGTCACAGTATTAACTAATAGTAACTATGAACCGCGTGTTGCGCACAGTGAAATGCACCGTAAGTCCGCACAGCGAGAGTCTGAATAACTCTGTCAACTCGCGGCCTCTCCTATAGTGTTGAATGTTATAAGATAACTTATTGAAGCCTTTAATTGGTAGCAGAATACTTTAAGGTAGAACAATGTAATGAGTATATTTAAAGTGCTACATTCATGTTTAATGTCGAGGTAGGATAAAAGTACTACAGTTATACTTTAATTAAGATAGTTTATGTGATAGTTTAATTAAGATAGTTAAAACTAAACAACCGACATCCATGCCGCGCGAGTCAGTTTCGGTTGTAATTTTGAGACTTCTATCGTCATATCTCTGGAGACCCTCATCAGATCTCGACAAAAATTACAATGGTACCACCTCGGCAACGAACTCTACCGAATAAAAAAAAAACATTCAAATCGGTTCACAATTGACGGAGTAATCGCGTAACATACACACAGACGAATTAAGAACCTCCTTCTGTTTGGAAAGTCGGTAGAAAATAATGTTCTACGTTCAATTTGAAAATGAGTATGTAAAAACGTATAAGTATGTATAAACGTATGCTACGCAATGCTTTGTAGCCCTTCGTTTAGACATACTGAATAATATTTTTGTATGTTAATATCGTAAGCAAGGAATATAATAATGAGGTAGGTACAAGTAAGGCGCGCGGCCGATTGAGAGCGCGCGTGACACTTAACTGACTGAACATGGACCCGAGAGGATGCGCGGAAGTACTTGTAGTTTCATAGCTACAGCGCGGAGTGCGACAGGCCTGCTAGCATGGCCTTATCCCCGGGGGAAAGACAAAATTATTTTACTGTTTTTCGCCATTGATAGGAGATCAACACAACAATTTAAACGCTTGGTGAAGTTTAACCCCGAGTTTTGATTTTGTTTCGTATTAAAAAGTTTAAAAAAGAATTGATTAAAAGTCAGCGGGCGTTTATAATTGTCGAATACTTATAATTTGACTTCTCCACCAAACAAAACACGGATAGGTGGAAAGACAAAATAGTCCCCTTGCCATGCTAGCCCTGCAGGAGCATTTATACACATTTTTATATTGGCTATTGTTAGAATAAAATAATGCTAGGGCATAAAAAGGCATATAAAATTGGATAATATTTTTATTGCATAATTTCAGTGACAAGTGTCTACAGGTCACCGGTTAGCAGCTATATACAGAACATTCTATAAACTGCTTTCATCATCACACTCGATTAACTAAACCTCTCTTATCATAAAATATTCTTTTTTTGTACAACTTTTCATCTAACTCTACTATAACATATTTTTACAATAACTCTGTCCTACAACAAATTATAATTTACATAGTATGACTTAAATTTAAAAACAATTCATTAAAATATTCAACAAACTTGTTTCTACATTTTTTTGTAAAAATAATCTGCCTTTTACTACTTGAAGCGTAATGCAACTTGCAGACTATTTAAAAGTCTTGTATAGTCTCCATAAGCCGATAGCCACTGCTGCCATTGACACAGTACTATGTAATATAATTTTTCTCTTATTATCTGTATGTACAAGTACAACAGGTGATGCGGAGGTGAGATCACTTAGCACTGGCAGAGTTGAAAGATGCCGGCGATCTTTTTCTTCTTGATATTTGCAACAAGGATCCCACTGCCAGGAGAGAGTGTAGCATCCTGCACACAATACTGACACAATGCTAAACGGAGAGCAAGCCAGTGAACTCCAGGCTAAACCTGAAAACAATTGATTTCTGTGGAATTGTTAATTGCCATAAGAACAAGAAGTAAAATTAAAATAAACTGGCCAAGTGCAAGTCAGACTCACACTCGTAGGGTACCGTAACACACTACAATATTTTATAGGATCAAGCAAAAAATACCTATCATTTTCGACAACAAAAAAATTAATGTGTTTAATTTAACAGTGTTTGTATGAACGACAAAGTTATATTTGCGGTTTGGAAAATGTGCTATTCTAAAAAAACTGCTGACTATATCTCGTTCAAACAGATTTTCTTTGAAAGTGTTTATTGAGAACTTTGAGAAAATATAGTTTAAGGGTCAGTTCACGACGTAACGCGACGCGTCGTGACAATACCTTTAGTTTCGCGCGGCGCAGCAAATCGCGCGACCTTACATAATTATCTCAATGCAATGTGTATCTTATTGTTTAGGTAATAATGTTCAATTGTTTATCACGCGGTTCAATTGTTTCTACCCGCTGCGCCGCGCGGTGCATCGCGACGCCGCCGAACTAACTCAATGAAATGTGTATCTTTTATCGTAAATAAAGTAAAATAAGTTATTTTTTGTATCACTATCTTAATAAGTGCGCGCCGCGTCGCGTCGCGATGTGAGCCGACCCAAAGGAGACCTGAATGTCATGTGTAAAAGACCTATTTCTAGACCCCGTAGATGTCTAGGTTTGATGAAAAAACATTTTCCATGTAGATAGATAGATAATCTCTTTATTGTATACCAGAAAGAACCTTAATATCTAGACATAACAACCTAATTCGGTGATACAATCGGCGGTCTTATCGCATAGAGCGATCTCTTCCAGACAACCAAGTGTGGAGTAGTAACAAAAAACAAAGGGAGTTTGGCGATGGCGATTATTTATGTTAACTGGAAACTGCAATAAAATATTTATTTATTATTATAAGTAAAATACTAAATATGCATATATGGACATACATACAAATACATATAAATTATATAAAATATATATATATATATATATATATATATATTTTTTTTTTTTAAGAAAATATTACTCGCAATGTGGGTTGCACATTACTAGTATTCTTGTTAACCCCTCCAACTAAGCTAAATATGCTTGTGTCTGGAGTGGGTTCACGTCAATAGTGCAATGGGTGGGGTGGGATTCGAACTCACGACCTCTCGATTGCCAGTCCGACACCCTATCCATTAGGCTATTGCCGCTTTACTACTATTACATAAACATACTCATATAATTTTAAAATTTATTGAATACATAAATACTTTATAAATACAAATAAATACATACACATAGCTGAATACATTCACGTCTATAACAATGTGTGATCAGTAGAATTAGCATGTTTGGGACAAATAGTGCTTTTTAACTAAAGATTTAAATTGCAAGAGAGATTTAGCACGTCTAATATCTACAGGTAGCTCATTCCATAACCGAGCAGCATGCACTGTAAAGGATTTGTTAGGATGTATTAGGAGACTCCTTATTCTTTTATTTTTGTATAAAAATTGTAAGGTGGTTCACAGAATACTACACAGAACTCTACCTGCCAAGTTTCAACTGTGTGGTCCTTATAGTTTCGGAATAAAGTGGCTGTGACATACGGACGGACAGACAGACAGACATGACGAATCTATAAGGGTTCCGTTTTTTCCATTTGGCTACGGAACCCTAAAGAATAATATAGGTACATATAAATAAATTTCTTGATTTCATTAAAGAGTATAAACATTCACATTTTGAAAGTTTCAGATCGCCAACTCACTTGGTTCTTCTAGCTTCATGTATGTAATTGTCATGTATAATATATACATGTGTCAATAAGAGCTTCATGAAATTATATATTTAATAGCAGCCCACCCCGGCTTCGCACGGGTGAAATTGATACATAATATTGGACGGCCCGTTGGTGTAAAAGATAGTAACCTTGACTAACCCACGGTTGCTGGTTATAATCCTAGCTATATACTAATTGATTTTCTCATTGAGGTGCATTCATGAATCATGGGTGTTCGTACACAGGTAGTGGGATCATTAAATGAATGTTCTTACCTCACTTGCTACTTATTATCTGAATGAAAATTACTAAGTCTCTGAGCGAAACTACCAGAGAAATAACAATGGAAGACAAACACACAGATGTCCTTACAAAGTATGAATAACTTGAAAAACAGTTAACAACAGTAAAAACTGGGGGCAAATAGAAACTAAATACAAACTAACTGACAAAACACTTTAATTAATAGCAATATAGAACACTAAAAAAAAAGATGCTTTCAAACAACTCTAAAAAAGAAAATGTCAAATTAGCGACCAAGCTAAGTAAAAAAATCAGAGAAGATAGAAAGAGTATGAGGCTTTAAACATTAGAGAGGCACATAAAGAAAACAGGGGGCATAAAGAAAGCTCTAAAACAGTGTTTTTCAATCTTTTTCAAGACACAATCCCCTAAGTATGAAAAAAAAAATTGCATCCCCTTGCATAATCTGTATTTTATTATATTACTAGCTTCTGCCCGCGACCTCGCCCGCATGGCTTACAGGAAACATATTAGGTAATTTTTTTTCAGAAACAAATATATCCATTCTCACTCCCCCTTCAAATCTATTTTATTAATAAATATTTATTAATAAACTAGATTATGTATAGGTACTAAAACCGAGCTAAAAAATCAGGGTGCTGCGAGTTTTACATCTACATGAAAACCTATAGCGAAGTAGGAAACTATTAACACTGAAAGGCCGCAAACTAGCAAACTGACCCTGGTCAATGCAATCCTCTTTGGCCAAAGATGATAGGTATGTGGGTTTAAGCTTGCTAAGCAATGCATATTTTAGATAATGTAAACTTGAAGATAAGGTGCTGGTGCTGGCCTGAGACTATTTAGCTTTCAATTCTGATCGAACCAAACAAGAAGATAACTGATTGCTGATTAGGAAGAATAAAATTGACAATGTTCTGAGAGAGATTTCTCATATGCTAGAGGACTACGAATCAACAAAATACGGACTATATACAATATCTCGAAAGGTAGGTATAATAAATAGTTATGAAAAAGATCTATATGTTACGAGTTCTATCCGCATTGATGTGTGAAAAAAGTTTACCTGAAGCTATGCCGCATAGGCCACTGTAGACAGAGACCTTATGCATGAGGTTGCCAACGTAAATCCAACGAGCTGTTTCTTCACCCAGAGGCTCTGGCTCTATCACAATTACACTCACACCGGCCTCAAGTGCTCTTTCCAATTCCATTTCAAATTTAATGTGGGCATTTTCACTGTCGTATACTTCTCTTATAATTGCTACACTGGACGGCTTAAGGTCACTGAGGAAAATAAACAGACATTTTTTATTTTTATATTAAATCACAATAATTTAATGGCTTCAGTTCAAAAAAGGCCAACAAATTCTGAAAAAGTCGTAATTTTCGTTTTCTGGCTATTTACAAACCTGTCACTTTCGTCACCCGCCATCTTTTTGTGACCACAGACTAAATAAAATTCACAGGTGATATAAGCATGTAGCAACTTATGTTAACAAAGACAATAAAGCGCATTTCATACTACTATCTGCAGGCCTATCACGAAACTGGGCTGAATGAACGAAATGAACTAAATGACGGGGACGCAGCTATGTAGGCTGTATAGCTCCACCTCTGTCATGTTCGTTCATTTCAATCCCTATCAAACTTCGTGATAGGGGGGCTGCTCGTAGACAGAGTATATTAAAAAGACTTGTCCTTAAAATAATAATTATATGAGAAGGATAAAACTATACAATCACTAGTATGAGAGAGCGAGAGAACAACAATTTTTTATCCTTCTCTGCGTATGCGATTTTACAAGCTGGCTCCAAGTTCAAGTGCACCCATTGGCTTTCACCCGCTGTCATGTACCCGACCAAATTACGTTGTTCATTTTATCTTATATAGCTTTAAAACGTTATTCATTTATTATTTATTTTATTTTCACATAATATTATAAACATATATATTTATATAACAATATATACAACAATCCTAGACATTTGCTACTGCAGATATTATTATATAAAGTTGAAATCGCTATTTATTTATCAAATGTTGTAAATTTTCCCCTATATTGGTTTGTATATTAATCTTAGTTAGTAACAGTGTTACTTATAAAAATCTGTTGATCAATTGCTGAACTGCCTCTCAGCTGAGAAGCTGTCAAGGACTTGATCATTGCTCAACTTTTTTTCACTCATAAACGTTAGTCAGTCGTTGCTTGGTTGAGACACGAATTAGATATGCTCCATGGGCTGTTGGCATAGACTATAACCAAATTAGTCGACTAAAAAACGATTCCAGCCCTCAGATATTCATTTTTTATCTGTAACGGGCTGTAGATTTGACAGATTGAGTGACAAAAAAATACCGCGAAATTCGAAAATCGATAAACTACCCATATATCAGCTGATTGGTGCTGTCAACGCCATCTTGCTTCTCAGCAAGTGCTTAACTTTGAGAGCTGTCAATGCAATGCTCAACGACCTCTCAACTTTGATAACTGTTTATGAGTGAGATTTTCCTTGATCAATAGTTCAGCAATGTCTCAAAATTTGAGACACGTTTATAAGTAACACTGTCTGTCTTTAATTAGTAGGGTAGGTTAGTATCTTTAGGAAGTAAAGTTAGTAGGTATATTAGTTTTTTGCTTTTAACTTATATTAGAAACACCTCCGTCTATTGTCTTCTTTTCTATAAGTCATCTCCATCCAAAGGTTGCCTGGAAGAAATCGCTTTCAGCGATAAGGCCGCCCATTGTAACACTAATAAAATGAATGATTTGTATGTTATTCTTTAAGTTATGAGGTGTGACAATAAAGAATTTTCTATCTATCTATCTATCTATATATTTAAAACTACCTAACTATAAACAATACATAATACAATAAAATAAAGAATAAATAATAAGCTGGCATATGTATCACGTGTTAATCATTTTAGTCGGGTTATATCTCTATAGCTATTTCATTCGCATACGCTAATTTTCTCTCTAAATATATATACTTTCTTTATGTATCTGCCCTATAATATAGTAGCTTAGAGAGGTTTGCGATGAGTGCGATGACAGGACTAATTGTATTCAATACATCACAACTGACCGCGGGCTGACCGCAGATCGCAGACCGCGGCAGTGAGTCCGGCGCTTATAGTGGGAGATGCAGCTAGATAATAGACAGATTCTTTTTTTAGGGTTCCGTAGCCGAACGGCAAAAATGAAAACCTTATAGATTCATCATGTCTGTCTGTCCGCCCGTATGTCACAGCCTCTTTGTTCCAAAACTATTAAGACTACACCGTTAAAACTTTGTAGGTAGATTTTATTCTGTGAACCGCTTTAAAATTTTACACAAAAAAAAAATTGAAGATTAAGGGGGGAGTGGGGGGGGGCTCTCCATACACGGAACTGAAATAAAAAAAAAATATCATCAAACCTATACGTGCGGGTTGTCTATAGATAGGTCTTAAAAAATTACATTGTGGTTCCTAGAACCATTTTATCTCAAAGTCAACTGTTTGAAAGATAGACACTTCTAAAGTGGTAAATGTGTGTCCTCTAACTTCTAAATTAAGAGAGTGAAAAGTCTAAAAAGACATATGCAGTGGATCTCAATAAACACTTTCAACGAAAATAGCCAGGCACATTTAAAAAACCCAAACATAACTTTGGCATTCATACAAACACTATGAAAAACAAAGTAAATTTTTCGTAAATGATTGTCAAAAATCATTATAAAATAAATAATATTATTATTATTATAAATTTTTGCTGGAATAATCGCCTCGTTTTGTTTATAATTTCACTGCGCCGCCATCATTTTTCTCTGCACTTCCAGGATGACTGGTAGAAAATGCTATTTTAGCATTAAGTCCTCCTTGTACAATTGTTTTGTGTGCAAAAGAATAAATAAATATCTTATAACATTATTATATATATATATATATATATATATATATATATATATATATATATATATATATATCGTTATATGTATATATATGCACAATATAACTACAATTTTTTCGGGTAGCTACCCGAAAAAATTGTAGTCAGTAAAACCACCCATGACGTTAACCACGGTCCTGCAACGGTTTTTCATGCTTCGAATCAAGTTATCAAAGTCTTGCTGCGGAATATTGTCCCAGCTCCCGCTAAGATGCAAAAAAAGTTGCTTTTCAGTCGCAACGTTTGGATGAAAATTCCTCAAAGGCCTTCTTTGGAGCATGTCCCACGCGTGCTCTATGGGGTTTAGGTTTGGTGATTGCGCGGGCCAGTCTAATACCGACACGTCGTGCTCCTGTAGCCAGCTGGTGACCACTCGCGCAGTGTGCCAAAGAGAATATAACCACTACGTTAAGAAGAGTCGGGACTCCCATAGACCAAACTGACCAAATAGCGAAATGTCAAAACGAGAAGTAACGACGTCAAAGTAAGAAATAGTGAGTGAGACGAATATAGACTTCCATCGGACGCGCCCCCCTTTTCATTAGTTTTCATAGATCTTTTTTTTTGTACTGCAGTTTCGGTAGACTGCAGTGTGCGGACGGGCGATGTCGTGCATGAGCGTGAAGCTTGGCCCATTTGCATTCGTTAGGGATAGATTATTGATGCTAGCACCTGATTTCGGTATTTTTCTGCAGTCATGGTGTTTCTGATCCAAACGAGGTCTGTTCGTCCACCAACACGAATACTCGCCAAAACCATAATTGTTTCGCCGTGATATGGATGGACTCCCTGGTACTAGTATAACGTACTACTATCCGTAGTAACTCCCTGGGTATTGCAGACGCTTCTCACGTCCAGGAGCTCCGCTTCGAATATTTTTATTTAAAAAACATTCGAACTTCGCCACAATTATGCCAGGCAAATATTTTGTTTTTAAATTATTTTTTTTTAATTCAAATTTGGACCTACAAAATAAGCTTTCATTAAAATACTTTTAAACCCATAAAATTCAACTCATAAATTCAACTAATTTTTTAAAACATTTAATAATTTCAACTCATAAAATACTGGCCAGTATTTTATGAGTTGAAATTATTCCAAAATATCTCTAGACAGTGTTAATGTGTGTATTAGGAAGGTGTGTTCTTTGGGAAGTGCAGGTATCCGGTAGGTTGATTTTTTTATTATCTGGGTTGATTAGCAATAGCATGGTAGTTCAAGTAACAGAAAAATAGCTTCAACTACTGATTATTTGAGCGAAACAAGTATCAGAGTTTTTCCAAAATCATCCCCGAGACATTTGTTCCGGTAGTTATGAAATACATTTAAAAATAATTTTACCAACTATTTTTTGCTGCCCCGACTTTATTTTTTCTGAAGTAAAATATGTAAGTTATTTATTTCCTGTACGCAAAGCCGGGGGCAGAAGCTTGTCAAATAATACAAACTAAAGTAAATTAAAAATTAAATCCCCATACAAAAATCTTATTTTTTCGGCAAATTTTGTTTACCCTACCCTAGGATCCCTACGTGTGCGAGTCTAACTCGCACTTAGCCAGTTTATTTATATCTCATAGGCTATCTATCTGACCGCTATCTCACCTGCTGTATTATAGTGGCAGTTATAGGCCTTGATGGTGGTAACCTTCTTTTTGGTAGCAAGTCAGGCGGATCATCACTATAGTGCTCCTTCCATCTATGGACAAACACTATGAATGCTAAAAAATATGGAAAAAAAAATTGATGCACGGCTAGAATTTGCACCGACGATCTCCCGGTTTGAAGGCAAGCAATTATCCTTTACGCCAATGGGCCGTCCAACATTTTATATTCATAGTAAACAAGACGACAACGAGTTTTGTTTTTTTTCTGTAAATGTCATTAGTAGACCTTTTAATACCAGCACATGATCTCTTGGTGGTGTTAAAGAAAAGATCGTAACCGGCAGATATATTTGTGCTTTGGATGGGATGCTGCAAAATATTGTGTATTCTAACTATAATCTGCCACTTGTCTGCCGCTACTTACCAAACTTCATAAATAATTCCATTTCCTGTTGCCAAAAAATAAACTTACTTATATTACGTTCAACTACTTACAATGGCAATCTAAGACTAATGTATACTTATAAAAAATCAGAAAAATCATCATCAGATAAGGTAACAAACAAGCAGAGTGACAGAATTACAAACATTGTGATTATAATATTAGTATGGATTAGTATGGAGGTATCGTTTTTTTATATAAGATTACTCGCAATGTGGGTTGCACATTACTAGTATTCTTGTTAACCCCTCCAACTAAGCTAAATATGCTTGTGTCTGGAGTGGGTTCACGTCAATAGTGCAATGGGTGTGGTGGGGATCGAACTCACGACCTCTCGATCGCCAGTCCGACACTCTATCCATTGAGCTATTGCCGCCTTTTTATTCTTTTTATTTTATAAATTATTATGGATGTAGATATATCTACCCAGATAATATTAATTATAGCCACAATAAGCGTGCAGAATGGTTGCGCGAGCGAACTCTCAATTTTAATATACCCAATATTAAAATTGAGAGTTGGCGTTACAGTTATGTTGCTGCGTAAAAATTATGTACTTAATGGCACCAGGATGCAAGTGAAAACATTGCAACAAAATGTTATCGAAGCTACTATAATACTGACCGGTTGTTTCGGAGTCTGTGTTTATTCCGAGGATTCCTCTAACACCATCGAACTACCCCTTCAAGTTCAAAAGAGTGCAGTTCCCTCTCAAAGTCTTCTTTGCCATGAGCAAAATATAAATCTCAAGGCCAAACTCTTAATTTAGCAGTGAAGAACTGCTTTTTGTGTGAAAAGCATTTCTCGGTCAGTTATACGTGACCCAGAGTAAACTCACAGAGCAGCCCGGTGATTGTAACACAAAAAAAACCGACCAAGTCGAGTTGGACTCGCCCACCGAGGCTTCCGTACCAACGTTGGTAGGTACCAATGAAGCTAGACCTCTAAATTGTATGAGCGCTAATATACATTTTCCTTTATTTGTGCTGTAAGCAGATCTTGCTTCTAGCCAAATTTCATGATTCTAGGTCGACGGGAAGTACCCTATAGGTTTTCGACCCAAAACCTATAGGGTACTTCCGGTTGACCTAAAATTGTCAATTTTAGTCAAAATCAAGGTCTTACTGTACAAGTAAAGGAAACATTCCGAAAAAACAAAATTGATACCTTAAGGTAAATTTTGGTACTTACAAGTTCTCGCGAAAATGTAAATTTGCCCATATCTTTTTATCGTGTTGACTCAGAACCTTGATTTTTATACACCTAATAGGGACTATACATAGACTTTAGTATCTGGTATAAATTTCAACTTGCTAGGTTCATCCTTTCCTGAGAAAAGAAGAAAGTGATCTTATAAGGGTTCCTTTTTTACATTTTGAGGTACGGAACCCTAAAAAAATGGGGTGTCTGTAAAGTTGGTTTACGCACGATAGTTTAACGTGACAACGTCATAACAAAACATTGATGTTCATGTTCATGTTCATGGTAGTAGTCTACAGTAGCTACGGGGGCGTAGCGTACGTACAGGGGTGTCATTTGCTTTTTTTGACTCACCAATTGCAAAAAGAAATATGACCCATCACAAACCTGAAAAATTACTAATTTTACTGCCCTGATCTGTTTAGAGGCTACCAGACAAATTTGAAAGGGTTATAAGACAAAAAAAATGAAGAGCACGGATGCACTCATCTGCCAAAATGTAGTGCGAAAAATAATTTGATCGGATCAGTTCTCGAGGAGAAAATAGGGGAATACGAAACCTTATTTTTGTCAACATTTTGTAGGTAAAATGAGTCTGGGTTGCTGTTGTCCCTATCGCACTCTTGGCACTGCGCGATGGCGATAGTGTCTTTAAAATACCTATTTTTCGAATTACTCGCACACCGCGTTTCCTCTTAAATCTGGTTAAAAACTAGTCATAAAACTTTTTCAGCCATGACTAACAGTATCCTCGTTTTGGCTTGCTCGTTGGCAAGTAATAAAACTAAATCTTCAATTAAGACTCATCGAAGCGCTGTAAAGTTGGCATAGCTAAAATGATGATTAACCAATCATATTTTTCTCCACTCACATTGTCGCCCACAAACGCCGTTCTAAAATCCGCTTGCCCGTTTAGGCAAAGGTGAATGTTGCAAACTGAGCTCAGCACGAATTAAATATACAGAAAAATCATTTAACTGCGCAAACGATTATGGCACTTATAGAAAAGGTAACAGCTGTTTTAATAGAATGAGACGGGTGTGTCGCATTGGTCTTTTTGTAAAAATGAAGTGGTTTAGTACTAAGTTCAGATACCTACATATAAGGCATGTGTGGGTGCAAGGCTGACCTTATAGGTTCTACCCACGAGCTTTGCTAAACATTTGTATGATTTCCCGACATCCCACGCCTGAACGCTATTATCACCTTATTTGATTAAATAGAATCTATCTTCGTGATAGTTAGTAGTCTGCATTAGAGCGCTCTCAAATTCATGAAGAGCACCTAGATTCTTATTGAAACACCTACGTGCAGTGAAATGAATAGATTAGGCAAACTGCGAATGTGGGTCCTCCTTGCTAACTTTCACAGTTATACACAAGCAGTTGAATTATAAAATGCTTAAAGGATTTATATGTACCTAACTACCATCAGGCAGGCCATTTGTTTGTTTTGCATTGTTGGATTGGAATCTATCGTTCTAGTCCTAGCCATGAAACCACGAAAGCAGGCAGAATGACATTACTCATACATTTTAATATATTCTTATTTGATACGTCCATGTGTCTAGTCCACATACATATTATTTCGATGCCCTCATTACCACACCTGATACCTACAAACAAATTAATTGAAGACATTATAGCTAGATTGTAGCAATTGTGTCAATATTTGCTGAAAAAATTGTGCTGTTCAAACATAAGAACTAAACGATGGTATGCTCTAATTTCATTCTGTGCATGCTCAAATAGAAAGCAGATGTTTGTTTAGAAAGACAGTCAACAACTGATTCTTTTCGATTAGTATTCTTGCTCGGGTTGCAGACAGAAGATTTACTTAGTTCGAAAATCTGTAGGTTAAACTGTATGTATATAAGTACCTACCAGATTACAAAGTTTGCACCAATGTACCTATTTAAAGTAGGTAAATACCTTTTTGTCATATCTTATAGGCTAGCGGCTAGATAGTAGTCAATACTACTATCTCGCCTGGTAGTAAGCGATAATGTAGTCGAAGAAGGTGGACACGCTAGGCCTAGAATGCTCATAATCTAAATACCTATCTATAGTATTGAGACGACTACGCACATACTGACAGTCTGTTAGTGACAGAAGATCTTGTGGTGTAGTGGTTCGGAAACTGTCTTAACTATTTCGACTTGGATCTTTACAATTCACAATGCTTCGATCGGTTACTTTCGATATTTAAATTGGAAAAGATTAGTGATTCTAATTGAAAAGTTTCCGCGACAAATTAGCTCACGGATTTATCTACATATATTCAAAATTAAAAAAGAAGCTTCCGAATCCGAATAGATTTTCGAATGATTGAGAATCAGGGGGCTGAGCGGAATAGAAATAATGTAATTGGTGGTATAATAGAATAAATAATAGTACAAGTACGACGGTAAGTGACGATATGATCTGCCTATAAACAAATACGAGTACCTAATGTGAAGTAATGTGGCACTGTCTCACTATAATAGACCTGTGGTTTTCAGGCCACTGTACTCCTCATAACAAAAAAGATCTGTATTTTATGGTTACAAAAGTGATATAACAATAAATTTTACCCAAGCACATTAGCAGAAGTCCACTAGGTACTTATTGTGCACTAACACATCGCTTGTAATAGTTACTTAATCTCAGGTTATCTTTATTAACTAAGCTTGGTATCATGTTCATAATTGAAAGAAATATATATATACTAGAAGTGCCCCGCGGCTTCGCCCGCGTTAAAAACTTCTTTTATTTACTTAAAACTTTTCTTTTGTAAAAACGATTCTTAAGCATTAAATACATAAAATAAGAATTAGCCAAATCGGTTCACCCGTTTTCATGTTATCGCGTGACTAAGGCAATTCGGGATTCATATTTATAAAAACCGAAAAACCCAAATTTCCAGACTTTGTTACCTACCCTATTTCAAAAAATCCTACAACACGTACTTTATCTCATCTTGTTTTGCCACACAAAATTTGAATCCCCGTTCCGTATTCGGGAGGATTTTTTAGAAAATTTGTTCTGAGCGGATACCTACGTTGTAATAACTATCTGCATTCTAAATTTCAGCGCAATCCGAAACAATATTGATTTTTAGACTTTGTTACCCCACACCCCCCGGATTACACGTCCAGGTGCTCTGCCAATTAAGCCACGGTTCGATACATCGATACGACGAAATTAGTGGATTGCATTTTTTAACCCAATTATTGAATTTAATTTAATTTTATGAAATTTTGGATTGTGTTTAACAATTTACAAAAATATAAAGTGTGAGACACTTTAAAGAAACATAATATTTGATTTACGCAGTGCAACATCTCTCGTCGGATTTGAAAACTGTAATGATTTCTTCCGAATGATTAACTTACGTAATAAGTAGTCATAGATGGCGCCACCAATGCATAATTGGGTTAAAAAATGCAATCCACTAATTTCGTCGTATCGATGTATCGAACCGTGGCTTAATTGGCAGAGCTCCTGGACGTGTAATCCGGGGGGTGCGGGTTCGAGTCCCGTCGGTACGATGAAATTTTGGATAGTGTTTAACAATTTACAAAAATATAAAGTGTGAGACACTTTAAAGAAACATAATATTTGATTTACGCAGTGCAACATCTCTCGTCGGATTTGAAAACTGTAATGATTTCTTCCGAATGATTAACTTACGTAATAAGTAGTCATAGATGGCGCCACCAATGCATAATTGGGTTAAAAAATGCAATCCACTAATTTCGTCGTATCGATGTATCGAACCGTGGCTTAATTGGCAGAGCTCCTGGACGTGTAATCCGGGGGGTGCGGGTTCGAGTCCCGTCGGTACGATGAAATTTTGGATAGTGTTTAACAATTTACAAAAATATAAAGTGTGAGACACTTCAAAGAAACATAATATTTGATTTACGCAGTGCAACATCTCTCGTCGGATTTGAAAACTGTAATGATTTCTTCCGAATGATTAACTTACGTAATAAGTAGTCATAGATGGCGCCACCAATGCATAATTGGGTTAAAAAATGCAATCCACTAATTTCGTCGTATCGATGTATCAAACCGTGGCTTAATTGGCAGAGCACCTGGACGTGTAATCCGGGGGGTGCGGGTTCGAGTCCCGTCGGTACGATGAAATTTTGGATTGTGTTTAACAATTTACAAAAATATAAAGTGTGAGACACTTCAAAGAAACATAATATTTGTTACCCCAGTTTATCATTTTAGGGTGGCACTTTGAAAAAGTCTGAAACCCGTATTTACTTATGTAATTACAGAAGTACTTGTGTGAAATGTCGAATAAAATTAATATCCAAACTTTGAACCCCCACTTCATCCCCTTGAACAGTGAATTTTGAAAAATTCTTTCTTAGCCTAAGTAGTAGTAGCCTAAGTCAAAATAACCATATGCATGCCAAATTTCAGCGCAATCGAAAATAATATTGATATCAGACTTTGTTACCTCACTTCACCCTTTTAAGGGTGGAATTTCGAAAGACCCTGAAACACGTATTTACATATATGACATTAATTAAGTTGTAAAATGGTTAAATTAATGTTTAATTTAATCATAATTAATCTAATGGTAATATATCTATGAAACTAAATGGACACTTGAATATTAAATACTATAGTTTTGCATTTTACTTAAGTACTTGTGTGAAGTTTCGAATAGAAAATACTATTTAATCTTGTTTCTCCATACATACTTTGAACCCCCGTTTCATCCCCTTCAGGGGTGAATTTTGGAAAATCCTTTCTCAGATGGAACTAACGTCGTAATAACTATCTGCATGCCAAATTTCAGCGCAATCCGAAACAATATTGATTTTCACACTTTGTTACCCCATTTCACCCTCTTAGGGGTAGAATTTCGAAAAAACCTCAAACACGTGTTTACTTATTTATGTCCTGAAGCACTTGTGTGAAGTTTCGAATAGAAACGACTATCTAATAATGTTTCTCCATAGAAACTTTGTACCCCAGTTTCATCCCTTTAAGGGGTGAATTTTAGAAAATCCTTTCTTACCTGATACTTAGGTCATGATAACCACCTGTATGCCAAATTTCAGCGCAATCCGAAACAATATTGATTTTCAGACTTTGTTACCCCATTTCACCCTCTTAGGGGTGGAATTTCGAAAAAACTTAAAACATGTGTTTACTTATTTATGTCCTGAAGCACTTGTGTGAAGTTTCGAATAGAAAAGACTATCTAATGTTGTTTTCTCCATAGAAACTTTGAACCCCCGTTTCATCCCTTTAAGGGGTGAATTTTAGAAAATCCTTTCTTAGCTGATACTAATGTCATAATAACCACCTGTATGCCAAATTTCAGTGCAATCCAAAACAATATTAATTTTCAGACTTTGTTACCCCATTTCACCCTATTAGGGGTGGAATTTCGAAAAAACCTAAAACACGTGTTTACTTATTTATGTCCTGAAGCACTTGTGTGAAGTTTCGAATAGAAAAGACTATCTAATAATGTTTCACCATAGAAACTTTGAACCCCCGTTTCATCCCCTTCAGGGGTGAAATTTGAAAAATCCTTTCTTAGTACACCCCTACGTGCTAAGACAAATATACCCTCCAAATTTCAAGTCTCTACGACCAGCGGTTTAGGCTGTGCGTTGTCTGTCAGTGAGTCAGTCAGTCAGTATGTCAGGACAAAGATACTTATAGTATTATAGATGTTTCTATAATGTTTCTTCTGTATATATATACAGAAGAAACAAATTAAGTGCTTTTACTTTCGCATAACTGCTGTGCTGCAATTAGGACTCCGCAGCCAATATGCCAGACAAAAATAAAGTTTTAAAAGCCGTACGTACATTTCAAGGAGAACTTGCTTTTAATAGTCTGACGTAACCGCTTTCGCTTCGCCGGCCAATCCATTACTCTTAAACACGATCAGAAGGCCTAACTACATAAAAGGAACGTTCAATATATTTTAACAATCTCTTAATTTATCGCAGTTACTTTCGTTTACGGATATCATGCTGTTACCAAAACCGTGCCATCATATTTACTAGTAGCTCTGTGAGAACAGTAAGTCTTGCGTGACATTATAAAAATTGAAATCCGTCCTTATAAAACGCTACAGCAAACTTCACCCCCTTTCTCCCCTCCACCACAGAATAAATAATATGCTTCCACTCCCTCTTCTTGGATTTTTTTTGCCACATATTATGTAGAATGAAGTCCTTAAGGTACGACCACACCGCGGCGTACTGCATCCGCATGCGCGTTTGCGATCTGAATTTCTATTGTTTTCTGATCGCTGTAGATCGCGTTTGGTGTGAACCAGTCGGTATCGGCACAAATACCTACTACTGCGCTATCTGATCGCCGCCAAGATCGTGCACGCAGGACGCCGCGGTGTGGTCGTACCTTTAGTGTGCCTCTTAAAAATGACGCTACAGCCAAGTTCCCTCCTTTTCCCCCTCCACTCCCTTTTTTTGAATTGTTTTTCGCAACATCTTGTGTAGAATGAAGTCCATAGTGGTCCTTTTCAATTTGACTGAAATCCTTTGATAACTAACGCTACAGCAAACTTCTCCTCATTCCCATCCTATTTCCCCCCCCCAGTAAAAAAACGCGATCGGCAAAAATTCGGAACTCGTGTGCCAATTTTCGTCAAAATCGGTTGAAAATGCAACATGTAGGCGAGAACAGAAAGACAAACATACGGACAAAAGCATTTTTAATACAGTTGCTCAAAAAGTGGCGTATTGCAGGGACGTATAGCGTTCGGGATGTGGGCTATTACACACTCGTCCTTTTTATTTACCTTTCCCGAACTCGTGCGTTCTCTTTCCCAACTGTCAAAATAATGTCTATTAAAAAGAAAAACCAACCATGAAGTTTTTACTAAAAAAAATCATAGAAGTTTTTATGATTCATGCAATTACGTATATTTCTAAAAAGAAGCTACTAATTTGTTTCAATATCAGATTTAATGATTTGATTGAATGAGTTAGGTTAGGTTTCATTTCATTAAATTTCATTTTCATTTCATATCAATAAAAAAAATCTACTGAAGACTTGGCTGTATGGGCATAGTTCCCTTTGCCTACCAGAATGGGTGAAGAAAAAAAACTCTGCTTATATTCTACGGTTGGCGCCATTTTTCAGAAATGTTAGTTGCGAGTTTAGTTGTTTGTTGCACAAAATGAGTAATTTCGACCCTAGTTTTTTTGAATTAACACCACCGGAACTCAGTATAATTGCACAAAATGCTTCGGAGAACATTTTACCGGAAAAGTCAAAAAGTCGCTACATATCTACATACGACGAATTTATTGCGTGGTGAGAAATGTTAAGTTAGTTGAGTTTATTGTGTTTTTATTATTTCATTAAATTGCTTCATTTTTTCGCAACTGTATTAAAAATAGTCGTTCAGTACACGTGCGGAACCGTCATTGCAACTTGTTCCATCTCATATATCTCCTAACTGGTCTGTGTTCCGACTGTCAACCCTCGCCTTCGGCTGCGCCTCGGCTCGGGTAGACATTTGTCGGAACTCTTTGCAATGACAGCCTTTCCGCACTTGTAATGAAATATACTATTTTGGTCCAGTCGAAAATGAGACGCTCGGTCGATTATTAAGTTTGAGCAAATCCTACTAGGTATATCCTAATCCTAACTTCCTAACTATATATAATATTATAAATGCGAAAGTAACTCTGTCTGTCTGTCTGTGTCACTTTCACGCCAAAACCACTGAACCGATTTGAATGAAATTTGGTACACAGATAGTCTAGAGCCTGAGAACGAACATAGGCTACTTTTTAATGCGAAAAGAGGGTTGTAACAGGCTGAAAGAGGGGATGAAAAGTTGTATGGAAGTATTGTCATTTTTAAAGCTAGAAGCTTGAAACTTATTGTTTAGGCTGTTGATTCGATATAAATTAATATGTCATTCAAAGTTTGTGAGGGGGAAGGTGGAGGGAGAAGGAGAAGGGGGAATGAGGGGAGGGGAGGGAGGTTGGAAGTGAGGGGAAGGGGAAACCCCTTTCCCCTTCCCCACGAGGGATGGGAGGTGAGGGAAAGAGGAGGGGAGGAGGAGTGGGGGGAAGGGGAAGGGTGAGGGAAGGGGAGTGGGGGTAACAGAGACGGGGACGGGAGGGAGAAGTGGGGGGAAAGGGGAGGGGGAGAGGGAAGTAAGGAGAAAGGGGTGGAGGGAAGAGAGAGAGAGAGGGTAGGAGAAGGGCGAGGGGGAGGGAGAGGGGAGGGGGATTTGCGCGACGTGGTACGGTGCGGTGTAGGTGGGATACGCATGTGTCTTATTTGTAAAATAATTAGCCTAAATATTTAAAAATGCTATCCAAAGACACTATTCCACGCGGACGAAGTCGCGGGCACAGCTAGTAATATTATAAATGCGAAAGTAAGTGTGTGTGTGTGTGTGTGAGTGAATGTTTGTTACCACTTATCTCGATAACCACTAAACCAATTTTAATGAAATTTAGATAGTGTAGATTCTAACTTAAGACATAGGCTAATCTTATTTTTGAAAATCATCCCCTAAAGGGGTTAAATAGGGTGATTAAGTTTCTATGGAAAAAAAATATACCTTGGGCCGATTTACTCAAAAGTCAAAACTCGGTACAAATAAACCTAAAAACAAATAATGATACACGTGTATTTCATTTTTTAGGGTTCCGAACCCAAAGTGTACTATTACTGAGACTCCGCTGTCCGTCTGTCTGTCTGTCTGTCTGTCCTTCTGTCACCAGGCAGTATCTCATGAACCGTGATAGTTAGACGGTTGAAATGTTCACAGATGATGTATTTCTGTTGCCGCTATAACAACAAATACTAAGAACAGTACAAAGTTAAAAATTAAAGAAAAGTTTAAAAAAGTTTTTTACGATAGCGTAGCGCCATCTAGCTAGCATCAAAGATGGCGCTATCGTCTTTACCTTAATCTGAATCTCGGAAGCGGCTCCAACGATTAAATAAAATTTAGTATACCTACAGGGGATTTCGGGGAGCTAGGAGTCATTTTCAGAAAATGCTGTTTTATTAGTGTTTTCAATAATCAACTCTATTGATAATCAACTTAAAATATGACTCTTCCCGACATCTATTGACGAGTAGAAGTACTGTGTCGGTAAAGCAGTTAGTTGCTCTCAATTAAGAAAAATAGTATTATTATTCGTCAATAGATGTCGGGAAGAGTCATAATTGTCTGTTTAAGAGGCAAAAAATACCGAGCAAAGCTCGGTCAACCAGATATTTAATAATATTATTTACTACAATTACTATTACTACTATATAATACTATTCTACCTTTGTGTTAACGTTTACTTAGTTGGTGTTAGAAGTTCGTTAGAAATTCGATAGATGGCGTTCGGAACCCTCCGTGTGCGGGACAAAAGTCTGACTCGCACTTGGCCAGTATTATTCTAAACTACCCCTAGGGGGCTTGAAAATGAATGTTCTTTGTAAAAATTATAAAAAAATCAGTATTATTTGTTTTCACGTATTCCTTTGACCGATTCACTCAAAACATATCTATACTAATATTATAAAGAGAGAAAATTTGTATTTTTGTATGTTTGTAATGATTTGGCTCAAAAACTACTGGACCGATTTTAAAAATTCTTTCACCTATATATAGAATGGACTTTCGAAATGAAAATAGGCTATATATTATCCCGTTTAAATCAAAGGTACATTCGTGGAGTCCTAATTTGCAACCTAAGTCGACAAAAAAACGGTCGAAAAAACACGTTTCCTACGAACGCTGCTCAATTGAAAATAGATGGAAGTATATTTTCTATGGAAGAGTTGTACAACTTAATAAGACCTACAAAAAAGTCCGCGACAGCATATATGTCTATCTCTTAAGGTTGACGAGCAGTAACCATTTTAATCTTTAATTTTTCGTTAAAAATATTACATAACTTCCAAGGCTATTTTCAAGTATTAATCCGTATCCAAATAATAATGTATAAAGACTAGTTATTAGTTGTCATTTTATTTTTCAACATGAATCTATTACTCACCGGAAACCTATAAGAGAAGACTATTATAGGTTTCCGGTAAGCAGCAGCTATCGATTTATAGCTCATTAGTATTGAATGTGGAAACAATAAGGATTGATAGTAAGTGAGCGTAGTTTACTCCGGTCAGGTACGGCGTGGATGGGTCGGGCCGATGGGCTGGGGTATTGAACCCGATGTGCGGGATGGTCGGGTCGCGCGCCGCCCGCTCCGATGCGCCGCCGCCGCTCGGTCGCCGGTCGCCGTGCTTCCGCCCGCCACATCTCACGAACTTGCAGCTTGTAACCCGGGATCTTCTATGTAGGTTGCATTGTATCAGGTAAAACCTACTATAATATATTTGTAAGCTTTTGGAAGGAATTCCGCCATGTAGCCTGAGGTAGAATATCAATTTCTATTGCCCTGTAGGTTTGAGCAAGCAAATTCGCTATGTATCTAAATGTATAATCTAATAGCTGTTAATAATAGGTATGAAGTTAATGAGTTTACTATTGTAAACACAAAGAGCCTTTTTAGGGTTCCGTAGCCGAATGGCAAAAAACGGAACCCTTATAGATTCGCCATGTCTGTCTGTCTGTCTGTCCGTCCGTATGTCACAGCCATTTTATTCCGAAACTATTAGAACTACAGAATTGAAACTTGGTAGGTAGATGTATTCTGTAAGCCGCTTTCCGATTTTTATACAAAAATAAAAAATATAAAAGTTTAAGGGATACATGGAACTGGAACAAAAAAAAAATTTTTCTTCAAACCTATACGTGTGGGTCTATGGATAGGTCTTTAAAAATGACATTGAGATTTTTTAAATCATTTTTACTCAAAGTCAATCATTTAAAAGATAGGCGCGTCTAAAGTGGTAAAATGTGTGTCAGGCGATGACAGGGGATTACCCCAAAAATAAAATAATTCTTGGTGATACTAGCAACTGTCGAAAAAGTCGCTAAATGAAAAAATAATCTAAGTTCTTTATTTTCATTTAGGATAACTTAATTCGCGTAGAACTCACTACAAAGTCCCTCAATTAAAATTATTTAATCCGTAATCATTATCTTGCCTGGTGGTAAGCGATGATGGTTAACACGCTAGGCCTAGAATGGTCTACTCTAGGGTAGAGTAGATCGAATTTAAAACCTCGCCTACGGCTTGGTTTTGAATAGTATTCACACGTGTATTTTAATACCTAGTTAGGTACTCGTATGTATAGTATCATGTACTACTTTTTTTACTCTCATGCAATTGGTTTAAATAATAAATTATTTTTCAAAAAAAAAATAAAACCGACTTCATAACCACAATAACAAACAGGCACTCAAAAGCAAAAAATAAATTACTTAATATAATGATTATAAGCGCTACCCACTTAACTATTTGAAGTCAGTGCCAGCCAAATCTAGTAGTATTTAAAAGATAGATACTATGTAGGTATGTAGAAGTAGTAAGTAGGTAGATACATGTAGGTAGTATCTATCTACTACCTATTAGACTTGGCTGGCACCGACTTCAAATAGATAAGTGGGTAGCGCTTAAAATAATGATATTAAGTAATTTATTTTATGCTTATGAGTGCCTGTTTGGGGTTATGAAGTTGGTGTTATGTTTTTTGAAAAATAATTTATTTTACCCTTTTTAGAGCAAAACAAGTGTTAATTAAATTACATGCATCTATAAAATTTCGTGTCTGGGCTACACTGATATGATTATACACTAACGGATATATACTTTGTGAAAATTTCAAGTATAGTATTACGGTTAAGAAGATACAGATCTGTAAAGTGCGCACATATAGACACACGGACGGACGGACGGACGGACGAACGGACAACAAACTCTTAGAAAGGGTTCATTTGGACCCTTTGGGTTCGGAACCCTAAAAAATTTACTTTAAATGCCGCGCTAGTGAAAATATTCACTAGTCATAATTATGTCATCAAGGTATCAAAGGACAATGTTCAAAACGGCCCTGTGCAATAAAAGCATCTGACACATATGATAATTAACTGTCTATTTAATTACAATAATTCCAAATACTTTTATAACACGGACTAGTTGTATTCCAAAATGAACATTAAAAGTATTATTTGCGATTATTAACTTTAATTGCCGCCATAGATTAATTTAATTTATTTTAATTTTATTTTTTTAAAAAGATTACTCGCAATGTGGGTTGCGCATTACTAGTATTCTTGTTAACCCCTCCAACTAAGCTAAATATGCTTGTGTCTGGAGTGAGTTCACGTCAATAGTGTAATGGGTGGGGAGGGGATCGAACTCACGACCTCTCGATCGCCAGTCCGACACCCATCCATTGGGCTATTGCCGCCATGATATAGATAAGAGTTGGCACTTACCTACATTGTTGATACCCGAATTATGAAAGCACTGTGTAGCCAACCTAACAACGGAAAGTATTATTTACGTAGTAACTATTATATAATCTGTGGTATTATGCTTACAATTTTATTTGCAGTGTTGGTTGGTACAAAGTGCGTTCATAATTCTGAGTTATTTAATTATGTAAGCTGTGTCGCAGGACTGATATGGCCGCCATCTTCGCCAAACGTCATGTCATGTCAAAAAAAATTTGGTATGCTCAAAAACTTTGCATCCTAACAAGACTTTGCCCGGTTGAACATTCCTGTGAAGACAAATTAATTCACCCCACCTTTGTTTCTATCTCGCTCACAGTTACCGTAAGAATATTTGTCAAAAACCAAAATCAACGTAAAGAGAGATGTAAAAACATTATTCAAGGTCATATTGTTTAGTCTTCAAAAGTATATGCAATAGCAACCTCCATTGTGTATAATCTTCTTGGGACTCTTCTTCTAAAACCAGTACATTCTCCTATGTTTATGGTATTTTTCTCCATATCTCTGGAGATACTAATCAGATCTCGATAAAATGAAAATGGGACCACCTCGAAAACGTACCCTACCTATTAAAAAAATAATCATTTGAATCCGTTCACAATTGAAGGAGTAATCGCGTAACATACACAAAAAAAAACATACAGACGAATTGAGAACCTCCTCCATTTTTGTGAAGTCGGTTAAAAACAAAAATTAGCAAAAGTTAAGCACATCAATGGCCTCGTTACTATGGTTACGGTATATATTATGTGACTCTTTGGGTTACAGAGTAAAAATCGTTCAATCGCAATAAACCACGCCGCGCAGGCCCCATAATAAATGATATAAATAAGATCGTTTAAAAAACTAAAAAGAACCGACTTCAATGCCACGCTATTAATTTTCAGTACCAATTTTGAGGTGTTTATCTCCATATCTCTGGAGATACTTATCAGACCTCGATTAAATTACCATGGTACCACACTTGGGATATCTACTTTCCAACGAAAAAATTATAAACAAAATCGGTTCATAAACGACGAAGTTATCCGCGAACAAACATAAATATATATATATATATATATATATATATACGGTCGGATTGAGAAACATCATTTTTTTTAAGTTAATTTTTTTTTAAATATCGGTTAAAAAATCCAACAGAAAACTCCTTGGTCGATCCAAAGAGGCCCAGTTTGAGGGCCCAGTGGTGTAGTGGGAGAATGGTCGACTTTGACACCAGAGGTACCGCGTTCAATCTTCGCCGTGCACCAATGGATTTTTGCATCGAAAAATGTATGTACGCTTTTCACAGTGGTACAGTGGTTGAAGAAAAACATAATTTAGAAACACGTTACCCAACTCCCGCATGGTGGTAGGACACTATCTAGTGTCTGCCTGGCTAGCTACCACCCTCAAGTGCTTTAAATTCGTTAATTGGTTTGAGCTGTATGTTGATAGATCAGTCTATCAAGTGTCAGTCAGTCGGTCAGTAGCGTTTGGCTTTATTTATACAGATGATTATGATTTATGTATGTATGTCACATATAATGTTATATCTAGCCGTTATTTTAAACGTTTTTTATGATATTAGTAAATTATAATATAAGACACCAAAACCCTCCACCTAAATGTAAGCGATGACGCCAAGCTATTATTACAGGATATAAGTTATAATATTCATAATATTTTTAATTAGTAATTTTGCACAATAATAGAATTTTGATATTGACTGCGCGACTGAATCAATACACCTAATGTCATTATAACTCAGTTTACCCGAGTATGCACTGATGAGCAAAAATGAGCTAATAAAGAAGCCTGTACTAAATAATGTGATAAGAATAATTATATTAAAGATGCCACTGTTCACAAATGAACAGACTCGAAAAAATTCCATTCATTAAAATTAAAAGCAAAAGATTCCAAAATAAAATATTACGTACTCTAATAGATACGTCTGTTTGAGGTACATTTGGGAGTTTAGTTTTCTGACCTCCAGCAGAGTTCATTTGCCCTGCTCCTGTATAAGTTAATAAAACTACAACTAAACCTCATTAGCTTAAATTTACTGATGACTTGTGGTTGTCTTTTTACTAGTGGCGGTGTTTTTGCGGCTTTTAGCGTCTTGTTAGTCTAATAAACGTACATAATAGACGTTCTTATGTATAATGTCAAATAGTACCTACTAAGGTGTAAGTACCTTCATGGTTTAATTACTGCTGGCCAGGATTATCTTTCATGATGGTAGGTTTTAGGCTCGGAACAATGTGCTAGTCATTGTTCCGAGGTTTTAGGATAAGCAAAACGCTTGCGTGATGGTAAGCGTTTATGTCTGCCTATCAAGAATGATGACCCTCCAATGCTGTCAAAATCCTTGCGAATGTCATTTTTATGAGCACATAAAATTTCTAATAGATACCTACAATCCACAAAAATACTTTCAATACTCATATTTGAGAAAATAGAGCTAAAGCTGGCTAAAGCCATCGAACTAATGCACTATGGATGCGACGCAAGTTCAATATTTGTTTTGACAAGTCTGTACCAAAATGACCGTGGGCCACATAAAACCAGTCAGGTGAGGAGCAACGACATAAAATTATAAAGTCAATAGCAATTTAGTCGAGTACTAATAATGTGTTTGTCGGATTGAATGTCGCGATGCTGTGCAAGGCGCATTTGAAAATATGCAAGTAAGATAAGATCAAAACGCATTGGACGACAGTACTTCGTTCGGTTTTGAGCTTTTTTTATAAATCTGAGAGGCGAGCGTATTGACCGCTATGTCGGCTGGTGGTAAAGGGTGTGTGGCCGAAGATGGTGAGCACAATAGGCCATGAATGTTCGAACTCTAAAGGGCTGTGTGCTTGCCAAGTATCCTTATTCAGGCGTATCCGTGTAGGCGTCCAATGCTGTGAATACTGTGAAAGTAGGTACAAGATCCCTAGGTACTAGTACATTATCTTGCACGTTTGAAGTACACAACAAATCTCACCGGCTAAAAATGTTTTAAACGTTGTCTGGATTTAGAAGACGGGTATTACGTAAGTACCATATTCATGCGGAAATCAATTAAAATCTAATTTGATGCATCAGATTATCCTCCCATTTAAGATTAATTGATCCTAGGCGGTTCAGGCAGTTTGTAGAGTCCGTTACCGTTAAAGCCTCGTAGGCAGCGGCGGAAGCAGTCATATCCTGGCATTGCCATGGCCGAGGTCCGTTTGCATATAATCAGTGCCTTAATAGGCTCCTTGTGGCTTGTGGTAAAATTACTAGCAATGCTAACGATCGCCTACGTGAATTCTTATTGGAATGGAAACATTATAACAACTATTTATAATAGCTGCGTTTACACAGCATTTATTTATAATCTAATTAATTATGCTTCGAAAAAGTAAGATATTTTGATAACTTTGATCATAATCGATATTTATATGATTCAAAGTTTTCGCAAGTTTCTTTCATAACGAGTTTTGAACTGCTATATAGTTACGTATTTATGTAAAATAACTCAACCCACGACACCACTCAATACGAACAGTTACAGGTTTCAAATATTTCACAATACGTTCAAGGCTGATTGATATATCTGAAAAATGTCACAATTCAATCTAGTTTTGAGGCAACTGGTGGAAGATTACGATGACGGTATTTGAACCTAGGTAAAAAAAAAAACTTACCTACTTAAATGTACTTAAAAATTCCTTTAAAAAATCAAACGAACAAAAAAGTTCTCAGAATAATTAGGCAAGTATTTAATGTTTTATGTGGATTTTTTAAAAGCAAGCAACAATAATGTGACTTTCAAGGTTAAAAAGTTAAAAGCATGCGAGTTATTTGTATGCACGTCAGTGGCTACCAGGAATGTTGGGTTTCCCTTTAAATAACTTTTATGTGGAAGGTGTTAGTCAGCATCATTTGCCGACTTCTAAGCACACGAAGGTGTTGTCATAGTTTGCGTCAGCGGACGAGCAAGCAAGCTCTCCCCCCTCCGCACGTTGTCCGCCCGGTACCCTCTGCCACTGCCGCCACGGTCACTGAGCACTGTGACCTTTTGCTGAATCTACTACTGATATTACGTAATTTACACTGCCATCAATGCTAGCTAACAATAGCCCGTGCACTTCACAAAAAGCCTAATGAATGTACAACTACCTATTACTATAAACATATTATTCTGTCTAGTGAAGTTAAACGGAAATCCTTGTCTTTTGAAGGCTTTAATAATTTGCAAACGATTAGTTAGAAATATAGAACGAGTAATTATTTATATCTAATACATAAAACACCCATATATATTTTATTGCAAGTGTTGGTATGTTACGGAGAAGCTTGCTTAGCTGGTTCTGTAACATTGTCAGAGGACATAACGTGAGTGTGTGAGTGTGTAGTCAACACGGGGTAAATATCTCACGCCTTGCAAAGATTCACTCTAATGACGCGATTTGATCTTGACACAAAATCTTATAATTATTTGTAGATCTAGGTTCCAATCATGGATATCAATAGATCACGTTGCTGATGCAGACAAAAATACACTATTCATATAATTGAGTCGAACGATAACAATAATAAAAAGTTACTATGTGGTTTCTAATGACATGAAACATCTACTTACTAGCTAATATTCTAGTGAAACAATAAGATACTTAAAAGTGGAAAACTTTAACAAACTGTTACTGATCTATATCAGAAGCAAAAATTGCGTCGTAATGACGAGAAAGATTCATATCTGGCAGTATACTTTCTACGAGTCGTGCTTGTGGCTTGCAGTTAGAAATATTATTAGTTAATGTTGCGAACTAGAATGGGTTGATTATGTTCAGATATTCGAGTTATCATCTGGTATGATTTGATTTACCATAAATGTTCTATTGTTCTAAACTACATTTCAGTTCAGTTTCACCGGATCCTGATTAAGTTTCAGATAGTTAACTGACATATCACGCCATGTATAAAATCTGATAGATCAGTTTCTGATAAGCTTATAAGAAACTGGTGAAACTGTCCCTCATACATAATACACTATATTTATAGGCATGAAGTTATAGAGCGCGTCGTACCCACTCCACCCATACAAAAGACATCAACGGGCGCGCATCTGTCTAGGAAGTACAATTGATTTGAAGGTTTTATACATCTCGCATACTAAATGTGGCATTCGATTAGTAGATAACTAACATTTTACAGTGTTGATTAACATTTTAGATATAGACTTATTTTGACATTCAAATGCTTTTAGAATACTAGTCTACACTTTTGATGAACAATATACATGTGTATGATGATTTCGTGGACCATACGAGAGAATACATAGCAAAAAAAAACGAGTGGGGCAGTGTCGGGCACACGGCCGTTGATTTAACGTGAAACGTCAGAGACACTAAAAGGCACGACCGATTTATGGTGGATATACCATCTCCCGAACAAAGCGATTTGCATCTTCGTTCATCATACGAACCGCCAGGGAATGGAATGCCCTGCCTGAGTTTGTGTTTCCGGCTAAATACAATATGGGGGTCCTCAAATCGCGAGTGAATAGGTATCTTTTGGGTTAGCACACTCCATCATCAACCGCATCATCACTTAACATTAGGTGAGATAGTTGTCAAGTCCTACCCAGTTCGATGTAAAAAAATACGTCGTGGTGTCGGTGTTCTTTACTATGCTTGTCGAGGCAGCTTCAACCACAGAAATATGAATAATTAAAACGATACTTCGCACCGTGGCTTAATTGGCAAAGCACCGGAACATGTTATTCCGGAGGTTGCGGGTTCAAGTCCCGTTGGTACGATGAAATTTTGGATTGTCTTTAACAATTTACAAAAATATAAAGTGTGAAACACTTCAAAGAAACATAATATTTGATTTACGCAGTGCAACATCTCTCGTCGGATTAGAAAACTAATGATTTCTTCCGAATGATTAACTTACGTAATAAGTAGTCATAGATGGCGCCACCAATGCATAATTGGGTTAACAAAATGCAATCCACTAATTTCGTCGTAACGATACTTCGCACCGTGGCTTAATTGGCAAAGCACCGGAACATGTTATTCCGGAGGTTGCGGGTTTAAGTCCCGTTGGTACGATGAAATTTTGGATTGTGTTTAACAATTTACAAAAATATAAAGTGTGAAACACTTCAAAGAAACATAATATTTGATTTACGCAGTGCAACATCTCTCGTCGGATTTGAAAACTGTAATGATTTCTTCCGAATGATTAACTTACGTAATAAGTAGTCATAGATGGCGCCACCAATGCATAATTGGGTTAAAAAATGCAATCCACTAATTTCGTCGTAACGATACTTCGCACCGTGGCTTAATTGGCAAAGCACCGGAACATGTTATTCTGGAGGTTGCGGGTTCAAGTCCCGTTGGTACGATGAAATTTTGGATTGTGTTTAACAATTTACATGAATAATACTACCTTATTATTTATATTTCTGTGGCTTCAATAGATGTATGGGTGGTATCTTCACTTGTTATGTCCATTGGTACAGGTACAATGATAGAGGCGGTAGATGTGCTCGGCGGCAGCAGTAGAGGTGTCGCGTAGTCGGCGTCGTTTACTAGCCTAGCGCCCCCGGTCGCTCAGCGCCCGTAATAGGGGAAAGAGGGATTAAGTGTGGCAATAACCTCCTCTTTCCCACGATAGCTATGAATTATATTGTCATATGGCTCTATCATGGGTTGAGTTCGACAAATTTAATCTTATAATTTTTTTACTCGTCCTGGTAACCAACCGTCCACTTTTCTAACCTTCTGTAAGTACATTAATAGCGATGCGTCTTATCGTCGCAAACGTCTAATCGAAGGAGATGCAGCTAGACAGTTGTATAACTGCAGCTACCTCGAAATTCATTTCATGTCACTTCCATCCCTGGGGTGGAAGGCTCTTCATTGATATCGATGATGGAATAATATAAATAGATGCAGCTACGCGGTTGTATAACTATCAACATCTCTTTCCTTATCGACGATCATCGATCAAAATTCATCGTACCCATATGTATGGACACAGGTTATAAAATAATTACTACGTGTATGGGTGTGATCATAAATACTTTTCACGTCAAAAAAGTGCGTGCGTAGTTATGTACGTAGAAAGTAATAACTTCTTTAGTTAATAACTTCGTTATAATTTTTGTTTTGTTATGACAAAGAAGTTTAAACAAACACAATTCTGTGAGAACCTAGGTGAATACTCAAAGGTGAGAACAGTAAACCTCGCACGCCCTTATAAAAAATGAAATCCGTCCATATATATATAACGCTAAAGCAAACATCACGCCCTTTCTCCCCTGCACTCCTCCTTCTTGGATTTTTTTACCACATCTTATGTAGAATGAAGTCCTTAGTTGTGCCTTTCCAATTTGACTGAAATCCGTTGATAAATTACGCTACAGCAAACTTCTCCCATTTCTCCACCTATTTTCCCTCCAATCAAAAAAACGTGATCGATAAAACATATCAAGGAATGCGTGTGCCATTTTGCATCAAAATGCGATTTGTAGGCGAGAACAGACTGACAAACATTCGGACAAAATCATTTTTGACAGTCGACACTGAAAAGCTTCGCTTGCTGCGCTTACTCGGTCTAGTACTTGCTATCCTGCATGCCAATACATTTGTAGCAACGACGATATAATAATAAAATATAGTGAATGAATACAATTATTGATAAAGGTTTAAAAAAAAAAAACAATTTTATTACTTACTAGCTGACCCGGCAAACTTTGTAGCGCGAATATAAATAAACTGTCCAAGTGCGAGTCAGACCCGCACACGCCGGGTTCCGATTGAACAATATTTGCCGGAAAAATACGTTTCTTGTATGGGGACCCCCTTTATTTTTAATTTAATTAAGTTAATATTATTTGATCTTGCAGCCATTTCAAATGCAATACACACCATGAGAAAATTTCTAATTTTAAGTCTTTATCTATGAAGGTTTGTAAGATCGAGCATATAAAGCCTCAAAAACACGTTTCTTCTATGGGGACCCCCTTTATTATTTTATTTTATTCTGTTTTTATCGGTTTTATACACAAATACCGAATACCCATGTATGGAAGCGCTATAATGACAACCATCAAAATATGTCAATACAATGATAACAATTTTTGAACGAACCAACAATGACAACCTGGGACAACCATCAAAAGTAAAAATATTAAAAATTAAATACCTACGCGATAATCCGAGTAATGTGGATATATTATGTTGTCGTAATAGTACATTACGATATTAGTGCGTTATGATGGTTATAACATGCGAGGCGGAATTTCAGCCCGAGCCGAAGGCGAGGGCGTAATTGAGCCGAGCATGTTATAACCAATACGCACGTATATCGTACGACGTTTTTTAACACATTTGCGAGGAAACAGAAGAAAAAAAATCATTTTATTTTTTGTTCATTTCTAATTATTGAAACAGTTTGTGAAATTACAATTATTAAAATGATACGTAGTTGTAGTTGGTTTTTTAATTATGTTTTCATCGTGGTTATGTATCTGTCTTTGGATATTGACGGCAGCAAGCTGTCGCATGCGGTTCGCGCTTCTATTAGTATATCCGGTGGAGTTGAAGTAATATATGGCTCTTCTTCATTATTGAAAGTTGTCATATTTAAATTTTCACAATACAAGTACAAAGAAAAGAAAATTTGAGAAAAATGGCGCGAGGATTATTTTCTGCCGTAGCTGCGTGAAAATGTTGGCAAAGACGTTAGAGCATGCAGCCAAGTTTTTAAATTACCGAATAAACTGATTTTTTTATTTTAAATAAACTGAATCTGTGAATGCACACTGTTGCTTTCCCGCCATTTTAACAGCGCGCTAGCGCTGCCTACTGACTGGCGCCGCGCGGCGATTAGTTCGAAATTTGAATAGCAACAGCGCGCGAAATGGCAAATAATACTGTTATGGAATTTGTATGGACTATAACTTAACTATTTGCTTTGGTAACACACGCGTTTTTTATGACCCGCTTTATATATTTAAAACCGGTGGAATTACATCAGCTTTACGAGCAACGGTGTTAAAAAATCCATAATACAATACGTGCTTCAAATTTCAATTCGAGAGTGGAACAGAGTCTACCCTACCGTACCGAAGGGACGAACGTCAAATGTTTGACAGGAAAGTAGGTAGAACAGTTTATATGGCAAAAGTTAAATTTTTGTTTTTACTATCTTCCTCGCAATTTTCCCAAATGTTCACACCGTTTAAACCTTTCCTGGACTACGACAAACATTTCAAAACCAACATCAGCTCAATCGGCCCAGCCGTTTTCAAATTTAACGAGACCAATGAACAGCAATTGATTTTTATATTTAAGAAGAAGAAAGAAGATTATTCACAAACAATATATGTTTTTTTTTAAATATTCCCAGTAATTTGTTATCAATCACGACAGTGTGTAATAATTGAAAACACATGAATAGATTTTATTGTTATCAATATAAAACACTTGTTGCTTATGTAGAAATATCTGAATAAATATTTTGAATAAAGATATCAATACTCAATACTCAATACTTTATTGCTTCCATAATTGTTGTACATAAAGTTCTTAGTTCACATGCAAAATTATAAAACTAATTCAGAGAGGCTGAAAAAAGGAGCTGGATTTGAAAATTGAAATGAATTATAATATTGTTGTATTGTTTAAATATTTTTGTAATAAGATTTTAATGTTACTTGTAGTTGTTTTTTTGCTGTTTTTTTTGTAATATATCATTTCACATTATAGCATGAAGTTAGCCCACAAATTTACCTTTAGATATATCGACTACTTTCATGGTGTAGTTTCAATATTCTGTCGCTGTCCGATGTGCAATGTGTGATAGGTATTTATTAAGAAGTTCTAGTGTCCACCTGGCCAGCTACCACCCTCAAGTTAGAAAAATCTGTCGCCAAAACATCTAAAGTGTTCCGGCAGCTATCCTTGAGAGCCAGTTCCCACTTGGCCTAGCGTGCTTACCATCTTCGACCGCATCATCACTTACCAACAGGTGAGATAGTGGTCAAACGCTAAGCTAAAAAAAAAACAACATTTCATATTATTTTCCTAAAGCGCCATAAAAAGTATAACTTCAATACAAACAAAACAGCCAAAATATCTTCTTTAAATGAGTGATTGAGTGCAGGGCAATCGAGTTTTATTAAAAAAGATGCATATTCAACAACGACCTTTTAACGCAGAGCATGTAAATGGAATACACATTAACTTTCGTACTGCCAGGAATAGACATAGGCATAAAAGATGCGAAGTGCAAAAAAAGTAATACAACAATCATTTAGCGCAATCCAGAGACCACGGAATGAAAACTCCTGTCGGTCTTAAGAATCATAAATGTTGTAGGTACGTAAATCTACCATATCATAATAATGGAGCCTTACTTTCATGTTGGAATATTTCTGCATCATATTTGTTCCAGTTTAGCAATTCTTTAGTCATACTTTTTCTTTTATGAATATTTATGAACACCGTGCATTCAAAACTTTTTCTATAAAATAAGCCTACATATTTTTACCAGCGCGCGGCGTTCTCTTGCGAACCGGCGACATAGCGGTTAATATATTCACAAGTGCCAGTAATTTGTTGACAACCGTTTGACGGGAGTTTGGAGAAATGTTTGCGTGTGTATGACAGCAATAAGAAACAATGTAGGTGTTTCAAAGACTTATCCTCAATTTTTGTCTGAGCAGTGATTTATGCAATTGACCTAGTCTAGACTTGTGTATAGACTTTCAACCATCTACTCGCTATCTTTGAATCCCCGAAATTTATCAAATTAAAACGAATTGTAAACTTATTAGCATGTAGACGAACATGGTACAGGTTGAAGTATTCATAAGTTGCTGATTACTGAGCAAATGGCTTTCAAAGTGACGATGCACCGTGGCTGACGACGTCGTCATGGCATTTTACTTGAGCGTAGGACATTGAACTCCCGTCAAATTCACGTTAAGACATTCAAATAAAACTGGTCCCTGCATCTGGCGTGTATTATTCAATTATACTCATAAACATGGCTCTCACGCTACCGTTCCGACTTTCAAACATTCTTAGTGGCGTAGAAAAGATTTTGTAGGTCATAATATGGTGGTGTGTCTATATGGAGGTTATTAATGTCAATTCTACGGAACTATAAAAAAGGGGATTAAACTACATTTAATTTTATTTAACACATACCTAATACCATAAAATAATACCTGTTTCTGACTTTTCTTTCTCTCCACTGTATCGAAGAAGTTATATAAATCAGTTATATCAAGCGGATTAAAATGTTAGTGGTCACCATTATTTTAATTTAAAAAACATAATTAAAAATAGCTTCTACAATGTGCCTTCAACATTATTCTTATATGTAATATTGTATGGTAACAAAATAGCATATACTTAAATAAGTGGTTTTTCTCGTGTTTTTTATATTCGACTTCTAAACAAGCTTGACATTTATTTTCTGCCTAAGATCCGGTTTATAAATCTTTTCCACTCTTCTTTCAATGATTTATGACTGATTTTTTTGGTAAATGAAAAACATTTTATAAAAATTGGTATTTGATGACTCTATGAAATTAAACTTAAATATTCAAAATTTAAAATCACCAACCACCAAGAAGAAGAGCATTCTTCAAGGCGAACACGTTGTCGACGCCCCAAGAAATAGCTTTGGAACCACTCAACCACTTTTGCAGAAACGTTAATAGAGCGGAGAAGGGCAACGAGGAAATCGTGGTCCACGGCATAAAAGGCATTACTAAAGTCTAGTAGCGTGAGTATTGTGACATTACTATTCTCCATACCAAGTCGTATGTCATCGGTTATTTTGACTACAGCAGTAGCCGTGCTGTGACCTGGACGGAAGCCGGATCGGAAAAGGATTCAAAAGGTGGTTATTAGAAAGGAAAATACTATGCTGTATATGAACAAACCGGTCAATAATTTCGAAAGGTAAATAATAAGAGACATTGGACGGTATTCACTAAAATATGTTGGATATGGGTTAAACAGGTACTTATGTCGCCTAAAGGTACTGTAACTTTCATTATAAATTGTGTCCTGCTGATTTATTGTTTCTTAAATAAGTTAAGTGATGGTAAGATTGTAAGTTTTTATTTTATTTTTTTATTGGTCGTAAGTTGGTTTACAATTAGTTTATAATAGGTAGGTAGTTATGCAACGGCCCTTACCATCGGTACTAGATTAAAACGCTGACTTGCGAAACTACTTGTTGTCGGCGGATTTAGCTATAAGTTAGAGTAAGCATTTTAAGAACTCGACCACACACTCTGTGTGGCTTTCTTGTATTGTTAGAGTTAGTTTTATATTCAGATTATATTGAGCCTCCAAATCGGCAAGACGTCTCTTTTAGTTTCATTTTAGTTTTTAAAAAACCTAATTCCCTAAGGGGAAAGTTTGACTGGCGCTGAGGACAGGATTGTTTCACAAAAGGCTGCGTCGACACCAGCAAAACAGGACGAACGACGCGAATAGCTGGAAACAATCCTCGAACAAATAAATTTGTCACTCTTTCTCATGGTGAAGCCGAGTATGGGAGTAGCGGTCGGTTGGTGAGTAAAACTCTTTGCCTTCCTTACCAATATCCTCTCCTGTATTTTTCATACAAGGTTAACTTCATTTGTGTTATTTTTGAGATCGGAACTCTCTCACTATAACGTATCTGGTTTTAAAGTATCATTGAGCCGAGTGCCTTATCTAATTCTAAGAACTCGATCATACATAGAGCTAATTATTTTAAGAAAGGACATTAACGTAAATAATTTTTATTGTGAAATTGTTTTAGGTATTGTGTAATATTGTGTTTAGTTGATTTAATGTAACAGATTAACTGATAACTCCATAGTTATCATAATATAGCAAATTTCATGATTTTCTGCATATAATTTTATTTTACTTTTTGTGTCATTTTGTGTATTTTACTGTGTATTACTGTGTGTTTTTGCATTTTACTGTGTTTTTCTCGTGTGTTTTAATATTGTGTGTGTTAAATTATTGTCACTTTGACAACTCTACATCGTGTAAACTCTATCAAAATGGAACAAAATCCACAAAATATGCCACAACAAGAGCCCGAAATTAGAATCGTACAAGTAATCCCTATCCCTAGGGAAATGCTTCAATTAATTCCGTATTTTGATGGTGATAAAAGACAGTTAAATTTATTTCTCAAAAAGTGTGATTACGTGATTAACCGATTTCGAGGTCATGAAGAACAAAACATATACATTTTGCATGCTATTACAAGCCGGTTAACTAACGCTGCTGCCAATTTGTTATCAGAACGGGATGATATAAATACTTGGTCCGCTCTAAAAGAGTTGTTACAGCAACATTTCGGTGACCCGCGTAGCGAAGAATGCATAAGCATCGAGTTAGAATCTTGTAAAATTAAATCCGGTGAATCGTATCTCGACTTTTGTAACAGAGTACAAAATATTCGATCATCGCTGATTGCAAAAGTAAATTTGCTAGGAGACATAGAACTAAAACGCGCGAAAATCGCTATCTACAATAATTTGGCATTAAATGTATTTTTGTACAATTTACCAGAGAATATGGTTCGAGTAGTGAGATTAAAGTCACCTGGCACAATAGAAGACGCCTTAAGCGTAGTGCTGGAGGAGGTCAATTTCCATGAGCAATATACATTACGTAACCGCATGTACGGAAACAGTTCAAGGCCACCCGCCATCTCTGGCGTAGGACATAGCACGTCTCAGGCGACGTCACTACAACCAACAGGCTATAAACCAATTTTACCAATGGGTAATTTAGGCGCACAGCAAAAATTTAACTTTGGCATTCCACAGAATGCACAAAATAATATTCCTCAATTCGGACAACAAAAATTCGGTTACCAACCACCTCAATTCGGTTACCGTCCACCTCAATTCGGATATCGTCCACCACAGTTTGGCTATAGGCCACAGTTAGGATATCGCCCACAATTCGGTAATAATCAAACACAACCCTCAGGTTTTCGGACAGCCCCTAATGTAGGGATGACACCCCAACAATTTGGTTATAGACCACCGCAACAGTTAGGGTACAAACCCCCTCAACAGTTAGGGTACAAACCCCCTCAACAATTTGGGTACAGACCCTCACAAGTACAACCGCCACATTTCCAAGCGACAGACGTAACTATGAGGACAGCCCCTCAAGTTCCTCGCGAAGGTTTTAAATTAAATGAGCTTACCGAAAATGACGAACAACTAGATTATGACTATTACTATGACTATGACAATGAAATTGTGCTCGACTATGACGTATATGGACAACATAGTGACGACATAGATTATGAAGGATCCGAGACACCACAAACTGACTTTCCACAACAGAAAGAAAATGAAAATTTTCACACAGCTGTTGTAAAAGACAAGAAATCATAGAACTCAATTGTGACCCGACTCTAAAATTGCCTCACATTTATATCCCAGAAATAGACGCGAAAATGATGATAGACACCGGAAGTACCAGATCATTTTTGAGACCTGATAAAGCATATGAGTACTTCTACAGCCATGTAAGGCATGAACCTTTCGAAGTAGTAAGTACTCATGCATCTAGCAGGCATAGCGAAGTTGTCGAAATTCCACTTTTACCGACATTTAAAAGTGATGAGTTGCATAAATTTTATTTATTCAACGTCGACTCCCGCTATGATGGACTTATCGGAAATGACTTACTAAAGCAATTAGGTGCCCTGATCGATCTAAAACATTTGGTTTTAAAAACGAACTCTACGTGCATACCAATAATTAACAACAATTTGGATTATGTACTTGAGCTTCAACCGCGATCGGAGCAACGAGTTAAATTGCCCACAAACCAGCATTCAGGCGAAGCTATCTTGGACTATACTGAATTTAGCCCTGGCATACGTATGCCAAGCGCTTTGGTGAACTGTGTGAACGGTTACGCTACCACGGTTATCCAAAACGCTTCAGACGAACGAATACAACTGACAGTAAAGCAACCTTTACAAGTTTCAGACTATTCTCATACTGAATGTGACCTTAATTTCATGACAAATCATACAGACATACAGACTGACAACATTCTTGAAGAAAACTTGAATAAACTGAGACTAGACCACACCAACAACGAAGAACGGGACAAAATTTCGAAATTATGTAGGGAATATAAAGACATTTTCCACTGTGACCAAATACCGCTGACTTTCACAAACCAAGTCAAACATCAAATTCGGACAAAGAACGAAGACCCAATTTATGTGAAACCATATAGACAGGCCCCAATACAAGCTGACGAGATTAACAAACAAGTAGAGAAAATGCTACAAGATAATGTTATACAAGAATCTTATTCCCCTTGGAATGCCCCGGTACATCTAGTACCCAAAAAAATTGATGCAACCGGAGAACAAAAATTCCGAATGGTTATTGACTACAGACGTTTAAACGACATAACTACCGATGACAAATATCCCCTGCCTAACATAAATGACTTGTTCGATAAATTAGGTAAAAGTGTTTACTTTAGCACAATAGACTTAGCCAGCGGATACCATCAGATCGAAGTTGAAAAACATGACCGACAGAAGACTGCTTTCAGTACGCAAAACGGACATTTTGAGTTTTTGAGAATGCCTTTCGGCTTAAAGACAGCTCCCGCGACATTCCAACGTACCATGGACAATGTCCTCCGAGGCCTTCAAGGTCTACATTGCATGGTGTACCTCGATGACGTAATAATATACTCTTCCAGTCTGGAGGAACATTTACAAAAATTACGACTCGTTTTTGACAGACTCAGACAGACGAACCTCAAGGTCCAACTTGACAAATCGGAATTTTTACGCAAAGAAGTTTTGTACCTTGGGCACACGATTACGAAAGATGGACTCAAACCCAATAACGACAAGATAAAAGCTGTAATGAATTTCCCGATACCAAAGACTACGACCGAAATTAAAAGTTTTCTAGGACTCGTAGGTTACTACAGACGTTTTATACCCAACTTCGCAAAAGTAACTCAACCACTGACATCATGCCTAAAAAAACGCAACAAAATTATTATTGATCAGAACTATATAGACGCATTCAACAAATGTAAAGAGCTTTTGACTCACGCACCTCTTCTACAGTACCCTGACTACGAAAAACCTTTTGTTTTGACAACTGACGCATCGCAAGTAGCCTTAGGCGCGGTTCTTTCTCAAGGCCAGGTTGGCACTGATAAACCAGTAGCCTACGCGAGTCGCACCTTAAGTGATACCGAGTCTCGGTATAGTACCATTGAGCGAGAACTCCTTGCGATAATTTGGGCGACGAAACATTTCCGACCATATCTATACGGCCGAAAATTTTATATATACACTGACCATAGACCACTTGCATGGCTGAATTCTCTTAAAGACCCGAACAGTAAATTGACACGCTGGAGGCTCCGCCTTCAAGACTTTGACTTTGAAATAATATACAAAAATGGTAAACAAAATACCAATGCAGACGCACTATCCCGAATTAAAGTAAATGCCCTCTCAGAATCTGACGATGACGGACAGTCGATGAAAGTTAATGTTGACAGAAAAGAACGAAAACTTAAAGGTCAGATGAAGCAGGTAGTGAAAGATATAATAAAACTGACAGCTAAACAGAAAGAAGAACGTAAAGACTCTTCTACCATTACAATCTCTGACTCTAGTGCAACTGCTACTGCAAGTAACATATCAATATCTGACTCTGAAACCTTGTCTATTTGCTCAGACAAAGAACCTGACTATCCTATTAGAGAACCATCTGAAACAACAAGGTCTGACACAATTCATTCTGCCATGGACGTAGACGTAACTGACATACCAATTTTAAACGAAGCGGTAGATACCAAGCCAAACCAGATTTTGGTATTTAATTGGTTCAAAAATGATATACAAGTACAAGATCTTTCTCACGATAAACAAAAGATCCTAGAAGTCTTTTTACCTACTGACAACCCACAGCTAGTTAAACAGTTCTTAAAAGAATATGTACGACCAAAAGTAAAATATTTCATATATTTTGAACTTACAGAACACCGTAGACAGTTTAATTGCATAGTTAGAGAGTTATTTAGGAAAGGAACCGTACAGTTAATGGAATGTACAGAACGAGTGGTATATGTGCAAGATGAGGCAGAGCAAAAATTGATTGTTAATAGATACCATGAAGGGAAAACCTGTCATAGGGGTATTAAGGAAACCCTAGCTAAAATACGTAGGACGTACTTTTGGTACAACATGCAGGAAACAATAGCCGCTATAATTAACGCCTGTGAAATATGTCGCAAAATGAAATACGACCGAAAACCTATCAAACCTTTACTACAATTAACGCAATCACAAGATGCCCCATTTCAAGAATTATTCATTGACCTTTTCCAAATTGAAGGACAATATTTCCTTACCTTGATAGATGCTTTCAGCAAATTGGGTCAAGCTATAGCAATTTCAAATAGATCCACTCCTGAAGTAGTCAGAGCCCTGATGAAATACTTCTCTTTCTATGGAATACCTAAGAAAATAAGTTCAGATCCTGGTTCAGAATTTAATAATGAGCTAATGAAAGAATTTCTTAGTTTACACAAAGTAGAACTACACATTGGTACCCCCAATAATCCAAACTCTATGGGCTTAATAGAGCGTCTACATTCCACCATTAGCGAAACCTACAGATGTGCAAAGTATGAAGAAAAATGTACAGATGCCGCATCAGTAATGATGTATGCTATACTTGCATACAACCATTCAATACATTCCGTAACAGGCCTTACTCCATTCGAAGTAGTTTTCGGGCATACCGATGCAGGTAGCCCCTTTGGCGTTGAGTTTGAAAAACAATACATGCAACAGCTAATAAAGGACCACGCCAAACGCACTAAATGTCTATATAAACAATTAGCAGATAAAATGGTAGAGAAGAAAGAAAAGATTAGGGAAAAGAAAGGCGGTGAGACCGAAATGGATTTCCCTGAAGGAAAAACCATTTACGCAAAAGATGTAAATAAACGAAAGAGTAAGGATAAAGCGCGGTATGTTAAAGCGAAAATAGCAGGACCAGTAGCAAGGAATGTAGTTCCAATTCAGATAGGTAAAAGGTTAACAAAGGTACCTATTAAAAACATCAAACGCCCTCCACAGGTGGACCATTCTGATGGTAGCGATGCCGGCGCTGGCCCTTCATCTGCAGTCACTTGAAGGGAACCCAGGCATACTCCCGGTAAAGCTAGGTCAAGCCTTTATGCAAACTGATCAATGGATAATAATTAAAAATTTAAATCTCAGTAAAGTTTATGGGGATGTAAGGGAGCATAATTCCACCTGATTGCTCTCAGCCAACCTCACCTGCACGTGGTGCATCCTGCCGATCAGCGAACGAGGCTCTGGCGACCGACAAATGGCGGGATATCCATTCAGAAAGACGTAGCTAAATACCACAGGCCGGTGACGGGCAGCAGCGTCACCGGTGCGAGAAGCTACGTCCTGCGATCACCCAACCCGACTGCCCAGCGCGTGGTGATTATTTGGGCAAACCCTTCATGGCAGACACAACCACACAACGGCCCCCAGTTCCCGGTCGCCCCGCTATTCCTGACCAAGGCGGCGGTTACGGTAACGGCGGGGCAGGGGGTGCTAAGAATCCCCGGGCGACGGAAGGCCGCCAAAACCGACTGACCCTGGCTACATTTAACGGACGCACGCTACGGCTCGATACACACTTGGCACTTCTGGAGGAAGAGCTGAAAAACATAAGATGGCATATTCTGGGATTATGTGAAGTCCGAAGAGAGGGGGAGGACACCGTTACCCTAGAATCAGGCCATCTTATGTATTTCAGAGAGGGAGAACAACCATCCCAAGGTGGCGTCGGGTTCTTGGTCCATAGGATCCTCTCTGATAACGTTTTAGAAATCTCCAGTGTGTCGACAAGGGTAGCGTATCTTGTGATTAAACTCACCGAGAGGTATAACCTCAAGGTTATCCAAGTATACGCACCGACTTCGGCACACTCGGACGATGAAGTGGAGGAAATGTACGAGGACATTTCCAAAGCCTTGCACAGAACCCAAAAGGCCCACTTCAACGTTGTCATGGGGGATCTCAACGCAAAAGTGGGAGTACAAACAAGCGGCGAATCGGTAGTAGGACCACACGGATTGGGAAGCAGAAATCATAGGGGGCAAATGCTCGTCAACTTCCTAGAAAAAGAGGGGCTTTTTCTGATGAACTCTTTCTTCCAGAAAAATCCCCAGCGGAAGTGGACGTGGCAAAGCCCCGACGCTATGACCAAAAATGAGATCGACTTCATTATGACGGACAAAAAGCGCATATTTAGGGATGTCTCAGTGATCACTAGGTTTAAAACCGGCAGTGATCACCGACTAGTCCGAGGCTCTCTAGATATTGACTGCAAACTTGAACGTGTTCGTCTAATGAAGTCCACGCTCCGACCCAATATGCTACAATCCGTGGTCGGGTCTGAAACGTTCCAGCTGAAACTGGAAAACCGATTTGCTGCACTGGAAACCACAATTGACGTTGACCAGGATCTCGACCATGTGGTGGACATCCTCAGGGAGGAAGGGACAAAATTCTGTGAGACGCGAGGTGCTGGCAAGAAGTCCAAGCTTTCAGAGGAATCTCTGCAGCTAATACAAAAGCGACGTGATAACCCTGCAGTCACTTCGTCAGATCAACGGACCCTAAATAAAAAGATTTTTAAATTGGTACGACGTGACCTCCGGAGCTCCAACACACGCTCAATTAAAGAAGCGATCGAGCAAAACCGGGGGTCAAAAGTCTTTGTCCAACAGCTGGGCCGAAGCCATCTGACGAAGTTGACCACTTCTAGCGGGAGTGTCGTCGCTTCTAAGCCGGAGATTCTTAGGGAAGTAAAAGACTTCTACAGCCAATTATACACCTCACAAGCGTCCCTTCCCCAACCCGGCATCGAGGATCCTAGAGCCACTCTGACCCGCCACTACACCGAAGATTTGCCAGAAATCAGCCTAGATGAAATTGTGATGGCTCTCAGGCAGCTTAAAAACGTAAAAGCCCCCGGAGAGGATGGAATTACAACGGAGCTCTTAAAAGCCGGTGGAACTCCTACGCTACTACAGCTTCAGCGTATTTTCAATTCCGTCCTCTTTTCGGGGAGAACTCCGAAGACATGGAGTAAGAGTGTGGTTGTTATGTTCTTCAAAAAGGGAGACAAAACCCTTTTGAAGAACTATCGACCTATCTCGCTCTTAAGCCATGTCTATAAGTTGTTTTCTAGAGTCATCACAAATCGTCTCGCGCGTAGGCTCGACGAATTTCAACCCCCCGAGCAGGCTGGGTTTCGAGGAGGATACGGCACCATAGACCACATCCACACAGTGCGGCAGGTTATACAGAAGACTGAAGAGTATAACCAGCCCCTGTGCTTAGCGTTTGTGGACTATGAGAAAGCCTTTGACTCCATTGAAACCTGGTCTGTTCTGGAGTCTCTGCAACGGTGCCAAGTCGATTGGCGATACGTCCAAGTGTTGAGAGGTCTATATGACACCGCAACTATGACCGTCCAAGTACAAAATCAGCAGACTGAACATATCCACTTACATCGAGGAGTTAGACAAGGAGACGTTATTTCCCCCAAATTATTCACAAACGCTCTAGAGGATATGTTCAAAACGCTGAACTGGAAAGGACGGGGCATAAATGTCAATGGCAATTACCTCTCACACTTGAGATTTGCGGACGACATCGTCATCATGGCTGAAACCGTGCAGGACCTGCAATACATGCTGACCACCCTCGCTGATTCTTCTGCGCGCATCGGTCTCCGGATGAACTTGGATAAGACCAAGATCATGTTCAACGAACATGTTATTCCGGAACCGATTGCCTTAAATGGAGTCCCTCTCGAAGTTGTTGACGAATATGTCTACCTTGGGCAAATCTTGCAATTGGGCAGAAACAATTTCGAGAAGGAAGCTCGCAGAAGGATACAGCTTGGATGGGCAGCATTCGGAAAACTTCGTCGAGTCTTTACATCGCCCATACCACAAAGCCTGAAGACGAAAGTCTTTAACGAGTGCGTCCTTCCTGTTATTACCTACGGAGCCGAGACGTGGACACTGACAGTGCGACTAGTTCACCAATTCAAAGTCGCTCAGCGAGCTATGGAGAGGGCTATGCTCGGAGTTTCTCTGAAGGATCGAATTCGAAACGAAGTCATCCGTCAGAGAACCAAAGTAATCGATATAGCTCAGAGGATTAGCAAGCTGAAATGGCAGTGGGCCGGTCACATCTGTCGCAGAACCGATAACCGTTGGGGTAAACGAGTTCTAGAGTGGAGACCACGGCTCGGCAAACGTAGTGTGGGACGCCCTCCAACTAGATGGAGCGATGATATACGCAAGCTGGCTGGCAGCGGTTGGAAACGAATAGCTGAAGATCGAGCTCAGTGGCATGCCATGGGAGAGGCCTATGTCCAGCAGTGGACGGAAATTGGCTGATAATGATGATGATGATGAAAGTTTATGATGACCTAAATTTTATTATAGATAGCTATAATGAATTTAATAATTTGATAAAACGAAATAAATCACATTCTCCTGAATTAGAAACACTAAATTTGCACGTAGAATATTTACGCGACAAAACTGTTCAAAAATACAGGCAACTTGTACCCGGACAACGGTTTAAGAGAGGTATTCTAAACCCCCTTGGTTCAATCATTAAACTTGTTACTGGCAACCTTGACCATGAGGATGCATTAAAGTATGATAGACTCATTACCGAACAAGGTCAAAATGAAATAGTCACTTCTAAGAAGCTTACTCTAATTTCACAAATAATCGATAGTTTCATAAATACTACCGATATAATAAATAAACATTCTGCATTGCTAGAAACGCGCATGAAAATTCTAGAATCCATGTTAAAAGAGTTTGCTTCTCAGAAAAAACGTTGGGAATATTCCACATATGTTTCAAGTTTTTATAACATGTACATAAGTAATTTTAGAACAATCTTTATAAAATTAGGTGAAATTGAAACAGCTCTAGCTTTTAGTACAATATCTGTACTACACAAGTCCATTGTTAATTCTTCAGAATTATTGTATCATTTAAAGGTAATAGATAAACAGGAAAATTTGGTGTATCCTGCAATAGATACTAATTTGGTAAAACTGGAAGAAACTATTAATATTAAGTCCTATATAAAGCAAAACCAGATCACGTTCATATTTGAGATTCCGCTAACTGATAATAATACTTATAATTATTTCAAACTTTTCTCGTTACCAATGTTCCACGCATCCGAAAATAAAACCCTTTCCATTCTCCCACGATATCCTTACCTTTTGGCAAAGGGAATGAAATATTTACCGATCGAGAAACCATGCCGCTCACTAGCCGCTGGAGACATCTTTTTATGCTCTGTGGACAACCGTCCTACTTACCCGGAGCTCACCTGCATTGAGCAACTCATGAAGTTCGAAGACAATCATACCAGCTGCATACAACGTCAAATACACATTGAAGAGATCCGACTCCAATCGATCGCTGCTGCAAGCTGGATCCTGTACACCAGACTCAAAACGGTGGTCACAACATATTGCAACTCGGAACTTACTAAATATCCTGTTCTTGGTACATACATCATCAGCCTCGACACACCCTGTGATATTGAAATTCAAAACGTGAAAATCCGACATCATCACTCTTTCATGGAAAATGACAATACGGAGCCAATACCGATTATTGACTTGCCCCAGCTATCTACAGCAACTGAGAACGCGCCTCTATCCAGTGCACCTGTACTGGATATCAAAGGAGTCAGTCTGGATGAAGTAAAGTTTATGTCGCAGGCCCTTAAACACAGTGAATTAGTGCAAAATGTTTTAAAAGAACCGGACTCTAGAATCAGTGTCGTCATTTTATACATTACCTTATTTTTAGTAATATGCTGTATTTTGATTTTGTCATATGTGTTTCGCCATACTATTATAATGTTTCCGCAAAATTATCGGAATGTTATTAAAAATGAACAATCCGATAATTTCACTCTTGGGGAGGGAGAAGTTATGCAACGGCCCTTACCATCGGTACTAGATTAAAACGCTGACTTGCGAAACTACTTGTTGTCGGCGGATTTAGCTATAAGTTAGAGTAAGCATTTTAAGAACTCGACCACACACTCTGTGTGGCTTTCTTGTATTGTTAGAGTTAGTTTTATATTCAGATTATATTGAGCCTCCAAATCGGCAAGACGTCTCTTTTAGTTTCATTTTAGTTTTTAAAAAACCTAATTCCCTAAGGGGAAAGTTTGACTAGGTACACATTTTGTTTTAATTTATTTATTTTTTCTTTTTTATTTTTAAATTCTTTCCATTCAAAGGATGGAAGAGATTCCTATTAGCGATAAGACCACCCATTGTAACACTTTAATTTAAGCTATTGTTACAATTAAGTGTTATCTATATATCTATGTATTAGCTAATGAATAATAATAATAGTTTCAACGAAAACAAAACACTTTTATTTTCGTTCGCATGATCAGTTCACCCAGCACGTATGAAACAAAACGATAAAATGTCTAGAGCCCGACGAAATGAATTCAAGGATTTACTAGTTTCACACAATAACATGCATGACCTGTGTGTTATATTTGGCACAATAGGTGCATACTTACAAAGTAAAAATCACGAGCAATATGTTAACTTTACTAAGTAATAGCTAACCAATATACTCGGAGCCACCTCGATCCGGCGACAGGCACGAAATAGCGGTCGAGGTCCTTCGCCCACTTGCGCTCGCTAACACCTACTTTCATGATGTGTTGTGCCGTGCAGCCTTGCGAACATTTCAAGTTATCTTCTAATGTTGTACTGCAGTTCCGTCATCGTTTGCCTAGAGGTGATATCACTATATTAAGCACGAAAGGTCGTGAGGTTGCGGAGCCTGTTGGATGACACGCCTGGGTTTTATTATCTACCAACTTGTGCATGGCAATGGCATGCAGTCATCAGTATTATTTCAGGCGGACAGGTAAAAGGTCAACACATTAGATCATAATTATATAATTAATATATTAGATATTATTAAGTCATTAGAACAGTGCAAGCGCATCCCGGAAACAATTAATGTGCTAATAACAATTAAGTTGCCAAACAAATTTAGTAGGGTTTTTATAAAATACTGCGCATCACGTGCCTTGATATAACAGTTACAACTTTGTAGTTGTTATTTCTATCTTGTTCCGTTAAGTAAGCTGCCTAGTTTTATCAGGAAGGGGTATGTAACGCGTTTTATAAAATGCATATTCAAATACACTTACTTATAATTATGTTCTGGGCCCGTTGTATCAAGTTTTGTATGTTACAGTTAGGATATAAGGATGTGGGTAAGGTATGTGTCGATTACCGTCAATAGTTCTAGAGAGAAGTTGTTACGGTTCATACTCACATGATAGCGAGAATTGTTTTAGTTTCCGTGCTTGGTTATAACGGAGGCTCGTTATGTTATGCGCAAACTCGAGGGGTGTTATTGGCCGAGCAATGAGCATGCAGATCTGATGCGGTCGCTGGAACAATAACGAGCCCATTAAAATGATCATTGGCATATGAATCGTACTTGCTTCTAGGTTTATGTACTTGTTGTTTATGCTGTGTACCTGATTGTTGAATAAATTCTCGTATTCTATAGATCTCTTGTTTATAAATTAGAATTTAGAGGGCAACTACCAACAACCAACGTCTTCAATTATATTTGCTATAGCTTAGAATTTATTAATTTATGGATATAACTAATAATTTTAATGAAAATAGCAAAACTTATATTTCATTACGACTGCTAGAAGAAAGTCGCAGTCACAGCTTGATTTCTGTAGTCAACGCAAGGGATGCTAGTTTTAATATAAAGCCGATAAGATGATTCGAAATATATATGTTAGTAATAATAAAACTGGTAAAGTATTTTGTTACGAAGTGTACTTTAGCCTTGGTATAAAAAAATCTTTTTCTTATTTGATGTTGGGAGCAGCGATGCGCGAGACGCTGATGTCATACATGTTGAGTTATAGAACGAAGCGACGTGGTCGTGGCTTCTTAGAAAATAATAATATAATATAATAATGACTATCTTTTACTTGCACGACCGGTGCACGAAGCTGAAATAACAATAAACATTCTAAGCGGTAATACTAAATAACCACTTTAGACGATTTTCCTATTTTAGATGACCGATATATTCTCAATTGCATTGTTTATCTATATTTAAGTTAGAGCCACCTACATACTGGAATGGGTAATAGTTATAATACATGTTGAATTACTTAGTAACCAACTGATACAAAGTAGTTATGCCCTTATATTTTTAAACCCCGACGCAAAAAGAAGAGTTGTTATAAGTATGACGTGTGTATCTGTGTATGTATGTGTGTGTGTGTCTGTCTGTGGCATCGTAGCGCCCAAACGAATAAACCGATTTCGATTTGGTTCTTTTTCTTTTTTGTTTTGTATAGGTGTTTTCACCAAGAGTGTTCTTAGCTAAGCTTCATGAAAATCCGTTCAGCCGTTTAAATAATATTAGGTATTTTTATGGACGGTATGGGATGTAAGGGAGCACAAATACGACCTCGGTGCTCCCAGCCAACCTCACCTGCCCGTGGTGCATCCTGCTGACCAACAGACGGGGCTCTGGCGACCGACAAATGGCGGTATAACCATTTCATATCTATGGCGTAGCCAAATTCTACAGGCCGGTGACGGGCAGCAGCGTCACCGGTGCGAGAAGCTACGTCCTGCGATCGCCAACACGCCTGCCCAGCATGGCGATTAGGGCATATCCCTCCCAAGGGATGAAACCAAAATGGAAAGTCACATTAAGCCGCGGCCCCCAGTTCCCGGCCGCCCTGCTATTCCTGACCACGGCGGCGGTCACGGTAACGGCAGGGCAGGGGGTGCTAAGAATCCCCGGGTTACGGTAGGCCGCCAGAACAAACTGACCCTCGCAACGTACAATGGACGCACGATTCGGCTGGACGATCATCTGGCGCAGCTAGAGGAGGAGCTGAAACACATAAGATGGCACATTCTGGGGTTATGTGAAGTCCGAAGACAGGGAGAGGACACCATAACCTTAGAATCGGGTCATCTTATGTACTACAGAGAAGGAGATCAGCCATCCCAAGGCGGCGTCGGGTTTCTGGTCAACAAGGTTCTCAGTGACAACGTTGTAGAAATCTCCAGTGTGTCGACCAGGGAGCGTACCTCATAATTAAGTTAACCAAGAGGTACAGCCTCAAGGTTATCCAGGTCTACGCACCGACCTCGACACACTTGGATGATGAGGTGGAGAGCATGTATGAAGATATCTCCAGAGCTTTACACACCACCTCCAAGGCTCACTACAACGTTGTCATGGGAGACTTTAACGCCAAAGTGGGAGTACAAACTTGCGGCGAATCGTCTATAGGACCATACGGATTTGGGAGTAGGAATCACAGGGGACAAATGCTCGTAAATTTCCTCGAGAGAGAGGGGCTTTTCTTGATGAACTCGTTCTTCAAGAAACAGCCCCAAAGGAAATGGACGTGGCAAAGCCCCGACTTTGTGACTAAAAACGAGATTGACTTCATCATTACGGACAAACGGCGCATATTCAGAGACGTCTCAGTGATCACTAGGTTTAATACTGGAAGTGATCACCGACTTGTACGAGGCACTCTGGATATCGACTTTAAAGCCGAGAGATTCCGATTGATGAAGTCTACGTTCCGTCCAAACCTACTCCAAACCGTTGTTGGGTCCGAAACATTCCAATTAAAATTGGAAAATCGATTCGCTGCCTTGGAAACCACAGATGACGTAAGCAAGCGTACGGGCAAAAAGTCCAAACTCTCGGCAGAAACACTTCGGCTAATGGAAGAGAGACGAACAGACCCTTTGTCAGCTTTGTCAACTAACCTGGCGCGCAACAAATCCATAAAGAATCTGGTACGACGCGACCTCCGATCCTCTAACACGCTCTTGATTAAAGAATCAATTGAGCAGAATCGGGGGTCGAAAGTGTTCGTCCAGCCTCTGGGTAGAAGCCACCTCACAAAGCTGACAACGTCAACGGGAACGTCGTCGCATCCAAGCCGGAGATTCTGTCGGAAGTTGAAGACTTCTACGGCAAGCTCTACGCATCGCATGCTTCAAGGCCCGAACCCGATACTGAGGATTCTAGAGCCACCTTAACCCGCCACTTCACAGAAGATCTGCCCGAAATTAGCCGAGACGAAATCGTGATGGCCCTTAAACAACTCAAAAATGGAAAAGCCCCAGGAGAAGACGGAATCACAACGGAGCTTTTAAAAGCAGGAGGAGCTCCAGCAGTTCAACAGCTTCAGCAGCTATTTAATTCCGTTCTTTTTACTGGGAGAACTCCACAGGCATGGAACAGAAGCATGGTGGTTTTGTTTTTCAAAAAAGGAGACAAAACCCTATTGAAAAACTATCGCCCGATTTCGCTTCTGAGCCATGTCTACAAGCTGTTTTCAAGGGTCATCACTAACCGTCTTGCGCGAAGACTCGACGAGTTTCAACCTTCGGAATAGGCCGGGTTTCGAAGCGGTTACGGCACCATAGACCACATCCACACGGTGCGGCAGATTGTACAGAAGACCGAAGAGTATAATCGGCCCCTGTGCTTAGCATTTGTGGACTATGAGAAGGCCTTTAACTCAATCGAAACCTGGTCTGTCCTCGAGTCCTTGCAGCGTTGCCAAGTCGACTGGCGATATATCGAAGTGATGAGATGTCTATATAATGCTGCAACGATGACTGTACAAGTACAGAACCAGTGAACTAAACATGTCCACCTGCGTCGAGGAGTGAGACAGGGGGACGTCATATCCCCGAAACTGTCCACTACCGCCTTGGAGGATATGTTTAAGACGCTGGACTGGAAAGATCGTGGCATTAACATCAACGGCAGGTACATCTCTCACTTACAATTCGCAGATGACATCGTCATTATGGCAGAGACGCTGCAGGACCTACAAAGGATGTTGAATGGCCTAGCTGATTCTTCTCGTAGCATCGGTCTCCGGATGAATTTGGACAAAACCAAAGTCATGAACAACGAGCACGTTGTTCCGGAACCGATTGCCGTAGATGGAATCCCACTCGAAGTTGTCACTAAGTATGTTTACCTAGGGCAAACGCTCCAACTAGGCAAACATAACTTCGAGAAGGAAATCCAGAGAAGAATTCAGCTGGGCTGGGCAGCATTCGGAAAACTCCGTCGAGTCTTCTCTTCGCCTATACCACAGTGTCTAAAGACAAAAGTCTTTAACCAGTGCGTCCTACCTGTGATGACATACAGAGCAGAGACGTGGACACTCACAGTCCGACTGGTGCACCAGTTTAAAGTCGCTCAGCGAGCTATGGAGAGAGCTATGCTCGGTATTTCTCTGCGGGATCGAATCCGGAACGAAGTAATTCGCCAGAGAACTAAAGTTATCGACATAGCTCAACGGATTAGCAAGCTGAAGTGGCAGTGGGCTGGTCATATCTGCCGTTGGTTATTTAGGTTATAACCGTTGGGGTAAACTTGTCCTAGAGTGGAGACCGCGAATCGGCAAACGTAGCGTAGGACGTCCTGTGACCAGGTGGAGCGACGACATACGCAAAGCGGTGGGCAGTGACTGGAAGAGAAGAGCCGAAGATCGGGCTCAGTGGCGCATCTTGGGAGAGGCCTATGTCCAGCAGTGGACTGATACAGGCTGATGATGATGATGATGATGATGAGGTATTTTTTTGTTAAAGAGACTACGATGGAAACTTCCGTAGCCGTTTGACCGCGGACGTCAAGAAAATCAAAATGGCGCTTCTGCGCACTACCATATGAGTAAAGAATTACCCGCCACCACATGAGTAAAAAAGGAGTAGAGACAAACCTTCTAAAGAACAGACAAAATGTTTACGTATTCATGTAGGGTTGGTACAAATAGAGAACAAGAAAAATCTTTATCGTAATAAAATCCTCCTTCAAGTAAACATGACCTGCTTTTTTATTTTTCAAGCTTCATCATTGTCGACAACGATGTATTTCGATCAGGATAATGAGATGTCACGAAATATCATAATATGTCATATGTCATGAAATGTCACTAAATTTCATAAATGTCATGAAATATCACGAAATGTCATTAAATGTCATTAAATGTCACGAAATGTCACGAAATGTCATTAAATGTCATGAAATGTTACGATAGTCATGAAATATAATTCTATGGTATCGTACCATACAGTGTGAGCTTCCTCGTTATTCCATGGTGGACAAATATTAGACTTCATCGAAAATTTATTGTTATCGCCCACAGGTTGCGATCCGGACATGTACCTTTAAACAAATTCAAACATCTTATGAGAAAGCTGAGCAGTCCGGATTGCAATCTATGCGGCAAAGTTGTTGATATCTTTCATTTCTTGATGGAATGCTCATGTACCCATAACCTCAGAAACGATATTTTCGCGAAATTTGAAATCAACCACCTTGATGTGGGCATATTTCAGAGCATTCTATCTGATCCATCGTCAGACGCGGCTAGAATGCTCTATCTATGTGTACACAGGGTGGTTGAAGAGCGTTCGTCGTAACAAATGTTTACTTTGTAAGCTAATACGGGGCTGCCATAGCTATATGTAGCCAAAAGCCCCTAAATAAAAGCTAAATAAAAAAAAAATAAAAAAATGTTACGAAATGTCATAAATGTCATGAAATGTCACAAAATGGCATGAAATTTCATGAAATGTCACAAAATGACCGAAATGACATGAAAAGCAACTAAAGGTCATGAAATGTAACGAAATGTCATGAAATATAATTTAATGTCACAAAATTTCATATAAGTCATGACATGTCACAAAATGTCATGAAAAGTAACTAAAAGTCATTAAATGTCATGAAATGCCTCGAAAAGTTAAGAAATGTCACAAAATTTCATGAAATGTCACGAAATGTCATGTAATGTTATGAAATATCAAGGAATTTCATTAAACCTTTTTTATCATAAAAACTCACGTTCATTTTAAACTTATAGATTTAAGACCGGAATTTAACGTCGATGTCGATATAGCGATCGACATATGTTTCGGCCTCATCCGGAGGCCTTCTTCTGTGCGCAACAGTGCGAGGCTGAACGCGTCGGCGAGCGCCCTGCACTCAAGATCCTGAAGAAGGCCTCCGGATGAGGTCGAAACATATGTCGATCGCTATATCGACATCGCGTAAGTCACGTTAAATTCCGTCTTAAATCTATAAGTTCATTAAACCTCCTTAGACAGAGCACTATAAAAGAACATTTATAAGCCAAAAAATAAAAAATCACTTTTCCACCCTAGGGCAGAAAAGAGCTACTTTGCGCGCACTTATCAAGGAACCAACCATCACTTTTTAAATAGATGGGATGAAAAATAATATATATATACGTGACGCGTCGCGAGCGACAGCCCTAAGTTAAAGCACCAGCCGAGCCATTATAAACCGGTTTCACTCCGTATGTGACAGGTGGCACACAGGCCGCTAGTGCTCACGCACCCACGTGCGTCTACGTCATCATCACAGCGCAGTTGTATGAAGCTTTGACTCTGTTGCACTACTTACCCGCCACTCTGCTCCCGTCTGTTTAGCGTGGTTTACATCAGACCATTTGAAATTCAGTATCCTGCTACTTCAATGATATTGCAAGAATATGATTAACTTGACCTAATGCTGACACACCTCCCTAAATCTGCAGAATACTCTCAACTCCTGGTCGGAGATGTCGTGTTTAGAAATGGAATGGTCTTAATTAACAAATTATACTTATACAAATCAGTCGGGGGCGTTTTTACACTTTAAATTTAAGTGTTATCGGTAATCTCTTTAAACCGTTACCGTTACCGCCCGACGCTTTCTGTTATCGCAAATGTCATTTTTTAAACAAGTATTCAAGCCTTGAAAATCTCGAATCATTTCCAGTATTTTTCGGGATAAGTTCTTAGGCTGTACGTTTATATTTCAGATAATATTAATTAACTAGCTGCGCCCCGCTGTTTTACCAGCGTAGACATCGCTCCCGTGGAAATATCAGGATACAAAGTACCCTATGTGTTTTTCTAGGTCTAGGCTACATTAATTAATTAATTACATACAAAAATCTGTCAGATAAGTTCCTAACTTCCCAATAAATCAGGAACAGGTGAAATTGGCTCTAAATATAGCTGTTTTTATTCCCGAATGCTAGATTTCAACTTGCGCTCGTAATTTGCAAGAACTATAAATATCTAATTGTATTGTATATAATATGATTTGGAAACTGTTCTACCTACTTTCCTGTCAAACATTTGACGTTCGTCCTTTGGTACGGTAGGGTATAGAAACTGTTCCTTTCTCGAATGGAAATTTGAAGCATTACTACTCGAATTATCGTGTAGGTCGTAGATGGGAGTATAGTCTAGATATGGTGCTAAATAATAATAATTACAAGAGTAAGACGGCGCGATGACAAATTATTAATGTTTGAGCAGGTCGAGAAATAAGGTTTTTGTCTCCATTTGCGTATGGCCTATTTATTGTTTGGCCCCGTTGAAATTTGATTGACGCGATGGCAGATCGGTGCAGACGTTTTCGCGCGTCAAAAGAATTTTGGTGAAAAACTACATTTTTGGACTATTTATGTTCTAGAATTGTAGTATTATTTATAATACTAAAATTGGGTATATGCAGTTATGGTAAATTGCAGTATAATTGGCTGTAAAAGCCGTTCTGACCGAAATGAGCCCAACATATCCTTTCATCGGTAAGTTGCATTTTTGTCTAAACACATTAAGTAAATCATAAGATTATTAAAGTTTTATGTATTTTCAATCAATTAAATGTAGATTTTTATTACATTTGTAGTCATAGTGTATAAAATGAGGAGGTTCTCAATTCGTTTTTAGGGTTCCGTAGCCGAATGGCAAAAAACGGAACCCTTATAGATTCGTCATGTCTGTCTGTCTGTCCGTCCGTATGTCACAGACATTTTATTCCGAAACTGTTAGGACTACAGAATTGAAACTTGTTAGGTAGATGTATTCTGTGAACCGCTTTCCGATTACTCCTCATACGCAGCCTCAGTCCGCGGCCAGGTGTGCACGCTTTGTGGCGATTTCAATCAATCGCTGCTTCGTCTCACACCCTGGGGTGTGGGGGAAGGGGGTCAGAGCTTTGCCCTCTGCCCCTGGATTCTACTCCACCTATGACTATAAGTGGGTCTTTGGGTTTTCATTTTTGGCTTCTGTGCTACAACTATCAGCTACCACTATGTGCCGGGGCGACTGGGCCGAGCCAGGTGAGACCCCGTTCGGGGAAGCCCAGCTAACCCGTCAGCTAACCCGGCAGTGGCTGCCGACAGTTGCAGCTCGTTGTCTTCTTCTTCTTCCTCATTTTCTCCTTCTTCGTCTTCGGATTCTGTGGTCCTCTTTATGAGTTCTCGCGAATATGGCTTCGCTCGTCTGCCTCTTCCGTCTCCATCTGGTGGCCTAGCGTGTAGTGGTGCGATGCCACGAATGTGATCGTGGCTCGATTTGTCCGCTGATTTGAACATTTTGGTCGTCAGGTTCTTGATGAATTCTTCGACCCCTGTCATTTTTACGTCTCTTTTTATGACTTCGTTGTTTACGTAGCGCGACGCTCCTACGATTGTCCTTAGCGTGGAATTATCTTGTCGCTGGATGCGGTTTTTGTTCGATCGGCTTATGTACGGGTACCACGCCGGCGCCGCGTATGTGAGACGGGACCGTACATAAGTTTTATACACCATCAGTTTTGTGCATAGTGGTAGCTTGGATCTGAAGACCGGTACAAGTTTCGCTCTTGCATGCTTCGTTTTGGCTATTATGGCGTCGACATGTGTTTTGAAGCATAGGTTGCGGTCAATATCTACCCCTAGATACTTGACGCTCTTTTGCCATTGGATTTCTTGCCCCATTAGTTTCAGTGGCGTCGGGAGTCTGATCCTTCCTGAGACGAGGGCCTGCGTCTTGCCTATGTTTACTGAGAGTCTCCACTTCTGAAGCCAGGCTGAGAGGGCGTCTAGAGTTTCTTGAAGCTTCTTTACAGCATGTTCGGGCTTGAAAGAGGTTGCGAAGTAGGCTGCATCGTCCGCGTATAAGGCTAGCTGCGCCTGCCCAACGACAGGGATGTCGTTGGTGTACCAGGCGTAGCACACGGGGGCGATGCAGCTTCCCTGTGGGACCCCGGCCTTCACTGGTTTCTTGCTTGACAGCTTATCTTCGACTGCTACCGTTATCTCGCGTTCGGTGAGATAGTCCCTCAGTATTTCTAATATTTTACGTGGCGTGGACGTCTGTGCGATCTTGTACAGTAAGCCGTCATGCCAGACTCGGTCGAACGCCTTCTCCATGTCTAGCATGACGGCCACCACGGTCTCCTTTTTGTTGTGGTTCATCGCCATTTCGTTTATAATTCTGGTGATCTGCAAGGTGGTGGAGTGTTCGGCCCGAAACCCGAATTGTTCCTTCCTCGGTTGTATGTGGCGAATCAGAAAAGGCATCAGCGCTCTCTCAAACAGTTTTGATAACGTGCTGAGGAGCGTGATAGGCCTGTAGCCATCTGGTTTTCTGGTGTTCTTTCCGGGTTTCGGGATCATCACCACCTTGCCGACTTTCCAGTCTTTCGGGAAGTGTCCGGAGCGCAGGATGCCGTCGTATAGTCTGGTTAGTGTGGCTATAGCTTTGTAAGGCAGGTTCTTCAGGGCTTCGTTTGAGATTCCGTCGAGGCCGGGAGCTTTCCTTCTCGGTAGCTTTCTTATAAGTCTCTGAATTTTGCCCGGGGTAAGGAAGATGTGCTCGTCTTCTAGTTCCTCTCTGGGGTTTTCATCCATAGTGCTTTCGCTCGCCTTATCGAAATACTCGGCGTTATGTTTTTCGACCATTTGAACGTGCTCGATGTCTGTGGTAGGGTTGGGTGCAAACTGGTTCTGTAGGTGCTCCGCAAATATCTCGGCTCTATCTTCAGCCATAAATCTGAGAGTCCCGTCATTCCCAATAGGGGGTGCGTGGCGGCTTTCGTGTTAGATAGTTGTCGGCATAGCTTGTGTATTGAGGGTGTCTCGTCGGTAATTTCAGCGATGTAATTGTCCCATCCGACTGCGGCATGTTCGTCAAGGGCGGCTTTTACCTTTCCGATGAGTGAGTTGAGGTCTCTTTTTACGTGAGGACATCTAGTGTCCTGCATCTAGTGTTCTCTCTTCTCTTTAATCATGTTTCTTATCCACGTCGGCAGGGGGGTAATTCTCTGTCCCGACGTGGAGGTGGTTAGAGTGGCGGCTGCGAGCGAGTCTTGTATTACTGTGGTCAGGACTCCAGTAGCTCCTTCGACTTCTTCTGCTGTGTTCACCGGTTGCGAAGTGATCTTATCCAGTGTTTTCCGCCTGAATGTCTCCCAGCAGATTTTCCTTCTGGGTTCCGGTGGCGCAATCCTGCTAGCGGTTTCTTGTAACGTCATTAATACCGGCCTGTGGTCCGATGGCAGGTCGGGTAATGCGGTGAGTGTCGGCGTTAGGTCTAGGCCTTTATATATGGCTATATCAATGATGTTGCCCCCGCGCGCGTCGTAGTGTGTCCAGGATATGGGGCCTGCTACTTCATAGTCGTGGTCCACCGAGTCCTGGTATAACATCTTTCCATTGGAGTAAACCCTGCTGGAGTTTCAATACGTGTGCTTGCAGTTTAGGTCGCCGGCAATGATAGTTGGCGTCTCTGAGTCTAATTCTAGGATCTTTTGTATCTCGCTTATGTCCAGTGTCAGGCTCGGAGGTCTATAGACTGCGTAGATCTTTCTGTTCTTGCCGGCGACGTTCACAAGCACTCCGAGCGCTTGTAGGGATTGAAACTGCACAGCAGGGATTGGTTGGTGAATGATCCTTCGGTGGACCACGACCGCCAGTCCTCTGTACGGTACGCCGGCTGGGGAGACTTCGTCCTGCCTGTAGGTGAAGTAATTCGGTATTTTCAGGGTATCTTTTTGACGGAGATGAGTCTCGCTGACCAGCATAATGTCGATGTTTTGCTCCCGGAGGAAGTTGATCAGCAGTCTTGACTTCCCCCGGAGCGTTTGGGCGTTCCAGAATACAATTTTAGTGTCTCCCATCCTTATTGAGAATTCGCATTAGGCCCATAAGCGTTGCGGTTTCGGCGTCCGTTCCGGATTGGACTGCCTCCAGGATTTCTTTAAGGACGCCGATGGTCTGACCAAGGGAGTCTCTGCGCTCAGTGGGCTTCGCTTCAGTCGGTTTTTCTGGGGCGCGCTTCTCTGCGGGTTTCCTCTTTGCCCTTTTCCTTTTGGCTTTCTGTGTGTTCGGCATATTAGCCGGGGCCATCAGTGACGCCGCTGCAGACTCCTCGATGGTAGACGGGACGACCGGGGCCTACCCGCGCCTGCCTGGCAGGGTCTGCGCTGTTGTGCCTGCCTTCTTATTTCTTGCCTCTTTTCGGTAAACTGGACATGCACCGTAGTTTGCCGGGTGGGTGCCTGCGCAGTTGGCGCATGTGGCGGCTTCTTCTCTACGGCGCGGGCATTCCTTTGCCGCGTGCTTCTCGCCACAGCGCACGCATGCTTGCTCGCGGTGGCAATTGTGCGAGCTGTGACGGAATTTTTGACAGCGGTGGCACTGTGCGGGGCCCTTTTTCGCGCGCCACGCCTCGATCTTGAAACCAGGCATCATCATTATTTCCGTGACGTCATAAATAGCTGGCAGTAGTCCCGGGGTTTTCTTCAACACGACGTAGAAAATACAGCCTGGTCGTCCCTGCCGTCCGTGTATGGCCTTAATGTATTCTGGTTCAAATCCCTTTTCTTCCAGGTCTTGGATAATCTCGTCCGTGTTTGTGTCCGCTGGGAGTCCACAGATCGCTACTTTAAGGCTTCACTCAGCAGGCAGAGAATATGTTAATTTAGTGTATTAAATTAGTGGCGATTTCATACCAACGTGTGTATCTCGCTAGTCGCTGCAACTTGGCCACTAGTGCGCGCCCAGTCTAAATGCCATGCACATTTTTGCATATGAAGTGAAGATTAGATTTTTTAGAATGCAAAAACTGTGTAATCTCTAAGCATTAATTACCCTCAAAATAGGGTGTAAGTTTAGCTTGTAGCCATACTAATTCCAATATACAATGATATATTATATACAATATACACAGATTATTCTGTGCATATAGCATTTTTTCTCTCATACCGTATACGCTCATCGGAACTCTATTGCCTTCTCTCTCTACGGTGTAGGTATTTACATTTTAATATTTTGAATGTTGATGATTGTCCCAGGTTGTCATTTTTGGTTCGTTCTTCTTCTTCTTCTTCTTATGGCTTTTAAACACTGCTTGGTGTTTTTCTGCCAGTAGAATTTTTTGTCATTGTATTGACAATTTTGATGGTTTTCATTATGGCGCTGCTATACATGGGTATTCGCTATTTGTGTATAAAAACCTATAAAAACAAAATAAAATAAAATAAGGGGGACCCCATACAAGAAACGTGTTTTTGAGGCTTTTTATGCTCGATCTTACAAACCTTAATAGTATTACAATGGCTACTAGAAGATCAAATAATAAAAACGAAATTAAATTAAAAATTAAATGGGGTCCCCGTACAAGATACCTATTTTTCAGGCAAATTTTGTTCAATCGGAACCGAAAATTTATATTCGCGGTACGAAGTTCGCCGGGTCAGCTAGTATACATATTACTGGCGATGAAAAATATAATTATGTTCCTATTGATGAGAACAATGTGAGCCGGCGGCGCAGGCGTCCGGTCGGCCCTGTTTTTATTCCAGACCATCCTTCCTCAGACAAAGACGGCCTCGAATCCGGCACGGGTTACAGAATCTAAATTAAGAAAGGCTGACTTTTATTTGCCCCTGAACGCCGTTGAACGCCACGCGAAGACGTACCGCGAGGTAGAAAGCTACAAAAAAAATAAAAATTTCAAAGCTTCGATAACAGATTGCACTCGTCAAGACATTCGCTGTAAAAAATTTCGTAAATAAAGAGCAGACTTATAAATAAATTAAAGGTGCAAAGGCCCTAGGATAAGCTAAGAAAATCTGCCCCCGGAAGATATTTGATTGATATTTATACGATATGTAGGTACTAATAAAATATGAATTTTCTGAAAGTTTGAGATCTTTAATTTAATTGTTTTTGTTAAAGCAAAAAATGTGAAAAATAGAAAAAAAAAATGTTTTCAAGACTGACTGCAGCAAATAATCCAATTTTTTTATATATCTTTAGGACTAATCATAGCTATTATAAAAAAATTAAGAGCTTTATAACATCATAGAATCATAGAAAAATAAAAAATAAACATGTTAAATTTAATTTTTTACACATTAATTTTGGCACATTAACAAAAAAAATTTTTTTTCAAACCTTTAATATTTCCCTATAATAACATAATATTTATTTAAAAAAAAAAGTACGCCAAAGTGAAAGAAAAATTAAACCATTTTTTTGCCCCTATAATGAATTTACATATCATGCTCGCAATACTTTACATGCTCGCTTTGGATTGCTTTTTTCGGCTATTTATGTACATATATACTTCACATATACATAATTTATTAAAAATAATATTATATACATATACACATTTTTTTTGTTCTTGTGCCAAAATTGTATCATGGTAAAAAAATTAATTTAACATTATTTTTTTTATTTTTCTGTGATCCTAAAGCTCTTTTTTTTTTAAATAGCTATTATTAGCCCTAAAGATTTATAAAAAATTTGGATTAATTGCTGCAGTCGGTCATGAAAAATTTTGTTTTTGTGTTTTTTACATTTTTTGCTTTAAAAATACCAATTGAGTTAGAGATCTCAAACTTTCAGATGATTCATATTTTATTAGTACCTACATATCGTATAAATATTAATGAAATATCTTCCGTGGGCAGATTTTCTTAGCTTATACCCCTAGGGCCTTTTTAAAGAATAACAAGTCATTTTCCCATTTTTGTCCATACAAGGTACATACGGAATTTCGAAACGGAATTCCGGTTTGAAATTTCGATCGCAGTAAATCCATCCAAATCTAAGGACCAACCACATACATACGGTAGTTTTATGTTCGAAGTTTTATCTTCGTAATAGAATTCCGAATGTGTGTGGCCGGTAACGGAATCCCGATTCGATATTTCGATTCGAAATTCTGAAACGGAATTTCGTATGCATGTGGCGGGCCCAAGAATCTATTGACACCTCTCATCAAAATGGGATGGAGTGCGATTAGTATATGCTCAGTCGCTTGCTCTTTTGTCAGAGTTTGTTGGCTGCCTGAAGGCTTCTGCTCTGGCATAGCCCACGATTGTTGTACTAAAACAAAAAACTAAGACCTAAAATTTAACGTGTCATCCGAACCACAGTAGCACTTTGTTTTAATTGCCACTCACGGTTACCCATCCAAATACTGACCAGGTTATCCGTTGTTTAACATCTGTGACCGGTTAAAAACACCTAGTATAGTATAGTATAGTATAGTATAGTATAGTATAGCAATAAACTTGGTGTTTTAATACTATAATATATATAATTATACTCGTATAATTATATACGTATATATATTATATAGTATGTTAAAAATATCACCATTCCTTTTGTATTCGAGTAAAAAATAGCACTTTAATTAGAGTTACGTATGTTTATCAGAATAACTTGAAGCTTATGATTAAGGCCATTCGACCACAAACAAGGTGATTTAAAATTGTAATGAAAAATATTCACTCATCAGGATAATTATCCAACTTTAATAACCAGGAATTTTATTACAGATGGGTGTATCGATAGAAAATAATATAATCACGTATGACTTAGTACATTTGCAGAATAATCTCGGGCTGTTTTTAATGACGACAGTGCGTGATCTCATCTTATATGAACTTGAAATGGAAATAAAAATGCCTTATGCGAAAAATTGTAATGAACGATTTTTATGTTCCTTTGATTGAGAACGACAAGGAATTCTTATATGTATAGTTTAATTGATTTTATGTCTAAATAACATTGGGTGTCATTGTCACCCACGGCAGGAAGAGCAACAACGACTTGTTGCCTTCTTACGTCCGTAGGCTTTAACTTTGATAATTGGTAGGATCAATATTGTATATATCTATGTTCCACCTGACTTACTACCAAAAAGTAGCTTACCACCATCAAGGAGAAAATCTGCCGCCATAACCATACGGAGTTCCGCGAGCATACATCCTTTGAGAGTTCCATTCTAGGCCTAGCATGTTCAACGTCATCGACCACATCATCTCTTACCAGCAGTTACAAATGGGATAGCTTACCAGGCGAGGTAGTGGTCAAACGCCAGCCTATCAGATATAAAGAAACCCCACACGAATCTCCCAACGGTTAAAGCCAAACATTTCGCCAATGGTTTTCCCGAGTTCCATTACGATTTTCGTTATCAGTCAGAATAGAATATAGGATCATAACTATCCCATAGTTACACACTGTGGAGAAGACCAAAGCCAGTTGTTCAGCGTCGCTCCTTCTTCACTCTCACTGCCGTCTTCCGTTTTCAGACAAGCGCGATTCTTTCGTAGCCCGTATCTTCACTTGATACGGACGCAAAAAGAAGCTTCAATAATTGACCGAGCAAGCGTAGCAAGCGAAACGTCTCAGTTTCGAGATTGACCATAAATGCTTTTTGTCTCTTTCTGGATGCTGTTCTCGCCTGCAGGTTGCATTTTTCAACCGATTTCGACGAATATAAGCATTAAAACTGGTCGGGTCGACAGATGCAAAAGATATTTTCAATACATTTTTATGCCATACATACATAATTATGCCGGTGATATAAATTATTCATCTTTTTAGGGTTCCGTAACGTAAAAAAAGGAACCCTTATAAGATCACTTTCTTGTTCGTCTGTCCTTCTGTCTGTCTGTCTGTCTGTTTAAATTGGTTAAAGGCAAATTCATAGAACATCATCTTCAAAAACGCTTTAATCCGTTTAGCAGTCTTTGAATTTGAATATAATAATACATTTGTACATGTATAAATGAATACCTATATACTTAAAATAACTCAGAAACATCTTTCATACAAAAATAGTACGACATGCCTACATACTGGTTAACAGGTTAAGCTATACATAAATGATCTAGCATGATTAAATATAGTCACTTCAGTTTAAATGACGGGTGCCTGGGCGGAGACTGAGGACGGCGGCACATAGTTTAGAAGGCCGGTCTCGTGAGAATTTATCTTGAAGAGATCTAGATTGACCCCCTCCCCACATGCGCGTACTCAATCCCTACAGTAGACTAATTATGAACAGATTGCACCGGCCAACGATCCCTGCGAGCCTCGGCTTATGCATTATGCAGCCAGATCCTACATACACTGCTCGCGGACATTTCTACAGCTTTGTTTTATTAAATATCTGTTGTGTTCTGCATCTGGAAATAGAGAACATACTATGAATCTATTACATATATAAGGATCTTGTGGTATGATTAATGATTACAAGACAATAGATCGAATAAAGTCAATTTACATAGGTACCTATATAGATTTCTAAGCACGATGAAATAAAATGCTTTACTGAACTTCCCAAGTTTAGGTATCTCAACTTATGTAAGAGTTCGTTTTAACTTTACTGCAGATCCTGATATACGTATTCCAGTTAAATTTCCAAACGTGCTATATTAATTTCTTCGAACGACATACTAAATATTTCTATTGAATTCGGCATACCACGAACTTCAAGTAAGTCTCAATTCATAGATGTCAACGAATAATAAACTTATATTTTTCTTCGCGTACATTGTTCTGCCACAACTGTCATAAACGATAAATATATATGACCAAAAATATACTATCTAAAATTGTTAATTATAACTTACGACCCTACCCGACACTAATAGTAAAGCCACCCGATCAAATAAGCCAGCGGCTCTGCGTCTATCCTGTCATCATATTTTAATCACATATTTTTATCTTTTAAGCCTCACTAAAAATGGTACAAAAGTAAAAGCATTTATGAATTCCCCAGGGTATTTTATGCCTGGTATAATCGTTTTAATAGTCAAAGTTAGAACATTAAGCCGAACTTGTATCTAGGCATCTTTTTTTAGTTTCGACGATTTTAAGGTAATGTGACCTTTGTATGAATTTCGCAGTGTGAGACGACTCATTATATGTTTAGTGACATAATTGAGCGTCTGCTGTAGCTGAGATTTTTTGCAAATAAATATGCATATAATTACATGAAATATCAGCTAACCACCAGTTATTTGGACTCACACACACAGTCACGTGAAACACAATTCGTTTGGATAACTAACTTTGTAAATAATTCAAGACGTGTTCAAGTTGCATGTAACAATTGAATTGCAATTTAGATTGAGGTGGGCAGGTCGAGATACAATAGACTCCAATACAAAGTAACTCTTTCTTAGTGCATGCGAAGCTCGTTATAGTTGCTGCTCGGATTAGGTCCGTAGATAAAACACGAGTGTAATTCGCCATGGTGAGGCATGCACACAATGTAAATTTAAGAAATATGTCTCGTTTCACAGAACAGCTACGTGTCTGCTTAAGTGTGTTACCGGTTCGTCCAAAGATGTATTGCGTAAGCGGCGATTTCGACAGCGCGGCCGGCGGGGCGGCGCTCCGCGCTCGGCGGATATGGCACGGGGCCGCTCTTTCGTAGCCCACACCTACACTAGCCAAGCCGTTATTTGAACAACAAGGCTCACTTGCTAAATGCTTAAACAAACGAACCGCAACCTCCAAATATTATTTATCTCACGCTATCGCTATTTGACACCATCGGATTGATTTTAGGAGAAATATGTGTATTTATCTCTTTTTATTTTTATCTATACTAAAATTAAAATTTAAGAGAAAAAAAATCTTTTTTTTTGTATATTTTCAACCGATTTCCAAAAAGAAGGAGGTTTTTTTTGTTTGTATGTATGTATGTTACGCGATTACTCCGTCAATTGTGAACCGATTCGAATGATTATTTTTTTAATCGGTAGGGTACATTTTCGAGATGGTCCTTTTGTAATTTCATTGAGATCTGATCAGTATCTCTAGCGATATGACAATAAACGTCTCAAACTTGCTACTGAAATTGACTTGCACGGCATGGAAGTCGGTTGTTTTCGTTTTTACTATCTTAATTATAAATTAATAAAACAAATAATTTAAAAACTCATCATCCTCAGCCTATCTCTGTCCACTGCTGGATATAGGCCTCACCTATGGCACGCCACATGAGCTCTGTATTAAGCTCAGTAGGGCTATTCTGTAAGCTATCTCCGGAAGCGGAATCCGCTGTCAGATTTGAATTCAACGAAATTCAACTGTAATGATCGTGTTACGATTTGAATTTCGTAGTACGATACACATACAATCCCCGCCGTGCACCAATTCATCATCATTTTCCTACCCTTATCCCGCTCAAGTGGGGTCGGTGCAACATGTCATTCTCTTCCATTTGGGTCTATCCGCAGTCATTTCCGCATCCACTCCTTTCACATTCATATCTTCTATCACACAGTCCATCCACACTTTTTTCGGTCTTCCTCTTCCTCTATAGCCGTCCCCTTTCATGTCCATCGCCTTTTTAGTCACGTGGGCTTCACTTCTTCTCATAATATGTCCATACCAGGCTAGCCTGTTGCTTCTTAACTTTTCTGTCACAGGTGCCACTTTCAAGCTTCCCCTCACATACTCATAACGAATTTTATCCATTCTTGTGACTCCACACATCCATCTCAATTCGCATCTCCGCCACATGCAATCTCTTTTCATCCCGCTTCTTCGTGGCCCAACACTCAGATCCATACATAACGACAGGTCTAATAACCGTTTTGTAAATTTGTCCCTTCAGTTTATTCTCGGGTCGCAAGTTGTACCTGTAACCTGTCGCCATTTCGTCCATCCCGCAGTTATGCGCCTATTGACATCTCGGTCCATATTGCCATCATTCTGTATGAGGGTTCCAAGGTAACGGAAGTTGGAACAGGCTGGTAGGGTAACTCCATTTAACTCCCGCCGTGCACCAATTAATTTTCAAATTTTCAAAATTACCAATTAATATCGAAAACTTTATGTGCGCTCTTCAGTGGCCCTCCGGTGAAAAAAAAAACATCGTTAAGAAACCCCCAACCACCGCATGGTGGTAGGACACTTATCCAGTATCCGCCTGGCCAGTACAACCCTCAAATTAGAAATATCTGTCGCCAAACATTTAATGTGTTCCGGCAGCTATCCTTGAGGGCCAGTTCCCATTCTAAGCCTAGCGTGCTACCATCCTTGACCGCAGCATCACTTACCAACAGGTGAGATAGTGGTCAAACGCTAGCCGAAATGAAATAAAAAAAAGAATAAACATACATACCCCATATACACGTTCTCCAATTTTTTTATTTTAGATTGTCTTTATTTTTTGTTGATAATGATTTTTTTTTTAATCTTTTTGAACATACCTGTTTCGTATGTACTCACTCATACTTGAAAATATATTATACTAAACTGAAAACTCATAGGGTTACCTATGTTTAATTGGCCATCATATACACAAAATAATAGAAATATCACAAGAAATGTGTACCTCCTCTTATTGTGCATTCGGCCGAAAAGATAATGATGTCATTGTTATCTTGAAGGTTCTTGGATGGTTCTTGGTCATCAAACTGTAATCATAATTTGACATTTAAAAAGTTAATTGTTATTGAAATTCGATTGGGTACCACGAGTACACGTAATTATCGGATCAAATGAATTAAGCACAAGTGCCAACTCAGAGAAGGAGAGATGTTAGTCATTTAAATGTTATGCAATTTCTAAGTATGTATAGGTCTGTTTTAATTATTTGATATTCCTAGTACCTATTCTACAAAGTTTTATGTCAAAATATTTTGACCTGTTATGAGTTAGGGTTAGTTCACACCAACGAGATGCGACGATGCTTCTGGTTTCGCGCGGCGCAGCAAAACGCGCGAAGCCACCAAATTATCTCAATACAATGTGTATCTTATTATATAGTTAATAAAGTTACTAGTAGTAAGCAGTGAAGTTTTATTGTGTTTCCTAACGAAATCACAGAATAATGAATAGTACGGAATATAGAAATAAGCTGTGTATTGTATATACTATCAGCCTGGAGCAACTACTGGAACCCATTTTCTTAACATATTTATTTGTTTATTTCAGTAACATTGAACACTTTATTCAATAGCAATCACGCGCTATTAAGAGGGAACGCGGGGTGCACTTTTCCATACAAATGTATTCCCCCGTTTCCTCCTTGGAAAATGCTTCTAAGCAAAATTTGATTCTACAAAAATCACGGGTCTGCTGGTTGGTCAAAAAAAATTAAAACGATAGGAGCGTAGCTACAGCAGAGCTTGATTTTTTATAGAAACAATTTTTTCTCTAGAAGCATTTTCTATGGAGGAAACGGGGGAATACATTTGTATGGAAAAGTGCGCCCTGCGTACCCTCTTAACTTTTTTGTCTACTAGAAGAGCCCCGCGGCTTCGCCTGCGTTAAAAATCTCCTTTAATTTATTGAAAACTTTTCTTTTGTAATAACGAAGTCATCAAATAAGAATTAGCCAAATCTGTTTTCATGGCATTTCAATCGGCACCCGTTTTCATATTATCGCGTGCCTATGGCAAATCGGGATTCATATTTATAAAACCCGAAAAACCCAAATTTTAAGACTTTGTTACCTACCCCATTTCGAAAAATCCTACAACACGTACTTACTTATTTATTTACAGAAGTACATACGTGTAAGGTTTCGAATAAAACAGACTTCATCTTGTTTCGCCATACAAACTTTGATTCCCCGTTTCGTATTCGGGAGGATTTTTTTTTAAATCTTTTCTGAGCATTGCATAATAACTATCTGCATTCTAAATTTTAGCGCAATCCGAAACAATATTGATTTTCAGACTTTGTTACCCCAGTTCATCCTCTTAGGCTGGCATTTTGAAAAAGTCTGAAACTCGTATTTACTTATTTATTTACAGAAGTACTTGTGTGAAATGTCGAATAAAATGACTATCCAAACTTTGAACCCCCATTTCATCCCTTTAAGGGGTGAATTTTAGAAAATCCTTTCTTAGCCGATAATAACGTCATAATAATCACCTGTATGCCAAATTTCAGCGCAATCCGAAACAATATTGATTTCAGACTTTGTTACCCCATTTTATCCTCTTAGGGTTGTAATTGTTGTGATATAAAAAAAAATAATCGAAAAACCTGAAACACGTATTTACTTTTTTATTTAACGAAGCACTTGTGTGATGTTTCGAATAGAAAAGACTATCTAATCTCTTTTCTCTATACACACTTTGGACCCCCGTTTCATCCCCTTAAAAGGTGAATTTTGGAAAATCCTTTCTTAGTACACCCTTACGTACTAAGATAAATATACCCACCAAATTTCAAGTCTCTACGACCAGCGGTTTAGGCTGTACGTTGTCTGTCAGTCAGTCAGTCAGTATGTCAGGACAAAGATTCTTATAGTATTAGATTGGTAGTAAAATATTTGTTATTTGTAAGGAGCTTCGGAGCCCCATGCATTGTGGGCCCTGGGCAGTTGTTCAGAGTGCCCAGTGCCAAAGAGGGCCTGGGTAATAAGATTAATTATACCTATGGACACAGGAAGGCAACAATGACCCTCCCAAGGGCGAAAATCACCTCCGCTGGTTTCTAATTATGTAACGGATAGTAATTATCCATTCAGCGATTCATCTTCAACCAATGTCTCTCATATATGTTGTATCATATATATATTAGTGTAAGGTATATGTTAAATATGGGCCAATGTAACAATAACAACATTATTTTGCCTGAAATAAATGAATTATTATTATAACGAATAAACTTACGAAGAAAATCATATAATGGATGAAGTTAACGAATCTAAAATTCAATATTTAGATAGGTATAGTAGAATTGAATTGAATTTTAGGGAATATAGGCACATATGTATAACAGAAAGCACAATATAATGTTCCTTGTTGCAAAAACAGTAAGGTACTCGTACACACTAACTGGATTGCTGGTTCACTTGCAAAAGTAAATAACTTGATTGTTCTAATAAAAAATAAATAAATATATGAATGATAAATGAACCTTTTGTAACTGCGTAAAATAAATTTACTAGTATTAGTTTTAAATTACTAGATTATAAACAACAACTATAGCAACTAACAAAGTCTAATGCTAAATAGTTTTTTGCATTTTTTCAGTTTACTAGACATGTTTATGTATGGACTACTTCTGTCAACTCTAAACTTTAGCGACCATGACTTTTGACATAATGACATCATGATTTTTACGAAAGTGGTCACAAGCAGACTGAAATGTCATCGTACATAAATAAAATTAATGGTTTTGGCGCGATGAGACCCGTATTATATGCAGGTAGGTAACTAGTGTTTATCTGAAAATAATGTAGTCATCTCTTAATCTATCGCTATTGTGTCGCCTTCATGTTATGACGTGGCTATCAACAAGCGATTTGCACAAGGTTTGTCGGGTCAGGGTGGCCGCCACATGACAATGAAGCGTAAGAATAGTTCAATACCTACTTATTTATCTACCTTTTGTTTTACCAATGTTCTTTAAGTCTACGGCTTAAAAATCAAGCTGCAGCTCTTGAAGATAACCATTTATGAAGTCAAATAAATTTTAATTCACTTTGGATTATTGTATCAGATCGCGTTCTCGCAAGAATTTTATGAATGGGTTATAAATTATTTATTCTCTGCCCTCTATTGAATTACCTTTAATAACAGCGATGTAAATTATATATCACAGAAAGTTATTATTTTCATTGCAGGATGGCAAATATTATGAGAAAAGGAAAAAGGGTAACGTGTTACGAGCGACGACTCACGATTATACATAATGTAGTAATAGTCTCTTCACTGAGAATATGTACTCGTGTGGTGCGCCTCAAACGTATGTGTACAAACTTCATACGGCCACCTATGACAATGGAATGAAATTGAATGAAAAAAACCTACTTATGCGAAGGCCCTATTCTTTGAGCAACTTCGCTGATTTAACATGTATTTATGCGTCTGCCTTCCATTTCAACAGCAAACTCTTTTGAAATCGAGACAAGTAATTTGAAAGCTTTTATGCTCACCAATGATCGAAATATTGTAAAAATATTACAGGTCGACTACCTAATGAATCTGACTCTTGCTTATACACCATTCGAATAATAAGCAAAACCAGTCGAAGCAGTGACATCATCTTCCTGTGCTGCAAGCAAGAGGCCGCGTCCTTTATTTGTCATAATAATATCTACATTTTATTATTTTTAAACACGGTCGATTCACAATATTTTCGAATGAGTTTTACTTAATACTTTATAATAAGAGAAGTGGTAAAGTTTAGTGGGAGGAGAAGTTGAGTTTCCACCAAGTATTGCGTCAGGTTGCAATCTACCGATCCATGGCGAGATCAGACGGAAACTCCATTGTCTTATTTATTAAGATTTACAACAATGACTTGCCGTTTAGAACTGCCATAGCAATTTTAAAATAATACTACACCGTTTTTAAAATTGTCTGAATAAATTGCTAGCTAGAATCCATCTAATCATCTCTTCAGATTATTTCAGGACATCTAGTTTTCTTAAACCAACTATGAAGAAGTTGGTAGGTTAAATGTTGATATATTGTCTATGATAATGTGATAAATATTGAATTTAGTTTGAAATAATTGTCATAGAATATGATGATTATGAAGCAGGAATAAGCTGTGTCTTGAAATACTGATGATTATATTATATACATGGAAAAAATCTGCCGCCATAACCTTCGGTGTTTTGGTAGCACAGAACCCTTAAGAGTCAGAGCATTCTAGACCTAGCGTGTTCACAATCTTGAACACCAAACACCAGGTGAGTTGGTGTTCAAACGCTACCCTTATAAGATATAAAAAAATAATATAATCGTTGATGGGTTGTAATGATGCCAATATCTCTGACTACTGACTTAAGTATATTATTCATTATGAATGAATCACAACAGACGGTTATTAATTTTTAAAGACATTTTATAGCATCTGTAGATAATTGCGGTAGATAAATGCCATCTAAAATAAATACCGAGGTCTCGAGTTTTCTGCTAAACTATTCAAAGAATTAATTGAGCAGTATTTTTTTTTATTCACGAATATCGATACCAGTAAAAAGTCGTATATTCGCAGAATCTTGGAGGCGAAACAATTTATTGAAGTGAGAAGAATCATAAACCGGTCTTAGTTTTATTATGCAATATCCTATGGTGTGAATGCAAAAACTGCAAAATATATCTCTATATATATGTAACACATGCCTGGGTACCCTCAACGGGTTCAATGTCTCTATAAAGTCGTTCTTCGATCTAATGGTTAGTTGGCATAATAATCATAATGTCCGGTTAAAGTATTCGCGGGCCGGGCGCGGTGTCCTTGTCTTGTCAGAGCTATGTGGTCGTCGTGCTCGGCCGGAGGAGCGACAAGATGGCGTATGGCGGGAGGAGCTCCGCGGCTTGGGAATCCAGCGAGGGACGGGGTGAGGGACAGGTCTGAGGCGCCCTGGCCAAGCCTCACTCCGATCCGAGCTCTATTTTTAGCGCTGTGTCACCCCTCGCTCGCGCTCGTTCGCTGCGATTGCATGCGATGCGAATAAACGTCCACCAACGATACTACATAGTAAAAGTGCCCAGCTATGTTAACTAATAAAATGTTTACCTACTGTCATTTGCATAATCATAATTGTGACCATCTGTTCGTGTACCTATGTGGCTCATCTACGTTTATGGGAACTTTAACATCGTTTATGGGAACTTTAACTTGGGGGTTAAGGAACTGGATAATGGTTATAACAGTTTATTTAGTTTAACATATAACAATAATTTGTTATAGGTAGTTTATGAATTGGCGACAGGGTATGAGATCCGTTTCAAACTTAAGTTCAACTGTATATAAAGCTCTACAAGTATCTAATAACATTCTATTTTCTTTTGATAGGTAGGTACAATGATAAAATAAAAGCTGGTTCGTCCAACATGCTGTAGCGGTTAGCAGCGATCATAATGCGACATCAGACGTAGCATTTTTTATTCGCCTCACGTATTACGGTCTATGTAACAGTAAGTAACGCGTCATGATGTCATCGGTATGTGATGGACGCAAGCCTTGTCGCAGTACTGCCCTTTTTGAGACTAACGCTATTTAAGTCTTCGAAGTTAGTACGGGTTTTTTTAAGTATCTGCCTACAGCGGCGAAGCGTTCTGAATATGAAATGCATTGAATTTAGGTAGAGACCTTTTTGAGTGTTGCTTTCTGTTAATAGGTTTTCCTAAATACTTATAAAACAAATGAAGCATCCCACATGAGCAAAAATATTTACCTCAAGTATCTGGTTCATGAATGAAAGTTTAGCAATTGATTGAGTCACAAAAACTGCGCAATGACACAGTTAAGTAACAGTTATCATGTGCTTACAAGTTGTTTGTCAAGGAGCTTTCCAATAGTGGGCTCCGGCTTCCTCCCACATGGACGCGAAATTTTTAGATGTCAAATAGGCTGTATGCACAAGATAAAAGTCAGTCACGTTACGATAAAATAAATATAATATTAACAACTTTTTTCTCATATTGTATAGGCTAGCATTTGACCACTATGCCACCTGTTTGTTGGTAAGTGATGATACGGGTACACACACGACAGTGTCCTGCTATCGTGTTATATGTATTACATTGCCCAAAACCTGTATACTGCCATCCTACTAAGCCATGGGTTTCTTAACAATGTTTTCTTAATTTGAACCCACTTACCACTGGCGTCAAAGCCGACCTTACTTGAAATTCGCCACCATATGAAAACTCATATGAAATACAGTAAACTTATGTAAACCAATTGTGTTAAGGTTTAGGACTCTAGGTGATAATTTTCTCAAATATGCCTTAAGAACTTTTCATTATAAGTATAGCATAAGGGTTGCCCATTATCTCACCCTTTGGCAAGTGACGATATAGTCGAGGATTACATCAGCATGATTATTATTACTACTAGGTCTAGAATGAGAACTGGCTCATAAAGGGCAAATTAGATGGCCCTGGCATAATGGTTAGTGTGGCTGGTGGTTTAGTGCCTACCACCAGGCAGTGAGAGGCAACTGGTGCGCGCTCCCACGCGGGCGCCGTCATCAGTCGAGGACTCTGCCCACGAACCTTCTGGCGTTACGCAATTAATATGGCATTTTAAACACCCTGCTGGCGATAACTCCATAGCAACAAAAATATAACGTGAAGTTTCCGAGTGGGTTAACGTTTTTCAACTATGTATACACCAGATAAAAAATTCTGCGACTTATAAACATATACGAGAAAGATCCATCTCTATAATTATATTATCTTGTTTCTGGATTATCCAAGTATCGACGTGATGTATGCTAAATTTCATCGAATTCGTCAATTCGCGTAAACATTGTTACTTATTCTTAATTACTTTTTGGTAAAAGTTGTGTGAAGGGTTTTTACAGATTAAATAAGACTTGTTCTTAGTACTGGATTTAACTAGTCGACCTTGGAAAAATAAAATTTTGATCCCGAAAAGAAATGTAGTTGTTAGGTTGGTACTGGTACCATATATATTTCGTCAAGGTTTTATTGATGGAGTATTTTTTTATAAAAGAAAACTGTAAAATTATATGAATGTATCGTGAAATGAATGCTAGATTAAAGCAATATCAGATATTCGCGATATTAATTTACCACTGTACCTAATTATTTTGTTTCATGATCTTAATTAACAGCCAATATTTTGCCTTATGTTAGACATACATCGACACATCTCCTATAGAACGCCACTGAGCCCAATCTTTTGTATACAAAGACATAACATGAATAACTGGACAAAATATGTTCTATCACTAAGACTATGGATATATTATAACGATCCAAAGAGGTTCTAAGCCATTGGCTTCTTTCATAACCTGTCGGAAATCATCGAAACCGGATTTAGGTTTTTCGTCATGGAAATAAATATTATCTCAGACGTTGACTCATAAGTTTTAGAAGTTTAATTTCATGAGCCTTGTTTAGTAGAATATCCTTACAAACATAGAAAAAATCAATCTACAAGTTTCCTTATATTATATGAGTATGTACACCTCCACATCGAGTTATGATTCACAAAGTAAATGTCATTTTCCAAATAGGAGCCCGGTGAATAAGCAATCAGCTAGCTATAAAACTTTGTAAAATAGTCGACTGCCTTGATATTTGGATGTTGATTTCATTAAAATGTCACAGAGCACGTCGCGTTGTTTCCGACGCATCGAACGGTGCAGATGTCAGGCAAATCACGTCTTATTACAACACACCACGGAGAAAGTTAAACCCGTCTGGCGAAATCACACCCACAGCAGATGTGCCAAATTTTTTACCAGTAGGTTTTAATACTTCTCAATACGTTAATCATAGGCACTGTATGTCATGAGGGCGGCAGTAAAAGTTGTTTTTGTTCCTTTAAATTGCTTGTAAGAATCGAGGAAATAATAAAGCGGACGTTTTTGTTACTCCATTAAATTGTTGACGAAATGAACTTAAGTGTTTTGTGATAAAGCAATTTTAATTTAACTTATATGATCAATGTCATTGTATTTAGCATTGGGATAAATATAGTCTTAGGATATCAACTAGTTACCTAGGTAGGTACTAAATTGTCACCATATTGAAATAACTTGAATAATCGTTCCATTGAAATTGACCAAACACATGTTTACCTATAGGGCAAGGTTTGCAAACACAGGAAAGAGCATCGACATTAAATCATATGATTACACCGCAGTATGCCATAACGTTACGTGCGGCCACGTATGCGATGCAACCTTGTACGATGGCGGCCCATGATTGTGATGCCGCGTCGACCGTGACACTGACGCAGGTTATGATAATGACGACTAGTGTTCTGACTATTGTCGAGTTTTGGTATAAGTACGCTGAGGAGAGCGAATGCTTACTTTCTTGATGTGAGTACCTCTGAGACCGTTATCCGGTCACCGCTACGGGCGCACGGCTCCGTACCGCTGAGGCCGCGCCCGCGCCGTTCCAAACAACTACAACGTTGAAACCGTTGGGAATTATAAGTAAGAACGGTTCATACTCGAGCTAAACTTTGATAATTGGACCGTATCAAGTGTTACTGCTGAATTAAAATGTCGAGTAACAAGATAAATGAAAATATTTTTGTTCGTGAGAATGGGGAAAACAATCTACAATAGGTAGGTAGAGATGTTGAATCTTAACAGATAAGTATCTACTTAGTATTTATATAATAATAACTAGCTGACCCGGCGAACTTCGTACCACGACTGTCTACTAATATATAGAATAAACTGTCCAAGTGCGAGTAGGACCCGCACACGTAGGGTTCCAATTGAACAATATTTTTAACCGAATTTACAAAAAAAAGGAGGAGGTTCTCAATTCGTCTGTTTTTTTTTTTGTGTATGACTACTCCGTCAATTCTGAACCGATTCGAATGATTATTTTTGTAATCGGTAGGGTACGTTTTCGAAGTGGTCCTATTGTAATTTCATCGAGATCTGATAAGTATCTCCAGAGATATGACGATAAACGTCTCAAACTTGCTACTGAAATTGACTCGCAGGGCATTTAAGTCGGTTGTTTTAGTTTTTAAACTATCTTAATTATTAACTTAGCCAATTAAACCACAGTCAAAGCACCTGGATTTGTTATCCAGGAGATTGCGGGTTCAAGTCTCGTCGGTACGATGAAATTTTGGATTGTGTTTAACAATTTATCTATTAAGGTTTGTAAGATCGCGTCGAGCATAAACATTCTAAAAAACACGTTTCTTGTATGGAGGCCCTCTTTATTATTTAATGTTATCCTATTTTTATCGGTTTTTATACACGAATACCCATGTATGGAAGCGCCATAATGACAACCATCAAAATATGTCGATACAATGACGAACATTTCTAAAAGAACCAACAATGACAACCTGGGACAACCATCAAAATTCAAAACCATCATTCATCATCATCAACACGAATCATCATAATCAGCCGGTGTCAGTCCACTGCTGGACGTAAGCCTCTCCCAAGATACGCCACTGAGCCCGATCCGTAGTACTATTAAGTATTCTGTGCCCGATCTTCGGCCCATTATGAGGGATATGCCCATGTGCCCTAATCGCCACGCTGTGGGCAGGCGGGTTGGCAATCAATCAAGATATTAAAATTTAAATACCTACGCGATAATCCTAGTAATGTGGATATAATATGTTGTCGATTTAAAACCCTTAATTTAATACGTGCTTTAAATTTCGATTCGAGAATGAAACAGAGTCTACCCTACCGTACCGAAGGGACGAACGTCAAATGTTTGACAGGAAAGTAGGTAGAACAGTTTATATGGGAAAAATGAAATTGTTTTTACTATCTTCCTCGTTATTTTTCCAAATTTTCTCACCTTTTAAACCTTCCCTGAACAACGACAAACATTTCAAAACCAAAATCAGCTAAATCGGCCCAGCCGTTATCGAGTTTTAGCGAGACTAACGAACAGCAATTGATTTTTATATATAAGATTAACATAACCAATTCACTAAACATACAATCAACAGCTCATGATAGGAACAAATAATAAGTTACCTTGTTCATCAATTCTCAATATCGGTAACAATCAATCGATCGATCCTGGGATTGATTTCAAGACATCACTGTATCATTTAACTAGGTACTTCAGCATTCTTAATACCCTATTTCTTAAAATATAACAATCATGTAAAAACAGTAAAAACGACTATCAAAATTATGCTAAGTAACACGCATATTAACAATACAACAGTTAAATCAATGAAATTATAGGCAACGTATGTTTTACCCAGACTTAATCACGTATACTTATTTAGGGTTAACATTAAAATGACGACATTAAAACGAGACGAGAGTAAATGTATTCTTATTAATGAAGTAGATACATACATGTATAAAATTTGCAAAATTTGTTTACATTCTAAGATAACTTGTATACTCAGCGTCGGTACACATGTTGCGCGTTGATGTCTTTTGCAGGGCGTTTAGTAAAAACCTAAAGTATGAACTAAATGCTCTTTGGTATATTTTGCACGTAAAATAAATAACTAGTTTCCTCTATGTTTAACTCCCGACGCAAAAAGAAGGGTGTCATAAGTTTGACATGTGTATCTGTGTATGTGTATGTGTGTGTCTGTTTGTAACATCGTAGAGCCCAAACGCATGAACCAATTTTTATTTAGTTTTTCTTTGTTTGGTAGGTGTCTTAATGGGGAGTGAATTCTTAGCTTTAATTCAAGTAAATCCATTTATAAAGCCGTTTTAAAATATTAGCCTTTTTCTGGTTGACTGACTGAATGACGCTATGAAATCAACTTTAATAGATTTGATTAATTCGAATTCGGTATCCTCTTTCTTGAACGACATTGTAAGAACATGGTAGCATTGACTTGATGCTTATTGGAATGGTCGAAATGAACAGATTATACATAGATCAGTTGTGGTGGGATTTAAATTTTGAATTTAAGTAATTACATGATCACGACATAGAAATAATTTAAGATCGTTAAAAAATACTAAAATAACCGACTTTCCGTTGCGCTAGTAAAAGTAGCCAGCAGTAAGTAACATGTCATCGAGGTATATAAATGCATCGTAATACAAATGTTGATATATTAAGACCTGCGAGACCATTTTTCAAAAGTTTGGGTATATTGACACTGCCATCTATGGTGATATACCAGTATTTGTCAGACTCAACCTGGATTTCTTTCCCAGGATTGGAGACTACCACCCTTTCAACACCCGACGAGCAGGAAAACTAGCAACTATACCATGTAAAATGGCAAAGTCTGCGAAACTTAGTCATGTCATGGGCCCATCTGTCTATAATCGGCTTCCTGATACAATTACTGAAGCACCGAGCCTTGTGTTGTTTAAAATAAGGTTGAAGAGCTGGCTTATCGACCAGGCTTTTTACACGTATGAGGAATTTATACACTCGTATAAGGATTAATTTACATGAATTATAAATTTTATTACTATTATTTTATTAATATAAATTTGTGACGTGTAATTTTATTTATGAATAAATGATTATGATTAAAAAGCGCTCGACCGATTTCGTTAAAAATTTTAACGAAATCGGTCGACTTTACACATAAAGATGATAAGACTCACATGTCTTGTAATTTCAATAGACACTTTGCTATTCAAACAAAAAAACATTCTTATTTCACGGCTGAATAGCTGAAAATTTGGTGGCACCACCTAAGGCTAGACCATCAGAAGTTTTATCATTACGAGAAGTCCTACCACTACAAGAAGTACCTATCAATACAATTCGCATGGTAGTAGAACACTATCTAGTGTCCGCATAGAAATAGGAATAATAATTATTCCTATTTCTGTGAGTGTTCGCCTGGCCAGCTACCACCCTCAAGTTAGAAAATCTGTCACCAAACATCTAATGTGTTCCGGCAGCCAAAACTTGAGAGCCAGTTCCTATTCTAGGCATAGCGTGCTTACCATCTTCGATCGCATCATTACTTACCAACAGGTGAGATAGTGGTCAAAACGCTAGCCTATAAGATATTTAAAAAAAAATACAAAAAGTCCTACCATTACAAAATCTATCAAAACAATATTGAGAAAGTTCTCAAGAAATTTCGGATCATCTATAAAACGAAGACAATCAGATGGAGGCTCTGGATTCTATCGATAAACGAGCAAGAATGCTAATTGGCGAAACTGAATCTACAAAAAACAAGCTTCAGAGCCTCGAGCATCGGCGTAGAGTTGCTAGTTTATCTGTGTTCTACAGGATACATTTCGGTGTGTGTGAATTACACAATTTGATTCCTTCTTCCCCCTTTTATTATCGGACAACAAGGCAAACTAAACAACGGCATCCTTACATGGTGGATATCCCAGCAATCCGCACTAAACGATTTGGTTCTACCTTTTTAATTCGAACCGCAAAGGAATGGAACGTTGCCGGCTGACTTGTTTCCGAGTAGCTATAACTTGGGTCTCTTCAAGTCAAGAGTGAACAGGTACGAGTATCTTCTAGGCAAGCATGTTACACCCTCGATCACATCGTCACTTTCCACCAGGTGAGATAGTGGTCAAATGCTTGCTTATCTGCAATTAAAAAAAAAAAACAATTTTTTGTCAACATTTTCTCTGTATTTAATAATAGAACAATATTAAAAAAAACCTAATTTATTATCAGCCATTGGGCTACAAAACGAAGTCATTATCCTCCATCTTTCACAGTCGATCGTAAGATGAGACCATAAAGGGCCAGTTTTACCGGTTCCTGAAAATTGTTCATCTGACATCTGCAAAGAGAATATAGACATCTGTTTAGACATGTGGTTATAATCATCCTAGGACGATGGATTATAACCATCATCCTAGTAATCATCTGAGTATGTATACAGACCTCCTTAAGCTAATTATAAAATATTTGAGACAATTATGAAATAAGTCAGATGAGTCTTTGACACTAGCTTTAACACCTCTAAATCTTTGATAATCTCAGTATATATTATGTTACTCTTTGTCAGTCTACTGAAGCTCCAGTACAAGAATAAAGATGAATAAAAAGGGGGGCGCGTCCGATGAAGTCTATATTCGTCTCACTCACTATTTCTTACTCTCTTTCGTTTGGTTGTCATAATAAATGCCATCAAGTAGCATGATGTGAAGAAGAAGTATCATCTCTACTTAGTCTGTAGGTAGCATGTATTTCTACTTAGCCTGTGGTAGCGTGTTAACCGGCTTTTTCAAAATAATTATTTTAGTGTTTTATTTTGTGTTTTACAACAAATTGCCTAGTGTGGACGTTAGAAAGTATTAAATTTACGGTGTGTGATTATTAACACCTTGTTTGTAAGTGCTAATGAAACATAAATATTGAAATATGCGGGTTAAGGACTGTAAAAAGACTGACTCTACTAAACGTTATTTTATGGCGAGATTTCCACTTGATGAAGCTCAGTAAGTAGATCAACTTAAAATAATAGCCGTTTACAGCTTCTTTAGGTCAAATATTTCCATATTTCATCAATAACAATCTTTATAAATTCTTTGTGAAAAATAGTGTGGGGCAGATTGCGGTGATTGTAGATATCGATAGTGTATGTTATTTTATAGTTATGATATGATCAGTGATCGGAATAAAAGTGCAATTTTGCGAGATATAATGACGATATTTTAATAGAGATAAACCATCAAAGTGATATTGAGTAAATTTAATTAATTTTAACCATAATAATCCGCAAGCTCATACTCATCATCGGGCAATGATTTCGTCCTCCTGGATGATGAAAACCCACACCCTTTCAGGCGTCCACTCATAACAATTTTCCTTCTGCATAGACCACTTATTGTTCTGTTTTCATTAGGTCAATGACGCTGAATAGCTGATTTATGGTTGAATCTAGCTAAGTTTACGTAAAAGTTTAACATGTGATATGATAACTCGCGATCCCAGCTAGGTACTGAGGAAAGGGAGACTTTGCAGGTAGACTATACATCAGGCTGGGTATGGTATGCAGTTTAAATATTACTACACCCTTTTGTTACACCTTGTTTAATTTACAGCCAGTGCAGGATTTAGAGGTCTGGAGGCCTCGGGGCAAAATAGGAGTGGAGGCTTCCTGGCCCCAAATTATTTTCATAATAAAATGACGATTATTTTTGAGTCGAGTTTTCTAGTAAATAATTTATTGTGAAACCAAGTAGTATAGATTCTTTTATTTTTAAACAAAATATCTGAAATGAAATTTTAGCGTTAACGAACGAAACCTTCCGAGCTTTTTAGGGTTCCGTACCTCAAACGGTAAAAAACGAAACCCTTATATGATCAATTTCTTGTCCGTACGTATGTCTGTCTGTCCGAGTGTCACCACAGATTTTCTCAGGAACGGGTGAACCTAGCAAGTTGAAATTTATACCAGATACTAAGGTTTATAGTCTTTATTAGGTGTATAAAAATCAAGGTCTTGAGGCAAAACGATAAAAAGATATGGGCAAATTTAAATTTAAAAATTTAAAATACCTTAATTTTCAACCTTATTTTTCGGAATTTTTCCTTTATGTTTCATTTTATACCTTGCTTTTAACTAAAATTTACAATTCTAAGTCAACTGGAAGTACCCCATAGGTTTTGGGTCAAAAACCTAAAGGGTACTTCCCGTTGACTTGGAATCGTGAAATTTGGCAAGAAGCAAGGTCTTATAGCACAAATAAAAGAAAAATTCCAAAATATAAAAACATTGAAAATGTGTCCCACATACATAGTTTCGCCAACTAAGATAGGCCTCTGAATTATGTGAGCGCTCTTACAATTTAAAGGTTAGTACCAACCAATGTTGGTACAGAAGCTTCGGTGCGCGAGTCCAACTCGACATGGCCGGTTTTTTTAACCGAAATATCGTTGATGATTTAGATGTTTGAAATTTTTTTCTATAGTGAGGGCCCCTCTTGTGTAGGCCCCGGGGCTGCTGCCCCGGTTGCCCTCCCCTAAATCCGGCCCTGTATACAGCATGTCCTAGAAATTAGTGTTAAGCGATAAACTGATAAGTCAATATTACAACGATATACCTGTAATATCGTTATCTTAAGCTGCTGATGCCGATGCCGAGTGAGCGAACCCTACAGAGCATCATACTTCATAAATAAAAAGCTTGATCTAATTTAATATTTTGTTTTACTGCCTATCATTTTCTCAAACTGGTTTTGTCTTACTTGGCTTACTTACTTACTTGATGGATTTGTCAAACCAAAATAGGAAAAATAAAAACCTTCACAATCTAACTACTTAAACAAAATTAGTTAAGTACAAAATATAACCTACTAAAGTATTGACCAAGCAACGGTAGTTCCATCGTTATCGATGTTTTTGCCGACACGGCACATCACTAGGATTTTTTTTGTTATGTTGGTCAAGTAGAAGAAGAAGAAGCAGAAGATTATTTCGCTGGTATGCTGGCTACTATGAAAGTCCCGTATTTTGACATTTCGCTATTTGGTCAGTTTGCTCTATGAGAGTCCCGACTCTTCTTAACGTAGTGCTTATATTCTCTTTGCTCTTTGTTTGATAGTCAGTGGCGGCTTTAATGTTAATTTCATTGAGCAGTCACCGCTCAGTAATAAGTTAAAAAAAACTCTAAGCGTCAATATGAAGCATCTATTTATTCAGCCAACTAAAATCACTATAGTTTTTGTTCTGTACCTTGCGTTTGTGAACCATTTTAAAAAGCGGATATATGAGGTTGAAAACGTAAAATAGTCATCAACACTGTACAGCCATTTTGAAAAATTTGTAAACAAACGTCACAAAACTTTTTGTAACCTTTATGTAGAGTTGTCACGACAATTTTTTATCCGATAAACTTTAAGGGGCCAGGGAGTGTGAGGGGTTGAAATTAATGAAAAATAAGGTCAAATTTCCTGTGTCACATCATATCACAAGGGCCAAAAAAGACGTTCTCGCATGGTCTACCACTCACAGAGCGATGGCACTAACTGTGTACTAGTTTGAATGACTCTATGCGTTTGCAAGCTCTGTAAGACTTAGTGTTATATGTGAATACGAGTGTGAGATGTTAATTCACAAATGGCCAGTAATTTCACTGGTTAAACAAAAATTTACTAAAAAAAGACCAATCGGAGAACAATTTGATATCAGAATTCTGGTGCAGCTACAATACATACATACATACATACATACAAACACGCCTTTTTCCCGTTGGGGTAGGCAGAGACTACTTCTTTCCACATGCTACGATCCTGACATACCTCCTTCGCTTCTTCCACTTTCATGAGCGTCTTCATACATGCTCGCCGGTTATAGGTACTTTTGACTTGGCATTTTTTTAAAACTTCTCCGATCTGGTCGTGATACGTTCGCCTAGGTCGGCCTCTACCAACTGGCCCATTCACACACGTCTCAAAAATCTGTTTCGTCAATCTTTCTTCATCCATCCTCTCTAGATGTCCAAACCATCTAAGCATCCCTTTCTCTATCTTTGTCACTACATCTTCTACCACACCACAACATTCCCTTATCACGCTGTTCTCCAACTTATCCATCAGAGTCATTTCACCGATCTTACTTCTCATTTCTACAGCATTAATTTTACTTTCATGTTTCTTCTGATAATACAATACAATACAAAACTCTTTATTGATTACCAGATATTTACAAATTGTACGACTTATCACTAGATAAGTCGTACAATTACTATATACTAATACAGTAATAGTAAGGCAATACAATCGGCGGTCTTATCGCATACAGCGATTTCTTCCAGTCAACCTTGGCAAGGAAAAAGAAAAATATAAACAGAAATTAGATAAGATAATTTAAGTTATACTATTAACATACTAGAATACTATTTTACTACTATAGTTTATTATAAAATATGTACATAAATACATTACATATTTATAAGTATACATATATATATTATATACACATGTATATACAATAATATAAAATAAAAAATAATATAAAAAATAAAAAATAAAAAATTATAAAAAATTATAAGTCCTTATTATTTGACATTGTTAACATTATTAAATTATTTCCTGACATAGATAAAATTAATAACATCGTTTCAAATATGAATCAATATTATGACATGTTAATTGTAAAGAGCAAAGCAAATTTTTATTCCAATATAATCAATACTAATAGTAACGCATCTAAAGCGATGTGGAATGTTGTCAATAGGGAGAGGGGAAAAAATAACTCGCCTCATATTGATTTCTCTGAGGTCCTTAAGTCTGCGGATGGGGTTGCGTTTCTGGATAAGAAGTGTGCTGTTGATGCGATGAATTCTCGGTTCTTGAGCGCTGCGGCCGCGTGCGGTGCGCCGCGCGCTGATGTCGCTCGGTCGCGAGCTGCGCTGTGCTCGGCGCGCGCGCCTGCGGACCGCTCGCTCCGACTGTTGAGGTTCAGCGCTGAAGAAGTGTGTCGCATTATTTTGACTCGCATCCCTCCGAAGACCTCGAAAGACATATACGGCATAACAATGAAGCTGTTGAGGATGGCAGTATTACCACTCGCCCCCGTGCTGGCAAGTCTGTTCAACACCTGCCTGGTTGAGGGATCTTTTCCAACAGCGATGAAAATAAGTAAAGTCTCCCCTTTATATAAAGGTAAAGGCAAGCGCGATTCAATCGACAACTACCGGCCCGTTTCAATAATTCCAGCAGTAGCGAAAATTTTTGAAAACGGACTGAGCAGCCGCCTGGTGGACTTCCTGGCACATACGGATGCCCTAACTGACAGACAGTATGCCTACAGACAAGGCCGGTCGACAACGTCCCTCACTAGGGAGGTAGTACGGTGCATCATGGCAGCTAGGGAAACCAAAAAACAGGTTTCTATCCTCTGTTGCGATTTGTCAAAGGCGTTCGACGTCGCCGATCATGCTGTACTTGCCGACAAGCTGCGGCGGTACGGTGTGGTCGGCCCTTCGTACGCCCTCCTTACTGATCTGATGCGAGATAGGTCGCAAGTAGTCGTGGGCGGTGGTGGTGATATAAAGTCAGACCCACTGACATCTACCATGGGAGTTGCTCAAGGGTCTTCGATTTCGAACATCCTGTTCTCACTGCTCCTCAATGATCTACCAGCGGCTGTTACTGCGGCTGAAATATTCATGTATGCTGATGACGTGGCGGCAGTCGTGACAGCGCCCTCGGTGGATCTTCTGGAGCAGCAGCTGAACGCCACCACATCGCAATTGTCAGAGTGGTTCCAATTCAATGGTCTGGCATTAAATTTGACGAAGACGCACTTCATTCATTTTAATCTGTCCGGACGCCCAGCCCGATCAATGACCGTTCTCTTAGATGAAGTAAAGATAACACAAACTCCCTCGACCACGTTCTTGGGATTTGAATTGGATGCTGGGCTAAAATGGGCAGGACATATTAAAAAAGTGTGTGGAAAAATGGGAAGTGCATGCTTTGCACTTCGCAGGGTGTCTCGAGTGGTGTCTGCGAGTGTGGCTCGTGCCTGCTACTTCGCGACCGTGCACTCTCTCCTGCAGTATGGTGCCGAAATATGGGGGCGTTCTGCGGACTGGCTGCGGGCATTCAGAATGCAGAAACGCGCCGTGCGAGCAATCGCTAAAATTCCGCAGAACGTCTCTGCACGGCCATATTTTAAGAGTCTAGGTATTCTGACGCTGCCTGCACTTGTTATATTTCAAGTCGCAGTGTACGCTAGAATGAACCTGGACTCTTACACAAAAGGAAGTAGCGTGCACGATCACCACACCCGTGGTAGGGACAAGTTACGGGCAGAGACTCGGTCACTCACCAAGACTTCCAAGATAACTCATGTTATGGGACCGACAGTATATAATAAGTTGCCTGAACCTGTCATCTCAGCGCCCAATTTGACTAGTTTCAAACGGCAGCTGAAGCACTGGCTTATCGAGCAGACGTTCTACAGCTACGATGAATTTGCTCTCAGCAAAACATAATATTATATACATTTTTAATTTATTTGTACACTTTATTTTAATTATTTAATATTAATGACTGTAATGAAAATGAATGACTTGTAATGAAAATTATTAATAAATATATGAATATGAATATGAATATGAATATGAATATGAATATGAATATGAATATATATATAATATTATATTATAAAGAGGAAAACTTTGTTTGTTTGGTTGTAATGAATAGGCTCAAAAACTAATGGACCGTTTTTAAAAATTCTTTCACTATTCGAAAGCTACATTATCCACAAGTAACATAGGCTACATTTTATTTTGGAAAAAATAGGGTTTCGTAAGATATTTGGGTTTTTTCGGACACAAGGCGTAAAAAATCAACCAGAAAAGTTATTTATTTTGCGTACGCTGCCTAAAATATTAATGATAGAACCATAAAATGTTCTAATTAATTGTAGATCTTATATTAGAAATTATTTTTTTAGGACGCACCAGGAGGCACCGGAAAGACTTTTCTCGCAAATTTGATACTTGCTAAGATACGGCAATCAGGGAGCGATTGCAGTTGCTTCGTCTGGAATTGCTGCTACTTTCTTGAACGAAGGAAAAACTGCTCACTCTACGTTTAAACTCCCGCTATCCGTATCTTTAGATCAACGGTCTACGTGCTCTATTCGGAAAAATGGGCCTCTTGGTAAGTTACTGCAAGACGCGTCGTTGGTAATATGGGATGAATGCACCATGAGTCATAGAGCTCATATGGAGGCCGTGGACCGTACTTTAAAAGACCTCCGAAGCTCTGCTAATGTCATGGGTGGTATTACTTTTGTATTTGCTGGAGATTTCCGACAAACGCTTCCAGTCGTCAACAGAGGTACGCGAGCAGATATTATGAAGGCATGTTTAAAATCGTCTCAACTTTGGACATCTGTTCAACATTTTAATTTTCGCACCAATATGATAGCTCATCTACGTGGAAATACGCATAGCAATTTTCCACAACAGCTGCTGATACTTGGAGAAGGATTTTTTCCATCTTTAAACTTGGGCACCGATTATGCAGTTAATTTGGATGAGTCTCTAGGCCAAATAGTCCATAATTTAGATAGTCTGATAGATGCTTTATATCCTGACATCGAAAACTTACATCAAAATGATTTTCGTTGGCTGTGTTGTAGAGCAATAGTTTCTCCCAGGAATGAAACAGTCAACGAAATAAACAATTTAATTATGCAGAAAGTACCGGGTGAACTAAAGTGCTATAAATCCATAGACACCGTCACTAACATCGAGGACGCAGTTCACTAGCCCCAGGAATTTTTAAATTCTCTGAAGCCCGCTGGGCTACTACCTCATGAACTGTCGTTAAAAGTTGGCACGCCGATAATGCTTCTCAAAAATTTAAGCCCCCCAACATGTGTAATGGCACGAGACTTCTTATAAAGGACCTAAAAGATAATTTAATAGTAGCGAAGATTATCACCGGCCCTGCAGCTGGTGAATTAGCTCATATACCAAGAATACCCATGATTCCTACTGATTTGCCTATACCCTTCAAAAGGCTCCAATTTCCAGTAAAAATTTCTTTCGCACGATAAACAAATCCCAGGGCCAAACATTCAAATTAGTAGGAATTGATTTACGAAAAGAATGTTTTACGCATGGGCAACTTTACGTTGCTGCCCTATCACGGGTCGGGGCTCCCGACCATCAGTATATTTTGTTACCTGAAAATAATTTAACGTCAAATGTTGTTTATAGAGAAGCTCTACAATAATCGCTTTAGTTATCTATCCTAAAATAACGGGTTTCACTCCGGGACTGCCGGCAGAAGTGAAAACTTAGTATTAATTACATTTAAATATTTTTATCATTAACAACTTTAACATCCTCATAAAGATCTATGCAGCCTGCGGATAATGACTGCGTCGTCGACGTTAGTCTCGGTGTCTGTGAATTTACCTGGGAATCATTTTGCTGACCGTGTCTTTCCTGGGAAGGCTTTTTGCAGCGGTAACCGACATCCACACGGATGTCGTTCCGCGTGCGACCGCTATGTTAGCTAAAGATGGGCTAACAAAGATATTGTTCACGCTATAGCATTAAGAGACTGATATTGTTTGTAAGTGTTACTGTTGTAATTAATTAGTGATAAGTAATTTTAAGAAATAACCTACAATAACTTTAAAATAATAATATTTGGCGTTTGTTATTTTTATATTCTCTCATCGTTCACAGCGCTCCATACCTATTTCACGCATATACCACATCCTTACACACTTACAATAAGTCAGTTATTTTTTGTCTACACTAAAAATTACCTAGAAATAATAATTTATATGGCAAAACAACGTTTGCCGGGTCAGCTAGTACAATATAAACACATACATATTCAAAATAGAACAAAATGCCTAAATACAGGTACAGTAACGTTGCAGTTTTTTGTTGCAGTTGCAGGGACAAGTAATGGGCTTTCACCATAGATTTAAAGGTAGGCAGCGATTTGGCACGTCTAATCTTCACAGGCAACGCGTTCCATAAATGGACCGACCGCTTGAACAGTGAAAGATTTTTCGTAAGCATGTGAGGAATGGATAGGAGTTAATAATTGGAGAGTTTTTGTGGATCGTATGGAAAGCGTATTAGAAAGGTGAACAAACGTAAAACGTTCCTTAAGATAGGAAAGGGTAGACGGGATAAATAGGATAGTGTATAGGAGAGAAAGGACATGACTATTCCGGCGAAGTCGAATAGGTAACCATTTCAGCGTTTTACGAAATTCTGAGATGTGGTCATACTTGCGTAATCCAAATATGAACCGTATACAAAGGTTCTGCAGTATCTCAAGCTTACTAAGCTGTTCCTCGGTTAAATCCAAATACCAGGTGTCAGCATAATCTAGTATAGGAAATAGAAGGGATTGTGCGAGCGCAGTTTTGGTAGAAATTGGAAGAAGATTACGTAATCGTAGTTTCTTTCGTCAGTTACTTACTACTACATAAGAATAATTGCACTTAGGTACGATAAATGCGTGGATTACTCCAGCTTCCAGGCAACAGATGAGAAGAATAATGTTATTATTACACCTAAGTGAGCTCGTGGTCAGTGCTTAAAGGTATGAAAACAAGAAAAACATATAAAACAGCGATGACTAACATTTGATAATGGATTATCGTAATTATAATGGTTTGTTTTTCGCGAGAACATTTTTAAGGAAGTAAGGCAGCAAAATTCCACCTGATTGCTCCAAGCCAACCTCTCCTATACGTGGTGCATCCTGCCAATCAGCGAACGAGGCTCTGGCGACTGACAAGTGGCGGAAATCGGGATATCCATTCAGACCAACGTAGATAATTACCACAGGCCGGTGACAGGCAGCAGCACGCGAGAAGCTACGATCTTTCAACCCGACTGCCCAGCGCGTTGAGATTATTTGGGCAAAACCTGCATGGCACGCATAAATATAAGATCGAGCTCAATAGCGTGCCATAGGAGAGGCCTATGTTCAGCAGCGGACGAAAATGGGCTGATAATGATGAGGCACAAAAACATCTATTATCTATTATATCTATCTATATATAGTACTAGCTGACCCGGCAAACGTTGTTTTGCCATATAAATTATTATTTATAGGTAATTTTTAGTGTAGACAAAAAATAACTGACTTATTGTAAGTGTGTAAGGATGTGGTATATGCGTGAAATAGGTATGGAGCGCTGTGAACGATGAGAGAATATAAAAATAACAAACGCCAAATATTATTATTTTAAAGTTATTGTAGGTTATTTCTTAAAACTACATATCACTAATTAATTACAACAGTAACACTAACAAACAATATCAGTCTCTTAATGCTATAGCGTGAACAATATCTTTGTTAGCCCATCTTTAGCTAACATAGCGGTCGCCCGCGGAACGACATCCGTGTGGATGTCGGTTACCGCTGCAAAAAGCCTTCCCAGGAAAGACACGGTCAGCAAAATAATTCCCAGGTAAATTCACAGACACCGAGACTAACGTCGACGACGCAGTCATTATCCGCAGGCTGCATAGATCTTTATGAGGATGTTACGAGTAAAGTTGTTAATGATGAAAATATTTAAATGTAATTAATACTAAGTTTTCACTTCTGCCGGCAGTCCCAGAGTGAAACCCGTTGTTTTAGGATAGATAACTAAAGCGATTATTGTAGAGCTTATCTATAAACAACATTTGACGTTAAATTATTTTCAGGTAACAAAATATACTGATGGTCGGGAGCCCCGACCCGTGATAGGGCAGCAACGTAAAGTTGCCCATGCGTAAACATTCTTTTCGTAAATCAATTCCTACTAATTTGAATGTTTGGCCCTGGGATTTGTTTATCGTTAGTACGAAAGAAATTTTTACTGGCAATTGGAGCCTTTTGAAGCGTATAGGCAAATCAGTAGGAATCATGGGTAATCTTGGTATATTAGCTAATTCACCAGCTGCAGGGCCGGTGATAATCTTCGCTACTATTAAATTATCTTTTAGGTCCTTTATAAGAAGTCTCGTGCCATTACACATGTTGGGGGGCTTAAATTTTTGAGAAGCATTATCGGCGTGCCAACTTTTAACGACAGTTCATGAGGTAGTAGCCCAGCGGGCTTCAGAGAATTTAAAAATTCCTGGGGCTAGTGAACTGCGTCCTCGATGTTAGTGACGGTGTCTATGGATTTATAGCACTTTAGTTCACCCGGTACTTTCTGCATAATTAAATTGTTTATTTCGTTGACTGTTTCATTCCTGGGAGAAACTCATCATCATCATCATCAGCCGGTATCAGTCCACTGCTGGACGTAGGCCTCCCCCAAGACACGCCACTGAGCCCGGTCTTCGGCTCTTTGTTTCCAGTCACTGCCCACCGCTTTGCGAATGTCGTCGCTCCACCTAGTCACAGGGCGTCCTACTCTACGTTTGCCGATTCGCGGTCTCCACTCTAGAACCAGTCTGCCCCAACGGTTATCGGTCCTACGGCAGATATGACCAGCCCACTGCCACTTCAGTTTGCTAATCCGCTGAGCTATGTCGATCACTTTAGTTCTCTGGCGAATTACTTCGTTCCGGATTCGATCCCGCAGAGAAACACCGAGCGTAGCTCTCTCCATAGCTCGCTGAGCGACTTTAAACTGGCGGACTAGTCGAACCGTGAGTGTCCACGTCTCGGCTCCGTATGTCATGACAGGTAGGACGCACTGATTAAAGACTTTTGTCTTTAAGCACTGTGGTATAGGCGACGAGAAGACTCGACGGAGTTTCCCAAATGCTGCCCAGCCCAGCTGAATTCTTCTCTGGATTTCCTTCTCGAAGTTGTGTTTGCCTAGTTGGAGCGTTTGCCCAAGGTAAACATACTGCGTGACCACTTCGAGTGGGATTCCATCTACGGCAATCGGTTCCGGAACAACGTGCTCGTTGTACATGACTTTGGTTTTATCCAAATTCATCCGGAGACCGATGCGACGAGAAGAATCAGCTAGGTCATTCAACATCCTTTGTAGGTCCTGCAGCGTCTCTGCCATAATGACGATGTCATCTGCGAATCGTAAGTGAGAGATGTACTTGCCGTTAATGTTGATGCCACAATCTTTCCAGTCCAGCGTCTTAAACATATCCTCTAAGACATTAGTGAACAGTTTCGGGGATATGACGTCCCCCTGTCTCACTCCTCGACGCAGGTGAATATGTTTAGTACGCTGGTTCTGTACTTGTACTGACATCGTTGCAGCATTATATAGACATTTCATCACTTCGATATATCGCCAGTCGACTTGGCAACGCTGCAGGGACTCAAGAACCTCGATTGAGTCGAAGGCCTTCTCATAGTCCACAAATGCTAAGCACAGGGGCCGATTGTACTCTTCGGTCTTCTGTACAATATGCCGCACCGTGTGGATGTGGTCTATGGTGCCGTAACCGCTTCGAAACCCGGCCTGTTCCGGAGGTTGAAACTCGTCGAGTCTTCGCGCAAGACGGTTCGTGATGACCCTTGAAAACAGCTTGTAGACATGGCTTAGAAGCGAAATCGGGCGGTAGTTTTTCAATAGGGTTTTATCTCCTTTTTTGAAAAACAAAACCACCATGCTTCTGTTTCATGCCTGTGGAGTTATACCAGTGAAGAGAACAGAATTGTAGAGCTGTTGCAGCTGGCTTACAGCTGAAGCTCCTCCAGCTATTAGAAGCTCCGTTGTGATTCCGTCCTCACCTGGGGCTTTTCCATTTTTGAGCTGTTTAAGGGCCATCACGATCTCATCTCGGCTGACTTCGGGCAGGTCTTCTGTGAAGTGGCGGGTTAAGGTGGCTCTGCAATCCTCAGTATCGGGTTCGGGCCTTGAAGCATGCGATGCGTAGAGCTTGCTGTAGAAGTCTTCAACTTCCGACAGAATCTCCGGTTTGGATGCGACGACGTTCCCCGTTGATGTTGTCAGCTTTGTGAGGTGGCTTCTACCTAGAGGCTGGACGAACACTTTCGACCCCCGATTCTGCTCAATTGATTCTGTAATTAAGAGCGTGTTAGAGGATCGGAGGTCGCGTCGTACCAGCTTCTTAATAGTTTTGTTGCGCACCTGGTTAATTGACAAAGCTGACAATGGGTTTGTTCGTCTCTCTTCCATTAGTTGAAGTGTTTCTGCCGAAAGCTTGGACTTTTTGCCCGTACGCTTGCTCTCGCAAAACTTCATCCCTTCTTCTCTGAGGATTTCCACCACTTCTTCAAGTTTCTGGTCTACGTCATCTGTGGTTTCCAAGGCAGCGAATCGATTTTCCAATTTTAATTGGAATGTTTCAGACCCAACAACGGTTTGGAGTAGGTTTGGTCAGAGCGTGGACTTCATCAATCGGAATCTCTCGGCTTTGAAGTCGATATCCAGAGAGCCTCGCACAAGTCGGTGATCACTTCCAGTATTGAACCTAGTGATCACAGAGACGTCTCTGAATATGCGCCGTTTGTCCGTAATGATGAAGTCAATCTCGTTTTTAGTCACAGTGTCGGGGCTTTGCCACGTCCACTTCCTTTGGTGCGTTTTCTTGAAGAACGAGTTCATCAAGAAAAGCCCCTCTTTCTCGAGGAAATTGATGAGCATTTGCCCCCAAATCCATGTGGTCCTAGAGTCGATTCACTGCAGGTCTGTACTCCCACTTTGGCGTTAAAGTCTCCCATGACAACGTTGTAGTGAGCCTTAGCGGTGGTATGTAAGGCTCTGGAGATGTCTTCGTACATACTTTCCACCTCTTCATCCAAGTGTGCCGAGGTCGGTGCGTAGACCTGGATAACCTTGAGGCTGTACCTCTTGGTTAACCTTATTATAAGGTACGCAACCCTGGTCGACACACTGGAGATTTCTACAACGTTGTCACTGAGAGCCTTGTTGACCAGTTTAAGATGGCCTGATTCTAGAGTTATGGTGTCCTCTCCCTGTCTTCGGACTTCACATAACCCCAGAATGTGCCATCTTATGTGTCCCAGCTCTTCCTCCAGCTGCGTCAGATGCTCATCCAGCCGAATCGTGCGTCCATTAAACGTAGCGAGGGTCAGTTTCTTTTGGCGGCCTACCGTAACCCGGGGATTCTTAACACCCCCTGCCCTGCCGTTACCATGACCGCCGCCGTGGTCAGGAATAGCAGGGCGGCCGGGAACTGGGGGCCGCGGCTTATTGTGACTTTCCATGATGGGTGGGGGGGGGGGGGTTTATGCCCTAATCGCCACGCTGGGCAGGTGTGTTGGCGATCGCAGGACGTAGCGTGGACGTGCATAATTAAATTGTTTATTTCGTTGACTGTTTCATTCCTGGGAGAAACTATTGCTCTACAACACAGCCAACGAAAATCATTTTGATGTAAGTTTTCGATGTCAGGATATAAAACATCTATCAGACTATCTAAATTATGGACTATTTGGCCTAGAGACTCATCCAAATTAACTGCATAATCGGTGCCCAAATTTACAGATGGAAAAAATCCTTCTCCAAGTTTCAGCAGCTGTTGTGGAAAATTGCTATGCGTATTTCCACGTAGATGAGCTCTCATATTGGTGCGCAAATTCAAATGTTGAACAGATGTCCAAAGTTGTGACGATTTTAAACATGCCTTCATAATATCTGCTCGCGCACCTCTGTTGACGACTGGAAGCGTTTGTCGGAAATCTCCAGCAAATACAAAAGTGATACCACCCATGACATTAGCAGAGCTTCGGAGGTCTTTTAAAGTACGGTCCACGGCCTCCACATGAGCTCTATGACTCATGGTGCATTCATCCCATATTACCAACGACGCGTCTTGCAGTAACTTACCAAGAGGCCCATTTTTCCGAATAGAGCACGTAGACTGTTGATCTAAAGATACGGATAGCGGGAGTTTAAACGTAGAGTGAGCAGTTTTTCCTTCGTTCAAGAAAGTAGCAGCAATTCCTGATGAAGCAACTGCAATCGCTCCTTGATTGCCGTATCTTAGCAAGTATCAAATTTGCGAGAAAAGTCTTTCCGGTGCCTCCTGGTGCGTCCTAAAAAAATAATTTCTAATATAAGATCTACAATTAATTAGAACATTTTATGGTTCTATCATTAATATTTTAGGCAGCGTACGCAAAATAAGTAACTTTTCTGGTTGATTTTTTACACCTTGTGTCCGAAAAAACCCAAATATCTTACGGAACCCTATTTTTTTCCAAAATAAAATGTAGCCTATGTTACTCGTGGATAATGTAGCTTTCGAATGGTGAAAGAATTATTAAAAACGGTCCATTAGTTTTTGAGCCTATTCATTATAACCAAACAAACAAAGTTTTCCTCTTTATAATATTATATTATTATATATATATAATATATATTATATATTATAATAATAATTATATATAATATAATATATAGTGTTGTCCGAAAAAACCCAAATATCTTACGGAACCCTATTTTTTCCAAAATAAAATGTAGCCTATGTTACTCGTGGATAATGTAGCTTTCGAATAGTGAAAGAATTTTTAAAAACGGTCCATTAGTTTTTGAACCTATTCATTACAACCAAACAAACAAAGTTTTCCTCTTTATAATATTATATATAATATATATATATTATATTACATACAGCTTGACTTTATTTTTGGGTTTATAAATATTCATGCGTTCTGCTTCTTTTTTCAATTTATATCAGTATCACTTTACAGTAAACTTTTCTTATTCAATATTTCGATTACTGATGGACTACCTCTGATTTCAATAGAGGCGTAGTTTTCATTCGGACAATCGAATTGTGAAGCCATTACTGTGATTGTGTTTTTCAATGGACCTATAAAAATAGATGTAATTGGTGAGGAAAAAAAACGAAGAATGTATTGAAGCCGGCTATACGCTGGCATCCAATGTAGAGATAGGCCCCATACGTAGTGCCAAACAATATTTAAGGTATCCTTACTTTGTACGCTCGTCTGCAATAACGAAAGTGTCACGTTATTGTTAAAATATCGTCAAAGAAAAACAATTGTCGTTATAATAGTTAATAGTAACATAATATTTTTTTTTCATAAGTAGTTACATTTAAGATATAACTACCTACTATTTACCAATGACCTAGTACTAATTTTATTTGCATTATTTTTTTACCATGTAACAAGTAAGTCAAGTTAGCATCTTTCATGTAGATCTAATATAATATAATACTTAATTGACGACATTTCTTACCAAAGGCACATAGTAATTTTGTTCTTTTTGCAAGTCGGCGAACGAGTTTTGTGTTCGTTTAGTCGTCCTTGCAGTTTACTATACTTTGCAAGTTATATAGGTAGAGCAGGGCTGGCAAAAGCTCGGCCAGTGGGAAACGCGTCCGAGGGTGAAGTGCAGCGCGCGGGGAGTGCGGGCGGAGGCACAGGCGCCGCGGGCCGCGGATTGAGGCGCGCGGTGCTCGGCGTAACCTGCGCGAGCGGCGAAGCCTACAATTTCGCTCCGCGCTCAGTCATTGTCCGGCCAACATCTCGGTCGAACACTAACATCGACCGGCGTGTCGTCGCTACTCGGATTGTCGTGCGAGTGCCCGTTAAACGAACGGTTTACTCCAAACCCTGGAGTGTAGGTGCAGTGCTCAGTGATAGTGTGTTTTTAGCTATACAATTAAAAGTGTATCGCTAACAAGTATTGCTATCGACGGTTTGTGGCAAGTTCCACGGAGTTGCCTAACGGCTGTTCGCCTGCCGGCGAGGGAAGGCGGATAGCTTATACCGGGAGGAATGAGCCCCGTACACAACTGTTCACGCACTCACCGATGATCTCAAGGTTAGTTTTCCATAAGCTATATACTTTCACGGTTCCAAAACAGTTATGACATACTCGTAGAGTAGAGTGTTGTCATTTTAAATTAACATTGCACGACCTCACCAGACTGTTCACATTTTACCTCCATTCTGATTTCATTTCCAATAACATTCATTAAAAGATTGCTCACAATCTGATCTTGAAACGTTCACTTACTTACATCATTGTATTCACCACTGACTTAGAAGTGCCTACCACGATTTCATTTTCTCACGTTCTTTTTCTTATTTGAATGTTATTGGATTGTTATAGGGGTTAAAGTTAATTACAAAGCGCTGTAGGTATCCGTCTTAATTATACAAAAATTAACACACAGTAATATTGTTACACATCAGTTGTACATACCTATATTGTTTTTAAAATATCAAGGTGACACAACTTTCAAACCGCAGATCTATATATATATGGTAAAATGATTCATTCGAACTATTCAACGAACTGGGTAGATCAGTGGAGAGCAATAATTAAGAAGAAATTACATAAATCGTTATTCTAGAAGTACCAGTAGGAATTACAAAACTTCTCGTAGATAGCCACTTAAAAGCTGGGTACAGTATTTTACTTATGTAGTCTGTGCATGTATTTCCATGTAGGGATGCAGATTTTCCTTACCAGTATCCGGTAGAGTCGTAGAGTATTTATTACATCTGATGATGTAATCGATTCAATTTAATGCGGCTAAAATCTATGTAGTCTTTTGGATTTCTATTGGTTAGCTTTTCTTTGAACTTGGTCAAGGTAAGTTTTGTTAATATCTTAAAATCAGCATATATGAACAGACCTTATTAGGCGTAGTTGATGTGTAGATTTCTTTACACAGATACATTTAATTACAGTACAATTAAATGTCTATAAAGCCAACTCAGTATACAGTGCATTTGCCAATAAATTAGATTCAACTGAGTAGATTCTTAAAGCGGATAAAAATTGCAACGCAACAGTCAGTTTAGGACATAGAACTGTCCAATTTATACACTAAAAAGACCTTCGTAATCGTAATATAGGTATATGTATTTTTTACAATTCATTATCACATACCTAAAGGCACATCTTCTTAGCCTAGGGTTTGTTCCTACTACCTAGTTTTGCATACATAGATATTCAGATGATATTATTGTAAAAAATTCTTATTGTAATGCAAATTGTGGCAAATTACAGTGTACTTATGTAGGTATTACTTAATTCTTTTTTTGACATGTGGCCAAAATGCATGAGCTTTCTCCACATTTATGCCGGTAGTTTTCATTTATAGTATTCAAAATAGTTTCCACAGATGCTCCCAGCGTTATATCGATGTTTCGTCTGACTTGCAAGCAAAATGTACTTTACTACCATCCAGAAAAAAATCTGCTATGATAACCCTACGTTGAGAGTCAGAGCAGTCTAGGCCTCGCGTGACCATTTATCACCAGGCGAGATAGTGATCAAGCGCTAGTATACTCGTATGAGCAAATAGCAGACTTGAGGCCCTGGATAAAAAAGTCACGTCATAAAATGTTCTGAATTACGCAAGATAATAATTAATACATTTGTAATTGGCAATTTACCAAAATTTAACTAAGGTTCTAATTACAATTAAACTTTACTTATTTAAGTATATACAAGGATGTTAGACGTACAAATTATATTAAAACTTAGATTACAATCATAACACGCTTAATGAGCCAAATTTTTTTCAGAGCACTTGACGTTTCATCCAGATACGTAGGTACGTGATGATACATCCCTTTTTGTTAGAAAATGAGCAATTTCCGTCTAGTCTAACCACTAAGTTTTAATACCTTGTGGTTAAGTTTTCCGCAATTTTTTGCTTGGTAATTTACAAAACATTACATGATGATAATGATTTATTTTTCATGCATGAAAAGTTATAAGTAGTCTTAACTTTTTATCGCAATGGCGTCGATGCCAAAGAACTTAAAAATTGTAGAGTACCTACTTAGGTATAGCTATCCAAATGGACTTTATATGTACTAGTATGTTCGAGAGAATAGTATGATTTATGTTAAAAGCAGGTACACATATACAGAATCCCTTAAGAGCGAACGCGGGTCGCACTTTTCCATACAAACGTATTCCCACGTTTTCTCCCAGGAGGATATTAATCCTCCTTAAGATTTTTGAAGGGTCATATTTCAATTTGCAATTTGGTTGGTCAAAAAAAATGATAGGGGCGTAGCTACAGAAGATCTTGATTTTTTGTAGAAACAAGTTTTGCTCTAGAAGCATTTTCCATTTCCTTATAATTAAGGCTTATTTTTCTTTTTGCAATTGGGCGTAGCTACAGCAGTCTTTGATTGTTTGTAGAAACAAATTTTGCTCTAGAATCATTTTCCAGGGAGAAAACGGGAGAATACATTTCTATGGAAAAGTGCACCAATCGTTCTGTCTTAAACTAAAAAGTGGATGGACGCATGACCCTGCCCAAGTCATCTGATTTAAAAAGAACAATTCGGTCAGTAATTTTCTTTTGATCTCAACCTCATAAAATCTAAACAGTCTGAAACTTTGAAGCTAAGAAAGATCCCGTTAGTATTTAACAAATTTTCCGCCCGAAATCCATACGAGCACCCGAGCGTATGCGCTTACACACTCAACCAAAATTATATGGAAATGCTAATTGCAAAGATCGTAGAGCAACATAGAGTCAGGTTAGGTGACGAGGCTGTGCTTGCTCCGCGCCGGTGCGTGGCGCCTCCTTCAAGGTCCCTTTGTTATGAATGCAATCCATTCCCACACAGCGGTTAAACCAATTAACACTGGACCAATATTACTTTTTCTATTATGGTATTATAAAACTAATGCGATTAATACCATCGCAGCAACAGGTAGGTACTAGGACTCTTGAACAATTTAATAAGTTTCATATACCTAATCAAAATTCTTGGTTCATCAAAAAACACAATCACGACCCGGGTTTCAGTTGTGGTCGAGTTTGACGGCTTACTCTGATGTTTAAATTACATTTTATCAACCCGAATTAAGATGTTTCTCGGTCACGTTGATGAGGCGTGTGGAACGAATTCAATTCTTAAAGATATCTTCTTAAGTGCACAGATGAATTGAATTCATATGTTTGTAACAAAACTTGACATAATATGATTATAATTAAAGAATCACTGCATTGTATTTCACATTGATCCATCAGATTCAGATCCACGATAGTAGGAAGGTACGACAGGTGCAGCGCAATAATGTGCAAGTATGCACCTGTCATCTCGCACCGACCGCGGCCCGGTCGTGGGCATTCAGCGACATATGGTCGACACGGACCGTTATGCCATGCACTATTCATTATTCTGTGGCCATGCGGTAATATCACTATAATGTAGGCTCCCATCAATCCCATACTCTCACGCCATCAACTCATCAATTTGTAGCAACCTGTGAGAAAAGCTGCAGAACGGTTGTTTGATTCGTTTGTTGATATCGAATGTGCCGTGAATACTTATATATATATATATTATACATGAATTAATTTATGGTTAATTAAAATAAAACAAAGTCCTAAGAAAAATCCAATTAGATATTATACACTTTTTTATGTATGATAGCTAGCGTTTAACCACTATCCCGCCCGGTGGCAAGCGATGATGTGGTCAAAGATGGTGAACACGCCAAGCCTAGAATACTCTGACTCTCAAGGGCTGTGCGCTACCGGAACACCGCAAGGTTATGGTAGCAGATTTTCTTCTTGATAGTAGTAAGCTACTCTTTGGTAGCAAGTCAGGCGGAACATCGATATTTTCGTGCTTCTACCACCTGTCTTAAAAACTACTAGTAAAATCTAACAGATATGGTATCAAAAGAATTAAATATTAAGTTCTCATTAATAGTTAGATTCTAACCTCAACTCAATTATTGTTTTAAACATTGCTATTAGCCACTAAAAAATTAATTAAAACTAGCTGCACCCCGCGGCTTTTCCTCTTGAAACGCGATATATTCGTTGCGTAGTTAACAAGATCTAAGCGTACAGACAGCGGGAGCGACTTTGTTTCATACTATGTAAAGATGAACTACTCAAATTCCAATTTCCATCAGTATAACTTCATAGATAAATAACGACATGAACTTTCATCTCCCACCACCTTTATGCACCCCTGGCAAAAAATATTGATAATATATATTTTTTAATTTTAATTAAATAAACTATTCACATACTAATTTTTATTGCTTTAAATTTAATAAATAAACAACTTTCATACAAAAGTGTTCATCCCATTTAACCCTGTGCGTTGTCTCTTATGCCCGGTGCCTATACCATAAGAACGGATCGTTTTGCAAACGCTTGAATTGGACACGAGACGTAAACATTCTTGTGGCAAAAACTGATCGTAAGCAAAACGATCCGTTCTTATGTTATAGGAACCAGGCATTATTCAGTCAGTCAATGAGTATGTCAGGACAAAGATTAAGAAGATAAATTAGTTGTGGTTTTTCGCAGTACCCACTTGATAGCTTGTACTTGTTCAGACATTATAAGACAACTATAATAAGAATTCTTAGGTATTAAATAAATTTTGTCGCATTATTGAATCCACTAACCTAACTTATATGCAATATAAACGCTAAATGCGTATAATTTTACAAAGTAGTATGTTTTAGTTTTATTGGAAAATTAAACATCAAACATGTTCACCCAGCTCTTGCCAAAAAAACTAAGAAAAAAAAAAACTAACTGTAAGAGCTGGATGAGAGTAGCCGAGGATTGTGCTCAGTGGCGTGAATTTGGAGAGTCTTGTGTCCAGCAGTGGACTAGTGTAGGCTGATGATGATGAAACATGTTCATCTGTATGTATACTTTGAAGGCAGGTATTTAAAATGTTAGTTCCTTTGTAGGGTTCCGTAGCCGAATGGCTAAAAACGGAACCCTTATAGATTCGTTATGTCTGTCTGTCTGTCCGTCTGTATGTCACAGCCACTTTATTCCGAAACTATTAGGACTACACAGTTGAAACTTGGAAGATAGGTGTATTCTGTAAACCGCTTTACGATTTTCATACAAAAATAAAAAAATAAATATTAAGGGGGGCTCCCCATACATGTAACTGAAAATTTAATAAAAAAATCATCAAACTTACATAAGTTCTGTGTCTTGAGATAGGTCTTTAGAAATGACATTGAGGTTTCTAAACCCATTTTTTCTCAAAATCAATAATTTGAAAGATAGGCACATCTAAAGTGGCAAAATATGTGCCCCCTCCGCCCCCCATCTAACTTGTAAAGTCAGGGAGTGAAAAATCTAAAAAATATATATGCTGTAGATCTCAATAAAAACTTGCAACAAAAATTGGTTTGAACGACGAACAGTCAGCAGTTTTTACGCAGTTACAGTTTACAGTTTTAACACTATGAAAAACAAAGTTAACTTTTTGGTGGCGAAACATTATAGTTATAAAATACTCTACTGTTTTACGGAACCCTACGAGTGCGAGTCCGAATTGCACTTGGCCAGTTTATTCTTTACTGTATTTAATTCAAAATTTCATTTCTCTAATATTACTCTCTAATTAAAATGTATGAATTGTATGAATTGTACATAACACTAGGAGCGCTTTTATGTTGCAGAATCTAGTACATCTTTGATGATAACGTTCCGTGAAATAGTTAAATTTGTGTTTTGTATAAATATGTATCTGAATCAATCTAATAAAGTGGCAATAAGTCGACAATGATAAAAGGATATTGCATTAGGGACCTAATCCCTATTACTGGTAGAGATATCAACTCACAGCAAACCGTCAATGCTAGGGATAGAAGTATTGGTCTCCATCAAAAAAGGGTAAATCATAATCAACATTCAATTCTTAAAGAGATCGAGAAACAGTGTGTTAAAGCTACGTCAGGTATAAGTAATAAATAATCGAGTCAATTTCTGTTATCATAGAAAATTATGTTTAAACGTGGTAAATCCTACAAAACCTTCACTTTTTGGTAGATCTCTACAATATAAATGTAGATTAAATAAAAAATAGATAGTAATAGCCAGTCAAATACTGATATAACTTAAAACGTCGTTAATTTTGTTGTCAAACCATTCTCAGTTTGCATGGACATAAGTAGGATACAACAAAACACAATAGGATACGCTTTCAACATGTTTTTTGTTAATTTAATAAAATTGGTGGAGGTCACGTTTATTCGTGACCTTCTCTGGCAATTTTGTATAAAATGATGGCAGGACGTAATTAGTTTCCGAATTCACGATTCATTAATTGGATAACGCACGCGAATATAATATTGAGTATATATGTTTAGGTAATCAGAACGCCAAAAAGTATTTTGTTAATTGAGACGCATTTTTAATACTTTACTCAGATCTAAAACAAGAAACATATGTAATACTTTTTGTAAGTACTAAGTACAAGACAATTCAATACTATAGCCATCGCTAACATCTAGTCTAACAAAGCTAGTCGTTTTAATGGCAGAGTTTATCTTTTTCCTTGACACATTTTTCTATCTTTGTTGTAAATGTCTATTTTTCAAAATACCTACATTTTAATGAAATTTAATTATGTTATTTAGTATGTCATAAGACATTTTTTATTTTAACATCTTATCCATTGAACCTTTTCCCACAATGTTCCTAGTATGTATCCAGTAGTACATTATGTCTTTACATTGTTTCAATTAAATAAAAATGTGGCTCGAAAAATCGACTTTTCTTAAATATATTTTGTATGAATATATCGAGTTTTTTAATGCAAAACACTCCGGACTGTTGTATCACAATTAAAATATAATTATATTTACAACTAGCTGACCCTTGTTTTGCTAAAACCCAAATATCTTACGGAAGCCTATTTTTTTCCAAAATAAAATTTAGCCTATGTTACTCGTGGATACTCGAATGGTGAAAGAATTTTTAAAAACGGTCCAGTAGTGTTTGAGAGGTTTGAATGAATAGGTCATTAAAACGAAACAAAGTTTTCCTCTTTATAATATTAGTATAGATGTATGTTTTGTTCATGTATAGATTGAAATATTATATATAGTATTACTAGCCGTTACCCACGGCTTTGCCCGCTTTATTTGATTTTATATTCACTTTAGGGTCAAGGTCGATGATCTCTAATGTCAACATCTATAAATAAGATAACCTCACACACCTTTATTAAACATCAAAGTATCTAAAATATTTCCTACAAAGTAGGCTAAACGAATGGTTGGCGAGCATAGCAAGCGCGAAAATATTTATGACTCTTTATGACCCTGACAGTTTTATGACCTAATAAGTTACTATAGATGATCGTTACAAGAATATTTTCTAAAAATTAGTTATAATCAATGGTTGCGTGAGCCCAAAAATGTTTGTGATATTATGCCTAATGACCTAATAAGTCACTATAGAATATCTTTAAACTAATGCCGACATTTTCTGTTGTAAAGGTCAATAATTTGTTATGTTATGCAATATTGACTGTTTCAATGTAAGACTAATTCAGAAGCATATATTATAGTTTCATAATTATTTCCTAAAAGTAGTTCTAAGGAGCGATTGCGCGAGCGAAGCGTGCGCCGTTATTTGGCGAGCGTAGCGAGCGCAACAAGTTATATGACCCTGGACATTTTATGACCTAATAAGTCACTATTCAATATAATAAAGCCCGTATCATCTGTTGTTAAGATCAATTATTATTATGCAAAGTTTTATTGTTTAATTGACTTATTCATTCTGTTAAAATCCGAAATTTTTTAAAATATATCCTTAAAAGAAGATAAAACGTCTGGAATTTTTTTATGAATTATTAGGACCCTGACAGTTTTATGACCTCATAAGTCAGTATCAAACTACCTTTAGTTAGAATAAATTCAATATCTACTGTTATTATTAAGGTTATGTAAAGTTGTGCTGTTTTAATGTATGACTCCTTATGTGGCTGTTATAACACAAAAGTTTCTTAAATATATTTTTCAAAGTAGACAAAACGTTTGACTACGCGAGCAAAGCGAGCGCGAAAATTTTAACAACTGTTTTGACCCTGACAGTTTTATGACCTAATAAGTCACAAAAGAAAATTCAGTATTTTATTTATAATGAAGGACACCTAGACTCGACCGCCAAAAAAAAAGTATCCTGTCCTTCTATGTCTTACTGACTGTCTTCGTACAGCATTTTAGCTAAATCAATCAAGCCGTGGCCGATAAGAGGCCACACATTTACCAAATTCAATAAAAAAAATCTGAACACCAAGACTCGACTGCATACAAAAAAAATGCTTGTCCTTCTATGTTCTAATGACTATTTTTGTACAAAATTTCAGCTGAATCGGCCAAGCCGTTTGACCGAGAAGAGAATGAGAATGAAAATATGTGAATATTCACAAAATTCAATAAAAAAAACCAGCACATCCAGACTTGACAGCCAGAAAAGAAGTATTCTGTATCGGATATAGAATACCTACTTTATGATACGAAGATAGTTCATAGGGCAGAATAGTATATAATATATATCCTATTCAAAATTATGTACAAAATTTCAGTCAAATCGGTCGGCCGTTTGATCGTGAAGAAGTCGCAAACAAATAAACAAACTGACTTTTGCATTTATAATATTGGTGTTGATATATCGTAATTTTGTGATATAGTTTTTTTTCTTAGATAATTTACTTGTCAAATTATCTAAGTTTTTTTTATACATTATCGATTGACCACTATCTAGCCTGGTGGTAAGCAATGATGTGGTCGAAGATGGTGAACACGCTTCGCCTAGAATACTCTGATTCTCAAGGTCTGTGTGCTGCCGGAACACCGAATTAATTATTTATTTAAAAAGCTTTGCAGATTAGCTACCGCAATCAATAAAGGGTCCTTGCGATGTTTATAGATGTTTCAATTTAATATTTTGATAATTTTTACTATTATTCACGATTCATCCAACCTAGATTTCGTGATATTATATTTCCATCTAAAATTATACCATTGTTTTTATTTCAGAATCTACTCTATCTACATTTCCAATGTAATTCATACCGATTCAGTAGGGACGGAGATACGTAGAGATAAAAAATCATGAATTTTCTATAACTTTCCAAATAATATTCGTTACCTAGAGTAAGATTTGGAAACTAAAAAAAATACGTGTTTCATTATTTGTTATAAGGTTTATTTGTACCGAGTTTTGAGTGAATCAGATCAAGGAATACAATTTTTCATAGACACTTTATCACCCTATTTAACCTCTTTAGTGTTTTCAAAACTCAAATTAGCCTATGTGTTATTTCAGAGCCACACTATCTACGTTTTAAATTTTATTAAAATCAGTTAAGTGGTTATGGAGATACGTGGTAACAAACATTCACACACGCACACTTACTCTCGCATTTATAATATTATAGTAGGATAAGAAATTATTTTTGAAATCATCCATCAAGGGGCTAAATAACGTCCTAGCGGCTAGTCTAATAAAAAAAGGTTATGGGCATCTAATCGTGATACAAATATGTTTGAAAGTAATGGTTTATATCGGCATTTAAAACGGTCGCTCTACTTGCGAGTCCCTCGAGTTGGCTGCTATTTAATATTCCTGGCACACGATGGTGGTTGCTGCCGTCCGTTGTCCGCATCGTCACCGGAACTTGCCGAGGCATGCACCGCTCAATGTTTCTTTATTAGATACCATCGCAAAGATACGATGGTGACACGACGCGACCACAAAGTGAAATACGTGTAGTCACGATTAAACGAACATGACGTCTGTGTATTATATCTATTGAAAACATTAATTGGCAGGTAAATTGCAAATGAAACTGCCTACTGCAAATATCTGCTCGTTTATATTCAATAAAACCGGCCAAGTGCGTGTCGGGCCACGCACAGTGTAGGGTTCCGTAGTAGTATAATAACTAACATAATTATTTTTAAACTTATCCAACACCCACGTTCAACGACTAAGTATTACTGCTATCTCATAAAGTTATCTTAACCTCTATAATTTCCCCTAGTTTATGAAATGCAATCATTATGAATTTTTACTTATTTTAAATTTGGGGGGGGGGGGACGCCCTACTGGAACAAAAATTTGCACTTAAGTTTAATATTTCGTATATTGAACATTAAATCGAAAAATAGTATTAGCAACCCCTAAGTCATTTTAAAAGACCTATTTAAAGCGACACGATGGGGTAGTCGACGAAAAAAATATTCATCCTCACTTCACATGTATGAGCTACCCTAAAAAAACTTTTCGAAAAATTTTATTTTACCAGTTTGTCGGCGTAATTGATATACACACCCCTACAAAATTATATTTTTCTAGTACTAACAGTCTCTTAGCAAAACCTCGGACAGACGGATAGACAGATATATATACAGACTGACGGACATAACGAAACTATAAGGGTTCCTTGTCAGGACTACGGAACCCTAAATCGCACAAAATATATAAGGTAGGTATCTAATAGGCATCTAATAAGCACATAATGTCGTTTAAAGCCACTCAATTGTAAAACAGTCAAGAAGACGGTTATTTCCAGATCGATTAAAACACTTTTTACAAGTGTAATCAGAAGATTTCAGAATTAGAAGCTTGAACATTGTAAATTGTTTTATAGAGCCTCAGAATTTAGGCACACCTAATCCGTTATTTGCCAAACTCAGCTTGTCGAACTAACGCATATATATAAGAAGAAAGCGCATTCACCGACATCGTCCCATGACGCCAAATATTAAATTGATGATTAATTTTCGTGCGAATAGTTGCGTCAGATGGTTCGGTTTCTGTATAGGTACGCTTTGTAAGGAAATGACTTTATTAAAAAAACCGTTCGTATCACCTATTTGTCAGATATGCACCGTAAAATAGAAATGTTTTACGATGTTATAGGGCAAAGCGGCCACAAACAAACTCTAATTACCTACCTGCAGTACATCGATGCGCGCAAAATTATGGCAATTATTCCTCGACTGCATCATCACTTACCAACAGGTTTGATATTGGTCAAACGCTAGCCTATTAACACGAATGTGATAAATGCGAAAATCACTTTGTATTTGTATATTTGTTTGTTTGTTTGAGATTTCTTCACGGTCAAACGGCTGGACCGATTTAGCTGAAATTTTGCACAGAGATAGCCAGTATTATGGATTGGGCTATAGGATACTTTTTAACGCGGGAAAAACCGCGGGGCACACCTAGTATTATATAAAAAAATAAATCTATGCCATAGTATTGAATCAAGACGTCATCGTTTACCACCAAGTGAGCCTCATCATATGATTGTCGTGCTATCGAATATAATAAAAAAGGTATAACGAAACCCGGATCCGGGCGGGTCGCATCATCAGACAGATGTTTTTTGTACATTCAGTTCGGTACATATTATCATACAGAATAATAAATAAGGCTACAATTCCAATATGGGCGGAAGTAAGAAACGCGTATGACTAATGAAGTAATGTGCGTTGACGTAAACGTGTGGCCGATGCCAATAATTGTAGACCTGCAATATTCCGCTATTACTGTTGAAACAGTTGTTTTGTACCGCTATCGTTACTACTGGTACCGTTCGCAATGATAGCACTCACTTCAGTCGATTATTATCGATAATACGAATTGATGCAATTTTCTATCGAGTTCGTAGAGCGGGTCGAGCCCGTAGTAGGTACCTACGGTGTAGAGACGGGCGCCTGAATGGTATTGTTGTTCCTTATCAATCATGTCTTCTCCATACTCTTGTACTCTTTTGTATGACAGACAGATAATTGAAGGCAGTCTGAATAGGAGATTGTTGGTGTGATTATACCTTGTAATACAATTTTATTCGTTTGAACTTTTTAAATTTAGTTATTATATTTTATTTTTAATTTGAGTTTTACGTGCCACGATACATCTCTAATGGACATACGTTATCGCTAATAATCGAGCGAGTATTTTACTCTCCCTGTTACTTAATATCATATACATACTAACACTACGCCGTAGTAAATACGGTAAATGTACGAGTATGTTATCCGAACAAAGCTACATGGCTATTTTGTATCAGAACAACATAAAGGACGCTTGTTATACTACCCATGTAGACCATGTGACAGCTGGACACTGATAAGATGCACACATGAAGTTGGTTTCTCAAGAGAGAAACTACCCGGAGGGCATTGTTTGCAGCCTACTTTCCGTACGGGCGCAGCGCGCAGTTCAGAGCCCCAGTGCGGCGAACGCGACGTGAAAGTGAATGGCGCAAGTGAGCCCGCGCGCTCTTGCGGACGTTTTAACTTTTACGCCCGATTTGATACCACATTCGTACACGCAAACCCACATACTGCGGCTTGCAACTTTACTTGTGATGTAATGAGTATACCCATATAGTAATCTGTGATGTAATGTAAGGTGGTACTGAACGCCCATTAAAACTGTATTTGGACGAGTGTGTGTGGTCCAAAACTTGTTTTCTGGTGATATTTGATAAATTAATTTACTTTCATTAAAATGCATTCTAAGCTCCCTTATTAATCATAGTGGTCATCATTTATATTTTACCAACATCAAAAAGTAGGTTTTATGTTCCACTGTATCTATTATCATTTTTAGGGTTCCGTACCTCAAAAGGTAAAAAAGGAACCCTTATAAGATCACTTTCTTGTCCTTCTGTCACCACCGATTTTTCAGGAATGGGTGGACCTAGCAAATTGAAATTTATACCAGATCCGTACTGAGGTCTATAGTCCCTATTAGGTGTATTAAAATCAAGGTCCTCAACGCGATAAAAAGATATGGGCAAATTTAGATTTTCGCGAAAACTTGTAAGTACCAGGAATTTACCTTAATTTCCAACTTTTTTATTTTTCGAAATGTTTCCTTTACTTGTGCTGTAAGACCTTGCTTTTAACCAAAATTGACAATTCTAGGTCCACCTAGATACCCTATAGGTTTTAGGTCGACAACAATACAGAACAGATTCAACAGAATAGTTTACATACATTCAACATTTTATGATATTATATTCGATGAAAACTGACTTGAAGGTGAGAGTAAGTCACATGAGTCATGACGCTCTCATGCATACACAAAAGCTTTTTATTTACCTATTCGGTCACTCACACACTTGGTTATTTTTGCAAATGAAAGCAGTTAATTTAGAGCACAGGTGGTGTGGGTACTGTCTCGAGGCTATGTCTATTGTATCCTAATTATGCACGCTTTTATTCTTATTGAGATCTCAATTGAAGAACGCTTCATACATATGACCTCAAAAAGTAAAAGTTATTGTTTTTCGGAAGAGAGATGAGGACTGCCATGTTTCTGATAAATTAATGCATCGAAATCGAAACCCTTATGACATCACTCAGATGCTTCTTTCGATAGAATGTTTGTATATTGTACATTATCTATCCATAACTTCAAAACAACATAATAGGAACACATTTATGGATGGTTTTTTTTCACATAATAGATTTCAGCAAAGGAGTTTTTCTTACTTCAACTAATGTTTAGTTAAGTTTTAACTTCTTAAAGAATTTAAATATTTTATGTCGTCAATTACAAAGTTAAAGCATTTATTCGGTTCAAAATTAATATTTGTATATATAAAAAGCAAATGTTATACTGACTGACTGGCTGATCTAGCAACGTACAGTTCAAACCACTTAACAGATTGCGGTTGCAGATTGCTAAGCAGATAGTTACTATGACGTAGATATCCGCTAAGAAAGGATTTTCCAAAATGCATCCCACCTAAATACATGAAATGGGGGTTTAATGTTTTAAGTTTTTATAGAGAAACAAGATTAGATAGTATTAGAAACTTTACACAAGTACTTACTTCTTATAAATAAGTAAATATTTGATTCAGGCTTTTTCAAAATTCCAAGTTACAAAGTCTGAAAATCGATATGGTTTTTTTGGGTTCTATAAACATGAATCCCTATTTCCCTTGGTCACACCGTAACTTGAAAACGGTTGGACCGATTCTGCTAATTCTTTTTGATGTGTTTTTATGAAGGAAAGGTTTTAAATAAATGAAAGAAGTTTTTAATGCAGGGGAAGCCGCGGGGCACTTCTAATAAAATATAAGCACGTATATATGACAACATAATGAAAATCTTCAAATGAGGCATGTTAATATAGATAATAAATTATAGCTTTCAATTTAAAATGAAAAGTTGACCATTTGATTCACATCAATATTGTCATCAGAACAGAAAGATAATAAAACCGGCCAAATGCGTGTCGGGCTACGCGCAGTATAGGGTTCCGTAGTAGCCTGTTATTCAATGCAAGTCTTTACCTGTTATAAACAAGCAACAAGGTACTCCGTCTTAAGTCATTTTAAAAGACCTATTCAACAATACCCCACACGATGGGGTAGACGATGAAAAAAAAAATTATCCCCACTTCTCATATAGGGGAACTACCCTAAAAAAATATTTTTCAAAATTTTATTTCAGCACTTTGTCGATGTCATTTATTTACATACCCCCACAAAATTACAGCTTTCTAGTATTAATTAATTAGTCTCTTAGCATAACCTCGGACAGACGGACAGACAGACAGACAGACAGACAGACAGACAGACAGACAGACAGACAGACGGACATGACGAAACTATAAGGGTTCCTTGTCAGGACTACGGAACCCTAAAAAGATATGAAATACAGTATAAGAACAAAAATAAATAAGTCTAAGCAAATGTAGCATGTTTAAGTTTTTAGACACATTTTCTAGAAAAAAATATGTGAAAAGGACATGATATACCTACGTAGGTACATATCGTTGTTTACATTAGTCAAATCAAATGTAATTTCTAATTCAGAATCCTGTTACTTCAATGATATTGCAAGAATATAGTAAACTTGACCTGATGCTGAGACATCTCCTTGAATCTGCAGAACACTCTCTTTCCTCGTCTGAGATGTCGTGTTTAGGCTCATTGGAATGGTTTCAATGAACAAAATATATATATATAGAAATCAGTGGGGGGGGGGGGGGGGGGGGGTGGTTTTAAATTTTAAATTATACATAAAAAAAACGTAATGAATGAATAGTTACATACCCACCGGCTCTTTTTGCTTGCGCTATTTTATTTTCTATAGGCTTTTCTATAGACATTTATATTATACATATTTTTATTAACCTGCGATGCAAAAGGAAGGGGTGTAATAAATTTGACGTGTGTATGTGTTAGTCTGTCTGTGGCTTCGTAGCGCCTAAACGGATGAACCGATTTTGATGATAAGTGTATTGTTGATAAGTGTATAATCCAGTGTTCTTAGCTTTGATTCATGAAAATCCGTTCAGCCGTTTTAAGACTGTGAGCTTTTTAGATTTCTGTAGCTGAATAGAAAAAACGGAACCCTTATAGATTCGTCATGTCTATTTGTCTTTCTGTCTGTCTATCCGTCCGTATGTCAAAGCCATTTTATTCCGAAACTGTTAGGACTACACCGTTGAAACTTGGTGGGTATTCTGTGAACCGCTTTATGATTTTAATACAAAAATAAAAAAAAGATTATAGGGGGTTCTCCATACATGGAACTGAAACTAAAAGAAAATGTTTCATCAAATCTATACGTGCGGGGTTTATAGATAGGTCTTTAAAATTACATTGAGGAATCTAAAACATTTTTTTCTCAAAGGTAATCGTTTGAAAGATACATCTTTCCAAAGTGATAAAAGGTATCCCCATATCCCATGGTATTTTTTGAGATATAGCCAGCAGTTTTTGAGATATAGCACATCTTGAAAATCGCATACATTACTTTGTCATTCATACAAACACTATGACAAAAACAGTTAATTTTTTGTTGGCGAAAAATGATAGTGGTATTTTTCGCTTGATCTTATAAAATATTGTAGTGTGGTACGGGAACACGGAACCCTACGAGTGCGAGTCCAACTTGCACTTGGTCAGTTTATTTCTAGTTGATGACGCTTTGAAATCAACTTTTATAGGTCTGATCAATTCGAAGTTCGGTATCCTATTACTTCAACGATATTGTAAGAACATGGTAGCATTGACCTGGCTGGGACATCTCTTGAAATGTGCAGAATACTGAACTTCTTTCCAACTTACAGGAAATATGTCAAGTTTGGGCTCAGTGGAAGTCGGGGATTCAAAGTTTTGAATTAAAGTATTATTTTAATCCACTTAGGCAATTGATTCTTGATGGTTATTGACCCTACAATATAAGTACTTGTTTAAACAGCTTTGAAGCTACTGTCCTATTATTTACCAGAGTAAATAAAAAAGTTCTTAGGATCGCATATTCATATAATATTTTTGGAGGTTTGATTTTATTTTGAAGAGTGTTTATACTTAATGTTTTTGCATCATTCCAATCGACTAGATTGTATTGTTTGTAAGTTACATATGGTCTTTATTTTGTATTGGCCTCGCAAACTTTATGCAGTAACATTGGTTAATGAGATTTTTGTAAGTTGTTTTATTATCTTGAAAGTATTTTACTTTTCGTGTTCAATAATAATTCTACCATTCGTTAGGTCTATTATTTACATACTTTAAAAAAAATTGCGTTCTAACGTAAAGGATTGAGCAGAAAATAAAATGTTTGTGGACCAAACCGGCGAACGGCAAAATTATTATAAAAAATATCATAACTCATAAACTATCCATAATGGTAGAACATACATGGGGTTCAATAGAAGCGCAGTAACGTCCATTAGCACCCTGCTTCGGAGGACCCTGCTAGGAGTGTACTAATGATGTTATTCGAGATTCTTAAATCACTGAACCAGTGATCATATAAAATTCAAATACGTTTTTCAGGATCTCTTTACATTTTATGAATTAGAAATTATTTATGTTTGAAAAACATATCAAAACAAGTCTAGCTTGTGAATTAAAGTTATTTTGATTTAAGTCTCTTATAAAACGTAAGTTCACTCAGGTTTACTCAGATATAACTTTACGATTACCTACTTACTTAATTTTACGAACAATCGCGTAAAATATCCTGGAGAAATCTGTTATGTTATGTATAAATCAAACGCGTTATAAATCAAAAGTAACAATCGCACAAAATCGCGAGTCAGTCAATCAAAAGTATAATTTCGTGAAGTAATACCTGATTGTGTGAAGTACGCGTAGCTAGCGCGATTATATTTACGCCTCATGAGGTGAAGTGCAAGAGCGATGGAAAACATGCAGGCACGCACATTCGAATACATAATCCTCGTTCAGTCGGCTTTACTGTATAAACGTTAATGTTTTCGTGAAATAAAATGCTATTTATGCTAGATTTATAGTTATATTGAGTTTGAATCATGATAATAAAAATACCGACTATTATACTCACTACAATTTGATGTCGAATGTCTCGACCTAGGTTTCGTGCATGTCCGATGCATTTCCTCGGGAGTTTACGCAGCGAGATCGCGATGACCACTGAACGCGATCTATGGGGCTATTCTGTAAGCTATCTCGAAAGCGGAATCCGTGGTGAGATTCGAATTTCGTACTACGAAATTCAACCGTAACACGATCGTAATACGGTTGAATTTCGTAATACGAAATTCAAGTCTCACCGCGGATTCCGTTTCCGAGATAGCTTACAGAAAAATACTGGTCGTCGCGATCTCGCCCCAGGAAGTGCATCGGACATGCACGAAACCTACTTCGAGACGTTCGACATCAAATCGTAGTGAGTATAAGGCCGTTCGTCCACAGCATCGGGAGCGGGACGTCACCGGCAAGAAAATGCCGGCGCCGAAGTAGCGGTACATATGTATAGTATGGCAGCTTGTCTACCGCATGACCGGCGCCGGTTGACGTCATCCCGGCCGCCGATATTTCGAGTAGATCGGCGCGACCGCTAGAAATCGGCCAGAGATTTTGCCGGGCCGATGTGCCGGTATTGGCTCGCAATACAAAACACGTTTGATCTTGTCCACACAAAGCCGGCGCCCGGCGCCGTTCGATCGGTTATTGTTTTTTTGTCTGAGGTTGTTTGTTTTATTTCTATGGAAACGCATCTGCCACGCATGACAGCTAGACCACCGGGACCGGTGGCGGTGGATAAACGATCGCCGGCACGTCATTTTCAAACCAGCCCGATAAAATCTAGTTCCCGATGACGTCCCGGTTCCGGCGCTGTGGACAAACGCTGTGTCGGTATTTTAATAATCGCTATTTATTCTGTTTACTAATCATAATGCCAATATTTTTTTTTCTTTGGAAACAAATATTATAATTATGCGCTTTCTTCCTCTTCATTGAATGTACAAACTGACAATTTCCCAATCAAATACTTTGAATCCGTCGCTACGCTCTGAATTCAAAGTACGTTGGCCGAGAGAATATAATGTTGTGGCCGAGTGATGACTCTGTTTTTTATCCCTTTCTATGAGAAAAATAAATAAATAAAAGGCACTTTAAAATAGCAATCCAAGAGTATATATATTTTAAAAGAGACTTATTAACATAAATACACATAATAAACCAATTTTAATTTTATTTATTTAGTGCTGCCTTCCAAATGACCCAGCTATTCCTTTCTAAATTAAAAGCCTCCAAATGTTGTTCCTTTCCTAATTAACCTAAAATACATATTTATAAGTTTTATTATATTTTTTCGCTCCGACATATAAATTTTTATACATATATTTAGTATCTAATATCTATATTTAATATTATTAAATATATTTATATTTAATATCTATCTAAGTGTACCTATTTTATCTATGTATCAATTTATTATTTATTTTTATTATTTTATTTATAAATATTTCGCATTTTTTTTCATCACCCGCAGGCTTGTCTGAAAATCAGCGTCCAGGTGTAAATCTAGACATAATGTGCTGAGACAAGCCTTTTTGACACCTCACATTGTTTCTTATTTTTTCTCGTTTCATTGTTTTAGTAAGTATTTTAATGTATTATGTCAAATAAATGATTTTTCTTTCTTTCTTTCTTTCTTTCTTTCTTTCAATTAATCGATACGGTTATAACAAAAACTTTGCTTCTGTTGTATTTTTTCACTTGATGAAATTAGTTAAAGCTTAGTATAAATATTTGCTGTGTCGTTTCTTAAACATTCAGTTGTTAAATTTAAACGTTTACTATCTGAACATATTTTCTATGTACTTATAAATAACTATTTTACACTGTTAAATTACTGTGAAATATTATATGATGTGACGATACTTAGTATCTTCCGAAGTTAAAGTTCACCTACGTATTTATTTATTAGATATATATATTCAATACCTGCAAAAATGCTAACTGCAAAAATACATAAATATCATTCAAACTAAAATCACAAGTACAATCACGAATTACGAGACGCGCCAATAATATCTATCTATCGCCGTCACGTACTCTAAACTACGGAATAAGAAATATGATGTACGAGGGTGCACAAATGTATAATAAATTACCGGAAAATATCTAAAATATCAAGACTTTTATCACATTTAAAGGAAACTTAAAAAACTATATTCAAAATAATTTTACAATATATTAACACCGTAATCTACTTAACCATTCATTAAAAACACTCATTTTCTCACAATCACATACCGACATCCCAACATACATACATTTACATATATCATATCTACATGTATACGTCATGTAACACACAAAAAACATGTATATATATATATATATATATATATATATATATAAGTATATATATACATATACATATTTTCTCTTCTTCAGAGATTCATAAATATTTATGCCACTGTATTTGTTACAGAAAGTCATTGTAACATGTAAATCTCATATTTGTGTCCTATATTTTTGCCTAATATATCCATATTCAATAAACATACCAAAATCAAATCAACCTAACGTCTCAAATAATTCATCTACCTACTACAAATTAAACTCAATAACAAAAACTGCAAAAATATAAATTAATACAATATTCTACAAATATTAATAATAAAAAATAATTTGCATAATTGGGTTAACAAAATGCAATCCACTAATTTCGTCGTAACGATACTTCGCACCGTGGCTTAATTGGCAAAGCACCGGAACATGTTATTCCGGAGGTTGCGGGTTCAAGTCCCGTCGGTACGATGAAATTTTGGATTGTGTTTAACAATTTACAAAAATGTAAAGTGTGAAACACTTCAAAGAAACATAATATTTGATTTACGCAGTGCAACATCTCTCGTCGGATTAGAAAACTAATGATTTCTTCCGAATGATTAACTTACGTAATAAGTAGTCATAGATGGCGCCACCAATGCATAATTTGGTTAACAAAATGCAATCCACTAATTTCGTCGTAACGATACTTCGCACCGTGGCTTAATTGGCAAATCGCCGGAACATGTTATTCCGGAGGTTGCGGGTTCAAGTCCCGTCGGTACGATGAAATTTTGGATTGTGTTTAACAATTTACAATATTCTACAACAATACTAAATTAATTAATATTCATTTACATAACTAAATTTTACATCCTACTAAAATAAAATAGCCAAAGGCAATAGAAACTAAACACAACCAGATAGCAGTGAGATACGTAATGGAGGCCGATTTCTATGACGATTGTCTTATTCGTTCCGAGTTCCCAACGGTTATAATAAAACTACCTACATTTAACTTTTTTTAATTTTTTATTGTAGGTATTTTTAAAAATACAATAATACATATACAATTGTAGTTGTAAGGTAATTGAAATCAATATTTTTATTTAAGTTTCGTACACTCTATTTGTAAGTAATTTTAGTATTTTCTCTGTTAAGTGATTTGTAATTTTAAGAGAAAATAAATGTCTTAAACCATAATACCATATTTAAACGCCCCATAACATTTAACAAACGTTATTTGACATTGCACCAACAGAAAAATCCCATTTTAATCTGCGCGATGACGTATATAGCATTACTAGAGGTGCCCCGCGGCTTCGCCCGCGCCAATAACTTAATTTTTAAAGTACTAAAAACTTTTTTTTCGTATACACTTTTCTATCATTAAAACACATCAACAATTAATTAGCCAAATCGGTCCACCCGTTTTCAAGTTATCGCGTGTGATTAGTTTTTATAAAACCCGAAAAACCATATTGATTTATTTTCCCTTATTATATTTTTTCCCTGTATATTTAGATACACGATATTTTTTTCAAATTAGCCATCGCAGCGTGCCTTCTAATTCTAATTTGAGGTGGGGGCGATGTGTCCTGCACTGACGTCCCGCTTGGGGTGTATTGTGCATTCCCCCCTGACAGCGACTAACCAAGCCATCCCAGCTCTTTTATGAAACGAAGGTAGGCCCGGGGTCGCTGGCATAGCGCTCCTAGTGAAGTAGATGGTGATGGTGTTGATGATGTCGAAGCAGATGACATGATGGATAATGGTAAATGTGTGTGTGTAGCTGTGCGACGAAGGCGACGAAGAGCGACAGGGAGTGATGATGTTGACGATGAGGGTGGTAGTAATTGTTGTGGCAGTTGCTGGTGTCCTGCATCCATACCAGGGTCGTGCAAGCCCACCGTGACCCTTATGTCTTCTAGGACTGTGCATCGGAAGATGACATGCTCCACAGTCTCGTTTTCCTGCATACATCCTCTACATAGAGGACTGTCCGTGGCCCCTATTTTATGAAGATGATAGTTTAAATTGCAGTGTCCCGTGATAAGGCCCACTATGAGACGAAGGTCTTGCCGCTGTAGATTAAGCAGTTTGTTGGTTACTTTACTATCTAACTTAGGCGGCTTTTGTGTGTTTGCAGTCCGACTTCTTGTCCCACAAATTTTGTTGCTCTTTCTCGGTGTGGCGACACAATAGGTTCCTTACTTCCATAGATGACGGTTTACAGAGGCCCATTGCGTCGTCGCTTACCTGTAGTTTAGTCCCTTCTTTTGCAAGTTTGTCAGCTTCAGTGTTACCTGAACACGATGCATGGCTTCTAGTCCATTTTACCTTGCAGCGTGCCTTATTTCCAAAAGTACGGTAACATTACCCGTAAAAAATTATTAATATTAACATTGAACATAAGCCAAACAAAATGACTTTAACTTCTAGCTCAAAAGGCTTGAAGGTAAAGACCTATTTTGCGCGCACTTATAGAGGAACCAATCACTGTTTTTCGAATAAATGAAATGAAAAATATTTTTTTATCCCATCTATTTGAAAAACGTTTGTTCCTCGATAAGTCTGTGGTCACATAATAAAATATGTATTACGTAGTCATCACATCGTGCATTATACATTATTTTTAATTTTAAAGGATATTACTTCGTAACACCTATCCCTCCTACGCTCAGATTCTACATAAGAACACTAGAATCCTTCGTTCCGCTTTGAATTCAAAATAGCCGACTAGCAGAAACGTATATTATGTTGCGCCCTTGTTATACAATCTACTACGAGTATTACGATATTATTATCACTAGATAAAATATATGTGTTGATGTAGACAACACTAACGAAGAAGAATATTGGAATTAAGGTCAAATTATTAACAAGGTTTTATTCTAACAAAATGTTTCTGTGTTGTTCCAGAAACCATGTATACAGCCACCTTGCCGCTCGTGGTTTGGACGCTATTGGTCACAACGACACATGTGAGTAATAGTAAAATAAGTTTATCTAGTAGACTCATAGGTATCATCTTAGTAAACTAATTTCACATACAAATAATATACGGGTTTACGAACTATATACCAACGATCTTACACAATTGACGTAATAAAAAACTATATAAAATATCATAGGTACCTCTGCTTACGAAAATCAGCTGAGTGAATTTTACCGACATTTTTTTAAGCCCGCCGACGTTTAACCACTGTTTTTGACGTGTATAACTCTTGAAAAATGCTTGACTTCGTGATTAAACGTAATACCGCAGCAATCTTTGCGGCTACGACTAGGTGACGCCCTGCTTACGGCAAGGCGTTACTTGGAAGAATGGTAGCGTATGTTCAACCTTAACAAATGTTGTAACGCGTGTGGACGACCGGCCGCAAGCGCGGCTACGGCGAGTTGACCACTCATCGCTTGAGGTTCGTGAGCCTGTACCCTGAAACTCTATCATATCTTGTATGTTTATATTGACCAATAATATAATATAATTTCACACGAAAATGAAATATATTGGATAAGTGTTGTTATAATATATGTGTTGTGAAATATACTACCACGTTTTTATTGTCACTTTCTTGTGTGTTGTGTATCTGATGTTCCGGGCCGAATCTTGCAACTCAAATTTCGAGCACTTCCGGCTTAAACTTTCAGAGTAGCTTACGTTCTATGGACAATACATTCTAAATACATTGATTTCCATGCAATGCCGACCTAACCTTTAAAAATACCACAAAATCCGTATATCTCGTAAAGGAAGCGTAATTGAGCAAATATAATATGTATAACTTTTTTAGATATATTTTTTTAATCTACATTAATTTCTTGTTATTATTTAAATTTGATAAAAGGTTGTGATAATTATATAACACTTATTTTTTGCAGCATTATGTTTTGCAATTTCTCAACTAAAATATGAATAGTTGTGTATGACAAAACTGATTATTTGTTTCACAGGTAGCGACACAAAGCCAATATGGAATAGGTTTAGGAATAAAACGAGAAGTATTTTTCTTAAATTTAGAAGACGGCTATTTTGGTTGTCAAGTAAACGAATCCACACAAATATTGCAATTATATGAATTATCTAAATTATGCGACGGCGTGTCGGACTGTTACAAGGCATCCGACGAACTCAGAAAAGAGTTGAAATGCACAGGTAAGCATGTTTACAGCATTCATGTCTTTAATATTATACAGCAGGTGTAAATGAATTCAGTGTTTTATGTTTTTATTCATAATTTTAGATGACTGTACCAAAGAAGATGGCGCTCGGTGTATAAACGGCGCTTGTCTAAATGGAGTGTGCCATTGTAACGATGGTTTCGGTGGTTGTAATTGCCAGGAACCAGGTACGGAATAGAAATATCACATTTACAAATACGAACAGCAAACGTAACTTTAATAAAATACATGAGTTTTACTTTTTACTATCTAATTTCAGATGTAAACGAATGCAAAGATCGACCATGCGATGTTTTTGCACACTGCACGAACACGGTCGGTAGTTATCAATGTTCGTGTTTCCCAGGATATGAGGGCGATGGCACCACTTGCAGAGGTACGAACGTAACTTATTTAAGTTCTATTGTAGTTTGACAAGCTCTTATTCTAAAGTTTTATCAACACTTCTTTAATTTTGGGATTTTTTTGTCAATAAAATCAGCTGTAACGCGCCTTGCGCAGTTGTCGTTTCTTTAACAAAATTCTATGAAATATATAGCCCTACTTATTACTTACATTAATATTTTTCATTTAAGTAAGTGTAGGTATAGTATGAATTTTGCAATTTTTTTGCGATATATATGGTAAAATGTATATTACACTCACTCTTACTTCTAATCAATTGTCTTAACAAAACATTTATTTCTGCTGACTATGAAATGTGTCATAATTTATGAATGCAGCTTAACATATTCTAGGAACAATTTGCTGTAGCTACAACACACCTACCGGTGCCACAGTCGGAATGTTTAAAACATAATAAAGATAAGTTTCTTATCCCGGTTTTCAGACATAAATGAATGCGAGGACCCGGCAGTGGCTTCAAGATGCGTCAAAAACGCTGAATGCTGTAATTTGCCAGCTCATTTTATCTGCAAATGTAACCGAGGCTTTGAAGGCGACGGTGAAGAGGAATGTCGAGGTACGTCGACTTTTGTTATAAGTTAAGAGTTTTTTTTATGTAAGCGATATATGGTTAACATAATTTTGCATCACAGACATCGACGAATGTCGAAGACCCGGCGCTTGCGGAGCTAACGCCCTGTGTCAAAACTATCCCGGAAACTACACTTGCGCATGTCAAGCCGGTTATACTGGAAATCCTTTTGATGGGGTAAGAAAAACACATTCCAACTACATCCTGTTGTTAAACGGTATTAAAAAGGTTACATCATCATCATCATCATCATGAGACTATATCTGTCCCCTGCTGGAAATAAGCCTCACCTAAGGCACGCCACTGAGCTCGACCTTAGCTCGAGCTCTTTGTTACCAGCCGCTGCCAACCAGCTGGCGTATATCATTGCTCAGATCGCTCTATCTAGGGAGAGCTGGGGAGCGCCCTACACTACGCTTACCTAGCCGTGGTGTCCACTCTAAACACGTCTACCCCAAGAGTTATCGGTTCTACGACAGATGCGGCCAGTCCGCTGCGACAACAGCGCTATGTCGCTTACTTTGGTTCTCTGACGGATACTTCATTTCGGATTTGATCTTTCATCAGAGACACTCCGAGCATAGCCCGCTCTATAGCTCGTTGAGAGACTTTCAATAGGTAAACTGGTCTCAGCTCCATTAGTAATAATAGGTAGGACGCACTCGGTTAAATCTTTCGTCTTCAGGCTTTTGGGTATGGGCGCTGAAAACACACGACAAAGTTTTCCAAATGCTGCCCATTCGAGCTGCATTTTTGTGTGAATTTTGCCCAAGGTAGACCGTGGGCAATCAGTTCCGGAATAACGTGTTCGTTGAAAGAAACCAAGATCATGATCTTGGTTTTATACAAGTTCATGCAGAAACCGATGCGTGCAGAAGAATCAGCCAAGGTACTCAGGTCAGTACTCAGAAGGTCTACACTTTAGGAAACGTCTACCCTAGCGATTATCTGTTCTACGACAGATGTGACCAGCCCACTGCCACTTCAGCTTGGTAATCCTTTGAGCTATGTCGATAACTTTGGATTTCTGTCGGATGACTTTATTTAGAATTACTTCAGAGATACTCCAAGTATATCCCTTTCCATAGCTCGCTGATTGACTTTAGATTGGTGACCTTATAGTGAACACTGAGGACATCTCGATATATACGCTTCTTGTCTGTCATAATGACATCAATCTCATTCGTCCCGTCCACTTCCGGGGTTTTTATATAATTCAAATAAATAATTCATCAGAAAGAGCCTCTCTTTGTCCAGGAAGTTGACGAGCATTTTCTCCCTATGATTCCTGTTTCCAAATTCGTGTGGTCCTACTACCGATTCACCTGCTTGTTCGTACTCTCACTTTAGCGTTGAAATCTCCCATGACGTGGGCCTTTTAGGTAGTGTACAAGGCCTTGAAAATGTCCTCGTATATGACCTCCACATCATCATGTCCATTATTTTAAGAATTTCACATATGATGTAATATTTGCCTCAATAAAGATTTTATTTAAAGTCCCCGTCACGAGAAGCTATAAATTATGTAAACAAGTGTTCAGGAGTTCTCAACATTTGGACCAACAAAAAAAATGAATTTGTTTAAGATTTAATAAATTATTAAGTAACAAATATTAATTAACATATATTATTTAAGAATAATTATTCGTCAGATTCAGATGTTTCCATTTCTGTGTCAGAATCAGTGACATGTATCACTCGTACGCATTCGAAACTCGAATGACGCGTTTATTTCAAAATGGCGTCCCGATAGTTAACAATCCCTGCGTCCGGTACCAAGAAACACAAACGATAGCGCTTTGCGTCGTTAAAATATGATCCGACTAAATTAAATAGGTTGTTACTTTCATATAACCCGTCTATATTTCATGTCGATTGAATATGGTCAATTTATTATTATCTCGCAGTATAAAATATTTACTTAGTAAAAGATGTTTGATTACATAATTTATAGCTTCTCGTGACGGGGACTTTATATATTTATTTATTTATAACATCCGAGTGTGCTGCAGTCGATGCGTATACTGGGATAGCCTTGAGGCTATATCTCTCGGTGAGTCTGATCACAAGATAAGCTACCCTTGTTGACACACATTTCTAAGGCTTTACCCGACGCCGCCTTGGTCTCCCTCTCTGAAGTAGATAAGATGGAAGAAGAAGGATTCTAGAGTTATGGTATTCTCCCCTTCTTTGGATTTCACATAGCCCCAGAATATGCCATTTTATGTTTTTCAGCTCTTTGCGGTTCTCTTCAGATTTGTTGCATCAGATGTTCATCGAGCCGTAGCGTGTGTCCGTTATAAGTAGCCACCACCAACACCAACTGACTCTCAGTTGGTGTTGGCGGACTAGCGTTGTCTGAAGATTCTTAGCAACACCTGCCCTGCCGTAAGTACGAGCGGCGCTTTGGCCAGGGATAGTGGGACGACCAATAAATAGGGGCCGTCAGAGTGATGTGTTACACATAGGTGGTAATGCCCGTAATCACCACACTCTGGGCAGGTGGGTTGGGTGATAGTACGTAGAACGTAGTAGTAGAAAGTAGTTCTCGCACCAGTAACGCTGCTTCCCGTTACCGGCCTGTGGAATTAAGTTACGTTTTTTGGAATCTATATACCGCCATTGATCGGTCACCAGAGCCTTGTTTGTTAGTCGGCAGGATCAACCGTGGGTAGGGGTGGGCTGATAGCACGAAGATGATAATGGTGTCCCTTACATCCCGATATAAAGGCTTATATTTTGTAATTTCACAAATGTGATTTGTTTTATTGTACGCTCAGTGCGTGGACGTGGACGAATGTGAAAGAGCAGAGAGCTGCGGGGCGGGCGCGCTTTGCCGAAACCTGGAGGGCGGGTACGAGTGCAGCTGCCCGGCCGGGTACGAGGGCGATCCGCGCGTCGAGTGCCGCGACCACGACGAGTGTGCACGCGCCTCCTGTGGCCGCGGCGCGCTCTGCGAGAACCTGCCCGGCGCCTACCGCTGCCTGTGCCCGCCTGGCTTCACCGGCGACCCCGACGTGGCCTGCGATGGTAAGCCGATGCTCCCGTCCGACGATTACACGATACTTAACCTCGTTTTTGTCATCTGTGGTTTAACGCTTACTTGTGGTACTGACCGATAACGTAATCCGATAGCGTCGACGATCGGCGCCGATAACTACCGTCTCTGGACGCTCGGTAGATTCACGCTTCTACTAACATAACCGATCGAAACATTTTTTAAACAAATGAACGTTTTCAGCGATACTCTCTATCGGTATTCTTGGACTGCGATTTCGAAATTCTATTTCTTCAGTGCCACAGCGCCGACGGCGCTTGTTCAGATGCTCCGTCTTCGCCTCTTCGTCTATCACTATTTCTTCTCGTTTTCGGCGGAGGTTTCGCGTCTATCCGTGAGAGGTCGAGTCTTTTCTTTCTTCTTCTGTCGGCGTGACTTAGCGTACGTATCGATATTCGGGTTGTAGCGGCGCTCGCAGAGTAATGAGACGTGCGTTGTTTGTTGCATCAGACGTGGATGAATGTAGGAGTAGCGAGGCGGTGTGCGGCGCGCACGCGGTATGCACCAACACAGCGGGCAGCTACGCGTGCGGCTGCGCGCCCGAGTACACGGGCGACGCGCGCTCGTCGACCGGCTGCCACGATGTCGACGAGTGCACGACGCTCGATCGACCTTGCGGCACGCACGCCGTCTGCCAGAACGCCGCACCCGGGTACAACTGCATCTGCCCGCAAGGTTACAGAGCCGACCCTAACCCGCAAATAGCCTGCGAACAGGTAATTTATCATTAAAACTATGGTCATCCCCGTTTTTCTTCAACACACGGAAGCCATAATGTTTATTTTGTTTCCAGATCGATGTGAACACTTTATGTCAGTCCAATTTCGATTGTACCAATAACGCGGAATGTATTGAAAATCAATGTTATTGTAAGGAAGGCTTTGACGCCAAAGGATCGGTTTGTGTCGACATAGACGAATGCTCCACAGATACGTCGAAATGTGGTAACAACGCCGTGTGCATAAATACTTTGGGTGGGTTTAGTTGCGAATGCCCCGCTGGTTTCGTCGGCAGTCCTCCAAAAGTGGGATGTCGGGCGCCTTGCGAAGACGTTAAATGTAGCGAGCACGCCTATTGCAAGCCCGACGGCGCGGAGGCGTATTGTGTCTGCGAGGAAGGTTGGACTTTCGACCCTACCGATATAGCGGCAGGTTGCATCGATATTAATGAATGTGACACTTATTTGGGCTCCGTCGGTCATTGTGGGATTCACGCTCGGTGCACTAATACTTTAGGAAGTTTTGCTTGTCAATGTCCTGAAGGATTTACTGGAGATGCATATAAACAATGTCTAGATATTGACGAATGCCAAGTTGATGGTGCATGTGGCATAGGAGCTGAATGTATGAATAAAGAAGGTACATTTAGTTGTGAGTGCCCCGATAGCACTATCCCTGACCCAGATCCTCGAGTCAAATGCACTGAAGTATTAAAGTGTAAAACCGATAATGAATGCCCTGGAAATGCGTTATGTGATTCTACTAAGAGGTGTTTATGCCCTGATCCAAATGTTGGAAATGAATGTAGACGTAAGTATAAACATTTATACTTTTTTAATGATCAATAGGATAGAGCTAGACTACTATCTCACCTGATGTTAAGTAACGAAGTGATCGAAGATGTAGCGCAGTTACATAGAAGACATCTATTTACTCGCGACTTGAAGACCCCCAAAATTTTACTTAACCGGACAGACTCAGACGGGGAATTCCATTCTTTGGCAGTGCCTATGATATAATTTAAAATAGTTTAAAAAACGAAAACATCGGCCAAGTTGGAGTCACGCACCGAAGCTTCCGTACACATTTTTCAAACTAGGTTAAAGGAAAAACTTAACTTTGCAGTTGCGATCCATAGAAAATGTATTTCACCAACAGCAAATGATAAGTTTGTTGTAGTAAATTCACTTACATTTGTTATTAAACTACATATTTTCGCATTCATATTTATTTATATATTAGTGCTTCAAGACCTTGTTTATTGCCACATTTCATGATTCTAGGTCAACGGGAATTACCCTATAGTTTTTGATTCTCTTGTGAAATCGCAAAATATGCGATAATATGCGACTTGAACGGTCATATCTTTTAATAGCGTTGACTTACAAGTTTGATTTCTCACAGCCAAAAGTGACGGTAGACCCCAGTATTTGACATAAGTTTTAACTTGATATCAGTACGCATTCCTGAGAAAAAGGGTCTTGACAGACGGACAACAAAGTGATCCTATAAAGGTTCCTTTTTACCTTTTGAGTTACGGAACCCTAAAAAACCGACAAATGCCACGCTAGTCATTTTCAGTAAGTACCAAGTTTGAGGTGTTTATCTCCATATCTCTGGAGATACTAATCAAATCTCGATGGAAGCAAGAATAATAAATGACGGAGTTCTGAGGTAACAAACATAAGAAAAACATGTTCCGGTGCTTTGCCAATTAAGCCACAGTGCGATGTATCGTTACGACGAAATTAGTGGATTGCATTTGTTAACCCAATTATGCATTGGTGGCGCCATCTATGACTACTTATTACGTAAGTTAATCATTCGGAAGAAATCATTACAGTTTTCAAATCCGACGAGAGATGTTGTACTGCGTAAATCAAATGTTATGTTTCTTTGAAGTGCTACACACTTTATATTTTTGTAACATGTTATTCCGGACGTTGCGGGCTCAAGTCCCGTCGGTACGATGAAATTTTGGATTGTGTTTAATAATTTACAAAAATATAAAGTGTGTAACACTTCAAAGAAACATAATGTTTGATTTACGCAGTGCAACATCTCTCGTCGGATTTGAAAACTGTAATGATTTCTTCCGAATGATTAACTTACGTAATAAGTATTCATAGATGGCGCCACCAATGCATAATTGGGTCAACAAATGCAATCCACTAATTTCGTCGTAACGATACATCGCACCGTGGCTTAATTGGCAAAGCACCGGAACATGTTATTCCGGAGGTTGCGGGTTCAAATCCCGTCGGTACGATGAAATTTTGGATTGTGTTTAACAATTTACAAAAATGTAAAGTGTGTAACACTTCAAAGAAACATAATATAAGAAAAACAGTTAAATTGAGAACCTCCTCCTTTTTTGAAGTCGGTTGAAAAGAAGAAGCAAATCACTTCGTACGAGATCTATAGATAAAACTCTTTATATTTTTGCTTGCACACCAAAAGAACAGAAACCATTTTTTACCCAATTACTAATAAATAAGTTCACATAGTAATAGTTAATTACTTTAGGTAAATAGAAATAAATATACTTCGTGTGTTATCAGTCTTTTCAAATGTTACTTATAATTTTACAGATCCCTGTGAAACTTTGCAATGTGGCAGTAATGCAGAATGCTTATTAAGTGGACAAATAGCTCAGTGTACTTGTAAAAGCGGATTTTCGGGTGATCCAGTATCTCCTAACGGTTGCCAAGATGTGAATGAGTGCAATGAAAATCCTTGTGGCATTGGAGCAGTATGCAAAAATCTTCTAGGACATTTCCAATGCGAATGTCCTGGCAGCTTTAGCGGCGACCCTTACGTCGACGGCTGCATACCTGGGAAAATGCCTATTGAATGTAGCGACATCAATCCCTGCCCTCAGGGCGAACAATGCATCTTACACGAAGGAGAAAATGTTTGCGTATGTTCTCAAGGTTTTTCTCGCAGCAAAGAAACTGGGCTATGTGAAGATATCAATGAGTGCACACAGCACGGACGTTCACCTTGTGGTTTAAATGCTATATGTAAGAATTTACCTGGAAGCTACGAATGCAAGTGTCCACCAGATTATAGCGGTAACCCATACAATTACTGTGAAATTTGTGACGATATTAGCTGCCAATGTCAACCACCGTATAAAGTAGTAGATGGAAATTGTGTACTATCTGGATGCAATAAAGATAACAAATGTGGAAAGGGAGCAGAATGTATTATCATATCTGACGGAGTGAGCTATTGCGCGTGTCCCGCTGGGTATTCTCAGACTGTAGACGGAGCTTGCGAAGATATCGATGAATGTACTTCTGGTCGTCCAGTTTGCGGCTTTGGAGCTGAATGTATTAACACACAAGGTGCCTTTATCTGTCAGTGTCCTCATGGTTATGGCCAAGACCCGGTATCGGGACATTGCACTTTAAATCAGAAGAGGTGCATTAGCGATTCAGATTGTTTTCCTAACGAAAAATGCATACAGCCCGGTCAATGTGTTTGTCCTCCACCGTTCTATTTAGACATTACCGATGGACAAAAGTGCAAGAGTCCATGCGAGAGGTTTACGTGCGGTATTAATGCAAAATGCACGCCCAGTGATCCCCCGCGGTGCATGTGCACGACAGGATATGAGGGAGATCCGTATACTGGATGCACCAGCAGAAACGAATGCCACAGCGCGCCATGCGCTTATGGTGCTATTTGCCACGACAAGAACGGAGGCTATCAGTGCGACTGTCCATCAAATATGGTTGGGGATCCATACAAATCTGGATGTAAGTATTTTATTCACAAGGTAAATGATAATCACAAAAGATTTGTTCAAATTAATGAATTAACTTCATTTGATTATCAGGTACAGTAGAAGAAGGACCAACACAAAAACAGCTTTGCAGCACTGATAACGAATGTCCTAATACACTGTCTTGTAGAAATCGGACTTGTGTTTCTCCGTGCAACAGCGTTTCTTGTGGACCAAATGCATTCTGTGAGGTCGACAATCACGCAGCTTGGTGCCGTTGTAGTCCTGGGTACACCAAGCCTGAAGGCGGCAAGTGTATTTCAGGTAATTCAAACTTTCTGTCAGGTTTTTTTTTACATTTTGTAAAGTAATAGTGTTCTTGTTTATAATAATATTTATTTTTCAATCTTTAGGATGCGACAGTTACGCTTGTGCTGCTGGAGCTCAATGTATTATATCCAAAACTGGCCCAACTTGCGTTTGCCCTGAAGGCATGGTGGGCAATCCGTTCCCTGGCGGTGCATGCAGGAGGGACGTGTGCGGGCCGGGCGTGCCCTGCGAGGAGCCTCTCACATGCGTGGCGGGACGGTGTCGGCAGCGTTGCGAGGGGATTGTTTGTGGAGTAGGCGCATCGTGTGACCAAAATACGGGCAAATGTGTCTGTAATGCCTTCTTTGTTGGAAATCCCGATCTTCTGTGTATGCCTCGTAAGTACTTGTTAAATTAATTACTATTAAGTAGATGTATTCTACTTAATAATTATAATTGATCATGTCATGTTGTTTTTGAATCTTTAATTTATTAGTTTCATTTCTTACAGCTATCTCTCCGCCGGATTGTGATCCCGAATGCGGCGATAATGCGCACTGTGTTTATGGACAAAGCAATGCTTGCAAATGTGACAAGGGTTTTACAGGAAATCCATACAGAAAATGCCTTCCTCGAAGACAAATTACATGCGCGAAAGCCTCCTGCGGGAAAAATGCAGTATGTCAACAGACAAAATCACATGTTGAGTGTTTGTGTCCGCCAGGATATATAGGGAATCCTAATATACAATGTACAGATGTAGATGAATGCAGCAGTAAGCCGTGCGCTGAAAATGCAATTTGTATCAACACACCAGGCAGTTTCAGTTGTATTTGCAAGAGCCGATATGTGGGTAATCCATACGAATTGTGTTCACAAGTATCTATTTCAAAATGTACAGATGGTAATGTTTGTACGTGTACCCATAATGCAACATGTCCCGATGGATACATTTGCGAAAACTCTAAATGTATCGATGTTTGCCGCACTAAAATATGTGGACCGCAATCTGTTTGTGAAGAAGGTATTTGCCATTGTTTACCAAGCCATAGTGGCAATCCTAATGATTTGGAACACGGATGCATTGCTGACAATAAATGTATGGTAGATGGGGATTGCAAGGATTCTGAAATTTGTTTCCAAATAGCTAAAAATCTTCGTAAATGCGTAGATTCCTGCAGCAAATTACAATGTGGACCAAACTCATTATGTATAGGTGCCAATCATCAAGCACATTGCATTTGCGCTGAAGGTTACGTTGGAAACCCAACTGATGTGAAAACGGGTTGCCATTTACAACAGAGAGATCCCAATGTAGAAGATTGTCACGAAGAAAGCGACTGCTTAGAGCCGCAGGTTTGCCTTTCTGTTGAAGGTATGGCAAAAAAATGTGTCGATTTATGTTCAACTATAGCTTGTAGTGCAAATGAATTGTGCAGAGTTGTAGATAGCAGTCCAAGTTGCGATTGCAAAGACGGGTTTTTGTGGAATCCAGTAAGTTCCAAATGTGAACAACCATCTACGCCCACCTGCAAAAGTGATGATGACTGTGATGACAATAAATCCTGCCAAAAAGACGTTTTAGGTGTCAATAAATGTGAAAATAGTTGTTCATTGTTTACGTGTCCACAAAATTCAAAATGTGTCACAAGAAAACACAAAAGCCAATGTGAATGTTTGCCTGGATTTTTAGGCAATCCAAATGATCGTGACGGCTGTTCTGCAATCAATAAGAACCAGTGTTCAGACGATGTACAGTGTCGAGAAAGCGATTTATGCAGAAATATTGGAAGCGTCAAAAAATGTGTACCAGCTTGTCAACAAATAACATGTGGCCCAAATGCTATTTGTGTAACTAACAATCATGTTGCTCGATGTCAGTGTCCATCAGGACCTTTTACTGGTAATCCCGATGATCTAGAGAAAGGGTGCCGATCAGTTCCTTGTATTTATAACGATGATTGTTTGTCTCATGAGCTATGTAACCGTATAACATATTCATGTATAAATGCCTGCTCTGAAGATTCTTGTGGAGATAACGCTGTGTGTATAGCCGAAAATCATAAAACTATTTGTCAATGTCCTAGTGGGTATAAAGGTGATCCTATACCAGAAGTTGGGTGCAAAAAAATGGAAACTTGTAATCCAAACCCATGTCATCCTTCAGCTGTGTGTGAACCACGTTTGTCATCATATATTTGTAGATGTCCTTCCGGATTTGTTGGAGATCCTAAGCAAACAGGATGCATAAAACAAAACGAATGCCCGAATGGAGATCAAGATTGCGCACTAGAAGCGGCATGTGTTGGTGGTCGTTGCGTTAATCCTTGCGAGGGAGCATGCGGAATCAACTCCCTATGTAAAATCATAAACAGGAAACCGATTTGCATTTGCCCTGAAGGCTATGAAGAAATGAATAACAATGCTTGCAAGAAAAAAGTACTATTATGCGCAAATGAACAAGACTGTGAAGGAGATGTTTGTTTTAATGGTCAATGTTTTACTGCATGTATTAATTCTACCCAGTGTGAAACTGGCGATACGTGTTTAAAAAATCTGTGTATAGCGCAGTGCTCAAAGCATTCACAATGTGGTATTGGACAGGCTTGTGTCAGCGGACAGTGTTTAATTGGATGTAGAAGTAATGAAGATTGTCCAAGCGAAGAAGCTTGCATTAATAACAAATGCATAAATCAATGTCTTTCCACAAGAGCGTGTGGTCCTAATGCTATATGCTCTAGAATCAACCATAGCACCAAATGCGAATGTCCGTTAGGTTTTCAAGGCAATCCTACAGCTCAACAAGGTTGCGTTCGCAAATCTAGTACATGCGCAAAAACAGCTGATTGCCCACCAGATCATATGTGTATTGGATTATTGTGTCAAGTGCCTTGTCAAGATAACTCAGGTTGTGCTATTGGAGAGAAATGCAGCGATAATAAATGTCACAAAATATGTCACTCAAGTACAAATTGCTTACACGGTGAACACTGCAATTCAGGAGTATGTATACCAGGCTGTAAAGCAGATTCTGACTGTCTTAATAATCAACTATGTAAATCAACTGAATGTCGATGTACCCCAGGATTTGAAATGAATAATAATGAGTGTATAAACATCAATGAGTGCTTAGAACACCCATGTCACCCATCAGCGCAATGTGTCGATACCTCTGGCTCCTATAAATGTGTCTGTCCGACTGGGGCTGTGGGTGATCCGTACCAAACAGGTTGCTTACTTCCCAATCAATGTCGAAGTGATTATCAATGTGAAAATTCACTTGCATGTTTAAAAGGAAAATGTTCAAATCCCTGTCAAACTAAGACGTGTGGCCTCCATGCAGTATGCTCAGTGACAAAGCATAGAGTAACATGCTCTTGTGAAAAGGGATATTTGGGAAATCCGTTCGATAATAAGATTGGCTGTTTTAAGGTTGAATGTGTAGAAAATGCCGATTGTTCTTCTGACAAATATTGTAACTCTCAAAATAATAAGTGTTCAGGTAAGTTAAAAACGTCATGTTGCTTATTAACAGCATCTTTATATTTTAGAATGATGTTTGAAAATAATTTTAACAAAATACAAATATCGTTGAATTGTTGTTTAGTTTTCATATTATTATTGCAGATAAATGTGAGGAATCTGCATGTGAAGGAGGAATCTGTCGAATAGAAAATCATAAATCAGTATGTACATGTGCTTCAGGCTATGATTTAGTAAACAATGTTTGTGAAGATATAGATGAATGTCTCAACAACCCATGCCCTCTAAACGCCAATTGTGTTAATAATGCTGGCTCGTATTCATGCAAATGTGTCAACGGAACAGTATTGGATGTAAAAACTGGAAATTGTAGATTACCTGGGGACTGTTTATCCGATGATGACTGCTCTGAAAAAACTAAATGCAATAATAATCACTGCGTAAATCCTTGTGAGAAAATGTTTCCGTGTGGTGAAAATGCAGAATGCATCGTTTCTAAGCATAATACAATTTGTGAATGTCCTTCTGACAGTCAAGGCGATCCTTATAAAAAATGTACGAAATATGAATGTATCAAAGATACTGATTGCACATTAGAAGAAGCTTGTGTTTATTACAAATGTAAAAATCCATGCAATTTATCTCGAGCCTGTGGAAAAAATGCTGACTGCCTTTCAAGAAGTCACATCGGACAGTGTTCTTGTTCCCCTGGTTTTACTGGCGACGCAGTTCTTGGTTGTGTTCCAATACAGTACTGCACTGATGAAGGCCAATGTTCTGCAGGAACGAAATGCGTCGAAAACTTATGTGCTGGTAAGCTACTCATTCGTCACTTACCATGATTTTGCTGTTTTAAAGTATTTGTGAAGGTACCTTTGAGTACGGTGGGTGATGTGTAATTATTTAATTTTTTTACAGGTTTGTGCAAAAATTCGAGAGATTGTGTAGGGGATCAAGTTTGTATTCAAGGTATATGTCGAGTTACATGTACATTAAATACTACATGTCCTGACTTCCAGTTTTGCCAGAACCGTATTTGCACTAAAGAAATTCAGTGTGCATCGGATAAAGACTGCGATGAAGATGAACAATGCTCGGTCGGAAGAAAAGGGATACCAGAATGTGTTAAAGTCTGTGAAAGGCATCCGTGTGGGAGGCAGGCATCGTGTATTGGTAAAAATCATCAACCTTCCTGTTCATGTGCAAAAGGATTCTTTGGTGATCCCTTACAGGGTTGTAAAAAGAAACAATGCGACACCGATTCAAACTGTAGCGAAGATAAGTTATGCGAGAATAATATGTGTAAAATAGCTTGTTTAGCGGGCAATAATTGTGGGGATAACACCATTTGCTCGTCTGAGAAGCATAAACATGTATGCTATTGCCAGCCCGGCTACACAGGAAACCCTTCGAAAGGATGCGTAGAAATAAATTGGTGCGCAAATAATCCTTGTGGTAATGGTGCTGAGTGTAGAAGTCTTCGAGACCGTGCACAGTGTATCTGTCCAAAAGGATATGTCGGAAATCCTTTTGAAGAAGGATGCCATAAGGCTCAAGAATGTCGTTTCAATCGAGACTGTCCTTCAGTTGCACGTTGTAGTGTTGTGAAGGGAATTAGAAAATGCATAGGTAATTATATAAAGTTTTTTTATGTCATGGTAGCAGTACTAAAAAAATAACTTTCAATCAAATTAGTAACAATGCTGCGTGCTCATTATATGATAATATTATTTTTTGCTTTAGAAGAATCATAATCAGTAAATAATTTACAGACGCGTGTGAAAATATAAGATGCGGTGCCAATGCTGAATGTAATGCTGTAAGACATACGGGCCAGTGTAAGTGCAAAGCTGGATATATCGGAGACGCTAATAGTGATGCTGGTTGCCGATTACAAGAAGTAAGATGTGTCGACAAAAAAGGTTGCCCTGCTGATCATTACTGCCATAAAAATGTTTGCAAAGGTATGTCATTCAAAACGAAAGTTTCCATTCTATTATAAATAATCATTTCTAACAAAAAAAACCCGACTTCAAACAGGAAACTAAAAAGTAAAAAACTCAACCAATTTATGTGTAAAGTTCTCATCGATACAAATTAATCAAGCCCAAATACCAGGCAATTGCTAGGTAATTGTTGAGGAGTTCCCTCGACTGTCTTTCGGCTCCATCATGAGATCGACTCCTAAATAGATCACCTTCACTAAATAGTAGTGATTTAAAATACTTAATAAAAAAAAAAACGTACTAGTCGCCACTACGATTATCGAAGGTTCCCGTCGATTTCTCTCGGATGCCATCATCAGATCCTGGTTTCCTTATCAGGGTACTACCCTTGGGATATCTCCTTTGCAACAAAAAACAAAAAAAAGAATCATCAAAATCGGTTCATAAACGACCAAGTTATCCGTGAATGTTATATAGATAAACGATCGGATCGAGAAACCTCCTCTTTATTTTGAAGTTGGTTAATAATCTACCTCCACGGTGTACACCTAATTATGAATAATTTACTAAGTTGTGTGGTATTTTCAGGTTTATGTTTAGTCGATGAAGAATGTGAATCGGATGAAAAATGTTTCAATGGACAGTGCTTAAATCCATGCAAAATGGAAAAAGCTTGCGGACTTAACGCCTTGTGTCGCACAGATAATCACGTTGTACAATGTAGCTGTCCAAATAGCTTCACGGGCAATCAAGACATGGAATGTGTTAGAAGTAAGTATTTAATTTAATATTCTATAAAATGTCTATCTAGTACATTATAAAAGTATGCTACTTTGTTGATATTGTAGGTATATGTGATTACATTTTTGTATCGTTATTGTAGTACCAAGACTTTGTGGTGGCGCGGGAGAATGTGAAGATGGGTATATGTGCCAAAACTCAATGTGCGTGCCGCAATGCAACCATGATGAAGATTGTGCTCTAAATGAAAGATGTTCTAAAGGCGCTTGTTTCTGTAAGTTAAAATATTTAATGTAATGTCTGTTTATATTAACCTAAAGTTACTGTACTTATTTATCTTCTTTGTGTTCTTACAGTGACCTGTCAAGTAGATAACGATTGCTTCTTAGGACACATATGTCTAGAAAACAGTTGTCAATATGGATGTCGAAACGACGAAGATTGCGGACCAAGCGAATTATGCAGGAACAACTATTGTCAGAACCCTTGTGCTAATGACAATAACCCGTGTGGACCCAATGCTCTTTGTTCTATGGTGGAGAGAAAGGCGATATGCTCTTGCATGGAGGGATTAATACCGAACCCAACGCCTAATATCGGATGTGTACGTGCACCATCGCTAGGCTGTCGCATTCACGCGGACTGTGGTAATGGCTTGAGATGTGAGGATGACCGCTGCCGACCAGCGTGCACGAATGACGGAACCCAATGTTTACAAGGAGAACGGTGCGATTCAGGAGTGTGTAGATACGCTTGTACCATAGATGAGCACTGTTCCGATGATGAAGTTTGCGATGGGCGAATATGTGTCACAGGTTGTAGATCGCACTCACACTGTTCAAACGACCTTGCGTGTATATCTGGCCAGTGCGTAGATCCTTGCACAGAACCGGCTACTTGCGGAGCTAATGCATTGTGTGTAACAAAAGACCATCAACCTGTCTGTCAATGCCCGCCATCTTTGGTCGGAGACCCAAAAGTAGTTTGCAGGAGAATACCGTCTCCTTGTGATTCTAATAAAAATAATTGTCCTGATGGATTTAATTGCTATGGTGATACTTGTCATCCATCTTGTAGAAGGTAAGTTTATTCTTTGCTCTGAAATGCAATACATCATGCTATATTTTTGTTGACACAAAAGTACATAGTGTGAAAAACATTAATAAGTTTTTATAATTACAAAACTACCTATATATCTCTTTTTCGGTATAAATAAACAGTCGGTAAAAAAAACACGTTTAATTATTTTATTATTTGTTACAGTGATAAAATCTGCTTATCGAATGAAAAATGTATCCGAGGCATATGTAGAGTGGTTTGCAATAGTGACGATGCGTGTAGTGAAGGCCATATCTGTGAAAACAGGATTTGTAAACAAGGATGTAGAGACGATAATGCCTGTGACACAAACCAAGCCTGTGTACGAGGACAATGCAAAGGTAATTTATAACTATAACTAGCTGCACCCCGTAGCTTCACCCGCGGTAAAAAGTATCTTGTGTCCTAATCTACTATAATGGCTATCCCAAATGTTAGCCAAATCTACATTATAACTGACTATCGCATTTATAATATTGATTTTGATAAGTACTCATCACTGATTTAAACATTTAAAGTTACTTAAGCACCAAACTATACTGAAATGTATTTTACTTTTGGAAATATTATTATCATGTATTTATATCAATTTACAAACGTTTATAGATCCGTGCAAACAAACTGGAGTATGCGGTATTTGTTCTGAATGTCAAGTACAAAATCATCGCGCACAATGTAGCTGCTCCGGCAACTACACTGGAAATCCACTCGTTGAATGTAAAAAGAAAAAGCTATCATGTGATGGCTTTTGTCCATGTGACGATAGCGGATACTGCATTTCTGATTGTGAAACTAATAATGATTGTTCTTGTGGAGAAAAATGTTTCAACGGTGGTTGCAGGTCAATGTGTTCACCAAGAAACAAATGCCCTGAAAGACAACTATGTACTCAAGGCATCTGTTTACCAGGATGCAATACTGATAGAGACTGCGGAGACGACATGCTATGCTCTTCTAAACTGTGTATTAGCGCTTGCGGTGACAAATCTTGTGGTAAAAATGCACTCTGTTTGGCATCTCGACATAGAGCCGTATGCAGCTGCCCGAGTGGATATTCTGGCAATCCATTAAACAATTGCATCCCATATGAATGTTTACGTAATGACGATTGCGGTGCGGACGAAGAATGTGCCGAAGAGGGTAAATGTAGAAATGTTTGTTTGGGAGCTTGCGGCACAAATGCAATCTGCCGTTCCGTCGATCGTAGACCACAATGTTCTTGTCCTCCAAAATATTTGGGCAATCCAAAAGTTGAGTGTTCGAAACCTGCAGTCGGAAGCTGCTTACGTAATCCGTGTGGAGTAAATGCGCGCTGTCGAGACTTGGAAGACGGCAGTTATGAATGCACATGTGCTCCTAATTGTGCTGGCAACCCTGTCAAACAATGTTTCTGTGGAGCTATGGAGCCGTGTGCCTACAAAGCTTGTGGAAATAATGCACAATGTCAAATAAGCGTCAACGGGGATGCCCAATGTTACTGCCCACGAAATTATCCCAACGGCGATCCTAACATAGAATGTAAGTTGAATTTCCTATTTATCTAAAATTAGTTAGTAGATAATCGGTCCTTAAGGAATACAAGTACTCAACGTTGCCGCAACGTCCGCACTGAATTGCAATTTGAGACGAATGTGTGATACACATCATAACACCGAAAATTATGAATTAAAGTGTAATCCTATTCTATATACTTCGTTTTTAATTTAATCACTTACTACAAAATGTGTTCCTGAACAAAAATTATTGTGATTATTATGGATTTTAATACAGAACAATTAATAAGCGAACCATTTTGACGGGAAAAATGCGCTAAATGCATGTTCGTTATCGGTATCTATATATATTATCCTAAAGATGGGAATTAACTTGTTTAAACTAGAAACTATGTTTACAAATGTAATGGTACAGTTGATATAACATATATTTTAGGTGGACAGGAACGCAGTGTTATTGATTGTAGAACAAAAGGATGTGGTAAAAATGGAGAATGTTTGCGAGAAGGAGCTGAATTCGTATGTCGTTGCATACCCGGCACTGAAGGGAATGCCGACATTGAATGTCATACCAGTGAGTAGTACTGTTTTATTGAGCTTATAATGTACACTTTGTAAAAATGCACAATCTTGCCACATTTATTTGGGCAGATAAGAGAGATGTTTGTAATTTGCAACTTTGTCTATTTTCATTGTAAAAACTATACACATGTATTACCAACACTTCTGTAAATAGAGGTGATGTTGAATGATTCTAAATAATAATGATGTTATTGTGAAAGGTAGGTAATACTGTAAATCCACTGAAGATGTTATAATATCAGCCTGAATGAGATCATCTGCCATATCATACCTGGCCATAACCATAACTGATCAGATTTATTTTATTTAACTTGGTTTGATAAAAACGGCCTGGACATTAATTTGAGTTTTGTGCAAGTTATCACTTAATAGGAATACGTTGTTATTGTACAAATATGTTCAATACAAAGTTTAATTGTCCCAACATATCTGTACATGAGCAAGTATGTATTTAAACTAGTGGAAGCATTCTCACCGTTCGTGCTTAAGTTATCAAACCGTCAGTAACATTTTGTTCGGCTTCATGTACATATCCGCTTGTATTATAATATTCCGTTATATACATAATATCTCTGGTCATGAACTATCAGTTTCAAAAAGCATGCACTGTCTCGTGAGAAAGTTTCCTCTTCGCGGCTAAAGGGACCGCTCTTTCGACTCTGCTTTCTTCTTTCACATCTTCCTAGGTATCGAATGCACGAGCGACAAGGACTGTCCACTGGACAGGGCGTGCCTGAGCTTGCACTGCGTAGACCCGTGCACGGTGCGCGGCGTGTGCGGCGAGGACGCACTTTGCGTACCCATGGAGCACCGCGCGCGCTGCGCCTGCCCGCAGTGTTACGTGGGGCAGCCGCGCCTCGCATGCCTCCCGGACCCCAACTGCCTGCCCACGGCCGATCGAAACGCCACCTTCACCTGCTCGCAAGCCAAGCCCTGCCCGTCTAAGCTGGCCTGCGATCTCGACACAAACCTTTGTCGCAATCCGTGCATTGGCTACCAGAATTGCAAAAGAAATCAAAAATGCCAAGTCCGGGATCACGAGCCCGTATGTGTCTGTAAAAATGGATTCGCTTTGAACGAGCGAGGAGAGTTGACTTGCGCACCTGAGCATGCTGAATGCACGAGAGACGAACAGTGCCCGTCCAATGCGGCTTGCCGCAATTCCAAGTGTGTGAATCCATGTCTCGCATCGAGGGATCCGATGTGTCCAAAAGGAAAACAATGCGAAGTGGTGGAACATAGCGCAGTATGTTTGTGCGTAGAAGATTGTCACCCGACAGTATCGATTTGTTTGAGAGATAACGGGTGCCCCGATAACTTAGCATGCAGAGATTTCCAATGTAAAGATCCCTGCAAAGACGCGTGTGGTGGTGCTCCGTGTTCAGTGGAAGACCACCACCCTGTGTGCAAGTTTTGCCCGAGCGGGTTCACACACGATGAAAAACATGGCTGCGTTAAAGGTAATTGAGAGTGAATGAGAATTTAAAAATGTATTGCATTTAGAATCTATATTATTAGAATCTTAAAAAAATCTTATTAATATGTTTGTTCTTCATTATTACAGGATTTGATATTTTCCACTCTATGTCTTCATGCGGCTCTTTCTGTCTTTCTTTAGTTTCTGGCATGTCGATATTTATTCTTCTCAACGGTTGAACTCCTCTTGCATCAGGTAGTTTCAAGCATGGTATTCACTTTATTTTGTGTACATATTATATTATATTTAATATAACTGCACGGTTTCATTTGGTGGTGGATGCGCAGGCCGACCTTACATTTAATGCTTTAAACGCTTTGGCATTAATACGAAATGCAAGAAAAAGCCACGAGACAGTTTGCAATACTACGCAAAAATAATGCCTTAACTTAATATTATTCGTATTTAATTAACTTTACTTGTACTAGATATTTATATTCTATGAACTGTGTATTTAAATAATTATATTTGGTGAGTTTTTCTACCTTTATAGGTTGTTTTATTAAATTGTAGTATCGACTAAAGTTACAGTACAATATATATAAAATATTATATGTACCTATATATATATATGTATAAAAGTTACATTATAACGTAGCATTTTTAACGAGTGAAGTGGCACATTTGCCAAAACTTAACTTTGTTTTTAATATTTCGTTTTAAAAATAATTGGACTTTAGTCGAAATACAATGCAATGTAAGTACTTACACTATCAAATATTTTAGGATTTTCATTTGTAAATTCGTAGTTTATAGTTTCCATTGTAGTTCCAAAAGCTGCTGACTGATTTAAGCCATTGTGGAATATTTCTATTGCACTTTAGTTGTAATTAATTTTAGTTACAAATTTTCTACTGTTTTTGTCATAACGCTACTTTAGTGATGAAAAAGATAGGGCTACATTATAGTCCGTTTAAATCAGAATAAATATACTTGTGTACTTACATCAAAATACGTATCACATAATAAAATCCAAATGGTAAACACTTACATTTTTGTGAGTAGTTTGGTTTCATTAATAAAATGTCAATTAATCAACACTATTATGAATGATCACCAGTGTGCAACGTTGCCTGCGTGTAGACTACGCCTAGGCTAAATTTTGGCAACGTAATGTAACTATTAAACTTAGGAGTGTGTACCTATATGCGTGATTGGTACAAGTGTAACAAGTAGTCGGTGTGATGCACAGGCGCGGAATGTGTGGGGCACGAGCAGTGTGCGGTGCAACTAGCGTGCGTGGGTGGGCGATGCGCGGACCCGTGCGCGCGCGGCGGACCTTGCGCGCCGGGACAGCACTGTGCCGTCCTAGACCACCAACCAGTCTGCTCTAAGGGTAACTCACTATTCCTCCTATCACCTCCCGATTCTTGCGGCCAAATGGTTTGGTATCGAGCTTACAAAGTCATACTGCAAAAGTACATGACTTTATATTCTGTCATGGCCCATTTAGGAGTATATTTACTTGATCAATGATTAACGTGATCGATAGTTGTGTTAATTAACATGCAGTTGGTCAGAAGGTATATTTTTAGAGTGCAAGCAAGGATGATCTTTCAATTTTGGAAAATGTTTAACAATATTTTTTTTACAGTGTGTCAATGCCAAACATCGTCTGACTGCGCTAGATACTCAAACACATATTGCGATGGATGCGCATGTATCAGTAGTAAGCATATCTCTCTTTTATTTTTGTTACCTGCTAATTCCAAACATGAAATTAGTAAACAAAAACTATTTTTAACCGACTTCATAAAAGAAGGAGGAGGTTCTCAATTCGGGAGGAACTATATTTTTTACGTATGTTTGGGCATAACTCCGTCATTTATGGACGAGATTACAAAGTTCTCTTGTTGTTCGAAAGAGATTAATTCCGAAATTGCCCTTTTATAAACTTTGTAAAGATCTAATGATAAGTTTCGGAGACAGACGACGGAACTCTTCAATAAATACCAGGAAATGTTATTACTTCAGAACTCCGTCATATATTAACCGATTTGGAAAAATCTTTTTTTGTTTGAGAGGGTATATTTCTCTTGTGGTGCCCTTGTAAAGTTATCGAGATCTGATGAGTATCTCCAGAGATATAAAGACAAGCCTCCGTAACAGCTGTCTAGTGGATTGAGGACAGTTTCACTATGTTGCTAATTAGTTCGTGATTCTATAAAAAACATAGTAAAACAATATATTGTTTTTAAATTGAAATTGCCATGAAATTTCCTATAAAACTCTATGTAAAAAAAACAAAAAACCTAAAAAGTTACATCCGTTATAGTGTTGTAAAGTTGAAGAATTTTTTTGTATATATTTTAGAGTTTATACTTTCCGCTTGGTTCCATTGTTATTTCATTCAGATCTAATGAGTATCTCCAGACATTTAAAAACTTGATTCTAAAACCTACTGGCGCCGCATTTGAAGTCGTTTTTTTTGTTTTGTAAACGATCTTAAATTATTTTGCTAAAACTTTTTTACTTTTACTTTTATTTTGTCGTGAAACATTTACCATTCGATGTCAAAACGTATTAGTAATTTGTGTAATAATTACGTAGCGTACGGGTCTACGCTGCCGCTACGCGCTTGCTTCGTAATTTCGATGGATACGTTGGCCTTTAAACATTTCTATTTCACGGTTGAATAAATGACAAATTGATATTTCACCCAAGCCGAAGTATAATGTTCTAGCACCACAAAAAAAATGTAAGTTCTTACAGCAAACTTTAATATGCGGCAATAGGTAAATGACATTGTTTGTTTTGTTCAGAAGACACACCCGGAACCAACTGCGCTCACTGTCGACCTGGAGTGCCATGCGATCCTTTCTCAGGCGCTTGCATGGAAAGTAAGTGCTTTTCATCTTATACAAAATAGGTTATCTAAGCATTTAATATTTAACTATGCTAATAGTGATGTTAATTGTTAATGTTCATCTTCTAACTAAATAAAGTTGGAAATGATTCCTAATTGCAGGTTGTAGGTACTCACACTTTATGCCTATTTACCATAGATGCCACTACTATCACATAATTGACGTATCGCGGACTTCTACTACAACACCAGCAAGTCTGTGAAATATATGTGGATAGCATTTAACTTGTGTTAATAGCAAAACTAACTCCAGATGAACTGGTCATTGCTATAATTCTAGCGATATTTATCATTTGTCCGATAAAACGCCACAAAAAACTGGCTACTTGTATCTCGGCAGACCCGACAGGCAATACGTTATAATGTTTACAAACGATGTATATTTTATAAAAAAGCAATATTATATAAATATTATATCAAAACGCTTTTGGACAGTGTTAGTTTCGCAGGATGTGGATTATCTACCTTCCTAAATTTGTTATATTTTACATTTTTGGGCTTAAAGACAACCTTTTATAGCATTCGAGTTATATACCACTTAATTTACCCTCCTTGAAATACTTATTAAAACAATATTTATCATTAAAACGAACTCGGTGTCTACATGAAACCATGAATAATTCATTCGTTGAATTTTAAGCCTGAATTTTTAGAATATATTAATCTTCTAGTGGGTGTCGGTTTTATTATAAATACCTATTTATTATCTTTCCTATTTGTAGATTTTTCTGTAAGCATGACTTTCTTCTTCATCATTTGTCTGACTTGATTCTATTGCATTAACTAACATATATATATATATAGAGACTGAAAGAGTTGAAATATTTTTTATGTCATCATAGACCTATTTATTGTAAAAATATACACACACGTATGATACATAAACACTCAATCTAACTTACAATTGAATAGTAATAGTTTTAATAAAACACTAATTAACAATAATTTTATTATTGCATTCCCATTAACAGATGATCCGCCTAAAAATATCCCACTAACCGAATCGTTCTTCAAAGACACGACAACTACGCTAGGAGAAAGGGGAGAAAAAGACTTTGACACAACTTTATCTCCAGACATGATTACTCACACTTTAGACAATTCTGACCTGATAGATATTAATTATATTTTAACTACTGTTGCTGAAATAACAACTGATAGTTCAGCAGCAGGAATCGATACATCTAAAGTAACCATTCCAAACACAGCTAACACAAAAGATTCAATCAATTCTTACACTGATAAAACCAATACATTTTCGGATGAGTTTCCTACTGAGAATACAAGTTCTGTGACGGAGTCAGATTTTATAACACATGATACCTATTATACATCTGGTTCGCATATAGCATCTACGCATCCATCTAGTCTACCAAAAATTACAGAAAACAATTATGAAAATTCTAAGAGTATCAATACTAACAAGCGAACTACGGATGCTTTTGTCAGCATAAATACAATTGAAACGTCTACTGATATGTATTTAACTGATAGCACTTTCCCATATACTGATAAAGCTGTCAATAAGATTGACCCTAAATCAACTATAGATTCTGATGAATTGGTGCAAAGTAGCAGCACAATACATGTTGAATCAACAGCAAAGCCTTTTATTCAAAAAGTCTTCGGTAGCTCATCTACATTAGCTCCTGAAAATAAAAATACTAAAACTCCAGATAACCAAAGAAAATTAAATAACAACAATGATACAGAACTCATCAATTCAACGTCTTCTAAAAGTACGACTAGCGTATTGTTGTCAGCTGATAATAGTATTATGAAAGATAAAAATAAAGAATCAACAGTAATGGAAATAACATCAACTTCAACTAGTTTAAATACTAAATCAATAGAATATCAAAAAACAAAGGAAGATAAATTTATTCCATTAACAACATCATCATATCAAGAATTTGAATTTAATATTTCTGATGACAGCACTGAGAATACTGTTTCTACAAAATCAGGTGATACCACCTTTACATATTCTGAAATAGAGCAAAGAATCCCGATAACCGTAGAATCAACTACAAATTTAAAAACCACTTCTTTGCCATACAATAACGAGCAGATAACTAAAGAAGATTTTTCTATATCAGAAAGAAAAACTACTATTTCTGTTGATGATAACACAACCATGTTACCAACCTCTGATTATGATAAATCATCTACAAATGTTAACTTACTAAAATCAACAGATGATATCATATATGAAACAACTACAAGAAATTCCAATCTGCCAACAACATCGTACACGATAGAAATTAACAATAAAGAAATAAGTACCATAAATTATAAAAGCACTGTACATCTCGGTGAAAATACAGAGACTACTATAATGTATTATGACACTAATATGAACGCAGCAAAAAAGGGTGAATATACAAGGCCAACGTCAGTATATCCATCTATAGATAAAAGCAGCACAACTGATACAATTTTTACATCTGAAACTGACTTCACAGAGTCAAAAAAACTATTTACAAAACCAATATTGGATGATTTTAACACAGTAAAATTGAGCAGTCATGACCCAACAGTAAAACTATTTTTAACTGAATCTACACCTCACCAAAGCGTTTATGTAGCTAAAACTTATTATACTTTAGCTGACAGTGAATCGATACCAACGAAATCTTCTTATGAGTCAACTTCGTTTGGAACCATGCCATCAACTAAACAAGCGTATTTTGATGTAACGAATACTCACGTGGAGAATGAAAGTAAGTTGCAAGTTGTTTCAACAGAACCTACAATAAATGTTATTGAAAATGAATCTGAAGATAGTATGACTACGCAACAACCAACTACTTTCAATTTTGATTCCACTCAGGTGTTAGATACAGAAATAGATGTCGATCGATCGTCGCCCGTATCTGTCAGCACTACAGAGACATACAATAGTGCGTTAACTTCAACTGAACTAAAGAAAGTTCAAATCTTATCTGACGTTGATATGGACTATCGAATTAACACAGAATCGACTAAAGTGGCAACAGAATTTACTGCAGAAGATATAGTGACTGTAGAAACTCCTTCATCAAAAGATAAAGTTGAAACAACGACACATTTATATGCAGATCAATCAACTAAAATGGTTAAAAACATTGTAGAGACAAATGGTTCAATTGCGACACCAAATGATATAGTCGTTAGTACTTCTACAATTATCCCAATAAGTGAACAAGATGATATGTTTAATACTGATCATAATATGGTAGAATCAACAACGAATATTTACACTCAAACAATAGAATCAGGTACAACTGAAGTATCTCTTGATAATATCACGTATACAACTAATTTAAGTACAGATAATACTAAAATAACAACTGAGGGTATCGATATAATGTCACACTCTAAATCTTCAACTAAACATACAACGAATACATTGGAGATAACTCAAAATAACAGTGAAAATTCGTTAAAAAAACCTGATATTTCAATAAATGCGTTTGATTCTATAACAGATAGTCATGAAACTTCTACAGATTCAGAAATACATTTAGATATAACCAAAAATGTTACATATCCTAATAACAATGATGATAAAACACCTTCCACAAAGATACACGATGCCCCTAATACACAATTTTCTACCACATCTGAAGTTATAGAAACCACAGGAGATATGACTAACACAGATTTAATAAGAAGTCGTAGTACAGAAACTACAGCAGATACTTTTGAATCCACAACTATCGCATATGTTCCAACAAAATATTTCATGACAAAATCAAGCATTAGTACAGATTATTCGGAGATATTTACGGAATACACAACTGGCAGACAGGTATCATCACTTAGACCAACATATACAGAGCCAGTAATGTCTCAGAGCAAAAGTTCAACCAACATAGAACTGACAACTATTCAAAGCACACCAATTGAACAAATTACTGATTATACTAGAACTACAGTCCTTAAAAATATAACACCGTATCTTGAGTTACCTGATGGTACAGAATCGACCCAAAGTTCTATTTCTAAGAATATACATGGCATTACTACTGACATTACCACAATTGATCCTGTAAGCACATATGTAACATCCACAAAACATGACTCTGGGAGGGAAACAACAGACCAACAACAACAGACAAATTTTGAAGATGCCGACAATTTTGACATTAAAAGTACATTCTTATTTGATAATGATATTAATACAGAGATTAGTCATGCAACGTCTACAGAAAATACAGCGTCTTCTGTTGCAAAATCTATAACGAAAATAGATGTGTCATCAGACTCAAAACATAATCCGATTATTGTGACAGACAAATATGATATTATGACTTCGGCTAAGTCTGTTATTACCGAAGATTTTATAACAACTCAAACTTCTTACACCTCAGAAGCAGCAAGTCCAACAATTTCTTTTCAAACGACAACACAATATAAGGATATGCTTACAAAAACCATCTTCAATAATAATTTTGATAAAACTACAAACTATGACGTAACAGAATCATACTTTGATAGTTATAAAACAACACAAGATAGTTTAGAAGATGGCATGACAAATAAACCAAAAAATCCTGATTTAAATGATATCAATGCTTCTGAAAAAGTTCCTGTACCTGGATTAATATTCAGTAGTACCACTCCGACTTTTAATGAAATAATAACGATCGATTCAGAAAGTACTACTAATTCAGATGAGTTATTGGACATAAATACTACAGTGAAAATATCAACACAAACTGATATATTAGAATACAAAACTACGAAAAATGACATTACATCTACAACATCTGACCCTTTAACTTCTTCTGTAGTCATTGATTCTAGTTATCAATCTACAGAAGGCATTATCTTGACAGATATTCAGAGTACTGTAATAGATTCTGTAACTAATGATTTCGCGGAATATGATCATTCACCAGTAATTACAACGGATCAAAGCATAGGTTCAAACTCTAAAGCAACATCAATGGAATATACTACTCAAGTCAATTCAATGAAAGGTAATAATAATACAACAGAAAGTACTTCTATAAGTGATAGTTCTTTATCTACAGTAGAATTTTCTGAGATAGTGAACGAAACTGGACCCAGCACTACTATTCATAATAATGCACTTACAGATATCGATTTAGAAATATCACACAGTTTTACTACCAAAAACGACAAATCTGTTGTCAATAATATGTCAACCACTAAGTTTTATGAAACAGTCACTAATGTGCCTGATGTAACATCTACGACGTCTACCGATTTTGTTTCTGAATCTGACATAACTAAGACCGAATCAAATACATTTACAATAGAATCACTTTCTGCTAATGACGAGACAACGACATCTGCAGAAACTGTGAAAGAACTCTATGAATCTATTACTGATAGTAGTATATCCTCGTCAAATACCGCAACAAATGTTGCCAAAACAAAAGATAAGAAGACAACAACAACACATAAATATCTAACAGACGTTACTTCATTTGATACAAAAACTATTAGTTCTTTGGAGACAACAAGTGAATTTACACGTACAGTGGAACTAAATAATAATATCTCAGATTTAGTTACAGCTTTTAATTCTGGAAAGGAAGTAACTGAATCATTGGGTCTTACAAGTACTATAAATCCCGAAAAAGGCACAAAAGAATTAACTACTTTTTCAGAAAACACTGCAAACAAAAACCATTCAGTAGGCATTAAGTATATGGAAAACGTTACTATAAAACCACAAAACTTTACTATAAGTACATCAACGGAAAGTTTATCTTCACGTAGAAAAGATATTGACATTCCTGCTTGGACTGACTCAACTGTTACAACTGACTCAACATCTACTGAAACTCATACTATAACTACCCGTGACCAAAATAATATCCAATCCATCCAATGTAAAATAAACTCTCACTGTCCGGCGAACGAAACCTGTCTGAGCGGAGTATGCCTGAACCCATGTGAAGCGATGCGGATTCAATGCGCAGAGCACGCCTCCTGTAAGGTTGTCAATCATGCCGCCGTTTGCATATGCGATAACGCCGAAGGATATAACTGTCTGAGAGGTATGCATTTTAAGGTTATATATGCGGCCTAGAATTTTGTTGTACATATTACTGTTTCTATAAAAGTAATGTAAGTTTTTTCAGTGGCTGTTTTATCGGACAAATAAAATATAAATATTTTGAAGGTGTATCATTGAATAACCAATAATACATTAACTGTAAAATATTTTTATTGTCTTATGATTAATTTGTAACATACTAATAAACATGTAACATACTAGAATCACCTGGAACACCCAAGACACCAGAACCTTGTCATTCTGATCGGGACTGTATAGAAACTGAAGCCTGTTTTATGGGATTATGTCAGAATCCTTGTGAATTTGACAATGTGTGTGGTGTCGGAGCCAATTGTCAACCAATAAAGCAGAGGCCAATGTGCTCGTGCCCAGCTGGATATGATGGAGATCCTGCTGTCACATGTTCACCTAAAATATGTAAGCCTAACATACTCTTTAATTTTGCTTTCTCATAAATTAATTAAACATTATTAAAGTCAACATTTGGAGACTATATTTTCAGAGAAATTCTAGAAATTCACCTTAGTTATCACAGTGTTATAATTAGGACATTTAAGCGATTTTTTGAAAATAGCTCCATTGGTTGATTTTAAGGCAAATAATAAATTAATACAAAATAACTAAAAATTGTTTTTTTAATTAATAATTAGATTACAGATTTCAATGCAAATGTATGAAAGGCGTATTCAATAAATTATGACAGTAGAATTTAAATGTTAACTACATTTTAATCGATAGGAAAATAATAATTAGTGCATCTGTAAATTTTAAAGAATCAGGCTACGCGCTGTTATTGAGGTGGCTGTCCTACACATTTGCATGCTACACATTTAGTCGTAATAGTGTTGTCTAAAAGTGGAAAAATATTATTTTGATACCTGAAAAACATACGCGTAACTTGTAATTTTGCACTTACATAAATGTACAGTACACAAACTTACACCGTGAAGCACATAGATAAGTTGTAAAATACATATTTTTCGTTTTGCTCAGTTGGTTGCACTCAAAATGAAGACTGTCCCTTGACGGAAGCTTGTATAAATAGTGCATGTCAACATCCATGTGCCATACACAACCCATGTGCACCAAATGCCGTTTGTATAAACACGAACCACGGCTCAGACTGCAGCTGTGCCGAGGGATTTCAAGGAAATGGATATGTTGGATGCGTACTAGGTAAGAAATATTTGACAATATCTCAACTATTATTTCCGAAGAAGTTCTGAAACAAGTACAATGTCTAAAAATGTATGTATTTATATTTTAGTTATAACTAATAAGAACATCTGCCAATACGATGAAGATTGTCCACCTGAATTACTATGTGATAGACTTAACAGAGTATGCATAAGCCCATGTGCTAGAGACAAATGTGGCGACAACGCAGAGTGCATCCCAGCGAATCATGGCATTCAATGCAAATGTTACGCTGGATTTACAGGGAATCCATTCTTGGAATGCTTCCAAGGTAAGATTATTAGCATGTGCTAGAGGCACAGTCCTATTTTAGTACTGCTAGAGAGGATCACCTTGAATTTACCCGCTTGATGTTTCATATAGGTAAAAGTCCTCTATCCCTTTCAACTCCTCAATTTATTTATTTTCTAATATTTGATTTCTTAGCTGATGTTCAACTCCCATCCTATTTGTAAAAATTAAACATCATAAATAAAAATTATCTTGATTTTTTTATATCTTGATGTGCCAGTCAGGCAGTGGGTAGAGTTTTGCTTTGAGAATATAAATATTAGTCTAAAAAATCAATGACGAAGTTTGAACAACAAACATATTTTGAATTAATTATGGTTTATTATGTAGTATGTAATGTAAACTTAACAGATACTTAAAAAAAAATCAATATCGGGATTAGAATAGAAGGAAAAAAAGTTCTCTAAAAACATGTTGCTTATCTATTTAAATGTCTTTCAGTTCAAGGATGTCGTTCTAATAACGAGTGTGCCAATTCAGAAGCGTGTATAAATGGTAAATGTGGATCTCCATGTCGATGCGGTATAAATGCAATTTGTGATGTTTTGAATCATCGCGCATCTTGCAAGTGTCTACCCGGCTACACTGGTAACCCACAGCATGGCTGCGAGCCACCTTTAAACCCATGTGTTCCGAACCCTTGTGGCACTAATGCTCTGTGTGAAATTGACAACGGAAATCCCATTTGTTTCTGTCCAAAGGGTTTAACAGGCAATCCCTTTAAGAATTGTAGTAAGTACCAGTTCAATATATTTAACATAATGTCTTCCTGTATTCAATGACTAACAAGACATCTTTTTCAGTACCGGAAGGAAACGAATGCGAACCGAACCCATGTGGTCCAAATTCAGGTTGTAGATTGATAGACAATAAACCAGCGTGCTTCTGTTTACCGAATTACGAGGGCGATCCTCCCAGACAACAATGTAGATTGCCAACTAATCCATGTAATCCGTCACCTTGTGGGCCAAATACACAATGTACAATACTATCAAATGGATTTGCTAAATGTACATGCTTAGAAGGTTACATAGAAAGCCCTAATACCGTGAGAGGTTGCATTGAAGCAAGGCATCCTTGTGAACCGAATCCATGTGGTGCTGCGGCACGTTGCGATCCCAACAGAATACCACCTTGTTACTGTCCAGATAATACAGTTGGCAATCCATATAAATCTTGCAATAGTAGTCGCGAATATTTACCACCAATTCTATGCAAGCCAGGTCCATGTGGTCCAAACACAGATTGTTACGTAAGTAACAACAAGGAATTATGTTTGTGTAAAAACGGTCATAGCGGAGACCCACATATAGGTTGTCAGCCCCAAAGAAACCCCTGTTCGCCGAGCCCCTGCGGTCCTCAGGCAATTTGCAATATTAACCATGTAGGAGACCCGATCTGTCTCTGTGGTCCTGGAAGTATTGGAGATCCTTATAGTTATGATGGGTGTCAATCTAGAGAATGTGAAGTAGACGATGAATGTCAAGGCAACAAAGCCTGCATTGGATACAGTTGCCAAGATCCTTGCCCTGGTGCTTGTGGATTAAACACCATATGCCGCGTAGAATCTCACCGTCCAGTTTGTCTATGTGAAGATGGTTTTATAGGAAATCCATTAATATGCTGCTTATCTCCAGGAGATCAGAAATCTATAAGTCCTTGTAACAAAGTTAAGTGTGGCATTAATGCGATATGTCAAGACATAGGCGACAAAGCCGTGTGTTCTTGCCCTCCAGAATTCATCGGAGATCCAAATATTGAGTGCAAACCAGAATGTGTTATGAATTCAGACTGCCAATCTAACGAAGCATGCATAAATACAAAATGTATAGATCCATGTGCATTAGAAAACGTGTGTGGCCTGCACGCAGTATGCTTGTGTTCTGAACATACAGTTTCTTGCTATTGTCCAGAAGGATACATTGGCGATCCATTGACTCAATGTATTTATCGACGTACGTATTATTTTTAAAACATATTTTTTATGTTATACACTAATATAAGATAAAAAGATAAAAAAAACTTTTATTTATGTAGATCTTTTGACTAATCAGTTTTATTACATTTTAGCAATAGTAATAGGACCAGAAAATAACGCCACTGCACAACCATGCTCTCCAAATCCTTGTGAACCAAACGCTCCTTGTGACAACTATGGACATCAGTTTGCCATCTGTAACGCTTGTGTTGGTCACGACGCAGCAAACAGCCCAGCTTGTCGTCCAGAGTGCGTCCTCAGCTCAGATTGTGGATTTAATAAAGCCTGTTTGAGGAATAGATGCGTAGACCCTTGTCCTGGATCTTGCGGCATTAATGCTGAATGTTCAGTTTACCACCACGATCCCATTTGTCGATGCAATCCAGGCTTCCAAGGAAATCCATATGAACATTGCAAGCCTTCACTAACACGTGAGTACCTATAATTTGATTTTGGTCGTTGTCGTGTTTTGATTAAGGTTTGTGTATATAATGGGTCCGTCAGTATATAACAGACTGCCTGAGACCGTGCGTGATGCGCCCTCCACTATGTGCTTTAAAATACGTTTGAAAAAATGGCTGTTGAACCACTGTTTCTACAATCTGAATGAATTTGACATATTGCCGGAATTTATTTAATTATGTTGACGCTTATATTTTTATATTAAGTATTATTATTATATTACAATAATTGTGATACATTTTTATTAAGTTTGATATACTTGCTATTATATATTTGCTGTATGACTATTAATATTGTAATAGTTTGCAGATCAGCAATGACATGTAACGATGGTGTTATGAATAAACAATTTGTATTTGTAATTTGTATTTGTATTTGATTATGAAAATGAGTGTTTTTTTTGTTCTCTATTTAAAAACAAACTTCCTTCTTACTTTTACCTCCTTATGTTGATCCAACTAAACTTAAATTAAATCTTGTTACTAACAATGATTATCTTTCATTACTGTTTCAGCTGTACTTCATGAATCTTGCGATAATGTTCCATGTGGTGCTAATGCTGTATGTCAGGAAATTGCAGGCGCTCTCACTTGTCAGTGCTTGCCTAATTTCTATGGAAATCCTTACATGTCATGCCGACCTCAGTGTGTTGTCAATAGTGACTGCTCGCCAGATACAGCATGTTTGAATAACAGATGCGAGAATCCTTGCAAAGACGTCTGTGGCCTCGGAGCGCTCTGCTCGACAGTCAATCATCACGCTGTATGCTACTGTGAATCAGGATATACCGGAGATCCATACATACGATGTAAACCAATACCAATAGGTCCAACAGTATCAGTATGTGACCCATCTCCTTGTGGACCGTACAGCAAGTGTCTCATTTCAACAACAGGATTAGCTGTGTGTTCTTGTCTAACCGGTCATAGAGGAGTGGCACCAATGTGTCAACCGGAATGTGTTAGTAATTCTGATTGTCTACAAACAGAGACGTGTGTAAATCAAAGATGTTCAAACCCATGCCAAGGCAGCTGTGGTATAGGAGCAGACTGCATCGTCATAAATCATAACCCATTATGCAGTTGTAGCGCTGGTAAATCTGGAGACCCGTTTGTAGCATGTTCAGAAATTGAAAAAAATCCACCTGATGTCCCTATGAATCCCTGCGTTCCGTCACCATGTGGGCCTAATTCATTGTGTGAAATTAAATCGAATCATCCGGTATGCTCATGCCGACCTAATTATTCAGGAACACCTCCGTATTGTCGTCCAGAATGTGTTATAAGCCAAGAATGCCCGCCAAACCAAGCTTGTATTAATGAGAAATGCTTAGATCCATGCATTAACGCCTGCGGCAACAATGCAAAATGTGATGTCATAAATCATATGCCATTGTGTAGTTGCTTAGACGGCTATAGAGGGGATGCATTTATAGGCTGCATAGCGATTTCAAGAGAAGAATCTCTGACACCGTGTAATCCATCACCATGTGGAGAGAATACCATTTGCACAGTTGTAAACGATATCGCACGTTGTTCGTGTATTCCTCCAAATATTGGCAATCCTTATGGAGGCGGTTGCCGACCAGAATGCACTTCAAATCCAGATTGTCCCAATCATTTAGCATGTTTATCGAATCATTGCCGAGATCCTTGCAAGGACTTATGCGGAGTGAACGTTGAATGTATTGTCACTAATCATATCCCAGTGTGCACATGTTTCAAAGGATATGAAGGAGATCCATTCACATCATGTCGTCGTAAAGAAATTGATAGACCAGGTAAGCAAAAATAATGTACACATGTATCTTCAAACAAAATAATATTAAAAATTTTAACCAATTGAAGTATCTGGATGTATACCGTTACGAAAAGTTATTTGAATCCACATTATAAATTATATGTAAATTATTGCAGGCAATAACAATAATCCATGCAAGCCAACACCATGTGGAGCAAACAGTGAGTGCCACGTAGTTAACGATCGCGCGGCATGTTCCTGTCGAGCCGGATACCTTGGTTCACCTCCAGCATGCAGGCCGGAATGTGCAGTTAACTCTGATTGTCCAGCAAACAAAGCCTGCATAGGCCAAAAGTGCAAGGATCCTTGTGTTAACAGTTGTGGATTAGACGCTCGATGCCATGTCGTCGGTCATAACCCCATATGCTCATGTCCCGATAGCCTACCCGAGGGTGATCCTTTCATAAGATGTTACAGGAAAAGTAAGAATCCTCAGATCATATTAGTAAAACACTTAAATTATGGGTCAGATTACTTGTTGACAATTATTTTTTAAATTATATTCATACTACTTGTTCACATGTGCAAGTAAAATTGAGTACTAATTTGATTTTGTAAGTGCTAAATGTTGTTATAAGTTGCCACGAGAAGGTGTCTGTGTCGGGAAATCAGATTTTCTTGTCTAGACATACATACCCTCGTACTGTATCTCTTGCATTACACTATATAGGTACATACACATGTATTACATAGCTGTATATAGTATATTATATTAGTATAAACAGAAGCATTCTTACATCTAAAATAAATGATTAATTAGAGAAATTTAACAAAGTTACGCTTTCGATATTGACCCTCTACTAACTTGATCATAAGTACAGTAAGTAGTTAGTTAAGTTAAGTAGTACTGAGATCTGACATTAAGCTGCTATTTGGTTAAGAGCTAATTCGTCGCTCTACGACTTTATAGCGCGTTAGCGTAAAAGATAGACAGAATACTACTTTACTTTTGACCCGGCGGTCGCTTGTTCAAATCCTAGCTATGCATCATTGGATTTCTTATGTCCATTCATGAATCATGCGTGCTAGTTCACAGATGGTATGGTCATTATATCGATGTTCTTACGCACTTGCTACCAATAAGTAGTTTACCAACCAACACCAAGGAGAAAATTTACTGCCATAACCACAGACCTGGGGTTCACTACGTTTAATAGTAAATCCTAGGTCTGTGGCCATAGCATAAAGGTGTTTCGGCAGTACAGCTCCTAAGAGTTGGACCATTCTACGCCTAGCTTGTTCATCATCCTCGACCACATCATCGCTTTCCACCAGTCGAGATAGTGTTCAAATGCTAGCGATATTAGCTATGAGATATTTAAAAAAACTTTAGATAAGACTTGCCCTGGAAGAAATTGAAAAAAATAGCTTCACGTTTATGTATAGAACTTGTATTTAGGACAACTATCAGAGCTGACTTATTTTTTTATGTACAGGTATCCACAGGCCGCCACCTGAGCAGGATCCTTGCATTCCATCTCCGTGTGGGCCACATTCGACGTGCCGCAAAGAGAGTGGGCGTGCTGTATGCGCGTGCGAGCCGGGCACGTTGGGCGCGCCGCCCTCGTGCCGCCCGGAATGCGTCATCAGTCAAGATTGTCCGCTGGCGCTCGCGTGTCTCGGCGGAACTTGTGTCAACCCGTGTGTGGGATCCTGTGGTTTTAACGCTCGGTGTACGGTGCAAAATCATCAGCCCGTCTGCTCTTGCGACGATGGATACTCTGGTGATCCATTTGCCGGCTGTAGTCGATTCGAAAGTAAGTCATTTTTATGCCTCACGTTTATTTCACTTTGCACGCAAGTTGTAGAGCACGAGTTTAGACGTTCATAGTATGCTATGGTGTTCCTGAGTAATCAGTTGTTTAGCATGTGTATAATGTATTTTCAGTTCCTAAAGAACTACCTCATCCTTGTACTTCATCGCCATGTGGGCCGAATGCTATTTGTCGGGAAAGGAACGGTGCTGGCTCTTGCATATGTATAAATGATTATTACGGTGATCCATACACTGGTTGTCGTCCAGAATGTGTCATGAACACGGATTGCGCAAGAGATAAATCTTGCTTCAATAACAAGTGTGTGGATCCTTGCGCTGGCACTTGTGGACCAAACACAGAATGTAGAGTTACGAACCATGCGCCTTCATGTTACTGCTTACCTGGATTCACTGGCAATTCTCTTCATGCATGCATTCCTGTACCGAGTAAGACCTATTTTCTTATCTTATCTAAATCTTTATTATTACTTTACTGTTTTATATTTATGTATATCTTCTCTTTTTTCTTTATAAAGCTCTTGCGGACCCTGTGGATCCTTGCCACCCTTCACCTTGCGGACCATATAGTAAATGTCGATCATATAATAGGCATGCAGTTTGCACTTGCCTCGATATGTGCGTTGGCTCTCCACCAAACTGTCGGCCTGAATGTATAGTCAGTTCTGATTGTAGACCTGATAAAGTTTGCGTTAGTCAAAAATGTCACGATCCTTGTCCAGGCATGTGTGGTGTAAATGCTCAATGTCAAGTTGTAAACCACAATCCTATATGCAGCTGTTATAATGGATATACTGGAGATCCTTTTGTAAGGTGTTTTGTGGAAGAAAGTAAGTTTCTACAGTATCTACATTTAAATTTTGAAATAATTAAAATAATGAAACTTTTTATTGAATACTTATAACATTAAATATTGTCTTAATATTTATTAGGACCTATGGAACCGATCGACAATTGTGTGCCAAGCCCATGCGGTCCCAATTCACAGTGTAAAGAAGTCGATAATGTACCGGTCTGCTCATGTTTACCTAACTATGTGGGTCGACCTCCAAGTTGTAGACCAGAATGTGTCATGAGCGTTGAATGTCCTGGAAACTTAGCGTGCATATCAGAAAGGTGTAGTGATCCCTGCCCAGGATCTTGTGGTTTTCATGCTAGATGCGCGGTCGTTCAACATATACCGATATGTACTTGTGATCAAGGTAACACGGGAGATCCTTTCTCAGGGTGTTCTCCTATACCAAGTGAGTTACAAAATATTCGTTAAACAATATATGAGCTTAATCTAAATTATATTAATACCATTTTATCCTATTTAATCGTAGTAACGGAACCAGCTATCATTGAAAGCCCGTGTGCACGATCGCCTTGTGGTGCAAATGCTGCATGTAAAGAGAGACATGGGATCGGAGCTTGCTCATGTCTACCTGATTATTACGGAGATCCATACATAGAATGTAGACCAGAATGTGTTCTTAATAGCGATTGTCCGAAAGATAGAGCGTGTATAAATAACAAATGTAAGGATCCATGTCCTGGAGTGTGTGGCATGAACGCAGAGTGTCGCGTGAATAACCACGCCCCGTCTTGTGCGTGTTTACCGGGTTATGAAGGAAATCCATTTACGTCGTGCTATACACGTAAGAAATTATTATACATTGAAATTAATTATTTATATATTGATGAGGCAGATGATTTAAAATATAAATACTTTTAGGACCCATTGACAATCCAGTTGACCCATGCCTACCATCTCCCTGTGGACCATACAGTATATGTCGTGAAAGCAGCGGCCATGCTATTTGCTCATGCCAAGAACAATATTTCGGGTCACCACCCTTTTGTCGACCAGAATGTATGGTCAGCAGCGATTGTATGCCAAACAGGGCGTGTATTAATCAAAAATGTGTTGATCCATGCATAGGATCATGCGGCAATAATGCGAAATGTATGGTAGTCAATCATAATGCTTTATGCAGCTGCCCACATAATTATATTGGTGACCCATTCGTGCAATGCACATATGAAGAACGTGAGTGATTTATAAAAATAATCGTCTAACAAAATTAACATTCCTAATATATATTATATAATAAGGCTTTTAAATAACAAAAAAATAAAAAATAAAAAGATATTGATTAAAAAAAACTTTGTTTAAAAAGCCGTCTGTACTACAATATTATTTTGTAGGACCAAAACCAAGACCAAGTGGAAATCCTTGCATACCTTCCCCTTGTGGAACAAACTCGCAATGTCGTGTCATTGGAGAAACGCCAGCATGTTCATGTCACCCCGGTTATATCGGTAGAGCGCCAAACTGTCGCCCGGAATGTATCTATGACGAAGAGTGTCCAAGCAATCTTGCATGTGTCCAAGAAAAGTGTACTAGTCCTTGTGCAGGCTCTTGCGGCTCCAATGCGGAGTGCGTTGTTATTAATCACAAAGCGGTTTGTCACTGCTATGAGAGTTACACGGGCGATCCATTTAGTGGGTGCTATTTTGTCGGTAAGTTTAGAAAGACTGATTTGGATAAGTTGAACAAATATTGATGCTAAATACTAACTCAATCATTATAATTCTGATTTTACTTTTTTTTGTAGTCGCGATACCGAATGAAGATGAAACGAATCCATGTAATCCATCTCCATGTGGTCCTAACTCCGTTTGTAAGGAAAGAAATAATGCAGCATCTTGTACTTGCCAAGCTGAATATTTCGGAGATCCGTATTTAGGATGCAGGCCTGAATGTGTCACAAACAATGATTGCCCATCAGATAAAGCCTGTTCCAATAATAAATGCGTTAATCCGTGTCAAGGAGCGTGCGGTATGAATGCACAATGCACAGTGTCACACCATACACCAGTGTGCCTATGCATCGAGGGCTACGAAGGAAATCCAGTAGTTTCTTGCTATCCACAACGACAACGTTAGTATTTGATTGTATTCAAACGCTCTAAATAAATAACACTTTGGCAATCAACTAAATATGGTTCTTTAACTTTTAGCGACACTCGCAGACACGAATCCTTGTGTACCTTCACCTTGTGGACCATACAGCAACTGCAAAGTAGTGAACGATCACGGAGTATGTTCATGCCAGGAAGGGTATGTGGGCTCACCGCCCACATGCCGACCTGAGTGTGTCATCAGTTCTGACTGCCCGCAGCACAAAGCTTGTATTAAACAAAATTGCAGAGATCCGTGTCCAGGAACATGTGGCCTCAATGCCAGATGTCAAGTCATAAACCATAATCCTATATGCACTTGTAAAGCAGGTTTTACAGGCGATCCGTTTATCACATGCCAGTTAGAGCAAAGTAAGAGTTCTGTGAGATAAAATTAAATATTTAGTTGTTTTTTTTACGTACGTTCCCTGAGTCGTAGTTATAATTGTTTTCTTATTATTATCTTTGTTATTTATCATATATTTTTATGATGCTTACCTTCTTATTTTATCTTTCTCATAGTACTGCACATTTATTTTCATCATATTTCAATATTTTATCTACTGTTCTTAATCTACTATATTTTCTTTCTTAGAACCTATTCTACCGGAACCTAAAGGAAATCCATGTGTTCCTTCTCCATGCGGTCCATATTCTCAATGTAAAATAGTGGGAGAAGCGCCTGCATGCTCATGCTTACCAAATTATATTGGCATTGCACCAAATTGTAGACCTGAATGTTCAATAAACGCAGAATGTCCTGGTAATCTTGCATGTCAGAATGAAAAGTGTGTTGATCCATGTCCGGGTTCTTGTGGTTTTAATGCAGAATGTTCTGTCGGCAATCATGTAGCTTTATGTAATTGTATACCAGGATACACAGGTGATCCTTTCAGTGGATGCTCTCAAGTATCATGTAAGTATTTATTTAAATAAGATTCAAAAGAAATACCACAAGTACGAGTATTATGGAATATGTACCTAAATGCATTTTTATGTCACATTTCAGATCAACCACCACCACCACCAAACCCTTGTAATCCATCACCATGTGGTGCAAACGCATTATGCAAGGAAAGAAATGGCGTCGGATCTTGCACATGTGTGCCGGAGTACTTTGGAGATCCATATACTGGTTGTAGACCAGAATGTGTATCTAATTCAGACTGTGACCGTAACAAGGCTTGTTCGAATAACAGATGTAAAGATCCTTGCCCAGGAGCTTGTGGTATCCATGCTGAATGTAGAACTGTCAATCATTCTCCTACGTGTACATGTGTGAACGGTTACTCGGGTAATCCATTAATAAAATGTGATGTGGAACGTAAGTAAAAATAGAATTATGCTGACTTATAGCACCAAACTCTAACTGACTTATTTCATAGTAGATATAATAACTTATTATCATGCTTATTTTCAGTAAAAGTTGTACCTTCAAGCAATCCCTGTCAACCATCGCCTTGCGGACCTAACAGTTTGTGTAGAGTAGTAAATGGTCACAGTGTGTGTACTTGTGAGAACGGATACATCGGCACACCGCCATCGTGTCGTCCAGAGTGTATCGTCAGCTCTGAGTGCCCACAAGACAAAGCATGTGTCACTAAGAAATGTGTAGACCCATGTCCGAACACATGTGGTCTTAACGCTCGATGTCAAGTAATCACGCACAATCCTATATGTAGTTGTTCACCTGGCTTTACGGGCGACCCTTTCACTAGATGTGATCTTGAAGAAAGTTAGTAGATATTTCTTTATTCAATATTATTAAACAACTAGTAATATAATAAAAAATATGTTTATTCGTTTGTTACAGTAATACCAGTTCAAACCAACCCTTGTGTTCCATCCCCATGTGGACCTTATTCGGAATGTCGTGTTATTGGGGATCAGGCAGCGTGTTCATGTTTGCCGAATTATATTGGGAGGGTCCCGAACTGCAGACCAGAGTGTACGATCGACGCAGAATGCCCAAGCAATGCAGCTTGCATCAATGAACGTTGTAAAGATCCATGTCAAGACGAATGCGGTTTAAATGCTCTATGTTCAGCTATAAATCACAAAGCTATATGCAGCTGTCAACAAGGTTACAGTGGAGACGCTACCATCAATTGTGCCCTCATTATGATGTCACGTAAGAACCGTTTAGTTTGTTTCTAAATTTCGTTAAATAGGTACGTTTGTTGTCTGTACAGTTAACGGCGACGTGAAAAGGTCATAATTATGCCTATGTTGATTATTTCAGCAACGGAAATGACGCCAGCATCAAGTCCCTGCACGCCATCACCTTGCGGACCTAATGCTGAATGTCGCGAGTATAATGGAGCCGGCGCTTGTGTCTGTTCTGAAGGATATGAAGGCGATCCATACAGCGTACAAGGTTGTAGAAGAGAGTGTGAAAGCAACGACGACTGTTCACCCAACTTAGCGTGTACACGTTTCAAATGTATTGACCCTTGCCCAAGAACGTGCGGTCAATTAGCGTTGTGTAATGTTGAAAACCACGCACCTGTTTGTACTTGTCCTAGAGGTTATACTGGAGATCCCTTCTTCCAATGCAAAGAAATAACAGTAATAGGTAACACAAATTTATTTGATTTAAATTATTTATATTTTTATTATATGTGATATATGATTTAAATTTACATTATTATGATATATGATTTAAATATTTATTTTATTAGTACCTAGTTAGTGTAACGATTTGTATTTATTAATTGTTATATTACATGTACTAAAAACCATAGAGAACTTTGCCCAGAAATGGGACATTGTTAGTTAACATAAAAATCATAAATATTAATATATTGATGTATACAAAATTTAAAAAATGTATCTAAGTTAGTTCATGTGTATATATATTTTCAGGGCCGCCTCTTAATCCATGTGAACCTACACCTTGTGGCCCCAACAGTCAGTGCAGACAAGTAAACAATCAAGCGGTGTGTTCTTGTCTTCCAAATTACATAGGCTCGCCTCCAACGTGTAGACCTCAGTGCATTGTTAACAGCGAATGCGATGCATCAAAAGCATGTATAAACCAGAAATGTGACGATCCCTGTCCAAACACTTGTGGTCTGAGAGCACACTGTCAAGTGAAAAATCATAATCCTATATGCACTTGTCCAGCTAGCATGACTGGCGACCCCTTCACACAGTGTTATTGTAAGTTGTCACCTCATATTAATATCGTATCATTTCATTTTAATTTAATTATAGATCAGTTCAGTATATAATAAAATTAAAATAAAGCTTTAGAAATATCGATTCACCTATTAGATTAAGGATGTAACGTAATACAATGTCTGTGGAATAACTCATATTATAAATTTTATTACTAGTTACGATTTATTTTAATATTTTAGTGATTCCTTCAACAACGGAGCGGCCACCTTCATGTACACCATCACCGTGCGGACCTCATTCGCGTTGCCAACTTTTGTCAAGTGGTCCGGCATGTTCCTGTTTGCTAGGATATGTTGGTTCTCCGCCATCTTGCAGACCTGAATGCACTATCAATTCAGAATGTCCCGCATCATTGGCCTGTGTAAGGCAAAAATGTGAAGATCCATGCCCAGGTTCATGTGGTGTTGAAGCGAATTGCCATGTTTTGAATCACGTAGCCGTATGTGTTTGTAACGATGGTTTTACAGGCGATCCCTTCTCAAGATGTTCACCTATCGTCCAAGGTATCAATCATACTTTTTTATTATTTTTTTATGCCTTTCGAATATGCATTTAACCGCTGTCTCACCTATGTTAAGTGATGATGCGGTCTAAGATCATGCTTGACTGGAATCGATAGACGGCAGTGAGACGTGGCTCTGACAACTGACTTTTGTCCAATCCAAAGAACGCAACAATCCCAACTCGTCTTCTAGCTGGTATCGAACATACTGCCTGAACTCGGGTAACCGATTGCCAAAATGTATTTATTCGGTAGGTGGTTCAAGCCACGGCCGAAGCCTACCACCAGCTGATACCCATTGAGCGCCATCCAGGGATCACTTGTAGGGTAGCATAAAGTCTAAGCTCGTGGATGCAGAAAGGCAACAATAACCTTCCAGTGGCGACAATGACCCCCAAAAAATGTATTTATATAATTAGGGTTCCGTACCTCAAAAAGAAAAAAGGCACCCTTATAGGAGAAAAAAGGCACTTTGTTGTTCGTCTGTCTGTCTATCTATCCGTCTGTCAAGACCCTTTTTCTGAGGAACGCGTAGAGATATCAAGTTGAAACTTATATCAAATACTCAGGTCTACGGTCTCTTTTGGCTATATTAAATCAAACGTGTAAGTCAACGCGATCAATGAATATGACCGTTTGTTGCAAATGTTCGCATATTTTGCGATATCAAAAGGGAATCAAAACCTATAGGGTACTTCCCATTGACATAGAATCTTCAAATTTGGCAAGAAGGAAGGTCTTGAAGCACTTACAGACGAATAAATCTGAAAACCGTAAATATGTAATTTAATAACAAAAGAAAGTGAATTTACGATTACAAAATAATTGTTTGCGGTTGGTACAATACATTTTCTATGGATCGAACTACTAAGTTAAGTTTGTCCTGTGTCCTGTAACCTAGTTTGACAAATTTGTAAGGAAGCCTCAGTGCGCGAGTCCGACTCGCACTTGACCGGTTTTTTAAAATAATATAAATATATAATAATTCAATATACTTTTTTTCAGTCGAGACTACACCAGAACCGTCTGCAGATCCATGCAATCCTTCTCCATGTGGAGCTAATGCGCGATGTGACAATGGATTCTGTACTTGTTTGCAAGAATACAGCGGTAATCCGTATGAATCTTGTAGACCAGAATGCACTGGAAGTCAGGAATGTCCAAGAGATAAAGCGTGCTTCCGAAATAAATGCCGCGATCCTTGTCCAGGCGTCTGTGGACAGAACGCAAAATGTGACGTAATCAATCACATTCCCACGTGTTCGTGTATGTCAGATTACACCGGCAATCCGTTTACACAATGTCACAGGATAGAAATTAAGAACCTCGGACCGCAAGATCATTGCCATCCATCGCCATGTGGGCCCAACAGCTTATGTAGAGCAGTGGATAATACTGCAGTTTGCGCGTGCCTTGAAGGATTCCAAGGATCACCACCATCATGTCGTCCGGAGTGTATCGTAAGTTCCGAGTGTCCGTCAACCAAGGCTTGCGTAAACCAGAAGTGTATCAATCCATGTGTGAACGCGTGCGGTGTTTTGGCACGTTGCGAAGTGATCAATCACAGCCCAATATGCAGCTGTAACCCTGGACAAACTGGAGATCCATTCAAAAGTTGTTATGAAATTATAGAAACACCTCCTGAAATTGATGCGTGTAATCCATCTCCGTGTGGACCGAATTCACAATGTTTAGAACGAAATGGCAAGGCAAATTGTAGATGCGTGGAGAATTATGTAGGTCAACCACCGAATTGCAGACCCGAATGTGTAATTAACCCCGACTGTCCATCTAACCAAGCTTGCGTTAGAAACAAATGCATTGATCCATGCCCTGGCTCGTGTGGCATAAACGCTGACTGCATTGTTGTTAGTCACACAGTTTCATGTAGCTGTAGAGAAAAATATACAGGAAATCCATTTATGCAGTGTACACCACAAGAAGGTAAGTAATTTTTAATGGTTTACTAGATATTTTATGGCATAGTAATAAAACTTTCTTTTACTTAAAATTATGTTATTTATATTTTACAGAGATTTAGAGCTATAATAAAATTATTTATACTTTTAATTAAACCATGTAAAAAAAAATGTTTTATTACAGAAAAAATTGCGCAACCATGCGATCCATCGCCATGCGGTGCAAACGCTATTTGCAACCAGAGAGACGGAGCCGGTGCTTGCTCATGTTTGGAAGGCTACCACGGTAATCCATACGATGGATGTCGTCCCGAATGTGTTCTCAGTTCGGATTGCCCAGCAGACAAATCATGCCTAAGGAATAAGTGTGCGGATCCCTGTCCTGGTATCTGTGGAACAAATGCAGAATGTACTGTGATAAACCATGTACCAAGTTGTGCATGCTACAAAGACTTCTCCGGAAATCCATTTGTGCAATGCACTAAAAATCAAGTGGACATAGAGGTTAGACCTTGTCAACCCTCACCGTGCGGCCCTAACAGTGTTTGTAGAGAAAGTGGTGGTTTAGCTTCGTGCGAATGCCTACCTGATTATCAAGGAGCCCCACCTGATTGTCGTCCAGAATGCACTGTGAGTAGCGAATGTCCGTCGGATCGAGCATGTCATAAACTAAAATGCGCTGACCCTTGTAGAGGTACTTGTGGAATAAGCGCACATTGCCAAGTTGTAAACCATAGTCCTCTGTGTAGTTGTCCTCTTGGAACTATAGGCGATCCGTTCAAATATTGCAAAGAAATTGAAAAATCTGTGTACGAGCCGGAAACTCCTGCGCTCGTTCAACCGTGCCAGCCAAACCCCTGTGGCCCGTACAGTGAGTGTCGAGCTGTCAACAACAACCCATCCTGTTCTTGCACTCAAGGATATATGGGTGTGCCACCAAACTGTCATCCAGAATGTCTCGTAAACACAGACTGTGCATCACACCAGGCTTGCATTGCAGAAAAATGTAGGAATCCATGTGAAGGTTCTTGTGGATTTAGAGCGGAATGTCGTGTACAGGACCACATTCCGATCTGCAGTTGTCCCTCTGCCTATTCTGGAGATCCATTTATACAGTGTTCAGAGGTCATAGGTAAGATAATTTAATTTTCTACTAGTAAAAATTACTCACTAAACACTAGATAGACCAATTGGTCTGTCAAAATCGTGACAAAGCAAAATATGTTAATGTAATACTGTATTTACAATGTATATTTATGGTATTATACAGTTAATTCTTATCCAAATAATACCTACATGATATTTTATCGCCTTTGGTATGAAAACAAGATAATCTTTGTCTTTGACACTAAAGACTGAGTTTGACAGATTTTTGACGTTTGTTATAGTTAAAGTAAGATGGTGCAACTCAGCCTAAGTAATTTATAGTTTAAAAGTAACGATAAGAATAGTAGCGGTTTATACGACCCGAAGACGGGCAGATATCATTATATCATAGCAGGCAGAATAGATTAGGTCATCGGATACTTATATACATGGGTGAAACATTTAGTTAGTATTATAAAAGTATTTTTACATATTACATATTATTATCAAGCACACAATGTTACCCTAAAAATTACATAACATACTAAGGCTGAGTTGCACCATCTTACTTTCACCGTAACTATAACTATTAACCGGTGTTTTTGTATGGAGTTTGACAGATTTTTGACATTTGTTATAGTTAAAGTAAGATGGTGGAACTCAGCCTTACTAATGAGTAGTTATCACTGACACTGACTTAATTTTCTTTTTTTACAGATTCGCCACCACAATCAGCTGATCCTTGCAGCCTGTCTCCATGTGGTACAAATGCTATTTGTGATAACGGCGTTTGTAGTTGTGCACCTGGATATTTTGGAGATCCCTACATCGGATGCAGACTCGAATGTAGTACTAACGGTGAATGTTCTCCGACGAGATCTTGTCAGGGAGGCAAATGTGTCGATCCGTGTCCGGGTGCATGTGGTACTCGAGCCGTGTGTTCTGTTAACAACCACATCCCGGCGTGTACCTGTCCACCAAACACATCTGGAGATCCATTCACGCTATGCTCGGAAATCATACCAGGTATCATTACAACTTGTTACGTAGCTTGAAACACACTGGGCCGCAATAAAGGCTTATAAAAATTGGTTTATTTTTAAAATATATAATCTCTTATGATAAAAACTAAATGAACGTTTATATCATTACAAATAATATAAGAAGAAGTAAAACCTTTTTATTTCTTATTCATGATTGTATTAAACTGTAAAGATCACACTTTCGCGATTTGAACACATAGTTGTCTCGTGACCATGATCAATGCAACTTGTCGAATTTTAATAAGTATTTAACCATACCTATTTTTGTATTAAAAACTATAATTAAAAAAATTATGACTCTAAAGAGCCTCTGCCGTGTGGCACTTTCTCTTCAATGCAAGCTTGCTCTCCTAGTTTTCTGAGTACTCTTTTTGCCCTACCATCGTGCGTAAATCATGCGATTTTTCAACATTGTTGACACCATATAACGAACCTCCCGCGCTGTCGTCCACCTTGTTCGTTCTGGTCCTGGTCTGCGAATATTGGATCCAGTCTCTTCAAATCACTCAACACTCCTAAAGTTCTCGCTGTGTAACACGATTGCCCGCGTCTTCAAGCATTGTCAGAATTCTGGTACACTCTTCAGGGGTTAGTGGCATGTAGAATTTGTTTTCAGAATAATAAATAGTTGCACAATAAGATCGTTTAAAAAACTAAAATAACCGACTTCAAATGCCGCGCTATCAATTTTCAGTACCTAGTTTGAGGTGTTTATCTCCATATCTCTGGAGATACCAATCAGGTCTTGATGAAATTACTATGGTATCACCGCTGGGATATATCTCCTTTCCAACAAAAAATAATCATCAAAATCCGTTCATAAACTACGGAGTTATCCACGAACAAACATAAATATATTTATATATCTTATATCTAATACTATAAGAATCTTTGTCCTGACATACTGACTGACTCACTGACTCACTGACAGACAACGCACAGCCTAAACTGCTGGTCGTAGAGACTTGAAATTTGGAGGGTATATTTGTCTTAGTACGTAAGGGTGTACTAAGAAAGGATTTTCCAAAATTCACCCCTTAAGGGGATGAAATGGGGGTTCAAAGTTTGTATGGAGAAACAAGATAAGATCGTCTCTTCTATCCGAAACTTCACATAAGTGCTTCAGTAAAAAAATAAGTAAAGACGTGTTTCAGGTTTTTTTGGAATTCCACCCCTAAGAGGGTGAAATGGGGTAATAAAGTGTAAAATCAATATTGTTTCGGATTGCGCTGAAATTTGGCATGCAAATAGTTATTACGACGTTAGTTCCCACTGAGAAAGGATTTTCCAAAATTAACCCTCGAAGGGGATGAAACGGGGGTTCAAAGTTTGTATGGAGAAACAAGATTAGATAGTCTTTTCTATCTGAAACTCCACACAAGTGCTTCCGTAAAAAAATAAGTAAACACGTGTTTCAGGTTTTTTTTTAATTCCACCCCTAAGAGGGTGAAATTGGGTAATAAATTGTGAAAATCAATATTGTTTCGGATTGCGCTGAAATTTGGCATGCAGATAGTTATTACGACGTTAGTTCCCTCTGAGAAAGGATTTTCCAAAATTAACCCTCGAAGGGGATGAAACGGGGTTTCAAAGTTTGTATGGAGAAACAAGATTAGATAGTCTTCTCTATCTGAAACTTCACACAAGTGCTTCAGTAAAAAATTAGGTAAACACGTGTTTCAGGTTTTTTTGAAATTCCACACCTGAGAGGGTGAAATGGGGTAATAAAGTGTGAAAATCTATATTATTTCGGATTGCGCTGAAATTTGGCACGCAGATAGTTATTAAGACGTTAGTTCCCTCTGAGAAAGGATTTTCCAAATTAACCCTCGCAGGGGATGAAACGGGGGTTCAAAGTTTGTATGGAGAAACAAGATTAGATAGTCTTTTCTATCCGAAACTCCACACAAGTGCTTCAGTAAAAAAATAAGTAAATACGTGTTTCAGGTTTTTTTGAAATTCCACCCTTAAGAGGGTGAAATGGGGTAATAAAGTGTAAAATCAATATTGTTTCGGATTACGCTGAAATTTGGCATGCAGATAGTTATTACGACGTTAGATCCCTCTTTGAAAGGATTTCCCAAAATTAACCCTCGAAGGGGATGAAACGGGGGTTGAAAGTTTGTATGGAGAAACAAGATTAGATAGTCTTTTCTATCCGAAACTTCACACAAGTGCTTCAGTACAAAAATAAGTAAACACGTGTTTCAGGTTTTTTTGTAATTCCACCCCTAAGAGGGTGAAATGGGGTAATAAAGTGTAAAAATCAATATTGTTTCGGATTGCGCTGAAATTTGGCATGCAGATAGTTATTAATTACGACGTTAGTTCCCTCTGAGAAAGGTTTTCCAAAATTCATCCCTGAAGAGGATGAAACGAGGGTTCAAAGTTTGTATGGAGAAACAAGAATTGATTGTCTCTTATATTCGAAACTTTACACAAGTAGTTTAGTAAATAAATGAGTAAATACGTGTTTCAGGCTTTTTGAAATTCTATTCCTAAAAGGGTGAAGTGGAGTAACAATGTCTGAAATCAATATTGTTTCGGATCGCGCTGATATTTTGCATCCAGATAGAAATTTTGACGTAGGTATCCGCTGAGAAAGGATTTTTCAAAATTCACTCTTCAAGGGATGAAGCGGGGGTTCAAATTTTGGATAGTCATTTTATTCGACATTTCACACAAGTACTTCTGTAAATAAATAAGTAAATACGAGTTTCAGACTTTTTCAAAATGCCACCCTAAAAGAGTGAACTGGGGTAAAAAAGTCTGAAAATCAATATAGTTTCGGATTGCGCTTTATTGGGTTTTTCGGGATTTGTCTTAGTCACGCGATAACATGAAAACAGGTGAACCAATTTGGCTAATTTTTATTTGATGTCTTTAATGATAGAATCGTTTTTACAAAAGAAAAGTTTTAAGTAAATAAAAGGAGTTTTTAACGCGGGCGTAGCCGCGGGGGACTTCTAGTAATACTATAAGAATCTTTGTCCTGACATACTGACTGACTGACTCACTGACAGACAACGCACAGCCTAAACCGCTGGTCGTAGAGACTTGAAATTTAGAGGGTATATTTGTCTTAGTACGTGAGGGTGTACTAAGAAAGGATTTGCCAAAATTCACCCCTTAAGAGGATGAAATGGGGGTTCAAAGTTTGTATGTAGAAACATGTTTAGATAGTCTTTTCTAGCCGAAACTTCACACAAGTGCTTCAGTAAAAAAATAAGTAAATACGTGTTTCAGGTTTTTTTGAAATTTCACCCCTAAGAGGATGAAATGGGGTAACAAAGTGTGAAAATCAATATTGTTTCGAATTGCGCTGAAATTTGGCATCCAGATAGTTATTACGACGTTAGATAACTCTGAGAAAGAATTTCCTAAAATTCATCCCTGAAGGGGATGAAACGGGGGTTCAAAATTTGTATGTAGAAACAAGATTAGATACTCTTTAATATTTGAAACTTAACACAAGTACTTACGTACGTAAGTAAGTAAATACGTGTTTCAGGATCTTTCAAAATTCCACCCCTAAAAGGGTGAAATGGGGTAACAAAGTCTGAAAAGAATATTGTTTCGGATTGCGCTGAAATTTGGCATACAGGTGGTTATTATGACGTTAGTTACCTCTGAGAAAGGATTTTCCGAAATTCACCTCTGAAAGGGATGAAACGGGGGTTCAAAGTTTGTATGGAAAAACAATATTAGATAGTATTTTCTATCTGAAACTTCACACAAGTGCTTCAGTATAAAAATAAGTAAATACGTGTTCCAGGTTTTTTTTAAATTCCCCCCTAAGAGGGTGAAATGGGGTAACAAAGTGTGAAAATCAATATTGTTTCGGATTGCGCTGAAATTTGGCATGCAGATAGTTATTACGACGATAGTTCCCTCTGAGAAAGGATTTTCCGAAATTCACCCCTAAAGGGATGAAACGGGGGTTCAAAGTTTGTATGGAAAAACAATATTAGATAGTATTTTCTATTCGAAACTTCATACACGTGCTCCAGTAAAAAAATAAGTAAATATGTATTTCATGTTTTTTTTTAAATTCCACCCCTAAGTGGGTGAAATGGGGTAACAAAGTGTGAAAATCAATATTGTTTCGGATTGCGCTGAAATTTGGCATGCAGATAGTTATTACGACGTTAGTTCCCTCTGAGAAAGGATTTTCCAAAATTCACCCCTGAAGGGGATGAAACGGGGGTTCAAAGTTTGTATGGAAAAACAATATTAGATAGTCTTTATATTCGAAATTTAACACAAGTACTTAAGTAAGTAAATACGTGTTTCAGGCTTTTTTGAATTTCTACCCCTAAAAGGGTGAAGTGGGGTAACAAAGTCTAAAATCAATATTCGAATTTCGGATTGCGCTGAAATTTGGCATCCGCTAAGAAAGGATTTTTCATAATACACTTTTTAAGGGGATGAAGCGGGGGTTCAAAGTTTGGATAGTCGTTTTTTCGACATTTCACACAAGTACTTTTGTAAATAAATAAGTAATTACGAGTTTCAGACTTTTCCAAATGCCACCCTAAGAGGGTGGGTGAACTGGGTTAACAAAGTCTTAAAATCGATATTGTTTCGCATTGCGCTGAAATTTAGAATGCAGATAGTTATTATGACGTAGGTATCCCCGCTCAGAAAGGATTTTCAAATAATCCTCCCGGATATGGAACGGGGATTCAAAGTTTGTAGGGCAACAAGAAGGGATAAAGTACGTGTTGTAGGATTTTTTGAAATGGGGTAGGTAACAAAGTCTGTAAATTTAGGTTTTTAGGGTTTTATAAATATGAATCACAAATTGCCTTAGTCACGCGATAACATGAAAACGGGTGAACCGATTTGGCTAATTCTTATTTGATGTGTTAATTGATAGAATCGTTTTTACAAAAGAAAAGTTTTAAGTAAATAAAAAAAGGTTTTAACGCGGGCGAAGCCGCGGGACACTTCTAGTATATATACATATATATATGTGTTTATATATATGCGATCGAATTGAGTAACCTTCTTTTTTGGAAGTCTATTAAAAATGCCATATTTTGACAATCGTCTTTATAAATAAAATATCTAACTGAAATATTTAACTGTAATACTTAACCGAAACACTCAACTGAAATATTCAACTAAAACATTCAACATAAATATCTAACTGAAATATTAAAGTGAAACAAGTTGGGAGCGACGGAGTCGGCAGTCGCAGCGTCGTCGAGTGAAGGCAGCGACGCAGCAAGTCGGCGCCTGCACCAGGGACAACGACCTGCGATGCTCTGCCACCCACTGCACCCGTACACACCACGAGCTCCACTCCCAGCCACTGAAATATTTAACAGAAATATTTAACCGAAATATTTAACCGAAATATTTAACTGAAACATTTAACTAAAATACTTTAACCGAATATTTAACTGAAATGTTTAACCGAAATGTTTAACTGAAATGTTTTAACTGAAACATCCAACCGAATATTTAACCGAAATATTAAACCGAAATATCCAGTTATAAATATTTAAATACGGGACTTATCGCGCCTAAAACATAAATCTTATCTACTCGACGTTTCGACCAAGTTGCATTGATCGTGGTCACGAGACGACTGTCGTCGGTTGGATGTTTCAGTTAAAACATTTCAGTTAAACATTTCGGTTAAACATTTCAGTTAAATATTCGGTTAAAGTATTTTAGTTAAATGTTTCAGTTAAATATTTCGGTTAAATATTTCGGTTAAATATTTCTGTTAAATATTTCAGTGGCTGGGAGTGGAGCTCGTGGTGTGTACGGGTGCAGTGGGTGGCAGAGCATCGCAGGTCGTTGTCCCTGGTGCAGGCGCCGACTTGCTGCGTCGCTGCCTTCACTCGACGACGCTGCGACTGCCGACTCCGTCGCTCCCAACTCGTTTCACTTTAATATTTCAGTTAGATATTTATGTTGAATGTTTTAGTTGAATATTTCAGTTGAGTGTTTCGGTTAAGTATTACAGTTAAATATTTCAGTTAGATATTTTATTCATAACTATGTGTTCAAATCGCGAAAGTTTAAAGTTTACAATCGTCTTTATGTTTTATTCATGTTTTTTAATACAATCACCAATAAGATATATATAAAGGTTTTACTTCTTCCTATACTTGTAATGAAATAAACTTTAATTTCGTTTTTATTTTAAAAGGATCGCTAAAATATTTAAAAAGTTATCGCATTTTTTATAACCGACCCGTTTTCAATGCAGTTTATATAATATTGCATAATTTATTTTTTATACAGACTAAGTATTAGTTGCATCTGCGTGACTATAAATGTTGGTGTTGATACAAATTTTTAATCGCATTTTTCTACATAGTTTTTCTGCATTTTCACGAGCATTTAACTACTATGTCACCTAGAAGTTTCCTTTTTTTTACAGTAATAGTTGAGAGATCAGCATGCTCTCCATCGCCATGCGGTCCTTACAGCGAGTGCACTGTGAGTGCAAATGGGGCAGCTGCCTGTTCGTGCAAAGCCGGTCACATCGGTTCTCCGCCTTCTTGTAGGCCGGAGTGTCTCGTCAGTTCAGAATGTAAACTACAGCTCGCCTGCATCGAGCGAAGATGTCGAGACCCATGTGAAGGTGCATGTGGTCGCGGTGCTAGATGTCAAGTTACAGCACATTCTCCAATTTGCACTTGTAACGACGGTTTTACCGGTGATCCATTCACCTATTGTTATGCTGCACCAGGTGAATACACTTTTGTTTAATAAAATGTGACAGAAAATATGTACCTTTCTAATGAGCATTAATCTAAGACAATTTTATTTTGTAGCACCTCCAATTTTACCCACCGATCCGTGCGAACCGTCACCGTGTGGACCAAATTCGATTTGCGTCAAATCACAAGAAACGCCAGCATGTAGTTGCCAACCAGGCTTTATAGGGGCTCCTCCTAACTGCCGACCAGAGTGTACTATCAGCGCCGAATGTCCGGCAACTCTGGCTTGTGTCGCGCAGAGATGTAAAAATCCTTGTGAACAAGCTTGTGGCCCTCGAGCTACTTGTTCCGTTGTTGATCACCGGGCGACGTGTGCTTGTGAACCCGGCTTTGAAGGAGATCCCTTCCAGGGATGTTCACCGATCAAAGGTAAGAAAGTTTGCCATACGTTGTTGACATGTTCCACTTCTGTAGTTGTCCAATTGTTAATACAAATGAAGAATAATAACGTTGGAATTAAATATGGATATACATCACAGAACAGATGAAGTAGCTTTTACTAGTCTGTGTAAATATTATAACACTTAAAATACATTAAAAGGTAAATAAAACGAAATCGCCATAATTCACTATGTCAAGAGACGTTTAGCCGATTTTTTACGGTGCATTACCTATAACCCCCCGCTTGGGAAAGCGTGACAATTCATGCTTTAAATATGTGCTTCTTACATATAGATTTAAATAACTAGGAAAATCACGCCTCACAAAGTTAACTATAATAGACCTACAATGATGTTTTCACTTTGGAGCTGTTTGGTGACCATGCCCGCCGCTCGGTTCATAGGTGACTTCATTGATGTGGGATCTATTAGTACGCTTGAAAAATAAAATAGCCTCCGGATTAAAATGGTTAAGATATTTAAAACATTAGGTTTAAAAGCTTTCAGACGGGTCGTAATTAAATTAATAACTTTTATGTGTTAATAATGCCTCGCTTTGATCGGAGCACGCGGAGATAACATAGCACTTACAGTAAGCTTGGGCCGTTCGCCGTGACGGTCGCTTTGTGCGCTAGCGGTGCGCTAGCGATAACGATGCTGTCGTCGGATGCGGAGGTCACTAAACGTCGCCGAGCCCAGCAAGCTTCAACTAACGCTTCGGATCAAGGAAGTGCTTCCACGGTGGCTGATATTGCCGGTAAGTCATTTAAGATATCGGAATACTTTTTCAGCTCCTCCAAGGGTTGAATATTTAAATCCGTGTGAGCCGTCACCTTGTGGATCTAACGCCGAATGTAAAGTACAAGCGAATGCCGGTTCATGCACATGTTTGCCGGACTATTTTGGTGACCCATACCGAGGTTGCAGACCGGAATGTCTCGCCGATTCAGATTGTTCTTTGACATTGGCTTGTGAAAGAAATAAATGCGTCGATCCATGTCCTGGAGTCTGCGGTTATAACGCCGACTGCTATGTAACAAACCATAAGCCAGTTTGCAACTGTATGCCCGGTTACAGCGGCAATCCACTTTCAATGTGTTCTGTGATACGTGGTAAGATTTTTTCGTATTCAATTTATGTAATGCGCTATTTGAGCATTCGTGTTAAATTCCATTATAAATATTTCAGATAGAGATGTAGCGATTATAAATGTATGCAATCCATCGCCTTGCGGTACAAATGCGGTGTGCAAAGATATAAATAGACAACCTGTATGCTCTTGCTTACCTAATTACATGGGAGCACCACCAAATTGCAAACCTGAATGCATTGTCAATTCTGAATGTAAAACAAACAGAGCTTGTGTAAACCAGAGATGCGTGAACCCATGCCCGAAACCTTGTGGACATAACACAGAATGTAAGGTGATCAATCACAGTCCCGTGTGCACATGCAGACCTGGATATTCTGGCAATCCTTTCACCATGTGCTCACTAGTGTTACGTAAGTTTTGCTTCATTTCCGCAAAGAATTGAGTCAAGGAAAGATATTTTCATTTTATAAAGCTGTGATGTTACTTCCAGAAACATCTCCAAGTGTAGCAGCTCCCGCTGATCCTTGTACCCCATCTCCATGTGGGTTGTATGCAGAATGCAGAAATAATAATGGTTTACCATCGTGCTCGTGCCAACAGTCATACATTGGATCGCCACCTTTTTGTAAACCAGAATGTGTCGTACAATCGGACTGTTCTAGCGATCAAGCTTGCATAGCACAAAAATGCAGAAATCCTTGCGAAGGCTCTTGTGGCTTGTACGCAAAATGTTTCGTAAACAATCATATTCCTGTCTGCTTGTGCTCAGAAGGGTTTACGGGAGATCCTTTCAGACAGTGTATACTTCAACCACTGCGTAGTAAGATATTCAATATATGTTTAAATCACTTTAATCGTTTAAAGACTCGCTCACCAACACGCTGCTATTTTTTTAGATCCCGAACCAACAGTTGCTACTGATCCATGTCAACTAAGTCCCTGTGGACCGAATACCGAATGTAGAGCTGGGATTTGTTCATGTATTATAGGATATCATGGTGATCCTAATCTCGGATGTCGACCTGAATGCGTATACAATACTGATTGTGCTCTAGATAAGGGTTGTCAGCAAAACAAATGTATCAATCCTTGCATTGGAACATGCGGGGTTAACGCAATTTGTGAAGTTATGAATCATATCCCTATGTGTTCATGTCCAAAGAGTATGAATGGAAACGCTTTCGTGGAATGCAGACCTGCTCTTGGTACTTATCTTTATATATTAATTGATCATTAATTATGAAATGTCTGAAGATTTTAATGTCCTATTTATTTTGAATGTTTTCTTTTAGCATTGGCAATAAATCCATGCAACCCTTCACCCTGCGGTCCCAACAGCAGATGTCAACAATCTAACGGACAGCCTGTTTGTTCATGTGTGCCTGGATATCGTGGAAGCCCACCCACTTGTAGGCCTGAATGTTCAGTCAGCCTCGAATGTCCACTAAAAGAAGCATGCAATAACCAAAGATGTATAAATCCATGTATCGGTGCCTGCGGGTCCGGCGCAGTCTGTGAAGTTATAAACCATAATCCAATTTGTACATGTCCTCCGTCATTTACGGGTGACCCATTCATAAGATGTATCATAATCGGTACGTATGGTATTTATTTATTTTGATAAAAATCAAATATTTCTCTCAATTTAAAAAAAAGTATATTAATTAACATTTAACTTTTACTTTTCATATTTTAGCTGCTATCGAAGAACAAATTAATCCATGTGATCCATCACCATGTGGTCCTCATTCTATTTGTAAGATTAGCGGCCTAAGTCCACTTTGCGCTTGCTTACCAGATTATAAAGGCACCCCACCAAACTGTAAACCAGAATGTATCAGCAACAGTGAATGCGACTATAATTTGGCTTGCTTAAATAGAAAATGTGCAGACCCATGTGTTGGAGCATGTGGATCTAACGCCGAATGCAGAGTAGTGAGTCATGCTCCTATGTGCATCTGCCAAGCAGGATATACTGGAGATCCTTTCTCATATTGTAGCCTACATGAAATTGAACCCAATGAGGTGTTAACACCATGCAATCCGAGCCCTTGCGGTTCTAATGCAATTTGTAGAGAACAGAGAGGCGTGGGATCATGTCAGTGCTTAGACGGTTATTCTGGAAATCCTTATGAAGGGTGTCGACCTGAATGTGTTGTGAACTCAGACTGTCCTCTCAACCGAGCCTGCTCTAGAATGAAATGTATCGATCCGTGCCCAGGCACTTGTGGTTCAAACGCTCTATGTCAAGTAAATAATCATATGCCAACTTGTAACTGTCAATCTGGATATACAGGAAATCCGTTTAGTTATTGCACAATAATGCAAGAACGTGAGTATGCTCTTATTAATATTAATTAAAAAACCTAATGAAATAGACAGTTTGTGTAGTGCATTTTGCGTACGTGCAAGATTCTAATAGTATTATTTTATTTTTAGCTCAAATATTAGAAGCAAATCCGTGCAGCCCATCACCTTGCGGAGCTAATAGTCAGTGCAAAGAAATAAACCGACAAGCAGTATGCTCGTGTTTGTCGAATTTCATAGGTTCACCGCCTAACTGTCGGCCAGAATGCGTTGTGAGCTCTGAGTGCCCTACAGAGTTAGCCTGCATTAATCAAAAATGTGCTAACCCATGTCTAGGAACTTGCGGAAACAATGCGAATTGTAACGTTATCAATCACAGTCCAATCTGCGTATGCAAGCAAGGACTTACAGGAAATCCGTTTACTAGTTGCTTCCCAATCAAAAGTAAGTGATTTTATTATTATTCGCAAAGTGTTTTATTGTAAAAAAAAATCACAAGAACCAAGAACGTCATTAAACATCAATATTTAAATCATTCTTTGTTGCGTGATATTAAACATTTCAACATGTTATATTATTTTTCCAGTTTCACAACCACCTCAGTATTTGCCGTCTCCAGACCCATGCTCTTCGTCGCCTTGTGGTTTATACGCGGAATGTCGTAATGTCGGTGGATCACCTTCATGCGCATGTAACCCTGGCTACATTGGTAGTCCGCCAAATTGTCGACCCGAATGTACCATTAATTCGGAATGTCCCAGCAACCAAGCCTGCATCAACGAAAAATGTCGCGATCCTTGCCCGGGGGCGTGTGGCCTCAATGCAGTGTGTAATGTTTTCAATCATGTCGCACAATGTAGCTGCTTAGAACAATACTCCGGTGACCCATTCTCGCAATGCCAACTCATGCCGGAAGAAGGTACGTAAACGACATTTTTTAATTTCATTAAATTGTGTCATTAAAGTTTTGCACGACACTACATAACCTTAAATTGGTTGTCTTTAACTCTTACAACACTTAATACTTTTAACTGCAAATCTAGAACTTCCACAAGCTTGTAATGACTAGGAGTTACTAGCAATAGCATAAGTGTAATAAAATACCTTCAGATTTCTTCATTTCAGATATATTTGTTAGCTTATTCTTACGTAATACAAAAATATATCAGATTCATTATCTTACAAATAAACTTGTGTATTAATTACTCGTATTTTATTTACAGAACCTTACTCCGAATCAGATCCGTGTAATCCGTCACCATGTGGAGCAAATGCAGATTGTTATAACGGAGTATGCACCTGCCAGGCAGAATATCAAGGGGATCCTGACTTCGGTTGTAGACCTGAATGTATCATGAGTACAGATTGTCCACAACACAAAGCTTGTGTAAAAAAGAAATGTGTCGATCCCTGTACAAACACTTGTGGCAGAGAAGCAATTTGTAACGTATACAATCATGTACCAATGTGTACGTGCCCGAGAGGTTATTCAGGGAACGCTTTTCTAGAGTGTCGCCCCATCAAAGCTATAGAAATTGTGAATCCTTGCAACCCATCTCCCTGCGGGCCTAACAGCCAATGCAGAGATATAAATGGTCAAGCAATTTGTTCGTGTCTTCCGGGATATTTAGGTGCACCTCCGACATGCAGGCCTGAATGTGCTTCTAGTGCTGAATGCGCCTTAAATAAAGCTTGTTCCAATCAGAAATGTATAGATCCTTGCAAAGGAAACTGCGGCATTGGAGCTCAGTGTCAGGTGATAAATCACAACCCGATATGTTCCTGCTTACCTGGATATAGAGGCGATCCATTCCAAAGATGCCTGGCAGCAGGTAATTCAATCTTTACAGATATTTCACACTCAATTGATGTCTCTTGATTGAAACTCTTAATATTTATCAATTACTCATATACATTTTAACAGGAAAAATATTGCCTAATAAGCTAACTTTTGTCACTATACCATTTCTAACTTTATGATTAACATGAAAATAAATTGTAATAATAATTTCATAAAGACAACAAATCTTTATTTCAGTGATCGAAGAAACGCCACAATATGTAAATCCATGCGAACCTTCTCCCTGCGGTTCCAATTCCATATGTAGAGTAATAGGAAATTCACCATCGTGTGCTTGTTTAGAAAATTATCAAGGGAACCCACCAAACTGCAGACCAGAATGTATTGCAAACTCTGAATGTTCTAACGAATTGGCATGCATCAACCAGAAATGTAGAGATCCATGTCCAGGGTCGTGTGGCACTGGGGCAGAATGTCGCGTCATTAGTCACTCTCCGCAATGTCTATGCCCTCCAGGATATACAGGAGATGCATTCATGGGCTGCAAAATACTTGACGTTCCTTTAACACCTTGTTCGCCGTCACCTTGTGGTTCAAACGCAATATGTAAAGAGCAACGAAATGCTGGAGCGTGTGTGTGTTTACCCGATCACCTCGGAAATCCATATGAAGGATGTCGTCCAGAATGTGTAGTCAATTCAGATTGCTCTACAAATCTGGCCTGTATACAAAACAAATGTAAAAACCCCTGTAGTAACATTTGTGGTCGAAATGCATTATGCAATGTTATCAATCATTCTCCGACATGTGAATGTCTACCCGGCTTAACTGGGAGCCCATATGAAAATTGCTATGAAAAAGTAGCAGGTATGTTACTAGTTTACTTGTTATTTTTGTGACGATAAAGCATACCGTACATAAAATGTAATTACTAACAACATTTTCAGATTATCCAGAAGTGCACAGAAATCCTTGTACACCGTCACCGTGTGGCCCTAATAGCATTTGTAAAGTTTTAAATAATCAAGCTGTATGCACATGTCAACCTGAAAATATAGGAGCACCACCTTCATGTAGACCTGAATGTCTTGTTAGTTCAGAATGTACTCAAAATCAAGCCTGCATTCGCAAAAAATGCGTTAATCCTTGTGAAGGTGTTTGTGGCCAAAATACAGAATGCAAAGTAATAAATCATAGTCCTATTTGTTCCTGTCGACCGCAGTACACTGGTGATCCTTTCAGTAGATGTTACAGAGGTAAGTTTTACTTGATTGATTAATTGACTAATGGCAATAATTTCTTAAGAGTACACTACGCCCGCTGCGTGTAATTTATGTTCAGTACACTAAACTTTGAAAATTAGTTCCAGTTGCTGAAGTTGTTGCGGAACCATCGGATCCATGCTTCCCTTCACCATGTGGGCCATTTTCGCAATGTCGTAACGTTGGTGATTCTCCGTCTTGCTCTTGCTTACCGCAGTACTTGGGCAGCCCACCAAATTGTCGGCCAGAATGTTCAATAAATACTGATTGTTCAAGTGATAAGGCTTGCGTCAATGAGAGATGTATAGACCCATGTCCAGGATCATGTGGTATTAACGCTGAATGTAGAGTACAGAGCCACGTATCTATATGCACATGCGTAGATGGTTACGAAGGAGATCCGTTCAATAGTTGTTCCTTGAAACCAATAAAAGGTAAATAATCAACACCAATATTATTAATGCAAAAGTCAGTTTGTTTGGGACTTCTTCATAGTCAAACGGCTGGATCGATTTGCGCAGGGATAGCCAGTATTATGGATAAGGCGATAAGATACTTTTTAACGCGGGTGAAGTCGCGGGGCATAGCTACTAATTTTAAATTTCAGTACGCAGTATGTAGGTAAGTACAGTAGGTACATTAAGTACAACAGCAGTCGGCATATTTTTCTGTTATGTGTAATTCAATCAATCTATACTAATATTATAAAGAGAGAACATTTGTATTTTTGTATTTTTGTATGTTTGTAATGATTTGGCTCAAAAACTACTGGACCGATTTAAAATATTCTTTCACTAATATATAGAATGGACTTTCGAAATGAAAATAGGCTATATATTATTCCGTTTAAATCAAAGGTACATTCGTGGAGACCTAATTTGCAACCTAAGTCGACAAAAAAACGGTCCAAAAAAACACGTTTCTTACGAACGCTGCTCAATTGAAAACAGATGGAAGAATATTTTCTATGGAAGAGTTGTACAACTTAATAAGACCTACAAAAAAAGTCCGGGACACCATATGTCTATCTCTTAAGGTTGACTCACAGTAACCATTTAGATCTTTAATTTTTTGTTAAAAAATATTACATAACTTCCAGGGCTATTTTCAAGTATATAGTATTAATTCTTATCCAAATAATTACGTTAATTAGCTTGGCCACATATTAAAGATTAAAATTGTCCTTTACAGTATATAGTTCTAATGAAAACTCTAGAAGATATCACGGATTTCACATACACGCATCGCAAAATTAATAAAATATTTGCAGTCAAACCACAGAATAGGTCATAGTTACTTCGAAAATATGATTATAAGCTTAGCTTTTCTGTAGATCCCCACCGATCGCAATCAATTTGAAGTCAATATAGTATAATAATATGATCTATTGTATAAAATAATAATGATCTATATATATAATATAATATTTTAAACCACCCCGACTGATCTATGTATAATCTTTTCATTAAAAGATTAAAAGATTTGAGTAGTCTGTAGAGTCCAGGAGATGTCCCAGCATCAGGTCAATGCTTCCATGTTCTTACAATATCGTTGAAGAAGAAGATTTTCGAATTGATCAGACCTATGAAAGTTGATTAAAGCTCATAGTTTTATAACGAATGAACGAATTTTTATGAATCAAAGCTAAGAACACTCGATGAAGACATCTATCAAAAAATAAACTATCAATAATAAAATCAAAATCGGTTCATCCGGTTGGGTGCTAAGATGCTACAGACAGACACACAGATACACTCGTTAAACGTATAATACCCCTACTTTTTGCGTCGGGGAACGCCGTAAAGTTAGGCGGCAGATGTTCTCCTTGGTGGTAAGCTACTTTTCAATCGACTTCCAAAAAGAAGGAAGTTCTCAATTCGTGTTCTCCTTGGTGGTAAGCTACTTTTCAACCGACTCCCAAAATGAAGGAAGTTCTCAATTCGTCTGAATGTTTCTATTTTCTATCTTTTTTTGTGTGTGTATGTTACGTGATTACTCCGTCAATTGTGAACCGATTCGAATTATTATTTTTGTAATCGGTAGGGTACGTTTCCGAGGTGGTCCCATTGTAATTTCATTGAGATGTGATAAGTATCTTCAGAGATATGACGATAAACGTCTCAAACTTGCTACTGAAATTGACTCGCGGGGCATTGAAGTCAGTTGTTTTAGTTTTATAGTTTAAAAACTTAATTATTGGTAGATTTAATGATCCCACGAAAACCCATGATTCATGAATGCACATAAAACTTTCATTGGTAGGTATATAGCTAGGATTAGAACCAACGACCCTCGGGTCAGAATCAGGGTAACTATCCTTTACGCCAAAGGGCCGTCCAATATCACTACGTAAGTATTATAAAACAATGTCCATCACTGCGTCTGTCTGTCTGTTTGCAATAATCTCAATAGCTTCTGAACGGATTATCATTATTACGGTTTTCACCAATAGCCAGAGTGTTTATGAGGAAGGTTTAGGTGCATAATTCGTTAAGGTTTTGTGTAAATTGGTTGACATATGACGATGATTGTTAAATATGTTAATATTTTATATTCGATGCAACAAACTGATGCAAATTTTGTAGGCATATAATTATATTCTACCCGTGCGAAGCCGGGGCGGGCTGCTAGTCATCAATATATTTAAAAACCAATGCCACTTTTCGTTGTAATTTTATAACTCAAGAACGGGTTCACCTACCCAAACCAAATGTTTAGGCTTTGTTTGGACTATTTAGTATTAAGTTTGCACAAAATCGGTCGACCGGTTCGTCATTTATCACATTTCACGAGGACTCAACGCGGGCAAAGCCGCGGCGCGCAGCCAATTTGTTGTTATAAGTAGTGAATGGATATTAATATTATCATTATATTTTGTAGAAAACACGCCTACAGATCCATGCAATCCATCGCCATGCGGTTCAAATGCAGTTTGCAATAACGGTATTTGTACCTGTCAACTTGAATACCACGGAGATCCGTACTTCGAATGTCGACCAGAATGTACTATCAGTTCAGATTGTCCAATGGATAAAGCATGTGTAAGGCAACATTGCGTCGACCCGTGTGTCAATACATGTGGAACAAATGCCTTGTGCCAGGTTGTGAGTCACATGGCTGTGTGTACTTGTCCGGGCAGAACTACAGGCAATGCATTTATACAGTGTTCTACAATACAAGGTATTATAATTTTCATATTCCAAATGTTCATTCACCCCAATCATAAAAGGTTTAGTTAATTAAAATATGCATTATATTTTCAGATAATATAGCTACCAATCCTTGTCAACCCAGCCCATGTGGGCCGCACAGCCAATGTAGAATATACAACGAACAACCTGTATGCTCATGCTTGCAAGGATACCGCGGCGCGCCTCCATCGTGTCGCCCGGAATGTGTTGCAAGTTCCGACTGTCCTCTCGATAAAGCTTGTAGCAATCAAAAATGTATAAACCCTTGCCAAGGCACATGTGGAGTATCGGCGCAATGTCAAGTCAAAAATCACAATCCAATTTGCTCGTGTCTCAACGGTTTATCAGGCGATCCTTTCACAAGATGCATTCTTATACGTATGTTTAATTTTTTTTTAATATATAAATTTATTAAATATATATGCATTTGACTAATGCGTGTTTTTTTATATTTCCAGCACCTCCGGCAGATGTGATCCCTATAAATCCCTGCCAGCCTTCACCATGTGGACCTAATTCTATTTGCCAGCATACCACTAGTGCCACTCCATCTTGTCAGTGTATGCCGGAATATATAGGGGCACCTCCAAATTGTAGGCCCGAATGTTTAGCCAACAGCGAGTGTTCTCCACAGATGGCCTGCATAAACAAGAAGTGCCAGAATCCATGTGTTGATGCGTGTGGCACTAACGCCGAATGTCGCGTTGTTAGCCACTCTCCAATTTGTGTCTGTCCCAATGGCTATAGAGGCGATGCTTCGGTTCAATGCATTGTGTTTTCGATTACAAGTGAACCGGTATCCCCGTGTACACCGTCTCCCTGTGGTCCGAACGCCGAATGCAAAGAGTTGGGTGAAGCCGGTGCCTGTTTATGTGTCAGAGGGTATTTTGGCAACCCATACGAAGGATGTCGTCCAGAATGCTTGGTCAACTCTGATTGTGCAAGCAACAGAGCATGTACAAGAAACAAATGCATAGACCCCTGTCCTGGAACATGCGCGGCAAATGCGGATTGTCAAGTTGTTAATCATTCTCCTTTGTGCACGTGCCGCCAGGGCTACACGGGTGACCCGTTTAGCCAATGTATACTAAGGCGTAAGTTATTTATTTGCAACGCTATATAATAAATTTAACAACTATAACTTTCTACATTTTTACGACAATTTCGACACTTTTCTCTACAGCTCAAGAAGATACTCCACGTAATCCGTGTGAACCATCACCATGTGGTCCTAATAGTCAATGCCGTATATTCAACGGCCAAAGTGTTTGTTCATGCTTACCGGAATATCGTGGTTCGCCGCCAAATTGCAGACCAGAGTGTGTTGTGAGCTCAGAATGTCCAGTGGATAAAACTTGCAAGGATTTAAAGTGCATTTCTCCCTGTCCTGGACCTTGTGGTCAAAATGCTGACTGTAGAGTGATAAACCATAGTCCAATTTGCACATGCAAAAATAGGTTTACAGGAGATCCTTTCACTAGGTGTTATGTTTTACAAGGTATGAATAAACCGTGTTCAAATTGTAATGTGGCATCAGCAAAAGTAATCGAATAAAACGTATAACACTCATCTTTTAGTTCCAGACACACCAGTCATGCCCGAGAAGGACCCATGCATACCATCACCCTGTGGTCCTAATTCAGAATGTCATAATCTTCGTGGAACACCTTCATGTGCATGCCTTCCTAATTTCGAGGGAAGCCCGCCAAACTGTCGTCCCGAATGTTCAATAAATGAAGACTGTGCTAGTAATTTAGCATGCATTAATCAAAAATGTAGGGACCCTTGTCCTGGTTCCTGTGGAATAAATGCAAATTGCCAAGTTTTTAAGCACGTTTCTAGTTGTACTTGCTTAGAAGGATTTACTGGAAATGCATTTATACAGTGTAATCCAATACCACCAAAAGGTAATATAGCTGGTGGTAAAAATTAACAATCATAGATCACTTAGTTTTTTAGCACCTAATGTATTGATGATTTGTTGCAGTTAATGACGACCCATGTAATCCTTCGCCATGTGGTGCCAATGCTGAGTGCTTCGATGGAAAATGTAATTGTTTACCTGAATTCCAAGGAGATCCATATTTCGGTTGTCGTCCTGAATGCGTCCAGAGTTCAGAGTGTGATCGTGACAAAGCATGTATTACCAATAAGTGCATAAACCCCTGTCCTGGTACCTGCGCATCGAACGCAATATGTAATGTAGTCAATCACATCCCGATGTGTAGTTGTCCAGAAAAGATGACAGGCAATGCATTTGCAGAATGTCGGCCGGAGTTAGGTAAGATATACAACTATTATAATATTTTATGAAGATTTCGGTTACAACATCGCAAGTCACAGAGGCTATTTAATTTTACCAATAAAGATATATCTAACAATACACATTATTTATATAAACATTGACATTTCAGAACCGACACTCTCAAAGCCATGCCAGCCCTCACCTTGTGGACCAAACAGTCAATGCAGAGAAATAAACAGCCAAGCTGTCTGCTCATGTGCTCCAAATTACATAGGTTCTCCACCTTCGTGTCGCCCCGAATGTACAATTAGTGCCGAATGTCCCTTAAATCATGCATGCAGTAATCAACACTGTGTTGATCCTTGCATTGGCTCTTGTGGAGTGAACGCTGAATGCAAAGTTGTTAACCACAATCCTATATGTATATGCCCCACTGCCTATTCGGGTGATCCCTTTTCACGTTGCTTCAAACTTCGTAAGTATACAATTTACTTTTAAAGATTTTTGTTAAGTTTGAATGTCGATAGGACAATCGGAAGAACCAAGGACGATCCTAACTTTCATGTAAATTCAAAAAATGTTTTATTTCACAAACATTTATAACATAGTCGCTAGAAACCAAACAAGACCAATGAAGGCCTGTATCTTGGATCTAGTTCCTCCCTCCCACGTTTAACCACATAATATTTCGTATAATTTAAATTACCTATGTTATGTTCCTTAAATAATACTTTTAAGTATGATATATAGATGTAAGGGAGCATAATTCCACCTGATTGCTCTCAGCCAACCTCACCTGCACGTGGTGCATCCTGCCGATCAGCGAACGAGGCTCTGGCGACCGACAAATGGCGGGATATCCATTCAGAAAGACGTAGCTAAATACCACAGGCCGGTGACGGGCAGCAGCGTCACCGGTGCGAGAAGCTACGTCCTGCGATCACCCAACCCGACTGCCCAGCGCGTGGTGATTATTTGGGCAAACCCTTCATGGCAGACACAACCACACAACGGCCCCCAGTTCCCGGTCGCCCCGCTATTCCTGACCAAGGCGGCGGTTACGGTAACGGCGGGGCAGGGGGTGCTAAGAATCCCCGGGCGACGGAAGGCCGCCAAAACCGACTGACCCTGGCTACATTTAACGGACGCACGCTACGGCTCGATACACACTTGGCACTTCTGGAGGAAGAGCTGAAAAACATAAGATGGCATATTCTGGGATTATGTGAAGTCCGAAGAGAGGGGGAGGACACCGTTACCCTAGAATCAGGCCATCTTATGTATTTCAGAGAGGGAGAACAACCATCCCAAGGTGGCGTCGGGTTCTTGGTCCATAGGATCCTCTCTGATAACGTTTTAGAAATCTCCAGTGTGTCGACAAGGGTAGCGTATCTTGTGATTAAACTCACCGAGAGGTATAACCTCAAGGTTATCCAAGTATACGCACCGACTTCGGCACACTCGGACGATGAAGTGGAGGAAATGTACGAGGACATTTCCAAAGCCTTGCACAGAACCCAAAAGGCCCACTTCAACGTTGTCATGGGGGATCTCAACGCAAAAGTGGGAGTACAAACAAGCGGCGAATCGGTAGTAGGACCACACGGATTGGGAAGCAGAAATCATAGGGGGCAAATGCTCGTCAACTTCCTAGAAAAAGAGGGGCTTTTTTTGATGAACTCTTTCTTCCAGAAAAATCCCCAGCGGAAGTGGACGTGGCAAAGCCCCGACGCTATGACCAAAAATGAGATCGACTTCATTATGACGGACAAAAAGCGCATATTTAGGGATGTCTCAGTGATCACTAGGTTTAAAACCGGCAGTGATCACCGACTAGTCCGAGGCTCTCTAGATATTGACTGCAAACTTGAACGTGTTCGTCTAATGAAGTCCACGCTCCGACCCAATATGCTACAATCCGTGGTCGGGTCTGAAACGTTCCAGCTGAAACTGAAAAACCGATTTGCTGCACTGGAAACCACAATTGACGTTGACCAGGATCTCGACCATGTGGTGGACATCCTCAGGGAGGAAGGGACAAAATTCTGTGAGACGCGAGGTGCTGGCAAGAAGTCCAAGCTTTCAGAGGAATCTCTGCAGCTAATACAAAAGCGACGTGATAACCCTGCAGTCACTTCGTCAGATCAACGGACCCTAAATAAAAAGATTTTTAAATTGGTACGACGTGACCTCCGGAGCTCCAACACACGCTCAATTAAAGAAGCGATCGAGCAAAACCGGGGGTCAAAAGTCTTTGTCCAACAGCTGGGCCGAAGCCATCTGACGAAGTTGACCACTTCTAGCGGGAGTGTCGTCGCTTCTAAGCCGGAGATTCTTAGGGAAGTAAAAGACTTCTACAGCCAATTATACACCTCACAAGCGTCCCTTCCCCAACCCGGCATCGAGGATCCTAGAGCCACTCTGACCCGCCACTACACCGAAGATTTGCCAGAAATCAGCCTAGATGAAATTGTGATGGCTCTCAGGCAGCTTAAAAACGTAAAAGCCCCCGGAGAGGATGGAATTACAACGGAGCTCTTAAAAGCCGGTGGAACTCCTACGCTACTACAGCTTCAGCGTATTTTCAATTCCGTCCTCTTTTCGGGGAGAACTCCGAAGACATGGAGTAAGAGTGTGGTTGTTATGTTCTTCAAAAAGGGAGACAAAACCCTTTTGAAGAACTATCGACCTATCTCGCTCTTAAGCCATGTCTATAAGTTGTTTTCTAGAGTCATCACAAATCGTCTCGCGCGTAGGCTCGACGAATTTCAACCCCCCGAGCAGGCTGGGTTTCGAGGAGGATACGGCACCATAGACCACATCCACACAGTGCGGCAGGTTATACAGAAGACTGAAGAGTATAACCAGCCCCTGTGCTTAGCGTTTGTGGACTATGAGAAAGCCTTTGACTCCATTGAAACCTGGTCTGTTCTGGAGTCTCTGCAACGGTGCCAAGTCGATTGGCGATACGTCCAAGTGTTGAGAGGTCTATATGACACCGCAACTATGACCGTCCAAGTACAAAATCAGCAGACTGAACATATCCACTTACATCGAGGAGTTAGACAAGGAGACGTTATTTCCCCCAAATTATTCACAAACGCTCTAGAGGATATGTTCAAAACGCTGAACTGGAAAGGACGGGGCATAAATGTCAATGGCAATTACCTCTCACACTTGAGATTTGCGGACGACATCGTCATCATGGCTGAAACCGTGCAGGACCTGCAATACATGCTGACCACCCTCGCTGATTCTTCTGCGCGCATCGGTCTCCGGATGAACTTGGATAAGACCAAGATCATGTTCAACGAACATGTTATTCCGGAACCGATTGCCTTAAATGGAGTCCCTCTCGAAGTTGTTGACGAATATGTCTACCTTGGGCAAATCTTGCAATTGGGCAGAAACAATTTCGAGAAGGAAGCTCGCAGAAGGATACAGCTTGGATGGGCAGCATTCGGAAAACTTCGTCGAGTCTTTACATCGCCCATACCACAAAGCCTGAAGACGAAAGTCTTTAACGAGTGCGTCCTTCCTGTTATTACCTACGGAGCCGAGACGTGGACACTGACAGTGCGACTAGTTCACCAATTCAAAGTCGCTCAGCGAGCTATGGAGAGGGCTATGCTCGGAGTTTCTCTGAAGGATCGAATTCGAAACGAAGTCATCCGTCAGAGAACCAAAGTAATCGATATAGCTCAGAGGATTAGCAAGCTGAAATGGCAGTGGGCCGGTCACATCTGTCGCAGAACCGATAACCGTTGGGGTAAACGAGTTCTAGAGTGGAGACCACGGCTCGGCAAACGTAGTGTGGGACGCCCTCCAACTAGATGGAGCGATGATATACGCAAGCTGGCTGGCAACGGTTGGAAACGAATAGCTGAAGATCGAGCTCAGTGGCATGCCATGGGAGAGGCCTATGTCCAGCAGTGGACGGAAATTGGCTGATAATGATGATATAGATGTTATTAAATTATTAATTATGACAACTATTATATTGCCTTTAAATTAGCTAAATACTTGCATCATTTTATTGCACTATTGTATAAACAAATACAGGGTGTTTGGTCCATCGTTTGCCAAATTGAAATAGCTGATAGAAGAGGTCATTACCCCTCTTTCCTCCCTCCCTTAGCCGGTTTTAACCTCAACATATTTTAGATATCGATTTAGAGTTATTTTTGAAAGAAAAAATCAATATTTATCATGAACACTTGAATTTTTAAAAAAATCTTCCATGAGTCTTCATAATTATGTTTTATTTTAAAGTGTAATTATAAGGAGCATCAATTAAATTCATAATAGCTCGCCAAGAACGTCAACTTTTTTGTCAACGTCAACTAATTGGCTGAGAGACAGGGAAAATTTAAAGATATTGTCAACTGCACAGTACAATAAAAAAAATAAGAGAGAGAAAGTTCTTCCATTTACTGAATAAATACCTTACTTTATCCTCTTTCTATTGGTATACAACATGTTATAAAAAGCCCCTCAGTTTTTATACATAATTCGAAGTAAAGAAAACACGTTTGATGTATTAGCAAGGGTAACTTTTGTTAGCGTTTGCTGTATTAAAACCTGCATGTTGCATCTTCCCACATGAGTGGCGCCTCTAGCGCTTCTCTGCTTTGGAACGTCCCCAGATATAAAAATCCAATGGAGTCAAATCTGGGGAACGTGCAGGCCAGGGAATAGGGCCGTCTCTCCCAATCCAGGAGTAAGGGTATACCGTATATAAGTACTCCCTGACGGTTATTCTCCAGTGCGCAGGACAACCATCATGTTGAAATACAATACAAACGCTAACAAAAATTACCCTTGCTAATACATCAAACGTGTTTTCTTTACTTCGAATTATGTATAAAAACTGAGGGGCTTTTTATAACATGTTGTATACCAATAGAAGGGAATAAAGTAAGGCATTTATTCAGTAAATAGAAGAACTTTCTCTCTCTTATTTTTTTTTATTGTACTGTCAAGTTGACAATATCTTTAAATTTTCCCTGTCTCTCAGCCAATTAGTTGACGTTGACAAAAAAGTTGACGTTCTTGGTGAGCTATTATGAATTTAATTGATGCTCCTTATAATTACACTTTAAAATAAAACATAATTATGAAGACTCATGGAAGATATTTTTTAAAATTCAAGTGTTCATGATAAATATTGTTTTTTTCTTTCAAAAATAACTCTAAATCGATATCTAAAATATGTTGAGGTTAAAACCGGCTAGGGGAGGGAGGAAAGAGGGGTAATGACCTCTTCTATCAGCTATTTTAATTTGGCAAACGATGGACCAAACACCATGTATAAGTGCAAATGACAGATTTTAACGAATTGAACTTTAATTAAAGAGTTAATTATTTAACTTATAGGAAAATAATGTTGAGAATTTATTATTCAATAGAAATTTCTTATTTTGTAGCTGAGAAGTTGCCAGAACCGATAAATCCATGCACCCCATCACCATGCGGGCCATATTCACAATGCAAAGAAGTCAACGAAGCACCATCTTGTACTTGCCAGCAAGGTTTCCACGGTCAACCGCCATACTGTAGACCAGAGTGTAGTAACAATGAAGAATGCTCGTTACATTTGTCTTGCATTAACAACAAATGCAAAAACCCTTGCGACGGCGCGTGCGCTCCTAACGCAGAATGTAGAGTAGTCAGCCACTCGCCAATTTGCTTATGTCCTTATGGTTATACCGGAGATCCGTTCTTTGAGTGCAGACAAGAGGTTCAACAAATACAACCTTTTTCAAGTCCCTGCTCACCATCACCTTGCGGATCCAACGCAGAGTGCAAAGAAAGGGATAATGCCGGATCCTGTTCTTGTATCGAAGGATACTTGGGTAATCCATACGAAGGCTGTCGCCCAGAATGTGTAATGAATACTGACTGCCCGTCCAACAAAGCCTGTCGTAACAATAAGTGTTCCGACCCTTGTCCGGGTAGCTGTGGTACTAACGCTGAATGTCAAGTCGTTAATCACGCACCGCTGTGCACATGCTACAATGGATACACTGGAGACCCGTTCAAATATTGCGTGTATCAAGGTATTATTTTAAAAAAATCATACACTTTACTTCGATTAATAAATGTTCGTATATTAAGCTGACTTTTTAAATCAATATTTCAGAATTTCCGCTACAACAAACACCGATCGAAGTTTGCTATCCTTCACCTTGCGGACCGAACAGCCAATGCAAATCACTTAATAACCAAGCTGTATGTTCATGTTTGATAGAATATGTCGGTGCACCACCTAACTGTCGACCTGAGTGTGTGGTGAGCTCAGAGTGCCCACAAGATAAGGCGTGTGTGAATCAAAAATGTATTAATCCTTGCCCAAAACCTTGTGGTATTAATGCTAATTGTAAAGTTATAAATCACAGCCCAATATGTTCATGTAAGGTAGCTTACACAGGCGATCCATTTACAATCTGCAAACTTGTTCAACGTAAGTAACGTTATTTACCTTTTTTTTTTTATTATAACCGAAAAAAAATACAGAAAATTTGTTATCTTGTTTTTAGATGAAGCGGTTACGGATATATCGGATCCTTGTGTACCATCACCTTGTGGTTCAAACGCGCAATGTAGAAAAATAGGCAATTCTCCGTCATGCTCATGCCTGCCCACGTTTATTGGTGGTCCTCCGAACTGTCGACCGGAATGCACCATTCACTCAGACTGTCCGAGCGATCGCGCTTGCATAAACTCAAAGTGCCAGGACCCATGCCCAGGTTCTTGTGGTGCATCAGCCTCATGTAGTGTTCTCAATCATATACCAATCTGCACTTGCGACGAGGGATACATCGGTGATCCGTTTGTAAGCTGTAGACCGAAACCACTGGAAGGTACAATTTTATTTATTTTATCTTGTTGCATATTTATTATATGTGCTGGTATTGGCAGAATTACAAACTAATATTTATTTTGTTCCTTTTAGTCGAGGCAAGTGTTATGGACGATTGCTCTAACATACACTGTGGATCGAACGCCGAATGTATCAATGGCCAGTGTCAATGTTTGGCCGAATATCATGGAGATCCTTACTTTAATTGTCGCCCAGAATGTGTATACAGTACCGACTGCGATTCTCAGAAAGCATGTGTTCAAAGGAAATGTGTGGATCCTTGCATCGGTGCCTGTGGACAAAATGCTGTATGTCAAGTCGTAAATCACATTCCTATGTGTAGTTGCAATAACGGCTTTACTGGAAATGCTTTTATTATATGCAATGTCGTAAGAGGTAATTTTTTATAACAGTTATTTAGTTAATTTAACAATTTTCCAAAGCGCAGAGAAGAACCTGATGGAATTTATTTTGTTTTAGCACCTCCTAACGAACATCCATGTAGCACAGCAATTTGTGGACCAAATAGTCAGTGTAGAGAGATCAACGACCAAGCCGTATGTTCATGCTTACCAACTTATTTGGGTGTTCCTCCTGCATGTCGACCTGAGTGTGTCGTAAGTGCGGAATGCCCCCAAAATCAAGCATGCAATAACCAAAAATGTGTCAATCCTTGCATTGGGGTTTGTGGAATACGAGCCATGTGTGAAGTTGTGAATCACAATCCAATCTGTTCTTGCCAGACTGGCTACTCTGGAGATCCGTTTGTACAATGCACCTTTATCACAAGTAAGTTGAACGTTTTATATTAACCTCTTTAAATTTAGTACACCTTTATGGCATGGATATTTATATGATTAATTAAATATTTGATTACTGAATTATTATGTAAGAATTACGGAGATTATTTGAGAAGGTAATAAACTCGTACGTTGTGTTTTTGAAAACGGGTCCGAAGAGCATCATACATTTAAAAAAAAGTAAACCCGTGACAGCGCTTAGTCTGTGTATTTGTTATCGACCAAGGAAGCGTAGCGTCTTAGTTTCGAGATTGGCCACAAATGCTTTTGTCCGGATGTGTGTCTGTTCTCGCCTACAGTTCGCATTTTTTTCGATTCGATTTTAACAAAAAATGGCACACTGATAAGAGTGCTTTTGATTTAATTAAGAATTTTTTCGATCGCGTTTTTTTGATTGAGGGAAAATAGAATAGTGGGGAGGGGGTGGGGGGTGGAAGGGGACTCTTTGACGGATTTCAGTCAAATTGGAGAGGCACACTAAGGACTTCATTCTGCACGGGATGTGGCAAAAAAATTCAAAAAGGGGAGTGGTGAGGGTAAAAGGGGAGAAGTTTGCTGTAGCGTTATTTATCGACGGATTACAATCAAAGCGGAGAGTCTCACTAAGGACTTCATTTTACACAAGGTGTTGCGAAAAAAAATCAAAAATGGGGATTGGAGGGGGGGGGGAGTTGGCTGTAGTGTTATGTGTATATATGGACGGATTTCTATTTTAGGTTTTTTTTCTGATTTTTTTACGTACCTTACACTAATCTGACCACGCTCCTAGGACTCCTAGGACCAAGGCAACGCGAGTAATCGCTAAAACCTAAATCCCTATTTTACGGCAAAAGCCCAAATTCTAAAATAGCTTTGCTAAGCCATGGGAAAGAGGATAGTGTCAGTTAGTCCATAGTTACGTATAAAGGCACGCGAGGTCTACAGTACTCACAAAACTACTTGTTATATTTACTGTACTTTTTTATATTTTTACGATATATATAACATATACCTCATTGGCTCTATAATATTTGCATATTTGTGTGTATCTATATTACTTTAAATAAAATATTTTTTGATAGATTTTGTTAGTTTGAAGTAATATTTAAAAATACTACAGAATCCTCCAAAGAGATCTTGAATAATAAAATGTTTATAATTTATATTTTGTTTTAGATACACCACCTATAATTATAAATCCGTGCCAACCATCACCTTGTGGTCCAAATTCAGTATGTAAAGAAATAAACAATAGCCCATCATGTACCTGTCTGCCAGAATACAGAGGTCAACCTCCATATTGTAAGCCGGAGTGCGTCAGTAACTCAGAGTGTGCTACGCATTTGGCATGTGTCAACCAAAAATGTAAAGACCCATGCATTCAGGCTTGTGGTGAAAACGCCGAATGTCGTGTAGTGAGTCACTCGGCTATGTGCGTCTGTCCTCAAGGATACATCGGTGATCCCTTCTCACAATGTACATTACAAACACACAGTGAAACATTAACACCGTGTTCGCCATCGCCGTGCGGTCCTAATGCTGTATGCAGAGAACAAAATAAAGTAGGATCTTGTACGTGTTTAGAAGGATACTTTGGAAACCCCTACGAAGGTTGTCGACCAGAATGTGTCTCAAATTCCGATTGCGCAGGAAACAGGGCTTGTGTAAGAAATAAGTGTCAAAACCCTTGTCCTGGAACTTGCGGTATTAACGCTGAATGCAACACCATTAATCATGCTCCGCAATGTTCATGTATAAATGGATACACTGGAGATGCTTATCGCAGATGTAATCTTATACCATGTAAGTACTATAACTAAAGATACATATATTCAAATATGTTATGGATAATTATTTTTTAACGTTTCATATCTATATTTTAGTGCAAGATCTAGTTCCAGTAAATGTCTGCTACCCAAATCCATGTGGACCAAACAGTCAGTGTAGAGAAACGAACGGTCAAGCTGTTTGCAGCTGCTTGCCAAATTACATCGGCGAGCCCCCATCGTGCAAGCCGGAATGTTTATTGAGTTCAGATTGCGCTGCTAACAAAGCTTGTGTGAACCAGAAATGTATAGACCCATGTCCAGGTCCATGCGGTCAAAAAGCTGAATGCAGAGTTTTCAATCACAATCCTATTTGTAGCTGCCGAATCGGATTCACGGGTGATCCATTCACTAGATGTTACCCAAAGCCAGGTAATTTTTCCAAGTTTACTATGTTAATACAGCCTGTGTTGTGTCTGGTACAACGTCTGCTATTTAGGTAGGGATTGCCTTAACCTTGTGGTAGTTTTAACAACCCTCTACAGCCTCCCGGCCAATTTAAAATATGTTATATAATTTTGCTTCAACTCAGTGCGATAAAACTTTAAAATAAAATGCCACAAACTTAGGGCCCAGTGGTGTAGTAGAAGAATGGTCGGCTTTGACGCCAGAGGTACCGAGATCAATCCTCGTCGTGCACCAGTGGATTTTTCTATCGAAAAATTTATGTGCGCCTTTTACAGTGGCCTTCCGGTGAAGGAAAACATGGTTAAGAAACCCCCAGCCGCATGGTGGTAAGACATCCTCCTGGCCATCTACCACCCTCAAGGTAGAAAATCTGTCGCCAAACATTTGATGTGTTCTGGCAGCTATCCTTGAGAGCCATTTCCCACTAGGCCTAGCCTGCTACCATCTTCGACCGAATCATCACTTACCAACACATGAGATATTAGTCAAACGCAAGCCTATAAGACATATAAATATGCTCTTAATATTATCATATCATGGTTGCCAATGTTTTCAAAATGAACTTAAATTTGATTGAATACGATTACAAAAAAACTGAAGGAGCGATGTATTTTTAGGGTTATGCTTAAACTTTTAATGCGTTTAAATGTAGTATTATGCCATGCCAAATGTGAATAGAGTAATGGTTATCCTGAAGTCACTTTTTGAAGAAAATGTCCCAACGATTTTAAATAACTAGACTAAGAACTTAGTTGATCGTGACAAATAGCCTCAATCTTCTAATACTATAAGAATCTTTGTCCTGACATACTGACTGACTGACTGACTCACTGACAGACAACGCACAGCCTAAACCGCTGGTCGTAGAGACTTAAAATTTAGAGGGTATATTTGTCTTAGTACGTAGGGGTGTACTAAGAAAGGATTTTTCAAAATTCACCCCTTAATGGGATGAAATGGGGGTTCAAAGTTTGTATGCAGAAACAAGATTAGATAGTCTTTTCTATCCGAAACTTCACACAAATGATTCAGTACAAAAATAAGTAAATACGTGTTTTAGGTTTTTATGGAATTCCACCCCTAAGAGGTATGGGGTAACAAAGTGTGAAAATCAATATATTTTCGGATTGCGCTAAAACTTGGCATGCAGATAATTAATTCAACGTTAGTTACCTTTAAAAAGGATTTTTCAAATTTCACCGCTGAAGGGGATGAAACGGGGGTTCAAAGTTTCTATGGAGAAACATTATTAGATAGTCTTTTCTATTCAAAACTTCACACAAGTGCTTCAGGACATAAATAAGTAAGCACGTGTTTTAGGTTTTTTCGAAATTCCACCCCTAAGAGGGTGAAATGGGGTAACAAAGTCTGAAAATCAGTATTGTTTTGGATTGCGCTGAAATTTGGCATTCAGATAGTTATTACGACGTTAGTTCCCTCTGAGAAAGGATTTTCCAAAATTCACCCCTGAAGGGGATGAAACGGGGGTTCAAAGTTTGTATGGAAAAACAATATTAGATAGTCTTTTATATTCGAAATTTAACACAAGTACTTAAGTAAGTAAATACGTGATTCAGGCTTTTTCGAAATTCCACCCCTAAAAGGGTGAAGTGGGGTAAGAAAGTCTGAAATCAATATTGTTTCAGATTGCGCTGAAATTTGGCATGCAGATAGTTATTTTGACTTAGGTATCCGCTAAGAAAGATTTTTTCATATTACACTCTTTAAGGGGATGAAGCGGGGGTTCAAAGTTTGGATAGTCGTTTTTTTCGACATTTCACACAAGTAATTCTATAAATATGTAAATCTGTATATACGAGTTTCAGACTTTTTCAAAATACCTAAGAGGATAAACTGGGGTAAAAAAAGTCTAAAAATCAATATTGTTTCGGATTGCGCTGAAATTTACAATGCAGATAGTTATTATGACGTAGGTATCCGCTCAGAAAGGATTTTCTAAAAATTCCTCCCGGATACGGAACGGGGATTCAAAGTTTGTATGGCGAAACAAGATGGGATAAAGTACGTGTTGTAGGATTTTTAGAAATGGGGTAGGTAACAAAGTCTGTAAATTTAGGTTTTCAGGGTTTTATAAATATAAATCCTGAATTGCCTTAGTCACACGATAACATAAAAACGGGTGAACCGATTTGGCTAATTCTGATGTGTTTAATGATAGAATCGTTTTTACAAAAGAAAAGTTTTAAGTAAATAAAAGAAGGTTTTAACGCGGGCGAAGCCGCGGGACACTTCTAGTATATACATAAAGAAGACTTAATACAGGCACAAGCACAATTTCTGTGTGTATGATTTTTAATATGATATTAATATCTATGATTTAATTCTTTTATGTTTATTATTTCTTATTACAGTGACGCAGCCTCAATTGGATGAGACGAGAGATCCCTGTGTACCTTCACCATGTGGGCCTTTCTCTATATGCAGAAACTTGGGCAATCACCCTTCATGTTCTTGTTCGTCGAACTATGTCGGTAGTCCACCAAACTGCCGTCCTGAATGTGTGACAAATCATGATTGCATCAGCTCTCTTGCTTGTATCAATGAGAAATGTAAAGATCCTTGCCCTGGGTCGTGTGGAGTAAACGCCAAGTGTTCGGTGATGAATCACGTCTCTATTTGCACATGCTTTGAAGGTTACAAAGGCGATCCATTTACGGCGTGCAGTCTCGAACCTATACAAGGTAAATTTTTTGATAAATTAAATTATAATATCGACTCAAAATTAATTACTAAACATTTACTTAGGTCTGGTGTTTCGTTGTTATAATTACAGGATTTCGTAATTATGCTATAATACGTAATACTTATTTCAGATGTTCCAGTAGATTTATGCAATCCTTCACCTTGTGGTTCGAACACTGAATGCAATGATGGCGAGTGTATATGCTTACCAGAATACCACGGTGACCCTTACGTTGGATGCCGGCCCGAGTGCACAATTAGCTCAGAATGTCAGAGAAATCAAATATGTGTTAACAAAAAATGTGTCAACCCATGCCCGGATACATGTGGCAGAGATGCAATTTGTGAAGTTATCAATCATATACCTATGTGCACTTGTCCTGCTGGATATACAGGCAATTCTTTCGTAGCCTGTAATATTCTTCAAGGTAAATTTTATTTTGCTATATTAACATATTCATTTCAGTTCATTTTCATTAAATATTGAAGAAAAATTAGATACTCTTGCAGTTTGTAACAGAATCTCGTAGGCATCACATTTCATTGATCCTAGGTAACCAGTATTGTTTTATTTACAGCGCCATTGCCAACGAACCCGTGTAACCCAAGTCCATGTGGTCCAAACAGTCAATGCAGACAAGTAAATAGCGTTGCTGTATGTTCGTGCATACCAGGATATTCTGGCAATCCTCCAACTTGCAGAGCTGAATGCACCACTAGCTCAGAGTGTCCATTGAACAAAGCATGCAATAACTACAAATGTATTAACCCATGCAAAGGAGCTTGTGGTATCGCGGCTTTATGTGAAGTTGTAAATCATAACCCTATTTGTTCTTGTCCGAACGATTTTACAGGAGATCCTTTTACTAGATGCATATCGAAACGTGCGTATTGTTTTTCGTATTTATTTTGAGATGGCAATGTTAAGTCGCTTAGATAATCAGTTAAATATTTATTATTCCCCAGCACTAGAAATACCACCACAAGTGAATCCTTGTTTACCATCACCATGCGGACCCAATTCAGAATGTCAAACCATCAACGAATCACCGTCGTGCACGTGTATGTCGCAGTACATTGGATCGCCACCAAACTGTAGGCCAGAATGTTCAAGTAACAGTGAATGCCCGAATCATATGGCATGTATCAATAACAAATGCGGCGATCCTTGCGTGGGGGCGTGTGGTACTAGTGCCCAGTGCCGAGTCGTCAGTCACACGCCAAATTGCGTTTGTCCCACTGGTTACACAGGAGATCCTTTCACATTCTGCTCAGAACAACAACACATTGCAATATCTGAACGGCCTACACCTTGCACTCCTTCACCGTGTGGAAGTAACGCCATTTGCAAAGAACGTAGTAACGTGGGCTCGTGCGTCTGCACTCCTGGTTATTTCGGAAACCCTTACGAAGGTTGTCGACCAGAGTGTGTAGTAAATACTGATTGCCCTTCAAACAGAGTGTGTCAACAAAATAAGTGTCAGGATCTATGCCCCGGCACGTGTGGTGTAAACGCCGAGTGCCAGACTGTGAATCACGCACCGATCTGCTCTTGTTTAACTGGCTACACAGGAAATCCTTTCCAAAACTGCATTATTATTCAACGTATGTTTTAGTTTTATTATGAATTTTATTTAATTCTGATGTGAGTGGTACAATTTTATTGTTTATGTCTTTATTTACAGAAATAGAGGTACAGAGAAACCCATGTAGTCCGACACCATGTGGTCCGAATAGCATTTGCAAAGAAGTAAACGATCAAGCAGTGTGCTCATGTTTGCCAGATTATCGTGGAGTGCCTCCCAATTGTAGACCGGAATGTATCATCAGCGCCGAATGTCCATTCGACAAAGCTTGCTTAAAATTAAAATGCAGCGATCCATGTATTGGTCAATGTGGCTTACACACCACATGTCATGTTATCAATCACAGCCCAATATGTTCATGTAGAGATCGTTATACTGGAGATCCATTTAGTCGCTGTTATCCCTTTGTGGCTGCAGTACAAGTTGAATCACCACAAAATCCATGCTTGCCTTCACCGTGTGGACCGTTCAGCGAATGTAAAGATAACGGCGGCATTCCATCGTGTGGCTGTCTGCCCAATTACATTGGTGCGCCCCCTGGTTGCCGACCCGAATGTACTATTAATGCGGATTGTCCGAGCACTTTGGCTTGCATTAATCAGAAATGCAAAGATCCATGTCCAGGATCTTGTGGATTAAACGCACAGTGTATTGTGAGGAATAACATGCCTATATGTACATGCTATGATAACTTTGTTGGTGATGCTTTTACAGAATGTAAAATAAAAGGTAATTATTATTCATTGCTCATAATGCCTCAATGGTAAATAATATTTTGTGTATTAGTAACGCCATTGGCAAAGAACGTAGTAACTGCATAGTAATTCATTTTTAAATATTTAATTTAAAGATAGATAAATAAGTAAGATGATCAAAGCACTATAATTTTTTTTAAAATGATTACTCGCAATGTGGGTTGCACATTACTAGTATTCTTGTTAACCCCTCCAACTAAGCTAAAAAAATAAGTAAATACGTGTTTAATGTTTTTTTGAAATTCCTTCCCTAAGAGGGTGAAATGGGGTAACAAAGTGTGAAAATCAATATTGTTTCGGATTCCGCTGAAATGTTACATGCAGATAGTTAGTTATTACGACGTTAGTTCCCTCTGAGAAAGGATCTTCCAAAATTCACCCCTGAAGGGGATGAAACGGGGGCTCAAAGTTTGTATGGAAAAACAATATTAGATAGTCTTTTATATTCGAAATTTAACACAAGTACTTAAGTAAGTAAATACGTGTTTCAGGCTTTTTCGAAATTCCACCCCTAAAAGGGTGAAGTGGGGTAACAAAGTTTGAAATCAATATTATTTCGGATTGCGGTGAAATTTTGCATGCAGATAGTTATTTTGACTTAGGTATCCGCTAAGAAAGAATTTTTCATAATACTCTCTTTAAGGGGATGAAGCGGGGGTTCAAAATTTGGATAGTCATTTTATTCGACATTTTACACAAGTACCTCTGTAAATAAATAAGTATATACGAGTTTCAGACTTTTTCAAAATGCCACCCTAAGAGGATAAACTGGGGTACCAAAGTCTAAAAATCAATATTGTTTCGGATTGCGTTGAAATTCAGAATGCAGATAGTTATTATGACGTAGGTATCCGCTCAGATGTGATTTTCTGAATTTTATTTCCTCCCGGATACGGAACGGGTATTCAAAGTTTGTATGGCGAAACAAGATGGGATAAAGTACGTGTTGTAGGATTTTTCAAAATGGGGTAGGTAACAAAGTCAGTAAATTTAGGGTTTTATAAATATGAATCCCGAATTGCCTTAGTCACGCGATAACATGAAAATGGGTGAACCGATTTGGCTAATTCTTATTTGATGTTTTTAATGATAGAATCATTTTTACAAAAGAAAAGTTTTAATTAAATAAAAGAAGGTTTTAACGCGGGCGAAGCCGCGGGACACTTCTAGTATCTTTATATTTATTTGTTTATTTGCAGAAGTGATCCAAGACGAAGACGATTTGGATCTATGTAATCCATCCCCTTGTGGCACTAATGCAGTTTGCAACGATGGAGAGTGTTCATGTCTACCTGAGTACTTCGGCGATCCTTATTTTGAATGTCGCCCAGAATGTGTACTAAGCTCAGAATGTAGTCACGATAGAGCATGTTTGCGAAATAAATGCGTAAACCCATGCAACAGTGGAGTTTGTGCAAGTAACGCCGTCTGTGAAGTAACGAACCACATTCCAATGTGTAGATGTCCAGAAAGTATGACAGGAAATGCTTTTGTTCAATGCTCACCCATGGAAGGTAACTTAAACTTCCTAGTATCCGTATGACTAGTATTGACTTAGATTATTATTTATAATTAACTACACTTTTTCTCCTGTTTTAGCTCTTATCACACAACCGTGTGAACCAAGTCCCTGCGGACCAAACAGTCAGTGTCGTACAATCAACAGTCAAGCAGTTTGTTCATGCTTGGTTGGATTTGTCGGTGCTCCACCTTCATGTAGACCAGAATGTACAGTTAGCACTGACTGTTTGCCAAATGAAGCATGCAGCAACAGTAAATGCGTCAATCCATGCCAAGGAGCTTGTGGAGTGGCGGCTAAATGTCAAGTCATCAATCACAATCCGATTTGTTCGTGTCCAGCCTCGTTCACTGGCAATCCATTTGTAAGATGTGTTCTCCAAGAGTTCAAACCTGAACCGGTCAATTTATGCACACCATCACCGTGTGGGTCTTATTCAATATGTAAAGAGGTATCCGGGTCACCGTCGTGCTCTTGCCAGAGAGGATATATTGGTACACCTCCTTACTGCAAGCCAGAGTGTATAAGCAACTCCGAATGTCCACTACACTTAGCATGCATTAATCAAAAGTGCGCTGACCCTTGCTCGGGCGCTTGTGGCAATAACGCTGATTGCCATGTGATCAGTCACTCTCCTGCGTGCTCATGTATTTTTGATTTTACTGGAAATCCGTTTATAGAATGTCACCAAATGCTTATTATTCAAGACATCAGTACTCCTTGCCAACCTTCTCCGTGCGGTGCCAATGCGATCTGTAAAGAATTTAATGGTGCTGGTTCTTGTACTTGCCTGCCGGACTTCTTTGGCAATCCTTATGAAGGTTGCAGACCGGAATGTATAGTAAATACAGACTGTCCATCGAACAGAGCTTGTATTCAGACGAAATGTCAAGATCCCTGTCCAGGAGCATGCGCACCGAATGCGGTTTGTCAAGTGGTTAACCATGCACCGTCGTGTTCTTGCGAAAGAGGTTTTACTGGTGACCCATTCCGTTACTGTACTCCTGAGCGTAAGTTATTTAACAAGTAAATTTGTTCAAAATATACATGATAACATTTACAGTAGGTAATAAAAATATATTTATACGACTTGCAGAACCCCTTCAAACACCAGTGGATGTATGCCGACCGTCTCCTTGTGGACCGAACAGTCGATGCCTTGAAGTTAATTCACAAGCGGTATGCTCATGTTTGCCGAATTACATAGGCGCAGCTCCAGGTTGCCACCCTGAATGCGTGACGAGTACGGAATGTCCACGTGAGAAAGCCTGCATCAACCAAAAATGCGAGGATCCTTGTATGAATGCTTGTGGAGTAAACACCGAATGCAGAGTAATTAACCACAGTCCTATTTGTCAATGTAAAAGCCGATATACCGGCGATCCCTTCACGAGATGCAACCCAATACCACGTAAGTTTGATATATTGTACCGGTACATATCAACTATACATTTCCTAGATACTGTATAAATACATAAATAAAAAAATAACTTTATTCACAGCACCAGTAGCAAATGTCGTTATAGAACCTTATCGGAACCCGTGCGTTCCATCACCATGTGGACCGAACTCTGTGTGTCAAGAAAGAGGCAACGTGCCATCTTGTAGCTGCATGGCAAACTATATTGGAAGCCCGCCGAATTGCAAGCCAGAGTGTACGATAAATGCTGAGTGTTCGACTACTCAAGCATGTATCCAACAAAAATGCCGTGACCCATGTCTCGGATCTTGTGGCATAGCGGCATTGTGTACAGTTTCTCGACATACTCCAATTTGTACATGCCCAGAAAGATTTACTGGTGATGCTTTTACTATGTGCATTCAAAAATCACCTGGTAAGGTTTAATTACGATTACTTTTGTGTTATAATATATATTATCAAGCATTTTATTAAACAGCCCTATTTTACAGAAGCTGATGTAATTCTTGATAAATGCAATCCTTCTCCTTGTGGAACTAATGCGATTTGCCGCGACGGTGAATGTTCCTGCATTAAAGAACATCAAGGCGATCCCTACGTCGGCTGCCGACCTGAATGTGTTCTAAGTTCGGATTGCCCGAGAGATAAGGCATGCGTCAGGAATAAGTGCATAAACCCTTGTCAGGGCACATGTTCTCCAAACGCTATTTGCGAGGTGATAAACCACGTTCCAATGTGTAGTTGCCCTCAAGGAATGACTGGAAATGCTTTCTACAATTGTGAACCTATACGAGGTATAAAATAAATTTTTAAAATTATAAATTTATTTATTATAATTTATATAATTTTATAACGCGTTCGAATATTAATATTATTCTCACATTATTAATATTTAATTTTCAGTACCCATAGTAACGAATCCGTGTCTCCCATCACCTTGTGGTCCAAACAGCCAGTGTAGAGAAATCAACGGACAAGCTGTATGTACCTGCATTCCAAATTACAAAGGCAGTCCACCACTGTGTAGACCAGAATGTGTGGTCAGCTCTGATTGTGCACCCAACAAAGCCTGCAGTAACCAAAGATGTATTGACCCATGTGTGGGATCATGCGGAGTGGACGCAAAATGCACTGTTGTCAAACATAATCCTATCTGTACATGTCCACCGAAATTCACAGGAGATCCATTCACCAGATGTTCACAATACAGTAAGAATTTCTAAACAATAGAGCTAATTAATTATATGTATTAACGTGATTGAACAAATTTGTATACGAAACCATACTTAAAATATAATAACAACATTTTACACAATTTACATAACCACAAACATCCACTTATCGTGTTAAATTCTATGTGAAAAATCACAAAACCTTAAAAAACCTTATAATTTCAGTGCCTCTAATCAAAGTTATTTATTTCTTTTAAGGGCCTCCCGTCGCAGATGTTACACCTTGCAACCCGTCACCGTGTGGTCCAAATTCTATTTGCAAAGACGTATCTGGAACTCCATCGTGCACCTGTGCAGAAAACTTCTTTGGAACTCCACCATATTGCAGACCAGAATGTACAAGCAACAGCGAGTGTCCAACTACTCAAGCTTGTGTTAACCAGAAATGCAAAGACCCCTGTGTTAATGCGTGTGGTTTTAATGCACAATGTCGTACAATCAGTCATTCGCCAATGTGCTTCTGTGAAAGCGGTTTCACTGGCGATCCGTTCTCAAACTGTTACGAACAGCAAGATATTCCTCCGGAGAAATCTTCTCCTTGTGAACCTTCCCCATGTGGACCAAACGCCGAGTGCAAGGAATACAACAAGGCTGGTTCCTGCTCTTGTTTACCAGAATATATTGGTAATCCTTACGAGGGCTGCCGACCAGAGTGTAGTGTAAATTCTGATTGCATAGCAAGCAAGGCATGCATCCGTAACAGGTGTCAAGATCCATGTCCCGGCACTTGCGGTCCTATGGCGTTGTGCTTGGTTGTCAACCATTTACCATCCTGTTCTTGTCCGTCGGGCTTCTCAGGAGATCCATACAGGAGATGTGATATATTCCAGGGTACTAAATTATTTTAAATTACATACATTCTTTTGTTGGTCACTGATTATTTATTTTTTTAAATGTTACTTATTTTTTCAGAACCTATAATAGATACTGTCAATCCTTGCGCACCAAACCCTTGTGGACCAAATAGCATATGCAAGCCAGTCAACGACCAGAGTGTATGTTCTTGTATGCCGAACTATATCGGCTCTCCGCCGGGCTGTAGACCAGAATGTACAGTCAGTTCAGAATGTTCACAAGATAAGGCTTGTATTAACCAAAAATGTGGTGACCCTTGCCCCGACCATTGCGGATTGAATACAAATTGCAGAGTAATTAATCACAGCCCAATTTGCTCTTGTAGTCAAGGATTTATAGGAGATCCATTTACTCGCTGCTACCAACAACGTAAGTCTCTCTTAAAAGTAGTAGATTTGATAATATGTTTACTTAAATGTAGATATAAAATATTGTTTGCCTGTTTCAGCGCCAGTATCTTACATTCCAGAACAAATAAAAAATCCATGTCAGCCAAGCCCTTGCGGGCCGAACGCAATTTGCCGGGATATTCGTGGCTCTCCATCTTGCTCATGTATGGCTAACTTCCAAGGCCTTCCTCCGAACTGTCGGCCAGAATGTGCCATTAACCAGGATTGCCCGTCAAACAAGGCCTGTATTAATATGAAGTGCAGGGATCCATGTCCAGGCAGTTGCGGACAAAGGGCGTTATGCATAGTTTTCAACCATCTTCCATCATGTGCTTGCTCTCAAGGCTTTTCAGGCGATCCATTTACTGGTTGCCATCAACTGCAGCCACTAGAAGGTATGTAACTGAACCATACCAACTTATGGAAATTTTATAAAGTCTTATATTATTATTTTACCCTTATTAATAGACTCAATTCTTCCAGACGATAGACCAACAGACCCATGTAATCCATCACCGTGCGGATTCAATGCTCAATGCAGAGACGGAATATGCTTATGTTTAAATGAATACCACGGTGATCCATACTTCGGTTGTAAGCCCGAATGTGTAACAAATATGGATTGTCCTCTCGATAGGGTCTGTTCTAAAAATAAATGCACAAATCCGTGCTCAGGCACATGTGCACCGACTGCGCAATGCAATGTTTACAATCATATTCCTATTTGCACATGCCCTGAAGGAAAATCAGGAAATGCTTTCGTGGAGTGCAACATAATTCAACGTGAGTGTCTCAGAGATTAGCTTTATGATAAGTTTAATATAAACATATAATTTACTCTTTATAAATACGATTATTTTTGCAGTGATAGAAGTAACCGAGCCATGTAGACCAAGTCCGTGTGGACCTAACAGCCAATGTCGAGCTATAAATAACCAAGCTGTCTGCTCGTGCTTACCGACATATATAGGCAGTCCACCGTCCTGTCGACCAGAGTGCACCATTAGCGCGGAGTGTCCGCTCAACGAAGCGTGTAACAATCACAAATGCATAAACCCATGTTTGGGCACATGTGGTTACGCAGCCAGGTGCGAGGTCGTCAATCACAATCCGATATGTTCATGTCCAGCACAATACACGGGAGATCCCTTCACACAATGTTCTCCTATAGGTAAGGGAAAGGCTATTTATTATTCGGTATGTTAACCTACCTTGATCTTACTTTTTTTACTTTATTTCTAACATTTTTAATTTATTTCAGTTGCCACACCACTGCCGCCTGTCGATCCATGTTCACCATCGCCATGTGGACCCTACTCTGTTTGCAAAGTAATAGGCGAATCACCATCATGCACTTGTCAATCAGACTTCATCGGAGCACCACCAAACTGTCGCCCAGAGTGCGTCAGTAACTCAGAATGTACAAGTAATTCGGCTTGTGTAAATCAAAAATGCAAAGACCCTTGTCCAGGCAGCTGCGGATACAATGCAGACTGCAAAGTCATTAGCCATGCTCTAGTCTGCACTTGTCCATTTGGGCAGACAGGCGATCCTTTGTCTGCATGTAGTCCTATAAAAGGTAATTTTACTATTATTTTATTTATGTACCGTTACTAAAATATTAGTTGCGCTCATTAACTTCGCAGCTTAAATAGCACCCGCGTTAAATAGTAATATAATAATCGTAAAAATAATTCTATCATACTGGCAATATCTGTGCAACAAAACAGCCAAATCAGTCCAGCTGTTTATTTGTGAAAACGTTCCAAACAGACAGCGGGATAGAGAGACGTGGTAAGTACTGCAGAGATAGGAACCTCTTGAAAATATGTGCTGTGTTAAGGAGTATTTGCCTTCTGTATCTAGCCTTTGACTTCTTATATCTGATAGGCTAGCGTTTGACGACTATCTAGCGCGGTGATAAGCGATGATTGTGGTCAAGGAGAGTTACTTTCAAATATTTAATAATTTTATGGTTTATAGTTTTTAAGTTTAAAAATAACGTGATATATATATCACGTTATTTTTAAATTCAAATATATTTCAATTTAAAAATATTATTATAGAAAATATGTTTACAATGTTATTAATTTTAGTACTTTTTTCTTTTAGATACCATAATTGAATACAGTTCACCGTGCAATCCCTCGCCTTGTGGTATTAATGCCGAGTGCTTGGAAAGACAGGGCGCTGGATCGTGCAGATGCGTGGAGTCTTATATCGGCAACCCATACGAAGGATGCCGACCTGAATGTGTGATCAACAGCGATTGTACACCAATGTTAGCATGTATTCAAAATAAGTGCAGAGATCCGTGTCCAGGCATTTGTGCACCCAACGGAATTTGCCAGGTCATCAATCATTTGCCGTCTTGTTACTGTCCACCAGGGTTAACAGGCAACGCCTATATCAACTGTGTGGAAAAGGTGGAAGGTACGTTTATCCCATCTTTCTAAAAATAATTACGTTACAAAGGTTTGCGCAATGAATTAAGTTGAATTTTAATGTGATAATATTTACTGTACGCTGTTATCAACTATGAAGCTAAAGTATTAATAATATATTAGACACTTTGACACCAATACCAAACTGTATATTTTTCCAGATGTGGTAAAAGGGACACCGTGCATTCCATCACCATGCGGTCCAAACTCTCAATGTCGCGAGGTTAATTCTCAAGCCGTATGCAGTTGTCAGCAAGACTTTATGGGCACGCCTCCAAATTGTCGTCCTGAATGTACCATTAATAGCGAATGTCCCAGCGATAAAGCATGTCTGAATAGAAAATGTGTGGATCCATGCATTGGCCAATGTGGTAGAAATGCAAATTGTAGAGTATTTACGCACAATCCTATATGTTCCTGCAAAGACCGATTCACTGGAGATCCTTTCACAAACTGCATTCCTAGTATGTATTGCATTACACTATTTATTTCTTGCGATATAAAATCAATAACATCAGGGCCACACTAACGGTTAACAGCACCGTTAATATCATGTTAAGTCGTAGATACACATTTGTTTTATATCCAGTTATTAAATATTTTTAATTTGCCCCGGCAAACAAAGATAGATATTGATTTAAATACAACATTTTTAAATATCGCATGTTAACACATTTATTTTTTCAGTGGCCATAACCATACCAACTTTAGCACTGGAAGTCAACCCATGCGTTCCATCACCTTGTGGACCAAACTCGCAATGTCAAAACTTCAATGGCAATGCTCGTTGTTCTTGTCTTCCAAACTACATAAGTGCGCCACCCCAGTGCAGGCCAGAGTGTACAATCAATTCAGAATGTAATGCCATTATGGCTTGTATTAATAACAGATGCACTGATCCTTGCCCTGGAGCATGTGGAAGTAACGCTCAATGTAACGTTAACAACCATTTACCTATCTGTTCGTGCTTGCCCGGTTTTACTGGTGATCCATTTAGCAGTTGTCAAATTATACAGCGAGGTAAGAATAAACTTTTATAATAACCTCGTGTTTTGATTATTCTTAATTATGATAAATGGTTATATACTCAGGAGAATAATTTAAAAACTTTTTTAGACCCAGTCGCAGTCAACCCTTGTTCCCGTTCACCATGTGGCGCCAACGCAATATGCCAAGATGGATTGTGCTCATGTGTACCGGAGTACCAAGGCGATCCATACTATGGCTGCAAGCCTGAATGTGTTCTCAACTCGGACTGTCCAAGAGACAGAGCTTGTATCAACAACAAGTGTGGAAACCCATGCGTCGGAACATGTGGCACTGATGCCATTTGTGAAACCATCAATCACATTCCCATGTGTTCTTGTCCCGCGGGATACAGTGGATCGCCTTTCCATTACTGCTCCGTGTATGGTAAGAATAAAGTGCTAAATATTCTGTAAAACTAAACTTACTGATTTAATAATTAACAACTTGCTAAATTCGTGCGCTTGTGTCCTCGATTTTTCAGAATCTCCAGTCCCAGTAAATCTTTGCGAACCATCACCTTGTGGACCTAACAGTCAATGCAGGGAAGTAAATGGTCATGCAGTCTGTGTTTGCGTAAAAGGCTACCTGGGAAGTCCACCAAATTGTCGACCTGAATGCACAGTTAGCTCCGACTGTAAACTGAACCAGGCCTGTTCCAACCAAAAATGTATCGACCCTTGTCCCGGAGCCTGCGGTCGTAATACTCATTGCATTGTAGTAAACCATAACCCTGTATGCAGTTGCTTGAATGGATACTCTGGAGATCCATTCTCTTACTGTGAATTCATTCGTACGTACAAATTAAAATATATTTAACATTTAAAATGTATCGTTTGAGCTTCATAAAGCAATAATGCATTAATACAAATTTTAGCTGCTGCACCGCCAGTGAAGATAAATCCATGTTTGCCATCACCGTGTGGTCCTAACTCCCAATGTACTCAAAATGGAGATAACGCAGATTGCAGATGTCTGCCTGAATATGTCGGGGCTCCACCACAATGCCGACCAGAATGCACAAGTAACACAGATTGTGCTACCAATATGGCTTGTATGAACAGAAAGTGTAGAGACCCTTGCCCTGGATCATGTGGACTCAATGCTGAATGTAGAGTAGTAAGCCACACGCCAATATGTATCTGCCAAAGAGGGTACACTGGTGATCCATTCTTACAATGTACAATCGAAGTAGCTGCAATTGAACAAGAAAGGCCGACGCCTTGTGTGCCTTCGCCATGCGGAGCCAACGCAATCTGTAGAGAGCAGAACAATGCCGGTTCGTGCACTTGCTTGGAAGGCTACTTTGGTAATCCTTACGAAGCTTGTAAACCAGAATGTTTAGTGAATTCCGATTGTCCATCAAATATGGCGTGTTATCAGAACAAATGCCACGATCCTTGCCCCGGAACCTGCGGCATAAATGCTTTATGTAACGTTATAAACCACATACCGAGCTGCTCATGTCCGGATCAACACTTTGGTGATCCATACAAAATCTGCACATTCAAAGCTCAAGGTAAGTAATATCTCACTTTTAAAAACTTTGACAATTTATAAGTATTTGTTTCTTGTAGTATACATACATATTAATGCACAAATCTTTCTTTGCAGCGGATATAACAGATCCTTGTAATCCCTCACCATGTGGTCCAAACAGCGTGTGTAAATCACAGAATGGTTTAGCAATATGTACTTGTTTACCCGAATATCAAGGTTCTCCACCAATGTGCCGACCAGAGTGCATCACCAGCTCTGAATGCAGCTTGGACAAAGTGTGTGAAAATTTCAAATGCGTTTCACCCTGTCCAAAAGCTTGCGGCGTTAATACAGACTGTAGAGTTATCAAGCACAATCCTATTTGTACATGTAAACAAGGTTACACGGGTGATCCGTTCTCTATTTGCTACTTTGTGGTTGACAGAGAACCTGTTGTTAAAGAACCAGTTGATCCTTGTGTACCGTCACCCTGTGGATTAAATGCAGTATGCAGAAACGTCGGTGGAATACCTTCATGCACCTGCAACGTTGGATACTTCGGAAGTCCACCCAACTGTAAACCAGAATGTGTATTAAATACCGACTGTAGCAACGATAAAGCATGTATGAATATGAAATGTCAAAACCCGTGCCTTGGATCTTGTGGAGTTAACGCAATGTGTAATGTTATCAAACACGTGCCAGTGTGTTCATGCCCTGTCGGCTATGAAGGAGATCCCTTTGCATACTGTAACATTAAACCAGTGGGTAAGTACTTTCATAGAATTTTGTCTAGTAGAACATAACTGTTTAATGAAATAGAGTATCAAAAACGTTTTGAAATGTAAATTTAATGCGCTTATTTAATATTTCAGAACCTCCTCAAAAAACAGATCCATGCCACCCGTCGCCATGTGGTCCGAACGCGCAATGCAACAACGGTGAATGTACATGTCTGCCTGAGTATCAGGGTGATCCATACTTCGGTTGTCGACCAGAATGTGTATTGAGTTCAGATTGTCCGTTGGACAAAGCCTGTTCCCGTTCAAAATGCATAAACCCATGTGATAATATGTGTGGCGCGAATGCAGAATGTAACGTGTACAACCACGTCGCTATCTGCAGCTGTCCAACTGGAATGACCGGAGATGCTTTTACGCAATGCCTTAGGATAGAAAGTAAGTTATTAATAAAATTAGTATAGATTTTATCAAACTAAGAGCTCTGTCTAACAAAATATTTATTTTCAGAACCCGTAACAAGGCCATGCGAACCTTCTCCGTGTGGACCTAACAGCATATGCAGGGAAGCAAATGGACAGGCCGTATGCGCGTGTGTGCAAGGTTTTATCGGCAATCCGCCCAACTGTAGACCGGAATGTATTCAGAGCACGGATTGTCCTCCTTCTCAAGCTTGCATAAATCGTAAATGTCAAGATCCATGCCCTGGTTCATGTGGCACCAACGCTATTTGTAATGTCGTTAAGCACAACCCGATTTGTAGTTGCCCAGCACGATACACGGGTTCACCGTTTAGTTATTGCTATGGTAAATAAACTCATATTATAATAATGATAATAATAAAACATCGCCGTTTTAAGTTTTCATCACAGATTCATGTTATATTACAAGGGTTCTAAGCTTACATTAAAATCTATCTTTGTTCACAGTTCAAGTTATGGAAGAACCTAAAATAAATCCTTGCGTACCAAACCCATGTGGTTCTAATAGTATTTGTAATCCTTCAACTGATGGCAAAACACAGACGTGCTCTTGTCAACCAACGTTTGAAGGTTCTCCGCCACAGTGTCGACGCGAATGCTCTACAAGTGATGAATGTCCTTTAAACAAAGCTTGTATGAACTACAAATGCAAAGATCCTTGTCCTGGCTCGTGTGGCATCAATACGGAATGCGCTGTGAGACTCCATACTCCGATGTGCTCTTGCGGGAATGGCTTCACAGGAGATCCGTTTACTGCATGTCATCCAATACCAAATGCCGTTGAACCGACCGACCCATGCAATCCCACTCCGTGTGGACCCAACGCACGTTGCCAATTGTCAAGAAGTGGAGCCACCACGTGTATTTGCGAGGAAGGGTATTTTGGAAACCCATATGAATCATGTAGACCTGAATGTGTTTTAAACACCGATTGTCCATACAATAAGGCATGTCTTAGAAATAAATGTGAAGATCCATGCCCTGGAGTTTGTGGTACGACAGCAACTTGTCAAGTCATTAACCATGTTCCTTCATGCAGCTGCGCTCCTGGGTACACAGGCAATCCATATGCCTACTGTCACATTATAATAAGTGAACCACGTAAGCAACACTTCATGATGTCGTTGAATTTATATTGTAACAAGAACTGAAAACATAAAATTAAAATTATTTTTAATTTACAGCTTCGGTACCCAAAGATCCATGCATTCCAAGTCCATGCGGTGGTAACGCCATCTGCAAAAACAATAATGGATTCACGTCTTGCACGTGTTTACCAGATTTCTTTGGATCTCCTCCAAATTGTAGACCAGAGTGTACAGCAAACTCTGAGTGCGATGCGAAAATGAGCTGTGTACGACAAAAATGCGTTAATCCTTGCATTGGAGCATGTGGACAAAACGCTGAATGCAGGGTCGTAAACCATGCACCGATTTGTAACTGTCGTCAAGGCTTTGAAGGCGATCCATTTATAAGATGCACCATTGTTGAAAGTAAGAACATTTTTTACAACAATGGGCATGTCTGCACTAATCATGGCTATAAAGTAGTATTATATAAACCTTGATATAATGTATACTATGCTTTTTTCAGATATACAAGATCCTGTCATAAATCCGTGTATACCGTCGCCTTGCGGACCTAATGCTCTCTGTCAAATACAAAACAAACTGCCAATCTGTACTTGCATGGAAAACTACTTGGGCTCTTCGCCAAACTGCCGGCCCGAATGTACTGTAAACTCTGACTGTCCAAGCAACAAGGCTTGTGTCAACCAGAAATGCCGTGACCCTTGCCTCGGCTCTTGCGGCCTTCAGACTGAGTGTACGGTGTTCCAACATGCTGCTATTTGTAGTTGCAGAGAAGGATATTCAGGCAATCCATTCGAAAGCTGCTACATCAAAGAGAATATAGGTATTTTATTCCACAATGTAGAACGAAAAAAACTACTTCATCTTGTAATAAATCGTAAAAAAATCCCTATTATATGAGATATTTTCACGAACTCACTTACACTACACTACGTATACACTTTCAAAATTCCGAACTAATAAATCATGATCTTTTTTAGAAAACCTCCCTGCCGTTTATGATAAATGCCAACCGAGTCCATGTGGAGCCAATGCAGACTGCAGCGACGGAACGTGTACTTGTAGGCTCAATTATTTCGGCAACCCTTATCTGAGCTGTCGTCCAGAATGCACTGTCAATTCAGACTGCTTGTCGCATTTGACCTGTGTCAATAACAAATGTGTGAATCCATGTAACAACCTTTGCGGTCAGGGAGCTTCGTGTGAAGTCTACAATCACATCCCAATGTGCAGCTGCCCCTCGAACACAACAGGAAATGCATTCTTCTCTTGCTCGGCTGTACTAGGTGAATATGCAGTAGCATTTTTTTAACATTACAATAAATGTTTTATTTTAATATTATATAATATTAATATTAAAATTTCTTTCAGATATACCACAAAGTAGGAACCCTTGCGAGCCATCTCCTTGTGGACCTAACAGCATCTGCCGGACAATTAACGGACAAGCTACCTGCTCGTGCATTATAGGATACATCGGAGCGCCGCCGTCCTGCAGAGCAGAGTGCTTGGTGGACTCTGACTGCACAAGTCTCATGTCATGCTCTAATCAGAAATGCAGAGACCCGTGTCTGGGCTCCTGTGGGTTCAGCGCTGAATGCAGAGTACACAATCACAAGCCCATATGCTATTGCCGAAATGGATATACGGGTGATCCATTCACTCAATGTGTTGTCATTCATAGTATGTATTTGAACTTAGACCTATACTTTTTGCAATATGTATTTAAAAGTAAATTTTCTAACCAGGTATATGTTTTTTTTGTGCAGATGAACCTCCGAGAAGGGATCCATGCGAACCATCTCCTTGCGGCCCCAACGCCTTGTGTCGGGTATCGGGCGAAGCTCCGTCTTGCTCATGCTTGCCGCAATTTTCCGGATCTCCGCCGTACTGTCGGCCCGAGTGTGTCACCAACAGCGAGTGTAGTTTTGACAAAGCGTGTATCAACAATAAATGCGCGGATCCATGCATCGGGGCTTGCGGCCGCAATGCGGAATGTCGTGTCATCAGCCACTCGCCGATGTGCGTTTGCAAATCTGGATTTGAAGGAGACTCTTTTGATCTTTGTATGCCTATCTCAGGTAATTTAATTTTAATAAATATAATAGCATAACTTCAATGAGCAGTCCTTTAATAAATCATCTTTTTATTTCAAGTGCCGAGACCGGTGACGACGGTGCGACCATGTGTCCCGAACCCGTGCGGTCCCAACGCCATTTGCCAAGAACGCGATGGCGTGGGCAGTTGCACATGCACGAGCGGTTACTTTGGAAACCCTTACGAAGCGTGCAGACCGGAGTGTGTTCTTAATTCCGATTGTCCGGACCACAGGTCGTGCATCAATAACAAATGTCAAGATCCTTGTCCGGGCTTCTGTGGAACTAACGCGCAATGTCAAACAGTTAATCATATACCAAAATGCACATGCATGTTTGGATATGTTGGCAATCCATACGATAACTGCGTATACAGAGAAGGTAAGAAGGCACACAATAGTTGCAATTATATAGTTCAATAAGTAATTCAAAAAACTAAACTGCAATATCTCTATGGCTGCAATATTTTCATATTTACTTCCATTTAAAAAAATTATATGTAGAAGAGAACACAAGTATATAAAAAAAAATTAGAATGACTTTTTTTTTATTTTTTATACCGAACTGGGTAGCACTTGATCACTATCTCACCTGATGTTAAGTGATGATGACTTAAATTAATGCAAACATTTGCGGTTTTAAAATAATCTAATACTATAAGAATCTTTGTCCTGACATACTGACTGACTGACAGACAACGCACAGCCTAAACCGCTGGTCGTAGAGACTTGAAATTTGGAGGGTATATTTGTCTTAGTACGTGAGGGTGTACTAAGAAAGGATTTTCCAAAATTCACCCCTTAAGAGGATGAAATGGGGGTTCAACGTGTGTATGTAGAAACATATTTAGATAGTCTTTTCTAGCCGAAACTTCACACAAGTGCTTCAGTAAAAAAATAAGTAAATACATGTTTCAGGTTTTTATTAAATTCCACCCCTAAGAAGGTGAAATGGGGTAACAAAGTGTGAAAATCAATATTGTTTCGGATTGCGCTGAAATTTGGCATCCACATAGTTATTATGACGTTAGTTAACTCTGAGAAAGAATTTCCTAAAATTAATCCCTGAACGGGATGAAACGGGGGTTCAAAGTTTGTATGTAGAAACAAGATAAGATAGTATTTTTTATTCGAAACTTCATACAAGTGCTCCAGTAAAAAAAAGTAAATACATGTTTCAGGTTTTTTGAAACTTCACCCCTAAGAGGGTGAAATGGGGTAACAAAGTGTGAAAATCAATATTGTTTTGGATTGCACGGAAATTTGGCATGAAGATAGTTATTACGACGTTAGTTCCCTCTCAGACAGGATTTTCCAAAATTCACCCTTGAAAGGGATGAAACAAGGGTTCAAAGTTTGTATGGAGAAACAAGATTAGATACTCTTTTATATTTGAAACTTAACACAAGTACTTACGTACGTTAGTAAGTAAATACGTGTTTCAGGCTCTTTCGAAATTCCACTCCTAAAAGGGTGAAATGGGGTAACAAAGTCTGAAATCAATATTGTTTCTGATTGCGCTGATATTTGGCATGCAGATAGTTATTTTGACTTAGGTATACGCTAAAAAAGAATTTTTCAAAATTAACTCTTCAAGGGGATGAAGCGGGGGTTCAAAGTTCGGATAGTAATTTTATTTGACATTTCACACAAGTACTTCTGTAAATAAATAAGTAAATATGAGTTTCAGACCTTTTCAAAATGCCACCCTAAGAGGATAAACTGGGGTAACAAAGTCTAAAAATCAATATTGTTTCGGATTGCGCTGAAATTTAGAATGCAGATAGTTATTATGACGTAGGTATCCGCTCAGAAAGGATTTTCTAAAAATTACTTCCGGATACGGAACGGGGATTCAATGTTTGTATGGCGAAACAAGATGAGATAAAGTACGTGTTGTAGGATTTTCGAAATGGAGTAGGTAACAAAGTCTGAAAACTTGGGTTTTTCGGGTTTTATAAATATGAATCCCGAATTGCCTTAATCACGCTATAACATGAAAACGGGTGAACCGATTTGACTAATTCTTATTTGATATCTTTAATGATAGAATCGTTTTTACAAAAGTAAAATTTTTAGTAAATAAAAGAAGTTTTTAATGCGGGCGAAGCCGCGGGCACTTCTAGTATTATTATAAAATGGTGCGAAAAGGAACAAACTTAGATAAATCCACTTATGTCTGATACGTCAAAATGTTTCCATGCAAACCGCTGTCTTTTACGTTGTCGCAATTTGCTACAGTAACGAATTAAAGCCCATCAAACAAAGCACAATAAATCAATAACAAGAAAAAATTGTTTACTATAACAAAAATTAAATTCATAATGGCTTTTTGTGGATTTAACAATATTTATTTACGTACACTTTAGATGTTGATAGGTGTTTTACAATAGGTCTTCTTGTTGAAAATATTTATTGTTTAAAATAAAAACTTTGCAGTAGTTCTTTTTTCACAAGCTTTAATGTAACTTGCCGTGTATGTATGTTTGTGTGGGGTAATTCTAAAAGCGTTCGTGTAAGCCCAAATATAAATACTGCGTAGTGTAAGCTAAACTAGAAACACTTCCTGATGTTAGGTTGGACTATCGAATTTAGGTAATAATTCGATGGGTTGAACTCAAATTTGGCATACTTTTGCTTATCTTCGATGACAATATTATAATATGGTACCATGGAACTCACCTCATGATGAAGCCGGGCTGTAGGAACTGGAAGTTTGTAATGGCAAATGGTATGGTAGGATACTCGAATTTGACATAGTATGTATTAATTCTTTTCATTACACATGATAACGTCTTTACAAAAAAGCTTGTGTTTGAGAAAGTGTTAAGCTTTTAATTTTATTTATACTTTTGTAACATTATAAGGCTGTCACAGAAAACGAAATGTTTTAATTTCAGAGCCTTCTAGCGATCCCTGCAGTCCATCGCCCTGTGGACCATACAGCATATGCAAAACCGTTAACGATAAGGCTATGTGCACGTGCTTAGCGGAATATATTGGCAGCCCTCCTAACTGTCGACCTGAATGCTTGACAAGCCCCGAATGTCCTCTCGACAAAGCTTGCATTAGACAAAAATGTGTCGATCCATGTGTAGGCACATGTGGAGAAAACGCACAATGCCGAGTTCATCATCACAGCCCGTACTGCACTTGTTTGGTCGGCTTTGAAGGTGATCCGTTCCAAAGATGCACCAGAGAAAAGCAAAATATACCTCCGCTCCCAGCTCCTTGTGAGCCCAGCCCATGTGGACCTTTCTCTACATGCAGAGATGTGGGTGGTTCTGCCATCTGTAGCTGCAAGACGGGCTATATTGGCGCTCCCCCTTATTGTGCACCCGAATGTACTATTAATGAAGACTGTCCAAATGACAAAGCTTGCATTCGAGAAAAATGTGTAGACCCTTGTTTGGGATCATGTGGAACGAACGCCGACTGCCGTGCCATGAACCATTTGGCAATTTGTACTTGCCGACGCGGCTACAGAGGCAACTCTTTTGAAGGATGTTACATAAACGAAGGTAAATACACTAATAAAACACTAGTACTACTACTTCCACAACCTGTTTTAAGTCAACTAAAATAATTATTTTTTGCAGATGTTGAAATACCGGCTCCTGTGGACCCGTGTGCTACCTCGCCGTGTGGAATCAACGCACTTTGCAATAACGGAACATGCTCGTGTATCGCCGGGTACAATGGTAACCCTAACATCGAGTGCCGACCTGAATGTACAAGTGATAACGATTGCCAGAAACAGATGGCATGCGTGAATTACAAATGCGTGAATCCTTGTAAAAACACCTGCGGTTTGAACGCTGTCTGTAACGTCTACAACCACATCGCAATCTGCGAATGCCCGGCACCGCTGCAAGGAGACGCTTTCATAGCCTGTCGACCGGTCATCGGTGAGTGAAATCAGTAACTTAGGCTGTTAGAAATATTTAATAATTCTAATTCCTTCTTCTCCCTTTTACAATCGGGCAACAAGGCAAACTTAAAACTTACCACCGGTCGAGTAATAGATAGTGGTAAAACGCTAGCCTATCAGGTATAGATACATATGTAAAAAAACTAATAATGTCATCCATATATGGCAATCCGCACTAAACTTTTAATACGCTTTTATTAGCTTCAGACGTATGTATGTTTGTATGTTAGTATGTAACGGAATCTTTGAACATGATTTTAACCCCCTTCAAAACGTCAGATTAACTCGAAATTTGGCATACTTATTAAGGACCGATGACAATAAATAAATTAAAAAAAAAAAAATTTTTTTTTTTTTAAAATAGACTAAAAAATGAAAAATAAATAATAGTTTAAAAAAACTAAAAAAATACGCTTTTATAGAAAATCCAACTAAAAAATAGAAAATAAATTTTAATAAATTTGAATTAAAAATAGTGTAAGAAAAAATGATTTTATTGTAAAAAAAAAGTGTGGGGTGCTTTTCAGGATATTATCAAAATAACCCTTCTAGTCATATCTGTTCATAAAATATTTGGAACTATTGATACCATGCACCCCACGCTTTTTTTTACAGTAAAATCATTTTTTCTTACACTATTTTTAATTCAAATTTATTAAAATTTATTTGGTTCGACGTTCATCATTCGAACAGCAAAAGAATGGAACACTTTGCCGGCTAAGTAGTATACTATAGTAGAGTAGTAGTGCGTAGCTTGTGTATATTCAAGTCAAGAGTGAACAGGTATTTTCTAGGCAAGCATACTTCACCCTCGATCACAACGTCCCTTTCCATCAAGTGAGATAGTGGTCAAATGCTTGCGTATCGCAATAAAAAAAACTTAATTTAAGCATTTATATTATTCTCTAGGCAACGATAAATAATTAATGGTTATCAAAACATGTCTTCCTATTTAATTAATCAACGAAATTGAAACATCTAAAATATTCGTTTTCTAAAAATTTTTTTCTTATATTAGCGCCTTCGGAATCGGATCCGTGCACGCCAAATCCGTGCGGTGCGAACAGTATCTGCCGCGCGGCAGGCACGGTGGCGCATTGCTCGTGCCGGCCCGCTCTGTCTGCGGAGCCACCAGCGTGCCGCGCCGAGTGCCGCGCCGCCACCGACTGCGCGCCGCACCTCGCATGCCGCGCCGGCCGCTGCCGCGACCCGTGTCCCGGTGCGTGCGGCGCCTCCGCTTTCTGTCGTGTCCTGAACCATTCCCCGATATGCACCTGCCCCACCAACTACGTAGGAGATCCGTTCGTGCGGTGTTTACTCGGTAAGTTTAGACGTTTTCTGACATCATTGAGTTTTCATGGATTTCCATCGATTTATTTACTATCTGACTAATTATTCGTGTCGATGTTATAGAGCAGACTTCAATTTTGTTTAATTTTTGCAGCTATCGATTCGGATCCGATTATCAAGTCCCCGTGCGGCGACTGCGGGCCGAACGCACAGTGCGCGAACGGGGGGTGTCAATGCCGAGCCGGATACTTCGGTTCGCCGCCCTTCTGCCGTCCCGAGTGTCTCGGCTCCGACGACTGCGACCGGCACCACACTTGTGTAAACAGACGCTGCGTGGACCCGTGCCCGGGCGCGTGCGGCGCGGGCGCCGTATGCTCGCCCGTGGCTCACGAGCCACGCTGCGAATGTCCCCCGTCCACGACAGGAAACCCACTCGTTGTGTGTCGACCCATCAATCATATCCGTAAGACAGACTCAAATGGATGATTGCTATGTTATGATATACCTAACACGGTCGGACCCATTGCTAGCGTCTAAAACGATTAATAGGGAATAGCGTTCGCGGCGTTCCCAAATTTTCGCGTTTAAAGCTTAGGCATGGGTTTTTCTCGCGAAAATGAGGGTAGCCGCTCGCCTTTTTACGTCGAGGTTCGCTTAAACGAGAACGCTTATCGAATTCGCAACTCGAGACGACAGCGGAACGCGCGTTCAGCAAGCATTAATTTTTTTCAGTGGTTACGAAAGATCCGTGCAACCCGTCCCCTTGTGGACCGGGCGCGCTCTGCCGCGCACGCTCTAGCGGCGCGTCGTGTGAGTGCGAGCCGGGCCTGCGCGGCGACCCGCACTCAGGCTGCCGGCCTGAGTGCCTCGCCGATTCAGACTGTTCGCCGTCGCGCGCCTGCATGCGTTCCCACTGCCGCGACCCATGCGTGGGCACGTGTGGCGTCGGAGCCGACTGCGAGACGGTCAATCATATCCCGCTCTGCTCCTGCCCACCCGGAACTAGAGGCAACGCCTTTGAAAGATGCGAAGTTATCATATCACGTACGTTACCGTACATTAAAAATCTAAATAGATCCAATTTAAAATAAAAATTGCGTTTTCTAATCAAAATTTATTTACAGCACCGCCGTGCAGCCCGTCTCCTTGTGGGCCTGGCGCGCTGTGCTCTGTCTCGGGCGGAAGCGCGGTATGCTCATGCCCGGCCGGCACTAGCGGAGACGCGCGCACGTCCGGCTGCCGACCCGAATGCGTTGTGAGCTCAGAGTGTCCGCGCGACCGCGCCTGCGTCCGCAACAAGTGTGTTGACCCTTGTGTTGGCGCCTGCGGCAATAACGCCCTCTGCCGCGTTTTCGACCACGCTCCGATTTGCTCATGTCCACCCGACACTACCGGCAATCCATTCTACGACTGCACACCCAGACCGAGGGGTACGTAGAAAACTAAAATCTAATATTCGCATTTAGGGTGCTGATGGGGTTGCCACGCTTCTGCAGTGCCTCCGGCATGTTCGCTGAAGCAAGAATTGATGGCTTCCATGCCATCATCCGCAAAAGAAGCGCATCGTTACTTAGGCGGTTGCGTGGCAGTATCAACAGTATCCTGGCTGTGTTGGTGGATCGGTGGGACGGCCAGTATCTCGCTCACTGGATGCGGTTGCATGCAGTGCCACAGCCATTCTTGAGGCTTCCGTGACCGTCAATTTTATTATTTATGTTCCTGACAAGTTTTGGCTTTATTATTATACTTTTATTCAAATTCACATCACGGGTCGTACACGCCCGGTCTTTTGGAGGGCATTGATGGAGCCTAAGCCAACACCAAGAGGCCCTTTACAATTTTAACTTAGGAACTACTGTGTATGGATGGATATGGGAAACTATTTTATAAAAATATGGTACATTATATTATCATGATGACTATTAAATGAGCTGATTTATGTCTGATACATGGTCTATGGGATGAGGTACGGCACCCGCCAATTATGCCTCATTTCAAAATATTAAGACGGGTGGTGACTCGCTATACACTGAATGGGCCCCCGATAAAGGCGGACCGTTATGTCGGCGCCGAGGGGCAACATTGGCGTGGATAGCTAAGGGTGTTGAGAGGTGTCCTGCACTTTCACTAAACGCTACTAGTGGCTTTATGCCTTTAACACTTCCACCCTGGAGCTTAGGTCTTAGCTCTTGCGATTCCCACCACCGGCCGGCCGGTCAAGGCAAGCCGAGGGTCAGAGGGTCGGATTTAGCCCTCACGGGATAGGGGTACGCGGTGTCGCCACTCACCATCGGCTCGCCACAAAGCCGCCCCTGCGCGATTATTATTATTATTATTATCTGTATTGTTAATTTATTTTGTCAGTATTTTCTAATTTATTTTTTATCACGTTTAATATTTTTTGTGTTTAATGTATAATATTTTTGTGTATAATGTTTTTATTTTTTTTGTAACGAATGGGTCCTGTTACCTAATTAATAAACGATTTAATTTAATTTAATATAATTCTTAAATCATGTTAGGCTCTCCTTTCACTGGAACTAAAATATTCCGTTTTCTTTGCAGATACTACGCCACCGACGAAGTACGATCCTTGCGATCCGAACCCCTGTGGACCTCACGGCACATGCCGAAACGGATTCTGTACCTACCCCGAGTGCATAGTCAACGACGATTGCCCTGGCGATCGAGCTTGTATAAACAGAAAGTGTACAGATCCTTGCGTGAACGCGTGCGGCCTGAACGCGATCTGCTCGGGCGTACGACACTCAGCGGTGTGTTCGTGCCCCAGCGGGTACACAGGCTCCCCGTTCGTGCGGTGTGAGCGTGTAGTGGTGTCGACGCCACCTCCACCAGTGCCAGAATGCGTGCAAGACGACCAGTGTGCTGACAACGCCGCCTGCGTCAACTCGCGGTGCTCTCCCGTCTGCGGGCCTGCTAACTGCGGCCTCAACGCACGCTGCCTCGCTAGGCAACACAGAACACGGTGCACTTGCTTGCCTGGATATGAAGGCGACGCCTACCGAGGATGTTATTCAGGTGAGACTTCTTTTATTCAAATATATAACGTTCATTTTTTCAACATGCTGGATAAGTTATGCTGTATTACAAGGTAAATAGGTTACCTATTATTTCTATTATATTATATTCCTATTATATTCATATACAACTTTTCAATTATTACTAAATTTTTTTGGAAATTTTTGGAACCATGTCTGTTTATAATTAGAAAATATTGTTACAGTACAATGTCACAGCAACAACGATTGTCCCGACGATGAGAGTTGTGAGGGCGGTTCGTGCAGCAAGGTGTGCTCGCGAGTGCGATGTGGCACGGAAGCGCATTGTGTAGCGCGCGGGCACACCGCCTCTTGCGAGTGTAACCTGGGAGCTCGTGGTAACCCGTGGACCGCGTGTTTGCGTGCCGAGTGCTCGGTCAACGAAGACTGCCCCGCGTGGCTTGCGTGCCGCTCGGGTTCTTGTGTAGACCCATGCCCCGGCGCGTGCGCTCAGGGAGCGCTCTGCACAGTGCTGCGACACGCGCCCGCCTGTGAGTGCCCAAGAGGCACGCAGGGAAACCCCAAGATCGAATGTCGAGAAGGTTCGTTGACAATAATTGAAAATACCTATTGTTTAATTATTAACTTTATAATAGTTCTTTCATTTACGTATAATAATAATACAGCTCAAAACAGATTATTAGAGATGAGCTAAAGAAATAAGTACAAAAGATTTTTAATTATAAGAATTGATCGAGCGAGCGTCCGGATGTTTGTCTGTTCTCGCCTACAGGTCGCATTTTTCAAGCGATTTTTGACGAAAATTGGCGTTATTTGCTTTATTTAAGAATGTTTGTCGATCGCGTTGTTTTTGTATTGGGGGGAAAATACTCAATACTCAATACTTTATTGCTTCCATAGTTATAAATAAAAATAAATTAAATAGGGGATGAAAAGGGAGAATTTTGCTGTAGCGTTATTTATCTACGCATTTCAGTCAAATTGGAGAGGCACACTAAGGACATCATTCTACACAAAATGTTTCAAAAGCAAAATTCAAAAAGGGGGAGTGGTGGGAGGTAAAAGTGGAAAGTTTTCTGTAGAGTTATCGACGGATTTCAATCAAATTGAAGAGGCACACTAAGGACTTCATTTAACACAAGCTGTTGCGAACCAATCTGACTACGCAGTCATCTAAGCCTTCACAAGACAAACCCGTAGACACCAGATTCATGCCAGATTCAAACTCCTAGGACTAAGGGAACGCGAGTAATAGCTGTAACGTATATCTCTAGTTTTTGGCAAAAGCCCAAACTCTGAAATGGTTTTGCTAAGCCATGGGAAAAAGGAAGTGTCGGTTATTCAGGCATTATAAGGGCACGCGAGCTACTGGTCTTACAGAACTGCTACTTAGTTTCGGTTAACTGTGTTATAATTCAACATATTAGGAATATATCTCGAGAGGGTAACGCTTTAACCTCTCGAGATATACCTACTCCTATCCCTCCTATTTGTCAGCGGTTACAATCAATCTAGGTGAAGCTTACAATGAGGTTTTTTACTACAGTAGAATTCAACAACGTGGAATGTGAAAGAGACGCAGAGTGCGGTCCCGAGCTGGCTTGCTTGCAAGGCAGCTGTCGGAACCCGTGCGAGGCTGACTCCTGCGGCGCGGGTGCTATCTGCCGCGTCGCCAACACTCTGCCCTTCCGGACTATGGTCTGCGAATGCCCGAAACCACTCGTTGGCGACGCTTCCGTGCAATGCAAAGCGAGTAAGTGCTAACCACGATATACTTTCCATAATCCACAATGTAGTTCTCTTAATTCAATCAGGATTTCTTCAGCATGAATGATTCAACTTATGAGATCCCAAACTATTTCTGTAGTTTTAGTCCTCTTTTATGTTTTAGGGGGTTTTCTTCCAAAATTGCAATACACATACATCGTCCTAACAGTAGGTACAGAAAAGCTGCAGATTGTTGGTATGTTTGAATGTTCACTTGGCATTGGAATTCAATTGTACCTATCCACATATCTTTGTCTATTTATTACGTGCACCATCTTGTGCATACGCACAGAATGTACATACATATGTAAATATAACACAATTTTCATTCGTTGTTTGCGATACGTCTATATTAGATGTGACAGGAGTAGGTATGGTGTAAGTTCAGATTTTGATTAGTGTACACGATACAAATCTTACTTACACTTGAATAAAATATATTTGTATGTATATTCATAAAGCCACAACAATTTTGAGTTTTCGGAACATAGAGGTAACGAATTTAAATCGGTTTAAAACCACTGGTTTCTTTAAAATAATTTATTCGATAAATATGTCAACCTGGCAGACGTGTGGTAAATTATAAAAGTATAGGGGTACGTCGCAATGGTAGCAATATATCAATTAATAAAGAGAGATATTTGTTGAGACTCCAACCGAGCTGTTTCCATCTCCGCAAACTTGAGATGCAGGTAGATTGAGATGGGTGTGTGTGTTCGGTTATATGTATACAGTGATAGTAATAAGTGACTCACGTGCAGGAGGCGAGTGCACCGCAGACAGCGAGTGTAGCGACGAGGAGTCGTGCGTGAACCGTCACTGCGTGCCAGCGTGCGCAGGAGCATGCGGCGTCGGTGCCGAGTGTCGTGCGGCTGGTCATCGCGCGCAGTGCACCTGCGTGCCGCCGCTGCAAGGCGACCCCAAAGTTTTCTGTAAACCAGGTAAAACTGCATCTAAACATCACATGGTTTATTTATTTATTTTAAGGTAATATAACAGCTAGTACACATATGCGTAGTACACAAAAAAACTGGCCAAGTGCGAGTCAGACTTTGTCCCGCACACGGAGGGTTCCGAACGCCATCTATCGAATTTCTAACGAACTTCTAACACCAACTAAGTAAACGTTAACACAAAGGTAGAATAGTATTATATAGTAGTAATAGTAATAGTAGTAATAGTAATTGTAGTAATTAATATTATTAAATATCTGGTTGACCGAGATTTGCTCGGTATTTTTTGCCACTTAAACAGACAAATATGACTCTTCCCGACATCTATTGACGAATAATAATACAATTTTTTTTAATTGAGAGCATCTAACTGCTTTACTGATACAGTACTTCTACTCGCCAATAGATGTCGGGAAGAGTCATATTTTAAGTTGATTATCAATGAAGTTGATGATTGAAAACACGAATAAAACAAAATTTTCTGAAAATGACTCCTAGCTAGATCGATTTATCGCCCCCGAAATCCCCTGTAGGTATACTAAATTTTATTTAATCGTTGGAGCCGCTTCTAAAGACTAAAGACTAAAGACTTCTAAAGACGATAGCGCCATCTTAGCAACTAGATAGGTGGCGCTGCGCTATCGTAAAAAACTTTTTTTAAACTTTTCTTTAATTTTTAACTTTGTTCTGTTCTTAGTATTTGTTGTTATAGCGGCACAGAAATACATCATCTGTGAAAATTTTAACCGTCTAACTATCACGGTTCATGAAATACAGCCTGGTGACAGACGGACAGACAGACAGACAGACAGACAGACAGACGGACAGCGGAGTCTCAGTAATAGGGTTCCGTTGGTACCCTTTGGGTTCGGAACCCTAAAAAAAACCCTAAAAAGCTTGTTACGATTAGTTATTTGACCAGAAGATAGCTTTTTAAAGTAATAAGTAGAACACAAAGTTAAATAAAAGTAAACTGCAGAAACCATATTGATCAATTAATTTGTAATGCAACAGTAAATGAGATCGAGCGACAATGTACATCTGACGGCGAGTGCGGCGCTGCGGAGGCGTGCGTCGCGCAGCGCTGTGTATCCGCATGTGCCGGTGCATGCGGCGCCGGTGCGCACTGCGAGCCCGCTGCACACCGCGCCACCTGCCGCTGCCCGCCCGGCACCGCCGGCAACCCGGCTCTCTACTGCTACACCAGTCAGTATATCACTCACTTCACCAGCTTCATTCTTATGGCTAGGCCAAAAGATATACCTCAAGCTAAATATCTATCATATATTAATATATATTAGGTTATATCAATTGTATTTTAATTCCAGCCGAATGCACTTCCGATGACGACTGTCCATTCGATAAGGCATGCATCAACGGTTACTGTCAAGATCCGTGCAGACTAGGAACACCGTGCGGACGCGACGCCATGTGCGAAGCGGTCGCCCACGTCGCCACCTGCCGCTGTCCGGCGGGCACGCAAGGTGACGCGCGGCGCGCCTGCATCGCTGCCGTCTGCCACTACAACGAGGACTGCGATGACATGCAAGTGTGCAACCGCCTTAACCGCGTGTGCCAGCCAGCGTGCGACGAGAGCGCATGCGCACCCGGCGCCGTGTGCAGCGCGCGTGTGCACCGCGCCGAGTGCTCGTGTCCACCCGGCACTGTCGGCGACGCCTACGTCCGAGGTTGCGGTCGACAGCCGACGCCCTCCGTCCAATGCACGTCCGATTCCGAGTGCCCCGCGCCGCTCGCGTGCGTCGACACGCGTTGCGTAGATCTGTGCATTGGTGCTCCGTGCGAGGCAGGGCTGGTGTGTCGCACCGTGGACGTGCTGCCGCTGCGCGCGGTCGCCTGCGTGTGTCCGGATGACGGACGTGCCGCACCCGACACCGGGTGCCGCACGCCACCCAGCGCCGAGTGCTCCGCTGACGCTGACTGCGTGCTGTCGCAGGTCTGCCACCGCGGCGCCTGCGTAGAAGCGTGTCGCGCCGACCCTTGCGGACAGAATGCGCTGTGTGAATCTATCGATCATGCCTCGCAATGCACTTGTCCGACAGGATACGTCGGGAACCCGAGAACTGAGTGCAATCCGAGTGAGTTTCGAAAATTCTTCAATTAGAAATAAAATAATACGTGATGGTATCAGTATGAATCTAAAACGTAAAATCCCGCAGCTAAATAGTCAATGATGTTTCAGTTCCCCGGATGCCCACAATATCAGAATGCTACGGCGACGAGGAGTGCGGTCCGGAGCGTGCGTGCATGGACCGCGCGTGCGTCAACCCGTGCGAGGACGCGTGCGGCGTTGGCGCGCTATGCCGCGTCATCGACCACAAGCCGCACTGCTCCTGTCCCAGGGGATACTCGGGCGTCGCTACCTTACGTTGCATACCACGTGGGTTTCTTTTTCCAATTTTAACAAGACATCGATTATTATTATCATTTTCATTACTTTACACTAGACATTACAATCAATATATATACAAACCAATATATAATATAAACCATATTTTTCCAACGATTTTTAAAGTGAAAACTATTAGGGTCAGCTAAGACCGCACTTATAAAGAGATTGATGATACAATAAGATCGTTTAAAAAACTAAAACAACCGACTTCAAATGCCGCGCTATTAGTTTCCAGTACAAATTTTGAGTTGTTTATCTTTATATCTCTGTAGATACTTCATTCATCAAATTCATCAAACCTCGATGAAATTACCACGGACACTTGGGATATCTTTCCAACAAAAAAATAATAATCAAAATCGTTTCATAAACGACGAAGTTAACCGCGAACATACATAAACATAAAATATATATATACGGTCGAATTGAGAAACGTCCTCCTTTTTTTGAAGTCGGTTAAAAAATAACTTTATTTACTACACAAAAAGATACTCATTTCATTGAGTTAGTTCAGCGGCTTCAGGTTCATGCTTCAGGCGCCGCGCGGCTCTGCGGGAAGCCGCGTGATAAACAATTGAACTTTATTAACTGCACAGTAAGATACACATTGCATTGAGATAATTTGGTGGCGTCGCACGTTTTGCTGCGCCGCGCGGCTTCTCGCTACGCCGCGCTTCGCCGCGCGAAACCGAAAGCATCGTCACGTCGCGTCGCGTTGCGGTGTAAACTGACCCTTAGGCGCGCGTCTTGCAGTGTATTTTGTGGGTAGTGAATGAGACTGAGCCGTCACATGTGGGTTATACCGAGTTCATATGATGATATGAACTCGGTTCATATCATCATATCATATCATATATCGTCAGGTACGGGTTAAGTCGGCTCGTAAGTTCCTAACAAATCCGATAAATGGCGTTTTACACTGATAAGCAGGAAAGTGTTTCATTATTAAGCTTTCACTTCTGACGTGCAGTCCTACGACTAACAGTTGTTTTTTTACACTGTCACATCCACATATACTTTTAGTGAAAACTGCAGTTTTGTATTTATATATGAATTCTTTAACATTTAAACATGTATTTTTTATATTCTAGCTTCTGGTGGATCCGTGATCCCGGTGGGTTGTAAGGCTAACTCAGAATGTCCGCTTTCTCAAGCGTGCGTGAATAATGCTTGCGCCGATCCGTGCGCTTGTGGAACAAACGCCGAGTGTACCGTCGTGAGACACCACCCGGTCTGCTTCTGTGAACGTGGATATTCTGGCAACCCTTACATCGGTTGCACTAAAGGTACACTTTTTTTTGTTTGACAACTGATGTAGGTACACATAATTAGATTCGGTTTGTTTTAATTGTATCTATCTCTCATTATTTTTCAGTTGGATGCACTTCAGATTCCGAATGTGGCGACAGTGACACCTGTTACAATGGCGCGTGCGTTAATCCCTGCGTGGTGGACGCTCCGTGTGCCATTAGCGCCGAGTGTTTCGGTCGAACTCATAGACCGAACTGCCGCTGCCCCGCGGGCACTGTAGGAAACCCACTCACCAAATGTCAAGTGGCCGAGTGTGAAATCGACAACGATTGTAACGATGACAGCGTATGCATAAAGGGCGTATGTAGAAACGCTTGCTCGGCCGAAGGAAGGAACCCGTGTGCCACGAACGCAGAATGTTTCGCGCGTAGCCATTCCGCGGCATGTAAGTGTCCTCCGGCCCTGCCTTTAGGAGATCCGCTAGTACATTGCCAAAAAATAACAGTGATCGGTACACCAGAATGCAGATACGACAACGACTGCCCGAGCGGCCACGCTTGCCTCAGAGAAGAATGTCGCGAAGCCTGTACTGAACTCAAACCTTGCACCGGCAACGCTCGTTGCTCCGTCTCCGACAGCGTACCGTTCCGGACTTTGATTTGTCGCTGCCCTGACGGCTTTATTCCCGAGGAAGGCGGCTCTTGCAAATCGGCACAGTTGCCACCACTCAGTTGTTCATCAGATGGAGACTGCAGCGATATGGAGGCGTGCGTGAATAGGATTTGTCGAAACCCTTGCAATTGCGGAGATAACGCCGAATGTTTTGTCCGGGATCACAGGCCCGTTTGTTCGTGTCGCGATGGCTACGATGGTGACCCGTATCGAGTATGCCGAGTGGTCGGCTGCCGAACCGATTCAGAATGTGAATCCTTCGAAGCGTGCGTCAACGGAAACTGCATCAGCCCCTGCTTGCTCAACACCACTTGCGGACCAAACGCCGAATGTTATGTGGAACGAAACCAGCCTCTGTGTCGTTGCCGTCCCGGTTTCGAAGGCGACGCCTTCACCAGCTGCAACGCTATAGAATGCAGATCAAACGGAGACTGTCCGGAAGACAAGCAATGTCGAGCTCACAGATGTATCAACCCGTGCCTCAGCGGTAACACTTGCGGTCTGTTCGCCGACTGTCTAGTGCGAAATCACATCGCCGTTTGCAAGTGTATCAACGGATATTCTGGTAGTCCTTACATAGAATGCAAACCGATAATAACGGCCGAATGCTACGTCGACGCCGACTGTCCACCGAGATCAGCTTGTCTTTCGAGCAGATGTGTCAACCCTTGTACAGAGTTACGGCCGTGCGCCAGCCCGGCAAGCTGTGAGGTGTCACCCACGCTGCCGGTGCGCACTATGCTCTGCACCTGCCCACCGAGATACGTCAGTAGCGGCGGCGGCGTTTGCCGCCCGGCCACCACTTTCTCAGATGCGATCTGTGAAACCGACGACAACTGTACCGCCAATCACGCTTGTTTCACGTCAGTCTGCAAGAACCCCTGTGATTGCGGACCGAACACCGATTGTCAAATCAAAGATCACAAGCCGGTTTGCGCCTGCCGACCCGGCTTCGTGGGCGACGCTCGCACGGGATGCTACGAAATACTATGCCAATCCGACTCCCGGTGCTCGGACGACGAGAGCTGCATCAACGGACGCTGCGTGCCGGCGTGCTTCGTCGAGGCAAACGTCTGCGGCGAGTCCGCCGAATGTTATGGCGTGAATCACCGTGCCTCCTGTCGCTGTCGAATCGGAACTGTCGGCAACCCGTCCGTCGCCTGCACGCCGGTCGGTTGCCGCTCGGACTCGGACTGCCCGAATGATAGATCGTGCATCAACAGCAAGTGCGCGAGCCCCTGCGGCGGCGATACGTGTAACAGTCCGGCGACGTGCCGAGTGCACGTGCACGAAGCGCATTGCGTGTGCCCGCCCGGGTACCGCAGCACGGAGGCCGGCTGCGAGGAGGTGAGAGTGCCTCAGTGCGCGACCGACGTCGACTGTCCTTCGGGTACGGCGTGCGTCGAAGCGCGATGCGTCGACCCCTGCCGCGATCCCTCGCCCTGCGGACCCAACGCCGAGTGCAAAGTCGTCGACACGCTGCCCGTCAGGACGATGATCTGCGAGTGTAAACCCGGATACAGAGGAAACGCCCTCGTCGAATGCACTCCTAACATACGTAAGTCCAAAGATTAACACTCTTCTGCCTCTTTAAAAATAGTTTTCGTAGGTACTAAGGTACTCTCACCTAAGTACCTTCTTTACCGCACGCTCCTTTGTATTGCGCCGTGCGTAGGTATCCTTTACGGTTTTTTTTTAATTCTAACAAAGATATTCACATTGCGAGAATAAATAAAGCTGAATGTTATAACTTCTCTAGAAGCACTTTTGCTTAATACAATTGTGTCACTTTAATACTAAAGACTAAATACTTAATACTAAATCTTCGGATATATATCATTCATTCCACTTGCCAAAACAATTCAAGTCAATCAAGTCAATCAATCAAGTCAGTTTGTTTATTTGTTTGAGACTTCTTCGCGGTCAAACGGCTGAACCGATTTAACTGAACTTTTGTAGTGATTTTTTAATATATATAGAACTTTTTTTTTGTGAAGTCGGTGAAAAGTCAAGCCATGAGTGAATAGGTATTTTTTAGCCAACCGTGCTATATAATTATTTTGGATCACATCGTCACTAACAACAGGTACAAAAACAATGCTCAAAGTTCAAAACACAACATATACGGCTTAATAATGTTAGATAATATCGGATATATATAAAACGTGTTTATGCTTAATTTCGGATATGGGACACACTAATGGATATAATTTGTTTTTTTGAGTGAGTTTCTCTGCAAAGTCTGAAACACAACTGACATGAATAACTCCTCTGTCGGATATAGTAAGCCCAAGTCTAGTGTTCAAGAGTTTGGTTGCTTATAACTAGTTTAAAGAATACCTAAATGAGCAAGATTTAAAAAAAAAACCGAGATTACTTATTAGATTTTACAAATGAAACGATGCCGAGTGCTCAATTTACTAGTGGCTCCATCTCAGCGACATTATAGAAAATATTGCTATAATGTCGCTGCTTCATCTAGTTTTTGTAGGTGGAACTAATGGTCCAGTAATGGCGTTGTTCCTACAGTACTAAGTTTGTGGTGTTTATATCTCCAATCTCTATCAGATCTCGATAAAATTACAATAGGACCAAACGGAAAGCATAATCTCTCAAACAAAAAATGAAGGCGTGTGCGCGAAACAGGCGAATGGAGAACCTCCTCGTTTTTGTGAAGTCGGTAAATAATATAAATTTTATTTTTGGCATTGCAGCGCCGAAGGCCAAGTGCGTAGACGGGCAAGGTATCGACGAGAACGGCGAGTGCGCACCGTGTCGGGCGTCAGAAGGTCGCACAGTGGACGCGCGCGGACGGTGTGTGTGCGACGCAACGCGCGGGTACACTTTGCGCGGTGCGGCGTGCGTGGCTGTCGGGTGTCGCGCGGACGGAGACTGCGACGACCACTCGCGCTGCCTCACCGGCATGTGCGTGGATGCGTGCAAGGCCGACCCGTGCGGCACCTTTGCCACGTGCGAGCCTTCCGGACACCGTTCACATTGCACATGCATCACTGGCTACACCGGCAACCCTAGGATACACTGCAACGCGTACCGGACCGACTTTCCCATACCCGACATGCAGGTAACTACATTGTACTTTGCTACCTTTATTGGAACACATTTTTCGCATTTAAGACAACTCACCGTTATCGTAAACGCAGGTTCGTTGTAAGGCGGACGGCGTGAGCGTAGGGCTCACGATCAAGAACTTCACCGGAGTGCTGTACGTGAAGAGTTACAGCAAGGACGAGCGGTGTCGGCAGGCGGTCGACACCACCAGGGACGAGGAGAGTCAGGTCGACTTCACGGTGCACTTCGGAGACTGTGGATTAGTACACGTCAACGTAAGTTCGCTACACACTCTTTCTTACGTTTTTCAACATCAAATAGGTATGTAATGTAAAGCTATAATACCCATATACGGTCACATAACCAGGTACAATCGTAAAAATCAAGCCAAACGTTATTCATTTTACGCGTCTGAACCAGGGTAATTAGATAATATTACCGTGTCTGAACTGAACTTATTATGTGGTTTAGAGGTACATTTAAAACATTAAAAAAATATCGACATACAAGCATACCCTGGCTCAAACTAAGATCCGGGACGTCCCGGGATTTCGATACTTTTCGAAATAAGTATAAAAATAGCATAACTACAAGTTTCAGTTTTATTTTTCCGCCAAGAATAAATTAATACTTAAATCAAAATCTTACTTATTTGTATAAACAGGGACTAGCGAGCTTCGTGCTCGTAATGCAGAACCATCCAAAACTAGTGACGTCAAATGCCAAAGCCTTCCACATCAAGTGTATCTATCAGACCGGCGAACAGAATGTGACACTAGCGTTCAACGTGTCGATGTTAACAACGGCCGGTACGATCGCCAACACAGGCCCGCCACCCATCTGCTCCATGAGGATCGTCTCCCGCAGCGGGGATGAAGTCAACTCCGCAGAGATAGGACAGAACCTTGTGCTGCTCGTGGACGTGCAACCCTCTAGTGAGTACCCCCTTCAATTGTTTATTATCCTTCAATATCATCATTTTCAGCTCTTCTACCCACACTGCAGGCCTTATAACGTGACTACAACACTATATCGATCTCACGTTTTGGTGGGTGTGTAGAGCCTCCGCTACGACACGTTGTATAGTTACTATTTTGAGGGCCCAGTGGTGTAGTGGGAGAATGGTCGGCACTGATGCCGATGCAGAGGTACTGAGTTCAATCCCCGCGAATTTTTCTATAGAAAAATGTATGTGCGCTTTTCACAGTGGCCATCCGGTGAAGGAAAAACATCGTTAAGAAACCCCTAACCAAATGGTGGTAGGACACTATTTAGTGTTCGTCTGGCCAGCTACCACCCTTTAGTTAGAAAATCTGTCGCGAAACATCTATGTTACTTTTTTCCGTATAACTGCATCTCCTTTAATTCGGCGTTTGTTATCGTAGCACGTAGAAATTTCACTTAAAGATAAAAACAAATATATTTATTACAGATTTTTAACAGTAGTACATACATTTTCTTAAACAACATATCAAATTAAATTAGCACATTTTTTACGTGTTAGAGGGGTCTTAAACCACTCTGTTTAAGACCCCCCAGAAAGTGATGTCAAGCGCATGACCTTCTGATGAAGGAAAACCTCGTTAAAGCAACCCCTATGGTAGTAGAACACTATGTTGTGTCCGCCAGGCCAGCTACCATCCCAAGTTACAAAATCTGTCGCTAAACATCTAATGTGCTCCGGCAGCTATCCTCTTGAGAGCCAGTTCCCACTCTAGGCCTAGCGTGCTACCATCCTGGTCAACCGCTAGCCTATATGATATTTACCAGGGTGGGGTAAAAGTAATCATCCGATGTTCACTTCAAAAAACTCAACTGGTTCTGCTTGTAAAATTTGTTTACTCAATCCATTAGAATTTATTCCATTAAGTTGAGAAAATGTAATCGGTCAAGTGGCCGCCGCCAGAGTCTTAGGCTTGTTGACGTAAGCCCGCGACTTAAAAAATCCCATAAAAAGAAGTTTGGATCGGTTAAATCGGGTGATCTGGCCGGCCAGTGCAAATCACCAAAACGAGAGATCAAGCGACCCGGAAATGCTTCCTTCAGAATATCGGTTGTGGCTCGAGCAGTGTGCGCCGTTGCACCGTCCTGTTGGAACCACATGTTCTCCAGTCCCAATTCATCCAATCGAGGAAGAAAAAAAACGGTAATCATGGCTCTGTAGCGCGCGCCGTCCACAATCGGCGTTTGCCCCGCGGCGTTCTCATAAAAAATTGGCCCGATGACACCTCCAGCGTAAACAGCACCCACACAATAACTTTGAGCGGGTGTAATGGCTCTTCGTGGGTGATACACGGATTTTCGGTGCCCCAGAAACGATAATTTTGTTCATTCACGTAACCACTAAGATCTACATGAGCCCCATCGCTCATGATAATTTTCGATGAAAAATCGTCCACCTCTTCTTTGAGATTCAGGATGGCTTCAGCGTAGGTAATCAAACGCTAATCTAAATACGATAAATAAAACACGGAATAAAAACAACGGAATCCTTGTTAATGGTGAAACATTTTGTCTTCTTCTTCTTCTTCAGTGCGGGGTGATTGTTGGGTTGATGTATTAATTAAAGAAACATGTTATCGATTCAATCGTCGTTTATTGGATAATCTTAAATCTATATTATATTACACATATAAATGATGTGCTGATGCCGCGCAACGTGGTCGAGCCGTAACTCGTGCGTCCTAAATAATTTGATAATTTATCAATACACTTAAATGGAAAGGGACTAATGGGAATAAAAGACTCATCCCAGCACGTCATATAACGTATATGTATGTGTGCAGGTATATACGGCGGGTTCGCAAGAAGCTGTATCGCGAAGACGAGCGAAGCAGCTACCAACGTGGAGAACGAGTACCGTGTGACGGACGCAGACGGATGCGCCACCGACACTGCCATCTTCGGCGAGTGGGAACGCAGCGAGGACGGCAGCGCCCTGCGAGCATCCTTCAACGCATTTAAGTTCCCCAGCAGCGATAATATACGATTCCAGTGCAACATACGTGTTTGCTTTGGAAAATGTCAACCGGTATGTTGCTCTCATGAATTAAAGTGAGGAGTTGATTCGATCACTTTTTATTATTAATTATTGGTAATTGATTGATTTATTGGTAAAGATAACTGCAAAACTTAAGAATTCTTCCTTTTATTAACCAACGTGTTTATTTATGTGCTCTAAGATATCCATGGTCGACGATGTTATTTGTCTTAATTTAATGTTAGGATTTAAAAGCTGAGATTGATCAGTTACGTTGCTTGCATTTTATTTCCAAGCTGAGACCTTGACGCTTGAAACCACATCGAGGCAGATTTACTCAAATTCACGTTTTTTATAGGTTAACTGTCGTGGTGCCGACGCGTTCGGTAAACGCAGAAAACGAGATACATACGAAAACGATCGCAATTTGCTCCCCGGAATGGAGGGGCAACTTCGCGAGGAGGTGAAGGTGGAATCTAACCAGATTCTGACGCTGGAGCGACGCGACCCCGGTCGGGCGGCACGGCAGCGCGATGGGTGGTCGGAAGGTAGCGCGGCAGGCAGCGGCGGCGGGGAAGTGTGCGTGTCGGCGGCCGGGCTGGCCGTGGCACTGGCGCTGACGGCGCTGCTGGCGCTGGTGGCGGTGGCGGCCGCCGTGGCGTGCTGGCTGGTGGCGTGGAGGCGCGCGCGGCCCCCGCCGGCGCCGTTGCCGCACCCGCCCGAGTTCCCCAACCCGCTGTTCCAGCGCTGAGCGCTGCTAGTCGCGCCCCGCTCCTCCGTCGGCGCTGGGCGGTGTTGGCTCTTCTTCTACTCACTCAGCTTTAATCTGACGCGCCGCCGGAGGACCGCCGGGCGAGGACGCCGCGTGCGCTCATCCCTCGCGAGCGCCCGCGGCCTCCTCTCTGTTACTTTAATTATAAATATAATTATTTTAATTTTTATTTTTATATTAACGTGGAATCGTCGCTCCTTCAAATTTTGTGATATTCATAATATAAATGTTCGAAATCACCGTAACTTTAATGTAAAATATTAATTATAAGCAAGTAAATGATTAAATAATAATAATAATGAATAGTGTTATTTTGAATTAATTCTTGGACACCTTACTTCTCAAATGGATGATGATGATGCTTGCCCAAGAAGATAATACAGTTTTGCATGCTATATTGCATGATATATTTTTAAATGTTTTGAAAGCTGGTTCACCCGAATGCATAAGTGCATTTGGCGTTGGAGGAGAGTATTTTGATAAACTTAATTTTTTTTTTTTTCATATTCTATCCATATTTCATTACATAAACAATGTTTGGAATAGCCCACTTACTACCACCTATCTATGGTATACATGTTACGTTGCGTTGGTGTATTTTTATTAAGCACTAGCGGTGCCCGCGGCTTCGCCTGCGTTAAAAACAACTTTTGATTTATTTAATGTTTTTTTCATAAGAACCATCTCCTGACCATAAAAAACACGACAAAAAAAGAATTAGCGAAATCGGTCCAGCCGTTAACGCGTGATGCCGTGACCAAGGGAAATTAATTTTTATATATAAGAATAATATTTGAATCATCGACTTTATAGACAAGTATAAGTAATAAAATATAGTATACTAGCGACCCGTCCCGGCTTAACACGGGAAGAGCATATGAATTTGTTGCGTCGAGTATGAATTAACATTTTCAACAATATATTTCAACCAATTTATACAAAACCTTAACGAATTATACACCTAAACCTTCTTCATGAATCATTCTATCTATTGGTGAAAACCACATGAAAATCTGTTAAGTAGTTTCGAGTTTATCGCGAACAGACCGATAGACAGACGCGGCGGGGGACTTTGTTTTCAACCCACTTTCAAAAAGAAGAAGGTTCTTAATTCATCTGTATGTTTTTTTGTGTATGTGACGCGATTACTCCGTCAATTGTGAACCGATTTGAATGATATTTTTTTATCGGTAGGGTTATAGGGTAAGTTTCCGAGGTGGTTCCATAGTTATTTCATAGAGATCTGATAAGTATCTCCAGAGATACAACGATAAACGTCTCAAACTTGCTACTGAAATTGACTCGCGGGGCATGGAAGTCGGTTGTTTTACTTTTTAGGGTTCCGTACCTCAAAAGGTAAAAAAGGAACCCTTATAAGATCACTTTCTTGTCCGTCTGTCCGTCCGTCTGTCTGTCTGTCCGTCTGTCCGTGTGCCACCTCTGATTTTCTCAGGAACGGGTTGACCTAGCAAGTTGAAAGTTATACCTGATACTGAAGTCTATATATATATATGAAGTCCTATTGGGTGTCAAAAAATCAAGGTCTTGAGTCAACACAATAAAAAGATATGGGCAAATTTAGATTTTCGCGAAAACTTCTTAGTACAAAAATGTACCTTAATTTTCATCTTTTTTTATTTTTTGGAATTTTTCCTTTACTTGTGCTGTAAGGTACCTACAAGGGCGGCAATAGCCTAATGAATAGGGTGTCGGACTGGCGATCGACCTTGCTTTTAACCAAAATTGGCAATTCTAAGCAAAGCCAAGCGGTACTTCACGCCAAACCAACGGCTTCTACTCTATAAAGCCCAAATTCGGCCGCATATGGAGTACTGCTCTCATCTCTGGAGTGGGGCTCCGAAGTACCAGCTACAACCATTTGACTCCCTATAGCGAAGAGCCATTAGACTTGTTGACAGTCCTGTACTAACTGACAAGTTAGAGCCACTAGCGTTACGCCGAGATATTGGCTCACTTAGCCTCTTCTACCGATATTATAACGGGGAATGTTCTGATGAAATCTTTAACCTCATCCCGCCATCTCGCTTTTATCATCGTTCTTCTCGACACCGCGAGAGAGCTCATCCACATATTGTTGACACGTGGACATCGCATACGGTACGTTTTATGCGGTCGTTTCTTCCACGGACTTGCAAAATGTGGAACGATCTCCCACCAGAGGTTTTTCCGCTACGGTACAACATGCAGCGATTTAAGAGAGGGGTAAAAAGAGTCCTCTATGCAAAAGGTAGGCAAAGCACGAGCAAAACTACTTGTGTTGCAGGTGTTTATAGGCGGCGGTGACCACTTTCGATCAGGTGGGCCGCTTGCTTGTTTGTCAACTTTGACATTAAAAAAAAATAATAATCTAGGTCAACCGAAAGTACCCTATAGGTTTTGGGTCGAAAACCTATAGGGTACTTCCCGTTGACCTAGAATCATGAAATTTTGCAAGAAGCACGTTCTTACAGCACAAATTAAGGAAAAAAAAAAAAAAAAAAAAAGAGTGTGTGTACTTATGTACACGCGTTAGAAGTTATACTTCTGTGGCGTATGGAAAAAAAATAACTAAAATGCAGTAGTGATTAACGATAAATATTAAAATTAATCAAAAAGATTTTATTTAAATAAAAAAGGTTTTGATAACGTAAAAATATGACGTTAAATATGACATATACAACTTGAACATAGTCATGCTACCTAGAACTAACTTAACGGTGTAGAATTTAGGTGTTGGTGTGCGCGCGCATCGTACCACCTAGACTTCACGATGTTAAATTTAGGTGTCGTTGTGCGCGCGCATTGTAAAAATTCACTCTCATCATTTTTCTCTATCGCGCCAAAAGAAGTATAACTTCAATAAAAAATTTTGAAAATTAAAGGGTGCTCCCATACATACATAGTACACCAATTAAGGTAAACCTCTGAGTTATATGAGCGCTGATACAATTTAGAGGTCTAGCTTAATTGGTACATACCAACGTTGGTACGGAAGCCTCGGTAGGCGAGTTCAACTCGACTTGGCCGGTTTTTTTAAACTATCTTAATTATATAATATGTAGTGATAATAAAATAAAATATGTATACAAGGTGTAACATGAAGGTGTAGTAATATTTAAAAGAGTGTGTATGTATAGCATGTCACGAATCCTATACCTAAATTCAAACTCCAAACTTTATCATAAGCCATATAAAGTGGTTGAAACGTTGAAAGAATGAAAATTATATTTTCATACTACATTACGTGCTGTCGAAAACAGTTTCAAAGAATTGTGATGGAGGAGCGAACAAGCGGTGTGCAAAACTGCTACGACAACTGCTACAAGAACGCTACGTATGGCTACGACACAAGCGAAAATATTAATTAAATTGATAGTTAAATTTCAAGACTAAATCTAAAAAACAAAGAATATCTGAGCAAATCGATATTTATACCTTAAGCAGCTGACAATTAAATGTTTGATATAAGAGGGCTGTGCAAAGTATTATACCTTACCGTTCTATATCTTTGTCACAAAATTCTTAAACTGTGGAAACGAAAGTGACCAGTGAAATAACAGTACATATGAGACTCAACATCAGGATGTTTTAAGACATCTTGGTATTGATGTATCAAATTTCACGTCGCACCGTTTGCACCATAGACTTGCACCATCAATGGTGCAAATGGAATCATTTAGTTTTGTTTGCACCATCAATGGTGTAAACGCAACTCGTTTGCTGTGGTAATCCAGAGTTTGGCATGCCGCAGTTTCTATAATAGGCTGACGTCACATGTGACCCTCCTTGTGCTTATCTTGCTGACCTTATATCATAACATTTTAATTGTTTGTCCTCTAGGACTGTAATTACATACATACATACATACATACAATCACGCCTTTTTCCCGTTGGGGTAGGCAGAGACTACTTCTTTCCACATGCTACGATCCTGACATACCTCCTTCGCTTCTTCAACTTTCATGAGCGTCTTCATACATGCTCGCCGGTTATAGGTACTTTTGACTTGGCCTTTTTTAAAAACGTCTCCGATCTGGTCGTGATACGTTCGCCTAGGTCGGCCTCTACCAACTGGCCCATTCACACACGTCTCATAAATCTGTTTCGTCAATCTTTCTTCATCCATCCTCACTAGATGTCCAAACCATCTAAGCATCCCTTTCTCTATCTTTGTCACTACATCTTCTACCACACCACAACATTCTCTTATCACGCTGTTCTCCAACTTATCCATCAGATATATACTTCTCAAACTTCTCATTTCTACAGCATTAATTTTACTTTCATGTTTCTTCTGCCATACCCAGCATTCACTACCATACATGAGTGTGGGAACCAACACTCCCCTATGTACAGCCAGTCGTGCATTTTTAGACACGTTCTGACTTCTCATAAAGTTATGTAGTGCCCCACTCAAAACTCTTCGCTCAATATCACTTTCATACTTACCATCTCTCGTAAACTTAGAACCCAGGTACACAAACTCTTCCACTCTTTCTCCTTCAATCGTCACAGAACAATCAGTCATTCTTTCTTCTCTTTCAAAAACCATTACTTTGGTCTTGCTTACGTTCACTTTCATCCCTTTGCTTTTTAAGGCGTCATGCATAATATTAACCATTCTTTGCAACTCCTCCTCCGATGATGCTAATATCACCTGATCATCAGCGTATAGGAGGCATTTGATGGTTAAATCATTCATTCTTAATCCGTACACACTTTCTTTCAGATCTGTCAAGCAATTGTCTATGAATAGGTTGAACAGCACTGGCGATGCTACACATCCCTGTCTCACACCATTTTCGATGTTAAACCAGTCTGTGTACGCTCCGTTTATTCTGACACAAGCACTGGAACCCTCATAGAGTGATTTCAGTGCTCGTATCAAACTGCCGCCCACCCCATACATTGACAATGTTGACCACAATTCATTTCTCACCACTCTGTCATAGGCCTTTTCCAAGTCTACGAATGCGCAATAGACCTTTTGGTGTTTCGCCAAACATTTTTCGGCTATGCTTCGTAAAGAAAAGACCTGATTCATGCATCCCATTCCTCTCCTGAAACCCGCTTGTACATCCCACATTTTCTTATCAGTTTCATTCGTCACTCTTGTAATCAGTACCTTTGCATACAATTTTCCGACGATGCTGAGTAAGCTAATGCCCCGATAGTTTTTGCAGTCTTGCTGTGATCCCTTTCCTTTGTATAGCGGCACAATGACGGCTTTGCACCAGTCTTCTGGAACAATTCCATTCCTCCAGCAAAGGTTAAAAAGGCGATACAGCTGACTCGCTACCACACCTTGTCCAGCCCTCAGCATCTCGACCGCATACCCTGCAGCCTTACCCGATTTCATACTTTTCAACGCTGTCATTATATCTTCCATGCTGATATTACTTTCATCGCCATCTTCATTGGCGTTGCCAGTTGTCACTGGCACTTGCATATCTTCCTTTTCAAATAAACTTTCAAAATATTCCTTCCATCTCTTTAGAACGCATTCCTCTCCTCTCACAATACTGCCATCCTGATTTCTGACTTTGTCCAGTTGCGAGGTATTAAGATTTCCTCTGGCTGACCTTATGGACTTCCAGAAAAACTTAATGTTGGTCTGGAAGTCGTCAGATAACCTCCTATCAAATTCATCTCTATCGTTATCTTTCTTTCTATCCACAACCTCTTTTGCCACATTCTTTAACCTTTTATACTCTTCCTTTGCCTTGCTTACATCTTCAGTCGTTCCTTTTTGCATTCTTAGGTTGGATTTTGAAGCTAACCAGTCTTGCCATGCTTTCTTCTTCTCAAATACAGCTTTTTGGACATCTTTACACACATTCTTAAATTTACACCCTTTTTTTCTCTTACTTACACCACACACTTCTACAGCAACTTCCACGATCCCTTCCTTAAACGGCTTCCATAAATCTTCAACCTCACACACTTCATCTAATGAGTCAAACTTCTCGATCAATTTACTTACAAACTCATCTTTCACAATGTCTTCTTGTAAATTCTCAACTTTTTTGCGTTCCAGTAACTACTAACGGGTTCATGCGCACGATGCCGCCATCGCTTAAAGAGACCACTTATTCGGCACATCACCAGAAAGTGGTCTGAGCCCACGCCGACACCGCGGTACACCCGAGTGTCCTGTACTTTCTTTCTCAGTCTTTCATCCACTATAACAAAATCGATCATACTTCTCACGCTTCCTTCTTCCCTAGTATACATGTGGATCTTCTTATGGTCAAACCAAGTGTTTGTTACCACAAGATTCCACCCAAGACATACTTCAAGCAAACTTTCCCCGTTTTCATTCACCCTGTCATCGCCGAACCTTCCCAACACACTTTCATATCCATCACGCTTCACACCTACCCAGCTATTAAAGTCGCCTAGCATTACTACTCTTTCATTTTGTTCGCATTTACTCATAACATCTTTCATGCTATCCCAAAACTCCTGCCTCTCTGCTTGGCCTGCAGTGGAACCGTTCCAACGCGCATCTTGTGGAGCATAGACTCCTAATATGAAGATACGCGTTAGACCCACCTTCAACCTCATCCAGAGGAGTCTTGGACTCACACATTCAAAGTCAGTCACACATTCATTCATTCTAGCGGAAAGCAGTACACCAACTCCCTGACAACCTCTGCTGGTATCTGGAACTCCAGACCAGTAGGCTGTGTAGGGTCCATGCGTGGTGGTGTCGCAACCTTTCCGCTTAGTCTCATTTACACAAAGAGCATCAATCCGCCTTTCACTCATCATTTCGCATACTTCATCAATCTTATCATCCATTCCTCCTCTAACATTCAACGTAGCAAAGTGGCTTTCCGCAGCCCACTTTTCGTCCCCACGGGAAACGAGACGTGACGGGTGGCGAACCACGTCGCCGCCATTTAAATTAGAGAAAAATGTTGTGCTCTGCATTGCGTTCCCACGAGAAAATTACTAGTTAGATATCTAAAATTAATTATGATAGACGCAAATCGTTTTAGGAGTAAACATTCTACGTTACAGTGAAACAGTAAAAGTTGTAGAACCTCAGCTCAGAGTTGTTGTCAGTCATAAGATGTTTGCCTGAGCGGGTGTCTTGAGAAGATAATTATATTAATACAGACTTTCTATTTCACGATGAAGGTTTGGCCATGGTTGTAGTAGTGACATGTACATACAGGCGCGTTTGTGTGTGTAAACTGAAGGAGCGTTAGCAAAGAAATGTGAAACACTCTTTTAAATTAAGCCTTATTTTTTTTTACTGCGATTTAATAAATAATTAGTGTTTAGCTCCTACAACATATTTTTTATGTAAAGGGAGTATAATATGATAAGTTACTAGAAATACTCAGGTTGTCATGCATAAATTTTTATTTAGCAAAAAGAATACAGAATAGATCAAAAAAACAAAGTTGAAATAATTAGCTAATTTAATCACTGCCAGATTCGTCTTCGGATTCTGATTCGCTGTCATCGGAATCATTTTGCAGATTAATCATAAACTCAAAATCCAGGTCAACATATTTCAAGTATTCCTTTTCAATTTTTTCAACATGACTACAGGTTTTATGCCATGTTTCGCTAGTAACTTTGTTCAAGCTTTCATTGATAAGTTTTTCTGTATATGTCATGTTTTGCACAATATTCTTTGAAGCAATATATTTTTTTACAATTCCCCAAATATTTTCAATCGCATTTAATTCTGGGTGATAAGGGGGGAGACGTATGACATCAAAACCTTTGGTCTTGATAAAGTTATCGATTTTGTATGTTATGTGTTGATCTTTGTGTTTTTTAGTTATGTCGTACAATTCCAATTTAAGGCAAGTTTGTTCAAATGCTATGCCCTTATCTCTGAGCCATTGCTGCATATCTGCTTTCTTTGTTGCCGATGTTGGTAGTTTTTCAGCTCGTGTATTGTGATAAGAAGCATTGTCTAAGACAATGACTGCGCCTTCGGGTAAATTGGGTAAAAGTTTTTCGTTGAGCCATTTAATATAATTATCATAGCTCATATTCGAATGGTAATCGCCAGCTGTTGAGTTGGCCTTGTAAACCAAATAGGCATTTTTAATAAAGCCATCCTTTGTTCCCGCGTGCACCAATATAAATCGAGTGCCTGTGCTAATCTTCTTCAAAAATGGCGTGCTCTCTTTTTTTTGTGCCCAGGTGTTGTTTCGCACGTGTGTTGAAAGGACAGAACTTTTATCGGTGTAGACAATTGGTCGCCCTTGAGAGCGATATTCTGACATCTTTAAATATTTTAGGCGCCACATCTGTATATCATGACGTTCAGTCAAAACATTACGGTTATTTTCTGTTTTACGCCACTTGTATCCTAATTTCAGCAATAACTGACGAAGCGTTTCGAGACAACCTTCAAAGCCAATTTTTTCATTTAAAACTGTTCTTAATTTTGCCAACGTTGGAATTTCTTTATGGACCACATGAAAATTTTGTATCGTACTCCGGATAAAATCGGCTGTGGAATTGTCTATTTCTATCTATATTATATTATATCTTTTCTTCATGGGAGAAGTAAACTCTGAGCGCATGGCAATTCCTTCGCCTCTTTTAAGATCCGTTGGACAGTTGAAAGAGAAAGACCTGTGGCCTCAGCTGTACGCTGTGTAATATTACGTAAGTGAGAAAAAACTTAATCCTTTGGCGCATTTTTCAGGGAGTGACCGACAATGTCATTCATGTACAATGTAAAGAGGGTGTTGGGCCGAGTATACTGCCCTGCGGGACGCCAAAGTCTATGGAAAGACTATCGCTTTTTAGATAACCAATTTTTACATACTGATTGCGATTCATGAGATAGGTTCTGAACCATTCCAGGGGTAATCCTCTGATGCCAATACATTCTAATTTCTTGAGGAGAAGGCCAACCGAAACGGTGTCGAGCGCTCTAGCCAGGTCTAGGAACACAGCGACACAGTTATCTCCATTTTCAATATGAGACGATACTGAATTAACCAGAAGCGTTACGGCATCCTCAGTTGACTTACCTCTGCGAAAACCAAACTGTCGGTCAGATAGAATTCCGTACTTTTCTAAATAACCGACCAGCTAGGCTATTCTGTAAGCTATCTCGACAGCGGAATCCGCGGTGAGATTCAAATTACGTATTACGAAATTCAACCGTATACCAACGTAATACGATTGGATTTCGTAGTACGAAATTTGAATCTCACCGCGGATTCCGCTATCGAGATAGCTTACAGAATAGCCTAGCAGACGAGTGTTCACGGCTTTTTCGAGAATCTTCGATAGAATACTGAGTAAGGCAATAGGCCTATAATTGTCCGGAAGGTTTATTGGACCATTTTTGTGTATAGGACAGATCGCGGCAGTTTTCCAGCAGTTTGGAAAAATGCCAGTGACTAAGCTGTGATTAACAATGTGTATAAAAGGAACGAGTAATGAGCGGAGAGATTTTTTTAACAATATTGCAGACACTTGGTCTGGACCGGGCGAACTATCACTTTTTAGTTTATTAATTATGCATTGAATTTCATAAGGATCTACTGGTGTAAAAATTAGAGAATGAGTGGTAGAAGTGGTACATTTATAATTAGATATTAGAGCATTCTGAGATATGTACAGTCTGTTCAGTATTGAATCCGCTAAGTTTTCACCCATGGAAACGAAGTGTTGATTACACGCGTTTAAAGATCCTACAGGGTCATTGTTAATGAAATTAAGGAGATCTAAACTGTCATTGTTGTGATTTGACATATGACAAATTGTTTTTATCGTTTTCCAAAGTTTCTTTGGCTCGTTTTTATTTTCTTCTAATTGACTCCTGTTATATTCATTTTTAAGTTTTTTTTTAGTAATTTGTTGCAGTAGTTGCGGTATCTCGAATAGACCTTCTTTCGTACCAGGTCGTTCGGGTGAGCTCTTGAGTCCAGGTGTAATTTATCGCGGTGACTCATGCATCTGATTAGCCCTGGTGAAATCCAGGGTTTCATTGTCACCCACTTAGTTTTACCTTACGAGTATGTTTTGATAGAATATTATCTATAATTGAACTGAAGGATAATGTAGCAGAATTGAAGTCACCATCAGAAGTTACCGTGGACCAATCAGTTTCGTTAACTTCGGCCACAGCAGCGTCATGGTCAACCTTGTTAATGAAATTACATCTCTTCTTGTACACACAGTACAAACAGTAATACGACCCATTACTGTTTAACGAGACTCCGGCGACGACTATGTCGTGATCTGTTATAGACAACTTGCACACTAAACCTACAGATTCAAAATTTGATTTAATAAAAATGTGGTCGAGGCATGCTTGGCTTCTAGTGGGTTTTGTGATCGCTGGGATAAGACCGTGAGATGCTAAGAGGTCCAAGTAATCGGATGACTGGGTGCTTAATTGATCACAGATGTTGATATTAATATCACCTACTACAAATATATATTTGGGAACTTTTTCAATGTATGGAGGGCAGAGTCTAAGGATTCCAAGAATGGTTCTAAATGTTTAGTGGAAGGTGAGCGGTAAATTCCTAAGACTGCTATTTTGTTGTCAATGAGAGTAATTAGTGAGTCAGCGTCAGTTATTTTAGGTTCATAGGAAGTCAGTGTATACGAACTATTAACGTAAATTATGACACCTCCATTTTTATTTACTTGATTGTATGTTCGGAGAGTTTTGTAGCCCGGCAAAGAGCCAATTGTTGATCCATCGGAGAGCCAATATTCGGTAAGAATTATCACATCGATAGAGTTGCTCATCCGGTTAAGAGCCACCGCGAAGTCATCGAAATTACGTTGAAAACTGCGTATGTTAAGAGAAAGGACTTTGAATTTGAATTTTTTTAACATACCTTGACAGAGATCAATTGAGTCGAATACTTGACAGTTTATATTAACGGTTTCGTCAATTTAATCTGATACGCTAAGTAAAACCATCCCTAAAGAAGTAAAAGTTAGAGATATTTAGTGGCATAAAGAGTGCTGTCAAGTTTTCTAAGATTGATGTGTGTTGTGCAAGATCTATGGAAGAGGTATGTGCTACTATGGTACAGTTGTAGCTTCAGAAGTACACTTAGATTAATTGCACTATGCGTCCGTTGGGCAGAGCTCCCGCTCCATGTCGTCCTTGTTCTTGATTGCAACAGCGGGGCCGCCATCGTACTTACGTGCATAGATGGTACCAGCCTTAACCCAGCAGTATTTGAAGCAAGCCGCCTTGGCGTGTTGTCTTGTAGACCGAAATAATTGGCGATTTTCTTGTGTCAGGCGTTCGTTGACATAAATGTTCCTTGCCGGCCCTGTCACTTCTATGTCAGCATTTATGAGGTTACGTCTGCTTTTTCCCGCGCTGAGGAAGGCTTCTCGATCGTGTCGGCGAAGGAAACGTACAACAATGGGACGAGGAGGCGAGTTTTTTTCGTCCTGGGGGCCATCAGTACCCACCCACCCGTCTATTAGTTCGCGGTCCTACTCGAGTCGCAAAGTCCACATCATTAGAGTCCAAAACTGCACCGATTTTTTTAGCTAATATTTGAACTATATGTAAAGGATTTTCATTCGTTGATTCATTTATTCCAGAAATTTCGATTTCATTTCTAAGATTTACTTGAGCTCGAACGTTTAACTCGTGGCGGAGCGCCATTAATTTATTTTTGCACACAAAAACCTCGCTTTCTCGCTCTTCAAGTCTCCGTAGTCGAATATTTTGAGCTTCAATTGTTTTGTCGTGTTCGTCTAAGCGTGTGGAGCATTTCTTGACAAGGTCACTTAATGATACCAGGTTAGTGTTCATAACGCCTACCTCGGTCCGCAATAATTTAATTTCGTTAATGAGAGTCGCCATGTCTTCTCTGTTCGGAGCGGTTTCGACGGACGGGCTGTGCGGGAAGGTATTACACACGTCTCCAACTTCACCGGAGCCGGCCGCGGCCTCGCCGCGCAGAACATGCGCGCTACCCACATCCGATGTCGCGGTCGCCGTGGCACGTACCGGCGTGTTGGAATTGTCTTTTTTTGGTCTCCTGCTTTGACATAGTGGGCATACCCAGCATGACCTCGTCTCTTCTGACAACTTACTGTCCAGGACGTTGACACACATATTGTGAAATAATGAAGTGCATTTGGAGCATTTAATCGGGCATGTATTCGAACGTATGACTTTAGTGCAGGCAGCGCAATTATTCACCATCTTGCTTATCAGAGTAAAAGTGCGGGCGCAGCAAAGGTGTTTTAGTTATTGGTAAAGTTTAGAGTACTCACTATCGGATAGTAGTCGTACCTCTTATTCAGTTCGCACGCGCTCGTCGCACTTGTATAGCAACACGTCCGCTCCGTTTGCGAGTCAGGTCCGCCTTTCGCATTTCACCCATCACCTCCGTTTAGGTAGTATGTACACTACACAAAAATTTATTATATTTTTATGTATATATGTTTAGTAAATACCTATCTCAAAATACCTAAATATATACGTCACAATAAGTAAATAAAAATTGATTTGTCGTACAATTATCCAGTAGGTGACACTGATTCTACCTATAGTTTAGTATAATCCCGTATTCAGTTATATAGTGTTTGCATGTTAATTTATTTAATTATATTTAAATATTTACTTCCTAAACCTACTTGTGTAAGTAGAATCTATAGTTTTTAGGTGACTACGTCCCTAAACTAAATCTGACTGCGCCTTACCTACGCGGTACCTACTTCGGCGCGGTCCACCGCGCGACACAAAATATTTTTTTTAAACCGTCTATTAGACGTAAATGGTTGAAAAGTTTATTATTCTATATAGTAGGTTAACTGGGCTATTTAAGAGTTTTATTTTCAGGAGCAAATCTTCATAGTATTAATTCTGGAGAGGATTTTCGAAAAAAAAATCGTAGATTTTCTAATTTTAGTATTTCTAAATTTTTTTGTATGAGTGAGTGAAATTTTAGTTTAAAAATAAATTCCTCGTCCTCGAATTATATGAAAACGATACCAATGATATGAAGCTTAGAGTAAGGCGCGCCGGACGCACCATTCTACCCCCTCCCCTGCCCACCTGCTGGGGGGAACTTCGTGGCAACCGGGCTAAATCAGCTCAGATCAACCCCAGGAACACCTGTTCCAAGCGGTTTGCTTTGTCTCTCAAAAATGCAAGGTGGCGGACCTAAGATCTCCTACTATTGGAGAGGAGTATTTTGATAAACTTTAAATAAACTTTTTTCATATTCTATCCATATTTCATTACATAAACAATGTTTGGAACAGCCCACTTACTACCTACCTATCAATGGTATAATTTTTGAATATAATTTTTATATTTAAAAAAAGATTACTCGCAATGTGGGTTGCACATTACTAGTATTCTTGTTAACCCCTCCAACTAAGCTATACTTGTGTCTGGAGTGGGTTCACGTCAATACGAGGGCAGCACTATAAGTATCGGGAATGGAATATTTCCACTGTTCCTGTCATATTAAAATCTTTTTAATTGAAAACTCCTTGGTTTTAAAAATCGAATACTGTCACAGTCATGAGCAAAAAGTTGTTTTCCCGATGGATACCGCATTCGCTCTGTGAAGAGCAAAAAGCGGCTCGCGTTACTTGGTGCGTCAGAACTCTCGAAAGATTCCACGCGGGATACTCAAATGCTGTATACAACATCGTATCAGGTGACGAATCCTGGATATACGCGTACGAACCCGAAACAAAAAACCATCTTTTTTTTTTGAGATTTTCATCACCTGAAGAAGCTGTGGACGCCTACAAAACGGCCATTTTGGAGACCCCAACTTCTGAATGGAATGGTTGCTTCAATGATTGGTTCCATCGTATGGAAAAAACGTGTCAAATTTCGCGGAGAATACTTCGAAAAGCAATAAATACATTTTTAAATAGTAATGTTGTGTCACTTCCTTGATTCCCGAAATTTTCAGTGCCACCCTCGTAGTGCAATGGGTGGGGTGGGAATCGTACTCACGACCTCTCGATCGCCAGTCCGACACCCTATCCATTGGGCTATTGCCGCCTTTACAATACATGATACGTTAATGTATTTTTATTAAGCATAGTATTTATATCATCGACATTATAGGCAAGTATGAGTAATAAAATAAAGTATACTAGCGACCCGCCCCGGTTTCGTACGGGAAGAGCATATGAATTTGTTGCGTAGAGTATGAAATCACATTTTAAACAATCATCGTTATATTTCAAACAATTTATGCAAAACTATAACGAATTATAAAACCTTCCTCATGAATCTTTCTATCTATTGTAGAAAACCTCATGACAATTTGTTGAGTAGTTTCGAGTTTATCGCGAACAGACAGACAGATAGACACGGCGGGGGACTTTATTTTCAACCGACTTTCAAAAAGAAGGAGGTTCTCAATTCTTTTGTATGTTTTTGTCGATCGAGATCTAATAAGTGTCTCCAGATAGATAAACGTCTCAAACTTGCTACTGAAATTGACTCGCGGGGCATGGAAGTCGGTTATTCAATTTTTAAACTATCTTAATTATATACGTAGTGATAAAAAATTAAATATTTATACAAGGTGTAACATAACAATTTGAAAAATCCTTTCTAAGCGTCAAAATAACACGTCAAAATAACTATCTGCATGCCAAATTTCAGCGCAATCCGAAACAATATTGATTTCAGACTTTGTTACCCCACTTCACCCTTTTAGGGTGGCATTTCAAAAAAGCCTGAAACACGTATTTACTTATTTATTTACTGAAGTACTTGTGCGAAGTTTCGAATAGAAAAGAATATCTGATCTTGTTTCTCCATAAAAAAACTTTGAACCCCCGTTTTATCCCCTTCAGGGTGAATTTTGGAAAATCTTTTCTTAACAGATACTAACGTCATAATAACTAACTGCATGCCAAATTTCAGCGCAATCCAAAATAATATTGATTTTCACATTTTGTTACCCTATTTCACCCTCTCAGGGGTTGAATTTCGAAAAAGCCTGGAATATGTTATTACTTATTTATTTACTAAAGCATTTTTGTGAAGTTTGGAATAGAAAAAACTATCTAATTTTGTTTTTCCTTACAAACTTTGAACCCCCGTTTCATCCCCTTACGGGGTGATTTTTAGAAAATCATTTCTCTGAGGGAACTAACGTCGTATTAACTATCGGCATGCCAAATTTCAGCGCAATCCGAAACAATATTGATTTTCAGACTTTGTTACCCCATTTCACTCTCTTAGAGGTGGAATTTTGAAAAAGCCTGACACACGTATTTACTTATTTTTTTTACTGAAGCACTTGTGTGAAGTTTCGAATAGAAAAGACTATCTAATCTTGTTTCTCTATACAAACTTAGAACCCCATTTCATCCCTTAAAGGGGTGAATTTTGGAAAATCCTTTCTTAGTTACACCCTGACGTACTAAGACAAATATACCCTCTAAATTTCAAGTCTCTACGACCAGCGGTTTAGGCTGTGCGTTGTCTGTCAGTCAGTCAGTCATTCAGTATGTCAGGACAAAGATTCTTATAGTATTAGATTAAGACTAAGCTGGCCTGTCGCACTCCGCGCTGTAGCTATGAAACTACAAGTACCTCCGCGCACCCGCTAGGGTCCAAGTTCAGTCAGTTAAGTGTCACGCGCGCTCTCGATCGGCCGCGCGCCTTACTTGTACCTACCTCAATTTTATATTCCTTGCTTCATATAGTAACTGTAAAGAATAACTATGTAAAAAGCAAAGAATGTCACACATAAAATGGTAGGTAGGTATAAATCAGCTGAGTTTCATGTTACAAGGGAATTCACGTAATGATCTTTAGGGAATTTCTATCGACATTACATCTTGCTTTATTTAGTTAGTTCTAAGATAAATAACTAGGGTAGGTTCCTACTAACGTTTACTTCAATTTTCCTTTTTTTCTTTCTTAATGATTTTGTCGTGTCATACGATAGTCAGATTTTTATAATCGGAGAGTTAATGTAATTAAAGTACTCTCAATTCGACGGTTATTAGGGTTCCGTACCCAAAGGGAACCAACGGAACCCTATTACTGAGACTCCGCTGTCCGTCTGTCTGTCTGTCTGTCTGTCTGTCTGTCTGTCTGTCTGTCTGTCCGTCTGTCACCAAGCTGTATCTCATGAACCGTGATAGTTAGACAGTTGAAATTTTCACAGATGATGTATTTCTGTTGCCGCTATAACAACAAATACTAAGAACAGAATAAAGTTAAAGATAATAGAGGGTCCCCATACAAGAAACGTGTTTTTTTCGGCATTTCACGCCATCTATGAACGCTTAGTTAGGTAAACGTCCCATAGATGGCGTTATATTGAAATGTCGATGCCTAACACCTTTGTTAGACGTTAGAAGGCGTTATAAGAAACGAAATGTTTATTAATTATTATTTTTTGCTGGCGAATAATGATAGTGGTATTTTTTGCTCGATCTTATAAAATACTGTAGTGTGGTACGGAACCCTACGAGTGCGAGTCCGACTTGCACTTGGCCAGTTTATTTAAATGTTTGTGACCTCAGAACTCTGTCAGATCTTAACCGATTTGAAATTGAAAATTATTTTTTAGGGTTCCGTAGTCCTGATAAGTCAAAGTCAAAGTCAAAGTCAAAGCATTTATTCAGTATATGGGCAAATTAAAAATTAGCACTTACACACGTCAAATAACATTAAATAGATCATATTCAACAAAAAATATAGATATAACAGAAACATAACGCTTTGAATTTACAAAAAAAAAACAAAGGTATTGAGCCATTCAGCTTTCATCTAGACGTCGAACGTCACACTTAAAACACATGTTTAATTCCCCTTATTAATGTAGGGTTGCCAACCGTACCATTACGTGCACCCGCAACCCAGTGCATGTTTCAGTACTTCAGACAATTTTTATCCAAAAAATTGTGAAATAATGAAACATAATAGATAAATAAAACGCAGACTAATTGCAGTACAAATCATGTTCCGAATGGAACTGATTGTCCGACTATCAGCCGCATAATACCGTCGTAACAGGCAACCCTAGATCTGCAAACAAAAGATGAAAACTGATTGACTGTTGAATCTACTGGTGTTTCGGAAGTACTCCCATCAGAGAAGAAACACCAAGAAACTCTATGGGGCTTGTCACTTATTTTAATTCATTTTTTTTAATTCATATTAAATAAATGTTTAATGTACAATAAGTAATTCTATTATCATACAATTTATATTATATCTTGGAGCTTGGGGCATTCAGGCCAAGCATTTTTGTCATTCATATAGTCATTTATTGTATAGTACGATTTCTTCATTAAATTGGATTTTACAAAGGTTTTAAATCTGCTTATAGACAGTTGATCAATATCTTTAGGAAGTTTATTATAAAATCGTATACAGTTCCCCAGAAAAGAACCACTAACTTTCCACAACCTGAATTGAGGTAGAATTAATCTATTTTTGTGTCTTGTATTGAAATTATGTACATCGGACCTCTTATCATACTCATTCAAATTTTTGCGTACATACATAATATTTTCATATATATATATTGACATGCCACTGTGAGAATTTTAATCTCCTTAAATTTTTCACGAAGTGAGTCTCGCGACTTCATGGTATATATAGATCGAATAGCTCTTTTTTGTAAAACAAATATAGATTGGATTTCGGCGGCTTTCCCCCACAATAAAATGCCATAGGACATTATACTATGGAAGTAGCTAAAGTAAACCAATCTAGCAGTGGATTCGTCAGTCAAGTTTCTGATTTTACGAACTGCGTATGCAGCGGAGCTCAATCTACCTGCCAGAGCCGATATTTGAGAACCCCATTGTAGTTTTGAATCCAGGGTGATGCCCAAGAATGTAGCGGATTCAACAAATTCTATCGGTACATCGTTTATTAATATCCTGCTATTAATGACACCCTTTCTTACATTTGGCAGCGAGAATTTAATACATTTAGTTTTTTTGGCGTTCAGTAATAAGTTATTGGTTGTAAACCAATTCAAAACCTGTGCGATTGATTTGTTAACATCGTCAAATCCAGGCGCAATCCTATCTATTTTGAATATTAAGGATGTATCATCCGCGAACAAAACAATGTCACATAAGTTTTGCACGAAAGACGGCAAGTCATTAATATAAACTAGAAATAAAAATGGTCCTAAGATCGATCCCTGCGGAACTCCCATTTTTATGAGGGATCCAGATGACCTGACGCCATTGACCTCAACCATCTGTATTCTATTACTGAGGTAGGATGAGACCAGATCAAGTGCTTTTCCGTTAACGCCGTAGTGTTTTAATTTGCAAATTAGCGTTTTGTGACAGACGCAATCAAAGGCTTTAGATAAGTCACAGAAAACGCCGATAGCATCTTGTGCTTTCTCCCAGGCATCAAATATATGTTTAAGAAGATCTACTCCAGCATCAGTAGTAGAACGCCCCTTAGTGAAACCATATTGTTTGTGATTTAAAAGATGATTAATATTAAAATGTGCCAAAAGCTGGTCTAATATAACTTTTTCAAAAACTTTACTGAGCGCCGGTAATATAGAGATTGGTCTATAGTTTGAAGGGTCATTTTTGTTCACTGATTTGTATAGGGGAATTAATTTACTTTTTTTCATTACATCAGGAAAGACACCTTCATCGACGCATCTGTTAAAAATAAACGCTAAGTGAGGGCTAATTGCATTAATAATATAACTAAGTACTTTGGTTGACATACCCCACAGATCCTCGGTTTTCTTTTGATTGAGCATTTTAAAAGTTTTGATAATTGATATTGAAGTTATGTGTCTGAACTCAAACATAGAGTCACATACATTCACACACTTCGATAGTAAAACAAAAGCATCCTTAGGGGAAGAGTTTAAAGGCTGAGTAGTAATAATAGGTACTTGTGAGAAGTACTCAACAAATGTGTTAGCGACATCATTATTATCTATGATTAATTTATTATTAACTTTTAACATAATTTTACCGTCCCTCTGCTTAATTTTTCCAGTTTCTGTATTAATGACTTTCCATGTTGATTTTATTTTGTCATCGGCATGCTTAATTTTTCTACTTAGATGCAGTGATTTTGCTGTCTGACAAACAACTTTAAAAGTTTTTGAATACAATTTTAAGTGATTTATGAATTTAGTATTATGTAAATTAATGGTTTTTTGTGAGTACAAGTTATACAAATTGTTTCTACTTTTATAAATACCAGGAGTTGCCCAGTCATCGAAACGAACCTTCGCACCCTTTCTAACCATTTTAATTTTAAAAATATCATTGAACTCTGCATCTAACATTTGAAATAAAGCACTGCATAGGTCATCAGGATCCTCAGAAAATCTTAGGTTCATTAATTGCTTGTCAATGATATCCACAAACTGTTCAACCCGTTTGGTGGTAATGGGCCTGTAAAAATGTTCTTGGCCTTTGATGGATAATTTACATGAAAAAGTGACACTTTGTCCCAGATGGTCCGAGCCAAGTTTATCAAAAATTGCAATTTTTTCGGGTTCACAGTTGCAGAACACATTGTCCAAGCAGGTAGCTGACGAGCTAGTGATTCTTGTTGGCTGATTAAAAAGATGCTTCAGATTGAAGCTTAGAAATAAATTTTTTAATTTGTCGCTGAGCGGAGACTGCTCAATTAAATTAACATTGAAATCGCCACAAACTATTAAAGATTTAGAGGTGTTGAAGACTTTGCTCATTACTTCTTCCATAATTGTTTCAAACATTTTATAATCAGCCGATGGAGGTCTGTATACACAGATGACTATATGTTGCCCCAGCTCTATACAAGATAATTCAACACATCGTTCCACAGACAAAGCTACTATGTCTTTACGCTCTTTAAAGTTACAATTTTCAGTTACATATATTAGTGAGCCACCACGAATTGCCTTTTGTCTAATGAATGTGCTGGCAATTTTATAATTTTTTAATATTGGTAACAAAGTACCTTTCACAAACCAGTGTTCAGTAATACACATTATGTCAACTTTATAATAATTGAGAAATAATTCTAACTCTAAGGCTTTGCTGGAGAGACCTTGTATATTCTGATGAAAAATGTTGATTGAGTCAGGCCTCCCCATTGTCTTAGACATTAGTTTAAACTAACTAAGTCTACTACGCTACAATTACCCTGCATAGTAACACCACTACGTTGGGGCTCGTCTTTGTGATCTGTTACAATATGTAAAACAGGGTCATAAATATTGTATGCTAATAACTTAGCAATGGTCGACTTATTAGTCTTATTGAGATACAAAGTATCCTTTGTCAATATTACTTTACTAATAAATTTGTTGGTTTCAAAATACAAAAAGTCGCTGAAGCGACACGTCAAATTGTACAGTGCCAAGTTCAATTTATGAGCATGCTCATTATAAGAGCAACTACTTGTTTTAAGATACGGGAATGAACAAACTATTATTTTACTAATGCCTCTGCTGGCAATGTCTGACAAAAGTTTAATTAGAATATTAATATCAGCTTTTTTAACGTTTGTGCTATTACCTAGCTGCAATACAATAGTACAATTTTTGTGATACTGAAAGCTGCATATTTTTTTACATAAATCTGTAATTGATAAATGAGGGCAGCAATTGTTATAAACATTTTGGTTCAATCTATTGTCTAATAAGCTACCCATACCTACTCCCATTTCATCGCTGAACACAATGGTCTCTCTAGCAGGCTCCGGCAGTTGTAAAGGACTGCCTGAGTCCACCTCGGAGGCACCAGTGCACTGTAACGATGACACTACTTCCTGCCTAACCAAGTCAGTCTGTGCACGTAAACTTGCAGTATTAGCTGTACTTGGTGAGCTGCTATCCTCTTGGTAGCATTCACTCTGCACACCACAGATAGGAACCCCAATTAAAACTTTTGAGACGCACATTTCTTGTTTTAATAATTCAGCCTTTTCTTTAAATTCTATTAATTCTTTGTTACTGCGATCTAACATCTCTAGGCAATGCTGTAATTCTTTACTTAAGTCGATGTTTTTCTTACAAGTCTTTAAATTTATTTTTTTGATATGGTTAATTTTTTGTAATTTATGCGTATTTTTCCTAATGATTTTCTTATACTTAATGTACTTTTTAATCTTATTGGAACCCTTCATAGAGACATTAGTAGAACCTGAGCCGAAATATATGCCGATAAGGAACCCTTATATTTTCGTCATGTCCGTCTCTCTGTCTGTGTGTCTGTCTGTCTGTCCAAGGTTTTGCTAGGAGACCGTTAATACTAGAAAGCTGAAATTGTGTGGGTATGTGTGTATATCAATAACGCCGACAAAATGGTGAAATAAAATATTGGTTTTTTTTTAAATATATTTTTTTTATTTTGATATTCAACTATTACAAAATAAAGTTTTCCTAGAATGAATAAAATACATAATTATTTTTGGTCGAAAAAGTGAGTCGGCTCCTACACTATTATAATGTTACAAGTCAAACAACCTACGATTCTAGGCAAGTGATACTATTGTCGCGTTATTTAACTTACGCAATCTAAAACTTTACTCAATTTTAATTGAACGTCACGTATTTTAGTTTAACTGTAGTACTTTTATCCTACCTCGACATTAAATATTAATGTAGTACTTATTATCAGTAATGTTCTCATTACATTGTTCTACGAGTATTCTTCTACTAATTAAAGGCTTACAAGTTTTCTCATAACATTCAACCCTATAGTAAAGGCCGCGAGTTGACCGAGTTATTCAGACTCTCGCTGTGCGGACTTACGGTGCATTTTACTGTGCGCAACACGCGGTTCATAGTTACTATTAGTTGATACTGTGGCGCAAATTCAAGGTCGCACCCGAGGCGTGAAGCGCATTTTGAACGTTACTAGCGTTGTAACTAGGTTTAATCTCGCATTTTTGCTCTCAGGGAGTGCAACTTCTGTACTTGTACTATTCATTATTCTGTGGACTAAGTAACTTTTTGCCACTGCTACTTTAGTAACATGCAGTGTGCAATTTCTTCTTGGTAATATTTTTATTACTCCGATCCCTGTTACTTTCTGCTCACTATATCAGTTCAATAAGTGTGGTATAACTTGAACCGCCTCATTCATTTTTTCCATCATTCATGCTTTTTTGTATTACGATCTTTTTATTGTTCGAATGACGGAACGAATTTAACAATTGAAAAGAAATGACAGCGGAAAATCGTCAAGCAGTCTACGCAAGTTAATTAAAGAATTAATTAAAATAAAGAAGGGAAGTAATAAAAGAGATTAATATTGATAATATCGAATGGGATGATAATGGTTGCCTTCAGGAGTTTTCTCCGTCTTCACCGCTGCGGGCGGGACCAACGGGACGTGGACCTTATGGCCACTCCTGTAACAATGGCTACGGCAGTGGAGTGAGTGGAGTGAGTGTAGTGTTATAAGTTAAGTGTTTTGGACTCAATATAACTATGTTAAAGTATCGCGTGTTCTTCCTCATCTAGGTTCCATTCCTATCAGGCGCTCCGTTACGTTACATAAGATTGAGCGACATTTTGTATGATATAGGTAACAAACAAGCAAACGGCCCACCTGATGGGAAGTGGTCATGAACACTTGCAACACTAGGCGTGCCACTCATGCGTTGCCGACCTGTCAAGATTCTTTTAACGCCCCTTTTGAAGGACTCCATGTTGTATTTCTGTGGGAAAAAAACGCCAGCTCGTTCCACACATTACAGGTGTATACTGGAGAAATAACCGATTTTCCACCGGCCACCGAAATTTGAAGTCTGTATCTCGATATCATTAAATACGTCCGAATTTATGATAGCAAATTTAAAATGCCTTGCCCCGCCGTCCGCTGATGCGCATGGTTAGTAATGTAGGTGTGGGAAAGCGATAAGATGTTATTTTATAATAAATTATTTAAATTATTTACGTCCTGGAGGTGTGACACCACGTCACAAACATCTCATACGCGGTCGCCCTATAAGTAACACGGGTGCTAAATAATAGGTAACGAATATTTGCAGAAGGGGACAATACACGCGAGGAAACGACGACGACTTGCGACAAATATCTACCATTCGATCTTTAGCAGTGTTTGAGATCAGTACGCATAAACTTATAATATTAGTTTTTGACAGTGCAAAGATGTCTAAAATTGGGGGAAAGCTTGATAAAAAATATATGCTTATTTGGTAAGTAGATTATTTTAAAGAAATTATTTAAAATTATCCAATACCGAATGAACATTACCTATAATTAGTATACTTCTAACATTTACTAGCGGTTTTTTGCAGTTTTGCCCGTGTTAACGAGCCAATATAATTTCATTTCATTAAAAATAATCGAAGGTACTCGTATATCCTATTCCACCCTAAATAAATGGATAAACATTTCTAAACTACCAACGGCCGATTAAAATATTGAATCTACTCAGATTTAGTACAATTGAATATTTTATTAACCGACTTCAAAAAAAGGAGGAGGTTTCTCAATTCGACCGTATATATATATATATATATTTTTTTTTTTTTTTTTTAATGTTTGTTCGCAGATAACTTCGTCGTTTATGAACCGATTTCGATTATTCTTTTTTTGTTCGAAAGGAGATATCTCAAGTGTGGTACCATGGTAATTTTATCGAGGTATGATAAGTATCTCCAGAGATATTGAGATAAACATCTGAAAATTGTTACTGAAAATGAATAGCGTGGCATTGAAGTCGGTTGTTTTTTAGTTTTTAAACGATATTATTTTGAAATACTTCAATAAACCTTTATTTATTTTTAGGGTTCCGTAACTTGAAGTGTAAAAATAAACCTTTATAGAATCACTTTGTTGTCAATCCGTCTGTCTGTCCGTCTGTCTGTCTAACTGTCTGTCTGTTCGTCTGTCAAGAATCTTTATCTGTGGAACGCGTAGAGGTATCAAGTTGAAACTTTTACTATTTATAATAGCGTGGCATTGAAGTCGGTTGTTTTTTAGTTTTTAAACGATATTATTTTGAAATACTTCAATAAACCTTTATTTATTTTTAGGGTTCCGTAACTTGAAGTGTAAAAATAAACCTTTATAGAATCACTTTGTTGTCAATCCGTCTGTCTGTCCGTCTGTCTGTCTAACTGTCTGTCTGTTCGTCTGTCAAGAATCTTTATCTGTGGAACGCGTAGAGGTATCAAGTTGAAACTTTTACTAAATACTTGGGTCTGCGGTATCTTTCGGCTGTGAAAACGTTAAAACTGTAAGTCAACGCGATCAAAAGATATGACCGTTTATATCGCATATTTTCGCATATTTTGCGATTTTAAGAGAATCAAAAGCTATAGGGTACTTCCCGTTGACCTGGGACTCATGAAATTGGCAAAAAGCAAGGTATTGAAGCACTTAAATAAGAAAAACCTGAAAACCGAAAATATATAGTTTTAAGACAAAAAAAACTAATTTACGATTATAAACTTATTGTTTGCCAACAACCGCCAACCAAATGAACAGTGTCTAGGCAACGACGTAAGGCTCGAACTGCAAAGTTAAGTTTGTCCTTTAACCTAGTTTGAGAAGTTTCTACGGAAGCCTCGGTGGGCGAGTCCAACTCGAATTGGCCGGTTTTATTTTTTGTCTTATAGGCTATCGTTTGACCATTATCTTGCCTGGTATTCTAAAAAAGAATGCGATTGCAAGTACTTGTAGATAATAGATTTTTGAGATGGGACTGTATAGGCACCTCTTTCGCTGTAGCTAGCGTAAATGGTTCTGTGGAGAGTGTCCACTATTTTTGATCACATTTTGAGCTTCATATTACAGAAATCGAGAAAAGCATTGCTTTAGCAAGAATATAGGCCATTTACACAAAAGCGTTTTCTACTATTTTTGATCACATTTTGAGCTTCATATTACAGAAATCGAGAAAAGCATTGCTTTAGCAAGAATATAGGCCATTTACACAAAAACTTTTTGGTGCGTAGTAGGTATTGTGAGCATCTATAAACTCTACTGAAACCTTTTTTATGACTTGAATCTAAATAAATCCATATAAACTAAAAATGGTAAATTACATACTATATATATACTGAACGCGTATATCAATCATCCTAACAATATTTTCAACAAGCGGTCGTTATAATATTTATAATACTATATGTATTGTATATTGTATAATAATTAGATAAAACGCAAGCGCAAAGCGACACTTCGGGGCCACCATCACGCATGCGCAGCCAGCCAGCCAGCCAGCCCCCTCCTCTTTTTCTGTGATATGCCCCACCACAACTAGAATCGCAATTTGTTTACCAATTGCTCGACAGCGATTGACGAACCAGTCAGGGCAGTCGGTCGACCAGCTACCGACACCGGTCCGCTCGCGCTCGCGCTCGCGCCCGCGTCGCACCTACACTTCAGTATTCACAGTCGCGCGTCGCCAGCGACGCACGCGACACTGTTACCGCGCGATGACCCTGTGACGCGATAGTTATGAGTAAAACAGAAATTTCGACGGAAGCCGCCGCGCCCAGCGTGGCGGTCCACGTGGACCATTACGACGATCAGGATAAAGAAAACTCCAAGTTTCTCAATGTGAACGCCCCGCTACCGACCATAACGCCATCTGGACAAATGCGCAAAGTCAAGAGTTTCAGCGACACTCACAGAATTCGTGATGTGACGACGGCTTCTGGGGCAGCTTCTGCTCGAAGCCTCAGGCCTTATGAACATGTGACTCCTTATCCCGAAGGCTCAGAGAGCGGAACCACCAACTACGGAGCCCCGTCGGTACGATCCCTGGCTTCTATCGGAATGGGATGTACGGATGGACGCAAAATGGTTATCCGGAGAGTGCCAACATCGCCGACGGAATTATTCCATCTAGTACGTCCTCCTACGTGAGTACCTCTACGGATGAAACATCCTCTGACTTGTCATTATCCAATTGACCTAACTAGCCATCGACCGCATAACCGCCTCAACGTAAGAACTCACTCACTCCAAATTCAGAAATATATTTATGAATATTATGTTCATTTATATTAAATTAAATCGTATGGGTAGTTTAAGATATTGGCTGCGACAAACAAACTTATAAATTTACTAACGTTATCTCTTTATATTAGTACATAAAGATGCATATACCGCGGTTAACTTTATAGGTTATTTATATTAGCAAACAACACACAGAAACTACAGTAACAAACCTTACACCGATATGTTAGACGGTTAGAGTGCAGGCAGCAAAAAAATACACGTAATATTTACCAATACAAAACTTACTGGACGTCGTCGTCGTGGAGTGATTGACACAAAAAATATAAATAACTCACAAACTAGCTTCACAATATGTTTTCTGAATTCTCGTGCCAATGGTATTATCTCGTGCATTCCTTCCTTGTAAATATGTATCTAAGAACCTAATTATACAATCAGTAGGTATTAGGAAATGTAGACATAAAATAATTTAAGATCCCCAATGGCTAAGGCGTCGGCCTGGCGATCGAGAGTTCAATCGTGAGTTCAATCCCCACCCATTGAACTATTGACGTGAACTCACTCCAGTGGATATATTATGTATCGCTTAGTTGGAGGGGTTAACAAGACTACTAGTAGTGTGCAACCCTCATTGCTAGTATGCTTTCAAAAAACGGGCGAATTGAGTTAGTCCTCCTTTTTCGTAGGCTTAATAGTCAACGTGATAATATAATATACTTATACTCGTAGCAGGATGCTATTGCAATATACTGTATTGACCTAATTCTTAAACGTTTTTGATTGATTAAGCAAAGTTAAGGCTAAATAAACTAAGGGCTTACCTAACAAATGTGAGAAAACATCTTTAAACCCTACGTTACCTAGGTTCTAGTTGCATCTTACAGAGAGTAAAATTCCTAATTGAAACCACAGATTCACAACTTATAAAACAGTTATAAACTGAAACTGTGCATGTACCTATTTATTATTATGTAATGTATAAACACCCATATCATATATTACGATATAATAAACGATATTATTGATAGAGGCAGATAAAAAATATTTTTTTTTTGAAAGAAGGTACATATATACAACTTAAAAATAAATTAAACTAAACTAACATTAATTTTGAAAGTTATATGCATTATACCTATTGTTAAGAAATCCGGCAAAGTTACTAAGCTAGTTTAACTGTGTAACTAGGTGTTCTATTCATTCGCATAAAGTTTTATATCCTAAAGATTTTATGCATACATAATTCGTCATAATATATAAACTAGTAGATTTAGCCCTAGATAAGGCCAATTAGTTATATTTAGAATCAATTAAGTGAAATTAAATAAATTGTAATTCGTTTCTATAGGGCGATGTGGTCGCTCAGCGACAAAGCCCTAAATATTATTTTTTTTAAGTTTTATATTATTGGACGCACTTTTTTCTTAGTCTTAGTCATAGTCATAATAATTATTCGCCATATTTTTTTATTGTCATATTATTAATGAGATTAATGGTTATAATTCCTATAATTTCTTGTCATACTATTTGCTTATCGTATAGGTAGCGAGCATAACGGTTATTAGTCATAATGTATGTTGTCATAATATTATGTTTGAGTTCCAACAAATTAATTCAAAGAATTGTCATGAACAACAAAATTGTTACAAGAATAAGTAGTGTAAGTAATTATGAACAACAGTATTATGTGGGTACATATTTGAATATCGAAAGTTATAATACCTACAGATAAAAAAATCGATGTTCATAACATTGAAAATTAAAATATCGAAAGTTTCTAAATATCGAAGTACAGAGTATCGAATGTCCTAAATATCGATACTTATTTATTTCTACTATATAAACGGACTAGAAGTGGCCCGCGGCTGCGCCCGCGTTAAAAACCTATTTCATTTATTGTTCATTTACTGTGTGTCGATAGATCAATCAGGCAGTTAGTCAGTCATTAACGCCTTTTATATGAACGACGAATAAGGAATAAGTTTTTTTTTTAAGATTACTCGCAATGTGGGTTGCTCATTACTAGTATTCTTGTTAACCCCTCCAACTAAGCTAAATATGCTTGTTTCTGGAGTGGGTTCACGTCCATAGTGCAATGGGTGGGGTGGGGATCGAACTCACGACCTCTCAATCGCCAGTCCGACACCCTATCCATTGGGCAATTGCCGCCTTAAGATGACAGAATTATCGAATATTTTTTTCATATACCCTTAATTTTTACCTGAAGGTTCTCAAATCATTAAATGTTATCTATTTTCTTATCACATGTTTTTTCGTAATTTGAGTTAATTCTGTAAACAGGTGATTTTCGTGTATATTCGAAGAAATAAGTTTAATATTGAATCCCTTCCGATTTAAATAATTGTGTTTTTGGACCTGAACCTCTTGCCACAGCCGCATCAGGCTCACCAAGTAGACTTAAGTTTTTCAAAGAGGCAGTTTGTAATTTGTAAAGTCTGAAATAGAGTCTAAAAAAAATACTAGACTTATTTTGTGCGAAAAAAGAGACTAGACTTAAATCCGAAATTGTAATTTACTCTGAAACAGTTTTACATTTTTTCTTTAAAAGTGCTTAAGACCTAAATATTTTTTTTTTTATTTGTTATAGTCAAGCGTTTGACCACTATCTCATCTAATGTTAAGTGACGATGTGGTCGACGATGTAGCACGCTTGGCTAGAAGATACCTATTCACTCGCGACTTGAAGACCCCTAGATGGTACCGTTCCGGATGTGCGTGGCATACGCTAGAAGATCCCCAATGGATCGATTTCGGCGAAATCCGTATTGTCGGTCGCTAAGAAGGTCGTTCGCTTACACGTTCCATAGTCTTGCGCAGAGTATGGACGTGACCTAGATTGGCCTGTAATTGACAGGGTTAGCACGACTGCCTTTTTGGGCACGGGCTGCACGTTAGCTTGCTTCCACGAGTTTGGTACTCGTCCAGTTGTCACCGATAGACGAAAGAGGCGTGTTAGTACAGGAGCGAGTTCAGGTGCACAGGTTTTCAGTACTATGGCTGGAATTCCATCAGGACCACTGGCTTTGTTCACGTCAAGATTCTGCAACGTTTTATGGACCTCCGTCTGACGAATGCGTATTTCCGACATGTGTGTCTCGCATCCCGGTAGACTGGATGGTACAGCGCCAGCAGAATCTAAATGCGAATTTTCTGCAAAAAGAGTAGCAAACAAGTTTGCCTTCTCTTTAGCAGTATGCGCCAGGGTTCCGTCGGGTTTCAGCAGTGGAGGAAGTGAAGAGCGGCAGAAGTTCGATTCAACTTGTTTAGCCAGGGACCAAAATGCTTTACTCCCAGATGGGTGCGAAGCTAATTTGGTCCCTATCCGGCCAATGTGGTCAAAACGAGCCTTTTGTAGGGCTTTTTTACAGGACTTAGCGGTTTTATTGTAGGCTTTCTTCTTCGTGCTTATGTCCCTGGCTTTGCGGTTTCGAGCATCAGCCCATGCCAGGTATGCCTCTTGCTTAAGCGCCTCAGCGCGTCGGCAGTCAGCCCTGAACCATGGTTGAGCTTTGCCAGGTATTGATACGTCGGAGAATGGAATGTAGTATTCCATCTCTTGACCTAGCACATCTACCACGGCATCCGCGCAGACCGAAGGATCGTCGGAAGAAAAGCATACACGTCGCCAAGGATAAGACGCAAAGAACGAGCGCATCTCATCCCTATCTGCTGACTTGTATCGCCACACCCGCCGAGTGCTTCTAGGGCTGAGATCGGGCGGGGAGTAGACTGATACAGATTTCACCAGACAATGATCGGAGCTACCTAGTGGTGATGATACCGACACTGAGTAGCGTTCTGGATCGGTCGTCAGCAGAAGGTCCAAGCAATTAGCCGTATGGCCGTTAACATCAGGAACCCGTGTTGCTTCTTGGACTAGCTGGGTGAGATTTAACGCTAGAGCAAGCTTTCGCGTCTCTCTCTTAGCATGGTCAGTGAACTGGTTTGGGAATAGCCACTCTTGATGGTGGGCGTTATAATCCCCCAGTAGCACCAATTGAGCGGACGGGTACTTGTGTTGAGCGGCATCCGCCGCCTCACTTAGATACTCAGTGAGCCTGGTCGTCTCCTGATCTCCGTTGTGCGACCGACAGACACAGGCATAGAGAATTTCCTCTAAACCTGTGTCTACCAGTACCCAAAGCACGGAAAAATGGGGGTCTTCAAGATTCCGGAGACGCCGACAACAGAAATCGTCACGGGCGTACACACACACACCTGAACGTGGTTTTAAATTGTGCTCCAGGGTAAAAACCTGGGTATGAGAGGTACGCCACGTCAGATGGACACCGTTTCGGTTTCTAGATGGTGGTGGACCGCAACGAGATTTGAGTGCAGCCCACGGATGTTCGTGAGGTGCACTTTCAACGAGAGGGAGTGCATCCGCTGTTTGCGCTGCTTCCGCTGTTGCTTCTTGCCAAATTTCATGATTATATGTTAACGGGAAGTACCCTATTGGTTTTTTTATCCTTTTGTAAAATCACAAAATATGCGATATAAACTGTCTAATCTTTTGATCGCGTTGACTACCAAGTTTAAGGTTGTCACAGCTGAAATATACCGTAAACCCGAGTATTTGATATCAGTTTCAACTTGATACCTCTACGCGTTCCTGAGAAAAAGTGTCTTGACAGACGGAGAGACAGACATACGGGCAGACAGATAGTAAGACGGACAGACAGACACTATGACGGAGAGACAGACAGACGGACAACAAAGTGATCTAAAAGGGTTCCTTTTTTATTTTTGAGGTACGGAACCGTAAATATATATACCTATATATAGAGATCTGTCAGTTATGTAGAGGTAAAGGTAATAAATAAACTACAAAACAGACAGTTATAATACGCAAACAAACAACTTGAATTAAACACTAAACTGCATACACACCTCAGAAAGTTAATAATCATCATTGACGTAGGTACATACTTCGAATGATAACTAAGAATTCCTTACCTACCTATCCATCGAATGTAACGAAAATGATTACACTTTACACAATCGCAAAAATATTATGTAACGTTTAAAATATTTCTCATTTGTTTCATAATTAAAAGAAACGTGATTTGCAACATCACGTACCTATTCAATATTTTTTTAAAACAATAGGACGAAACTTACCGTCTTGTTATAGTCAAGTAGAAAATTATATGTACATATAGGTGCCTTTTTATTACAAAACTAGGAATAAAAGAACGCCCGCCAATCGTTACTAGATGAACTTTAATTAACTGCATGATTTAGGGCGGTTACCTCGATAAAACCAACATTTCCGGGATCTTTGAGATCCAACTGCTGCGTAAATATGGCTATGTTAGCAAGGATTCTTGGACTCATATATAATAAAATAAAACCGGTTAAGTGTAAGTTGGACTCGCGCACCTAGGCTTCCGTACCAACTTGTCAAACTAGGTTAAAGTACAAACGTAACTTTGCAGTTCGGGCCCTAAACTGTTAACTAAACTGGCCTAACACTGTTCACGCACCAACCGCAAATAATAAGTTTATAATAGTAAAGTTGCTTTTCTTGGTTATTAAACTACATATTTACGGTAATCAGATTTATTCCTATATGAGTGCTGCAGGACCTTGCTTCTTACCTAATTACACGATTCTAGCTGAAAGATAATAGACCCGAGTATTTGATATTAGTTTCAACTTAATATCTCTATTCTCTACGCGTTCCTGAGAAAAAAGGTCTTGACAGACGGACAGACGGACCACGAAGTGATCCAGTAAGGGTTCCTTTATTTCCTTTTGAGGTACGGAACCCTAAAAAATCACAAAAAAGCCTAATTTTTTTACCGTTTTTCGTTTTATCGTCGAAGCCGCCGAATAAACTCAATGAAATATCTTTATCTATCACTAGCAGCCCGCCCCGGCTTCGCACGGGCAGAACATATATGCCTACAAAATTTGCATCAGTTTGTTGCATCGAATATAAAATATGAACATATTTAACAATCATCGTCATATTTCATCCAATTTACACAAAACCTTAACGAATTATGCACCTAAACCTTCCTCATAAACACTCTGGCTATTGGTGAAAACAGCATGATAATCCGTTCAGTAGCTATTGAGATTATTGCGAACAGACAGACAGACGCAGTTATGGACTTTGTTTTATAATACTTACGTAGTGATATTGGACGGCCCTTTGGCGTAAAGGATAGTTACCCTGATTCTGACCCGACGGTCGTTGGTTCTAATCCTAGCTATATACCTACCAATGAAAGTTTTATGTGCATTCATGAATCATGAGTTTTAGTACAGTGGTAGTGGGATCATTAAATCTACCAAAAAGTAACCACCAAGGAGAACATCTGCCGCCGTAACCTTACGCGTTCCCCGACGCAAAATGTAGGGGTAATATACGTTTAACATGTGTATCAGTGTGTCTGTCTGTAGCATCTTAGCACCAAACCGGATGAACCGATTTTTTTTTAATTATTGATAGTTTTTTTTGTATGATAGATGTCTTCATCGAGAGTTTTCTTAGCTATGATTCATGAAATTTCGTTCAATCGTTATAAAATTTTGAGATTTTTTCTAGTTAATTGCGCTATGAAATCAACTTTCATAGGTCTGATCAATTCGAAAATCTTCTTCTTCAACGATATTGTAAGAACATGGAAGCATTGACCTGATGCTGGGACATCTCCTGGACTCTACAGAATACTCAAATCCTCACCAACCTACAGCTCAGATTTTAAATGTCGTGTTTAGAGTCATTGGAATACTTTTAATAAAGAGATTATACATAAATCAGTCGGGGTGGTTTAAAATATTATATTATTATATATATAAAGATGAATATTATTTTATACAATAGATCATATTATTATACTATATTGACTTCAAATTGATTGTGATCGGTGGGGATCTACAGCATAGCTAAGCTTATAATAATATTTTTCAAGTAACTATGACCTAATCTGTGGTTTCACTGCAAATATTTTATTAATTTTGCGATGCGTGTATGTGAAATTCGTGATATCTTCTAGAGTTTTCATTTGAATTATATCTTGTAAAGGACAATTTTAATCTATAATATTTGGCCAAGCTAATTAACGTAATTATTTGGATAAGGATTAATACTATATACTTGTAAATAGCCTTGGAAGTTATGTCATATTTTTTAACAAAAAATTTAAGATTAAAATGGTTACTGTGAGTCAACCTTAAGAGATAGACATATGCTGTCGCGGACTTTTTTGTAGGTCTTATTAAGTTGTACAACTCTTGCATAGAAAATATTCTTCTATCTATTTTCAATTAAGCAGCGTTCGTAAGAAACGTGTTTTTTCGACCGTTTTTTTGCCGACTTAGGTTGCAAATTAGGTCTCCACGAATGTACCTTCGATTTAAACGGGATAATATATAGCCTATTTTCATTCCGAAAGTCCATTCTATGTATTAGTGAAAGAATTTTTTAATCGGTTCAGTAGTTTTTGAGCCAAACATACAAAAATACAAAAATACAAATGTTCTCTCTTTATAATATTAGTATAGAATAGTATAGATTGCACGAAGTGTAGCAACGTCGCTGCGCTCGGGTGCCAACTTCACGCCGTGCAATAAATCTTCTATTTGACGGAAAAGCGTAACAAGCTTAAAGTGCGAGTTTATGTCACACTGACTGCTATAAAATAATATACGATACTCTTTTGTATAGTAAATAAAGTTATTTTTTATTAACCGAATTAAAAAAGGGAGGTTTCTCAATTCGACCGTATATATATTTCATGTGTGTTCGGGGATAACTTCGTCGATTATAAACCGATTTTAATGATTCTTTTTTTGTTGGAAAGGAGATATCCCAAGGTTGGTGCCATAAAAATATCATCGAGATATGATAAGTATCTCTAGAGATATGAAGATAAACACCTCTAACTTTGTACTGAAAATTAATAGCACGGCATTTGAAGTCGGTTCTTTTATCATTTTAAACGATCTTATATCACTCTTTTAATAAGTGCGCGCCGCGTCGCGTCGCGGCTGAGCCTAATGCGACCGCCGCGCTGCCGGGGTCGCTTTCGTAGCTAATGCGGCCTGAGGGTGATTAAAGACGCGCGGGTGAAATCTGATTTTATTTTTGCTTTGTACCCACTCTAAACCCCAGGTGGGATTTTGATTGTGGATTTACTTACATAGAAACTATTATATAATCTGTGGTTGGATGTTGAAAATAGTAAATACACATTTTCTCAAACAGTTTTGTGATATTTCTGATGAATGAATATGAGGATTAATTTGTAAAATGGTCCTCAGATTGGAAAAACAGCGCATTCCTAAAATCGCAAAGGGATCCATTTGCTATCGCAACCCAAGATCATTTCTGAGGTCATTGCGCTAGGATAGCACTTAATGTATAGGTCTAATGTACGTTCACCCAATATGGGTATACAAAAAATACCTTTATTTGTAAGTATTTGGTTCAAGAATTGCAATGTAACGTTCCAGTTTAACGTTCCTGTGAGACTACGTAATAAAATTAGCACTTAGATGTTCCTTCTTTCTCACACCATTGCCTCCAAGTCTAGTCATTATAACAAGTTCATTGTTTGACGGCATGTAAGCGATGGCGTCATTTTGCGATATCGTAGCAGTGTTCAGTGGTCAGTAAATGTTCTTTTTCATTACACATTCACATGTTAACACTTTGACTGCGGCACTTTTTCGCATATTTTATATATATTTTTTTGTATTTTTTTTTTCGTAGCTCTGGCATCAAATCAAAACTAAAATCGAACAGCAGAAGGTCACACGCACCCCTTGTGATATATATATTTTTTTTAAATTTTACTTCCCATTAAAAAAATAAAAAAACGCACGGTGTGTGTTTTCAGCAGGGAACAAGTGGAAAACTTACACCGGTTTCTGATAATGCGTTAGATACTCGTAGTTATCTGACACATGACGCCATATAAAAGCTGCTAAATATTTTTCAGTTTTCTTCATATTAGCAATATCAGGAACCGGCGAAACTGGCCCTTAATTTACTATTATATCCTACGAATAAATTATCTATTATTCGTAGATTATATCACAAGGAGCTCAAGTGCAAAATTACATGCTGCCCGTTATTTATCAGTATTATTATATTAGCAGTCAGTATTAGTGGTTTATTAAATATAATAGGTAATATTTTTTAGCTAGGCTTTCTTTAAAAGATTTCGTTACTTATGTGCCCATTGCCTAATATTCCTACTTAATATTTTCCAAAAGCGCTCGGTCGGCACTCCATCTTAATTTTAGGGATTACAACACATTTGCTCAAAAATGCATTTACGAAGCCTGTATACATTGAACGACAGGTAAAAATTAAGCACTATACAACGGAACGTGCGGTAAAATAGGTACTCTCAAACTAAGTACATACTTTACCCGCACGCTCTATTGTATGGCGCCGAGCGTATCCTTTACAGTTTTTTTTTAATTTTTTGTTCTCCCCTGCTATATTAAAAGTTTGGCCTTGAGATTAATATATTATCATGGCAAAGCAGACTTTGTGGGGCAATAGCACTCTTTTGAACTCGAAGGGGTAGTCAAATAATAATTGGTTAAATTGTTAGTTTAATTTTATAACGCGTAGGGGATAATTTTGAAAACTGTGATACACGTGTCTCAACATTTTAATTGAAGAGTATTCTGCACCAGTATTATGTGTATTGTGATTTTTGAGTCAATAAACCCAGATAATAAAAAGTTTCACAGAATATTTATCTTCCCATTCCACCCCAATTAGATAAAATGTTAAAACACATTTTTAGTGGATACCTACACTTTACAAAGAACTAACTCTCCAAATTTTAATATTTCTTATAGGACCAAGAATGTAAGGTACGGCCACAATCTACTTTTCAATCGCTGTCTGATCGCCATAGATAGCGTTTGGTTTGAACCAGTCGGTACAAATACTACTGCACTTTCTGATTGCACCCGCGCCTTCGCCCGCATATCGCTGCGGTTTGGCCGTACCTTTACTGTAGCATATAATAATTAATGGTTGGCTGTAGCTACGTTGATATGCAAGCAAAACAGGCAGATATGTTTGGAAATTGTGATATGCGTGTCTCATAATTTTAATTCAAGAGTATCTGTACTAATTTTTGAGTCAATTGACCCTGAGGATAAAAAGTTTCATAGAAAATTCAACCTATATCTATACATATATCTAACCTTTTTAGGGTTGCAATTTCAAGAAACTTTTTCTATGATGCTTACACTTCACAAAGAACATACCCTCCAAATATGATGTCTCTAGAACTAGCGGCTTAGACTGTGCGTTGAAAAATCAGAAAATCAGTCAGGCAAACGCATGGGGGATGATTTTGGAAAAAACTGTAATACTTAGAATACAGTTTTTTCCAAAATCATCCCCTACGTCTCATGATTTTAATATTTTTTTGGTTTGACATCGAAAAAGGTGTTAGACAGGGAAGTGTTGCGTCGCCAGGGCTGTTTAACCTATTCATAGACAATAACTCGACAGATCTGAAAGATAGTGTGTAGGTACGGAATGAGAATGAATGATTTAACCATCAAATGTCTCCTATATGTTGACGATTAGGTGATATTAGCATCATCGGAGGAGGAGTTGCAAAGAATGGTAAATATTATGCATGATGAGAATGGGCCAGCCGGTAGAGGCCGATCTAGGCGAACGTATCACGACCAGATCGGAGACGTTTTAAAGAAAAGCCAAGTCAAAAGTACCTATAACCGGCGAGCATACATGAAAGCACTCATGAAAGTGGAAGAAGTAAAAGAGGTATGTCAGGATCGAAGCATGTGAAAAGAGGTGGTCTCTGCCTACCCCAAAGGGAAAAGATGTGATTTTATGTATGTATGTATAATTTTAATTTTATCTGACGGAGTTTCGTACAAACTTACGCCTCCTTTTTTACCCCTTAATTTCCAAAAATCCATTCTTAGTGCTCACCTACACTATACAGAGTGGAAATTAAACTCAGGCCCTGGAGGGAAACTACTTTAAATCCTTAAGCTAGCTCATTTTACTTAAAGGAGACATTCCTTTATATTTGAAAAGAAACAAATCTGCATTTAAAGATTTTTTTAAACTCGCTTGCTTCGCCCGGGACTCGAACCAACTAAAATTAAAAAAAATAAACACTCTTTATTTTATTATACTAATCGGTAGTATTAATATTCAGGATAAAGTTTCTCTAACAAACATTAGGTCTTAAAAATAAAACTAATCGTTAAATCTAACATCAACTTTATTTTACTATCAATTTTGTAACACTTAAATTATTTAACTGATAAATTGTTCGAAATGAGCCCCGTCGTTCCGGCTACACAACATTAGTCGCCGTTGAAATTAATTTCTTGTAGCCTTCAGCAAAGTGTTGTGGTGTATGCCGAAATCGTTCGAATTTTAAAATTATTGTCCCGCATTGCAAACAAAGTCAAACGTTCCATTTTTAAACTTCACCACTGAACGGATCGGATCATGTAAGAAGGAAATGTGCATAGAGGTATTACCACCATTGAACAATTTTCTTATCGAAGATTTCAACAAGGTATTTAACGATAAATTAGCAAGCGTGTACTTCATACGAAGTCTTTGAGTGTTGGAGAGATAACAGAACTGTTACGTGTCTTTTACTTGTTAAAAGTGAACAGTAACCAAACATTTTTTAGAGAAACTTTATCCTGAATATTAATACTACCGATTAGTATAATAAAATAAAGAGTGTTTATTTTTTTTAATTTTAGTTGGTTCGAGTCCCGGGCGAAGCAAGCGAGTTTTAAAAAATCTTTTAATGCAGATTTGTTTCTTTTCAAAAATAAAGGAATGTCTCCTTTAAGTAAAATGAGCTAGCTTAAGGATTTAAAGTAGTTTCCCTCCAGGGCCTGAGTTTAATTTCCACACTGTATAATTAAGATAGTTTAATAACTAAAACAACCGACTTCCATGCCCGCGAGTCAATTTTAGTAGCAAGTTTGAGACGTTTATCGTCCTAAAGAATCATTCGAATCGGTTCACAATTGACGGAGTAATCGCGTAACATACATACAAAAAAAACATACACACGAATTGAGAAACTCCTTTTTAAAATTGGTTGCAATGTAAGCATGGTGCAAAATTTCATGTTTTAATCCTAGTAGTTTGGACTGTGCGTTGACATCTCAGTCAGTCATTAAGTCCGTATTCCTTTTTATATATTTACTAGCAGCCCGCCCCGGCTTCGCACGGGTAGAACATATATGCCTACAATATTTGCATCAGTTTGTTGCATCGAATATAAAATATGAACATATTTAACAATAATCGTCATATTTCATCCAATTTACACAAAACCTTAACGAATTATGCACCTAAACCTTCCTCATAAACACTCTGGCTATTGGTGAAAACCGCATGATAATCCGTTCAGTAGCTATTGAGATGATTGCGAACAGACAGACAGACGCAGTGATGGAATTTGTTTTATAATACTTACGTAGTGATATTGGACGGCCCTTTAGCGTAAAGGATAGTTACCCTGATTCAGACCCGACGGTCGTTGGTTCTAATCCTAGCTATATACCTACCAATGAAAGTTTTATATGCATTCATGAATCATGAGTTTTCTAATATAATCTACCAAAAAGTAGCTTACCACCAAGGAGCCCGGGCCCGGTAGCGTAATCGGGAGAACGGTCGGCTTTGATGCCGTGGTACCGAGTTCAAACCATAACGTGCACCAATGGATTTTTCCATCGAAAAATTTATGTGCGCTTCTCACAGTGGCCCTCCGGTGAAGGAAAACATCGTTAAGAAACCAACAACCCCCGCATGGTGGTAGGACACTATCTAGTGTCCGCCTGGCCAGCTACCACCCTCAAGTTAGAAAATCTGTCGCCAAAAACATCTAATGTGTTCCGGCAACTATCCTTGAGAGCCAGTTCCCCAGTCTAGGCCTAGCGTGCTTACCATCTTCGACCGCATCATCACTTACCAACAGGTGAGATAGTGGTCTATCGCTAGCCTATAAGATATAAAATAAAAATAAAGGTGAACATCTGCAGTCGTAACCTTACGCGTTCCCCGACGTAAAATGTAGGGGTAATATACGTTTAACGTGTGTATCAGTGTGTCTGTCTGTAGCATCTTAGCACCTAACCGGATGAACCGATTTTGTTTTTATTATTGATAGTTTTTTTTGTTTGATAGATGTCTTCATCGAGAGTTTTCTTAGCTTTGATTCATGAAAATTCGTTCAATCGTTTAAAAACTATGAGCTTTTTTCTAGTTAATTGCGCTATGAAATCAACTTTCATAGGTCTGATCAATTTGAAAATCTTCTTCAACGATATTGTAAGAACATGGAAGCATTAAACTGATGCTGGGACATCTCCTAGACTCTACAGTATACTCAAATCCTCACCAACTTACAGCTCAGATTTTAAATGTTGTGTTTAGAGTCATTGGAATGCTTTTAATGAAAAGATTATACATAGATCAGTCGGGATGGTTTAAAATTTTATATTATTATATATATAGATGAATATTATTTTATGCAATAGATCATATTATTATTACTATATTGACTTCAAATTGATTGTGATCGGTGGGGATCTACAGCATAGCTAAGCTTATAATAATATGTTCGCAGTAACTATGACCTAATCTGTGGTTTCACTGCAAATATTTTATTAATTTTGCGATGCATGTATGTGAAATTCGTGATATCTTCTAGAGTTTTCATTTGAATTATATCTTGTAAAGGACAATTTTAATCTATAATATTTGGCCAAGCTAATTAACGTAATTATTTGGATAAGGATTAATACTATATACTTGTAAATAGCCTTGGAAGTTATGTCATATTTTTTAACAAAAAATTTAAGATTAAAATGGTTACTGTGAGTCAACCTTAAGAGATAGACATATGCTGTCGCGGACTTTTTTGTAGGTCTTATTAAGTTGTACAACTCTTGCATAGAAAATATTCTTCTATCTATTTTCAATTAAGCAGCGTTCGTAAGAAACGTGTTTTTTCGACCGTTTTTTTGCCGACTTAGGTTGCAAATTAGGTCTCCACGAATGTACCTTTGATTTAAACGGGATAATATATAGCCTATTTTCATTCCGAAAGTCCATTCTATGTATTAGTGAAAGAATTTTTTAAATAGGTTCAGTAGTTTTTGAGCCAAATTATTACAAACATACAAAAATACAAAAAAACAAAAATACAAATGTTCTCTCTTTATAATATTAGTATAGATAGATATATACAAACTGACTTTCACATTTAAAATATTGTTGTTTATGATTACTTTGAAGGTAGCGATTTAAGATTAGCTCAGATCTTGTAATACCACGTTCAATGATATAGATTTGAGTATCCAATAAAGAGATGACAGGATACAATATCATGAGAACATCCGAAAATCCTAAGAGGATTACGTATACAGGGAGTTCTAGACACATGACCTTCAAGGCTGAACCGATAACACTGCATCGCTTCTATCTGCACACTATACGTCTTTATATATCTAGAGATCACAGATAGAGCAATAGTTACTATGTACACCAAGTACGCGGTAGGGGTGTCGAACGATAGAACATTTATCGATATCGTGTTAATATAATCCCCACAGTATTTAGTCTGGATTCTCATGCATTATCAGACGACGAGACACGAGACCACGAGATATTCATAATTTTTTTCTCAAAGGAGTGAGACAAGTAATTTATACAGTTTCAAGTAAATTGTCGTTTATAAACCGCAAGATCTGAAAAAAACTTAATGTAATTTAATGTAACCAACAACCCTAAATGACGAATAGATACGATTGATCGTGCGTCGACGCCGCTCTACCTTAATCCTTATCGCTTTGCCTACTTGATAATGATTTTAAAATACGTTTTCGTTCTTACGCTATGACAGCTGTGGATTAGTTTTCTGATGTCGTTCCAAAGTGTCTTACTCATTCACTGCCTATGCCATAAATAATGTGGGTTATGTTCCTATCGATTACATTAAAAGCAATAAAAATGCCTAAATCATATTTTTGAAATTTTATATAAAATTGTTATTTTTAGATAAGTGCTCTGATATGTTTCGCTCTATACCTTTGGAGATTGCTATATGATCTTGATAACATTTAAGTAATACATATAACCATTCTGCAATTCAAAAGCATTTTGGCAATTCGATTACCAGGGAGTCAAAGTACGTCGGCCGAAAGAAAATAACGTTGCGGCCGAGTCCGCCTGTTTAATGGAGTAGGTACAATTGTAGTCCGTGGTGATAGACTATACTATAAGACTATCGTGGATTTACGATGAACTAACATTCAAAGGTAGGAAAAAATTAACATACTTACCTAGTACCACCCGATAATTATAAGAGTAGGTATCTACCAAGGTTTCAAACATATTTAGTCGTATTGGCAATGACAGAGCAATGTTATTGTCAACGCAACAAAAACAGTACATTAGAACCATCAACACGCATCGCCGTCAATTACTACGATGGTTCTCTTTTTGCACAGACTCTAATGACAATAATTCGCGTTTTCTTGTTCTTCTTAGCCACCACACGATATGTGTATACCTATTGTGCCACTTCGCGCGCTTGTTTTTTATTATTCTTTTCTACGTATATTTAGCCTTGCGGGGTTTTTTTTTAACTTTATCAGTGCCGCGGGCTCTCTATTTGATAGGACAGTAACATTTCCCATTCAATATTATTATTGAACCTTCTTAGACTATTACTTCATCTCCGACTACAAGAAAATATTCTCATCTGAAATCTTTACGCACAAACTACTCAATATGTATTGTGTATTTAGTAAACAACATACTTGTTTTACATATTTTATTATATTTCGTACATATTTATAGTGGTGTTCAGATGATAACCGTGGTTGTATGCTACTTTGTAGAATGCATGTATTGTTTTGTGACGGTAGGTGGCATACGACCACGGCTATCCTCTGAGCACTACTATGAATATGTACGAAATACAATAAAATATACAGTATTACAAGTTGTTTATTTAATACACAATACATATTGAATAGTTTACATAACAATTTTAGATTAGAATATTTTCTTATTTCATACTTTTTATAGCCTAATTTTTCGGGTCGGGTTTTAGTTTTTGAACTTATTTTTTAATACTTTCAGGTGTTATTAATGCTTTGACTAACTGTCTGAACTAAATTCCTTTCTAAAATTAAAAATAATGTTTAATTGACCGTACAATTAACTATGTTTATAGGTGCATTTGCACAGACTTATGGAATCTCCTTAGACAGGGCACTGTAAAAGAACATTCACAAGCCAACAATTAAAAAACACTTTACCGGCCACGGACGGAAAAGACCTATTTTGCGCGCACTTATCGAGGAACCAACCATCGTTTTTCGAATCGATGGGATGAAAAAGTATTATTCCATCATTAACCATGACGTATCTAAATAAATAGTGTAATATAACGGGGAGCATCAAATTATAGGTTATAATTCGATGACGGGGAGCCTGTTTATTATAATACCAAATTGCTCAGATATCATAATACACCTATCGTAGACTATCTATGTAGATAAATAGATAGAAACACTTTATTGAACACCTTATTAAAAAGAAACAGAGTATTACTTAAGGGGTTATGCCACTGTAATGGTCCAAACAGATGGGTTTTTCACGAATTTTTTGCTTCCGAATTTGAAGGTAATTGAAAAAAAACTTTTAAGGGTGTTATCGGGCATACATTAAACTTTATTATCCAATTTTTTTACAGCGAAAAAAAAAACAAAATGGCGGTTCCTCAGCCATCTTCCCGGGGCATGTTTTGCTTGCAGGGCTCCGCGGCACGCAGCACCACTGCTGCACTTTTGAATCTAGAACAAAAAAAAAACCGTTAATCTAGAGGGTTATAGCTAGAGAATGTCGATCGGATTTTAAAAAGTATTAATTTTTGTGGATTTGGCGTGCGTTTGAAAAAAAATATGATTTTTTACGAAAAAAACGGCTAGTTTTTTGTTAATAAAAAAACAATAAAAAAAGTTATTGAAAATCCCGATCGACATTCTCAAGATAATGTTAATGTTCACATCTGGTAAAAATTTCAAGTAAAAAAAATGAAAATTGTTCGAGTGATGCTGCGTGCCATTTTGAAAAACCGTGTTTCGAGAAAAACGCGTTTAAAGTTTCGCGTTTCGGAGCAAGTTTTGACGCGCTTGGCGGCGACCTCTATTTCCTACGGAAAAAAAATTGTTCTCGCACGGGACCTTTTTTTTCTTATTTTAAAGGGTTTAAACTATTTTTTAAGCCAATAAAAAAAAATCGATTTTTCAAAAAAATTACAGTGGCATTACCCCTTAGTTTCGCGTTTCGGAGCAAGTTTTGACGCGCTTGGCGGCGACCTCTATTTCCTACGGAAAAAAAATTGTTCTCGCACGGGACCTTTTTTTTCTTATTCTAAAGGGTTTAAACTATTTTTTAAGCCAATAAAAAAAAACGATTTTTCAAAAAATTTACAGTGGCATTACCCCTTAACAACTAATTATAATAGTGTAACAACAGGCGGTCTTATCGCTGAAAGCGATCTCTTCCAGACAACCTTTGTACAACCTATCAACCTATGTAGGTATATTGAAAAGTATCTATCTTATATATGACTAGCCCGCGACTTCATTCACGCACACCAAGAATTTAGTAGCCAATACTTTGTACATTCTCGTTCTATAAAGCATTTCCTTGTAAAATTTCTGTAAGATTGGATTATCAGACAGAGTGACAGAGTTACAAATGTTTTTATAGTAATAGTATAGAAGTAAGGATATGGATTACTTATTATTACTTATCCTACGCTATTTCGTATTACCTATTAAAGAAGTTACTGCAAATGGAAGACGGCCGCGGCAATGAGCAAGACGCTGGATTCGATAGTCCTTTCCACAGAGCCAGCAAAGTAGCCCTCAAATTAGAATTATACAATATAAATCCATACTAACATTATAAAAAGTTTGTAACTCTGTCACTTTGTCTGTTTGTTTTCTAATCACGCCGTAATCGATCCGATCCGATCTTTATACCAGTTTCACACCAGGCGATTTTTGTTGTTCAACTTCCTAGTCATGTACTTTTCTTTCGATTCCAACTAGTACTTTTAGAATCGATACTTTGGAATCGATACTGAGTAGGTACTCGTCTCGTTACTCAATTATTTGTCTCGGAAGAACATTCAGGCTGGCATTATAGAGCGATATTAAGGTTTAACGTTAAGCTATTTGATTGGCTAATCAAGCCCGATTTAATCAAAAGAAATGTATCGAACGAGTTTTGTTGTAACTAGTATCTTACATTCCTATGAAGTTGAACAACAAAAATCGCCAGGTCTAAACCTGGGGCGGAAGTCAAGTCTCTACATTGATAGCGATGCGTCCTGTCATCGCAAACGTCTAGTAGAAAGAGATGCAGCTAGACAGTTGTTATCTGCATCTCTTTTCGTATCGACGATTCTCGGTCGAAATTCATCGCTATGCATGTAGAGACTACCGGCCCAGGGGTGGAAGTCTCTACATTGATAGCGATGGGTCCTGTCATCGCAAACGTCTACTAGAAGGTGATGCAGCTAGACAGTTGTATATTTGCATCTCTTTTCTTATCGGCGATTATCGGTCGAAATTCATCGCTATTCATGTAGAGACTACCGGCCCAGGTATTACAGAAATTTAACAAGGAGATACTTTAAAGCATGAAGATGAACATAGGCTACTGAATTCTTGGTGTACGTGAACGAAGTCGCGGGTATTAGTGGCAAATATAAGGTTTGTGGAAGATACGATTATGTCATCCAAATAAACAAGAAAATTATAATCAACACCCAATATTAAAAATGCGAAAATCAGTTTGTATATTTGTTTCTTTGTACCTCTTCACGGAGAAACGGCATGACAGATTTGGCTAATATTTTGCACAGAAATAGCCAGTATAATTGATAAGTACATTGGATACTTTGTAACGCTGGCGAAGCCGCGGGCGCCGCTAGTAGGTATCTATATAAAATTATGACATCTACCCTTGTATGTGTATATAATTCATTTAACAAAGAGGAAATAAGTATTTTGCGAGCTACTTATTACGATTATTGAGGAAACTACGTGTAAAAGATAAGACGCTTCGCTCATACTAAAATTTATTACAAAACTCGATCATAATAATATATTTTTATTCACGGACAACAAAAAGATCCGTAATTGTTAGTAGCTTACTTAGAAAATATGGTTAGTATTTATAATATAAGGAAAATAGTATTAATGTGTCAATCGTTTCAAAGGCATATCCGAAAAAATAGTTCACGCAAGATGCCTGAATACAGGTGCTTGCGGTCATCCGCTATGACTTTCAGTATGCTATTGTCACTCCCCCGAAGATACCGGAGGCGCTGCAAAATCGGGGGAGTTTCAACATCATCCTGAACACATTATTATATTGGACGCGCAGAGTATCCAGTGACTTTTGAGAACAGCTGAACCACAGACTACCCGTGTATATGCCCTGACAATACGCTTTGAAAAGAGTTTTGACCTGGTTTGTACAAAGGGCAAATCTGCGGGCCAGTATGTTGCCCCGCGCCGCCAGTGCTCTGCGCATCTCTCCACATCTTCATCGTCTTTAAGGTCGTTGACAAGGAAATGTCCTAGATATTTAAACCTGGTTACTCGGTTCATGCTCATTCCGTTAAGGATAATTTTAGTAATAGTATCTGGACAGCTGCCTGCGGCGGATGATATGGTGCTGAGCTGGGCCCGACAGCGAAATAATCGAAGACATGCTACGCGTTTGTGAGAACTTAGCCGCGTCGAATGGTCTGATGTATAATGTCAAGAAAAGTGAGCTCATGGTCTTCAGGGCCGCAGTCCGCGTAGCTGATGTTGTTTACACAAACACCTCTCACGCGGCAACCGACACGAATGCTGCTGAGCTCGGCTAGGAGATCGTTCACGTACAGCTAGGCTATTCTGTAAGTTATCTCGACAGCGGAATCCGCGGTGAGTTTTGAATTTCGTACTACGAAATTCAACCGTATTACGAACGCGATACGATTGAATTTCGTAGTACGAAATTTGAATCTGACCGCGGATTCCGCTGTCGAGATAGCTTACAGAATAGCCTAGCAGGTTCAAAATCTTCGGAGACGACAATCCCCCCTGTCTCACGCCGCATTCCAACCTGTTGACTTTGACCCATATTTATGACTTTAATTCTCAAAAACTTAAGAAGAACTCAAGAATTTTAATACTTGACACTGGCTACATACATTAATCGTGTGGAGCCATAATTAAACAATAAAAATAAAAATATAAATATATATAAAAATAAAATAAAAACTGTGGGTTTTACAAATTAAAATTTCCTCGCTTATTTTGCATTTTTCATACAATATTGATTATTTTATATATTTTTAACCAATTAGAGTTAATTAACAAACAAATGTTTAAAATAAATTACCAGAACGACAATAATTCGAAAAAAAAGTTTATTAAGTTAAACTACAAGGGTATGCACTATGCACCCTACCCAGTAATTTGCCGCGACCTTACTATCATAAGCTGGACTCGACTCGTGGTTATGGCATTCATTTTGGTCACAAACCAACAGCCTGAACATTTATTTAAATGTAGGTGCAATACATGTTCCTAGATTTAATAATTATCCAAAGATGGTTGTTATAGGCCGACAAAGTCGCTTAGTGCAGACATGTTATAGAATGCTAAGTATCTGAGAAGTAACGGGGTTTAAATGCTTTCCTTTCACTAATTTTAACCGGCAACTGTAGGTTAAGCCTTTGAGCTACCTGACGTCACTTTATCAACCTCATTGTAGATCATTCATCATTAATCCAAACAACTCTGTCAAGGCTGTGCCATGGCTACAAATAAGAGTAGGTACGTAAAGCGCGGAATTTTTACCACACAGGTTAAAATCTCTTTTCAATGTCTCACAGTACATTCTAATTCAAACAAAAATCGAAGACCTGTCTCGTTAGTAGCGTTGATAAGACAATTTAAACGATACATATGAAATAAAAAAAATAAACTGGCCAAGAGCGAGTCGGAATCGCACGTAGGGTTCCGACTGAACAAAATTTGTCGGAAGAATACGTTGGGACCTCCTTCAATTGTTAGTTTAAATTAGTTTTTATCATTTGATGTCATAGCAATCATTGTAATACACACTATCAGACAATTTCAAGTATCTAGGTAATCTATTACGGTCTGTAAGATCGAGCATAAATTGCCTGATATACACGTTTCTTGTATGGGGACGCCCTTTTATTTTTAACTTTTTTCTGTTTTTAGTATGTCTTCTTATATCGGCCATAGTAATACATACTTTATGAAGTTTTCAAATCTATAGCTATTATGGTTCATAAGTTAAAGCAAATAAAACTGGCCAAGTGCGAGTCAGACTTTTGTCCCGCACACGGAGGGTTCCGAACGCCATCTATCAAATTTCTAACGAACTTCTAACACCAACTAAGTAAACGTTAACACAAAGGTAGAATAGTATTATATAGTAGTAATAGTAATAGTAGTAATAGTAATTGTAGTAATTAATATTATTAAATATCTGGTTGACCGAGCTTTTTTTTGCTTTGCCACTTAAACAGACAAATATGACTCTTCCCGACATCTATTGACGAATAATAATACTATTTTTTTTAATTGATAGCAACTAACTGCTTTACCGACACAGTACTTCTACTCGCCAATAGATGTCGGGAAGAGTCATATTTTAAGTTGATTATCAATAAAGTTGATTATTGAAAACACGAATAAAACAACATTTTCTGAAAATGCTAGGAGTCACTTTAGATCGATTTATCGCCCCCGAAATCCCCTGTATACAAAATTTTTTTTAATCGTTGGAGCCGCTTCCGAGATTCAGATTAAGGTAAAGACGATAGCGCCATCTTTGATGCTAACTAGATGGAGCGACGCTATCGTAAAAAACTTTTTTTTAACTTTTCTTTAATTTTTATCTTTGTTCTGTTCTTAGTATTTGTTGTTATAGCGGCAACAGAAATACATCATCTGTGAAAATTTCAACCGTCTAACTATCACGGTTCATGAGATACAGCCTGGTGACAGACGGACAGACAGACAGACAGACAGACAGACAGACAGACAGACAGACAGACGGACAGCGGAGTCTCAGTAATAGGGTTCCGTTGGTACCCTTTGGGTTCGGAACCCTAAAATCGCCGAAAACACTTTTTTGTAATTTTTTACCCCTTTTATTATTTTATTTTATTTTGCTTTTTGTATTTGTTGTTAAATCCTCCATAGTAATACATACAGGCCTGTGAAATAATGACGGAAGGATAGAGAAGTCTCAATAATAGAGTTCCTTTAGTCAGGCCTGCCGCACTCCGCGCAGTAGCTATGAAAATGCTAGTACCTCCGCGGCAGCCCGCGGGCTACAAGTTCAGTCAGTATTGTCACGCGTGCTCTCGATCGAACGTGCGCTTTTACTTAACTGTTCAATCTGTTTTCTCACAACACTCAACCTTACAGTAAGCTGACGGCTCGCGAGCTCACCGAGTGATACAGACTCTCGCCGCGCGGACTTAAGGTGTATTTTACGGTGCGCAACACGTGGTTCCTAGTTACTATTAGTTTATTCTGGGACGCAAATTTAAGGTCAGCTCCGAGGCGTGCAGCGTATTTTGAACGATACCGACGTAGTACCTAAGTTGAATCTCGTAATTTTGCTCGCAGGGAGTGCATCTTCTGTACTTGTACTATTCATTATTCTGTGCATTGGTACCTTTTGGACGTACGGTACGGGATTGGCTAAATCTCGCCGAAATAACTAATCAAATGGCTATATTCTATGCTATGAAAATATCGATCGATGCTTGAGTATCGTTCTATTCTATAATACTTGCCTAAGTTACCTTGACGACACCCGCGACATGATTTTCGTGCCTCCGGGCATATGATTATCTGGCCAAACATTTTATTTTTATATGGATTTCATTCATCTATGCTACGATTGCTACGGCTACGTCGGCAACTCACAGCTACAGGATTACCTACAGGATATGGGACTATATATGTAATTTCAAGTATGTTATCTGTACCTGCATTTGTTTGATTAGGTATTGTAAACATGTCATCCAAAAATCAACAGGTAATCTTCATGAATTATCTTAGACAAGTTAAATCTCATATCATTACCTTTTATTTTATATCAAAAATTGTGTTTGTTTATGTCAGTTGTTTAATAAGAGCGTTTTAAACATTATTAGTCGTTATTAAAAATCTATTATTATATTATGTCATATTTGCAGTGCTAATAAAAATAGATTGCAGAAAAAGCTAAATCCCTACTATTATCTGTTGAGATAGTAACTAATATTGTAATTTTTATGCACAGTTAAGCTATAAGTATACGATATTCTTTATTAGTTTGTTTTCTTTACTTTTAATTTTAAAGTACTATATGCTTATATTTTGTAAAAATTTATGGTAACCATTATTTTTAGTAGTAAGTAATAGTAAGTAATCTATATACGAGTATATAAAAGAAAGTCGTGTTACTTACACTATTTATAACTCAAGAACCGCTTTACCGATATGGCTGAAAATTGGTGAGGAGGTAGCTTAGAGCCAGGAGACGGACATAGGATACTATTTATCTATATATATAAAAGAAAGTCGTGTGAGTTACTGCACTTATAACTCAAAAACGGCTGAACCAATTATTATGATTTTTATATTGTTACATCGCGTCGTCGAGTCGCGATGTTTCGCCAAGCTTCTCGAACAAAAATACCGTGGGAAAGAATAGACTAATTAGGGGCTATAAACACCCGACCCGACCGTCATAAATGTAACCTTCCGGGAATTCAGACCCTAGTCAATGTACCTAGTTTTGTAGTTAAGATTGAACCTTATTCATAAGTAGTTAGAGATCAAATTAGCATGTATGGTAAAGTTGTTTACATCAGATGCTCAAAGGAAAGCCGCCCCTTTTGTTTGTGATTTTTATTGCTTTGTTTTGAACGTCTTTTGTCTATTGTTTCGAGTCAATACTGGAAAGTTCTGTAGAAATATTCTCGTCCTATATAAGACGTTGAAACCGCGGCTTGAGTCAGTATTCCTCTGGCAGCGACAGTGTAACTATCTAAGCGCGGATAGCGACCAAGTGATCGTTAAGTGTTATCAGTGAACTAGTGTTGTGAACTGTGAACAGTGAAATCAGTGATTGTGATTACCAACGACCTCAGTGTGTGTTAACGGACTTTTGATAATTGTGCAAGACGATTTGGACAACTACTGTGGAGCATTGTGCTAACCTAGTGATCAGTGGAAATAAACGTTCATCTCATCGGATTGGCATTTTAATACCACCCCGCACGTAACAATTGGTGTCAGAAGCGGAATGCCAATCACTCCGAGGGAAGATACGCGTACTCCACGCACCAGGCGACAGGCGGAGATGGATGCAACCCGGCAGAAGGAGCTTGAAGCATCGGGAGGAGGAACATCCACATTGGAAGAGCCAGCAGCAACACCAATGGCAGCGCCACCTACACCACCGTCGGCGAGTCGAACTACGGATGGAGGCCTGGAGGCCATGCTAGCCGCTATCCTAGCTGGACAAGAAACTGCACGCCAGGAACAAAAGGCTGCACTACAAGCTGTACGAGAGGAACAACAGGCTGCACTACAGGCTGTACAGGTGGCACAACAAGAAGCTAGCCGTAAACAGGAAGAAGCTAGCCGTAAACAGGAAGAAGCTAGGCGTAAACAGGAAGAAGCTAGCCGTAAACTGGAAGAGACAATTGAACGTCAGCTGCAGAGCGGGCTTGCCAGCATGGGAGAAAAGATCAAAAAGGTGGAAGCCGGTGTCAAGGAAGTCGCTATGAAAACCGACTGTTTGGAAGGGCGGCTTGAAGTACACGAGAAAACCATGCATGACCTGTCTAATAAGGTCCAGAAACTGGAGTTACGAGGAGTTGGACAGATAAGCCAGGTTCCCGCTACGACCTCGCCCTTCAAACTGGATCTGCCACACTTCGACGGAATCATCTTCATGGGCAGCATATGCTGCCCATGAAGATGTTCCTTGAACTTCCTTGAATGAAATTTATATAAATTTCAGTTTACGACGCTGTCCAAAAGCTGTGGCTGGACAGACGAGCACGCAAATACAGCGCTCACATTAGCGCTGAAAGGAGACGCTCAGCTTATCCTGGAACGCATACCTGAAGAGGAAAGGACGCTGAAAACCTTGCTGGAAGCCCTCGAAACGCGCTATGGAGACAAGCACATGGAGCATGCGTACAGGGCACAACTACGTGAGCGCACCCAGAAGCCCACAGAGACATTGCAACAGTGGGCAGATGAAATCGAGAGATTGGTCCGACGAGCCTACGTGTCGACGCCATCAACCATTGAGATGACATCTCTACAGAGCTTTGTGGATGGAATCAGGGATGATGAGGTACGCGCTGCGGTACGGTTGGGTCATCATCAGACACTCAAGAACGCCCTGGCTCATGCCTTGGAAGTGGAAGCAGTACGACGGGACACCAAACCATACAGAGTTCGGGAGCTGGTGACTGAACCCAGGAAGCCCCGTTATGGACCGACATGTTACGGGTGTGGAGAAAGAGGGCATATTCGGATCGATTGCCCGAAAACGAAGAAACGGGTCAGAAATTGCGAGACCCAAGTGGATGATGAGGCGTTAAACTAAACGTCGCCAGGGCCGCGGGGCGGGCGCTGGCTGGTCAAGAGAGAGCCCCCACCATCACTGTGACACAAGTGTGCAACGGGAACACCTTAATCGTCGAGGGCACCTTGAACAACAAGACCTGCAAGTTCACAGTGGACACAGGAGCATCGCGCACTATTGTGAAGCCTGAATTCCTGCAACGATTTATATCACGGAAACATCGATCTGCAGAATGATCACTACGGACAGCAACCGGCCAGTCAGTTCCTGTCCTTGGCGATACCGACGTGGAGATAATCATCGGTGAGCACTTATACATTCATCCTGTACTGATTGCCAACATAACTGATGATTGCATTCTGGGATTGGACTTTTTGGAGAAGCAGCAGTGCATATTGGATGTGGCCCGTGGTGTACTCCGGTTTCCCGAGCAAGAAGTGTTCTTCGAAGGAACGGCACCGTGTAAGCTTTACTGTCTCAAGGACGTCGTGTTGGCTCCAAAATCGCAAAATATTGTTCGAGTGAAATTTCCAAATACAGTCAAGAGTGGACTATGTGTAGTTGCCGAAGATGAGGGCACACATCCGACCTGGATTACTGCAAGAACATTGCTCATGACAAACAGAACGGCCAGTGTGCGAATTCTTAACCTTGGCAATGAAGAAGTTCATCTGAAGAAAAACAGCATAATTGGAAAATGTCAAGAAGTGAAGTACCTGCGACGAACGGATATTACTTCTACGGAACCAAGCTCGGAAGATCAAATATCACAGCTGCTGGAATCATCCAAAGACAACTTAACATTCGCTCAGCTGTCACGAGCAAAACATCTGTTGATGCGGTATAAAGACGTCTTCGCCGCTGGAAACAACTGTGGACGTACCGGACTTGTTAAACACAAAATTGACACTGGCGACGCAAGACCTATACGACAGAGGCCACGAAGGATTCCATGGGCGAAAGAAGCTGAAGTTGCAGACATGATACGAGACATGGCCAAAGAAAAAGTCATCGAACCATCTACAAGTCCTTGGTCATCGCCAGTGGTTCTGGTGAAAAAGAAAGATGGCTCCACCAGATTCTGCGTAGATTACAGAATGCTTAATGAAGTCACAAAGAAGGACAGCTACCCCTTGCCTCGAATAGACGATACACTGGACATGCTCAGTGGAATGAAGTGGTTTTCAACGGTTGACCTGAAAAGTGGCTACTGGCAGGTAGAAATCAGTCCAGAGGACAAAGAGAAGACAGCATTCAGTACGGGCATTGGAAATGGACTCTGGCAATTCAATGTCATGCCATTTGGACTGTGTAATGCTCCAGCAACGTTCGAACGTCTCATAGACAGAGTAATGGTTGGATTACTGGGAGACGTATGCTTGGTGTACCTGGATGACGTCATCATTTTGGGTCGTGATTTTACTGAACATCTGCAGAATCTGGAGAAGGTTTTGAACCGTCTACGTGAAGCAAACCTGAAGCTAAGTGCCAAAAAGTGTGACTTCTTTAAACCCAAAGTCAGCTACCTTGGACACATCATTTCGGAGAACGGGGTACAAACGGATCCTGACAAAATCAAGGCTGTTCAAACTTGGCCTACCCCGAAGAATAAAACGGATGTAAGGTCGTTTTTGGGACTATGCGCGTACTATCGGCGGTTCGTCAAGAACTTTTCTGGAATTGCCAAACCCTTACATCGACTGACGGAAGAAAAGCGCACATTTGTATGGGACTTAGAGTGTGAATCCGCCTTCAACAATCTTAAGCAGCGACTGTGTGAAACGCCGATCTTGGGGTACCCTACCAGAGATGGAAGATTTATCGTGGACACTGATGCCAGTAACACGGGAATTGGAGGAGTTCTCTCGCAAATCCAAGGAGACCAAGAAGTGGTCATAGCATACTTCAGTAAATCATTATCCAAACCAGAACGAAACTACTGTGTCACCCGCCGCGAGTTGCTAGCTGTGGTGAAGACTCTTCAACACTTCAACAAGTACCTCATCGGAAGAGAGTTTACGCTCAGAACTGACCACCCTGCTCTTAAATGGCTTCTTCAGTTTAAGAGCCCGGAAGGTCAAGTGGCACGATGGATCGAGCAACTTCAAGAGTTCAATTTCGTGACAGAACATCGCAGTGGAAAGGGCCATAGCAACGCCGATGCCCTGTCAAGAAGACCTTGTGCAGCTGACTGTAAACACTGCGAGAAGCACGAGTCTCAAGAAGAAGTCAGAGTCATCAGGATGGACAGAACAGATGACGAATGGAACGGCGAAAATATGAGACAAGCACAATCGGAGGACAGTGATTTACGACCTGTACTGGATGGGATAAAGTCTGGAAATAAGCCCCAGTGGAGCGACGTGTCAGCTTGCAGCCCAATTACAAAAAGTTACTGGGCTCAGTGGGACAGCCTGACTCTGGAACAAGGAATCTTGTACCGAAAATGGGAAAACAGCAATGGAAAAGAAACTACGATGCAGGTCGTTGTTCCCCGGAGTAAAGTGGCATCTCTACTACGACACATTCATGATGGAGTTTCTGGTGGACATCTAGGAGTCAAGAAAACTCTTGTGAAGGTTCGTCAACGATTCTACTGGGTACACAGCCGCGAGGATGTAGAAGATTGGTGCAGGAAGTGCACCGCTTGCGCATCAGTAAAAGGACCGAAGACAAGAAGTAAAGGACAACTAAAATTGTACAATGTTGGGGCACCATGGGAGCGCATTGCCGTGGATGTTGCCGGGCCATTTCCCGAGACTGAAGAAGGCAACAAGTACATCATCGTAGTGCAAGATTACTTCAGCAAATGGCCCGAAGTTTTCGCGACACCAAACCAGGAAGCAAAGACAGTTGCAAAGAAGTTGGTGCAAGAAGTGATCTGTCGATTTGGTGTACCGATGGAACTGCATTCCGATCAAGGAAGGAACTTCGAGTCTGCCCTATTTCAGGAAATGTGCACCCTCCTCGGGATCCAAAAGACGCGGACAACGGCAGCTCATCCACAGTCAGACGGAATGGTTGAGAGGTTTAACCAGACGTTGGAGAATCACCTGGCTAAAGTCGTGGACGCACATCAACGTGACTGGGATCAGTACATACCTCTGTTCTTGTTGTCATACCGTTCCGCTACCCATGACAGCACTGGTATGACTCCTGCAAATGTGAATTTTGGACACGAACTAAGACTTCCTATCGACGCCATCACTGGTTCCCCGCCAGATGCTCCGAAGCCTGTAACCGACTATGTCAGTGATCTTCGTAGTCAGCTGGACGAAGTGCACAGGATAGTTCGAGAGAATAGTTTAAAAACTGGTGAAAAAATGAAGACCCGGTACGATCGTAGAGCGAATACGATGGGTTTCGAAGAAGGAACTCTCGTCTGGTTGCACAACCCACTACGAAGGAAAGGAAAAAGTCCGAAGCTGCAGGCTCAGTGGGAAGGACCATACCAGATTATCACGAAGATAAACGACGTTACCTACCGCATTAAACGAGGCCAGAGAGGAAAGCCGAGGGTAGTACACATCGATCGACTTACACGATACCATGGAACAAATGATGATCGGGACGATCATAACTAAGAAGGGGATAATGTTACATCGCGTCGTCGATTCGCGATGTTTCGCCAAGCTTCTCGAACAAAAATACCGTGGGCGAGAATAGACTAATTAGGGGCTATAAACACCCGACCCGACCGTCATAAATGTAACCTTCCGGGAATTCAGACCCTAGTCAATGTACCTAGTTTTGTAGTTAAGATTGAACCTTATTCATAAGTAGTTAGAGATCAAATTAGCATGTATGGTAAAGTTGTTTACATCAGATGCTCAAAGGAAAGCCGCCCCTTTTGTTTGTGATTTTTATTGCTTTGTTTTGAACGTCTTTTGTCTATTGTTTCGAGTCAATACTGGAAAGTTCTGTAGAAATATTCTCGTCCTATATAAGACGTTGAAACCGCGGCTTGAGTCAGTCTTTCTCTGGAAGCGACAGTGTAACTATCTAAGCGCGGATAGCGACCAAGTGATCGTTAAGTGTTATCAGTGAACTAGTGTTGTGAACTGTGAACAGTGAAATCAGTGATTGTGATTACCAACGACCTCAGTGTGTGTTAACGGACTTTTGATAATTGTGCAAGACGATTTGGACAACTACTGTGGAACATTGTGCTAACCTAGTGATCAGTTGAAATAAACGTTCATCTCATCGGATTGGTATTTTAATACCACCCCGCACGTAACAATATTTTTGGAATTGTCTTTGTCAGGAATAGGATGATAAGTATTAAAAACAATGAATAATTGATCTAAAAAAATTATATAAGAAAAAAATATTTTTCCAAAATGTTCCTGGGCTTCAAAACTGCCAATCATTTGATGTTCAATTGTTTTTCCGTCGATACGGTAAAAAGGGTTACTTATAGGGTTATTTATAGGGATTACACGATTAGTGTATTTAGCCAGGGTCAACTATAAAAATTCTTCAAGTTTTTGTGAATTCAAGTCATGTAAATTTTACAAATATTAATAAATTTCAAATACTGTCAGTAATGACAATTGTACGACATATTTGTTGATTGTCAAATATGCGTGAGTTCAGAAATGTATGCTTTCAGAAATGTATGCTTACAAGCAATCAAGACACTAATAATCAATGCCTAATCAATTTTATATTTTGTCAGAATGTAGGTAAATACAGAGATATGCAAGAATGTGATAGCCAATTTATGAGTGCCGTATGTATACAGTTTTATCCATAAGGCAAACAAATATTAGACAGTTATTCGTGAAGTAAGAATACTTATACAGAATTAAAATTAAATACTGGTGATTATATTTTTACAATTAAAATTAAACTCAATCGAACGAATGTCAAGTTTATAACTTATCTATAACAATAATAACATTGTTTAATTCAATCATGTCTTGCTGAAACGCAGTTGAAGTATTTCATTATTGTTTTTTTATTATATTTCTGTATTGCCATAATACATTACTAAACTTATATCTTTTGTATTCATTGTATTACGTTCATAAAAGCCTAAATTAAGTTAATCGAAAAGGTAACACGCCATTCATAGTCTGTTAGGTGGTACGAAGTTCGCCGGGCCTGCTAGTCTATACTAATAATATTATAAAGAGAGAACATTTGTATTTTTGTATTTTTATATTTTTGTATGTTTGTAATGAGTAAGCTCAAAAACTACTGAACCGATTTAAAAAATTCTTTCACTAATACATAGAATGGACTTTTGGAATGAAAATAGGCTATATATTATCCCGTTTAAATCAAAGGTACATTCGTGGAGACCTAATTTGCAACCTAAGTCGGCAAATAAACGGTCGAAAAAACACGTTTCTTACGAACGCTGCTTAATTGAAAATAGATATAAGACCTACAAAAAAGTCCGCGACAGCATATGTCTATCTCTTAAGGTTGACTCACAGTAACCATTTTAATCTTAAAATTTTTGTTAAAAAATATTACATAACTTCCAAGGCTATTTTCAAGTATATAGTATTAATCCTTATCCGAATAATTACGTTAATTACCTTTGCCACATATTATAGATAAAAATTGTCCTTTACAGTTTATAATTCAAATGAAAACTCTAGAAGATACTCGTATCACGAATTTCACAAACACGCATCGCAAAATTAATAAAATATTTGCAGTGAAACCACAGATTAGGTCATAGCTACTATGAAAATATTATTATAAGCTTAGCTATGCTGTAGATCCCCACCGATCACAATCAATTTGAAGTCAATATAGTATAATAACATGATCTATTGTATAAAAAAATATTCATCTATATATATAATAATATAATATAATATTTTAAACCACCCCGACTGATCTATGTATAATAGCTTTTTCCAATGACTCTAAACACGATCTGAGCTGTAAGTTGGTGAGGATTTGAGTATTCTGTAGAGTCCAGGAGACTTCCATGTTCTTACAATATCGTCGAAGAAGAAGATTTTCGAATTGATCAGACCTATGAAAGTTGATTTCATAGCGCAATTAACTAGAAAAAAGCTCATAATTTTATAACGATTGAACGAATTTTCATGAATCAAAGCTAAGAAAACTCTCGATGAAGACATCTATCAAACAAAAAAAAACTATCAATAATAAAAACAAAATCGGTTCATCTGGTTAGGTGCTAAGATGCTACAGACAGACACACAGATACACACGTTAAACGTATATTACCCCTACATTTTGCGTCGGGGAACGCCGTAAGGTTACGGCGGCAGATGTACTCCTTGGTGGTAAGCTACTTTTTGGTAGATTTAATGATTCCACTACCACTGTACGAAAACTCATGATTCATGAATGCACATAAAACTTTCATTGGTAGGTATATAGCTAGGATTAGAACCAACGACTGTCGGGTCAGAATCAGGGTAACTATCCTTTACGCCAAAGGGCCGTCCAATATCAATCATCATTATTATCAGCCCATTTCCGTCCACTGCTGGACATAGGCCTCTCCCATGGCATGCCACTGAGCTCGATCTTCAGCTATTCGTTTCCAACCGCTGCCAGCCAGCTTGCGTATATCATCGCTCCATCTAGTTGGAGGGCGTCCCACACTACGTTTTCCGAGCCGTGGTCTCCACTCTAGAACTCGTTTACCCCAACGGTTATCGGTTCTGCGACAGATGTGACCGGCCCACTGCCATTTCAGCTTGCTAATTCTCTGAGCTATGTCGATTACTTTGGATGACTTCGTTTCGAATTCGATCCTTCAGAGAAACTCCGAGCATAGCCCTCTCCATAGCTCGCTGAGCGACTTTGAATTGGTGAACTAGTCGCACTGTCAGTGTCCACGTCTCGGCTCCGTAGGTAATAACAGGTAGGACGCACTCGTTAAAGACTTTCGTCTTCAGGCTTTGTGGTATGGGCGATGTAAAGACTCGACGAAGTTTTCCGAATGCTGCCCATCCAAGCTGTATCCTTCTGCGAGCTTCCTTTTCGAAGTTGTTTCTGCCCAATTGCAAGATTTGCCCAAGGTAGACATATTCGTTAACAACTTCGAGAGGGACTTCATTTAAGGCAATCGGTTCCGGAATAACATGTTCGTTGAACATGATCTTGGTCTTATCCAAGTTCATCCGGAGACCGATGCGTGCAGAAGAATCAGCGAGGGTGGTCAGCATGTATTGCAGGTCCTGCACGGTTTCAGCCATGATGACGATGTCGTCCGCAAATCTCAAGTGTTAATTGCCATTGACATTTATGCCCCGTCCTTTCCAGTTCAGCGTTTTGAACATATCCTCTAGAGCGTTTGTGAATAATTTGGGGGAAATAACGTCTCCTTGTCTCACTCCTCGATGTAAGTGGATATGTTCAGTCTGCTGATTTTGTACTTGGACGGTCATAGTCGCGGCGTCATATAGACCTCTCAACACTTGGACGTATCGCCAATCAACTTGGCACCGTTGCAGAGACTCCAGAACAGACCAGGTTTCAATGGAGTCAAAGGCTTTCTCATAGTCCACAAACGCTAAGCACAGGGGCTGGTTATACTCTTCAGTCTTCCTCTATAACCTGCCGCACTGTGTGGATGTGGTCTATGGTGCCGTATCCTCCTCGAAACCCAGCCTGCTCGGGGGGTTGAAATTCGTCGAGCCTACGCGCGAGACGATTTGTGATGACTCTAGAAAACAACTTATAGACATGGCTTAAAAGCGAGATAGGTCGATAGTTTTTCAAAAGGGTTTTGTCTCCCTTTTTGAAGAACATAACAACCACACTCTTACTCCATGTCTTCGGAGTTCTCCCCGAAAAGAGGACGGAATTGAAAATACGCTGAAGCTGTAGTAGCGTAGGAGTTCCACCGGCTTTTAAAAGCTCCGTTGTAATTCCATCCTCTCCGGGGGCTTTTCCGTTTTTAAGCTGCCTGAGAGCCATCACAATTTCATCTAGGCTGATTTCTGGCAAATCTTCGGTGTAGTGGCGGGTCAGAGTGGCTCTAGGATCCTCGATGCCGGGTTGGGGAAGGGACGCTTGTGAGGTGTATAATTGGCTGTAGAAGTCTTTTACTTCCCTAAGAATCTCCGGCTTAGAAGCGACGACACTCCCGCTAGAAGTGGTCAACTTCGTCAGATGGCTTCGGCCCAGCTGTTGGACAAAGACTTTTGACCCCCGGTTTTGCTCGATCGCTTCTTTAATAGAGCGTGTGTTGGAGCTCCGGAGGTCACGTCATACCAATTTAAAAATCTTTTTATTTAGGGTCCGTTGATCTGACGAAGTGACTGCAGGGTTATCACGTCGCTTTTGTATTAGCTGCAGAGATTCCTCTGAAAGCTTGGACTTCTTGCCAGCACCTCGCGTCTCACAGAATTTTGTCCCTTCCTCCCTGAGGATGTCCACCACATGGTCACCAATATCAATACGTAAGTATTATAAAACAAAGTTCATCACTGCGTCTGTCTGTCTGTTCGCAATAATCTCAATAGCTACTGAAAGGATTATCATGCGGTTTTCACCAATAGCCATAGTGTTTATGAGGAAGGTTTAGGTGCATAATTCGTTAAGGTTTTGTGTAAATTGGATGAAATATGACGATGGTTGTTAAATATGTTCATATTTTATATTCGATGCAACAAACTGATGCAAATTTTGTAGGCATATATGTTCTACCCGTGCGAAGCCGGGGCGGGCTGCTAGTATTTGATAAATGGCTTAACCGATTCAGCTGAAATTATGTAAAAAGATAGTCAATAGAACATACAAGGACATAGGATTTCTTTCCTGGTAGACCAGTCTGGATATCTAGATTTTTTTATTGAATTTTGTTAATGTGTGACGTCTTATCAGATCAGTCAGTAGAGCATAGTAGGACATAGGACACTTTTATTTTGGCAAACACTTAAACAGCACAACTTGGTATACCCTAACCATAATGATTAATGACTTTTACAATAGAGGATATCGAGTTCCACCTTGAGTCCTCTTAGCCTAAGAGTCCTCTCTAATAACTTAACTAAAGGTTATGAAGTCAAAACTGTCAGGGTCATAAAAAGTCATTAAAAATTTCGCGCTCGCTGCGCTCGCGCAAACATTCGCCTTATCTTCTCTGTACGAAATATTTCAAACATTTTTGTGTTTCAACGGCTTCATGCATCATAATGAGTCAAACATTTATGGGGCACAACTAACAACTACAACTAACTACATACCTAACTGACTGACTACTACTTGCTGACTTTAACAACATAGGATATCGAGTTTTACTTAAGAGTCATCTATAGTGACTTCATTGTTAGGTTATAAAACTGTAAGGGGCATAAAAAGTCATAAAAATTTCTACTTCACAACTTGGTATACATCACCATAATTATTAATGACTTTAACAATAGAGAATTTCGAGGTCGACTTTGAAGTTCTCTATTGTGACTTAATTTAATAATATTAGGTCATAAAACTGTCAGTCATAAAATAAAATCATACAATCATAAAATCATAAAAAAAATTCGTCCATCATCGCCATATCTTTGTAGGAAATATTTCATAAATTTTTGTGTTTTAACAGCAGCATGCATCAGACTGAGTCAAACATTTAAAGAGCACAACCTGGTATACCTAACCATACTGATTAATGACACTTTAACAACAGAGGATATCGAGTTTGATCTTAAGAGTCATCTAAAGTGACTTGATTGTTAGGTAATACAAATGTAAGGGGCATAAAAAGTTTTAAAAATGTCTACTTCTCAACCCGGTATACCTAACCATGATGGTTAATGACTTTTACAATACAGGATATCGTGTTTGACCTTGGAGTCCTCTATAGTGACTTATTAAATGTTATGAGGTCATAAAACTGTCGCGGTCATAAAAAGTAAAAAATGTTCGCGCTCGCTTCGCTCGCGCAATTATAGCACTTGCTGCGCTCGCGCAACCATTCGACTTTTTGTTTTAACAGCCTCATGCATCAGACTGACTCAACATTTAATTAGTACAACTTGGTCTACCTTACCATATGGATTGTTGACTTTAACCAAAGAATACTAAGGCTGAGTTGCACCATCTTACTTTAACTATGACAAGCGTCAAAAATCTGTCAGAATCCATATAAAAACGCCGGTTAATAGTTATAGTTACGGTTAAATTAAGATGGTGCAACTCAGCCTAAGGCTTAGTTGCACCATCTTACTTTAACCGTAACTATAACTATTAACACTCCGGTTAATAATAATTTATATGGATTTTGACAGATTTTTGACGTTTGTTATAGCTAAAGTAAGATGGTACAACTCAGCCTTAATAGTCTTTAACAATAGAGGATATTGAGTTCGACCTTAGGGTCATCTATAGTGGTTACTTTTTAGGTCATAAAACTGTCAGTCATAAAAAGTCGTAAAAAATTAGGCCACGCGAGCGAAGCCACGGGTAGATGCTAGTGTGTTATAAAAACACATTATATACACTTTATATATAACCTATAGAAAGGTTTATCGACAGAAAAGTTTTAAGTAAATTAAAGAACAGAGGCCAGGTAATTTTCTCTTTTTTCACATTTGTAAGATGCCTTCTTTCTGGTTTGGTTTGCAACTTGCAAATTGGGATTAGCAAAACAATAACACAACAAAATAATTATGTTTTCAAAACAAAATACATCGAGGGTGGTATATCAAAATAAACATTTTTTAACGGTGATATGTTTTATTGGAGTTTGGAATAGTTTATTTACTTAATTTTTATCACGCAGTCGGGTTTTTTGTTCCTAAAATAATTCACTTGTTATTGTAAAGAAGTAGAAAGGTAAAATAAAGTTACTTTTTTTACAGGCCTCCAGATGAAGACACAGGATCTCACGAGAGCGAATGCGAAGAAGAAGAAGAGGACACTACCGTACACTTGAAGCCACGTAGACCTTTCTGGGCTAACAAGATTCAGTTCGTGCTAGCTTGTGTAGGGTACTCCGTGGGTCTCGGCAACGTCTGGAGGTTTCCTTACCTCTGCTACAAAAGCGGTGGAGGTGAGTTATCTACTCAAAATGGTTTCCAGAGCTGCTCTATATACTAAGAATATTCTACTATAACTTTTCTGGGTATGGAAGACGGCAGTGATAAAAAGCGCAGGATAAATGACCTTATTCCAATCCACTTCAGCATATGGCTGGACGTATTTGTATGAAATTTGACAGCCAAAAAGTTTGTAACCTGGGTTAAACACTGAAGCCGCGGGTCATAGCTAGTAGACTCTGTATATACTTAACACAGAGCTCTTTGTATATTCTCTATTATAATTGTAGAAATCTTTACTTTCAGTGGAATCTGTGAGTGATTTTTTGTGATATTGAATGGCATCTAGGTTTTTGCCGTGTTTTTTTTTTTTATTTACTTTATAGGCTAACGTTTGACCACTATCTCACCTGTTGGTGAGTGATGATGCGGTCGAAGATGGTAAGCACGCTAGGTCTAGAATGGGAACTGGCTCTCAAGGATAGCTGCCGGAACACATTAGATGTTTGGTGACAGATTTTCTAACTTGAGGGTGGTAGCTGGCCAGGCGGACACTAGATAGTGTCCTACCACCATGCGGGGGTTGTTGGTTTCTTAACGATGTTTCCCTTCACCGGAGGGCCACTGTGAGAAGCGCACATAATTTTTGCTATAGAAAAATCCATTGGTGCACGGCGGTTTGAACTCGGTACCACGGCATCAAAGCCGACCGTTAGCGATGGGTAATGTTAATTCCTCAAAGTGAAACCTTTCACTCATTCCGGCTCCACTCTCGGAACCGATTCCTCATATCGATTCCTTTATTCCTATGATTCATTTACTATGTATTCACTTGTATCTATTCCGCAGTCACATTTCCTTTTGGTAAATAGGTCCCTAGAAAAGATTTTGTGTATCGTCGCGTGTGGTTGTTCCCTTTTCACCCGCAACGACTTAAGTGATGTCCAATTCAGATTTTTATAAAAAACAAGTTCGGTTTTAACAATGGAATCCACCGACCGACTGACAATCGAGTCACCACACCACTCACCCGAGTTCACCCGACGCCGACCGAGCTGTGCTACCGATCACGGCTCCGGGCTCACGCCTCACGCACGAAGTACGAACGGTCGGGTTCGGTAGCCGAAACGGTGAGCCAATGATTCCTCGGAATCGTTAATATTTGGGTGGAATCATTAGGACCTTCGGGTCCGCGTGCGGTTTCGGCTCATTTTATTCACTGTGTCCGGAATTACCCACGACTACCGACCGATCTCCCGATTACGCCACCGGGCCCGGGTTTGTGTATCCTATTAGATCATCTAAGAACTATTTGTTTTAAAACCGTTCAAAAATCGGGTAATCGATGATATGGTGATTGAACTGATTGATTATACAAACGCAATGAAGTGCGCTTTTCATTATTATTTTTTATTTCATTAACATTATCCGGTCCTTTATAAGGCATTGACGGAGCCGAAGCCAACATCAAGTGCCCTTTACAATTTTTGCTTACCTAAATATGGTTTGTGGATGGAGTGATGAAAACTATAAAAAGACGGTACATTAATTTATCATGGCTATGGATTTGTGTTGCTTGATGTCTGATACCTGGTCTATGGAATGAGGTACGGCACCCGCCTCCGAATTGTGCCTCATTTCAAAATGTTAAGGCGAGTGGTGACTTGCTATACACTGAATGGGCCCCCCATAAAGGCGGACCGGTATGTTGGCGCCGAGGGGCAACATTGGCGTGGATAGCTTAGGGTGTCGATAGGTGTGCTGCAATTTCACTAAACGCTACTAGCGGCTTTATGCCTTTAACACTTCCACCTTGGAGCTTAGATCTTAGCTCTTGCGATTCCCACCATCGGCCGGCCGGTCAAGGTCAGATGGTCTCTTTTAGCCCTCATGGGATAGGGGTACGCGGTGTCGCCAGTCACCGTCGGCTCACCACAAAGCCGCACCTGCGGGTAAAAAAGCTAAGACCCAAGCTCCAGGATGGAAGTGTTAATGGCATAAAGCCGCTATTAGCGTTTAGTGAAAGTGCAGCACACTTCTCGACACCCTAAGCTATCCACGCCAATGTTGCTCCTCAGCGCCAGCCTAACGGTTCGCCTTTATGGGATGCCGCTTCAGTGTAGTCACCATCCGCCTAAATATTTTGTAATGAGGCATAATTGGCGGGTGCCGTACCTCATCCCATAGACCAGGAACCAGACTTCAATGAGCTCATCCAATAATCATTATACAATGTACCATCTTTTTATAGTTATCCATATTTTTTCATCTACTATACATAGTTAAGTAACAGTTTTAAAGGGCCTCTTAATGTTGGCTTCGTCTCCATCAGTGCCTTCAGAACGACTTCAGAAATGAAATGTAACGAATAAAAGATAATAATAATGAAAAGTGCACTTCATGGCGTGTGTATGATTTTTTATATCTTATAGGCTAGCATTTGACCACTATCTCACCTGTTGGTAAGTGATGATGCGATCGAAGATGGTAACGAATGGCACGCTAGGTCTAAAATAGGAACTGGCTCGCAAGGATAGCTGCCGGAACACATTAGATGTATGGCGACATATTAAACCTTTATTATATTTTTAAACATTCCAACAACAATTACGAATTTTACTAACGTAATTTAAGTTTTTTGTGTCATGGATAGAGTTCATAAAGTTGTATAAAAAGTATGTGCAATCATATGATCCCATGTATGTGCCAAAGCGAGGCTTTACGAAGTTAATATTATACTTGCCAACAAATATTGATAGACAAATCTAGCTTGCGGTTATTTGGGCATGAACACGTAAATAAAAGGCACACCTAGTAATTTAACTACACGATAAGTGAAATTTACTCAAAGCGAGCAACGTGTCTGTAGATGTGACACATTTATTATTGCCGTTTATTTGCACTGGCACTGTACTAATAAGACGTTGACTCCACCGGTGTAAATCAACTCATTAACGAATAACGACAAAAGGACATCGTGTACGTCGTGACAAGCGTTTCAACTCTTTAGTATTCACGTAAAGTGTAGCAATTATTATAACCACGAAAATCGCAGCGGAAATATCGCGAGGACATCGTTTATATTTTATCACATATTTGCATAACAACTCTAAGTCTCGTCCCTTGATCGTGATCACGCTGTTATGATGCCTATTGAGGATTTTTTTTAAAGAAGATATTTTCTAGTCATTGATATGTGTGAATGCAAATATCACATGAAGGATGTATGTACACAATACATATTAAACTTAACTAAAAACTAGCGCCTAGGTGTACCTAAGCCCAGGCAAATGTGCTGAGTTTAAGCCTTGTTGGCACGTCATGGTTTTAATTTAATTTTAGTATTTAACTCTTACAATTATTCATTTTATTAGATCATTGTTAACGTTATTATGTAATTTGCCAAATAAACTTTTTTCTTTCTATATTACCTACTAGCAGCCCGCCCCGGCTTCGCACGGGTAGAACATATATGCCTACAAAATTTGCATCAGTTTGTTGCATCGAATATAAAATATGAACATATTTAACAACCATCGTCATATTTCATCCATTTTACACAAAACCTTAACGAATTATGCACCTAAACCTTCCTCATAAACACTATGGCTATTGGTGAAAACCGCATGATAATCCGTTTAGTATCTATTGAGATTATTGCGAACAGACAGACAGACGCAGTGATGGACTTTGTTTTATAATACTTACGTAGTGATATTGGATGGCCCTTTGGCGTAAAGGATAGTTACGCTGATTCTGACCCGACGGTCGTTGGTTCTAATCCTAGCTATATACCTACTACCAATGAAAGTTTTATGTGCATTCATGAATCATGAGTTTTCGTACAGTAGTAGTGGGATCATTAAATTTACCAAAAAGTAGCTTACCACCAAGGAGAACATCTGCCGCCTTAACCATACGGCGTTCTCCGACGCAAAAAGTAGAGGTAATATACGCTTAACGTGTGTATCTGTGTGTCTGTCTGTAGCATCTTAGCACCTAACCGGATGAACCGATTTTGTTTTTATTATTGATAGTTTTTTTTTGTTTGATAGATGTCTTCATCGAGAGTGTTCTTAGCTTTGATTCATTAAAATTCGTTCAATCGTTATAAAACTATGAGCTTTTTTCTAGTTAATTGCGCTATGAAATCACCTTTCATAGGTCTGATCAATTCGAAAATCTTCTTCTTCAACGATATTGTAAGAACATGGAACATTGACCTGATGCTGGGACATCTCCTGGACTCTGCAGAATACTCAAATCCTCACCAACTTACAGCTCAGATTTTAAATGTCGTGTTTAGAGTCATTGGAATGCTTTTAATGAAAATATTATACATAGATCAGTCCGGGTGGTTTAAAGTATGATATTATTATATATATATGAATATTATTTTATACAATAGATCATATTATTATACTATATTGACTTCAAATTGATTGTGATCGATTGGGATCTACAGCATAGCTAAGCTTATAATAATATTTTCGTAGTAACTATGACCTAATCTGTGGTTTGACTGCAAATATTTTATTAATTTCGCGATGCGTGTATGTGAAATTCGTGATATCTTCTAGAGTTTTCATTTGAATTATATACTGTAAGGGACAATTTTAATCTATAACATGTGGCCAAGCTAATTAACGTAATTATTTGGATAAAGATTAATACTATATACTTGAAAATAGCCTTGGAAGTTATGTAATATATTTTAACAAAAATTTTAAGATTAAAATGGTTACTGTGAGTCAACCTTAAAAGATAGACATATGCTGTCGCGGATTTTTTTTGTAGGTCTTATTAAGTTGTATAACTCTTCCATAGAAAATATTCTTCTATCTATTTTCAATTGAGCAGCGTTCGTAAGAAACCTGTTTTTTCGACCGTTTTTTTGCCGACTTAGGTTGCTAATTAGGTCTCCACGAATGTACCTTTGATTTAAACGGGATAATTTATAGCCTATTTTCATTCCGAAAGACCATTCTATGTATTAGTGAAAGAATTTTTTAAATCGGTTCAGTAGTTTTTGAGCCAAATCATTACAAACATACAAAAATACAAATGTTCTCTCTTTATAATATTAGTATAGATATAGATGTAAGTTTATATGAGGTTCACTAGTTTGCGGTTGACCGGTGCAAAATAACTTATACTTAGAGTGGCAAGAACTACCGTAATATTCAAATATATGACACTATGATTTCGTCTATTTGTACTAAGTGCACGAAAGACACTTTAAATTCAGACATTTTACTGTAAAACATGACGCTTCATGTTTATTATATGTATACTTACATGTAGCCTATTTTCCTATAATTTATCTGTTGAATCGAAGTATGCTTCATGACCATGATATAACAGTTTTATAAATAAATCATAGGATGAGTTTGTAAAAACACAATCACTTTTTGCCTATTGTAATTTCTTTATCCTTCTTAAAACGAAGGTTAAAAATATCTGCCCTCAGAGACAAGAGAAACCAGAGATAATACAGCTCCAATTGCCCAAAACAGAAACAAATAAAAATAAAATATCTAAATGAGAGCAGAAGCAAACATCGTATGACAAGAGCCAACAATGTAATGAAGTTCAAATGATTTATACACACAAACATTCGTGATTTATAAAAGTTTGTGTCGCTAGACGCTAAAATACGTAAGTTACTGCTAAAGTATAAATGAGACTACAAAGCGGTGTGAATTACAGCTGATTCTTACTGTAAACCGACCCGGCTGCACAGATTACTTAATAGTTACCACCTACGACACTCCAATCACGGTCCACAGACGTATTTCTCAAGATATCAAATGATTTATTACTGCTTTCCTGATATATTTAGAAATTGATATTAAAACGACACACAATGTTTACTTATTTGAAACGTGACCACAGAAAATATACTAGTCCTACGACGTGGATCCTTGAAAATACAACAAAATTGACATTCCTGAGGATTAAATTTGCTATGTATTTGAAAATAATCGATCTTCACATGTTGTGGGTACAGCATTAATCATTTACCTAAACTCTAAACAAGCAAATACATTAAAATTATTATCATTTTACAAAGAAACTCTACTCTCTCTACTTGTCTCTATATATAAATAGGTTCTTGGTAGTCATAGTACATACAGTACAGTAGTAGGTATATATTTTATTCTTAGAAATGTAATTTGCCTTATAAATTTAAATATAAAATTGCTCTTGCAACTGAAGTGGTTAATATCGGAATAATATCAATATTAACTTAGTTGTGGCCAAGGCTTGTATAGTGCTTTTCTCAAATATGAATAAAACAATAACGTACATATTTATTTAAAAATACAATAATAGTGAAGGTACAGTATTGAAAATTGAAAGTGGATTTCCCAGGAATGGTATTAGTCTGTAGTTAGTGACATTTCCATAGATGTTGAGTTTTACTTTTGTAGCTATTTCACCAAAATAAGCTAAGAAAATGTTTTCAGAGAACAATTTAGATTTCCTTTCCAGTGTATAAAATGTTCATACGTTTTCATGTATCTTATACATCCAATATCGGTGGTAGACAGACAGTTTTCATTAATAGCTCTGCAGTGCCTTGTATTTTAGGTGGTGTCAAAATGTCTTCATCAATCGTGGAACTCGTTTTTAGGGTTCCGAACCCAAAGGGTACCAACGGAACCCTATTACTGAGACTCCGCTGTCCGTCTGTCTGTATGTCTGTCTGTCCGTCTGTCACCAGGCTGTATATCATGAACCGTGATAGTTAGAGGTCGAAATTTTTACAAATGATGTATTTCTGTTGCCACTATAGCGTTTTGTTAGCGTGTTTTGTTGTTTACTATAGCGCCATCTATGAACGATTCTCTGTCTGTCATCATCATCATCAGCCTGTGTCAGTCCACTGCTGGACGTAGGCTTATCTCAAGATGCGCCACTGAGCCCTATCTTCGGCTCTTCTCTTCCAGTCACTCAAATCTTATCTCTTCAAATCGCGAGTGAACAGGTATCTTCTAGGCAAGCGTGCTACATCGTCGATCACATCTTCATCATAAAGGAAAAATTCCAAAAAATAAAATAAATTGAAAATTTAAGGGTGTCCCCATACATACATAGTTTTGCCAATTAAGATAGGCCTCTGAGTTATATGAGCGCTCATACAATTTCGAGGTCTAGCTTCATTGGTACCAATCAACGTTCGTACGGAAGCCTCGGTGGGCGAGTCCAACTCGACTTGGGCCGGATTTTTTTCTTTTACTGAGGCTTCACGACCCCTGGGGGGTCGCGACCTACACGTTGAAAAACACTGGTTTGCCTTATTATTACCTACCCTAACACCTATGTGTTAACGTTTACTTAGTTGGTGTTCAAAGTTCGTTATATATTCGTTAGATGGCGTTGTAGTAAAATAAGCATGTTTAGCATTGAAACGGTATTTATATATATCGATGTTAAAACTTGTACTTAATATTTCGGAAAATTTGGTTAAATCAGAACCCTACGTGTGCGAGTCCGACTTGCACTTGGCCAGTTTATTTTTGTATATATGTTACGCGATTACTCTTCCAATTGTGAACCGATTCGAACGATTATTTTTGTTACAGGTAGGGTTAATCTCCAAGGTTCTCTCTTTATAATATTAGTATAGATATATATGTAAGTTTATATGAGGTTCACTAGTTTGCGGTTGACCGGTGCAAAATAACTTATACTTAGAGTGGCAAGAACTACCGTAATATTCAAATATATGACACTATGATTTCGTCTATTTGTACTAAGTGCACGAAAGACACTTTAAATTCAGACATTTTACTGTAAAACATGACGCTTCATGTTTATTATATGTATACTTACATGTAGCCTATTTTCCTATAATTTATCTGTTGAATCGAAGTATGCTTCATGACCATGATATAACAGTTTTATAAATAAATCATAGGATGAGTTTGTAAAAACACAATCACTTTTTGCCTATTGTAATTTCTTTATCCTTCTTAAAACGAAGGTTAAAAATATCTGCCCTCAGAGACAAGAGAAACCAGAGATAATACAGCTCCAATTGCCCAAAACAGAAACAAATAAAAATAAAATATCTAAATGAGAGCAGAAGCAAACATCGTATGACAAGAGCCAACAATGTAATGAAGTTCAAATGATTTATACACACAAACATTCGTGATTTATAAAAGTTTGTGTCGCTAGACGCTAAAATACGTAAGTTACTGCTAAAGTATAAATGAGACTACAAAGCGGTGTGAATTACAGCTGATTCTTACTGTAAACCGACCCGGCTGCACAGATTACTTAATAGTTACCACCTACGACACTCCAATCACGGTCCACAGACGTATTTCTCAAGATATCAAATGATTTATTACTGCTTTCCTGATATATTTAGAAATTGATATTAAAACGACACACAATGTTTACTTATTTGAAACGTGACCACAGAAAATATACTAGTCCTACGACGTGGATCCTTGAAAATACAACAAAATTGACATTCCTGAGGATTAAATTTGCTATGTATTTGAAAATAATCGATCTTCACATGTTGTGGGTACAGCATTAATCATTTACCTAAACTCTAAACAAGCAAATACATTAAAATTATTATCATTTTACAAAGAAACTCTACTCTCTCTACTTGTCTCTATATATAAATAGGTTCTTGGTAGTCATAGTACATACAGTACAGTAGTAGGTATATATTTTATTCTTAGAAATGTAATTTGCCTTATAAATTTAAATATAAAATTGCTCTTGCAACTGAAGTGGTTAATATCGGAATAATATCAATATTAACTTAGTTGTGGCCAAGGCTTGTATAGTGCTTTTCTCAAATATGAATAAAACAATAACGTACATATTTATTTAAAAATACAATAATAGTGAAGGTACAGTATTGAAAATTGAAAGTGGATTTCCCAGGAATGGTATTAGTCTGTAGTTAGTGACATTTCCATAGATGTTGAGTTTTACTTTTGTAGCTATTTCACCAAAATAAGCTAAGAAAATGTTTTCAGAGAACAATTTAGATTTCCTTTCCAGTGTATAAAATGTTCATACGTTTTCATGTATCTTATACATCCAATATCGGTGGTAGACAGACAGTTTTCATTAATAGCTCTGCAGTGCCTTGTATTTTAGGTGGTGTCAAAATGTCTTCATCAATCGTGGAACTCGTTTTTAGGGTTCCGAACCCAAAGGGTACCAACGGAACCCTATTACTGAGACTCCGCTGTCCGTCTGTCTGTATGTCTGTCTGTCCGTCTGTCACCAGGCTGTATATCATGAACCGTGATAGTTAGAGGTCGAAATTTTTACAAATGATGTATTTCTGTTGCCACTATAGCGTTTTGTTAGCGTGTTTTGTTGTTTACTATAGCGCCATCTATGAACGATTCTCTGTCTGTCATCATCATCATCAGCCTGTGTCAGTCCACTGCTGGACGTAGGCTTATCTCAAGATGCGCCACTGAGCCCTATCTTCGGCTCTTCTCTTCCAGTCACTCAAATCTTATCTCTTCAAATCGCGAGTGAACAGGTATCTTCTAGGCAAGCGTGCTACATCGTCGATCACATCTTCATCATAAAGGAAAAATTCCAAAAAATAAAATAAATTGAAAATTTAAGGGTGTCCCCATACATACATAGTTTTGCCAATTAAGATAGGCCTCTGAGTTATATGAGCGCTCATACAATTTCGAGGTCTAGCTTCATTGGTACCAATCAACGTTCGTACGGAAGCCTCGGTGGGCGAGTCCAACTCGACTTGGGCCGGATTTTTTTCTTTTACTGAGGCTTCACGACCCCTGGGGGGTCGCGACCTACACGTTGAAAAACACTGGTTTGCCTTATTATTACCTACCCTAACACCTATGTGTTAACGTTTACTTAGTTGGTGTTCAAAGTTCGTTATATATTCGTTAGATGGCGTTGTAGTAAAATAAGCATGTTTAGCATTGAAACGGTATTTATATATATCGATGTTAAAACTTGTACTTAATATTTCGGAAAATTTGGTTAAATCAGAACCCTACGTGTGCGAGTCCGACTTGCACTTGGCCAGTTTATTTTTGTATATATGTTACGCGATTACTCTTCCAATTGTGAACCGATTCGAACGATTATTTTTGTTACAGGTAGGGTTAATCTCCAAGGTGGTCCCATTTAAATTTTATCGAGCTCTGAAAGGTATCTTCAGAGATATGACGATAAATGTCTTAAGTTCAAGACATTTATCGTAATAAACATATAGTTTAAAAACGGGAATTTCAAGTGATTTACGCGATGTTGATATAGCGATCGACATATGTTTCGGCCTCACCCGGAGGCTTTCTTCAGGATCTTGAGTGCGGGGCGCTCGCCGACGCGTTCAGCCTCGCACACACACAACGCATCGGCGAGCGCCCCGAACTCAAGATCCTGAAGAAGGCCTCCGGATGTGGCCGAAACATATGTCGATCGCTATATCAACATCCCGTAAATCATGTTAAATTCCCGTTTTTAAATCTATAAGTTCAAGACATTTATCGTCATATCTCTGACGATACCCTTTCAGAGCTCGATAAAATTTAAATGGGACCACCTTGGAGATTAACCCTACCTGTAACAAAAGCCCGATTGGCCTCAAAAAAGCTTGGTGTTTTGGCCAAGGTGAGACAGTACTTCACACCAGGACAGCTGCTAAATTTGTATCAAGCTCAAGTCCGATCATGTATGGAGTACTGTTCTCACCTGTGGGATGGGTCAGCCAAATACCAGCTGGAGGCGTTGGAAGTTATTGAGAGGAGAGCCAAGAAACTCATTAACGACAAAAATCTTGTAAGCAAAAGGCTTCAGAGCCTAGAGCATCGCCGCTAAGTCGCCAGTTTATCGGTCTTTTATCGGATACATTTCGGGGAGTGTGCCTTCCAACTGCACGAATTAATTCCACCGTCCCACTTTTACCATCGTACTACCAGACGTACAGATACTTATACGCCATCGATACATGGTTAATGTTCCATTCTGTCGCACAAAGCGCTTTGCATCAACATTTATCATACGCACAGCAAAGGAATGGAATTCCCTGCCGGAGTTTGTGTTTCCTGTGAAGTACAATCCGGTGGTCTTCAAATCGCGAGTGAACAGGTATCTTCTAGGCAAGCGTGCTACATCGTCGATCGCATATTCACATCAGGTGAGATAGTGGTCAAACGCTTGCTTATCAACAATAAAAAAAAATATATATTGTCAATAATAAAAATAGTTTAGGGCATTTTGCCGCCAATTCCGAGCGATCAAATGTCGATATTTTTTTTTAATTAATTTATTGACACATTCTGTTTGTCGTGCCAGTTTAAAATTGAAATAAGATCGGTTAAAAAACTAAAAGAATCGACTTCAAATTAATTTACCGCCCCAATTGAACGCGTTATTAATTTTCAGTACCAAGTTTGAGGTGTTTATCTCCATATCTCTGGAGATACTTATCAGATCTCGATGAAATCACAATGGTACTTCGTCGTATTTGTTTAGGGTTTATTTCCATTAGGTTTAATGATTGCTTACAGACTTTAACGTTATATTTATTTGTGTATATAAATGCTAAAATAAATATTGTACTATAAGAAGAGCCCACATTCAGACAGTTTCTTTCAGTAGAGCGGCGTCAATTTATGGTTCATTATGAGCAAATGAGTAACCTAGACTAATTAAACTGGTTCCTGTAGGTCAATTCATTGATATCAAGGATACAATTAGGCTGAAAATAGCCCAAACAAGCGATTATATCTCTTCTTTATGACCCCTGATGCAGGAGTGTTATAAGCATAAGCTTATAACACTCCTTTTTGCATCGTAACTTATAAAAGTTAGACGTGTGTTATCTGTGTATCTGTCTGTACTTTGTGGCATCGCAGCGCCTAAACGGATGAACCGATTTTAACTTCGTTTTTATTTTGTTTGGTCGGTGTTTTAATCTAGAGTGTTCTTAGCTTTGATTCATGAAAATCCGATCAGTCGTTTTAGGATGTTGAGCGTTTAGGTTTTTCTAGTTAATGACGCTATGAAATCATATATATATGATATATATATATATATATATATATATATATATATGATATATATATACATACATACATTTATATATATATATATATATATATATTTCATAGGTCTAACTAATTTGAAATTCGGTATCCTCTTACTGCAACGATATTCTAATAATCATAAGTAACAGATGCATAATTATAACATAATCACAGATGGCGCCACTCATGCAGCTGTAGTGGCAGTGGACTGGTCACATCTGTCCTAGAACCGATAACCGTTGGTGTAGACGTGTTTTAGAGTGGAGACCACGGCTCGGTAAACGAAGCGTAGGACGCCCTCCAGCTAGGTGGAGCGATGATATACGCAAGCTGGCTGGTAGCGGGTGGAAACAAATAGCTGAAGATCGAACTCAGTGGTATGCCATAGGACAGGCCTATGTCCAACAGTGGACGAATCATTATCAGCCGGTATCAGTCTACTGCAGATAGGCAGATATGACCAGCCCACTGCCACTTCAGTTTGCTAATCCGCTGAGCTATGTCGATCACTTTAGTTCTCTGGCGAATTACTTCGTTCCGGATTCGATCCCGCAGAGAAACACCGAGCATAGATCTTTCCGTAGCTCGCTGAGCGACTTTTAATTGGTGGACTAGTCGAACCGTGAGTGTCCACGTCTCGGCTCCGTATGACATGACATGACAGGTAGGACGCACTGGTTAAAGACTTTTGTCTTTAGGCACTGTGGTATAGGCGACGAGAAGACTCGACGGAGTTTCCCAAATGCTGCCCAGCCCAGCTGAATTCTTCTCTGAATTTCTTTCTCGAAGTTTTGTTTGCCTAGTTGGAGCGTTTGCAAACATACTGCGTGACAACTTCGAGTGGGATTCCATCTACGGCAATCGGTTCCGGAACAACGTGCTCGTTGTACATGACTTTGGTTTTATCCTAATTCATCCGGAGACCGACGCGACGAGAAGAATCAGCTAGGCCATTCAACATCCTTTGTAAGTCCTGCAGCGTTTTTGCCATAATGACGATGTCATCTGCGAATCGTAAGTGAGAGCTTGCCGTTGATGTTGATGCCACAATTTTTCCAGTCCAGCGTGTTTAACATATCTTCCAAGGCGTTAGTGAACAGTTTCGGGGATATGACGTCCCCCTGTCTCACTCCTCGACGCAGGTGAATATGTTTAGTATGCTGGTTCTGTACTTGTATAGTCATCGTTGCGGCATTATATAGACATGTCATCACTTCGATATATCGCCAGTCGACTTGGCAACGCTCCAAAGACCCCAGAACCGACCAGGTTTCGATTGAGTCGAAGGCCTTCTCATCCACAAATACTAAGCACAGGCGGCGATTGTAGTCTTCGGTTTTCTGTACAATCTGCCGCACCGTGTGGATGTGGTCTATGGTGCCGTAACCGCTTCGAAACCCGGCCTGTTCCGGAGGTTGAAAACTCGTCGAGTCTTCGCGCAAGACGGTTCGTGATGACCCTTGAAAACAGCTTGTAGACATGGCTCAGAAGCGAAATCGGGCGGTAGTTTTTCAATAGGGTTTTGTCTCCTTTTTTGAAAAACAAAACCACCATGCTTCTGTTCCATGCCTGTGGAGTTCTACCAGTGAAGAGAACAGAATTGAAGAGCTGCAGTTGTCTTACAGCTGGAGCTCCTCCAGCTTTTAGAAGCTCCGTTGTGATTCCGTCCTCACCTGGGGCTTTTCCATTTTTGAGCTGTCTAAGGGCCATCACGATCTCATCTCGGCTGACTTCGGGCAGGTCTTCTGTGAAGTGGCGGGTTAAGGTGGCTCTGCAATCCTCAGTATCAGGTACGGGCCTTGAAGCATGCGATGCGTAGAGCTTGCTCTAGAAGTCTTCAACATCTGACAGAATCTGCGGCTTGGATGCGACGACGTCCCCGTTGATGTTGTCAGCTTTGTGAGATGGCTTCTACCCAGAGGCTGGACGAAAACTTTCGATCCCCGATTCTGCTCAATTGATTATTTAATCAAGAGCGTGTTGGAGGATCTGAGGTCGCGTCGTACCAGCTTTTTAATGGTTTTGTTGCGCACCTGGTTAATTGACAAAGCTGACAATGGGTTTGTTCGTCTCTCTTCCATTAGTCGAAGTGTTTCTGCCGAAAGTTTGGACTTTTTGCCCGTACGCTTGCTCTCGCAAAACTTCGTCCCTTCTTCCCTGAGGATTTCCACCACTTCTTCGAGTTTCGAATATGAGTGGACGAATACTGGCTGTTAATGATGATGATGATGCATAACTGGTTAAAATGCAATCCATTAGTTTCTACGTATTGAAAGAATCGTACTATGGCTTAGTTGGTTACAGCGCCTTGGCATGTTTACCAGGAGGCGTGGGTTCGAATCCTTTTTCTGTAAGGATGATCTCATAGGTATTTACGTTATGACTAGGAGAATTCCTAACAGATTTTTGTTCATATCCCCAGTTAAGAGGGAACGAGCGGTGCACTTTTCCATACAAATGTATTCCCCCGTTTTCTCCCTGGAAAATGCCTCTAGAGCAAAATTTCTTTCTACAAACAATCAAGGTCTGCTGTAGCTACGCCCCTATCATTTGCTTTTTTTGAGCGTAGTGCACACCCCGGGTATCCGCTAGTAATAGTATATTACGACACGTTAATTAAGTCATGAGTATCGTATGTTATTTTATAGATAACAGTGTGACATAAACCCGCACTTTACGCTCACGCTACGCATTTCCGTCAAATAGTCAATTATTGCACGGCGTGAAGTTAGCTAAACGCTGAGCAATAATCGACTATTTAAGTCACGGAAAAGCGTGCGTAAAGTGCGGGTTTAGGTCACACTGTGCTGTAATATAATATACTCACTGTCGAATAAATAATCACTGAGTGAGTAAAAGAGCGTTTTATTTACTGCTATCGATGAATATAGAGCTCTTTTTCGAGTGGCAATGGTAAAACGTAAATTTGTTTTGTTTCAGGTGCATTTCTCATTCCTTACTTCATAATACTCCTAGTATGTGGCGTGCCTATGCTTTTTATGGAGCTCGCCATTGGGCAGTACACTGCCCACGGGCCAATCGGGGCATTGTCACAGATCTGTCCACTGTTCAAAGGTAATCCTAAATTCAGAGCAATACAAAAATCACCAAAGGCTCATTTATAAATAAATTATTGTCATTACAGGTGCGGGTCTGGCAAGCGTGGTGATCTCATTTCTTATGTCTACCTACTACGCGGTTATAATCGCGTGGGCCATCTACTACTTTTTCACGTCATTTAAGACCGAAGTGCCTTGGGCCAGCTGCTCGAATAGATGGAACACACCACAGTGCTGGGTGCCCAATCACAACATGACCAAACCTAATGGATCGCAAACACCCACCGAGCAATTTTTCGAGTAAGTCTTTTTCAACACACTTGCTCATAAAGTGGTTCTTATTTCACTGTAATTAGGCACATAATGACACCTGTCATAAAACTGTGACTTTTTAATTGCTACTATTCACAAGTGAGTTATAGATATTTTTTTATTTTATTGGTTGAGTTGCTTTAATAAACAAAACTTTTACTCAAATATAACTTTTGTTTTATGTGTAAAAACTATAAATTCCCCGTTTTACGTGGCTAAAAGGCTATCCGCTACAAACCAAAAAAAAGAAACCTCATTATTTTAGTCTATGGCGGATCGCCATTGTTAGATGCGCGCGCATAGGAAAACTAATTATTTTTCACGCTATAGCGAAATTTTTTTATTTTTAGAATTATTTTCTTCAAACGTGTATTAAAAAACGTCGTATCTAACTTGAATAACTAATATGATTACCGTCCTCGGCTCTCTTAAGACCCTCACCTGACGGCTCGGATCTCAATGGCGCCTCAGCGGTAATCACCAACATTACACACTTGTATCATAATGTACTATTTTACACAGAACAACAATTTATTACTTTGTCTAAATCCAGACTAATATTATTAAAAAAACGTTTGTAACTGTCACTCTGTCTGTTTGTTGCCTAATTACACCTAAACGGAAGATAGTAGATACAATCGTACTGAAATTTAACAAATAGATACTTTATAGTATGATGATGAACATAGGCTATTTTTAGTGAAAATAAAATAATGATTTTTCTTGGTGTACGTGAACAAAGTAGCGGGTATTAACTAATCAAACATAAAACTTAAATTTAAAACCTCCCGCCGCGCCTTTTATTTATAATCCTTTTATTATGACTACTCCGATGATCCCAGAAACGTCATCTCTGCTGTTGGTGAGGAGTTGGGTAGCCTGCAGATTACATGAGATGCTCCAGCATCAGGTCACTAAGTTACCATGTAATTGCAATGTCATTTTAAGTAAAAGGATACCAAATTTCTAATTGATCGGACATATGAAAGTAGCTCTCACACGCCCATCAACAAGGTGAGGAGATAGTCTTCCAACAGCAGAATGTATTTTCTGAAATACTACCTAAGAACACTCTGACGAAGTTCCCTTTCAACCAAAAAAAAACAAATCGAAATCGGAACATCCGTTTGGGAGCTAAGATGCTACAGACAGACAGACACTTATAACATCCCTTTTTCAGTCGGCACCGGAGGTTACAAAAGGCGTTAAAGTTCTTTATGCAATGAAAGTAGCAGTTTGCAGTTCGGTCAGTTCATGTATAATTTTATCTAAATCGTCAATTCATTCTGGGCTTAGCGTGTTCACCATCGTCGACCACATTATTGCTAACCACCCGGCGAGATAGTGGTCAAACACTGGCCTATCAGATATAAAATAAAATTATCATCATAACGACAGGATAGGTTCATGATTATTTGTATGACAATAGCAATACTTCCTGTACTGTTTCGTGCAACTGAGCCCATAACTCGTTTATCTATATCCGTTTCGTTGCAAAAAAATAACAAACGTATGAATGACTAATGATTTTCTTTGAAAGATTTGCTAGATTATATACTCCGCGGTAAGCATAGTCGACATTGTCCCCATATTGGGGAAAAATTAAAATTTTGGGGAATGAATGGGGAAATGAAAACTGTGGGGAAAATTTTGGGGCACGCATTTTAAAAAAATAAGTAAGTCATAAGAAGTGTATAAAGTCACGAATAATAAATGAATAATAATAAATAAATAATGTGTGAACAATGATGACATCTAATAATGATTTGAGGTAACATAGGCGAAAACTGTTTGATTTTGAATGGCTGTCAAAATAGTAATAAAATACAAGGACAAATTAATTTTTCGCATTAGATTTATTTCATATTAAATACAAAATTAATTTGGGGAAAATTGTAGAAAAAGGTATCTATTTGGGGAAAATTAAAACCTGATTTGGGGAAATTTCATATACATAACCTGGAGACACTGATAGTCGAAATAATTAACAAATTAAAAGTAGTTACTAGGTTTTAATTGTTCATCTGAGGATGTTACCGTCTTATTCAGTTCAGTTTTACTGTAGATATTAATATTTTATGCCGCTTCTACTGAACCCCAATAAATAACATACTTTTTGTGTATTTGCAGAAAAAAGGTATTGAGCATGAGTGGGGGTATTGAGTATCCTGGTGGCATGCGGTGGGAGCTGGCTGCTTGTTTGGTCTGCGCTTGGGTGCTGGTTTACTTCGCCCTCTGGAAGAGCATCAAATCTTCCGCTAAAGTCCGATACATCACAACCACTCTCCCCTTTCTACTAATAATAGTTTTCCTCGGTCGATCACTGACTCTTGATGGAGCGGATAAGGGATTGAGATTTTTCTTCAAGCCTGATTGGGAGTTATTAAAACAATCGAATGTATGGGTCAACGCAGCGTCCCAGATCTTCAACTCTATCGGCATCGCGTTTGGCTCGATGATCATGTTCGCATCGTACAATCGATTCGATAATAATTTTCTACACGACACTGTAGCAGTATCGCTAGTCAATGCAATCACGAGTTTGATTGTCGGAATATTTACATTTGCTACAATTGGGAACATTGCGTTTGAGCAGAATACTTCAGTTAAGAATGTCATCGCTGATAGTGAGTACTTCATTCATATCATTAGTAACGCACGTAGCTACCCAATAATTCAATGTTATGCAACGTGTAAGAATATACTTATTATGTTTCAACTATTTCTAACAGATTTTCGGTTTCAGGTCCCGGTTTACTGTTCGTGGTTTATCCTCAAGCCATTGCCAAGATGCCAGCTTCACAATTATGGGCGGTGTTATTCTTCTTCATGTTCTTATGTCTTGGCCTTAACAGTCAGGTGAATATAATTTGAAGCCTATCCATCACAAATACATGAGAAATATTTTTCAGTAACAAAAATCCTCTTTTTTTCTAGTTTGCGATAGTAGAAGTGGTTGTCACTTCGATCCAGGACGGATTCCCTGATATGATAAGAAAGAAACTTGTGTACCATGAACTGCTGGTACTTTGCGTGTGTGCAGTATCGTTGGTGTTCGGGTTACCGCACATTATACAAAGCGGCATATACGTATTCCAATTAATGGATTACTATGCTGCATCCCTCAGCATAACATATCTTGCATTCTTCGAAGTTGTGGCCATAGCATGGTTCTATGGCGTGGGCAGATTGTCTCGAAACATTAAACAGATGACAGGTAATAATGCAATTATTTTTTACTTTATATTCGTGCATCGGTATTCAACCTCTTATCATTCGAGTTCACGTCAACTACTTATTAACTAAGCATGTATTGATATCACTAAAATTTACCAAGACAGCAGTGCACAACAGAATCCTACTAAATTGAAGTTGACTCGTTTTTCACACGCTTCTTTAATACTTAATAAAAAAGTGTAACTGGTGTGCTGTGTGTGTGTACCCTTGACCTTGCGTCATTGTTTCACTTAACTGTCTGTTTTATAATAAAGCGCGGATGATGATTATCAATTTGTATCACGTTTTGAACGTATTCATTCGTCTACAATAATGAAACAGTCACATTTCATTGTTATCAGCAATTAACACGCCCTAAAATGTTATTATCTTTATTGATGACTTGTTTTAGGATTTTAAAACGTGTTTTAATATGGTGCCTCATACTATTTTATATTGGTCCTGAAACATATCACTTATGATCTTATCTCTGGAATACAACGATAAGTTGCTTTTTCTTTAGGCACTGTTATCAACACCAATATTATAAATGCGAAATTCAGATTGTATATTTGTTTGTTTGTTCGGAACTCCTTCAAGGTCAAACGGCTGGACCGATTTAGCTGAAATGTTGTACAGGCATAGCCAGTATTATGGATTAAGCTATAGGAATTGGTGTGCTGTAATTGCAAATGGTAGTCGAAGACACTCCCCCCGCCCCCTCATACAAAAAACGTGTTTTTTTCTTATAGAGACTTGAAATTTTTACAAAGTATGTATTAATATTACTATGGTCACTATAACAACAAATACTAAAAACAACAGAATAAAGTAAAAATAAAGGGGGTCCCCATACAAGAAACGTGTTTTATCGCGATTTTTCTCGTTCTTATGAACCGTAATAGATAAGACTTTAAATTTATTTATTTAATAACCTTACGTGTCCGAGCCCTACTCGCACTTGGCCAGTTTATTTAATATATTCTTATGTAAAAATGCAAATACGTATTGATTGGGCAGTAAAAGAATTTGTTTAGAATAGTCCCAAAATCCCGAGCGTATCCATACCTACTCATATAATGTTTAAGGCCATTAACCCCAAATCGCACTATTATTCAAATCATTGCTGATGATGTTCCTAACACTGACGTTCCTTTTAAGACTGACGTTCATAAGTGTACAGTGTACCCAAATTAAGTAAATAAATGAATTATGAATTATAAGGTTCATAAAATAAGGAAGGTGCTCAGATGAAAATCATTCCTCCTTTTATCCTTTGCATAGCACATTATTCATTATTATTAGTACTAAGCAAAAACATCACCAACAGGGTATAGTGGTATGCAAAACGTATATTACTTTATATGCCTGACGTACAAGCGCTTGACTTTATCTCACTTGAAGTTAATTGAAGTTGCGGCCTAAGATTGCATCACGCTTAACATCAGTCTCTAGTCTAGTCTAATCAACATTAGAGCAGTTATTATGTTTCTTTGAAGTGTCTCACACTTTATATTTTTTGTAAATTGTTAAACACAATCCAAAATTTCATCGTACCGACGGGACTTGAACCCGCAACCTCCGGAATAACATGTTCCGGTGCTTTACCAATAAAGCCACGGTGCGAAGTATCGTTACGACGAAATTAGTGGATTGCATTTGTTAACCCAATTATGCATTGGTGGCGCCATCTATGACTACTTATTACGTAAGTTAATCACCCTTCCCACACTCGCCCACAATCGCCATTAGAGCAATTCATGATATATAAAATGGCTGTGACATACGGACGGACAGACAGACAGACATGACGAATCTATAAGGGTTTCGTTTTTTGCCATTCGGCTACGGAACCCTAATAAACCCGTCTCCTTAATTGTGACATACCTACACGAGGTAGATATCGAAAAGTGCAATTCTAAGACCGGCACCGACATTGATCACCATAACCTTGCAATCAAACATTGTAATTTTACCACATATCGAGATAAGGTACTGATAAACGAATTTTATAATTTCAGGTCGGTATCCGTCCCTGTACTTCAGGTTCTGTTGGCTGATAGCGACGCCGGCGTTGCTCTTGGCGTTATGGGTGGTGTCCCTGGTGGACTACATGCCTCCTGGCTATAGGGAGTACGAGTATCCTACCTGGGCACAAGTCCTCGGGTGGATCATCGCCTCGCTCTCGTTGCTCTGCATTCCAGTGTACGCTATCATCACCATTGTGAGAGCACCGGGGGACACAATTCGAGAGGTTCGGTCTCAATATTTTAATCCCATGTCAGTGACTAAAGCCGGCTTTTCGCTATGGGATATAATGTAAATTACATCTTGAGCTATATGTTACATCCCGCGATTGCTGCTCACACTGTAAGATATACAGTTCAGCTTTGGTTGTCTATGGTTTCATTCAAACACTGGCTAAATACTCTAATTGTGTGAAATACAAAACAACAACAACAAAAAGATTGAGGGCGAGGCGGGGGAGGCGCGGTGTCAGGGGACGTGAGGTAAAATATAAACCTTCAAATATCGCTCAGTCGGTCGAAAAACTATGTATAGCTTGGGATGTAATATATATTATAGCATAGTGTAAACGGTGTCATACAAAATGTATGACGAGCGATAAAATGTTATATCTCAAGTTATAATATACATTATATTATATCCCATAGTGAAAAGCCGGCTTAAGACACCTTTCTGTCACTAATACTAATATTATTATTATTATTATTTACGGTATGTGAACTGATAGTTACCGATATTTTGACGTTGTTGCAAGTTCCACCTTCACAAAACCTATGTTAAAAAGATCCCATTCATTGCAAATCGATAGCTCGAAGAGCATCGAAAATCGGTAGCTTATCCACTCTAAACTTGAAAAAAAAATGCAAACTTGAGAGCACCGTCGGCGTAAAGGATAGATGGCTTGACTTCGTTTGTTGGTCGTCGGTTCAAATCCTAGCACGGGTGTTCGTTAATAAATTGAAGGAGCATTATATTGATGTTATGTCTGACTTGCTACCAAAATGCAGCTTACTAATATTTTAATCAAGAAGAAAATCTGCCGCCATAACCTAATAGTAGATTATACAACAAGTGAATAAAAAGGCAATTTAATTCGAGGGACTAAGTTGGATCCCGAGAGCAGCGAAGGATTCTAGAGTTGAATCCCGAGCGTAGCGAGGGATTCTAGATTAGAATCCTGAGCGGAGCGAGGGATACAAGGACCGAGATTAAATTTTATATTCATGAGTCGTGTAATCTTCTTTTTACCATTGACTGCGAGAAAATAAATAGTAGTATCTACTTATAGTATTTATGTTTATCATATTTTATGAGTAATGTGTAATAAATGTGGATTATTAGCCATTTAGTGCCGGTGAATGTGTGCGAGAGTAGAGAAACAGCACAATGTTGAAAAACATGCTATTTGTGTTCTCACCAAAATCCAACTGAAAATCTTCAGTAAAGTTCACATCTTAAGTAAGGTTTGGACTAGACTGTGACTTCAACTTGACTCAGAACTTACAACACAAAATTGTGACTTTGACTCAACATTATGCCTTGAATTTACAAAAACTTGAACAATTTTAATACTTGAATCTGGCTGAATACACTAATCGTATGGAGCCATAATGAAAACAAAAAAAAATACCAAAATTGGCGGGATATTTATTTTTATTAAACTATATAGCTTCTATAGTTTACCTCCATTTAGCCAGCCAGTAGGCACTTTCAGCAAGATTTATTTATTTTTTGACCATAATTCGTATTTCGTGCTTGTTCCAAATTCAAAATGTTTTTATTCACCGAGTGAGTAAAAGAGCGTTTTATTCACTGCTGTCGATGAATAAGGTGCTCTTTTTCGAGTGGCAATGGTAAAAAGGTGTTTCGGTAACACTGAGCCCTTGAGAGTCAGAGTATTCTAGGCCTAGCGTGTCCACTATCTTTGACCACATTATCGCTTACCACTAGGCGACTTAAGGGTAGGTAAGGCGAGTAGTAACACTAGCCTATAAGATATATAAAAATAAATAAAATAGATGAGGACTCTACGTAGGTAGTGTACCTACAATGCCCGTTGTAATGTAATATCGTAAATTTTTGTTCGACAGTAACATTTTTAAACCTAGTGAAACTGGCCTAAATCTAAGAGTATATTACATTTCAGTATTATAGCAAAGTGATCAAACAATTACTTTATCGCATTCTTGTAGTTATTAATAATAATTATATTGATTGGAATTTCAGCCTCGCCCAACGTTACCCGTCATACATTTTATTTATTTATTTGTAAGATAAGATAAATGATGAGTTTTTCGTTTCTTTCAGAAATACCGTCATTCGATTCGTCCGAGTTCGATATGCGAGTGCGGCATCAATGGTTGTGATATTTGTTACTCCGACTCCGAGCATTCGGATGACAAGACCGTTGTCACCTAGTCGTGGGAAATTAAACATAGATTTTTAAGACAAACAACTCGTACATCTATTTTTAATCTACTTGAGAATCATTGTTCTAGAGTAGACACTTGTGATATGAAGAATAAACAGTGCAATAAGATAATAAAGACGGTCTTCTATTATAATTAATAATTATCATTAATTTACGATGAGGCAGAGTTTGCCTCGGCCTAAACTAAATCTAATCAGAAGGTAGAGGTGACATTGCTTTTACAATCTAGACTCGAATAACCATATTGCAAGTTTGCACATCACATCGACGAATGCAAATTTCATCAGTCTTAACCTGGCATTTATACAGAAAAACTATTTCACTATCAAATGAATTAACTTATCTCGTTTGTTTAATGATTCAGTAATGTATCTGTCTCTAAAACGCATTGTAAAGTATGTCACTAGCTAGAACAATAGAGTTATTGCTCACTAAATATATTTTATAATTATAACAGACAGATGTTTCTCAAAGGAACACTCACAGCAATTAGAATTATCACATTTTCCTTATTTAAGGCAAAAGTTTCTATGAGCAAAGCTTTTAAATATATTGATATTTATCTATAGGTAGGTATTTAAAATTAGCCAATGAATGGTAGTATGTTTTATTTTAGTAATTGATGTATTAATGAATTGTATAAATAATCATATAAATGAGTTATGATGCAATTAGAAGATGTAAATCTATAGGTATCTTAGAAAAATTGCTGATTAGAATTACCTAAGTTTATTTAAATGATTAACTGAATTTTCAAAATTCAATTAGATGTGTATTATCCTAAGTTTTATTTTTTTAGCGACTGTTGATGGTTCATGAAAAAAAAAATCTACTTCTGTAAACATTTTGGCTATCTTTATTTGCATGACCCATTAATTAGCTATTAAAGTACAATTTTGTGTTCAGTAGATGTACTTTTAGGTAGCATTTGGCAAAATTGAGATTAACCAGTATTATTTGATTACGAAAATATTTTACCAAATCATAGAATATATTTGCTTCAAACAGAAATAATGTGATCTAATACATTCCACAAAATCATAGCATGTAAGACACATAATATAGAGCTGATTTAAGTACAACATCTTGCTTATTTATGTTATTTATATATTATTTATGTTTCGTATAATGAATCAACTCTTCCCTCCCTTCCCCCATTCAAATGTAATATTAATTGTTTGCGCTCGCACACGTGATAAAATCATTGTGTGTGTTGTGTGACCGTGACGGCAATATAATCATGCGAGACCAAACTTTTGAAATTGCTAACAGGTCATTACATAGATTTATAAAAACAAAACAATAATATGTTGAGTCATTGTAGGAAATTCTAAATCACACACATAACAGTAATTTCTCACGGAGGGTCCCCGCACACGGGCCACGGGCCACAACCACAAAACGCCGCCACCGGCATATTTCCTATAGTTTTCATACATTTTATCATGTAGCGTGTGGCGGCCACCGGCGTCACCGTGTGCGGCGAGTCCATATAAAATGTATGAAAACTATAGGAAATATGCCGGTGGCGGCTTGTGGCCGGTGGCCCGTGTGCGCCGAGGCTAAGGCTGAAGTTCCCCGGTGGCGCCACCGGGCGTTTAAACAAGTCAGTGAACTTCACCCTTTTAGTAATCCGTCTAGTAATTAGGATTATGTATGAGAAATAATAGTGAGTCTTATATATGGCTATCACCACCAACACTCATATAATTTCAAATATTTGTCTGTTTTATATTGTCTTTCAATTTATCAAGGGTAACATACTTTTCAACAACATACTTTTTGAAAATGCCACATAAGTAGTTTATCAATTTAGACCATAAAACAGAGCTGTGAATCGTACTGAGTGTAAATATATTGCAATGTATAATAAAACAAGCAATCCAGTGTTTTTTCTCAGTATGTAAGGATAAAATAATTAAAATTTTACTGTAAATATCAGTCTTTTTGTTACAGACATATTATTATAAATGACTATATACGTCCCGCGGCTTTGCCCGCCTATATATAAAGGTTTATCCTATTCTACGCTGCTGGATATGATATGACGCCTGCCCGTGTTCAAATCGCATATACGAGTACTTACCAAAACAATACGAGGCGTTTTTATGGCTGGCCTAACCTATCTACACCTGTTAGTTAGGAGGATGTGGTGGTTGATGTAAGTACGCTAGTTTCATCCTAAATAGATACCTACCTATATCGAAAGGAATAGCATTTCACGATTTTTTTCTGCCCGACTAATTATTAGCGCACTGCTGCAGAAATTGTAGGAGTGCATTTTGCTGAGCATGTGCCTTTCACAGCGTAAGCGTAAACATTTTAATTCAGATATTTTTCTTTCAAATATTTTTAGTGGCTATGAATAAATATATTTCTTTCTTTTTTATCACTTGCTCATCTATGTTTCAAGAAGCTTCAGGACTCTTGGTCAAAAACAATATTTGTCGTTTCTTATACAGATAAAAAATAATAATAAAGCATATTATTCATAGTGTTAAATATATTAAATGTAATTCGCTATAAATGTTTTAAATTAGGAAATTAAGTACCAATTCAGCAAACAATGTATAGAAAGCTCCCGAATCTAATGAACAGCATAATTATTTTGCGAATTGATATTGTATTGGTTTTGTAAGGAAATCAAATCAATAAGGAATAACCGGCCAAGTGGGCGACGCGCAGTGTAGGGTTCCGTAGTAACCCGTTATTCAATGCAGGTCTTTACCCGTTATAAACAAGCAACTAGGTACTTCGTCTTTGTCACTTTAAAGGATTTATTCTAAGAATTTTGTATTTGGTACAAAATTATCCAACACCCAAGTTCAACGACTATTACTGCTAAACTAATAAAGTTATCTTCTTAACCGGTATAGTTTTCCTAAAAAAATCATCCCCACTTTTCATGTAGGGGAGCTACCCTTAAAAAAAATATATTTCAAAATTTTATTTCACCACTTTGTCGGCGTAATTTATACACATACCCCTACAAAATTACAGCTTTCTAGTATTAGCGGTCTCTTAGCAAAACCTCGGACAGACAGACAGACAGACGGAAATGACAAAACTATAAGGGTTCCGTAGTCCTGACAAGGAACCCTTGTCAGGACTACGGAACCCTATAAAGAGCCTAAAGTCGCTCAGCGAGGTCGCTATGGAGAAAGCTATGCTCGGTATTTCTCTGCGGGATCGATTCCGGTACCAAGTAATTCGCTAGAAAACTAAAGTGATCGACATACGACTCAACGGATTAGCAAACTGAAGTGGCAGTGGGCTGGTCATATCTGCCGCAGGACTGATAACCGTTGGGGTAGACTTGTCCTGGAGTGGAGACCGCGAATCAGAAAACGTAGCGAAGGACACCCTGTGACCAGGTGGAGTGACGATATACGCAAAGCGGTGGGCAGTGACTGGAAAAGAAGAGTCTAAGATCGGGCTCAGTGGCGTATCTTGGGAGAGGCATATGTTTAGCAGTGGACTGACAAAGGCTGATTATGATGAATATATTCCCTTTAGCTAATATAGCAGCTTAGTATTCTTGAATACTTTCTGATAACCATTATAACAATAGGTAATAAATCTAATACTATAAGAATCTTTGTCCTGACATACTGACTGATTGACTTATAGATAACGCACAGCCTAAACCAGGTAAGGGTGTACTAATTAAGGATTTTCCAAATTCACCCCTTAGGGGATGAAATGGGGGTTCAAAGTTTGTATGGAGAAACAAGATTAGATCGTTTTTTCTATTCGAAACTTTACACAAGTGATTTCAGTAAATAAATAAGTAAATACGTGTTTCAGGTTTTTTCGAAATTCTGCCCCCAAGAGGGTGAAATGAGGTAACAAAGTGTGAAAATCAATATTGTTTCGGATTGCGCTGAAATTTAGCATGCAGATCGTTATTTTGACGTAGGAATCCGCTAAGAAAGGATTTTTCAAAATTCACTTTTTAAGGGGATTAAGCGAGGGTTCAAAGTTTGAATAGTCTTTTCGAAATTCCACACAAGTACTTCTGTACATAAATAAGTAATACGTGTTGAGGGATTTTTCGAATTAGGTAGGTAGCAAATTCTGAAAATCAATATGGTTTGTCGGGTTTTATATATATAATTTAATCGTTTTTCGGGTTTTATAAATGATAACTTTGATTTGATATAAATATGAATCCCTATTTCCCTTAGTCACGCGATAACTTGAAAACGTGACCCGGTTTGGCTAATTCTTTTGTTTTTTCTGATAGATACTCGTAGATTTTTACAAAAGAACATTTTTAAGGAAATGAAAGATGTTTTTAACGCGGTCAAAGTCGCGGGGGGGCACTTCTAGTACATATATAATATGAATCAATAATATTTCTACTATTTATACATTGTATTCTTCTTTATGCAACTACTATACTTACGCAAATGTTTTCTGTATACAATACAAAGTATTATGTAATAAATATCACAGAAGTAAAAACTAGATAAGGATACTCTTTTATCATGAGGCTCCAGAACTTAACAAAGCATTATCAAATTAATGTAAATGTATGAATAATCATTTCAGAATGGCTGAACCGATATGGCATTTTTTTTTGTTTTGTTGGAAAATTCAACAGGACTAAAAGGACCTTTAGTATAAATTAAACATTTTAACCCTTCGTATGCCGAGATTCCAGACACAATTAATAATAATAAATTCCATTGTCTAGCGTGGATCTGCGTTCCAGCAAATAATTGCAGTAGACTGTGTTTCAGTACTGACTTCGTTTAATATATTGTTCAAAGTTCTTCTTGAAATTCCAGTGGCATTTGCAACTCGATGAAGGGTTAAATAAATGAAAGTAGTTTTTAATGCAGGTAAAGCTGCGGGGAACTGCTAGTTTAAAATTATACATACATGAATGAAGGTATGAAATAATCTAAATACCGATTTCATAAAGAAATATATTTCAAATATTTCACTTACATAAAGTTAATGTAGGACAGAAGCAAGAACACTATTTTTTTCTTTTTCTTGGTGAAACACAGACTTCAGCTTCTTCTTCTTCACTATCGCCAGACTCTTCTTCCGGTAAAAAAACAGCTGTAATTAAAAACAGATACTATTATTAATGTTATGGAAGTATTTATTTAATCACTTGCATTAATGTACGATTAACAATATGCTATGATAATATTAGAACAATTTTGGTTTTTTCATGCAATACACCCCCATAAAGGTCTTAAGGTGGTAGGGGTCTACCACAATCTTGGATTTTGTAAAATGGTTATATGGATTATGGTGTAAGTTTATAAATACTAACAGGTAACATGCAATATGCCAGCCTCAAAGTGATAATGTCAGCTTATATCAGACACACTGCAGTAAGAATTATCTATTCTTACTGCAGTGTGTCTGATATAAGTCATCATCATTCATCACACATCCTGCAACATGGCTGGGACACATTTCCTTTTGAATTCTTTTAGAGTTGAATCAGTGCACACTGCTCGTGTGTGTATAATCTTTGGCACAAAACAAGACATAAAAACAAGCTCTGCTAAGACTGCTAGATGTACTTTTTTACAGGTGATGATAAAATGATGGAGTGCAACAAATATTACGTCTTTTCTTTGCTTAGTCATAGTGTTCTTTACAATTGATTTTGCTGTATGCAGATTAGTAGCTAACCATCATCGTAAAAATAAGTTTAATTGTAATTTGGATAGGTTTTTTTTTTAAATATATTTATTTAATGTAGAGACTTTTACAAAAAAAATTGCATGGCAGTCCCATCGTACCTTAACCTATGATAACACCTTCAGTTAAGACTAAAACCTATATATCTATATAAACTAGTTACATAAAACACCTTATTTAAGAAAAAATTACAGATTCTTAAACATTTCAAACAGCAGCAGTGCTGCATTTGAAGTAGGTTCCCCCAAGATTTGGTTGAAAACTCCAATGTTGGTATGACTTAGATTTAGTTCATGCATCAATGAGACTCTTTGACCTTGGTTACGGACACATTCTACAAGTAAGTGGTGGATATCTTTCTGCTGAAAGCGACGAAGAGCTGGGACAGAGACAAGGTGTGGTAGTGCGGTCACAAACGTGAGCTGTAATCGATGGAGTTAGTGGGGGAAGAGAGGATGATCTGAGAGCAAAGGTAATGTATTTCGTTTTTGCTATGTTCAATGTTAGCACATTACTTTGTAGCCAGTCGGTGACCATGTTAATGCCGGCCTGAGCAACAACAAAAACTTCTTCCCAGCTGTCACCACTGAAGAAAAGCGCCGTGTCGTCAGCGAAGGTAAGAATCTTGCCACTGTCGATTTGGAGATCGCATAGGTCGTTTATGTAAACTAAGAACATGCTTGGACCGACTATACTACCTTGAGGAATGCCAAAATTTGTTGAAAGTTCTTTGCTAACCCATTTTTCAATTTTTACCAATTGATTTCTTCCCGTCTATTGCAGCGACCATACATATAAAGACGTAGTACATACATGTATAGCATTGGCAGGTTGTTAGACAAGGACACACTCCCTTCTAGGTTCCTTTCGTTTAGGCCTTTCTAATGTACATAACATGATAGCAATTACAACCTAATGTTACGAGCATTATTTTGAATTAATTAAATTGATTAAATTGAATTTGTAAAACATCTGGGCTGCTGGGCAACCCTGTGCAACCAAACGCTCTAACCTCTCCAACTCGTTTAGAATGTGACGCTCTGAGGTCGTGAACGGGGTTAGAGGGTTTGGGTGCACTCCGAGCGTAGGTCGTGAACGCAGCCCTGCTGTGCACGATCCAGTTTATGGTAAACTATCGTAGTGCATAGGTATTCTAAATAGGTTTTTTTTATATCTCACCTGTCGGTACGTGATGATGCGGTCGATGATGGTAGCACGCTAGGCCTAGAATGGGAACTGGTTCTCAAGGAAAGGTGCTGGAAAACATCAAATGTTTGGCGACTGACTAGGTTTTAGGTACCGAACATTGATTGTGATAAAAATATGTATTGAACTTACTTGAGTCGCCCGAGTCTTCAATCAATTTGGTCATTATTGCATTCGCAATAACTTGAAAACCTTCGATTGATTTCGCAAATCCCTTCTCATTATTAATTTCTTTAGCAACTGTTTGTATTACTATGTCGTTTTGAGATATCCTAAGCTTTATTTCCGAAAGCATATTAAAATTCGTATCATTCATGGAGTTGTAATGTATTTATTGTAATAATGTATTCTTATTTATACTGAATAGTGAAACGTACGTAGTGCAAAGAGAATATAAAATAAATACTGGCTGACGTAGTGATTATATTGATTGAAGTCTGAAAAATCTAAATTTCAGTAAATTTCAAATTTAGTAGCAAGAAACCACAGACCGACTACAGAGAGGTAAGAAACCGTAGAGGGAAAATTGAATTGAGAAGACATTCATTAGCGTAGCGTATGCGAATTAAACATTACTATAGCGATATAACCCGATTAAAATGATGAACACGTGATACATATGCCAGCTATAAGATAAAATGAACAACGTAATTTGGTCGGGTCATACATGACCGCAGGTGAAAGCCAATGGGTGCACTAGAACTGGGTGGGAGCCAGAGCTGCAGGCCTATCACGAAATTTGCCAGTTGATCATTGAATGAACGTAATAAACTAAATGACGGGGACGCAGCCACACGGACGTACCACCCAGTGGACTCCGCATGAGAAAAACTATGACCTAATTCGCGAGCGAAATATTTTGCGGGGGGTTATAGGTAATACAGCACTGTGATTGGACAACTTCAATTTGACTCGTAGCAATAAATCATGCTTAGTGCTGGGACAACGTGACACTACCTCGTCATTATCAATAATTTCATCAGTCATTATTAAATATAGCGTGTGTGAGAAGTGTGTAGAAGTGTAAAGGTATAATGATAGAGACGGACAGACGGAAGGACAGATAGACAGACAGACGGACAACAAAGTGATCTTATAAGGGTTCCTTTTTTCCTTTTGAGGTACGGAACTCCAAAAATGTTCGTTTCCTTGCTTGCACACTAAATTCTAACTTGTTTCTTACCACTAAATTGGTTATTCACACGCATCAGTATCACATATCAAGTAACTTAAAATGTATTTATCTACTTGACCTTTATTTATGTACTTATCTGGCGTGATTGAATAGCAAAACAAACATACATTCCAGCTTTCGCGTTTATTAAGTACATCAGTAGGATAATTTGGATTAACAACATCTATATAACATAGTTGAATTGAGCATTTTCATTATCTATCAGTACTTAATCATTGTCGATAACTTTCAGAAAACAACAGAAAAACATCACTAAAAGTGCAGAAGTACCGCTGCGTACAACGGCGGAGCGAGTACAAAAGATATAAAGATGCCGTTGTAGGAAAGGGATAGACTGATACACAGGGCATCTACGACCAGTATATGTTGAACTATGAATTTTATTTACAAATTGTTAATAATGAGTTGAATTTTACTTATCGGTGGAAAGAAACGTTGTCCTTTGTAAAAATTAATGATTTACTGGATTTCCTACACCACCTTATAACGCAATTCGGCATATTTAACGTCTTTTTCGTTTTTTGAACAATTAAAATAGTGCGTGCGTACGGGTCTGGTAATTGGTCCGAACTGAAGTAGCTGCTCAAGGATGATATTATAAATACCCCATTGCGCCTATGTGTTTCGCGCGGGGGTGATACAACAATAGGTGTCCACTGGGTGGTACGTCCGTGCGCAGCTATGTACGCTGTATAGCACCATCTCTGTCATATTCGTTCATTTCAATCATTTCAATCCCTATCAAAATTCGTGATAGGCATGCTAGCTCCAAACAATAAAATCGCTTATGCAGAGAAATAACGCTGTGAAATCAACTTTCATAAATCTGATCAATTTGAAATTCTATTCTTTTACTTTAACGATATTGTAATATGGTAGCTTTGACCTGATGCTGGGACATCTCCAGGGATCTACAGAATACTCAACACCTCACCAACTTACAGCAGAGATGTCAAGTTTGGGCTCATTGGATTGGTCTCAATAAACATTTTATTTATTTATTACATATACAGAGAACTAAAGTGATCGACATAGCTCAGCGGATTAGCAAACTGAAGTGGCAGTGGGCTGGTCATATCTGCCGAAGGATCGATAACCGTTGGGGCAGACTGGTTTTAGAGTGGAGACCGCGAATCGGCAAACGTAGAGTAGGACGCCCTGTGACTAGGTGGAGCGACGACATTCGCAAAGCGGTGGGCAGTGACTGGAAGCAAAGAGCCGAAGACCGGGCTCAGTGGCGTGTTTTGGGGGAGGCCTATGTCCAGCAGTGGACTGATACCGGCTGATAATGATTACATATAGATCAGTCGGGCGTGATTTTAAACTTTGAACTTAAGTATTATTGTAGGTATTTCTATGCAGGCTAATTATGGATGTACTAAATATAAAAGATCGTGCACAGCAGTTTTTGACAAATTCCAATGATAATTTCATCCTCGACCGCATCGTCACTTACCACCAGGTGAGATAGTGCCAAGTGAGCCAAACAAATAAATTACCTACTTTAACTTTTATTGCCAAAAACCGAATCATGTACATATTATAATTTTGAAGCCCTGTCTTTTTGCGTTAGTATTATTGATTATACTGTGTTCCAAAAAAATAGTGTCTTCCCCAAATTTGAGTAGGTATTTACTACAAATTGTATACTAATGTTAGTTCAACTTATTTTAAAGTGTGCGTGTGTGTATGTGTGTGTGCATGCGTGTGTGTGTCTAAGTGTGTGTGTTATATATTGTGAGTTTGAGTAAGGTCAATTTTTAGGGTTCCGTAGTCCTGACAAGGAACCCTTATAGTTTCGTCATGTCCGTCTGTCTGTCTGTCTGTCTGTCTGTTTGTCCGAGGTTTTGCTAAGAGACCGTTAATACTAGAAAGCTGTAATTTTGTGGATTGAAAAAATTTTTTTTTAGGGTACATAAGAAGTGGGAATTAATTTTTGTTGGTCGTCTTCACCATCGTGTGGGGTATCGTTTAATAGGTCTCTTAAAATGATTTTAGGGTTGCTAATACCATTTTTCGATTGAATGCTCCATTTACGAAATATTAAACTTTAAAATGCAAATTTTTGTTCCAGTAGGGCTCCCCCCTCTAAAAGCTAAACTGCTGGCTTGAAAAATCTGGGAAAATTCCTGATAATAGTGCATTTCATGAAATTTAAAGAAAAACTATAGCGGTTAAGATAATTTTATTAGTTTAGCAGTAATAGTCGTTGAACTTGGGTGTTAGACAATTTTGTACCAAATACAAAATCCTTAAAATAAATCCTTTAAAGTGACAAAGACGAAGTACCTAGTTGCTTGTTTATAACGGGTAAAGACTTGCATTGAATAACGGTCTACTACGGAACCCTATACTGCGCGTGGCCCGACACGCAGTTGGCCGGTTATTATTTTTGTTAATTAGTTATTTCTGTACCCCTAGTACGAGTTTTTATCGTAAACGCTTTTGACAGATCTCCCATAGTTTTCGACTTATTCTGGCTCCCTGATTGGTCTAAATTTAGTGAAGTGTAGTAACCACTAGAGGCGCTGTACGGTTTTTCATACAAAATTTGTTCGATATACGATATCGAGTTTGGTATGAAAACTCGTACTAAGGGTACTGATTATGTAATTAAAAAAATAATTTCTCGATTGCTTCTTAATCAAGGGTCATTAGCCAGTCCTTAATTACGAATTTTAGTTTATGTCTGCTAAATGATTTTACTTTACTCTTAGAATTTAATAAATTATAGAAAATAGGTGCCATGTGGTTAAAATGTCTCCATGACGAGAGCACTGTTGCAGCGTGGGACAGGGCATTTGTCGACTCGCTTCTTACATTCTGCACAGTTTGCAATAAAAAAATCAATTTAATCCGTATGCTCTGAACCTCAACTCTGAACATAAGGTTGTAATTGTTATGTACATCATAACGGCCCTAATGAAAAGAACCTTGAAGGGAATGCGTCCATTTCTAACATCCTGCGTGAGCATTATACGCAATTATGCACTAAATCGTGCTCAGTGGCGTGCAGTTGGAGAGACCTATGTCCAGCAGTGGACAAGTATAGGCTGATGATGATGATGATGATGCACTAAATTATATTTTATAGTATATATCAAAAGAAAGTTCTGTTGTAGCTCGATGATAGATAGCTACTTCACCATTGAGAAAGTATATACAGAGCGAGCGAAGCGAGCCCTAACACTATTCCACAACCTGAACACTTTTGTGGTACACTTTACTGAAAAACTATCACGCCTATTGAATTGTGCTTTAACATAGTAATTTAAATTCACATGTAGATGTGTTATCAGTAAAAAAAATCCGTTTAATTACCATTAAAAAAAATTAACATTTTGTTTCTAGGATAGAATATTTTTGTACTACTAACGCCACCTGTTAGAAGATCAAAGAATCAACTTCGCTGCGAACATAATGTTTGGTTACTAATTTCAAGGATCATTATGAATTTTGAAATATAAATATAATTTTGGCATATTTCTGTTTCTATTTAAAGTAAAACATTTTTACTACGCATTAATTTGGTTGGAAATTTGTAATACTTTGAAGGAGAAGGTAAATAAACTTTATTTATGCCTTATATGCCATAATTCAATAATATAATGGCAAATTTTATGCATTTTTGGCAGTGTCGGGCGAATCTGCCCAACACCATATTATCTTTTCTATGCCAACACTGGCAAAAAAACTGCCATACCACTAACCACTCCAACAAATGCATAAAAAAACTATCTTAAAAATTATTACCAGGCAGAACAACTACGCGAGCCCTCACAAAGCTCGGCTTTTAGCTAGTATGTATATATATATAGATATAACCCGACTTATATGATGAACACCTGATACATACGCCAACTATAAGATAAAAAGAACAACGTAATTTGTTCGGGTCATACATGACATTGGGTGAGAGCCAATGGGTGCACTAGAACTTGGTGCCAGTGCTGGAGCTAGTTTGTAAAATCGCATACGCAGAGAAGGATAAAAAAATGTGGTTCATCTCGCTCTCTCATATTAGTGATTGTATAGTTTTATCCTTCTCATATTATTATTATTATTTTATGGACAAGTCTATTTTAATATACTTAGTCAATGTACTTCTCATATAGTGTTCATCTGTGTGAATCTCTACTTAGTCTGTAGGGTATATCTGTGTGATCTGTGACAAATAATGTATTTATTAGCTTGGGCTTACTATATGCGACAGAGGAGTATATCCGAAGATATAGATATGTCCGGAGTTACCCAAGCCTAGTATTCATTTAGTATACCCCATACTAAATGAATACTAAGGCTTGGGTAACTCCGGACATATCTATATCTTCGGATATATATCCTTAGGCGGAAATATATAGAGAAAGTATATATATGTAGAGACAACATTAGCGTATGCGAATAAAATAGCTATACAGATATAACCCGACTAAAACGATGAACACGTGATACATATGCCAGCTATAAGATAAAATGAACAACGTAATTTGGTCGGGTTATACATGACAGCGGGTGAGAGCCAATGGGTGCACTAGAAACTGGCTCCATACATTGTGGAGCCAGTCTAATCGCATACGCAGGTAAAGGATAAAAAATTGTTGTTCATCTCGCTCTCTCATACCAGTGATTGTATAGTTTTATCTTTCTCATATTATTATTGTTATTTAAATGCCACATCCGCTTAATATTCCATCCACGGTATACCCATATAGAATCTGTAGTATCTGTAATATCTGTAGTAATTGTAGCTGTGCTGTAAGTGAGTGAAGCCTGTGATCCAAGTAATATCTGTGGGCAGGATCAGCTGCTTTTATTTATTGAGCTGAAGTAAAATCAAAATAAAATGTAATTACCAGTAGTAATATGCGAGAATACGGCAAATTTGGCCCACTGATAGGGGCTATTGATGAAGGGACTTCCAATGTAAAATTCCTGGTATGTAAAATGTATTTATCATCTTGAAACTTCGAGCATTAATGCTCGAAGTCTTGAAAATAAAAAGTGTAGGAACTGGCACTCGATTTACTTGGTTCGTTTAATTCGTTAATATTAGATTCCAATAACTAATCTTAGTGAAATCAAGGTTGCGATAGAAACTGCTTTCATTATGAATTCTCTACTAAATCCTATATAGCGTCGCTAGTGTGAAAAGAGTCAGTCATCTTTTGTAGTGGTAGGACTTGTGCTAGTCCGACTTGGGCGGTACCAGGATTATTAGAGTTCCCAACCTGTAGCGAGGAAATTGTCGTATATCAGCGTACGATTATAGTGTTTCTATCCTACAGAGCCTAAATGATCATGCATGTATGATTATTATCATACGGTTGGGAACCCCAGGCGGTACCACTACTTTGTCAATTAATTCAGCAGTGATAAAGGATTACTTGGTTTAAATAGCAAAGTGCCCAGTGAAATTACAGGGCATGTGAGATCTTTATATCTCTGGATAACAGATGCAGTGTAGTGACATGCAATATTTTGGATATCCAGAACTGTAACATGCCGCTGTATGTGTAATAGGTAGATATCTGCGCTTAGCATACCATCAGATGAGCATCGTGCTTATCCTGTTATCTTATATTTAATAAAAGAATGCCTTGTCTGCTAGGAAACAATTATCAATTATTAAACAAAGATAATGTCATAAATAAATTATAATAACTTGTTTTACTTTATAAGGTCTATTTCTAATATAATTTTTATGCTGCAGGTGTTTGCCGCAAATACATCTGAAGTTTTAACATATCATCAAATATCTTTGAAACGGTTCAGTCCTCAAGAAGGATGGGTTGAGCAAGATGCTTTGGAAATACTCAATGCAGTACTTGAATGTATTGAGGTAATTATTGAGTGAATAATTAGTGTAATCTAGGCTGGACATTACAACAAAAATTGTCTACTCACAAGAATATTAAAATAGTTTGTATACACAATACAATATATTGGGTTATTCACTAGTATACTTTTTGTTTTTATGTTAAACTAGCAGCCCGCCCTGGCTTCGCACGGGTAGAACAAATATGCCTATAAAATTTGCATCAGTTTGTTGCATCGAATATAAAATATGAACATATTTAACAATCATCGTCATATTTCAACCAATTTACATAAAACCTTAACGAATTATGCACCTAAACCTTCCTCATAAACACTCTGGCTATTGGTGAAAACCGCAGTTCAGTAGCTATTGAGATTATTGCGAACAGACAGAAAGACGCAGTGATGGACTTTGTTTTATAATACTTACGTAGTGATATTGGGCGGCCCTTTGGCGTAAAGGATAGTTACGCTGATTCTGACCCGACGGTCGTTGGTTCTAATCCTAGCTATATACCTACTACCAATGAAAGTTTTATGTGCATTCATGAACCATGAGTTTTCGTACAGTAGTAGTGGAATCATTAAATCTACCAAAAAGTAGCTTACCACCAAGGAGAACATCTGCCGCCTTAACCTTACGGCGTTCCCCGACGCAAAAAGTAGAGGTAATATATGCTTATGTTTGTCGAGAAGAAACTCTTCAAGGTAAGCATACAATTTTAGTAACAAAAGGACTTCGATGAGGAATAATTTTATTTATTGTTTCAGATGTATTCTTTTTTATTTCCTTTTTTTGAACATTTTTTCATAGAAGTTTATCCTCTAATATTGAAATTGGAGCTATATGCGTGTGTATCTGTGTCTGTCTGTAGCATCTTAGCACCTAACCGGATGAATCGATTTTGTTTTTATTATTGATAGCTTTTTTTTTAGTTGATAGATGTCTTCATCGAGAGTGTTCTTAGCTTTGATTCATGAAATTTCATTCAATCATTATAAAACTATGAGCTTTTTTCTAGTTAATTGCCCTATGAAATCAACTTTCATAGGTCTGATCAATTCGAAAATCTTCTTCTTCAACGATATTGTAAGAACATGGAACATTGACCTGATGCTGGGACATCTCCTGGACTCTGCAGAATACTCAAATCCTCACCAACTTACAGCTCAGATTTAAAATGTCGTGTTTAGAGTCATTGGAATGCTTTTAATGAAAAGATTGTACATAGATCAGTCGGGGTGGTTTAAAATATTATATTATTATATATATAGACTAGAAGTGCCCCGCAGCTAGAAGTGCAAATAAGAATAAGCCAAATCGGTTCACCCGTTTTCATGTTATCGCGTGACTACGGCAATTTGGGATTCATATTTATAAAAACCGAAAAACCCAAATTTTCAGACTTTGTTACCTATCCCATTTCAAAAAATCCTTCAACACATACCTCATCTTTACCGTATCCGTATACGTTACCTCATCTTATTTCGCCATGCAAACATTGAATCCCCGTTCCATATCCAGGAGGCATTTTTAGAAAATCCTTTCTGAGCGGATACCTACGTCATAATAACTATCTGCATTCTAAATATCAGCGCTATTGTTTCTAACAATATTGACTTTTAGACTTTGTCACCCCAGTTTATCCTCTTACGGTGGCATTTTGAAAAAGTCTGAAACTCGTATTTACTTATTTATTTACAGAAGTACTTGTGTGAAATGTCGAATAAAATGACTAACCAAACTTTGAAACCCCGCTTCATCGCCTTGAAGAGTGAATTTTGAAAAATTCTTTCTTAGCAGATACCTAAGTCAAAATAACTATCTGCATGCCAAATTTCAGCGCAATCCGAAACAATATTGATTTCAGACTTTGTTACCCCACTTCACCCTTTTAGGGGTGGAATTTCGAAAGAGCCTGAAACACGTATTTACTAACTTAAGTACTTGTGGTTAGTTTCAAATATAAAAGACTATCTAATCTTGTTTCTCCATACAAACTTTGAATCCCCGTTTATCCCCTTCAGGGGTGAATTTTAGAAAATACTTTCTCAGAGAGAACTAACTTTCACAATTGATTTTCACACTTTGTTACCCCATTTACACCCTCTTAGAGGTGTTATTAAAATAACCTGAAACATGCATTTACTTATTTTTTTACTGGAGCACTTGTATGATGTTTCGAATAGAAAATACTATCTAATCTCGTTTCTCCGTACAAACTTTGAACCCCTGTTTCATCCCCTACAGGGGAAAATTTTTGTAAATCCTTTATCAGAGGAAACTAACGTCGTAATAACTATCTGCATGTCAAATTTCAGCGCAATCCGAAACAATATTGATTTTCACACTTTTGTTACCCCATTTCACCCTCTTAGGGGTGTTATTAAAAAAACCTGAAACACGTATTTACTTATTTTCTTACTCGAGCACTTGTATGAAGATTCGAATAGAAAATACTATCTAATCTTGTCTCTCCATACAAACTTTGAACCCCCGTTTCATCCCCTTTAGGGGTGAATTTAAAAAATCTTTTTCAGAGGTAATTAATGTCGTAATAACTATCTGCATGCGAAATTTCAGCGCAATCCGAAACTATATTGATTTTCACACTTTTTTACCCCATTTCACCCTCTTAGGGGTGGAATTTCAAAAAAACCTGAAACACGTATTTACTTTTTTTTTTACTGAACCACTTGTGTGAAGTTTCGGATAGAAAAGACTATCTAATCTTGTTTCTCCATACAAACTATGAACCCCCTTTTCATCCCCTTAAGGGGTGAATTTTGGAAAATCCTTTCTCAAAAAGAACTAACGTCGTAATAACTATCTGCGTGCCAAATTTCAGCGCAATCCGAAACAATATTGATGTTCACACTTTTTACCCCATTTCACCCTCTTAGGGGTGGAATTTAAAAAAAACCTAAAACTCGTATTTACTTATTTCTTTAATGGAGCACTTGTATGAAGTTTTGAATAGAAAATACTATCTAAGCTTGTTTCTCCATACAAACTTTGAACCCCCGTTTCATCCCCTTCAGGGGTGGATTTTGAAAAGTCCTTTCTCAGAGGTAATTAACGTCGTAATAACTATCTGCGTGCCAAGTTTTAGCGCAATCCGAAAAAATATTGATTTTCACACTTTGTTACCCCATATCACCCTCTTAGGGGTGGAATTTCAAAAAAACTGGCCAAGTGCAAGTCGGACTCGCACTCGTAGGGTTCCGTAACACAGTTAAGTATACCATAACTATGATTTTTCGCAACTACAAAATTAACTTTGTTTTTCATAGTGTTTGTATGAAAATCAAAGTTATCTTTGCGGTCGCCATATCACTAAAACTGCTGATTGTATCTCGTTCAAACCAATTTTCGTTGTTAGTTTTTATTGAGATCTACAGCATATATTTTTTTTAGATTTTTCACTTCGATACTTTAAAAGTTAGAGGGGATGGGGGACACACATTTTACCACTTTAGACGCGCCTATATTTCAAATGATTGACTTTGAGAAAAAATGATTTTAGAAACCTCAATGTCATTTTTGAAGACCATAGATAACCCACACGTATAGGTTTGAAGAAAAAAAAATTTTTTTGTTTCAGTTCCATGTATGGGATGCCCCCCCTTAAACTTTTATATTTTTTATTTTTGTATAAAAATCGGAAAGCGGTTCACAGAATACATCTACCTACGAAGTTTCAATTCTGTAGTACTAACAGTTTCGGAATAAAATGGCTGTGACAGACGGACGGACAGACAGACAGACAGACAGACAGACATGACGAATCTATAAGGGTTCCGTTTTTTGCCATTCGGCTACGGAACCCTAAAAACCTAAAACACGTATTTTCTTATTTTTGTACTGAAGCACTTGTGTGAAGTTTTGGATAGAAACGACTATCTAATCTTGTTTCTCTCCTTGTTTATCCGGGGTTTGCCTTTCTGTCTGTCTGTCTGTCCGAGGTTTTGCTAAGAGACCGTAATACTAGAAAGCTGTAATTTGTGGGGGTATGTATATATATTACACCGACAAAGTGCTGAAATAAATTTGTGAAAAATATTTTTTTTTAGGGTAGCTCCCCTATTTGAGAAGTGGGGATGAATTTTTTTTTCATCGTCTACCCCATCGTGTGGGGTATCGTTGAATAGGTATTTTAAAATGACTTAAGGGTTGCTAATACCATTTTTCGATTGAATGCTCCATTTACGAAATATTAAACTTTAAAGTGCAAATTTTTGTTCCAGTTGGGCGTCCTCCCCCCCCCCCCCCCCCTCCCCTCTCGAAAAACTAAACTGTTGGCTTGAAAAATCTGAAATAATTCGTGATAATAGCGCATGTCATGAACTTTAGGAAAACTATAGCGGTTGAGATAACTTTATTATTTTAGCAGTAATAGTCGTTGAACTTGGGTGTTGGATAATTTTGTACCAAATACAAAATCCTTAAAATAAATCCTTTAAAGTGACAAAGACGGAGTACCTAGTTGCTTGTTTATAACGGGTAAAGACTTGCATTGAATAACAGGCTACTACGGAACCCTACACTACGCCCGACACGCACTTGGCCAGTTATTAATTTTGTTGTGGATGTGTTTTGCCCAGTTAAGTTTGCCTAGATAGGCGTCACCCTTGACAGCAAACTTAACTAAACTAAGGTTGTCCGACGAGGTAAGGTTAGGTTACCTTACCTCGTCGGACGACAAGTTGGGTATCAAAAAAGTAAGGCACCGTGTGGATCCCTAGACTTTTTTGTTTGTAAACATGACTAATTTTGTTTTAGCTGGGTTCACGTTTAGTCCGTATTCTATGCACCATTTTTCTACGATCTTAAGTGCATTGTTCATGAGGTTTCAGTTACGCTTTCTAAGTGTCCTGGTATTAAAATAGGTCATCTGCATATCCGATTGTGAGCAAGCGTTGTCTGTTTAGTTTGGTGATTAGGTCATTTGCAACCATTTTCCATAAGAGTGGTGATAGGACACCTACTTGGGGGCAGCCCTTGGAGACCATCCCTTTGGTAGTGCCCGTTACATCTACTCGCACCGCTCTTTGTAGGAGCATGTTGATGATCCAATCTACCAATGTTCCTTCCACTCTGTGCTTGTTAAGGGCTCCTTTGATACTGATAAAGTTGGTCTTATCGAAAGCCCCTTCGATGTCAATGAAGGCACCTATGCACATAGTTTTGTTTTTGATGTTACGTTCAATGGTTTTCCCACTTAATGCAGCGCAGACTCGGTTGATTTTCCCGAACTGTAGGCGTGCTGTTGCGTGTGAAGTGGGAATGTTGTCAGTGAGTTGTCTCTGATGTGACGGTCGCATAGCCTTTCTAGCGTTTTCAGGAGGAACGATGTTAGGCTAATGAGTCTGTTTGCTTTAGGGTCTGTGTAGTCACTTTTGCCTGGTTTTGGTATAAATAGACTCTGACTTCGCGCCATCCAAGGGGTATGTATCTGAAGGCGATGCAGGCCCTATAGACGCTAGTCAGTGTACCTATTATATGTTCAGTTCCCCATTGAAGGAGGCCTGGGAATATACCATCAAGGCCAGCTGTTTTGTATGGCTGGAATGTGTTTATGGCCCACTTTATTCTATCCTCCGTTACGACACGTCTGGCTACGTCCCAGTCAGTGTCGTTCGGGACTACTAGGTCGCCGAGCTCCTAGGTAACGGTGTCAGTGACGTGGTAGTCTGGAAAGTGGGTTTCCAGCAGAAGATTGTTGGTTTCTGTTTCTGTTTTGGTGTAAGTGTTGTCATTGCGTTTCAGTATACCTATCGTGCGATTGGTGTCTGCAGATAGGATTTTCTTGACTCTATTCGTCTGTGTATTTGATTCTATGTTTGTGCAGTAGTTTCTGAACGACCTTCGACTTTTACGTCGATACGTTTTTTATATGACGCCTGGGCTTTTTTGTATTCATCCCAGTTTTCGTCATCGTAGGTGTTCATAGCTCTGTTGAAGAGTTGCCGTACCTTAGCTCTCAGTCTTTCCAGGTCACTCGACCAGCCTTGATTTCCGGTGCCGGGCTTAGGCGTGGTCAAAGGGCAAGAGACTTCGTAGCTCTTTGTGAGGCTGTCCGTGAGGTGTGTAACGACCTGTTCTATGTTTTTAATGTTGTTTGCGTCTGTAGTCCATGTGTGCCGAGTTAGGTGGTTTACCAAATAGTCAGTTGCTATAATAAGTGTGAATTTGTTTAATTCGCAGTATCTTACCAGGTCGGTGACGTCTTTCGGTGGGATGTCCTCGTCAGCGGGCATGTACGCCGACGCGATAATCACCTCTCTTTCCTCACCACTGAGCCCCTGGAGTCTGGCGGTAACCATATCCCTGGAAAGGAACTCAGTGAGGGGCATTGCTTTCAAGTTTCTGGGAATGTATATACAAGCTCGGGGGTTAGAGCTGTATTTTTTTTTTTTCCGCGGGTGGGAGAAATCATCAATGATACCACAGAACTAGACCTACTGACTAAAACCCCCTCCCTCCTGCATTTATCGCCACTTTTTATTTGGCAGCGCTTGGTGGTTTGTGCTGTTAGAATCTGTGAGTAACTTACCCCCTAGTCTGTTGAGACCACACACACGCCCCGCCCTTATCTCCTCCTGGATTAGGGCGATGGTCTCATTCCTGTTGTTTGCCTCCAGCACTCTGCGCAGGTTAGCCGTTGCAGTGAGGCTGTGCTTGAGGTTGCATTGGAGGATGTTACAGGAGGTCGAGGATGTCTGAGTCACCATCATGCTGGTTGCCCTCGTCCTCGCCCTCCGTCGCATCGAGCTCGTCCTCAACCTTCCTCCAGTCGAATGTCCTGGGGTCAGCGTCAACATTCATCTCTTCGGCTGACCCTAAGGAGCATGAAGGTTGTGGTGAGGAGTGAGCTGCAGCGATTGTCGCATCCTTCCTCTTGTCTTCCACAGTCGTTGGGTCCATTACTGGCTGTGAACAGCTCGGTCCCGGCTGTGGTTGTGCTGGGCTGTGCGCTTCAACTGGTACCGTCAACCTCGGCTCTTCCTGCAGCGTACCGTCCGCCGCGAAGAATCGCACGTAGACGTTGCCCAGGTTGTGGCCCAGTCGTCGCTCGTTCTTCAGGAGGGTGGCACAACCGTCTCTGGGATTCCCAGAGTCAGGAAAAGGCTCCCATCCGCCTGCGCAGTATACGTGTATACTGTCTAAGAGGGTATCATTACCCATTGTTCTGCTTTGCAAGGACCATACTGGTCTGCTCCACTGCTGGTCTTGCAATCCGGCAGGAACAAGGCGGTTCTGACTCTCTTGGTCAGCTCACTTTGCTTCCTGACGATAAGCTTGGGGCCAGTCGTCTCGGGAAGCCTGTTTAGAGCTGCTCGGAGCCACTCCAGCGATTCAACGTTCTCACACCATAACTTCAGAGCCCCATCACCAATGATGGGTTTCCCTCTGAAGTTGGGTGCGAAGTCATTGGAGGGATCCAAGGCATTTTCTAGTATGCGACTGGTAAGGTACTCCTTAACAGTGGTTGATTGGGTTTCGCTAAGCTGTCGGCCGTCCGTATGCATGACTGCCACACAGAACTCGTTCGAGACGATGTCTGCGTAGCTTGTCGATGCGCGGCGGGAGCTGTCCAGCTTTGGCTTCTTCCGTTCTCTAGGCGACACCGTGTCGTCTAACCGTGTCCGCTTGCTGGGCTCATTATGAGCCGGGGCCTGTGCTGATCTCGCGATCGCACGCTTCTTACGGTTAAACCGGCTGTCATGCTTGTGCCTGTACTTGTACCTCTTGTCTGTTGGTACCCCATCAGCTACTACCCGAGACATGTCCGAGGAGCGAGGTTGCTTGAATCCACGCTCTTTGTCTCGACCCACGGCTCCGGCTACTACTTAGGACAGGTCCACAGAGTTTGCTGGCGGGGCAACTGACTCTTGAACAGGTTCCTTGCTGTTTCGCCTGTTCTTGAAATAGAAGCTGGGTCCTGGCGCTTTGCTTTTAGGTTTCATTTTGCGTTTGAGCTTATACTTTTGGCTTTTAGTAAGCTTACCATCAGGGGCTTTGTTAGCCAGTACAGCTGTTTGGGTCCCAGAATTTGAGGGCCCAGCCTTAGGCTTTGCCCCCTCCTTCTTGGGTCCCTTGTTTTTTTGCCTTTTGGTCCACCCTCCAGGCAGCAGCGTTATCCTCCCCTGCGGCGAATACCGCCTAATTATACATATTAAAATGTCAATTATTTCGTTAGTATATTTTTGTCGTTGAGATATTCTTCGATTGAGTAATAGCTTTTGTCAATTAATATTTGTTTAATTTGTTTTAAAAAAGACTTTGTTCACTGCCGATGTGTTCGGGCAGTTTATTATATATTTTTATAGACATCACGAAGGGACTTGTGGCGTGCATCTGGAGGTGGGAAGTAGGTAACAATAACCGGTTCGCGTGTCTCACTCTTGAACCTCTGGCTTTGTCTTTTCGTGTAGTGTATAGGTGGGGATATTTACGCACAAATTTGCTCATTTCGAGAATGTAAATAGATGAAAGGGTAAGTATATTAAATTTCTTGAAATAAGATTTACAACTGTCTGTTTGTTCTATATTTGCTAATATGCGTATTAACTTTTTTTGCGAAGTAAAAAGTGAGGGTGCGGATGGTGTGCTGCACCATAACATGATCCCGTAACTAAGCCAACTATGAGCGTCTGCTTGATATGTCATTAGCGCTGTTTTTAGGTCAGTCGTTCTTTTTATTTCGCGAAGCGCCTACGTGAATTTTGAGATTTTGTTTTTTATTGATTGGATATGAGATTGCCAGTTTACATTTTTATCAATCGTTAAACCCAAAAGCGAAAAATTGTTTACCGTTTCTAGGGTGGTGCCGTTATAATTTAAAGTGAGATCTAGTGAAGTTTTTTGATACGGATGGAACAATATAATCTTTGTTTTGCGAAAGTTGACTTCGAGATTATGATCGTTCATCCACGTTGTGGTTTTGTCCAGGATGGCAGTAAGTTTGTCATTTAGATTATTACTATTTTTTCATGAGGTTAGCAGATCATCTGCGGTTTTCCACCGCCTCCCCATGTGGGGGATTCATAGTCGCGGCTGCGCTCGTTTGGTTATTTAACGAAGATTAGATATCCATGCTCAGTTTGTTTACTCTTCGTTTTCTAGGCTCCCCACCCTCCACGGAGCCCGCACCTTTGGGGATGTCCTTTCAGACACCAGGGCTACCTAGAAAATATAGAAGGGTTAACCGCGTTACCCACGAGCCTAACGACACTAACCAGCCCCAACGCCAAACCCGCTTAGCGAGCATCGCCGGCTGTGGGCCCCATCGGCCCCCCTTCTCACCAGGCGAAGCAGAAGGCTGTCGCCAGTGCTGAATAAGCAAAGCCGGTTAATCTTTGCCCCCTCGTTTTGGGTGAAATCCGCACCAAAGAGGAGTGTTGCTAAGGAAGAGGTACCAACCCTGACCACTCCCCGCTCAGCCACCAGGTTTGCTTCATCCTCCCATACGAAACACCACGCACAGCACCAAATACGTGGGTGATCACCCCCCGCTTCTCATCGCTCATGTCGGGGATGACAAGCCCACAGGAACTGACCACATGGTTCCTGTAGCGGACAGTTGTGGAATTGGGTTAAGAATATGGATGGGTATGGATTTTGGTAAGGTAGGAAGGGGTTGCACCTAGTAGTTTTGGTTACGTCTATTCCTCATGATGAGACCAGAACAAGAAACGGGGCGGCACCACGTGAAGGAAAGCTACTTTTTTCAAGGTATAAAAATGCATATGTCGTCAAGGTATGTAATGTGTTGAGATGTTTATCTCTATATCTCCGGAGATAATTGTCATACCTCGATAAAATTTTAATGGGACCAATCGGGTGGCATCTCTCAAAAAAAAAAATTTGAAATCGGTCAAGATTTGACGGAGTTCTGAGGTAACAAAAATTAAAAATACAGTCGAATTGAGAACCTCCTCCTTTTTTGTCGCCGCATCCATTTTATACTGTATGCGGCAGTCTATTCGCGATGCTATCATTTGCAGGATACTATTGCTGCTGGCTCGCACACGCTGGCGCAGCCGCAGGGAAGACACTTTCTAACAAAAAATGGCATATGATATAATACCTACCCATCCGTCCGCGCTTCCGTGAACGTTCCCGAAGCACTATTTATAGCTCGGCAAAAGCAACAGCATCCTAAAAATATTATTTTATTGAACAGGCAAAGAATTAATAAACGAATCTGAAATCTCACAGTTCCAAATATATTGATGCTATAGATAGACAGATATTTCAACAGGTGGGTGAGCCCTGAGGATAAGTAATGGGGTTCCATTTTCTTTTCACCATCTGAGTATGGAACCCTTAATGATACCTACTTAAATTCAAAATCACCCCCGACTATTCTATGTATAATCTGTTCATTGCGACCATTCCAATGAGCCATAACGCGATATCTTCTGTAAGTTGGCGAGGAAGCGAGGCTAAATAAAAAATGGATTCATTCGCTTGCGCAACACGATGCGAAAGACAGACACACACATACACAGATACACACGTCAAACTTATAACACCCCTTCCTTTTGCATCGGGGATCAACAATCACGCAATTTTATTCGTTACTATTTCTTGTACTCGTACTATCTCCCAACACATCTCCATTTTTTCAGGTGACAGTTGACAATCTGAGGAAACTGGACATTAATCCCGAAGATGTAGTTGGGATCGGTGTAACAAACCAAAGAGAAACAACTATTGTGTGGAACTCTGTCACAGGACAGCCACTTTATAGTGCCATTGGTAAGATTTACTTTATAAAATTATAAGGATCTGGATAATTATCAACTGGTCCTTGTCTTACAAATAAATACGATATTTATTTATCATCATGTTGTATCCACAAGTGAGATAGGTTGGTTTTTTTATGATGTGATATAAGGTAACAGGTCAAGCACGAAGCTCGCCTGATGGTAAGCGATGACGTCTACCTATTGCAGATGTACTTCAGTCACTGCAGTCACTGCACTTTGCCTATTACCTTGAGACATAAAGATGTTGAGTCTCACATGCCCTGTAATTCCACTGGACACCTTACGATTACAGGGGTCACAGCAGCCCGGGAAAAATAGAGAAAAAAAAACTAGCAAATTTATAAAAATAGGAAAATTGACACACAATTATATCTTTAGGTCCTGCAACCACAAATTTCACAATTTTATGTTGTTTTTATCACTAACGTGGTGCTAAATAAACGTACTAACGATACTCAGTTTTTACGATTAGTTGTTTTGTGGAAAAATTGCAATAAATGTTATACTAGTACCGCCTATAATAAATGTCTCGCTTACTCATGTCATGTGGCATAGGAATGTATCTATCTCGCTCTATCATATTCACCACTCGTTTGTCCATTGTTAAATATCTCCGAATATTTAAGCGCAAACAAGTATTAATGACCTAAGTATTTGATTTTTAATACGATTATGTTTTGAATTTTTTTTAAACGTTTTTAGACAAATAATAGCCTCCAAATTTCAAGTCTCTACGACCAGCGGTTTAGGCTGTGCGTTGTCTGTCAGTCAGTATGTCAGGACAAAGATTGTTATAGTATTAGATATGCCCTGTAATTTCACTCGCTACATTGCCATTGAAACCGAAAAACATTACATATTTTCGGCCGAATAATTAACACAGAGTTTGTAACCGCCCCAGGCGGGCTAGCAGAAGTCGCTATCTTAATAGATAATCCACTACAAGCGGCAGTTCTACCACTACAACCAAGCTGACAAACCACTTTAAAAAACAATGTTACCAATATTAAAACATTAGTAAAATTATTGATAGCAATGGATAATATCCCTGTCTATGTTTTAGATGGGTGACCATGAGTGGCATTTACAACAGGGTGCTACTTAAAACTTGTTCTGTGGGTGTATTATATTTATATTATTATAGCCTTGTTTATTCCTTAATAAAAAAATTACAAATTCATAACTATCTTAAATACATAATTTAATTTTTGTTACATTTTCATTAATTTATTTCCATTTTTATTTAATATTATTATTATTATTTTAATATCTATTTTATGCATGCAAAATTAAGTAGTTAATCAAATTGTTAATTATAATTCTTATATATATATATGTATTTCTATATCGTTGCTACTAAGGACCTCTCTGTTGAGTAAAGGCCTCCTCCAATTCTCCCCACAATTTTCTATTTTTCGCCTTTTCCGTCCAATTTTTGTCTGCTATTTTTATTATTTCGTCGATCCATCTCTCTACGGGTCTACCTTGGCTTCTTTTGCCTGTTGGGCCGTTCCATGTAGCTAATTTTTGTGTCCATTTTCCATCACTCATACGAGCAATATGGCCAGCCCACCTCCACTTTAGTGTCTTACAGTGTTTTAGAGCATCAATAACTTTAGTGGATTTTCTTATATCGACATTTTTTCGTTTATGTTTTAACTTCAGATTTAGAATACTTCATTCCATGGATCTCTGTGTTGTTAATATTTTTTTCTCAGTAAGCTTGTTGAATATCCACGTTTGTGATGCATATGAGAGGGATGGTAATATGCACGAGTCTAATACTTTCTTCTTTAACCTTAACGGCATATTCGACTTAAGAATTTCTTTAAAGCTCCAAAATTTGTTCCAAGCCATATTAACACGTCTATTCAGTTCATCTCGGTGTCTAGACTTTGTGAACGATATTTGTTTTCCTAAATATGTGTACTGTTGGACATATTCTAGTGGGATATTTTCAATACGTATGGGTGATTTTTTGTTATTCGTCATTATTTTCGTTTTCGATGTGTTTAATAGTAAATCAATTTCAGAGCTGACAGTGTGTATTTCTCGTACCATGGTTTCTAGATGTGATGCATTTTCTGCGAAGATTACGATGTCGTCAGCGAATCTAAGATTACTTAGAATCCTGCCGTTTATATTTATACCTCTGTTTTCCCATTTTAGAGTCATCATGATGTTCTGAAGGACGGTAATGAAAATTCTAGGAGATAAAGGGTCTCCCTGCCGAACGCCTCTACATATGTCTATTTCAGAACCTTCTCTGTCTAATATCACCCTACTTGTGCTTTTCTTGTAAATATCTTGTATGAGTTCTATAGTTTCCGAAGGTACATGACAATCTTGTAGAGCTCTCCATATGCTGTGGTGGGAAATGGTGTCGAAAGCCTTTGCGTAGTCTATAAACGCCAGATATAGTGGGCGATTCATTTCTTCATATTTTTCTATCACTAGTTCTAGCGTGTGAATATGGTCCATAGTTGAATAATTTTGTCTGAAGCCCGCCTGCTCTACCGGTTGATGTTCTTCAGTAAATTTCGCTAGGCGTTTTTCAAGGCAGGAGGCGAATAGCTTGTAGAGATTGGGCTGTAAACTAATTGGTCGGTAATTGCTTATATCAGCATGACTTCCTTTCTTGTATAGCAGAACTATGTCTGATTTCGCCCATTCACTCGGGATTTTTCTGTCATCTAGTATTTTGTTGAAAAGAGTGGTTAGGGGTGGTACTAGGAAAGGCGATCCTGTTATAATTGCCTCGTTAGATATGCCATCCGGTCCGCTGCTTTTTTTCTTCTTTAATGACTTTATTTTGGTGAAGACTTCATGAGCTGAGAATCTTTGTAAGGTAATATCATTTTGTTCTTGTGGTAGAGCATCTGTATGTGGTGATGGTTTAGAGGCGTATAGGTCTTTATAAAAATCTGTGGCTGCTTTTATTATTTCTCGTCTGGAAAAAGTTTTCTTGTTCGTTGTAGAGTTCCCCTGCAGACAAGGAATCCATTTTTTACTTGTTGATAATTCTTTCAAACCTTTTTTCAGACTCCCTGACTTGTTCAAATGTTGTTAAATTGTTGTTATTCTATGGTCTTGGTATTCCTTTTTTATAATTTTATGAATATTTTTATATAAATAGCATCTCTTATTTTTTTCTTCTTTTGTCAAATGTTTCTTGTTTATTAATTCATTTCTTCTATTTATAAGAGTTTTTGTGTTGTCAGAAATAGTGTATGGACGATTTTTGGTTGAATTTCTTTTGCATGTAGTTTTTAAACTTGTAGCGATAGCTTTCTTGATTTTACTATAGTATATCTCTACATCGTCATTTTCTTCTAGATTTATGTTTCGAATCTGTATTTGTAGAGCATCTTTGAACTGGTTCTGTTCGTCTCTAGTTTTCAGTATGTAACTTTTATTTTTGTATTTGGCTCTAGACTTTTTGGTGTTGTTCAGTATAAGTGTACTTCTCATAAACCTGTGGTCGCTAGAGAAAGATATTTTTTGTAGAACTTCAATGTTGGTTATTCTATTTTTTATGTTAGATAGTATATAGTCTATTTGGCTTTTATTTTCCTTTAGTGAAAGCCATGTCTATAAATTGTTGGTGTTCTTTTTAAATAGGCTATTGATTACGAACAGGTTATTTTCCCAACAGAACAGAAGTAGAGTTTCACCTCTCTTGTCTCTTTTTCCGAAGCAAGAGTTGCCCAGTATTCGGTCTTCGCCCTTCAGTTTATGACCAACTCGAGCATTAAAGTCGCCCATAATAATAAGGTTTTTACTGCATTTTTGAATTGACTCTTGTATTGGGTCATAGAACTCATTTATTTCCAGTTCACTTGAGTCGGTGGTAGCCGCATACACTTGAATAATTGATAGGATTGTATTTTCCAATTTTAGATGTAGTATGCAGACTCGTTCACAAACTGCAGTGAAGCTCTCTATATTTTTCTTTAAGTACTTCTTTATAAGAAATCCTACCGTATCGTAGAGAGGCCGCTGTTTCATGTCATTTATTAGGTACTAGCAGCCCGCCCCGGCTTCGCACGGGTAGAACATATTATGCCTACAAAATTTGCATCAGTTTGTTGCATCGAATATAAAATTTTAACATATTTAACAATCATCATCATATTTCAACCAATATACACAAAACCTTCCTCATAAACACTCTGGCTATTGGTAAAAACCGCATGATAATCCGTTCAGTAGCTATTGAAATTATTGCGAACAGACAGACAGACGCAGTGATGGACTTTGTTTTATAATACTTACGTAGTGATATTGGACGGCCCTTTGGCGTAAAGGATAGTTACCCTGATTCTGACCCGACGGTCGTTGGTTCTAATCCTAGCTATATACCTACCAATGAAAGTTTATGTGCATTCATGAATCATGGGTTTTCGTACAGGGTAGTGGGATCATTAAATCTACCAATAATTCAGATAGTTTAACTAAAACAACCGACTTCAATGCCCCGCGAGTCAACTTCAGTAGCAAGTTTGAGACGTTTATCGTCATATCTCTGGAGATACTTATCACATCTCGATAAATTATCGGTATATAGATCATTATTATTTTATACAAAAGATCATATACTATATTGACTTCAACTTGATTGTGATCGGTGGGGATCTACAGAATAGCTAAGCTTTTATTAATATTTTCGTAGTAACTATGACCTAATCTGTGGTTACACTGCAAATATTTTATTAATTTTGCGACGCGTGTATGTGAAATTCGTGATATATATTCTAGAGTTTTCATTTGAATTATATACTGTAAAGGACAATTTTAATCTATACTAATATTATAAAGAGTGAACATTTGTATTTTTGTATGTTTGTAATGATTTGGCTCAAAAACTACTGAATCGATTTAAAAAATTCTTTCACTAATACATAGGATACATAGGACTTTCGGAATGAAAATAGGCTATATATTATCCCGTTTAAATCAAAGGTACATTCGTTCGAAGAAACACGTTTCTTACGAACGCTGCTTAATTGAAAATAGATAGAAGAATATTTTCTATGCAAGAGTTGTACAACTTAATAAGACGTACAAAAAAGTCCGCGACAGCATATGTCTATCTCTTAAGGTTGACTCACAGTAACCATTTTAATCTTTAAATTTTTGTTTAAAAATATTACTTAACTTCCAAGGCTATTTTCAAGTATATAGTATTAATCCTTATGCAAATAATTACGTTAATTAGCTTGGCCACATATTATAGATTAAAATAGTCCTTTACAGTATGTAATTCAAATGAAAACTCTAGAAGATATCACGAATTTCACATATACGCATCGCAAAATTAATAAAATATTTGCAGTGAAACCACAGATTAGGTCATAGTTACTACGAAAATCTAATACTATAAAAATCTTTGTCCTGACATACTGACTCACTGACAGACAACGCACAGCCTAAACCGCTGGTCGTAGAGATTCGAAATTTGGAGGGTATATTTTTCTTAGTACGTAAGGGTGTACTAAGAAAGGAATTTTCAACGTTCACCCCTTAAGGGGATGAAATGGGGGTTCAAAGTTTGTATGGAGAAACAAGTTAGATAGTCTTTTCTATCCGAAACTTCACATAAATGTTTCAGTAAAAAAATAAGTAAATACGTGTTTCAGGTTTTTTTGAAATTCCACCCCTAAGAGGGTGATATGGGGTAACAAAGTGTGAAAATCAATATTGTTTCGGATTGCGCTGAAATTTGGCACGCAGATAGTTATTACGACGTTAGTTACCTCTGAGAAAGGATTTTAAAATTCACCCCTGAAGGGGACGAAACGGGGGTTCAAAGTTTGTATGGAAAAACAAGATTAGATAGTCTTTTCTATTTTTTTTAATATCTTATAGGCTAGCGTTTGACCACTTTCTCACCTGTTGGTAAGTGATGATGCGGTCGAAGATGGTAAGCACGCTAGGCCTAGAATGGGAACTGGCTCTCAAGGATAGCTGCCGGAACACATTAGATGTTTTGGCGACAGATTTTCTAACTTGAGGGTGGTAGCTGGCCAGGCGGACACTAGATTGTGTCCTACCACCATGCGGGGGTTGTTGGTTTCTTAACGATGTTTTCCTTCACCGGAGGGCCACTGTGAGAAGCGCACATAAATTTTTCCATAGAAAAATCCATTGGTGCACGGCGGTTTGAACTCGGTACCACGGCATCAAAGCCGACCGTTCTCCCGATTACGCCACCGGGCCCTCAATATCTATCCGAAACTTCAAATAAGTGCTTCAGTAAAAAAATAAGTAAATACGTGTTTCAGGTTTTTTTGAAATTCCACCCCTAAAAGGGTGAAATGGGGTAACAAAGTGTGAAAATCAATATTGTTTCGGATTCCGCTGAAATGTAGCATGCAGATAATTATTACGACGTTAGTTCCCTCTGAGAAAGGATTTTCCAAAATTCACCCCTGAAGGGGATGAAACGGGGGTTCAAAGTTTGTATGGACAAACAATATTAGATAGTCTTTTTTATTCGAAATTTAACACAAGTACTTAAGTAAGTAAATACGTGTTTCAGGCGTTTTTCAAAATTCCACCCCTAAAAGGGTGAAGTGGGGTAACAAAGTCTAAAATCAATATTGTTTCGGATTGCGCTGAAATTTGGCATGCAGATAGTTATTTTGACTTAGGTATCCGCTAAGAAAGAATTTTTCAAAATACACTCTTTAAGGGGATGAAGCGGGGCTTCAAAGTTTGGATAGTCGTTTTATTCGACATTTCACACAAGTACTTCTGTAAATAAATAAGTAAATACGAGTTCCAGACTTTTTCAAAATGCCACCCTAAGAGGATAAACTGGGGTAGCAAAGTCTAAAAATCAATATTGTTTCGGTTTGCACTGAAATACAGAATGCAGATAGTTATTATCACGTAGATATCCGCTCAGAAATGATTTTATGAAAATTCCTCCCGGATACGGAACGGGAATTCAAAGTTTGTATGGCAAAACAAGAAGTACGTGTTGTAGGATTTTTCGAAATAGGGTAGGTAACAAAGTCTGTAAATTTAGGTTTTTAGGGTTTTATAGATATGAATCCCGAATTACCTTAATCACGCGATAACATGAAAACGGGTGAACCGATTTGGGTAATTCTTATTTGATGTCTTCTATGATAGAATTGTTTTAGAAAAGAAAAGTTTTAAGTAAATAAAAGAAGTTTTTAACGCGGGCGAAGCCGCGGGGCACTTCTAGTCATATGGCCAAGCTAATTAACGTAATTATTTGGATAAGGATTAATATTATATACTTGAAAATAGCCTTGGAAGTTATGTAATATTTTTTAACAAAAAATTAAAGATTAAAATGGTTAATGTGAGTCAACCTTAAGAGATAGACATATGCTGTCGCGGACTTTTTTGTAGGTCTTATTAAGTTGTACAATTCTTCCATAGAAATTATTCATCTATCTATTTTCAATTGAGCAGCGTTCGTAAGAAACGTGTTTTTTCGAACGTTTTTTAGTCGACTTAGGTTGCAAATTAGGTCTCCACGAATGTACCTTTGATTTAAACGGGATAATATATAGACTATTTTCATTCCGAAAGTCCATTCTATATATTAGTGAAAGAATTTTTTAAATCGGTCCAGTAGTTTTTGAGCCAAATCATTACAAACATACAAAAATACAAATGTTCTCTCTTTATAATATTAGTATAGATTGAAGAACTTTCTACGGTTGTATACAAAGGTGGTTTGATACCTGCATTTGTATGTTTGTTTCTCGTCAGATATAGGTCTATTTTATTTTTCTTGGTTGGGTAATTAGTAATGTTTTGTTTTTCATTGTATGATACATTTGCTAATTCCGGCGAGTGTGACAGAGTTCTCTTTTGTCTATCTTGGTGTTTCTGAAATGGTATATTTTCACTTTCTGGTAGAATTACTATTTTGTTTTTATATTTTATTCTATTTATATTTAATATATGCTCTCTTTCCTTGGTCTCTTTCGAGTTGTAGCTGAGTACTCAGCGTCTTTTCTTTCTCCTCGATAACTTGAGGAGGAAAATCTTCTTTGATATAGTAGGATGTGGTATTTTGTAGCATTTTTTTGTTTTGAAGTAACTCTATTTTTTTGCCCATAGTAGTGAAAGTCACAATTATTGGTCGAGTCCTTTCAGATTTTTTCCCCATTCGTGTAATATACTCAATATCTGATTTCTGACAATCCACTTTCATATTAATATTTATTAATTCATGTATTGTATTTTGTATTGGCTTGGTAGTGATTATCAGTCTCTTCTACTCCGAAAAAATCAGGTTTTTTCTTCTAACTATTCTGTCAAATCTCTGGATTTTTAGTTCTTGTTCTTCTGTTATTTTTTCCAACTTCTGTTGTCTGGATTCTAATATGATAAATTTTTCGTCTATATTTTTATTAATACTATTTGGGATACTTTCCTTCATGTCTTTTAGCTCTTTGCCTTGGTCTTCTAGTTTTGCTTGCAATACTTTTAACAGCTCAGTAACTTGTTCCATTTTTATTTATTAAATTTGTTTGTTTTTTTCTGCCCTCTAGTGAAGATTTACGGTATCAATGTCAATTGTTGTTTTGTAGTCGGTAGCTTATGCCCTCTAGTGGTTTGGCAATGTACTACTACGATATAGGTCGATGCAGTAGAACAGTGGCACGGTGAGAGTTTCAACCATAATCAGTGTAGTATATAGTTCTATAAGTCCGTAACAGATGTCGCTATTATGAATGACTAACTTGATGATTTGGCGTTTAACTGATCTTATTTTTTAGGTTATTTTTCACTGATTTTATTATTATACTATGAAACTTTTATTTTTTATTTCCACCACTTTAGCTAACAGGATTTAAACAATTGTCACTGTATTTATTTGTTTATAGTTCTCTATTCGAGCAGAATAAACTGATTTAGATATTATCACTGTTTGCACTATTTTATGCACTTTTATTGTTCCTAATTAATTTCCGTTATTTTAATTATAGTTTATTTTGACAACTTTTTACTTTTCTTGAATTTGGCACGTTTTCGTAAAGAGTTTTTTGGACATAAATAACACAGAGACGATGTGAACATAGGTAATAGACCTGCAGAAACTGTATATATATAAAAGTTCAATGTATATACAGTAGAACCCGCTTAATACGATTTCTCACATAATTTAGAGGGGGGAGGGGGAGTAGCAAAACCTCGGACAGACAGACAGACAGACGGACATGACGAAACTATAAGGGTTCCTTGTCAGGACTACGGAGCCCTAAAAAGGGATATGCAGAGCCTGCATCAGGACTCGTGGTGCGCATTTTAAGCAGCTATTGTGATTTTATAAATTTAAATAAAAACTGTCTTATTAATTTTTCTTACCTGAAAGGCTATAGCGTTTGACCATTATCTCGGCTGCTGGTGACTTAATGGTCTTAATATCCATAATTATTTTGCCATAAATCATTTTATTTATTAACATAACCATTAAGGTTGAATTTCCTTATTTAGAATAAGATCGTTTAAAAAACTAAAAATAATATCGTTTAAAAACTAAAAAACAACCGACTTCAATGCCGCGCTATTCATTTTCAGTACCAATTTTGAGATGTTTATCTCAATATCTCTGGAGATACTTATCATACCTCGATAAAATTACCATGGTACCACACTTGGGATATCTCCTTTCGAACAAAAAAAGAATAATCGAAATCGGTTCATAAACGACGAAGTTATCCGCGAACAAACTTAAAAAAAAAAAAGAAATATATATATACGGTCGAATTGAGAAACCTCCTCCTTTTTTTGAAGTCGGTTAATAACCGACATCAATGCCGCGCTATTAATTTTCAGTACCAATTTTGAGGTGTTTATGTCCATATCTCTGGAGATACTTATCAGACCTCGATAAAATTACCATGGTCCTACACTTAGAACATCTCCTTTCCAACAAAAAAAGAATAATCGGAATCGGTTCATAAACGACGAAGTTATCCCCGAACAAACATAAATATATATATATATATATATATATATATATATATATATATATATATATATATATATATATATATATATGAAACTTTCGGTTTTTTTTACCGCATAGTATGTTTTGAATTAAAATTTCAAATAATACAAAAGTTAAAAAAGACAGTTTACATTTATTTGATAGCGCATTGAATTGTGTTTATGGGTGTAAAGAACCTGAAATTAAATTAATTTTGAATTTGAATTTGAATTTTCCCAAGAATATTTTTTCAAAAATCAGATTGAGAAAATACTTTGATTTGTGGTAATGCCATCGAAAAGAATCACCACGGGTGTTATTATTATGAAATTTTGAAAATGGTCAAAAACTCGTAAACCATAATACTTATACTAAACACAAAGTTTGATTTTCTGATCAGTCATGAAGCCCTCCACTCACAGGTGACGGCTTGACTACGGTTTACGCCACACCTGTATGTTAGTACTTATTGTATTGTACTTATTTGTAATTTCAGTATGGTTAGATGTAAGGACTTCTAAAATAGTCGATGAGCTATTGAAGAGTAAAGGAGCACAATGTATAAACGCGGTGTCACAAACCAGTGGTCTTCCACTTTCTACATACTTCTCGTCGGTTAAGCTCAAATGGTTGTTGAAGAATGTGACAGCTGTAAAGGATGCAGTGGCACATGGGGAATGCATGGCAGGCACTGTGGACTCCTGGCTGATATGGGTAAGAACACCAAGGCCGGTATTATACAGCAATGCGCATGTGTAGTTAATATTGCTCGTTACCTATATCATTATGTATTGTATCATTGATCCACCTAGTCTGAGGATATTCTCAAGAACTCAAGTACTCGTTTACTCCGAGCGGTTATAGGGCATCGACATAGCCCAAAGGATTAGCAAGCTGAAGTGGCAGTGAATTGGTTACATCTGTCGTAGAACCGATAACCGTTGGGGTAGACGTGTTCTAGAGTGGAGACCACGGCTCGTTAAACGTAGTGTAGGACGCCCTCCAGGTAGGTGGAGCGATGATATACGCAAGTTGGCTGGCAGCGGTTGGAAGTTAATACGAGCTGAAGATCGAGCTCGGTAGTGTGCGAGATGATAAGATAAGAGAGGTCTATGTTTAGTATTGGACGGAAATAGGCTGATAATGATGGTTATCGGTTCTGACTGGCCCACTGCCACTTCAGTTTGCTAATCCAGTAAGCTATGATGATGACTTCAGTTCTCTGTCGGATGATTACCTTGTTCCGGATAAGCGAGTTCATGCACGTACAAGTCACCGACATAGCTCACCGGATGAACGAACTGAAGTGGCACACGTATATTAATAAAATTAATAAATTCCAGAACTTGACTGGTGGCAATCGCGGCGGCATCCATGTAACGGACGCGACGAATGCTTCGCGTACGCAACTCATGTCGTTGCGAAGCCTCCAATGGGACAAGGGACTTCTACGATTCTTCGAAATACCCAAAGAGATTCTCCCACAAATCAAGAGTTCTGCTGAAATATACGGATATATCGCTACGGGAGCCCTACTCGGTGTACCTATAGCTGGCGTATGTGGATATTTATTTTCCTAGATATTTTTGTTTATTAGGCATTATAAGAAGATTAAGAAGATATTTTTTCAACTGACTTTTTTTATATTTTGATATCGTTTACAAAATGAAAATACCTGCTGCCACGGTAGTAATTTTCACGGTAGTACCAAGTTCGATGTGTTTATCTCCATATCTCAAGAGATACTCATAAGATCTCGATGAAATTACAACGTATCAAACGGGAAGTATACTGCCTCAAACAAAAAACAATAATTTTCCAAATTTTCCAAATTGGTTAATGAAAGACCATCTGAGGTAACAAACATTAAAAATTATACAAAAGAATTGGGAATCTGCTCCTTTTTAGGGTTCAGTACCCAAAGGGTAAAACGGGACCCTATTACTAAGACTCCGCTGTCCGTCTGTCTGTCTGTCCGTCTGTCACCAGGCTGTATCTCATGAACCGTGATAGTTAGACAGTCGAAATTTTCACAGATGATGTATTTCTGTTGCCGCTATAACAACAAATACTAAAAACAGAATATAGTTAAAAATAATAGAGGGTCCCCATACAAGAAACGTGTTTTTTTCGGCATTTCACGCAATCTATGAACGCTTAGTTAGGAAACGTCCCATAGATGGCGTTATATTGAAATGTCGATCCCTAACATCTTTGTTAGACGTTAGAAGGCGTTATAAGAAATAAAATGTTTATTAATTATTCTTTTTTGCTGGCGAAAAATGATAGTGGTATTTTTTGCTCGATCTTATAAAATACTGTAGTGTGGTACGGAACCCTACGAGTGCGAGTCCGACTTGCACTTGGCCAGTTTATTAAAATTGGTTGAAAATATGACACTCCTCTGATAACGTTATTCATTATAATTAGCTATCATATCTATAATCTATCTCTTTTCAGTGTTTAGGTGATCAGCAAGCTGCATTAGTAGGCCAAGGATGTATGAAGTTTGGACAAGTCAAATGCACTTTTGGCACTGGGTGCTTCCTTTTATTTAATACAGGTATACATTACATTATTTTATGCCAAAATACTATTTCTGTAAGTAACCAAAACTAGGGGCAGTTTCACCAGTTCTTGATAATGCGTTCTGACACATGACGCCATATAAAAGCTGTCAAAAATTTGTCAGTTTTTTTTTATATCTAGCTTTGCTTAGCTTGCGTTTGACCACTATCTCACCTGTTGGTAAGTGATGAGGCGGTCGAAGATGGTAAGCACGCTAGGCCTAGAATGGGAACTGGCTCTCAAGGATAGCTGCCGGAACACATTAGATGTTTGGTGACAGATTTTCTTGTGTAACTTGAGGGTGGTAGCTGGCCAGGCGGACACTAGATAGTGTCCTACCACCATACGGGGGCTTTTGGTTTCTTAACGATGTTTTCCTTCACCGGAGGGCCTATTTGCGAGAAGCGCACATAAATTGTTCGATAGAAAAGTCCATTGGTGCACGGCGGGGTTTGAACTCGGTACCTCGTCATCAAAGCCGACCGTTCTCCAGATTACTGCACCGGGCCTCTTCATATTATCGCTATCAGGAACCAGTGAACTGGCCTTTAATCTTATACATTTTAATCGGATGATAATTGATAACAAATATAAATTTGAGTTTAACCTTTATGATGAAGGCATGACATGAGTATCTGTAAATTAAACTTATAAATACCTAACCCGCCTGTCCAGCATTCCAACGTGCCCACCCAGCGTATGATAATGATGGGTACCTATTTCCTTTTATGGTAGAGAAACGCTATTCGTTTTATGGATTCGCTTCTCAGAGTGGCCCTCCGGTGAAGGAAAACATCGTTAATAAACCAACAACCCCCGCATGGTGGTAGGACACTATCTAGTGTCCGCCTGGCCAGCTACCACCCACCACTAATCAAGTTAGAAAATCTGTCACCAAAAATCTTATTTGTTCCGGCAGCTATTCTTGAGAGCCAGTTCCCATTCTAGGCCTAGCGTGCTTACCATCTTCGACCGCATCATCACTTACCAACAGGTGAGATAGTGGTCAAACGCTAGCCTATAAAGTATAAAAAAAAAAAAAAAATGGAGCTGAATATCAAGCTCAGTGACGTACCATAGGAGAGGCCTTTATCCAACAGTAGACAGATACTGGCTGTTAATGATGATGAAACGAATAAATATAATTATACCATAATACTACAAGAATTAACTTACTAATTATTATATGTTACACTAGCTGTGCCCTGCGGTTTTACCCGCGTTGACATCGTTTCCGTGGGAATATCGGAATAAAAAGTCTAGGCTATCTAGGTAACAGATTCGTTTTTAAATATCTGATAGGCTAGCGTTTGACCACTATCTCACCTGTTGGTAAGTGATGATGCGGTCGCAGATGGTAAGCACGCTAGGCCATTTCAGCTCAATCAATGAGTAACAAACATATATTTACCCATACATACATATACAATGATTTATTATTATTTTGAAATGGAAATTGGCTCCTACGTAGCAGATTTATGAAAATGTATAAAAATCTTATATTTTCAGGCGATTCAATAGTGCATTCACAAAATGGGCTTATAACGACTGTGGCATACAAATTGGGACCTGATTCACCTCCCGTATACGCATTGGAAGGATCAGTTGCTATTGCAGGTACCTTATTGTTTATGTTTAGTGTAGGCCGCCCTCCAGCTAGGTGGAGCGATGATATACGCAAGTTCTCAGCGGTTTGAAACAAAAAGCTGAATATCGAGCTTAGTGGCGTGCCATAGGAGAGGCCTATGTAGCAGTGGACGGAAATTGGCTGATGATGATGATGGAGAAAATATCTTATCATCATCATAATCAGCCGGTATCAGTCCACTGCTGGACGTAGGCCTCTCCCAACATATGCCACTGAGCCCGATCTTCGGCTCTTCTTTTCCAGTCACTGCCCAAATATCTTATAGTTATATCCTAATTTTAATGCAAAATCTTGTGCAATTAAAAATAATGCACTTGGACGGTTTGTTTTAGTTTTTATTGTTCGGAAATTTTCTTTTACTTGTGCTGTAAGACCTTGCTTTTGACCAAAATTGACAATTCTACGTCAACCGGAAGTACCCTATAGGTTTTGGATCGAAATATATCGAATCGATCGATCGAATAGGTTTTGGTACTTCCCGTTGACCAAGAATCATGAAATTTGGCAAGAAGCAAGGTCTTACAGCATAAATAAAGGAAGAATTCTAAAAAAGCTGAAAATGAAAGGGTGTCCTCATACATACATAGTTTACGCCAATTAAGATAGGCCTATTAGTTATATGAGTGCTCATACAATTTAGAGGTCTAGTTTAATTGGTAATAAACCAACGTTGGTACGGAAGCCTCGGTGGGCGCGTCCAACTCAACTTGGCCGGTATTATGTTGGCTAGCATTTGACCGTCTCACCTTTTGGTAAGTGATGCTATGGTCGAGGATGGTAACACGCTTAGACCTAAGATGGACACTGGCTCTCAAGGACAGCTGTTGGAACTTTGAACACGTTTCATTTAGGTTTGCCTACAGATTTTCCATTTTGAGGTATATAGGTAGACAACACAAGCTTGCCCAAGACTGCTTGCTAGATCACCGTGTAACTAAACCGGAGGTTTCCTTGCTTTTACCTTCCTTTTACTTAGTTTTTGGTCAACAATTTTCTATATATTATGTTTCTTGAAGTGTTATACACAATACAATACAAAACTCTTTATTGTATACCATTCATTATACAATTAAACTTATATTATAAATACATCTAAGGTTAGTATAACAATGGGCGGTCTTATCACTAAAAGTTATCATTACCAGTTACTTATACACTTTATAATGTACATTGTTACATACCAATACATAATTAGTTATAAATGCAATCTATTAATTTCGTCGTATCGATAGGATTGCACTGTGGCTTAGTTGGTCAGAGCATCTGGGCATGTTTCCCAGTAGGTGCGGGTTCAAATCCCGTCGGTACCCTTAGTACGAGTTTTCATACCAACCTCGATATCGTATATCGAGCAAATTTTGTATGAAAAACAGTACAGCTCCTCTAGTGGTTACTACACTTAACTAAATATAGACCAATCAGAGAGCCAGAATAAGTCGAAAACTATGGTGAGATCTGTCAAAAGCGTTTACGATAAAAACTCGTACTAAGGGTACTGTACGATTAAATTTTGGATTGTGTGTAACAATTTTCTATATACTGATGAAAACCCGACCTTGTATTAGATCATCCTCTAATCTCGGCTACTGCCAAAAACCTTCGCGATACTGCATCTTACTGCATGAGTGCTATCGATATTATTCAAACGACTGCAATTCTATTTAGGTGACACATTACAGTGGCTTCGTGAGGGATTGGAGATAATCAGTGACGTGCAAGAGTCGGAAGGCCTCGCGGCGGAGGTCGATGAGAACGACGAAGGCAGTATTTGCTTCGTACCGGCATTCAATGGCCTTTACTCTCCGTATTGGAGGAAAGATGCTAGAGGGTATAAACATTTTTTTTATATTTGAAACATACATTATTGATTGATTCAAATTAAAACTACGGAAAAGTACAATATATAGATAAACACTAGTTACAAAAATACTTAGGACAGAGGACTAAAACAAATAAGTTCTATGAATGTGATTATCTGTGTGTGTGTGCATAGATATGCGATTTATTGCCCTGTGGTATCTACCTATCTATATAGCCAGCGATATTTTGCGACTCATGTTCGTTGTATAGATCGAGAGGCAACTTTCCTTTTTTTACACCGAACTTGGTAGCCCTTGACTACTATCTCACCTGATGTTAAGTGACGATGCGATCGATGATGGAGCGTGCTTACCCAGAAGATTCACTCGCGACTTGAAGACCCCCATATTGTACTTAACCTTACAATAACTTAATAAAACATTACTACAAGTGTTTTAATCCAGTTCGAGCTGGCTGCACTTAACTATCAAAAATACTCGAAACTTTGACATATTATGATATATATATTGATAACTGTATCTTATCGGGCTATCTTGTATTTTTATCTGTAGCTCTCATTGACCTTTGCTCAGACAGAGAAATTTGTTTTAAAAGTGAAAACATTTGTTGAAATCCGGCATATAATAGTGCGAAAGCCCATGACCATACTTGTACTATTCATTATATATCTGTGCCATGACCAAAATATTTGCCTCGTCGTTTTAAGACCGAAACCTTTAAAATCGTTAATTTGGTTATTCTGATTTCAAAAATACTACACTGCCCACAATAGGGAATATGCATGAAGCTCAGATTTATTGGAAATATTTTTTTTCGATTCTTTATTGTCCTGGAGTTATATGTAAAACCTTTTTTTTTAGTTAATTCCATTTTATTTGATTAAAATAATAAATTAAAAATGCAATTTAAGCGAGGGAAATTTAAGTTTGTAAAACAGATCACCATTGGTCAAATCGAAAGTTGACGTCATTATGCACAACTCCACGTGATAGAAACATTGAGCGCGGGAACATAAAAATAAATGTATGGTGTGGTCTTATTGTATTTATTTCCAAATATTGTGTTTGCCGCGAATTATTGTGCAGAAATGTATATTACTAACCATTTAATATAGATAAAAATGAGTACGAGATTAGAGAAACTGTATAATTTAATAAAAACATGCCATTGGCTAAATAGAATAATCGCGCGGAGTCTTAGTTAAAGAAAAAAAAAGCTAGTTTGCTTCAAGCGGCGTGTGTCTGACGTAAGTGCGTGACGTCACAATGTATTACCAAAGAGCCCGGGAAATGATGTCGTTTAAACTGCTCAAATTTATTTGTATATTTAAATGTTTATTTAAAAAATAATTAGACTAATTCCAGCAGTATTTTATTTTTTTATTATGTTATATGGATGTAATGAGTGAAAAAAAAGTAAAAATAACATGCATATTCCCTATTGAGGATCGTTTTATTATTTATAGGTACCGGTCAAAGTATTTATGTACCCTTAGTACGAGTTTTTTATCAGACCTCACACAGTTTTCAACTTATTCTGACTGTCTGATTGGTCTAAATTTAGTGAAGTTAGTAACCACTAGAGGCGCTGTACTGTTTTTCCGTGGATGGAGTATTAAATGGATTTGGCATTTATATAATAATAATAATATGAGAAGGACAAAACTATACTATCACTATTATGAGAGAGCGAGATGAACAACAAATTTTATCCTTCTCTGCGTATGCTATTTTACAAACTGGCACCAAGTTCTAGTGCACCCATTTGCTTTCACCCGCTGTCATGTATGACCTGACCAAATTACGTTGTTAATTTTATCTTATAGCTGGCATATGTATCACGTGTTCATCATTTTAGTCGGGTTATATCTTTATAGCTATTTCATTCGCATACGCTAATGTTCTCTCTATATGTATATACTTTGGTGGTATGGTATGGTTTTTATACAAAATTTGGTCGATATAAGATATCGAGATTGGTATGAATCTCGTACTAAACGTACTGACACAAAGCACTAACCTAAGTAGAGAATCAGAAGTTCTACCACTTATATAAATATGTGAATGTGTTGTAGTCAAAAACCCTCTATATTAAACTCGACTGCGTAAAACAAGTTGAACGTAAACCGTAATGAGACCAAACTTGAACGGAGTTGGTCCCTTTCTTTTGTATGGACAACTAATATATATATACTATACATATAGAATAGAACATACTCGTATATAGCACTAGCAAGTTGTTAGACAAGACACACTCCCACCAGGGTGCCTTTCGTTGGAGCCGTTTTGTTCTACAAAGCAATTACAACCTTATTGTTAATGCATACCTACGGATAATTTTGAATTTGTCAAATCATCTGCAGTGCACCATCTTTTTATATGACGTCTATGGTCGTAGTATAATGTGCGGGCTGAGCAGTATGACTCGCCGTCAGCACGTAGTGCGCGCGGCGCTCGAGGCGGTGTGCCAACAGACGCGTGACGTGACCGCAGCCATGGCGGCGGACTGCGCGCCGCTGCGACGCTTGCTGGCGGACGGTGGCATGGCGCAAAACACCGTCCTCATGCAGATGCAGGCTGATATACTCGGCATTCCTGTGGTGAGTTGCTCTTTCCGTTATACCTACTTGTATCATCATCATGTCAACTAGTCTACGGCAGGACTATAACTAAGGTTGTACTACTATTTATTCTGTGACTAGGGGCTTATGATGATGCCTCTTTTATGTCGGATACCTAATGTACCATTATTTTTGTCGTCACAACGGGACGCCTGCCAGCAGAATGATGTGGGTAAAAAACACAATTTGTTTTTTAACACCTGGGGCAATAATTGAAGGTGACAAGACAACCCCTTAGGGCCGATTCAGTGCGACGCGGATGACCTACGCGGATAACTCGGCGTCGCGGTCGGAAATCCTTTCACGACGCTACTCCGCGTTGCGAATGTCCGCGTGTTGTTTCTAATGTAGTTTTCCGTGCGTTTTCCGTTTCCGTTCCGTTTTCCGCTACGGACGGTCGTGCGGGTCTGACAACCAAATTCATGTTTATCCATGACTGTGAATGTACCACTCTAAATCACTACATATATATATATCACTAAATATATTATATTATTTACTGTGCTATTATTCCTTGCTTCTAGCTGGCAAGCAGTACAAAAGTTAGCCGAAGAAGGGTTAGCGCGAGTTATAGCTTGTCTAGAAGATAACCTACTGTCAATGAATACCAGTAAAACTAAATACATATGTTTTAAAAAAAACTAACGGACAAAATACCCACTAGCTTTAAGATCCACGCCCACTCCTTTCCATGTAATCATAACACCAATATACTACAAAATTGCTCATGTAACACCCTGGAGGATGTGAGTTCTATTAAATATTTAGGCATAATAATTGACAACATAATGACATGGAAACTACACATTGACAACGTATCCAAACGTATCGGACGACTTATTCACATTTTTAAAACACTAAGATCAATAGCAAATCAAGAAGTCCTACTACAGACCTACAAAGCCCTAGGAGAATGTATCATTTATTATTGTATTATTATTGGTTATTGTATTAGTTCATGGGGTGGTGCTGCTAAGACACACATGATACAAGTTAAACGTGCCGAACGTTAACTTCTGAAAGTGATCATGTCCCTACCATACAGACATCCTACAGCAAACTTATATGAAAAATGCAAAGTGCTTAGTGTCAGAAAGATCTATATTTCAAAATGTATCGAGAGATATCATAAAGAAGTAGTACCATATCTACCAGAATGTAAGAAGCGAGTCGACAAATGTCCTGTTCCACGCTGCAACGGTACTCTCGCATGGAGACATTTCAACCACATGGCACCTATTTTCATTAAAAGTCTAAGAGTAAAGTAAAATCATTTAGCAGACATAAACTAAAATTCGTAATTAAGGACTGGCTAACGACCCTTGATTAAGAAGCAATAGAGAAATTATTTTTAAAAATTACATTATCAGAAGTATAAAGTAATAAAATAAATATAAATAACTAATTAACATAAAATTGACCTTATTCACACTCAAATATATATATATCACACACACACACACGCACACTTTAAAATAAGTTGAACTAATTTTAGTATACAATTTGTATATTTACTACAAAGTGTATGTTGTAAAAAAACAGTGTCTTCCCCAAATTTGGGTAGGGTAAATACCTACTCAAATTTGGGGAAGACAGTTTTTTTGCAACACAATATAATAAATAATACTAACGCAAAAAGACAGGGCTTGTACTATTCATTTTTCTATGACACGGCTTCAAAACGTCTAACTATTATATGTACATAATTCGTTTTTAGGGTTCCGTAGTCCTGACAAGGAACCCTTATAGTTTCGTCATGTTCGTCTGTCTGTCTGTCCGAGGTTTTGCTAAGGGACCGTTAATACATGAAAGCTGTAATTTTGTGGGAATATGTATATAAATTACGCCGATAAAGTGGTGAAATAAAATTGTGAAAAATATTTTTTTTTAGGGTAGCTCCCCTATATGAGAAGTAGGGATGAATTTTTTTTCATCGTCTACCCCATCGTGTGGGGTATTGTTGAATAGGTCTTTTAAAATGACTGAAGGGTCGCTAATACCATTTTTCGATTGAAAGCACCATTTACAAAATTTTTAACTTTAAAGTGCATATTTTTTTTCGAGTAGGGCGTCCCCCCCCCCCCCCTCCCCTCTAAAAGCTAAACTGCTGTCTTGAAAAATCTGGAAAAATTCGTGATAATAGCGCATTTCATGAACTTTAAAGGAAAATTATAGCGGTTAAGATAACTTTATTACTTTAGCAGTAATAGTCGTTGAACTTGGGTGTTGGATAATTTTTTACCAAATACAAAATCCTTAGAATAAATCCTTTAAAGTGACAAAGACGGAGTACCTAGTTGCTTGTTTATAACGGGTAAAGACTTGCATTGAATAACAGGCTACTACGGAACCCTACACTGCGCGTGGCCCGACACGCACTTGGCTGGTTATTTATGATTTGCATTCTCAAGAACTTGAAGAATTTCAATAGTTGACACTGGCTAAATACACTAATCGTGTGGAGCTATAATAAAACTAAAAAAAAAACTAAAACGTTTAGTAAAGACACAGACCTGCTACATATTAAACTTGATCGCGTACACCGGCCCCCATAAGACCGACCTTGAACGGAGTTTATCCCTTTCTTTTTTATAGACAACTTATATATATACCATACACATATAGGACTATAAGCAGGTTGTTAGATAAGGACACACTCCCACCCGGGTGTATCTCATTAGGGCCGTTTAGTTCTCAAAGCAATTACAACCTTTATTGTTTAAGCATACGGATTAAATTGAATTTGTCAAAACATCTGCAGTGCACCATCCTTTTATATTATGTCTATGAGCAAAGATAATAAAATGTAGAGAACGGTTTCCAGATACGTCCCCTGATGACGGAGAGCACGGCGCTGGGCGCGGCGGTGGTGGCGGGGCGCGCGCTCCGTGTGTGGCCAGCAGCCACGCCCTCGCCCCCCGCAGACACCTTCCTACCCTCCATCTCTAGCGAAGGTTACTATCATATTTTTTACCGACTTCAAAATAAGATCGTTTAAAATACTAAAAGAACCGATTTCAAATGCCGCGTTATTAATTTTCCAAGTTGGTTTTTATCTTCATATCTCTGGAGATACTTATGACTCTCGATGAAATTACTATGGTACCATTCTAGAAAACATCTCCTTTTCAACAAAAAAATATTTATCAAAATCAGTTCATAAACGACGAAGTTATCCGCGGTAGGAACCATTGTAATTTCATCTAGATCTGATAAGTGTCTCCAAAGATATGTCGATAATAACTGAACTTGCAACTGAAACTGACTAGCGCTACATGGAAGTCGGTTGTTTTAGTTTTTAAACTATCTTAATTATGTTATATAGCACCTACACTGTGTCCCAGAGCTTTACCTGCGTTCAAAAGTATCTATCATATACCGGAATTAAAAGTACCCTCCTGTGTTCTCCTGGTTATAAAATATGTTTCTACCAATTTGCTTTCTAATCCGTTCAATCGTTTCTGCGTTAACGCATAACACAAACCTTCACATTTATAATATTTTCAAAGTAGCAACCCGCCTTAAGTTTATCGTCGACTTACTTTACAAAATAAGTCATCATGAAAAGCCTTTTTTAACCCACGACGCAATAAGAAGGGGTGTTATAAGTTTGACGTGTGTATCTTTGTGTCTTTGGCATCGTAGCGCTCAAACGGCTGAACCGATTTTGATTTAGATTGATAGGGGCGATTGAAAAGTATCGTATTCTTTTTTTTTACTGACGGTAAGCAAATCTCACCTGATGTTAAGTGAAGATGTGATCGACGATGTAGCACGCTTGCCTAGAAGATACCTGTTCACTTGCGATTTGAAGACCCCCGGATTGTACTTCACAGGAAACACAAATTCTGGCAGGGAATTCCATTCCTTTGCTGTGCGTATGATAAATGTTGATGCAAAGCGCTTTTTGCGACAGAATGGAATATCAACCATGTATCGATGGCGTATATCTGTGCGTCTGGTAGTACGATGGTAAAAGGGGGACGGTGGAATTAATTCGTGCAGTTGGAAGGCACACTCCCCGAAATGTATCCGATTAAATACCGATAAACTGGCGACTTTGCGGCGATGCTCTAGGCTCTGAAGCCTTTTGGTTACTAGATTTTTGTCGTTAATGAGTTTCTTGGCTGTCCTCTCAATAACTTCCAACGCCTCCAGCTGGTATTTGGCTGACCCATCCCACAGGTGAGAACAGTACTCCATACATGATCGGACTTGAGCTTGATACAAATTAAGCAGCTGTCCTGTTCGACTTACGAATAATTGTATAAACATATTTGATTGTTGCAGAAAGAGACATTCGTCGCTTTAGATGGGAAGAAGCACTGAGCAAATGTTTGGGCTGGGTTACAGATGTCAATGAAGAGAAACATAAGGTTATGGCAGGTAAGTTTCATTTTACATAGTAGCATAACTAGTTTAAGTTACGTCTCTAAGGGCCAGTTTCACCGATTCATAATAAAGTGACAGATGACTTCATACAAAAGCTGTCAAAAATGTGTCAGATTGGTTCCTGACATCAGGAACCGGTGAAAGTGGCCCTATTTCATTCAGATACATTTTCACTATTGCAATCATAGGAAAGTAGGTACACATCAATTTAAATATATTTTACTTACCTACCTCACTGAAAGGATTGATTTGACGTGATCTATGTCTAACATTCAGTAAATCACACTATAAAAGTAGAACATGAATGGGGTATTACCCCCATTTTTAAAAGTGTCTCAATTAAATTCTATAGTGCTAATAAACCACTACAAAAATCACAAATTTTTTATTCAATCGTTAAGAGCAATGCATTAAAATTTTGTATTTCCAAATTTCGCGCGTAATTTGACGGAAACGCTGGACGCAGTGGAATCCAAATTGGTCTGAGGTCATGACGTCAGTTGGCTACAAATTATGTGATAGTTGACACTTAAGTTAGCATGGCGACTACTGATGACTACTATCTAATGGGGTTATAAAACATAATGTATTTTTAGATTTTGGCTCACAGAGTAAAATACCCTATTGTGATATCACACAATATCTATATGTATATATAACTTATATATAACATCTTGTAATTTTTTTTATTAATTACACCTATTATTTTGTTTCAGAGGAGATAGACAGAACAACTGCAGTTTTACCATCAGGATTATTTTTCCTCGGAACAGCGCTGCTTGTCATCTTGGCGGATAAATTGAAAGTATTGTAGTTGTTGCTAAAGCCAAAATGAGCCATTTCCATAGTCATTACTTAAAAATCGCTGAAAAGAACAATGTGTACCTCCAAAGCTAGATCATTTTAAAAAGTATTAATTTATTCCTAGATAAAAATTGTTGATTGTTGTTGTAGAAATAATAAATCATTTTATTACACTCAATAGTTTCATTTGAAAATACACACCACTTTATTTTGTAAGTATAAAATGTATTCGCTTAAACTAAGGCTTATATTAAATACACAAAACATGACAGAATTTGGTAGTTCATTTAAGTCTTGATTAAACTGGGAATATTTTAAATAATTAATGAGATAAGTTAGCCCTTGATAACTGCTATAGGTCTTAACTTGACGGTTTTCTTGCTGATGCCTGCAGCATGGCATGTGTTGACAACATCGGTCACATTCTTATAAGACTCAGGGGCTTCCTCCATGACTAGTTTAGGAGATGCAACTCTGATGGAGATCCCCATAGTTTCTAATTTTGTAAGCACTTCTTTGTAGTCTATGTTCCGTCTAGATTTGGCACGTGATAATGCTCGACCCTGTAAAAAAATATACTTATATATTTAATATATTATATTATATTATATTTATATTTTTAAGACACTTGTCTTTGTTGTTTTTTAGTACTATTTGGGAGAATAGTTACAGAAATGTCTAACAAATAAATAATAATATGAGTGCATAATAGAAAAAGATAATTGCAATGCAATTTATTTATAAAAAGTGTAATGGCAAAATCAGTAAATTTTTCAATAAGGCATGTCAACTTACTGCTCCATGACAAGTAGACCCAAAGGTTTCAGTCATGCCCTGGTGAGTGCCAGTGAGAACATAGCTGCAGGTGCCCATGGTGCCACCAATCAGCACCGGCTGTCCAGTCAACTGGTAGTCCACAGGAATCAAGGGATGGTGAGGAGGGAATGCACGAGTAGAACCCTGTTTCAAATTTGAAATATTGGATTAGAACTTAGAAATACTTTAAGGACCAGTTGCCGTTGAATGGTTTTCTTTACTCACCTTTCTGTGCACCAACAAAGTTTTCTGTTTACCATCAACAATATGTTCTTCAATTTTGGCAATATTATGAGACACATCGTAAATTACATGCATATCCAGATCATCCGGTGCCATTTTAAACTGCTTTGCGAATGCCTGACGAGTCAAGAAAGTCATGGAGCTTCGATTGACCCAAGCAAAGTTGGCCGCTGCAGCCATAGCCTTCAAGTAGTCTTGACCTTCAACAGAGTTGATTCTAGCACATGCAAGCTGACGATCATTGGTATCTATTTGATCTCTCTTCATAGCTTTCTCCATCTGCACTAGAGCATCAGTAGCAACCTGATGTCCGAACCCACGGCTTCCAGAGTGAATCATTACACAAACTTGGCCAACTCTTTCTATACCCATTTTTCCGGCTGCATATTTGTCATATATTTCATCGACTACTTGAATTTCAGCATAGTGATTTCCTGCTCCTAACGTTCCTAGTTGGGGCAAGCCTCTTTTCTTAGCCCTGAGGCTAACCTTCGAAGGGTCTGCATTCAACATACGGCCATATTCCTCGCAGTGCTCTTTATCTTCAGCCCAGACATAACCTTCACGGAGGGACCAGTCCATTCCCATTTCAAGAGCTTCTTCCAAGTCTCTTGCATTCATGGGAATTATACCCTTGGAGCCAACACCTACAGGAATGTGATCAAAGAGACTCTGTGCCAGTTGTTCCTGTAAAAATAATTCTTTAGCATTTTGTTTCTATGTTATCATCATTAATAAAGAATCATACAGATAGAATCTGCGCCACAGCTGAAGTTCCGCTGATGAGGCGCTGCATTCGTGAAAACCTTACTCTTTTTTAGGTTTTTGTTCGTAATATATTTATTAATACTTGTTTTTTTTTTGTAGGTAATAGTATTATAATTTTATTTAAACAACTTAAAAATAATTACCTAACGACAATATCAAAATTATATAAACTATATACAATAATAATATCTATACTACAAATAAAAGACAGAACCTAGGTCGCTACCTGCCGGTAATGTTCCCAAAAAGCTAGCGACGTTACCTCGTTGTATAGCTAGGCTAATACGTTGGCCGAGGTAAGCGCCAGCTCTTTGGTCACGGGTGATGTCAATTAGGCGTCTGGACAACTCCTTAACAAAACTTCGGGCATCTCGACCCCATGGGCCCATTGTTACGACCCCAAACGGAAGAAATATGTATCCATCACCGATGGTAGCATATTTCCTCCGTTTGAGGTTTTCTGCAGCATCCGCTGCCGCGCCCGCTGACCGTGAGGTCCCGTATATGTGGGACGCCGCTAATGTGTCAGCACATGTGACGTCCCACACCAAAGGTCTTCCTCGACACCACTGGCACTAACGTCATACCGTCGGGCCTCTTACCATCGTCACGTGATATACCGTTCGGCTCTAATATACCCGGCACGTTCGCGGTGGCAAGGGCCCGACGGATGACGTCGTTTATTGTGGCGTGGCGTGAGAGACGCCCTGCACTGCGGCGGCATGACAGGCCGTGGTGGCCTAATCTGTCCACTTCACTGCCGCAGTGACAATTGTGAGGTTCCGTCCTAGAGATGCCCAGACGCAACCCTATGGCAATAGAAAAACTTTCATTGTCCATTAGGGTACCAATGTTTGATGAAGGTAGTGCTTGTAACCAATAATATTTATTATTATACATTATATGAGTATAAAGATACAACTATCTTTGTGTTTAGAATTATCGATACTAAGCCCAGAGCACATACTAATAAGTATAAGTAGTATAACCATTTAAGTTCATAGTTTGGCTGCGGGACTTCAGTCATGGCACAGATTCTACAAAGGAAATGGATGTCAGATTTTTTTCAGAAAATTACAAATAAAGTATTTTTTACGTGATTTTGATATTGCAAGTATTTGACCACTATCTCACCTGATTTGATCACAATCATGGTATATATTCAGATAAAAAATGTTATATGCATTGCAAGATGTTCAATAATGTCACACCTTAATAGGATATACATCCTTCTCATGGAGGTTGGTTCTCAACAGCCTGACTCCGCAATTGATGTCAAAGCCAACTCCACCCGGAGATACAATAGCCTTTGGATCTGACATGTCAAATGCAGCCATGTTTCCTGTAACATTATGAAATCATGATATGCAATGTTCTATTCAATAGAAAGTAATATTGTGCTATTTAGCTATTGATTATACTAGAAACTCGTGTAAAATTTGTAATTTTTATCTTACCCTACATAAAATGTTTATTAGATAAATCAAAAGCTTTTATTAATGAATAATGTATTTGTTTACATCAGAACACACTGCATGCAAATTTATATGTAAAAAAATAATTTATCTAAAACAAATCCATTGACAGTTGACACTGCTGTATGATTGCACAATAAATAATATGTCAAAGTCAAAGCATTTATTTAGTATATGGGCAAATTAAAAATTTGATCTTACACATGTCAAATTACATTAAACAGATCATATTCAATAAAAAATATTATAGATATAACAGAAACATAACTTATTGCTTTGAATTTACAAAAAAAAAAAAACAAAGGTATTAAGCCATTCAGCTTTCATCTAGACGTCGAACATCACACTTAAAACACATGTTTAATTCCCCTGATTAATGTAGGGTTGCCAACCGTACTATTACGTGCACCCGCAACCCAGTGCATGTTTCAGTACCTCAGACAATTTTTATCCAAAAAATTGTGAAATAATGAAACATATTAAATAAATAAAACGCAGACTAATTGCAGTACAAATCATATTCCGAATGGAACTGATTGTCCGTCTATCAGCTGCATAATACCATCTTAACAGGCAACCCTAGATATGCAAACAAAAGATGAAAACTGATTGACTGTTGAATCTACTGGTATTTCGGAAGTACTCCCATCAGAGAAGAAACACCAAGAAACTCTATGGGGCTTGTCACTTATTTTAATTCATTTTTTTTTAATTCATATTAAATATTTTGTTAAATTTACATCAAATAATTATGTTATCATACAATTTATATTATATCTTGGACCTTGGGGCATTCAGGCCAAGCATTTTTGTCATTTAATGTATAGTACGATTTCTTCATTAAATTGGATTTTACAAAGGTTTTAAATCTGCTCATAGTCAGATCAATATCAATGATCAATATCTTTAGGAAGTTTATTATAAAATCGTATACAGTTCTCCAAAAAAGAACCACTAACTTTCCACAACCTGAATTGAGGTAAAATTAATCTATTTTTGTGTCTTGTATTGAAATTATGTACATCGGACCTCTTATCATAATCATTCAAATTTTTGCGTACATACATAATATTTTCATATATATATTGACATGCCACTGTGAGAATTTTAATCTCCTTAAATTTTTCACGAAGTGAGTCTTGCCACTTCATGGTATATATAGATCGAATAGCTCTTTTTTGTAAAACAAATATAGATTGGATTTCGGCGGCTTTCCCCCACAATAAAATGCCATAGGACATTATACTGTGGAAGTAGCTAAAGTAAACCAATCTAGCAGTGGATTTGTCAGTCAAGTTTCTAATTTTACGCACTGCATATGCAGCGGAACTCAATCTACCTGCTAGAGCCGATATTTGAGAACCCCATTGTAGATTTGAGTCCAGGGTGATGCCCAAGAATGTAGCGGATTCAACAAATTCTAATGGTACATTGTTTATTAATATCCTGCTATTAATGACACCCTTTCTTACATTTGGCAGCGAGAATTTAATACATTTAGTTTATTTGGCGTTCAGTAATAAGTTATTGGTTGTTAACCAATTCAAAACCTGTGTATGATTTGTTAACATCGTCAAATTTAGGCGCAATCCTATCTATTTTGAATATTAAGGATGTATCATCCGCGAACAAAACAATGTCACATAAGTTTTGCACGAAAGACGGCAAGTCATTAATATAAACAGTTACATGTATGGTTGGTTTTAACCTACTTTAATTTTTTTTAAATATTCTGATGTAAAAGATTGCATGACAGCTGAATGGTTCATTACTTTTTTTTTCTAATTCAAAGCGTTAAATTCTGCTTTTGCTATGTTTACTTGATAATTGGTTATGATTTATTTTATGATTTATGATTTTGACGTGTATATGTGCGTATATTTATACTGCCTACATACTGAATAAATGCTTTGATTCTTTGATTGATTCTTTGATAAACTAGATATAAAAATGGTCCTAAGATCGATCCCTGCAGAACTCCCATTATTATGAGGGATCCAGATGACCTGATGCCATTGACCTCAACCATCTGTATTCTATTACAGAAGTAGGATGAGACCAGATCAAGTGCTTTTCCGTTAACGCCGTAGTGTTTTATTTTTTGCAAATTAGCGTTTTGTGAAAGACGCAATCAAACGCTTCAGATAAGTCACAGAAAACGCCGATAGCATCTTGTGCTTTCTCCCAGGCATCAAATATATGTTTAAGAAGATCTACTCCAGCATCAAAGTCAAAGTCAAAGTCAAAGCATTTATTCAGTATATGGGCAAATTAAAAATTAGCACTTACACACGTCAAATAACATTAAATAGATCATATTCAACAAAAAATATAGATATAACAGAAACATAACGCTTTGAATTTACAAAAAAAAAAACAAAGGTATTGAGCCATTCAGCTTTCATCTAGACGTCGAACGTCACACTTAAAACACATGTTTAATTCCCCTTATTAATGTAGGGTTGCCAACCGTACCATTACGTGCACCCGCAACCCAGTGCATGTTTCAGTACTTCAGACAATTTTTATCCAAAAAATTGTGAAATAATGAAACATAATAGATAAATAAAACGCAGACTAATTGCAGTACAAATCATGTTCCGAATGGAACTGATTGTCCGACTATCAGCCGCATAATACCGTCGTAACAGGCAACCCTAGATCTGCAAACAAAAGATGAAAACTGATTGACTGTTGAATCTACTGGTGTTTCGGAAGTACTCCCATCAGAGAAGAAACACCAAGAAACTCTATGGGGCTTGTCACTTATTTTAATTCATTTTTTTTAATTCATATTAAATAAATGTTTAATGTACAATAAGTAATTCTATTATCATACAATTTATATTATATCTTGGAGCTTGGGGCATTCAGGCCAAGCATTTTTGTCATTCATATAGTCATTTATTGTATAGTACGATTTCTTCATTAAATTGGATTTTACAAAGGTTTTAAATCTGCTTATAGACAGTTGATCAATATCTTTAGGAAGTTTATTATAAAATCGTATACAGTTCCCCAGAAAAGAACCACTAACTTTCCACAACCTGAATTGAGGTAGAATTAATCTATTTTTGTGTCTTGTATTGAAATTATGTACATCGGACCTCTTATCATACTCATTCAAATTTTTGCGTACATACATAATATTTTCATATATATATTGACATGCCACTGTGAGAATTATAATCTCCTTAAATTTTTCACGAAGTGAGTCTCGCGACTTCATGGTATATATAGATCGAATAGCTCTTTTTTGTAAAACAAATATAGATTGGATTTCGGCGGCTTTCCCCCACAATAAAATGCCATAGGACATTATACTATGGAAGTAGCTAAAGTAAACCAATCTAGCAGTGGATTCGTCAGTCAAGTTTCTGATTTTACGTACTGCGTATGCAGCGGAGCTCAATCTACCTGCCAGAGCCGATATTTGAGAACCCCATTGTAGTTTTGAATCCAGGGTGATGCCCAAGAATGTAGCGGATTCAACAAATTCTATCGGTACATCGTTTATTAATATCCTGCTATTAATGACACCCTTTCTTACATTTGGCAGCGAGAATTTAATACATTTAGTTTTTTTGGCGTTCAGTAATAAGTTATTGGTTGTAAACCAATTCAAAACCTGTGCGATTGATTTGTTAACATCGTCAAATCCAGGCGCAATCCTATCTATTTTGAATATTAAGGATGTATCATCCGCGAACCGCGAACAAAACAATGTCACATAAGTTTTGCACGAAAGACGGCAAGTCATTAATATAAACTAGAAATAAAAATGGTCCTAAGATCGATCCCTGCGGAACTCCCATTTTTATGAGGGATCCAGATGACGTGACGCCATTGACCTCAACCATCTGTATTCTATTACTGAGGTAGGATGAGACCAGATCAAGTGCTTTTCCGTTAACGCCGTAGTGTTTTAATTTGCAAATTAGCGTTTTGTGACAGACGCAATCAAACGCTTTAGATAAGTCACAGAAAACGCCGATAGCATCTTGTGCTTTCTCCCAGGCATCAAATATATGTTTAAGAAGATCTACTCCAGCATCAGTAGTAGAACGCCCCTTAGTGAAACCATATTGTTTGTGATTTAAAAGATGATTAATATTAAAATGTGCCAAAAGCTGGTCTAATATAACTTTTTCAAAAACTTTACTGAGCGCCGGTAATATAGAGATTGGTCTATAGTTTGAAGGGTCATTTTTGTTCACTGATTTGTATAGGGGAATTACTTTACTTTTTTTCATTACATCAGGAAATACACCTTCATCGACGCATCTGTTAAAAATAAACGCTAAGTGAGGGCTAATTGCATTAATAATATAACTAAGTACTTTGGTTGATCAGTAGTGGAACGCCCCTAAGTGAAACCATATTGTTTGTGATTTAAAAGATGATTAATATTAAAATGTACCAAAAGCTGGTCTAATATAACTTTTTCAAAAACTTTACTGAGCACCGGTAATATAGCGATTGGTCTATAGTTTGAAGGGTCATTTTTGTTCACTGATTTGAATAGGGGAATTAATTTACTTTTTTTCATTACATCAGGAAAGACACCTTCATCAATGATGTAAATAACATCGGTAGCTATTAATTAATTATGAATTATTATCAAACTAGCTGCACCCTGCGGCTTTGTCAGTGTTTAATCATGGTTATAAACTTTCCCCTTGTATCACTCTATTTATTGATGAAAACCACATTTAATCTGTTGTGTAGGAGCGACTTTGTTTTATACGGATTTGTCAAATATGCGGTGGGGTACACAAAGCCAAATGCTGAATAGAGGGCATCGGAGCCGTATGCCTATATAGATATGTCTTCTTCCATTCTCTATTCGTTAGCCTTCGTTGACTTAGTGTGTAGGGCAGTATGTAATAACGTTTTAACGTTTACCTATCGCAAATCCATATCCAGAATGTACATCTGGTAAGCCAACAGAGCGTCCCACGATCCCGGGCAGCGCGGCAACGTTGGCGATCTGCTTCACGCCAGGGAGAAACCCACCAGTCATCCCAGGCCTACAAGAGTTCCTCAATTCGTCCAACATCAACTTTTCAAGCGTACTATTTACGTAGAATACACCTTCAACGTTCATGTTAGGTTGGAATCCCTTCTTGATCTTCCAGCAATAAGGGTTGAGTTTCTCCAAATACTTCAATTCTTCGTTATACTGCCTCACAACCATGTTTGTTGTTTCTTGCAAACAATATTATTCGACTTGTATCGAGAAAAGAAAATTAATCTGCCGAAAAAATAAAAGATGCCGCGACACCAACCAACCACAGACTATGTCACAGATCAAGCGCCTTAATCTTTATTCACGATTCATCTTGCTGCACGTCCCGCCAAGGACATGCACGATATGCAAAAATAGGGGTGTTTCACTCGCTCAAGGACTCGCGATCAATACCTACCGCTTCGCGTTTCGTCCACGACACAACGGACAGCAATAAGGGTCCACTTAGAAAATACATCGATGTTTTTTTTCGATACAATACACCGAGGCTGTGTATCGATATTTTCCGATGCATCGGTAAGAAATATCGATGTTTTTTTCAAGATCGAGTACTTTTTGCAATATAGCATCACAAAGCTGTAAAAGTCCCCGCTAGGAATGAAGTCTTGCAGACGACGTGGCGCTGCAGTCACAAATACAACGTTTCCGAGTTCCAGTTTTCACTAAAGCGTATGAAAAATAGTTTGAATAAAAAAACACATTTTAAATATTTATTTATTACGGAGTATATTCGAAAGTATATGTTATGTTGCCAATGTCAATTTCTAGATTCCTCTTAAGGTGGTTAGATTCACACTGAGTGTAAAATTCAATTTATTTGCAGTGTAATAAACAGGTAGGTAGTAACGGAATAGATAATATTAATTTAGTTGTAATCTTGCTGTGAACACTGATATATGAATAAGTATATTTTTATTATATATAATACATGGTAGGTACCTAATATTACCCTAATTATATAGTACTAGCTGTGCCCGCGACTTTGTCCGCGTGAAATAGTGTCTTTGGGTAGCATTAACAAATATGACACATACGTATCCCAACTACACCGCACCGTACCACGCCACACTAATCCCCCCTTCCCTCCTCCTCTCTCATACCCTGCCCTCCCCCTTTCTTTCATTTCCACCTCCCGAAATAATATTGTATTTAATTTAAATGTTCACATATAGATATATAGATTATAAATTATTATGACTGCAAATTAATAGTGCTAAATTTCACATGCTCACCCAAGAGCTGAATAGAAGGAACTTATTATTCCTGTTATACCATCTAAATTGTACTCTATTTATGGTGAATATTTCATTTCATTTCATTCCCCTCCTCTTCCTCTTCTCCTTCCCCTCACTTCCACATCCCCTCCCCTCCAGCTTTCCTCCCCTCCCCTACCCACCCCCTCAACTCCCCCTACCCTACCCCCCCTTCCACTCCCCCTCCCCTCTCATAAACTTTGAATGTCATATATATTTATATCGAAACCACAGCCAAAAAAATAAGTTTCAAGCTTCTAGCTTTAAAAATGACGATACTTCCATACAACTTTTCATCCCCCCATTCAACCCACTTTTCGCATTAAAAAGTAGCTTGTATCCTTTTTCAGGCTCTAGACTATCTGTGTACCAAATTTTATTTAAATCGGTTCAGTAGTTTTGGCGTGAAAGCGAGACAAACAGACAGACTGAGTTACTTTCGCATTTATAATATTAGTAAGGATACTTGTATTATTCATTATTCTGTGGTAAGGATAAATAAAACCCAGACATGGCGCTAGCGTAGATTTTAATAGCTCTCCTTTAAATATTGCCTAAATGTATGAGATCCTGCATCGCGCAAACGATATTATCCGCGACATTGAAACTTGCTTAGTGATTAGACATCTCAAAAGTTGAACTCGTTTAAAAACGTTTTCTCTTTATAATATTAGTCTGGATTACCGTAAACCGTAATAACATTACCGTGACATCGGTATTATTCTACTACCAATTAATATCAAAGAATTCAATATTTTGTTTTCTCTTAACACCCAACCCTACAGTAGAAGGGGCCTTATCAATGCGCGTGACCGGCTGAGTGATTCAGACTCTCGTTATACGGACTTACGGTGCATTTTGGCTTAATACGAACGCCACAACACGACTGAATAAGCTAGTGTACTTATGTAACTGATGTGTGTAACTAATAGTTGCTTATTCAGTCACTCAAATTCAAGGTCGAGTACGAGGCGTGTAGCGTATTTTGAACGTAATTAGCGTCGTAACTAGGTTTAATCGCACATGTTTGCTATCAGATAGGAAAATTTCTGTCCGTAGGACTATTTTAGTTTCTGTGGCAAAATTACCATGAATAGGCTTGACGTACGTCGATAATTACTAGCTAAAAGCCGAGCTTCGTGAAGGCTCGCGTAGTTTTTCTGCCTGGTAATAATTTTCGAGGCAGTATTTTTATATTAAATGGTGAATCTGCCCGACACTGGCAAAAAATCTGCCAAACCACCAAACACTCCAACAAACGCATAACATTTGCTATCATATTATTGAATGACATAAAAAAAGGCATAAAAATAAAGTTTATTTACCTTCTCATTCCAACTTTTACAAATTTTCAACCAAATAAATGCAGAATAAAAATGTTATACTTTAAATAGAATCAGAAAATTGTCAACATTCTATTTATATTTCAAAATTCATAAAGATCCTTGAAATCTGCCACTTTTTGTAATCGTCAGCTTAATCTGCCAGAGTAAAAATGTAGGTCCCAGATCTAGCTAAGTGGTAGAAATCTGCCACAAATGGTCACAATTATACCAGAAGTCATTTGTGTCATACAAATGACTTCTGATGCAAATTCTTCAGATTTCCCACAGATGGCGTTAGTAACCAAAACGTATGTTTGCAGCGAAGTTAGTTCTTTGATCTTCTAACGGATGGCGTTAGTAGTACAATAATATTCTATCCTAGAAACAAAATTGCTAATCTTCATTTTTTTAATGGTAATAAAATGATATTTTTTTTACTGATAACACATCTACATGTGAATTTAAATTGCTATGTTAAAGCACAAATCAATAGGCGTGATAGTTTTTCAGTAAAGTGTACCACAAAAGTGCTCAGGTTGTGGGATTGTGTTAGGGCCCGTGTTGTAGTAATACTTCTTATATGAGCTATTAAAACTCTCTATAGTTTAGTTTATCTATAGTGTCAGTGATACAATTATATTTGGAATATATAGTGTCTGTCAGTCATTATGAAGAGCTTAGAAATTAAACATTCTACACATTACATGATATATTTTCTTCCATTTCCTTGGTTATTCCAACACGTTATCAGCACGAGATGGATTAAAGTGTTCTTGTAAACCAATGGTGTAATAATTAAAAAAATATTTTGGGTCATTTTTTCGTTTGGTGAAAAATCGATTTGAAAAATGTCAAGGTGATTCTTTTAGAAGTCGGTGCTTGACATCTTCTGCAATGCCATCGCTTCTCCTATGCGGTAGAGAGGGATATTCTTCGTGAAAATTTAAGATGAGGAACATCCTAATACATGAGGATTTATGGGCAACTATTAGTGGCTACGACAATGAAGATCAATCGACTGAACAAGTTCGAAAGAGAAATGACCAGAAGGCTCTTGCAAAAATATGTCTAACTGTAGACGGCTCTGCGATTACGCATATAAGAAGTTCAAAGACTGCCTGTGAAGCTTGGAAAGCATTAGAGAATGCTTATGAAGATAAAGGTATGGGCAGGAGATTGACTTTAGAGCGAAAACTGTATAGGCTCTCTCTAGATGGGTTTGATAATATAGAGCTATATATCAACGCTGTATTGAGTACAGCACAAGATTTGGCTGACATCGGTAAAGTAACAGAAGATACTTCGATTGCTGCGATTTTGTTAGGTGGACTCACTTCCAGATATGATCCCCTAATAATGGCGTTGGAAAACAGCAATGTGGAAGTAAAAGTACCCAGCTTGTCAAAAGAAAGTTGTTGAATGAGATGTCAAAGATTGACTCCACACAAAATTATGCAGTCAAATAATCGATCAAATTATTTTAAACATAAACTGAAAAAGAAGAAATCAATTATTTATTATGTTTCTTTGAAGTGTCTCACACTTTATAATTTTGTAAATTGTTAAACACAATCCAAAACTTCATCGTTCCCGTCGGTACGATGAAGTTTTGGATTGTGTTTAACAATTTACAAAATCAATTATTTGTTATGAATGCAAAAAGCCTGGGCACAAACGGCCTGACTGTCCTCTACTAATGAAAGTGAAATGTTCATCAGAAAAGGAGACTTCTTTCAGCGCTCCTAGTCTTTGAGTCCAGAGAAAGATAAATGGTTCATTGACTCAGGTAAGTACTCAAAGCACATGACTCCGAGACAAGATTGGTTTCAGAACATAAAACCATTAGAAGGTGGCACAGTAACAGTAGCCAATGGTGACAAGATCGAATGTGGTGGAACTGGTGACATTACTATACAAACTACTGGTGTAGTAGACTGCATAAAGGATGTAGCGTATGTACCTGATTTGAAAAGGAATCTAATTTCTAAAAATGGATGTAACTTTTATAAAGGTAATGATTTTTCTGTTAAAGGTGATACTGCATGGTTCAGCTAGTGGTGGACTGTACACTCTTGACTGTACAACTAACTCCCTCCAAAATATGGCGTACGATGTGCAGTCTGACTCGTTAAATAGGTACCAGTTATGGCACAAACGGTTAGGACACTTATTTTGCATTGGTATGCATCAGTTGAAAAACGCCCAAGTAGGTATCGATTACACCGAAGTAGATAAATCGAGTTGTATTGCCTGTGTCGAAGGTAAGCAGGCGAGAAAACCATTCAAGAAGCTGGCATATATAAGAGCTACATCATTATTAGAATTAGTGCACTCGGATTAATGTGGACCAATGTCAGTAGAATCATTTGAAGGAAATAGGTATGTTTTACTTTTTATAGATGATTTTACACGTAAGATTTATCCTTACTTCATTGCTTCGAAAGCACAAGTGAAAGAAAAGTTTTGCGATTTTCAAACATTACTTGCAAAAGCAAACTGGGGCTCAAATAAAAACTTTGAGAACCGACTGTGGTACAGAGTTTGTTAACAAGGAGCTAGATGATTATTTATCGTTGAAGGGAGGATTCACCAGACCACGGTGCCATACAGTCCTCAGCAGAATGGCGTTGCTGAACATACTAATCGTTCCATTGTGGAAAAAGCACGTTCAATGCTTTCTGAGAGTTCGCTGTCGAAGGCCTTTTCGGGAAGACGCTTTTAAAAGCGTCTTCCCGAAAAGGACCTATTTTTCAAGTATACTGCAACTTTAAAGTTGCAGTATACTTGAAAAATAGGTCGCCGCATCGTGCTCTAGATAGAAAAACACCATTTGAAAAGTGGAACGGTCACAAAGGTGATTTGAGCCATTTGCGTGTGTTTGGATGTAAAGCACTCATACAAGTACCCGCTTGTCAACGAAAGAAGTTGGATATGAAGGCAAAAGAGGTAACATTTGTAGGATATACAGAAGATCCAAATAGTTATTACTTCAGGGAGTCTTCGTTCCCTAGACGATTATTGAAATCCCGAGATGAAACATTCTTCGAAGATTGTTTCATATCACTGAAAGGTAATGTAGTGAACTCTGAACCTGTAGTGGAATCTGTGAGACCACAACCTATCATCTTAATGGACGACAGGGATAAGGAACGGGAATGTATGATACCGTCATCCATGTCCTTAGTAGACGACAAGGATGAAGTATGTCAAGACTATAATTCGGTAAGTAGTGACAACTACAATAGTGCTGAGTCAGATAGTGCAAGTCCAGAAGAAGAAGAGGAAACGAAACAAAGGTATCCGACTAGGAGTCGTAAACAGCCTGATTTTTATACCAGTATAGTATCAGCTGACGACATGAATGAGCCGAAGAGTTATTTGGAAGCGGTTAATGCTGATGATGCTGATGAATGGCATTCAGCAATGACTAATGAATATAACTCGCTCATAAAATTGAAGACGTGGAAATTAGTAGACAAACCTGGTGGAAATAAAAAGGTTATTCCTTGCAAATGGGTTTACAGCATAAAGCGAGATGCTGACGGTAATATTATGAAGCACAAAGCGAGACTTGTAGTAAAAGGTTTCAAGCAGGTAGAAGGTATCGACTATAACGAAACTTTTGCTCCAGTAATTCGGCATTCTTCACTCCGTGCATTATTTGCTTTAGCTGCAGAATTGGACCTGAAAATGAGACATTTAGACGTTGACACCGCTTTTCTCAATGGAGATCTTGAAGAGGAAGTTTATATGGAACAACCTCAAGGTTTTGTGGAGAAGAGTCAAGAAGGTAAAGTTTGTCTGCTACAAAAATCCTTATACGGGCTAAAACAAGCCCCCAGAGCATGGAACATCATGTTAGATAGAACTTTGATAAATTTGGGTTTCATGAAAACTCCTTCGGAACCATGCGTATACAAAAAACTTTTTGGTCAAGAATTATATTAAATTGTAATTATAAATTATAAATTGTAATTAATAATTATAATTGGTTATAGTTTCTATTTATGTTGATGACATGATTGTCTTTCATATAAGTGACATGACATTTCAAAAAGTGAAAGGTGAATTATCAAATAAATTTGCGCTAAAAGATCTGGGCGTTCTTTTCGCAAAAGCCAAAAACAAATAAAATAATATATAATATTATTTAGGCTTAAATATAGCCCGAAAAGATGGTGAGATAAAGGTAAATCAAAAAACATTTATTACCAATCTGCTGAAAAGGTTTGGTATGGATAATTGTAAGACTGTATATACTCCATCAAGTCCCAAAAAGTTGAGTGTTGGAACTGGTGATGAGTCTTTTCCGTACCAAAATCTCATCGGATCGTTAATGTTCCTCGCGGTAAACACTCGTCCTGACATAGCATTTGTTACTAGCTATTTGAGTCAGTTCAATACGAAGTTCAATAAGGAACATTGGGCCGCAGCAAAAAGGGTCTTGCAATATTTGAAAGGTACGATAAATTATGCCCTGAATTACAGAAAATCGAGGCAATATCTACAAGGTTATGCAGATGCAGACTGGGCAAAGTGCCCATCTGATCGATGGAGCTATACTGGATATTTCTTTGAATTGGGAAGTGCACCGATAGCATGGCAAACAAAGAAACAGCCGACAGTGGCGCTGTCATCTACGGAGGCGTAATACATGGCGCTGACTGCTGCAGCTAAGGAAGCCAGTTATCTCAGAAGATTTATTTACGAGTTGTGTGGTAAGTCTGATATCGTAATAATAAATGACGACAGTCAGAGTGCACAGAGTTAAGTAATCAACCCCGTGCACCACGAGCGTACCAAACATATCGATACTAAATATCATTTTATAAGGGAAAAAGTATCAGAAGGTATCATCATAAAATATGTGAGGTCAGATGAAATGCACCCTGATGTGTTTACAAAACCATTAGGACGCATTGCACATTACAAGTGTTTGTCAGGTTTAAGTTTAATTTGACCTTGCTCATTTTTTTTTTATACCTATACTTTTTTTTTAGAGAATTTTAATTGAGGGAGGATGTTGTAGTAATACTTCTTATATGAGCTATTAAAACTCTCTATAGTTTAGTTTATCTATAGTGTCAAGGATACAATTATATTTGGAATACATAGTGTCTGTCAGTCTTTATGAAGAGCTTAGAAAATAAACATTCTACACATTACATAATATATTTTCTTTCATTTCCTTGGTTATTCCAACAGCCCGCTTCGCTCGCCCTGATTATTAATTGTTTGCTGGATTTGCACGACCAATTTTGCATCCAGCGAGCGCTTACGCTTGATGTGCGCATGATAGTCAGTAAGCTACATCCAGCACCGCGGCCTTGAGCTGACGTACAGCTGGGATGGATCGTAAATAAGACGCTTGAGGTGCTCGCTGGATGCAAAATTGGTCGTGCAAATCCAGCAAATAATCAATAGTAATTATCGACGTACGTCAAGCCTATATTAACAATAATTATTATTAATTGTTTGCTGGATTTGCACGACCAATTTTGAATCCATACGATTAATGCGCGCATGATAGTCAGTATGTCACATCCAGCGCCGCGGCCTTGAGCTGACGTACGCTGGGATGGATGGTGAATAACGCCTTTTATTGTTTTCTATACATCACAACTGACCGCAGACCGCAGACCGAGCCGTTGGCAGCGTGTCCGGCGCTTATGCTGATCGAAACGAAATGTCAGTGTCATTCTCAATGTCAACGTCAAACAATTGAAATGAAATGTCTTTCTTGACATTTGACAATTATTGTTTCTGTTTTTCATGATTTCGTAATCGATTTGATTTCGTTCGACGGACTTAAATTAATTTTTACAGTCCTAGTCCTAGAATATTCTATAAAAGTGCCATGGCTGCATTAATAAAGCTCCGCCACACTCCGGTAATTCAAAGATGTCTTTGGACCCACCTAAATGCTACAAGCCGTAATATTACTACATCCAAAAAGAATAGCGATGCTGTAGCTGCTACAGGAGCCAGTGGAACAAGCGGAGATAAGAATTGGGTGAGCTACGGATTCAGCTACAAAAACCAAGAAGAAGATACAAACGCGCATCACGCTTCTTTCTTCTTCTCTATAACCTTGTGCATAGTTTTCGGTGGATTCCTTTGGGCGTACGCTCCCGATGTGCATTTGAGAGATTGGGCTCAGCGTGAAGCTTTCTTAGAGTTACGTCGTCGAGAAAAGAGTGGCCAGCCATTGGTAGATCCTAATTACGTTGACCCTAAGAACGTTAAGCTGCCAACTGAAGCAGAACTGTGTGATGTTGAGATAATTATATAAATTGTAAACATAACCTTGCACTGTACAATGTAGTCAATAAAATTATTTATAATGGTCCATTTGTGTTATTTTTTTACGTGTTATCCTACCTTAAACAACCTTAGCTCAAATACAAAATAAACTGGCCAAGTACAAGTCGGGCTTGCACTTGTAGGGATCTGTCACAGCTAAAAATTAAATTTGTTTTTCATAGTGTTTGTATGAAAAACAAAGTTATATTTGCAGTTTTGAAAATATGCTGTCTTAAAAACTGCTGACTATATCTCGTTCAAACCAATTTTCAATCTCAAAATCAAATTGAAACCTACAGCATATTTTTTTTTTAGATTATTTACTCCCTTATTTTAAAAGTTAGAGGTGGGGGACACATTTTCCACTTGTCATATTTAAATACCTATCTATAAACACCAGCATGTATAGGTTTGATGAAACATTTTTTTTTTAGTTTCAGTTCCATGTATACCCTCCCTTAATCTTTTATATTTTTAACTTTGTATAAAAATCGGAAAGCCGTTTACAGAAAACATTTAGGTACCAAGTTTCAACTGTGTAGATCCAATAGTTTCGGAATAAAGTGCCAGTGACATATGGACAAACAGACAGATATGACTAATCTATAAGGGTTCTGTTTTTTGCCATTCGGCTCTACGGAACCCTAAAAAATACTAAACTTTGTTTTGATTTGAATCACTTAATCCAAAGATGATGTAGGCTGATTATGAAAACACTCAGATACAATGTGTATGAAAGGGAAATTCCATGTACTTCAATAACAATTGGGATATTTTGGATGCCAAATATATACCAGGAATTATGAACTTAAAATTATATACAATAATAAAACACAAATATTTTACAATATTTAATCACCTTCTTTTTATAGTAATTTATTATTAGATGTGCCTCACAGCTTTAACTGTGACTAAAATTATACTGGTTGTTATTTTGGGAGATACCATTTCCACAGAAAAGTGTAATACTCAGATGTGAGTAAAGGAGCAAAAAATTGCACTGAAATCACAACTATTACTACATACTATATACTATACCAATTGGTCTTGATATTATATATATATAAATAGGAAATTATAGTATCCTACATAATTTGATTGAATCATCGAGATACATGTAAACAGTAAATATACATCGATGGATTGCATAATCTGAAATTATTTTGAATAAAAGTCAAAGTCAAGTTTAAATAAGAAATATTGATTGAGTGTTTGTATGACTCAATCAAATTATGTTGGTAAATAAATATAGATAATTTCCCATTAAAAGACTTATGACATGTTAAGACCAATGGATGTGATTTCAGTGCAAGTTTTTGCTGTTTTGTTTGTTTTGTCTGAATGCTTTTTAGGGTTCCGTAGTCCTGACAAGGAACCCTTATAGTTTCGTCATGTCCGTCTGTCTGTCTGTCCGAGGTTATAAAATAATATAAAAATAATATAATATAAAAATTACGTTAATTTTAATTAAATTTAATTAAAATTAACGTAATTTATTAAATTCATTAAAAATTAAAATTTTATAATAAATATATTGTATTCCATTTTTTTTTTATTTATTTATTTTATTAAAAAAACTTTATTTTTTTATTTTATTAAAAATTTACTAACGTAATTAATTAACATTTTTAATTACAAAGTGGTAAAATAAGATTTTGAAAATATTTTTTTAGGGTAGCTCCCCTACATAAGAGCTGGAGATGATTTTTTTTTCGTCGTCTACCCCATCGTGTGTGGTATCGTTGAATAGGTCTTTAAAAATGACTTCAGGATTGCTAATACCATTTTTAGATTTAATGCTCTATTTACGAATCATTAAACTTTAAAGTGCAAATTTTTGTTTCAGTAGGACGTCCCCCCCTCCCCCTCTAAAAGCTAAACTGCTGGCTTGAAAAATCTGGAAAAATTCACGATAATAGTGCATTTCATGAACTTCATAGGAAAACTATATATAACGGTTAAGATAACTTTATTAATTTAGCAGTAATAGTCGTTGTACTTGGGTGTTGGATAATTTTGTACCGAATACAAAATCCTTAGAATAAACACTGCGTCTAATTTAAAGGCGCCTAAACTTACTCAGATACTTTTTTTACAGGGCTTAGCTACTTTATAGGATTAGTAGGATTGTACAATTTGTAGGTATGTGTATTTAACATACTGATGTTATATAGCACTGGCTATCTTAGCATCATTAATAATATGATAATAGAAATAGCAGCTAAACTAGATGCTTTTAATGTGTACGAGTTTTCCACCAGATACTGCGGCATACACATTATTATTTTCTGCAACAAGTGCATTCACACAAGCTCCCAGGTCAAGGTCTCCGGCTGGTTCCAGCTGATCTTTAGATATGTCCCATCTTCTGACGTGTCCGTCCCAACCAGATGTCCAAGCATAGTCACCGCCGACTGCCAGACTTGTGAGAATCATGTCACTTACCTAAAACATAAACAAAATGTTGTATATTTATACATTGCCTCAAATAGTGACACCTACAACCATGTAATGTAAGAAATAAGGGGACGAGCTTTGTGGAAATTTGCCTTAACACCTATATATTTGCATAGTTGTCATGCTTCGCTCAGATACTGGTTGCAGTGTCAAATAATACTCACTATTAGAGGATATGTTACCTTTCATCATCAGTGGGCATTATTCTATATGCGATCTCTTTGTATTGCTAAATGGGTGATTAGTAGTGGTAGGCTTCAGCAGTGGTTCGAACTATCCACCTAGCAAAGACATGTCGCCAATCGGTTTGTTGCCAACCTGTATGCTTGCTATCTTGACATCACAGAAGATCAGCTAAATAAACTTGAGCGATTACAAAACCTTGCGATTCGGTTCATATTTGGCCTACGCAAATATGACCATGTCTCTGAATTTCGCTCTAAGCTCAAGTGGCTTCCAATTCGCCTTCGCCGGAATGCACATATCCTGTCCCTTCTCTACAATATCCTATTTCATCCTACTTCTCCACCTCATCTCAAACATATGTTCCAATTCCTTCACACCTCCAATGCCTTATCTTTACGGTCATCAGAGAATCATACACTGTCCATGCCTAGCCACCATAGCGCTTTCTATGACAACTCATTTGCAGTGCAAGCTGTCAGGCTTTGGAATGCGCTTCCATTGGAAATTAAACGCTCACAGACTCTTACTACGTTTAAAGATCGCGTCAAGGCCCCATCTCTCCTGAACTGCTATTGCTTTTGATCACAATTCTCTTTTATGAAATATGTGTATATTGTTAAACACAATCCAAAATTACATCGTACCGACGGGACTCGAACCCGCTCCCCCCGGATTAGACGATAAAGTGTGTGACACTTCAAAGAAACATAATATGTGTATATTGTATTATATGTACATATGAATATATATAATATGTATTGTATGACATTATACATGTATTATATTGCTATGTATGTGTTATATGTATGTATTAAATTACATAAATTATATGTACCTTTGTAATTATGTACATACCTATTATTTTATTTTATTGTTATTTATTTATTTTTTACTATTATTTTTTTTCTACACCTATACCGCCATGTATGCTAATCTATTCCTTTCCACCCTAAGGTTGTCTGGAAGAGATCGCTTTAAGCGATAAAACCGCCTGTTGCCACATTGTTTTATTTACCATTTTTTACTTTTAATTTGTATGGTGTAATAAAGTGTTTATCTATCTATCTATCTATCTGTATGGAAGACGCTATGCGATTGTAGCGCTTTGTGGATTGCCAAGTGTCTCATTACACTGCTGTCTTCTAATTTCAGACAAGCACGATTCCATCTAGACCACATAATCAATTTGTCACATCATTCGTCGCTGCGTCATTCATCAGGTGTACGTATGTATTACACATTGTAGTCTGTGATCAGGTGAGATAGTGGTCAAGTGCTTGTTAACATATGAATAGCCTGTAATATATCTACCTATTATTACCTAATATCTGATTTACCGAGCTTTGCTGGGTATTGTATGTATATATTTTTTTGTAAAATCGAGTTTTTTGGACTCGATTATTTGGAATCGATTATTTTGGCTCCCATTAATAGTTTTACTCACAAAAGAAGGAACTAAAAAAAAAAAGAGAATAACAGTCATCTCTCATCTGGTCTCGAACCAGGGACCTCCCGAGAGCCATCCAATCGATTTTCCACCGAGCTATCATAACGTTGTCAAATGAGTCGAAATTACCCTTGTATTCTAATGATATTGTAGCAGTATTTCAATGCCTAAAAACACGAATAAAACAACATTTTCTGAAAATGACTCCTAGCTAGATCGGTTTATCGCCCCCGAAATCCCCTGTATACTAAATTTTATCAAAGTTGGAGCCGTTTCCGAGATTCAGATAATATGAATATATATTTATATACAAGAATTGCTCGTTTAAAGGTTTTATATTAGTAGATGTATTAGTACCACACCTTGACTTCGTGTAATTGTTTGAACTCTTGATCAACCGTGGCGTAATGTAGCTTTAGACTGTTACCACCTCTAGCCGTGATGAGGAGTCGCTCTCCAGCTATCCTGAGAGGAGCTCGACCCTCCATAGTGTGCCGGGTTACAAAACGAGTTTTGGAGTCCTCTGAAAACAAACATAAAAAGGCTTGATGTTTGATGAAACCATTTTGAATGACAAATTAGAATGTGGCTCTTAATGCGCGTGTCATGTCCAGTGAAATTACAGGGCATGTGAGACTCAACATCTTTGTCTCAAGGTAACAGGCACAGGCGCAGTGCAGTGACGTGCTGTATCTGTAATAGGTAGACGTCATCGCTTACCATCAGGCGAGCGTCGTGCTTGTACTGTTACCTTTTACCATAAAAAAAAGGGAGAGGGTTATATCCAGCTGTGGACTGAAATCAGTAGATAATGGTGCCGAAAATATTGTTTGCCTGCATAAATCTTATAACAAAGACATAAGTTGAACGAACGTAAATTGATACTATGTATTTACCAGGATTTATCTCGGTGACTGTAACGTAGAGGTCACGTGCAGTGAACAAGTATGGTGGCCTGAATTGTAGACTTTTTACTTCTTCCAGGACATTGTACTTCGCTTTTACAGCATTGTTTTCGTATATGGTGACCTGAGCATAACATATACATTTTAATCGGTAGCCCGCTAAGTGCTCTTCCACTGGAAGTAGTCCCTAGCACTTATATTCTCTGTGCCTAGCACCTCTAGCAATGGCGTGTATGTGAGACTCAATATAACCACAGACCAGTATATGATATAAGTTATAATATAACTATCAATTTCGCAGCGTAGCGTATGATAACAGGCGCAGTGCAGTTATGCACAAAATCCTGGCAATTCAAGTTTTGCGTGCCACCGTTTTTGTTATAGGTCGACGTCATCGCTTATCCCAAATCAGCAATAGGCATACCTATTACATATTACCTTTCATTGTAGCACCATGCACCAATGCGCCAATTATCTGGGAACTGTGATATAATATTGCAGTAAACATTTTTCTTTTCCCCCTTCTACGGTAAAGCCCAAAGGAAAGTTAAAATTGGAAAAAGTATAATTTTATTATGTACCTATGTATGTTTTATTTCACCGTAATGCCTACTCTCTAGTACCTATATTATATATCCTATATTATAGTACGGATTTTGATGAATGAAAGCATTCTCGTGAGGTTTCTACGACCCGTGTGACAAATATATACCTACATTTTTACCCACGACGAAACGGAGACTGTATATGCGTTTCAAAGAAGAATCAAGAATCAAAGCATTTATTCAGTATGTAGGCAGTATAAATATACGCACATATACACGTCAAAATCATAAATCATAAAATAAATCATAAGCAATTATCAAGTAAACATAGCAAAAGCAGAATTTAACGCTTTGAATTAGAAAAAAAAAGTAATGAACCATTCAGCTGTCATCCAATCGTTTACGTCAGAATATTAAAAAAAAATTAAAGTAGGTTAAAACCAACCATACATGTAAGTGTGTGTTTCAGTACTTCAGACAATTTTTATATAAAAAAAATAAAAAAGAGAAATAGTGATACACAACATAGAGAAACGCATACCGATCACAGTACATATCATGATCCAAATGGAACTGATAGTCCGTCTGTCAGCTGCATAATATTGTTTAAATAAAAATAAAAATGGCAAGCCTAGAAAGAAAATCTGCGGACAAAAGGGGAAAACTGAATGGCTGTTGAATCTACCGGTGTTTCGGAAATACTCCCATCAGAGAAGAAACACCAAGAAACTCTATGGGGCTTGTCTTGTCATTTTATCTTTTTTTTTTTAAATTAATTGTACATGTCAGCTTTAATATTTTAACAATATATTATTAATTATAATACAATTTATATTTGTTCTTGGAACTTGGGGCATTCAGGCCATGCATTTTTGTCATCCATATAGTCACCTATTGTATAGTATGATTTTTTCATCAAATTGGATTTTACATAGATTTTAAATTTGCTCATAGGCAATTGATCAATATCTTTAGGTAGCTTATTGTAAAAGCGTACACAGTTCCCCATGAATGAACCACTAACTTTCTGCAGTCTGAAATTAGGTATAATTAATCTATTTTTATGTCTTGTATTAAAATTATGTACATCAGACCTTTTCTTATAATCATTTATATTCTTGCGTATGAACAAAATATTTTCATAAATGTATTGACATGCCACTGTTAGAATTTTAATTTCCTTAAATTTTTCACGAAGTGAATCTCGCGACCTCATACTATATATAGAGCGAATAGCTCGTTTCTGCAAAACAAATATTGATTGGATTTCAGCGGCTTTCCCCCACAATAAAATGCCATAAGACATTATACTGTGGAAGTAGCTGAAATAGACCAATCTTGCAGTGGCTTCGTCCGTTAAAAATCTAATTTTACGTACTGCGTATGCAGCGGAGCTTAACCTACCTGCTAGAACCGATATTTGAGAACCCCATTGAAGCTTTGAATCCAGGGTGATGCCCAAGAATGTTGTGGATTCAACAAGTTCTAATGGTTCATCATTTATTAATATACTTCTATTTAGGATACCCTTTTTTACATTTGGTAGAGAGAAATTAATACATTTAGTTTTTTTTGCGTTTAACAATAAGTTATTGGTTGTAAACCAATTCAATTCAATTCAATTCAAGTTTAGGGTGAGAGGATGTTTGTTTGTTTGTTTATGTGTGCAAATCCATGTTGCCTTTTTTCTCCAAAACTACTAGTCGGATTTTGATACAATTTTCAGTTATGGGTTCGGGTGTAATTGATAGGTGTTACGGTGACAACTCACCAGAGGGCGCTGCAGTAATCATTTGTTGGAGCAAATCGATGTTGCCGTTTTTCTTCAAAACGACTTGTCCGATTTTGATGCAGTTTTCAGTTATGGGTTTGTGTTTGATTGGTGCATGTTCTTAAATAGGTGTTACGGTGTCAACTCACCAGGGGGCGCTGCAGTAAACATTTGTTTGTGCAAATCCATATTGCCATTTTTCTCCAAAACTACATAGTTCGATTTTGTCTTTAAACGGTTCGTAATTAATCAGTGGTGGTTCTTAGATAGATGTAATGACGTTAATTTTATAAAGGACATTGTCGTGGGTGTTTATTCAAAATTTTAATTTTGTTTCTTGTTTCCGTAATCTAATTACTTACACCACCGACATCATCTCCAATTATGACATTTGCTCCATAGACATGTAGAGCTTCAATGTCACCCTCACTCATGGGCAAGTCGTTTATCTTCTTTCCTTCAGCACTCCAGATCCTGACTCCTCCGTCGTTAGAAGCTGAGTACACCTTCCCGCCAGCTGCATCCAGGGAGAACACCTGCACTGCATGAGCTTTCCATGACGCTCCAGGTGCTAATTTTTCATCGTACGACTGGTGGAATAATGTGCAATAATGGTAACGTTATTTTTAAGACCTGTACCTAGTGGTACTTTAGTAGTCTAGGTGAACTTCTGCTAGTCTATCTGGGGCGGTACTTTACCACTTTGCTAATTAATTTAGCCATGCAATAGGAATGATTTCGCTTTGAATGGCAAAGTGTCCAGTGAAATAACAGGGCATGTGAGACCTAACATCTGTATGTCTCAAGGTAACAGGCGTAGTGCAGTCAAATACATTCATACGGCATGCAAAATTTTGGATAGCCAGAATTTTGCATGCCGCTGAATCTGTAATAGGTAGACGTCATCGCTTACCATCGCCGAGTTACCATCGCCGAGCGTCTTGCTTATTCTGTTACCTTAAAAAACCTAATACCGTTAAGTTATTTTTAGGACCGATTTAATAGATACCTACCTATCAACCTACTCGTATGCTGCGTGAGTGAGATATGTGATAATACTTGTACCTACCTTACGGTGTTTCGCTCCATATCTCTGAAGATACTCATCGTATAATAGTAATAAGTATATATACCAATCGGCAGGAGAAACTTATTACTAGCCGCCCTTTCAAAAAAAAAATGTTATCCAAATCAATCAACTGATTATAAAGAGTTCAATTTTAAGGTGTTTGCTATTGAAACAAGTGCATCTGGTTTTAACATCACGGAAAATATAGTTTGCGCGATGCAGGATTTGAAACCAAACCATTTTTAGGGTTCCGTTGCGTAGTGCGTAGAGAAAACGGAAGCGACTTTGTTTTCAACCGATTTTCAAAAAGAAGGAGGTTTTCAATTCGTCTGTATGTTTTTTGTGTGTTACCCGATTACTCCGCCAATTGTGAACCGATTTAAAATTTTGAATGATTCTTTTTTTTTCAGGTAGGGTTCAACTTCAAGGTGGTCCCATTTAAATTTTATCGAGATCTGATAAGTATCTTCAGAGATATGTCTATAAACGTCTCGAACTTGCTACTGACTAGCGCGGCGTGGAAGTCCGTTGTTATAGTTATAAACTATTTTAATTATATACTATACTAGCTGTGTCCGCGACTTCGTCCGCGTGGAATAGTATCTTTGGGTAGCATTTTTAATGATTTAGGTTAATTATTTCACAAATAAGAGACATACTTACGTATAAATACTTAATCGACGTCTGCTCTCACGTGTCTTCCCATTCGGGTAAGCACACTTAGGCATATTTCCCACCTAAACCGCGCCGTGTCACGCCGCGTTCAAGCGCAAAAAGTAGCCTATGGTCCTTTCTCAGGCTCTAGACTATCTGTGTACCAAATTTCATTTAAATCGGTTCAGTAGTTGTGGCGTAAACGCGCGACAGACAGACAGACAGAGTTACTTTCGCATTTTTTATAATATAAAGTAAATATATCTAGTATATTATATAGTACTTAATATGTATAGTAAGGCAGTATGGATGCAAAGATTAGGTTGGTATATATAGATGGATGGATGGATGGATGGATATTTATTAAAACGCAATAACGGCTGAACGGACTTGAAGATGAAATTTAGCATACAGATACTTTTTAACCGACTTCAAAAAAAGGAGGAGGTTTCTCAATTCGACCGTATTTTTTTTTTTTTTATTTTTTTTTTTTTGTTTTTTTTTTATGTTTGTTCGCGGATAACTTCGTCGTTTATGAACCGATTTCGATTCTTCTTTTTTTGTTCGAAAGGAGATATCCCAAGTGTGGTACCATGGTAATTTTATCGAGGTATGATAAGTATCTCCAGAGATATTGAGATAAACATCTCAAAATTGGTACTGAAAATGAATAGCGCGGCATTGAAGTCGGTTGTTTTTTAGTTTTTAAACGATATTATTAAACTGGATTAACATAATGGGCCATAAAAGGGGACACTTGAACGCGGGCTATGCCGCGGGCCGCAGCTGTAATAATGATAAATGTGAAAGTAACTTTGTATATTTGCTTGTTTGTTACCTCTTCACGGTCAAGCAGCTCAACCGATCTGCCTGAATTTTTTATTGATGACAATCCTACAATGCAATGTTGTGGCAATGTGTACTTAAGTATTTTCTCTATACTTACTTTGATGGAGCCGTCTTCTGTGCCAACAAAAAGCTTATTGTCCCAGGCAAGAACGCAGGGTTCAGCTTCAATATTTACTTCGTTGTCAACTTTTAGCGACATTGTTTACAATATATATTTTATTCACTATCGATAGCAATCCGTTCACAACGTTCAGAATATCTCTGAATACCTACTACCTACTAGAAGCGCGTTCACGGATGTAATGTATGAAAGTAAAAATAGAACCAAACGACCACTGAACTTTATAACAGTCCAGAAATAAAAGTGTTACTAGAAAGTCTAGTAACTTCTGTTCTTCTGTGATATTACCAATATTGATGATCAAAGCCTACAAAATACTACTTACCTAGGTACTAGAAAACTTTATGGTGCAGAAATTGACAGAATGTTTTAATACTTGTTATTTCGGTTTAGGTATATTGTGCCTAATTGATTGTATCGTAGGTACACGTGTTCTCTTTTATGAGTTAGTAGGTACGTCCGTAGTCGTACTCCGTCGGTACGTACTAACTCATAAAAGAGAACATCCCATCAAAAACATTACCTACATGTAAAAGTTTCAAGTCTCGCAACGCAGTTCTTATACTTACTACAAAACTAAGTCGGTTTAATATATTATTATAGAATGACTTACCCATCGCACGGCCTCGGCCTATATAATCTTAATCGTCAACTATTTAAAATAATTGTAATTAAACATAGTGCTATAATAGCCCTAATCACATACAGTTTGAGCAATACACATACGAGTACGAGTAAAACGTTGTAGTATTATGATCTTTTCTATGACGTTGTGCGATTGCCAAGTCCTTCTATAAATTTAAACCGACTTGGTTTAACATTACATCTTAAGAGCGTTTATACGAATCGCATCGATTTGCGGGTTTTTTCAAAGGTAATAATCTAAAGCTTTGGTTACCTAGGAAAGCGGTGCCGTCATATAGCGGCCGTAATATTGCGGACGCAAAAAGGCGGCCGTCTTGACGGTGACGACATGTGGAAAGTTCCACGGCCGTTTTAACACACCGTCAGTATTTTTTTTAAAACAAATATCAAACAAAAAGTATAAAATTTCCTCGTCCTCGCTGCTCCAAGAGTTGGAACTAATTTTGTAGTTACGTTGTTTCGGTAAAAAAAAACACAAATACGTATTTAAAATAGCTTCACCGCTATCAATGAAACGTTCACGAAACCATATGACACCGACAAGACGGCCGTCATGCAAATGGCGGCACCGCTTTTTGTCAGTGAAGCTTTGGTTTCCTAGGAAAGCAGTGCCATCATAACGCGGCCGTAATACAGCGGTGAATGACGTCATTAGAACGTTGTCTATGTAAACAAAATGGCGCGGTTTCCTAGAGAGCGGTAACTGACTTGACTGACTTGACTTTGACTCGACTTTGACTGACTTTGACTCGACTCTGATTCGACTTTGACTCGACTTTGACTCTACTTTGACTCGACTTTGACTCGACTTTGACTCGACTTTGACTCGACTTTGACTCGACTTTGACTCGACTTTGACTCGACTTTGACTCGACTTTGACTCGACTTTGACTCGACTTTGACTCTACTTTGACTCGACTTTGACTCGACTTTGACTCGACTTTGACTCGACTTTGACTCGACTTTGACTCGACTTAGACTTGACTTTGACTTGACTTTGAATTGACATTGACTTTGACTTGACCTTGACCATGACTACAATAATAGCCTTCCAACATACATGCACACATACCGGTCAAAAAAAAACCCGCTAAATACCCGGCTAAAATACTAATAATAATATAAACCCGCAGGGGCGGCTTTGTTTGTGGCGAGCCGACGGTGAGTGGCGACACCCCTATCCCGTGAGGGCTAAATGAGACCCTCTGACCCCCGGCTTGCCTTGACCGGCCGGCCGGTGGTCGGAATCGCAAGAGCTAAGACCTAAGCTCCAGGGTGGAAGTGTTAAAGGCATAAAGCCCCTAGGCCCGCTAGTAGCGTTTAGTGAAAGTGCAGCACACCTCTCAACACCCTTAGCTATAACGGTCCGCCTTTATGCCCCCATTCAGTGTATAGCAAGTCACCACCTGCCTTAATAATTTGTAATGAGGCATAATTGTCGGGTGCCGTACCTCATCCCATAGACCAGCAATTTGACATTAATCAGCTCACCTAATAGTCTCATAATATAATGTACCATATTTTTATAATATAGTTTCCCCATATATGTCCTCCTCATCCATAAACAATAACTAATTTAAAATTGTAAAGGGCGTCTTGATGTTGACTTCGGCATTATTATCTTTTCTATGCTTCGGCTCCATCAATGCCCTCTAAAAGACCAGGCGTGTACGACCCGTGATGTAAAATAAATAAACGAATATAAAATAATAATGATTTTGACTATTAGATTTATAATAGTTACGGAGATACATGTAAACATACTTATAAAGAATATTACATGATTTTCTAAACGTAATTCGTTTAGGGGTATAATGTAATAATTATTTGTTTTAAGGTTTATTCGTACGGGGTTATAATGAATCAGACCCAGGAATAAAATTGTCCATACAAACTTTATCTCCCAATTTAACCCCTTTAGGAGATGATTTTCGTAAATAAGATTAGCTTATGTTTTATTCTAGAGCTTACACTATTTACCAGTATGTTTCAAATTTCATTAAAATCGGTTAAGCAGTTTTTATCCGTTTTTATTAGGGTTCCGAACCCAAAGGGTACCACGGAACCCTATTACTGAGACTCCACTGTCCGTCTGTCTGTCTGTCTGTCTGTCTTTCTGTCTGTCTGTCTGTCTGTCTGTCTGTCTGTCTGTCTGTCTGTCCGTTTGTCACCAGGCTGTATCTCATGAACCGTGATAGTTGACGGTTGAAAGCCTAAAGCTAGACCTAAAGCTAGACCTAATATCACATCATGCATGTCGCGACATGCGATAGATGGACGAAATAAATCGAGGCGATGTAATAAAAGTTGACTTTAAAATTCAAGTATCAAAATTGTTTGTTATTGTGGTTTGGAGTTCAGGCACACAGAGATAATTTGAGGTGTGCCGTGCCGTCCATGTTACGTAGTTCTAGCGATCCTTTTACATGTAATGTTTTTGATCAGATCTCATCTCTTTTTGTATGTCTTCCTACTTACATCGTAGTGCGACTGTATCTACCTTGTTACTATTTGCAGGTACTACTAATTAAACTTTGTAATCGCAAATATTTGTATAGGATTACAAACATACTTTTGCAGTTTGTACCTATATATATCTGAAACGTGACGGAAATTGCAATATTTTTAGATTATTTAGGAATTGATAGGCTAAACACTAATTATGTTTTAAATAAGGAGCTTGTGGGTCTGCAAAAAGTACCTTATAATTATGTTGATCATCAATCAGTCAGTCAGTGTGGCAGTAACAAAACTAAGAAACTTTGATGGGCAATAGGTAGTTCTTTAACTAAACGTTTAAATTTAATGTTATTTCGAATTTGAATATATATGTAGAGCCATATTATGCTCTATACGTAGGTAACTGAAAATTCAGTGTTCTAGCTTTAGCCAGCACAAAATTAAAGGATGTTGAAAATGACCTGAATGGTTTCGAGAAAAGGATGGTACGGCCGTGCCTCTTTGTTTTGCTCGACAGATACATTGTAAATATTGTTTTCTATCTATGTTCAGTTCAAATAGCAAAGTACATTATGCATGGATTGTACTGATGATACTTTATACTTTACTTTATTGTACTGTCTCTATAAGCAATGAGCGCTGATAAATGTTGCCTTACGGCATAGGTAGAGTAAAAGTTGTAGGTATAGTCGGTAGGTATATAAGCATCGAGACACAAGTGAGGTGATTATAGACTTGTATTTTATGTAACAGCCAAAAGTATAAGTATCTAATAAGTTCACATAAAGATATCGAAAAACTAGACAGTAAACACACTGGCAGGTGATGTAACAGAAAAAATATCTAATAACTCGTAGACATTAGCTATAATTCTACCAGTACTTGTACATTGATAGGTAACACCCAGTAATAAGTAGGTATGTCTATGCCAACATGCTTTTCCTGTTAACTTTACCCAAACTTATATTATAAAGGGGAGATATTTGATTTTTTGTTTGCTTGTTGGTTACGATTTCACAAAAACTATTGAACCGATTTACAAAAATTATTTCACTAATGGAAAGCTACCTTATCAATCAGCGAGTAACATAAGCTATATTTTATTCCCGTATTTTCACGGGAACTGGAATTACGCGGGTGAAACCGCGACGCGCAGCCAGTGATAATTAAATAAACTGGCCAAGTGCAATTTGGACTTGCACTCATAGGGTTCCGTACCAGACTACAGTATTTAATAAGATCTAGCAAAAATTACCACAATAATTTTTCGCCAGCAAAAAATTTTTATCATACCGGAGTTGTGAGCCGCGTGCTTATCTATACTTCTAAACTAATATTATAAAGAGAGAACATTTGTATTTTTGTATCAAACATTTATGTTTGTAATGATTTGGCTCAAAAACTAGTGGACCGATTTAAAAAAATATTTTACTAATATATAGAATGGACTTTCGAAATGAAAATAGGCTATATATTATCCCGTTTAAATTAAAGGTACATTCGTGGAGACCTAATTTGCAACCTAAGTCGACAAAAAACGGTCGAAAAAACACGTTTCTTGCGAACGCTGCTCAATTGAAAACAAATGGAAGAATATTTTTAACCGACTTCACAAAAAAGGAGGAGGTTCTCAATTCGTCTGTATATATTTTTTTCTTTTTTTTTTTGTGTGTATGTTACGCGATTTCTCCGTCAATAGTGAACGGATCCAAATGATTCTTTTTTTAATAGGTAGGATACGTTTCCGAGGTGGTCCCATTTTAATCTATAGAAGAGTTGTACAACTTAATAAGACCTACAAAAAAGTCCGCGACAGCATATGTCTCTTAAGGTTGACTCACAGTAACCATTTTAATCTTTAATTTTTTTGTTAAAAAATATTACATAATTTCCAGGGCTATTTTCAAGTATATAGTATTAATTCTTATCCAAATAATTACGTTAATTAGCTTGGCCACATATTATAGATTAAAATTGTCCTTTACAGTATATAATTTAAATGAAAACTCTAGAAGACATCACGGATTTCACATACACGCATCGCAAAATTAATAAAATATTTGCAGTGAAACAACAGAATAGTTACGAAATATTATTATAAGCTTAGCTTTTCTGTAGATCCCCACCGATCACAATCAATTTGAAGTCAATATAGTATATTAATATGATCTATTGTATAAAATAATAATGATGTATATATGTAATACTAGCAGCCCGCCCCGGCTTCGCAAGGGTAGAACATATATGCCTACAAAATTTGCATCAGTTTGTTGCATCGAATATAAAATATGAACATATTTAACAATCATCGTCATATTTCAACCAATTTACACAAAACCTTAACGAATTATGCACCTAAACCTTCCTCATAAACACTCTGGCTATTGGTGAAAACCGCATGATAATCCGTTCAGAAGCTATTGAGATTATTGCGAACAGACAGACAGACGCAGTGATGGACATTGTTTTATAATACTTACGTAGTGATATTGGACGGCCCTTTGGCGTAAAGGATAGTTACCCTGATTCTGACCCGACGGTCGTTGGTTCTAATCCTAGCTATATACCTACCAATGAAAGTTTTATGTGCATTCATAAATCATGGGTTTTCGTGGGATCATTAAATCTACCAATAATTAAGTTTTTAAACTATAAAACTAAAACAACTGACTTCAATGCCCCGCGAGTCAATTTCAGTAGCAAGTTTGAGACGTTTATCGTCATATCTCTGAAGATACTTATCACATCTCAATGAAATTACAATGGGACCACCTCGAAAACGTACCCTACCGATAACAAAAATAATCATTCGAATCGGTTCACAATTGACGGAGCAATCGCGTAACATACACACACAAAAAAAAAGAAAGAAAAAAAAACATACAGACGAATTGAGAACTTCCTTCTTTTTGGAAGTCGGTTGAAAAGTAGCTTACCACCAAGGAGAACATCTGCCGCCGTAACCTTACGGCGTTCCCCGACGCAAAAAGTAGGGGTATTATACGTTTAACGTGGGTATCTGTGTGTCTGTCTGTAGCATCTTAGCATCCAACCGGATGAACTGATTTAGATTTAAAGTAGGGGTATTATACGTTTAACGTGTGTATCTGTGTGTCTATCTGTAGCATCTTAGCACCCAACCGGATGAACCGTTTTTGATTTTATTATTGATAGTTTTTTTTTTTTGATAGATGTCTTCATCGCGAGTGTTCTTAGCTTTGATTCATGACAATTCGTTCAATCGTTGTAAAACTATGCGCTTTCATCAACTTTCATAGGTCTAATCAATTCGAAAATCTTCTTCAACAACATTGTAAGAACATGGAAGCATTGACCTGATGCTGGGACATCTCCTGGACTCTACAGAATACTCAAATCCTCACCAACTTACAGCTCAGATTTTAAATGTCGTGTTTAGAGTCATTGGAATGATATTAATGAAAAGATTATACAGATAGATCAGTTGGGGTGGTTTAAAATATTATATTATTATATAAATAGATCATTATTATTTTATACAATAGATCATATTATTATACTATATTGACTTCAAATTGATTGTGATCGGTGGGGATCTACAGAAAAGCTAAGCTTATAATTATATTTTCGTAGTAACTATGACCTATTCTGTGGTTTGACTGCAAATATTTTATTAATTTTGCGATGCGTGTATGTGAAATCCGTGATATCTTCTAGAGTTTTTATTAGAATTATATACTGTAAAGGACAATTTTAATTTATAATATGTGGCCAAGCTAATTAACGTTATTATTTGGATAAGGATTAATACTATATAGTTGAAAAGAGCCTTGGAAGTTATGTAATATTTTTTAACAAAAAATTAAAGATGAAAATGGTTACTGTGAGTCAACCTTAAGAGATAGACATATGCTGTCGCGGATTTTTTTGTAGGTCTTATTAAGTTGTACAACTCTTCCACAGAAAATATGCTTCCATCTGTTTTCAATAGAGCAGCGTTCGTAAGAAACGTGTTTTTCCGACCGTTTTTTTGTCGACTTAGGTTGCAAATTAGGTCTCCACGAATGTACCTTTGATTTAAACGGAATAATATATAACCTATTTTCATTTCGAAACTCCATTCTATATATTAGTGAAATAATTTTTTAAATCGGTTAAGTAGTTTTTGAGCCAAATCATTACAAACATACAAAAATACAAATGTTCTCTCTTTATAATATTACTAGCAGCCCGCCCCGGCTTCGCACGGGTAGAACATATATGCCTACAAAATTTGCATCAGTTTGTTGCATCGAATATAAAATATTAACATATTAAACAATCATCGTCATAATTCAACCAATTTACACAAAACCTTAACGAATTATGCACCTAAGACCTAAACTTCCTCATAAACACTCTGGCTATTGGTGAAAACCGCATGATAATCCATTCAGAAGCTATTGAGATTATTGCGAACAGACAGACAGACGCAGTGATGGACATTGTTTTATAATACTTACGTAGTGATATTGGACGGCCCTTTGGCGTAAAGGATAGTTACCCTGATTCTGACCCGACGGTCGTTGGTTCTAATCCTAGCTATATACCTACCAATGAAAGTTTTATGTGCATTCATGAATCATGGGTTTTCGTACAGAAGTAGTGGGATCATTAAATCTACCAATAATTAAGATAGTTTAAAAACTAAAACAACTGACTTCAATGCCCCGCGAGTCAGTTTTAGTAGCAAGTTTGAGACGTTTATCGTCATATCTCTGAAGGTACTTATTACATCTCAATGAAATTGATTGACAATGGGACCACCTCGAAAACGTACCCTACCGATTACAAAAATAATCATTCGAATCGGTTCACAATTGACGGAGTAATCGCGTAACATACACACACAAAAAAAAGAAAGAAAAAAAAACATACAGACGAATTGAGAACTTCCTTCTTTTTGGAAGTCGGTTGAAAATTAGCTTACCACCATGGAGGACATCTGCCGCTGTAACCTTACGGCGTTCCCCGACGCAAAAAGTAGGGGAATTATACGTTAAGCGTGTGTATCTGTGTGTCGGTCTGTAGCATCTTAGCACCCAACCGGATGAACCGATTTTGATTTAAAGTAGGGGTATTATACGTTTAACGTGTGTATCTGTGTGTCTGTCTGTAGCATCTTAGTACCCAACCGGATGAACCGTTTTTGATTTTATTATTGATAGTTTTTTACGTTACGTACGTACGTACGTTACGAAAGGCTTAGCTTTTCTGTAGATCCCCACCGATCACAATCAATTTGAAGTCAATATAGTATAATAATATGATCTATTGTATAAAATAATAATAATAATGATCTATATATATAATATAATATTTTAAACCACCCCGACTGATCTATGTATAATCTTTTCATTATAAGCATTCCAATGACTCTAAACACGACATTTAAAATCTGAGCTGTAAGTTGGTGAGGATTTGTGTATTCTGTAGAGTCCAGGAGATGTCCCAGCATCAGGTCAATGCTTCCATGTTCTTACAATATCGTTGAAGAAGATTTTCGAATTGATTAGACCTATGATAGTTGATTAAAGCTCATAGTTTTTTATAAAATCATCTTCAAAATCATCTTTCATCGTTATCGAATGAATGAATTTTCATGAATCAAAGCTAAGAACACTCTCGATGAAGACATCTATCAAAAAAAAACGATCAATAATAAAATCAAAATCGGTTCAACCGGCTGGGTGCTAAGATGCTACAGACAGACACACAGATACACACGTTAAACGTATAATACCCCTACTTTTTGCGTCGGGGAACGCAGTAAGGTTACGGTGGCAGATGTTCTCCTTGGTGGTAAGCTACTTTTCAACCGACTTCCAAAAAGAAGGAAGTTCTCAATTCGTCTGTATGTTTCTTTTATTTTTCTTTTTTTTGTGTGTGTATGTTACGCGATTACCCCGTCAATTGTGAACCGATTCGAATGATTATTTTTGTAATCGGTAGAGTACGTTTCCGAGGTGGTCCCATTGTAATTTCATTGAGATGTGATAAGTATCTTCAGAGATATGACGATAAAAGTCTCAAACTTGCTACTGAAATTGACTCGCGGGGCATTGAAGTCAGTTGTTTTAGTTTTATAGTTTAAAAACTTAATTATTGGTAGATTTAATGATCCCACGAAAACCCATGATTTATGAATGCACATAAAACTTTCATTGGTAGGTATATAGCTAGGATTAGAACCAACGACCGTCGGGTCAGAATCAGGGTAACTATCCTTTACGCCAAAGGGCCGTCCAATATCACTACGTGAGTATTATAAAACAATGTCCATCACTGCGTCTGTCTGTCTGTTCGCAATAATCTCAATAGCTTCTGAACGGATTATCATGCGGTTTTCACCAATAGCCAGAGTGTTTATGAGGAAGGTTTAGGTGCATAATTCGTTAAGGTTTTGTGTAAATTGGTTGACATATGACGATGATTGTTAAATATGTTAATATTTTATATTCGATGCAACAAAATGATGCAAATTGTATGTTCTACCCGTGCGAAGCCGGGGCGGGCTGCTAGTTTATTATAATGCCATCTAACGTCTAACGCTATCTAAGTGAAAGTTAACACAAAGGTGTTATGGATCGGCATTTCAATATAACGCCATCTATTACCTAAGCGAGCATATAGATGGCATTATATTGAAATGCCGGAAAAAAACACGTTTCTTGTATGGGAACCCCCTATAATTTTTAACTTTATTCTGTTTTTAGGGTTCCGTACCTAAAGGGTAAAACGGGACCCTATTACTAAGACTCCGCTGTCCGTCTGTATGTCTGTCTGTCTGTCCGTCTGTCACCAGGCTGTATCTCATGAACCGTGATAGTTAGACAGTTGACATTTTCACAGATGATGTATTTCTGTTGCCGTTATAACAACGAAATACTAAAAACAGAATAAAGTTAATAATAATAGAGGGTCCCCATACAAGCAACGTATTTTTTTCGGCATTACAATGTAACGCCATCTATGATCGCTTAGTTAGGTAAACGTCGCATAGATGGCGTTATATTGAAATGTCGATCCCTAATACCTTTGTAGACGTTAGATGGCGTTATAAGAAATAAAATGTTTATTAATTACATATTATATTGTGCTGGCAAAAAATGATAGTGGTATTTTTTGCTCGATCTTATAAAATACTGTAGTGCGGTACGGAACCCTACGAGTGCGAGTCCGACTTGCACTTGGCCAGTTTATTTTTAGTATTTGTTCTTATAGCGGCAACAGAAATACAATCTATGAAAATTTCAACTGTCTAACTATCACGAGTCATGAGATACAGCCTGGTGACAGACTGACAGACAGACAGACAGACAGACGGACAGCGGAGTCTTAGTAATAGGGTCCCGTTTTACCCTTTAGGTACGGAAAAAATATAATTTAAATTGCAAGTTAGGCAACTTCTCCAAACAAAATTAGTAGTCAGGATCATGATCATCTAATTCGTACCTACTAGAGGTACGAATTAGATGGTGGATCCAAATTTCACAATAGGTACATTTAGTCTGACCCAGACAATGGCTGGGTTGCCCTTTTATAGTTTACCGAAAACCTATTACTGCTGATTATGTAACGCCAGGCTGCAATGATGACATTGATGACACAATTACTTCTTCATCACGGTCCTGGATGGCGGAAGAGTCCGTTTATTCAAGGCCCGAGAAAGTGAAAATGTTAAATTGCTGTTATATTATAATAGTGCCGTGCCGTGAGACATTTTTTACTATTGTAGCGATTGTTCGCATTACATCACTATCCACAAGCACACATTATGACTACAATGCGTAGGTACGTACTACTGTTGAATGCTTTCCGGCCACATACCTTACACATGATGATGAAGATAGACTGGCATTGCTTGCGCTACTTTGAACAGTAGGTTATTACAATTACTTTACTTACCTAACTACTAAGTTATTTACTTAGGTATTTGTTTTGTCAAACAACGATCGAGCAGGCACATTGTAACTTTCGTCCTTCCTGACTCTATTTTTCTTTTCCTAAGCACCCTAGACAGGAGAATAGCTTTCTCTCCCCATATCTACAGTGATTCTTGAAAGTTGCTGGTGCAAATACTACCTATGATAATTAAGATAGTTTAAAAACTAAAACAACCGATTTCCATGCCCCGCGTTAATTTCAAGTCAATTTCAGTAGCAAGTTTGAGACGTATGTCATCATATCTCTGGAGATACTTATCAGATCTCAATTAAATTAAAATAGGACCACATCGGAAACGTACCCTACCGATTAAAAAAGAACCATTCAAATCGGTTCTCAATTGACGGAGTAATCGCGTAACATACACACAAAAAAAGAGAAAAAAAAACATACAGACGAATTGAGTTGATTGAGAGCCAAGTGCAAGTCGGGCTCGCACTCGTAGGGTTCAGATTCCGTACCACACTACAATATTTTTTTAGATCGAACAAAATATACTAAAATAAATTGGCCAAGTTCGAGTCGGACTCGCATATCCGATTGAACAGCCGGAAAATATTTTTTTTGCATAATTTCCTTTCATTTTTAGGGTTCCGAACCCAAAGGGGTTGGTACCCTATTACTGAGACTCCGCTGTCCGTCTGTCTGTCTGTCTGTCTGTCTGTCTGACCGTCTGTCACCAGGCTGTATCTCATGAACCGTGATAGTTAGACGGTTGAAATTTTCACAGATGATGTATTTCTGTTGCCGCTATAACAACAAATACTAAAAACAGAACAAAGTTAAATATTAAAAGGTTTAAAACAAAAAACGTGTTTTATACGATACGATACGATACAAAATTAATTCACCTCGACGCAGCTAGATGGCAGCACAGGAAAAATTAGCACGCGCAAGCGTTTCATTTGTTAAATTTGTTGGCCTCGGTCGATTTGTTTACTTCGTTAAGGGTTAATTACCACGTATGTAGCGTACAATATTGAATAATATATCTTCAATTTTAGTTCTTATTAAGTGTCTATTAGCTAGTATCAGTAGAAAGTTAGTCGTACGAACACTCAGTCTTCCAGTCTCCTGATATTTAATTAAGTATATTAATTACCTTTGTGTTAATATTTACTTAGTTGGTGTTAGAAATTCGTGGCGTTCGGACTTCGGAAATTCGGAACCCTCCGTGTGCGGGACAAAAGTCTGACTCGACCTTGGCCAGTTTTGTTAATTTAACTTAGTTTTTGTTATTTAATGTTATGGCAACTGTTTTGATACATACTATCGCAAACAAGTCTTTATCTAATACGGTTTGTAAGATGGTATTGCTTGTATGGGGAACCCCTTTTATTTTAAACTTTATTCTGGTTTTTCCGTCAAATTGTAACCGATTTAAAATAATTTTTTTTGTTTGAGAGATTATGTCTCCCGTTTGGTCCCATTCAAATTGTATCGAGATATGAGAATCACTCATATATGAGGATAAACAATATACCTAAACAAATTCGATACCTCGATGACATGATTATGGCTTAGTGTATATTTTCACTATCGCGGCATGAGAAGTCGGATTTTTCGTTTTGTACGATCATAAATTACTAGTTAGTTGTTACTTAATACATACTTTGTGAAGATTTCAAGTCTCTATCTATTATGGTTCATAAGTTCAAGCAAAAAAACCGGTAAAAACACGTTTCTTTTATGGGGACCGACCCCCTTTAATATTTAATTTTAAGTATTTTATTTTTAGTTTTTATTGTTTAATCCCTCATAGTAATATACAAATACAGTAATATACATATAGTAATATACATATACTTTATACTACACTACTACTGTGAAAATTTCAAGTATGGAGCATGAGCTGCCCTTCTTCGACGGCAAGGACGGCGAGTGGATCGCCTTCAAGACGGTGTATGAAGACACCAGCCCTCTCTTTTCGCCCGTGCAGAACATGGCGCGATTGCGGAGGGCGATCAAGGGAGAAGCACGGGACAGCGTGAAGAATGTCCTGTACTCGAGCAGCCTGCCAGAAGAATTAATGGATACACTACGCCGGCGGTACGGCATACCAGAGAACCTGTTCTTGGCGGAACTGGAGAAGATCAGGAACCTGCCCAAGATCACCGACAGCGAGCGCGATATCTGCACGTTCGCGAACAAGGTGAACAACATCATCGCGACAATCCGGGGACTGGACAGGATGGAGTATCTGCAGACACCAGACATCATTCGGTAGATATTGGAGAAGATGCCGCAGCTGCTCAAGTTTCGTTGGTATGATTTTACCAAGACAGTGAAAGTTGATTTGATTCAGATAGCGAATTTTCTGAATGCAGAAGCAGACACCATCGGGCCGTACCTGGGGCACGAGTCTGCACCGGCGCAGAGGAGACCAGCTCGGCAGGCGACGCATACAACGACGTCACTGGAGAAGGACCACAGGAAGGAGAAGCCGTCATGCCCGCACTGCGACGGCGAGCACCTGCTGGTCAACTGCCGAGGGTTCCTGCAGGCGTCGAAGAAGGAGAGATGGAGCATCGCGATCAAGTCTCGCATGTGTTTCAGATGCCTTATGGGACGTCACCGGAAGGAGGGATGAAGCGGCCAGCCTGCGTGAGGGCACATCATCAACTTCTTCATGAAGACCGACCAGCATGGAAGAAGGCAGCTGAAGAACCGACCGAGAAGGTGAACACCATCTCCACGCAAGTCCAAGCAGCCAGCACGGAGAGGGCGTACCTCAAGATTATCCCCGTGGAGGTGTATGGACCACGAGGATCTGCGAAGATTTTGGCGCTGCTGGACGAGGGGTCGACCGTCACCTTGTTGGATTCGTCGGTGGCGGAGTCGACCGGTCTTCAGGGTCCCCGAGAGTCACTCGCTATCGCGACTGTCGGAGGGGGGACCATCATGAAGGAGGACTCCGAGAAGATCAGCATGAAAATCAGAGGAGTTCATCAGAATATGAAGAGGAAGATCGTCGGGGCAAGGACGATCGACGAACTGAGCATCGGTTCACAAGAAGTGGAAAAGTCAAGGCTGGAGAAGTGTGATCTCTGCAAGCTGGTTGGCCAGCTCACCTACAAAGAAGAACAGCCGAAGCTCCTCATCGGCCAGGACAACTGGGAGCTCATCGTCTCCAGAGCCACACGGAAGGGGAAGAGGAACCAGCCGGTAGCATCCCTCACGAAGCTCGGATGGGTGCTCCATGGTTCCAATGGAGGAGCGGCACAGGGGGTGAACTTCGTCACCTGCGCGCACGTCACGACTCAAGAGGAAAACGTGGAGAAGCTCATAAAGGATCACTTCGCCATCGAGTCACTGGGGGTGCAGCCACGTCGACCAACTGCAGATGCAGAAGCAATGGCGATGAAGATCCTCGAAGAGAAGAGTCGAAGATTAGAAGGTGGAAGGTTCGAGACAGGACTTCTGTGGAAGAAGGAAGATGAGAAGATGCCCGACAACTACCGCTCCGCAGAAACAAGGCTACGGGGCATCGAGAAGAAGCTGGACCGGGACGACGAGCTGAAGAAAGAATACACTCAACAGATCCAGAATCTTCTCGACAGTGGGTACGCCGAGGAAGTCCAACACAAGTCGACGTCGGACCGCAAGTGGTACTTGCCTCACTTCGCCGTGACGCATCCCACCAAGAAGAAGAAGAGGCTAGTCTTCGACGCGGCGGCTAAGTTCGAGGGGAGGAGCCTGAATGATGTTCTCCTGCCGGGGCCTGACTTGCTCCAATCAGTCTTTGGGGTCCTACTGCGGTTCCGCCAACAGCCAGTTGCTGTTGTAGCGGACATAAAGGAGATGTTCTTACAGATCAAGATAAGAGAAGAAGATCGCGACAGCCTGAGGTTCCTGTGGAGAGGTGAACGACGCTCCGGGGCACCGCGAGAGTACCGAATGACGTCGGTAATCTTCGGCGCCGCCTGTTCACCGAGCACCGCGATCTACGTGAAGAATCGCAACGCTGCCGAGCATCGAGACAAGTATCCGGCAGCAGCGAGGGCCATCGAGAGGAACCACTACATGGACGACTACCTGCACAGCTTCGCGACAGAAGAAGAAGCAATCCAGGTGGCCAAGGAGGTGGACATCGTCCACAAGAAGGCAGGCTTCGAGCTACGAGGGTGGGTATCCAACAGCATGAAGGTGCTGCGGGACCTCACCAGTGAAGAAGCATGCACCAAGATCGAGTTGGGGTCCAAGGAGGAGAAAACATTGGGTCTTCGCTGGTTCATTGAGGAAGATGCCATGGGATTCCGGACCTGCCTGCACAACGTGCAAGACGTCGTAGAGAAGATGAAGACGCCGACGAAGAGAGAAGTCACCAGCGCCGTGATGTCAACCTTTGACCCTATGGGGTTGGCATCACCCGTGCTCATCCAGGGCAAGAGGCTGCTGCAAGACATCTGGAGAAGCGGAGTCGGCTGGGATGACGTCATCACGAGAGAAGACGAGGCATCGTGGAAGGCGTACCTGGAGAACCTGCAGCTGCTACGAGAGCTTCGTGTGCCAAGGTGCTTCTCACACTCCGGCACCGAGGGGGAGCTGCACGTCTTCACGGATGCGAGTGAAGCCGTCTACGCGTGTGCAGTATACTGGAGGCAGAAGACCAGCGATGGCAACGTGGTCGTCACTCTACTGGCTGGGAAGGCGCGAGTCACTCCACTGAAGCCGGTCTCCGTCCCGCGGCTGGAACTACAGGCCGCGCTGCTGGGGACCAGGATGGCGCGTTCAGTCGAAGAGGAGCTAGACATAAAGCCAGTACAGAAGACCTTCTGGACCGACTCGAGCACCGTCCTGAACTGGATCAAGTCCCACCCGAGGAACTTCAAGACGTTCGTGGCACATCGTGTCGCCGAGATAGAAGACACGACAAGACCGCAAGAATGGCACTGGGTACCAACAGCCGAGAACCCTGCGGACGACGCCACACGAAGTATACCAAGGGACTTCACCAGTAATCATCGATGGTTCACAGGTCCAACATTCCTGAAAGAAGATGAAGATCAATGGCCCAAACCACGCAACTTCAGGACAGAGTCAACGGGGGAGGAAAAGGAGAAGCCCACGGTCGCCGCGCTGAGGAAGAAGGAGCAGCACGCCACTCCCGAGCCCGCACGATTCTCGCGCTGGGAGCGGCTGCGAAGGGCGACGGCGAGGGTCATCCAGTTCGTCGAACTCTGCAGAAGAAGACATCTCCGAGAACAAGTCAACGTTACGAAGAAAGAAAATGAAGATCTTACATGGAAGAGGAACCCGAAGAGAAGAAGAAAGAAGACTCTTTCAATGAAGAAGATTGAAGAAAGAAGATTTCTGCCCATTGAACCTCATCACCTGGAGAGGGCAGAGAAGCTGCTGTTGCAACGAAGCCAGGAGGAGAGCTTCGGGGAAGAACTACGCAACATCAGAAGAGGCAAGCCCGTCGATCGGGCTAGCAAGCTGAAGAACCTGGACGTCGAAGAAGAGGAAGACCTGCTCCGCATCAGGGGAAGAATCGACGCGGTGGCGGGACTCGACGTTCACTTCAGAAGACCAGTGGTGCTTGACAGCAAGCATCCCTTCACGAGGCTGCTCATCCACCACTACCACGAGATCTTCAATCACGGGAATCATGCAACGGTCATGAATGAGATCCGGCAGCGCTACTGGATCCTGGGTCTACGGGCTGCAGTACGAGCGACGCGACACGGGTGTCAATGGTGCCGTGTCTACAGAGGGGCACCGCAGACACCGCCGACGGGAAACCTGCCACGTGAGAGACTACGGTACAACGAGCATCCCTTCACCTGCAGCGCCGTAGACTACTTCGGGCCCATGACGGTCACTGTGGGCCGTCGTCATGAGAAGCGTTGGGGCGCTCTCTTCACCTGCCTCACCACCAGGGCGGTACACGTCGAGTTGGCCACCTCTCTATCTGCCGACTCGATGATCCTCGCTCTGCGGCGCATGGCAGCCAGAAGAGGATGTCCGAAGAGCATCTTCAGCGACAACGGGACGAACTTCGTGAGGGCGAACAAGGAACTACAAGAAGCCCTCGAGACGCTGAAGACAGAAGACGTCGTGACAGAAGCGGAGAAGATGGGAGTGCGCTGGAAGTTCATTCCACCCGGCGCACCGAACATGGGGGGTGCATGGGAACGCCTGGTCCAATCTGTCAAAGTGGCCTTGGCGGTTACACTGAAAGAGAGGCACCCCCGAGAAGAGATCCTGCACACACTACTACTGGAGGCAGAACACATCGTGAACTCAAGGCCTCTGGTGGAGGCCGACGATCCAGACAACGAAGCCCTCACGCCCAACCACTTCCTCATCGGGCGTTCCTGCGGCGCTCCAAGGGTTGGGGCATTCACCGACGACGTGATCACCGGACAACGGAGCTGGAAGGTGGCGCAGCGGCTGGCCGACCACTTCTGGAGCAGATGGGTGAAAGAGTACCTACCAACTCTGATCCCAAGAAGACTCGGCGGAAAGACGGCTACCAGGGACCTGCAGCGTGGGGATACCGTGTTCATCGTGGACTCCACGCTACCTCGCAACACGTGGCCTCGGGGGGAGGTAGTCCAAACCTTCCCTGGGCCAGAAGGCCAGGGTCATCGAGGTGCGCACCGCGGGCGGCATCCTGAGACGTCCGAGCTCCAAGGTGGTGCTACTGGTTCCGGTGGAACGCGAGGAAGACGGCGCTGACAACGGCACGAGCAGCGTGGGTACCAGAGGCGGCGTCGACGGCAACGAGGTTCCTGACAGCAAGGATGGAGTCGCCGGGCCAGGAGTAGGTGCTGCGCACGAGGGGGAGGATGTCGGCGACCGAACCACGCGGGACGGCGGCCAGCTTCATAATAATCGGTGAAATTGTAGCGGCGAAATTTATATTTAAAGTGCGCGAGAGGGACGGAGCGTGTCGTCTCGTTCTAACACGGAAAATTATGGACTTTTTGGATAAGTGTAGTAAATAAGCTTTTTAAGTATCTTTATATAAATATATTCGTAAGTTCTTTGTGAAATTAGGCAGATAAATAAGTAGCGCAGGTTTTACAAAAGACTGTATAATAATAGATTGATAAATGGTAAAGTTATTAGCATGTAAAGACCAAACGGGGTCAGGATTTCTAGATTTTTAGGTAGTTTTTGGTAAATAAAATCTAGATTCTTTGGTTTTATCATTTCCCGATAGTCTAGATAGGAAATAGACATAATGACGAGCATTTTCATGTAAGATACTTAAGACTTGAGTTGTAAATAAAGTCGCTAGAGGCGAAAGTGTGGGCGAGCCGAGATGAAAATTAGGTCAATTCGAGATCGATTTTCGGCGCGCGAAACGGGGCTCTCATTACGGTAATTATCAGGAATAGCATAGTGACCCCGTTTCGCTGTATCAGTATTCAGTGTTCCAGTGAAGAGTTCTCCAAGAAGAAAAAGAAGAAGGAAGCCTCCGAAGCAAGAAGCAACTGAAGCAAGAAGCAACTGAAGCAAGAAGCCACTGAAGACAGCGGCGAAGAGTGAAGACTTCGGCTAGGCGACCGTAGGAAGAGTTAGGCACTCGGCCCCCGCCCCACACTAGAGCCCTAGTGTTTCGTTGACTACCTTTGTGTTTCATTGACTAAGCGCATTCTGGGGCTCTAGCCTTCCTACCCTCTCTCTCCCCTCACCCCTCCCGTGTTTTCCCGCTCCCCCCGCTCCCTCGCCTCCGCTACCTCCGGATATCGGAGGTGCACCCAGTAGGTTCGGGCAGGTTAGGCCTCCCGTTCCGCACCCCCCCCCCTCACCCTTCCCCCTCCACGGCTCCTGAGGGACCCGCTTTACCCCGCACCCCGGGGTCTTGCGGGTGAGCGTGGTGGTGCGCACCATTCCGGCGGAGACGGTGGCCCTGGGTCACCTTGCATCCAGTCGGGTTCACCAGCGCCCTTGGGGACGGAGTGGCTTCTGGTCACCCCACTCCCCTCGGACACGAGCCCGACAACCGGAGGCGGCGCCATAGGCCCTATAGGGGCGGAGCAGCGCCGGGGCGCAAGCCCAGCACCTCGCCACAGCTAAGATGTAAAGTGTTACTAGCACAGTTACGTAGCAAACAATTTTAACGTCGTTAATAATTAAAGAAAAGTTTCACGCCATTTTTTAAATAGCCAAATATCTAAAAAAAAGCTGAAGCACGTTATTTTTTTACCTATTCTGATTAAAAATTTGGGGTTTGGGGCAAATGTTTGCGTTTAATTTACTGTCTACACATTGAGCTATCGATCGTTAGACTTATTTTGTGACTCTAGGACTTCTGCATGGACCTATAGGTACCTATGTAGAAAATACTTACTAGTGCTGCGATTTAAAAAAAAAACAAAATGACTGAAATTTTGTTACGGTGGGAGAAAAACTACTTATGGTGATTTGTTAATAAAATTAACTGTATTTTGTGTTCCTAAATTCGACACCGATAACCGAAACCGAAAACCTATATCATTGTGGTGACACCAACAAATTTAAAGAGATTTCATTAATATACATAATAATATGTAATAATATGTACCTACAATACATACTGTATACGCCTTTTTCCCGTAGACACTTTCCACATGTACAATACCTAACCTACTCAGAATTTGATTTCAATCGTTTTTTAGGGTTCCGTAGCCGAATGGCAAAAAACGGCACCCTTATAGATTCGTCATGTCTATCTGTCTGTTGGTCTGTCTGTCTGTCCGTCGGTCCGTATGTCACAGCCACTTTATTCCAAAACTTTTAGACCACACAGTTAAACTTGGTGGATACGTGTAATCTGTGAACCGCTTTACATTTTTATTTAAAAATAAAAAAATAAAAGATTAAGGGGAGGCTCCCTATACATGGAACTGTAACTTAAAAAGAATCCATCAAACCTATACGTGCGGGGATGTCTATAGATAAGTATTGAAAAATGTCATTGAGGTTCCTAAAACCAAGTACCTACATCGTTTGAAAGATAGACACTTCTAAAGTGGTAAAATGTGTATGAAGTTATTAAATACTCTGTGTTACGGAATCCTACGAGTTCGAGTCCGACTTGCACTTGGCCAGTTTATTTTCCTGAGGCAACTCACATTCGATATTATCCACTGAGGGTTTGAAATCCGGACATATTGCCATGGTCACGGACGAAGTTGCTATTGTGATGATGATGTTTCATTTAAATACTTATGATTATGACCTACTAATCCCGAATAGCCTCACAGGTACCTTCAAAACAAGGTCGCTGTTGCAACATTACATATACAGGTAGACCGTAGATGGATACCTACATCGCATAGTAGGTAGGTACGAGTATGTCCTAAATTACAACATTAAGCAGGGTTGTTACACACAATCAAACTGTAACACTTTCAAGAAACATAGTATTTGAATTAAGTAGGGTTATTCTCAATCATACGAAAACAAATTCACATTCGGAAACTGCTTCCCCTTCGACTCGTATCTTTGCAATTCACAATACTCCTATCGGTTATTTTGACATTCCAATTCGAAAAAATCAGTGATTCTAATTGGAAAGGTTTCCGAGACAAAATAGGTCATGGATTTATAAATATTCAAAATAAAGCTTTCGGATCCGAATAGGTTTTTGAATGATTGAAAATCAGGAGGCTGATATGGCCAAATGTCATTTTTAAAATTATAACTAATAAATAGAAAATAGATTTTCTTGAATTCACTTATATAATCTAATATGTAGGCCACACAATTGTGTAACGACAATTAGGTACAATTTATATGTGATTTGCATGTTTTCGCTTTTAGCGCGACTGATTAGTGTCGCGCAGTTCCCTCCCTGTTGGCTGTCTAGTTATCGCCTTTCGTAACACTTCAACTGAACATCATAGAAAATTCACTACGTATCGAATGTAAATAAGTGGCAATAAAATCTTAGTTGTCAGTAAGTAGTAGTGTGTTAGTAGTGATTACTTTTACAATGTTTTCTCACTTGTCACCAGTGGGAACAAAATATTGGTGATTAGTGACAACTGGGATTAATATTCGCTACCTACATAGGTATATTATGTTGGTGATTTATTTGTTTGGGTCATGCACTCTTTCTTTAATTTCCCCGCTGATAAATCCAAAGCGTAATGGTAATAATAATGCATTGCAGTTGTGGTAATGTTTCTCCTTCTCGGGTAGGTATTTATAAATATGACATCCATGCGAATACGATAACGTGTTGAAATGTTATCTAAATTACAGGATTTAATGAAATTGCATTGCTATATTAATTACAAAACATTTTATTCATAAAAAAATTATCAGTATATTTACAGTAATTCACATCAATTTGATGTATGATAAAAACGTACACGATGCAGTACAGTTAGTTTGGCGTTATGCCAGCTGACGCCGCTGACTGCACTTGCGTACTCTCTAGAAACCATCAACTTTCATAATCCACAATATTTTCCACAGTGACTCATAATGTCGGCATGTTTTTCGCAACGGAATTTGATCTTAATATTCATATTGCCTTAAACTTTGACTTGTTTTTCACATGAACAATGTCAATGTGGTTTCATTAGGTCCACGTTCATGGCCATAGTCTTCTACGGAACTGGCTGACGGTATGGTTTTTTTAGAGGAGCATTTAACTTGCCAGTTCACCCTGGTGGTGGTATTTGTGGTGAATTGAGATATATTGTAGGGCCTGGTTTTATGATGTCGCTGGTTGATCTCTGAGGGGAGGCTAGTTCAGTCAGGGTCAGCCGGTGAGGAGGCCGGAAGGACGGCTTAGGGGGCGCCGTACTCTGACGATGGCGCAGAAGCAGGAGGTCCATACTGTGGCGCGGGTGGCGCGGCATCTGGGTAACCTTCCTGTTTCTGAAAATAAAAGACATTGTTAAAACTCATACCTGCAAACCATAGTTTACACTCAATTTACTTACATAATACGGATAACTTTATCTGAGAGAAAATGCTATTTTCAGATTCAGCATCATTATTAATCTCATCGTAACAGATCAGGCTGAAATTTGCTCTTTTCTCATGTGATTTTTTTTGACAGTCGCACGAAAAAGAGTATTATATTCAGTAGGTACACAAGAGGCTAACAATATCAATGTTATTTTCTTTAATGACGTGTTAATACTTAATATTTTTGTAAATACGTGATGCGTACGTTGATTACGATGCGACGATACGTATGAAATTTTGGATTGTGTATAACAATATCAATGTTTCTACATTGCACACTTGATCCGTCTTGCGCGAAGACTCGACGAGTTTCAACCTCCGGAACAGGCCGGGTTTCGAAGCGGTTACGGCACCATAGACCACATCCACACGGTGCGGCAGATTCTACAGAAAACCGAAGAGTACAATCGCCTCCTGTGCTTAGCATTTGTGGACTATGAGAAGGCCTTCGACTCAATCGAAACCTGGTCGGTTCTGGAGTCCTTGCAGCGTTGCCAAGTCGACTGGCGATATATCGAAGTGATGAGATGTCTATATAATGCCGCAACGATGACTATACAAGTACAGAACCAGGGTACTAAACATATTTACCTGCGTCGAGGAGCGAGACAGGGGGACGTCATATCCCCGAAACTGTTCACTAACTAACGCCTTAGAGGATATGTTTAAGACGCTGGACTGGAAAGATTGCGGCATCAACATTAAGGGCCAGTACATCTCTCACTTACGATTCGCAGATGACATCGTCATTATGGCAGAGACGCTGCAGGACCTACAAAGGATGTTGAATGACCTAGCTGATTCTTCTCGTCGCATCGGTCTCCGGATGAATTTGGATAAAACCAAAGTCATGTACAACGAGCACGTTGTTCCGGAACCGATTGCCGTAGATGGAATCCCACTCGAAGTAGTCACGCAGTATGTTTACCTAGGGCAAACGCTCCAACTAGGCAAACAGAACTTCGAGAAAGAAATCCAGAGAAGAATTCAGCTGGGCTGGGCAGCATTTGGGAAACTCCGTCGAGTCTTCTCGTCGCCTATACCACAGTGCATAAAGACAAAAGTCTTTAACCAGTGCGTCCAACCTGTCATGACATACGGAGCCGAGACGTGGACACTCACGGTTCGACTAGTCCACCAGTTTAAAGTCGCTCAGCGAGCTATGGAAAGAGCTATGCTCGGTGTTTCTCTGCGGGATCGAATCCGGAACGAAGTAATTCGCCAGAGAACTAAAGTGATCGACATAGCTCAGCGGATTAGCAAACTGAAGTGGCAGTGGGCTGGTCATATCTGCCGTAGGACCGATAACCGTTCGGGCAGTCTGGTTCTAGAGTGGAGACCGCGAATCGGCAAACGTAGCGTAGGACGCCCTGTGACTAGGTGGAGCAACGACATTCGCAAAGCGGTGAGCAGTGAATAGAAACATAGAGCCAAAGACCCGGCTCAGTGGCGTGTCTTGGGGGAGGCCTACGTCCAGCAGTGGACTGATACCGGCTGATAATGATGATGATGATGACACTTGATCTGGGTATGATTTAACGATGATTGCAAATTGGATGGACAAATTGCCTAAGAGTCCCCACAGACTACAAACTTTCTCGATAGTTTGGTCGACTTCTAATCAGTATAAAGATATATGTAGATGCGCACATTACAGTAATTCAGTATCGTATAAAAAAGTTTGATGGGCTTCACGACTGCCTTTAAACTAACCCAAACTATCAAACCCAACTGTTTTGTTGGCACAGTGTGCGCACGAACAGGCCAACTCGACTAAACTATCAGCCGATAGTAAGTCTGTAGTCTGCGGGGACTCTAAGACCCAAGAGGAAAATATTTTTTCCACAGCAAATCACAGAAACCATGCCATAACCTTTGGTGTTCCTGCAGCCCTTGAGAGTCAGAGTATTCTAGGCATAGCGTGTGCATCATGCACCATCTTCGACCACACCACATTAATAGCTTACCACCAAGCGAGATAGTGGTCAAACGCTAGCATATAAAAGTAATAAAAAATATAAGGACCATTGTTAGTCATATTTAAAAACTATCACGTTTAAGTAATTGGAGAGCTCGCGAATAATTATTTAGAATTAAGTGAACATGTTATCCGGGAGGTTGCGGGTTCAAGTCCCGTCGCTATGATGAAATTTTGGATTGTATTTAACAACTTTACAAAAATATAACACTTCAAAGAAACATAATGTTTAAGTTAATTTATCCTCGACTTAAATTATAAGAATAGGTATACCTACTTAAAGCATAATATTTCGGCCGTTGTTTCAAAAAGCCTCATCGTGTTTTTATGACCTAAATGTGTCAAACGTACAACATGTTACGTATTAAACTATTACAATTATTAGAGTTGAGGCACAGAATAATGAATAGTGGTTGAGGTCCGGCCGCGCAGTGTCTACTTTCGTTTACGCGTTTAAAATTCGGCATGACCTGCCAATTATAATCAAATTTGCATGCAACAACTGTTATTACGATGTTATTTTAACATTATGCATATTATCTGGGTAATAAAAAGAAGCATGCAACTTCTGTGAATAGTAATAAAATAAGTAACTCAATGCTGGTTTTAAATCCACATGTGATGTGATGGGCTAGGATACTCTACCTTTAATTAAACAAATATATATACTAGCGGATCCGGCAGACGTTTTCCTATCCGATCGCAGCGCCACCTATCGGGTCCAATTGTGAATCTAAACCATATATGGACTAACTCAAACATACACCCAAAATTCATCTAAATCGGTCCAGCCGTTTAGGAGGAGTTCAGTGACATACACACGTACAGTAGAATTATATATATAAAGATATACACATACTGTCACTGCTTATATGTACTATTATTTATTCTGTTTAGTTGTGCCTTATTCAGTATCTACATTTAGATACACTACACTACGACATATTTTCAGCCTTTTCTCACATACTAAATAAATATAACTAACTGATCGAAATATAATAATATTATTTTTAATTTTATAATAGGATTACGATACGCAGTTGCAATAACTGCGTATCGTAATCCTATTATAAAATTCTGCAATCTGCAATAGATAGAGTGATGGACCTATCTATATTTGTATATGTAGATAGTCTCAAGTCGGTAGCAGCCTTTGTTACGTCAGTGTAATGATGATGGCAGGTGCATGTAGCGTTAGGTCATGCAGATAATGCCTGGTGCTTCCTACACAATGTTCCAGGAAACGGTTTATGTGATTGAAGTAAGCACTTTCACGAGGCTTGCAATCGCATCCTCACATCACACCATTACTGCACGGTAACTTCACTTAAACGTAATGTACTAAATACGATACGAAATCAAGAACCGTGAAAACTGACAAGTGTTGCCTACACTTGAGCATACTTGAGCTAGTCGTTACAATAAATAATGAAATAAAATAACTGAGGTTGTTGACATATTATAAGTAGTTATTTTGATATTTGCACAATCTTATCTATCTATCAGTTGTGTTTATATTCAATGTGCAATGAGTAAGTACTTTGAAAAAAGTATGATGCTATTTAAATAGATAAAAAATAATAAAAATAATACATTACGTACGCGATTAATAACCATACCATCTAGATCAGCGATTCCGAAAGTGGTCCAGGTGGACCTCTAAGTCTCCACGGGAGACTCGACGGGGCTACGTCAGCGTCAAAAAAAGGGGGGTTCACAAGTTGTTAGTGGGTTACGATGTTTCTTTTTATTTTTACCACTCCACATTTAGGGTGTCTATGCTATGGCCAGATCTAATCTTCACACTTTAAACCAATATTGAGAATATGGTAGAAATATAGCAGTAATACTGGTCTACCGTACCTAAACCAGTAAAATGTTGAAAGTGGTCTACGAGAAAAATAAGTTTGGGAACCTCTGATCTAGATGGTTTTGGTAGCTCACCTGAGTCTTGTATCTGATGAAGTAAACCTCCGGCTTGGCAGGTTGCGTGGGTGCGGGCGTGGGGATCACGATGTCGGGCTGCTCTTCAGGCTTCTTCACCAGCACATAGACAAGAGTCTTCTCCTCGTTCTGAGGCTGCACCGGGATGATGGGCGCGGTAGGAGTCGGCGGAGTAGGCGCCTTGATAAACACGATCTTGTAGTGTTTCTGGGGAGGAGGCACGTAGATCTGCTTCTGCGGCGCGGGTAGGTCATTGTCCGGGGGAGGGACGTGAACGTACACGTGTTTATGAACTATGGGCTGCTGGGGAGGACCGTATTGAGGAGCAGGAGGACCGTACTGGCGAGAGGGCGCTCCGTACGAAGTGGAAGGAGGTCCGTACGAGCTCGGAGGCTCCGGACGCGCGGCCGCCACCGCAACCACCGCCGCCACGAACAAAGATCTCAGCACCTGCACACACGAAACTTCAAATTAACCATCACAGGGGAATTGTAATAATCGATAATCTCAAACACTGTAGCACTTAGATCACTCAGTTTGACATTGCCGACGAAATGATATCACCAGATCACTAGGTCGAACTGTTCACTGTGTCACGGGCACCTACCGTTTTGTCACACATCCTGGGCGCTACACACGAGTTTAGATAGAACAGTGTCCAGCAACCGGGCTCCACCTGTGTTTATAAGAGATGTGCGCTCCACATCCGGGGGAGGGGGCACTTTCGATGGTTCTCATACCTTGCGCAATGCTGTGTGATGGTGCTTAGCCCGACCCCTACCGCCCGAGCGACGCACACGATGCGCCCGAGCCTCGAAGGCACTCATTCACATGTCAAGTACCTCCAGTTCACACTTCTTTATTGCCTTGTTCAATTTAAATAGATAATAAGATCTTTAGTACGAGTGCCTATATGACCCACCCTTATTACTTAATTAATATCTTTGTGTCTAGGGCTACATCTGTGTGATATATGCAACTGAATTTCTAAATCCATTTTAACCAGGTGAGATAGTGGTCAAACGCTAGCCTATCAGATATAAAAAATAAATATACTCGTAATGTTATCAGAAAATAGTACTTGGAAATTTGTAGCCCGATGCCCATCCCCAAAAAAACCAATCGCCTCATATTGGTCGTTAAGGCTGTAGATAGCTCATCTAATAAAAAGCTCGAATTAACCGGCAAAATAATAGCATGATATGTTTTTACATTCATAATACATTTTTTATTTGATATTTGCTTTAATGTCTTAGTTTTACTTTCAATTTATTTTATAGCAGAAAATGTCTGAAGATTTACACCTATTTATTGTATTGAAAACAATCTAGCTGATTTGATTGCTCGATTCGATATCGCATTATGAGCAAATTGTCAATTTAAACGGTCGCGTTAACTGCGTCGAGTTCAACGCTAATTTGCCTTTTCTGACTGACCTGCGCACGCGCTCCCCGTTTAGTTATTGATCAGGCTGAATAAAAGTGATTTCTTTTTAAAACAAGTGAGCTGTTTTATCGGTTTGTACTTTGTTTATAAACATACCTTTGATAAACGGTTTATGCAGGTAGTCGGATTTTTTTTTCAATCAGTATTCATTGGTTTCAATGGAAGGTACGTAAGGCAATAATAATATGTGCTCCGTTAAACTAGATATTCAATCGAATCATTCATCGCAGTTCTTTATAGTTTGTCGTAATCGAAGTTTCTAGAGGCTGTTTTCGTAATTACCCTACTCATACGAGATGATAACACGTGGCGTCCGTCGCATCGCGAAGAAAACAATAGCGCGGTATATATGAAAACTTGCAAGTTATTTGTTATTGTCTTTGGAGTGAAGTGAAGACAGAGACGATGTCTGAGTGCAGACATATTGATGTTTACAGTTGTTTCAACGATGCGGGAATAAATTGACCCCCGAGTGACCCGACTCGAGCCTATCATGTGGAAATACTAGGAAGGCACGCTGCGAGACCTAGTATCCATTTCTATTCGAAACCGGTTGATTCGTACTATAAAATATACGCAATTACCAACAATTTGTATAGAAGGATGCAATCCTCATCGTAATCTTCCTCGGTAAGCTTTATGTTATAATTTATGTACCTACTCGTATCTACTTAGGTATATACGTAACGAAAATGTATGTAATTAAGTGCAGTAGGTTAGAAATATCATTATCTGGGAAGTTCCGCGTTTGCTGCAAATTCATCTTTAAATTATTTGCAATTTTATGAATGGCATGAGACATTTCGTGGCTGGGATAGTATAAATAAGTTTACCTAAGCCGTTTTATACCTATTTGTGGTTTCCGGTAATGATATCGAATTATTCGGTGTTAAAATGATGATCTTTTTAGCGCGATGATGAGAATCGGTCATGGTCACTTGTCATCTGTTATTTATTTTTATTGGACTAGATAAAGTTCTCGACAATTTAAGACGACCCCTGAAGGAAGGTGAAAAAAACTTTTTTATTGCCTCTTTATCCTTTATGATTTATTTGTATAAATTAATATATATTAATTTATTTGTAGGTAAGTCACCTATAAATAAAGTAAAATAATTAATTAATTGGCGGAATACCTTAGTCCGATTCACGAAGTGCCATTAATTCGTAAAGATTTTTGGGTAATGGATTAATTGAGAACTTGGCGAAATGGCTAGAACCAAACATTAACATCAGAATTTAGCAAACATTGAAGTGGTGATATGTCTATATTAAGTGGTTGGTACGAGCTAAGATCGAGGGCTAGACCACCATTGGTCAACATATGCACCAACCAGAGATCATACATTAGTAGGTAAACCTAATGCGGGTGTGATATTCGATCGTTATTTTCAACTAATATTTGAAGGAGAAAAAAATGTTTTTTGTACCTATGTTTGTTGGAATGGTAAACTAATTCGTAATTATACTAGTTGACCAATTTTATTAGTATTTTCACTTATTAAAAGTTATATTACCTATCACCGTGTAACATAGACCATATTTCGCGAGCTAAGCTGCGAGGGGAGTTTGTTAGGTTTAATAAGCTTGTGAAATAATCGAAGCTTAGTTTAAAACATCGTCAAGAAACTGCAAGACCTAAAAGGTGACTAACTAGTCATTTGTTTATTTTCAAAAACAAATTTACGCTTGCTTGAGATAGTATGTAACCTTCGCGTTTCAGAAGCGAGTAAAATGCAGTATCACGTACTGACGATTGCAAGATGTCTGCAATCAGTAAAAGCAGAGGTCATAGTATGTATATTAGATATGATTAGTATAGCTAGCATACCATCAATCAACTTGATATTAAGTCGCTAACATAATTCTAGCATTTCTTATGTTACGTGCTGAACAGAGCTTTTATTAAAATGCAAATCTTATGAAAAACAATATAAAAGTTTTAGACGTCTACAAATAAATTTAAATTATTAACAAGCGAAGGTCCGCTGCAATAATGATAATTTGATAAACGTCCAAAATGTGAAAAATTTTAAATTAGATTTTTTTTATTCATGGGCGTACCGTTTCACCACATGAGTAAAGATTTTCTTTAATCATGTGGTTTCACGTTTTAAAACATTATAATACCGTTGGCAGTCCAGAGATAAATGAGTAAAAATAACCGGCCATGTGCGTGTCGGGCGACGCGCAGTGTAGGGTTCCGTAGTAGCCCGTTATTCAATGCAAGTCCTTACCCGTTATAAACAAACAACTACGTACTTCGTCATTTGTCACTTTAAAGGATTTATTCTAAGGATTTTGTATTTGGTACAAAATTATCCAACACCTAAGTTCAACGACTATTACTGCTAAACTAATAAAGTTATCTTAACCGCTATAGTTTTCCTTTAAAGTTCATGAAATGCACTATTATCACGAATTTTTCCAGATTTTTTAAGCCAGTAGTTAAGCTTTTAGAGAGGGGGGGCACGCCCTACTGGAACAAAAATTTGCACTTTAAAGTTTAATATTTCGTAAATTAGGCATTCAATCGAAAAATGGTATTAGCAACCCTGAAGTCATTTTTAAAGACCTATTCAACGATACCCCACACGATGTGGTAGACGACGAAAAAACATTCATCCCCACTTCTCATGTATACAAAAATATTTTTCAAAATTTTATAACACCACTTTGTCGGCCTAATTTATATACATACCCCTACAAAATTACAGCTTTCTAGTATTAACGATCTCTTAGCAAAACCTCAGACAGACAGACGGACATGACGAAACTATAAGGGTTCCTTGTCAGGACTACGGAACCCTAAAAACCGGCCAAGTGCACTCGCACACCGAGGGTTCCGTACAAAATTGTCAACTGGACCGATGCACAGACACGGTCAATGTCACAATGTCTCAATGTCAATGTACCAACCGCAAATAATAAGTTTGTAATAGTAAATTAGCTTTATTTGCAATTTAACTACATACTTATCAACATAATACTACTATTGGTATTTGTTAGTAGAATTTAGGTAGTAGCATTATCACCAAATTTCAAGTTTTCAATGAGAAGTTAAAAAATACTTCGGAATATTTTTTTTTTAAATACCTACTAACTTACCACTGACTATTCATTATAAATAGTGTTAAGCTGCTTCTGTCTGTTCTGTCAATCTGTTTAAAATTTAAAGAATGCGTGTTTAGAAATTTATGTAAGTAATCTGTGTTTATTGTTATAGGTAAGTAGGTATGGTTATGTTAGTTTAGGTATAATATGTAATTGTTATTCTTTTCATTTTAATTGAAATTAGGCGCACCCTGCATTAAGCTACTATTTCGATCCTATCCATACAAAGGTTTGTCTGGAAGAGATCGCTGTTAGCGATAAGACCGCCCATTGTAACACGTTAAATTTAAGCTGTAAAAGTTGTATGTGTCTGTATCTTTGGTGTCGCAATAAAGAGTTCATCTATCTATCTACCTACTGAAATACTAGGTGGCTTCTCATTCCTTGTAGGTCAAATTTAGACAATTTGTATGGCTTTGAATGAACAGGATGTTTACTATGAAAATTTGAAGACTGTGGTAACTGTTTGGCTGTAAAACCGGTGTGGCAGACGTCGGACGATGGACAGACGGACATGTGAGTGACAGTAATAGCGCTCCGTTTGGACCCTTCAGGTTGGGTTGGGTCCGAAACATTCCAATTAAAATTGGAAAATCGATTCGCTGCCTTGGAAACTACAGGTGGAGTAGACCAGAAACTCGAAGAAGTGGAGGAAATCCTCAGGGATGACGGGACAAAGTTTTGCGAGGCCAAGCGAACGGGCAAAAAGTCCAAACTTTCGGCAAACACACTTCGTTACTTGTACTATTCATTATTCTGTGACTTCGGCTAATGGAAGAGAGACGATCAAACCCTTTGTCAGCTTTGTCAACTGACCAGGTGCGCAACAAAACCATGAAGAAGCTGGTAAGACGCGACCTCGGATTCTCTAACACGCTCTTGATTAAAAAAATCAATATAGCAGAATCGGGGGTCAGGGTCAGGTCAAGTCAGGTCAAGTCAGGTGTTCACCCAGCCTCTGGGTAGAAGACATCTCACAAAGCTAACAACATCAACTGGACTAGTCGTCGCATCCAAGTTGGAGATTATGTCGAAAGTTGAAGACTTCTACGGCAAGCTCTACGCATCGCATGCTTCATGGCCCGTACCCGATACTGAGGATTCTAGAGCCACCTTAACCCGCCACTTCACAGAAGACCTGCCCGAAATTAGCCGAGACAAGATCGTGATGGCCCTTAAACGGCTCAAAAATGGAAAAGCCCCAGGAGAAGACAGAATCACAACACAGCTTTTAAAAGCCGGGGCAGGTCCAGCAGTTCAACAGCTTCAACAGCTCTTTAATTCCGTTCTTTTCACTGGGAGAACTCCACAGGCATAAAACAGAAGCATGGTGGTTCTGTTTTTCAAAAAAGGAGACAAACCCTCTTGAAAAACTACCGCCCAATTTCGCTTCTGAGCCATGTCTACTAATATATAACTATGTGTTTGTGTGTGTAATATGTGTGTGATATATAACATGTCTACTAATATACAATAATCTACTAATTTAAAGTCGCTCAGCGAGCTATGGAGAGAGCTATGCTCGATATTTCTCTGCGGAATCGAATCCGGAACGAAGTAATTCGCCATAGAACTGAAGTTATCGACATAGCTCAACGGATTAGTAAACTGAAGTGGCAGTGGGCTGGTCATATCTGCCGCAGGACTGATAACTGTTGGGGTAGACTTGTCCTAGAGTGGAGACGCGAATCGGCAAACGTAGCGTGGGACGTAGTATGACCAGGTGGACCGACGACATACGCAAAGCGGTGGGCAGTGACTGGAAAAAAAGAGCCGAAGATCGGGCTCAGTGGCGTATCTTGGCAGAGGCCTACGTCCAGCAGTGGACTGACACAGGTTGATGACGTTTGTCACTATTGCGGGTGGACCCTTCAAGTGTCGAAATAGAATCTGGTCATTCAGCAAAAATTATCTCCATTAATCTAACATAAAAAAAATAAAAATAAGTAAGTTCATCCATTTTGAGCTTCAATATCTTCCTTAAACACATCTTGCCAAAATTTATCCAAATCAATCATTGAGTTGAATGCATTCAACTCAATGATTGATTTGGATAATAATTATACGTAGTACCTACTTATAAATCGATAATATTAATAATGATTAAATTGCAGACGGCCAAAGGTAAATTAGTGATGGTGCAGGGATGTATATGATGATTGTGATCTCTAATAAAAAGACTTCATGAGACGGTATGGTTTGTTACGATCGAGAGGCGTTAGTCTCAATAATTAACACAGACCGTAGACAGATGTCCGCTGCTCGAGCCCTCAGTACGCTTCCGACGGGTTCCTCAATCACTAGTTAATGCATTCTGAACTCATAGGACGCGAGGAAACAAAAAGCTGTCACATCCGCAACATGTCACCAACACCGAAAAGTACAACCAAATTAAAAAACAAGGTAAGCGCCGACTACGTTCCAACTTTAACAATCTTAACATTTTAAAATGACACATTTCCATTGGGTATGCTTTTAGAAGATATCTATTTCAAGTAGTGATTGTTGAAGTCCGTGACAGTGCATCTTCATTGACATTGTTTTAAAGTTGTTTAATAACGAATGGCAAGTACTTGCATAGCTTTTTGTCAATAATCTTAAACAAGGTTAGAAGTAGAACTCGAGGATCACACTTTATTTACTTAGATTATACTGTTCCTAAACTATAACTTTTTTTAAATCAAAATAATGTGTATGGTATAATTTTCTATATATCTAGCAAAGACATCCTGAGAAGTGAATTCATGATACATCTTAAATAAGATAGACGTAGATCTTTGTTGTACAGTTATACATCTTAAACGAGATAGATGTAAGAAGATCTATTTTAAATATATAAGATGTATCATGATTTCACTTATTTTTACTTTACTATTCACATGATTCCCAAGAACATATATGTAGGTAAGTAGTTACATATGACTTCTTAGGAATAATAGTAACGGTATTCGCGGCATTAATAACTCTATTAGTTAGTTATTTATTACGTTGTAAAGATTCAATGAGAGCCGTTTTTGTAACATTTCAAGGATGAAGATATAGTATCGCAACTTTAAACTAAAAAATAAACTTTTTCTCGGTTACTATAATTATTAGCTTCTCCACGATGTAACCTTTGACTCGTTGCTTGCTTCGTTTCGAATAGTTTGTGTAATCAATCAACCCAAAAAAAATATACACGAGAGTAAAAATTTCAATGAAATGATGTTAGTGAGCATTTGAATAAGATGTTGAACATTTTAAGATGAGGCTTTCGTAATTCGTCGAGTGATTTTTTGTCGACATGTACAGGTCACGGTTCATCACATCTAGTGTTTATTTTCGTCAATACAAATTATGCGTTACTGCAACTTACTGCAAGTCTACATTTCAGTAACTAATTGCTCGTCTTTAGCATTAGTACAGTCATTTGGTGCTCAAAACTGTAGGTTACCTGGACAGTTTTCTGGGAGTTTTGAAAATTGATGATTTTGTAGATTTCGACGTGCTCTTTCCGAATCTGTATTTTGCCACCTCGTACCTTTGCCGCTCACGCCGCCATAGTGGAAAAATGGCGCCTAATAATAGATTTTCGACTATATCTCCTCTCCGACTCATTTTACGATAAAAAATATCTGTTACAATATTAAACTAGAGAAAATTTACTACAATTTATAATACAACAGTTTTTTCTTAAAATCAATAGTTTTGGCGTACGAGCGCCGAAAGTGTTTTCTAACCGGCCGAAGTGTCCTTAGTACCGACTGAAACGTACAGAGCAAATTTCATCATCTTCGATGGGATCACCGAAGTCACGACCTATCGATCGCCAGGGCAATGCCTTAGCCATTGGGCTAGCCGTTTATAGAATGAAGAGGATTGCGATGAAATTGATAATCCCATCAAAGATGATGAGATTTTGGTTAATGACGTTTCGGTTGGTTCTAAGGACGATCGCAACACCTGATCCATCAAAAATCACCAAGTTAAGGAGAATGCGCTAAATTTGATAATAATGAGTTGCATGTGGATTAGGCATAGTGAGGTCGATGACGATTTAAAAAAAAACTGGCCAAGTGCGAGTCAGACTTTTGTCTCGCACACGGAGGGACCGCCGAACCGATTCCGAACCGCAGTATAATAATATATAAGTATAATATTATATATTATATTACCGTGTCAATACCAAACATGCTTATTAACTACAACGCCATCTAACGAATATCTAACGAACTTCTACCACCAACTAAGTGAACGTTAACACAAAGGTTAACATTAACGTTAACATTAATATTATTTATTAATAAGGTAAATTGTTCATAGATGGCGCTATTGTAAGAACATGTTTTTGTATGGGACTTTAATTTTTAACTTTGTTCTGTTTTCAGTATTTGTTGTTATACCTAGCAGCAACAGAAATACAACATCTGTGAAAATTTCAACCGTCTAACTATCACGGTTCTAGAGATATAGCCTGGTGACAGACGGACATACCGACAGACAGTCAGACAGACAGACAGACGGACAGCGGAGTCTCAGTAATAGGGTTCCGTTGGTACCCTTTGGGTTCGGAACCCTAAAAACGCGCCACAAGGTGATGTGGAAACGAGTTATTTGGCCATGACGCGTGTTAGAGAATACTTTGAGGCGATTGTACGCAAAAACTATTGATTTGAATAAAAATAAACTGGCCAATTGCAAGTCGGACTCGCACTCGTAGGGTTCCGTACCACACTACAGTATTTTATAAGATTGAGCAAAAAATACCACTATCATTTTTCGCCAGCAAAAAATAATAATTAATAAACATTTTATTTCTTATAACGCCATCTAACGTCTAACAAAGGTGTTAGGGATCGACATTTCAATATAACGCCATCTATGGGACGTTTACCTAACTAAGCGTTCATAGATGGCGTGAAATGCCGAAAAAAACACGTTTCTTGTATGGGGACCCTCTATTATTTTTAACTTAATTTTGTTTTTAGTATTTGTATTTTGTTATAGCGGCAACAGAAATACATCATCTGTGAAAATTTCAACTGTCTAACTATCACGGTTCATGAGATACAGCCTGGTGACAGACGGACAGACAGACAGACAGACAGACGGACAGCGGAGTCTTAGTAATAGGGTCCCGTTTTACCCTTTGGGTACGGAACCCTAAAAACTGTGATATCATAAATTGTAGTAAGTAGTTATATTATTGTAATCTAGTTTAATTTTATAGCAGACGTTTTTATCTTAAAACGAGTCGGAAAAGAGATATTGTCGAAAAATTGTTGAGGCGCCATTTTAAGGGTTCCGTATCTCAAAAGGTAAAAAAGGGACCCTTATAAGATCACTTTCTTGTCCGTCTGTCTGTCTGACCGTCTGTCTGTCTGTCCGTGTGTCACCACAAATTTTCTCAGGAACGGGTGGACCTAGCAAGTTGAAATTTATACCAGATACTGAGGTCTATAGTCCCTATTACGCACTATTTAGCACGATAAAAAGATATGGGCAAATTTAGATTTTCGCAAAAACTTGTAAGTACCAAAATGTACCTTAATTTTCATCTTTTTTTATTTTTCGAAATTTTTCCTTTGCTTGTATGTACCTTGCTTGTGACCAAAATTGACATTTCTAGGTCGACCGGAAGTACCCTATAGGTTTTGGGTCGAAAACCTATAGGGTACTTCCCGTTGACCTAGAATCATAAAATTTGGCAAGAAGCAAGGTCTTTAGCACAAATAAAGGAAACATTCCAAACAATAAAAAAAAATATTATGTTTCTTTGAAGTGTTACACACTTCATATTTTTGTAAATTGTTAAACACAATCCAAAATGTCAAATCCGTCGGTACGATGACATTTTGGATTGTGTTTAACAATTTAATAAAAAAAAAGTTGAAAATTAAAGGGTGTCCCCCATACATACGTAGTCTCAGCCAATTAAGATAGGCCTCTGAGTTATATGAGCGCTCATACAATTTAGAGGTCTATCTAGAGCCTCGGTGGGCGAGTCCAACTCGACTTTGCCGGTTTTATTCTAAGATGGCGGCGCGTGCGGCAAAGATACGAGGTGGCAAAAACGGATTCGAAAAGAGCACGTCAATATCTATACAATCACCAATTTTTAAAACTTTCCAGGTAAAACTACCAAATGACTGTACCTACCACATTCGTTTTTATATGTATTAGCATAAGCATAAGTTTGGATTCATAATAGATAAATTTTGAAGGGGTTACGTTTAGTTTTCGAAACCAAAGTATAATGCACAAATATGAGTAGATGGAGCAAAAAATTGCACTAAAACTGAACCTATTGTTCATTTACAAGTATTTACATGTCGGGAAATTTGTTTACCTAGGTACATAGTTAGATTGATTAGGATGAAATTATTTTGAATAACAGTAAAATTCAAGTTCAAAACAAAAAATATTGATTGAATAATATGTTTATACTGTTCATTAACATCAAATATAAATCCCGTCATGTAAAAACTTATACAAGACCAAAAGATGTAATTTCAGTGCAAGTTTTTGGAGCAAAATTTACTCATATTTTTTGCATAATACTTTTGTATGAAAATCAACCCCCTTAATATTTAATTTTATTTGTTGTTAATTCCCTCATATTAATACATACTTCGTGAAAATTTCAAGTAGGTATTTACCTATTACGGTTACGGATATACAGCCCTGTAAAGTGTGGACAGATAGACAGACAGAGGACGGACGGACAGCGAAGTCTCAGTAATAGGGTTCCGTTGGCACCCTTTGGGTTCGGAACCCTAAAATCGATAAAAATAACCTTCTCCAACCAAGTATTGTGACATTGTCATAAGAAACCATATCGACCACTTTTTAACCGACTTCACAAAAAAGAACGTAGAGACACAGAATAATGATGGTAGAGAGAGGAGGGAGGAGATTATGCCTCACTTTTGGTCCCATTCAAATTTTATCGGGATCTGATAATAATCTCCGGAGATATGGAGATAAACAATATAAACGATACCTAGATGACATGATTATGGCTAAGTCGATATTTTCACTATCGCGGCATATGAAGTCGGTTTTTTTCGTTTTGTACGATCATAAATTATCTTACTACTTAAATCAACGTTGCGTTGCGTGTGATTGTGGTGAGATTAAATAACCCAGATCCAGAAATAGGTACCTACAACACAATTTAAAACTTAACTGTACCATGCGAAGCCAAGCTTTGATGTTATTTTTGGGGATACTATACATAATACATACACTTTGATCTTTGCTTAAAACTTAATAGTACTACCTATTATTATATCTTGATTATTTGGGCAACATATATATCAACAATTCTTATTGATTTTTATATTAGGTTTTTTATTAACCGACTTCAAAAAAAGGAGGAGGTTTCTCAATTCGACCGTGTTTTTTCGCGGATAACTTCGTCGTTTATGAACCGATTTTCATTATTATTTTTTTGTTGGAAAGAAGATATCCCAAGTGTGGTACCATGGTAATTTTATTGAGGTCTGATAAGTATATCCAGCGATATGGATATAAACACCTTAAAATTGGTACTGAAAATTAATAGCGCGGCATTGAAGTCGGTTCTTTTTAGTTTTTTAAACGATCTTAATTGCTGCATATATTTTTCATTCTGTTTATTTTTCTTTACCAGATCTTATTATATTATAGTTTATCGATTCGAGGTATGAAATCTACTTAGATCGTTTAAAAAACTAAAAATAACCGACTTTAATGCCGCGCTATTAATTTTCAGTACCAATTTTGAGGTGTTTATCTCCATATCTCTGGAGATACTTATCAGACCTCGATAAAATTACCATGGTACTACACTTAGGTTATCCTTTTATTTGTTTGGTTTGGTTACTTAGGTCCTTTCTAACAAAAAAATAATAATCAAAATCGGTTTATAAACGACGAAGTTATCCGCGAACAAACATAAAAAAAAAAAAAAATTATATACGGTCGAATTGAGAAACATCCTCCTTTTTTTTAAGTCGGTTAAAAAAGAATGAACTCAAAAGTTGAATGCCCAATGAATTATTATTATTATTTATTTGAGTCGTAACACGCCCGGTCCTTTTAAAAGGCAATGCGGGAGCCGAAGCCCTTATACAATGTTAACTTAGATACCAAGGTACCTATGATCTGTGGATGATGAAGTGATGAAAAACTATAAAAATATGATACATTTTATTATGGCTATGAATTTGTGCTGCTTGATGTCTGATTTTTGGTGTATGGGATGAGGTACGTAACCCGCTAATTAGGCCTCATTTGAATTAGATTTTTGCACGATTTTACCTACAAAACAAAAAAACTTAATGAAAAAAAAAACAATGTATAATAGTAATAATGATATGGTGTTTGTTGGTAATTTTGTCCAAACAATCAAGTCCAATCAAGAGACGCGTATACTTCGCGCCGAGGCACTTAGTAGGTATAAAGAATATATCATATCAGATACCTACAGAAGACCTTTAATAAAAAGTACGAAATGTTATCTACGTAAAAAGTTGAATGCATTTGTCCCACACCTTTACGTATACCGGCGATAACCACCCCAAGGTGTGCTTGTTTACTAACGGGAGTAACAGGATAACTAAATTTGATACATACTGCACCTCCCTATACTTTAGCTCAACATCGTTATTATTATAATGATGGTTTGCATATAAAACAAAAACATAATCATCAACCAACGGCTATTCCTAATTGGTTGGAATGTGATTCGACACGCAGTTGTTAGTGAGTCCCTTGGTCGATGCTAAGTCCGGAGCCATCCGGCTCGAGGAGGTTCTGTCTTGGTTTGAACCGGATCATTCCGCATGCCACAGCCACGATTATCGCTGCATCTCACAGCCGCAACCATGATGAAATTTCCATTTAATGTACATTGACATATACGAGTATGAAACATTTAATTTAGCTTTAGGACGGAGAAAATTATTGACACATTATTATGAGTCACATTAGATAATATGCTTCTTAAATAAATAGTATAGGATATACGTATTTCGTTATAAAGACCAAGGCAATTAATTATCTTTTGGCACTACCAAAAGTGTTTCACATTCAGTGATTTTTTTTTATTCACCATATGATGATGACGATGATGTTCTTTTTGACGTGTCCGCCAACGGCGAATACACAGATAATATCGTTTAAAAACTAAAAAAGAACCGACTTTAATGCCGCGCTATTCATTTTCAGTACCAATTTTGAGATGTTTATCTCAATATCTCTGGAGATACTTATCAGACCTCAATAAAATTACCATGGTACCACACTTGGGCTATCTCCTTTTGAACAAAAAAAGGATAATCAAAATCGGTTCATAAACGACGAAGTTATCCGCGAACAAACATAAAAAAATATATATACAGTGTGGAAATTAAACTCAGGCCCTGGAGGGAAACTACTTTAAATCCTTAAGCTAGCTCATTTTACTTAAAGGAGACATTCCTTTATATTTGAAAAGAAACAAATCTGCATTAAAAGATTTTTTAAAACTCGCTTGCTTCGCCTGGGACTCGAACCAACTAAAATTAAAAAAAATAAACACTCTTTATTTTATTATACTAATCGGTAGTATTAATATTCAGGATAAAGTTTCTCAAAAAATTTTTGGTTACTGATCACTTTTAACAAGTAAAAGACACGTAACAGTTCTGTTATCTCTCCAACACTCAAAGACTTCGTATGAAGTACACGCTTGCTAATTTATCGTTAAGTACCTTGTTGAAATCTTCGATAAGAAAATTGTTCAATGGACTTCTTTTTATGGGGTCATGTAAAAAATGTTGTTTATGAAACTTGCTATGAAACCGTTCAAGAGCTAAGGATTGCGATAGAAAATGTTATTAGGGGCATACACCACAACACTTTGCTGAAGGCTACAAGAAATGAATTTCAACGGCGACTAATGTTGTGTAGCCGGAACGACGGGGCTCATTTCGAACAATTTATCAGTTAAATAATTTAAGTGTTACAAAATTGATAGTAAAATAAAGTTGATGTTAGATTTAACGATTATTTTTATTTTTAAGACCTAATGTTTGTTAGAGAAACTTTATCCTGAATATTAATACTACCGATTAGTATATTAAAATAAATAGTGTTTATTTTTTTAAATTTTAGTTGGTTCGAGTCCCGGGCGAAGCAAGCGAGTTTAAAAAAATCTTTTAATGCAGATTTGTTTCTTTTTAAAAATAGAGGAATGTCTCCTTTAAGTAAAATGAGCTAGATTAAGGATTTAAAGTAGTTTCCCTGCAGGGCCTGAGTTTAATTTCCACACTGTATATATATATATATACGGTCGAATTGAGAAACATCCTCCTTTTTTTGAAGTCGGTTAAAAAGAAAAGTATGGAAAGAAAAAGTACAAAGCAATTAATGTAGTGTTGATTAGTTTCAAAGATTAAGAAATTAAAAAAAATCAACATATGAATGTAATGTTGATTGTAATTTTACAAAACTGTCTTACAACCAAAACATTGTAACACTTCCGTTTAGTTGGTTTCGTTGGTTAAATATAGGTTAGTACGTTTGCAGAAACAAGATCTATTAGCACTACAAATAGGCCACAAACAGACAACAAATCAACCGTCACCGCCTCTTAACCACTTAGAAGGCAATTGAAGTGTGGTTTTCTAATTAATAAAAGAGCAAAACATCCGAATAAGCTAAACTGTTCAGTGTCTTCCGCCCACGCTTCAATTAGTCTTAGGTACCGAGGTTTATCTTATATGTATCTTTAAATATTTGAATGATCCTGAAAAATGATACTGTTTTCAGGTTTTATTAGTTTGTCTGTCGACATGTTGGACCAGCAGCTTACTATCCGTAGCATCGGCCACTCCCTCTCTATTGCCGCCATCAAGACCAAATTTAACGATAATAAACGCCTCTGATGAAATTTCACCAAGCGAGCTATTCCACTGGGAAGATTACACTGTCCTTGCAATCATGCTCATTATCTCCTGTGCGATTGGCGTATTTTATGGATACTTTGGTGAAAAACCAACAACGGGCGATGACTTTCTGCTAGGTGGCTCATCTATGGGCACCTTTCCAACCGCTCTAAGCCTTGCTGCTAGGTAATCCAGTTCAAACTACATCTTCTAATGAACATTTTGCAATATTTTGGTTCTTATATTTCATGTCATAACTTCCTCTGATTTTCAGTTTCATAACGGCCATTGAGTTATTGGGAAATCCAGCGGAGATGTATATGGCTGGCGCACAGTTCTGGATGATTTGTGTGACATTTTTATTCATTGTGCCCATCTCGAGTCAACTTTACCTGCCTGTATTCATGCGTCTGCGGCTAACGTCTTGCTATGAGTATTTGGTAATGTAAAATTATAAGATTTTGTGAGTTATTTCACTAAAGCTCCGCAGCAGATGATGCGACAAAAAAACATAAGTGTATAATTAGGAAATTGAAGTTGAAATGTGATATTTTGTGATTGTGAGATAAGCATTAGTTCATAATAGAAATGTTTGCAGGAAGTCCGTTTCTGCAAGATTGTCCGCGTGTACGCAAGTTCATTGTACATGCTACAAATGATTCTGTACACGGCCGTGGCAGTGTATGCACCGGCGTTGGCGCTATCTGATGGTAAGCCAGTATTATGATCTTTATAGGTACCTATGTAATTTAACTTTAATAACCCTATCTGTATAATGAGTTAATGACCCCTGAGGAGCGCACTACTTTTACCAGTAGGACCACATGCTCTAAGTTATTATGTAGTAACCTACTCACGCGGATGTAAAGAACTTTACATATTTACGTACGTGTATTTGATAATTTCTGAAGTGCAACATTTTATGGGTCTATTTGCAAATTTATCTCAGTGAAAAAGTTCTCCATACACCTACAAGCTGAATCCGTTAACCGGGGGCATCACGACTCGTGATGCCCCATTTAATTTCAATGTCGTGATTATAAATCGTTCAAAAAACTATAGGAGCCAACTTCAAATGAAAATTTCAAGTTTCAATCAATTACGGTTCATAAAATCAAGCAAAAACGCCGAGAAAATCACGTTTTTGGATGGGGACCCTTTGTACCAACGGGTGCCAACGGACAACGGTACCCTAAAATGTATACAATACCTACTCAAGGTTTTCTCAAATTATAGGAATGTCGTAACTTCACTAACTGTATGTTTTCCAAGAATACAAAATGAGGTAAAATATGCACATCCTTATTAGACATGAATTAGCAAATTTCAAGACAAAGCAAGGCTGTTTTATAATTTGCCAAATTAAATATTAAGAGAAAGGACATTATTATTCTAGAGGAATTCGATAGTCGATTGTTATGAAAGCGATGCGGAGTTTTTGTATTCTAAATTCATTTGCATACTCAATGTCAATAAGGATTTTGCAACAGAAGCGTGACCAAATATGTGGTCAATTTAAGGTATGCTATATGCTAGTGCCTTACTTACTTGCTATTCAATGCCATCTATGAGTAAGAGGTGCCCATGCCCAAATAACATGTAGTGTAGCATCTATTCTATCTAGGTTATTCTAATACTATAAGAATCTTTGTCCTGACATACTGACTGACTGACTGACTCACTGACAGACAACGCACAGCCTAAACCGCTGGTCGTAGAGACTTGAAATTTGGAGGGTATATTTGTCTTAGTACGTAAGGGTGTACTAAGAAAGGATTTTCCAGTAAAAAAAAAAAGTAAACACGTGTTTCAGGTTTTTTTGAAATTCCACCCCTAAGAGGGTGAAATGGGGTAATAAAGTGTGAAAATCAATATTGATTCGGATTGCACTGAAATTTGGCATGCAGATAGTTATTACGACGTTAGTTCCCTCTGAGAAAGGATTTTCCAAAATTAACCCTTGAAGGGGATGAAACGGGGGTTCAAAGTTTGTATGGAGAAACAAGAATAGATTGTCTTTTATATTCGAAACTTCACACAAGTAGTTTAGTAAATAAATAAGTAAATACGTGTTTCAGGTTTTTTCGAAATTCTACCCCTAAGAGGGTGAAATGGGGTAATAAAGTGTGAAAATCAATATTGTTTCGGATTGCGCTGAAATTTGGCATACAGATAGTTATTACGACGTTAGTTCCCTCTGAGAAAGGGTTTTCCAAAATTAACCCTCGAAAGTGATGAAACGGGGGTCCAAAGTTTGTATGGAGAAACAAGATTAGATAGTCTTTTCTATCCGAAACTTCACACAAATGCTTCAGTAAAAAAATAAGTAAACACGTGTTTCAGGATTTTTTTGAAATTCCACCCCTAAGAGGGTGAAATGGGGTAATAAAGTGTGAAAATCAATATTGATTCGGATTGCACTGAAATTTGGCATGCAGATAGTTATTACGACGTTAGTTCCCTCTGAGAAATATTTTCTAAAATTAACCCTCGAAAGTGATGAAACGGGGGTTCAAAGTTTGTATGGAGAAACAAGATTAGATAGTCTTTTCTATCCGAAACTTCACACAAATGCTTCAGTAAACAAATAAGTAAACACGTGTTTCAGGATTTTTTTGAAATTCCACCCCTAAGAGGGTGAAATGGGGTAATAAAGTGTGAAAATCAATATTGATTCGGATTGCACTGAAATTTGGCATGCAGATAGTTATTACGACGTTAGTTCCCTCTGAGAAATATTTTCCAAAATTAACCCTCGAAAGTGATGAAACGGGGGTTCAAAGTTTGTATGGAGAAACAAGATTAGATAGTCTTTTCTATCCGAAACTTCACACAAGTGCTTCAGTAAAAAAATAAGTAAACACGTGTTTTAGGTTTTTTTGAAATTCCACCCCTAAGAGGGTGAAATGGGGTAATAAAGTGTGAAAATCAATATTGATTCGGATTGCACTGAAATTTGGCATGCAGATAGTTATTACGACGTTAGTTCCCTCTGAGAAAGGATTTTCCAAAATTAACCCTTGAAGGGGATGAAACGGGGGTTCAAAGTTTGTATGGAGAAACAAGAATAGATTGTCTTTTATATTCGAAACTTCACACAAGTAGTTTAGTAAATAAATAAGTAAATACGTGTTTCAGGCTTTTTGAAATTCTATTCCTAAAAGGATGAAGTGGGGTAACAAAGTCTGAAATCAATATTGTTTCGGATTGCGCTGATATTTGGCATCCAGATAGTAATTTTGACGTAGGTATCCGCTAAGAAAGGATTTTTCAAAATTCACTCTTCAATGGATGAAGCGGGGGTTCAAAGTTTGGATAGTCATTTTATTCGACATTTCACATAAGTACTCGTACTTCTGTAAATAAATAAGTAAATACGAGTTTCCTAAGAGAGTGAACTGGGGTAAATAATATCGTTTAAAAACTAAAAAACAACCGACTTCAATGCCGCGCTATTCATTTTCAGTACCAATTTTAAGATGTTTATCTCAATATCTCTGGAGATACTTATCATACCTCGATAAAATTACCATGGTACGACACTTGGGATATCTCCTTTCGAACAAAAAAAGAATAATCGAAATCGGTTCATAAACGACGAAGTTATCCGCGAACAAACATAAAATATATATATATATATATATATATATATATATATATATATATACGGTCGAATTGAGAAACCTCCTCCTTTTTTTGAAGTCGGTTAAAAAGTCTGAAAATCAATATTGTTTCGGATTGCGCTTTTTTGGGTTTTTCGGGTTATTTTTAAACCCGATTTGTCTGATGAATCCTGATTTATCTTAGTCACGCGATAACATGAAAACAGGTGAACCGATTTGGCTAATTCTTATTTGATGTATTTAATGATAGAATCGTTTTTACAAAAGAAATGTTTTAAGTAAATAAACGGAGTTTTTAACGCGGGGTAAGCCGCGAGGGACTTCTAGTTATTTATAAATAACAAGCTATCGATGACATAATTTCATACATGACTTACATTACATTTTGTAGACAAGGCAGGATAGGGGAACACAACTTTTGACCGAGTGAAGCGAAGGACTCCGTATTAGCTTGGACATATTTTCGAATGGTTGTCCGATTGTTGGTTTTCCTCTACAGGTCGCATTTCTCAATCGATCCCCGTGTTTCATGAGCAGGTACAGATTTTTTTATCGAGTCAGTTTTTGGCCATTTTTTTACTGGCGGAGATTTGGGGATTGAAAACGTAAAAAAATATATTTGGTATAACGATTTCGAAAAATGTTAGAAAATGTCACAATACTTATCAAGACGCAACTTTTTTGTCTAAACAGCTTTTACATCTGTTAAACTTTAAGGGGTCGGGGGTGTGTTATTATTTTTATGCTATGCAAAGACACATGCGAGGTCTACATCTCACAGATCGAGCCACTAGCTTATTTTAGTTGCTTGGAGTATGAAGTCTAGGCGCCATGAGCATGCATTAAATTTAATCATGTCGCTTACAATTTGTGCTGAATACCTCTGACAGTATATGCTAACAGAATATTTTATGGGATCTGTACCCAAAATGTAAAAAGCCAGCTCATCATGAATTAAGACACGTCCGACGGTTACATAGTCTTAACTTACATCCAATAATGATGCATTTTAGTAATACGTATCGTACCGTTGAACTCCGTGAAGAATATTAAAATTGTTGACAAGAACACGAATGCGGCTGTAGGTATACTTTTCATATATAGTATGATGAAATTAATTACATTGTGCCGACAAAAGCAATAATAGCTATAATAATAGACTCTTACTGTCTATTAAATACCTCAAATTAACTTCGGAGTTAAAACTCTTTGAATGTATTAGGGTCGACTGATTAAATAATTGAACAGTTACATAATATGAATCTGTATTGAAACCATTCGCTAGTAGCGATAATAACTAGATATACGAGTCGACAGTCGAGTAAGTAGTACATTTGACATGTTTGTAAGTAATGGACATATTACCTACCTATGTATCAACTGGAAGAAAAGTGCACTTACTAAAGTTTGAGACTTTACTTTTTAACTTGCAATTAATTTATAGGGAGAGGACTGTTAAAAATAGTATTTTCATAATACATTATATAATCATATAATTAAGTATAGGTAACAGTAACAATATATATTGTGTGCAAAGATAAAGACGACAACAACTAAGTCTTCTTACCAATGATAAAATAATAACCGAATGTTAAGGAAACTATCTATGATTAGGTACAAATCGAACCTACCCTATGAATGGTAGGCCTCTAATATAAGGCCTATTCATTTCATGTATACAGCAGGGCTAGCATGGTCTTATCCCCGGGGGAAAGACAAAATTATTTCCCTGTTTTTCGCCACTGACAGGAGATCAAAATTTAAACGCTTGGTGAAGTTTAACCCCGAGTTTTTATTTTGTTTCGTATTAAATTATTTAAAAAAAGAATTGATTAAAAGTCAGCGGGCGTTGATAATTGTCGAAAAACTTTACTTATAATTTGCCTTCTCCACCAAACAAAACACGGATAGGTGGAAAGACAAAATAGTCCCCTTGCCATGCTAGCCCTGCTGTTGTTTTTTGTAAAACAAAATTATTATTAAGTCTAACAACAATCCAATTCAAAGTTATCGAACGTAAATTGTAGGTTTGTAAATTGGAATCTTTAAACTTTAATTTCATAACAGTATCTTACCCAGAAACGATTTGAATTGAGCTCGTAGAAGTCAATTCAAATCGTCAAACGAGATACTCAGCAACAAAATTTTATTGAATATTTTATGAGTACTAAGCAATTTGATTACGCAATTTATTATATAATTTATATACGCAATTTGTATATAACTCTTAAATTACCCTTCAATCCAATCCATCATGTTTGGTCAACTGTCGTAATTTGATTTAAATGATGTATCAATAAAATATTCAATGCAGATTTTTATTACGTGCATTTTATTGGTTTATATTTCATAATCAATGTACTCAGGTATTCAGCGATGCTTCGTATTGCTAAAGATGTCATCAACAGGCAACTGTTTACGACTAAGACCCAACATGCCGAGACTAACGGTCGAAAAGCGTGCGTACGTCGAAACGGCCAGAGGCTATCGGGCCCATACTATCAATGCACTCTTACATGCATTACTATGCAGTGATGCAATCTAAGAAACGCCTTCAAATCTATTCATGCCCTTATAGTTATACCATTTTTCTCGTGACCCTGTAATAGCAGTCTTCCATACATAGTTATTATGTCATAACGATCCCATGCGTGATTTAGATCTTAAAACCGTAAGCGCGGTGCTTCGCCATATGTAATTTCACAATAGCACAAAATGTGAATAGGTTTTGCTGGGTCGTGAATAAAACGACCGTTAAAAATACATTTCTAGGCTTTCGGCTTAATAAAATTGCTCGTACGCTTATAATAGTTTCGTCTAACGATCAAAGGCATGACATTTTTGTATCTTGTATAATACCTACTCAAATATGATTCTATTCCTGAATTCTGCAGTCTCAATAGCTAACAGATTACATTTCCTAAATAAACATAAAACCATAACGTATTTGTATTTTGCAGTGACTGGATTGAACACCTATCTCGCAGTATCATTGGTATACGTTGTTTGCATCTTTTACGCTTCTCAGGTAAGCAAATCATTAGCAGAAAATGTTTTCGTGTTAGTAAACCATTCAAATATCAGTTTATAATGCAATCAACAGTTTTATAATGTTATGCATTCTCATGAAGACAGTTTTATTAATATAATTTTATTGTGTTTTAAAGTGCTGCTTCAAGATAAATATACAACAATGTTCCCCAGGGAGGTATGAAGGCGGTCATTATGACGGACTCGTTTCAATCAGCTGTGCTCGTGGGTTCTCTCGGTGTGGTGCTGGTCATGGGAGCCTCGGAGGTTGGAGGCCTCAACGCCGTGTGGGATTATGCGCGTCGAACCGACAGATTGGAATTCTTTAAGTAAGCAACACTCATGTTATTTTTATTAACAATTGCGGCAAACAGTTGCATGACAAATATTTCCCCTTGACAGGTGAAAATGACCTAAATGAGAGGCTAAACCCAAATGCAAGATCCGTGTAAATGGAATGCGATAACTCTATGATTATTATGCCAAAATAACAATATGCTAATGTCCGTTACCTCTCTTATTTTTGCCTTGAACATTTTGTAGACTATTGAGGTTACATATTGGTACTTATGTAAATTGGAATTGACCTGCAACCCCATTTTTAGGGTTCCGTAGCCGAATGGAAAAAAAACGGAACCCTTATAGATTCGTCATGTCTGTATGTCTGTCCGTCCGTATGTCACAGCCATTTTATTCCGAAACTGTTAGGACTACAGAATTGAAACTTAGTAGGTAGATGTAGTCTGTGAACCGCTTTCCGATTTTTATACAAAAATAAAAAATATAAAATCCCATACATGGAAATGAAACAAAAAAATTTTTTTTTCTTCAAACCTATACGTGTCGGGTGTCTATGGATAGGTCTTCAAAAATAACATTGAGGATCCTAAAATATTTTTTTCTCAAAGTCAATAATTTAAAGTTAATTTTGTTGTTGCGAAAAACAATAGTTATGGAATACTTAACTGTGTTACGGAACCCTACGAGTGCGAATCCGACTTGCACTTGGCCAGTTTATATTTAGCTAAGCCCCGCCCCGCCCATATATTACGTTGCTTTAATTCGTCGTAGCTAATTACCAGCGACCTAATACCCCTACTAATCACTTTGCTGCTAAGAAACTTTCAAAGGCAGGGTCCTTAACAGAAACGTTATCGGATCATAATTATATTGAATTGCTCTGCTGCTAAGAAATATGCATGACGAGACACAAAAAGTTATAATAAACTGTGCAAGCGTTTGCCGCTATTTCACTTTATGGTAATTATGCTCCTTATATTTACTACTTATTTTGTCGATTATAGCATGAACCCCGATCCTACGGTGCGTCACTCTTTTTGGTCAGTGGTGGTGGGCGGGACGATGTACTGGACCAGCATGTTCTGTGCCAACCAGGCCTCTGTGCAGAAGTACCTCTCCGTGGAAAGGATCAGCCAAGTCCGGATAGCTCTATGGGTGTCAGCCATCAGTCTTATAGGCGTTTACTCCGTCAATTTCATCACTGGCGCCGTCCTCGCCTTGCACTACGCCGATTGTGATCCGATTCAGGTAAACATGCGTATAGACTATAGAGCTTTTTCTAATTTTGTATGTAAAACCAACTGCCTCAATGTAATTTGTATTGTATTCTAAAATCGTCTTATGGAGCAATTTGCGTATTCCAATTGATTCGTGTACCATTGATTCACGATCACGATTGCGTTTGCCTGCTTTTGCTTATTTCCCACCTATGTGGCATTAAATGTTTACTGTAATTTAAGATGTTCTTTAATAATCAAATAACATTTTTGGTATACGATTAGATAATAATTATTTATAGTCATGGGCTTCGGGTAAGTGCACTTGCACTTTAGGTTTATTCTGTGCTTAGATATATAATATCTATCTATAGCACTCTCTGAAAATAATCTTCGCGGCGCCCAGGAATGGTTATAGTTACATCCAACAAGGCGGCCAGCAATAAAAGTAACATAGCGAAATGATAGCACGGTATTTTTTATCTTATGGTCAAAGCGTCCGATCAGATAAACTAACTAAATAATTAGATTATATGTATAAAAAATTAAAAAGTATTACTAATACCGCAGGCTGGAATGATCAACGCTTCTGACCGTCTGCTGCCATTATACGTGGTCCGACAGTTGGGCCACGCGAGAGGAGTGCCAGGATTCTTCGTTGCTGGTATATTCGCTGCAAGTCTTGGGTAACTATCCCACTTACTCACCTTCTCAACTAAAACACAGAGGTGTCCTTGTAACAGCCAGTTCTGATCATATTCCGACGATGTTTCGAAAGCAAAATAGTACTTCTGGCCTAAATAGTTATCAACCCTGAGAAAAACCACCTCTAAAAAATCCAATTATACATCTATGAGACACAAAAACGAATTTTCAACCCGCAGCTCATCAAATCGAGCTCAATACTGGTTCGGATCATAACTTCATGACAAATTAGGACCTAACTAGTAAATTCCAGTGTGAATACTGGTTTCAATTTGAGGAATATGATTTGCGATTTGATTGCGATGTATGGCAACGTTGCTATGTTCACGTATTGTTGTTAAACAGTAAAGCTGTTCAAAGCTAGTATAAACATTCCCGGAGATCTTGTGATAATTAACAGATTTTTTTTGAGCCAAGATTTTAACTACACGTAGCAGTATTAATATTAATAGCCTTAAGAGGAAACGCGGGGTGCACTTTTCCAAACAAATGTATTCCCCACTTTCCTCCCTGGAAAATGCTTCTAGAGCAAAATTTGTTCCTACAAAAAATCAAGGTCTGCTGTAGCTATGCCCTAATGCCCGAAAAGAAATATAATCCTTTTAATTTCTTCTTTAAGGTTTTTGAAGGATCATATTTCTATTTGCAATTGGTTGGTCAAAAAAATCAAATGATAGGCATAGACCTTGATTTTTTGTAAAAACAAATTTTGCTCTAGAAGAATTTTCCATGTAGGAAACGGGGGAATACATTTGTATGGAAAAGTGCACCCCGCGTTCCCTCTTAATATCCCTTTTCAAATATTTTAGTGGTCTTTGCTTATTCTTAGCACGAATAATCCATCCATCTCCATCGTCCAGTTTTGCACACAAATATGGTTAATCAAATAAATTTATTTCATAATAAATACATTTACGATGCTGTTTCAATCATTCTGTGACTCACTTTAACGGCGTCATTTTACGCATGTAAGCTTTTTAAGCTTTGCTGTTAAGCTATTTGATATAATATAAACCACAGTATAAACATTAATCTGGACAGGACCGTGGCATCAGCGTTGAATTCATTAGCAGCCATCGCCTGTACCGATCTGGCGAATGGACTTCTCGGCATTACTCTACCAGAAAACAAGGGAGCTTTGGTAAGGCTAAAGTCGAGATTACTTTGGCTTCTAATTTTTAAGGGGTCATCCATATAGTACGTCACACTATTTTTGTGATTTTTGACCCCTCCCCCATCCTTGTCACAGTTAATCACATTTGTGAGACCCCCCCTTCCCCCTCCCTAGTGTGACGTCACATATTTTGACACTAGTAGAGCTAGTGTGAACGTAACGGAATTCCGGATGTATTCAAAATTTATTATGTTTGCAGATGACAAGAAAATCTTTCTTAAGGTTAACAAGGTAACTGACTGTATCAACATCCAGAGCAACTTAAATAGTCTTTGCGAGTACTACATTACAAACAGAATTACAGCGAACACAGCAAAATGTCTTCAAATAATATTTACCCGTAAAACTAAAATAATTAAAAATACATATTATATTGATAAAAAGCCCATCAAAAAGGTAGATTCAGTACGTGACCTTGGTGTAAGACTTGACCGTAAAATGACTCTAGTTGAACATTTTGACGATATAGTCCATAAAGCTTATAAGCAACTCGGTTTTTTAAAACGTGTCTGCAAGTCATTTACAGATATTGGCTGCATCAAGGTCTTATATTTCTCTTATGTACGAAGCATACTAGAATATGCCTGTAGTATATGGTCTCCTTGTTATATAGTTCACACAGAAAAGCTAGAATCTATCCAACATACATTTATAAAATTTCTTTGTTTTAAGGCATATAAGCGGTTTAATTCGTATTCCGAGGCTTGCAAATATTTGTATATAGAACCGCTATCGCTAAGACGAAAGCAATATGACGTTGTTCTATTACACGACATACTTTCAGGTAAAATAGACTGCCCCGACTTACTCTCAAATATAGAATTATGTACTCCTTCACGTCGGACGCGACATACTCCACTTTTCCATGTACCTCACTCCCACACGAAATATGCTAGTAACTCCGTCTTGTGTCACACACACACACACACACACACACACACACACACACACACACACACACACACACACACACACACACACACACACACACACACACACACACACACACACACACACACACACACACACACACACACACACACACACACACACACACACACACACACACACACACACACACACACACACACACACACACACACACACACAAATACACACAAACACAATGCACGTAACAACTAAAATTTGCATCCGTTCATTTTTATCTTTGTGTAATTTATCTAATTGTAATCAATTTTGGCCATATTCCATATGTTATATTCTTAATATTAAGTTTTTAAAATCGCTGTATGATTATGATTACTGAAATAAATAAAATAAAATAAAAAATTAAAAAAATATGTGGCCGGTAACGGAATCCCGATTAAATATTTCCATTCAGATTTCTGAAACGGAATTCCAAATGTATATGGCAGGCCTTAGATGTACTACTTATAAGATTTTGAAATGTGACGTCACGAAATTTAGAACCCACCCCTAGTTACATAATGTCACACTTCGTCGACCCCCTCCCTCCTCCTTATAAGTGTGACGTACTATATCGATGGTCCGTAGGTACCTAATTATACTAGCGGATACCCGGCGTGTGCTACTATACTAAACTAAAACATAGTCACATTCAGTCCATTCATGAAGTTGATTTGCCGAAATTTGCGCCAATTGTTTGCCCAATTCGCCCGTTTTTTTAACCGACTTCAAAAAAAGGAGGAGGTTACTCAATTCGATTCAATATATATTTATATTTGTTCGCGGATAACTTCGTCGTTTCTGAACTGATTTTAATTATTCATTTGGTTTTTATAGGATACATTTCGGAGAGTGTGCCTCCCAACTGCGCTAACTTATTCCACCATCACCTTTTTTCAATCGGACAACCAGACGTACTGATACGCGCCACCGCTACATGGTGGATATTCCATCAATCCGAACGAAGCGATTTTCTTCCACATTCATCATACGTACCGCCAAGGATTGGAACTCCATGAGTTCATGCATGAGTCTGTGTTTCCGGAAAGGTACCATCTGGGGGTCGCGATTGAATAGGTAACTTCTAGCCAAACGTGGTGCATCGTCGACCACATCGTCACTTAACATCAGGTGAGATAGTGGTCAAACGCTTGACTATAATAAATTTAAAAAAAATTTAAAAAAAATGTTGAAAAGGAGATCACCCATGGTGGTACCATGGTAATTTCATCGAGATCTGATACGTATCTCCAGAGTAAGTCGATAAACGTTTCAACTTGCTACTGAAACTGACTCGCGCGGCATGGAAGTCGGTTGTGTTACCTCAGAACTCCGTCATTTATTAACGATTTGGAAAATTATTTCTTTGTTTTAGAAAATGAACATTTTATTGAAGTCTGAGTGCCTAGTGCGAGTTCCTTTAGATCAGTTTACTTAGTTAGTAGATCACGTTAATATAAGTCAAGACAGATTTGTATGGAATTAAAAGGCGCCGTCTAGTGGTGAGTAGGTATTTTATTAGGTCACATGTAATTTCCATACAAATATGCGTTTACTTTAACGTGACCGAGTAGGTAATCAAATCTAAATTGCATGTAGGTATATAATAGCAAAGGATTTGTGAAACTAAAAATAATCTTAGTATGTACCTATGTACGCTAAAATTATTATTTATTTTTAACCGACTTCAAAAAAAGGAGGAGGTTTCTCAATTCGACCGTATATATATATATTTTTTTTTTTTTATGTTTGTTCGCGGATAACTTCGTCGTTTATGACCCGATTTCAATTATTCTTTTTTTGTTCGAAAGGAGATATCCCAAGTGTGGTACCATGGTAATTTTATCGAGGTCTGATAAGTATCTCCAGAGATATTGAGATAAACATCTCAAAATTGGTACTGAAAATGAATAGCGCGGCATTGAAGTCGGTTGTTTTTTAGTTTTTAAACGATATTATAGCACATCTTGTTATCTTTTGTTTCCTTTTTAGATGTGCACTCGGAAGTCCAAGATACAGCCACGGTAATAGCCTAGTTTGGATTTCACAGAATTTTCTATTTTTATATTTACTATAGTAGCACTGTAGGTATTATTTGAACGAGCTAATGCACGTTCAATTATATATCATATTTTCAATGTTCAATTATATTATAATACTATTTTGTAGTTTATTGTAATTTAATACTATTTTGGCAATAAACATTATTCATTTTTATTACATTTCCCATCTAATGAGATCAAAGTCGAGTTTCAGCTTACAATAATAAATATTAGTAAGTATAACGTAGTGTCTAGGTATATCTATTGCAATTTCTTTATATTTCTACTATTAGGTACTCTTGTTGAATATAATTACGTCCTATTCATTACAGATAGCAAGATGGGTATGCATAGCTTGCGGCGCGATATCCTTCGGTCTAGTTTTTGCAGTGGAGCATCTTGGACCAGTGCTTCAACTGGCATTATCTTTCAATGGCATGGCTGGAGGCGTTTCTTTGGGACTCTTCTCACTGGGCATGCTTTTCCCTTGGGCTAATGCTAAGGTCAGTATTTCAAGAAATTTACGAAACCTTTTTTTGACTTACCGAGCGCTAACATATTTTTTTATTGAAATCATAATGTTTGGCTTTGTAAATGTCTCAACAGTGTTCAGAAAACGAACCAAACCAAAATGACATTTTTTTTTGGCTAGTCTACTTGTATCGACCATATCTTTCTTATGAATTGTAGGTACCTAGCAGTTGCTAGGTACTGTCGTACCTATTTGTCAGTAAGCAAACATTCTCCTTAAAGCAAACTTGTCTGTATTCATTAAATAGTCAGTTAAAGGGGCCCCTTAATCTTGAAATGTCCAGGGTTGTGCCCAGGTGCCTACAATAGATGAAAGGCGACCCTGATAGACACACCTCCGTCACAGAAAAGATAATAGTCTTCCTCCGTTCAATCAGTCGTGTGAGAGGACACGTTTTTTGCGTTTTTGTCTTTTCTAGTAGCTACCTACGCTGGTATAATGGAGTGTTGTGATCCTTTAAAAAAAACTTTTGCCCATATTCCTGCCAAATGTATAATTTTCTCAGTGTATGTACCTACTTCTGTGGATATACCTCAAAAGGTAGTTGTTTTACTGTAGCCACAATAAGAGTTACCTTGAAAATCCACCTTGTATAGTTATCAAATGTCGATATTTGCGTTCAACAAAGCATTGTAAAAAAGAACCTATTATACCTAATAATCACTATCACATCTAAATAGGATGGATGAAGGAAGATTGACGAAACAGATTTATAAGACGAGTGTAAATGGCAAACGTATCACGACCCGATCGGAGAAGTTTGAAATAAAGGCTAAGTCAAAAGTATTAAAAAAACCTGTAACCGGCGAGCATGTAGGTATAATGTATGTGCACTGACCTGACCTGTGTGGTACTGGTATCCTCCAGGGCGCGGTGAGCGGCGGCGTGGCGGGGCTCTCGCTAGTGGTGGCAGCGGGCGGTGGTGCTCAGTTCGCGCAGATGCCGGTACATCGCCTGCCACCCTCCGTGGCCGGCTGTGTACTCTCCAACACCACCATCATCAACCCTATGTAACATTCCTTTTACTTTTTTAACCGCCTTTACAAAAAAGGATATTCTCCTTTTTTTTTCTCGGTTTTCAAGTTAACACTTAACTGTAGGTATTTTTTTATGATTGTTACCTCCTAACTCCATCATTTATGGACCAATTTTTTGTTTGTGAGTTTGTGATTGTTTGAGAGAGTATGCTTCCCGATAAGTCCCATTGATGATCTGATAAGTATCTCCAAAGATAAGCTCCTCAGACTTAGTACTGAAAAATACCAGCGCGGCATTTTAAGGCGGTTTTTTATTCGTTTTTTAATACGATCTTAAATTATACAAGTTTCGCAAAGTCGACCACATCATAGCTTTCCACCAAACGAGACAGTGGTCAAATCAAACGCGCCTATCAGATAATTAAAAAAAACTTTTATTTATCTTCAACGTTGGTATACGCTCATACAGTACGCGGTAATAAACTACACTACGAAGTTCAAGCTAAAGAGGAAGATATCGGCTAGTTTCAGCTTCCTAATAATTTATCGCCTTTTTACCCGACTGCGCGACGCAAAGGAGAGGTAATGTGTTTATCAGTCTATATATGTATGTATGTTTGTTCCTTTGTGGCACACTAGAGACCAAACGCGTGGGCCGATTTTGATAATTGGTACGTCAATAGATTCGCCATGCTAGCGCGAGTGTTAACGAAAACATAAAAAATTGAAAAATTCAAAATGGCGGATTTCAGACGCAAAAACTTGGGGTACAAAAAATTTTTTTTTTCAAAACCTATCAAGTGGGGTATCGAATTAAAGGTCTTAAAATGGAGATTTAAAATATATTTATAACAAATAATTTATGACCGTAAAAATCGAAAAAAAAAAAAACGATTTTAAATGCCGCGTCAGTCACTTTCAGTAACAAGTTTGCGGTGCTACTCAATAATCCACATGACATCAACTCTCTAAATGAAATGAGAAGATTACGGAATTTGCCGTCCTTTACTTACCTAAAAAGTGTAAAATAAAACATTAAATTAAAAAATCAAAAAACCCGACTGCGCAAAAAGTGAAGTGTTAAAAAACGAACTGAAAAGAAAAAAACAAGTAAGTCTAGTAGTTTAGACTTCTGTTTAGGGATATCAAAAAACTATACCATTTAAATTCTTTCTCGGTCGATACACTCATAAAATAAATTATACATTGTTATATGGAATATAGATACTTTAACAGTCGGGATACATTAATCCCCATTCATTAAGCCATTAATGTGTCCCGACTGTTAAAGTCTCTACATTCCATATAAAAATGTATAATTTATTTTATGAGTGTATCGACCGAGATAGAATTTAAATGGTATAGTTTTTTGATATCCCTAAACAGAAGTCTAAACTACTAGACTTACTTGTTTTTTCTTTTAAATATTATGTTTCTTTGAAGTGTTACACACTTAATATTTTTGTAAATTGTTAAACACAATCCAAAATTTCATCGTACCAACGGGACTTGAACCCGCAACCTCCGGAATAACATGTTCCGGTGCTTTGCCAATTAAGCCATGGTGCGAAGTAACGTTACGACGAAATTAGTGGATTGCATTTGTTAACCCAATTATGCATTGGTGGCGCCATCTATGACTACTTATTACGTAAGTTAATCATTCGGAAGAAATCATTACAGTTTTCAAATCCGACAAGAGATGTTGCACTGCGTAAATCAAATATTATGTTTCTTTGAAGTGTTACACACTTAATATTTTTGTAAATTGTTAAACACAATCCAAAATTTCATCGTACCAACGGGTTTTCGGGTTTCAATTTTAACATTGTCAGTCCATATTGGTCCTCTCCTCTATTGGAGGTGGCCGTCTCCAACAGCACGCCACTAATAAGCTCAATCTTCGGCTGTCTTTTTTTAAGCTAGAAAAAACGTCTGACCTGATTTTGTATCACCGTCATCAACCTGTCACCGACCACAGCCGTAGGTATAAAGTAGGCGTATCCTTAGCTTTAACATTTTACCTAGTTAGTATAAGAAGTGATCATTACGTATGCCTTTTTAGATAATGTTTCTGCAATAAAAAAATTTCAAGCCTTTCACCATACCATGACATACCTATCTCAAGTTATTGTCATAAGTAGCCTAGGTACCTTAATCAATATTGTGACGTAATTTTCAGGGAAGCTCACGACGAGGCAGTGTTCTGGTTGTTCCGGGTATCCTACCTGTGGTACTCAGGTCTAGGCTGCGTGGCTACCATAATAATCGGCTTGATAGTGTCATTCGCGACTGGAGCCACTGACCCAGTCAACGTTCCTATCGACCTCATATCGCCGCCTGTCGTCACGCTACTCAACAACTTGCCGATAAGGATTAAGGTAACCATACTTAACATTTTATATTTTCTTTATTCCACGGGTAGTGCAATATTACATAAAAAAAACGAAGTAGTCAATTTACTTTAAGTGCCCTCAAATTGATATAGCCGTATAGAATCAATCCTAAAGAGCTTGGTGATAGTAATGTAGCCTGATACATTTAAATGTTGAATTGAAATGCCATGTAATAACCCGACTACGAGGAGGGTTATTACATGGCATTAATTAATTAATTTTGACAGTATGTATGTATGTTCATCTGTTACCACACAACTTCTAAACTTCTAATCATAATTTGACAAATGAGGTATCTTTGTATGCATCTTGATCGTCCGCTTGGTCCGCTAAGTATGTGATGTCACATTAAACTGAATATGGCGCCCTCTAGAGGACATAAAGTTATACAAATTTTCTTTTTTAATGGTGTTGGGTATCAAATGAATCTTATTAAGCACATTTCAGATATGCTTGCATGCACCCGATATTTGCGATTCCTTTTTTTTAATTAGACCGTGATTCATCGGGTCAATTATCGGGTCGGGTCAGGTTTTAGTCGTAGGTACCTCCTTGTTAACTAAACTATTCACCAAGCTCGTTGACCTTCAAAGAAAAAATAATTTCACGGTTGGGTATGATGATCAAGTCAGTTTAAGTTACTTAGATATTGCACTCTTCACGCAGATTTCTGCAGGAAATGTACGTGCCATAAACGCTCAATTACCGAATGTAGTGCCCACTTGACCACGCGCCGAATCAATAATAATACCGAAGTACATACAACATACAATAATACAATGCGTAATAATTCCACGCTTAACTTAACACTTACCTACACATACGCTACAAATCTGCGGCTATCAGAGACGAATCGAACCGAAGCGCGCCGCATTGCTCATTATCCGCATTTCTGACTTGCAATGTTGCAATGAATGAAAACAGGCGCCTTATTTCGACATTACTTAAGGGTGCGTTTCTTAAATGCACAGGTCGTGTAATTTCAAATGATTGTTTATTTATACTCAAAATTGCCATAGGAAAAGCAACTTACAGGCGTGTTATTACGTTTTATCGAATCTAGCAAAATCTACGATAACTCAACAAAACAAAGGTAAACGTTTTTTTTCTGTACGTTATTGGAAACATTTTAAATGTTTTTACTACTTTATTTGTTGTTCAGTATATATGTTTTTTTATTGTATTTTTGTTTCCGTTAGAAAATTGGCATTTATGTGAAACTAGAAGTGTCCCGCGGCTTCGCCCGCGTTAAAAACTCTTAAAAACTTTTCTTTTGTAGAAACGATTCTATCATTAAAGACATCAAATATGTTTTAGCCAAATCAGTTCACCCGCTTTCATGTTATCGCGTGACTTACGCACATCGGGATTCATATTTATAAAACCCGAAAAACCCAAATTTTCATACTTTGTTACCTACCCCATTTCGAAAAATCCTACAATACGTAGGTACTTATTTATTTACAGAAGTACTTATGTGGAAAGTTTCGAATAAAAAATACTATCTCATCTTGTCTCGCCATACAAACTTTGAATGCCCGTTCCGTCCGGGAGGAATTTTTTTTAATCCTTTCTGAGCGGATACCTACTTCACAATAACTATCTGCATTCTAAATTTCAGCGCAATCCGAAACAATATTGATTTTAAGACTTTGTTACCCCAGTTCACCCTCTTATAGCGTTACAGCGTTTGTCCACAGCAACGGCACCGGGACGTTAACGGGAACAAAACATTCGGCCAGAGATTTTGACGGGCCGATGTGCCGGCATTGGCTCGCAATACAAAACACGTTTGATCTTGTCCACACGATGAATTATTGCTATTTTGTCTGACGTTGTTTGTTTTATTTCTATGGAAACGCATCTGCCACGCATGACAGCTAGAAGAAACAGAACCACCGGAATCGGTGGCCGTGGAAAACGATCACTGGCACATCATTTTCAAATCGGCCCGAAAAAATCTCGGTGCCAGTGACGTCCCGGTGCCGTTTCTGTGGACAAACGCTCTTAGGGTGGCATTTTGAAAAAGTCTGAAACTTGTATTTAGGTACTTATTTATATACAGAAGTACTTGTGTGAAATGTCGAATAAAATGACTATTCAATCAGTGGATTGCATTTGTTAACTCAATTATGCATTGGTGGCGCCATCTATGACTACTTATTACGTAAGTTAATCATTTGGAGGTTGCGGGTTCAAGTCCCGTCGGTACGATGAAATTTTGGATTGTGTTTAACAATTTACAAAAATATAAAGTGTGTAACACTTCAAAGAAACATAATATTTGACTATTCAATCTTCAAACCCCCGCTTCACCCCTTTGAAAAGTGAATTTTGACAAATCCTTTCTTAGCGGATACCTACGTCAAAATAACTATCTGCATGCCAAATTTCAGCGCAATCCGAAACAATATTGATTTTCACACTTTGTTATACCCCATTGCGCTCTTAGGGATGGAATTTAAAAAAAACTGAAACAGTTATTTACCTTTTTTTTACTGGAGCACTTGTATGAAGTTTCGAAAAGAAAATACTATCTAATCTTGTTTCTCCATACAAACTTTGAACCCCCGTTTCATCCCCTTAAGGGGTGAATTTTGGAAAATCCTATCTCAGAGGGAACTAACGTCGTAATAACTATTAGCATGCCAAATTTTTAGCGCAATCCCAAACCATATTAATTTTCAGACTTTGTTACCCCGTTTTACCCTTTTAAGGGTGGAATTTTGAAAAAGCCTGAAACACGTATTTACTTATTTTTTTAGTGAAGCACTTGTGTGAGGTTTCAAATAGAAAAGACTATCTAATCTTGTTTCTACATACACATTTTGAACCCCCATTTCATCCCCTTAAGGGGTGAATTTTGGGAAACCCTTTCTTAGTACACCCTTACGTACTAAGACAAATATACCCTCCAAATTTCAAGTCTCTACGACCAGCGGTTTAGGCTGTGCGTTGTCTGTCAGTCAGCCAACAAAGATTCTTATTATAAAGATTAGTATTAGATATTGTACCGAAACTCAACTCGATTACGATATTTTCGTGGTAGGAGTCTAAGGAAAATATTTTTCATTGTTTAATAATATCTTTGTTTTTAAACAAATAAATTGCTTAATTTGATTGCAAAGGACCTGTCTATTGACAGATAATAATAACAGATGACTAAGTTTCGTGGAGTCATCGCAAATTGTACCTAAAATCAGCTATTTTATGGCATTTACAGAAATTCGTCCTTAACGTTTTCTACTTAAGCTAGTTAACCACTATCTCATCTGCTTTTAAGTGATGATGCGATCTAAGTAATATAAAACCTTATTTAATTAATGGAAGACGGCACAACAACAACTGACTTTTACTTTAGTACTTTCCACAAAGAACATCACGCCGAACCGATTAACGACATGCCTTTGCTCGGGGAGTGGTTTGAGCCACGTGTGTAGCCTAAAACCGGTGGTCACCCATTTAGCACCACCAAAGGATCAAGTGTAAGAAAAAAGGTGATAAGTAGGTAGGAAATAAAGCCTCCGGATGCAGAAGGTAACAATTAATTTTGATGACAAATGTTTGTTTGACAGAGAAAATTACGGATACCGACCCGGCTCGGGTCGGAGAGGCGACGTAGCTCGAGCGTGCGGCCCCCCAGCATGGTAGATGACAAGGACACGCGGCGCCGCCGGCGGCTGTCCGAGCTGGCAGGCGGTGTCTTCTACAGCGACGCGCTCAACACGCGTGGACACGACAACCCCGCCCTTGGCCTCGACTCAGAGAAACCCCCGCCAGATGACGACAGCTCCGACACCGGCATCAAACTCGAACCAACTTGCTTTAACCATACGCAGAGTAACTGTTAGGTCCTGATCGATGCGACTTCGTCTTAGCTTATATATCTATAGATTGTGTTTAAAAAGTAACGAATTTTTCGATACAAAATCGATATAGGTATGACGTATGGAGGGTAGAGGCAACCCTCCGTAATATGACGGCTATGCGAAGTCTATGCCTTCATATTTTAAATTTATACATACCTACATACATTTTTGCTTGCGTCACCTCCGCGTAGGTATCCCGTATGTTTTTGTTACCTACAACCACATCTTAGTTAGGCTGGAGAAATGATTCCCCTATCTGATTAACTTGACACATCAGCGGATACGAACAAACCAATTCTGCACCCTATTCAAAAAAGATTTTAAATGGTTTAGGTACATAAAGTTCAAATTCCAATGATTTCGGGACTTTACATAATTGGCAACAAAGAACCTTATCACCACTTCATTATACATTTATCAGTACATGTTAGTACTTAATTAATGGGTGAAATGTAAGTACCTATACCTACTGTTTATACGAATGTTCAGTTATGTATAAGTATGTTAGATTTAAGGAATAGTATAGTAGGTTAGGTATGTGTTCTGAAACCAAAGGCAACTTGGCAGTGTTTTTTTTTATTCTCTCTATCTCTCTTAATTAATAAGTTTAATTTATTGCTAGATGACTGTTAAATTGAAATATTTATAGATCTAATTAAATACTTAGGTTAAACATATTAGGATATAAGTACTAACATCATTCCTAAGAGGGTACCTTATGAACCGTACTTACTTAGTCTCAAAATACTTCACACATTGCATGTGTGTACAAACTATTATATCTTTTATTGAAGACCATAATAAAATTACCTAATATGAAACCTTATTTTTTAATAATGTAATACGATTTAAAGATTTCTATATAGTGTAATTGCCATTTATTAAGGTATAAGGCTTTTGAGCAACTATCTTTCTATGCAGCAAATGTTTCACAAACATAGATAAATAAAAGCTATTTTAATTATTTTTAATATGATTTTTATGAATTCCTAGACTACGTTATAATATTTTTTATGTACCTATTGTATAAAAATAGTAATAATGAACTATTGTTATGCTTATCAGTTTATCACTAAAGAGTAAATGCCAAAATCGTCCTTATTATTTTATTTCTCCTTTTAAATGTACACTTATAATAACATAGAAGGCAGCTTCACAAAATCGTCATTGGATACCAAACAGGTACTTTCCAACGCAGTAAGAAAATACTGTACAATAACAGCTACAAACATACAAATCGCATCACAATCTCTAAAACAAACCCAAGCCGCCTTCAATTTACACATTGGTTTGAACGTAAAATTAAATAATATTTGCGCAAAATAAGAGAATCTGTTTAGCAATTATTTCAAAGGTATAGATAATTTAATTATTTATTATTGTAAATAAAATTTCACGACAGTAGATCCTGCTGTTGTAAAGTTTGCTGCTGGTGGATCTCTTGCATAGTGGAAACTGGTAATGTGGCACTCACGGTTATAGGAGGCATGCCTGGGAGCGAGACGGGCGTCACTAGAGCCAGGCCCGAAGACATTGGTGGCGGCTGGATGGGCGTTTGGGAAAAACTACTCATGTCAAATGTAGGAATGAGATTTGGTGAAGCCTGGGGGTAGGCAGCGGCCGGCGGTGAAACTTGTGTATGGGTGTAGTTTGGCATCATCGGTATGTAAGGCTGAGGTTGACTCATTGGAATACCAGGTAAGTTCGGAAGTGGCGCTGGAGGCTGCATATTTGATACTGACGGTATGCTGCCCAAATTTGTTAGAGTTGCATCTGCTAGGTCTGAAAATATAAGGGTCAAAGTCAAAAAAGATCCTCGGAAAGCCATGTAGTGAGTTAGACTAGAATGAGGGCCCCACCCCTTTATTCTAAGCATAGATCTACTCTTCAGCATAGAATGGCTATTTCATAGGTTGACTGCACTGTGCATGCAGCTTTTGAGATTTGAGTATAGTTTGTGATACCCACCCTTAGAGTTCTGAATTCGATCCTAGCCTAAGTTTAGCATTTTAGGTCAAGAACACAGGTCTAGGATCTATCATCATACCTTCATCATACTAAAGTTATGTGTGCCCTAATTTATGTTTGGCATACATCTTACCATCTTTAAAGGCATATACAGTGGAATCTCTATAACTCGAACCTCGTTAAGTCGTAATCCTCAGTAAGTCGAAATAAAATTCCATTCCCTTCCGCTGAAGCCCTAAATTTAAATATGCGGTATCTCGAATTATATAGACTCTGTAACTGGAACAAAATGTTATTTCCCTGCGACATATTGATAATACATATTTATACTCTATAACTCGAATTTCAAAAAGGAGACTCTGTACGTCGAAATTGGTAAAAGATAATGACGTCTTACTTGGAATATCTTGAAAACAAGGCAATAAAATCCAAAATGAATGTTCGGAGTTTCTAATCTATTGTTTGTGCCTTGAACACGTGCATTGAATGACTACATTCATTAAGCTATCTAAGTAACACATCTGTATACCTTATGTTTGTTCCTTGTCGGTCAGACTTGTTTCTTGACTGTATTACCATACAACTTTAGTCAATCATTACAAATTTTAGTCGTTATTTTAATTTGACTGTACAAGTCCAAAAATATACTTACTTAAAAGTAGCATCTTGCTAAGTCGAATTTTTAGCAGTTAAATCATTTGTATCTCGAAATTCTTGTTAAGTCGAAAACTCACTAACTCGAATTTTTTTGGATTTCCCTTGACATTCGAGTTATCGAGATTCCCCTGTATCTTCTTACAATATAAATTATATACAGTGTAAACTCTATATAACGACACTGAAGGGACTGTCCATTTTATGGCGTTATAGAGAGTTGCCGTTAAATGGAGATAAGAAAAATTCTTTAATTTTTTGGAAGTTTTCCCTTCGCCCTCAGCTTGGAGAATTTTTTCTTTGTTTTTCCATATTGTGGACACGGTAGAGCGACTAAATCCAAAGCGTTTGCCAACATCACTTATTTTCTCTCCCGTCTCTATTGCGCGTATCAGTAAAACTTTTTCGTTAATACACAGTGATTTTCTTTCAGTAGCCATGTTTACAGTTTAAAAGTTTGTAAGCAGCTAAGAATATGATAACGTAAAGATAACTCCTACTTATTAGTCATGGTCAATAACAATCTACACGTGCAAGCAATCCCAATTTGTAAACAAAAGAACGAATTTCTTAGAAAGTTCGGTATACATGATGCCGACAATCAAATTTATTGCAGGCTAGGATAATAAAGCGACAAAAGAATGTACACAGCTGTGCAGTTTTTACTAATTTTAGCAACTTAAAAGGTTATTTTTTTACTCAATTATGGTTGTTATGAAGAGTGGATGTAATGCTATGTACAGTGTATTATTATATGGAAGACAAGCTAAACCAACCAAAGCCAATTGATTTCGGCGCTTTAGGGAGTTTTTCGTTAAATCGAGGGACATTACGTGAAGTTTACACTGTATATGTGCAATTATTCTTACTATTGGTACATCACATTTTGTATAATTATACTTTACATTACTTTGTTTACTAAATAAAATCTCTTAAATATCACAATGGAATACAAATAGTTAAAAGACAAAAATTAAGGTTTCAAATAGATATCTTTTTGGTAATTATCATTTTTCACACAACATAATCCACTACAATTTTATTCCAAGTTATTTAAGTAAATTTACATTTAATAAAAACTTGGAATAGAAGGCAAAGCAAAATTCAAAACACTGATAAGAATAAACTTCACTAAAGAATATACATAGTATACTTACTGCTGGAATAAGAAGCCAAGTTGGAGACCATAGACTGTGCTTGTGAAATAGGTTGCTGTTGGGGTACCATTAGTGGTGGAGTGTTCCCATGTGGAGTATTATTTGAAGCTCCATAGTTACCCGGGTTCACTAGAGGTACGCCTGATAGGAAAGGAGGTGGGGAGCTTTGGTGTTCTGCAAGATTAGACTTTTGTGGTGCACTAATAAGAGGAGCATTCTCTTCATTGCTAATGCTTAGATTTTGTACACCAGCTGCTAAGTTTTGTTGTGCTACTGCTATGTTTTGCTGCATAGTTGCAGATGGTTGATCAACTTTTGGTCCTGATGCCTGAAAGAAGATGATTAATTCCATTTAGTATTTTTATTGTTATTTATACCTTACAGGCTAGCGTTTGACCATGATCTCACCTCTTGGTAAGTGATGATGCAGTCGAAGATGGTAAGCATACTAGGCCTAGAATGGGACCTGGCTCTCAAGGATAGCTGACATATTAGATGTTAGGCGACAGATTTTCTAACTTCAGGGTAATCGCTGGCCAGGCGAACCCTAGATAGTGTCCGACCATCATGCAAAAATTTATATTAATTATATAGTTGTGCTATGTGTATTGAACTCAAGTCAATTTTAAGAGCTGCATCTCACTACCATTTATAATTCCAAAATACATTTTTAATATTTTTGAACATTGCTGATTTATCTATCAGCAATATAGATCTATCTTAATACTTTTTTTTTTTTAATTTTCCCAAACTGGTTGGTCGTCATCTCTTTTAGTGTTCATTTGTAGCATATCATATTAGTTTGACATATAAAATGGTAATTCAATAATTTTCATAACATACAAATACGATAAATTTCAGGAAAAACAAGCATATAAAAAAAATCTGGTGTGATACATTTAAAACCTAATTATATTAATATCATTATAAAGATATCCAACCCATATATATTATTTACATATAGAACTACATTCAGTTATTTATCATCATAATGTTAAGTTATAACTTCAACTTAGTGTTTTCATTTCATTGTTTACATGATTATGTAATTCTTACAATATTACAGTCACACAGAACATAGATTTTCACAATAAGTTACATACCGTGGGCACATAAGGTTGCTGTGGAGGCATAGTAATGTTACTTCTAACTGGAATCCTGTGCAGGTATCCATAGCCTATACCACACCCTAGACTGCCTTCTCCACCCCAGGCATGGTTTGGTATTATATGTATCTCTCTACAGGTATCATCATTGGCATTGTACACATACAGCTTCAAAGATCTCCCTTCATGCGCTTCAATTAGTGTAAACAAATCTTCACTCTCATGCATTATAGAATCCGCACCTATGATGTAGTCAGAAAATGGACGCAGACCTGCCGCTTCCGCTGGAGACGATGGATGTACCTCCTACAAACATTAATAATTCTTATAAATATGAAACACGCGAGTTGTTAGCAACTTATAAACATAAAAAAGTCGCGACACTTACCAATATATGCCAAACATTTTCATTTGCACCTTCAAATGAACAAAATTTAATGCTAACCCCCAGTAGACCCTGGCCTCCCCAACTCTCGCTGGGCGTGACCATAACTTCTCTCACAGACTGTGTTTTACTACTATAGACGAGCATCTTGATTGTTTTGTTGATATTCGTCCTGAGTAATTCTTTCAAGGTGTCATTATCCTGATCCAATCTCACGTCTTCTATGGAAACTATGAAATCAAAGAATGCCTGCAGATTAGCCAACTGGCCAGGGGATCCATCTTGCACCTGGAAACAGAATGTGAAATGATAAATAACGGCTTGAAAAAGTAGATAAAACACCGACAATACCAAAAACAAACCCGCAATACGTGGTATCCTTCTGAACCACCCACTGGTATTCCTGTACTCTGGGAGGAACCCATTGAGTAACTGCAGTAGCAGTAGTAAACGAAAATCTTCTAATAAGTATTAATTTTGGTGCAATTTTTTAATTTCCAAAGGATCACGAATTCATTCCAACAGCAACAATTTTTGACATTTGACGTCAAAATTACGTGGCACTGGACTTTATTGCACAGATTACTAAAATTTAGTGTATACTACTTTACTGTATCTGCCTCTGTGACCCTGCATCAACATGAACAAGATTATCAGCGTATCGATCAAAAACTTATAGATTAAGCTTGACCGTCTAGAAACACTTTATAAAATAATAAATCCGTAGTATTTTTGGCATCGTAGTCGGAAAATTAAATAGACAAGACATTAGCGTATGAGAATGAAATAGCTATAGAGATATAACCCGACTAAAAAACTAAAAATTATAATAATATGTCTTTACAGACCACCAACTGGCAATTTAGAACTTTTTTTATATACCTTTGAGACTTTGCTTTATAAACTGATCCGTAACACAAATGCCAAGAAAAAGATCTTTTTAACAGGAGATTTCAACATATATTAGACCAAAATAGAAAAAGTGAACAATTTCTGAACTTAATATCTTCTTTTAATCTTCATACCTCTATTAATAATCCCACCAGGATCACCTGTCATTCACAGACGTGCATTGACAATATCTTAACTAATTTAACTAAATATGAGTCTGCAACTTTAAATGAAGGTGTCTCGGATCATACAGTGCAGACGATAAAGATTAAAACAACCTTAGGATTACACGAAAAATTTTGGTATGTTAGGAAAAGAAATTTCGACAAATACCAAGAAATATTTATAAAATATCTGTCTCAAATAGATTTCGATGCAATATATCTCTCTACAGATCTAAACAATGCATATAATGAGTTCATTCAGTTATTTGTGTTAATATATGACTTATGTGTACCAGTTGAATATATAAAAATGTATTATAGAAAAAACCAAACTGGAAAACAAAAGGTATCACGCTAGCCAGCAAAAATAAAAGGGAAATGTATAATAATATACATTTTGCAAAGAACTCTGAGTATAAACACAAGGATAAAACGTATGTAAAAGTACTTAAAAAATCGATTAGGTGCTCTAAAAAACTAGCAAACATTAAATATATAGATAAAAGCGTAAATAAAGCTAAAGCTACCTGGGGCCTTATTAAACAATATACTTCTGCTACTAACAACATACATACAACAATAGAAAAACTCAAAATTGATAACAGAGATAAAACTGATCAAGTAGAAATAGCTAAGAACCTTAATAAACACTTTGTGAATTCGAATAACCCATCTAACAAAAATCTAAATACAAATAAAACCGCATCACATCAAAACAATAACACTATATTTATGACCCCTGTTGATGTCACAGAAATATTAAACATCGTTAAAAAACTTAACAATAAGAAATCATCTGGATATGATAATATACCTATGCAGGTCATTAAACAAAGCATTCATATTATAGTAAAACCTTTGGTGCATATTATTAATATCACCCTTGAAACAGGATGTTTCCCTCATGGCCTAAAAGTTGCTATTGTAAAACCATTGCACAAGAAAGGTGAAAAAAGTGATGCAAGTAATTACAGACCCATAGCAGTAAACTCATGTTTAACAAAAGTATTCGAAAAAGTTATCTATAATAGATTTATTTCATTTTTCAATACAAATAACATCTTAAACCAAAATCAATTTGACTTTCGAAAACATAAAAATACAACCTTAGCTATATTTAAAATGCTAAAAGACATTAATAATAAAAAACCTGGCGTTGCACTATTTTTTGCAATAAAAATTGCAGTTTTGCAATAAATATTTTCTGATTTCTGATTTCTAAAATGATGAACACATGATACATATGCTAGCTATAAGATAAAATGAACAACGTAATTTGGTCGGGTCATACATGACAGCGGGTGAAAGCCAATAGGCGCACTAGAACTGGGAACCAGAGCTGGCTCCAAACAATAAAATCGCAATGCAGAGAAGGATTTTATTACGGACTAGTCGTCGCATCCAAGCCGGAGATTCTGTCGGAAGTTGAAGACTTCTACGGCAAGCTCTACGCATCTCATGCTTCAAGGCCCATACCCGATACTGAGGATTCTAAAGCCACCTTAACCCGCCACTTCTTAGAAGATCTGCGCGAAATTAGCCGAGACAAGATCATGATGGCCCTTAAACAGCTCAAAAATGAAAAAGCCCGAGGAGAAGACGGAATCACACCAGAGCTTTTAAAAGCAGGAGGAGCTCCAGCAGTTCAACAGCATCAGCAGCTCTTTAATTCCGTTCTTTTCACTGGGAGAACTCTACAGGCATGGAACAGAAGCATGGTGGTTCTGTTTTTCAACCAAAGAGACAAAACCCTGTTGAAAAACTACCGCCCGATTTCGCTTCTGAGCCATGTCTACAAACTGTTTTCAAGGGTCATCACTAACCGTCTTGCGAGAAGACTCGACGAGTTCCAACCTCCGGAACGGGTTTCGACGCGGTTACGGCACCATAGACCACATCCACTCAGTGCGGCAGATTATACAGAAGACCGAAAAGTACAATCGGCCCCTGTGCTTTGCATTTGTGGACTATGAGAAGGCCTTCGACTCAATCGAAACCTGGTCCGTTCTGGAGTCCTTGCAGCGTCGCCAAGTCGACTGGCGATACATCGAAGTGATGAGATGTCTGTACAATGCCGCAACGATGAATGTACAAGTACAGAACAAGCGATCTAAACATGTCCACCTGCGTCGAGGAGTGAGACAGGAGGACGTCGTATCCCCGAAACTGTTCACGAACGCCTTGGAGGATATATTTTGGACGCTGGACTGGAAAGATTGTGGCATTAACATCAATGGTAAGTACATCTCTCACTTACGATTCACAGATGACATCGTCATTATGGCAGAGACGCTGCAGGATCTACAAAGGATGTTGAATGGCCTAGCCAATTCTTCTCGTCGCATCGGTCTCCGGATGAATTTGGATAAAACCAAAGTCATGTACAACGACCACGTTGATCCGGAACCGATTGCCGTAGATTGAATCCCACTCGAAGTTGTCACTAAGTATGTTTACCTAGGGCAGACGCTCCAACTAGGCAAACACAACTTCGAGAAGGAAATCCAGAGAACAATTCAGCTGGGCTGGGCAGCATTCGGAAAACTCCGTCGAGTCTTCTCGTCGCCACACTATACCACAGTGTCTAAAGACAAAAGTCTTTATCCTGTGCGTTCTACCTGTGATGACATACGGAGCCGAGACGTGGACACTCACAATTCGACTGGCCCACCAATTTAAAGTCGCTCAGCGAGCTATGGAGAGAGCTATGCTCGGTATTTCTCTGCGGGATCGAATCCGGAACGAAGTAATTCGCCAGAGAACTAAAGTTATCGACATAGCTCAACGGATCAGTAAACTGAAGTGGCAGTGGACTGGTCATATCTGCCGCAGGACTGATAACCGTTGGGGTAGACTTGTCCTAGAGTGTAGACCGCGAATCGGCAAACGTAGCGTAGGACGTCCTGTGACCAGGTGGAGCGACGACATACGCAAAGCAGTGGGCAGTGACTGGAAAAGAAGAGCCAAAGATCGGGCTCAGTGGCGCATCTTGGGAGAGGCCTACGTCCAGCAGTGGACTGACACCGGCTAATGATGATGAGTGGTGACTTAACACGAAAGTGGTTACTGAACAGATTAGTGATGTCCTTTGGCTCACTCACACCAGCAACGCTCATTGGAAGGCCCGAATGTTTATTTTGCTAGTACTCTGCCAGAAGTCCCGAAAATGACCACTTGAATGATTCTCAGCAAGGGCGTCCATTCTAATCTGGTCCTAATGGTTTTGACACCATTTGAGACGGGACTTGAATATTCGCCTGCGTTCAACCCATTCGTGAAATTTCGCTCTAGCCTCCAAATGAGCCCCACTGACATGCTTGTTCCATCCAACGATGCGCGGGCCACGTCTTCCCGACCCCGCTCTCTCGCCTCCACGACCCATCTTTGCTGCAACGCTGAGGGCAGCTACAATGTCAGAGTACATACCGTCTAGAATAAGCCTATGGGCCCCCACGATCCGCAAACTCAGTAGATTCGACTGGAAAGTCAATGACACGTAATTTTACATGACAAGCACAGGGGTGCACCGACTCCCCACAGCGCCTGTGAACGAAACCTATGAAGCACCTCTTTTTTTCACGAATCTTCATGTTTCAACTTATGTTTTTTTATTATTTGTTAATTTTGACCCAAATAAATGCTCTCCAGTTTTATATACTTAGATAGTATTTCCCTAATAGGTAAAACCAGGTCGCTTCCGCTTGCCTATAAGAATATGTTGTTGTGTAAGTGTAACAAATATAATTTCGATGGCGGCGCCACAGAGGCGGTGCGGCCCTGGGCAAGCATTACGATAAATACCCACTTCGTCGTCATTTCTTTCCCCCCATAAAATATCATTATACAACAATATTTTACTAAACAACTTAGGTGTTAATAAATCTAGACTGCTTTACATAATGATAGGGATGTGATCAGACCAAGTAGTATAATTATTCACATAAACATCACAGACAGATAGTTTGGCAGATTCAGTCACTATAAAATGGTCTAACCAACTGCATGAACCGCGCGCTTCACTTTAAAAGGTATACGTGTCTGACTGAACACCTAACATTTCGACGTCTATACACGACCACGATTGCTCGTCACAGAAAGCCATAATGAGTTCACCATAGAAAAATTCGGACGGATCCGCATTAGAGTCACCCATAGTGTAAACCGATTCTACACCGCACTCCTCTACTATAGCACTCACTGTACCGAGGCAATCTGTGAATTCAGGTAAGTTGTCCCTCGACAGAGTCAGCATGTAAATACTAATCACTACTATAGGCCTGTTATTCGTTGTGATTTTAAACGCACAAACACGAGCATTATTGCACTCCAGTACAAAAACCTGGTGAAAGATACTATGTCTCCAAAGTAGAGCGACTCCGCCAAAAGGCCTACCGCGCTGTACATCCATCGAAGTGTCAATCGCTGACGTGCCCGTATAGCCAAACTCGCCGTCGACCGTGCTAAGGTATGCAATGTCTTCTGGATATAACCCTGTCTCCTGCAACTAGGCTACAGGAGCTACATAAATCCCTAACACTATCTATAGAGCGTTTTAAACCTTTACAAATTAAACTGGAAAACTTATATCGGACCTGGGCCCCTAGACAAAATCCAATTGTTTTGATTGTTAGGGCCGTTTACAGATGACGTTTCTCTATTCGAACCCTTGCGTGTAAAATTCACAAAACGACGAAATATTATGCCCCTAGGCCAAAGTTGTACATCGAAATACAGAGGATCTTTGTCTCTGATACAAAGTATTTGTAAGCTTTGTGGTCTTTTGCTTCTAAAAGGCCTTATTCACTATCCATCCCGGCTGTACGTCAGCTCAAGGCTGCGGCGCTGGATATAGCATACTGACTGTCGTGCGCGTATCAAGCGAGCAGAGTAAATAAAACGAAAAATGTTTTAAATTATAAATGTATATTGTACGTATATGTTAAATCTGCTGTACAGCAAGTCTATACACCATCAAGCCGCACGATGCTGGACTGCTCTGACGTACGTCCGCGTTATTCACTGTCCATCTGCACGATGCTCGCGGTGGTGGGGGTGCGCGCTGGATGCAAAGTCGTCGTTCGTGCAAGTCAAACAATTAAACAATTAATAATAATTATCGACGTACGTCAAGCCCATTCACGATACTTTTGCATCGTGCATGGCCTTGAGCTGACGTACAGCCGGGATGGATCGTGAATAAGGTCCTTTATCCGAAGCGCTCGAACTGTGTATCGGTGGTGATTCACAAGCGTTTTGTTCTGCTAATACGCTCATATTTTCATGATCATAGAAAATACTCTTATTTACACATTCGGGATATTCCTTGCTACTATATGAATCGTTTATCGTGTAGTTGTGGCGGTTCGAGATTCCCACGGGAGGCCCCGTTCTAAGATTTACGTTAGATACTGAAGCAGACGGTGACGAATCGTGTTTCAGCTTCATCTTTTTTCAAATCTTGAAGATGTTCCGTCGTAGCATAGTTTGCTTTAACCTCATCTAATTCATGTTGAAGCCTTAGTATGTCTTTCAGAACTTTGGGCAATCCAAATTGTTCCAAGAAAGTGGCAGTAATATTTCAAGTTGCCACGCCGCAAACACTGGTATGTTATCTGGTTCCACCGATTTGAACAGATTGATTATGTCAGCCAAATCTCTTTCTTCTTTTCCTTTGTTCTTGCGCAATATTTTGCGGTAATCTGAAGGAACGGAGTCATATAACAATGACTTTGACTTATTGATTTCATCGCCAGCAAACGATGAAGTACACAATCTCACTAGTGTTTCCAAATCGATGACTGAGATTTTGTTTTGCACATATGCTAACAATTCGTCAATCACAATATTAAATTCGTTACACCTTAACACATTCGACATTTTGCCGCACGTACGTAAGTCGCAAGTGCAACCGGAATGCGTCCGCAATGGATAGTGCGCGCGCGCGACTTGATAATTTTGATACTCCATCCACGCGAAGCGCATAGCTGCATTATGTATCACATGTTCATCATTTTAGTCGGGTTATACAGTCCGGCAAGTATAACTTGGCGTGGCTGTGCGCCACTGTGCTTTTACTTTGTACTTTGATAACAGTTTCTCTTAAACCACTTTTAATTACTTTTGGCATTATTGAACTATTTTAATGTAGCAGATTTATCAACAATAATGTCGCGGTAATCTCTCAAACGCCAAACTCACAGTTTCAATTAAAAGAATTAGTTCCAAAAACCACCACCGCCAAGTTATACTTGTGGCACTGTATCTCAATAGCTATTTCATTCGCATACGCTAATTTATTCTCTATGTAATTTTCCCTCTATGTTACGTACGTAGTAGTGTTCTGTGACGTAGTAAGAATTCCGTAGACAGAGAAAAGAACGAGAGAAAAGAATATACTGCGGGTAGCTCCGTCTCTTTCCCACATGAATTAGGATATACTATGGAGTTATTCCATGTAACGGAAAAGGACAAAGCTATAATGTTTACCTCTCTCAGTGCGTGCCGGTTTTTACAGGGTCAGTAACGTAGATAGCCATTTTTAAGCGTAACGAACTTTGACCTTTATTGCTATGTATCACTGGGTTCTAAATACATATATGGTTATGTTACAATCTTCTATCTCATGTAGCCACGCTACCCAAATTTCTATAGTTTTATCCTAGGATGATGGATTACAATGGATGGAGCCATGTCAGCCATGTGACGTTGTCACATCGACTTTCATTCTATCAACACATTGTCCTACCCTTTCTATTACAGGGATCGCGAGATAAGAGTAAACGAGAAAGCTAATATCAAATTGACAACCTCGCGCATGGGTGAGCGTGTCCATTTTTGACCGGCTAGCAGACCATAACATAGCGACGCATCATACTTATAAATTAAAAATTAAATAGAAACATAGCTTTAAAGACTGAAACCCTGTTACATGGTTAAATTATATCGTGTTGTGCTGTGTTTTATCCATCAAGAACTACTAAAGGAGGCGTAAAAGATCCAGAATTATCATTTCACACGTAAGTGTTTGTGGGCATTTATTCTCATATATAACCACTTTTTACATCAAAATATTTATTTTGCTTACATTATATACATCTTTTTCGTGATATAACTACCGAGGTGGTAAATGGTTATCATTTTAAAGCTTTAATTTATGTAAATAACAAACATTATTTTACGCCACCCGGCTAGTGATGTACGAGAACCCTCCAAAACTTTGTCGATAAATATAGTTGATACCCTTATAAAAAGGAATATATAAATTCCTTTAAGTGTAATATTATAATATTACATTATATAAATATATAAATCGTTTATATACATTTTACACTTATTCTATACATATAAAAAAAATTGAAGTGTCTGTTTGTAATTCCAGATTAACAGCTTTTCACTAAATGCATATGAAAGAATATACGGTACTTACATAAAAAACAAAATTTTAAATTTTGTCTGTCTGTCTGTTTGTTCCGGTTTATCTCTGAAATGACTGGACCAATTTAACGGGACTTTCACTAGTAAAATGCTGATGTTAAAATATTAACTACCAAGTAACTTGGCTACTTTTATTTTAGAAAAAAATAAAGTTCCTCGAAATCAAAATTGAAGCTAATGAAATAGGGAACAATATCTGATTCAAATAGGGAAGAAGAAGAAGAAGAAGAAGAAAATCGTTTATTTGGCAAAAACTCACATGATAACAAATTCAAAAACACTAAATATTATAATAATGTAAACATACAAAAAACAAGAAAATAAAACAGATAAAAATGAGGTGAGGTGCCAAAAAGGCTTAACTCAGCACATATGTCTGAGGTTGCACACCTAGACGCTGGTTTTCAGCTAAGCCTGCGGGTGTTGGACTAGTGCGAAAACATATATATATATATTAAATATTATATATAATGTAATATAATAAATATACAATACATATTAGTAAATAAAAAATATATATGCATACAATATATATACAGTTTTAAACAACATTAAACCTCCTAACTAATTACTAAAGAAAGAAAAAGAAAATAAAAATTATAAATAAAATAAAATAAACACATATAAATGCTGGATACAAATGCAATGAATCTATATATAATCTATGGTTTATGGCAAGAGAAGGGAAATAGTTTAATGGACAAAATGTCATATTTATACATACTACTATACTAATTATTATGATGCTACTGATTATTATGTTATATAAACGACATATCTTTATTTATATCACCATGTTTCCGCTGCTCGGCTACCAAGTACTGTTTTAATTTGTGTTTAAATAAACTTAAGGTTTTTATGTTTCTAATTGGTGGTGGAATGTTGTTCCAGCACTTGCTAGCGGAGTAGCGGAAAGAGCCACGAAAGTTGGCAGAACGGTGATGCGGTGTGGAAAGCTGTTGGGAGACATACCTAAGAGAGCATGATCTCCTCTGAGAAATCCAATTGAGCTTGTCGTATAAATATATGGGTTCTTTAAAATTAATGACACCAAAGAGTAGAGAGGCAAGGTGAAGTTTACGACGCGATTTCATTTTAAGGGTATAGATTTTGTTTAGAAAGGGTGTCACATGACTTCTGGTAGGAATGTTGAAACAAAATCTTGCACATGCATTTTGCACCCTCTGTACAAGACGTTGGGTTCTAGCTAGTAAACGAGAGCCATATACAGTATCAGCGTAATTAAGCTTTGAAAGTACGAGTGATTCTACTAATTGTATACGGAGTTCTTCACTTATGTAAGGTCTGAGCTTATATAAAGTTTTTAACCTGTAAAAGCAATTTCTTACAGACTCAGCGATATGCTCTTCAAATCGCAGATTAACATCAAACTTCAGACCCAAGTTGCGCGCCACATATACCCTTTCAATTTTCTCACCCATTAAGGTTATCTCAATAGAAGGTGGCAACAGGGATAGTTTGTGTTTAGTGCCTAAAACCATGTATTTTGTTTTTATTGGGTTAAGTAAGAGACAATTTTTTGTAGACCATTTTACTATCCTGTCTAGGTCACCTTTAAGTTTGTGTATGGCTGTGTCTATATTTTCTGGAGCAAAATCGATGTACAATTGAATGTCGTCCGCATATATGTGATACTTAGAATGTTTAATGCAATTAATAATATCGGCACTGTAGAGAGTAAATAAAATTGGTCCCAGAATGGACCCTTGCGGGACACCTCTGTTTACTTCAGTCGGAAACGAATTTAAAATAGCACCAGAACTTTGCTTTTACTCGACATGTTGCCAACGGTTACTTAAATAGCTGTCAAACCACTTTATAGCTGATGAGTCAAATCCGTAATAGCTTAATTTAGAAATCAGTAGCGATATATTTATTGCGTCAAAAGCGCGGGAAAAGTCCAGTAGCACAAGTAAAGAGCACATGCCTTGATCTTGTGACGCAATAATATTATCAGTGACATCAATAAGGGCCGTCGATGTGCTTCTTCCTTGTCTGAAACCTGACTGTAGCTCTGGCAGTATGTTATTAATTTCTAGGAATCTAGTTAGCTGCTGGCAAACCACCTTCTCCATAATCTTAGATATGCATGGTAAGATACTGATTGGCCGTAGGTCTTTCAGGACTGTTGGACAGTTGTTTTTGGGTAAAGGCCGTACAATTGCAATCTTCCACGCATCAGGGAAAGTAGAGGTATTAATTGAGATGTTAATTAAGGATGCGATAATTTCAATAGAGCTTGGCAGAGTGAGAAGTAACATTTTTAATGTAATGTGATCATAGCCCTCTGCGTTAGACTTAAGACTTTTTACAATTTTATATATAGTGTCAGCTGTGATTGTTGTAATTGAAAATATGTTATCGATATTAAAGCGGTTGAATTCAAAATAGGTCAACTGTGATATTTGTATGTCTGACTTTCCTGGAACGTCTAGGAAATGACTGTTTATTACATTTGGGTCGTTAAAATGAGCGGGGATTTCTTTATTTTCAGAAGAATGTATGAGTGTAGATTTTAAATTTTTCCATAAAGTTTTGGGGTTGTTAATTTTGTTATTAATGTTATAATTATAATAGGCCACCTTTTCAAAAAACATAGATTTGCTTACAAGAGATTTCAAGTCTTTGTAATAGATAAGTTTACTATTATCTTTAGTTAGTCTATATGAGGTGAGAGCTTCGTTACGCAAACGCATCATGAACCTTATATTGTCTGTAACCCATGGATATCTGTGATCTTTAATGGTTATTGTCTTATATGGTGCATGGATATCAAACAGATGTAAAATAATGCTATTAAAGAGGTCGACCATTTGATTAATGTCGTCTAATTTGTAAAATGAATCCCAGCAAATTTGATTTAAATGAGTATTAAATAAATCTAGAGAAATATCTTTAATAGGTCTATATGTGGTAGTATAAGGTGCCAACTTTTCTCTCTTTATGTGAAACTCGCATGTGACGAATGAATGGCCAAGAAGTGCCACCGGTTCGACAATGACTTGTCTCGCATGCAAGTCAGTGCACACCACATCAATGAGCGATTGAGAATTAACAGTGAAATGTGTTGGTGACGTAACCAGTTGATTCAAATTTAGACATTGCATTAAAGTATTAAAATTTTTAGTTTTGCTGTCATCATGATCTAACATATTTATGTTAAAATCACCGAGAACAATTAAATTATCACAGCCCGAGAAAAAATTAACCGACTCAGACAATGCGTCAAGAAATATGTCTACATTTAGCCAAGGAGGCCGATAGGCAGTACCGACGACGATACTTTTACCATTTAATGTAAATGAGATCCACATTTGTTCCACGGACCTGTAGCGAGGCTCGGCGGGATGGGGTCAAGTACGAACATTTACACCGCGCTTTATGTAAAATCCGACACCGCCGCCACGACGGTTAATGTGCAAATTAAGCAGTGTTTTCTACCGCGCACAGCCCACGCGCATGTTGCCGCTGTCATTAAACGCGGACAAAGCCGCGGGACCCAGCTAGTTGATTTATAATATGAAGATTTTTTTTAAGGATGGAACGGTTAGCTTAGGGCCTTGATTAGAACGAAATTTGAACATTTTTAACCGACTTCACAATAAAAAGATGAGGTTCTCAGTTCACCTTTTTTATGTTTGTTATCTCATAACTCCGCAAGTTCTTAACCGGATTGGAAATATTTTTTTTCGATAGATTATTCTGCCCGTTTGGTCCCATTGTACATTTTCTGAAATCTGATAAGTATCTCCAGAGATATGGACATAAACACCTCCAACTTTATACTGAAAATGGATAGCGTGGCATTTGAAGTTGGTTTTTTCGTTTTGTGAACGATCTTAAAATATTATAAAAAGTGATCAAAGTAATTATGCGCAAAATTTGTAGTAACTAGGTACCTAATTATATTATCAGCACTGATACTTACTCGTATTCAAACTATTATTACTTACGATAATGCCATTATATATATTTTTATGAAAAATGTGTCACAGTTTATTTATTTATTCATTTATTTGCAAAAACAATGTACAATAGTTATAACTTAGTCTATAACTAATCTAATTATGACTACTGAGCGTTTACCACATTAATATATTATATCATTTTGTTGTAGGTTTCCAAAATGTCCGAAAATCCAATCAAGTGGATAAAGGCAGTAAGGCGTGAAAATTAGGATCCAACTAAACACTTCAAATTTGTTCTAAACATTTTGAAAAATCAATTTTGTACCTACTAGATTATCAATCAAGCTGGAACTGACACCGAGGAAACGGAAAAGAATAGAAGCTAGTGGAGTCAAGATAGAAAGTCTTCCTATAAGTCTTCCTCTGCGAGCAATGAAGGATGATGAAACGGTTTTGAAAGTGTTTTAATCGAAAGTGTTATAAGCTCTAATACATAAAAATCTGTTTAGCCGTTGTAAAAGTATGAGCATTTTTCTAGTTGATGGCGCTATGAAATCAACTTTCATAGTGATTAATTCGAAATTCGGTATCCTTTTCTTCAACGACAAAGGACACTGAAGCATTGACATGATGCTGGGACATCTTCTGGAATCTGCTGAATTCTCAACTCCTCGCCAACTTACAGCTGAGATGTCGTATTCAGACTCATTGGAATATTTTTAATTTTCATTATAGATTATACATAGATCAGTCGGGGTGATTTCAAATTTTGAGTATTGGAGAGTGGAGATCGCGAAACGGCAAACGGACGTCCTGTGACCAGGTGGAGCGACGGCATACGCAATGCGGTGGGCAGTGATTGGAAAAGAAGATCTGAAAATTGGGCTCAGTGGCGCATCTTGGGAGAGGCCTACAGTCCAGCAGTGGACTGACACTGGCTGATGATGATGACGATACAATAGATCATACTATATTGACATCAAATTACTTTATATCGTTAGCATTTACAAACGAGATGTGCTAATTTTTCTGTAGTGGTAGAACTTCTGCTAGTCCGCCTGGACCGGTACCACCACTTTGCCAATTAATTTTCATAGGAATGTTTTTCGGTTGAAATGGCAAGGTGTCCAGTGAAATTACAGGGCATGTGAAACTTAACATCTTTATGTCTCAAGGTAACAGGCGCAGTGGAGTGACGTGCAAAATTCTGGACTGCCAGAATTTTCCTGTATCGCTGTATCTGTAATAGGTAGACGTCATCGCTTACCATCAAGTGAGAGTCGTGCTTGTCCTGTTACCTTTTACAATAAAAAAGCTGATTAATGTTTACAAAGTAAGTATGGCCTAATTTGTGGTTTCACTGCATTTTTTTTATTATTTGCGATGCGCGTAGTTTTATACGATAATTTATCTAATACAATAAGAATCTTTGTCCTGACATACTGACTGACAGACAACGCACAGCCTAAACCGCTGGTCGTAGAGACTTGAAATTTAAAGAGTAGTCTTAGTACGCAAGGGTGTACTCAGAAAGGATTTTTCAAAATTCACCCCGTTAGGGGGTGAATTGGAGGTTCAAAGTTTGTATGAATAAACAAGATTAGATAGTCTTTTATATTCGAAACTTCATACAAGTGCTTCAGTAAAAAAATAAGTAAAAACGTGTATCAAGCTTTTTCATAATTCCACCCCTAAAAGAGTGAAATGAGGTAACAAAGTCTGAAAACCAATATTGTTTCGGGTTGCGCTGAAATTTGGCATGCAGATAGTTGTTTTAACATAAGTATCCGTGAAGAAAAGATTTTTCAAAATTCACTCTTTAAGGGGATGAAACGGGGGTTCAAAGTTTGGATAGTCATTTTATTCGACATTTCACACAAACCGTACTTCTGTAAATAAATAAGTAAATACGAGTTTCAGGCTTTTTCAAAATGCCACCCTAAGAGGGTGCAGTGGGGTAACAAAGTCTGAAAATCAATACTGTTTTGGATTGCGCTGAAATTTAAAATGCAGATAGTTGATATGACGTAGGTTGCCGCTGAGAAAGCATTTTCTAAAAATTTCCCGCGGATATTACTTATTATTTATAATGAAAAATATATATATATATAAAACTTATAGATTTACGTAAGTACTTCTATAAATAAATAAGTAAATACGCGTTGCAAGATTTTTGCAAGGGGTTGGTAAAAAAGTCTGACAGTCAATATGGTTTTTTGGGTTTTATAAATATGAATCCATATTTCCCTTAGTCACGCAATAACTTGAAAACCGGTGAACCAATTTGGCTTTTACTTCGTTGATGTCTTTTATGATAGAAAGGTTTCAGAAAATAAAAGTTTTAAGTAAATAAAAGAAGTCTTTAACGTGACCGAAGCCGCGGGGCTCTTCTAGTATTTTCATATAAATTATATACTGTAAAGGACAATTTTAATCTATGATATTGGGCTAAGATAATTAGCGTAATTATTCAAATAAGGATCAATATAGAAGAAAATAGCCTTGAAAGTTCTGTAACATTTTTTTATTAAAAAATAAAGATTAAAATAGTTACTGTGAGTCTGTGCGATAGACATATGTTATCGCGGACTTTTTTGTAGGTCTTATTATGTTGTACCACTCTTCGATACATACTTTCTTACATCTTTTTCAGATTAATCATCTTTCGTAAAAAACGTGTTTTCTCGACGGTTTTATTGGCGACTTAAGTTCCAAAATAGGTCTTCACGAATATACCTATCTTTTAAACAGGATAATATATAGCCTATGTTCATTCTAAAAGACCATATATAGATTTATATATGAGAGAAAAAAATAATAGTCTTGTAGTCCAGTAGTTTTTGAGCTAACTCAATACAAACATACATGTTACCTCTTCATAATATTAGTATAGAAGTATATATAGCTTTGTAGCTCAAATTTGTAATATTTAATTGACGTATTGAGAAGGCAAAAACATTTAAGATTTGTGTTTAAGAAAAGCTAAGAAATCTATACCGCCAGATTTAAGGTTGCCTAATTACAGTTAAGTACTGTAGCATTTTTTATCAATAACTAATTTCCATAAGTTCAATAAAGTAACTACGTATTTTATCACATAAATTGTTTTCTTTTTACATAAGTTTTAGTTTTCTACATTTTTCACCTTTTTATCGATATGTTCTACACTAGTGATCACTTCCCTACTCAGGCACACTCTAGCAGTTCTAGACACTAATACAAACAGAAAATGGACATGCTGCCAAAGTTTTGACGCCATCCATTATAATCCATCATCCTAGGTTTTATCCCTCTGCGAAGTATTCTCTCTCTTTGGATATGGCAGTGAGTGACTGTTGTCAGGTGCCTAGGTGTGGTGAGTGATATAAACCTCGGAACAATGACTAAAGCATCATTTTTCCGAGGATATAAACGTAGGATATAAAGTACATAGTAGCGTGCAGTAGCGTGATTCAGTACTCTGTGGTGCGTCTGTGGTGAGTGACACGGACACAGATAAGATAAATAAATAAAATAGAAAACAAACGTAAACACAATTTTATTATATAAACTTATATTCCTATATTTGTAATCGCATTCAGCATCTCCCCGTTTACGTAGTATTTATATTCTCTTTGCTCCCCGTGAGTAATAGTGTTCTGTGATCGCATTTCGTAAAATTTTTTTCTACCTCCCCTCACATTTATAATAGACGTTAATGTTTTTCGAAAAATTGGTATTTTATCCATCTGAATGTGCATAGGCACACTACATACACTTGATAGGTCGAGTATGTCCAGGATTATTCAATAAAATCTTTGTAGCCTTTAACGCCGTAAGTACCTTATAAGTAATATCTGATCTCTCGTCTCATCCTATTATATTATATCCTATTTAGTAGTGATAAGACTTCTGCTAGTGCGCCTGGGGCGGTACCACCACTTTGCCAATTAATTTTCAGCCGTGAAATAGGAATGTTTTCGGTTGAAATGGCAAGGTGTCCAGTGAAATTACTGGGCATGTGAGACTCAACTTCTTTATGTCTCAAGGTAACAGGCGCAGTGCAGTAACATGTAAAATTCTGGCAGTCCAGAATGTTGCATGCCGCTGTATCTGTAATAGGTAGACATCATCGCTTACCATCAGGCGAGCGTCGTGCTTGTTCTGTTACCTTATATCATATTTTTTTTAAATCCTGTTAGACAGTCTAACGTTTTTAGTTGAATAGTATGACTATTGTATCATTTTGTATACTATAAGTCAAGTAAAATAAGTCTGTATAATGGGTGTGTCACAATCATAATGTAAGTATGTAAAAAAGTTAGCCGACCAAACTATAAACTGACCATCATTATTATAAATTGTAAAATAATAATATTAATATTATAGCGGCAATAGCCCAATGGATAGGGTGTCGGACTGGCAATCGAAAGGTCGTGAGTTCGAATCCCACCCTACCCATTGCACTATTGACGTGAACCCACTCCAGACTCAAGCATATTTAGCTTAGTTGGAGGGGTTAACAAGAATACTAGTAATGTGCAACCCACATTGCGAGTAATCTTTTAAAAAAAAAAAAAAAAAAAATTTTGTTATTAGCCAGTCTTACACATTTTTTAAATGATGAGATGGTGGATGAGATATATACAATGTGTCTCTGGCCTCTGGACAAACATGTCATTTCACTAGTATCACTTTAAAACGTTGCCTGCTGAAAAAGCAAATCTTGTGTTTTCATAATGTTACAAGAGTGAGGGCACACAGTGTGAGAGTGAAATTTACGATACAATGCAGCGCCACACAGATTATGTGTGTAGCGCGGCGCTACTACTTACTTTTACTGCGGCTCACACACCACCTGTGTATTTCTCACCAGTAATAAAATTAGTAAAACATGCCTGGCGTGTAATTCGCACAGCTGTACCGACAGTTTTCTCACAACTGGTGTGTGCGCCCACACTGCTGTTGATTTTTAGTTAGGATCTGATGCCAGAGTTACAAGACACAGACATGTGTAGATTCACAAAGCTGGAAAGTTGCAAAAATGGTGCTGCAAGCAAAGTGTTAAACTTATCATCATTGCAAACAAATGACTGATACAGTATGTTACTATTACTTTTGATTTCTTTAAATTAATTTTGTAAATTTTTTATCATCTGATCAAATAATATATAACTTTAAAGCATTCCTGAAAAGTAACTCTACTTGGGATTTCGGTCTTTGTCCAGAAGCCAAAGACGTACATATATATGTTACAGGTATTTATGTATGGACTGTTGTAATGCATGGTATTATTGCATTGAGGAATACAGATGTTGTATAAAATATATTTGATATGTAGACTAGCGTCATAAGAGCATTTGTTTATTACCAGGCAAGATAGTGGTCAAATGCTAGCCTTAGTATAAGATATTAAAAAATATTTATTTATACTTGTATTACTTATTTACAGTGAAACATAAAAAAATAGTAAAATGTCTGAGTGGAAGCAACTGATTGGGGAATGGCTAAATGAATATGCATCATTACAAGAACATGAACTAAAGAGTTTTGCTGCAGAACATGAACACAATCATGAGATTGCCACCGCCATATTCAATTTGTTCTACAGTAGCAGTCATGATGATACAAATTATAAAAAGTCGGAAAATGAAGAAGAGTATGAACAGGTACCTATCATTCTACTGTTTTATAAACTGTTACAAAGTATTTTTTTTTCGTTTATTTCATTTATTCTGTAAGTAAACAATCACAAAATTGTGTGGGAAATATATCAATAGATTTAAATTAAAACCTGTACAACCTATATTTAATACAATGAATATTAATCACTAATCAATTGGCTACATAAAAACAATGTTGTATAATGCAGTTCTGTGCGCGCTCGGAAACAGACGTGCCTCGCTACACCGCATAGAATTGCACAATTCGCGTACGCGTGGCTTAAGCCGCCGCCTGCTAACGTGACGCAATGAGTTCTGAACAACTCATAGCCAACGAGTGTCTGGCGTTTATAAAATACGCCATCGACTCTTTCGACGAAGTTACAATCCTGCGAATCTGCAGTTCTAACTTTAATGAAGATGAGGTGAGCGGTGCCAAGACGCTGCTGTACCAGACGCTCGGGAAGAGCCACCAAATGCCGTCCCGCCCGGTGGCGAGAAGAGTCTCCAGGACATTATCACTCTCCTGAAGGAGACCGATCCTGACGACGTGCCTGTCTTCGTCGCGAAGCGGTTGGATCGTGTTCCCCCTGTCACCTGGGAACATCTGGACTGCTGTAGGCTGCTCAAGGACATAACAGCCTTGAAAACCACCGTAACTGAGCTCGCGGTCAAGGTAGCAGTCTCTGAAAATATCATCGGTGAGCTACGTACAGAAGTGATGACATTACGCAATACCGCTTCAGTATGTAGGTCACCCGACGACGCGAACGTCAACACGCGTCGCGGTGCGCATAATGCATCCGTCGGCAGTTTCGAATCGGGAAGCTGAATGCGTCACCGGTTGTCGAAACGCCACCTAATGCCCCGCGTGTCGCCGCCCGCTCCTCCACTCCGGTAGGGGACACGTCTAATGTAAATACGTCTACCCCTCAACGTACTTACGCCATCGCGACCACCAAAGAAGGGGCTACGAGTCGAATTGAACCTCAACAGGTTAGTACGTCCGTTCATCCTAGAAATGAGGACAAACGAAATGACGACGGCTTTGAAAAGGTCGAGAAAAAGAAGAAGCCGTCCGTCCAGAATAAGTGCGGCACCGCACCGACTGGTCTAAACGACCTTCTGCGTCCAGAAACACCGACGACGCTGCTGTACGTGTCACGCGTGCACTACGCCATCACAGCGCAGGAGGTGTCCGAGTACGTGCGTGTGAAGACCAATTTGAAGCTGAGGGTCATAAAACTGGAGTCGCGTCATAATGTGAGCTTCAACTCTTTTGTGCTGCGGGTTCCAGTTAAATCCCTCGATACGTACTTGGCGGAAGAGTTTTGGCCGAATGGTGTTATATTTCGTCGCTTTCGAGGTCGACTACCTGACACCAAGAATATGCGTCACACGTCGCAAACCTAACGTGTCTTATTAATTAAACTGTTGTATATATATGTATGTTAGTCTATAAGGTATATGTTTAGATATGGGCTAATGTAACACATTGTAATCGCCTGAAATAAATGAATTTATTTATTATTATAATGTCAAATATTAAATTTAAATTAATAATTAATTTAAATATTATTCATATGATGTGTATAAAACTCATCTAATTTTGTTTTAAAGATAATAATAATAATTTAAGACACTCAGTCACTTTCTATTTATTCATTCACTTTCAATTACATCAGTCAGAAAATGAAGAAGATTATAAACAGGTCTACTGTTTTATAAACTGTTACAGGGTTTATTTTTGTCATTCATTTCATTTATTCTGTAAACAATCACAAAATTGTGTGGGAAATATAACAATATATTTAAATTAAAACCTGTACAACCTACATTTAATAATATTAATATTAATAACTAATCAATTGACTACAAAAAACAATTTCAAATATTAAATTTAAATTAATATAAAAAATATTTATATGATGTGTATAAAACTCATCTAGTTTTGTTAAAAAGATAGTAATAATAAATTTAGAGACTCATATTATTTTATGATTATTAACTGGTCATCAGTCCGAAAGTCAGAAAATGAAGAAGAGTATGAACAGGTATAGTTCTACTGTTTAATAAACTGTTACAAGGTTTTTTTTATTCGTTTCATTTATTCCATAAACAATCACAAAATTGTGTGGGAAATATAACAACAGATTTAAATTAAAATCTGTACAAGCTACATTTAATACAGTTCATATTAATCACTTATCAATTGAATACATAAAAACAATGTCAAATATTACATTGAAATTAATAATTAATATAAGTATTATTTATATGATGTGTATAAAAGTCATCTAGTTTTGTTCTAAAGATAATATTAATACAAATATTATGTTTCTTTGAAGTGTCTCACACTTTATATTTTTTGTAAATTGTTAAACACAATCCAAAATTTCATCGTACCGACGGGACTCGAACCCGCACCCCCCGGATTACACGTCCAGGTGCTCTGCCAATTAAGCCACGGTTCGATACATCGATACGACGAAATTAGTGGATTGCATTTGTTAACCCAATTATGCATTGGTGGCGCCATCTATGACTACTTATTACGTAAGTTAATCATTCGGAAGAAATCATTACAGTTTTCAAATCCGACGAGAGATGTTGCACTGCCTAAATCAAATATTATGTTTCTTTGAAGTGTCTCACACTTTATATATTTTGTAAATTGTTAAACACAATCCAAAATTTCATCGTACCGACGGGACTCGAACCCGCACCCCCCGGATTACACGTCCAGGTGCTCTGCCAATTAAGCCACGGTTCGATACATGTCGATCGATGTATCGATCTTGTTTAACAATTTATAATATTAATACATTTAGACACTCATATTATTTTATATGATTATAAACTGCTCATCAGCTATTAATTATTCTATCAGTCAGAGAGTTAGAAAATGAAGAAGAGTATGAACAGGTATGATTCTACTGTTTTATAAACTGTTACAAGGTATATTTTTTTCATTCATTTAATTTATTCCGAAACAATCACAAAATTGCGTGGGAAATATAACACAATATACGAGGCTCGTTCAATAAATACTTAGCCTACAAAAGAAAAAAGAAAATTTTCGAAAAGTGCCGATTTATTTTTCTACATAATCTCTTTTAACTCAACACACTTGGCCCAGCGATGCTCCAACTTTTTTAACCCGTCTAAAAAATACGTTTTCCTGAAGTCTGCAAAACAGGCCTCCGTGGCGGCGATGACCTCCTCATTCGACCCAAATCTTTTTCCGGCGAGTGAATTTTTCAGGTTTGGAAACAAAAAGAAGTCACAGGGGGCCAAGTCTGGAGAGTAAGTCAAAGTCAAAGTCAAAGCATTTATTCAGTATATGGGCAAATTAAAAATTAGCACTTACACACGTCAAATAACATTAAATAGATCATATTCAACAAAAAATATAGATATAACAGAAACATAACGCTTTGAATTTACAAAAAAAAAACAAAGGTATTGAGCCATTCAGCTTTCATCTAGACGTCGAACGTCACACTTAAAACACATGTTTAATTCCCCTTATTAATGTAGGGTTGCCAACCGTACCATTACGTGCACCCGCAACCCAGTGCATGTTTCAGTACTTCAGACAATTTTTATCCAAAAAATTGTGAAATAATGAAACATAATAGATAAATAAAACGCAGACTAATTGCAGTACAAATCATGTTCCGAATGGAACTGATTGTCCGACTATCAGCCGCATAATACCGTCGTAACAGGCAACCCTAGATCTGCAAACAAAAGATGAAAACTGATTGACTGTTGAATCTACTGGTGTTTCGGAAGTACTCCCATCAGAGAAGAAATAAGGTGGATGGGGCATCAATTCGTAGCGCAATTCGAATAATTTGGCCATGACGACGGCAGAGGTGTGAGCCGGCGCGTTGTCGTGGTTGTTGTCCAGTGTGAGCAAACGCGGCACCCATCGCGCTGACAGCTTTCTCATGCCCAGTTCTTCGTGGAGAATATGATGTACCGTTCTTTCTGCAATGCCCACAGTGTCAGCTATCTCGCGAACCTTCAATCGGCGGTCTGCCAACACGAGATCGTGGATTTTTTTTATGTTTTTCTCCGTAGTAGCCGTTTTCGGGGCACCTGGGCGTGGCTCATCAAAAACCGACTTGCGGCCACGAGCAAACTCGTTAAACCAATTCTTGACGGTTGCCATCGAAGGAGAAGAGTCACCGTACACAGCATCCAAGCGATTTTTAATTTCACGGCGCGTTTTCCCTTCCAAAAATAAAAATCTAATCACCGAACGATACTGCTCTTTTTCCATTTTTGTTAAACTGACCGACACGTTCGCTTTCAAAGGCTATTAAAACAAAACTAATAGAGGTCATTGTTTAAAACTTTGACAATAGGCTTCAAAAACATTGCACTGTACTATGGTAAAATTTTTTTGTAATCGCAGTGCCATCGGGCGATGAGGCTACGTACTTGTTGAATGACCCTCGTATTTAAATTAAAAGCTGTACCTACAACCTACATTTAAAACTATTAATATTAATCACTAATCATTTCACTACATAAAAACAATGTCAAATATTACATTTTAATAAATTTAAAAATTATTTATATGATGTGTATAAAACTCATCTAGTTTTTTTTAAAGATAATAATAAAAATTACACACATATTATTTTATGATTATAAACTGCTCATCAGTCAGAAAGGCATGCTCTTAGCAAACTGGTATGGCGTGACATCAGATGCTCTAAAACTTGATCTATTGAACGATCAATTGAGCAAAATCAGGGGTCTAAAGTGTATGTTCAATCTCTTAGGAGAAGCCATCTGACGAAGCTGACCACAGCCAATGGTGCGGTCGTTGCTTCCATGGCAAGGGGTTTCTCGGAAATTTCAAACTTGTATGACCATCTTTACACTTGCATCTCGACACATCATGCATGCATCTCGATCTTATTTCGGAAATGAAGATTCCCAAGCCATATTGATGAGCCATTTTACCGAGACTTGCCAGAGGTCAGCCTAACCAAAATTATGATGGCTCTTAAACAACATAAAAATGGAAAAGCTCCTGGAGAGGATGGTATTACTACTGAGCTCCTGAAACTCTTATCAATGTAGTTATATAAAAAAGCAATTACATACCAAATATTTTGTGGTCATGGTTACAGATGTTAGAGAGTGTTTGCACGCAACTGTTCAGTTTCTATCGGATGAAAGAAGTGGAACTCCAACGGTTCACTCTGCAGTTTGTGCCTACTCTCATATTTAACTACTTGAGCTCAGTAGCTCAGAGCAAAACGAAAACATACAGATGCATAGAAACACTGCTTATAGGTAAGTGTAATTTTAAGCAAAGATACTATTTTCTCACATCTAGGTTTTACTGATGCATATCCTCTTAGATGACCTCTTTCGCTGTGCCATTCATGTCAATGTTAGACTTTTTTTTTTGCATCAAACTTGGTAGCACTTGACCACTGTCTTACCTAATGTTTTCTGTGTATACCTTGATGACATGATTATGGCTAGTGGCTATTTTGACTATCGTGGCATGTGAAGTCGGTTTTTTCGTTATTTACGATCATAAATTATTGTATTTAATATTGTATTTACAGGCCTGTATAACTATGAAGTTGTTGATGAGAATGGAAAACCGAAAGTTGTCTCATTCAGACTACCTTCGTTAGCACAGTCTTCTATTTATCATGAGGTGAGAGTCATAACGTTTTTCAAAGGTGGTAAGTGTATTTAATGTTATTTGTATGTTAGGTAGGTAGAGCTTGCCAAGATATGCCTTTGACTGCCACCATACCAGCCCATGTATTAGAAAAACCAAACTACTTAAATTAATAAATAAATATATGTACCTACATCTCTATGTTCCAGCCACTTTCCCTTGGACCTCAATTCTTGACAGAGAGTGCACTCAGAAGATGGGAGGAATGTAATACAAAGCTTGTTAGCTGGGGACCCATGTCTCAGGTGGATGTGCTCAATGCACAGAACCGATTGAAAGTAATGTCTGCACTCTTCTTTATATACAACAGACAGCTGAGTCTTCTGCCAAAACTCGCCCTTAGACATTTCTGTATAGCTACTTCCAGGTAATTGATTATCAGTTAAATTATACTTTTAAGCGACAATAGCGTCGGCCTTGTGATCGAGAGGTCGTGAGTTCGATCCCCACCCATTGCAATATTGACGTGAACACACTCCAGACACAAGCATGTTTTAGCTTAGTTGTAGGGGTTAACCGTAAACAAGACTACTAGTAATTAGCAACCCACATTGCTAGAAAAAAATAACTTTTAAATTAGTGTTAACAATGCTTGAAGTTTTTTTTAGTAATCTTGGCTATGGGTAGACGTTCAACAATCGACACCCGCCATTATACCTCATTTCGATATGTTTTGGTGACTTAACATTATCTAAATGGGCCCTCCATAAAGTCGGACTGTTATATTGATGCCAAGGGGCAACATTGGCGTGGATGGATTAGGGTGTCGAGGGGGTGTGCTGCATATTCACTAAGCGCTATTAGCGGCTTTATGCCTATAAGCCACCCTGGAACTTAGGTCCTAGCTCTTGCGATTCCCACCGCTGGCTGGCCGGTCAAGGCAAGAGGGGGTATCGTTTAACCCTCACAAGATAGATGTAAGCGATGTTATTATTATTAATTAGAAAATAATCCTTATTCAAATAAATACTTATACCGCCTTTGGTATGTAAAGTAGATAATCCTTTTTTTTACACTTTCATTTTAGTAAATAGTTTACGGCAGGCCTGTCTCACTCCGCGCTGTAGCTATGACAAACTTAGTACATACGCAGCAGCCGGCTGCAAGTTCAGTCAGTAGTGTCACGCGCGCTCTCGATCGGACGCGCGCCCCTTTACATTACAATTCGATCTGTTTTCTCACAACACTCAACCTTACAGTATGAGAAAGCTGACGGCCCGCGAGCTGACCTTCGAGAGTCTGTATCACTATACAGACTCTCGAAGCGCGGACTTACGGTGCATTTTACGGTGCGCAACACGCGTTTCTATTAATTTATTCTGTGACGCAAATTCAAGATCGATTCGAGGCGTATAGCGTATTTTGAACGATACCACAGACTAAATAATAATACGATACCGACGTAACTAGGTTTAATGTCGCATTTGCTCGCAGGGAGTGCATCTTCTGTACTTGTACTATTCATTATTCTGTAGTTACGGTAAGACTAATAGAACGTGTGTAAGTGGGCTGCACCGCGCGCGGTGTTGCGACCAGAACACGGGCAGACGCGTGTGGATAGAAGCCATAATATCATAGCCAACAGAGTAGAATAGGGCATTAGAAATATATTATAAACTAGCAGCCCGCCCCGGCTTCGCACGGGTAGAACCTATAAGCCTACAAAATTGGCATCAGTTTGTTGCATCGAATATAAAATTTTAACATGTTTAACATGATTGTTAACAATCATCGTCATATTTCAACCAATTTACACAAAACCTTAACGAATTATGCACTTAAACCTTCCTCATAAACACTCTGGCTATTGGTAAAAACCGCATGATAATCCGTTCAGGAGCTATTGAGATTATTGCGAACAGACAGACAGACGCAGTGATGGACTTTGTTTTATAATACTTACGTAGTGATATTGGACGGCCCTTTGGCGTAAAGGATAGTTACCCTGATTCTGACCCGACGGTCGTTGGTTCTAATCCTAGCTATATACCTACCAATGAAAGTATATGTGCATTCATGAATCATGGGTTTTCGTACAGAGGTAGTGGGATCATTAAATCTACCAATAACTAAGATAGTTTAACTAAAACAACCGACTTCAATGCCCCGCGAGTTAACTTCAGTAGCAAGTTTGAGACGTTTATCGTCATATCTCTGGAGATACTTATCACATCTTGATGAAATTACAATGGGACCACCTTGAAAACGTACCCTACCGATTACAAAAATAATCATTCGAATCGGTACACAATTGACGGAGTAATCACGTAACATACACACACAAAAAAAACATACAGACGAATTGAGAACCTCCTTATTTTTGGAAGTCGGTTGAAAAATAACTTACCACCAAGGAGAACATCTGCCGCCGTAACCTTAACGTAACGAAAAAAGTAGGGGTTTATACGTTTCACGTGTGTATCTGTGTGTCTGTCTGTAGCATCTTAGTTACGTAGTAACTATTATATAATCTGTGATCTTAGCACCAAACCGGATAAACCGATTTTGATTTTATTATTGACAGTTTTTTTTTGTTTGATAGATATCTTCATCGAGAGTGTTCTTAGCTTTGATTTATGAAAATTCGTTCAATCGTTATAAAACTATGAGCTTTAATCAACTTTCATAGGTCTGATCAATTCGAAAATCTTTTTCTTCAACGATATTGTAAGAACATGGAAGCATTGACCTGATGCTGGGACATCTCCTGGACTCTACAGAATACTCAAATCCTCACCAACTTACAGCTCAGATTCTAAATGGCGTGTTTAGAGTCATTGGAACGCTTTTAATGAAAAGATTATTTATAGATCAGTCGGGGTGGTTTAAAATATTATATTATTATATAGGTAGGTATATAGATCATTATTATTTTATACAATAGATCATATTATTATACTATATTGACTTCAAATTGTGATCGGTGGGGATTTACAGAATAGCTAAGCTTTTATTAATATTTTCGTAGTAACTATGAACTAATCTGTGGTTACACTGCAAATATTTTATTAATTTTGCGACGCGTGTATGTGAAATTCGTGATATCTTCTAGAGTTTTCATTTGAATGAAATACTGTAAAGGACAATTTTAATCTATAATATGTGGCCAAGCTAATGAACGTAATTATTTGGATAAGGATTAATACTATATACTTGAAATAGCCTTGGAAGTTATGTAACATTTTTTAACAAAAAATTAAAGATTAAAATGGTTACTGTGAGTCAACCTTAAGAGATAGACATATGCTGTCGCGGACTTTTTTGTAGGTCTTATTAAGTTGTATAACTCTTCCATAGAAAATATTCTTCTATCTATTTTCAATAGAGCAGCGTTCGTAAGAAACGTGTTTTTTCGACCGTTTTTTAGTCGACTTATGTTGCAAATTAAGTCTCTACGAATGTAACTTTGATTTAAACGGGATAATATATAGCCTATTTTCATTCCGAAAGTCTATTCTATATATTAATGAAAGAATTTTTTAAATCGGTCCAGTAGTTTTTTAGCCAAATCATTACAAACATACAAAAATACAAATGTTCTCTCTTTATAATATTAGTATAGATTAGAAACTGCGGGATACATCTAGTGAATTTACTCATTACATTTTCATTTACAGAATCGTAACTCAAGGTTTCGAAAGGAAAAATGGTAAAGCTATATCAAGAATACCAGTGTCAGCAAACTTGCTGCTAGAAATGGTGGAGGGAGCTTATTTCTCAATGTTCAATGAGTTCTACACGCTGGCACTCCAGGCCGTTAAAGACTTAGACCAGAGAGCACAGTATGAACTCTATCCGGATGTGATGCTCGTGACGAGTGCTGTCATTAACTCCTTGAAAGACAATCCCTCAGGTATGCAGAGTCAATATTAATTAAAATATCCTAACATGCCTACTTCATGGTTAAATGGCGATGCTACTATAGCAAGGGTAGGTACTCAGTGTGTTCTAAATCTGAACAAACTGCTCAGTTTGGAGACTATTTCATCGGTTCCTGATAATGCGTTTAGAATCTTACGCAAATCAGAATCGAACGCTTAGCTATCTAACGGTTAGATAGTTATCTGACACATGCCGCCATATAAAAGCTGTCAAAAATCTATCAGATTTCTTCATATTAGCGCTATCAGGAACCGGTGAAACTGTCCCTGAAGCTTCTATATTAATCAATTATTATCGTTATTTTGCCTATATACATATAATATAATAATGCGTTCAATTTAGCGCATTTCCTAACATCTTTAAATTAAATAGTTACTACGCCGATTTTTAAAACGAAACCAGCGCGGTTTTTCTGAAATTGTCTAATGCCACTACAGATATATTGTTCAATGTAGAAACAATTATCAACATTAGTCATCAATTTGTCTCTTTTTTATATAAAATGTAATGGTTTTATTGTAGATTAGTATATTAGTGTAGATTGCTAAATCTTACCTACTCCTGACTGGAATAATCATCTTTTATAGATGGAAATAATAATACTGAAGATATCTTGCTAACAACATAATATCTTACCATTCATCAATGGATCGAAGAAGGTATACGTGTTTGCAACAAAATGTAGTTAGTTTATCGTGAGGCTACGTTTATAAATTTAGACAAAGTCTAAGCAAACTTAAAATATTGCAAAGGGTAGCGCCCGTAAAATTCTCAAATGATCACAGGGGTGTACCCTAACGTGCAAAAATTTGACAACCAGTACCCTTAGTACGAGTTTTCATATCAAACTTGATATCGAATACCGAACAAATGTTGTATGAAAAACAGTACAGCGCCTCTGGTAGTTTTCACACTTCACTAAATTTAGACCAATCAGGGAGCCTGAATAAGCCCAAAACTATGTGAGATCTGTCAAAAGCGTTTACGATGAAAACTCTACTAAGGGTACAGATTGCGTGCTGTAGTACGTGTGTCTGCAGACCATCGCTTACCATCAGGCGAGAATATTTTTTACATATCTAGAATATACGTATAAATGGCATGATAATTATTGTAGTTCATAAAATCGACACCAGTTGGCACTACTGTAAATGTACACCTATCAAAACTTTGTGTAATGTCAATTTCTATGGATTTCTAAATTTTCGAAGCAATCATTTCTGCAAATTCTCACATTCTATCTAATATCGTGCGACTAGAGAATTGGATCTTGTGAGATCGCGGCGTTTTTTAAGATTTTTGGATGATTCACAGGGGGGTGTAGAGTGCGTGCTTACATTGTAAATTTAGGACTTTTAGTATGTTCAAAATTTACAATATAAGCTATATATAATCTATAACAGCGCCATCAACCGGTATAAAATGGCCTGCTTTGACGCTTTTTTATAATTTCAACCAAGTCAAACCTGTGAGCATGAAAGCAAAACAAAGCAACCAAGTATCTTAAATGTTGTAATTATTTCTGTTTCAGGTCAACCATGTGACGGGCCGATGGGAATAAGCGTTGCATTATCGCCTGCTACCACCACCGTCACTATGTCTAAATCCATGATTACCAACGCATCATTCCGTACTAAGAAATTACCAGGTGAGATACACTTAATGCTGATGAAACACACCTATAATAATTATGTACATAACACGGTACATTATTATAGGTCCATTTCACTTCACAACAAGATGATAATTATTTTTATATTTATTATTTTATATATTTTTTGGCGACACTACTGGTGGTAAATACTGCCAGCCGGTTTCGTCTCGGTTCCAATTGATTTACATGAATAATTTAAATTGCTCAATTCACTCATATAATATACCTATTGTTGTTATTAAATTAAAGTAAAATATACTTATGGATAGTTCAGGCTTTAGATGTTATTTTTATTATTTGAACTAAATTTTGTGGGTATGAGGTTATAATACATGTTAATGCGAGGTTATATTCCACGTGAGTTAGTTTACAAGTGAATCAGTGAATCAAGTGAATCAGTGAATCAAGTGAATCAGTTGAAGTACTAGTAGAGTACTTCACTACTACATCCAGAGATATTGTAAATGTTACTTTTTTTTATATCACATAGGCTAGCGTTTGACCACTATCTCACCTGTTGTTAAGTGATGATGCGGTCGAAGATGGTAAGCACGCTAGGCCTAGAATGGGTACTGGCTCTCAAGGATAGCTGCTGGAACACATTAGATGTTTTGGCGACAGATTTTCTAACTTGAGGGTGGTGGCTGGCCAGGTGGACACTTGATAGTGTACTACCATGCAGCTTAATAGTATTATTCAATAAGTAGTTCTAACAGTAACAGGCATCATGGTAACATAACAAGGTCAGTGCAACGATGGTAAAACTGTCCATCCATAGTGCCTTTTCCCTTAGTAATATTCTATTAGTTTTTATTAAATTAGGTAGTATTTAATTGTCACGTTGTCCTGAATGTCTTAAAAAAGTCGCATGCGGCGTCTCTTCAGATTGTAAAGAAATATTACATAATTGTTTTCGTTTACATACAGATGAATTTAATTGCATGCTGCCTAACACGTGTTCATCGCATCTTTGTTCGGCAACTAATGGTATTTTTACTAGCAACGATGTTAGAGTACAATCAAAAAGAATAGACGATAACGCATTTCCAAAATGGATGTCCGATATCTATGACGGATATTTCGGTAAATCACACGATATAAGAAAACGTCATTACGAAATTATTACAGAAAAGTGTGAATTCCAGTAATGTTATACGTATCTTTTGTGATTCAGTTATATTATATTCATCATTGCAGGTAGGACTTAGATTCAAAATCACTTTGTCGCTTTCATGGCAAACGTTGCAAATCATGTCACGCTAATTAACACAGATGTCTAATTAATTAATGTATTTAACTCATTAGTTAAACATAAAATAATAAATATCGATCTAATATATAAACTTTCTGCACGTTTATGTTATCACGAATTCAATTATATTTGATGTAGTTTTACGTAATGAACCTAATTACCTAATTGATATATTTTACGAAATTTCGTGACAGGCCTTCTTTATGTTTTCATCCTATAAAGTTAAATGCAATAAAATCGGCGCTGAAACATTATTTTTTACAATTTTACAAAATTTTTCTTTTTTCAATAATACGAAGCAAAAACAAACAAACAAATTTCACTTTCTTCAAAGCTCTTTCAAAATGTATCATTATTAAAAGTTGTCATTGGTGTCAGTCTATCACTTGACCATCTAACCAGAAAAGTCGAAGACTTATATTCACTCTAAACGTTTTGTCTTGTATTAAAATTAACTGTTTTAGTTAGAATAGCATAGTCTTTTGGAATCGCACTTCCGCACGAACCAGAAAACGAAAGATATCCTGGTGAATATTTTAAACTCATATTCTGTTTACAGACGACATTCCAATTCAAGTGGGTCAGATCGCACCGACCGATGGAGATATGCTCACTTCGATCACGGAAGAGGGCGAAGCAGACCCACAGCCGATACAGCGCGGCGGCAACATACGGACCTCTAAACCCAAACTGAGCTCCTTCCCCGTACTAGGAAAGAAGACTAAAGACGCCAAAGACAAAACCGGATCCTCCAACGAGAAGAAGGTCACGTTAAAAGAGTCCTCGAAAGGAATTTGGAACTCGCTCAGTAGCGGCGGCGGTGATATGGTCGACGCGCCTCAGAAAGTCACCAGTATGGACACTTCGGCGGATCCGAATGGAAGCATGAAGGACGAAAAGATGTCTATGTCTTCAATGCTGAATAGTACAGAGAACTCCGACACTCGGTCGCAAGTCACGACTGATTCTATGGACATAGAGACGACTCCTCGATTCGCCGCCATGCAAGTCAGTTCCGTTTGAATATCTTTCATTCCTTCCAATGTTTATGTTGTATTGTAAGTTGTAGGCTCGGGGTGTCTAGTCGATATTATCGTTGTGGTAGGTTTGTTAAGGTCCTTACTGGTGACGACGTCTGTTCTCTTAATGTCTCCATCAATCTAGAGATTCCTTTTTCGGTGATCGTAAATGCAATGTTTTTTTCTATTCAAATTATAATGTTGTTGATATTTCGAATATAATTATATAAATGGTTTAATTTATACTTTAAAATAATATTGAAATAAATAAACGCTCTTCAGTATTACATGATGTATCATTTTATGAGAAGGTTAAATATTCAAATTGTATGTTACTAACGTCTTTACCATCTTGCTGCGTACCTGATTAAATTGTATGCAGGCAAATAAGTCGCGTAGCGGTGAAGTCAAATAAAGAAGTCAGCGGTGAAATTTCTACAAAATTTGTAGTACAGATGTGATTACGAAAATCGGGCTCAGTGGTTAGCTTTACGAGAAGATGTTACTTGTTTTATGATCCAACATCAAACAGTGTATTTTGCGGTGTATTTCGTCACGATGTGAGGCCACTATATACGTTCCTGTTATCACATTTTGATATTAGTTACCTACCCGTTTATCAGCGTTTGACCTTTCGTGTGCCCGTAATCACAGCTCTTAAAGACTGCTCACTCTATTGCAAAACAGTGTTCAGTAAACAACTTTGTTTCAAAATTTAATTTATGATGAAGTTAATCATTGTGCTGGGCTTCGTAGCCCTTTGCTGCGTTTCGAATAGCGTGGCCACTGACATGATAGTAGGTACCAGCTACAACGGTCGCTTGATCTGGCAGCAGAAAGTCGAGTATATGGCAATACCTTTCAAAAAGCGAGTGAAGGAGCTGTTCTACTCCGATCCTGGTCAAAATATTATCAAAGTAAGTAAACAATGTTATCAGTACTAATAGTAGGTAGGTATATATCTAACTATAACCCTTGTAAAACATTGAACTTGCCTGACTGTCCTGAAAGTAGTTATTAGCCTTTTGAGTGCCAAAGTCACATATACGTGACAAGCACTTACGGGCCCTGTACGCCAGCGATGTCTCTATAAAACAAAAATAAAACTGGCCAAGTGCGAGTCAGCGTCGCGTCTCTTATCGCACACTTAGGGAGGGTTCCGTACAATACGAAACATAACAGAGTTTCAACCTCATATATTTGATTAATTGATATTACCAAGAATATTTGGTTTGGTCGCGATCTAAAAAGACGGGGCTCGTTTACTAGCGCCATCTGTCATTTTGCCAACTAATTAGATAGATGGCGATTAAAAACACGTTTTTTGTATGGGGACCCCCTTTAATTTTTAACTTTATTTTGTTTTTAGTATTTGTTGTTCTAGCGGCAACAGAAATACACCATCTGTGAAAATTTCAACTGTCTAACTATCACGGTTAATGAGCTTTAGCCTGGTGACAGACAGACGGACAGACAGACAGACAGACGGACAGCGAAGCCTTAGTAATAGGGTCCCGTTTTACCCTTTGGGTACGGAACCCTAAAAATAACTGGCCAAGTGCAAGTCGAACTCGCACTCGTAGGGTTCCGTAACACAGTTAAGTATTCCATAACTATGATTTTTCGCAACTACAAAATTAACTTTGTTTTTCATAGTGTTTGTATGAAAAACAAAGTTATCTTTGCGGTCGCCATATCTCAAAAACTGCTGACTGTATCTCGTTCAAACCAATTTTCGTTGTTAGTTTTTATTGAGATCTACAGCATATATTTTTTTTAGATTTTTCACTCCCATACTTGGGGGGGACACACATTTTACCACTTTAGACGCGCCTATCTTTTAAATGATTGACTTTGAGAAAAAATGATTTTAGGAACCTCAATGTCATTTTTGAAGACCTATCCATAGACACCCCACACGTATAGGTTTGAAGATTTTTTTTTTTTGTTTCAGTTCCATGTATGGGATGCGCCCCCCCTTTAACTTTTATATTTTTTATTTTTGTATAAAAATCGGAAAGCGGTTCACAGAATACATCTACCTACCAAGTTTCAATTCTGTAGTCTTAACAGTTTCGGAATAAAATGGCTGTGACATACGGACGGACAGACAGACAGACAGACATGACGAATCTATAAGGGTTCCGTTTTTTGCCATTCGCAATTTGCCGCATTTGCCGAACGCCAAGCGGTACGGTTTTTAAACCGTACCGCTTGGCGTAAAGGGCACGGGAGTGCGCTTGTAGCGTGCGCTCAAAAGGTTTGTTATCAGGCTTTATCACAAACCATTAGATTTGTACTTATTCGTCAATGATATCTGTCGCATCCGTTTAACGATTGGGATAGATTTTTTTCGCCTAAATAGATTACTTACATGCGCCTGGGATAGTAGTAAATATATAAAGTAAAACGTCTTAACGAGTTCAAGGAGTAAAATACAAGGCAGTTCTATTAACAGAGCTTAACTAGTTTATATTCTTACTTGTATGTTTATCGATTATGTATACAAATAAATAACTTTGTCTTGCAGGGTATAGTAGTGAGAGAAGCGAGCCAAACTCAATCCCTGCCCACTATAACGGCTGGAGGCGTTGGATTCTCTTTTGTCAACCTACGCTTTAAGAGCGAACGAGGCAGTTGTCTCGACTATATCACCGAAATATACGTGTAATTTACTTAGTAACAATCTGCAATGTATATCTAATTCTATTCGAAACTTGCAATAACTGCTTACTGTAAATTCATAATTATATAACAACCGAACGACTGTTATTTACGTAAGTATTTGTTTAGAGGTACCTCTACAGTTCATTAAGTATGTTTTTCTTTTTGTATAAATGTATATCATTATCGGGACTAAAACAGTTTAAATACCTAATTACGAATAATGATATTATGTTTATGAAATGAATTATGTGCTACAACATTAAAATATGAGTCAAATTACAAAGTAGGTCTGTATCATTCAAACTAATTATTATTCTATAATAATTGTGTTTTAATTAAAATTGATCCAAGAATCATGTTATTGCGTTATTTTATAGATACTTGTTAGGTATCTGATTTACACCGTTGAGGATGCCCGTAAGATTATTATCTTTTCTATGCTACAGTACTAAGTTATATTTAAACATAAGTATGTGCAGGAGATTACAGCATGAGAAGAGAGTTTTTGTTAGAGAAAAAAGAAAAATAATTTATTATGCAACAAAACAAGTAACTGTGCCTACTTAACTTAACTCATACACTAATTTAAAAATAATGTCACATACAATCTCTAAGCAATTTCTTGCGAAAGCGGTGTTCTCTCTACAACAATACTTTTAAACTTCAGTTCTTGTACAACTTTTAACTTCGGACAAAGTTTCTAAGCTACATCGCTTGAAATGTTCATAATACTCTCAATAGGGGATAGGAATTCTAGAACGATGCATTACGGTCCTGCTGCTATCTAAAACTCTATTCCTATGCGGTACTACAAACACGTCTCTAGCGAAAGAAGTTTGTTCGGGTACATTATCTCGGAAAGTGTCGAATCCACGCCTCGGTCGCTGCCTCTGACTTGTTTCAAGGATCTGTTGCATTTTTACTATCGTAGCCGCCTGCTCGTCGAATTCCATCTCGTTTATCAGGATCGGTAAATTAGCAGCGCACACCCATAGGTAGAACATTCCAACTGAAATGGAATAATAAGTACATTTTCAGGTTCAAATCAAATCCAACGTGCTCCAATGGATTTTTATATCGAAAAATGTATGTGCGCTTTCACAGAGTAACCGGAGATTGCTCCACGTTGTTTCGTTGTAAACCCCGGCTACACACTAGTGTGTTGAGCCAGTTCCCATTCTAGTCCTAGCTACTTCTACTATTATTTATGCTGTGGCCTAGCGTGCTACCATCCTCAATCGACCACATCGTCACTTACCGACAGGTGAGATAGGTAGTGGTAAATCGTATTCGCTAGCCTTTAGGATATAATAAACTGTCACATTTGGTTCCGTACCACAGTAAGTACAACATTAAACAAAATTAATCGAAAAAACACGTTTCATGAATGGGGGGGGGGGGGGGGGGGATTTGTCGTTATAGCAGCCATAGTTATGCATACTTAGTGAAAATTTCAAGTATCTACCTATGACCTACGATTTAGAAGATACAGACCTCTGACTGACGATCGACAGACGGATGGACAGCGAAGTCTCAGTAATAGGGTTCCGTTGGTACCCTTTGGATACGAAACCCTAAAAAAAGTACTGATAGTTAAATATATACTAACGAAGAAAGAATCCCCCAACTACACTGGCTCCGATGAGGAACCCGATGTCCATGGTGTTCAGTTTGAGAAGCAGCAATCCTGTGGCCACCACCGCAGACACGAAGATTAGACGAACCAGCTCCAGCGTTATGTAGAACAGCATTAGTATGTTATTGCACTGGAAAATGCAAGCGGTTTAAAACTTTTCCTAATTTAAATAAACATTTAATTTATTTGTAGTATAAATTATTAGAATAATAATTCTTTCGTAAGTTTTCAAAACAAATGCTACCACCAATACTATATTATAGGCACAGTTACAGCCTAACAGGCATGTAGCGAGTCTAGCCAGCCGTGAAATAGGAATGTTATTGGTTTGAATAGTAAAGAATAGTTTCCAGTGAAATTACAGCATGTGAGACTTAACACCTTGATATATGTCCCGAAATAACAGGCGCAGTCTCTGTATCTATAATAGGTAGACTTCATCGCTTAACATCATGCCAGCGTCGTGCTTGTCCTATTACCTTATATCATAAAAAAATTAAGTTGTTAATGGAATAATTACCAAAAGGCACTTTGAAATATAAAATGACATAAACTTACAATGTACGCTCCATATATGTAAAGGACACACGCAACCAAATAAATGCATATTGATACTATTGTAATAGATATGTATTTCTGCGGATCTGTAATAAGAAATACATAGTTATGTAGTTAAAAAAATTGATGTAGGTAAAGCACAATAATATAAGTATCGTACCTATCTCAGACAGTCACAGAATAATTAAAAGTACTACGTAACGTAACAAATTGTCTACATCACCAGTGATTCATCATCGATGGATCAAACGAAGCAGGGCCCCTAGTAGACAAAATCCAATTTCCTGTTCCCAGTCACGCTAACCTAAGTTCAAAATGCATGGAATGACATTTATGTTTCCGCAATAAATATGTCATTCACATACATTTTGAACTTGCGTTAGCGTGAACGGAAACAGGAAATTGGATTTTGTCTAGGAGCCCAGGTCACTGGTCATCTATTGGATCTCCGCTACGTATGTTCCACTTTTAAACCGACTGCACAAAAAAGGAGGAAGTTCTCAATTCGTTGGAATCTTTTTTTTTATGTACAGTCTATGTTCACCGATTACTCGAAAATGCCTGAACCGATTTGGAAAATTTTTTTAGTGTTTCAAAGGGTACCCTTCCCAAGTCGAGTTGGACTCGCCCACCGAGGCTTCCGTACCAACTTCTCAGACTAGGTTAAAGGACAAACTTAACTTTGTAGTTCGGTCCATAGAAAATGTATTGCACCAACTACAAATAATAATTTAATTAAAGTTTGTAACAGTAAATTTACCTTTTTTTGTTATTAAAATACATATTTACGGTTTTCAGATTTATTTCTTTATAAGAGCGTTAAGACCTTGCTTCTTGCCAAATTTCATGTTTCTAGGTCAACGGGAAGTATACCCTATAGGTTTTCGACCCAAAACTTATAGGGTACTTTCGGTTGACCTAGAAATGTAAGGTCTTGCAGCATATAAGTAAAGGAAAAATTCCGAAAAATAAAAGAAGTTGAAAATTAAGGTAAATTTTATACTTACAAGTTTTCGCGAAAGTCTAAATTTGCCCATATCTTTTAATCGTGTTGAATCAGGACCTTGATTTGTATACACCTAATAGAGACTATAGACTTCAGTACCCTGTATAAATTTCAACTTGTTAGGTCCACCCGTTTCTGTGGTGACACACGGACAGACGGACAAGAAAGTGATCTTATAAAGGAAGTGATCCTTTTTACCTTTTGATGTACGGTACCCTAAAAAAGTCAAAGCGTAATAGTAGGTATAGGAGAAAATATAAAAAATTGCAACGTTTTAGTACCGAGTAGAAAACAAGAAAAATGCAATTTTATCGAGAAAAAAAAAATGGGAACAAGAGTCCAATAGATGCGCAGTGAGTCCTCAGCCATCCTGCTGCCTTATGCTTGAATTTGGTAGCGACAGTCAAACTCAAGCATAAGCCCCTGCATCGTTTGATACATCGCTGTAATAATCTCAAGATCCTGCAGGAAGGCTTCCAATCCAGATGAATAAATGATGAGCTGGAAAGTTAATGTATGTTACGTAAAAAATAATGTCAATCATTAAAATAATAACTCTCTACTATTAAATACTAGCAGACCGCCCCGGCTTTGCACGGGTAGAACATATATGCCTACAAAATTGGCATCAGTTTGTTGCATCGAATATAAAATATGAACATATTTAACAATCATCGGCATATTTCATCCAATTTACACAAAACCTTAACGAAACCTAACGAATTATGCACCTAAACCTTCCTCATAAACACTCTGGCTATTGGTGGAAACCGCATGATAATCCGTTCAGTAGCTATTGAGATTATTGCGAACAGACAGACAGACGCAGTGATGGACTTTGTTTTATAATACTTACGTAGTGATATTGGACGGCCCTTTGGCGTAAAGGATAGTTACCCTGATTCTGACCCGACGGTCGTTGGTTCTAATCGTAGCTATATACCTACCAATGAAAGTTTTATGTGCATTCATGAATCATGAGTTTTGGTACAGTGGTAGTGGGATCATTAAATCTACCAAAAAGTAGCTTACCACCAAGGAGAACATCTGCCGCCGTAACCTTACGCGTTCCCCGACGCAAAATGTAGGGGTAATATACGTTTAACGGTTGTATCTGTGTGTCTGTCTGTAGCATCTTAGCACCTAACCGGATGAACCGATTTTGTTTTTATTATTGATCTTTTTTTTTGTTTGATAGAAGTCTTGATCGACAGTTTTCTTAGCTTTGATTCATGAAAATTCGTTCAATCGTTATAAAACTATGAGCTTTTTTCTAGTTAACTGCGCTATGAAATCAACTTTCATAGGTCTGATCAATTCGAAAATCTTCTTCTTCAACGATATTGTAAGAACATGGAACATTGACCTGATGCTGGGACATCTCCTGGACTCTACAGAATACTCAAATCCTCACCAACTTACAGCTCAGATTTTAAATGTCGTGTTTAGAGTCATTGGAATGCTTTTAATGAAAAGATTATACATAGATCAGTCGGGGTTGTTTAAAATATTATATTATTATATATATGGATGAATATTATTTTATACAATATATCATATTATTATACTATATTGACTTCAAATTGATTGTGATCGGTGGGGATCTACAGCATAGCTAAGCTTATAATAATATTTTCGTTGTAACTATGACCTAATCTGTGGTTTCACTGCAAATATTTTATTAATTTTGCGATGCGTGTATGTTAAATTCGTGATTTCTTCTAGTGTTTTCATTTGAATTATATACTGTAAAGGACAATTTTAATCTATAATATGTGGCCAAGCTAATTAACGTAATTATTTGGATAAGGATTAATACTATATACTTTAAAATAGCCTTGGAATTTATGTAATACTGTGAGTCAACCTTAAGAGATAGACATATGCTGTCGCGGACTTTTTTGTAGGTCTTATTAAGTTGTACATTTCTTACATAGAAAATATTCTTCTATCTATTTTCAATTAAGCAGCGTTCGTAAGAAACGTGTTTTTTCGACCTTTTTTTGCCGACTTAGGTTGCAAATTAGGTTTCCACGAATGTACCTTTGAATTAAACGGGATAATATATAGCCTATTTTAATTCCGAAAGTCCATTCTATGTATTAGTGAAAGAATTTTTTAAATCGGTTCTGTAGTTTTTGAGCCAAATCATTACAAACATACAAAAAAACAAATGTTCTCTCTTTATAATATTAGTATAGATTTATCTTAGTCAGTACTTGTACTATTCATTATTCTGTGTCTCAGTGTAAGCGCATAAAGGTACTTTTTAGTAGCACTCAGTCCTAGGACTCAGTAAGTATTTATGATTGAATGATCTTTTTTACCTGCTAATATATTTTCTAACAGTTCATGTGAGTAAATAAGACTGTATTGTTCATTCCATACCGAAAACTGATCTTGTACCACCTCGACGTGTGTGTAAGCAATGCAGCCAAATATCAAGAGCAAAACAGCCTGTAACTAAAGCAGAATTACAGGTTTATAAATCCTACTATTTTTTTTAAATGCTAGTTTGTGTGTATGAATAGATGGGTGGATATTGTTACTCTATCAGCGGCAGAACGGATTTCATGAAGTTTTGGCACACAGATAGTAATTAGGTAACCTGAAATTAGCATATAGGATACTTTTTAACGCGGGCGAAGCTGCAGGGCACAGCTAGTAATTAATATAAGTATATAGATAATTATTATATTGATACCTTCGCTAAGTAAGGCTTTAGCATGGCTTTAGCTCAGGTATTCCTGTGTTACCTACAACAGGCTCCCACCAATTATTATGCAAACCAAAATCAGTTTTTAGGGTTCCGTACCCAAAGGGTACCAAGGAAACCCTATTGCTGAGACTTCGCTGTCCGTCCGTGCGTCCGTCTGTCCGTCTTTCAACTTTTATCTTTTTTGTGGTAATAGGTAATTTGGTAGGTAGTTACTTGAAATACTAAAAACAAAATAAAGTTAAAGAGGAAACCTGTTTTTTTGGCGTTTTTAGCTGGAACTTATGAACCTTAATAGATAAATAGAAGACTTGAAATCTGCACGAAGTATTTAAATGTTATTTTGGCCTCTATAACAACATATACTACAAAGATAATACAGATGAAAATAAAAGGGGGTCCATTCAAGAAACATAATTATTCAGGCGAGAGAGGAGAGGCTCGAGATTTCAAATTTGCTTATAGTGTGTATTACAATGGTTGCTATAAAATCAAATAATAAAAACTAAATTAAATTAGATTATACAAAAACTTATTTTTCTGGCAAATTTTGTTCTTTCGGAACCCTACGTGTGCAAGTCTGATTCGCACTTGACCAGTTTTTTTTAGTAGGTTACAATCAGCTTTTCGGCCAAATGGCGCGATCGATAGTGGAATAAGTAGGACTTGTTGAATGTGCGAGATGCCACCCTCGATCATTAATAAAATACACTTACCATTGAAAATATACCTATAAGTATTCCTCCAAGCCGTAGTGAGAACCAAAAACAACAGCTGTAGACCAGAGCCATTTTGATGGTGAAAAATTATCATACATTTTTTGTAAACAGTGAAATCATAGCCGCGACATTTGTAGTGAAGTGACATTAGGTAGTTAGCTGTATAATAGCCGCGTTATCTCATTTATTAAATCTAAATAGCTAGTTGACCAGGGGCGGCATTAGGAATAAATAATTTTTAAATAAATTTAAGCATTCGGTCTTTATGTACTATAGGTCATCTTCTAAACTAAACGCCCAGTTCCACCGGTCCCTAATAACCTTGGGAACGTATCTGGCAGAAACCATTGAATCTGTCGCCAATACAGCGAAAGAGTTACTCTCTTATGAAGTCGTATGTTTCATTTTGTTTTTAGGGTTCCGTACCTCTAAAGGGAAACAGGAATCCTTATAGGATTACTTTGTTGTCCGTCTGTCTGTCGGACTCGCACTAGTAGAGTTCCGTAACACAGTAGAGTATTTTATAACTATCATTTTTCGCCAGCAAACAATTAACTTTGTTTTCATAGTGTTTGTATGAAAAACAAAGTTATATCTGCGGTTTTTAAAATGTGCTGTATCTCAAAAACTACTGACTATATTATTATAACTATATCTCGTTCAAACCAATTTTCGTTGGAAGTGTTTATTGAGTTCTACAGCATATTTTTTTAGATTTTTCACTCCCCTATTTTAAAAGGTTAGAGGGGGGTGACACACATTTTTCAACTTTAGAAGTGTCTATTTTTCACACAATCGACTTTAAGAGAAATGGGTTGTAGAAACTTCAATGTCATTTCTAAAGGCACGTATAGGTTTATAAAAAGAAATTTTTTTGTTACAATTCCTTGGGGAGCCCTGATCTCTCTTTTTTTTAATCGTATAGCTATTCACAGAATACACCTACCTACCAAGTTTTAATTATTGTTCGGAATAAAGTGGCTGTGACATACGGAGAGACAGACATGACGAAAATAAGGGTTCTTTTTTGGCATTCCGCTACGGAACCCCAAAAATGTGAATTTAGTATTACAATCTTATTATTTGTGGATGGTGCAATACATTGTCTATAGTCTCTATAGATCGAACTACAAATGTATGTTTGTCCTTAAACCTAGTTTGACAAATATGTACGGAAGCCTCGGTCGGTGTGCGAGTCCAACTCGCACTTAGCCGGTTTTTAGGGTTCCGTACCCAAAGGGTAAAACGGGACCCTATTACTAAGACTCTGCTGTCCGTCCGTCCGTCTGTCTGTCTGTCTGTCTATCTGCCTGTCCGTCTGTCTGTCCGTCTGTCACCAGGCTGTATCTCATGAACCGTGATAGTTACACAGTTGAAATATTCACAGATGATGTATTTCTATTGCCGCTATAACAACAAATACTAAAAACAGAATAAAATTAAAAATAATAGAGGGTCCCCATACAAGAAACGAGTTTTTTTCGGCATTTCAATGTAACGCCATCTATGAACGCTTAGTTAGGTAAACGTCGCATAGATGGCGTAATATTGAAATGTCGATCCCTAATACCTTTGTTAGACGTTAGATGGCGTTATAAGAAATAAAATGTTTATTAATTATTATTTTTTGCTGGCGAAAAATGATAGTGGTATTTTTTGCTCGATCTTATAAAATACTGTGGTGTGGTACGGAACCCTACGAGTGCGAGTCCGACTTGCACTTGGCCAGTTTTTTTAATTATATGTGTGATAATTGTATTCTTTGTTAATGTTTTGATTTATATGTTTTATTATTATTGTATAATTTATGTAAATAGATATATTTTGATTTTAAAATTATCGTGAATTTGTAACATTATTATTGTTATATACCGGCTATAATTCACGTACCTTTAGTCGAATTTTCTCTAAGTATACCTTATGATTGTTTTATTGTAAGTATAAGATATAACGCTTTAGTTTTAAGTATACCTATGTCAAATTATATTTAATGTATAATAAATAAATAGTAATATAATAACGCTCTTCTGCCGATCCTGCCCAAGCCGAACGTTGCCTATTTAAGCCATTATTATAACGTGACTATGATAGTGTTCGTGTTTTTTCAAATATGCAGATAATTGCTTTCACCTACTTTCATTCACAACTATTTAACTACCTTTTGTTGGCAACCCTAGCTTCGCCTGCCTGGAACCTGCGACGTTATCGCCATGGTAATATGGTATATAATAGGTATATCGGCCTCGGCCTCGGCCCTGTCCTTGAAATCAATAGTAAATACAAGCGTTCCGCGCGGCACCGCTCGTTACGTAAACACGCGATACAGTATTATTATTACTCGCGCCCGTGTACAGTATTTTAATTTCATCTACCTACATGATGATCTCTCTAGGTTTTTTTGATTGTAAATATTATGTTTTATGTCATAAAATTAAATTCGTTTTGAATTATATAGGAAGTGTTAAAAAAAATACATGTGTTTTTTTTATTTATAGATTTTATAAAATGTTGGTATATAATGTAGTTATATATACATTATTTTAAAGTCCTACCGTTCGGAGTTTTCGGGTATTTAAAAAAATGTTATCTCTTGGTGCGTTATTGAAGAATTCAAGCCCCATAAATCGCACCATATAAGTAGTCCATTATTTATTTTTGCCGTATTAATAGAATACCTATAAATATTCAATCAAATATTTACAATTCGCACACTTATTACACGACCGTACCATCACACGGTTCGTTCGATCGTCACTGAGGCGCATTTACATCAGTACGAGTTTTTTAAATTGGTTTAGTTACTCATTCGAATTTCGATCACGTTTACGTAAACGCAGATTTGTATGGAATTAAAAAGCGCCATCTAGTGAGCATAATAAGCTACATTGTAATTTTCATACAAATCTGAGTTTACGTAAACATGATCGAGCAAGTAAATAAATCTAAAGAAACTCACACTAGGCCCTCTAATGACATTTATCGTGAGCTGGGTACCGAGTGCGTACCGAACTCGAGGCGCGTAGGCATGACTCACATTCCGCCCGTTTGTATGGAGTCTCATTGATAATATACTCAGAGCAATAATTACTAAAGTACAGAGCGCGGCTATGAGCCCGCAACCTTGCTGAGAGTTGTAAGCAGATGTGCTATAGCTACGTACATTAATATATAGGTCTTGCGTAGGGATGCCTGCAAGTGCCCGCGCGCTTATCGATGAAGCGATAAACGTGACACGTGACGACAAAAATGAATATAGGATATTTATACATTGAGAGGAATGTTATATATTAATCTCAAAGTACACTGTTTGTTTTTTCCTACGATTTCTCAGTCATTATATAAGTATCTTAAATGCACGAAAGAGATAGTATTAATGTAATTAAGAGTACCGGCGCGGTTTAGGTGGACTACGTATGTGTCTTATTTGTAATATAATTAGCCTCAACAATTAAAAATACTACCCAAAGACACTACCAGATTCCTCGCGGACAAAGTTGCGAAGTCGCGGGGCACAGCTAGTAACTAATATAAAGCTAACCACACAAAAATCTCAACATTAACACTTTAGAGCATCGGAGTATTTCCTTACTTCGTGTTAACTACGTCGCGTTTAATGATATATGAATAGCTAAATTTCAGTAAAAATGATAGAATTTAGTAGATAGATAGATAGATAAGTCGCGTTTAATAACTTATAAATTAGTTGTAACTTCATGAAAAATAAGTTATAATAACGTTAGACTAAGGTAAATTATATACAGTAAATCATCCAAAAAGTAGTAGGATACGAGAAAAAATTGTAATTAATAGGTAGGAAAACTCTTATTTATCACCCTCACCTATTAGCATTAAAATCAGATAGGAAAATGTAAAGCAAGAATGTATGACCAGCCAGGTCTGAACATGTCCAGACTTGTTCACGACTTGACCTTGAAATGTAACTCAGATTTTAGTACAAAGTACTGTGAACTCTATCGGAATATGCAATAGTTGGACAAGTTACTTTTAAATATAGGTAGGAACATTTGCTAGTAAAGTTCGTTCAGTACAGTTCAGTTCACATTAAGAAGCCTAAGGAAAAGGAAATAAAGAAGCCTTCAAGAAAAAGTGTTTTAGTGAATCCCTGCCAGGGCATACTTCAGGCAGAGCAAGCCATAAGAATAGGCCCCCCTTTTTAGTTGGTCCTTGCATCGCCGGATAGGAATATCGAAGAAAGAAGACCTGAAGATGCCCCTCGTTCACTCCGAAAAGGGTGAATCTACGGAGGAAACGTCGACGGACTGGTCGATACACGCCCGCTACGACCGAGACCACGATGTCGACAGGCACGGGAGCGTCGGGAAGCACCGAGAGCGCACCCGCCCCGCGCCCCGCATACACCGAGAGCGCACCCGCCCCGCGCCCCGCACGTGCCGAGAGCGCACCCGCCCTGCACCCCGCACGCGCCAACCGCACGCCTGCGCCGCGCACCGAGCACGATATGCCTGCACCGTCGACTGCGTCCATTGAAACCCTACGCCCACAACCGACCGCGTACACTGCATTCATCGAGAACGACGCTTCATTACGCCCGCCGAGAGCAACCTGCAAGCCGAAGAACATTGGAGGAAGACCTGCAGTACCACCGTTCGCGTCTTCGGATATGCCAGCACCACGACCAAAGCAATCGGCGAGATCAACGAAGTCGACTAGAAGAATGGAACTTGAAGCCCGATTGGAACTTTAAAGAAAACAGTTACAAGCCGCCCAGAACGCCGTAGCCTTAGCTGAAACAGAGCTAGAGCTAACCCAGTGCCAATCGGAAGAGGACTTCGATGAAGAATTAGAAATGGAACGGTCGACGCACATCGAACAATGGGTGAACCACACTACTACATACTTGGAGCAACCGAAGGAACCAGAACGAAGTGAACCAACCAAGAAGTCTGAACTGAAGGAACTAGCCAGTGCGATCAGTGAAGCTGCGCGAATGGTTCATCCTCAACCGCAGCAAGCGCCACTGCCGCCGCCGAGAATCCATATTCTAGTTCCTATGATGGATCCCATGATCTACCTGATTTCAGTGGATCACATGAAGACTGGCTACCCTTCAAGAAGGCGTTCGCAGAAAGCAAGATGCTCAGATATACACAACATGGCTCGACTGAGACAATCAATAAAGGGCACAGCGAAAGAAGCAGTACGAAGTCTCCTGTTTGCAACATCCGACCCTGAGGAAGTCATGGCCTCACTGGAAAGAAGATTCGGAAGACCAGACCAGCTAGCTCTTTCAGAGCTACAGAAGATCAAGGAGCTGCCTCGAATAGGAGATACTCCCCGAGAGATATGCATCTTTGCCAGCCGAATCAACAACGCCGTGACTACGATCAACGCCTTGAACAAGCCGCACTACATGCACTTGTTAGAAGTCAGCAAGAACATCGTGGAGAAATTTTCACCTATTCTCCGTTACCGATGGTCCGATTACAACGCACGCATCGGTGAACAAGAACCAGAGCTATCAAACTGAAGAACTTCTTGAACAGTGAAGCTGAATTATGCGGCAATCTTACGCCTCTGGAGACAACCAAGAAACGAACAGGAGATAGAAGATATCCCGTGAACGCTGTATATGATGAAACCAAAGAACCTGAAACAAATGAAACCAAAGAACCTCAAACAGTTGCAGCAACTCAAGAAGCATTTAAGAAGTTTTGTTTCCAATGTGAAGGCGAACACTGGCTTACCGAATGCCCGAACTTTAAGAAAGCCACGGTTGACGAAAGATGGGAATGGGAAACAGCTAAGAAGAAAAGACTCTGCTTCCGTTGCCTGCGCCGAAGACACATGCGAACCAACTGCAGAGGACCACCCTGCAAGAAGTGCAAGCGCCCGCATCACGTCATGCTGCACTCAGAGTCGGCTCAGAAAGCCATAGAACTGCCTCAGCCACGAGAGAATCCATCGACTGACAATGAAAAGGCACAGAACATCGTGAAATCCGTATACGCCACAGCGGATGGAACAAAAGTTTATTTGAAGATGATCCCAGTCGACGTCTACGGTTCAAAAGGATCGCCTCGCATACTCGCACTACTCGATGAAGGTTCTACAGTTTCGCTATTGGACTCTGATGTTGCCATTCGCATCGGAGCCACTGGCGTAGAAGATCCACTCATAATAGAAACCGTCGGTGGAAAGATCGTCGAGAATAAAGATTCACAGAAGATGAATTTGAAAATCAAAGGAGCGCATAGAAGAGACAAGAAAGTCGTCAAAGGCGTACGCACAGTAGAAAATTTGAAGTTGTCGCCGCAGTTCGTCAGCAAAAGTGCAATAGAAAATTGCAGTCACTTGAAGAACATGCTGAACGAGCTCCTGTACGAGAAAGAAAGACCGGCATTATTAATCGGTCAGGACAATTGGGACCTCATCGTTTCTCGAAAAATCCTGAAAGGGAAATACGACGAGCCCGCAGCGTCACTTACCTCCCTGGGATGGGTGCTGCATGGATGCTGCACCGGAGCCGCCTCTGCACCGGTGAACTACGTCAATCACTGCCGCAGCATCGACAAAGAAAATGAAATCGAGAAACTCATCAAAGAGCATTTCGACTTGGACTCAATTGGAATTCGACAGCGACGCCCGAGCAACGACGCCGATCGACGCGCCCTAACTGTCTTAGAGAAGACAACGAAACAATTAGAAGATGGAAGATACGAATCCGGCCTGCTATGGAAGACAGAAAACGAGACGTTGCCGAACAATTATGCCCAAGCCTTCAAGAGACTTCTAGGCATAGAGAAGAAACTCGACAAGAACGCAACTCTGGAAGAAGAATATGAGAAACAATTGGGAAATCTTCTGTCCAGTGGCTACGCCGAGAAAGCCCCTTCGAACACCACACTAGGGTGAACATTCTACCTGCCTCACTTCGCCGTGGTACATCCTCAAAAGAAAAAGATGCGCATCGTATTCGACGCCGCCGCCAGGTTCGAAGGAAAAAGTCTAAACGACGCGCTGCTACCGGGACCAGACCTACTCCAGTCTCTCTTTGGAGTATTATTGAGATTCCGAGAAGGGCCCGTGGCAGTCGTCGCAGACATAAAAGAAATGTTCCTGCGCATCAGTATCCGAGAAGAAGACAGAGACAGTCTGCGATTCCTTTGGCGTGGGAAAGAAAGAAAATCAAAACCCAAGGAGTACCGAATGACTTCTGTGATCTTCGGTGCCGCATCTTCACCTGCGACAGCTATCTACGTGAAGAACCTCAACGCCCAGAAACACGAAAAAGAACACCCAGAAGCGGTACGAGCCATCATCCGAAATCACTATATGGATGACTACTTGCAAAGCTTCACGAGCATAGAGGAAGCGAAGCACGTAGCTGAAGAAGTGGACCGAATACACAGGGCAGCGGGTTTTGAACTTCGTCAATGGACAAGCAACGATGAAAGAACGTTGATCAACCTGAAAAAAGAAGAAATCACGACAGAAAAGAAAATCGGAAATGAAGAAAAAACTCTCGGGATGAGATGGCACACCAATGAAGACGCATTGGCATTCAACGTGGGATTAAGGAACGTTCCAACAGAAGTCTCTGATGGCAACAGAGCTCCAACCAAGAGAGAAGTCACCAGCGCTGTAATGTCAACTTTCGACCCGATGGGACTCGTCGCTCCAGCGCTGATCAAAGGAAAGAAACTGATACAAGATTTGTGGAGAACTGGCGTGAAATGGGATGAGGCCATCAATGACGAACAACGAGAGGTCTGGGATCGCTACCTAGATGACGTCAAGACGCTCAAAGATATGAAGATACCCAGATGTTTGGCGCCGACTTCGAGAGCCGGCGAGATGCACACGTTCGTTGACGCCAGTGAGACCGCCTACGCCGCCGCCGTTTACTGGAGAACGATTACCAATGACGGGGACGTCAGCATCTTTTTGATGGCGGGGAAAGCGAGAGTTACGCCTACGAAAACGACGTCAATCCCTCGCCTAGAACTACAAGCGGCTCTGCTGGGAGCGAGAATCGCCGCCACCATCGAGGAGGAATCCAACCTGGAGATCACAGCTCGGGTTTTCTGGTCGGATTCAACTACCGTACTGCAATGGATAAAAGCCGACCCTCGACGCTTCAAACTATGTGTCGCTCATCGATTGGCAGAACTGGAAGAGATCACGAAACCTCGAGAGTGGAGATGGGTACCCACCAAAGACAACCCTGCAGACGACGCCACCAGGAATATGCCACAGTACTTCAACGAGCAAGCACGGTGGTTCAATGGACCGGCTTTTCTGTATCAGCCGAAATCGGAATGGCCGCTAAGAAAAATTGAAAGGGAAGACATCGATCTAGAGGAGAAGAAGGTTACGTGCGCCGCAGCGAGCGTTAAAGAAGAGAAGGCCAAGACACCAGATCAGAATCGCTTCAGCACTTGGATGAAGCTGTTAAGAACCACGGCGAGAATTTTTATGTTCGTGGACAGATGCCGCCTAAAGAAGTCTGGGAATAAGAACGCTGAGAAACAGACAGAAAAGCCAACTTATCTTCCTATCGAGAATCAACATCTGATGAAAGCAGAAAAGGCGCTTATACGTCAAATTCAACGAGAAACCTTCCCAAGAGAACTCAAAAGTTTGAAGAATCAAGGCCGAGTAGACACCCCAAGCCGACTGAAAAACATCGACGTGACCCTGGATGACGAAGGGATACTTCGTCTTAATAGTAGAACAATGAAGATTCAAGATGACGAGAGAAATCAAAGGCTGCCTATACTAAATGGCAAACACAGAATAACACAACTTCTCATCGAGCACTGTCATCGACGTCTTCATCACGGAAGTCACGCGACGGTAACCAACGAACTTCGACAACGGTATTGGATCCTGGGACTTCGCAACATCGTTCGACAGATCGCCCATCGATGTCAGTGGTGCATTGTGAAGAGACGAAAACCCGAGATGCCACCGCTGGGGGACCTACCACGAGAACACCTGGCCTACAATCAGCCGCCTTTTACGTGCACTGGCGTAGACTTTTTCGGGCCTATGCACGTGACTATCGGCCGACGTCGAGAGAAACGCTGGGGAGCTCTGTTCACCTGCTTGACTACGAGAGCCATCCACTTGGAGCTGGCCGCGTCACTGAATGTCAGCTCAATGATAATGGCATTGAGACGGATGGCTGCACGGCGGGGAACACCGGGAACGATATTCAGCGACAACGGAACAAACTTCGTCGGTACCGACCACGAGCTGAAGGAAGAAGCAAAGAAGATACAAAGAGAAGAACTCGTAAAAGCAGCAGAAAACGAAGGGATTTGTTGGAAATTCATTCCCCCTGGGGCTCCTAACATGGGGGGAGCTTGGGAAAGATTGGTGCGAACCGTGAAGACCGCGCTAGTCGCCGTACTCGGAGAAAAGAGTCCACCTGAGGAAGTCCTTCACATGCTCCTGACCGAAGTGGAACACACCGTGAACTCGCGACCACTCACGCACCTGAGCGCCGACCCGAACGATGAAGAAGGACTAACCCCGAACCACTTCCTCATCGGTAGATCATGTGGCACAACCGTGATGGCCCAGTACGACGACCTTGACCTTATCGGGAAGCCCAACTGGAAAACTGCACAACGAATGGCCGACCACTTTTGGAACCGATGGCTGAGAGAATATCTCCCAACTCTCGCGCCTCGGAGACTAGACAACAAGAAGAACGCTGTATTTCATCGAGGCGACGTGGTGATCATCGCTGATTCTTCGCTGCCACGCAACACATGGCCGCGAGGTATAATAGAAGACACTTTCCCGGGACCAGATGGACGCATCCGCATCGTGAACGTGAAGACCAAAGGAGGGCTCATGAGACGACCTACCTCGAGACTCATCCTCGTGGCAGCTGCAACGCGACCGGAAAATGGAGTGCCCGAAGCATCGTGCACTGGCGGGGAAAATGTTAACTACGTTGCGTTTAATGATATATGAATAGCTAAATTTCAGTAAAAATGATAGAATTTAGTAGATAGATAGATAGATAAGTCGCGTTTAATAACTTATAAATTAGTTGTAACTTCATGAAAAATAAGTTAGAATAACGTTAGACTAAGGTAAATTATATACAGTAAATCATCCAAAAAGTAGTAGGATACGAGAAAAAATTGTAATTAATAGGTAGGAAAACTCTTATTTATCACCCTCACCTATTAGCATTAAAATCAGATAGGAAAATGTAAAGCAAGAATGTATGACCAGCCAGGTCTGAACATGTCCAGACTTGTTCACGACTTGACCTTGAAATGTAACTCAGATTTTAGTACAAAGTACTGTGAACTCTATCGGAATATGCAATAGTTGGACAAGTTACTTTTAAATATAGGTAGGAACATTTGCTAGTAAAGTTCGTTCAGTACAGTTCAGTTCACATTAAGAAGCCTAAGGAAAAGGAAATAAAGAAGCCTTCAAGAAAAAGTGTTTTAGTGAATCCCTGCCAGGGCATACTTCAGGCAGAGCAAGCCATAAGAATAGGCCCCCCTTTTTACTTCGATTTCGCTTGAACGTAAAAAATTTCGTAAATAATATCGACAGCACGCACATCACTACTAAATGCATCACCGGCGAAGCGGCGGGCGGTGTAGTGGGACGCGATTCGCAACCGCACGTCTCACGTGTACTTCACCCTCGCTATCATATAATAGTATATCCGTTTAAAAGTATGAAAAACTGAATTACCTGTGAAATGTTATGTTGCATTTTAGTTTGGTGTGTTTCCTTGTGTCATTTTGACAAGTTGGCACCGCACATTTCACCATTTTCTCGGCAAAAACGAAATAAGATGTTACTGAACGCTCTCCGCTCGAACTAAGAATGTCGACTGTTCGCGCTTGCCGGTGGACAGCGACGATGTTCTGACCCGTGCTTACTGTTCGAACTCGAGTAGCCGCTCTCTGTACTTTAGTAATTATTGCTGTTAGATAATATATTATATTACCGTGACGAGTTGGAGAACTATCGATAGTTTGCTTATCGATACGTATTATTATTATCTGGGGTGGAAGTCTCTACATTGATAGCGATGCGTCTTGTCTTCGCAAAAGTCTGCTAGAATGAGATGCAGCTCATGCAGCTAGACAATTGTTATGCTTCTCTTTTCCTATCGACGATTATCGCTCGAAATTCATCGATATGCATGTATGTGATAGGTATGCGTTTCTTTAAGTTGTGTTTCACTATTTCACTTTTTTTTTTTTTTATATAAAAATTGTCTGAAGTACTGAAACACACAGTTATATGTATGGTTGGTTTGAACCTACTTTAATATATATTTTTTAATATTCTGACGTAAACGATTGGATGACAGCTGAATGGTTCATTACTTGTTTTTTTTTCTAATTCAAAGCGTTAAAATTCTGCTTTTGCTATGTTTACTTGATAATTGGTTATGATTTATGATTTTGACGTGTATATGTGCGTATATTAATACTGCCTACATACTGAATAAATGCTTTGATTCTTTGAGAGGCTACCGGCTGTTCTGTGATATCGATGACCTTGAAAACTTTTCAGAATATCTATAAGTAGTGCTATCGATAGAAGTACCAAGTGGCAATATTATCGATAGTACTTTTTGAGCAATACTAATAAATATGCTAATAGTATCGATAGTTTATTCGATATATTTTTTGGAAATTTCCGATATTATCCTACTAATATTATAAATGCGAAAGTAAGTGTGTGTGTGAGAATGTTTGTTAGGTACCTTGTATCTCGATAACCACTAAACCAATTTTAATGAAATTCAAAACTCAGATAGTGTAGGATCTAACTTAAGACATAGGCTAATATTATTTTTGGTAATCATCCCCTAAATGGGTTAAATGGGGTGATAAAGTTTTTAAGAATTAAAATATTTCTTGGGCCGATTTACTCAAAACTCGGTACAAATAAACCTTAAAACAAATAATGATACATGTGTATTTCATTTTTAAAACTACCCCTAGAGGACTTGCCAAATGAATTTTCTTTTTAAAAATTATGGATAATTCAGTAACATTTGTTTTCACGTATTCCTTTGTCTGATTCACTCAAACTCGGTACAAATAAACCTTAAAACAAATAATGAGACACGTGTTTTTTATTTTTTCAAATCTACCCCTAGGGGGTGTGTAAAATGATTTTGTTTGGAAAAATCATAGAAAATTCAGTAATGTTTGTTTCCACGTATTCCTTGGTCCGATTCACTCAAAACTCCGTACAAATAATCTATAAAACAAAAATGAGACATGTTTTTTCTAATATAATGTTTAGAACGAAAGATGTGGCGAAAGCGGTACGCAATATGAAGCGTGTTAAATCGCCGGGTCATGGTGGGTTGAGTTTGGAACACATTCTCTACGCAGGTGACACTATACACGGTGTAACAAGAGGGGTGGATCATCGATGGCTGGGTGGTGGGGGACCTTAGTACCTATCGATTTAACCCACCTGTATGTTCTACGATATTAAGTGGTTCAAAAGTTATTAGGATTTTGGTAACATTTTTGTCATAATCATATTTCAGCCTGAACTTTGCAATTGCAGCGAAACTATTAGGTCTGCGACTCTGCATTTTTTTAAAAACAAGATCAAAAGTGGATCTTTCGTACCCCTAAACCAATCAGAGCCTTAGATTTATAAAACTCTAAATAAAAAAAATAGTAATTTTTTTTTTTCAAAATCGAATGTTTACTGTAGCTTTCGATCGTTCTAAAAAATTTTTTTTTGCCTTATATTTTTTTCTACTATCTATCTTAAAAACTTACTGGCTTTCATGAAGAATAAACCCTGAAAATTTTATTTCGCCAGTACTAGGGCATCATGTTGAATAAAACTGGCCAAGTGCGAGTCAGACTTTGTCCCGCACACGGAGGGTTCCGAACGCCATCTGTCGAATTTCTAACGAACTTCTAACACCAACTAAGTAACCTTTAACACAAAGGTAGGATAGTATTATATAGTAGTAATAGTAATAGTGGTAATAGTAATTGTAGTAATTAATATTATTAAATATCTGGTTGACCGAGCTTTGCTCGGTATTTTTTGCCACTTAAACAGACAAATATGACTCTTCCCGACATCTATTGACGAATAATAATACTATGTTTTTTATATTGAGAGCAACTAACTGCTTACTGATACAGTGCTTCTAGTCGCCAATAGATGTCGGGAAGAGTCATATTTTAAGTTGATTATTGAAAACACGAATAAAACAACATTTTCTGAAAATGACTCCTAGCTAGATCGATTTATCGCCCCCGAAATCCCCAGTACCTACAGGGGATATATACAGGGAATACTAAATTTTATTTAATTGTTGGAGCCGCTTCCGAGATTCAGATTAAGGTAAAGACGATAGCGCCATCTTAGCAACTAGATAGGTGGCGCTGCGCTATCGTAAAAAACTTTTTTTAAACTTTTAACTTTAACTTTGTTCTGTTCTTAGTATTTGTTGTTATAGCGGCAACAGAAATACATCATCTGTGAAAATTTCAACCGTCTAACTATCATGGTTCATGAGATACAGCCTGGTGACAGACGGACAGACAGACAGACAGACAGACAGACAGACGGACAGCGGAGTCTCAGTAATAGGGTTTCGTTGGTACCCTTTGGATTCGGAACCCTAAAAATGTACTTGAATAGTCAAGTGCCAATAATCGATATTATTTTCTTGGTTAAAATTAAAGTAAGTAATTTTTGGAACGCGTACGCTATGCTAATAAATAAAATAATAAGATTACTATACGAAAGTACAGGAATGAGTCCAATAAAAACGCGAATATGCACCGTTTATGGTAATTGATCTGGTGAATTATAACATTCTCTGGAAAAAACTGTCTCTGACCCAGGTTCCGGAAGATATGCTAAATGTGTTCAAATACAGCTAGGCTATTCTGTAAGCTATCTCGACAGCGGAATCCGCGGTACGATTCGAATTTCGTACTACGAAATTCAATCGTATCACGTTCGTAATACGGTTGAATTTCGTAATACTAAAATCAAATCTCACTGCGGATTCCGCTTCCGAGATAGTTTACAGAATAGCCTTACTGGTACGGAAACCAAACAAACGCAGTGCGGTGGGGCGACACGATCTCCAGTAAGTACAGACTAGACTGCGGGGTTCGCCACGGAGGGCTCTCTTCTCCGGATGTTTTCTACGTTTAAATGAACGGCCTGATCGAGGAGCTGAGAAGTTCCAGAATCGGATCTCATATCGGAGATGTTTGTTTAAACAACTTCAGCTATGCTGACGGTATGGTGCTGCTCAGCCCTTCGATCAACGGTTTGCGGAAACTAATAGCAGTGTGCGAGCAGTATGCCAAGTTGCATGGCCTTAAATATAACGTCGCTAAAACTAAAATGTTGGTATTTCGCGCAGGCAAGGGTCCGGAGGAAGTGCCTGCATAAAGTGTCTTTGTTGGGTTCACCAGTAAAGGTTGTAAAGCAATTCAAATATCTGGGTCACATTATGACTGAAAAGAAGAAAGAAGAAGTCTGTCCATTCGGTGTAATATGCTGGCGCGCAAATTCTCAAATTGTAGCGATGACGTAAAAATAACCTTATTCAAGGCTTACAGTATATGTCTATATACGTGTCAGCTTTGGATAAGGTATACCAGAAAGTCGAACAGTACCATCAAGGTTCAGTACAATGATGCATTCAGAATCCTGATGAGGAAGCCTAGATTTTGCAGCGCGTCAACTATGTTTGCCGATGCTCAGGTTCCAGACTTCTTCGCGGTTCTAAGATCTCGAATTGCATCATTTTGGTGTACAATAAGGAGATCCGAAAACAGCATTCTTAGATGCCTGTCGAATAGTATCTACAGTCCTATCTACAAATTTTGGGCAGATGTACTGTGCGTATGTGTTTGTTTTGTGACAGTAAATTTGGCGGGAAAAGCTGTAATTTTGTTACAGATTAAGGGGGGTCGGAAAATATTTGCATTGTCGAGACCAAGACGTGTCATGACGAGACATTAATCGTAATAACAAACGGAAAATATTCAGAACAAGAAAAACAAATGAACATAACCTCGAAATTCGAGTCTGCGCAAAATGTCAAAGTCATAATTTGAATGAAAAACACCCGTGGTCGTTCCGGACCTTCGAGCGAGTTGCAAAACAACCAAAAAAACCTTCTCCGGGGCTGGGCTGCGTTCACGACCTACGCTGGGTGTGCACCCAAACGCTCTAACCCCGTTCACGACCTCAGAGCGTCGCACTCGGTTGTAGCATCTGTGTCGTTCACGACCTCGGTTGTTTCACTCCGGTTGCAACTTTTTAAACATCAAATTCGATGGTTAAAAAACGCTCTGACGTTTGTGACAGTAAATTTGGCGGGAAAAGCCGTAATTTTCTTAAAGATTAAGGAGATCGGAAGAAATTTGCATTGTCGAGACCAAGACATGACCTGACGAGATATTAATCGTAAAAACAAATGGAAAATATTTAGAAATAGAAAAATAAATGAACATAACCTAAAAATTCGAGTCTGCGCAAAATGTAAAAGTCACAATTTGAGTGAAAAACAACCGTGGTCGTTCCGGACCTTCGAGCGAGTTGCAAAACAACCAAAAATCCTTCTCCGGAGGACGTGAACGAAGCCATGCGTTCACGACCTACGCTCGGAGTGCACCCAAATGCTCTAACCCCGTTCACGACCTCAGAGCGTCGCACTCGGTTAGCGCAACTGTGTCGTTCAAGATCTCGGTTGTTTCACTCCGGTTGCAACTTTTTAACCATCAAATTCGATGGTTAAAAAACGATCTGATGTTTGTGACAGTAAATTTGGCGGGAAAAAGCTCAATTTTTTTTATAGATTAAGGGGATTGAAAGTAATTTGCATTATCGAGACCAAGACGTGACATGACGAGACATTAATCATAAAAACAAACGGAATATATTTGGAAATAGAAAAATAAATGAACGTAACCTCGAAATTTGAGTCTGCGAGTGCTGCGATATGTTCATTTATTTATAAACAACGGTCGTGAACAACACAGTTGCTACAACCGAGTGCGACGCTCTGAGGTCGTGAACGGGGTTAGAGCGTTTGGGTTTTGGGTGCACTCCGAGCGTAGGTCGTGAACACAGCCCTGGTTTTTCGGTAGCCGTAGGGCCGTAGGCTATATATTCAATGTAATCTGTGGCCGTAGGCAACGAGTAACATCCGTCTACTGAAGCTGCAGTACAAAAAAAAGATCTATGAAAAGGGGGGCGCGTCCGATGGAAGTCTATATTCGTCTCACTCACTATTTCTTACTATCTCTTTCGTTTGGTTGTCATAATAAATGCCATCAAGTAGCATGATGTGAAGAAAAAGAAATTTCATCTCTACTTAGTCTGTGGCTAGCATGTATTTCTACTTAGCCTGTGGTAGCGTGTTAATCGGCTTTTTCAAAATAATTATATTATTGTTTTATTTTGTGTTTTACAATAAATAACCTAGTGTGGACTATAGAAAGCATGCATTTAGCATGAATTTAAGGTGTTTGATTATTAACACCTTACTTGTAATTGATAATGTAACAAAGGCGGGTTAAGAACTGCAAAGACTTACTCTACTAAACGTTATTTTATAGTAAGATTTCCACTTTATGAACCTCAGTTAAAGGAATATCTTAAAATAATAGCCGTTTACTGCTTCTTTAAGCCAAATATCTCAATATTTCATCAATTAACAATCTTTATAAACTCTTTGTGAAAAATAGTGCGGGGCGCATTACGGTGCTTGTCGATATCGATAGTGTATATTATTATATAGTTATGATATTATGATCAGTGATCGGAATAGAAGTGTAATTTCGCGAGATGTCATGACGATATTTTAATAGGGATAAACCATTAAAGTGATATTGAGTAATTTTAACCAACAATGTCCGCAAGCTCATACTCATCATCGGGCAATGATTTCGTCCTTCTGGTGATGAATACATCAAGACGAACTTCAAGCTACTGCAACTGGCACTATATCTAGACCCTTTCAGGTGTCCACTCATAACAATTTTGCTTATGCACAGACAACACTTATTATTCTGTTTTCATTAGGTCAATGACGCTGAATAGCTGATTTATGGTTGAATCTAGCTAAATTTACGTAAAAGTTGAACATGTCATAATATGATAACTCGCGATCCCAGTTAGATACTGAGGAAAGGAAGACTTTATCAGGCTAGGTATGGCATGCACAGTTTAAGTATTACTACACCCTTTTGTTACACCTTGTATAATTTACAGTCAGTGCTGGATTTAGAGGTCTGGAGGCTTTGGGGCAACATAGGAGTGGATGCTTCCTGGCCCCAAATTATTTTCATAATAAAATGAAGATAATTTTTCAGTTGAGTTTTCCAATAAATAATTAATTGTGAAACCAAGTAGTATAGATTCTTTTATTTATAACCAAAAATAATATAAATATAATCGGAAATAAGAATGATCTGAAATTAAATTTTAGCGTTAACGAACGAAACCTTCCGAGCTTTTTAGGGTTTGGTACCTCAAAAGGTTAAAAAAGGAACCCTTATAAGATTAATTTTTGTCCTTCTGTCCGTGTGTCTGTCTGTCTGTCCGTGTGATGATACTGAGATACTGAAGATGAAGAAGATATTGAGGTCTATAGTCCCTATTAGGTGTATAAAATTCAAGGTCCTGAGGCAACACGATAAAAATATATGGGCAAATTTAGATTTCGCAAAACTTGTAAATACCAAAATTTACCTGAATTTTCAACTTCTTTTAATCTTCGGAAATTTTCCTTTACTTGTGCTGTAAGACCTTGCTTTTAACTAAAATGTACAATTCTAGGTCAACTGGAAGTATCCTATAGGTTTTGGGTAGAAATATAGGGTACTTCCCGTTGACCTAGAATCACAAATTTTGGCAAGAAGCAAGGTCTTATAGCACAATAAAGGAAACATTTAAAAAAAATGTTGTAAATTAATGGGTGCTCCACATACATAGTTTCGCCAATTAAGATAGGTCTCTGAGTTATATGAGCGCTCATACAATTTAGAGGTCTAGCTTAATTGGTACCCATCAGAAGCCTCGATGAGCGAGTCCAACTCGACTTGGCCGGTTTTTTTTAACCGAAATATCGTTTATGATTTAGATGTTTGAATTTTTTTATTGTAGGGTGTGTGTAGGCCCCGGGGCTGCTGCCCCGGTTGCCCTCCCCTAAATCCGGCCCTGTATACAGCATGCCCCAGAAATTAGTGTTAAGCGATAAACTAATAAGTCAATATTACATTACAGGTATATCGTTATCTTAAGCTGCTGATGCCGATGCCGAATGAGCGAACCCTACAGAGCATCATACTCCAAAAATAAAAAAACTTGATAAAATTTTATATTTTGTTCTACTGCCTATCATTTTCTCAAACTGGTTTTGTCTTAGTGGTGGAATTGTTAAACCAAAATGGGAAAAATATAACTTTCACAATCTAACCACTAAAACAAAAGTAACTAATTTTGTTTTATTGGTTAGATTTAGTACAAAATATAACCTTATAAAGTATTTACCAAGCAACGGTAGTTCGATCGTTATCGATGTTTTTGCCGACACGGTACATCATTAGGTTTTTTTTTGTTATGTTGGTCAATTGGCAGAAGATTATTTCGCTGGTATTTTGGCTACTATTAAAGCCCTGTGTTTTGACATTTCGCTATTTGGTCAGTTTGCTCTATGGGAGTCCCGACTCTTCTTAACGTAGTGGTTATATTCACAGAGTACATTGAATATATTGGTTATATTCTCTTTGAGTAACATAATATATACTAACTGCCGTAGGTTTTTTTGGTTTTTTAATGTTTATAAGTGATGGAAATTGATTTTTGTTTTCGGAAATTAAAAACAACAAAGTTTTAATTGTAATCCTAATCTTAAAACCGAATGGTGCGTGCGTAGTATTTCTACGACCGATCTGTGCTGTGACTGAGTGACTGATTTCACTGATTGTAAATATTGGAATATGGTTTGGTTGTAATCAATGGAGTGGAGTGGGGTTTTGTGATATACATTTCTACTTTTTATGATATAAAGTTATTTTCTATAGAAACCAGCTAGTGCTATTACATTACAATAAACCTCTACAAATATGGATAGAGAGGAAGGTGAACCGCTAGATATCCAAACGTTACCCTATGACATTATAATCACGGTTCTTGATTACACTTCTGTTCACGACATTATTCGTTTCGGAAATACGTGTAAACAGTTTAATGAATTAATAAAAACTAGCCAAGGCTTATGGAAACTTAAACTAAAATCCACGTAAGTATATTTTATGCTGTAATATCACTATAAAGCATCTTACCTTGAGGACAATTTTCCAGTGTACATTCAATATTCTTTATTATTATTTAAATTTCTCATATAATCATCTTATTCATATTTCATTATTCTAAAATATGTACCAACCTACCGTTTGTAGACTTTTAAATGACCAGATCTGTAAACAATACTTTTTACAATATGCTCTTTTCCAGCATAAATGAGTCTGTCTATGGAGAAATAGAAAAACATACCGAGGGAAACTGGTATGATGAAATGAGAACATATATGAACTTGCAACATGAAGTACATAATCGTATACTTGATATGGCTGCCTATTACTACAGGTAAGCAGAAAACTAAATTAATTTGATTTATAAGTAGATATATAGTATTGAAGTCTTCACAGTTACTTATTGATTTGTAATAAGAATTTATCTAAAGTTTGTCTGAAATGAAAAATTTCAGAGATAGGACTTCTAAGCTGCTAGAGATAAGACAGGAGAGCCCCATTGTCATAAAGGATAGATGGCTTGATTTCTAAAGGTGTGTGTCCATTGGCTCGCTATGTAAAATCATACAAAGCAAACTAAAATCCATTGCATGCCGTGCGGTGTGGTGTGTCTGGCGCGGGCCAATGGATGCATACCTTAAGCAAGTAGTTGCTGGTTAAAATCCAAGCACGGGTATTCATTGTTTGTAGGAGTGGTAGGAGCATATAGCATTATATTTATGTTCTGCCTGACTTGCTATCAAAAAGTAGTTTACCATCATCAAGGAGAAAATCTGCCGCCATAACCTTATGGTGTTCTGGCAGCACTCAGCCCTTGAGAGTCAAAGTATTCTTGGCCTAGCATTTTTACCATCTTCAACCACATCATTGCTGACCACCAGGCGAGATAGTGGTCAAATGCTAATCTGTAAGACAAACTATTTCACTCATTTGTATGATGTATAGTAAAAAAATTGTTTCACTAATTTTTATGATGTACTAACTGTACCCGCGACTTCGTCCGCATGGAATAGTGTCTTTGGGTAGCATTTTAATTATTAAGGCTAATTATTTTACAAATAATACACATGCGTATCCCACCTACACCATTCCACGCTGCGCAAATCCCTCCCTCTCCCCCCTCCTCTCTCCCTCCCCCCTTTCCTCCCCTTTCCCCTCACTTCCCTCTACCCCTACTCTTTCTCCCCACTTCTTCTTCCCTCCCCTCCCCCTCTCTCTTCCCCCAATCGAATCGAAGCGGCAATAGCCCAATGGATAGCGTGTCGGACTGGCGATCGAGAGGTCGTGAGTTCGAACCCCACCCCACCCATTGCACTATTGACGTGAACCCACTCCAGACACAAGCATAAATAGCTTAGTTGGAGGGGTTAACAAGAATACTAGCAATGTGAAACCCACATTGCGAGTAATCTTTAAAAAAAAAAAAAAAAAAACCCCTCCCCTCACTTCCCTCTCCCCTCCCCTTTTCCCCTCCCGTTTTCCTCACCCTTCCCTTTCCTTCACCTCCCCTTTCCCTCCCCCTTTCCCCTTCCCTTTCCCCTCACTTCCACCTCCCATCCCCTCCCTCCCCTTGCCCTTCCCCCTCCCCCTCATAAACTGTGAATGTCATATTTATTTATATTGAATCAACAACCTAAACAATAAGTTTCAAGCTTCTAGCTTTAAAGATGATGATACTTCCATACAACTTTTCATCCCCCCTTTCAACCCCTTGTAACCTTCTTTTCGCATTAAAAATTAGCCTATGTCCTTTCTCAGGCTCTAGACTATCTGTGTAGTGTGTACCAAATTCCATTTAAATCGGTTCAGTAGAACATCAACATAAACCTTACATATTTCCATACAAACTTTCATCCCTTATTGTTATTTTACACCCTTGAGGGTAAAACTTTTACAAACTTTGAATGTCATATTTATTTATATCGAATCAACAGCTTAAAAATAAAATTTCAAGCTTCTAAAATGAGGATACTTCCATAAAACTTTTCATCCCCCATTTCAACCCCTTATAACCCCTTTTTCGCATTAAAAAGTAGCCTATGTCCTTTCTCAGACTCTAGACTATCTGTGTACCAAATTTCATTTAAATCGGTTCAGTGATTTTGGCGTGAAAGTGACACAGACAGACAGACAGAGTTACTTTCGCATTTATAATATTAGTTAGCAAGGATATAGTTATTGTGTTGATAATATTAGTGTAACAAATGCTGTGCCCTGTTGCTTCTTCTGCATCAGTCTCCTATGTGTTAATCTAATATTAAATTTGGCCACTTTTACATAATTGATTAACAAATATACAAACTTACATTTTTATTATTAAACTGAATAAATTACTAGTATTCCCTCATTTATTACTTTCAGCAGTAACAATGATATAACTCTAGATGATGTTCGACAATTTTTCAATAATTCATTTTCCAATGGTCTTGCATACTACTGCACTATCCATATTCTTCAGGAGCTCTTGAAGAAAGGCAATAAAAACATATTCATGAGAATTGCTATAAGGTATGTTAAGCTATTTCTTTTTGTTGAAGTAAAAAAGCCAGTAGTGCTGATTCCTATTTTGCAATAACTAAACCTTTGACAGTACTAAAATTGTTGTTGTCTCTATTTAGCTTTAGAGGTGAGACAAGGATGGCGCTATTTTTAAGTGCTCTATAGTGTTTTGCATAACATTTGAATCAGTGCCAATGCTAAAGCTTGTAAGCTTATGTTAATTAGTCCGTATGATTTAGTAATAGTCTGCTTCAAATATAATAATTTTATTTATAATCCAGACTTGTTTTAAATATTTAGGTCCAGTTTCACTGGTTCCTGCAAATGCGTGGTAATTCCTGAGAAATATGCAATTTTGATGTCCGGCTTTTTTGTGTTTTTCGGAAATTTATCGTATTAACTTGGATTTAAGCTTTATGTTGCCACAATCAACAGGTGGAAATTTAAAAATATTTAATATATATTTTAATTTGAAAGTGTTAAAAATCATTACCGTGGCTGTCCCAAAACCTGAAATGGAACTATTTTAACAGGATCCACAAAATATCACACACAACATATACAAATCATATTACAATACTTAATCTACTTAGGTAGATCAAGTATTGTAATATGACATGATATACATCGATCTAATATAATTTTACGGTAAATATAATACACAAAAATAATTCTAAAGTTTGTCCCAAAAAAAAATCATCATTACCGTGTCATGACCTGTTGTGACACGCACGACTTAATAGAAAGAGTTTGTTTAATAAACTGGCCAAGTGAAAGTCGGACTCGCACTCGTAGGGTTCCATAACACAGTTAAATATTCCATAACTATGATTTTTCGTAACTACAAAATTAACTTTGTGGTTCATAGTGTTTGTATGAAAAACAAAGTTATCTTTGCGGTCGCCATATCTCTAACTGCTGATTGCATCTCGTTCAAACCAATTTTCGTTGTTTGTTTTTATTGTGATCTACAGCATATATATTTTTTAGATTTTTCACTCCCATACTTTAAAAGTTAGAAGGGGACACACTGTTGGGTTATGAGGTCCGGTGAATAATAACCAATAAAATATGAGAATAAAGATGATAAAACAATTTAATAGAAAAATATACAGCTTAGTAGTTTTTCTATATGAAGTTAAGTGACACACGACAGACATCACAATTCACACAGAATATGTTTTAAAATCGGAATACAATAAAACAAACAGAAAAGAGTTTACTACTGACTTGATAGGTCTTATTTAATCTTCTCCAACACGCCTCCTTAAATGAGAGCCAATTCAACTCATCAAACATGCATTCCTTTCATACATCTGTCATGTCTCTCTCTGCTAAGCCCTTTCGTTAATACATCTGCAGGCATCTCATTCGTAGGCAAATAGCTTAACCTAACTTTGCCCATTCGCACCATTTCCCTAATATAGTGATGCCTCACATCAATATGTTTTGTTCTCCGATGATGCATAGGATTCTCAGCAATTTGAATCGCAGATTGACTATCGCTAAATAAATCTACAACCTCATGAATCCCAGTCAACTCTGCTAGAAGAGCAGTTAAAAATGCTGACTCTCTGCATCCTTCTGAAAGAGCTACATACTCCGCTTCAGCACTTGAGAGTGCTATTGTCGTTTGCTTACGACTTTCCCACGCTATCGGACAGCCTCCAAGTGTAAATACAAATCCCGTATATGATTTTCTATCACACACATCGCCTGCGTGATCTGCATCCACATAACCAACCAGCTTATTACCTGTCTTTCTGAATACTAGCTCGAGCTCTTTAGTTCCTTTTAGGTATCTCAGTAATCGTTTTGCAGCTGCCCAATGTGTTTGATCGTAACAACAGTTAAACTGACTTAAATAGCTGACTGCATATGACAAATCAGGTCTCGAACAGACAGCTAAATACATAACTGAACCAATTAGCTCTCGGTATGGCAGTTCACTTGGTGGTATGTATTTTTCATCTAGTGGTTTCACAAGTTTTATCCCACTTTCAACAGGAGTCTTTACACTCTTGCAGTCGCTCATTCCAAACTTCTTCAAAATCTTTTCAATATACTCAGCTTGGTTGAGTCTTATACAGTTTTCCTGTTGTTTAATTTTCATGCCTAGAAAAACATCAGCTTCACCTAGGTCTTTCATCTCAAACTTGGTTTTAAGTTCTCTTTTAACTGATATTCTCTCCTTCTCATTATTCCAAAAAATCTGAATATCGTCTACATAAACTGCTATAAACATTATAGAGTTATGTCTCTTTCTTGTGTAAACACATGGTTCAGTTTCACAACGTTTGAAATCAATGTCCACCAAAACTTTGTTAAGTTTCTCATACCAAGCTCTGGGGGCTTGTTTTAGACCGTAGAGAGCCTTCTTCAGAAGACAGACATGTCCTTCTTTTCCTTTTTCCTCAAACCCTTTAGGTTGTTTCATATAAACCTTTTCTTTTAGGTCTCCGTTCAAGAATGCAGTAACGACATCCATCTGATCTACTTTAAGATGATTCTCCACTGCTAGAGCTAAGAGTAGTCTCAATGTACTATGTCGAACTACAGGTGCAAAAGTTTCATCGTAATTTAACCCTTTTATTTGCGTAAAACCTCTGGCTACAAGTCTTGCTTTATGCCTTATTTTCCCCGGTTCCTTTTTGATTCTAAATATCCATTTAGAATCCACGAAGTAGCCATGGGATTTTTCCACTAACTCCCATGTTTGGTTTTTCTTCATTGCATTGAGCTCTTCCTGAATAGCTTTTTGCCATTTATCTTTATCTTCTCCTGATAAAGCTTCTTCAACAGTTAAAGGTTCTTCCATTATATCTTCTTCAGCATAATACAGAACGTAGTCGTCAAATTTTTTAGGCTTCCTTTCTCTAAGAGGATATCTTCTTTCTGGAATATCATCAGGAGTGTTTTCCAATGTGGTTGCAGAACCATTATTGTTTTGCGCTTCACATTCAGGAACCTCTACTCCTTGCGGTGCACTAGGTACAGTGTCTAGACTATCTAAAATTCCAGACTCAGCACCTTCCACTGTGTTTTCACAAACATCTTCGCAGTCGAAAAAATCATCATTTTCTCTTCTTACATCATTTGGTTCAACTAGATGAGCCTCGTCAGTAACTTCTTGTATCATTATAGGTCTTTCCAAGTTATCATCTGATGGTATCACTTCCATAATGTCATCAGTGTTGTATTCATGAACCCTGATTTGATTCTCAAAGAAAACTACATCCCTTGCTTTGTGCAAACTATGCGTCACAGGATCAATAAGTCTAAAACCTTTTGTTGTTTCGCAGTAACCGACAAACAATAGTTCTTTTGTCTTTGAATCAAACTTCTTCCGTTTCTGTTTGGGAACATGCATAAATGCCCGGCAACCAAAAACCTTTAAATGACTCAGGTCAACTTTTCTGTTAGACCATGCTTCTTCAGGCGTCATCCCCTTTACAGCACGTGTAGGACATCTGTTTTTAAGATAAACCGATGTATTGACTGCTTCAGCCCAATACTTCTTGCTAAGTTTCGCTTCTTCAAGCATACTTCTGGCCCGTTCCACAATTGACCGATTCGCTCTCTCACTCACTCCATTCTGTTGTGGTGTGTATTCAACGGTTAACTGGTGAACAATTCCATTATCGCACAAAAAATCTTTGACACGTATATTGACGTAGTCGGTTGCGTTGTCCGTCCGAATCGCCTTTAATTTCTTCCCGGTCTGGTTTTCAACAAGTGTTTTAAACTCTACCAACTTTGAGAAAACTTCACTTTTGTTCCGCAAAAAATATACAAAAGTTTTTCTTGATTTGTCGTCAATAAATGTCAAAAAATATTTGTACCCCGTAAATGAAGTAGTCTCCATTGGGCCACAAACGTCGCTATGTACTAGTTCAAGGAGGTCTGTAGCACGCGTACTCTGTTGTTTCGGAAAAAGTAATGTAGTTTGCTTACCTTTTAAGCACGCCTCACACTGCACTGAATTAGGATCCTTGAAACATATACCTCTAGCCAGTTTATCACGTAGTACTCTCATGTTGACAAGTCCTAAATGTCCAAGTCTGCGGTGCCATAGTTGGACTTCATCATCAGCGTTGGTTTTTAAAGCTGAAAACATGTAAGGATTAGATGCGGGCTTCACTGTATAGATACCTTTCTCTTCCTTACATACCAACTCTACCTTACCATTCACTTGACATTCTCCTGCTTTGTACAACTCACAACCTCTTTTCGAAAATACTACCATAAAGTTACGATTCACTAATGTACTTACACTCAATAGATTCGTAGCTAAGTTAGGCACAAAAACAGCTCCATTCACACTTACGTTCAACTCATCTGAACTGACATCACCTCGGCCTTCACCTTCCACCCTATTCCCATTCGCGCAGGATATTTGAATTGGTTCTTTCAAATCAACATAGTTTTTAAGCCAATCTTTTCTGTTTGTCATATGAAATGACGCTCCAGAATCCAAAATCCACTCTTGCGAAGCGTTTCTATAAGTATGGAGTGCCGTATGTGACGTGTGTGCTTGACTGTTGTGATTCTTTGGGCAAAATCTCGCTTTATGCCCTTCCCCACACACATAGCATTTAATTTTCTTTGCTGGCATCTTTGTGTCTTTGTCCTTAGCTTTTATATTATAGCTCTTCTTATTAGCAGCACTCAAAGCATTCTGTGAAGATCCTTCTGACGTTGGATTGACATCTATTTGAAGCAATTTTATTTTGACGTAATCAGTTGTTAACGTTACATTGCTGTTTTCGAGAGCCATCCTCATTGGCTCGTATTGATCTCCAAGTCCTTGTAGCATAAGTGCAGCTAGTAATTCATCATCGACTTCTTTGCCCATATCAGCAAGCTGACTTGCTAGCGACAACATCTCGGTGACGTAGACTCGGGGGCTACTGTACATGCTCAACTTTTGACTGACAAGTCGTCCTAGCAGTCGACATCGGTTATTAATACCTGCATCTTCGAAAGCTGTTCTCAATGCATGCCAGGATTCTTTAGCAGTAACTGTCTTTCTTACATGTACCAGACAATGGGGCTTTACCATAAGGAGCATCTTTGCTCTTACCTTTCTGTCTGTCTTTAACCCTGTAGCAGTTGTAGGTGTATCTTCTATGAAGTCCCATAGATCTTCCATTACTAGGTAAAGCTCTACTTGTACCTTCCAAGTAGCATAGTTAGATGCGCCATCTAACTTCTCGATGCTTTGTAGTAATCCCGAACCAGATCCATGCGAGTGCGATGCACGATCTCCACTTCCAACTGCTTCACATACGTCCTCCATATTGAAAAGTCTTCTCATAAAATGTTTATTTTTGGTTAAAAACCTACCGTAGCTCGTGCTACCATGTTGGGTTATGAGGTCCGGTGAATAATAACCAATAAAATATGAGAATAAAGATGATAAAACAATTTAATAGAAAAATATACAGCTTAGTAGTTTTTCTATATGAAGTTAAGTGACACACGACAGACATCACAATTCACACAGAATATGTTTTAAAATCGGAATACAATAAAACAAACAGAAAAGAGTTTACTACTGACTTGATAGGTCTTATTTAATCTTCTCCAACACACACACACATTTTACCACTTTAGACGCGCCTATCTTTCAAATGATTGACTTTGAGAAAAAATGATTTTAGGAACCTCAATGTAATTTTTGAAGACCTATCCAGACCCCACACGTATAGGTTTGAAGAAAATTTTTATTTTTTGTTTCAGTTCCATGCATACATTTATTTCCCTTAAACTTTTATATTTTTTATTTTTGTATAGAAATCGCAAGTGGTTCACAGAATACCAATCTACCAAGTTTCAATTCTGTAGTCCTAACAGTTTCGGAATAAAATGGCTGTGACATACGGACGGACAGACAGACAGACAGACATGACGAATCTATAAGGGTTCCGTTTTTTGCCATTCGGCTACGGAACCCTAAAAAGTGTTGCATTCCCTGCACCCCGGCAGCTAAGATCGACACGTCAGTGATAGCACAGGTCACCCAGTTCGCGCCAAAAAATAAATAAATATTTTTTTCTGTGCGGTTTTTGTGTTTGTCGCGGATACGCGTCATCTACGTGGACCTCCGTGCTCGGTAAGTATTGACGTAATCATAACGTATTTGATTTATAATAAAATATCGATGGTTCAAACAGTTCTTGAATGAAATAATGTTCGTAAAAGGTGTTTCGTTTCATAGTCAATTGGGAAAAACATAGAAATTGTCATTACCATGTTCGTAATTAACATGTTTTACCTTGGCTTTTAAGCCACGGTAATGATGCATTATCATTACCGTGGTTTAAAAGCATGCTAATTGTCTTTACCGTGGAGTGAATTGTCATAACGTGATGCATATTGTCATTGTCATCACCATGTCTCCTAAAACTACGTGATGTTACAATCTGTCAATGAAGTCATCAAACATACTAAATAACTCATCTGTTTATTCTTTATATCAATTTATCAAAACTGCATATTTCTCAGGAATTACCCTGATTGTCATTACCGTGATGTATATTGTCATTACCATGTCTCTTAAAATTTGAGGAGCTATAATAACTCCTTTGTTTATAGAAATAAAATGAGGCCTCAAGTATAATCTTCATGTAGATGTTAAAATCTGTCAATATAGTCATAAAACATACTAAATAACTCATTTTTTAATTTTTTATCAATTTATCAAAACTGCATATTTATCAGGAATTGCCCGTTAGATGACGCCATATAAAGCTGTCAAAAATCTGTCAGATTTCTTCATATTAGCGCTATCAGGAACCGGTGAAACTGGCCCTTAATAATATATTTGTGGCATTAATGCCACATGACTAAAGTTTATATGTATGGTTTAAACCAAACCTAGCAAAAAGAAAAGTTATGTATTGTTTGCATATTATTCTCATTACAATAACTTTACAAGTTAGTCAAGGTATATATTTCATCATCATTTTTTTTGAGCTTTATGATCACAATGATAACATTTTTTCAGACCTTTTACATTAACAGAAATGTATTATTCAAAAGTGGTTGTGAGACATCTGCTCCATTCGTTCTTGACAATAAAGTGGGTACAGGCTCATGTGAGAAATGAATTGCCTCCGGAGATTGTCCTAAACTTCTTTCTGCAGTGGGTGGACCCACTGAGGATGCACACAGATGAGGAAGTAACCGATGCGGTTAGTTTTTTTTTATGCTCAATTATACTGAGCTTTCTGTGAGATCCTTTGGGTGAAATTCAATAATATTGATAGAGCATTTTTTTAGCATTCGGTACCTCAAAAGGAAAAAGGAACCCTTATATGATCAATTTATTGTCTGTCTGTCTGTCCGTCTGTATCTCCGGAATGCGTAGAGGTATCAAGTTGAGGAATCAAGTACTAAATACTTTAGTCTACGGTATCTTTCGCCTGTGAAAAATCAAACCTATAAAGATCATCGCGATCAAAAGATATTACTGTTCATGTTGCTTATATTGCTATTTCACAAGGGAATGAAAACATATAGGGTACTTGGTTGTTGACTTAGAATCATGAAATTTGGCAAGAAGCAAGGTCTTGAAGTACTTATATAAAGAAAAACCTTACTAGTTTAATAACAAAATAAAAACCGGCCAAGTCAAGTTGGACTCGCCCACCGAGGCTTCCGTACCAACTTTAGTTGTTACCAATTAAGCTAGACCTCTAAATTGTATGAGCGCTCATATAACTCAGAGGCCTATCTATATTGGCGAACCTATGTATGCTATATACTATACTTTAATATACTTTAATTTTTAATAATAATTAATATACTTTATTTTTATTTTTAACCGACTTCAAAAAAAGGAGGTTTCTCAATTCGACCGTATATGTGTGTTTTTTTTTTTAAATGTTTGTTCGCGGATAACTTCGTCGTTTATGAACCGATTTTGATTATTCTTTTTTTGTTGGAAAGGAGATATCCTACGTGTGATACCATGGTCATTTTATCGAGGTCTGATAAGTATCTCCAGAGATATGGAGATAAACACCTCAAAATTGGTACTGAAAATTAATAGCGCGGCATTGAAGTCGGTTCTTTTTAGTTTTTTAAACGATCGTATTTGGAATTTTTCCTTTATTTGTGCTGTAAGACCTTGTTTCTTTGTTTTTTTTTTTATATCTTATAGGCTAGCGTTTGACCACTATCTCACCTGTTGGTAAGTGATGGTGCGATTGTGAGTTCAAGTCAAGAAAGATCGTTTACGTTTCGTAGTTTAGGAGTTATGGCCGTTTTTTAACAATTCCTACTAAATTATGACTACAGAGGCATTTTTGGTCATTTTTTTAAATTTAATTTACTTCACTTTTATGTGTTATTTTATCATCGCTCAGCTATCCAGCTACAGTTAAAAAGAAATAGCCAATTATCTCAATAATTCAGGTCAGTATAACCAAAAATGTCTCTGTAGTCGTAATATAGTAAAAAATGTTAAAAAAGGCCTTGAGATGTTCTATTTCTGGAATTCCGCTTGACAGTAGTTTCTGTATGTAAATATATGCAATTGTTTTATATTTATTACTTTTTACCCAACAGATAAACTCCCTTGCAAATATGGTTGAGATGGAACTGCGTAAAGTGAAGCCATTAAAGACCACAGCTGTCCGAGAGCTGTGTGCCAATGGGGAAATATCTGAGGCACAAATTATCGCGGCAATATCACACGTTATGTACAAAGAAAAACGATTGACTCCTCTGTCAGTGGCCAATCTGGAAACACTTGATATTATAAGAGTATGTGTCTGGATAAAAAAATATTATAATCTGACTAAATCGCCTATTTTTGGAACTGAGCAAATCACAAAATTCATATTATTTTATTTTTACAGTTGTGTTTTCTCTGACCTTGAGTGGAAGAGGTAAAATTCGACATGTTCCCAATTGTCCCCACTGGTGACAAGTGGGAAAAAATCCCAGTTGTCACTAATGGGACAGATTTTGTTTCTTTTTTTTTTGTTTTCCTTAGACTCGTCCTCAGTGGTAACAACTGGGAAAAGATTAGGTTAAGTTTTTTTTGACCCAGGAAAATTCTTTATGGATACCACGCTCGGGGAGCAAGTAAAAAAAAATTAAGGTAGGTTAGGACAACTGGGAACATGCGTAAAATTTTCGTAATTGTGAATGCCGAATGGACTAAACTAACTTAGTGAATTCGAGATTGCTTTTTAACCGAATTATTTTTAAAAAAAGGAGGTTCTCAATTCAACGGAATCTATTTTTTTGTGTATGTGATCCGATTACTCAAAGACGCAGGGAACCATTTGGAAAAGTCTTCTTTTGTTCAACCTCCAGGCGGTCCCATTAAATTTCATCGAGATCTGAGGAGTATCTCGAGATATATGGAGAGGAAACACCTCGAGACAGTAACCAAAAATAGTAGTGAGTATAATAGTCAGTACTTATAAATTAATTAAAATGTTATTGCTTTCCAGGTGATAGAAATGCACTGTGGTCACGATGTAGTGATCGCGGCTATATACCACGCGGTGGCGAGGCAGTTCGGAGTCAGGTGCGAACTGATCGCATTCCCGAACCACCTCTTCCTAGAGTTGCGTGGCTCGAGGGATAATCAACAAGTCTACAAAATAGAACTAGATACAGGCAAGCTATCTCCGAAGCGTACTTGCCCGTTCACACAAAACTTCACCATTCCAAGCAGCTACAAATATTGCCCAGACTCGCTCCTGCAATTCGTTATATCGTCATTTCTTACGCCTATGGGCAGCTACAAGACGTGGTAAGCATAATTTAGGACAATTTTATTTACTTAGTACTAAAGGTATAATTTGAGGTATGCGATGCGACCTAGACAACGAGTGACGAGTCTTCTGTGTCCTGTCTCTTGTAGAAACCGCGACACGAACACAAAAGTTGCCACAGTTTTGTCTGTTGCACTGCGACAGTTTTGTCTGTGTTCAGTCTTCTTTTTTTAAATATCATATAGGCCAGCGTTTTGACCACTATCAGACCGACAGAGACGGCATTCACTGGGTGTTTTGACACACCCAGTGAATGCCGTCTCTGTCGTTAGTCTTCAAAATGTTCGGCTAAATAAAAGCGGAGGTGTCGTGTGTTGCGATATTATGGCTTGTGTCGCGGTCGTTTGTCTCGGAATTCTGCCGCAAATTGTCCTTTAAAACTTGTAGTTTCAGGGTAAGTCAATTCAATAGCAACACTACTACAGCAAAAATATTTCTAGCTAAAAACGACCGTGAGCCAAGTGCTTCTCGGATGAACGTAAATCGATGCGTTCATAGTTCCATACTTCTACAAACGTTTTGTTAAAATATTTTTTGTCCATCAGTTTGAGGGCTTTGCTTACCTCTAGTATGTGGAGTGCTTTCACACCCCCTCCATGGTAGCGTTAAACTTTTAACGCAACCTTGTTGGAAGTCGCATAATAAGTTTAACTTCAAAAATTGATATGTGCCCTCTAAGTAACCTAACCTCGTTGCTTTTATTTAGGATAGGCGAAGGTGCTATAGATGCCGATGCTAATATATATATATATATATATATATATATATATATATATATATATATATATATATATATATATATATTTAAATATCTTATAGGCTAGCGTTTGACCACTATCTCACCTGTTGGTAAGTGATGATGCGGTCGAAGATGTTAAGCACGCTAGGCCTAGAATGGGAACTGGCTCTCAAGGATAGCTGCCTGAACACATTAGATGTTTTGGCGACAGATTTACTAACATGAGGGTGGTAGCTGGCCAGGCGGACACTAGATAGTGTCCTACCACCATGCGGGGGTTGTTGGTTTCTTAACGATGTTTTCCTTCACCGGAGGGGGCCACTGTGAGAAGCGCACATACATTTTTCGATAGAAAAATCCATTGGTGCACGGCGGTTTGAACTCAGTACCACAGCATCAAAGCCGATCGTTCTCCCGGTTACGCCACCGGGCCCTCAAATTTGCAAATATTACCAATGACATTATTCCAGGTATATGCAGAATGCCATTTTCCTCCTGGACTTCCTGAGCACGAATCCAAACAGTGAGAACAAATACAAGAGTTATCTGCCGTACCTACTGGACCACACGCACTTGCCTGCGTTGGCCACGCCTATCGATGTCAAATGTGTGAGTTCTCTTTTTAGGGTTCCGTAGTCCTGACAAGGAACCTTTATAGTTTCGTCATGTCTGTCTGTCTGTCCGAGGTTTTGCTAAGAGACCGTTAATACTAGAAAGCTGTAATTTTGTAGGAGTATGTATATAAATTACGCCGACAAAGTGGTGAAATAAAATTTTGAAAAATATTTTATTTTAGGGTAGCTGAGAAGTGGGGATGAATTTGTTTTTCGTTGTCTACCCCATCTTGTGGGGTATCGTTGAATAGGTCTTTTAAAATGACTTAAGGGTTGCTTATACTTTTTCGATTGAATGCTCAATTTACGAAATATTAAACTTTAAAGTGCAAATTTTCGTTCCAGTAGGGCGTACTTTTAGTTTTACTTATAAGTTTCGTATGATAAGTAATCTTTTTTCTGACACATTAGTGTTTCTTATGCTACTAAGGTTTTTTTAATAATTAAGTTCTGGACCAGTGTGTGAACTATGTACTTAGCAAATAGTAATATAATTAAATAATGTCTTCATAAATTACAAGTGTAGATATCGATACTTTCATTGATTAAATTCTCGGCATTTGCTTTTAACTCAATACACAAAGGAAAACTATTGGAACTTACATAATGTTCGGAATTTTATTTTGGAAAGTCTCATATCTGTTTTTACATTATAATTTAGGTAAGTATCCTATCATATTAAATGTTTGTTTCTCATCATTTTCAGCTTACAGATGAACATCTGAAAATAATAGCGCTATTATCGTACTTAGCGAAATCTCAAGCACACCCTAAAAAAGAGGTAAGTTAATGTCACAGATAATAAGGTTTACTCCCAACGGCCCCCACTAAAACGGGCACCAGTAGGGTTACTAACAGGTGTATTAGTGGTCAAACGCTAGCCGATATAAAAAAAATTTGTGGTGAGACCGAGTAGCGCTGTCATTGCCATTGTGTCAAAGTCAGACAAGCCCCAACGGTGGTCGTTGGGACAAAAATTAATAATTGGTCTAACGTCCCTCACTGGTGCCCATTTTAGTGGGGGCGTTGGGAGTAAACCGATAATAAATACTAATAAATAGCTAACGAGAAGTACATTGGCGTAGCTAGGGATTTTTCCGAGAGGGGCAGCCATTCAGGTGATCTGTTAATTATTGTTACTGACGTGAGACGTCACCATGAGGAGTAGATAATAATACATTGTGTAACGGGGGCGCAACATACTATATTTCTAAGGCCGCTTTTTTGAATCCAGAGTGGAGCGAAGGATTCTAAAGTAGTCTCCTGAGCGTAGCAAGGAATTCAAAATACTTCGGCCGAGTGACAAACTCTGCTTTCTATCCCCCTCTATTATTTAAATAGCAATTCAACAGTGTATTCTAAAAGAGTAAGGGCTAGTTTCACCGGCTCCTGATAATGCGGTAGATAGTTATCTGACAAATGATGCCAATAAAAGCTGTCAAAAATCTGTCAGATTGTGTCGGTGAAACTGGCTCTAAACATAATAACCAATGAATACATGTAGTTTCCGACAAAACTTCGCACCTTTTGCACTTTTCACTCGATAACATTTAGTTTAGAGTAAGGTAAAATGTAGGGTATGGTTTATATTAAATTGTTGTCTTCAAATGCGGTCCGCCGCGCTTCTAGCAGTGTGCGCTGGGCCTAATCTTTCAGATATTTTTCGGGCAGGCAGCAGTAGGTTATAACAATTTTCATGTAAATCTAAAAAATACTATGTTGCGCTCCCGTGATACAATCTACTATTACATAGCGCGGAGGGGTTGTAAGCGAGCAAACGGTACATATCTGGTTTGCGAACGAATTTTTTTTTCATTAATATTCATGCATTCCGTTAAAAACTTAGTCCACCTTTAATCGCCTTAATTCGCCTTTAAGCGTCCTGCCAAGAATAATAAAGTGGAACTGACTTTATATTATTACTAGCAGTGCCTTGCCTTCGCGCGCGTTAGTAACTTTATTCATTTACATATATTTTTTTCGTAAAAACGTTTCGTTTGAATGATCTATATCGGTCTACCCGTTTTCAAGTTATATCATGACCGTCGATTTCGACATTCTCCTTGCATTACTTCGCTCGATTAACATATCTCCTACGGTGATTAACTGGTTTCGTAGTTACCTGTTTGGTCGTCGTCAGCGGATCCGCATTGAAGATACTTTTTCTTCTTGGTGTGATACTACTGTCAGCGTGCTATCTCCTCTTCTTTTTGCTGTTTTTATAAATTCTATTTCCTGTCATCTTAATTCTTCCTGCCACCTCTGCAGACGATCTCCAAATCTACTCACAAGCTCCTATCAGTTTTTTGTCTGAGGCAGTTGGTCAGATTAATAATGATCTATATACAACGCCTCTCAGTGGAGTCAATCATACGGACTTAAAGTAAATCCCGCAAAAACACAAGTCCTAATTATAGGTAGTTCCAGAACTGTTGCTAAAATCGACTGGGTCACGCTCCCACAGGTTGTTTTTGAGGGGGTAACTATTCCTTATAGCCAAACTGCAAAGAATTTGGGGGTTATTTTTGATCAGCATTTATCGTGGGGACCTCAGCTGACAACAGTCAGCAATAAAATGTTTGCTTCTGTTGTTGCACTAAAGAGGCTTCGAAATTTCTTGCCCGCTGCTACTAAAGTTGCGCTTGCACAATCTATTCTTCTTCCCATTCTTGACTATGCTGACGCTTGCTATCTTGACATCACAGAAGATCAGCTAAATAAACTTGAGCGATTACAAAACCTTGCGATTCGGTTCATATTTGGCCTACGCAAATATGACCATGTTTCTGAATTTCGCTCTAAGCTCAAGTGGCTTCCAATTCGCCTTCGCCGGAATGCACATATCCTGTCCCTTCTCTACAATATCCTATTTCATCCTACTTCTCCACCTTATATCAAACATATGTTCCAATTCCTTCACACCTCCAATGCCTTATCTTTACGGTCTTCAGAGAATCGTACACTGTCCATGCCTATATACCATAGCTCTTTCTATGACAACTCATTTGCAGTGCAAGCTGTCAGGCTTTGGAATGCGCTTCCATTGGAAATTAAACGCTCACAGACTCTTACTACGTTTAAATATCGCGTCAAGGCCCACTATCTCTCCTGAACTGCTATTGCTTTTAATCACAATTCTCTTTTATGAAATACTAGCAGCCCAGTCCAGTTAGTCAGTCAACGTAACGTTTGCCGTTTATATATACAGAATTCATTATTTACGTTAAACTGTATTTCCCTACCTAGTGAATGGAACCAGGGAATAAATGTATTCTATACTTACAAATTTCATTTTGCACACGAATGTTGAGTGAATCAAACCAAGTATGTAATAAAATTTACCATAGGAACTTTATCACCCTGATTAACCATTTTAGGGGATGAAAGTTAAAGTACCTTAGTATGTTTTATTTCAGGACCTACACTATCTACATTTCCAATATCATCAAAGTAGTTATGCAGATACATGGAAACAAACATTAATGTATTTTTTATGATTTCTCCAGACAAAATTAAATTTTCACTTCCCCTAGGGGTAAATTTGAATGAAATAAAAAATAAATGTTTCATTATTTGTTTTAAGTTTTATTTTTACCGAGTTTTGAGTGAACCTGACCAAGGAATAACATTTTTCATTGAAACTTAACTTACACCTAGGGGTAGATTTGGAAGATAAAAAAAAATACGTGTCTCATTATTTGTTTTATAGATTATATGTACCGAGTTGTGAGTGAATCGGACCAAGGAATACGTGGAAACGAACATTACTGAATTTTCTATGATTTTTCCATATAAAATCAAATTACACCCCCCTTAGGGGTAGATTAAAAAAAATAAAAACACGTGTCTCATTATTTGTTTTAAGGTTTGTTTGTACCGAGTTTTGAGTGAATAGAACAAAGGAATACGTGAGAACAAATATTACTGATTTTTTTATAATTTTTACAAAGAAAATTCATTTTTCAAGTCCCCTAGGTGTAGTTTAAAAAAAATGAAATACACGTGTATCATTATTTGTTTTATAGATTACTAGCAGCCCGCCCCGGCTTCGCACGGGTAGAACATATATGCCTACAAAATTTGCATCAGTTTCTTGCATCGAATATAAAATATGAACATATTTAACAACCATCGTCATATTTCATCCAATTTACACAAAACCTTAACGAATTATGCACCTAAACCTTCCTCATAAACACTCTGGCTATTGGTGAAAACCGCATGATAATCCGTTTCGTAGCTATTGAGATTATTGCGAACAGACAGACAGACGCAGTGACGAACTTTGTTTTATAATACTTACGTATTGATATTGGACGGCCCTTTGGCGTAAAGGATAGTTACCCTGATTCTGACCCGACGGTCGTTGGTTCTAATCCTAGCTATATACCTACCAATGAAAGTTTTATGTGCATTCATGAATCATGAGTTTTCGTACAGTGGTAGTGGAATCATTAAATCTACCAAAAAGTAGCTTACCACCAAGGAGTACATCTGCCGCCGTAACCTTACGGCGTTTCCCGACGCAAAATGTAGGGGTAATATACGTTTAACGTGTGTATCTGTGTGTCTGTCTGTAGCATCTTAGCACCTAACCGGATGAACCGATTTTGTTTTTATTATTGATAGTTTTTTTTTTGTTTGATAGATGTCTTCATCGAGAGTTTTCTTAGCTTTGATTAATGAAAATTCGTTCAATCGTTATAAAATTATGAGCTTTTTTCTAGTTAATTGCGCTATGAAATCAACTTTCATAGGTCTGATCAATTCGAAAATCTTCTTCTTCAACGATATTGAACACTTTTAGAACATGGAAGTCTCCTGGACTCTACAGAATACTCAAATCCTCACCAACTTACAGCTCAGATTTTAAATGTCGTGTTTAGAGTCATTGGAAAAAGCTATTATACATAGATCAGTCGGGGTGGTTTAAAATATTATATTATTATATATATAGATGAATATTATTTTACACAATAGATCATATTATTATACTATATTGACTTCAAATTGATTGTGATCGGTGGGGATCTACAGCATAGCTAAGCTTATAATAATATTTTCGTAGTAACTATGACCTAATCTGTGGTTTCACTGCAAATATTTTATTAATTTTGCGATGCGTATTTGTGAAATTCGTGATATCTTCTAGAGTTTTCATTTGAATTATATACTGTAAATGACAATTTTAATCTATAATATGTGGCCAAGCTAATTAACGTAATTATTTGGATAAGGATTAATACTATATACTTGAAAATAGCCTTGGAAGTTATGTAATATTTTTAACAAAAATTTTAAGATTAAAATGGTTACTGTGAGTCAACCTTAAGAGATAGACATATGCTGTCGCGGACTTTTTTGTAGGTCTTTTTAAGTTGTACAACTCTGGCATAGAAAATATTCTTCTATCTATTTTCAATTAAGCAGCGTTCGTAAGAAACGTGTTTTTTCGACCGTTTATTTGCCGACTTAGGTTGCAAATTAGGTCTCCACGAATGTACCTTTGATTTAAACGGGATAATATATAGCCTATTTTCATTCGAAAGTCCATTCTATGTATTAGTGAAAGAATTTTTTAAATCGGTTCAGTAGTTTTTGAGCTTACTCATTACAAACATACAAAAATACAAATGTTCTCTCTTTATAATATTAGTATAGATTAGTATAGATATGTACCGAGTTTTGAGTAAATCGGACTAAGGAATACGTGGAAACAAACATTACTGAATTTTCTATGACTTTTCCAAACAAAATCATTTTACATGGGGTAGATTTGAAAAAATAAAAAACACGTGTCTCATTATTTTTTTAAGGTTTATTTGTACCGAGTTTTGAGTGAATCAGACAAAAGAATACGTGAAAACAATATTTTTTTATAATGTTTACAAAGAAAAACATTTTTCAAACCCCCTAGGGATAGTTTTGAAAAAATGAAATGCACGTGTTATTTGTTTTTAGGTATATTTTTACCGAGTTTTGAGTAAATCGGCCCAAGGAACAAAATTTTCCATAGAAACTATCGATACTAACTATAAACTAACTTCTATATAAACTAATCACCCTATTTAACCCCTTTAGGGGATGATTTTCAAAAATAAGATTAGATTATGTCTTAAGTTAGAACCTACACTATCTACGTTTTAAATTTCAACAAAATTGGTTTAGTGGTTATCGAGATACGTGGTAACAAAGATTCACACACACACACTTAGGGCGGGGGCACACGATGCGTTGCGGCGCCGCACCGCAAAGATTTCACCGTGTCAGTGGGCACACGAGCGGTGCGGCGCCGTAACGTTGTTACGTCGCAGCGGCGCCGTAGCACCGTTGGACAGTTTGTTAATGAAAATGGATCGTAAAAGACGTCTATTGTTGGCCCTACTATTACGCCGCTATATCAATAACATCTAGGTTGGCACTCATTTTTTAAAACCTCAATCACAATAAACAAAAATACTTAGAAAAAAAATCGAAACGAGCGAGCGTGTGTCCTTCCTTGTGACGCAAAACAACTGAGCGGTGCCGCTCCGACGTCGCCCCTCCCCGCCTCGTCTTGGTGGTTGCAAGTCCGGTGCGGCGCCGGAGCGCATCGTGTGACATGCCACAGATATTTCTATGTAAGACGACGCAGCGACACCGCTCCGGCGCCGCACCGCCGCCGCAACGCATCGTGTGCCCCCGCCCTTACTTTCGTATTTATAATATTAGTAGGATTTGTTTGCTAACATTCCTCGCGTAAAAAATTTTACTTATCATTCAGGTGGTGGTAAACAAACGCAGCAGCAACTTGAAGTACGCAGTGGGTATGATAGTGCGACACAAACTTTACGAGTACACGTGCGTGGTGCGGGGGTGGGAACTCTCGTGTCGGGACGACGTAGCTGTCAAGTTGGACCCGCGGACTCATGAGTGCGGAGCGAGGCAACCTTTCTATATTGTTGTGGCTATCGACCAGTCTGACAGATACATTGCACAAGGTATGATATTGTATGATTTACTAGCATTTTTTTTTATGGGCTAACCATTACTTCGCCGCTACGAGGCGCTACTGGAGCGCGAGGTGCGTAAAATTTCAAATTTCATTCATCATTACATTTCAATTGTTATATTGGGTTTAGGTATGTATAGTCTGTATACGGGCTGAAGTTTTCAAGTGGGCGTGGATGGCCAAATCCGAAACTATGAGGTATAGCGAAAAATACTCAAGGGCCCGATTTTGATGAAAACTAATCTGCATCATTTGATTTTTGAAAAATGTATAGTCCTAGCCAGGAATCGAACCCGTTGAATTCGAAAAAAAAACTCACCCTGTATTATTATTACACCATTCAATAGTGTCGTTAATAAGGAACGAATTATGGAAAGTAATGACATACGCCACCTATCTGGTCCAGTTGTGAATCTAAACCATCTAGGCACCAACTCAAACACACACACAAATTTATCAAAATGTTCCAGGTATTTAAGAGGAGTTCAGTGACAAAGGCACATACAGAAGAACTATATTAGGTATATGTATCTATAGATAATGTTTTTACAAAAACGTGAATGTTCCGAAGGAAAACAGTTGCGTATGTTCTTACTTTTTAACCCCCGACGCAAAAAGAAGGATGATGATGATAGGCGTGTTAATCGAGTATATATTCATAGCTAAAGCTATGAACACTCATGAAATCATTCATGAAAATACGTTCAGCCGTTTCACGACTGACTAAGCTTTGTTCTACTAGATGACGCTATGAGATCAACTTTTTGGCTCAATGCACATTGAATTGTCAGCGACGCGACACGCCGAGTCGATCAGTTTAAATGACAAGACGTTATAAACCTTAAGATCAATGTTACAAAATATAGAAACGCTTGATAGAATGAACGAGGTGTAGGGAAGCCTCGCGCCGGCGCGAGCAGTCGCGCGGGCCGCCACTGCCCGCCAGCCAGCGCACGCAGCGCGGCGCTCAGCTGCCTTGCGACCGCGCGTGCCGCCTCGCGAGTTCGCGAGACGGCGAGCGACGGCTCGAGTTGTCTTTGCTCGGCTCTTCGCGTCGCTGCCAATTCAGTTTGCATTGAGCCTTTAGGTCTGATAGCAGAGAGTAGCATTAGAATGCTTTAGCAAAAGCTGAGGTAGGTACACCCTGCAGCGAAAAGGGATACAGCCTCCTGAAGCGAGAAAGCATACGGCTATCTCACTCAACCCCCCCTTCCTCTTAATTTTATATAACTTTTGTTTAAGCTTACTACCAATTTGTACTTTTTTATACTATTGGCATATCAATTTACCAAACTTTTTACCATACAGAACATCTGGTGGAATTTCCCCGTCCATCGCGTCTCTACCACCTTGAAGACATCATCTCGAAGGAGTTCACTCACTTCAACGGCTACGCATATGAGCCAAACTGCCTCAAACGTGTGGAGTACCCTGACGATATGGCTGTCAGCGATCAGTACAGGACTAGAGCTGGAATGCTCTACGGGACCGAAGAAACCTAGTTTATGTATGAAATATTATACTTTCAGTATTTGACAGGTCCTTATATACATACTTAAATAAGCAGACCAGATTGCAATAACAAAATGAAATAGCCTGTAGTTTCATTTTAGTTATTTAGTTTATTTTTGGGTCATACTTGCAGCAATATTGAATCGGTTATGGTTCACAAATCACGCTTAATAATTGGTGGGGATAACTGGAAATTGGATTTCAATGCTACGTGTTATCGCAGCGCCTTGAATTATACTACGATTCTAATCATTAAAAAATATTACTTCTGATCTTTATTATATTCGATATATTATATTAGTAGTAATTATTATTTAAATGTACTTATGTAAATACATAAATAGGTATGGTATTATTTTTATTGTTGGCAGAATAGATATCGATCTCTTGACCGACATCTAATCATTCAAAGTTCGAACAAGTAAAATTTGTATTAACATGGTCATCAATTTATCAGAGTAGTAGCCTCGCGGCTTTGTCCGGTTTAAAAAGTATTATCTGTTCTATTGTATACTTTAGAAGTCTAGGTTATGTCAGGTACATTAAGTACAAATCGGCTCATGGCCGGTTTCTGAGTACATTTATTGAGAGTTTATCTATTCAAAACGGTACATTTGAGTAGATAAACTCTCAATAAACCGACCATTAGTCGTTTACTGTGCAGAGGTAACAAACAAATATACTTTAATTTAACAATGTAAAGTACTTTGAGTACGTACGAGTTCTATAAGACTTCTTCTTCTATAAGACTCTTCTATAAGAGTTCATAAGACCCTCGTGGTAAATTTATTTAGAGTAAATGTAAATACAATATCGCTATCATATTTATATAATAAGTATGGAAAAACCTTAGTATTATTAATAATATCAGGATTCGCATATTTTGCTATATTCTATCTACATTACAATGAATTCACACAACTAATCGGTTTGTAAATATATAAATGTATTCAGAATTTTTTCGCTATACTACAAGTAACACATCGATATTTAATTAGCGTAGTATACGCATTGGTGTAATATTTAATAATATATATTTAAAAAAACTTATACGCTGTTTGGCAGATGAATGGAATAAAAAGAACATGATACAAATTAATGTTTATTTATTTCATCCCACTTGCAGTGCTCTAACAAGTTGACAATGAATGAAAGGAGATCTGTATGTAAACGTTAGCAGCAGTTGCCGCTTTTCCCGGTGTCGACAGCACTACATTCTCGAGGTGGAATCTGTGCTACTATCTATTAACCTAATACTATATACTACCTGGCTTCCACAAGCAGTCTCTAACGTTGCAGCCGACAAAATTCTATACGACAGCGTTCAAATCGTCACGATACTCGAATAGGGCACCAATTCTGCAAGCTAGCTTATATAGTAAAGCATCTTTGCTCGCTGATTTTAAGCGTTCAGAGTAAGCTTATCATAACATCGCGCTAGCTCGACTTCTTACTCGCTAGCTTATAAAATTGGGACCCAGGTCGTTAACACCAGACGAGAATATTATCTTCCGTTATTGTGGGATCGTATTCTTGAAACTCTCCGCATAGAAACCAGGCTGTACGGTATGTATAGTAGTGCACGAAATGTCTTAAGTACATACATATTACCATCAGCATAGCCAAAATGTTAACATTAGAAATGTGAAAAATTACTATTGCATTACGTAATTCCATCCTACATATTGATGACATGACCGTTTATGTACCTAAATTACAATAATGAAAGAAACTATCTTATGACGCAATATTTGGCAAAGGTTTCAAAAACGGCACAAAAATACATGTTTAAAATACGTTTTTTTTTAAATTATATATACGAGAAATTAAAATCAGGAATGATGAACTTTAAAATCACCACCGCGATACAGGCTAAAAGCGTCAGTTTTAAACCGAGTACCTAAACTTTGACTTAGTACAACGTAATCTTCGAACAAAATTAGTCATAGGTTTGTAAAATATGTCAGTATATATTTTATAATAGGTAACTACCATTTTATTAATAGGGATATGGTTCAATCCAGTAATATTACTAATAAGTTTAAAAAGATCTTATTTTTCGAAATTACACAATTGTTCTATTGTTATTTCTACTTATTTATGTCAATTTGCATGGTGAGTAATTATTTAGTAATTGCATTATCTGTATAGATAGAAGGCGTATATAGACAAGACGTTTTCGCTTGTAGCTTGTATACACAAATTATATATATATAAAAAGCGATTTATGAAACCTAAAATAATCCTGAACTTTAAAGCTTTCTTTTAAAATAAAGCCACAGGCAATTTAATAAACTAATGTGACTCTAGGTTCGCCAACGGCCAACAGGTAAACTTCCGACAATGAAATCTTAATACCAGTTACACTTTATGACTAAAATAATGTGATTACACGACTATAATAAACGTCGTGTGACTATAATAAATTGTAATTTTCTAGGAAATAAACTAAAGTTGGCAGCAAAATAATCGACGCAACACACTTCCAATAAAAGATGACGGATGCATCGTTATCATTATCATAAACATACTCGTTACAATAAGGTACGAGATCATAATGTGTGAGCGACGACATACCGAACACAAAATTCTTCACGTAAAACTACTACCATTCAAAATTTTACTCTTTAATCATTTTAAAATGTAAATAGTTTCAAAAGCATAAGTAACATAAAATATTAACTAAAATTAGACATTTCAAGTTAAGAAATTATTCCAACACTAAAATTTACAAGTGTCCGGAAATAGTTTAAAATAAGCGAAAATTATAATATAAACTGGAACTCATCAAGTTTTTTTTCCAAGTACAATTAACATTTGGATCGTGTTTGGTTTAAAGGCTAAGGTTAGTTCTTTAACTGTACGTTAGTGATTGAGGTACGCCATTGACAGTCTTTGATTTGAGGACCCCGTTTTCGTAAGACATTATTGTCTCTCGCCCGTTCTCCATTACTCTGAAAATAATGAAAAAAATCGATTAGTTTTTTTTTATTTTATTTATTCCATCAAAAATCACCTTATCAAAAATACAGCACCTTATAGCTAACTGTAATATAAATAAAATTAAATAAAATGTACAACGTTCAGCTAGGTAGGTACAAGTTGATCATTGGCAGCCGTGCTAGGTCGCACCTGTGTTACAGTTTTAAAGGTACTTGACGCAATGCAATTTTATATTCTATGGAATTCAGATTCTAGGCGGATTCTAGGCTAGGTCCACATATGGTACTTATGAAATAGATAGATTTTAATAAGATTGAAAATAAGCAACATTGTCAGAAATTGAGAACTGTCTGATTAAATCGATTCGAATTTGTCAAAATTAAACTGTAGATTTAGCCCACATCGCAAGTGACCTACTAACAGTATCAACTATAAGCACAATGTACGAATGACGAAAGCATGTTACCTAATACAGCAACTAGGCCGACATTAAAAAGTGCCATTTATATAGAGTACAAAACCGACAAAATGATATTATTAATACACAATGGTCAAAATATCGAAAGTGAGAATAAGAAACATTCATCATAGTAAGGTAAGCATACTTTGATAATCATATCTTATATCTTCCAAGTTTAAATTAGTTCTAGATGTATCTACCAAATTCTACATTTGCGACAGACATCCGTGTGTAGCACATTTTTTGTTTATACAAGTTAACCTACTAATATTATAAATATAAAAGTGTATCATAGTATGTTTGTTATTCAATCAAGAAAGCACAGATTTGGATGAAATTTGGCAGATGTAAACTATCTGTGGTGACCTGGGTTAACATAGGACACTCTTTACAAGCTTTTATTTAATTTGCAATGTATGTTTGTTCGGGTGGAATCTTAGAAGCTAAATTAGACCCACTTCCCGATGTCCGATTGGACTCAAATTTGGTGTACTTATTCAACTTCGGTGACAATACAATGATATGCTACCATGGAGCTGGTCTGATGATGGAGACGAAAGATAGCCATACCGACTACTGAACTAAACGAGATAAACCCATCTAGTTTGGACTCGATTGATTCGAGTTGAGGAGCACTTAACACCTAGATGATATCCAGGATATCTAATGATGAAGCTGGAAGTTGGCCATGCATTTCTGTCATAAAACAACATAACCCCCACCGAGTTTGGGCTCGATTGATTTGCCTTTAACAGCACTTTACCCACAATCACATCATATTATCCGTAGACTATTTTAAAACATCACGCCTACTCTAAAATGCTTGTCTTTTATCTATACCTACTAAATACTATCACTCTGTGATAAAATAATGCAACCCCACCGAATTTGGGTTCGATTGATTCATCTTCATCATCATCAGCCGATGTCAGTCCACTGCTGGACGTAGGCCTCTCCCAAGATGCGCCACTGAGCCCGATCTTCGGCACTTCTTTTCCAGTCACTGCCCATCGCTTTGCGTATGTAGTCGCTCCACCTGGTCATAGGACGTCGTACGCTACGTTTGTCCATTCGCGGTCTCCACTATAGGACAAGTCTACCCCAACGGTAATCAGTCCTGCGGCAGATATAACCAGCCCACTGCCACTTAAGTTTACTAATCCGTTGAGCTATGTCGATAACTTTAGTTCTCTGGCGAATTACTTCGATCCGGATTCGATCCCGCAGAGAAAAACCGAGCATAGCTCTGTCCATAGCTCGCGGAGCGACTTTAAATTGGTGGACCAGTCGAATTGTGAGTGTCGACGTCTCGGCTCCGTATGTCATCACAGGTAGGACACACTGGTCAAAGACCTTTGTCTTTAGACACTGCGGTATAGGCGACGAGAAGACTCGACGGAGTTTTCCGAATGCTGCTCAGCCTAGCTGAATTCTTCTCTGGATTTCTTTCTCCAAGTTGTGTTTTCCTAGTTGGAGCGTCTGCCCTAGGTAAACATACTGCGTAACAACTTCGAGTGGGATTCCATTTACGGCAATCGGTTCCGGAACAACGTGCTCGTTGTACATGACTTTGGTTTTATCCAAAATTCATTCGGAGACCGATGCGACGAGAAGAATCAGCTAGGCCATTCAACATCCTTTGTAGGCCCTGCAGCGTCTCTGCCATAATGACGATGTCATCTGCGAATCGTAAGTGAGAGATGTACTTGCCGTTGATGTTAATGCCACAATCTTTCCAGTCCAGCGTCTTAAACGTATCCTCCAAGGCGTTAGTGATCAGTTTCGGGGATACGACGTCCCCCTGTCTCACTCCTCGACGCAGGTGACGTGGATGTTTAGATCGCTGGTTCTGTACTTGTACAGACATCGTTGCGGCATTATACAGACATCTCATCATTTCGATGTATCGCCAGTCAACTTGGCAACGCTGCAAGGACTCCAGAAAGGACCAGGGTCCCTAGACAAAATCCAATTTCCTTCACGCCATTTCATTCACGCTAACGCAAGTACAAAATGTATGGAATGACATTTATGTTTCCGCAACAAAGATGTCATTCTCCTAGGGGCCCTGGTTTCGATTGAGTCGAAGGCCTTCTCATAGTCCACAAATGCTAAGCACAGGGGCCGATTGTACTCTTCTGTCTTCTGTAAAATCTGCCGCACCGTGCGGACGTGGTCTATGGTGCCGTAACCGCTTCGAAACCCTGTTTCGGTGGTTGGAACTCATCGAGTCTTCGCGCAAGACGGTTCGTGATGACCTTTGAAAACAGCTTGTAGACATGGCTCTGAAGCGAAATCTGGCGGTAGTTTGTCAAGAAGGTTTTGTCTCCGTTTTTGAAAAACAGCCACCATGCTTCTGTTCCATGCCTGTGAAGTTTTCCTAGTGAAAAAAAAAACGGAATTAAAGAGCTGTTGAAGCTGTTGAACTACTGGAGTTCCCCTGGCTTTTAAAAGCTCTGTTGTGATTCCGTCTTCTCCTGGGGCTTTTCCATTTTTGAGCTGTTTATAGGCCATCACGATCTCGTCTCGGTTAATTTCGGGTAGATCTTCTGTGAAGTACCGGGTTAAGGTGGCTCTAGAATCCTCAGTATCAGGTATGGGCCTTGAAGCATGCGATGCGTAGAGCTTGCCGTAGAAGCCTCAACTTCCGATAGAATCTCCGACTTGGATGCGACGACTAGTCCAGTTGATGTTGTCAGCTTTGTGAGATGACTTCTACTCAGAGGCTGGGTGAACACTTACGACCCCCGATTCTGCTCGATTGATTTTTTAATCAGGAGCGTGTTAGAGGATTGGTGGTCGCGTCGTACCAGTTTCTTTATGGCTTTGTTGCGCACCTGGCTAGTTGATAAAGCTGACAAAGGGTCTGTTCGTCTCTCTTCCATTAGCCGAAGTGTTTGTCGAAAGTTTGGACTTTTTTCCCGTACGCTTGATCTCGCAAAACTTCGTCTATTCATCCCTGGGGATTTTCACCACTTCTTCGAGTTTCTGGTCTACGTCATCTGTGGTTTCCAAGGCAGCGAATCGATTTTCCAATTTTAATTGGAATATTTCGGACCCAACAACGGTTTGGAGTAGGTTCGGTCGGAGCGTGGACTTCCATCAGTCGGAATCACTCGGCTTTGAAGTTTGAAGTCAATATCCAGAGCGCCTCGTACAAGTCGGTGATCACTTCCGGTATTAAACCTAGTAATCACTGAGACATCTTTGAATATGCGCCGTTTGTCCGTAATGATGAAGTCAATCTCGTTTTTTGTCACAGTGTCGGGGCTTTGCCACGTCCACTTCCTTTGGGGGCTTCTTGAAGAACGAGTTCATCAAGAAAATCCCTTTTTCTCGAGGAAATTGAAGAGCATTTGCCCCCTGTGATTCCTTCTCCCAAATCCGTATTGTCGATTTACTGCAATTCCGTACTCCCACTTTGGCGTAAAAGTCTCCCATGACAACGTTGTAGTAAGCCTTGAAGGTGGTGTGTAAAGCTCTGGAGATATCTTCATACATGCTCTCCACCTCATCATCCAAGTGTGCCGAGGTCGGTGCGTAAACATGGATAACCTTGAGGCTGTACCTCTCGGTTAACTTAATTATGAGGTACGCTACCCTGGTCGACACACTAGAGATTTCTACAACGTTGTCACTGAGAACATTGTTGACCAGAAACCCGACGCCGCCTTGGGATGGCTGATCTCTTTTTCTGTAGTACATAAGATGGCCCGATTCTAAGGTGATGGTGTCCTCTTCCTGTCTTCGGATTTCACATAACCCCAGGATGTGTCATCTTATGTTTTCAGCTCCTCCTCCAGCTGCGCCAGATGATCGTCCAGCTGATTCATCTTGAGGAGCACTTAAACGACATCCAGGATCTGATAATGAAGTTGATAGGTGGCGATGCATTTCTGTCATAAAACAACTCCTACCGAGTTTGGGCTCGATTGATTTGCCTTGAAGAGCACTTTACCTATAATCACATATTATCCGTAGAATATTTTAATACATCACGCCTACTCTGAAATACTTAGGTCTTTTACCTATCCTACTAAAAAGTTAAAAATAAATCCAATCCACTAAGTGGTTTAAGCTGTGTGTTGATAGATCAGTCAGTCAGTAACGGTTGCCTTTATACAGATTTGGGTTCAATGTAAATCTCAAATATCAGTGCACAATATTTACATCACATCCAGAACTTTTGGTATGTTCATACCGTAAGCACCCTGTATCAATACAGTATCTGTACAAGTATCTGAAAGATACCTGCTCAGGCACTCTACACCTCCTCGTGGGCCATTCGTTGACTGGACTAATAGGCATGACGACAGTATCAAAAAATCGAAGATTTGATGATTTTAGGGGTAAATACATATTAAAACAATTAAAAACACTAGTTTAGTTTTATATAAAAAATTGAGATTATTAAGATTTTCAATAAAATTAAAACATTAAAATACTGCAATCGGCCATTTTGATTGAAACACCAATCACAGTGCATGACGTTACGCCTTCGTCCTCTTATGAGGTTTTCTTGAAAATTTTATTTGGAAAACCCATGTGTATTCATTGTCAGAGATTATATAATAGTTATTACGTTAAGTATGTCATTAACATATGCGTGACGTCACAGCCGACGCCATGACACATTTGAGCTGTTTTTGCGCACTATTGAAAAAATATTAGAAAAATTGCTTTATACTTCGTTAAACTTAAGTTAATTATGGATGGTCTGCGCGAATTTTATGCCTCGTATCCTTGGGGACAGGTTTGTTTCTTGTCGGGTGAACCATCAGCTTGTGCCGATCTCGTGGCTGATGTCGTGTTGCAGGGTATGGAATGCTTCATTCCGTATTCGAATATACGCATTGGTGGTCGGAGTCGGCCCTGGTTCGATAAGACCTGCGCCGTAGCGGCTAATCTAAAGCTAGCAGCCTACAAAAACTGGACTGAGGCTCTCAGGCTTAAGGATCCTAATATTGCTGACTACAAAAAGAAATTCAATCATGCCTCCAGGTGCGCAAAGAAAGCTGCAGCAAAGGCAAGATGTTCCCATATAAGTCGGATTGGCGATCAATTAATTAGCTACCCGTCTGGCAGTCGTGCTTTTTGGTCGCTTGCTAAAGCTGCCGAGGGAAATGTTTGCCAATCCATGTTCCCATCCTTACGTAAATCCGATGACACTCTGGCCCACAGTGCGAAGGAGAAGGCAGATTTGCTGGGTTCTCTATTCGCCTCAACTCGACTCTCGACGATGGAGATGCAGTTCCTTCTTTACCTCCGTACTGTAAAAATATTATGCGTGAATTACGCATATCGCAGCGTGCAGTACGAAAGGAGCTGTTATCTCTTGATGTGCTAAAATCGAGTGTGCCTGATGGCATCCCAGCAATCGTGCTTAAAGTTTGTGCCCCTGAATTGACACCTATACTCACGCGTCTTTTCTCATTATCATATGAAAAAAGCATCGTACCGTCACGCTGGAAGGTAGCCCACGTCCATCCAGTCCCCAAGAAGGGAGACCGAACTGACCCATCAAACTACAGACCTATTGCGATAACCTCACTTCTTTCCAAGGTTATGGAACGGGTCATAAACTCACAGCTCTTAGGATACTTAGAGGAACACCAGCTGATTAGTGACCATCAGTACGGATTCCGTCATGGACGATCAGCTGGTGATCTTCTAGCCTTCCTCACACATCGCTGGGGAGAGACCGTTGAAAGCAGAGGTGAAACTCTCGCTGTCAGCTTGGATATCGCTAAAGCGTTTGATCGGGTATGGCATAAGGCCCTTCTTGCTAAGCTACCTTCTTACGGACTTCCTGAGAGGCTTTGTATGTGGATTGGCAATTTTCTGTATGGTCGAAGCATAAAAGCCGTCGTTGATGGTGCTTGTTCTGAGACCATGCCGATTAACGCCGGAGTTCCACAGGGATCTGTGCTATCCCCAACGCTGTTCATCTTGCATATCAATGACCTATTGCAAATCAGTAATATTCATTGCTATGCGGATGACAGCATGGGTGATGCTCATTACACAGGTCAAGCAAATGCCTCCAAGGCGGACATCGATGCTAGGAGATCAGAGCTAGTGTCTAAGGTGGAGCGTTCCCTAGAAAATGTTTCGGCCTGGGGTTTACGAAACATAGTACAATTTAACCCTACTAAAACACAGGCTATCGTTTTCTCGGCCAAAAAGTCACAATTTCCTGTTGCCCCGCTTTTTCAGAACATTCCCCTTACCTTGTCGAAGTCAATTAGCATATTGGGTGTCGACATATCTAACGAGGTCCAGTTTGGGAGTCACTTGGAATGCAAAGCAAAACTTACTGCTAAAAAACTCGGTGTACTAAATAGAGCCAAACAGTACTTCACCCCGAGCCAACGTCTGTTGTTATATAAGGCGCAAGTTCGGCCACACATTGAGTACTGTTCTCATCTATGGAGTGGTGCACCGAAATATCAACTACAACCACTTGACTCCCTTCAGAGAAGAGCTATTAGACTTGTCGACGACCCCAAGCTAACTAATAAATTGGAACCTTTGAGTCTTCGTCGCGACGTTGGCTCTCTTAGCCTTTTCTATAGGTACTATCACGGGGAATGTTCTGAAGAGCTTTTTAATATCATTCCTCCGTCCCGTTTCTACCATCGGAACTCCCGACACCGTCAAAAAGCACATCCGCACATTATAGATACGTGGGCATCACATACTACTCGTTTCACACGACTGTTCTTCCCACGTACCTGTAAGATGTGGAATGATCTCCCACCTGAAACTTTCCCTGAAACCTTCAACCTTGGTAGCTTCAAACGAAGAGTAATGAGAGTGCTCACTAATAAGGGTAGGCAACACACCGGCAATACCTCTGGTTTTGCAGATGTCAATAGGCGGCGGTGACCACTTACCATCAGGTGGGCCGCTTGCCTGTTTGCCGATCTATATTATATATAAAAAAAAAACTTAAGTTAATTACCGAAATACAGGTTTTTTTCGTGAATAGTAAATGTTATGTGTTCCCACATTACGGAAGAGGATTTTAAAATCTTTCGTCACGCCTATTTGTACAATGTGATTGAATTTTTTTATATTGTAATTATTGTATTTGTTTTTGAACTAAAAACAAAATTAATATTGTTACATCGCGTCGTCGAGTCGCGACGTTTCGCCAAGCTTCTCGAACAAAAATAGCGTGGAAAAGAATAGACTAATTAGGGGCTATAAACACCCGACCCGACAGTCATAAAAGTAACCTTCCTGGAATTCCGACCCTAGTCAATGTACCTAGTTTTGTAGTTAAGATTGAACCTTATTCTTAAGGAGTTAGAGATCAAATTAGCATGTATGGTAAAGTTGTTTACATCAGATGTTCAAAGGAAAGCCGCGTATTGTTTGTAATTTTTACTGCTCTGTTTTGAACGTCTTTTGTCTTTTGTGTCTACTGGATGCTGGAAAGATCTAGATAAATACTCTCGTCCTATATAAGATGTCGAACGCGCGGCGTTGAGTCAGTCTTTCTTTGGAAGCGACAGTGTAACTATCTAAGCGCGGATAGCGACCAAGTGATTGTTAAGTGTTATCAGTGAACTAGTGTTGTGAACAGTGAAATCAGTGATTGTGATTACTAACGACCTCAGTGTGTGTTAACGGACTTTTGATAATTGTGCAAGAGGATTTGGACAACTACTGTGGAACATTGTATAACCTAGTGTTCAGTGGAAATAAACGTTCATCTCATCGGATTGGCATTTTAATACCACCCCGCACGTAACAATATATATACAGGATGTCAGGTTTCATATGGTCCAAACGAAAACCGTCGACGGGGGACTCCAAGGGCTAGCCAAGATTTTCGAGAAAATTGCGTTTTACTTGTTTTCGAGTTAGTCGCCGAAATGTTGCAATTCATTTAGATGTTTTCCTAAACTATAAAAGCCAGAGCTGTAGTTTTTTTGTGGGACTATAAACATAGATTAGGTCTTTCAGGGTTAACAACACGTTTTTATTTAGGCTTATTATTTTCCGAGAAAAAATATAAGACGTCACATTTTTTTTTATCTAGACGATATTTGAACTTTTCCTTTAGGCAGACTTTTCTCCAAAAAAACACAGAATAAAAGAAGTTACAACCGATTTTAAAAACTTGTCTGATTTATGAACCTGCTCTGCTGTTTACCAAATTTCATGCGGCTACGACAAGAGGTTCAAAAAGGTTCAAGGTTCAAAGAGGTCTAAAAACATTTTTAACGAAGTAGAAAGGATTTCAATATTCAAATTATTTCTTTTGAAATACACTCTGGTAATCCCTTTTACAGAATTAACTCATATGAATAAAATAAGTTGTAATAAAAGCCCAAAATCTTTGAATTTAAGGAACTTTAAGACTAAAAATTAAGGTTTTATGTTGAAAAAATTCGACAATTTTCCCAGACTATCTTATGTTATTTTTATAAAAAAAAAGTTCAAAGTTACAGCTGTGCACATGATATCGCTCATTAAAGTTTCTTTTGGGATGATAAAAGGAGTGATCAGTTTTAGTTTTCTCCTGCTATAATTCTTTTAGTTTGGTGTTTAATAAAAATCATTTAAGTAGATCGACCATGATGCACATCATAGATGATAAGTGAGATAATGGTCAAACGCTTGCCTATTACGTAAATTAAACGCCAAAATAAAATAATCATAGCAGAAGAAAACAAAAAGTGATCACTTAGCTGTAACTTTGAACTTTTAATATAAATATGACAAAAGAGAGGCTAGGAAAATTGTCGATATTTTTCAAAATAAAACCTCAATAATTACTCTTAAAATTCCTTAATTCAAAGATTGTGGGCTTTTATCACAACTTATTTTCTTCATATGAGTTAATTCTGTCAAAAATGATTACCAGAGTGTATTTCAGAAGAAATTATTTCAATATTTAAATCCATTCTATTTCGTTAATTATGTTTTTTGACGTGAACCTCTTGTCGTAGCCGTATAAAATTTGGCAAACAGCAGTTCCATAAAACATACAAGTTTTTAAAATCGGTTGTAACTTTTTAAGGTTCCGTAGTCCTGACAAGGAACCCTTATAGTATCGTCATGTCCGTCTGTCTGTCTGTCTGTCCGATTTTGCTAAGAGACCGTTAATAAACTAGAAAGCTGTAATTTTGTAGGGCATGTATATAAATTACGCCGACAAAGTGGTGAAATAATCTTTTGAAAAATATTTTTTTTAGGGTAGGTAGGTTTAGCTCCCCTACATGAGAAGTGGGGATGAATTGTTTTTTCGTCGTCTACCCCACACGATGGGGTAGGAATAGGTATCGTTGAATAGGTCTTTTGAAATTACTTAAGGGTTGCTAATACCATTTTTCGATTGAATGCTCCATTTACGAAATATTAAACTTTAAAGTGCAAATTTTTATTTCAGTAGGGCGTCCCCATTTTCTTGGAACTTCTTGAAACAAAGTATTGTCTGTAAATTTTAAAATTCGTTGACAGTTGCAAAAATCCGACCTTTTTATCTTTTTGAGGCTCCAGGGGCTAAAACTACTAAAGCCCAAGTTCTATAGATTTCAGTGTGAGTCCGAATCTGACTCGAATGTGTCTGTTAATAATATAAGATTTAGGACCAATTTCACCGCGGTTTCTGATCTGATAGCCTGGCGATAGACTACAACTTTTTAGTATATAATTCATATATAACTCACTTTTTAGTAGTAATCTTCTTCCCATTAACGCTCCGAGTAGTTGTAGTGGTGCTCCTCATATTAGCACTGCCCGGGCCTGCGAGCGAGCTGTTGAACGTGGAGAAGGAAGTGAACGCGTTTCCATTGGAGGCGGCGGCCGCGTGCGCGAAGATATCGTCGAGCCCTTGCATCCCGAAACCGAAGGGGCTGAATAGAGATGAGGTGAGGGACGTGCTCGGGTGACTGCGGCGACTGTGTCCGTGCCGGTGGTGGCCGTGACCGTGACCGTGACCGTGACCGTTGATCTCTGTAACATTTTACAAGATAGGTTAAGGCTTGATTTAAGCGTGATTGATTGGAATAGCAGAGGAACAGTAAGCGGCTAGTTGGTAATCATAAATCCTGTAGAGTTAGAAATAAGGTAACAAAATGTATACGGACACGCATATCCTAAATATGCGAGTCCGGGAGTCCGGATGGATAACAGCTTCCAATGGATAAAATGCTAAGCTGAATTGGATAAAAGATATTTTTTTAGTTGCTTTAATTACACTTTGTGCAGTGTTGATGTGCAAGTCTGACCTGAAGTTAGCTAGTTCTATTTTAGTTGCATTCTGTTCGCATAATATTGGATCATCATCATCATCAGCCTATCTCTGTCCACGGCTGGACATAGGCCTCACCTATGGCATGCCACTAAGCTCGATCTTCAGCTCTTTGTTTTCAACCGCTGCCAGCCAGCTTACCAGTACATCATCGCTCCATCTAACTGGACAGAGCCCTACACTACGTTTACCGAGCGTCTCTACTCTTAACACGTCTACCCCAACGGTTATCGGTTCTACGACAGATGTGACCAGCCCACTGCCACTTCAGCTTGCTAATCCTGAGCTATGTGTAACTTTGGTTCTCTGACGGATTATAACTTCATTTCGAAATTTTTTTCGAGCCTTCAGAGAGTTTCTGAGCATAGCCAAATAGGTATCGCTAATATTAGATGGTTGCTGGAAAATAAATCTAATAGGAATTTTAACACTAAGCTCTTAGACATTTCAAATTCAATATCATCAGAGCCATTTGATGTAAATAAAATTAAGACTTGTATACTTAAATCATCAATTGATTCATTTTATCTGCTAACTAAATGAATCAACACTTTTCGCACTTATCCGCTAAAAATTGGTTCTTCCTCAAAAAGGACTTTCCAATAACCGCATAAATTAAGTATGCTTGGATTTTCCGATCCACTTTATTAGGTACTTTAGTAATAGTCCAGTCATTTTAATATAGATTTGCATGTGCAAGAGCGCTGTGGCGTAGCTAAATACTACAGGCCGGTGACGGGCAGCAGCGTCACCGGTGCGAGAAGCTACGTCCTGCGATCGCCAACCCGCCTGCCCAGCGTGGCGATTAGGGTATACCCCTCCCAATGAGCCGAAGATCAGGCTCAGTGGCGTATTTTGGGAGAGGCCTACGTCCAGCAGTGGACTGACACAGGCTGATACTGATGATGTGCAAGAGAACCGAGAAAGTTGTTTTTGGATATTGTGTAAGGGTATGGTGGTGTCTTAAAAAAAATCTAAACTTCAAATTGTCAACCAAGATTTCGTATATTCATTCTCCGCCTTGATAACGAAATTTAACCCGTTTTAGGGTTCCGTACCTCAAAAGGAAAAAAGGAACCCTTACGAGATCACTTTGTAGTCCGTCTATCTGTATGTCCGTGTGTCAAGACAGTTTTTCTCAGGAACGCGTAAAGGTATAAAGTTAAAACTTTCAAACTGGCAGCGTCTCGCGGTTTCACCCGCGTAGTTTCCATATGCGTGAGAATACGGGGATAAAATATAGCCTATGTTACTCGCTGATAATGTAGCTCTCCATTAGTGAAATAATTTTTGAAATTGGTCCAGTAGTTTTTGAGTTAAATCGTAAGAAACAATAAATCAAATCTTTCCCTCTTATTAATATTAGTTTAGATACTCAGATCTACGGTATCTTTCGGCTATGAAAAAATCAAACTTGTAAGTCAACGCGATCAAAATATATGAGCGTTTAAGTCGCAATATTTCGCATATTTTGTGATTTCACATGGGAATCAATACCTTTAGGATACTTCCCTTTGACCTAGAATCATGAAACTTAGCGAGAAGCAAGGTCTTGAAGCACTTATAAAGGAAAAATATAAAGGAAAACCGTAAATACGTAGTTTAATAACAAAAAAGCGAATATAATATACCAACCGCAGATAATAAGTTTGTTATTGTAGAATTACAAACTTATTATCTGCGGTTGGTTCATGAACGGTGTCCATGAATCGAACTACAAAGTTAATTTTGTTTTGACAAGTTTGTACGGTAGCCTCGGTGCGCGAGTAAACTCGCACTTGACCGGTTTTATTTAAGATGGCGAAGAATACACATAGGAAATGAAGTTAAGGAAGCAATCCTTGACTTTGTTAAATATCGCTAATATAGACCGACACTTGTGGAAAGATAAGCTTACCAGCAAAAAGATCGCCGAATGGTGAGCCGCCAAAGAACTCTCTAAACACCTCTTCCGGGTCGCGGAATGTGAAGGGGAAGTTTGCATATCCGAACTCGAAGTCCTCGTCGGGCGCGGCGCGGCGCCCTCGGCCGCTGTTCAGGCCTTCCTTGCCGTACTGGTCGTACACGCGACGCTTTCTCTCTGAGGAGTAACGACACACTTGTACTCCGATTCGTCTACCCTGAACCTACCAAACAAACGAGCGAGACCCCGACCGCCGAATGTAAGTACAGCGTGCGCAAAATGAGCTCCCGTAAGTCATAAGCTCACGCAATGATCATCTCAGTCTGGCAATCTCGCATGTTTGTCCGCAGTTTCAGACTTCATTCGTAGTTAGCTAAGCCGGAAATTGGAACGCCTTACGGGAAGCGTGACAGGCAGTTCACACGAAACACGTCTTATAATTAGGTGATACCTGCACGCCACGCTGCCCTGTGTTAGTTCAGCTGAGCTCAAATGATTCTTATTGATGTATAAAATTAAAATTGAGAAACTGAACAAACAATTTTAACAAATAATTCATCGGTTCGCTGTTGTGACCTTTGAAGATGTTGTCGAAATCACCAAACAAAAATGTATTAATAAGAATACCTCGAGAGGCAATTGCATTACACAAGACAAGACGTAATGCAAAAACACACTTAGGTACAAAACTCTCACAAAATTAGGGTGCAGATAACAATTTTTCAAAATTGCATTTAGTACGATTAATTAAAATTAACTGTTAATTTTCTGTTAGGTAACGCAGTACAATGATTATACCAGTGTACTATATATACAATGTTGCATAGATTTCAAATTATTAATATTACACAAGCCAACCCGAAGCAAATAAAATTGAACTGAATTAATTAGAGTAATAGCTGCGCTACAATCATTTTGTGAACCACGTTAAAAATCTTAATCTGTTAGCATCGAGTTTCTAATACAATTACAACATAACATCGTTACAATTACAGCGTATCGTCATAAACTTGTTTTACGAATTTTCTCAATGCTTTTGCCTCGAGAAGCATCGAAATGATACAATTGTAAGACACTGGTTTATAGATTACGACATCAGTTTAGTCAACATGCAAACAAAACAGTAATAGCTCATAAAGTTTATAAGGAGAAGGAACCTTGACCTCTCAATATAGACTCGTCTATGTTGTTGCAAAATTATAGCTGTCATGTTCTATTCGTGCAAGTTCACAACTTTCGATGGTACTAAATACCTAAAGATGGTGACTTGAATCAACGAGGCACAATATTCCTACATCATGTGTATTTTTATATACATGAATCATTATTTACGTTGGATTTCCATAAACCGATTTCCGTGTGTCAATTTCTAAATAAAACGTGTAATATATGATATATACGATGCATTTAAATTATACATATTAGGGCCATCTACGATCTGTGTGCACGACGCACTGTTTTTTTCCATATGTATTTGAATTCACAAAAAATACATTCTGTTCAGGCACAGAATAAATAATAGGTTCAGTCAGGCAAATTTGTCGGACCTTATGTTACTCACACAAAACTCGATGTGTTAGTGATGACAAATGAAGCGCTTAATAAAACTAACTCAAAAAGTCGGTTTATGTGTTCTGAATATTATCATAGGAACATAAAAGTGCAGAAAAGAATGTCTGAAGGACGCCTCCGTCCGCTTACGAATATCTTTAAATAGGAATGATAATATTCACAACAGCTGAACCAAAATCCAATCCTACGTGAAATGGACAGCTACCAAAAAAGCGGTGGAATGGTGTCTCTCCGAAAAACCCTTTGAAGCTAAAGTGCCGATGGCCATTGACTCCGTTCTTGCTTTGATATCTGTGACTGTGATGACTGCTGCCCCGAGCATCATACACTTTCCGCTTGGATTCTACCCAACAATAAAATCATGTTTTACATTTACTAAGCTTTATTACTCTCCATATATATACGGCACTATAGTCTGGCCATAACTGCTGTACACTCCCTGAGGTATGCGCGCGGCGAGACGGGGGGGGGACGCGGGTATGCACGCGGCGAGACGGGTCGGACGCGCTCCGTCAGTCTCTGTTTCCCCGGCTCCCACCTCGCCGCGCATACCTCAGGGAGTGTACAGCAGTTATGGCCAGACTATAGTACAAATATAGCTGTTTATCCTCTACAATGTTTTTTTGCTTCGGAATTAAGGTGCGGTGTGTTTGATGGAACGTGCTTGCATAGAAAATATTCTTTCGGGATTGCTTAATTCCTCCCTGTAGTTAATAGTTTTAAGATTATCGGGTAGTTCCTTTACTTCCAAGGAGAATTTTAGCAGCAGTTTAAAAACACAAAGACGTGCTTAGTATCAATCACTCCACATGTGCATAAAATATTGTAGGATAAATATAGGAAAATAAATAAAAATGTGTCTAATATTGTAATTTGTAAAGAGCAATGATTCAGGTACCTAAGTTCAACTCTCGTACTCATAAAAATGTTGAATACATACCATCTGAAAGGACTTCATATGCCTCAGATATTTCTTTGAATTTTCTGTTTGATTCGTCGGCGTTGTCTGGATTCTTGTCTGGATGCCATTTTAATGCTAATTTTCTGTAACTGAGGGAAAAAGGCATTTAGTACCAACAACATACTAAATTATACTTCTAAGGCGATTTCAAAATGTGTGATCGAAGATTTTTGCTTACTACTATTTTGCACTAGATATTTAAAGGAACTTCATGACTACAATAGGACTCAAGGAAAGGAATGCCCTGCCAAAATCTGTATTTCTGGTTAAGTACAATTGTACTTATTGTATGTATTGTAATTCAGGGGTCTTCAAGTCGCGAGTGAATGGGTATCTTCTGGGTAAGCGCGCCACATCATCGACCACATGGACCCATCGTCTCTAACATCAGGTGAGATAGTGATCAAGCGCTAGCCTATTAATATTATTTTTAAAACCTTCATCTATATAATATCGTTTAAAAACTAAAAAACAACCGACTTCAATGCCGCGCTATTCATTTTCAGTACCAATTTTGAGATGTTTATCTCAATATTTTTGGAGATACTTATCATACCTCGATAAAATTACCATGGTACCACACTTGGAATATCTCCTTTCGAACAAAAAAAGAATAATCGAAATCGGTTCATAAACGACGAAGTTATCCGCGAACAAACATAAAAAAAAAAAAAAAAAAAAAAAAAAAAATATATATATACGGTCGAATTGAGAAACCTCCTCCTTTTTTTGAAGTCGGTTAAAATCCTAGTCAAATCAAATCTCCCCAGCAATTTCACCGAAAATTATTGTGCACATACAATCAAAATAATAATACGGCATGTTCATACACTCTTCTCCTTTTTAGGGTTCGTAGTCCTTACAAGGAACCCTTATAGTTTCGTCATGTCCGTCTGTCTGTCTGTCTGTCCGAGGATTTGCTAAGAGACCGTTAATACTAGAAAGCTGTAATTTTGTAGGGGTATGTACATAAATTACACCGACAAAGTGGTGAAATGAAATTTTGAAAAATATTTTTTTTAGGGTAGCTCCTCTACATGAGAAGTGGGGATGAATTTCTTTTTCGTCGTCTACCCCATCGTATGGGGTATCGTTGAATAGGTATTTTAAAATGACTTAAGGGTTGCTAATACCATTTTTCGATTGAATGCTCCATTTACGAAATATTAAGCTTTGAAGTGCAAATTTTTGTTCGAGTAGGGTGTCCCCCCCCCCCCCTCTCCTCTAAAAGCTAACCTGCTGGCTTGAAAAATCTGGAAAAAATCGTGATAATAGCGCATTTCATGAACTTTAAAGGAAAACTATAGCGGTTGCGATAACTTTATTAGTTTAGCAGTAATAGTCGTTGAACTTGGGTGTTGAATAATTTTGTACCAAATACAAAATCCTTAGAATAGATCCTTTAAAGAGTTTAAAATGACAAAGACGAAGTACCTAGTTGCTTGTTTATGTAACGGGTAAATACTTGCATTGAATAACGGGCTACTACGGAACCCTACACTGCGCTTGGCCCGACACGCACTTGGCTGGCTATTATTCGTGAATAAGATTAACGCTTTTTTAGGTTTTATACATACGACTAAGTATAATTTTGAGTTATCAGTCATGTTGAATACTGATTAAGGATCAACTGATGACAAGACCTTAGCAATGTTATTTACAAACACATTTTCCAATTAGCACATACATTATTATACAACATATTTAGTGCACTTTGCATAATAACACTCAATCGATGCTTTCTTTACAGTATGGAGTTTAAATTAATTTTTGAATGGAGAGTAACACTCTGTGTTAAATTTAGAGCTTATTATTTTATACAGAACAAGATCGATTCCACTAGCGTGGATAAAAAACAAAAATAATCATCTTCCTTAACTTGATCTTTGGCAAATAGTGGGACATACTATGTTGATAAATGGGTATTGAGCAAGCAATTTTAAAGATCAGTGGTGTAATGTGGTGTTGCTTACGCTTTTTTTATTTCGACGTCCGAGGCAGTTCTAGACACTCCTAGAATCCTGTAATAGTCCACCATCGCTGCTCCACCTCAACAGGTGAAGGGGAATCTGAAATTAAGCATTATTTTGTTAATTAGTGGTCGGCCGGCGCCGCGTTGGCGTAAATGATATATAGCTAGCTTGCCTTCGAACCGAAACGTCACCGGTTCAATTCCTAGGCGTGCGCTGATGTAATTTTCTCTGTGCATTCATTGGTGCTCGTTCACAGGTGGTAGATGCGTTATATCGATGTTCAACCTGACTTGCAACCAAATTTAAATTTAGCTTACCACCATCAAGGAAACTATGCCACCATAGCCTTATGGTGTTCCGGCACTTCCGGCAGCATACAGCCCTTGAGGGTCAAAGCATTCTAAGCCTAGTTTGTTCACCATCTTCGATCACATCTTCGTTTACCACCAGGCGAGATAGTGATCATACGCTAGCCTATCAGACAAAATCAAAAAAGACATCGATATATATAAAAAACCGGCCAAGTCGAGTTGGACTCGCCCACCTAGGCTTCCGTACCAACTTCTCAGACTAGAAAGGGACAAACTTAACTTTGTAGTTCGGTCAACGATAAAAAGCTATGGGCAAATTTAGATTTACGCGAGAACTTTTGTAAAATTAATTTACCATAATTTTCAGCTTTTTTTATTTTTTGGAATTTTCCTTTACTTGTGCTGTAAGATCTTGCTTTTGACCAAAATTGACAATTCTAGGTCAACGGGACCCAATAGGTACCCTATCTATAGGTTTTCGACCCAAAAACCTATAGGGTACTTCCGGTTGACCGAAAATTAATTTGGTACTTTAAGTTTTCGCGAAAATCTAAATTTGTCCATATCTTTTTATCGTGTTGACTCAGGACCTTGATTTCTATACACCTAATAGGGACTATAGACCTCAGTATCTGTTATAAATTTAACTTGCTAGTCCACCCGTTCCTAAGAACATCGATGGTGACACGGACAGACGGACAGACAGACAGACGGACGGACAGACGAACAAGAAAGTGATCTTATAAAGGTTTTTTACTCTTTGAGGTACGGATGCCTAAAAAGGGAGATAAGGGACCCCGCTCTTTAATGTGGACCGTATGAATTAGGTTCGCGAACCTAATTTTACCTTAGTCAAATTCGAACTGGCGTTTGTGTAGCACGTACAGAATTACATGTGCAATTATCGCAGATCCATTTAAATAATTAGCAACAGTGCCTTTCTCTGTTGTTCATGCTCATCAAGTTCAACATTAGAAATTCGTGTTTTCATGTAGTTGTTTCTAGTTCCATTATGTTTACGTGGCATAAGAGTGAGTACCGCATCTACCTTTTTATATCGATGAAAAAAGACAATTAAGTGTAGAGGTCAATGCCGTTCCTAACTCAACCTTGATGAAATAATTACATAAAACATTGGATTTTATAGCAAAACGATTACACATACAAGTTCAGTTGATTAGTGAATCATTAGTTGTCTCTCCTTAGTTAAGGCAAATTGTGTGGGAAGATAAAATGCTCACTAAATATTTTACAGTTGTTGAAAGTTGTTTTACTTCGCCTTGGTATTTGCTGAAGCAAAACCTCACTTCATGGCTCTCAATCTTTTTTGCTCAATATATTTATATAGGCACAAACCATATACCTCTACTGAGGAATCTGACAAGGTCGCCTATAGAATAACTTTAATTTCATATTAACTATTATAGCTCTTGAAAAAATGTACCACACGGAAGACACATATTACAGTCATGTGGGATGAAAAAATAAATCAACCTAAAAACTATACATTACATTATGATATTATTATAAATGCGAAAGTCGCTCTGTATGTCTGTAACCTTTTTACATAGCTGGACTAATGTAGCTTAAATTTTGCACAAGCATAGCTTGTATGTATGATAGTATAGGACAGAGGATACTACTTAATGTGGATAATGCCACATTGTCCAATACATATTCCATGTGTAGCCAATTACGAAATAAGTACATATGTATACAGATTATTTATTATTTCTCCACTTCTAAATTAAATAAATTAAAATAGCTGCACATCAAAGAGCAAATACATGTAAAAAATATTTAAAATAAATACGATAAAATATATATATATATTTATTTAATGAATAAAATAATATATATTAATATTTTAAAAATTATTAAAAAAATAAAATAAAAATATTAAAAACATTTTCCCCAGGAAAATTCTATTTCAACATACAACAAAAAATGTCCTATTATAGTTTCGTATGTATATTGCAACAAGCAGGTAAAATTTATATCTACCATGGAAAATTTGCCCGAGCTAAGGTACTCGTGAAGCAAGATAATATTGTGGTCAAAATCATTGTAAAATTGTAAATAAGTACAAAATGTAATTTTCTTGTGTGGACTACATCACAGCAATATGTCGAGGGTTAAAAGTTGTCGCCGACTATTCTCTTTCAGTGTTACTTATAAAAATCTGTTGATCAATTGTGATCATTGCTCAACTTTTTTTCACTCATAAACGTTAGTCAGTCGTTGCTTGGTTGAGACACAAAATAGATATGCTTCATGGGCTGTTGGCATAGACTATAACCAAATTAGTCGATTAAAGAACGATTCCAGCCCTCAGATATTCATTTAATCGGGCTGTAGATTTCACAGATCATGTGACAAAAAAATACCGCGAAATTCGAAAATCGATAAACTACCCATATATTAGCTGATTGGTGCTGTCAACCTCTCAGCAAGTGCTTAACTTTGAGAGCTGTCAATGCAATGCTCAACGACCTCTCAACTTTGATTACTGTTTATGAGCATAGAGTTAAATCAAAAGAGTCACTATCCCAAGTAAATTTTGTCGAACGGTTATCATTCACGCGGGGGCAGGGGGGAGCGGTTGCCGCCATAGATAAAACCGACAAACAGATGTGACAAATTGTAAATTAAACACCTATCGCCATACCGTCGATATCGAGTTACCGACGACGACTGAAGTACTTTTTGTTAAAAAAAGGAGGATGGGATACGATATTACGATAGGATAGGTACTAATCATAATATACATACATACACTCGAAAAACATAACCCTCCTTCTTTCGCAGTCGGGTAAAAAGGCTGAAACCTTTTAATGGAATTTTAAAATTTAGTTTGATATTTTATTTACTAAAACTAATGTTTTCCGACTGCTTTTTGCCTAAGCTATCTCAATAATACATTTATAGATTTTTTAGATTTCTCATATAGAGTAAAATAACCTATTATGCAGTAAATTACAGTATATACACACATGTCAAACTGTTCTCCGAAGGTTAAAAATAGGCAATTTAATTTAGCTATAAAATAATAGCGTCATATCTGTTTACACAATCTACGAAGTGCGCGTGCAAACAGAACATGGCGCCGCGTCGTGAAGTGTCATTACAATTTGACAAAATAATGTTTTATTTTAGCGTGTTTTATTCGAAAAACTAAACTTACTTATGAAAAGTGACTCCGTCGCTTGTGTTAGGTTTTCCCGTTTGGTTTTTAGGGTTCCGTACCCAAAGGGTAAAATGGGACCCTATTACTAAGACTCCGCTGTCCGTCTGTCTGTCTGTCCGTCTGTCACCAGGCTATAGCTCATTAACCGTGATAGTTAGACAGTTGAAAATTTTATAGATGGTGTATTTCTGTTGCCGCTAGAACAACAAATACTAAAAACAAAATAAAGTTAATAATTAAAGGGGGTCCCCATACAAAGAACGTGTTTTTAAACGCCATCTATCTAATTAGTTTTGGCAAAATGACATAGATGGCGCTAGTAAACGAGCCCCGTCTTTCTAGATCGCGACCAAACCAAATATTCTTGGTAATATCAATTAATTAAATATATGTGGTTGAAACTCTGTTATGTTTCGTATTGTACGGAACCCTCCCTAAGTATGCGATAAGAGACGCGATGCTGACTCGCACTTGGCCAGTTTTATTACAATATCTGAGGACACACGATGGCATTTCGGAACCGCAAGTTTTTTCATAACGCGCGTGTTACATACAGAAGGCTCACTCTTTTATAGCAAATATGCGAGATTAAACCTAATTACAATGTCGGTAGCGTTCAAATACGCTACACACTTCATGTGACCTTGAATATAATATAATAGTATATCGCGTGTTGCGGCGCTCGTGCTGAGTCAAGTCACCATAAGTCTACGCGAGAGTCTGAATTACTCAACACGTCACGCGCCTTTGATAAGACGAGAACTCAGACGAGCATGCCGCAATCGACTGTAGGTTTTACCGCTGTCGGTACGCAAAGCGTTAGGTTGTTAGCACACGCAAGTAATGGAGTGAGACAGGCCTGGTAACAGAAAGGTTCTCATATAAATGCATACTACCCTTCATAGTTAGTAGGGACTTATCATTAACTATAATCCCTACTGCTTCAACACATTTACAGCGAAGTTAAAAGAAGCAGTTTAAGCATTATTTCGAATGCCGTTGGTAACAACAGCATTATTAGTTGTAAACCGATTATTCCCGTCCTAGATTTGATCCTTCCTCCTGGAAAGAGGCCCAAATCGTTTCCTTTTTACCTAAAAAATAAATCCTAAATCCTTCTCTAAATATTGCCTTATTTCTATTCTCCCATTCTTTTCTTTGCCTTGAACGGCCATAGTCTCGTGCATAGTTAACATGACCTCTTATTATGTTTTATAACACTATTTTTTGTACGTTATGTTGCACCTTCTGGGTCACATCCAAGAGCTTTTACCAACGATGGACCACTCGCAATATGCATTATTGGTTAAAATGCAATCTAGAAGTTTTATGGCATCAAAACCAACCATTCTGCCACTGCACAACCGGGCCCTCAGAATTGTCTGACTCTCAGGAACTGTGCTGCCGGAACACTGATAGGTTTTGGCGGCAGATTTTCTCCTTGTGGTAAGCTAATTTTTGGTAGCCAGTCAGGAAAATAGATATAATGCTCCTGCCACCTGTGGCGAACACCCACATATAATCCATTGGTGTACAGTTAGTAGTTGAACCAGAAACCTCTCAGTTTAATGTCAAAATATCTTTACATCAGCAGGTGCATTTGTCCATCCCAAGTTATAAATGTTAACTGACTTAGCAGAGTAGGTACTTGCATACCTAAGACTTGTGTGTTACCCAAGAAGTTTACATTTATGAGTTGTAGCAAACTAAGTAAATTATAAATTATAATCATATATCCTCAGAAACAAATCATACTACCTCACTGTTGTATATGTCATGACATTCTAAAATGGAAGCATTTTCAGACTAACATAGCTTTCTTGTCCATTTTAAGTTATGGAACAAATTACTAAAATGCATATAGACCTAATGCAACTTCTGTGTGGATATATTTTTACATATATATCTGTATATGTGCATATATTAATACTGCCTCCATACTGAATAAATGCTTTGATTTGATTTGATTGATTTGTGTGTTGTAATAGCAAAATATTATAGTGCTGTCATTTAGGAGACAATTCATGTGGCCATAAGCAGGGAGCCATGTCACAGGCAAGAGGTTAACATGGGGCCAGTAACACATACCAGACATAGTTGAATGCTGCTGAAAGTTTGTGTAATGTGTTAGGTTTATTAAAACTGAAACAAGATTGCCTAGAGTTTAGACCTTGTGGCCCCAGGTGAATAACTACTACATGGATTAAGTCTCAAGTGGACAAAGGTAGTCACTGAATGGTATTCTAGAAATGAATAGCTACAATGTGGCAGACCACCAGTTAGATACTACTTATTGTGCAATATGCTACATAGGAACCTGCAGATACACATTCATCTGAAAACTTAATACATACTCACAATAGTGCCAGAATATTAAATAAAATAGATCTTTTCTAATAATTACTTACTTATAATATTTTTAATAATTCTAACGATAGAATGGTGATTTATAAATCCAATATAATCAAAATAATATATCGGCGTTAGGATAGAAGAAGTGCAATCAGAAATTCATGAATTTTTGCTATCATACGGACAGGAGTCACAAACGGTCCATTAGTTGAGAGTATTTTCTTTTTCATTGTTCAACATTTAGCTATCGACTAAAAACAGTTTATGACAAGGTTTACCTGCGCGTTTATGTAGCTACGTAATTCTAAGTGTCAGCTGTTCTTTTTCATATCTGGCTTACGATTTTTTGTAATCAGTTAGTGATGAGTTAGTGAAAACTTTGATCATGTCTTGCAGTATTTATATATATAGTAACTATCATCAACGATGATCGCCAAAACAAACAATTATCATTTTATTACTCACGATTACACAGCCAGTAATTTGATGATCAGGAAGGTCGGGTAAATGTGGATTTGAGCCTGTTTACCGTTGTCTTATTTTTTTGTCTTTGATACAATACAATCAATCAAAATACCAGAAAAAGAAAAATGATTTAATTCCGAGCCTGCGCGCTGTCCTGTCCGCTTCTAACTGTCATTTTTGTCAAATAGTCAGCTGTCACTAATGTCACTATCACATTGGGACTGCACCAGTGTTACCTGCTTCGTAAACCTAGTTTGTTGAGCCTATTTATTGAACTTGGTATAAACATTTATAGCAGAAATACTTAAGGTATTTAATCAGAATAAGACAACTCAAATCGCTTATTTTCCTTTGTTTATTTTGCGCAGACAAGGCATGTTCACTATTTGTGTAATCCGAGGTCTGTAATAACTAATATTCATGGTCGTAGCACACGCGTGGTTTTCGCATGATATTTCGACATCACTGATTTATTGTTAATTTTTCCCAGCCGTTGACAGAGTATAATAAATAAAATGGCAGAGTGCAAGTCGGACTCTCACTAGTAGGGTACCGTACCACACTACAGTATTTTATAAGATCGAGCAAAATATACCACTATCATTTTTCGCCAGCAAAATATAATCATTAATACACATTTTATTTCTTATTACGCCATCTAACGTCTAACAAAGGTGTTAGGGATCGACATTTCAATATAACGCCATCAATGGGACGTTTACCTAACTAAGCGTTCATAGATGGCGTGAAATGCCGAAAAAAAAACACGTTTCTTGTATGGGGACCCTCTATTATTTTCAACTTTATTCTGTTTTTAGTATTTGTTGTTATAGCGGCAACAGAAATACATCATCTGTGAAAATTTCAACTGTCTAACTATCATGGTTCATGAGATACAGCCTGGTGATAGACGGACAGACAGACAGACAGACAGACTGACAGCGGAGTCTTAGTAATAGGGTCCGTTTACCCTTTGGGTACGGAACCCTAAAAATGGACTTGTCCTTAATGATAATATAAGAAGGATAAAACTATACAATCACTAGTATGAGAGAGCGAGATGAACAACTATTTTTTATCCATCTCTGCGTATGCGACTTTACAAACTGGCTCCAGCACTGGTTCCAAGTTCTAGTGCACCCATTGCCTTTCACCCGCTGTCATGTATGACCAGACCAAATTATGTTGTTCGTTTTATCTTATAACTAGCATATGTATTTTTTTTAGATTCTTCTTTATATTTTACTAGCAACCCGCCCCGGCTTCGCACGGGTAGAACATATATGCCTACAAAATTTGCATCAGTTGTGGCATCGAGTCATTGTGGCATCGAATATAAAATATTAACATATTTAACAATCATCGTCATATGTCAACCAATTAACACAAAACCTTAACGAATTATGCACCTAAACCTTCCTCATAAACACTCTGGCTATTGGTGAAAACCGCATGATAATCCGTTCAGAAGCTATTGAGATTATTGCGAACAGACAGACAGACGCAGTGATGGACATTGTTTTATAATACTTACGTAGTGATATTGGACGGCCCTTTGGCGTAAAGGATAGTTACCCTGATTCTGACCCGAGGGTCGTTGGTTCTAATCCTAGCTATATACCTACCAATGAAAGTTTTATGTGCATTCATGAATCATGGGTTTTCGTGGGATCATTAAATCTACCAATAATTAAGATAGTTTAAAAACTAAAATAACTGTTTCAGTGCCCCGCGAGTCAATTTCAGTAGCAAGTTTGAGACGTTTATCGTCATATCTCTGAAGATACTTATCACATCTCAATGAAATTAAATGGGACCACCTCGGAAACGTACCCTACCGATTACAAAAATAATAATTCGAATCGGTTCAAAATTGACGGAGTAATCGCGTAACATACACACACAAAAAAAGAAAGAAAAAAGAAACATACAGACAAATTGAGAACTTCCTTCTTTTTGGAAGTCTGTTGAAAAGTAGCTTACCACCAAGGAAAACATCTGCCGCCGTAACCTTACGGCGTTCCCCGACGCAAAAAGTAGGGGTATTATACGTTTAACGTGTGTATCTGTGTGTCTGTCTGTAGCATCTTAGCACCCAACCGGATGAACCGATTTTGATTTAAAGTAGGGGTATTATACGTTTAACGTGTCTATCTGTGTGTCTGTCTGTAGCATCTTAGCACCCAACCGGATGAACCGATTTAGATTTTATCATTGATAGTTTTTTTTTATAGAAGTCTTCATCGAGAGTGTTCTTAGCTTTGATTCATGAAAATTCGTTCAATCGTTATAAAACTATAAGCTTTAATCAACTTTCATAGGTCTGATCAATTCGAAAATCTTTTTCTTTAACGATATTGTAAGAACATGGAAGCATTGACCTGATGCTGGGACATCTCCTGGACTCTACAGAATACTCAAATCCTCACCAACTTACAGCTCAGATTTTAAATGTCGTTTAGAGTCATTGGAATGCTTTTAATGAAAATATTTATACATAAATCAGTCGGGGTGGTTTAAAATATTATATTATATATATATATATATATATTTTCATTATTATTTTATACAATAGATCATATTATTATACTATGTTGACTTTAAATTGATTGCAATCGATGGGGATCTACAGAAAAGCTAAGCTTATAATAATATGTTCGTAGTAACTATATATTCTATATATTCCGTGGTTTGACTGCAAATATTTTATTAATTTTGCGATGCGTGTATGTGAAATCCGTGATATCTTCTAGAGTTTTCATTACAATTATATACTGTAAAGGACAATTTTAATCTATAATATGTAGCCAAGCTATTTAACGTAATTATTTGGATAAGAATTAATACTATATACTTGAAAATAGCCCTGGAAGTTATGTAATATTTTTTTACAAAAAATTAAAGATTAAAATGGTTACAGTGAGTCAACCTTAAGAGATAGACATATGCTGTCGCGGACTTTTTTGTAGGTCTTATTAAGTTGTACAACTCTTCCATAGAAAATATTCTTCCATCTGTTTTCAATTGAGCAGCGTTCGTAAGAAACGTGTTTTTTCGACCGTTTTTTTGTCGACTTAGGTTGCAAATTAGGTCTCCACGAATGTACCTTTGATTTAAACGGGATAAAATATAGCCTATTTTAATTTCGAAAGTCCATTCTATATATTAGTGAAAGAATTTTTCAAATCGGTTCAGTAGTTTTTGAGCCAAATCATTACAAACATACAAAAATACAAAAATACAAATGTTCTCTCTTTATAATATTAGTATCGATTATTGTTATTTTTGTATAAAACTTTTAAAGCGGTTCACAGAATACACCTACCTACCAAGTTTCAAGTCTCTGTGTAGTTTTAATAGTTTCGGAACAAAGTGGCTGTGACGGACGGACAGACAGACATGGCGAATTTATAAGGATTCTGTTTTTTGCCATTCAGCTACGGAACCCTAAAAATTAGGAGTACATAACAAAAGCATCTTAATACATCTCTCAAGAAACGCACACATAGACATCGTTCACTGTCCACGGACATGAAATCGGAATATAAGAACACGGATAAAGTCGAAACATTGGATTTGGAACTTGGAACGTGATGGAACAGTAAGAATATAACAGAACAATATAAATGAGTGACTCGCTGCAGTCTATTGACCAGTGGCATAGCGCGGGTTAGTCCTCACGCAGCGAAAGGAAGCAAATTTTTCCGGCCCCTTATTGGGGCAAGTGTACATTTAAAAAAAAAAAAATTACAGGCTGGCGTTTGACCACTATTTCACCTGTTGGTGAGTGATGATGCGGTCGAAGATGGTAAGCACGCTAGACCTAGAATAGGAACTGGCTCTGAAGGATAGCTGCCGGAACACATTAGATGTTTGGCGAAAGATTTTCTAACTTGAGGGTGGTAGCTGTCCAGGCGGACACTAGATAGTGTCCTAACATGCGGGGGGTTGTTGGTTTCTTAACGATGTTTTTCCGTCACCGATGGGCCACTGTGAAAAGCGCACATAAATTTTTCGAAAGAAAAATCCATGGGGGCACGCCGGGGATTGAACTCGCTACCTCTGGCATCAAGACCGACCGTTCTCCCGATTACGCCACCGGGCCCTCGGATTATGTTTTGTTTCTGAACGAAATATTGTTTGTAGAATAGTTTGAAGTATCTCAAAAAGAAACAAGATGTCAAATGTAAAAAAAAAAAATTGTAATATTTTTAGACCTTGCAAAAGCTTTCGACGCTGTCTCTGCACCAATACTCATAAAAAAGCTTGAACTGTCTGGTATAAGATGTGTACCACTACGTTCGTTATAAAACTATTTAAGCAATAGAAAACAGAGGACTAAAATTGGTGAACTAGTTAGTGACGATGAAATGACTAGCTACGGAGTTTTCTAAGGCAGCGTACTCGGTCCGAATATGTTTCTAGTTTACATCAATGACCTGTGTAACCTAAATCTCCAAAATGGTAGGATATTCGCATATGCGGATGACACAGCGTTGGTTTTCGTTGTTAGGAGCTGGGAAGAGGCTCAAACCTTTGCCGAGCAAGGTCTTGCAACAGTCACTAACTGGCTTCGTGTGAATTTACTGTCTCTAAACGTAGAGAAAACTAAATTCGTCACATTTACCAATTCATATAAGAAGTCTCCTCCCATCGACTTCAAAGTACATGGTAACTGTCCTGACGCAAGCAATAGGGAATATGCATGATTTTTTTAAATATGTTTATTTCACTGAATACATCCATTTAACACAGTAAAAAAATTTAATAATACTGAAAGTGTTCAAATTAAGCTACAAAATATAGTTTTAGCATTGAAAATATATGAGGTATCGAAAACGCTGCCAAATTTTCGCGCGCCTTTGTGACGTCACAGTGCTCGACACGGTCTCCACAGATTAAATATGTTTATTAGAAATACTACGTATTCGTACTACAGTGCATACTATTTCTATGAAAAAGATTTAATCTGTGGAGACCGTGTGGTGCACTGTGACGTCACTTTCTAATTGACAAGTGGTGATGTGTTTAGCAAATTTAAATTTCCCACGCTTTTTTTGCTTTTTTCATGTAATATTTTAACACGTGTAGTTACGAGTATTTTATTTATAAAAATTGTAAAAATTATAAAAATGTTTAACAAACAACACCAGAACAATAATGATTCGATAATATCGTTTAAAAACTAAAAAACAACCGACTTCAATGCCGCGCTATTCATTTTCAGTACCAATTTTGAGATGTTTATCTCAATATCTCTGGAGATACTTATCATACCTCGATAAAATTACCATGGTACCACACTTGGGATATCTGCTTTCGAACAAAAAAATAATAATTGAAATCGGTTCATAAACGATGAAGTTATCCGCGAACAAACATAAAAAACAAAAAAATCAAAAAAAAATAAATAAAAAAAATACGGTCGAATTGAGAAACCTCCTCCTTTTTTGAAGTCGGTTAAAAATAAATTCAATTTCAAGTAAATTTATACCACATGCATATCCATATTGTTGTTACCCAAGATTGCAACGCGCAACCAGTGTGAGGTACTTAGGTGTAACGCTAGATTCTAGACTGACCTGGAGACCTCACATTGAAACGCTTTGCAATAGGGTCCGAAAACAAATTTTTCTTTTTAAAAATTTACGAGACGTCGCAGAAAGGCCACTAGTAATCAGCACATACAAGGCTTTATGCAAAACTCTGCTAACTTACTACATTACGTCCAGGGGTGGTACCTATAGTACTCACATGCTGTCACTAGAGCGTGCCCAACGTTTAGTTTTAAAAGTTGCAACACGTAGACCTTTGAGGTTTCCCACAATTGAGCTGCACAAAGACTGCGCAGTTCTCTCAGTAAGACACTTTATCCATTCAGTGTCTGATACTTGCGCAACGAAAACTCATCACCACCATCGAAAAAGACAATGCAAGTAGTAAAAGAAGGAAAGATGGAGTGTTCTCCCAATTCATAACTAATTCTACGTTTGCTAAACGTCAACAATCTTTCCTCGGCCCCTTCATTTTCAATAAAACCTGTAAGCTTTTTAAAAATTTGGTCCCACTGTCTAAAAGAGAAACAAAACACGATACTGGAGATTGGCTGAAAAGCTTGAATTATGAAAACACAGAGAACTTACTGAAAATTATAAAACAGCCAATTAATGCATGCGCACACATACACACACACACACACACACACACACACACACACACACACACACATATACACACACATAAATTTAAACGTTCAGTTAAAGAACTATTGCCTGTCAAATTTCCATTGTTTTGTCACTGACTCACTGACTGACTGATGATCAACATAATTTTAAGGTACCTCTAGCAGATCCACAAGGTCCAAATTTTTTAACACAATTAGTTTTTAGTTATCTCAGTCACGTTTCAGAGATGTACAAACTACATAAGTAAGTTTGTAATCCTATACAAATATATGTAATTTTAAAGTTAACTTTGTGTTTCCGGCAAATAGTAGGTATAGGTAGGTACAGTGCACTACGCACGATGTAAATAGAAAGATTGCCTACAAAAAGAGATGAGATCCATTCAAAACCATTACATGAAAAAAGTTGCAAGTCTTGCAACGCAGTTCTTATACCACAAAAAAGTTTAAAGATGTAATGTTAAACCAAGTCGGTTTAATATTGTTACGTGCGGGGTGGTATTAAAACGCCAATCCGATGAGATGAACGTTTATATCCACTGATCACTAGGTTAGCACAATGTTCCACAGTAGTTGTCCAAATCGTCTTGCACAATTATCAAAAGTCCGTTAACACACACTGAGGTCGTTGGTAATCACAATCACTGATTTCACTGTTCACAGTTCACAACACTAGTTCACTGATAACACTTAACGATCACTTGGTCGCTATCCGCGCTTAGATAGTAACACTGTCGCTTCCAGAGAAAAGACTGACTCAAGCCGCGGTTTCAACGTCTTATATAGGACGAGAATATTTCTACAGAACTTTCCAGTATTGACTCGAAACAATAGACAAAAGACGTTCAAAACAAAGCAATAAAAATCACAAACAAAAGGGGCGGCTTTCCTTTGAGCATCTGATGTAAACAACTTTACCATACATGCCAATTTGATCTCTAACTACTTATGAATAAGGTTCAATCTTAACTACAAAACCAGGCACATTGACTAGGGTCTGAATTCCCGGAAGGTCACCTTTATGACGGTTGGGTCGGGTGTTTATAGCCCCTAATTAGTCTATTCTTTCCCACGGTATTTTTGTTCGAGAAGCTTGGCGAAACATCGCGACTCGACGACGCGATGTAACATTATCCCCTTCTTAGTTATGATCGTCCCGATCATCATTTGTTCCATGGTATCGTGTAAGTCGATCGATGTGTACTACCCTCGGCTTTCCTCTCTGGCCTCGTTTAATGCGGTAGGTAACGTCGTTTATCTTCGTGATAATCTGGTATGGTCCTTCCCAATGAGCCTGCAGCTTCGGACTTTTTCCTTTCCTTCGTAGTGGGTTGTGCAACCAGACGAGAGTTCCTTCTTCGAAACCCATCGTATTCGCTCTACGATCGTACCGGGTCTTCATTTTTTCACCAGTTTTTAAACTATTCTCTCGAACTATCCTGTGCACTTCGTCCAGCTGACTACGAAGATCACTGACATAGTCGGTTACAGGCTTCGGAGCATCTGGCGGGGAACCAGTGATGGCGTCGATAGGAAGTCTTAGTTCGTGTCCAAAATTCACATTTGCAGGAGTCATACCAGTGCTGTCATGGGTAGCGGAACGGTATGACAACAAGAACAGAGGTATGTACTGATCCCAGTCACGTTGATGTGCGTCCACGACTTTAGCCAGGTGATTCTCCAACGTCTGGTTAAACCTCTCAACCATTCCGTCTGACTGTGGATGAGCTGCCGTTGTCCGCGTCTTTTGGATCCCGAGGAGGGTGCACATTTCCTGAAATAGGGCAGACTCGAAGTTCCTTCCTTGATCGGAATGCAGTTCCATCGGTACACCAAATCGACAGATCACTTCTTGCACCAACTTCTTTGCAACTGTCTTTGCTTCCTGGTTTGGTGTCGCGAAAACTTCGGGCCATTTGCTGAAGTAATCTTGCACTACGATGATGTACTTGTTGCCTTCTTCAGTCTCGGGAAATGGCCCGGCAACATCCACGGCAATGCGCTCCCATGGTGCCCCAACATTGTACAATTTTAGTCTTCCTGTACTTCTTGTCTTCGGTCCTTTTACTGATGCGCAAGCGGTGCACTTCCTGCACCAATCTTCTACATCCTCGCGGCTGTGTACCCAGTAGAATCGTTGACGAACCTTCACAAGAGTTTTCTTGACTCCGAGATGTCCACCAGAAACTCCATCATGAATGTGTCGTAGTAGAGATGCCACTTTACTCCGGGGAACAACGACCTGCATCGTAGTTTCTTTTCCATTGCTGTTTTCCCATTTTCGGTACAAGATTCCTTGTTCCAGAGTCAGGCTGTCCCACTGAGCCCAGTAACTTTTTGTAATTGGGCTGCAAGCTGACACGTCGCACCACTGGGGCTTATTTCCAGACTTTATCCAATCCAGTACAGGTCGTAAATCACTGTCCTCCGATTGTGCTTGTCTCATATTTTCGCCGTTCCATTCGTCATCTGTTCTGTCCATCCTGATGACTCTGACTTCTTCTTGAGACTCGTGCTTCTCGCAGTGTTTACAGTCATCTGCACAAGGTCTTCTTGACAGGGCATCGGCGTTGCTATGGCCCTTTCCACTGCGATGTTCTGTCACGAAATTGAACTCTTGAAGTTGCTCGATCCATCGTGCCACTTGACCTTCCGGGCTCTTAAACTGAAGAAGCCATTTAAGAGCAGCGTGGTCAGTTCTGAGCGTAAACTCTCTTCCGATGAGGTACTTGTTGAAGTGCTGAAGAGTCTTCACCACAGCTAGCAACTCGCGGCGGGTGACAAAGTAGTTTCGTTCTGGTTTGGATAATGATTTACTGAAGTATGCTATGACCACTTCTTGGTCTCCTTGGATTTGCGAGAGAACTCCTCCAATTCCCGTGTTACTGGCATCAGTGTCCACGATAAATCTTCCATCTCTGGTAGGGTACCCCAAGATCGGCGTTTCACACAGTCGCTGCTTAAGATTGTTGAAGGCGGATTCACACTCTAAGTCCCATACAAATGTGCGCTTTTCTTCCGTCTGTCGATGTAAGGGTTTGGCAATTCCAGAAAAGTTCTTGACGAACCGCCGATAGTACGCGCATAGTCCCAAAAACGACCTTACATCCGTTTTATTCTTCGGGGTAGGCCAAGTTTGAACAGCCTTGATTTTGTCAGGATCAGTTTGTACCCCGTTCTCCGAAATGATGTGTCCAAGGTAGCTGACTTTGGATTTAAAGAAGTCACACTTTTTGGCACTTAGCTTCAGGTTTGCTTCACGTAGACGGTTCAAAACCTTCTCCAGATTCTGCAGATGTTCAGTAAAATCACGGCCCAAAATGATGACGTCATCCAGGTACACCAAGCATACGTCTCCCAGTAATCCAACCATTACTCTGTCCATGAGACGTTCGAACGTTGCTGGAGCATTACACAGTCCAAATGGCATGACGTTGAATTGCCAGAGTCCATTTCCAATGCCCGTACTGAATGCTGTCTTCTCTTTGTCTTCTGGACTGATTTTTACCTGCCAGTAGCCACTTTTCAGGTCAACCGTTGAAAACCACTTCATTCCACTGAGCATGTCCAGTGTATCGTCTATTCGAGGCAAGGGGTAGCTGTCCTTCTTTGTGACTTCATTAAGCATTCTGTAATCTACGCAGAATCTGGTGGAGCCATCTTTCTTTTTCACCAGAACCACTGGCGATGACCAGGGACTTGTAGATGGTTCGATGACTTTCTCTTTGGCCATGTCTCGTATCATGTCTGCAACTTCAGCTTCTTTCGCCCATGGAATCCTTCGTGGCCTCTGTCGTATAGGTCTTGCGTTGCCAGTGTCAATTTTGTGTTTAACAAGTCCGGTACGTCCACAGTTGTTTCCAGCGGCAAAGACGTCTTTAAACCGCATCAACAGACGTTTTGCTTGTGACAGCTGAGCGAATGTTAAGTTTTCTTTGGATGATTCTAGCAGCTGTGATATTTGATCTTCCGAGCTTGGTTCCGTAGAAGTAATATCCGTTCGTCGCAGGCACTTCACTTCTTGACATTTTCCAATTATGCTGTTTTTCTTCAGATGAACTTCTTCATTGCCAAGGTTAAGAATTCGCACACTGGCCGTTCTGTTTGTCATGAGCAATGTTCTTGCAGTAATCCAGGTCGGATGTGTGCCCTCATCTTCGGCAATCACACATAGTCCACTCTTGACTGAAGTTGGAAATTTCACTCGAACAATATTTTGCGATTTTGGAGCCAACACGACGTCCTTGAGGCAGTAAAGCTTACACGGTGCCGTTCCTTCGAAGAACACTTCTTGCTCGGGAAACCGGAGTACACCACGGGCCACATCCAATATGTAATGCTGCTTCTCCAAAAAGTCCAATCCCAGAATGCAATCATCAGTTATGTTGGCAATCAGTACAGGATGAATGTATGAGTGCTCACCGATGACTATCTCCACATCTGTATCGCCAAGGACAGGTACTGACTGGCCGGTTGCTGTCCGTAGTGAGCATGCTGCAGATCGATGTTTCCGTGATATAAATCGTTGCAGGAATTCAGGCTTCACAATTGTGCGCGATGCTCCTGTGTCCACTGTGAACTTGCAGGTCTTGTTGTTCAAGGTGCCCTCGACGATTAAGCTGTTCCCGTTGCACACTTGTGTCACAGTGATGGCGGGGGCTCTCTCTCGATCAGACGGCGCCCGTCCCGCAGCTATGACGACGTTTCTTCTGCCACTTGGGTCCTGTTTCTTCGTCTTCGGGCAATCAATCCGAATATGCCCCTTTTCTCCACACCCGTAACATGTCGGTCCATAACGGGGCTTCCTGGGTTCAGTAACCAGTTCTTGAACCCTATACGGTTTGGTGTCTCGTCGCACAGTTTCCACTTCCAAAGCATGAACCAGGGCGTTCTTGAGTGTCTGATGATGTCCCAGTCGTACAGCAGCGCGTACTTTGCCATCCCTGATTCCATCCACAAAGTGCTGCAGTGATGTAACCTCGATGACTGATGGTGTTGACACGTAGGCTCGTCGGACCAACCTCTCGATTTCATCTGCCCACTGTTGCAATGTCTCTGTGGGCTTCTGGGTGCGCTCACGTAGTTGTGCCCTGTACGCATGCTCCATGTTGTGCCACCTGTACAGCCTGTAGTGCAGCCTGTTGTTCCTGGCGTGCAGTTTCTTGTCCAGCTAGGATAGCGGCTAGCATGGCCTCCAGGCCTCCATCCGTAGTTCGACTCGCCGACGGTGGTGTAGGTGGCGCTGCCATTGGTGTTGCTGCTGGCTCTTCCAATGTGGATGTTCCTCCTCCCGATGCTTCAAGCTCCTTCTGCCGGGTTGCATCCATCTCCGCCTGTCGCCTGGTGCGTGGAGTACGCGTATCTTCCCTCGGAGTGATTGGCATTCCGCTTCTGACACCAATTGTTACGTGCGGGGTGGTATTAAAATGCCAATCCGATGAGATGAACGTTTATATCCACAGCGGGCCTAAAAAGGCTACATTAGCTGAATCATAATATGATCCTAATACGAATCATATTTGAAATCACAAAATGGCCACTTAAGAGTAATTCATATTATGATTCGCTTTCCGATTCTGATCGGCAATTCATCTATTTGACCGTTTTGTATGGAGATTCGTAAAATGGTTCACTAAATAGGAATTGCTTTTGAGTCAAATAGCAGATTCATTAGAAGTTACTCCCGAGGAACTTTTTACAATTCATTTCGTGCGTTTGGGTACTTTTGTAGAGTTAATATGATAATAATGGCATATTTAGGTCTCTACGAAAACTTTCTGGAGCATGCGCGTATTACAGAGAGTATTATGTATCGCCGGCAAAGTGTAGCTCATTGCAAGAAGAGTTAGCTTTCGATATGCCGGATCCCGGATTTTTTTGGATTGTATAAACTAAACAATAGTGTATGCAGTGATCAGCCTCCATGAAAGGTACAAGTGGATTTTTTTTCCAGTGTACATAACCAAACGAACATTTTGAGTGTGGAACGTTAAAACCACTTAAAATAACCAAATCGAAATCCATACATCTATGTCCATCTATATCTATACATACATATAATAAAAATGTAACGGATCGCTGTCTGTACATGGAAGATATTTGAGAAAAAATATTATTGGGACCTTTATCAACGCAATAGCATCTAAAACAATTATTGTTAGAATTTTTCCTTGTTTATCTGTTTGTCTGTGCGTATGTGCACGCTAATCTCAGAAATGGCTTATCCGATTTAGATGTGGTTTTCACTAATGTATTGTGGTAAGCTTCACTTAACTTTTAGTGTTTGTTTCATGTCAATCGGTTCATAAATAAATAAACTGCAAATGCAAGTCGTACTCGTAGGGTTCCGTCATTTTTCATCAGCAAAAAAATAACTTTGTTTTTCATAGTGATTGTATGAAAAATTATATTTGCGGTTTTGAAAATTTGTTAGGTATATCTCAATAACTACTGACTATAACTCGTTCCAACCAATTTTCGTTGAAAGTTTTTATTGAAACCCAAAGCATATATTTTTTGTAGATTTTTGACTCTCTTACTTTAAAAGTTAGGAGGGGGGAGGGGGAGGACACACATTTTACCACTTCAGAAGTGTCTGTGTCTTTCTTTCAAATTATTGACTTTGTGAAAAAATGGTTTTAGGAACCTCAATGCCATTTTTAAAGACCTATCTATGTATATATAAAATCCCGCACGTATAGGTTTAATGAAAAAAAAATTGTGTCAGTTTTATGCATGTACGTTTCTAACTTTCTATCCCCTTTAAATTTTTTATTTTTGTATAAAAATTGGAAGGTGGTTTACAGAATACATCTACCCACCAAGTTTCAACTTTTAGTTTCGGATACGGGGTAAACTGGCTGTGACGGACGGACGGACAGACAGACAGACAGTCATGATGTCCGTCTGTCCGTCCGTATGTCACAGCCACTATATCATCTATAAGGGTTCCGTTTTTTGCAATTTGGCTACGGAACCCTAAAAAGTAATGCAAATTTAAAGAATCACGTCGAATCGTCGTCTAATATCGTGTATATAAGAGAAGTATTACTGTAAAGTAGATTTTTTTTAAATACCCAAACGATCGTGTTTAAAATCCAATATAAACCCAAAGCCCAATAATGCTGTCCAAAGTCACTATTCCATGCGAACGAAGTCGCGGGCACAGCTATATACTAACTAAGTTTGTTTTTGTTTCGTTCTAAACAAAGAGTTTCTTTCTGTCTGTGATTACGTGTAGGAATAGGTATCCAAATTGTTGCCAGCCGTGATCCATGACACAGAATAAATAATAATACAAGCCCATGATAACATTTTCAATTTAACAAATTCAGTCTTATTAATAGTTTTTAGTAACTTATAAAGGAAATGAGATTTATTTCTTCACAAAATATCTTTTTATAATAATATAATACGTAATAAAACATACTTGTTCAACAATTCATTCATTCATTCATGTTTTTTTTTGCGTGTAGCAATATTATCGTCAAATATGAATCTGCTGCTGAATTGAATTGCGTTTAGTTCATTCAATTTTGTGGCCATTTTACGAATTATAGAGGAATTGTTTAGGAATTGCTGGGGATTCAGGAAATGAATTGTTTAGAGATGAATTACTCAATGTGGCCTTTTTAGGCCCGCTGATCACTAGGTTAGCACAATGTTCCACAGTAGTTGTCCAAATCGTCTTGCACAATTATCAAAAATCCGTTAACACACACTGAGGTCGTTGGTAATCACAATCACTGATTTCACTGTTCACAGTTCACAACACTAGTTCACTGATAACACTTAACGATCACTTGGTCGCTATCCGCGCTTAGATAGTAACACTGTCGCTTCCAGAGAAAAGACTGACTCAAGCCGCGGTTTCAACGTCTTATATAGGACGAGAATATTTCTACAGAACTTTCCAGTATTGACTCGAAACAATAGACAAAAGACGTTCAAAACAAAGCAATAAAAATCACAAACAAAAGGGGCGGCTTTCCTTTGAGCATCTGATGTAAACAACTTTACCATACATGCCAATTTGATCTCTAACTACTTATGAATAAGGTTCAATCTTAACTACAAAACCAGGCACATTGACTAGGGTCTGAATTCCCGGAAGGTCACCTTTATGACGGTTGGGTCGGGTGTTTATAGCCCCTAATTAGTCTATTCTTTCCCACGGTATTTTTGTTCGAGAAGCTTGGCGAAACATCGCGACTCGACGACGCGATGTAACAATATAATACAGAAGGACTTGGCCATCGCACACAACGCTTTATTCGTACTCGTTTGTTTGTGTATTACTCAAACGAACGACAAAAAATCCACACAAACATAATATATAGGTACATACTAACTCGGCATATAAAAGGTTAATAATATCGTTTAAAAACTAAAAAACAACCGACTTCAATGCCGCGCTATTCATTTTCAGTACCAATTTTGAGATGTTTATCTCAATATCTCTAGAGATACTTATCATACCTCGATAAAATTACCATGGTACCACACTTGGGATATCTCCTTTCGAACAAAAAAAGAATAATCGAAATCGGTTCATAAACGACGAAGTTATCCGCGAACAAACATAAAAAAAAAAAAAAAAAAAAATATATATATACGGTCGAATTGAGAAACCTCCTCCTTTTTTTGAAGTCGGTTAATAAAATGTTAGCAGTTTCTATTTTCAATAAAATTATAGGAGTTCAAAGTTTAGGTATAATGAATTTGAAATAATAATAGTTACTTAAACACACGTGGCCTGAACAAAACACAAAAGGAGGTCCCTCCTGCTGTCCCTACAGCTGAAAAACATGCATCACCTTGTAACCTGTATGAACCTTAGAATAGAAACATATTATATTCACTATTATTATTGTTAAACAAAAGATACACCATACGACACGATGGAGTGCATCGGTGCCGCAAAAATAATAAATGGGGTAATGTGAAAAACGGGCTAGCACAAAAAGTTGCTTATTACGCCAGGTCTAGCGTAATTTTTCCGGTGCTGGCAGCACTGTAAAAGGCGCCGTTTTGTCGCCTGATATAAAAGCATTAACAGACGATCGAATATAGTGCGGTCCGCACCGCGAAATTGATGCGCTCCGTAAAATATTTTTTAGGAGTTTTTAGGGTTCCATACCTGAAAAGGTAAAAAAGGAACCCTTATAAGATCATTTTCTTGTCCGTCTGTCCGTCTCTCTGTCTGACTGTCTGTCCGTGTGTCACCACCGATTTTCTCAGGAATGGGTGGACCTAGCAAGTTGAAATTTAATACCAGATACTGAGGTCTATAGTCCCTATAAGGTGTATAAAAATAAAGGTTCTAAAACAACACGATAAAAAGATATGGGTAAATTTAGATTTTCGCGAAAACTTGTAAGTACCAAAATTTACCTTAATTCTCAATTTATTTTATTTTTCGGAATTTTTCCTTTACTTGTGCTGACCTTGCTTTTGACTAAAATTGACATTTCTAGGTCAACCGGAAGTACCCTATAGGTTTTGGTTCGAAAGCCTATTGGGTTACTCCCCGTTGAACTAGAATCATGTCATATTAAGTCAAATTAATATAAATGATTCGTTTTTAATTTTTTTTTTATCAATTAATTATATATGTGTATATCGTTTTGTTACATTAAAGTATATATACATCTTTAGTAAATAAGAAGGTAGCTTGTATAGCAATACATATATAATTCTAATCTTGCAAATTTTATTAATATTTTTCCGTTTAAAAATATTCATTAAAAAAAAATTAAGAAATTCGCTCTTTGTCTATACTAATATTATAATGAGAGAACATTTGTATTTTTGTATTTTTGTATGTTTGTAATGATTTGGCTCAAAAACTACTGAACCGATTTAAAAAATTCTTTCACTAATACATAGAATGGACTTTCGGAATGAAAATAGGCTATATGTTATCCCGTTTAAATCAAAGGTACATTCATGGAGACCTAATTTGCAACCTAAGTCGGCAAAAAACGGTCGAAAAAACACGTTTCTTACGAACGCTGCTTAATTGAAAATAGATAGAAGAATATTTTCTATGCAAGAGTTGTACAACTTAATAAGACCTACAAAAAAGTCCGCGACAGCATATGTCTATCTCTTAAGGTTGACTCACAGAATCCATTTTAATCTTAAAATTTTTGTTAAAAAATATTACATAACTTTCAAGGCTACTTTCAAGTATATGGTATTAATCCTTATCCAAATAATTACCTTAAGTAGCTTGGCCACATATTAAAGATTAAAATTGTCCTTTACAGTATATTATTCAAATGAAAACTCTAGAAGATATCACGAATTTCACATACACGCATCGTAAAATTAATAAAATATTTGCAGTGAAACCACAGATTAGGTCATAGTTACTACGAAAATATTATTATAAGCTTAGCTATGCTGTAGATCCCCACCGATCACAATCAATTTGAAGTCAATATAGTATAATAATATGATCTATTGTGTAAAATAATATTCATCTATATATATAATAATATAATATTTTAAACCACCCCGACTGATCTATGTATACCTAATCTTTTCATTAAAAGCATTCCAATGACTCTAAACACGCCATTTAAAATCTGAGCTCTAAGTTGGTGAGGATTTGAGTATTCTGTAGAGTCCAGGAGATGTCCCAGCAGCAGGTCAATGCTTTCTTTCTTACAATATCGTTGAAGAAGAAGATTTTCGAATTGATCAGACCTATGAAAGTTGATTTCATAGCGCAATTAACTAGAAAAAAGATCATAGTTTTATAACGATTGAACGAATTTTCATGAATCAAAGCTAAGAAAACTCTCGATGAAGACATCTATCAAACAAAAAAAAAACTATGAATAATAAAAACAAAATCGGTTCATCCGGTTAGGTGCTAAGATGCTACAGACAGACACACAGATACACACGTTAAACGTATATTACCCCTACATTTTGCGTCGGGTAACGCCGTAATGTTACGGCGGCAGATGTTCTCCTTGGTGGTAAGCTACTTTTTGGTAGATTTAATGATCCCACTACCACTGTACGAAAACTCATGATTCATGAATGAACATAAAACTTTCATTGGTAGGCATATAGCTAGGATTAGAACCAACGACCGTCGGGTCAGAATCAGGGTAACTATCCTTTACGCCAAAGGGCCGTCCAATATCACTACGTAAGTATTATATAACAAAGTCCATCACTGCTTCTGTCTATCTGTTCGCAATAATCTCAATAGCAACTGAACGTATTATCATGCGGTTTTCACCAATAGCCAGAGTGTTTATGAAGAAGGTTTAGGTGCATAATTCGTTAAGGTTTTGTGTAAATTGGATGAAATTTGACGATGATTGTTAAATATGTTCATATTTTATATTCGATGCAACAAACTGATGCAAATTTTGTATGCATATATGTTCAACCCGTGCGAAGCCGGGGCGGGCTGCTAGTAATTTATATATCTATAGATATATACTTAGAAATATTTTATATTATAACTAGAAGTGCCCCGCGGCTTCGCCCGCGTTACAAACTTCTTTTATTTACTTAAAACTTTTCTTTTGTAAAAACGATTCTATCATTCATCAAATAAGAATTAGCCAAATCGGTTCACCCATTTTCATGTTATTGCGTAACTAAGGCAATTCGGGATTCATATTTATAAAAACCGAAAAACCCAAATTTTCAGACTTTGTTACCTACCTTACCTTATCTCATCTTAATTCGCCATACAAACTTTGAATCCCCGTTCCGTATCCGGGAGGAATTTTTTGAAAATCCTTTTTGAGCGGATACTTACGTCATAATAACTATCTGCATTCTAAATTTCAGCGCAATCCGAAACAATATTCATTTCAGACTTTGTTACCCCACTTCACCCTTTTAGGGGTGGATTTCGAAAGAGCCTGAAACACGTATTTACTTACTTTAGTACTTATGTTAAGTTTAAAATATAAAAGACTATCTAATCTTGTTTCTCCATGCAAACTCTGAACCCCTGTTTCATCCCCTTCAGGGGTGAATTTTGGAAAATACTTTCTCAGAGGGAACTAACTATCTGCATGCCAAATTTCAGCTCAATCCGAAACAATATTGATTTTCACACTTTGTTACCCCATTTCACCCTCTTAGTGGTGTAATTAAAAAAACCTGAAACACGTATTTGCTTACTTATTTTTTTACTGGAGCACTTGTATGAAGTTTCGAATAGAAAATACTATCTAATCTTGTTTCTCCATACAAATTTTGAACCCCCGTTTCATCCCCTTAAGGGGTGAATTTTGGATAATCCTTTCTCAGAGGGCACTTACATCGTAATAACTATCTGCATGCCAAATTTCAGCGCAATCCGAAACAATATTGATTTTCACACTTTGTTACCCCATTTCACCCTCTTAGGGGTGTAATTAAAAAAAAACCTCAATAACGTATTTACTTTTTTTTTACTGGAGCCCTTGTGTGAAGTTTCGAACAGAAAATACTATCTAATCTTGTTTCTCCATACAAACTTTGAACCCACATTTCATCCCCTTAAGGGGTGAACTTTGGAAAATCCTTTCGTAGTACACCCTTACGTACTAAGACAAATATACCCTCCAAATTTCAAGTCTCTACGACTAGCGGTTTAGGCTGTGCGTTGTCTGTCAGTCAGTCAGTCAGTCAGTCAGTATGTCAGGACAAAGATTCTTATAGTATTAGATTACCGTGTCAATACTAAACATGCTTATTAACTACAACGCCATCTTATGAATATCTAACAAACTTCTAACACCAACTAATTGAACGTTAACACAAAGGTGTTAGTGTTTCCCGTTCCCCCCGTTTCATCCCCTTTAGGGGTGAATTTTGGAAAATCCTTTCTTAGAGGGCATTCACGTCGTAATAACTATCTGCATGACAAATTTCAGCGCAAGCCGAAACAATATTGATTTTTACAGTATGTTACCCCATTTCACCCTCTTAGGGGTGGATTTTCAAAAAAACTTGAAACAAGTATTTACTTATTTTTTTACTGGAGCACTTGTATGAAGTTTCGAATAGAAAATACTATCTAATCTTGTCTCTCAATACAAGCTTTGAACCCCCGTTTCATCCCCTTCAGGGGTGAATTTTGGAAAATCCTTTCTTAGAGGGCATTTACGTCGTAATAACTATCTGCATGACAAATTTCAGCGCAAGCCGAAACAATATTGATTTTCACATATTGTTACCCCATTTCACCCTTTTAGGGGTGGATTTCAAAAAAACTTAAAACAGGTATAAATCTATTTTTTTACTGGAGCACTTGTGTGAAGTTTCGAACAGAAAATACTATCTAATCTTGTTTCTCCATACAAACTTTGAACCCCTGTTCCATCCCCTTTAGGGGTGAATTTTGGGTAATTCTTTCTCAGAGAGCATTTACGTCGTAATAACTATCTGCACGCCAAATTTCAGCGCAATCCCAAACAATATTGATTTTCTCACTTTGTTACCCCATTTCACCCTCTTAGGGGTGTAATTAAAAAAAAACCTTAAACATATATGTACTTATTTTTTTACTGGAGCACTTATATGAAGTTTCGAATAGAAAATACTATCTTATCTTGTTTCTCCATACAAACCTTGAGCCCCCGTTTCATCCCCTTCAGGGGTGAATTTTGGAAAATCCTTAGAGGGCACTTACGTCGTAATAACTATTAGCATGACAAATTTTAGCGCAAGCCGAAACAATATTGATTTTTACATTATGTTACCCCATTTCACCCTCTTAGGGGTGGATTTTCAAAAAAACTTGAAACAAGTTTTTACTTATTTTTTTACTGGAGCACTTGTATGAAGTTTCGAATAGAAAATACTTTTTAATCTTATTTCTTCATACAAACTTTGAGCCTCCGTTTTATCCCCTTCAGGGGTGAATTTTGGAAAATCCTTTCTTAGAGGGCACTTACGTCGTAATAACTATCTGCATGACAAATTTCAGCGCAAGCCGAAACAATATTGATTTTCACATTTTGTTACCCCATTTCACCCTCTTAGGGGTGGATTTTCAAAAAAACTTAAAACAGGTATTTTTTTTTTTTTTTACTGAAGCACTTGTGTGAAGTTTCGAATAGAAAAGACTATCTAATCATGTTTCTCCATACAAACATTGAACCCTTGTTTCATCCCCTTAAGGGGTGAATTTTGGATAATCCTTTCTTAGTACACCCCTACGTACTAAGACAAATATACCCTCCAAATTTCATGTCTCTACGATGAGCGGTTTAGGCTGTGCGTTGTCTGTCAGTGAGTATGTCAGGACAAAGTTTTTTATAGTATTAGATAATTTATTATAATTGACTTGTATTTTTAACCGACTTCACAAAAAAGGAGGAGGTTCTCAATTCGTTTGTGTTTTTTTTTTTTTTTTTTTGTGTATGTTACACGATTTCTCCGTCAATAGTGAACGGATCCAAATGATTCTTTTTTTAATAGGTAGGATACGTTTCCGAGGTGGTCCCATTTTAATTTTATCGAGGTCTGATAAGTATCTCCAGAGATATGGAGATAAATACCTCAAACATAGGAGAATGTACTGGTTTTAGTAGAAGAGTCCCAAGAAGATTATACACAACGGAGGTTGCTATTGGATATACTTTTGAAGACTAAAAAATATGACCTTGAATAATGTTTTTACATCTTTCTTCTCGTTGATTTTGGTTTTTGACAGATATTCTTACGGTAACTGTGAGCGAGATAGAAATAAAGGTGGGGATAATATTTTTTTTTTTAATATCTTATAGGCTAGCGTTTGACCACTATCTCACCTGTTGCTAAGTGATGATGCGGTCGAAGATAGAGAAGTGGACTAGAATGGGAACTGGCTCCCAAGGATAGCTGCCTGAACACATTAGATGTTAGGCGACAGATTTTCTAACTTGAGGGTGGTAGCTGGCCAGGCGGACACTAGATATGTCCTAGCACCATGCGGGGGTTGTTGGTTTCTTAACTATGTTTTCCTTCACCGGAGGGCAACTGTGAGAAGCGCAAATATAATTTTAGATCGAAAAATTCATTGGTGCACGGCGGTTTGAACTCGGTACCACGGCATCAAAGCCGACTGTTCTCCCAATTACGCCACCGGGCCCTCAATAAATAATTATATGTTAATAATTATAATAAATAATTATATATAAATATGAATAATTTGTCTTCACAGGAATGTTCTACCAGGCAAAGTCTTGTTAGGGTGCAAACTTTTTTAAACATACCTAAGATTTTTTGACATGACATGACGTTTGCCGAAGATGGCGGCCATTTCAGTCCCGCGACACTGCATGCATTATTAAATAACTCAGAATTATGAACGTACTTTGTACCAACCAACACTGCAAAAAAATTTATAGGCATAATACCACAGATTATATAATAGTTACTACGTAAATAATACTTTCCGTTGTTAGGTTGGCTACACAGTGCTTTCATAATTCGGGTTTCAACAATATAGGGAAGTGCCTCTTATAATTAACGTAGTAGAGTGATTCAGTACTCTGTTGGCCATATGGCGGCAAGTAATGTTAATAATCGCAAATAATACTTTTTTATATTCATTTTGGAATACAACTAGTCCGTGTTATAAAAGTATTTGGAATTATTGTAATAAAATAGACAATTAATTATCGTGTGTGTCAGATGCTTTAATCGCACAGGGCCATTTTGGACATTGCCCTGTGATACCTTGATGACATAATTATTACTAGTGAATATTATCACTTTAGCAAGGCATTTAAAGTCAATTTTTTTAGGGTTCCGAACCCAAAGGGTACCAAATGAATACTTTCTGAGACTTTGTTGTCCGTTCGTCCGTACGTCCGTCCGTCCGTCCGTGTGTCTATACATATGTGCGCACTTTACAGATCTGTATCTTCTTAACCGTTATAGGTACATACTTGAAATTTTCAAAAAGTATATATCCGTCAGTGTATAACGGCCCAGACACCAAATGTAATAGATGCATGTAATTTAATTAAAACTTGTTATGCACTAAAAAGGGTAAAATAAGTTATTTTTCAAAAAAAATAAAACCGACTGCATAATCACAAACAGGCACACAAAAGCGAAAAATAAATTACTTAAAATTATTATAAGCGCTACCCACTTATCTATTTGAAGTCGGTGCCAGCCAAGTCTATTGGATAGTAGATAGATACTATGTATGTAGTAGTAGAAAGTAGGTACATGTAGGTTAGTAAGTAAGTAGATACATGTAGGTATTATATATCTACTACCTATTAGAATTGGCTGGCACCGACTTCAAATAGGTAAGTGGGTAGCGCTTATAATAATTTTAAGTAATTTATTTTTCGCTTTTGAGTGCCTGTTTGTGATTATGAAGTCGGTTTTTTTTTTTTTTTTAAATAACTTATGAATGTCTGAATATGTATAAACAAATTTACTGAGAAATTAAAATCAATTGAAATTATTGAAAAAAATTCAAATCTCATGATAGTCAATTTTTTCAATGAATATTTTTCCTCTTCTAGCGCATGGGATGGTTGGTAGGGACCTCTCAGTCGCACACATTCACTCGGAGCAAAATGTAGGTAATCTTTTAAAATTCGGCAACCGGTATGGTATAATATATATATTTTTTTATTAATTTTTTTTTTTTTTTCATAACTTAGTTTATTATACATGTTAACAAAAGCAAAACACAAAGAAAACAATCCAATTTTATTAATTAAAAATATCCTTGACTGAAATTTGCTAGGCAACCCACGTAGTATTTATATTCTCTTTGGGCAACCCATATGCAATATATATTTTTTATATATTATATTACAAAGTTGATTCCGCAGAAAGTAAGTTTAAATTTTTATTTGTTATCTGTGTTTATAATGTATAAAAAGCGTCCTAAGGTCTTTCCAGTTTCCACTCCTCGACTAAACTTGACATTGGCGAAATTGTGGTGGCATTATCGCAAAAGCCAATAACTAAGAAAATAATAATATATTAAATTACATAGAAAATGTGTTTGATCCATTAACCAGCTCGGTGATGGTCGTTGTATGACGGGATCCTATGCTATATATTTTACTGAAAATTAAGGGTTCTTGCTTCAGCCAACACAAAATTACAGGATGTTGAAAATGGCCTAATTGGCTTCGAGAAAAGTATGGTGCGGCCATGCCTCTTTGTTTGCTTGACTTGGCGGGTAGATAATTATGGTTTTATACTAAAATGTCAACAGGCTGTTACGGCCAACTGCGCCACGTTTAGGTTTCTTGATCATGGCCGCCTAGTGCCCGAGGTGCCTGCATGACTATTCAGATACACAACATTCACAACATGGACATGATTCACAATCTTTCAAACACAAATTCGGATTCGAATAGAGACTATCTTTCGAATCAATCATCATAATGCTCTAATCAGAAACTTTTGACATTTCAACTCGAAAAAAATCGGTGATCCTAGTCGAAATGATTCTGCAAACAGAAAACTTTTCTTTCTACTCGCTAATGAGATGGATTCTGAGACTGCGATGCGTGGTGGTAGATAAAGCATCGACAATAAAGCCTTAACACAGGCTAGAACGTCGATGAGATGATCGTTATCCATTCGTGCCATATTCAGAATATCCATGAATCACAAAATTCTAGGACAAGGTTGGTATAGTTCGTCAACCGCGCATTGGTCGTTAGCCTGGATAGGTAAATGTAATGTAGGTAAGTAGATATTATTACAGAAAATAGAGAGTACTCTATTTTAATTTGATTTATCATAAAAAAGGTAAAGGTAAGTAAGTAAGGCATAAAAATGTCGTGTTGTCATGTTTAATACCTACTTTTTAACGCTGCTGAAGCCACGGAGAGCCTGATAATTATAAATCGGCTTTTGTAAATAAGTGTATAAGTACGACTGTTATTAAGTTTAGTACGTAAGTGTATATGGAACTCTCACGGCCCCACCATATCTCGCATAGTATGTAATTAGGTTGCTTGACCCAACATCCTTCGATATATGTAGGTAATGGTTACGTACCTTAAAATAACATTTGACACTTCCGGTGACTTTTGCGTGCCAATCGCGGACAGGAAAACAATCCCAACTTTCGGTCTAGGAAATCCAGAATGATTCACAAAATATTTCCACTCTCTTCTACACTTCACATAAAATTTGTAAACACTATCACACGTTATCACGTTTTACCTAATTATTACACAACACATTTACATCACGTTTTATTCCTATGTGCAGGTATACTATCATTTATGTCGTCTGCCTCAACACTTGTTTCTAGACCCAAGCAGGTAGGTATATACAATGTCTGGGTTATCAAATGAGCTTCCAATTCAATAAGTCCAATGACAGTACCTATTGATTTACATAGACAAACAGCCTGGTGCCAATAACACTAATTACTAATGAAACCATTGCACTGTTCATGAAACGACTGATGGAATATTCTCGCTCACAAAATCAATAAAACACGCTTTCGATGGTTGGTGTTGTGTGGGTTCGATAAGACAAAGCGTAGGCAGCGGTAGCGGCAAAACGTACCGCACCTTCTGTCTGTACAAGTGGTTCGAGCGCGTGTTTTCTATTGACTGACATTCGAACTCCAATCCAAGACCGTGAAGTTAAACGAGAATGGCTGTGAAGTGACGACGCAAATACGTCACAATCATAACAAGCGGTTAGGAAGTAGATCCCATTTGCTTTGCCCGGCGCTCAGCTGCGAACCTGCGATAACTACGGCTACGTGGGGTGGGGACTGTAGGGAGTAAACAGTAAACATGCGAATAAATTGATGATCGTCCTGACGTCCCTGTATCAATTTCCTGTTACCTTATTTAGTAAGTAAGTACCTACCTTAAATATTCCATATTGTGCATATTAGTTACATCAGATAGGAATGTTTTAGCCAGATCTAATATATACTTGGATGTACACTATCCTGTGGGTAGCAGCATACTACTATCCCTACGTCCTTACAAAGTATTACTTTTGTAATATAAAATAAATCAAACAACCTGTTGCCTAAAGCACCTTTGTGGAGAAAGGTGGGAGAGATAGACCGTAATCGATGAATAAATTGGTCTAACCAGAATTTGATTTAGATTTAGGACAGTGAACTAACTATATAAGCATAGTAACTAGGTAATTATTATGATTAGCTTTACAAGCAAAGCTAGTTCATTGTCCTCGTTTAATCAAGTATCAAATAAAGTAACGAAGAAACTTTTTTCCATGCATGAGCGCATAACGAGTAACAATTTGGCCTTCAGTGAACCGGTCACCGCTATATGCAAGTCTAGTGAGTAGATGGTAGGCAAAGGAAGCCTTTTCTGACGTCATTTTATGCTAATAACGTTCACGACTCTTGGGCAGTGATTATGTAGGTGCTCAATGCACTTCTGCAATCTGACACAGAATACTACAAGTAACCTGAAACCTGAACCTGATTAGAAATAATATAAAATAGATAATCTTAGAGTATACAATTATGTGTTATTCAGACCCTATTTGCCATGCATGAATATTCAATATTAAGGTTGGTGTAGGAAAATAATAGCAAAACGTTGCTATAATTTATAGACGTGTAGGTAAACTGTGATCTATCACTTCTATCAGCCTGTTTCCAGTACAATTTTTCCACCTACTAGGGGGTATGTAAGAATATGAATAAGAATATTATGTATTGTTTAAAATTGTGTTTTCAAAATATCTTATTAGAAGGTGCTGTTCTTTTCTTAAAGTACACACAATATTTCCGTAGGGTAAAATGCATCGACGTCCTAATCCTAACCCTAGGGGGTCAGGACGTCGATGGTAAAATGACTATTATACTTAGGTATTTAGTATAAAATATTATACCTTTTCGTACCACTATTTAATACTATTTTCAATAATATTTTACGCAAATTTCTATTGTTTTACATTGCTCGTTATATTAAATTATTTACAATAAAATATTTACGTAACAAAACACTAAAAGCTAGGTCTTATCAATATATTCGTTCAGGTTATAGAATGCTTTCTTAAGGTGCGTACAGACTATGTAACATACCATGTTATAACATTGTTATTTAAGATGTTTTAGGTAATGTAGACACGGTATGTCATAAAACATGTTATGATATCATGTTTTATAACATTTCGTGACCACATTATCTGAAACATGTTAAATATTAATGTTATAACATGTTATGTTATATGGTCTGTACGCACCCTAAATAACAATGTTATAACATGTTATGTTACATAGTCTGTACGCACCCTTAATCAACCATTGTTTAAGCATGCTCCTGAACAAATTTCCATTTATTGATTTAATCAACACTTCAACACCAATATTATAAATGCGAAAGTTAGTTTGTTTGTTTGTTAGTTCTTCACGGTCAAACGGCTGGACCGATTTAGCTGAAATTTTGCACAGGGATAGCCAGTATTATGGATTAGGCTATAGGATACTTTTTAACGCGAGCAAAGCCGCGGGGCACAGCTAACTTAATATATACTGACTGGCAAATGCTTGAACATTTTAATTCCAGATAATATGAGAGCACTTTTGTGATAATAGCTTCTACTATCATTTTTGAACTTGGTGGTCTGATGATATTAGATTCACTTATGGGTGAGGCCGCGAATTTTGCCATAAATGACGCAGCAGTGACGCAAAAGATTGCGTGACGGTGACGTAAAAGTAGCGCAATAACTTACGCTACGGTGACGTAAAAGTATCGCAAAATAGTCGTGCAAAATTATAAAGGTTGGGGGTTGGATTTAGAATCGTTTGGCACGAAAAAGGGGGGGTAGAGGGGTGGAATGGGAAGGGAAGGGTCCCCCCTTCACTACCCTACCACTCCCATTACAAGGTAATGCATTGTTTTTGAGTTATGCCTATTTTTGTTGGGTTTGATTTTGGATTATTGGTTGAATTTAGAATCATTTGGCATGAATTTGATATAAAATGTTATGGAGATGGGTAGAGGTAAGGTCCCTGATTGTAACAATACCATTTCTTTAACAAGGTAATGCATATTTTACAAGAAAACGATATAAACAAAATCTAACCTAAAAATATACTAAACCATAAAAACAAAGCGCAAATTATTATTACAAGGGCTAGATGACTTAGTAAAAATTTTAGTAATATTATTTACCACTACTAAATTAATAAGAACACCCCACTAGAAAAAAAAACTAGGTTAGGTTGAAACTGCGACAACACAATGCGCGAGCCGAGCGAGCGAAGCGAGCGTGTCGCGGCAGCGGCCGGCGAAGCGCAAAAAGTCTGTTAATCATCCAACAAAACAGTGATATTGATCAAGCAAAGTGTTAAAAAAAAGTGAGGTTATGATTTTACAAAAATACGCATAACTCTAAAACTATGCATTACCTTGTAATTAAAGTGGTGGGAAAAGAAAAGGGGGACCCTCCCTTACCCCCCCATCACCTCACCCTCCCTTTTTCGTGCCAAACGATTCTAAATTTTTAATAAGTGAGGTTATGATTTTGCAAAAAAAATCATAACTCAAAAACTATGCATTACCTTGTAATGAGAGTGGTGGGGTAGTGAAAGGGGGACCCTCACCTACCCCCTCCACCCCTCCATTCCCCCTTTTTCGTGCCAAACGATTCTAAATTTCAACCAAGGTTGGAGTATACCGAGCCACAAAAACTAGGTACTTGAAGTTGTGTGTATAGGGTGAAAAATTAAATAAAATGACAATTTTAAGACTGTAATAAAATCAATTATCAATATAATATTCGCACATTAATTAGCAAACACAATAAGAGCTGTGTACATATTTGATCCTTTGTTCAATAGTAGGACATTGACAAAAGCACACTTTAATGAAATGAATATCAAAATAACGCAATTAAATTTATATTTGAGTTTTAACCTAAAAGTAAACTGAGAAAAGCACAACAGAACAGAATAAAATAGAGAAAACACAAAAAATAACCAACCACTAACTCTACCATTTAAAATAAAAATTACCTTTTTGGTATAAAATAAAAACGACTAAACATATCAAAACTATAACTTTCGCTATCAGAAACAGCATGCGTATCTTTAATTAAAAAAATTGAATATCAACTATACATTACTACTTACTAACCTTAATAAATATTAACATCTAATCATACTTTTATAGGCTTTTATAATTAGTATCACACGCAATAAGAAACAGTGAACTAAGTATTTTGGTAGTCAGTCTTTCATTACGAGGCTTTCAGTCAGAACTATATTATAAAGCTGTAATAAAATATATGTGATTAGAAAGAGACGTCAATCCTGTCTGTGACATTTTTGTAAATTGTAAGGTGTTGCTGACAATTTTTTCAAATGTATTTCAGTTGAGTACCTTTTGGGGAATGAAGATGATAGCGTCAGCAGCAAATATTACACAGGTAATTTACGTGATTTGAGGCAGTTCGTGAATATAAATTACAAATAATAAAGGCCAGAGTATACTGCCTTGTGGAACACCTAAAGTTATATGTCGACATTTTGTTTTTAAATTGTATATTTGAATAACAGTTGATTGACTTGTATCCTAACCCAACATACCTCCCAAACTAACATTAGTAATATCACAGAATAATGAATACTACAAGTAGTAATATTATATAAAATACCGTGATGAGGCGCTTCTTGCGTAAAACCTAAGGACTATAAGTGCTATAACGTTGAATCTATTTGTGGAAGTAAGTATCACTAGATAGTAGATATATGCCATAACAAATCATTAAGGTGCGTAGAGACTATGTAACATAACATGTTGTAACATTGTTATTTAACATGTTTCAGATAATGTAGATACGGAATGTTATAAAACATGTATACTAACATGTTATAAGATCATGTACATATATACACATATATATATAACATTCCGTGTCCACATTATCAGAAACATCTTAAATAACAATGTTATGTTACATAGTCTGTACGCACCCTTAAGCTCAAAAATAGTTTTTTTTTTTTTTTTAATTGTACATAGGCAAGCATTTGACCACTATCTCACCTGGTGGAAAGTGACGATGTGATCGAGGGTGTAGCATGCTTGCCTAGAAGATACCTGTTCACTCTTGACTTGAAGAGACCCAAGTTATAGCTACTCGGAAACAAGTCAGCCGGCAACGTGTTCCATTCCTTTGCGGTTCGAATTAAAAAGGTAGAACCAAATCGTTTAGTGCGGATTCCTGGGATATCCACCATGTAAGGATGCCGTTGTTTAGTTTGCCTTGTTGTCCGATAGTAAAAGGGGGAAGAAGGAATCAAATTGTGTAACTCCATCGCACACTCACCGAAATGTATCCTGTAGAACACAGATAAACTAGCAACTCTACGCCGATGCTCGAGGCTCTGAAGCTTGTTTTTTGTAGATTCAGTTTCGCCAATTAGCATTCTTGCTCGTTTATCGATGGAATCCAGAGCCTCCAGCTGATATTTAGCCGAGCCGTCCCAGAGGTGGCAGCAGTATTCCATGCAAGATCGGACTTGTGCTTGGTACAGACTTCGAAGCTGTCCCTGCGTGAAATACCGCCTTACCTTTCTGAGAACGCCAAGCTTTTTACCGGCTAGTTTAGCTTTGGACTCTATGTAGGAGCCGAAGTTGAGGTTGGAAGTTAATGTAACTCCTAGCAGCTCTAGGTGGTTTGAGACAGGCAACGGTACATTTCGGAATGTTGGAGACAGGGCAAAGGGGCTCCGTTTAGCGGTGAACAAACACGCCTGGGTCTTAGATGCATTGAATATGACCAAGTTAGCATCGCCCCAATCGGAGACTGCCTGAAGTGTCAAATTTATGCGATCAATCATAGCTTCTATTAGAGACTGGATCTTAGCACTACCAGCTCGTGAATCAGACATATATCTCTCTACGACGGTGCTATCGTCTGCATACCCAAAGGTGCCGGGTTTAAGCAGATCGTTAATGTGCAGCAGAAAAAGTGTCGCAAAGAGGTACCCCAGCGTTAGTAGCTAATCGATCAGACGAGCAGCCGTCCACGACTACTCGTAATGACCTTTCCCTCAAAAAGTCAGATATCCAGCCACGAAAGCCACTAAGGTAAGCCATAAGCCGGAAGCTTACTTATGAGGCTATCATGCCAGACCCTGTCAAAGGCCTTCGAGATATCCAGAGAGACGGCTAGCGCCTCACCGTGTCTCTCGATTGCCTCGCTACATACGCTTGAAGGCCTCCAGTGGACCGCTTTCGGCGGAACCCGTATTGCTGGTCACTGAAGAGATCGTTCGTTTCTAGGTATGCCAAGAGCCGGTTGTTAAGAACACGTTCCATACTCTTACAAAGTATGGACGTGACTGATATGGGCCTGTTGTTTGCAGGATCGGCACGACTGCCTTTTTTGGGCACTGGCTGCACGTTTGCAAGCTTCCATGCACTTGGCACTTGACCCGTCTCATAGGAGAGGCGGAATAGGCGTGTTAGTACTGGTGTAAGTTCAGGAGCGCACGTCTTAAGGACTATTGCTGGTATACCATCGGGGCCACTAGCTTTGTTCACGTCTAGATTTCGGAACGTTTTACGGACCTCAACCTGACAAATGCGGATTTCCGGCATAGCCATCTCGCACTCGATAGATTCGGAGGTACTTCTCCCGTAGTATCTAAACGTGAAGACTCCGCGAAAATAGTAGCAAACAAGTTTGCTTTCTCTACAGCAGTATGAGCTAGTGACGTTTGGTTTCAGCAGTGGTGGCAATGAAGAACGGCAAAAATTGGCTTCAACGGTTTTCGCCAGAGACCAGAACGCTTAGCTACCTGTAGGGTGCGAAGCTAGCTTGGCTCCTATTCGGTGAATGTGGTCAAAGCGTGCCTTCTTTAGTGCCTTTTTGTACGACTTGGAAGCACGGTTAAAGGCTCTCTTCTTTTTGCTCACTTTCAGCTTTACGGTTTCGAGCATCAACCCAAGCAAGATATGCCTTCTGCTTAAACGCTTCTGCGTTTCCACATTCGGCTCTATACCAGGGACGAGCTTTGCTGGCAGAAGGAGCGTCAGAAAATGGAATAAAATATTCCATTCCTTGTGGCAAAACTTCCGTCACAGCATCCGCGCAAGCTGAAGAATCGCCAGAAGAGAAGCATACCTGCTTCCAAGGATAAGACGCGAAGAAAGAACGCATCTCATCCCAATCTGCAGACTTCTATCGCCATATCCGACGACAGCCTCTTGGGCTGGGATCAGCCGGGGAATATGACGACATAGAATTCACCAGACAGTGATCGGAGCTACCTAGCGGTGATGCTACCGACACCACGTATCGGTCTGGATCTGTAGTCAGCAGAAGGTCGAGACAATTGGCGGTGTAACTTTCGACATCGGGTACCCTGGTCGCTTCTTGGACCAGCTGGGTGAGGTTTAGCGTCAAAGCTAATTTGTACATTTCTCTTCCAGCGTGGTCGGTGATCTGGTGTGGGAATAACCAATCTTGGTGATGGGCATTAAAATCCCACAGAAGCACAAGTTGAGCCGAGGGGTACCGTTGTTGGGTTAAGTTTGCCATCATACTTAAATAGTCCGTAAGTCCGCTAGTCTCCTGATCACCGCTGTGCGATCTATACACACAAGCGTAGATGATCTTTTCTACGCCGGTGTCAACCATCATCCAAAGCACAGATAACTTAGGGACTTCAAAATTGCGGAGACAACGGCTGCAGATGTCGTCGCGCGCGTACACTCATACTCCGGCACGTGGTCTGAAATTATGTTCCAGAACATAACCGGGATATGACAGGTACGAAGCGTCGTCTGGGCATCGAATTTGTGTCTCCGTGAGGAACAGCAAGTGAGGTTTTCAGTCTCGAGAAGAAAGTGGACTGGATCGATATTTGAATGCAGTCCTCTAATATTTGTGAGGTGCACTTTAATCCCTTAAAGTGCAGAGGACGTGCTTCCGCTGTTTAAAACTCAACTTGCTTTTACCGTTTCTCATATTTGATTTTAAATGGAGTGAATAGGTGAAAAGATGGCAGTGGGACGAGGCGCTGTGTAAAGGACTACATAACCCAAAAAACGAGATGCTGCAGCTGTTTGAAGTTGGTCCGGAGACCGCGGGGACGCCCGAACCCCCCCCAAAGATGTCCATCGGGTCCTCTCGTCCGGTCGCCAACCGGCACGATGACGCATCTCTGGGATTTTTCGCAAGGCGGCGGGGCAGCCTTTCGTGAGTGGCTTGCTCCCTACTTGGGCCCCCAACTACCTGCGGTCGGCCAGCGGAAAAACCGTGCTTGGGATCCCGCTGCTCTCCGAGACCAACTTCCAGCCACTACATTCCCGTTGTGAGCTAGATCAGTCCAATTTATGCTGCGCAACTGTCCCGACCCACCCTTCCGAATTGGCATCACAGAACATCACGGTGAAACACGGCGAACCGCTTAGCGCCATGTCTTTGTTCTGTGGGTGGTTACGTGCCGCGGCTTAAGCCTACCACCGTCCACCGATATATCGATTGATCCTTTGGTGCCACCCAGGGGACACGTGTGAGAGACTCTCACGGACGCGATCAATGTGATCCCCCAAAAAGTAAAGTGGTAAAGGGAAAAGGACGCGTACTGACATAGTGCCTTTTAATTTATTCCAATTCCAATTCCATTTGTGGTGTCTTCTAAAAAACCAATTGTAGATAAATGGTTTATAATTGCCTGCTAGCTTAATGATATAACCCTTGTTTGCTACCTACCTACATCAAAAAGGTTCTAGTTTTGGTCTTGATGACTATGGTGATGTCATTCTGCTGTGCATACATGGTCCTAAGACTTTTATATAAGTAGGCGGTGCACGCGGCAACGGCACTGACTTTTCCTTCTCTCTCCTCGCTCTTCTCTAAATTAAAGAATATTTTTTTGGATAACGACAAATACCCCATGAGCACCGACGCAACTATCTCTTATTCTGTGACCTACGTACCGCAAGTCAATTAGTGAATGGAAATCCATCGACTTAAAAAAACATAAATATCTACGATTTATCATTAATATAAATAGAAATATAGCAAGTCAGTCACACGGGACAGGCGACAATTGAAAATTATAATTAATTAAATATGCCTACTATAAACCTTTGGGGGCTCGATGGTGTCGTGGGAAAGTAGTCGGCTTTGACGTCAGGGGTACCGAGTTCAATCCCCGCCGTGCACCAATAGATTTTATCTATGGAAAAAAGTATGTGCGCTTTTCACAGTGGCCCTCCGGTCGTAGGACCCTTATCATTTCTGTGCTCCGGTGAAGGAAAAACATCGTAGTATCGTACAAATAGAAATATGACCCTACAAAATCTTAAAGAGTAGATTAGAAGGCTTATATTTCCTTTTGCAATTGGTTGGTCAAAAAAAGAAAACGATAGGGGCGTAGCGTAGCTCCAGCAGACCTTGATTTTTTGTTGGAAAAAAATTGCTCTGAAGCATTTTCCAGGGAGGAAACGAGGGAATACATTTGTATGGAAAAGTGGAAACCCCAAGCCTCGCATAGTGGTAGGACCTCAGAGTAACAATTACTAAAGTATGTTACTCTGAGGGTAGGACACTGTCTAGTTTCTTGGCCGGTACAAGAAAAAGTTAATTGACCCACATACTAACACGGCAAGCTAATGAGCAAAACCGATTCAGTGGAGTAAGTATAAACCACATTACTAGAGAGGCTATACAATAGTGGTGAGTTCGAGGCTTTTGTGTGTGAACACGACGAACCTAACAGTTCACTGGACAATGAGGTCAACGTAACTGGCTTGAATTGATACTTCTTATTATAGGTCAGTTACAGTTGTAATATAAACCATTATAGCACAAAGCGTTCTTCCTACCTGTACATTCGTCGACATTTTGCATTGCGAGTGGCTAAGTTAAAAGCATTTACATACATAATTATTAATTCCATAACCAAATAATTTGCAAGAATTTTTATAAGTGCGCCAACGTTTTATTCTTTATTTTCCTTTATTGTTTATTTTATATTTTTTAGCGTTTATTATCTTACAAACTAAATCCGTATTCCATAGGAAACGATTTCATAAATGATAACTCGGCTTCCACCTAAGATGTAAAAAAACGAAATGATTTACCAAACATTTATGAGCATTCTTGTCTCTGAGACTTCATTGAAAAACATGTATTTAAATGTGTCTAATGAAAATAATTAAATTGAGTAATTAAATTATAAATTACTATTGTTACGAGCGTTTTCCTATCTGAAGCACGCGAAAATTTGTGATTTTAGTAGACTGTTGTACGTATTAGCTGTTGGGTATAAAAATAATATCCCCGTGGCCATCTATTTAAATCATTGGAGTGCGCAAATAGCGCCGCTGCTCTGTCGTTGTGGGCGAGGAATCGTTCAATTTTGTTGCAAAATTTTTAAGCAGATTACGTTCTTCACCTTCTAAATACCAAAATTTTACAAATCTTATTCTAATGCCGACTATAATTGTCCTTTCAGTCAAATCACTACACGCATTTGGTTATTTTCTTGCAGTACTATTATTTAATGATCTGTACAAATTTATGAGTAAGCAAGCTTATTTCTTTTATATCTTACTAGCTGCGCCCAGCGGCTTTGCTTGCGTTTAATCCTAGCTATAAACCATTCTCTTGAATCACTCTATCTAATGGTGAAAACCGCATTAAAACCCTTTGCATAATTTAAAAGATATAAGCGTGCAGACGGCGTGAAATGACTTTGTTTTATACTCTGAAAGATAAGATAGCGTTTAATCTCGCCTGATGGTAAGCGATGATGTGGGCGAAAAAGAGCTACGAAGATTGTACCAACTATTTTTGTTTCCGTACCCAAAGAGTATATTAGCAACGGAACTCTATTATTGAGACTTGATATTATTATGGCCACTATAACAACAATAAAAACAAATCCTACCTAATATTATAAAGGAAATAGTTTGTGTGTATGAATTGTAACACATAGGGTATAATTTTCTATCCCGAATTTTTGTCCCACGGGAACGATGCTTACGAGGGTTAAACCGCAAGGCACAGCTAGTTATAAATATAATATCGTTTAAAAACTAAATAATATCGTTTAAAAACTAAAAAACAACCGACTTCAATGCCGCGCTATTCATTTTCAGTACCAATTTTGAGATGTTTATCTCAATATCTCTGGAGATACTTATCATACCTCGATAAAATTACCATGGTACCACACTTGGGATATCTCCTTTCGAACAAAAAAAGAATAATCGAAATCGGTTCATAAACGACGAAGTTATCCGCGAACAAACATAAAAAAAATATATATATATACGGTCGAATTGAGAAACCTCCTCCTTTTTTTGAAGTCGGTTAAAAAGGGGGTCCTAATACAAGAAACGTGTTTTGTTTCGGCATTTTTGCTCTATTTTATAACATGTTTTTAAATATTATACGGTGGTAAGGAACCCTTCTTATGCTAGTCAGACTCGCACTTTGCATAGACCGAGGTTTTACCGTCCACTCTAGTTTAATTCTATTACAACGAGGCAAACGATCACAAAACTGTTTTGCTCTGTGGTATAAATTTCAGAAAAAAGATGGTTAAACTCAGTTTAAAAAGTAGGTGAATTTCACCACAAATTACTGAAATTTCATTTTAATCATAATTAAAATCACATGACATCTTATGAGACCATTGAATCAACCTTTACACAAATCATGGTCGAGAGTAAAAGAGTCAGGCTACCTAGGTGTATAATACCTAACCTAGGCCAAGTGCAAGTCGGACACGCACTCGTAGGGTTCCGTACCACACTACAATATTTTATTCATAAAATCGAGCAAAAAACACCTTTATCATTTTTCGCCAGCAAAAAATTAACTTTGTTTTTCATAGTGTTTGTATGATTGACAAAGTTATAATTGCTATTTTGAAAATGTACTACATGTATATCTAAAAAGGGGCAAATTTGTGTCATTGAGAGTATGCAATTAAAATAATATTATGTACATTAATATATTTTTAAAACTAACTATAAACAAACAAATAAACCAAACCAAACTGCTAGCTATATATCTCGTTCAAACCAATTTTCGTTAAAAGTGTTTATTGAGATCTACAACATTATTTTTTTAGATTTTTCACTCGGTAACCCGCACGTATAAGATTGATAAAAAAAATTGTTTCATTTCCATGTATGAGGAGTCCCCCCTTAAGCTTTTATTTTTGTTTAAAAATCGTAAAGAATTTCACAGAATACATCTACCTACCAAGTTTCAACTGTGTAATCCTGATAGTTTCGGAATAAAGTGGATGTGACACGTATGTCACATTCGGCCACGGAACCCTAAAAATGATGTCTGTGTGGGCAGTAGTTGGCGTGAACACTGTTATTTTTAGCAAAAATAGCATAGCCACTTAAATATTTCAGATAAGTACGAACCTGTCGCGCAGAATACTTAATAGTACTACCCTGTCGTATGAAACGTAGAGACACATTGGGTGCTATTTTTGAACTTCGCAAGATATGTTATAATTATAGAAGTAGACAAATATACGTAAGTACCATTTCCAAAAATAATGCACGAACGTAGCGTCATTTTCTGTTTATGATATCCATCCCACTGGCGTTAGGTAACGCGCTGGGTGAATATTCAACTGTAACGAACGATTAGAATTATTTTATGTTTTCTAGTTAGACCGCTTTCTTTAGAAAATAATCCATTACATAAAAATTACTATATCTCATGGAGGTTTGAAGTTATTCAGACTTTGTTCTTCTAATTCTTATAAAGAGGAGCGACAACTTCGAATTTTGATAGGTAATTTTTGGATCAATCACTAATGGAATGTGCGTAAAAGTGTAGGTATCTTGTTAAAATTCTATTTTGGATAATATTAGGTTACAGTAGCAGTAGTAACAATAATGACTAACGACACCAGGAATTTCATGACAACAACACAAACTTGCCAAAACAGTTACAGATTACATGAATACAAATGCTCCACTATACCAACCACGGTAATGTAGGTAGAAACATTACCGTGCCGAGACTACCTACCATCCACGTGTCTGTCTACATCACATCAGTATAGACTTAGTCTAAATTAAATAGATCTAAATGACTCATATTACAATTTTGAACATGTCGTTGATTGAGGTCAGTGAAAAGGCTATAATGGACATAGAAGAATCATTTCACCATGCGATGATTATAGTAATAAACGCTTCCGTTCCCCACACATTCCGAGTTCCGCGCATTAGACGACATATCATACATAGGTGTATAGCTATGTATATAGCCATTAGATTGGAATGTAGGTAGGTACATACCTAGAAAGTTGAACACCAAAAATCACTTGGTCTGAACGTGGTCTTTGGAAAAAGAAGAGCGAGTCGATTTTGGAGAAATCGTACACTATTTTCTTTTTCTTTACGTACCTACATACCATTCCCTATTACAAGTTCCAGTCCCTACAGGCCAGCTCCAACTCCATCATCAGGTCAGCTCGATATTACCATATTATAGCATTGTCATCGAAGACACGTAAGTGATACCAAATTTGAGTGCAATCGAACTTCAGGAAGTGGTTCTTATTTAGCTTCCAAGATTTGACCCACACGAACATACTCGTAAATAGGTACACAAGTTATTTAAAAAATTATAAAAAAAAGTATACGTTCTACCTATAGTATATAGTACTACTACCTACCTATAGGTACAATAATACAGAAATAAAAATTATATTATAAGTAGGCGGAGAAAAATAAGCTATGTAGCTAACTATTTTAACTTTTCAGTTGAAGTAGTAGATTGCCATTTTAATATTTTCAATCATTATTTCCTAGTAACTATAAAAACATATTTAAGAGTTTATCTACCTTTTATTACCTCTTCTGCCTCTTCACGTCACACACACGAGTACGCAACTACGCAATCGACAGGTTGACAGCTGTGATAAAGACCTTTACGATTTCACAAAGAAAAGCAGCCTCAACTTCTACTTTTAACTCGTATGACCGGGTTATGACTTGTAAAGAAATCACTTTTCACTTTCTAGTAAACGTACGTTAACTAGTTACTTGTTAGGTACTAAGTATTAAGATAGCTTTCAGCAATCGTATTGTTATTATAATATTACCGTGGTATATTGTTGATCAAACACAATACATGTTAAACAAGTACCTAGTTGGTCTATAGGTAGGTACTAGGTACCCACCTATCGTACTTATATGCATACACCACTAGTAATGAAGAGATATAAACGAAACTATTATTACGTAGGAACCTAGGGTAGGTACCTACCTACTTACTTGCCAAATATGTTTTATGTAGGTAAGTATATATTTTTAAGCACCGGTATTGGATTTGACAAATTATATAGGTAAGTACTTTTACGACTTTTTGGGGCAGGTGCTGGCAATTTTTTGCGCTCAAATACCAAAATATTCAGTCCAATAGCTTCATAATATTCCAGCACCTAAAATTACTATCGATTTAGACAGATATTATAAATACTTTATCGTCGTCTGTCTGCCCGTTCGGATAAGCACACTTAGGTATATTTTCCCACATTTCACACATCCCGTGCCCCCCCCCCCCCGCCCCCCCTCCTTTCCTAAAGTTAAATTCAGTTTCACATTTTGTATTGACTCCGTAAATGTTACATCAGGATAGCTCTAAATATTTTTTAACTTAGCCTCCAAAATAAGTTTCAAGCTTCTAGCTCTAAAAATTACGATACTTCCATACAACATTTCATCCCTCCTTTCAACCCTTGTTTCGCATTAAAAAGTAGCCTATGTCCTTTCTCAGGCTCTAGACTATCTGTGTACCAAATTTCATTCAAAGCGGTTCAGTAGTTTAGGCGTGAAAGCGAGACAGACAGATAGAGTTATTTTCGCATTTATAATATTAAGTAAGGATTAGCTACGCAAGCAGCAGAAACTATAATAAAAATTCTTATCTATAAAAATATTATAAAGAGAGAACATTTGTATTTTTGTATTTTTGTATGTTTGTAATGAGTAAGCTCAAAAACTACTGAACCGATTTAAAAAATTCTTTCACTAATACATAGAATAGACTTTCGGAATGAAAATAGGCTATGGGTGGAGACCTAATTTGCAACCTAAGTCGGCAAATAAACGGTCGAAAAAACGTTTCTTACGAACGCTGCTTAATTGAAAATAGATAGAAGAATATTTTCTATGCAAGAGTTGTACAACTTAATAAGACCTACAAAAAAGTCCGCGACAGCATATGTCTATCTCTTAAGGTTGACTCACAGTAACCATTTTAATCTTAAAATTTTTGTTAAAAAATATTACATAACTTCCAAGGCTATTTTCAAGTATATAGTATTAATCCTTATCTAAATAATTACGATAATTAGCTTGGCCACATATTATAGATTAAAATTGTCCTTTACAGTATATAATTCAAATGAAAACTCTAGAAGATATTACGAATTTCACAAACACGCATCGCAAAATTAATAAAATATTTGCAGTGAAACCACAGATTAGGTCATAGTTACTACGAAAATATTATTATAATCTTAGCTATGCTGTAGATCCCCACCGATCACAATCAATTTGAAGTCAATATAGTATAATAATTGGGATGGTTCTGCTAAATACCAGCTGGAGACACTGGAAGCTATTGAGAGGAGAGCCAAAAAACTCATCAGCGATGACCTATTAGTAAGCATCTCTTGCTTACTAATAGGTCATCCAGAGTCTCGCGCATCGCCGCAAAGTCGCTTGTTTATCGGTTTTCTATCGGATACATTTCGGAGAGTGTGCAATGGAACTGCATGATTTGATTCCACCATCCCCATTTTATAATCGGACATCCAGAGACACTAAAAGGCGCCACCGATTTATGGTGGATATACCATCTACCCGAACGAAGCGATTTGCTTCTTCGTTCATCATACGAACCGCTAAGGAATGGAATACCCTGCCTGAGTCCGTGTTTCCGATTAAGAACAATGTGGGGGTCTTCAAATCGCGAGTGAATAGGTATCTTCTGGGTAAGCACGCTACATCATCGATCGCATCATCACTTAACATCAGGTGAGATAGTGATCAAGTGCTACCCAGTTCGGTATAAAAAAAAAAAAAAAATATGATCTATTGTATAAAATAATATTCATCTATATATATAATAATATAATATTTTAAACCACCCCGACTGATAACTGATACCCCGTATAATAGCTTTTTCCAATGACTCTAAACACGACATTTAAAATCTGAGCTGTAAGTTGGTGAGGATTTGAGTATTCTGTAGAGTCCAGGAGGCTTCCATGTTCTTACAATATCGTTGAAGAAGAAGATTTTCGAATTGATCAGACCTATGAAAGTTGATTTCATAGCGCAATTAACTAGAAAAAAGCTCATAATTTTATAACGATTGAACGAATTTTCATTAATCAAAGCTAAGAAAACTCTCGATGAAGACATCTATCAAACAAAAAAAAAACTATCAATAATAAAAACAAAATCGGTTCATCCGGTTAGGTGCTAAGATGCTACAGACAGACACACAGATACACACGTTAAACGTATATTACCCCTACATTTTGCGTCGGGAAACGCCGTAAGGTTACGGCGGCAGATGTACTCCTTGGTGGTAAGCTACTTTTTGGTAGATTTAATGATTCCACTACCACTGTACGAAAACTCATTATTCATGAATGCACATAAAACTTTCATTGGTAGGTATATAGCTAGGATTAGAACCAACGACCGTCGGGTCAGAATCAGGGTAACTATCCTTTACGCCAAAGGGCCGTCCAATATCAATACGTAAGTATTATAAAACAAAGTTCGTCACTGCGTCTGTCTGTCTGTTCGCAATAATCTCAATAGCTACTGAACGGATTATCATGCGGTTTTCACCAATAGCCAGAGTGTTTATGAGGAAGGTTTAGGTGCATAATTCGGTAAGGTTTTGTGTAAATTGGATGAAATATGACGATGGTTGTTAAATATGTTCATATTTTATATTCGATGCAACAAACTGATGCAAATTTTGTAGGCATATATGTTCTACCCGTGCGAAGCCGGGGCGGGCTGCTAGTCAGACATATAATTATACCAAATCTTTATTTTAAGGTTTAGGCTACAATAATAGGTTTAGGTAACTAAACCAATGGAACCCTTTTACTGTCCCGGCGACCATCATCTTCTAAACCGTAAGTAATAAATAAGTAGACAGACACTTGACATTTTCACAATGAATGTATGATTATGGCCGCTCTAACAACAAATCCCCATAAGTACAAGAAACGTGTTTTTTTAGGCGTTTAGCTCGATCTTATGAAGCGTAATAGATAGAGCCTTAAAATGTTCTTATATAGGTAGGTATCTAGGTATAACAACAAATGATAATAATCTGGCCAAGTGCAAGTCGGACTCGCACTCGTAGGGTTCACTGTAGAGTAATCTATAACTATGATTTTCGCAACTACAAAAATTACTTTGTTTTTCATAGTGTTTGTATGAAAAACAAAGTTATACTTGCGGTCGCTATATCTCAACAACTGCTGACTGTATCTCGTTCAAACCAATTTTCGTTGAAAGTTTTTAACCGACTTCAAAAAAAGGAGGAGGTTTCTCAATTCGACCGTAAATTTTTTTTTTTTTTTTTTTTTTATGTTTGTTCGCGGATAACTTCGTCGTTTATGAACCGATTTCGATTATTCTTTTTTTGTTCGAAAGGAGATATCCCAAGTGTGGTACCATGGTAATTTTATCGAGGTATGATAAGTATCTCCAGAGATATTGAGATAAACATCTCAAAATTGGTACTGAAAATGAATAGCGCGGCATTGAAGTCGGTTGTTTTTTAGTTTTTAAACGATATTATTATTGAGATATAAAGAATATATTTTTTCTAGATTTTTCACTCCCTTACTTTAGAAGTTAGAGGGGGCACACATTTTACCGCGCCTATCTATTAAATGATTGACTTTGAGAAAAAATGATTTTAGGAACCTCAATGTCATTTTTAAAGACCTATCCATAGACACCCCACCCCACACGTATAGGTTTGAAGAAAAAGTTTTTTTTTGTTCCAGTTTTATGTATGGGATGCTCCCCCCTTAAACTTTTATATTTTTTATTTTTGTATAAAAATCGGAAAGCGGTTTACTTTACAGAATACATCTACCTACCAAGTTTAAATTCTGTAGTCCTAATAGTTTCGAAATAAAAAGGCTGTGACATACGGACGGACAGACAGACAGACATGGCGAATCTATAAGGGTTCCGTTTTTTGCCATTCGGCTACGGAACCCTAAAAAGGAGGTTCCCGTTCAAGAAACGTGTTTTTTCCATAAACCTATATGTTTTTTTCGGAAAATTTTGTTCAATTTTATTAAATAGTGTGCTGTAGTACAGAAACCTACGTTTATTAGTCCGACTCGCACTTGGCCATTTTATTATATTGTCAGCTACATTGACTTTTGCCTTAGGTACCTATCAGTACCAATAACCTACTGCGCTGCGTGGGCAGAGGTGTTCCGTTTATGTCCAGATCTACAAAAAATATATGACTCAAATAGAACTTTCTCTTCTGACAGTGCCTTAAAAATAGTCTAGAGTACCTACCTACTCTAGAGGTTTTTGTCCATATTGTTTTGTACCTAATTATCACGTGAATAATAATAATGACTACCTACGCCCGTTACGTTGAGAGTACGTAGGCAGACAATAGGTTCAACATGTTTTAAGATTTTCAATGTCTTACTGTTGTATTGTATCATTTGTATCATACATCACACCACACATCACATCACATCACATCACTCAACAATACCCATTCTATTCTAATGCTCACAAACAAACATATTACATACCTAGGTAAGTTACATCCCTGGTTAAAAATATTTTTTTAACCGCCTTCCAGAAAGGAGGAGGTTCTCAATTCGTCTGTATGTTTTATGTGTTTGTTATGCGATTACTCCACCAACTCTGATACGATTTGAATGATTTGTTTTTTATTTATAAGGTTTATCTCCAAGATAGTCCCTTACATTTTATCAAGATAGTACTTCCAGAGATATGGCGATAAACACCTCAAACTTGCCACTGAAAATGGCTTGGGCAGCATGTGAAGTCGGTATTTTAGTTTATAAATTATCTTAATAATTTTTTAACCGACTTCAAAAAAAGGAGGTTTCTCAATTCAACCATATATATATATTTTTTTATGTTTGTTCGCGGATAACTTCGTCGTTTATGAACCGATTTTGATTTCTTTTTTTGTTCGAAAGGAGATATCGCAAGTGTGGTACCATGGTAATTTTATCGAGGTCTGATAAGTATCTCCAGAGATATTGAGATAAACATCTCAAAATTGGTACTGAGAATGAATAGCGCGGCATTGAAGTCGGTTCTTTTTTAGTTTTTAAACGATATTATTTATACAACCCTACTAATATTAACACCAGATATTAAATATTACGATGACATAAAGATATGGTGGAATCGGACAAAACTAGGTTATATTTTAACGCAGGCGAAGCCGCGATGCGCTTCTAGTATTATACATGTAAAAGTTGTTTAAAATGTTTGTTACGCAATCACGCAAAACGGCTGAACGGTTTTGGATAAAAATTGGCACCAAGCCAAGAGAGATACTTTTTACCGCGAGCGAAGCCGCGGGGCGCCGCTAGAAAATTATAATTGTGAAAAATCCATAAAAACTATGTGGCATGGTACTTCCAGCATCCAGTCACTTGCGCTCATTGACGACACTCGCCCGCGTGAATGAATCATCAGGTGCATACTGATGTCTTTGTTTGTCAAACAGCTACCTTAATGGTAAATGACAACGTCTACTCTTACTCAGAGATACGGTGAATCAATGCTTGTTCGTGAGATAACTGCAACTTTATTTATTTTGAATGTTTCATGTACTCAATAAAATCGTAAATCCAAACATCACTTATTTTGATGGGTAGGTCACAGAACAGATAATGCTAGATATAGGCCGCCAGACCTTGGTGATAAAATTGGTTATTTAAATCGTAACTCTCGATCCTTAATGTTCATCGATATTATGAACCAATAACATAATGCTTACATTCAAATATTCTTGCAATGATGACGTGTCTGTTGGAATGGTCGTCCATTGTGATTCATTGCCATTTAAATTATGCACCGTGCAAGCAAAAAATATTTGTAAGTATGTATACACGTGATTGATAGGTAACTCACTACAGCCACCCCCCTCCTCCCCATGTCCTCTTGTGATATTTCGTTTTATTTCCGTATCTCTTCTCCCTCCCCTTTCTTAAATCCTCTCTTGATGAATGGATGATCCCTAAGTCCTTCGTGAAGTAGTAGGTAAATATAGTAGGTAGGTAGGATCGAAGAAATAATAAAAATAGCAGACAATAATAAAAAACTAAAAGAACCGACTTCAAATGCCGTGCTATTAATTTTCAGTACCAAGTTTGAGGTGTTTATCTCCATATCTCTGGAGATACTTATCAGATCTCGATGAAATTACTATGGTACCACACTTAAGATATCTCCTTTCCAACAAAATCCTTACTAATCCTTCCTAATATTATAAATGCGAAAGTTACTCTGTCTGTCTGTGTCACTTTTACGCCAAAACAACTGAACCGATTTAAATGAAATTTGGTACACAGATAGTCTAGAGCCTGAGAAAGGACATAGGCTACTTTTTAATGCGAAAAGAGGGTTGTAAGGGGTTTAAAGGGCGGATGAAATTTGTATGGAAGTATCGTCATTTTTAAAGCTAGAAGCTTGAAACTTATTTTGTAGGCTGTTGATTCGTTATAAATAAATATGAAATTCAAAGATTGTAAAAGTGTTACCCCTAAGGGTGTAAAATAACAATAGGGGATGAAAGTTTGTATGGAAATATGTAAGGCTTATGTGAATCTTCTACTCAACGGATTTACATAATCATGATCATCATGATATCATTAAAGCACCGGAACATGTTATTCCGGAGGTTGCGGGTTAAGTCCCGTCGGTACGATGAAATTTTGGATTGTGTTTAACAATTTACAAAAATATAAAGTGTGAAACACTTCAAAAAAAACATGGTATTCAACGGATTTATATGAAATTTGGTACACAGATAGTCTAGAGCCTGGGAAAGGACATAGGCTTTTTACTTTTTAATGCGAAAAGAGGGTTGTAAGTGGTTGAAAGGGGGGATGAAAAGTTGGGTAGGTGAGTAGAGGTTGAGGGGTTGTGGAAGTGAGGGTTAATGAGAGTTAATGCTACCCAAAGACACTATTCCACGCGGAAGAAGTCGCGGGCACAGCTAGTTATATATATTTTTCTTTGGTGTATATTCAAATGAACACCAAAGTTAGCAAACAGTTAAACAAACACAACGCGATCCCCACAAACAAAGATAAAAATCGAACTAAAAACTCCTTGGTCGATCCAAAGTATTAACCACTAGCAGCCCGCCCCGGCTTCGCACGGGTAGAACATATATGTTTAACTACATTTTCCCCAATACAATGTGGTCAACAATTCGTAGGTTTTTTGCGTAGGTACTCACACATCCACTTATGTTAAAAAGAGTAAAAAACCGCACGAAACAACCAGTTTCAAAAGGTTACTTGTTAGCATTATTGGAACAACTTTAAACAATACGGTTAAGGTAACCAGTGCCTACATAAATGAAATTAACAGTTAGGCGACGCGTTCAACGCAGTGTTACGGTGTGTATAAAAAGAAAAAATCATAAAGAGTAGCTTAGAATATATTCTAATTAATATATTTGGAAGACATGATTTTGGCATACATTAAATACAACTATACATCTACAGAACAATATAACAAGTTGATAGAAACAAAGTAATACAAATAAATGCTATACAATATGGCACTTAAAAAGTTACGTAATACTGTAAGCAAAAGAGTATCGAATCGAATGGTAGTTTAGAAATCTTTCAATGATTTCCGTAGAATGTCCAAGTAAATATTGGCGTGTTTCGGCTCGAAGACAAGCGCTGGTCGAAGGCGAATGGCGTCCTCACCACACGTTCCGCTCAAAACACCTGGAACAAATTTAATTAAATAACTTGGTAATATTTTTATGATTTCTTATATTCTATTTCACATGTAGACCATGTAGACAACACGCAGACATCTAATATACTGAAGTCAAAATCAAACCAAACGTTTCAAAGAGTTCATCTAAATATACCACTGACGGCACTGACACATTTTGTCATGCATTTAATATTATTATATTATTTTATATTGTACATATTTTGTATTTTATTGGTTACAACCGTAATAACGAATAAAAACCGGTGAAGAGCGAGTTGACTCGCGCACCGGGGCTTCCGTACAAACTTCTCAAAACAAACTTAACTTTTCAGTTCGATTCCTATAAAACTGTAGGTATTCATTATATTATTTGAAACTAAAACGATATTTTTTGTGGCTTTAAGGTCGGCTCATACCGCGACGCGACGCGGCGTGCACTTATTACGAGAGTGATACAAAACAGAACTTTATTTTCTATACAAAAAGATACACATTTCACTGAGTTAGCTCGGCGGCTTCAGGCTTCGCCGCGCGGCGCAGCGGGAAGATACAATTGAACCGCGTGATAAACAATTGAACTTTATTAACTAAACAATAAGATACACATTTTATTGAGATAATTTGATGGCGTCGCGCGTTTTGCTGCGCCACGCGGCGTCGGGCTGCGCCGCACAAAACCAAAAGCATCGTCACGTCGCGTCGCGTTGCGGTGTGAACTGACCCTTATGGTTTTAGGTTTCGGTTTCGGCCGGAAAACCAGTTTCGGTCGGACTCTATTTTTAATAGCTCCTGAGCAGGACCCTAAATCGTATTTGAAGTCCTGATACATAGTACTGTAATGTATTATGTCCTCCTAACAGTGATAGTCAAGTGTATGTCTGCAAAAAAAGTAGCGAATCTTACCATTTTTCTTCAACTTGTTATTAAGTTTGTCTCTGATTTCAGGCTTGTGAGTATTATAGGCGAGGAAAGTGCCGCGACCACGCACGCTGTGGATTAAGCCGCCGAACTCTTTCTCAATGCCATGGAGTCCATCCTTCAGAACCTTGCCGGTTTTGTTCACCAAGCCAATGAGGTTGTCTCGCTTGATAACATTCAGTACGCGCTCGAGGAGAACCATCTTGCTCGGATCACCCATCCATGTATTGAAGATGCGGTAGGGGTGTGGGGCTCTGGAATTATTGATAGTATAATTATATACACTCGCGAGCAGCTAAATCGAATACGCTTTTTTTTTCAAAAATGACTAATTGCCGGTTTCTGAGTACATTTATTGAGAGTTTATCTATTTAATAACGGTACCTACAATGAAGTAGACAAACTCTCAATAAATGTACCTCAGAAACTGGCCATTAGTCATTTTTGTAATGTCATCACCATTAGTAATGTACATAAAATTATAATCTTTTCAAAAATTATAATGCCATCATGGCATCTACCTGGTTTTTTTAAATATCGTAAACCACATTGCTAGGAAGCTTAAATAAACTGGCCAAGTGCGAGTCGGACTCGCACACGTAGGGTTCCGATTAAACAACATTTTCGGAAAAATAAGATTTTTAATGGGGATCCTCTTTTATTTTTAACTTTATTCTGTTTTAAGTACATGTTATAATAGCGGCCACAGCAATGCATACTTTGTGAAGATTTCAAGTCTCTATCTATTATGGTTCATAAGTTCAAGCAAAAAACGGCCATAAAATCACGTTTCTTGTATGGGGTTTGTTTTGTTTCCTTTAATATTTAATTATATTTTGTTTTAATTATTTGTTGTTTAATACCTCATAGTAAGAAATATATACTTCGTGGAAATTTCAAGTATGTACCGATACAGCCCTGTAAAGTGCGGACAGACAGACAGACGGTCAGCAAAGTCTCAGTTATAGAGTTATTTTGGTACCCTTCGGGTACGTAACCCTAGAAAGATCAAAAAACATGTTTAAGTAGCTCTTAATAAATTTTTAAAGGTTTGATGTTTTTTTATAATATACAGCGGCAAACAGGCAAGCCCACCTGATGGTAAGTAGTCACCGCCGCCTATTGACATCTGCAAACCCAGAGGTATTGCCGGTGTGTTGCCTACCCTTATTAGAGAGCACTCTGATTACTCTTCGTTTTAAGCTACCTAGATTAAATGTTTCTAGGAAGGTTTCAGATGGCAGCTCATTCCACATCTTACAGGTTTTGATCGTTATAATAAAACCTTTTGATTGACAATGGTATTTCAGTAGCCGCACCTTTCAATTCACCCATACTCCTTAATAAATTACTTGCTGTGCCCAGCTGATATGCTCACGTTTAAAATGTAGTAGTATTTTACCCTATCACCTATACATTTTAGATTTTAGACTGACCAATACCATAGAAAAGATAATAATACTACGTATAGAACGGACACTCTGTTCCCCCCACCAATTCCGGGCTTCCTCACCCCGCCACCGACTTGGAGCTGTCGAGGAGCTGCGCTGAGCAAGGACGCCACACGCGTACGACTATACAACAATTACTACTCACGGAGAGAAGAACATCAACTTCATACATTTATGTTGGGACCAGTAGACACTGGAGGTTCAAATTTACGTAGGTTCTTATTACGTAGGTATATAATAAACACTTAATTATGTTAGTATACCTACCTACATATTCGTATTTTTGAATTCATTTTCATAAATGAAACAACGATATATATATATTCTTAGAGACCAGAAGTGAAAAAGGCTAAAAAAATAAACAGTATCACAATACCCACATCTATATAATACCACAGAACCTCAACATAATAACAATAAACACTATCACAATACCCACAGCTATATAATGCAACAGAACCTCAACATAATAACAATTACATAAGGTGTCTAAGCTAACAACATAACCACGACGTCCGAACCGTACGACGGCCACACGAAGACTGAAGCCTGATACCCGCTCGCTGTCCGCTTTTATACTATCGAGCCCAGTCGCAGCGTGAAGGTAGTTGGAAATATTCTAACACGGCCTCTCCTTACAGCGGGACGTCCTCGACCGCTTCGTCAGCCACCTGGTTTCCTCCTGGCACCAGCACCTGCATCGATTTGCTCAACCAAGCGTAACCGCACAGTGGCGTGATCAGCAACTGCAGGTCAAGCTCGGTGCAGAGTTCAGCACCATGCGCGTCCTCGGGCAGTGGCGCAACTGACGACAGCATCGCGCTGCCCAGCGTGGAGCTCGGCATGCGAGTACCAGCGTGCAACGAGCATGAACAGCACGGCGCGTATTCGCGCAGTGGCGCGACTCTCACGTTGAGGAGAGCGCGCACCAGCACGTCTCGGACGGCACGCAGTCGCGCTGCAGGGAGCGCGCACCAGCACACCTCGCACGGCGCGCAGTCGCGCTGGGGAGCAGGGACGTCCGAACCGTACGACGGCCACACGAAGACTGAAGCCTGATACCCGCTCGCTGTCCGCTTTTATACTATCGAGCCCAGTCGCAGCGTGAAGGTAGTTGGAAATATTCTAACAATATATATACTCGTGCGTAAATAACGCTTAATTTGTAAAATATTTTAAAAAAAACTTTAACGTTAAACATTTTTATAACACAGCAATTGGGAACTTGATGTAGGTACGTAGTATTTATATTATCTTTACTTGATGTCGCTCTAACGTGCGAGCAAGACACACGACATTGTTTCGTACAGCTCTGGCTGGCCGCCCAACACAGAATAAAAAATAGTTACTATAGTGCAGTTTGTTCTATGCAAGTCGACTGGACCTGGAGATGATGGTTTACGAAATAGCGACTCATATTTTTAGTGTTAAAAGCTTTTTGGGTAAGTGTACAAAAAATATTCATACGGTCAGTACGTAGTACGTATGTACGAAGTAACTATTATATAATCTGTGATACGGTGATTACGGGCGACAACCTTAGACATCACGCACATAAATGCACGTATAGAAAAACGACCCGTGTGTAGTGTCTGTGTCGGTGTCACAGTGTCGGTCGTTAAAACGCTAGTTTGTATGGAGATTTAGCGAGTGTCCGGGGTGTGCCAATACGCTATTTGATCGTGAAGAGTTTATAAACAAAAAAGTATACATGGATGACTACCGCATTAATAATATTGGTGTTGATTATAATCAGTAGGTACATTTATTCCAAATTTCATCACTAGAGCCAATTTTATTTTACAACTAAATGAATGAATTATGATATACATACCTGAATTCGGGAGTGCAGTAGTATCCTCCGGTCAACATCTTCTTGCTGAATGTGACGACGTCCGGTGGGGAAGGAAGATTGAAGTGTTCGTGACCCCACATCTTGCCGGTGGGCCCGCATCCCGTCTGTACCTCGTCTATAATCAACGCCGCGCCTTTCTGATAATGGACAAAAAGGGCAGAGACATAATTGTATAAATGACGGGCGAATGATGACACCTGAAAGACAGTGTTAACTAGCCAAGAAGCAGTAGATTAATAGTTAATAATTAGTCTTTAGTTGTAGGCTAGGGGCCTGCAACGATCGTTAATTTACGTATTTCTTCTATGCAAGCGTGATTTATCCTAATGATGCTTGCGTAGTATAAATGAGTAGGTAAGCAAGTAGGAAGTAGTAACACTTAAAGATAAGTACTACAGCTGCAACAATAACCAACCTGTTTACATATCTCCTGTAGCCCTTGGAAGAATTTTGGTGAGGCCTCGTTATCCCCGCCCTCCGCTTGTATAGGCTCAACGATCACGCCCGCCACAGGATTGCACTTCTCATACTCATTCATGAGTTCTGCTACCTGCGCGAGGCACCTAATCACAAAATTTTCATTAATCTCTTCGCGACTCTAATAACCCATTGTTTTTTTGCATTGCATTTTTTATGTTAAGAAGGTATATTCGTTTGACAGCAAGTCAAAATCTCCACGATCGCTAGAACAAAGTAACACGCTTGCACACTACAATCTTGAAAATTCTTTGTGTGCTTTTCGATCAAAAATACAGAGGATATATTATCGCAAACCGTACATAGCACTGCGAAAATTGTGCCATATTTTCATAAAATCATATCTACTATGTTTTGTTTTTAAAAGCATACTTGCTTACTTACAAGCTTACTTACTAGCTGGTGGAACTCCAACGCTTGTACAGCTTCAGCGTTATATGTATTTCCGTCCTCTTTTCGGGGAGAAATCCGAAGGCGTGAAGCAAGAGTATGGTCATTACGTTCATTAAAAAAGGAGACAAAACCTGATTAAAGAACAATCGACCCATTTCACTCTTGAGTCACGTCTATAAGCTGTTTTCGAGAGTCATCACGAATCGTCTCGCGCGTAGACTCGAAGAGTGACGGCCCCTTGAACAGGCTAGGTTTTGAGGAGGATATGGCACCATCGGCCACATACAAACAGGGCGGCAGGTTATACAGAAGACCGAAGAGTAGGTATAACCATGTGCATTATGTTTGCGGACTATGAGAAAGCTTTTGACTCCGTCGAAACCTGCTCTGTTCTGGAGTCTCTGCAACGGTGCCAAGTTGATTGGCGATATGTCCAAACGCTGAAAGGTTTGTTTGACGCCGCGACTATGACCGTCCAAGTAAAAAATTTGCAGACTGAACATATCCCCTTACATAGAGGAGTGAGACAAGGGGACGTGATTTCCCTCAAATTGTTCACTAACACTCTGGAAGATATTTTCAAGACGCAAAACAGCGCGTACCTCTCACAACTAAGATTTACGAATGATATCATCATGGCTGAAATCGTTCAAGATCTCCAATACATGCTGATTAAGTGATTACCCTGGCTGATTCTTTTGCACGCATCGGTCTTCGGATGAACTAGGACAAAACCAAGATCACGTTCAACGAGCATGTTATTCCGAAACCGGTTGGCTTTCAATTTCGTGAACAACATCGAGTTCACGAATACGTCTACCTTAGGCAAATCTTGCAATTGGGTAAGAACAACTTGAGAAGGAAGCTCGCAGAAGGATACAGCTGGATGGGCAGTATTCGGAAAACTTCGTCGAGTCATCGCCCATACCCCAAAGCCTGAAGACGAGTCTTCAACGAGTTTGTTATTACTTGCGGAGCCGAGACGCGGTTTACCAATTTAAAGTCGCTTAGCGAGCTATGGCAATTAAGTATTCTGTGGCTATGGAGAGGACTATGCTCGGAGTCTCTCTAAAGGATCAAATTCGACATGAAGTCATCCTTCCGAGAACCAAAGTTATCGACATAGCTCAAAAGATTAGCAAGCTCAAGTGGCAGTGGGCTGGTCGTAGAACAAATAACCGTTGGGGTAGACATGTTCTTGAGAGAGGAGACCACGGCTCGGCAAACGTAGTGCAGGGCGCTCTCCAGCTAGAATGCTAGATGGAGCGATGATATACGCAAGCTGGCTGGCAGCGGTTGGAAACAAAGAGCTGAAGATCAAGCTCAGTGGCGTGCCATAGGTGAGGCTATGTCCAGCAATGGACAGAGATAGGCTGATGATGATGAAAAGCTTACTAGTAATTTGGGTTGCACATTACTAGTGGTCGTGGATCAAACTCACGACCTCTCGATCGCCATAACAAAGACATTGGGCTATTGCCGCTTTCCAACTAACAAACTGTACATTTGTAACACGAGACGCTAAAAAAATATAGCAATACTAGAGGAACTGGCGGACGTTATCCTGGTAAATCACAGCGCCACCTATCAGTTCCAATTGCAAATTTAAGCCATTCCGCCGTTGTTTAGTAGGATTTCAGTGACATATACACAGTACACAGACACACACGTGCAGAACAAACATTTATTTTTTAACCGACTTCAAAAAAGGAGGAGGTTTATCAAGTCGACCGTATATATGTTTTTTTTTTTTTTTCTATTTGTTCGCGGATAACTTCGTCGTTTATGAACCGATTTTGATTATTCTTTTTTTGTTGGAAAGAAGATATCCCAAGTGTGGTACCATGGAAATTTTACCGAGGACTGATAAGTATCTCCAGAGATATGGAGATAAACACTTCAAAATTGGTACTGAAAATTAATAGCGCGACATTGAAGTCGGTTCTTTTTAGTTTTTTAAACGATCTTATTATATCTTATAGGCTAGCATTTGATCATTAAACCCTATCTATATCCCTGCCTAGAATACTCGTGACTCTCAAGGGCTGTGTGCCGGAACACCGTAAGGTTATGGCGCCGGATTTTATCCTTGATGGTAAGCTACTTTTTAAAAGCACGAAATAATACTCGTAAGTTCACAAGCTGTCAGTACAATGCTAGTTTTTTAGGTTTCCGTACCTTAAGGAAAATTGCACCCTTTAAGTTCACTTTGTTGTCCGTCTGTCTATCTGTCCGTCCGTCACGACCCTTTACCAGCAACTTCGTTCACGTACACCAAGAATTTAGTAGCCTATGTTCATCCTCAGGCTATAAAGTAGCTCCTTGTTAAATTTCAGTAAGATCTTACTTAGATTGTCCGTTTAGGCGTGACTAGGTAACAAACAGAAAGAGTGACGGAGTTACAAACGTTTTTATAATATTAGTATGGATACTTGGGTCTACGCCCTACGGTATCTTTCGGGTGTGAAAAATTCAAACCTGTTAGTAAACGCGATCAAAAGATATGTCGCATATATTGCAATTTTACAAAGGAATCAAAACCTATTGAGTACTTCCCGTTGACCTAGAATCATTAAATTTGGGAAGAAGCAAGGTCTTGAACCACTTATATAGGAATACATCTGAAAACCGTAAATATGTGGTTTAATAACAAAAAAAAAGTTTTTCAAACTTATTATTTGCGGTTGTAGTACATTTTCTATGGATGGAACTGTAAAGAAGTTTGTCATTTAACCTAGTTTGAGAAATTGGTACGGAAGCTTCGGTGGGCGAGTCCAACTCGACTTGGCCGGTTTCTTTTTAATTACTTATAGGCTAGCCTGACATTAGGCTACTTTCTCGCCTGGTAGTAAGCGATGATGTGGTCAAAGATGGTGAACGCGCTAGGCCTAGAATACTCTGACTCTCAAGGGTGTGCTGTGCTGCCGGAACACCGTAAGGTTATGGCGACAGATTTTCTCCTAGATGGTGGTAAGCTACTTTTTGGTAGCAAGTGAGGCATAACATCATCACAAAGTGCTCCTTTCACCTGTGAATTGGAGGTTGTCTTCTAAACACTTAATCTAACCTTGTGCAATCGTGCTACCTAACACTCGATACTTTTACAACACAAGATGCGTTTAATAATTTTAATTCGATCGGTAGTTCGATCATTTTAAGCAAGTTAAGCACTACTATTCAAAATACTACAAACTTAAGGTCGAGCGCGCACTACGTTGCGGTGCGTTTATTCCATTGCACGCCTGCGGTAGAATAAACGCAGTAACGGGTTCGCACTGCGACGAAACAAAACGTCGTGGGGCCAAGTGGCGCAGTGGTAGAAAACATCGTTAAGAAACCCCCAACCCCACATGGTGGTAGGACACTATCTAGTGTCCGCCTGGCCAGCTACCACCGTCAAGTAGGAAAATCTGTCACCAAACATTTAATGTATACCGCCAGCTGTCCTTGAGAGCCAGTTTCCATCCTACATATAATGTGCTACCATCCTCGACCGCATATCACTTAATAACAGGTGAGATAGTGGTCAAACGCTAGCCTATCACTACATATTATAAAACAAAGTAATTCCTTCATCTTTGAGGCCGAATGTATTTCGTAGTGCTTTTAATAAAGACTATCCTCTATAACCATACTTTTCTCCAAATTAACTGACTTGTATCGTCACGCTATTGTCTTTATAAAAACTCTAAATCGATGCAAAGCGTATATACGTCCTTAACGTGTTATTTGGTAAAGTGAGGTTCATTTCAACTAGCGAGGTGCTACTGAATTTTGGATTGAGCCTACTCATAAAATATTGACTTGTTACCCGTGTTCGAGTCCCGCTGGATGGCGAAATTTAGGATTATATATAGTCCAGACTAATATTATAAAAACGTTTGTATAGGATCACTTTGTTCTCCGTCTGTCCAGCTGTCCGTCTGTCAAGACCCTTTTCTCAGAAACGCGTAGAGGTATCAAGTTGAAACTTATATCAAATACTCAGGTCTACGGTATCTTTCAACTGAAAAACTGAAACTTGTAAGTCAACGCAATCATAAGATATGATCGTTTAAGTCGCATGTGTTCGCATATTTTGCGATTCCACAAGGAAATTAAAACCTATAGGGCACTTCCCGTTGTCCTAGAATCATGAAATTTGGCAAGAAGCAAGGTCTTGAAGCACTTATATAGAAAATATTAAAACCGTAAAAATGTAGTTTAATAACAAATAAAAAGCGAATTTACTATGACAAACTTATTATTTGCGGTTTGTGCAATAACCGTGTCTAGGCATCGGATCGGATCGAACTGCAATGTTAAGTTTATTTTAACCTAGTTTGACAACTTTGTACGGCAGCCTGGCAGTCTCATGGGCCGGTTTTTTTATAAAATCAGACTAATTTTATAAAAAAAACCGGCACATGAGATGACGGCAGATGATCAAGTTTGAAGTACTTTCGTCATTAGGACTAGATTACGTTTCAGTATATGTATTGAGATTTAATTCACCGCTGTAGTTTTGTGTTTTGTTGCTGGGAATGAACATTTAGTTATTGTGTTAACAAACAAGTTTCGACAAAAATATATGTAGGCCTTTAAATGCACTGTAAAGGCTTTTTAACCGTAAGTCTTCTACAAATCACTTTGATTTCTTAATTATTATTATAGCATTGAAAATTTGCACGTTAGTAGCAAAGTGATATTGTTATTGAATGATTTATGATCGTACAAAACTAAATAAACTAGCCAAGTGCAAGTCGGACTCGCACTCGTAGGGTTCCGTAACACAGTAGAGTATTCTATAACTATGATTTTTCGCAACTACAAAAATATACAAACAAACACTATGAAAAACAAAGTTATACTTGCGGTCGCCATATCTCAACAACTACTGACTGTATCTCGTTCAAACCAATTTTCGTTGAAAGTTTTTGTTGAGATCTACAGAATATATTTTTTCTAGATTTTTCACTCCCTTACTTTAGAATTTAGAGGGGGGGCGACACACATTTTACCACTTTAGACGCGCCTATCTTTTAAATGATTTTGACTTTGAGAATAAAACTGGCCAAGTGCGAGTCGGACTCGCACTCGTAGGGTTCCGTAACACAGTTTAGTATTCCATAACTATGATTTTTCGCAACTACAAAATTAACTTTGTTTTTCATAGTGTTTGTATGAAAAACAAAGTTATCTTTGCGGTCGCGATATCTCTAAAACTGCTGACTGTATCTCGTTCAATCCAATTTTCGTTGTTAGTTTTTATTGAAATGTACAGTATATAATTTTTTTAGATTTTTCGCTCCCATACTTTAAAAGTTAGAGGGGGGGGGGGACACAAATTTTACCACTTTAGACGCGCCTATCTTTCAAATGATTGACTTTGAGAAAAAATGATTTTAGGAACCTCAATGTCATTTTTGAAGACTATCCATAGACACCCTACACGTATAGGTTTGAAGAAAAAATTTTTTTTTTGTTTCAGTTCCATGTATGGGATGCCCCCCCTTAAACTTATAATTTTTTTATTTTTGTATAAAAATCGGAAAGCGGTTCACAGAATACATCTACTTAAAAAGTTTCAATTCTGTAGCCCTAACAGTTTCGGAATAAAATGACTGTGACATACGGACGGACAGACAGACAGACAGACAGACAGACAGACATGACGAATCTATAAGGGTTCCGTTTTTTGCCATTCGGCTACGGAACCCTAAAAAATGATTTTAGGAACCTTAATGTCATTTTTAAAGACCTATCCATAGGTATAGGTTTAGGTATAGGTATAGGTATACGTATAGGTTTTAAGAAAAAAAATGTTTTTGTTCCAGTTCCATGTATGGGATGCCCCCCTTAAAATTTATATTTTTTATTTTTGTATAAAAATCGGAAAGCGGTTTACAGAATCCATCTACTTACCAAGTTTTAATTCTGTAGTCTTAATAGTTTCGGAATAAAATGGCTGTGACATACGGACGGACAGACAGACAGACAGACAGACATGGCGAATCTATAAGGGTTCCGTTTTTGCCATTCGGCTACGGAACTCTAAAACAGACTTCACATGCCGCGATAGTCAAAGTACTGGCTAGTTAAATTTAACCGTAAGTCTTCAACAAATCACTTCGATTTCTTAATTATTATTATAGCATTGAAAATTTGCACGTTAGTAGCAAAGTTATATTGTTATTGAATGATTTATGACAGATCAGAACGAAAATATAGACTTCACATGCCGCGATAGTCAAAGTACTGGCTAGTTATAATCATGTCATCTAAGTATATAGTAGTTATAATCATGTCATCTAAGTATACAAATTTGCTAATATTGTTTATCTCCATATCTCCGGTGGGAGGCATAAGCGCTCAAACAAAAAAGTATTTTTCAAATCGGTTCAGATTTGACGGAGTTCTGAGGTAACAGACATAACATAAAAAAATATACAGTCGAATTGAGAACCTCCTTCTTTTTTGTGATGGCGGTTTAACCTCCTCCTTTTTTGTGAAGTCGGTTAAAAAACCAAGCACTGATTATACCTCGTGCTTGAACTCACTACTCTTATAATTTAAGATATCCTATATTTTCACCAGTTTAAATGAGGGAGAGTAAATTATATGTGTAAGGAATTTATGATAAACAAGTGAAATTCAGTAGCGACAGTTAATGAGAACCAACTACATAACGTAATGTTAAAGGAAACGTAAAAAAGTGCGCTGAAGAAAAGCGTGTGCAGAAAATAATATCATGCAAAGCATAGGGAAAATAGCAGCGAAAAAAAATTGTACTGCACCAAAGCACTGCGATCTTGCTTCAATTCCTCGTACATACAAAATACCATAAGAATCCAAGTGAAGGTTGAACAAATCAAATGAAAATAAACAGTCTGAAATAAAGAATAAAAATTTAGTCAATAGAAAGTTCGGCAGAAGCGGCACACGATAAGTATCAATATAGATGAAAGATATCAAGACTACCAGCTATCTTCATATATTATGGCATTAGAGAGCGTCCGTATAGATCCTCAAATGAGTAGCTTTTCCGATTACCATAAACGCAGCTTTATACATTTAACTCTCAACTCTAGAGATACACAAACGCGAGAGTGGTGTAGTTGATATAATACTTTAGTGCTTAGGGCTTAGATAAACCAAATCATTAATAGCAAAGTTTGGAAACGAAAAGCCAATCTTTCAGTTTTCTATAAATTGAGAGATCTAACCCCATTTTTTTTAAATCGGTATTGATCGATATAAAAAATATATATTCTGGTTTAGCGAATTTTCGGGTAAGAATGTACAGGCTTGAGTTGCCATTAGACAAACTTTTTGAGATAACTTATCATTGTGTTTTATCTCTATTTATGTAGGTAACCTATACTCCGTTTAAACATTTATTTAACGTTTGACAGCTCCAGGGTTGGATTTACGTGCTTTAAAAATATCGACTGACGAACTGAAAAGTATAAGTAACTACCTATTTCGGCAACATGTATCCTACATCACTGGTCACTGACTTATATTCAAAAGTTTACTTGAAATTACGTGGGTAATGGCTTTCCTAAGAGTAAGGTCAAATTATTGTATAGAATCCGACCTTGGAAATTTTGTGCTCCTACTAATAAAATAGTGAGGTATTAATGCTTATTCGATATTCAATTAAAATTCAGATGAAGATACAATTTTTCAATACATTGTACATTGACTTTACTTATTTTAATCGACGTGAGAGCGTGTTCTGCCACTGTTGGACTACCGCTGACCCAGATTTTCATGAAAATAATATGTTCTTTCTATAGTGGACACGTTATTTCTGGTCTCGCCGACAAATCTTTCACCACAGACGCAAGGAATGACGTAGACCCCAGAAGATCTTAAGGGATCCTTATCCTTTAGAGAGTGCAACAACTGACTGACTCGTGAGGGGGACAGAATATCATATGACAAATGTACAATTTTGTCTGTGACTTCCTTTACAAAATCGGACACTTAATAGTACGCCGAAGATAGCAATCGAGATCTTGAGGAAGGTCTCCAAAATTGGTCGAAACAATCGTCGATCACTGCATCGACAACGCGTCACGTTAATTTCTTGTTTTTAAATTAATGAATGTTCACTTCTGTGTTGTATTATTGAAAGAGTACAAAATGTACAGCGAAATTATCATATCATTGAGTTTTTTTTAATGTATATATATTTCATATAGGCGAGCGTTTGACCACTATCTCACCTGTTGGTAAGTGATGATGCGATCGAATATGGTAAGCACGCTAGGCCTAGAATGGTAACTGGCTTTCAAGGATAACTGTTGGAACATTTAGATGTTTGGCGACAGATTTTCTAACTTGAGGGTGGTTAAATCTATTGAAATAAATAAAGTCAATTGTAATAAAAAATCGAATTGGTAACGCATTAGGTCTTCACCAATTAGATAAATCTCGAGTACTCGTACTGTCAAAAGCTAAATAAATAGACGTGGGCGGAGTATAGTGTCGTGTCCTTCTGTTGGGCAGAGGTCTCTACCATGATTTATTAGACGAAATTCTTATGCATAACAAACCTTTCGTCTTCCTCGGCGTTTTCCCTTTGGTTTTGATCCAAGGGATATTTGTATCTTGGAAATGGCGCCATGGGCCAGCTGAATGAAGGAATGTCTAGCTTGTGGATTGGTTTCGATCTTGTTGTAGACAATGCACCGAATGTGCGTCCATGGAAACTACCCTGAAAATATAAGATACGCATAAATATGTAGCCGTCCACATGCTGCAATGCTTAGGAATTTACTTACATTGAATTTAATACAATCGCCCCCCATAGCTGTATAGGAGCCCCCCTTAAAAACATTTACATATATAAAAGTAATATTTTTTTACCTAGGCTTTGCCACAGAATAATGAATAGTACAAAAACAGAAGATGCACTCCCCGATAACAAACATGCAAGTTTAAATACAGTTACAACGACGGTAACGTTAAAAAAACGCTACACGCCTCGGATGCAACCTTGAATTTGCGATACAGAATAAACTAATAGTAACTAGGAAGCGCGTATTGCGCACCGTAAAATGCACCGTAAGACCGCTCGGCGAGAGTCTGTATCACGGTCAGCTCACAGGCTGTCAGCTCTCTCTGTCTGTAGGGTTGAGTGTTGTGAGAAAACAGATCGAATAGTAAAGTGAAGGCGCGCGTCCGATCGAGATGGCACGTGACACTACTGACGAAACATGCAGCCCACTGGCTGCCGCGTACTAATATTTTCATAGCTACAGCGCGGAGTGCGACAGGCCAGGCATTGCGTCAAAAAGATGCTTATACTGTGAGACTGCAGCTCGAACCATTTGGTTACAGCCAAACCTACGTGACAGACGACATGGCCATTCGCGATAGTAGCTCGCTAGGCCAACAATAGGAACTAGTTATTATACCCTAACAAACATTAAAGTTTAGTTAGACACGCATACTCGTGCGTCTTCACTTATCTCACCTTAAAAGACATGATGGACAAATTAGGTGATCCGGGTGGCATATTACACATGACCGAAGACAGCTCTTCCGGGGTAAATTCAGTGGAGCCGTTTCTTTGCTTGGTGCGGTACCGCATAAACACAGCTTTATACGCGTTCTCATTAGAGCACGAGCCGCACATCATGGTAGATACTTGCGTCATCCCTTTCGGTCCAACGGGCAGTAAGATATTCTTCAGTTTACCGGGCCAGTCGACGGACGGGAACACCCCCAGTGCAGGCCGATTGATTATTGTCCTCTGGAAATTTTATACATTATCTCAATCTTTGAGTAGGTTATCAATACATAATATTTGCAATAATCTAAACGATACCAAAGAGTTATCTTTAAAATATACGAAATAATTTTACACGCCTTTTTTAACTTGCCGTGTTAGTATGTATTGTTATTGAATGTCAAATCTTTGGAAGTTAAATTAAAACCAATTCGTGACGTACGATTGGACTCTTTTGTATACTTGCGTATCTTCGGTATCTCCAAAGTATGAAAATGAACACCACAAACTTAATACTTAAAATGACTAGCGCAGCAATAAAACCGGTTTCATCGTTATGTGATTAATTATTAAAAAAAATTAAATAAAAAAAAATGCGGGAAAAGGATATAAAAAACCGGTAACGTGCGAGTTGGATTCGCGCTCTGAGGCTTCCGTACAAACTTGTCAAACAAGGTTAGAGTACAAACTTAACTTAGTAGTTCGATCCCTAGGTCGATGCTTAGACACGGTTAATGCACCAACCGCAAATAATGTTTGTAGTAAATTAGCATTTTTACGGTTTTCTGATTCATCTGTATACAGATATATACGAGTATATAGAAAAGGCAAAAGTTACTGACTGACTGATCTATCAACACACAGCCTGAAAGGATTGTGCTGAAATTTGGAATGTAGAGTTATTACTACGTAGGTATCCGTTAAGAAGGGATTTCCCAAAATTCACCCCTTAAGGGGATGAAACGAGGGTTAAAAGTTTGTATGGAGAAACAAGATTAGAAAGTATTTTTCATTCAAAACTTCACACAAGTACTTCTGTAAATAAATAAGTAAAAACGTGTTTCAGGATTTCTCAATTTTTTACCCCGTAGAGGGTGTAATGGTAACAAGGTCTGAAAATCAATATGGTTTCTTGGGTTTTATAATAACCGGCCAAGTGCGTGTCGGGCCACGCGCAGTGTAGGGTTTCGTAGTAGCCTGTTATTCAATGCAAGTCTTTACCCGTTATAAACAAGCAACTAGGTACTCCGTCTTTGTCACTTTAAAGGATTTATTCTAAGGATTTTGTATTTGGTACAAAATTATCCAATACCCAAGTTCAACGACTATTACTGCTAAACTAATGAAGTTATCTCAACCGCTATAGTTTTCCTTTAAAGTTCATGAAATGGCTTTTTTCAAGCCTTCAGCATAGCAGTTTAGCTTTTAGAGGGGGAGGGGGGGGGGCGCCCTACTGGAACAAAAATTTGAACTTTAAAGTTAAATATTATGTAAATGGAGCATTCAATCTAAAAATGGTATTAGCAACCCTTTTACCCAAAGACATTTTAAAAGACCTATTCAACAATACCCCACACGATGGGGTAAACAATGAAAAATGATATAGGGCAACTACCCTAAAAAAAAAATATTTTTTAAAATTTTATTTCAGCACTTTGTCGGCGTAATATATATAAATACCCCCTAAAAATTACAGCTTTCTAGTATTAACGGTCTCTTAACAAAACCTTCGGTTGCGGGTTCAAGTCCCGTCGGTACGATGAAATTTTGGATTGTGTTTAACAATTTACAAAAAAAATATAAAGTGTAGAACACTTCAAAGAAACATGATATTTGATTTACGCAGTGCAACATCTCTCGTCGGATTTGAAAACTGTAATGATTTCTTTAGAATGATTAACTTACGTAATAAGTAGTCATAGATGGCGCCACCAATGCATAATTGGGTTAACAAATGCAATCCACTAATTTCGTCGTAACGATACTTCGCACCGTGGCTTAATTGGCAAAGCTCCGGAACATGTTATTCCGGAGGTTGCGGGTTCAAGTCCCGTCGGTACGATGAAATTTTGCATTGTGTTTAACAATTTACAAAAAAAATATAAAGTGTGAAATACTTCAAAGAAACATAATATTCATAATTAAGATAGTTTAAAAACTAAAAACAACCGACTGCAATGCCCCGCGAGTCAATTTCAGTAGCAAGTTTGAGATGTTTATCGTCATATACCTAGAGATACTTATCAGATCTCGATAAAATTACAATGAGACCACCTCGGAAACGTACCCTAGCGATTACAAAAGGAATCATTCGAATCGGTTCACAATTGACGGAGTAATCGAGTAACATACACACAAAAAAAATACAGACAAATTGAGAATCTCCTTCTTTTTGGAAGTCGGTTGATAAAAGCGCAAACATGATAGTTTCGGTTAGTTATTTTAAGTTTCAATGTTCACCTATCTATAATAGTTAGAACTATTTGTGTGTATGTTTGCTTATTAAATTAGTCATGATAAGATAGCTGAAACTGATTGGTGTTATAATTGTAATCAACAAGGACATAATAGTATCTTTTAAATCTAATACAAAACATGAGTCTGACATAATGAATAAACTTTCAAAATCTGAAGATACACAATCACTTTTGAAATCTTATGCAATCTGTACCTAGTAATCTATTATTACTTATTATTATATACTATTATTATTATTTATTCTCGTTATTTATTTTCTTTCTTAGTTTTAGGTTTTTTTACAATAAAGATATCCAAACAAAAATAGAAAACAATCATTACAAATAAACAATATTATAAAAAAACCTAAACCTAGAGTGCCGCCAGCAGCGGGGCAGGGCCCAAGCTACCGGTGGTTAGGGCTGCAGAGAGAGGAACCTCCTGACGATGCGTGCCGTGTCAAGAAGTACCGTCTTCTGTATCTGGCCCTTGATCCAGCCGTCTAGCGAGAGTCTCTTGAGATGTTGGTCGAGACTCTTATTATTTATATTATTATATATATTATTATATACTATATACTTACTTACTATATACTAAATCAATCTAACTCACGGGTCGTACACGCCCGGTCTTTTGGAGGGCATTGATGGAGCCGAAGCCAACATCAAGAGGCCCTTTACATTGTTTACTTAGGTATTATTAATTGATGAGGAGGAGATATGGGAAACTATATTATAAAAAGATGGTACATTTTATGAGACTATTGGGTGAGCTGATTAATGTCCGATTGCTGGTCTATGGGATTAGGTACGGCACCCGCCAATTATGCCTCATTACAAAATATTTAGGCGGGTGGTGACTTGCCACCCACTGAATGGACCCCCCATAAAGGCGGCTTACTATATACTTATTATTATATACATTATATACTATTATTACTTATTACTTGTGTTGTCTTTCTTGTCACGAATGTCATGATCAATACTTGTCAATGTCAATGTCAATATACGTTGACATACAAATCCGTACCTGTTTCCCACAGATTGTCTATTACGTGTCCCTACATCACTCTCTTTGCTCAGCAGTGGCGCGCATTTAAAAAGTTGGTTCCGGTTCTTACAACTATGAGTAGTTTAATTTTTTATGATATATATGTTATATTATACTATTATATATATATATATATATATATATATTTATAAATATGTTATTTGTTATTGTTAATTTATGTTATTGTATCTATTTTATTTAAGTTATTGTTATCGGTGTTAGTCCTACTCCCGCTCTCAGGCCATTCTGAAAATCAGCGTCTTGGTTTTGGGGTCTACGATCCAAGAATCTAGACATTTGTGCTGAGACTGGTCTGTTTCAGCACCTCATATTGTATTTCTTTTTTTGTTTTTTGTTTTATTTAGTTAAGTTTTTTTACTCAAAATGTCAAATATATTTTTCATCTGTACTTTAAATTGAGGACCGCTGAATAAATGATTTTTCTTTCTTTCTTTCTTTCTTTGTAATCTGTCCTAGAGACAAAAACAAGCAACCTTAAATGGCAATTAGCAATACACACAATACATAATGCGGATCGTCTACTAAGTTGTCGAACTAAGTTTAGTTTAGCTCGCAGAGTTGAGCCAGTTGTTCATACATGCGTTCACTTCAAACTATGCCAGCTGAGCTAACTATAATATCCCAACTACATCAAACTAACTTAACGGACAACTATTTCCTAGTTCAGCTCAGCTTAGTTCACTGAGTTTAGTTCCTAATTACTTTAGCTGGCGGTGGACGATCGGCTTAACACCCTTATTTGTGATAAGATAAGTGTACAAAATAATAATCAGAATAGTTACTAACCAATGAGACTGATATGGTATCAATCACATGTACACAACTCAGTACTTCTATATTATAATACTATAAAATTATTCAGATGAAGTTGATAGTAGAGTAAATTAGAGATAAATATAAGACGAACTGGACTGGACCGGGACTGATCCAAAAAATATTTACTAACCAGATTGTGTTGATCCTCCATCGCTTTGAAGAGCTCAGGGTGGTTGTACCCAATGGGCACAGATGATATTTGAGTATAAGCGTCCAGCAAGACATTTTCATCTGCATCCACGAAATAGTTGCCAATGCACTTGTCAAAGTCAGCAAAGAGTTGCACTGATGAAGCTTGCTGTAAGATACATTCATCATTATTAATCAGTAATAATCCGTATTAAGTTTTATCTTCCCTAGATACAGAATAAACTTTTATAAAAGCCAACGAGTCGAATTCCTTGCCTGAGTTGCGTAGTGAGGAGAGGTATTATATTATCTAGAGCAGGGGTTCCCAAACTTATAAGTATCACGCCTACCTACTGCTTAAAATTAATATGCCCACGCCTTCCCCCGGCCTAGGTCCCCGCAAGTAGCAGCAAGTGGGCTCGCCAAGCAATTGTAAAATAAAATATATATAAAAGGTTATTCCTACGAAACCTGAAAGTAGTTTGTTCTGAATCCGTTACAGAATCGATTCCAATAGTTTTTAAACCATATTATATTTTTCGTCAAAAATGTAAGAAAACGTTGAAAGCTTGGACGCCGTTAGAAGCCGCGCCCTCCTGTAGATGTCTTCGCGCCCCTCTTGATGATCTTGAGGTCTTCGTCAAGTCACGAGTGAACGATGTCTTCTATAGTCCGGCAATCTCGTGCGCGACCGTCTTGCGGAGTGAGACGGTGGCGGGGACGAGGTAGCGGTCATTCTAGCACAGGCTACTCAGTAACTATTATATAATCTGTGACACGGCTACACATGCTTCCCTTCCCCGCTACACCATCCACTACCCGCTGACATCTTGGGTACCTCGTCCCCGCCACCGTCTGACACCCCGCGGGACGGTCGCGCACGACATTGCCGGACTATAAGCAAGTGTGCTAAATAGTGGACCATATCATCACTTGTCATCAGGTGAGAGAGTCAACTATCCCGAATAGAAATAAATTAATAAAGAATTTAAAAATTCATCCTTTCGCCGCCAGATTTTGCCACAGTAATCGTGCCCTTAGGCTGGTTTCAAGCAGTGTTGGGAAAGCTGAATAATTTGTATCGATATAAATACTAGCTGTTGCGTACGACTTCAAACATCCTGCTGGAGCCGCATACCTTTTTCTCTGCTATAATTGATATTTATGAAACTAAATGGAGTTTGGACATTTATAACTATTTCAATATTTAAACTACCGTATGTTCCATAATTTATAATTAATTTGAAACAATCCTTAGATATTAAGACACTGAAAAACTCCTTATTAAATTAGAATAGAATAGAATATTATTATTGTCATAAATTCTACATTTCATATGATTATAACTGGTATAATTATGAATGATTATCTATGGACTCGTCGGTTCACAAACAATAAAATAATAATAATACACAGATAAAATCGGAGATGCAGTTACATAATAAATAGGTACGTTATTGGCAACGATTTTGAAGCTGTAAAGAGGCTTAAGTCGTAAAAAATATAATAAAAAAAAGGAAAATCATAATAATAAGTCAAAAGTACCTATAACCGGCGAGCATGCATGAAGACGCTCATGAAAGTGGAAGAAGCGAAGGAGGTATGTCAGGATCGTAGCATGTGGAAAGAAGTAGTCTCTGCCTACCCCAACGGGAAAAAGGCGTGATTGTATGTATGTATGTATGTTAAATCATAATATAATAATAATAATTTTAAAAAAATGGTTATAAATAATATTAATATTTATGTTAATTCGCTGTAAAGAGGCTTCGTCAAAAAATTGTATCACTGCTTATGTTTCTAATTTAAAATCACGATAATCGTTTGTTAGAAATTCTTTAATACTGTACAATGTTTTTGACAACAAAAGTTTTTTAACGTTCCTACAAAATTTGTCATATGTCTCGGCAGATTTTACACAGTCAGGTAATTTATTATACAGGCTGATTCCCATAGCATCAGGTAATCTTTTGCTCAGCGTTAATCTTATCCGAAAAGGAACTAAAATATTTTTATTCCTTACTTTACGAATAGAATTTTGACTACGTGTTTTAAAATTGTCTGGGTTGTGTCTAACATATTTTAATATTTCTAGGATATATAATGACATCGATGTTAAAATTTCAAGATTGATGAAGTGGTTTCTACAGGATTCTTTATATTTAGCTTTGACTAATAACCCTTACAGCACGTTTTTGCATTTTTAGTATTCGTTCATTGTCTGTAGAAAATTACAGACAATGAACTAATATAATGTTCGTTTTATTTTCATTAAGTTTTAAGCCATTTATGGTGAACCACTCACTTAATATTATCATATTTTTTTTAATACCATTTTGTAGATTATTTATGTTGTCATCGGCTACTAATACAGAAGTATCATCTGCATATTGGATAAGATCTCCTATTAGTTTTAAATTCGAGAGGTCATTCTGGAAAGCGAGGAACATTGTATTCCCCAATGAGGATCCCTCCGGTACTCCAATCTTCTGCACCCGCTGGTTAGATCTAAACTTTTTTCCACGAATCGTTACTTCTACTACTTGTTGCCGATCTCTCAGAAAGGACTTAATTAGTTCTCTCGTAACATCTCTTATCCCATAAACATGAAGTTTGTCAACTAAAAGTTGGTGATCTACTGAATCAAATGCTTTAGAGAGATCTATAAAAATACCGGCCACCATCTTTTTATTTTCAAGACCAGTGATGACTTTTTCCACAAAGGTATGCGTCGCGGAGGTATGTACACACACACACACCTACAACCTACACACAAATGTTTATTAATATAATATAATATTAAGATAATAGGCATTTGTAATTACATATGAGAATATTAGTTGCTTGTTAGTTTACTTTGTTTATATAGTTATATCACATGAGTAAAGAATGTGGTTACATTATGTTCATATTTTTGGCAAGACACTGTCATTTGCAACACAGTCTGAAAAACTAAAACAAAAGGCAGGGTACAATAAAACAATGTTTCAAAAACCAATTTCTGTATTAAAGCAATTTTATATTTACTGGTTACGTGAGTTAAACCGTTTTAAATCATTTATAACTAGCGGGAAACAAGAAAAATCAGAATTAAATTACCTGACCATAGGAAATAATGTATTGGGGTTGGATCTGTTTTAAAACTTAAGGGAGAGCCGTGCGCAGCAGTGGCTTGGCGCCAAGGGCACGGGTGACGGCAGGGAACGAGGTAAGGACTGTTTTTGGTTGAAATACAGTATCACTGCATATTATAAAGCGAAGTCCCCCGCCGCGTCTGTCTTTCTGTTCGCGATAAACTCAAACTCTACTGAACAGATTTTCATGCAGTTTTCACCAATAGACAAGAGAACTTTCCATAATTCGTTCCTCATGAACGACACTATTAAATGGTGTAATAATACAGAATGTGTTTTTATTTACAAAATGCACGGGTTCGATTCCTGGCTAAAAATATTGATCTTTCTAAAATCCAATGATGCAGTTTTAGTTTTTATGGAAATCGGGCCCGAGACTCCTTTGAGTGCCTACTTTTCGCTATTCCTCATAGTTTCTGATTATCCACGCGCACTTGAATAATTAACACTGTGTATTGTTGCAGAGAATGAATGTACAATTTCTTTTCAATGTGCAAAAAAATGTGATGCATAATATACCTGCATAGAATTCAGTTCCTTTAAAAGTTGCAGAGTCTTGGGACCAGGCACCTCAGTCTTAAGACATGGGCTTGAAGGTTCTGCCAGCACAGCAGTTGTCAAGCCTCTAGAATCTGCATAACAACATTATTTAAGAAGAAATAACACATAAAATTAAATTTAGGGTTAATTTATCTGAAACTTAAATATGTTGTTGAGATGTGATGAGTATTGTATAATATGCAGAGTGAGTATGAGAGTATTGTATAATATTTTATGTGAACGTACCGACTTTTTTTGCGTTGTATATATTGGGATTATAAATAAATACAATACAAAGCGTAAAAAGCGGTACGTTCACATCACTATCACTACATAGTATAAAACAAAGTCGCTTACCGCTGTCTGCCCCTCTGTATGCTTAGATTAGATCTTGAAAAACTACGCAATGCATTTTGATGCGATTTTTTTTTAATAGATAGCGTGGTTCAAGAGGATGGTTTATATGTATAATACCACCAAAAACATAAATGTCAAAAAGGAGAGCCAAGTTCAATACAAAAATAATGCTTGGCTGTGGGCTTCGCAAAAAGAATGGAAATCTAAGTGAGTGCCAAGTTCTATGCAAAATCGAAATATGTATTTATAGGAACAAAATAACATTATGAACAAGAGTTTATTTGCTTTATTGGATACCTATAACAATTGCTGTTATTTAATAACCGGCCAAGTGCGTGTCGGGCCACGCGCAGTGTAGGGTTCCGTAGTAGTCCGTTATTCAATGCAAGTCTTTACCCGTTATAAACAAGCAACTAGTTACTTCGTCGTTGTCACTTTAAGTATTATTCTAAGGATTTTGTAATTGGTACAAAATTATCCAACACCCAAGTTCAACGACAATTACTGCTAAACTAATAAAGTTATCTTAACCGCTATAGTTTTCCTTTAAAGTTCATGAGATGCACTATTATCACGAATTTTCCCAGATTTTTTAAGCCAGCAGTTTTAGCTTTAAGCGGGGGGGGGGGGGGGAGCGACGCCCTACTGGAACAAAAATTTGCACTTTAAAGTTTAATATTTCGTAAATGGAGCATTCCATCGAAAAAATAGTATTTGGAACCCTTAAGTCTTTTTAAAAGACCTATTTAACGATACCCTACACGATGGGGTAAACGACGAAAAAAATATTCATCCCCACTTCTCATGCTACCTTAAAAAAAAATATTTTTCAAAATTTTATTTCACCACTTTGTCGGCGTAATTTTTATATATTATACCCCTACAAAATTACAGCTGTCTAGCATTAACGGTCTCTTAGCAAAACCTCGGACAGACAGACAGACATGACGAAACTATAAGGGTTCCTTGTCAGGACTACGGAATCCTAAAAATGTGAGATCTTAAAGTAGGTAGGTTAGATTTGTCATTTTTTGCTTGAACTTATGAACTTAAATAGAAAGAGACTTAAATCCTGTATCCGCATAACTATGGCCACTACAACAAATACTAAAAACAGTGGCGTAGCGGGGGGGGGGCATGGCCCCGGGCGGCACACGAAAGGGGGCGGCAGCAAGCCATATTATAAAAAAAAAACCTATTTCAAATTCCGAATCGCGCTTCCGCGGACCGCACAGGCCGCACATTTTCGGGCGGAGGCAAAATTTTCAGTGCCACAAGGCAATTTAATAAAAATGTAAGGTGATTCCAAGAAAAAATGTTAGCATGATTTAATTACTTATTTAAATTATTGTGCAATTTAGCAGCCCTTTAAATTGCATCTACATAGAGATGCAAAGTGTTGTCGAAAAGTAGATACATTTGTATTATACATTCTAAAAATGAATCTCTGTACTATGTAGAACATATAATATTTCATTGTAATTTTCAGAGTTGCTCCTATAGGCTATTTTAAAATGTACAGTAAAATGTAATCTATACTAATATTATAAAGAGAGAACATTTGTATTTTTGTATGTTTGTAATGATTTGGCTCAATAACTAGTGGACCGATTAAAAAAATTATTTCACTAATATATAGAATGGACTTTCGAAATGAAAATAGGCTATATATTATCCCGTTTAAATCAAAGGTACATTCGTGGAGACCTAATTTGCAACCTAAGTCGACAAAAAAACGGTCGAAAATACACGTTTCTTACGAAGGCTGCTCAATTGAAAACAGATGGAAGAATATTTTCTATGGAAAAGTTGTACAACTTAATAAGACCTACAAAAAAGTCCGCGACAGCATATGTCTATCTCTTAAGGTTGACTCACAGTAACCATTTTAATCTTTAATTTTTTGTTAAAAAATATTACATAATTTCCAGGGCTATTTTCAAGTATATAGTATTAATCCTTATCCAAATAATTACGTTAATTAGCTTGGCCACATATTATAGATTAAAATTGTCTTTAACAGTATATAGTTCTAATGAAAACTCTAGAAGATATCACGGATTTCACATACACGCATCGCAAAATTAATAAAATATTTGCAGTCAAATACGGTAGACCCACAAAATAGGTCATAGTTACTACGAAAATATTATTATAAGCTTAGCTTTTCTGTAGATCGCCACCGATCGCAATTAATTTGAAGTCAATATAGTATAATAATATGATCTATTGTATAAAATAATAATGATCTATATATATAATATAATATTTTAAACCACCCCGACTGATCTATGTATACTCGTAATCTTTTCATTAAAAGCATTCCAATGACTCTAAACACGACATTTAAAATCTGAGCTGTAAGTTGGTGAGGATTTGAGTATTCTGTAGAGTCCAGGAGATGTCCCAGCATCAGGTCAATGCTTCCATGTTTTTACAATATCGTTGAAGAAGAAGATTTTCGAATTGATCAGACCTATGAAAGTTGATTAAAGCTCATAGTTTAATAACGATTGAACGAATTTTCATGAATCAAAGCTAAGAACACTCTCGATGAAGACATCTATAAAAAAAAACTATCAATATTAAAATCAAAATCGGTTCATCCGGTTGGGTGCTAAGATGCTACAGACAGACACACAGATAGACACGTTAAACGTATAATACCCCTACTTTAAATCAAAATCGGTTCATCCGGTTGGGTGCTAAGATGCTACAGACAGACACACAGATACACACGTTAAACGAATAATACCCTTACTTTTTGCGTCGGGGAACGCCGTAAAGTTACGGCGGCAGATGTTCTCCTTGGTGGTAAGCTACTTTTCAACCGACTTCCAAAAAGAAGGAAGTTCTCAATTCGTCTGTATGTCTCTTTTTCTTTCTTTTTTTGTGTGTGTATGTTACGCTATTACTCCGTCAATTGTGAACCGATTCGAATTATTATTTTTGTAATCGGTAGGGTACGTTTCCGAAGTGGTCCCATTGAACTTTCATTGAGATGTGATAAGTATCTTCAGAGATATGACGATAAACGTCTCAAACTTGCTACTGAAATTGACTCGCAGAGCATTGAAGTCAGTTGTTTTAGTTTTTAAACTATCTTAATTATTGGTAGATTTAATGATCCCACGAAAACCCATGATTCATGAATGCACATAAAAGTTTCATTGGTATGTATATAGCTAGGATTAGAACCAACGACCCTCGGGTCAGAATCAGGGTAACTATCCTTTACGCCAAAGGGCCGTCCAATATCACTATGTAAGTATTATAAAACAATGTCCATCACTGCGTCTGTCTGTCTGTTCGCAATAATCTCAATAGCTTCTGAACGGAATGCGGTTTTCACCATTAGCCAGAGTGTTTATGAGGAAGGTTTAGGTGTATAATTCGTTAAGGTTTTGTGTAAATTGGTTGACATATGACGATGATTGTTAAATATGTTAATATTTTATATTCGATGCAAGAAACTAATGCAAATTTTGTAGGCATAATATGTTCTACCCGTGCGAAGCCGGGGCGGGCTGCTAGTAAATAATAATTATTAATTAATTAATGTAATGGAAGTAATTTCTTTTCAGAAATAAATATCTTTATCCACAAAATTTCTCAATTTTTAGGGTTCCGTACCTCAAAAGGTAAAAGAAGGAACCCTTATATAAGATCACTTTTTTGTCCGTCTGTCTGTCTGTCTGTCCGTGTGTCACCACTGATTTTCTCAGGAACAGGTTCTAGCAAGTTGAAATTTATAACTGATACTGAAGTCTATTGTTCCTATTGGGTGTATAAAAACCAAGGTCTCGAGTCAACACAATAAAAAGATATGGGCAAATTTAGATTTTCGCGAAAACTTGTTAGTACCAAAATGTACCTTAATTTTCAATTTTTTTTATTTTTGTTTTTTTTTTTTATTGCGAACTGTGCAAGCCTTTGGCCGCTATCTCACCTGATGGTAAGTGAAGACGCGGTCGAGGATGGAGCACGCTTGCCCAGCAAAAACCCATTCACTCTAGACTTGAACGCTCCGAGGCTGTATCTAAGTGGAAAAACATTTTGGAAGCTGTATCTAAGTGGCAAAATTAGCCTCAGCCCCAGGTGGCACAACCCCATGCTACGCCACTGACTAAAAACAGAACAAAGTTTACAATCTTTTCTATCAAAAACTTCACATAACTGCTTCAGTAAAAAAATAAGTAAATACGTGTTTCATATTTTTTGAAATTCCTCCCTTAAGAGGTTGCAATGGGGTAACAAAGTGTGAACATAAATATTGTTTTGGATTGCGCTGAAATTTGGCATGCAGATAGTTATTACGACGTTAGTTCCCTCTGAAAAAGGATTTTCCAAAATTCATCCCTGAAGGAGATGAAACGGGGGTTCAAAGTTTTTATGGAAAAACAATACTAGATAGTATTTTCTATTCGTAACTTCATACAAGTGCTTCAGTAAAAAAAATGAGTAAATACGTGTTTCATGTTTTTATGAAATCCCCCCCCTAAGAGGGTGAAATGGGGTAACAAAGTGTGAAAATCAATATTGTTTCGGATTGCGATGAAATTTGGCATGCAGATAGTTATTACGACGTTAGTTCTCTCTGAGAAAGGATTTTTCAAAATTCACCCCTAAAGGGGATGAAACGGGGGTTCAAAGTTTGTATGGAAAAACAAGATTAGATAGTCTTTTCTATCCGAAACTTCACATAAGTGCTTCAGTAAAAAAATAAGTAAATCGTGTTTCATGTTTTTTTTAATTCCCCCCCTAAGAGGGTGAAATGGGGTAACAAAGTGTGAAAATCAATATTGTTTCGGATTGCGATGAAATTTGGCATGCAGATAGTTATTACGACGTAAGTTCCCTCTGAGAAAGGATTTTCCAAAATTCACTCCTGAAGGGGATGAAACGGGGGTTCAAAGTTTGTATGGAAAAACAATACTAGATAGTATTTTCTATTCGTAACTTCATACAAGTGCTCCAGTAAAAAAAATACTTTTATATTCGAAAATTAACACAAGTACTTAAGTAAGTAAATACGTGTTTCAGGCTTTAAGTAAGTAAATACGTGTTACAGGCTTTTTCAAAATTCCACCTCTAAAAGGGTAAAGTGGGGTAACAAAGTCTGAAATCAATATTGTTTTGGATTGCACTGAATTGGCATGCATATAGTTATTTTGATTTAGGTATCCGCTCAGAAAGGATTTTCTAAAAATTCCTCCCGGATACGGAACGGGGATTCAAAGTTTGTATGGTGAACCAAGATGGGATAAAGTACGTGTAGTACGATTTTTCGAAATGGGGTAGGTAACAAAGTCTGTAAATTTAGGTTTTTTGGGTTTTATAAATATAAATCCCGAATTGCCTTAGTCACGCGATAACGTGAAAACGGGTGAACCGATTTGGCTAATTCTTATTTGATGTGTTTAATGATAGAATCTTTTTTACAAAAAAAGTTTTGAGTAAATAAAAGAAGGTTTTAACGCGGGCGAAGCCGCACTTCTAGTTAAATAATAAAAACTAAATGAAATCGAAAAAAAAGAGGGTTGTTTTTATAGGCATTAATAGATAGACTTGAAATTTACTCATAGTGTGTATTACAATAGTTGCTATAACATTAAATAATAAAAACTAACTTTAACTAAAAATACTTAAAAAAATTTTTTTATTTAAGGGGTCCCCATAAAAAATACTTATTTTTCCAGCAATTTTTGTTCAATCTGCAATCTTCAACCCTACGAGTGAGAGTCCGACTCGCACTTAGCCAGTTTATTATCATTTGAAATTCAAATATTTACATGATTTATTTGTATCATAGTGACCCTCATAGGAAGGAGGGAGGTAGAGAAGGGGGAAGGGGAGGTCTCCCACTTGAACACTCTCCACACCGGAGATGGGTAGTTTTCTTACTAATTGAAATAGAATTTTAAATACTTCCATCATTTATTTGTATCATTATCAAATAGTTTAAGAAGCACTGTAATGCATAGGAAATTATTTATTTCAATGGCTCTGATTTAAAAATTACAAAATGTGTATTTAAACATTTCAATGCACTCTGATATATTCAGTGTTTAATGTAAAAAAGATATATTAGTAGTATAAACACCCTGCGGCAATTATTATAGGTACTTTTAACAAAACACTGTTTAATCAGTCATATTCTTAGGTAAAAATAAGGCCATAGATAATATTATCTTCAATTTTCTTTCTGGCGCTTCGCCGGCCCTTTGGCCATATTTTACGAACTTAAATAATATTGTTTAAAAATGTAAAAAGAACCGACTTCAATGCCGCGCTATTCATTTTCAGTACTAATTTTGAGATGTTTATCTCAATATCTCTGGAGATACTTATCAGACCTCGATAAAATTAGCATGGTACCACACTTGGGATATCTCCTTTTGAACAAAAAATAATAATCAAAATCGGTTCATAAACGATGTATATGAATATGTATACGGTCGAATTGAGAAACCTCCTCCTTTTTTTGAAGTCAGTTAAAAAAATAATAGGTATTAAATATTTAATGCATCTCTGGCAGCAAGTTTTGCTTCAAGGCGCTTAGTACAAACCCTCTTAACCCCCTACAGTAACAGGGCCCTTAGACAAAATCCATTTTCCTGTTTGCCTTCACGCTAACGAAGTTCAAAATGTATGGGAATGACATTTTTGTTGCAGAAACATAAATGTCATTCCATACATTTAGAAACTTGCGTTAGCGTGAAGGCAAACAGGAAATTGGATTTTGTCTAGGGGCCCAGTATACTCAAATTCGGGCAACTCAATATAAGATCCAACCCAATGACAATAAATGGCAGTTTAATTGAACTACGATTGGATGATAGGTTCAATTGCTAAATCGTTTTATTTCTATGAATATGACCTTCCCTTCTGCATTGATCAGCGTAGTTGGTGAATTATTATTTTACTAGATAGAGCTGACAAATTTAACATCTACAATAAACTGGCCAAGTGCAAGTTGGACTCGCACTCGTAGGGTTCCGTAACACAGTAGAGTATTCTATAACTTTGATTTTTCGCAACTACAAAAATAACTTTGTTTTTCATAGTGTTTGTATGAAAAACAAAGTTATACTTGCGGTTGCTGTATCTCAACAACTGGTGACTGTATCTCGTTCAAACCAATTTTCGTAGAAAGTTTTTATTGAGATCTACAGAATATATTTTTTCTAGATTTTTCACTCCCTTACTTTAGAAGTTAGAGGGGGGGGGACACACATTTTACCACTTTAGACGCGCCTATCTTCGAAATGATTGACTTTGAGAAAAAATGATTTTAGAAAACTCAATGTCATTTTTAAATACCTAGCCATAGATACCCCACATGTATAGGTTCGACGAAAAAAATTTTTTTTTGTTCCAGTTCCATGTATGGGATTAACCCCCCCTTAAACTTTTATATTTTTTATTTTTCTATTAAAGTCGGAAAGCGGTTCACAGAATACATCTACTAACCAAGTTTCAATTCTGACATTCTTGACAGACAGACAGACAGACAGACAGATAGATAGACAGACAGACAGACAGACAGACAGACAGACAGACAGACAGACAGACATGGCCAATCTATAAGGGTTCCGTTTTTTGCCATTCGGCTACGGAACCCTAATATGAAATAACATAGCAAAGATCTATCAATGCAATTATTTTAACTTACATGCAGACCGTAGACTCGTTGATAAGTTCCAATTTATTGATCGTAAAACCGACATCCTGTTTAACTGAATCTTTTCACCGCACCAGTCTACAAAGACTACAATCCAGCCCGTCCTAAACACAGATCAGTATCACTTTTAAATTAGGTGTAGTGTACGCCTTAGACCTATAGAAAAAATAAAATTCAACTATTTTAACTAAATGACCACACTGCGCCCACCTAGGCGTAGAGATACTAATACTACGCATAAATTCGATTACGTTTTCCCTCAATTTATAACATACCGAAGAGAAAGAATTTGGGAGATTCTTATTTATGTAATTATAATAAATCGTAAAAATCGATGTAGCTCCTCTCCCAAAGAGAATATAATACTACGCTATGACTACGCTATCCTCTCCTTACTTACAGCACAGATTACTACACAGATTACTATATGAGTTAGTATATATTATGTTACTCTTTGACTATATGTGTCAGAGAAAATAGAAATATGTAGTAACCACAGACTACAGAGGGCGGTTGTAGTAACCACAGATTAGGAATACTAATTATATGAGGTAGTAAGTAATAACCTAGGATGATGAATTATAATGGATGGCGTCAAAACTTTGGCAGCATGTCCATTTTCTGTTTGTGTGAGTGTCTAGAACTGCTAGATTGTGCGTGAGTAGGGAAGTGATCACTAGTGCAGAACATATCGATTAAAAGGTGAAAAATGTATAAAACTAAAACTTATGTAAAAAGAAAACAATTTATGTGATAAAAATAATTAGTACTTTATCGCACTTATGGAAATTAGTTATAGTTATAAAAATGCTACTAAGTACTTAAATAGTTTCCTTACTTAGTACTTAACTGTAATTGGTCAACTTTAATCTATATTACCCTTGTCTGAAATACAAATCTTAAATGTTTTAGAAAACTGTGATACACGTGTCTCATAATTTTAATTAAAGAGTAGGTGTACCAATTTCCGAGACAATTGACCCAGAGAATAAAAAAAATCATAGAAAGTTCAACCCTCCATTTCACCCTCTTAGGAATAAAATTTTGTAAACCCTTTTCCTGGTGAATAAAACTTTTACAACCATTACAAAAAAACACACCCTCCAAATTTCATGTGTGTAGGTGTAGCAGTACCAGTGGTCACTTTAGGCTGCGTTTGATATATTAGTACGACAAACACGTGAGGGATTATTTTTGAAGGACTGTGATACACGTGTCTTATGATTGAATTTGATGAGTATATGTACAAACTTTCGAGTCAATGGACCCAGTGACCAAAAAGTTTCATAGGAAGATCAACCCTCTATTTTACTCTCTCAGGGGAAAAATTTCAAACCCTTTCTTGGTGGAAACCTACACTTCACAAAGAACACACCCACTTAAACAAAAAAATAATATTCCATATCGGTTAAGATTTGACGGAGTTCTGTGGTAAAAACGTTAAAAAAAATACAAGGAGGAGGTTCTCAATTAGCCTGTATATATTTTTTTTCAATTGAAAACCTCATCTTTTTTTGTGAAGTCAGTTAAAAATACAGGTGAATTGAGAACCTCCTCCTTTTTTGTTAAGTTGGTTAAAAACAGAGTTCCTCACCGCGTCTGTCTGTCTGTCTGTCTGTTTGCAATAAATTCAGAAGCTACTGAACGGATTTTCATGCGTTTTTCACACATAGCTAGTGTGATTTATAAAGAAGGTTTAGGTGTATAATTCATTAAGGTTTTGTGTGAATTAGTTGAAATATGACGATGATTGTTGAAGATGTTAATTCATACCATTTTTTTCCTAAATTTGCAATCTATAAAACTTTTTAACAAAAATATGAAACCGCCGAAAAAACTAAAAAGCAAAAATAATTAAACTTTTTTATTTAACCTTATTAGTTTAAGAACTTAGTTATTATGTTTAGTTAAAAACTCAAAACAATTACAAAAATATATACTTAGGTATATTAAGAGTAGTTTAAGAATTTCGTTATTAAGTTTAAATAAAAAAGTTTAATTCATTAAGAGTAGTTTAAGAATTTCGTTATTAAGTTTAAATAAAAAAGTTTAATTCTTTTTTGCTTTTCAGTTTTTTCGGCGGTTTCATTTTTTTTTAAAGTTTTATTTTATCATTATTTGTCGCCATAATCTACTTGTTAAAAGCAGGCGTCATTGCTTACCCCTGGCCCGGACAAACTTTATATAAAACATTTATGCTCTATAATAATAATAAATATAATTTAAGATCACATAAAAAACTAAAAAAAAACCAACTTCCAACGTCACGCTAGTCAATTTCAATACTAAGTTTGAGGTGTTTATATTCATATCTCTGGATATACATAACATATCTCGATGAAATTTAAATTGCACCACCTGTAAAATAACATCATCATCATAAGCCGGTATCAGTCCACTGCTAGACATATGCCTCTCTCACACAAGCAACTGAGCTAGATTTTCGGCTCTTTGTTTACTTTGTTTTTTCCAGAGTTTGTTGGCATACATTGATGATATGATAAAATCATCCAAAAAATGATACTTTTATCCATTATTTTTGTTGATTTATTCAAAACGGCTCGACCGATTTCGTTAAAATTTAAATGGGACCCCCTTGGTCCCTTTGCAATAAAAAAATAACTATAGAAATCATTCTACTCTGTAAAAAGTTATGCGTGGTCACAAATAAAAAAAAAAATACGCGTCGACTAACCTCCTCCGTTTTTTTTTCGTCGGTTAAAAATGTGTTTAATTTTAAATCTAATTATTATTTTTATAAAATAGTGCTGTTATCAGTAATCAAAAATCACATCTTATTATTAAGATGCTCTAATGACCTCTAAATAGTATTAATTTGTTATAAAAATGTCTGACACTGTTTTGTACTACTGCGTTCTTCATTATGTAATGAATTCTTAGTTTAAAATACTTTTAGCAAACCGATTTAATTAGTAAATATTTATGGTCTTCAAAAAAGCTAAAATTGATCTGGTGTCCATGTAAAGTTTGAAAAAACATTTTCATATTTGGTTGAATGCATTACTTGCAGTATTACGTCACGTATCATTTTAAATACGTCTTTGTTATTAAGTTTACTGTAATGTTCACATATCAAAGATTTACGCAAAATTTTTTCACATAATTTGCAAATGAAATATACGTCATTACTTGGATGATCCAAATACTTGGATGGACAATTCTCTCGCAAAACATAGAATGTTAGAAGAATTAGAAGAGCTGACCCAACAAGAGTTCTTAAATAATGATGATCATTGTTACATTAATGATCCAGGCCAAGTAACTGAATATGTTCAAGAAGTAATTTATTACATATCAGGGTTTGTTGTCAAAAGCTTGCAAAAACAAATTATTTGTGAAGATTGCTTAACATCATTAAAAGGCACCAAAAAAGATTCATTGACATCTTATAAGGATATGGGAGGCTTAGTATATCCAAGTAAATACTAAGCCTCCCATATCCTTATAAGATATCCAAGTAAATACTAAGCCTCCCATATCCTTATAAGATGTCAATGAATCTTTTTTGGTGCCTTTTAATGATGTTAAGCAATCTTCACAAATAATTTGTTTTTGCAAGCTTTTGACAACAAACCCTGATATGTAATAAATTACTTCTTGAACATATTCAGTTACTTGGCCTGGATCATTAATGTAACAATGATCATCATTATTTAAGAACTCTTGTTGGGTCAGCTCTTCTAATTCTTCTAACATTCTATGTTTTGCGAGAGAATTGTTTATTTTATCAACGTGTTCTGATTTTTTTGTCAAATTTAGGATATGTATATCCTCTAGAGGAATATTCAATTTCCTTCCGCAACTTTAAACTCGGCGTGAACTAGCAACTTTTTATACGCTGTCCTGAATTGTTTTGCGGAAGGGTTGTTGTTGAAGCCACCCATTGACCTAACTGCACCAAAAAAGAGCTCAAGATGATCTTGGGACAATTTATACGTACAAATAAAGTTTAGTTTGGGGCGATCATGGTCAAGCAAATAAGAAATGAGATCCTTTAATGATTTCAAGCAAATTATAAGGCCTATGAAACCAGTTCTTCTTTGTGAGTTTACTACTAGTGTACCATCAGCGAATTTCAAGTTTTTTATGTATTCAGTTCCATCTTCTATTAGTTTATTCTATTAGTTAATGTTTTATCTAAATTTCGAGGTACAATTGCTTGTTTGTATCCATACGAGTTAAGATTTCGCGAATTGAACAAATCAAATATATTATTTATAATTTTTATAAACTCGCAAGTTGCTTCACAGCCATCAAATTCAGTGAGTCGCATTTTATTCCGACAAAATAATAATGCATCGGCCACTGACTGGCTTAAGAGTTGTGCAGCTAATTTTACTTTCATTTTTTGTTTGAAGTAATCAATATGACCTTGTCTTATTTTATTTGCCAAATGCAGTTGTTCTTCAGTTTGGAGTTGGTGAAGTAACTCAAAGTATTTAAAAGATATCTCATTGCCAACATCATCATAGATATTTTTTGTATCCCCCAAAGTATTTCGTACTAATTTTAAACAATGACAAGGATCAAGCAGAAAAGAAATTTTAAAACCATTATGCTCAAACTGTGTATTAAAATTTTCTAGATCCAGATTGCAGCCAAGTTGTTTAGCCATCGCAATATTGTTAGGAGCTCCATCGAAAGTAAAAGACACTATGGTGACATCACACTCAATCAATAGGTCAAGACAGCGACGTACAAGTTCAGCTTTTTGCATACCAGTTATACCATTTATTAGAAAATAGCCAACTGGTATTTTAAACGACCCATTTACGCAGGTCACCATAAACGTGAGTGCTTCAGTGGCTGCCGGAACACATTCATTTTCAATATTATTTCCTACATTTACGTAGCCGTGAGATTTATGACCATCCCACTCGATACATTTTCTGATGGCCATTTCATCCATAGTTAAGGCACCGATGATTGGTTGATGCTTTGATTTTGCTTTTAGTGTCTCAAAAGACTCTTTTGTAAAGCCTGAGTCACAGTTCACACTCTGATACCATTTGCTTATGGTTTTTGGATGGGGTAAGCAGGTATCAAAATATGTCCGTACGTATGTATATGCGCGTGGTGATAAAAAGTAGAGTTAGTGCAAATTTTCTAAGTTCGGGTGAAAATTTTTTTGGAAGGGATGCTTTATTTTGTTTTTGCTTTAACCTCAAAAGTAAATCTTTATTGTTGTCCCCAATGCTAGCCAACACATCTAAAGATTAAGTATTCACTAATTCTCTGTTTTTTAAATCATTTATTATATTTACCAATTTTGCATTTTTTTAAATTATTCTGCGTTTACTTTCTCTTAAAGTTTTAAGGAGCCTTAGACGCCGCAAAGTCATTATCCGCGCTTTTGATAAAGATGTTAAAACCTTCATTGCTCGCCGAGGAGTTGTAGGAAGATCGTCTATCATGACTTCACTAGCTTCAATTCTTTTTCGTTTCCTCGGTGACAGTTCCAGGTTTTCATTTTTCTGTTTTCTTTTTTTAGCTACTGACGGCTGATAATAATTGGGGTATCCTTCAAATATCACCGGTACTGCGTCTGTTTTAAGTTTCCTGATTGACAACCCAGGCACAAAACTGGATTTTTCAAAATGTTTTGAACAAAGTCTGGAGTATTTAGTCGGGTCCCAATTGTCGCGCCTTACTGCCTTTATCCAATGATTTCGGATTTCCGGACATTTTGGGAACCTTTAACATAATTATATATTTTTATTAATGTGGAAAACTGTTACACATTCTTGATAAATATATATATATATATATATATATATATATATATATAATAGCATTATCATAGGTAATTATAGATTTAATACGAGTAAGTATCAGTGCAGATAATATAATTAGGTATCTAGTTACTACTAATTTTGTGCGACATTACATTGATCACTTTTATAATAATTTATTTTTCGGTTTTTTCGTTTAGACGATGAACGATAAGATCGTTCACAAAACGAAAAAACCGACTTCAAATGCCACGCTAGCTATTTTCGGTATAAAGTTGGAGGTGTTTATTTAGATATCTCTGGAGATACTTATCAGTTCTCGAAAAATTTACAATGAGACCAAATAGGCAGCATACTCTCCCAAACAAAAAAATAATTTTCTGATTCAGGTAAGAATTTACGGAGTTATGAGGTACCAAACATAAAAAGGCGAACTGAGAACCTCATCTTTTTTTTGTGAAGTAGGTTAAAAATGTTTAAGCTTCGTTCTATTCGAGGCCCTAAGCTAACCGTTCCATCCTTAAAAAAATCATCATATTATAAAACAACTAGCTGGGCCCCTCGGCTTATCCCGCGTTTAATGACAGCGGCAACATGCGCGTGGGCTGTGGGCTATTTCATTGGCTTCAATTTCGTTTTCCCGGTACTCTATTTGTTTTTTCTAAAATAAAAGTAGCCTAGGTAACTTGATAGTTACACTTTTAACATCAGCTATCTGCCAGTGAAAGTCCCGTTATAATCAGTCCAGCCATTTCAAAGATAAGCCGAAACAAACAGACAGACAGACAAACATTTGAGTAGTACCGTATATATATATATATATACCGTTTATACCGTTTAGTAAGTACCGTGTATACTTTCATATGCATTTAGTGAAAAGCTGTTATTTTGGAATTACAAACAGACACTTCAATTTTATTTCTCTGAATATGTTTAGTGTTAAATTTATAGTTATCGTTTATATATTTAATGTTTTAAATTTAATCCTAATCCTAACTAATATTATAAATGCGAAAGTAACTCTATCTGTCTATCTGTATGTGTCACTTTCACGCCAAAACCACTGAACTGATTTAAATGAAATTTGGTACACAGATAGTCTTGACGGAGAGGGGGAGAGGAGATTAGCCCAGCGTGGTCCGGTGCGGTGTAGGTGGGATACGCATGTGTCTTATTTGCAAAATAAGTAGCCTAAATAATTAAAAATGCTACCCAGAGACACTACCACGCAGACGAAGTCGCGGGAACAGCTAGTGTTATATATTCCTTTTTATAAGGGTATCGACTATATTTATCGACAAAGTTTTGCACAGTTCTCGTACATCACTAGCCGGGCGGCGTAAAAGAATGATTGTTATTTACATAAATTAAAGCTTTAAAATGATAACCATTTACCACCACGGTAGTTATATGACGAAAAAGATGTATATTGTGTTAGCAAATTAAATATTTTGATTTAAAAATTGGTTATTTATGATAATAAGTGCCCACAAAGACTTACATGTGAAATGATAATTCTGGATCTTTTACGCCTCCTTTAGTTGTTCTAGATGGACAAAACACGACATAATTTAAATATGTAACAGGGTTTCAGTCTTTGTAGGTATGTTTCTATTTAATTTTTAATTTATAAATATAAAGCGTCGCTTTATTATGGCCTGCTAGCCGGTCAAAAATGGACATGATCACCCATGCGCGAGGTTGTCATTTTGATATTAGTTTTCTCGTTTACTCTTATCTCGCGACCCCTGTAATAGAAAGGGTAGGACAATGTGTTGATAGAATGAAAGTCGATGTGACAACGTCACATGGCTGGCATGGCTCCATCCATTATAATTCATCATCCTAGGTAGTAACCATAACCACAGACTAAGTAGAGATGCTACGCTATTTCATTCGCGTACGCCGTGGATGGAGTATTAAATGGATGTGGCATTTAAATAAGAATATTAATATGAGAAGGATAAAACTATACAGTCACTAGTATGAGAGAGCGAGATGAACACTATTTTTAGGGTTCCGTAGTCCTGACAAGGAACCCTTATAGTTTCGTCATGTCCGTCTGTCTGTCGGTCTGTCCAAGGTTTTGCTAAGAGACCCTTAATACTAGAAAGCTGTAATTTTGTGGGAGTATGTATATATATTACGCCGACAAAGTGCTGAAATAAAATTGTGAAAAATATTTTTTTTAGGGTAGCTCCCCTATATGAGAAGTGGGGATGCATTTTTTTTTCATCGTGTACCCCATCGTGTGGGTTATCGTTGAATAGGTCTTTTAAAATGACTTAAGGGTTGCTTATACTATTTTTCGATTGAATACTCCATTTACGAAATATTAAACTTTTAAGTGCAAAATTTTGTTCCAGTAGGGCGTCCCCCCCTCTCTAAAAGCTAAACTACTAGCATGAAAAATCAGAAAAAAATCGTGATAATAGCGCATTTCATGAACTTAAAGAAAAATTATAGCGGTTGAGATATTAGCAGTAATAGTCGTTGAACTTGGGTGTTGGATATATTTGTACCAAATACAAAATCCTTAGAATAAATCCTTTAAAGTGACAAAGACGGAGTACCTAGTTGCTTGTTTATAACGGGTAAAGACTTGCATTGAATAACAGGCTACTACGGAACCCTACGCGTGGCCCGACACGCACTTGGCCGGTTATTTATATCCTTCTCTGCGTATGCGATTAAACTGGTTTCAGCACTGTATGGAACCAAGTTCTAGTGCACCCATTGGCTCTCACCCGCTGTCATGTATGCCCGACCAAATTACGTTGTTCATTTTATCTTATAGTTGGTATCACGTGTTCATTATTTTAGTCGGGTTATATCTCTATAGTTATTTTATTCGCATACGCTTATGTTCTCTCTACATATATATACTTTCTCTATGGCATACGCTAATGTCTTCTCCTTTTATTTTGCCTCTACGCATTTAGGCCATTTAATAATCTGTGGCGTGCCAGAAGTCAGAAACTGTGGTCAGAAATGTCAGAATCATAATCACAGATTCATAGACAGCAGACAGATTACTATATAACAGACAGAATTAGTGTGTGTAATAATAACAAAATAAAAAACAAAAAATCTACTGCGTGATCAGCTAGCACACTAAATTAAATAGTGCACGTATTTTACGGGGAAATATATTATAACGCAGAATGTTCGCGACACTAAGAAGAAAATTTAAATGGGGTCTTGTTGGACCTTCCAACAGTAAGGAAAGTAATAAATCACATTTAGTGCCATTCTACGCTGGATTACTTGAAGAAATTTTATTCTGGAGATCTATTTGGTTTTCATTGGCGTTTATATTTATCTTACACGTGATCATTTTGTAAGTATTGTATTCTGATGTATACATACATTATAATTTTTTTTTTATTAGATATTTCACTGACAATATAGGTCTATGCTGACAATAAACACTTTGCTTTGGGTTAAGTTTACTCTTGGGTAGGGTTGATTTAGTGGGAGAAAGAGACGAAACTCCTTTCCAGAAGTATGAAACTTGTTTATATATTGACTGTTGAACTACAGAGGTATAATTGACTGATATTCCTCAATTTAATGGTAATCAAATAATTAAGATCCAAACTATTTGGACGATACTCATCAATGTAATAATACAGCAATGTCATCAGATTATGTTGGCGTACATACACACTCTCTACTTTTAACATATGTTTGATTTGACCAGTTGAGTTCCATCTATCTATGATTTTTATTATACTTCGCCTGATTAGGTGTACATATACCTACCTACCTTGAGACATTAAAACTATATTTATAAACAGTTTAAATTTATTTAAGGCAATTACAGTTTTAATTTGGTATCAAAAAGGGTTAATTTTCATGGTTTTCTGGATATTTTTCAGGGTTTGCATCCAAAGACAAATCAGTTTACTTCAGTTCATAATATGTTTGTCAATAACGTTTCTCATGATGGATGCCTTAGAAACTTGGCTAAAATACAAACACAGAACTTCATTTTTGAAACAAATTTCCAATATTGAATCTGCAAACCTAAATAGTACCATGAACAAATTTTATAGTTGGCTGAAAAGAAGCTGGACTGACTTTGTTTTTGTAAGAGAAACTAATCATACTAAAGTAAGTAAGATAAGCATAGCAATTATATCTAATTTAAGTATAGCAATCTTTGATATAAATGTGTCTGGTGAAATCACAGGGGATTTAGATTCAAGACTATATCTCAGGGAAATGAATGGGTGGTGTCTAGTCAATCCAGAGTTTTGTGTGGCATAATAACTGGTGTAGGCAGTCATCACTTACCATCTGATAAGTCTTTGATACGTATCAACACCAATATTATAAATGCGAAAGCCAGTTTGTATGTTTTTTGGGATTCTTCACAGTCAAATGGCCAAACCGATTTAGCTGAAACTTTGCCTTTTTTATAGCCAGCCAGTATAATGGAGTAGGCTATAGGATACTTTTTAACGCAGGCGAAGCCGTAGGGCACATCTAGTATTCTATATTTTCTTTACCTACTATCATAAAAAAGATAAACAATAGAATATTATTATTGTGAAGATTACAATTTACTGGATAAACCTGTCCTATTCCAGGTGTCCTAAGGGTCAGTTCACACCGCAATGTGACGTGACAATGCTTTTGGTTTGATGCGCAGCGAGAAGCCGCGCGGCGCAGCAAAAAGCGCGACGCCACCAAATTATCTCAATGCAATGTGTATTTTATTGTGTTATGTCCAATTGTTTATCACGCGGCTTCCAGCTGAGACGCCGCGCAGCGCAGCCTGAAGCCACCGAACTAACTCAATAAAATGTGCATCTTTTTGTGTAGTAAATAAAGTTCTTTTTTATATCACTCTCTTCATAAGTCGTGGTCTGAGCTGACCGTTACTGGATGAATTTATAATATATTTTTATTTTCAGGCTTTTTTAACAGTTAACATTGTTTTGGGAACATTATTCTTCTTTGGGAAGTACATAAGTGGCTACTTACTGGTATATCTATTATGCATGTTGATCTGTTTTGCATACAAACTTGCTCCACCAATTGCCAAATTATTTAGGAATGTTTTACAAGATATAGGTAAGTTTTATTTGATCACTCTTGTATACCTTAAAACTACATTATGCATTTTGTATAGATATTTGTTTGACTTCAAGTAATAGGGAATATGCATGTAGCTCAGATTTATTGGAAATAAATTTTTTCGTATCTTTGTTGTCATGGAGTTATATGTAAAACCTTTTTTTTTAATTTAATTTCATTTTATATGCTTAAAATAATAAATGAAAAATGCAATTTAAGCAAGGGAAATTTAAGTTTGTAAAAGAGATCACCATTGTTCGAATCGAAAGTTGACGTCATAATTAACTACGTCATGTGATAGAAACATTGAGCGCGGGAACATAAAAATGAATGTATAGTGTGGTCTTATTGTATCTATTTCCAAATATTGTGTTTGCCACGTATTATGTATTGTGCAAAAATGTATATTACTAACCACTTAATATAGGTAAAAATGTACGGTACGAGATTAGAAAATCTGCATAGTTTAATTAAAACATGCCATTGGCTAAATACAATAATCGCGCAGAGTCTTAGTTAAAGAAAAAAAAGCTAGTTTTCTTCTAGTGGCGTGTGTCTGACGTAAGTGCGTGAAGTCACAATTCACTACCAAAGAGCCCGGAACATGATGGACTTGAAACAGCTTAAATTTATTTGTATATTTAAATATTTATTTAAAAAATAATTAGACCAATTCTAGCCGTATTTTATTTTTTTATTATGTTATATGGATGTAATGAGTGAAATAAAAATATTTAAAAAAAACATGCATATTCCCTATTACAGTGGAATCTCTATAACTCGAACCTCGGTTGTCTTAATCCTCAGTAAGTCGAAAAAAAAATTCCATGCCCTTCTGCTGAACCCCTAAATATACATATCTCGAATTATTTAGACTTTGTAACTTAAACAAAATCATATTTCCCTTCAAGGTTCCCTTGATAAGAGATAATATACTCTATAACTCGAATTTCCAAAAAGAGACTCCGTAAGTTGCAGTTAGTAAAATAAAATAATTTATATCTTACGTGGAATTCTCTAAATTAATAGCAATAAATTTCAAAAGGAAAGTTCGGGCATTCTAATCTATTGTTTGTGCCTTGTACATGTGCAATAAATGACTACATTCATTAAACTTTCCAAGTAACACAGCTTTGTACCTTAGGTTTGTTCCTTGTCGGTCAGACTTGTCGAAGTCAAAATTTTAGTAGTTAAATCCCATGTATCTCGAAATTCTTATTAAGTCGAAAATCATTAACTCGAATATTTTTGCATTTCCCTCGACATTCGAGTTATTGAGATTCCACTGTATTATACATTTAAAAGCCCTTGCTTCAGTTTTAATTTAATTCACAGTATTATGTTTCTTTGAAGTGTTACTCACTTTATATTTTTGTAAATTATTAAACACAATCCAAAATTTCATCGTACCGACGGGAATTGAACCCGCAACCTCCGGAATAACATGTTCCAGTGCTTTGCCAATTTAGCAACGGTGCGAAGTATCGTTACGACGAAATTAGTGGATTGCATTTGTTAACCCAATTATGCATTGGTGGCGCCATCTATGACTACTTATTACGTAAGTTAATCATTCGGAAGAAATCATTAGTTTTCAAATCCGACGAGAGATGTTGCACTGCGTAAATCAAATATTATGTTTCTTTGAAGTGTTACTCACTTTATATTTTTGTAAATTATTGAACACAATCCAAAATTTCATCGTACCGACGGGACTTGAACCCGCAACCTCCGGAATAACATGTTCCGGTGCTTTGCCAATTAAGCTTTATTCACAGTAGTAAAATTTTCGTTTTCCAATTTCAGAATCAGACACAGAGTTAGAGGGCCTCATGCCAGAAGCATCAGATATTGACATAAAACTGCTCAATATTGAACCGGAGAAGAATCCACTCATTGATGAAAGGCAGAGCCTAGGTAAAAATATTGTTGTTTAATCACTGCCAGTACCTTTATGAGCACTAAAATAGTAGATTGTATAACAAGGGTGCAAAATAGTACTTTTCTGCGAGGCAGCTTTTTAGAACCCTGAGCGTAGCGAGGGATTAAAAGTACGTCGGCCGAGTTATACACTCTGCTTTTCATCCCCTTCTATGAAAAAAGGAAAGAGTTAATTCAAAATAACAATTATTTCACAATTTTTTGGATAAAAATTGTCTTAAGTACTGAAACATGCACTGGGTTGCGGGTGCACGTAATGGTACGGTTGGCAACCCTACATTAATAAGGGGAATTAAACATGTGTTTTAAGTGTGACGTTCGACGTCTAGATGAAAGCTGAATGGCTCAATACCTTTGTTTTTTTTTTGTAAATTCAAAGCGTTATGTTTCTGTTATATCTATATTTTTTGTTGAATATGATCTATTTAATGTTATTTGACGTGTGTAAGTGCTAATTTTTAATTTGCCCATATACTGAATAAATGCTTTGAGTTAAAAGGCTCATCATGTCATGTCATGTAATGTTATGAAATGTCATGTAATGTCATGACATTTAATTATATGAAATGTCACAAAATATCATATAATCTTATGAAATGTCACAAATGTCGTGAAATGTCACGAAATGTAACAAATCATGAAATGTCACAAAATGTCATGAAATGACAAATGTCACGAAATATCATAAATGTCATGAAAAGTAACGAAATGTCATAAAATGTCACGAAATATCATAAATGTCATGAAACGTAACGAAACGTCATGAAATGTACCAAAATGTCATGATATCACAAAATGTCATGAAAAGCAACGAAATTTCATAACATGACATGTACAGGTTGGCAAAAAAGTCTTGAAACGGAACTATTTTTTTTCTGGCCTGGCAATAATCTAATCTGTGATAAAGTTTTCTATGTTAACTGTTTTCAGTGACTGAAAATTTATGAACAAAGATTTTTTCTGCAACTTAATAGTAGTATTTTAATATTTTCCGTAACCTACGCGACTTAAAGATGTTTTAACATGAATAAGACTATCCGTAGTTCCACTTAAGAAGTAATTTTAAAGTTTACCGCCACTCTCTTTGCTATCGGGGTTACTAGTATATAGCAATAGTGGCGCCCCTATTTATTTCTACTCTATTTTGCCAACCTGTACGTTATGAAATTAAAAAAATTGCAAATGAACGGGTATCTACAAGGTAAGCGTGCTACATCATCGACCACATCGTCACTTAACATCAGGTGAGACAGTGGTCAAATGCTTTGCCTATCTAGCATTGAAAAAAATTTGAAATATCAAGGAATTTCATTGAACCTCCTAAGACCGACACTATAGAAGAACATTCATAAGCCAAAAATTAAAAAATTACTTTCCCGCCCTAGGGCGGAAAAGAGCTATCTTGCGCGCACTTTTCGAGGATCAAACCATCACTTTTCGAGTAGATGGGATGAAAACATGTATATCATAAGGTTAGTTGGGAACTTAGGATAGGAAATAGTTGAGGATTAGACTACAACCTGCTGCCATTTCAGTAGTCTTCTTTCAGTCTTCTTTAGCAAGATTTGGTTCAAAAATTATATATGAGACGGCCAGTATGCTATATGCATGTAGCACAATAAATGTATTTGATGTTTTACAGAATATTTTATCATACTTCTTAATTTGTACTTACTTCATAATTTGTCTATAACCCTGTGTTGAGCAATAATTTTGTAATTGTTCGCTTTGCAGATTACTGGAAACCAGATGATTTGCCAATTGAAGAGGCAAGTGACAGTTCTGAAAACAGCAGTTCACTTGTTACTAATTTCTCCATGGAAAAGGTGGAATCACTTCAAAAAGATGTAGAGACTTCAGATTCCAGCGAAGATGAATATATACCTCTTGGTAGGTGTATGATAATGGATTTGGACAGTTTAAAATGCTATGAATTATTAAACACACATCATTTTATTTTATTGTTATGTTTACAAATTAAATGATACACCTTCATGCATACATATATTCGAGCCTGTTATATTATACTTTCTCTTTAAAACGTCTAAAATATACTAAAAATGCATGGCCATTATAGTAAAATTATACATAACCTAAAGCAAGGTTGCCTAGTAACTGTATACTACTACTGTCTGTAAAATAAATGTTAGTACATGGAATGCAGCAAAATAGCAATTTGACTATGTATATAATTTACGATTTAATTTATATACTTTCTATGAACAATTTAAATGTTACAGACACACCATGTCCATGATAAGACACTAAGACTTCCACAAGTTCCCAATGGACACATGAGGCTCGACGGGTTGCCTACTGCTCACTAAATTATGCACTGCACTGGTCAGCTGTTGTAGCTAGATGGCCAGCTGACAGTATGAGAATTTCAGAAGAGTTTAGTGTAATGTAATGACGTATATATTGCTGCAATTCCCAAGAGAGATAATCATCCCTGTATCTATTGGTATTGCATCCAATATCATGCCACTCATTGTGTCATCATGGCAGTGTAATTTTATTCTATGAATGGTAGAACACATCTATTTTTAATAATGATACATTTTTATATTACTGATTTAGAGCACTAATAACCATTTTTAAATTTTCAGTTCAACAAAAAGGGCAGTTACAAACTACCTTAGAGGTTACCGAGCCTACCAGTTCTTGGGGCAGCAGTGCTTACAATGCATTTTGGAATATCACAGGTGCTCTCACCAACATAGTTCATACAGAAAAAGATAAAGACAACAAAATAAAACGTGTATCCAGTGCCGACTCATCAGATGGCTTTGAAATGATTGATAAAAACGACTTAAATTAAAACATATCGTTAACTAGCTTTCAGTTTGTGTGATAATACATTTTAATTAGTCAAGTTTAATTTGGATGGTATTTATTCTAAAATAAACATACTTTTGTTGGCTAATCGTTTTTATTTTACTTATTGATACATATTATTGATACATGACATATCTTCTAACTTTGCCATTAGCTGCTTGTGCTGCATTTTCAAAGCATTGAGCCGGACATTGTTAAGAGTGTTTCGTGCTACAAGTGCCTCCAACATGGGTCTAGACATCTGGAAATGAAAATATAAAGGAAAATTTATATTTAAATGAATGTAATGGAATAAATGAAATTGAAGGAATGTATATTATTTTACCAAAACTATTAAAAGTATTTTTCAGATTCAGATTTACTAAACATGTTAGTAATATGTGTTACATTCGTTTACATGTGATTATACAGGGTGTTTGGTCCATCGTTTGCCAAATTGAAATAGCTGATAGAAGAGGTCTTTACCCCTCTTTCCTCCCTCCCCTAGCCGGTTTTAACCTCAACATATTTTTTAGATATCGATTTAGAGTTATTTTTGAAAGAAAAAACCAATATTTATCATGAACACTTGAATTTAAAAAAAAATCTTCCATGAGTCTTCATAATTATGTTTTATTTTAAAGTGTAATTATAAGGAGCATCAATTAAATTCATAATAGCTCACCAAGAACGTCAACTTTTTTGTCAACGTCAACTAATTGGCTGAGAGACAGGGAAAATTTAAAGATATTCTCAACTTCACAGTACAATAAAAAAAAAATAAGAGAGAGAAAGTTTCTTCCATTTACTGAATGTTTATAAAAAGCCCCTCAGTTTTATAATTCGAAGTAAAGAAAACACGTTTGATGTATTAGCAAGGGTAATTTTTGTTAGCGTTTGCTGTATTAAAACCTGCATGCTGCATCTTCCCACACGAGTGGCGCCTCTAGCGGTCAAGAAAAGGATTCAGGTCTAGGGGACTCTGTGGTCATGAATAAGGGCGGGAGTGCCCTATAAAAATTTACCCCTATTTCTCCAGGTCACGCGCTAACGTAAAAACGGGTAGACTGATTTAGCTAATTATTTTTTTTGTTGTGTTTGTAATTGTCAAGAGAAGGTTTTTATAGGATAAAGATATTTAAAGGAATGAAAGTAGTTTTTAACGCAGGCGAAGCCGCGGGACACAGCTAGAATTTTTATGAAAATCGATGTGTGTATGTACGTATGTTCTCAATCTTTGTGCTTCAACACTAAGTAGTATAGCGAGACTTACAAAACTTCGTTTGTATTATCTTTACACTATTTGGCGTTTTCACATTTGACGATATCTGTAACTACACGATATCTTCGGACTGGTAGTTTGATATAATCACTACTAAATGTTTTCACTCTGTGTCGTCCACAGATTGTATCAAACTACCAGTCCGACGATATAGTACAGTTATCGTCCAATGTGGAAACAAACGCCCATTAGCTATTTTCAGATTTAAAAAAAAGGTATTCATTTTTCAATCAGAAATTTCAGTTGAAAACATTCTTTAGAGATCATATAAAATAAAAATCCAAATATGCCATTTAAAAGCTCAATTAGGTAAGTAAGTGGTTCAAAGTAATGCTGAGATGATAAAATTATCTATAAAAATTGTATCAATACTTTTTTTCCTACGAGCCACCGTTTCTGAGATATAAGGGGGGGGCATCCCATACATGGAACTGAAACAAAAAAAATTTGTTCAAACCTATACGTGTGTCTATGAATAGGTCTTTTATTTTTTCTCAAAGTCAATCATTTATAATACCGTTTAAAAACTAAAAAAGAACCGACTTCAATGTTCATTTTCAGTACCAATTTTGAGATGTTTATCTCAATATCTCTGGAGATACTTATCAGACCTCGATAAAATTACCATGGTACCACACTTGGGATATCTCCTTTCGAACAAAAAAAGAATTATCAAAATCGGTGCATAAACGACGAAGTTATCCCCGAACAAACAAAAAAAAAAAAAAATATATATATATACGGTCGAATTGAGAAACCTCCTCCTTTTTTTGAAGTCGGTTAAAAAGATAGGCGCGTCTAAAGTGGTATAAAGTGTGTGTCCCTCCGCCCTTTTAAAATAAGGGAATGAAAAATCTAGAAAAATATATTATGTAGATCTCAATAAAAACTTTCAACGAAAATTGGTTTGAACGAGATACAGTCAGCAGTTTTTGAGATATAGCGACCGCAAATATAACTTGGTTTTTCATACAAACACTATGAAAAACAAAGTTATTTTTGTAGTTGCGAAAATCATACATCATATATACGTGGCGTACTCATGCATATTATGACGATAACAACTTTTATAACTTTTTGAATCGTTATATCTCAGAAACGGTGGCTCGTAGAAAAAAAAGTATAGGTATATTTTTTATAGATAATTTTATGATCTACAATTTTAACACAGGTACTTCTGAAAATCGCGAAAAAGGCAAGTTTGTGACCTTTGACCTCGAATAAAAAACAACGCACAAGCGGGATCGATGGGGACTTTTGACATATCATTTGTAATGACGTATTCAAGGCCTGCACAAAAATCCAGCTTGTTGGCAATTAATGCAAACTGTAATGTCTATTTTGACTGGACTATATATGTTCACCTTAAAATAGGTAACATCAACATTTTTTACCTGTCCGCTTCATATAGAATGCCTCTCATATGAAATTAATTAATTGATTTGCATTGAATGTCTATTTCCATGACATGGTAATGATGGGATAATATTAGCGGCAGAGAAATGATAAAACTGCATTTTGTAAGATTTTTGGAAATAAGCTTGAAAATCCCAAGTAAAATCAGTTTTATTGAATTGTACCTCTTTATAAAAGCTAATTTTTCTTTGTCTCGAAGTTATATAGATATGACTCATTTCATTGAAATATTCCATGCCTTATAAGTTGGAAGAAATAGGAGACTTCTTTTATAGTGGATGAAGACATTGAATTTAGCTAGACAAAGTCTAGCTAGACCTAAGAATAAATCATAAGTCACGAAAAGTAACTGCGTTATAAAAATGACCCAACAAAAGTCGTGTCCAAGCAGGCGGTGTTAAAAGTCGTGTCCAGCGCGTCATTAGTCGGACATTTGTCTTGTGTGACTCAACTGTCATAACAGACATTGCAGCACATGCGCGAACTAATCCCTGCTTTCGTTCCGAATTTAAATCTTACACTATTTTTAATTCAAATTTATTAAAATTTATTTTCTATTTTTTAGTTGGATTTTCTATAAAAGCGTATTTTTTTAGTTTTTTTAAACTATTTTTTATTTTTGTCGAATTAAAAAAAAATCCTAGTAAGGATAACGGGTCAAAATGTTTAAAATATTGAATTTTCATCGGTCCTTAATAAGTATGCCAAATTTCGAGTTAATCCGACGTTTTGAAGGGGGTTAAAATCATGTTCAAAGATTCCGTTACATACTAACATACAAAGATACATACGTCTGAAGCTAATAAAAGCGTATTAAAAATAGTGTTTATTTACGACATCACATTAGAAACCTCTAAAATTGTCAGTGTTTCTCTGCTATATTACGCATGTATTATAAATATAAACCTACCTCTTGAATCATTCTATCTATTAAAAAAACCGCATCAAAATCCGTTGCGTAGTTTTAAAGATTTAAGCATACATAGGGACGGACAGACAGCGACAGCGACTTTGTTTTATACTATGAAGTGATTCGTAGAGCTAGACAAACTAAGACTAAGCGCCAATAACAATGGTATGTACCTTATCCACAATATGTCCTATAGCAATAGTTCTGACAGCTGCATTGTGTTGTTTATTGATAATGTCGTCAGTATCACTTTGGCCAGCTTCATTATTAAATGCTTCATCTTCTTCCTCTTTCAATATTGCTGGTAATTGTGTGAGGGTCTGTAAATTATTTTAATTCTTTGAATTTATAAAGCAAGGAAGGTTTTTAGCCAGCATTAAATATACCTACTGTGACTACAGCAGATGGAAACTTAAATGGCCTAGATTCAGACCATTCTAGGCCGTGACTCTTCACCACACACAACACTTACCACCTGATGAGATAGTGTGGAGAAACACTCGCCTGTTAGATTTAAATTAATATGTTTCTATTTTATACAATAGATCAAATTATATTTACATCAAATTGATTTATATAGAATATCAATGCTTATGGAGTAACTATATATTATATAATCTATGGTTACACAGCAAATGTTTAATTGGTTGCGATGCTCATAATTATATGCCTATGTTCATTCCGAAAGTATATTTTATTTTTTTTAATATTAGTGAAAGAGTTTTAATAATGTTTTCAGTAACGTTCCTCCATTGGGAGACTTTTTAGAGGGGGACGTTGGGAATAAACCTTTTTAAGTCTATTCATTACTTAGAACCATACAAAAAAAAACAAATGTTTTCTCTTTCTAATATTACTGTTCAGTATTGTTCCCCCATTGGGGGACTTTTTAGAGGGGGACGTTGGGAATAAACCTTTTTAAGTCTATTCATTACTTAGAACCATACAAAAAAAAAGCAAATGTTTTCTCTTTCTAATCTATCTTCTAATACTATAAGAATCTTTGTCCTGACATACTTACTGACTGACTGACTGACAGAAAACGCACAGCCTAAACCGCTGGTCGTAGAGACTTGAAATTTGGAGGGTATATTTGTCTTAGTACGTAAGGGTGTACTAAGAAAGCATTTTCCAAAATTCACCCCTGAAAAGGGGGTTCAAAGTTTGTATGGGGAAAAAAGATAAGATAGTCTTTTCTATCCAAAACTTCACACAAGTGCTTCAGTAACAAAATAAGTAAATACGTATTTCTGGTTTTTTGAAAATTCACCCCTAAGAGGGTGAAATGGGGTAACAAAGTGTGAAAATCAATATTGTTTCAGATTGCGCTGAAATTTGGCATGCAGATAGTTATTACGACGTTAGTTCCCTCTGAGAAAGGATTTTTTCAAAATTCACCCCTGCAGGGGATGAAACGGGGGTTCAAAGTTTGTATGGAGTAACAAGATTAGATAGTATTTTCTATTCGAAACTTCATACAAGTGCTCCAGTAAAAAAATAAGTAAATACGTGTTTCAGGTTTTTTTAAATTAAACCCCTAAGAGAGGGTGAAATGGGGTAACAAAGTGTGATAATCAATATTGTTTCGGATTGCACTGAAATTTGGCATGCAGATAGTTATTACGACGTTAGTTCCCTCTGAGAAAGGATTTTCCAAAATTCACCCCTGAAGGGGATGAAACGGGCGTTCAAAGTTTGTCTGGAGAAACAAGATTAGATAGTCTTTTATATTTGAAACGTAACACAAGTACTTAAGTAAGTAAATACGGCTCTTGTTTCAGGCTCTTCCAAAATTCCACCCCTAAAAGGGTGAAGTGGGGTAACAAAGTCTGAAATCAATATTGTTTCGGATTGCGCTGAAATTTGGCATGTAGATAGTTATTACGACGTTAGTTCTCTCTGAGAAAGGATTTTCCAAAATTCACCCCTGAAGGGGATGAAACGGGGGTTCAAAGTTTGTCTGGAGAAACAAGATTAGATAGTCTTTTATATTTGAAACGTAACACAAGTACTTAAGTAAGTAAATACGGCTCTTGTTTCAGGCTCTTCCAAAATTCCACCCCTAAAAGGGTGAAGTGGGGTAACAAAGTCTGAAATCAATATTGTTTCGGATTGCGCTGAAATTTGGCATGCAGATAGTTATTTTGACTTAGGTATCAGCTAAAAAAGAATTTTTCAAAATTCACTCTTCAAGGGGATAAAGTTTGGATAGTCATTTAATTTGACATTTCACACAAGTACTTCTGTAGATAAATAAGTAAATACGAGTGTCAGACTTTTTCAAAATGCCACCCTAAGAGGATAAACTGGGGTAACAGTCTAAAAATCAATATTGTTTCGGATTGCGCTGAAATTTAGAATGCAGATAGTTATTATGACGTAGGTATCCGCTCAGAAAGGATTTTCTAAAAATTCCTCCCGGATGTGGAACGGGGATTCATAGTTTGTATGGCGTAATAAGATGAGATAAAATACGTGTTGTTGGATTTTTTGAAATGGGGTAGGTAACAAAGTCTGAAAATTTGGGTTTTCGGTTTTTATAAATATTAATCCCGAATTGCGTCAGTCACGCGATAACATGAAAACGGGTGAATCGATTTAGCTAATTCTTATTTGATGTATTTAATGATAGAATCGTTTTTACAAACGAAAAGTTTTAAGTAAACAGAAGTAGTTTTTAACGCGGGCGAAGCCGCGGGGCACTTCTAGTATTACTATAGACAGATAAGTACAGATAGATACCTCAAAATTGTTGGCTATGAGAGAATCACTTTTATCAATGATTTCCATTTCAATTTCTCTTCTACTTTGTGTTGATCCTTCATTGACTGATTGAAAGCAAGTTATTTGTACCTGAAATTTAAAAGGTTCATTTATTTTTAAGCTATTACAACTCTCTGAATACAAGCAAACTTGGAACATTATTTGTATGCTTTATACCGATGGTGCTTTTGTAGTTTGGTCCGTGAGATAAACAGCAAAAATGATTCCAACAAAACTGGCATCCATTCTCTGGTACATAAACTGGGTGGCCAAATCTGAAAAATAACAAGTCATATTTTTAATTTATTAAGTATTATAGTGGTAGGACTTCTGCAAGTCATGTGGTCAACATTGTTTTGATTTTTTTATTCAACCATGAAGTAGTAGTGTTCTTCACTCTTCAGTATTAAGGGAAAAGTGTCCTTTGAATTTACAAGGCATGTAAGACTCAACATCTAGAAGTAAATGACTTATATCAGTATTATCAGTGCATATAGTAAACTAGAAGTGCCCCGCGGCTTCGCCCGCGTTAACAACTTCTTTTATTTACTTAAAAATTATCTTTCTATCATTAAAGACATCAAATAAGAATTAGCCAAATGGGTTCACCTGTTTTCATGTTATCGCGTGACTAAGGCAATTAGGGATTCATATTTATAAAACCCGAAAAACCCAAATTTTCAGACTTGTTACCTACCCCATTTCGAAAAATCCTACAACACGTACTTTACCTCATCTTGTTTCGCCATACTTTGAATCCCTGTTCCATATCCGGGAGGAATTTTTAGAAAATACTTTCTGAGAGGATACCTACGTCATAATAACTATCTGCATTCTAAATTTCAGCGCAATCCAAAACAATATTGATTTTCACACTTTGTTACCCCATTTCACCCTCTTAGGGGCGGAATTAAAAAAAAAACCTAAAACACGTATTTACTTATTTTTTTATTGAAGCATTTGTGTGAAGTTTCGGATAGAAAAGACTATCTTATCTTGTTTCTCCATACAAACTTTGAACCCCCGTTTTATCCCTTTCAGGGGTGAATTTTGGAAAATCCTTTCTCAGAGGAAACTAACGTCGTAATAACTACCTGCATGCCAAAATTCATCACAATCCGAAACAATATTGATTTTCACACTTTGTTAGTTACCCCATTTCACCCTCTTAGGGGTGGAATTTCAAAAAAACCTAAAACACGTATTTACTTATTTATTTACAGAAGTAATTGTGTGAAATGTCGAATAACATGACTATCAAAACTTTGAATTCCCGCTTCATCTCCTTGAAGACTGAATTTTGAAAAATTCTTTCTTAGCGGATACCTAAGTCAAAATAACTATCTGCATGCCAAATTTCAGCGCAATCCGAAACAATATTGATTTCAGAGTTTGTTACGCCATTTCACCCTTTTAGGGGTGCAATTTCGAAAGAGCCTGAAACACGTATTTACTTACTTCAGTACTTGTGTTAAGTTTCGAATATAAAAAACTATCTTATCTTGTTTCTCATGTTGTTTTTTCAATTTTTTGCATTTTCTGAGAACATTTCCTATAGTAATGTATATTTTTTTTCACCCCATCAGAAAGTAGATATTTTAACGAACAAAAAGCTCCCAAACTTTTTGAAAAAAGCTGATATTTTGACGTCAGAATTTTCGATTGAAAATTAGGGTGCTTTTTAGGGTTCCGTAGCCGAATGGCAAAAAACAGAACCCTGATAGATTCGTCATGTCTGTCTGTCTGTCTGTCCGTCCGTATGTCACAGCCATTTTATTCCGAAACTGTTAGGACTACAGAATTGAAACTTGATAGGTAGATGTATTCTGTAAACAGCTTTCCGATTTTTATACAAAAGTAAAAAAAAATAAAAGTTTAAGGGGGGGCATCCCATACATGAAACTGAAACAAAAACTTTTTTTCTTCTTCAAACCTATACGTCTATGAATAGGTCTTCAAAAAAGACATTGAGGTTTCTAATTTCATCATTTTTCATTTTTTCTCAAAGTCAATCATTTAAAAGATAGGCGCGTCTAAAGTGGTAAAATGTGTGTCCCCCCCCCCCCCTCTAACTTTTAAAGTATGGGAGTGAAAAATCTAAAAAAAAAAATATGCTGTAGATCTCAATAAAAACTAACAACGAAAATTGGTTTGAACGAGATACAGCCAGCAGTTTTTGAGATATGGCGACCGCAAAGATAACTTTGTTTTTCATACAAACACTATGAAAAACAAGTTAATTTTGTAGTTGTCAAAAATCATAGTTATGGAATACTTAACTGTGTTACGGAACCCTACGAGTGCGAGTTCGACTTGCACTTGGCGAGTTTTTGATATTAAGTTAAAATAAGGCGAAAAACCAACCGTCTTGCGCGAAGACTCGACGAGTTTCAACCTCCGGAACAGGCCGGGTTTCGAAGCGGTTACGGCACCATAGACCACATCCACACGGTGCGGCAGATTGTACAGAAGACCGAAGAGTACAACGGCCCCTGTGCTTAGCATTTGTGGACTATGAGAAGGCCTTTGACTCAATCGAAACCTGGTCTGTTCTCGAGTCCTTGCAGCGTTGCCAAGTCGACTGGCGATATATCGAAGTGATGAGATGTCTATATAATGCCGCAACGATGACTGTACAAGTACAGAACCAGCGAACTAAACATGTCCACCTGCGTCGAGGAGTGAGACAGGGGGACGTCATATCCCCGAAAGTGTTCACTAACGCCTTGGAGGATATGTTTAAGACGCTGGACTGGAAAGATCATGGCATTAACATCAACGGCAGGTACATCTCTCACTTACGATTCGCAGATGACATCGTCATTATGGCAGAGACGCTGCAGTACCTACAAAGGATGTTGAATGGCCTAGCTGATTCTTCTCGCAGCATCGGTCTCCGGATGAATTTGGACAAAACCAAAGTCATGTACAACGAGCACGTTGTTCCGGAACCGATTGCCGTAGATGGAATCCCACTGGAAGTTGTCACTAAGTATGTTTACCTAGGGCAAACGCTCCAACTAGGCAAACATAACTTCGAGAAGGAAATCCAGAGAAGAATTCAGCTGGGCTGGGCAGCATTCGGAAAACTCCGTCGAGTCTTCTCGTCGCCTATACCACAGTGTCTAAAGACAAAAGTCTTTAACCAGTGCGTCCTACCTGTGATGACATACGGAGCCGAGACGTGGACACTCACAGTCCGACTGGTCCACCAGTTTAAAGTCGCTCAGCGAGCTATGGAGAGAGCTATGCTCGGTATTTCTCTACGGGATCGAATCCGGAACGAAGTAATTCGCCAGAGAACTAAAGTTATCGACATAGCTCAACGGATTAGCAAGCTGAAGTGGCAGTGGGCTGGTCATATCTACCGCAGGACTGATAACCGTTGGGGCAGACTTGTCCTAGAGTGGAGACCGCGAATCGGCAAACGTAGCGTAGGACGTCCTGTGACCAGGTGGAGCGACGACATACGCAAAGCGATGGGCAGTGACTGGAAGAGAAGTGCCGAAGATCGGGCTCAGTGGCGCATCTTGGGAGAGGCCTATGTCCAGCAGTGGACTGATACAGGCTGATGATGATGAAGGCGAAAAAATAAATATTTTAAATCAAATAAATTGCAGTGTATTTGGGACATAATAAAGTAAGTTTTCACCAAATTTCGTAGAAAAAAAAATGTTTTGAAAAAGATATAAATAAAAAACCAAAAACTTGGTTTTTTGAATTTTTCACTGAAATTTTGAGGTTATGTGAAAAAATTGCATATACAAAAGTTGTAGATCTTTTTATTACCTACAACTTTGCCATTTAACTTTTTTCCATAGGACTTGTAGTTTTGCCGGAAATCAAGGAAAACCATTTTTTACCCTTAAAAACTCACCCCCTCCCACTTCCCGAACTCGGATCGACCGTAATTTATTTTTCCTTTCATTTTGATCATATTCCCCTCCTTTTCTAATGGGTTTCATCCTACTGTAAATTTTTTGGTTTCAAAAATTATCGACCCTGGTCTAGAAGTGAAAAGTAGCACTGTAAGAGCAAAAACTAAAGTCATTGACATATTGGAAAAAATAGACAGCCAGAAATGGAGATGAACCGGTCACATGATACGAGCGGCCCAAAATAAATGGAGTACAAGAGTGTCAGATTGATACCCCAGAGATGGGAAGCGCAACAGAGGACGCCAGCAAACCAGATGGGAAGACGACATAAAACTGACAGCAGGACATCATTGGAAAAGGGTTGCACGAGACAGAACCCAGTGGAAAATGTTGGAGGAGGCCTATGCCACGAGGCACGCGGGACTGCGTGACATCATATAAAACTACAAAAATAAAATAAAATAAAAAATCTCAAACATTGTCACAGTTCAGAATTAATGGCTCATTATTATTATTATTATATAAATTCTACACTAGGAATATCCTGTGTTGTAGAATTCAGTGACATTGACACAAATAAATGTTAGAAATACTTATACCATGGGTAAACTTATACATTACAATATGTTTAGGTACTTATTGTGACCATGTAGCTGTTCTTGTAGGTCTCGAACACAACTTTAGTGCATATATTGTGATACTTTGTATATTACATCGTATATATACAATCGAGACAGGAACAGAAATATGTTTTTATTATTATTTTATTGTATTAGGGGCCTGAGTCTCAACGGACTGATGTTACAGCAGTGCCTTGCTATATAAGTATGGATTTTCTTGTTAGAATTGTAATAGTAAAATGCTGACAAAAATTCCAACAGCTGAAACAGAGAAGAAGCAGGGCTCTCAATGACAGGATATAATTGTTATTAGGTTTTCTGTCTTCAAGTAATTAAGCAAAGTTAGCCAAGATAAAATCTTGTGCTTGCAGGTATGATGGGAAAATTTGATAATATTGAAGTCAGTTTCACCGGTTTCTGATAGCTATATATAATCTGACAGATTTTTGACAGCTTTTATATGGTGTCATGTGTCAGACCTAAAATTGAAATTCAGAATTTTGAATTGAATTCAGTGTCTGAACCGTGGATGGAATATCAAGCGGATGTAGTCGGGTTATATCTCTATAGCTATTTCATTCGCATACGCTAATGTTATCTCTACATATATATACTTTCTCTATGGTCTGAACCATAAATGGAATATTAAATAGAGAAGATAAATATTAGCATATGCGAATGAAATAGCTATAGAGATATAACCGGACTAAAATGATGAACATGTAAAATGTTATCCTTCTCATATTATTATTGTTATATTATTGTTATTGTGAAACTGGCTCTGAGTGTCCTATCCAGAGAGTTGAAATAAATAAGTGGTTACATACATACATACATACAATCACGCCTTTTTCCCGTTGGGGTAGGCAGAGACTACTTCTTTCCACATGCTACGATCCTGACATACCTCCTTCGCTTCTTCCACTTTCATGAGCGTCTTCATACATGCTCGCCGGTTATAAGTACTTTTGACTTGGCCTTTTTTTAAAACGTCTCCGATCTGGTCGTGATACGTTCGCCTAGGTCGGCCTCTACCAACTGGCCCATTCACACACGTCTCATAAATCTGTTTCGTCAATCTTTCTTCATCCATCCTCTCTAGATGTCCAAACCATCTAAGCATCCCTTTCTCTATCTTTGTCACTACATCTTCTACCACACCACAACATTCCCTTATCACGCTGTTCTCCAACTTATCCATCAGAGTCACTCCGATCATACTTCTCAAACTTCTCATTTCTACAGCATTAATTTTACTTTCATGCTTCTTCTGCCATACCCAGCATTCACTACCATACATGAGTGTGGGAACCAACACTCCCCTATGTACAGCCAGTCGTGCTTTTTTAGACACGTGTGTGATAATAAGTGGTTATAGACGAACAACTCTGCTTTAATAATTTATTAGAATTTGTATAGATAATATATATTTACGCATGTTTATATACCAGTGTTACTTATAAACGTGTCTCAAACTTTGAGCAATTACTGATTTATTGATCAAGGAAAATCTCACTCATAAACAGTAATCAAAGTTGAGAGGTTGTTGAGCATTGCATTGACAGCTCTCAAAGTGAACCACCACCAGAACACTGTTAAGCACTTGCCGAGATAGCGTTGACAGAATCAACAATACCAATATCATAAATGCGAATGTCAGTTTGTTTATTTGTTTGGAACTTCTTCACAGTCAAACTACTGGACGGATTTAGCTGAAATTTTGCACAGGGAGCCAGTACTATAAATTAAGCTATATGATACTTTTTAATGCAGGCGAAGCCGCAGGGCACAGCTAGTCAGCTGATATATTGGGTTTATTATATGATACATGGGATTTGAAGATTTTGCGGTATTTTTTTGTCACTTGATCTGTCAAATCTACAGGCTGTTATAGATAAAAAACTGGCCAAGTGCGACTCAGACTTTTGTCCCGCACATGGAGGGTTCCGAACGCCATCTATCGAATTTCTAACAAACTTCTAACACCAACTAAGTAAACGTTAACACAAAGGTAGAATAGTATTATATAGTAGTAAAAGTAATTGTAGTAATTAATATTATTAAATATCTGGTTGACCAAGCTTTGCTCGGTATTTTTTGCCACTTAAACAGACAAATATGACTCTTCCCGACATCTATTGACGAATAATAATATTATTGTAAACTTTAAACTTTCGCGATTTGAACACATAGTTATAAATATGAAAATACGGGATTAACGCGCCTAAAACATTAATTTTATTTAACTCGACGTTTCGACCAAGTTGCATTGATCGTGGTCATGAGACGATTCGTGATATTATATATTATTATATAATATTATAATTAGTATTATTATAAATATGAAAATACAGGACTTATCGCGCCTAAAACATTAATTTTATTTAACTCGCCGTTTCGACCAAGTTGCATTGATCACGAGTCGTCTCGTGACCACGATCAATGCAACTTGGTCGAAACTTCGAGTTAAATAAAATTAATGTTTTAGGCGCGATAAGTCCCGTATTTTCATATTTATAATAATACTATTTTTTTTTAATTGAGAGCAACTAACTGCTTTACCGACACAGTACTTCTACTCGCCAATAGATGTCGGGAAGAGTCATATTTTAAGTTGATTATCAATCAAGTTGATTATTGAAAACACAAAACAACATTTTCTGAAAATGCTAGGAGTCATTTTAGATCGACTTATCGCCCCCTAAATCCCCTGTATACTAAATTTTATTTCATCGTTGGAGCCGCTTTGGAGATTCAGATTAAGGTAAAGATGATGCGCCATCTTTGATGCTAACTAGATGGCGCGGCGCTATCGTAAAAAACTTTTATTAAACTTTTCTTTAATTTTTAACTTTGTTCTGTTTTTAGTATTTGTTGTTATAGCGGCAACAGAAATACATCATCCGTGAAAATTTCAACCGTCTAACTATCACGGTTCATGAGATACAGCCTGGTGACAGACGGACAGACAGACAGACAGACAGACGGACAGCGGAGTCTCAGTAAAAGGGTTCCGTTGGTACCCTTTGGGTTCGGAACCCTAAAAATGAATATCTGAGGGCTGGAAAAGTTCATTAGTCGCCTTATTTGGTTATAGTCGATACCAACAGCCGAAGGAGCATATCTATTTTGTGTCTCAACCAAGCAACAACTGACTAATGTTTATGAGTGAAAAAAAGTTGAGCAATAATTAAGTCCTTGAGAGCTTCTCAGCTGAGAGGCAGTTCAGCAATTGATTTGATTAATAGATTTTTATAAGTAACACACCACACCAAGAAGTTTGGAATAAACCTTTTTGGGCTCTACCAAAAAGGTTGACTCCAAACTTCTTGTGCCACACCTGATGTTAGAAAGAGACAAATATCTAATCCATCTCACTCATCCAATTCATAGTGAAAGCTGCCAAGGCTGTTGATTAGATATAAATAAATATGACATTCAAAGTTTGTAAAAGTTTTACCCTCATTCCTTGTTATTTTACACCCTGTAAAATAACAAGGAATGGGGAATGAAAGTTTGTATGGAAATATGTAAGGTTTATGTGAATGTTATATTCTACTGGACCAATTTAAATGAAATTTAGTTCACAGATAGTCTAGAGCCTGAGTAAGGACAGACTCTACTTTTTAATGTGAAAACCTTGAATTCTTCTAGGCAATATGACGGGTTACAACTTATCTACAAGTAAAAATATCTTAGGTCCTATCTACATGTTGGTATATGTTTGGACTCTTGTAGGAGTATATTTTTAAACTACATAATTATTCCGCGACTTTAATTTTACTTATACTAACCAACATGTGAAGGCCAAACTGTGATATGTGGGTGGGAGTGGTACCAGCCCACTACCCGCAACGGTCTTCCTAACTTGGCAGCTAACTCTTCAGCTTTCATTGTGGCTTGTACCAACTGTTCTTCAGATATTTCCACACGATCCGGTTTTTTGTCAAGCCGGCGTAAAATTACAGAAGATACGATTGATACTAGGGAACCATTGTTATGAACCTGCAATTTTAATTGAATCGCTCACTTATTACATTGATTATAATTAACACCAAGTAAATAATCAAAGCTAAACAAAGTACCTACCTCTCCAATGAGGAGGCCCATAATTTCTTCTTTTTCAGTAGACAGAGCATGCTGCATACACACTAGAGCTACATCTGAGGAAAGCTCTACTTTATTAAGCATTTCTACCAGCTGTAGACTAGTGTATTAGGCCGGCCGCACACGCACGGTTTCCTGATTAGGTTTCCTAATCAGGAATGCAGATTCGGAAACCTGAATGCTCTTCTTTCATACAAAACGTTCAAACACGCGCACACGTACTTATTTTTTCCGAACGGAAAAAAACCTAATATCCGTTTCGAAATTTTCCCCGTGCGTTCGGGTTGTTAGAACGGAAAAAAACCTAATGACGTCATCCCGAACGCAGCGATCTCGTACATTTTGGCTCAGCCGCCGCACACGAACGGAAATTTCCATTCAGACTCGCGCTAGCGTTGGCACTGGTCGTATAAAATTCCTTATACAAAAAACCGAACGTCTGCGCTAATCTCACGGAATTCCGAATCTGAATTCCTAATCAGGAAACCTAATCAGGAAACCGTGCGTGTGCGGCCAGCCTTAGAAAAATAGAATGAATGCTAAATTTCTTCACGGTTCAACAAGTCTACCCGTAGTATTTATTTACGTACGTAGTATTTATCTTAGTTTTTGGCTTTTGCGATAATGCCACAGATAACTGTATATTAAATGCCACCACAAGTGCAGTGCACTGTCAAAGAGAATATAGGGCCATATTCACGATCCATCCCGGCTGTACGTCAGCTCAAGGACGTGCACGATGCAAAAGTTCCGTGAATAGGCTTGACGTACATCGATAATTATTATTAATTGTTTGCTGGACTTGCACGACCGATTTTGCATCCAGCGAGCACCCCCACCACCGCGAGCGTCGTGCAGATGGACAGTGAATAACGCGGGCGTACGTCAGAGCAGTTCAGCATCGTACGTACATGATCGTGTGTAGACTTGCTGTACAGCACATTTGACATTGCATATAATGTACATATATCATTTAATATAATTTTCGTTCGGTTTACCCTGCTCGCTTGATGCGCGCATGATAGTCAGTATGCTACATGCAGTGCCGCGGCCTTGAGCTGACGTACAGCCGGGATGGATTATGAATAAGGCCCTATAGTCAGTATGCTACATCCAGCGACGCGGCCTTGAGTTGACGTACAGCCGGGATGGATCGTGAATAAGGCCCTCTAGTTTATAGCTTCTGTGGCTTGTTGTCACAATTCTGCCAATGTCTGTCTGACACATCTGTGATGTATTATGTTTCTTTGAAGTGTTTCACACTTTATATTTTTTTAATTTTTTTAATTTTAATTTCGTCGTAACGATTCTTCGCACCGTTGCTTAATTGGCAAAGTACCGGAACATGTTATTCCGGAGGTTGCGGGTTCAAGTCCCGTCGGTACGATGAAATTTTGGATTGTGTTTAACAATTTACAAAAATATAAAGTGTGAAACACTTCAAAGAAACATAATATTTGATTTACGCAGTGCAACATCTCTCGTCGGATTTGAAAACTGTAATGATTTCTTCCGAATGATTAACTTACGTAATAAGTAGTCATAGATGGCGCCACCAATGTATAATTGGGTTAACAAATGCAATCCACTAATTTCGTCGTAACGATACTTCGCACCGTTGCTTAATTGGCAAAGCATCGGAACATGTTATTCCGGAGGTTGCGGGTTCAAGTCCCGTCGGTACGATGAAATTTTGGATTGTGTTTAACAATTTACAAAAATATAAAGTGTGAAACACTTCAAAGAAACATAATATTTGATTAACGCAGTGCAACATCTCTCGTCGGATTTGAAAACTGTAATGATTTCTTCCGAATGATTAACTTACGTTATAAGTAGTCATAGATGGCGCCACCAATGCATAATTGGGTTAACAAATGCAATCCACTAATTTCGTCGTAACGATACTTCGCACCGTTGCTTAATTGGCAAAGCACCGGAACATGTTATTCCGGAGGTTGCGGGTTCAAGTCCCGTCGGTACGATGAAATTTTGGATTGTGTTTAACAATTTACAAAAATATAAAGTGTGAAACACTTCAAAGAAACATAATATTTGATTTACGCAGTGCAACATCTCTCGTCGGATTTGAAAACTGTAATGATTTCTTCCGAATGATTAACTTACGTAATAAGTAGTCATATATGGCGCCACCAATGCATAATTGGGTTAACAAATGCAATCCACTAATTTCGTCGTAACGATACTTCGCACCGTTGCTTAATTGGCAAAGCACCGGAACATGTTATTCCGGAGGTTGCGGGTTCAAGTCCCGTCGGTACGATGAAATTTTGGATTGTGTTTAACAATTTACATCTGTGATGTCCGTTCATGCTCACTTATATCTGTGGTCTGACCCATATAGTCTCCCCGTGAGTAATAGTGTTCTGTGCATATAGTACAGTCCGGCAAGTATAACTTGGCGCGGCTGTGCGCCACTGTGCTTTTACTTTGTACCTTGATAACAGTTTCTCTTAAACCTCTTTTGATTACTTTTGGCTTTATGGCTATTTTAATGTAGCAGAATTATCAACAATAATGTCGCAGTAATCTCTCAATTAATAATATAATTTATTAATCTCTCGGAATTAGTTCCAAAAACCACCACCGCCAAGTTATACTTGTCGGACTGTAATCTGTGGCATAGTATTTATATTCTCTTTGATCTGTGGTGGATTGTTTCATTTCATGTCATTTATGTTTATTTCTGCATTTTTCTGATGAATTATTGATTCTTATTAATAAACAAAACAAGAAGTTTTAATAGCTATTTCGATGGAGCAGTGACTTAAAATCTTTAATTATGAATTCATTTGATAGACCTGCAAATAAAGATGGATCCCGAACTTACAAATGTTACGAGTATACCAATAAAATATCTTCCCATTTACTTCACCTTAAACGAGATGGGCGGTTTTGTGATGTCGAATTAATATCAGGAGATACGAAGATAAAGGTACGAAACGTTTATTGTGGAAATTATTTTCTATGAATGTATATAATGGTTTTATTTACCCAGTATTCCTTTCTATTTATGTATGTCAATTCACTTCTTTAGACAGCTGTTTATAATAGTCACTACAAAATTGAGTGCTTTTCTACAAATACAGTAACTACAGATCATACTGGGAAGCAACGATTTTTTGTTAACTCCTAATGAGGCATTAGATAATAGGTGTTTAAAAATAACAGCTCCCCTAGACAAAATCCAATTTCTGTTTCCATTCAAGCAAACGCAAGTTGAAAAATGAATGGGATTGACAATTTTGTTGCGAAATAATAAATGTCATTCCAATACATTTTGAGCTTGCATTAGCATGAATCGAAACAGAAATTGGATTTTGTCTAAAGGGATAGTAGGGCTGTTAAATAATTTTACATCCTCAGAAGAAAATTTAACGGACCATTATTAAATCCCACATCAAGTGTATGAAACACAAATCATTCACTCTTATTCCCATATGATCAAATCAAAACATCCACATTTCATCATCATCAGCCTATCTCTGTCCACTGCTGGACATAGGCCTCACCTAAGGCACGCCACTGAGCTCGATCTTCAGCTCTCTGTTTCCAACTGCTGCCAGCCAACTTGCATATATCATCGCTCCACCTAGCTGGAGGGCGCCCTACACTACGTTTACCGAGCCGTGGTCACCACTCTAGAACACGTCTACCCCAATGGTTATCGGTTCTACAACAGATGTGACCAGCTCACTGCCACTATAGCTTGCTGATCCTTTGAGCTGTGTCGATAACTTTGGTTCTCTGACGGATGACTTCATTTCGAATTCTATCCTTCAGAGAGACTCCAAGCATAGCTCTCTCCATAGCTCGCTGAGTGACTTTGAATTGGTGAACCAGTCGCACTGTCAGTGTCCACGTCTCGGCTCCGTATGTAATAACAGGTAGGACACACTCGTTAAAGACTTTCGTCTTCAGGCTTTGCGGAATGGGCGATAAAAAGACTCGACGAAGTTTTCCAAATGCAGAAGAATCAGCAAGGGTGGTCAGCATGTAATGCAAGTCCTGCACAGTTTCAGCCATGATGACGATATCGTCCGCAAACCTCAAGTGAGAGAGGTGCTCGCCGTTTATATATATGCCCCGTCCTTTCCAATCGAGCGTCTTGAACATATCCTTAAGAGTGTTGGTGAACAATTTAGGGGAAATAACGTCCCCTTGTTTCACTCCTCTATGTAAAAGAATATGTTCAGTCTGCTGATTTTGTACTTGGACGGTCATAGTCGCGGCGTCATACAGGCTTCTCAGTACTTGGACCAGGACTCCAAAACAGACCAGGTTTCTACAGAGTCAAAAGCTTTCTCATAGTCCACAAATGCAAGGCACAGGGGCTGGTTATACTCTTCAGTCTTCTGTATAACCTGCCGCACTGTGTGGTGTCTGGTGCCATATCCTCCTCGAAACCCAGCCTGTTCAGGGGGCTGAAACTCGTTGAGTCTACGCGCGAGACTATTTGTGATGACTCGCGAAAACAGCTTATAGACGTGACTCAAGAGTGAAATGGGTTGGTAGTTCTTTAAGTCGAGGGTCTTGTCTCCTTTTTTAAAGAACATAATGACCACACTCTTGCTCCATGCCTTTGGAGTTCTCCCCGAAAAGAGGACAGAATTAAATATACACTGCAGCTGTACAAGCGTTGGAGTTCCACCAGCTTTTAAAAGCTCCGTTGTAATTCCATCCTCTCCGGGGGCTTTTCCATTGTTAAGCTGTTTGAGAGCGATCACAATTTCGTCCAGGCTGACCTCTGGCAGATCCTCGGTATAATGGCGGGTAAGAGTGGCTCTAGGATCCTCGGACTGGGGTTGGGGACGGGACGCTTGCGAGGTATATAGTTGGCCGTAGAAGTCTTGAACCTCCCTAAGAATCTCCGGCTTAGAAGCGACGACACTCCCGTTAGATGTGGTCAACTTCGTCAGATGGCTTCTACCAATTTTTTTTTTGGATAAAAATTGTCTTATGTACTGAATCATGCACTGGGTTGCGGGTGCACGTAATAGTACGGTTGGCAACCCTACATTAATCAGGGGAATTAAAGATGTGTTTTAAGTGTGACGTTCGACGTCTAGATGAAAGCTGAATGGCTCAATACCTTTGTTTTTTTTTTTGTAAATTTAAAGCATAAAGTTATGTTTCTGTTATATCTATAATATTTTTTATTAAATATGATCTATTTAATGTAATTTGACGTTTGTAAGTGCAAATTTTTAATTTGCCCATATACTGAATAAATGCTTTGACTTGACTTGACTTGACCCAGCTGTTGAACAACAACTTTTGACCCCCGGTTTCGCTCTATCGCTTTTTTGATAGAGCGTGTGTTAGAGCTCCGGAGGTCACGTCTTACCATCTTAGAGATTTTTTTGTTCAAAGCCCGTTGGTCTGACGAAGTGACTGCGGGGTTTTCTCGTCGCCGCTGCATTAGCTGCAGAGATTCCTCTGAAAGCTTAGACCTCTTACCGGCACCTCGCGTCTCGCAAAATTTCGTCCCCTCCTCCCTGTGGATTCCCACCACTTAGTCGAGATCCTGGTCCACGTCAACGTCAATTGTGGTTTCCAAGGCAGCGAATCGGTTCTCCAGTTTTAACTGGAACGTTTCAGAACCAACCACGGATTGGAGCATATTAGGCCGGAGCGTAGATTTCATTAGGCGGACTCGTTCAAGCTTGCAGTCGATATCTAGAGTGCCTCCGACCAGTCGGTGATCACTTCCGGTGTTGAACCTAGCGATCACTGAGACATCTATCTCTAAATATACGCTTCCGTCATAATGAAATCAATCTCATTTTTGGTCATAGCGTCGGGGCTTTGCCACGTCCACTTCCGCCGAGGGTTTTTCTGAAAGAAAGAATTCATCAAAAAATGCCCCTCTTTCTCCAGGAAGTTGACGAGCAGGAATCATAGGGGGCAACCCTATGATTCCTGCTTCCAAATCCGTGTGGTCCTACTACCGATTCGCCGCTTGTCTGTACTCCCACTTTAGCGTTGAGATCCCCCATGACAACGTTGAAGTGGACCTTTTGGGTGGTGTACAAGGCCTTGGAAGTGTCCTCGTATAATTCCTCCGCTTCATCATCCGAATGTGCCGAAGTCGGTGCGTATACTTGGATGACCTTGAGGCTATACCTTTCGGTGAGTTTGATCACAAGATACGCTACCCTTGTCGACACTGGAGATTTCAACGACGTTGTCAGAGAGGACCTTGTGTACCAAGAACCCGACGCCGCCTTGGGATGGTTGGTCTCCCTCTCTGAAGTACATAAGATGACCGGATTCTAACGTTACGATATCCTCTCCCTCTCTTCGGACTTCACATAACCCCAGAATGTGCCATCTTATGTTCCGCAGCTCCTCTTCGAGTTGAGCCAGATGTTTGTCGAGCCGTAGCGTGCGTCCGTATTTGACATGTCATAATGAACAAGTGCATAACTTTTTCTCTCGTAGTATAATGTGTCACTCGTTATGCTACAGGACTGAATTTTAATCATATCGCAACCAGGCCAGGCCTCCCTCACTCGCCCATAGCTACTGCGCTTTATAACTAAACTTTCGAGCAACGCCGGCGGTACTATCTGCCAGTCGGTTGTCACTGCTCACGCGCGCGCAACGTATATTATTATTCAAATGACGGGATAACTGCGCATTCGTATTATATATTAGAAATGATTTAAGTTTTTCAGTCATTTTGCAAGTTTGACAAAAAACAAGCATAATATTTTTCATTTTTTTATGCTAACGATTTACGATACTAAAACGACAAGACAGCGTAAAATTCACTTTCTCGACTTCAAATTCGACTCTTAGTTAGGAATTTTGATGTTATTTTGTGAGGTAAATAAAAAGAATTCGTAAACTTTTTTTAAATTTCATTGAGTCAACCCTTTACTGTATCGGGCGCGCGCCAGTACATCGCGCTCTGAACGAAGTAATAACAACGCTAGGTCGAGCGCCTCAGACACATTTTTGCTTGTATTGTCTGAAATAAACGTTGGTATTGTGTTTTTGTAGGGGAGTGAAATTTCTGTTACGCAGTAACTATTGTATAATTTGTGACCAGGCTTCTTTTCATTTTAGTTAGTGGTAATAGTGGTTCAAATGTCAAACATTATGTAGTGATTCAGTATTCTGTGTGTCAAACTTCCTTGATGCATGCAGCATCACCCGCTTATCTTTGATCTTGAGAAGAGTAAGCACTAAGATCTGACAGCCTGTTAATGTTTTAACGAACTTTGATGGCAGTGATAAGATTTAACACCTTGTTAAGAGAATTATCAAATCATTAGCGTGTGGTGGGACACTCGATAACTTTAACAGTGTCTTAAAAGGATTAATAAGGCATTAAATAATTTATATGGTATGGTGAAATCAGGCCCTTAGATGGTGGTTCTAAACCACACCTTAAATTGACACTATGTAACTTGAATATTACAGTCAAGGTGCATGGAACACGGAATATAATGTGATTTTATTATTTCCAATATTTGCAGCTCAAAATTTTAAAACTATTAACATAATCTCACTCTATATAGTCTAGTCACTAGTTTACAACTTTTCCTATTCAATTTCATAATGTACTTCTAATTTTAATTGGTGATGGGGGCAATAAGACCTGCACTGACCTCCCGCTGAGCCACCCCAGCTCCTTAATAAAGTGTAGCAAGGCTTTGGGTCGCTTGCATAACGCTTTTAGTGGTGAAGGTATTATTATAGATGGTGAAAATGACAACGATGATGAAAGCTGTGGATGAGTTTGTGTGCCCAATGATGCTGGCAGTGCTAAGGTTGATAGCACTGATGATGTTAGTAATGGTGATACTGTTAATACTTGTCATTGAGGTGGCCGCGGCTGGTGTTCTTCATTTGTGTCTCGCTCCTATCACCCGGTTGTGGCTCTTACCTCATCCAGGACCTGGCACTGTGAGATCACATGTGCCATGGTGGTTTCGTTTTCAAGCATGCAGCCTCAACCCAGAGGACTATCTGTGGCGCCAATTATGTGGAGGTGATAATTTAGATAAGTCTCCCGTGATAAGGCCTACTATTATGCGAAGGTTATGCCTTTGTAATTTTAGCAGTCTGTTTGTAACTTTGCTGTCTAAATTCGGAAAAGCTGCTTTTGTATGTTTACTTGCTTGTCATGCTGTCCCACAACTTATGTTGTTCGTTTTCAGTATGACAACATAATAGGTCTATAAAATAAATGTTGTGTGAAAATAATACGCATAGAGAATAGACGTAGGTAAAGTTCACAAAAAAAAGTCATGTTGTAGTAACTCATTGATCAAAAACAATAATCCCAACTGTTAATTGTCTTCATAATTGTATTAAGTCCTATCATAATAAGAATATGTCAAAATGAAAAGACAAAAGAATTTCCTGGTGTAAATGTGTCTGAATCTGAAATCCTGTCATTATATGCGAGGTTAATGAAACTAACTCATTGAGCATATGATATATTTTACACATCCCAACAGTATTTTTTTGTTATATTTCAGGCTCACCGTGTGGTACTGGCAGCTAGCAGTGAATACTTTGATGCAATGTTTAGTGTGGGATTAGAGGAAAGCCACAAAGGACATGTAGCGTTACCCACTGTTCCTCCAGATATATTGCCAAAAATTATAGACTTCATTTACACAGGTGACATATAGATTTCCGCGTTAAAGACTTCTTTTATTTACTTAAAACATTTATTTTGAACCTTTCTTTCATAAAAGACATCAACGAAAGTTAAAGACAAATCGGTTCAAACTTCAAACTTTTAACCCACGTTTTATTCAAAGAGTGAATTTTGAAAAATATTTTGTTAACGGATTCTTACGTCAAAACAACTATCTACATGGCAAATTTCAGCGCAATCCGAAATAATATTGATTTCAGACTTGGTTACCCCCCTACACCCATTTAGGGGTGGCATTTCGAAAAAGTCTGAAACTTCTACTTTTTTAGTTACTTACTGAAGCACTTGTGTGAAGTTTCGAATAGAAACAACTTTCTAATATTGTTTCTCCATACAAACTTTGAACCCCCGTTTCATCCCCTTAAAAAGTTTGAAAAATTCTTTCTTAGCGGATACCTACGTCAAAATAATTATCTGTATGGCAAATTTCAGCGCAATCCGAAACAATTTGATTTCAGATTCAGATTTCAATAACATTGATTTCAGACTTAGTGACCCCACTTCACCCTTTTAGGGGTGGCATTTCGAAAAAGCCTGAATCACGTATTTTCTTATTTATTTACTGAAGCACATGTGTGAAGTTTCGAATAGAAAAAACTATTTAATCTTGTTTCTCCTTACAAACTTTGAACTCCCGTTTCATCCCCTAAAGAGTAGAAGTGGGCGGTATAACATATAGCAGTCAATATAATTAATTATAAAAATATATTCTTACAACACATTAAATATAATTGTTTAAACACATTAAATTAAATATAATAATATTATTTGACTGTTATAATATATTTTGTTAAATGTTATAAATAACATCGCGCCGATACTCGGCAACGATCGGAAATGTTCGTGTTTCGTCGGGACCCGCGGGCCGCGTAACAATCATGGCGAACTTCATCCTTAACTTCTTCATATACTAACCCAAGAATGTCACACAAATATGAATTATCTTTCAATTGGAATAAGATCGAATTTTATTTGCATAAAATGTTACTTCGCGGCACGGACGTACTACCCAGTGGTCTCCGTATGAGAAAAACTATGAACTAATTCGCGAGCGAAACATTTGGCGGGGGGGTTATAGGTAATACAGCGCTGTGATTGGACAACTTCAATTTGATTCATAGCAATAAATCATGCTTAGTGCTGGGATAGCGTGACACCACCATTATCGATAATTTCATCAGTCACATGAAATATAGCTGGATTACTGGATTTGCCAAATTTCATGATTCTAGGTCAACGGGTAGTACTCTATAGGTTTTGATTCTCTTGTAAAATCGCAAAATTTGTAAATACATGCAACATAAACGGTCATATATTTTGATCGCGTTGACTAACAAGTTTGATTTTTTCAAAGCCATGAGAGATCATAGACCCGAGTATTTGATATAAGTTTATTTTATAAGTATAAGTATAATTTAACATTTAATAATATATATATATATATATATATATAATATACATTTAATAATATATAATAAGTATAATTTAACATATAAGTTTAACTTGATATCTTTACGCGTTCCTGAGAAATAGGGGTCTTGACAGACAGAAGGACAGATAGACAGACAGACGGACAACAAAGTGTTCGTATATGGGTTCTTTTTTTCCTTTTGAGGTACGGAACCCTAAAAATGTTCGTTTGCTTGCTTACACACTAAATTCTAACTTGTTTCTTACCACTTAATTTGTTATTTACACGCATCAAGTTACGTAAAATGTACTTATCTACTTAACCTTTATTTATGTACTTATCTACTTAACCTTTATTTATGTACTTATCTGGCGTGATTGAATAGCAAAACAAACAAACAAACATTCCAGCTTTCGCGTTTATTAAGTACACCAGTAGGATAATTTGGATTAACAACATAAATATATACATATAATATAGTTGAATTGAGCATTGTCATTATCTATCAGTAATCATTGTCGATAACTTTCACAAAACAACAGAAAAACATCACTAAAAGTGCACAAGTACCGCAGCGTACAAGGGCGGAGCGAGTACGAACGATATAAAGATGCCGTTGTAGGAAAGGGATAGACTGATGACACGGGGCATCTGATGACCAGTATATGTTGAACTATGAATTTTATTAACAAATTGTTAATAATTAATTGAATTTTACTTAGCGGTGAAAAGAAACGTTGTCCTTTGTAAAATTTGATGTTTTACTGGATTTCCCACTCCACTTTATAACGCAATTCGGCATATTTAAGGCTTTTTTCGTTTTTTTGAACGATTAAAATTGTGCGTGTGTACGGGTCTGGTATTTGGTCCGAACTGAAGTGGCCGCTCAAGGATGATATTTTAAATACCCCATTGCGCCTATGTGTTTCGCGCGGGGGTGATACAACAATAGGTGTGGTACGTCCGTGCTTCGCGGTCTGTGAGTCACTGCACAGACTCTGTTATGAACTTTATTGATGTTATTTTTAATGTAATGATGTTGTTTAGACGTTGTTGATATAAATTATTTTAGTTTAGTTTGACGAATTTGCAAGTTTTAATGGTTATCGCTCGTATTTTACGTTGACGCGAACGAGTTTCATTGTTGTACATACAGTAGAATCCGTTTATTATGACTCCGCCTATATTGACCAACCGGTTATTATGACGTAACTATACTACGAAGTTTGGTTTTCATATGAAATTCTTTATAAATAGTCGGATATAATGACTTCCCACTTCCCTTACAGTGACATGTCGCTTATTATGACCCATTTTTAATACAAAAATGTAAATTATGTCCGGTTATAATGACCGACATGATTCTGTACACCTTCGGTAATGTTCGTTGATTCCCGACGACGTTCGGCACGTGGCTCGTTTTTGTTTTGAACTATGTTTATGTATTAAACTACTTAAGTACATTCATATTTACATAAAAAAGGTTTTTCATTTCACAAAACGCTTTGTATGACGTCCGCTTATTATGACTTGTTTGTCAGTTCCTTTCGATGTCATTATAAACCTACCCCTAGACCTACCCTAAGCCTGTGCAGAAAGTAGGCAGGAAAGTTCATTGAGAAACATTTAATATAATCATAGCTGATCAATAATATATCAAATACTCAAATGTAATATCATATTCTGTGTGATATTCTATAACGTCTAACTAAATACTTAAAACATTACACTATGGCAAACAACAACATACTAATATAATTATAACAATCCTACGTAATGATAAGACTATGGACAACTAAACGAATAATATAATATATATTATAACAGTTTAATGTAACAGTTAAGAAAATATAATATAACGTACAACGCATTAAAAAAATATAACATTTATGCCCACCTTTACTAAAGAGGTGAATTTTGGAAAATCCTTTCTTAATACACCTTTTAGTACTAAGACAAATATACCCTCCAAATGTCAAGTCTCTACGACCAGCGGTTTAGGCTGTGCGTTGTCTGTTAGTCAGTAAGTCAGGACAAAGATTCTTATAGTATTAGATATATATGACTTATAGAAAAGGCGGCAATAGCCTAATGGATAGGGTGTCGGACTGGCGATCGAGAGGTTGTGAGTTCGATCCCCACCACACCCATTGCACTATTGACGTGAACCCACTCCAGACACAGACATATTTAGCTTAGTTGGAGGGGTTAACAAGAATACTAGTAATGTGCAACCCACATTGCGATTAATCGTTTAAAAAAAATATATTTTCAAAGATTTATTATACTAAACAAACTGTGTGTAGCTTTGCCCATGTTAAAATGTTTTATCTTTTAATCCAGGTTATGAATTATTGCTGTATGTAGGGTGCTGTATTTTATCCAAATCCGTTAAACCATTTTCGCATAATTTGTGTTCTGTATTTACAGTTTAAAATGTGGAAAACCATCATAACAATGGGGGTGTTAAATGTCCAATTCGCAAAATGACCAGTGGTTGCAAAACATCTAATAAATTTGCCTAATGCCTAAACTGAATGTCATGTTAGCAGAGTATCCATTTCGCAGACAGACAGTACAATTAGCAATGTCCTTCGTGATAAATAACTACATCATTTATTACTTTTGTGGATTTAAATTAAATAAGATTTTTAGGATTTTTTGAGGATTTACTTTTCTCTGTTTGTAGGCATCATTTAGTATAAGTTTCTTTTAGTATACTAACTTATAGGTTAACTATGTGTATGTATAAGTAAATATATATATATATATGTATATTATGGTGTATGTTTGAACCAACCTCTATTATATTGGTAAGACTTCAATAAGATATTTTGTGAATTGCACAATTTGCAACCGCTGCTCCTGTAATTTTGCAAATTGGATCTTCCATGCCTAGACAAAGACATTGCATATTTACCTACAAACTACTTAAACATAATATAACAATTTAATTTTTCAGGGGAAGTAGTGATTGACAAACAAACAGTACAGCATTTACTGATAGCTGCTGATATGCTGCAGCTAAGTGAATTAGTATCAGGATGTGGAGAATTTTTAAAAAGAGAGTTGCATCCTTCCAACTGCTTAGGCATCTTCAGGTGACCTATTAGTTCAAATCCTTAATTAGAAATAGCATGTGTTACCTAGTTTGTGTACTATTATTATTCATTTACTGTGGCATTAGTAATAAACATTTACACTCTAAAATACAAATACTATAGTAGGGTCAATTTAATAGATCACATTTGACATCTGTCAGTCTTAGCTTCATAGTAAGGTGACTTGCTTAAAAACATACGCATCAACAGAAACAAGAATGATGTTAGTTTGATGTTGTTCGAAATAACCAAATTTTCCGGCAGCTATAAATGAGAAATACAATTAGTATTTACATTATTCAGTGTTATTTACTTGTTTGTTTTCATTAATATGACATTGATAAGACACGTTAATACAAATTATACAAATCGGAAATTGTACATATTTAAACGATTTTACATGTATTTATGGATAAGAATGTAGCTCCATAGAAAATGGCCCAATAAAATAAAATACATACTCAAATGTACCTATGGATCTAACGTTTAGTAGTTTATCGTTAATTTTTAACCCAAATTATTATTGATTAATCAAAGAATAATATTATGTGTTCATTACAATGACAGTGTAGTTCTTTTTATAGTTAAACATCCTTCACAAGTAATCATTGCATTTGATTCAACCTATCGACTGATCAATCTTTTTATTTTTTGGTTAGCATCCCTAGTGTTTATAAAGAAAAAGTGTTCACTGACGTAACCTTGTACTGACGTTTAGTTTTTTATAACAATAATTGTTAATTATGTTTAAAATGAATTATTAGTTAAAGTAAATCGTAAAAACGCTTTCTTTTGTAATTATTAGAATAAATATGTATTTGTAACTGAAAAATGTTAAGTCATTATGCAGTTTGACTTTGAAATATTTAATAATTTTGTGTCCTTCATTACAAGGTCACTGGTCACACAAGGTGAATTTTGATGAAGTGTCAAATGTGATCTATTAAATTGACTCTACTATTATTATGTTATATTTGACAGCTCACGCTCATAAAGGTTCACAATTATTTTCCGGTAAAATGTACTAAAGTAATGTCGTACTTAATTGATGGGTACCGCCCACTTCGTAGTGCCATGCATAACGAATAACCATAGACTATTGTTTATCGGTTTGAAATAAAATAAATCGAACATATAAACATGTACATTTCGATTTTGTACACCTATACTATATTTTTAACCGACTTCAAAAAAAGGAGGAGGTTTCTCGATTCGACCGTATATATATATATATATATATATATTTATGTTTGTTCGCGGATAACTTCGTCGTTTATGAACCGATTTCGATTATTCTTTTTTTGTTGGAAAGGACCAGTGTGCCAGTACCCAGTGTGACCAGTACCCAATGTGGTACCATGGTAATTTTATCGAGGTCTGATAAGTATCTCCAGAGATATGGAGATAAATACCTCAAATTTGGTACTGAAAAAAATAGCGCGGCATTGAAGTCGGTTCTTTTTTAGTTTTTTAAACGATCTTATTTAAATATTAAAGGTCTATAAATATCCATCACAAAATTAGTAAATATGAATCCTAAAAAAAATCACAATTATTTGTGAAAAAAATTACAATACCTACCCAGCGTTATATAATGCACTTCGAAACAACGCATCAGGTGTTAAACATTTACAATACACCATAACCATGCAACATATAAATATCATAAATGCATAAATAATCAAATACATTCAATAACGATTAACACTGTGATACATACCATACTGTGAACTGTCATAATTATTATCCTACATTTGACAAAGTATAATGTTTAGATTTCAAAGGCGCAAATGTGAAGTAAATACTTAAATGGTCATCATTTCAATTAAATTTTTTAGAGCCCGCGCAGACAGAGAACGGTCTCGAGTACAGAGTTCCGAGTTGAGAATTCTGCTATCTTTATAATATACCGAGTCCTAAGGGTGCGTACAGACTATGTAACATAACGTGTTATAACATTGTTATTTAACTTGTTTCAGATAATGTGTACACGGAATGTTATAAAACATGCTATTTTAACATGTATTATAACATTCCGTGTCCACATTTTCTGAAACAACGCACACAGTAGGCAGTTAGACCGCGGCGGTCAAAGCGGAATGTCGCGTTCTAGAGTTCTTTTCTCGCCGAGACAGAGAAAGACCTAAACGATGTCCGAGGTTGCGAATACAGAAAAACTGGCCAAGTGCAAGTCGGACTCGCACTCGTAGGGTTCCGTAACACAGTTAAGTATTCCATAACTATGATTTTTGACAACTACAAAATTAACTTTGTTTTTCATAGTGTTTGTATGAAAAACAAAGTTATCTTTGCGGTCGCCATATCTCAAAAACTGCTGGCTGTATCTCGTTCAAACCAATTTTCGTTGTTAGTTTTTATTGAGATCTACAGCATATATTTTTTTTTAGATTTTTCACTCCCATACTTTAAAAGTTAGAGGGGGGGGGGGGACACACATTTTACCACTTTAGACGCGCCTATCTTTCAAATGATTGACTTTGAGAAAAAATGATTTTAGAAACCTCAATGTCTTTTTTGAGGACCTATTCATAGACACCCCACACGTATAGGTTTGAAGAAGAAAAAAAAGTTTTTGTTTCAGTTTCATGTATGGGATGAACCCCCTTAAACTTTTATTTTTTTTACTTTTGTATAAAAATCGGAAAGCTGTTTACAGAATACATCTACCTATCAAGTTTCAATTCTGTAGTCCTAACAGTTTCGGAATAAAATGGCTGTGACATACGGACGGACAGACAGACAGACAGACATGACGAATCTATAAGGGTTCCGTTTTTTGCCATTCGGCTACGGAACCCTAAAAACTAATAGAAGTGGTTAGAGAAAGGATTTTATTCTATGATTTAAGTCACCTAGACTACAAAAATATAGAATCATTGTTCATCTGTAAGTAATTTATTTGGATGCACCCAATAATTTCTTTTTTCAAAAGCTCCCCAAAAGCAATAATTCTTCATCGGAAGTACTTTCAAGCGACATGTTGCACGTGCAAAGACACAAACGAAACTAGGTCGCGAGAATTTGAACGCCACTTGTGTGTGTCGGAACTCTCGAGCGGTCAACGGTCACTAGAACGCGGAACTCTAGCCGAACTCTGACCGCTCTCTGTCTGGGCTCTTCACTCAAATATTTCGAAGGCTTACTATAGGATCTTGTCATGCAATGTCAGTAACACTAAAATTATTGAATCTGTCCAACTCCAGTTATCATTTTAATAACTGACCTAGTTACAAAAGCATAGACATGAAAAAGTTATAGACACATGACTTCAACAGATTTTCCGAAGCACACAACTGCACCGAGCTTTTAAAAGAAGCACTGGAGCATGCACAAGCCAATTGGAATGTAGTGGCGCATGGAGAGGAGCTATTGGAACTTCCATTGCCACAGTTGATCACTCTCTTGTCTTCAGAACAATTAAAAGTTGACACAGAGTCCCAGGTGAGTCAACAGACCAATGCACTTTGGATTCTTTACTAACATATATTTGTTTGGATATTTCAAATAGGTATTAATTTACATCATAATAGAATATGATTTATATAAATACACAGTAACATATTTGATGTTTAATATTGATAGTATAGTTTAAAAAACTAATAGAACCGACTTCAAATGCTGCGCTATTAATATTCAGTACTAAGTTTGAAGTGTTTATCTCCACATCTCTGGAAATACTTATCAGACCTCGATGAAATTACCATGGTACCACACTCGGGATCCTTTCCAACAAAAAAACTGGCCAAGTGCGATTCAGACTTTTGTCCCGCACACGGAGGGTTCCGAACGCCATCTAACTAATATCTAACGAACTTCTAACACCAACTAAGTAAACGTTAACACAAAGGTTTTTAATTAATATTATTAAATATCTGGAAGACCGAGCTTTGCTCGATATTTTTTGCCACATAAACAAAAATATGACTCTTCCCGACATCTATTGGCGAATAATAATACTATTTCTTTTAATTGAGAGCAACTAACTGCTTTAACTACATAATAACACTAAAGCTACTTCTACTCGCCAATAGATGTCGGGAGAGATATATAATAGAGTCATATTTTAAGTTGATTATTGATAAAGTTTATTATTGAAAACACGAATAAAACAACATTTTCTGAAAATGAATTCTAGCTAGATCGATTTATCGCCCCCGAAATCCCCATGTATACTACATTTTATTTAATCGTTGGAGCCGTTTCCTAGATTCAGATTTAGATTCCGAGATTAAAGTAAACACGATAGCGCCATCTATGAAGATTCATAGATATCGTACGTTTTTTGTTTTAAACCCTTTAATTTTTTACTTTGTTCTGTTCTTATTATTTGTTGTTAATAGCGGCAACAGAAATACATCATCTGTGAAAATTTCAACCGGCTAACTATCACGGTTCACGAGATACAGCCTGGTGACAGACGGACAGACAGACGGACAGACAGACAGACATACATACGGACAGCGGAGTCTCAATAATAGGGTTCCGTTGGTACCCTTTGGGTTCGGAACCCTAAAAAGGATTATCAAAATGGACGACGAAGTTATCCGCGAACAAACAAAAAAAAAACTGGCCAAGTGCAAGTCGGACTTGCACTCGTAGGGTTCCGATTCCGTACAACACTACAATATTTTATAAAATCGAGCAAAAAATGCTGAAAGAAATCACGTTTCTTGTAATAAATTGATAAATCGTTCTAGCTAGGTTTTCATTTTCAGAAAATGTTGTTTTATCCCGGTTTTCAGGTAATGAAAAACTCCTACAATATAATTAGAATATGAAGGTAAATTTCGCTATAACTACATTGTTACGATAGCTCAGTGAGTGATAGGATAGCGATCAGAAAGACCCTGGTTCCAGTCCAGACAAGATGATAAATTTTTCTATGTTTGTTCTTTTGTAAGAAGACTATTATTGGGAGCCAAAAAATTACATAAAACACGATTTACCAAAAAAAAAAAAAATTGCGAGCAAAGCTCGTTCATCCAGATATTATTATATTATATTACCGTGCCAATTCCAAACAATAATTAAAACAGGAGCCTCGTGTTTATTCAGTACAACGCCATCCTCCGAACACTAACGCCAACTAAGTAAAAGTTAACACATAGGTAATTAATATAATTAATACAGTCAAACATTCATAGATAGCGTTATAGTAAAATGCCGAAAAACACGTTCCATGTATGGAGACCCCCTTTAATTTTTAACTTTATTCTGTTTTTAGTATTTGTTGTTATAGCGGCAACAGAAATACATCATCTGTGTAAATTTCAACTGTCTAATTAAACACATAGGTAATAAATATAATTAATACAGTCAAACGTTCATAGGTGGCGTTATAGTAAAATGTCGAAAAAACACGTTTATTGTATGGGGGACCCCCTTTAATTTTTAACTTTATTCTGTTTTTAGGATTTGTTGTTATAGCGGCAACGGAAATACATCATCTGTGAAAATTTCAATTGTCTAACTATCACGGTTCATGAGATACAGCCTGGTGACAGACGGACAGACAGACAGACAGACGGACAGCGGAGTCTCAGTAATAGGGTTCCGTTGGTACCTTTTGGGTTCGGGCGGAACCCTAAAAACCGGCCAAGTTGAGTTGAACTCGCCCACCGAGGCTTCCGTGCCAATGTTGGTATTTACGAATTAAGCTAGACCTCTAAATTGTATCAGCGCTCATATAACTCAGAGGTCTACCTTAATTGGCGTAAACTATGTATGTATGGGTGCACCCTTAAATTTTCAAATGTTCTTATTTTTTGGATTTTTTCCTTAATATGTGCTGTTAAGACCTTGCTTCTTGCCAAATTTCATGATTCTAGGTCAACGGGAAGTGTATACCTATAGCACGGACGTACCACCAAGTGGACACCTATTGTTGTATCACCCACGCGCGAAACACATAGGCGCAATGATCCTTCCATCCATCCATCCTTCCTTGAGCGACTACTTCAGTTCGGACCAAATACCAGACCCGAACACACGCACTATTTTAATTGTTCAAAAAACGAAAAAGCCGTTAAATATGCCGAATTGCGGTATAAAGTGGTAAATTATTAAATTTTACAAAGGACAACGTTTCTTTTCACTGATAAGTAAAATTCAATTCATTATTAACAATTTGTAAATAAAATTCATAGTTCAACATATACTGGTCACAGATGCCCTGTGTATCAGTCTACCCCTTTCCTACAACGGCATCTTTATATCTTTTGTACTCGCTCCGCCCTTGTACGCAGCGGTACTTGTGCACTTTAGTGATGTTTTTCTGTTGTTTTGTGAAAGTTATCGACAATGATTACTGATAGATAATGAAAATGCTCAATTCAACTATGTTATATGTATATATATGTTGTTAATCCAAATTATCCTACTGATGTACTTAATAAACGCGAAAGCTGGAATGTTTGTTTGTTTTGCTATTCAATCACGCCAGATAAGTACATAAATAAAGGTCAAGTAGATAAATACATTTTAAGTTACTTGATACGTTATACTGATGCGTGTGAATAACCAATTTAGTAGTAAGAAACAAGTTAGAATTTAGTGTGTAAGCAAGCAAACGAACATTTTTAGAGTTCCGTACCTCAAAAGGAAAAAAGGAACCCTTATAAGATCACTTTGTTGTCCGTCTGTCTGTCTATCTGTCCTTCCGTCTGTCCGTTGCTATCATTATACCTTTACACTTCTACACACTTCTCACACACGCTATATTTCATATGACTGATGAAATTATCGATAATGATGAGGTAGTGTCACGTTGTCCCAGCACTAAGCATGATTTATTGCTATGAGTCTAATTGAAGTTGTCCAATCACAGTGCTGTATTACCTACAACCCCCCCCGCAAAATATTTCGCTCGCGAATTAGTTCTTAGTTTTTCTCATGCGGAGTCCACTGGGTGGTACGTCCGTGACCGGGAATATCTACTTCGAGTTAACAATAACCCTGTATAATTATGTTTTTTGTTTACTCACTATAGGAGCTCCCGCAGACCTATGATTTTCTATCGGCCGATATTTATATGAATAGAACACTTAACGATTTAACGTATAAATAATTCAATGGACATTCAATCGTTATTGTTACACTGTTATAATACCTGTTGTTTTCAAACGTTAACTGTTTTCTTTCCAGGTATTATATCCAGCTTTACGATGGCTAGAGCACGACTCGATAGGACGGCGACGACATTGTTTCGAAGTTCTGAGTCACGTGAGGCTGCCGTTAATACCACCAGATATTTTGGATGAGGCCATCAAAGGTGTTAAAGATCCATCATTAGCGGTTGCGCTAAAAACTGTCAGAGTTGATATGGTTCGTTAATTTTACGTTATTTTTGTCTTGTTTTGTGCGATGAAAACGTTGCTTAATAATCCGAAGTAATACCGTGTTCACACGAGGCGAATTTAGTTGTTCAACTGTTTAATGTACCTGCTTTTCTTTCAATTTCAAGTACTTTTAGTATCGATTCTTTGAAACCGATACCGAGTAGGTGTCGATATTAAATACTCGTATACTTAATTATTTGTCCCGAGACAAATCATTAACACCCATATGCAGAGTTATTTTTTTGAGACCTCCTCCACTCGACCTTAGTCGAGGTCACCTCAAGGAATTCTTGAAAACACCCTTGAAATTAGTATGTTCAGTTACGGCTTCACCCTCCAGTGAGGAACCTTCATTCGAGACATTTATTATTGTCTTTTCTAAATCGAAATCTTCTAAGGAATTCCTCATCATCAGCTTTATGGGACGATATTCATTATGTATTAAAACTTGAAATAACCTCAGAAATAACGTAAAAAGCGCTGATAACAAGCTTTGAGGAGATCTTAAGGTAGATCGCGACGTACCTTGAGTTTCACAGTTTTTCACTCGACTCGACAGAGGAATTTGCTCAAGTCGAGGATTTTTGTTAAATTCAGCATACCGATTTTATCCTTGAGGTTGAGTCAAATAACATTCGAGTGGAGGAAATCTTGAGGAACCGACTATGCATATGGGTGTAAGTATACGAGTATTTTTGATTGAGGTTGGCGTTATAGAGCGATACTAAAGTTTAGAATAAATTTATTTGATTGGTTAATCAAGCTCAATTTAATCGCCAGAAAATTATCGAATAAGTACTAGTACCTACTATCTGTACTGTACTGTCTACTCGTATTGCACTCCCTAGTCAGTTGAACAACTAAATTCGCCTCGTGCGAATTCGGTTTTAGATTAAGAATAGCCGTTTTCTGCAGTTCGATGTGTGCTATTGGAATTCTGTATTAGTTCGTCATGGTTTATATTATGTATCTGATAGGAAGTGGGGAATACTGATGATGGACGATGGTATTCCAAAGTAGAATCAGTCTTCTTTTAGGTAGCAGACAAGCGAAACGTTCGCCTAGTAGTAAGCGATGACGGCTGTCTATTACCGATACTCCGGCACGCAAAACTTTGTATTGACAGAATTTTGTGCGTCAATACTCATTGACGCAGTTGTAGCGTCCGTTACCTTAACACGGACGCAGTATTGTATGTGTTTCCCAGTGAAATTACAGAGCGTAACATCTTAATTTCAAGTAATGCACAGAATTAAGTCATTTCAAACACTGGCGCTTGTCCGGAAGTAGGAGATTGATAACACGAGGTGCTAAACACAATCTCTCTCTGCCGCAAATCCCGTTTTAAAATAAAATGTTAACGTTAAAAACTTTATCGAGGTGTTACCGCCCGAGAGTACTATCAGAAGTTTGGATGGATTTGAATATGTGGACTGAAGTCAGTTTTCCGCCGCCTCGTCTCACTAATGTCTTCTACGTTCAGACAAGCATGGTTCCATCTCAGACCGAATCACATAACTGGTTCGTAGTTCTGTAAGTTGGCGAACCGCTATTAGTATCTGGCTCGTCCATTTTGACAGCGCTCGTAGTTTGTCTACGTGCAGGCTCGGCATTTTGTGGGCTAGTTTTAATTTTTTATGTTTACATCATATAGGCAAGCGTTTTGACCATTATCTCACCTGCTGGTAAGTGATGATGCGATCAAAGATGGTAAATACGATAGGTCTAGAATGGGAACTGGCTCTCAAGGATAGCTGCCTGAATACATTAGATGTTTGGCGACAGATTTTCCAACTTGAGGGTGGTAGCTGGCCAGGCGGACACTAGATAGTGTCCTACCACCAGACCGATCTTGAACGGAGTTTGTCCCTTTCTTTTGTATGGACGACTTATATATATACTATACACACTAGCAGGTTGTTAGACAAGGACAGACTCCCACCCGGGTGCCTTTCGATTGGGCCGTTTTGTTTTACAAAGCAATTACAACCTTATCGTTAGAGCATAGCATACGGATTAAATTGAATTTGTCAAAACATCTGCAGTGCACCATCCTTTTATATGACGTCTATGGGTTATACAGAAGACGGGTCGCGGCGCCCTGGTGCCACTGGGCGCGGAGCCCAGGGCGCGTGCCCGCCGCGTGCTTCTCGTGCTGGGCGGCTCGTGCCGGGACAAGGCGCGCCCGCCTCTCACCACGGACAACTACCTCTCATCAGTGCTCAAATATGACTTACATAAGAAGTAAGTAGGCCGGTCAACTTGTTAATTTAGTTAAAAAAAAATCGCAAGTATAACTACAATAATTCCCATCGAGCTATATATTTATACAGACGTAGGTAGGTATTACAAATAAAAATAAAATTGATGAAGCTAATAATAAATTTGTAGAACTACAAGGCAGTATCCTTGAAACTTTATAATTTCTAATATATATCGATCAGTTATGTGATAACTTATGTATTATAGCAGACATAAACAAACAACAAATGTCAAATCTCTTGTAGAATCGACCAAAGAACGTCTGAATAAACATGTTTCTTGTATGGGGACTCCCCTAAATCTTTATCTTTATTCAGTTTTCAACCGATTTCCTAAAACGAGGAGGTTCTCAAATCGTCTGTGTTTTTTATGTATGTTATGCGATTACTCCGTCGGTTGTGAACCGATTCGAACGATTCTTTTTAGGGTTCCGTACCTAAAAAGGAAAAAAAAGATCCCTTATGGGATTACTTTGTTGTCCGCCTGTCTGTCTGTCCGTCTGTCAAGACCCATTTTTCTCAGAAACGCGTAGAGATATCAAGTTGAAACTTATATCAAATACTCGGGTCTACAGTCTCTTTTGGCTGTGAAGAAATCAAACTTGTAAGTCAACGCGATCAAAATATATGACCGTTTCTGTCGCATATTTTGCGATTTCACAAGGGAATCAAAACCTATACGGTTCTTCCCGTTGACCTAGATTCTAGGTAGGTCTAGTAGTAGTCTAGTAGGCCCGTAGGTCTAAATTTCATGATTCTAAGGCCTAGAATCATGAAATTTGGCAAGAAGAAGGTCTCGTACTACAAAAACTTATTTAGGAATTAATCTGAAAACCATAAATATGTAGTTTAATAAAAAAAATGAAATTTGGAGGGTATATATATTTGTCTTAGTATGTAAACGTGTACTAAGAAAGGATTTTCCAAAATTCACCTCTTTAGGACATGATATGGGGGTTCAAAGTTTGTATGGACATGGAGAAACAAGATTAGATAGTATTTTCTATTCGAAATTTTATACAATTGCTTCAGTAAAAATTCAGGAAATACGTGTTTCAGGCTTTTTGAAATTCCACCCCTAAGAGGTTGAAATGGGGTAACAAAGTCGGTTGATTTTCAATCAATATTGTTTAGGATTGCACTGAAATTTGGCGTGCAGATAGTTATTACGACGTTAGTTCCCTCTGAGAAATGATTTTCTAAAATTCACCCCTTAAGGGGATGAAACGGGGGTTCAAAGTTTGTAAGGAGAAACAAGATTAGATAGTATTTTCTATTCGAAACTTCACACAAGTGCTTCAGTAAATAAATAAGAAAATACGTGGTTCAGGCTTTTTCGAAATGCCACCCCTAAAAGGGTGATGACTGATGATGTGGGGTAACAAAGTCTGAAATAAATATTGATTCGGATTGCGCTGAAATTTGGCATGCAGATAGTTATTTTGACGCAGGTATCCGCTAAGAAAAGATTTTTAAAAATTCACTCTTTAAGTGAATGTGTCTGTGAAAAATGATGAAACGGGGGTTCAAAGTTTGTATGGAGAAACAAGATAAGATAGTCTTTTCTATTCGAAACTTCGCACAAGTCGTGGAGGGAAAATTAAATGGAGAAGAATTTGGCGTATACGATGAAATAGCTATAGAGATATAACCCGTCTAAAGTGATGAACACGTGATACATATGCCAGCCATGAGATATAATTAACAACGTCATTTGGTCAGGTTATATATGACACCGGGTGAAAGCCAATAGGCGCTAGAGCTGGGGGCAGAGCTGGTGGCAAACAATAAAATCGCATACGCGAGAAGGACAAAAAACATGTTGTCCGTCTCGCTCACTCATACAAGTGATTGTGTAGTTTTATCCTTCTCATGTTATTATTGTTATTTTAATGTCAGATCTCTTTAATTATCCATCTACGGCACAAGTACTTCAGTAAGTAAATAAGAAAATAGGTGTTTTAGGCTTTTTCGAAATGCCACCCCTAAATGGGTGAAGTGGGGTAACCAATTCTGAAATCAATATTGTTTCGGATTGCGCTGAAATTTGGCATGCAGATAGTTGTTTTGACTTAAGTATTCGTTAAGAAAAGATTTTTCAAAATTCTCTCTTTAAGGGGATGAAACGGGGGTTCAAAGTTTGAACCGATTTGGCTTTAACTTCTTTGATGTCTTTTATGATAGAAAGGTTTTTACAAAATAAATATTTTAAGTAAATAAAAGAAGTCTTTAACGCGGGCGAAGCCGCAGGGCACTTCTAGTTTATTATATGTGGTCGGTGCAATACATTTTCTATCGATCGAACTACAAACTTTGTCCTTTAACCTAGTTTGACAAATTTGTACGGAATCCTCTGGGCGAGTCCAACTTGCACTTGGCCGGTTTTATTTTATTTTAATTGGTACATTTTGGTTTATATTTTACGCACGCCTATTTTTTTATTTTTTCTTGTTCCCGTGTATGCCTTGTACCTAAAATAGCGCGCGTTCACCTACTTTTTTTTCAAGCTTACTAGCAAAGCAATGTGGGTTACAGATTACTAATTGTCTTGTTAACCCCTCCAACTAACTTAAATATGCTTGTGTCTGGAATGGGTTCACGGCAATAGTGTAATAGGTGGGGATCGAAATCACGACCTCTCGATCGCCAGGCCGACGCCCTAGGGTTATTGCCGCTTGATAAATATTTGATAGGACAGTAATATTTCCCATCCAATATTGTTATTAAACCTTCTTTGACAAGGCACTATAGAAGACCCTTCTTAAGACTACAATAAAAAAGGCTTGAAGAGAAAAGACCTATTTTGTGCGCCATCTAGGAACCAACCATCGTTTTCCGAATAAATGAGATGAAAACTGTTTTAACATCACTGTGTACAGGGAATGGGAAGAACTAGCTCCGATGGGAATCGAGCGCATCCAGCCGGGCGTGGCCATGCTGGGCGGGCGGGTGTACGCGGTGGGCGGCGAACAAGGAAGTCAGATACTAGCCAACGGAGAGTGCTATGATCCACAGGTACAACTCCGGGCATCGATTTAAATAAAAAAAAAACCGCAAATATATTAAATGACGTCAGTAGAGTCTGTGCAAAATGAGAATCGTCGTAGAAATTGAGGTAGCGTCGATGGTTTTCGTCGGCTGTTTTTGTTACATTGACAACACTGCTGTCATTACTAGTACGACTAAAAATGGTTGATACTTGGTAGGTGTTAGAGTAATTGTGTTAAAAAATGCAATCCACTCATTTCGTCGTATCGATAGAACGGACCGTGGCAGTTGGCAGAGCACCTGGACATGTTATCCAGGGAGTGCGGGTTCAAGTCCCGTCGTTACGAAGAAATTTTGGATTGTGTTTAACAGTTTACAAAAATATTAAGTGTGTAACACTTCAAAGAATAAATATCTTATAACACATTGTACGGAACCATTCGTGTGTGAGTCCGACTCACACTTGGCATTTTTATTATATGTCATGAACCCACCTGATTTTTTTAAATTACTGAACAAATCGTGAGTATTATTCATTGAATGAAGACGAGGCACCAATTACCTCAAAACCGGTCGGACGTATAACAGATAATCGACTATTTTACATGTAGGTAATAAAAAATGTCACCTGATATTTAGTGATGGTCCACGATCACATAGTCTGAGGTGAAATCGTGATTGTCTTCACACTGTGACGAGGCGCTGTACAACTGACTTTAGTGCAATCCACATAGCGCTACAATCCAAGAACCAGACTACCATGTAACACTCTTAAACATCTTCAAGAAATCTCCAAAGAGTAGGTATCTTACCTTCTTGCTCTCCAATTTTCCTGCAGACTGACAAATGGAGCAACATAGCTGCACTGAACGAGGCTCGGTGCGAGTTCGGCATGACGAGCTGGAATGGTAATCTGTACGCGTTCGGCGGCTGGGTGGGCTCCGACATGGGCGCCTCGGTGGAGGCCTACGACCCCTTCACTGATGAATGGACAATATGCGGACGTATGCCTGAACCTAGGTTCGGCATGGGCGTCGTTAATTATGAGGGTAGGTTCAACATTACGATGCAATACAGTAATTGATTAATTCTTGCATTTAGAACAACTAAATCGAATCAATCGACTTAAATGAGTGTTTGATCACTTCGAGTGAACCTTACATTAAAGATACTTTTTTTTAAAATATCTTATAGGCTAGCGTTTGACCACTATATCACCTGTTGGTAAGTGATGATGCGGTCGAAGATGGTAAGTACGCTAGGCCTAGAATGGGAACTGGCTCTTAAGGATAGCTGCCGGAACACATTAGATGTTTGGCGACAGATTTTCTTACTCGAGGGTGGTAGCTGGCCAGGCGGACACTAGATAGTGTCCTTCCACCACATGCGGGGGTTGTTGGTTTCTTAACGATGTTTTTCCTTCAACGGAGGGCCACTGTGATAAGCGCACATACATTTTCCGATAGAAAAATCCATTGGTGCACGGCGGGGTTAGAAGTCGGTACCTCTGGCTAAAAAGTTCAAACTTTCGGCAGAAACACTTCGGCTAATGGAAGAGAGACGAACAGACATTTTGTCAGCTTTGTCAACTAACCTGGTGCGCAACAAATCCATAAAGAAGCTGGTACGACGCGTACTCCGATCCTCTAACACGCTCTTGATTAAAGAATCAATTGAGCAGAATCGGGGGTCGAAAATGTTCGTCCAGCCTCTGAGTAGAAGCCACTTCACAAATTTGACAACGTGAACGGGGAATGTCGTCGCATCCAAGCCGGAGATTCTGTCGGAAGTTCAAGACTTCTACGGCATGCTCTACGCATCGCATGCTTCAAGGCCCGAACCCGATACTGAGGATTCTAGAGCCACCTTAATCCGCCACTTCACAGAAGATCTGCCCGAAATTAGCCGAGACGAAATCGTGATGGCCCTTAAACAACTCAAAAATGGAAAAGCCCCAGGAGAAGACGGAATCACAACGGAGCTTTTAAAAGCCGGAGGAGCTCCAGCAGTTCAACAGCTTCAGCAGCTATTTAATTCCGTTCTTTTTACTGGGAGAACTCCACAGGCATGGAACAGAAGCATGGTGGTTTTGTTTTTCAAAAAAGGAGACAAAACCCTATTGAAAAACTATCGCCCGATTTCGCTTCTGAGCCATGTCTACAAGCTGTTTTCAAGGGTCATCACGAACCGTCTTGCGCGAAGACTCGACGAGTTTCAACCTCCGGAACAGGCCGGGTTTCGAAGCGGTTACGGCACCATAGACCACATCCACACGGTGTGGCAGATTGTACAGAAGACCGAAGAGTACAATCAGCCCCTGTGCTTAGCGTTTGTGGACTATGAGAAGGCCTTCGACTCAATCGAAACCTGGTCTGTTCTGGAGTCCTTGCAGCGTTGCCAAGTCGACTGGCGATATATCGAAGTGATGAGATGTCTGTATAATGCCGCAACGATAAGTGTACAAGTACAGAACTAGCGTACTAATCATATCCACCTGCGTCGCGGAGTGAGACAGGGGGACGTCATATCCCCGAAACTGTTCACTAACGCCTTGGAGGATATGTTTAAGACGCTGGACTGGAAAGATTGTGGCATCAACATCAACGGCAGGTACATCTCTCACTTACGATTCGCAGATGACATCGTCATTATGGCAGAGACGCTGCAGGACTTACAGAGGATGTTGAATGGCCTAGCTGATTCTTCTCGTCGCATCGGTCTCCGGATGAATTTGGATAAAACCAAAGTCATGTACAACGAGCACGTTGTTCCGGAACCGATTGCCGTAGATGGAATCCCACTCGAAGTTGTTACTAAGTATGTTTACCTAGGGCAGACGCTCCAACCAGGCAAACATAACTTCGAAAAGGAAATCCAAAGAAGAATTCAGCTGGGCTGGGCAGCATTTGGAAAACTCCGTCGAGTCTTCTCGTCGCATATACCACAGTGCCTAAAGACAAAAGTCTTTAATCAGTACGTCCTACCCGTCTTGACATACGGAGCCGAGACGTGGACACTCACGGTTCGACTGGTCCACCAATTTAAAGTCGCTCAGCGAGCTATGGAAAGAGCTATGCTCGGTGTTTCTCTGCGGGATCGAATCCGGAACGAAGTAATTCGCCAGAGAACTAAAGTGATCGACATAGCTCATCGGATTAGCAAGCTGAAGTGGGCTGGTCATATCTGCCGTAGGACCGATAACCGTTGGGGTAGACTGGTTCTAGAGTGGAGACCGCGAATCGGTAAACGTAGCGTAGGACGCCCTGTTACCAGGTGGAGCGACGACATTCGTAAAGCGGTGGGCAGTGACTGGAAACAAAGAGCCGAAGATCGGGCTCAGTGGCATGACTTGGGAGAGGCCTATGTCCAGCAGTGGACTGATACCGGCTGATTATGATGATGATTGTACAAGTACAGAACCAGCGAACTAAACATGTCCACCTGCGTCGAGGAGTGAGACAGGGGAACGTCATATCCCCGAAACTGTTCACCAACGCCTTGGAGGATATGTTTAAGACGCTGGACTGGAAAGATCGTGGCATTAACATCAACGGCAGGTACATCTCTCACTTACGATTCGCAGATGACATCGTCATTGTGGCAGAGACGCTGTAAGACCTACAAAGGATGTTGAATGGCCTTGCTGATTCTTCTCGTCGCATCGGTCTCCGGATGAATTTGGATAAAACCAAAGTCATGTACAACGAGCACGTTGTTCCGGAACCGATTGCCGTAGATGGAATCCCACTCGAAGTTGTCACTAAGTATGTTTACCTAGGGCAGACGCTCCAACTAGGCAAACATAACTTCGAGAAGGAAATCCAGAGAAGAATTCAGCTGGGCTGGGCAGCATTCGGAAAACTTCGTCGAGTCTTCTCGTCGCCTATACCACAGTGTCTAAAGACAAAAGTCTTTAACCAGTGCGTCCTACCTGTGATGACATACGGAGCCGAGACGTGGACACTCACAGTCCGACTGGTCCACCAGTTTAAAGTCGCTCAGCGAGCTATGGAGAGAGCTATGCTCGGTATTTCTCTGCGGGATCGAATCCGAAACGAAGTAATTCGCCAGAGAACTAAAGTTATCGACATAGCTCAACGGATTAGCAAGCTGAAGTGGCAGTGGGCTGGTCATATCTGCCGTTGGTTATTTAGGTTATAACCGTTGGGGTAAACTTGTCCTAGAGTGGAGACCGCGAATCGGCAAACGTAGCGTAGGACGTCCTGTGACCAGGTGGAACGACGACATACGCAAAGCGGTGGGCAGTGACTGGAAGAGAAGAGCCGAAGATCGGGCTCAGTGGCGCATCTTGGGAGAGGCCTACGTCCAGCAGTGGACTGATACAGGCTGATGATGACATCTGGCATCAAAGCCGTTCTCCCGATTACGCCACCTTTGAGGGCCCGCCCTCTAAAGATACATTTTTAAAAACTTCATTTTACTTTAAAATAAAATATATTTTGGGTAACACGATTATAATCAATTTTCCAGGTCTGATCTACGTAGTGGGCGGGTGTACGCACGCTTGGCGACACACCCGCGACCTACTGTGCTACAGCCCGGCAGCTCGCACGTGGCGCTCGCTGGCCCCCATGCGGCAGGCTCGGTCGCAGCTCGCCGCGGTTGTACTGGACAACTGTCTGTATGCTATCGGGGGAAACGCGCCGCGACGGACTGTGCTCACCTCGGTCGAGCGGTACAACTTTGATGATGTGAGTGAGAACATAGTGCTTCTTCTATTTATATTTATAAACTTTCTTTTTCTTAACGAGTGTTAATAAGTTTGTCGTGTGTATCTGTGTCTGTCTGTGGCATCGTAGCGCCTAAACTAAATGGATGAACCCAATTTGATTTATTACCCGACTGCGGCGAAGCAAAAGAGAGGTTCATGTTTTTGACCGGCATGTGGGTATGTATGTTCATCTGTTCCCTCATAACTTCTAAACTACTTATTATAATTTGACAAATGAGGTGTCGTTGAAAGCGTCTTGTTTGTCCGCTGGTTATAGGCTATGTGAAGTCACATTAAATTGAATATAACAGCTAGGGGGCACGAAGTCATTTTCGCCCCACCCCATCCTGTGTCGTGTCGTTGCAGATACATATTGTTTTGTTATTATGTTAATTAATTTGTATTCATTTTCGGATCATATAATATTAAATAATGTAACTTATCCAAGTGCATAAAACATGCCTAGAGATGAATAAATGAATTGAATTGTTGAGCAGGGATTTTAAAACGAAGGGTTTTACTTATATTTTTAACAAGCGTACCGTTTGCGAGAAATATCCCGAAACGAATTTTTTACCCGACTACGGCGTCGCAAAGAAGCAAACAGAGAGCGCGATGTGTTTGTTATTGTAGTCTCCTGCGTCTTGTCTCATACGCCCTGTACTTTAACAGGATTCATGGGAAGACGTGGCGACGATGCGCGAGCCGCGCGCGGGCATGGCGGCCGGCGCAGCGGACGGCATGCTGGTGGTGGCGGGCGGAGACAGCGAGAGTGTCGGCGAGCACGCCTTCTACCGCGCGCGGACCACCCTCGCCAGCGTCGAGATATACTGCCCCCGGGACAACAAGTGGCGCTCCGGCCCGCCGCTGCCGCACTCCCGCTCCGAGGCCGGCTCCGCGATGCTCTGACATCTGTTCCTCATGATCACTTACCACTACGAGTGGTGAGCGCGGCTCCCTTTCACGAGTCGACTGGGACACTTTACGGATGTTCAGTGAGTTGGAATCTTTTATATCCATGTGGAAACTTAATACGACATTTTATAAGGTCAACATTTTCGACGCAATCGCAAACGACTATATCTGATATACGTGACGCTGTAACGCGGTGAATTTGACCGGTAGGCAATTAACGAGTCGATAGCCGTGTCTCTACTGACTGGACGAGCAGAGACTGCTCACTTGGTCAAATCGTGCCTAACCCGGGGAAAGTCCACAAAAAATGTCATGCTGCTGCTTGTCCAGTCAGTACACGGCTAATGAAGTAAAAATACCTACGTACTCTATTTTACAGAAATATAGTTTAATAGAACTATTTTTCAAATTTTACAAATCCTAATTGCACTCAATTGCAATTTGGATTTGTAGTACAAGAGAGTCCAACTTCGTGATGATTTTGCGACTCGAGCTTGACCAACCCCAAGACCGATTATAGTCTTTATAGATGACACTTTGATATTTGTAATTGATATTTTGAGATGACGACTGAAATTGGAATAAAAATTACAGTTTGTATTTTGTGTATAATTAGAAAATTGGATGGTCAAAATCAACACAAAAATTTTGTATTGTGGGACCTTAGATAAAACACGACGAGTGCATTATCTCAGTATGGGACATTTATGACATATTTATCTGTAAATATCTAAACAAGGATCTGTTTAAAGTTTAAGCAGATGTCAAAAATATATAAATGCAATTACTGATTACAGAGCAATCTAAAATATTAGTGCGAACTTATTTAAGTTTTTTTAAATACCTGCCTTCCATGATTGTGATTTGTAGAGGCACGGATTGGGTTTTTGTCAGTTTCGTCTCGTAGCGCCGTGACCGTAAATATTACTTATTGTTAACTATAACATTACATTGAAGTATTCGGCAGTGCTTATGTTATCCAGCAGGGCTAGCATGGCAAGAGTACTATTTTGTCTTTCCATCTTTTGTTTGGTGGAGAAGGCAAATTATAAGTAAAGTTTTTCGACAATTATAAACTCCCGCTGACTTTTAATCAATTCTTTTTTTTTTTAATACGAAACAAAATCAAAACTCGGGGTTACACTTCACCACGCGTTTAAATTTTTGTGTTGATCTCCTGTCAGTGGTGAAAAACAGGGAAATAATTTTGTCTTTCCCCCGGGGATAGGGCCATGCAGAATATTAACACACACACTACAATACACACTAATCCGTGTTAAGTAGTGTGATAGTTGCATTTTATTAGACTAATTAATGTTAATATAATAAAATTATGTACACAAATAGATATAAAAAAACACAATGAGAGTGATAGTTGGTAACTACTTATGTCTAATTAGTCAAAATATGTAATGGTTACATTCCATACTTTAATAAACGGCACTTGCTAATTACTTAACAAATGATTTATCAGCTATCATTCTCATTTCTATTTACGATCTTATACTGCGTAGTTTGATATGATATTAATGAATTGTGTTAGTATTTGTGATGTTTTTAAATGTGGAAATTATACATTTTACATGCAAAATGTAATTAATTATTAACTTGTACAAACCAATGTAATGTAAAAAAAAATGTACTTGTATTCAATACATGTCATCAGAGCTTTTATTTTGTCATTAGTGTTTTAAACATACTGTTCAGATTATAATCTAACATATCGCATATGTTTCTCATTGACGTGCTGAATGTTACTTTGGTTTATAAAATGAACGAAGAATATAAGTTATACAAATATCAAATATTAAAGACGATTTGTTTCAATGGTTTAGAGTCCATTAAACTCCTACATCTACGGCATTGTTAGAGGAAGGGGAGGGGAGGGGGGATTAGCATGGCTTGGTATGGTGCGGTGTAGTTGGGATACGTATGTATCTAATTAGTGTTAATGCTACCCAAAGACACTATTCCACTCGGAAGTCGCGGGCACAGCTAGTGATAAATATAATAATATAAGATCGTTAAAGAAATGAAAAAAACCTTTAAAATGCCGCGCTAGTAATTTTCAGTAGCAAGTTTGGGGTGTTTATCTCCATATCTCTGGAGATACTCATCAGAACTCGATGATATACAATAGGTAATACAATAACTACTCGTAACACTACAATGGCCCACCACCAAAATTGGTCCACAATTGACAGAACGCCGCAGTCAAAGTATTGTTATGTTCCGGATTTATTGTACAGCAATACCTAGGTAGTGAAATTAATATAAATTACAAAGTGAAAGCAGGGAAGTCAGCGTCATAGGGGTGTGATAGTTGTTCGGCTAGATACAGCGGTCCCATAACACCTTCAAACAGTGAGGCAGGTCGATCGGGACGGTGTTGCTGCGATCCGGCGCGCTCCTTACAGCACCACTCCATGAAGCACCCGGCACGGTACAGGTATATAGGCTTCTGGGGACGTGGATTATTTAAATGTTATAAACGACATCGTATATAGTATCGTTTAAAAACTAAAAAACAACCGACTTCAATGCCGCGCTATTCATTTTCAGTACCAATTTTTAGATGTTTATCTCAATATCTCTGGAGATACTTATCATACCTCGATAAAATTACCATGGTACCACACTTGGGATATCTCCTTTCGAACAAAAAAATAATAATCGAAATCGGTTCATAAACGACGAAGTTATCCGCGAACAAACATAAAAAAAAAAATATATACGGTCGAATTGAGAAACCTCCTCCTTTTTTTGAAGTCGGTTAAAAAAACTATAAATAGAATCATAACCAACCATCACATGCCGCGGGATTCGGGTCGGGTCGGGTCATTTCAGTAACTCCCGGCACTGATTAAAAAGCATGAGCTTGAGATGCGCAGTAATCAATTGTTTAGCGGGATACGCGGGCACGGTAATGTATAAATAACATACAACGTGACGCGGGTGCCCGCGCGTGGTTGTAAAGTAACAAGTAAACTAAATAAACTGGCCAATTGCAAGTCGGACTCGCACTCGTAGGGTTCCGTACCACGTATTTTATAAGATCGAGCAAAAAATACCACTATCATTTTTCGCCAGCAAAAAATAATAATTAATAAACATTTTATTTCTTATACATCTAACGTCTAACAAAAGTGTTAGGGATCGATATTTCAATATAACGCCATCTATGGGACATTTACCTAACTAAGCGTTTATAGATGGCGTGAAATGCCAAAAAAACACGTTTCTTGTATGGGGACCCTCTATTATTTTTAACTTAATTCTGTTTTTAGTATTTGTTGTTATAGCGGCAACAGAAATACATCATCAGTTAAAATTTCAACTGTCTAACTATGACGGTTCATGAGATACAGCCTGGTGACAGACGGACAGACAGACAGACAGACGGACAGCGGAGTCTTAGTAATAGGGTCCCGTTTTACCCTTTGGGTACGGGACCCTAAAAAAGGTTCGTGAGAGTTTGGTTCCCTTGCAGCGCGACACTATCGGTAGTGTTGATAAAATGTTTTGGTGACTGATTCTTCAACTTGAAGTGGTGTAACTGGCCAGGCGACTCTAGACAGTGGCCTACCACCATGCAGGGCCGTTACTAGTTACAAGCTTGCCCAACACCTTAAAAGCATACTAAATCAGGGATTTTATAACGATGTTTATCCTTCACCGGAGGGCGGTGGAATTGGCACTAGCACATTGGGATTTGAACCTACTACTACCTCTGGCATTTAAGTCGACCATCCTACCACACCATTGGGCGCACGAATATCTATGAAGTCTTACCTTAGTAGCTTGATATAACTGAAGGAATGCGTATGCGTTGCCACTGACGCCGTGACAGATGCTATATCCTTTCGTACATAACCCTCGCTCCCATATTACTTCGCCTAGTTGTATCGCAATATTCATGTACTTCTGTTCTTCATAGACCTGCAAAACCATATAAGTTGTTTAAACCAGTGTCACCTGTACCCTTAGTACGAGTTTTTATCGTAAACGCTTTTGACAGATATCACATAGTTTTCAACTTATTCTGGCTCCGTAATTGGTCTAAATTTAATTAAGTGTAGTAACCACTAGAGGCGCTGTACTGTTTTTCATACAAAATTTGCTCGATATACGATATCGAGTTTGGTATGAAAACTCGTACTAAGGGTACTGTTCCTGAAAGAGTTTAGTTAGTTATCTGACATATATTATGACGCCATATAAAAGCTGTCAAAAATATGACAGACGAGTTAAATTATAGGTTTTTGTTGTTTGTATAGATAAATTTGTTCACACTGTAGATTGGTGTATTACGCACTGCAATACTAGCCAATTTTTGCTACGATACAGTTCAGCCGAAGGTTGTCTAGAAGATATCTCTTTTAGCGACAAGACCGCTTATTTTAATATGTACCATAGACTATAAATTGTTTGTATGCTATGTTACTGTGCTGGTATATTATAACACAGGATACATATATATATATATGTGTGTATATATATAATATGACATAGGATAATAATTTCAAACGAAGGCAAAGCCACGCAGGCTTCTGTACTAAAACAACCGACTTTCATGCCCCGCGAGACAGTTTCAGTAGGCAAAGTTTTTATCGTCACATCTCTGGAGACACTTATCAGATCTCGATGAAATTACAATGGGACCACCTCGGAAATATACCCTACCGATTAAAATTAGAATCATTCGAATTGGTTCACAATTAACGGAGTAATCGGGTAATATACATACAAAAAAAAAGCATACAAACGAATTGAGAACCTCCTCTTTTTTGGGAGTCGGTTGAAAATTTATCAAAATGTCAATTTTCTTAGGACTCCGTTTTTCCAAAACTTACAGTATGTAATATTTTTTATTTATTTAATTGAATACCTGATACGCGAGTAAGCACAGTGGTACAAATCCAGGGGCACCATGACACCACTGCACTAATCTATCTCCAGAGCTGCTGCCCAGAGATGATGGGAAATTCCCACTAGAGAACTGTTGACTCATTAACCAATCTATGGTACGCTGAATTAAGTTCTTGTTCTCAATTACAGTTGTAAAATTCTGTGCCTGAAATGTAACATATTACATGAACTGATGACAATTTTTTTTAAAAATAAAAATGTTTTTATTGTACAAAGATGACACATTTATAATATAGTCGCTAGATACCAAACTAGATGAATAACCGCCCGTATATTGGGATCTAGTTCCTCCCACGTTTAGGCACCTATCATCATCATCAGCAGCCTGTGTTAGTCCACGCTGGACATAGGCCTCTCCCAATGCTCGCCACTGAGCCCGATCTTCGGCTCTTCGCATCCAATGACTGCCAGCTACCCTGCTTAGATCGCACTCCATTTCGCTAGAGGGCGTCCTACACTACGTTTTCCCAAACGTGGTCTCCACTCCAGAACTCGTTTACCCCATCTGTTATCGGTTCTGCGACTAATGTAGCCTGCCCACTGCCACTTCAGTGTGCTTATCCTGCTAGCTATGTCGGTTACTTTTGTTTTCTGCCGGATAACCTCTGCTTGCGATTATGGGCAAGAATAAAAGGAAGGTTTGACTTGAAGAGTATAATAATCAGTAACAAACAATTATGGTTAATTTCTTATTTTAAGTCATGCGACGAGCGCTCTGCTCGCCGCCTCCAGAGTAAGAAATTTAAGAAGGCAGCTCGCCCTGCGCGCCCCCTGCACCCGCTAATACCGTCGCCTGCGCCAGCGCGCCGCCCGCGAGCTCACATCGTGTTGTCGTAGACATATTGGGGGCCCGTTGGAGTAGGCTGAAGGGTCAGGGACTGCTGGTACTGTGGCTGCATCCAACATCTCTTCATCATCAGGTAGGGCGCACACCTTGTTTAGGGCACGCCGTTCTATACCTCTAGTGGTTTTAAAGTCGGCCACTCGGGATATTCCATCGGCTCCAGGGTATAGACGTTGAACCCGTCCAAGTCTCCAGCGCATAGGAGGAAGGTTATCTTCCTTAAAAACCACCATGGCACCTTCTTTAAGCTCTTTATCGGGTTGCCTCCATTTTGTCTTCTGTTGTAGTTCGGCGAGGTATTCATGATACCATCTCTTCCAGAAGACGTCACGAAGCAATTCAATCATCTTGTATCGTGTCTTGATACTCTTCTCTGGACCAGCAGGAGGGTTTGCCAGAGACGTCAGCGGCCGCCCGATGAGGAAGTGCCCTGGGGTTAAGGGAGAAAGGTCGCTGGGATTACATGTAAGAGGAGTAAGGGGACGGGAGTTGAGGACTGCTTCGATTTCTGTGCAGAGAGTACTCAACTCCTCGTACGTTAAACTAGAAGTCCCTATCGTTCTCCTTAAATGGTGTTTTAGGCATTTTACATTTGCTTCCCACAATCCTCCGAAAGTAGGTGAATAAGGAGGGGTGAAAATGAATCGAGTTCGATCTTCAGCTGTAAATTTATAAATGGAACTCATGCCTGCTTTTAAAGCTCGACGTAATTCATTATTTGCGCCCACGAAATTTGTACCATTGTCACAATGGAGTTGACTAGGTTTACCTCTACGTGAAATGAATCTACGAAGACTGGAAATGAAAGCTTTAGTACTTAAATCAGTAACCGTTTCTAAGTGAACCGCTTTCGTACAAAAACAGATGAATATGCAAATGTAACATTTTGATATACGATTACCCCGACCGATTTTACTCGAAATCTGAAAAGGACCGCAAAAATCGCAGCCCGTAATTTCGAAAGGAAAATTAGGAGAGACTCGACTTGAAGGCAGATTGCCCATCATTGGCTCCATAGTTTTGGCTCTAAAGCGAGTACAGATAACGCAATTACGATATATTTTTCGTGCCAACACTCTCCCCCGTAGAGGCCAAAACTGATCTCTAAAGTTTGCTAGAAGTAGCTGAGGGCCAGCGTGCAATAACCGTAGATGCTCAGCTCGCATCAATAACTTCGTAAAATGATGTTTACCATGTAGCAACACGGGGTGCCTTTTGTCGAAGTTGAAATTAGTATTATTGAGCCGACCACCTACTCTAAGCACACCTTTATCGTCGAGGAAAGGAGACAGCTGCAACAAGTAAGCGGAAGTAAGTTTCTTTTTATTTTTTATTAGGTTTATTTCTTTCTCAAATGTATCTGACTGTACTATTTTAATTAGGTAAGTAAGCGACTGGCTAAGTTCACTTTCATTTAAGGGACCAACTGATCGATTATGTTTTTCTTTAATTTTACAGTTATTAATGAATCTATGTACATACGCGAATATTCTTTTAAGTTTTGTTGAACTTGAATAGTTTTCAAAATTAATTAGATCATTAGGTTTGTTATTTTCATGTATGTTTGTTTGTAACACCTTTATTTCAGGCAAGCGTATCTCTGTGTTAGGTGTCTGTGGCCATTGTGATTCATCATGTTTTAGAAAAGCCGGACCATCCCACCACAGAGAAGAGTTAAGAAGATGACTTGGCGTCACACCTCTCGATGCCATGTCAGCTGGGTTTTTGTCAGTAGGTATGTGTCTCCAAGAAGTTCTAGAGGTAAGTTCATGAATTTCATTTACTCTATTGCATACAAATGTTTTGAGTATTTTGGGACTTGTTTTTATCCAGCCTAAAGTAATGGTGGAGTCTGACCAAAATACTTTTTTTTGAATGGAGCATCGAAGGGCTTCACTAACCTTGCTAACAAGACGAGCTCCTAATAAAGCAGCTGCTAGCTCAAGTCTAGGTATAGTTTGAGTCTTGAGAGGTGCGACCTTTGTCTTGGAGCAAAGAAGTTTGACTGTCACGGCCTGTGAATGATCCGTGGTGCGTAAGTATACGCACGCCGCGTACGCATCTTGCGAAGCATCGACGAAGCAATGGATCTCGCATACAGCAGGATCTGAACATAAAATGTGTCGAGGAACAGACACTGCAAGCAAAGCGTGTAAGTTATAAATTACGTCCTTCCAAGTCTTCGCTATTTTATCGGGAACCGGTTCGTCCCAACTTAATTTAAGTAGCCACAATTTTTGTAATAAAATTTTGAGTGTTATTGTGCATGCACTGATTAGGCCTAAAGGATCAAATATTTTACATGTATTTGATAAAATTATTCTTTTCGTTATGATGGTTTCCTCAGGATCAATGTTTATTGAAAAGGTTAGTTTGTCAGTGTCTGGTTTCCACTGGACACCGAGAACACTTGACTGTTTACTTAAGTTGAGAGACTCAGATGAAGTTGTATTTTTGAATATTTCAGGACAATTGCTACGAAACTTATGCAAGGGGAAGCAACCTGATTTCAACACGTCGGTAACGCCGTGTAGTAGGTGAGATAAGGATACTTCATCATCAGCACCTGTTAACAAGTCGTCCATATAACAATCCTTTTTAAGGACTTCAGAAACAAATGGATCTGGGCAATCTAAAGCCAGCTGTAGAAGACACCGAGTACTTAGGTACGGCGCTGAGGCCGTCCCGTAAGAAACAGTGTTCAATTGCAGCACAACCAGAGGTTTCGATTCGTCGTCTCGCCATAAGATCAACTGCAAATTTCGTTGGGACTCATGAATTTTTATTTGACGGTAGCATTTTTCTATGTCTCCTGTAAAAACATATTTATGCTGACGAAAACGAATCAAAATATTAAACAGATCGTCTTGAACAACAGGGCCTACAAATTGTATATCATTTAGGGATTTCATCGAAGCAGACTTCGCCGAAGCGTCGAACACAACGCGCAATTTAGTACTTTCACTATTCTCACGGATCACGCAATGGTGAGGCAAATAATATCCAAATTCAGGTTTATTTATTTTTGTTAAATGACCTAAAGATTCATATTCATGAATGAAGTCCCAATACTGTTGTTTTAATTCAGGATTTCTATTTAATTTCTTTTCTAATGTATAAAATCGCTTGGCAGCCATTTTGTACGAGTCACCAAGTGATGTTTCAGGTGGCTCTTTCAGAGGCATCATTACCGAAAATCGGCCATCAGGTAAGCGAGAAGTATGTTTTTTAAAATGCTCCTCACAGAATTCATTATCCGCCGACATAGGCATTTTAGTCGATGGAAGTTCCTCAAGGGTCCAAAATTGGGTCAATTTTTCGCTGATTTCCTTTGTGAAAAGGCAATGCGACGGTGTCGGTGATTGTCTACCTTGATTAGGAATTAAGGGGCCAGCTACTATCCAGCCAAGCTGTGTGCTTTGAAGGACGGGCATATTAGAACCCAGACGAATCCTTTTTTGACACAAAATATCATAAAATATTTCAGCGCCTAACAACATATCAATATCAGCTGGCTGACAGAAATGAGGGTCAGCTAACTGGATATTATTAGGTATATTAAGTTGAGTAATGTTTATAGCCGTGTTAGGTAGTTGACCGGTAATTTCCGGGATGACCAAACAATTTAAGTTTCTTTGGAACGAGTTCGATAACGAGCTTATATTTACGTCGCACCTATCGGAAATCGTAAGTTGCATATTGTTAATGCCCGATATTTTTAAAGAATCGGGATCACGATTAACTAATTCAAGTTTATGTTTCAGCTTTTCCGTCATAAACGAGGATTGAGAGCCTGCATCTAGAAGCACGCGAGCAACGTGAGTATCATTTGTTTCAGGATTGGTGACCTTCACTAACGCGGTACCAAGAAGAATCTGCCCAGAGGACTGCACGGACAATATCCTACGGGGTGGTTCCGCAACATCCGGGATACTTGAAGACCCAGCTGCGGATGACGTCACAGGTAAGTTTGAGGTTATGTTACTTTCTTTATGTAGTAACGTATTATGCTTTCTATTACACATTCTACAGGCGCCTAGCATGCAACTATTTGCTTGATGCCCACGTCGTAAACAGTTTGTGCAAAGTTTTAATTTTATGACTTCGCTCCATTTGTTTTCAGGAGATAAGGATTTAAATGATTCACAATCAATTATTCTATGAGTATTGTTGCACATCGGACATACTAATGATCCTGCCGGCTTAGCAGTGCTAGAAGTAACAAAACTCTTAGAAGATTTATTAAAAGAAAATGGGCCCTTATGATCATGTTTATGTTGATTATCTTTATGCACATGTGGAGGACTTTTTTCATGCCGGTTGGCAAGTGTCGTTTCAAGAATATCTGCTCTGTTACGTAGAAATTCAATGAATTCGTTTAAGAGTGGCAAATCGGAGAGATTATTTCTATACTCCTCCCATTTCCCACTTGTGACTGAATCTAATTTACTAGATACCATAAAAATAATGAGCGTATCCCACTGGGCTACAGGTTGGCCAAGAGTAGCTAACGCTCTTAGGTTTTTTGTGACAACGTCAATCAAATAACGTAAAGATTTATGAAACTCCCGATTTAACGGTTCGATTTTAAAAAGTGCCTTTAAGTGATTGTTAATTAGGATTTTTTTATTATTGTATCGCTGACATAACAAGTCCCACGCAACTTGATAATTCTTTGATGAGAATTCAATTGACTTTATTACAAGTGCAGCGCTTCCTTCTAACGAGGATCGCAGGTAGTGGAATTTGTTGATGTCTGGAATACATTCATTATTATGTATTAATGACTCGAACGTGTCGTGAAATTCCAACCATAAAAAATAATTTCCGTCGAAAATCGGAAGTTTAATTACTGGTAATTTGACCTGTAAGTTATCTTTATTAGAACAACTACTATAAGAACCGTGTTTGTCTTCAGGGCTCTGAGGCCTTAACTTTAATATTGATTGGGCACTAGAAATATTACCAAAAAATTTCGTTTCAGTTGTCTCCCGTTCCTTAACCTGTTCATCAACACCTGCGCAAAGAACTTCTATTTGCATTTGACATTTGTCAAAATCGGAAAATAAAGCTTCAATTTTCATGATTCGCAAATTCAATTCATTAAAATGAGTTTCAGATAATTCATTTATATTGTCTTCTTTCAAATCTATAAGATAATTTTCAAACGTAGTCAAACGACCTCTAATCGATGCGCGTTGTTTTATTAAATCTTTAAGTTTTAATTCATTTTCTAGCTGAGCAATATCTACCCCGGAAGTACCGCCGGGCATCGGTGGAGCCATGATTTGACGTTAATTATAATTAATACTTGATAATAATCGAAATCGGTACACAAAATTCAGGGAGAACAAACAATAAATTAAGTTAAATAAATTGTGCACCAAACCAGGCAGGAGTTCCAGCGCGCGGAGATACCGCACGAAAGTAGGTCAAGTCTCGCACGAACAGCCGACGTCAAGCGGCAACGGAGTAGGTACAATACGTCGCTGGCCGCGCGAGTGTCGCGCGCGCACCGTCCCCGTAAGTCGAGTCGACACCTGGAAACGTCGGCCCGATTCGGCTTGAGTTTTACGATAATAACAAGAATTTATGACCTTGAAGTCTAAACAGTAAAATGAAATGAATAAGCGTTATAGGAAGAGAAGATGAGTTTTAAGATTAACGCCCAATGTTGGAGTTTAGCAAAATAATGTTTAGGATGCTTATTTTTAAGTAAGCGTGAACAAAGGCTTGTTCGAAAGATTATGCACGATAGCTTATGGCTTATATGATGCTAACAAACCAGTTTTATGCAGGTAATTAGCGGTGCAAGTTCAAGATGCACAAAGAAATTAAGCACTTAACTGCTTATAGCTTAGGTTGACTTTACTCTGGCAGGCTAATGTAAAATAAGTTAAAGTTTAAAAATAATAATTTAGTTTCACCTCAATTTGTGATCTTATAATATTATTAAATGGTGTATGTATTTTATTATGCGTAAAGCAACTTAGGCAAGGTAAGCACACAAGAAGGAAATTATTCCCGACGCGTGAAACCATGCACTTGAAAGAGTAACACATTGACAAAGATTGACACTTGAAGTTATTTTAATAAGACCGTATACTAAATGATTCGGAGTTACGTACACTAAACACACAAATCAAAACTAATGGAAAATAAGGGCAAAGGAATAGAAATGGGCACTCCCCTGAGGTTGATCGCTGCGTAGATCCACGCCGCTGGAGTCCAAAGGTCGTCGCGCTGGTCTTGTTCCTTTGTCTACTGCTCTCGAACATTCGGTGTACGCAGTACCGATTAGTCCTGTTTTAGGTCGCCAAAATTCTTGCTTGCGATTATGGGCAAGAATAAAAGGAAGGTTTGACTTGAAGAGTATAATAATCAGTAACAAACAATTATGGTTAATTTCTTATTTTAAGTCATGCGACGAGCGCTCTGCTCGCCGCCTCCAGAGTAAGAAATTTAAGAAGGCAGCTCGCCCTGCGCGCCCCCTGCACCCGCTAATACCGTCGCCTGCGCCAGCGCGCCGCCCGCGAGCTCACATCGTGTTGTCGTAGACAACCTCGTTACGAATATTATCCCTTAGAGAAATCTCGAGCATAGCCCGCTGAGCGACTTTCAATGTGGACCAATCTTACTGTCAGTGTCCACGTTTCGGCTCCGTACGTCATTACGGGTAGGACGCGCTGGTCAAAAACTTTCGTTTTCAGACATTGAGGGATGGGTGACGAAAAGACTTGACGAAGTTCATGAAATGCTGCCCAACCCAGCTGAATCCTCCTATCGGCTTCTGTCTCAAAGTTATTTTTGCCGAGCATGATAGTCTGCCCAAGGTAGACATACTTTTGTACAACTTCGAGAGGTATGCCATTAACGACTATTGGTTCCGGTGTAATGTTGGCACTTAGCATTACTTTGGTTTTATCGATGTTCATGCGGAGACCAATATATCGTGAGGCGTCAGCTAGATCGGTCAGTACCTGTTGTATTTCTTGCAGAGATTCCGCCATTAGGACGATGTCATCGGCGAACCTCAAGTATTAGATGTACTCGCCATTGATGTTGATGCCCGTACTTTTCCATTTCAGCGTCTTAAACATATCCTCTATAGCGTTCGTAAACAGTTTCGGGGATATGACATCCCCCTGTCTCACACCTCTGAGCAAAAGGATAGGTTTAGTGCGCTGATCTCGGTTTACGGTATACGGTGCCAAATCCTCCTCGAACCCCAACCTGTTCCGGCGGTTGAAATTCATCAAGCCTCCGCGCGAGACGGTTTGTGATGATTCTTGAGAACAGTTTATAGACGTGGCTCAAGAGTGAGATAGGTCGATAGTTCTTAAGAAGAGTTTTATCACCCTTCTTAAAGAACAGCACTACTAAACTCTTGTTCCACGCCTCAGGAGTTCTCCCGCAATTAATTATGGAATTAAAAATAGCCTGAAGCTCTCTCAGAACCGGTTTACCACCCGCCGTCATGAGCTCTGAAGTAATTCCATCTTCACCAGGGGCTTTTCCATTTTTCAACTGTCTCAAGGCCATCTCCATCTCATCTAAGCTAATGTCTGGCAGTTCATCAGTAAAGCGACGCGTCAGGGTGGCCCTAGAATCGCTTTTTTGAGTCAGCGGCCGGAGAGCCTGCGATTCGTAGTTTCAAATTACATTTCAAATTAAGTTCATGTTCTCAATTACCGTTGTAAAATTCTGTGCCTGAAATGTTAACATATTACATGAACTGGTGACATTTTTTTTTAAATTTAAAATGTTTTTATTGTACAAAGATGACATAACATTTATAATAACATTTATAATATAGTCGCTGATACCATACTAGATGAATAACCGCCGGTATCTTGGGATATAGATCCTCCCACGTTTAGGCACTATATTGTACTAAAATAATTACATTTCCTACTTGTTTGTCAAAAAAAGCAAATGATACATAGCTACAGCAGACCTTGAGTTTTTTGTAGAAACAAATTTTGCTCAAGGAGCATTTTCCAGGGAGGAAACGGGGGAATACATTTCGCTGCTTTGCGTGAGTAACAACACAATCCAAAATGTTCATATTTCATGTTAAAAACACAGCGCAATCAAAAATAGCCCATATTTTACGGTGAATAAAACTCACAATCTTATCGGCAAAAATGGCAAGGTGGCGAGACAAAATGTCATTATGTCATTGGTTGATTTTTGACGCAATTTTTCAAGAACAGTCCTCGGTCGCCAGTTACTACGAGTCCTTTTAAGCAAAAACACATATAATTTCCTAAATAATGTCATATCTCTAAATAATGTTGGGATAATTAACTAAAATTATGTGCAATAATATTCCATTTTGAATTGTGTGACTATTTACGAAATAATTCTTATTATTGATTAACTATTTTTTGATGTAAAGTGCAACATTTGGTGGTCCTACGTTCTTCACGCAAAAGTAAGTACGACAAAAATACTCATTTTGTATTATGTGTTTATTCAAGATAAAACTAGTAAAAATATGTTATGAAATAATGAAATATGATGACATTCCATAAAAATAAAAACCCAAAATGTATAAATGTAAGCAAGTTAAGTTATTTTTCACCATAAATCATACACAATTTCGAAGTTTCTCCCATTTTTAGGGTTCCGTACCCAAAGGGTAAAACGGGACCCTATTACTAAGACTCCGCTGTCCGTCTGTCTGTCTGTCTGTCTGTCAGCAGGCTATAGCTCATTAACCGTGATAGTTAGACAGTTGAAATTTTCACAGATGGTGTATTTCTGTTGCCGCTAGAACAACAAATACTAAAAACAAAATAAAATCAAAAATTAAAGGTCCCCATACAAAAAACGTGTTTTTAAACGCCATCTATCTAATTAGTTTCGGCAAAATGACATAGATGGCGCTAGTAAACGAGCCCCGTCTTTCTAGATCGCGACCAAACCAAATATTCTTGATAATATCAATTAATCAAATATATGAGGTTGAAACTCTGTTATGTTTCGTATTGTACGGAACTAGAGATGGGCGTTGATTAAACGAACTAGTTAAAGAAAACGTCCATCGACTGTCAACGTTTCGACCGTTAATCGTTTACCGATCAACTAGTTGAATCCATAGACGGCAAAATTCAAGAGTATAGAGAAACGTATCGGTTGACGTCAACGAACGGGGGCGCGCAACGCGATTAACTGTCAACTTGATTTCGAACGGTAGCATTCGTTGTTCGAAGGTTAAATTCTATAGTAGAAAAGGGAATTACAACTTCGTAGGTATTTTTTATAAAAAAAAAGTAGGTAATAATGTATTTAATGTACGTATTTAGTAACATTAATAGCTCTATATGCAAAGACTTAGTATTTAAATTTCTTAGAAATTTACGTCATGTAAATCTAAAACAAACCAAATATATCTAATCTAAAATTTATTGTTGAAAAAAAATTAAAATACAATTATCGTACGTCGCTATTTGGATTCAAACGATTGAATAAACCAATACTACGATAACGGTTGAATTCATACGAGCACTGCGAAATGGACTATGGTTAAAGCATTAACTAGTTAATAAATTCAACTAGTTAATCGACTAGTTGACGGAGGTTATTGAATTGAATTGGATGGAATTTTTAGATGAGAAATATTCGTCTCATAACAACTTCCCAGATTTTAATAACGATGTTTCAATCTTAAGCGAATCAAATCAACCAACATCAGTACCGTTAAATCCTTAGCCAGCTGAATCAAGCAATTCAACCAGCTCATCAAATACTAGTAGCAGCTCATCATATTCAGACAGCTCATCAGATTCAGACAGTTTATTAGAAGCTACATTGAACTATGAACGTTCAACAACAATTGCATTATCATCTACCGCGTCATTTAATTTAACCGAAGAGGGTCCTTCACGATCAAATGTGTCAGAGCCCGTAGCTTTTACTTTAGGACTTACAAATATTCCTCAAAATTGTTCAGAGTACAGTATGTTTTTTTTATTTATGTATAGTCAAAGTTGGGTGTTATTATTTTTTCAACTTCGACTCAAAAGACTACGTTAATTTTAACTAACTTGTGACTGCGTATCGTTAGTACTTTTATTTAGCACCACGTTAGAGATAAAAACAACGTAAAATTGAGAAATGTATCTAAGATATGATTGAAGGTGTCAATTTTTCTCATTTTTATAAATTTGCCAGTTAAAATTTAACTAACAGATAAGATTTTTTTTTCTTTTTTTCCCGGGACTGCTGTAACAGTCCCCCCCTCTCACCCCGTGCTCGCTTGACGTGGAGTAACGGGACACCCTGTCTAATTAAATAATAGTAACCGGGGAAAAAACAATGCATTTTATTTTACCACCAATGATGAAAAGAAGAGTTTGCGAAACATGTTTAAAGCTACGCTCGATATAACTGACACTACCATCCGAACTGTGTTACAGAAGAAGAGTAGTAATTCATGTGCGATGATAGATAATCAGGGCAAATACAACCAACACATTCATTTAGCTCCTGCTATTAAGGAAAGTGTAGGGCAATACATCAACTCAATTCCAAAATTGAAAGTCATTATTGTCGTGCAGATACAAAAAGATGTATATTAATGTTGGCAAAACTGTAGCAGACCTATATCAAGATTACGCACTTGAACTCCAATCAAAAGTATAGACCTTTTGACAAGCGCTAATTACCTAATAATCCAAAATTTTCAACGGCGAATTTAATGTTGGCTATTTTCACCCGTAAAAGACTAGTGTGAAGATTGCACATCTTTTATGAATGCCACAGAAAATGACAAGATAGAACTAAAAGATAAATACACATAAGACATTTAAAAGAAAATGATCTGGCAAGGCAAAGTAAAGAAGATGACAAAATGTACTCTAACTGTTACCTACATTGCGTATTAATTTTAGAATATTATATTAAGCGTTAGCTATGCTACGTTTATCTAATGCGCAGATTGTTTATCTAAGAGTTGTTACACTTTAGACTACATATTTAATGGAGAAATAAAATAACATATTCCTATAAATTTTAATTCGCTTTTTGTATGACTGCGTCTTTGCAGTTAGCCTGCATTTATTTGTCTCATTTTCTTTGATTTTTTTAGCTTATGCACATATTACAACTAAAAATGTGTTATTTTTTAAATAAATTCAGTTCAATGATTTTGACATAAAACCAATAAGTGGAAAAATATAACGAAATATTTTTTGCCAATACCGTCTTTATCGTAATTGTGTTACTATTCAGAAAACTCTCGATATATCGTAGAGTATTATTACAAATTATGATATTATTCAATAAAAAATTAGAACTACACAAGTATCTCAACATGACTTAAGCTCATTTTCATAATAATATAACTAAAGTTATATTGTAGTAAGTCGAAGACCTCGGAGATTTTAAATATTTATTGTTTTTGAGACCAAGCACCTAAAAATCACTATATTAATAATACCTTGATTAACACCTAACTGAATATTCTATTGTATGTTTAGCTCAACAAATAAAAAGTTGTGAAAAAAAATATTTTGTTTAATTTTCAAACTGCTATTCTGTAAAATTAGCTTTTTTGGTGGTTATTCATGCAAAGCAGCGATTTGTATGGAAAAGTGCACCCGCGTTCCCTCTTAATTTTCAGTACCAAGTTTAAGTTGTTTATCTCCATATCTCTAGATACTATATACTTATCGGATCTCGATGAAATTACTATGGTACCACCCTTGGGATATCTCCTTTCCGACCAAAAAAAATCATCTAAATCGGTTCATAAACGACGAAGTTATCCGTGAACAAGCAAAAATAAATAAAAAATATATACCTACACGGTCGAATTAAGAAACTTTTGAAGTCTTTTAACAAAGAACGATTCGTCAAGACCCTTTTTATCAGGAACGCATAGAGGTATCAAGTTAAAACTTATATCAAATACTCGGGATTCACAGTATATTTTAGCTGTGAAAAAATCAAACTTGTAAGTAAACGCGATCAATAGATATGACCGTTTATGTTGTATATTTTCGCATATTTTGCGATTTTAAATCAATATATTTTAGTTTATATCAAAACCTATAGGGTACTTCCCGTTGACCTACTATAGGAAAAATTTTAAAACCGTAAATTTGTAGTTACCAAAAAAATCGAATTTACTATTTTAAAATTTATTTTATAGCAGTGTGACCTAAACCCGCACTTTACGCACGCTTTTCCGAGACTGAAGAAGGAACGCTTTTCCATATAAATGTATACTCCCGTTCCCTTGCTGGAAAATGCTTCTATTGTCCGTGCCATATATAATGGCACAAAAGTGCATCGACCTCTCGTCAGCCGCTAAGAAAAAATGAGTGTAACTTAAAATTTTGCCAAAATCAAAACCAAAAATATCTATTTATCATTGATGTTTATTACAATTCTACATATAACTAGAACACATTTGATATATTTAATGTCGTATTTTCATGATCTCGATATTCCGTTTTTATTATAAAAAGGGATTTTAACGCGCTAAGACTGTTCTATGTTATACTTAATTTTAATGATTATTACTACTTAATTTTAATATTATTAACGAACATCTCTTTTTGTAATTTTTCGACTTAAAATTTTAAAAAATAACCATTGCAACAGCTTTTATAATACTCACGAAACTACTTCCTGAAATTATACAAAACGCGAGTTATGTCACTTTACCTGGACCATTTTTTTAAGTCAGGCAACACAGATGCGTCACCTTCGGCAAAAATAATTAATTTATTTAGTTTAAAAAATAATTTCGGCAAGAATTAAGTGATGGCAATTATATATAAATGTACCAACAATATAAAATAAATTATATGAAATATGTTTTATTTATTTATTTTCCAACACACATTAATCTTACATTAAGCCCAAGTTATATATTAATGCAGACTCCAACTCAAATAAATATGTATACATGTTTCAGAAAAAAACACTTTGGATATTTTAGTGGCACATAAAAATTTGAACACACCACTAAATAAAAAGAAAACCTAGTTATAATCACAGTCATAAAAGCAAAGAGAATATAACCACTACGTTAAGAAGAGTCGGGACTCCCATAGAGCAAACTGACCAAATAGCGAAATGTCAAAACGAGAAGTAACGACGTCAAAGTAAGAAATAGTGAGTGAGACGAATATAGACTTCCATCGGACGCGCCCCCCTTTTCATTAGTTTTCATAGATCTTTTTTTTTGTACTGCAGTTTCGGTAGACTGCATAAAAGGTTTATCACCGCTGCTAGACCACTGAAAGGTCAACGCACTTTAGTGCCAATCTATATGGCACATATTATAGTGAAAAACATTTTTTGACCAACCAATTGCAAATAGAAATATGACCCTTCAAAAATCTTAAAGAGGAGATTAAAATGCTTATATTTCTTTTTGAAATTAGTTGGTTAAAAAAAGCAAATGGGGCCTAGCTACAGCAGACCTTGATATTTTGTAGAAACAAATTTTGCTCTAGAAGCATTTTCCAGGGACGAAACGGGGGAATACATATGTATGGAAAAGTGCACCCCGCATTCGCTCGTAAATAGTCGATTATTTAACGGCAAAGCGTAGTGTAAGCGTTAAGTGCGGGTTTATGTCGCAATGCTATCTATAAAATAATAAACGATAAGTCACATGTATCGTAATATACTAATTTGCAGTTGGTTTATTAACTAGAATATTAAATGCCACATACTTGTAGTAGCAAATACAATATTCCAGCCATGCCATGTGCAGCACCAAGGTAGATTTTATCATGCCATTCCCACATGAGAGGACAATCACCTTTAATCTTTGATGAAAACTGCATGCCTGATTTGAGAATCGATGTGATAACTTTCTCTATGTGACTTGCAGGAATTACTTCTTTGCCATCTATATATTTATTTACAAATAATAAAGCATACAAGTAGCCGCTCTTGCCATACAATAGTTCATCAGGAGCATCATTCATTAATGTGATCATCGACAATAGCCTGAAAAATTTAAAATTGTAAGGTTGAGTCTTTCAATCTCATTGAAGAGTAAATTTATTTTATTTTATTGGTCTTTTTAATTGGGTAAGTTTTAAAACCTTTGAACAACTGTGTTGTAATGTGGTAAGTCACTAGGTCGCTGGTTTCCCATTTTGAATGATATCACAGAAGCAATAGCAAGAGGGCCTGCATCACCACACAGAAAAGATATTCTTCTGCCCTTCAGATTTTTTATATTTATAAACTGAAGAGCTTTCTGTAAGAAAAACAGATATGATTATAATTATGCTTGTAACTTACTTCATAATAATATGTGATATACAAAGTTTTATCAAAAAATGACTATACCTGTATTAAGGGCAAATAGTTATCTTGTTTCAATGAACACAAGAAATAATACAATGATAGTCCAGCAGATCCTGTATAGACAGTACCATCATAAAATATATCATTTTGCATTTTTAATGTTAAATGGTCAATTTTACTCTTTTTATATTGTTCTAATTTGGTAATGAATGTGTCTGACAGCTGTAAAACATAAAAGTTTAATGATACATAGGCAGGATGATAAGTAACTAGCCTCTGCTATTTAAAAAGTTAAAATTAAAAAATATATATATGTCATTTTTAAATTTGTATCTCTGGCCACCTGTTCTAAATTTGAATTTGGTGGCGTTAAAATTTTATTGACTTTTTGTCATTTGAAAATATATTTCGTCAACTGTTTTCAAAATGGATAAAATTGAACAAAGAGCAGTTTAAATTAAAAATCAACGAATTGAAGTATGATTTGCTGCCCCACCTACCTTATTCGCCTGATCTAGCGCCATCAGACTTCCACTTTTTCCCTAAGCTCAAAACTTTTTTGGGCAGAAATTTGCCACAAATGATGAAGACATAGCCGCTGTAGGTGTATTTTGCAGGCCTCGAAAGAAATCATTTTATGGAAGGCATTACTGCTTTAGAACGAAGATGGAATCAGTGCGTAGAGGTTCACAGAGACTATGTTGAAAAATATAATTAATTTTAATCACTGAAAGTTATGTGTTTTCTTATTAGGCTAGTTACTTATCATCCCACCCTCGTATTTATAACCATTTTCACCCATTTCCTGATAAGCTTATAAGCTAGCCATACCAGCCTGCTAAGTACCTGCCACCCATGGGGCAGACAAAATCAAAGTATCTAACCGTGTGTGTGCGCAGGAACAAATGTGCCCACCAGATGTCACCTGAGACAGAGCAGATGATAATAATACTACAGTTGTGTGCCAACGGAACATAGACATTTTTTTCATTGCAATGGCATTTAGCCACAATAAACTGTTTCATAAAAGTTTTATAGAGCTTTACAATACAAGACCTTACCATGTTTGTAAAAGGTTAAAGATAAAAAAATTGGACTTAAATCAACTTTAATTTATTCTGTGCCTAAATAAAGATTTGCAGCACCTAACAAGCTTACAATATACACAAAATAGCTTCTATACTACTAAATCCGCCAAAAATTCCCGCTACTATGAAAGAGACATTTCAGAATCACATCTGATGCCAGGGACCGCATGATTAACTGATGCCTGAGACTGTGTGTTGTGAAATCACGGATCCACTCGTAGTAGTGTTTGTTGGTTCCTCCGTTTGTGTATGGCTAGCTATTATAAATTATTTGACAATTAAAACATTTTGCATAGCACAAATTTATCTTGCCATAGCAACTAACGGTCACAAGCAAATATGACAGAATGAAATGGTGTCTTGTTAATTTGCCTACAGTCATAGATGTATATAGGATATCAATCCTGCTATTTGATTTAACCCAGCATAGATCTAAACTCAACACACTGTATCAGAAATTTTATCAAGAACCAGCGAAACTGGGTCTACAACTACCTCCTAGTAGTTTGTAGTTAAGTACCTACTATTCTGCATGGTTGATGGGGTGGTATACCCTTTATGGTAACTACCTAATATTTTTATGCAGAATAATATAGTAATAGTAAGTACGGCATAAAATAAATGTTAGCATGGTTAAATAGACAAATCACTACGAATATAAAATTAGACAATTTAATATTTACATCAGTCTTAGGTTAGTCAAAGTACTCTGTACAAATTTGTACACCATTGCCATTGACTGACCTAAAACAAGTAACCTAAGTCTTAGTTCTGAAGATGTTCTCTACCAGCCACTGTCGAACGAAAGTAAGTAAATATCTATACTTACTCCATTTTTAGGTTCATTTAGTATGTTGGTTTCTGATTCACTAAAATCTACAAAGTTGTTTTCAAATGCGCTGCAACGAGCCATGAATATATCCTCTACTAGCTAGAACTAGAATAAATAGGCGAAGTTAAAACAGTGGTTAAATAAACAATAATATTTTTCATATCGGTTCGGTAACGTGCACAGATTAATATATGTGTCAGTAACGTGTGATTCAAAGAGAATATAAATACATGTTACTCTTTTTTTTTTTTTTTTTAGTTTTATTATGGCTCCACACGATTAGTGTATTTAGCCAGTGTCAAGTATTGAAATTCTTCAGGTTTTTATTAATTTTAGTCATAGAGATGGGTCAAAGTCACATTTCAGGTCAGTTTTCAAGTAAAAGTCTAGTCTAAGTCATACCTTCAGTAAAGATGTGGTGTTTACTAAAGATTTTCAGTGGAATTTTGGTGAGAACGCAAATAGCATGTTTTACAACATTGTGCAGTTTCCCTACACTCGCACACAATCACCGGCACTTAATGGTTAATATTCCACATTTATTACACATTAACACGCGGAAGAACACAAGTTTTAGGAAAAAATACAATGATATCACACATACTTTTCCACGTTCCCGCCAAAACTCCCATGTTACTCTTTGATAAATACTACGTGTGTGATCCACAGATTACTTTATGTGTCAGGATGATGGATTACCATCATCCTAGTGTGATCCTCATAAAGCTGCTCTAAAGCTGTGTCCACCACAGATTATTATATGTGGCCACAGACTACTATGATAATGTGGCTGTGTCGAACCGTATGTATTCGTCTTCGAGCATTTACCAATGGTAAATGCTCGAAAGTATTCGTTCATTACTAAGTGTAAGTAACGAATACACTGCCTGACTCGAAGTACCGAATCGGTACTCTCGAATATGTTTCGATACTCGCATCATTCGCATGTGTCGGTATTCGGAACGAGACGAGACAAATGTACGACATACCTACGTACGTTCTCCGTCTCTGTCTAACAGCCTATGAATGACAAAGCGGCAATTGTTTTGCAACATATTTTCTGTGCAGTGAAAACATACGGTAACACTGCATCTGTAACTGTAATTTTTATTCTCTATCGGCACGAACAGGAAAACAACACAGCAACAGGAAAAGTTTAGTTAGTAAACACATTTTTATTTAAATTTATCATAAACAACATACCTACTCATTTATTTTCGTACCCATAACTAAATATACAAGTACAGTTAACGAACCTATTAGTAACGTGCCAGAATGATACTGACACATAGAATTATACATGACAGCCGATTGTAACGAAAGTAACGAGTAACGATACGAAAGTAACGAGATGGATGTTTTATAGTAACGAATACATACGGGTATACATTTATTCGTTACAGTCCGGCAAGTATAACTTGGCGCGGCTGTGCGCCACTGTGCTTTTACTTTGTACTTTGATAACAGTTTCTCTTAAACCACTTTTAATTACTTTTGGCATTATTGAACTATTTTAATGTAGCAGATTTATCAACAATAATTTCGCGGTAATCTCTCAAACGTCAAACTCACAGTTTCAAGAGAGCGGAATTAGTTCCAAAAACCACCACCGCCAAGTTATACTTGTGGCACTGTACTTTCACAGCTGATCCTCATAGTCAGTATCACAGACTACTATATGCCTGCGTAGTGTAGTTCCGGAACTAAATAGTTCCAGGAGCTATGTCTATCGGAACTATGGCAGTTCGTTCCGAGATATCCGCTAGAAACGGAGCGCTGCGCACGGTGCGGCTACGGAACTGCGAGTGTGAAACTATCTATTCTGGTTCCGCGAACCTGGTTCGACCTAGTTCCGTCAGGGTGAGAAAGAAATGGACCGCAGTGTGCGGTGCGGCCGATCCGGCACATAAGTAAGGAAAAGGTACAGAGACAAACCTTCTAAGGAACGGACAAAACGTTAACCTATTCTTGTAGGACTAATACAAAAAAAAAACAAGCATAATCTTCATGCTGCATCATTGCACGAAATGTCATTTAATGTCATGGTATGTCATATGGCATGAAATGTCATAAATGTCATGAAATGTCATGATATGTCACAAAGTGTCATAAAATGTCACGAAATGTCAAAAATGTCACGAATTGTCATGATATGTCACAAAATGTCATAAATGTCATGAAATGTCACAACATGTCACTAAATTGCATTTGTTAACCCAATTATGCATTGGTGGCGCCATCTATGACTGCTTATTACGTAAGTTAACGGGTTCAAGTCCCGTTGGTACGATGAAATTTTGGATTGTGTTTAACAATTTACAAAAATATTAAGTGTGTAACACTTCAAAGAAACATAATATGTCACTAAATGTCATGAAATTTCACAAAATGTCATAAAACATCATACAATGTCACGAAATGTCATAAAAAGTAACGAAATGTCATGAAATGTCACAAAATGTCATGATTTGTCACGAAATTTCATGAAACTCATGTGGTTCCGGTACTGTGAGTGTGGAACTATCTAGTTCCGCGAACCTGTTTCGACCTAGTTCCGGTAGGGTGAGAAAGAAATGGAGCACTGCGCGCGGCGCGGCCGCTCCGGACTATCAGTGTGAAACTATCTAGTTCCGTGAACCTGGTTCTGGGAACCAGTTCTGGCAGGGCGAGGAACCGTTCCACGATCAATGTGCTGCCAAACATGATTTAAGCATGTCTATTCGTCTTAGTGTTGCATATCGATAAAGTCTATCGATGTTAACGACATAACCGATAGTAACTGCAATCTATCGATAGTATTACTATTGCCAATAGTATCGATACGATCGACAAAATCGATAGCGGACTTTGAGTAATAATACTGAATATGTGCTAATACCATCGATTTTATCGATATATTTACTACAATAGTATCGATAGAATTTACTTATTTCGATAGTATCGGAAAATTAGCGACTATCGATAGTATACACTACCGATACTATCAATTATTTACGGTTCAGTCTGTCACATTTTGAGATATTATCGATAGTATTGTTGTAAAACTGTCGATTATTTCGATAGTATTATCTTATTCAATAGTATTGCTCAATGCTCAAGGGGTACTATCGATAGTATCGATAATATTGACACGTGGTAATACTATCGATATTCTGAATAGTTTTCGAGGTCAACTATCGATAGGCAAACCATCGATGGTTCTGCAATACTAATTCGTCTACCTACGACTTCTTTTTAGTTTAGTTATGGTTCTACACGATTAGTGTATTAAGCCATGGTCAAGTATTAAAATTCTTCAAGTTTTTGTGCATTCAATTCATAAAAGTAGGTCAAGGTCACATTTCAGGTCAAGTTGAAGTTATTGTCTAGTCCTAGTCACAAGAACGCGAATAGCATGTTTTTCAACATTGTGCTGTTTCCCTACACTCGCATACATTCATCGGCACTTAATGATTAATAGTCCACGTTTATTACACATTCACTCGCGGAAAAACACAAGTTTTAGCAAAGAGAATATAAACTACGTTAGTTTTAGGAACAAAAACAATGAGAGCACACACACTTTATCTCGTTCCCGCCAAAACCTACCTACGGCAACGAATTCGTTTCGTCGAGTTCATGTTCACAATCACATGACAGTTCACACCAACCAGGCGATCAAATCAAATTTACCAAACAGGTATATCGCGTTTGTGGGCGTGGATAGCTGAAAGTGCTCGCCACAGGTGCTCGCCTTTCAATCGGCGTCTAGGGCACTTTAGGGTTAGGATGTCGATGTAGGTAGATATGTACCTTCCTTCCTTGTTATTGGATGTTATTTCATCGTAGGGTGCGTACAGACTATGTTATATAACATGTTATAAAATTGTTATTTAACATGTTTCAGACAACGTGGACACACTTGTAGTTATAAAACATGATATTATAACATGTTTTATAAAATTTCGTGTCCTCATTATCTAAAACATGTGAAATAACAGTGTTATAAGTAACATGTTATGTTACATAGTCTGTACGCACCGACACTTCTCTTTTCGCACAGACTCTACAAGTCGTTATCAGTCGTAAAGTCTAGTAAATCATATTCAAGCTACGAAGAAATTGTAGAATACAAGTCAAGTAAAGTCCTGTGATGTAACTTGAATGTTAATACTCATCAGATCTCGCTGAAATTACATTGCGACAAAAACTGGAAGTTTACTCTCTCAAACACAAAAAGATTGAAGACGGTGTACTGAGTGAGCCAACATAAAAAACCAGCCAAGTGCGAGTCGATTCGCGCACGAAGGATTCTGTTCCACTATCTATAAAAACGGCAAAAAATCATGTCTGTTGTATGGGACCCCTCCTGAATTATGAATTATATTATAATTTAATTACTTATTTTTAATGTAAATATGTAATATTACTCAATATTCTGTGAATATATTTCATGCGTCTACCTGTTGCCGTTATCAACATCGAGCAAAAAAATCACGTTTTTTGGATGGGATGGGGATGGTAGTGAAAATATAACCTTCTATCACTGTGTTTATGAGATACAGCCTGGTGACTGACGGACAGACAGACGGACGACGGACAGCGGTCTTAGTAATAGGGTTCCGTTTTTTACCCTTTGGGTATGGAACCCTAAAAAGCAGTTGAATTTAGACCTCTGCTTATATCTCTCTTATTTTTGTCGGTTAAATAAGACGCCGCGATTGTGGATCATGCATAAAAAATAGTTTGATGATTTCCGGTATATCTAGCCTTATTATCTGTGCATCCGTTAACAAAAGTGACAGTTATCTACTGTCTCTGTCATTGTCAATCTTGTTGAACACGGACGGACACAACACGGCAAAAAGCACCTAGTTGAGGAGTGGGAGGAAATCGCAAAAAGAACGCAACGCATGCGTCTGACAAATTTCGGCCATATTGTTATGACGCATACAAGATCAGAGGTCTCCGCCAGTGACGAGTCTTCTCGCAGTTGACGTGGCTACTACGTACCATCCCGTTCACCCACTCCGGACGCAGCATAGACGGTGACGAGGAATACGTAACTGGTGAGTGCTTGTGAAGACAAAACTTACAACTCGTCACGGTCGTATCTATTTGGAATCACAAAACGAATGTCACACGATAATGGGACTAGAGCGAGAACTCTACAAAGTACAAACACTTCACTATATCGCTGCGCGCATACCTATAACCAGAGACGCAATAGGGATTTCCGCGTCCAGATTCTGATGTGATGGTACCATTTTAGGACCTCTCTGTCATCATTACGATGTCGGTAGAAGGGTCAATATTTAGTGACACAATTAACTTTGCTTTAAGTTGTCATAACTAGCATCACACAGAAGGATGACCTTGAATTTTAGGTGACCTAAGTAGGCATGGAGGGAATGGTGGAAGAGAACGGCACTTCTGGCGGTGCTGGCGCCAACGATCCGCTGTCGGGAGCGGGTTCCTCGGGCGGCGCCCCAGCGCACGTCGTGGCCGTCACCAGCATTGTGCAGCTCACCTTACCGACCCAGGCCCCCTCCGCTCAGGTATTTATTTTGATACCAGCTGTGTACATAGATCTATCATTGTACCCAAATGTCACTAACCAGAGTGAGCGTTAAGACTGAATTATGATAATGTATATTTTGTATTGAATGATATGATATTATGCATCTATAGTGATAAGGCTTATTATAGCGAGTGCTACTGATAACTGTGTATTTGCAGGTTCAATCTGTGATTCAACCGAACCAGCAGTCAGTGATACAGACTGCCTCTAATATCCAGTCAGTGCAGTGCTTACCTAAAGGGAATGTGATACTTGTTAGTAAACCCAGCTCAGTCATACACACTACACAAGGAACTTTGCAAACATTGCAGGTGTGTTGTTATCTTAATCAGTTATTTGTTAGTGACAGATCAATGAAATGAAATTAATTTTATCATCCTGCTAATTATACACATATTTTCCATGTAATAAATTTATTAAAATAGCAATAACATAAAAGTTAAATAATTATAATTTATTTATCAGAATCTTTTATGTATGTTCCCTGTTTGCTCAAAGATACCTGGTTTTGTTTGAAAGGGTATACTTTCCAGGTTGCCATGTAAATTTTATAGAGATCTAATGAGTATCACCAGAGATATGGAGATAAACACCTCAAACTTGATACTCAAAATGACCAGCGTGGCATTTGAGGTTGATTCTTTAGTTTGTTAAACAATCTTAAATTACTTACAAATCATTTCAAAGATATTGTTTACGAATAAATCAAACTATTAATTTAGAAATATTCTATGTTTCAGATTAAACCAGAACCGAACACAATGATGGGCGCACAGGGGCAGTCATGTAGTGATGACAGTGATGATGATGATGAGAGTCCAAAGAGGAAATACAGAGAAATGCTTACTCGACGTCCATCCTATAGAAAAATTCTGAACGATCTCGGAGGAGCTGAAATAGCTGGTGAGTGGAATTAAATTCTATCGTAAAGAGAGTGCACTTAACAAGCCCCAAGTGTATATTTTATTTGTTAAAAATGATACAATATACTAAAGGTGTCCAGAATGTCTAATCTTTTCCCATAGTCAGGTCAAGCTCTAAAAATGTTAGTTACAGATATTGTAAAGAAATGCTCAATGAATATGAGTTTGAATACATTGAATTAGGAGTGCATAAATGCAAAAATCAAGGATGGCGAGTAATCAATGATCTACTCATTAGTATAAGAGCATGATAATATTACAGACAATCGCATGGGGTCTAAACCAGGATGCGAGAATGAAGTGTCGCTGTCATCTTCTTTGTCGTTTGCACCAGGTCAGTTGAATGTGCAGCTGTTGACACTCCTTGTGTCTGTGTGCCAGATGTGTCACTAACCTGTTGCGATACCTCATACATAACTACACTGTGGACTCATGGTTCATAACCACCAGCTTTAGAAGTACCATCATCATAAATATTCACACTGATTTGAAATCTAAATCTAAAAGATAGGTGTCATAGTTTCTTGAGCTGTTTATATACCAAAATTTTACCCACTTCCTTCTGTATGTGTTTGCTAGCTTTACAATTCACATCCAGTTTAATGAATACATACATGAAGTATGTATTGCACAGTAGTTGTTTTTACTTTTCAATATTGCCAAAACTAATTTCGTAACATAATCTTTTCATTAATTATTAGCATTTTTAAATTAAAAAGTGTTTGTTAGTTTTATGATAGACTTTAAAAGTGGTTATCTTTGTACCCATTATTGGAACTCGCATTCACTGGTGTTGGTTGCTAGAATTTTTGTTCTGATTAGTTTGAAGTTGAGGTCAGCTAAACCTTATTTCTTCCTGTGATAGTTATAGTTAGTTAAAGATAGTTAGTATTTCTATCACAGGATCATCTGAGACATGGTAGGTAGAAGTTGTAAAAGTTAGGCAGTAACAATGTTTTGATAAACTCCTAGAGTATCAATAAACCCCTTATGTTTTATTTTACCCTTATCTACCTAGAGATATAAATAATTACATTTTTTATATCTTATAGGCTAGCGTTTGACCACTATCTCACCTGTTGGTAAATGATGATGCGGTCTGAGATGGTAAAAACGCTAGGCCTAGAATGGAAACTGGCTCTCTAGGATAGCTGCCTAACACATTCGATGTTTGGCGCCAGTTTTTTAACTTGAGGATGGTAGTTGGCCAGGCGGACACTACATAGTGTCCTACAACCATGCGGGGGTTGTTGGTTTCTTAACGATGTTTTTCCTTCACCTGAGGGCCACTGTAAAAAGCGCACATACATTTTTTGATAGAAAAATCCATTGGTGCACGGTGGGGATTGAACTCGGCACCTCTGGCATCAAAGCAGACGCACTACGCCACCGTCAAACCATCATCACCACCATCAAACTTTAATATAAAAGCTATGACAGATAAGCACTAGTCCACGATTTCACCTGATGTAGTCCAAGATGGAATGGTGTTAAGTGCAAGTGATCATCTAAATAAGTAGTTTAAAAACTAAAAAAGAATTGACTTCGTATGCCGCGCGAGTCGGTTTCAGTATAGAGTAGCATATCTCTGCAGATAACTATATTAATAATTAGCGGCATTGCACTATTGACGTAAACTTACTCCAGACACAAGCATATTTAGTTTAGTTGGAGGGGTTAACAAGACTACTAGTAATGTGCAACCCACATTTTATGAGTTACTTCATATGTTACTTCATTGTTACGAGTTTACATGAAATGTTTCATTCCTAATTTGAATTTCAATTATGTACATAAATTTAAAACACAGGAATATTTTTAAATATATTCATCACTTTGTTTTAAATTCTTATTATTTAAATAATGCCAAACACTAAAACGATTATTAATATATTATATATTATTAATATATTATATAATAATATTAATATTAATACCCGCTAATGCGGGGAGTCCTGGTGTCCTGTAACACATGATTTTTTGTAGAACCTACTACAGGCATTAGTCTCACTTTAGTTAAGAATCATTTGTATTAGCAATTTTGTAGATTAGAGAAGATAAATAAATTATTATTTATATTAAAAAGAAAGATACTCATCAAATCTTAATAAAATAACTAAAGGACCACACCCACTCAAAAATACATAAATAAATGAAAAAAGTATCATTCAAATTGATTAACAATTGGCGGAGTAATCGCTTATCAAACATACAATGAAAAAACATTATTCACGAATTGAGAACCTCCTCCGTTTTGGAAGTCGGTTGAAAAACAGTGCATTTAGGCACTAGCTCACTAAATGTAATGGTAATGTTTAGATAACATTACTGTGCTTATGTCCAATTTGTCTTTATTCTATGACCCAGCCGAGGTTCGAGGAAGGTGAACACACTAGGCCTAGAATGGTCTGAGTCTCAAGGGCTATGTGCTGCCAGAACACCATAAAGTTATAGCGGAAGATTTTGTCCTTGATAGTGGTGAACTACTTTTTGGTTGACTTTGGACTTTAGTTTGGATCAGTAATAATACATTTGAATTATTTAAAATCAACCTTCTTTTTTGGTTTTACATTTAACAAAACATTTGTTAAAGTAACTTTTAAATGGCTAGGCGAGCTTAAATAAAATATCTCTTGGATTATTAAAATAAATTGTGGTCGACGGATGACGTCATTAGTGAGTGAGCGTGATTAGTATTCCATTCGATGACGTAATCTGGCGCGAGGAGGTCAGGTGACGTCATACCGTGAACACTTGCCGATGTTATTTTGAATAGGTACATTCAATGTGAATCAAATATTCAATTCTTTTGTTTTTATAAGAATAATACACAGTGTGATAGTCGCCTATTCCGCGGTATTATTCAGAAATGTGTAAACCCTAGTTAATTATATAAGAACCTACATATAATGTTTTTTTCTATTCAGACAAAAATATACATGCATTTTTTGGATCTGATTTGTTTGAAGTTGCGGTCAGTTAAACTTTATTTCTCCCTGTAATAGTTAATAGTTTGAGTCTTTCTATTACCAGGAGTACCTACTTACAATTAACTACTCATGAGGAAAAAGTACAGATAAATATTACGCTATGGTTAAACGCAATACCAAGGTTTAGCTCCGTTTAAAGTTGGGATTTGAAGTTCTCAAGGTAGTTTATCCGTGTTACTTTTTATATTTATCGGTTTTTAGATTATGTATTTAAAAGAATCATGTATTGGTTTCCGTCTGTTCGATACGATGTCCGCGTCATTTGAGGACTTAAACGCCTTCTACTTTTTTTTTACTATCACCACCAATAGACAGACAGTATCGTCGACCTACTAGTCCTACCCGACCTACTAGTATAACTCTTAGTTTAAAGTAAACTATTTATTGTACTTAACTTGCGATGTCGACGCAGCGATCTCCGGACACCTAAACGCACCGCGTATTTCAACCCACTACAACTCGGACTCGGCCATCAATAGGACGAGTAATGAACTCGAAGAAAATAACTTTAACATTACCAAGCGACAAAAACGCACCTATACTGAATTACCATGCAACCCCGGGTCTTCCATGTCCGAAATAAAAACCATTGTGTCAGAGATGAAAAATAACAACGAAAACAAATTCGAATTATTATCGACGGCACTTACCACCGTAATAAATCAAAACCAGGACATACTCAGTTCCATAGCATCCTTAACTCGTAGTAACGAGGATCTTAAATTAGAAGTTATGAGTTTAAAGCAAGAAAATCAAGAATATAAATTGGAAGTTTCTAAGCTAGAAATCGCACTAGATTTGCAGGAAAAACATTCACGCTGCACCTCCGTAGAAATACGAAACATACCCAACATAGTGAAACTCAATAAGACTGAGTTGGCGTGCATAATAAAAAATATTGGTACAACAATGGGCCTTGAGAGCTCAATTGATGAATCTGAGATAAGAGATGTTCGCCGAGGAAAGCCCGAAAATGTGGTAGTCGATTTCATTACGTCCCTTCGAAAAGAGGCTTTCATGGCACAGTATAGGTCCTATAACAAAAAGAAACGTGAAAACGAAGAACCACTACTAAATTCTGAACACATTGGTATATCCGGGGTCTCGCGTCCAATTTATATCTCTGAGTACCTAACTACGAAAATGAAACGCATCTTCTTTGTTGCACGCAACTACGTCAAAGAGCGTAAACTATACGCAGCCAAATCATACTAGGAGGCTGCGCCCATTCGAATAAACAAAGAAACAGCCTTTGATGAAATCCTATTGTGACTAATAATATTAAGTATTTTACATTTATTTTTATTTTTTATTTTACATATTTTGCACAAACTATCGTTTAATATCCATGCATATTATTCAACATTTGTATTGTATTTTAATTACTTTATATTATGCAGCCACAAACACTACAACACAACACATCACTTACTACCGATCACACCCAAACATCACACATTCACCAACACACACGAGCGAGTAAATTGTAATTGTAATGTTCATATGTATAGAAACATGGCACCTCCTGAACGCCATAATACAGTTCTAGTTGACTGGCCACCCCCCAGCAATATCCAGACCAGAGCATATTTTGATATGAAGAGGCAGAGTCAGAGTCACGTGATGATTGTCTTTCGTGACGATTATCTTACACAAACATCTCCCTCTGATTGGAACACAATATGCAAGACATAGAAACCCTAAGCTTGGATCTGGACTCTGTGCAAGTGGCCAACACAATTACATGTGACATTGACGACGTCAAAAATTATATACTCGCAAACAATACACACAATACACTCTCTTACAATCTTCTTTCCCAAAATATCCGAAGTATCAACCACAACTTTCCATCCCTTGTTACCCTCCTCCACCGTTCAGAAATAACCTGGGACTTCATAGTGTTAACGGAATGCTGGCTTCCCTCAGCTAGAACTACACCCCAGCTTGATGATTATAAATGTACCGCAACAAGCACACACAGAACACAGAATCATCATCATCATCATCATTATCAGCCAATTTCCGTCCACTGCTGGACATAGGCCTCTCCCATGGCATGCCACTGAGCTCGATCTTCAGCTATTCGTTTCCAACCGCTGCCAGCCAGCTTGCGTATATCATCGCTCCATCTAGTTGGAGGGCGTCCCACACTACGTTTGCCGAGCCGTGGTCTCCACTCTAGAACTCGTTTACCCCAACGGTTATCGGTTCTGCGACAGATGTGACCGGCCCACTGCCATTTCAGCTTGCTAATCCTCTGAGCTATATCGATTACTTTGGTTCTCTGACGGATGACTTCGTTTCGAATTCGATCCTTCAGAGAAACTCCGAGCATAGCCCTCTCCATAGCTCGCTGAGCGACTTTGAATTGGTGAACTAGTCGCACTGTCAGTGTCCACGTCTCGGCTCCGTAGGTAATAACAGGAAGGACGCACTCGTTAAAGACTTTCGTCTTCAGGCTTTGTGGTATGGGCGATGTAAAGACTCGACGAAGTTTTCCGAATGCTGCCCATCCAAGCTGTATCCTTCTGCGAGCTTCCTTCTCGAAATTGTTTCTGCCCAATTGCAAGATTTGCCCAAGGTAGACATATTCGTCAACAACTTCGAGAGGGACTCCATTTAAGGCAATCGGTTCCGGAATAACATGTTCGTTGAACATGATCTTGGTCTTATCCAAGTTCATCCGGAGACCGATGCGCGCAGAAGAATCAGCGAGGGTGGTCAGCATGTATTGCAGGTCCTGCACGGTTTCAGCCATGATGACGATGTCGTCCGCAAATCTCAAGTGTGAGAGGTAATTGCCATTGACATTTATGCCCCGTCCTTTCCAGTTCAGCGTTTTGAACATATCCTCTAGAGCGTTTGTGAATAATTTGGGGGAAATAACGTCTCCTTGTCTAACTCCTCGATGTAAGTGGATATGTTCAGTCTGCTGATTTTGTACTTGGACGGTCATAGTTGCGGTGTCATATAGACCTCTCAACACTTGGACGTATCGCCAATCGACTTGGCACCGTTGCAGAGACTCCAGAACAGACCAGGTTTCAATGGAGTCAAAGGCTTTCTCATAGTCCACAAACGCTAAGCACAGGGGCTGGTTATACTCTTCAGTCTTCTGTATAACCTGCCGCACTGTGTGGATGTGGTCTATGGTGCCGTATCCTCCTCGAAACCCAGCCTGCTCGGGGGGTTGAAATTCGTCGAGCCTACGCGCGAGACGATTTGTGATGACTCTAGAAAACAACTTATAGACATGGCTTAAGAGCGAGATAGGTCGATAGTTCTTCAAAAGGGTTTTGTCTCCCTTTTTGAAGAACATAACAACCACACTCTTACTCCATGTCTTCGGAGTTCTCCCCGAAAAGAGGACGAAATTGAAAATACGCTGAAGCTGTAGTAGCGTAGGAGTTCCACCGGCTTTTAAGAGCTCCGTTGTAATTCCATCCTCTCCGGGGGCTTTTACGTTTTTAAGCTGCCTGAGAGCCATCACAATTTCATCTAGGCTGATTTCTGGCAAATCTTCGGTGTAGTGGCGGGTCAGAGTGGCTCTAGGATCCTCGATGCCGGGTTGGGGAAGGGACGCTTGTGAGGTGTATAATTGGCTGTAGAAGTCTTTTACTTCCCTAAGAATCTCCGGCTTAGAAGCGACGACACTCCCGCTAGAAGTGGTCAACTTCGTCAGATGGCTTCGGCCCAGCTGTTGGACAAAGACTTTTGACCCCCGGTTTTGCTCGATCGCTTCTTTAATTGAGCGTGTGTTGGAGCTCCGGAGGTCACGTCGTACCAATTTAAAAATCTTTTTATTTAGGGTCCGTTGATCTGACGAAGTGACTGCAGGGTTATCACGTCGCTTTTGTATTAGCTGCAGAGATTCCTCTGAAAGCTTGGACTTCTTGCCAGCACCTCGCGTCTCACAGAATTTTGTCCCTTCCTCCCTGAGGATGTCCACCACATGGTCGAGACCCTGGTCAACGTCAATTGTGGTTTCCAGTGCAGCAAATCGGTTTTCCAGTTTCAGCTGGAACGTTTCAGACCCGACCACGGATTGTAGCATATTGGGTCGGAGCGTGGACTTCATTAGACGAACACGTTCAAGTTTGCAGTCAATATCTAGAGAGCCTCGGACTAGTCGGTGATCACTGCCGGTTTTAAACCTAGTGATCACTGAGACATCCCTAAATATGCGCTTTTTGTCCGTCATAATGAAGTCGATCTCATTTTTGGTCATAGCGTCGGGGCTTTGCCACGTCCACTTCCGCTGGGGATTTTTCTGGAAGAAAGAGTTCATCAGAAAAAGCCCCTCTTTTTCTAGGAAGTTGACGAGCATTTGCCCCCTATGATTTCTGCTTCCCAATCCGTGTGGTCCTACTACCGATTCGCCGCTTGTTTGTACTCCCACTTTTGCGTTGAGATCCCCCATGACAACGTTGAAGTGGGCCTTTTGGGTTCTGTGCAAGGCTTTGGAAATGTCCTCGTACATTTCCTCCACTTCATCGTCCGAGTGTGCCGAAGTCGGTGCGTATACTTGGATAACCTTGAGGTTATACCTCTCGGTGAGTTTAATCACAAGATACGCTACCCTTGTCGACACACTGGAGATTTCTAAAACGTTATCAGAGAGCATCCTATGGACCAAGAACCCGACGCCACCTTGGGATGGTTGTTCTCCCTCTCTGAAATACATAAGATGGCCTGATTCTAGGGAAACGGTGTCCTCCCCCTCTCTTCGGACTTCACATAATCCCAGAATATGCCATCTTATGTTTTTCAGCTCTTCCTCCAGAAGTGCCAAGTGTGTATCGAGCCGTAGCGTGCGTCCGTTAAATGTAGCCAGGGTCAGTCGGTTTTGGCGGCCTTCCGTCGCCCGGGGATTCTTAGCACCCCCTGCCCCGCCGTTACCGTAACCGCCGCCTTGGTCAGGAATAGCGGGGCGACCGGGAACTGGGGGCCGTTGTGTGGTTGTGTCTGCCATGAAGGGTTTGCCCAAATAATCACCACGCGCTGGGCAGTCGGGTTGGGTGATCGCAGGACGTAGCTTCTCGCACCGGTGACGCTGCTGCCCGTCACCGGCCTGTGGTATTTAGCTACGTCTTTCTGAATGGATATCCCGCCATTTGTCGGTCGCCAGAGCCTCGTTCGCTGATCGGCAGGATGCACCACGTGCAGGTGAGGTTGGCTGAGAGCAATCAGGTGGAATTATGCTCCCTTACATCCCAGAGAACACAGAATAAGGGGGTGGTACTATACTATCGCAAAAACCTGTGCGTTATCGATGAAGAGCCAGAACTCTCGGATGCCAACTGTCTTGTACTGTTGCATCGAATATAAAATATTAACATATTTAACAATCATCGTCATATTTCAACCAATTTACACAAAACCTTAACGAATTATGCACCTAAACCATCCTCATAAACACTGGCTATTGGTGAAAACCGCATGATAATCCATTCAGAAGCTGAGATGAGATTATTGCGAACAGACAGACAGACGCAGTGATGGACATTGTTTTATAATACTTACGTAGTGATATTGGGCGGCCCTTTGGCGTAAAGGATAGTTACCCTGATTCTGACTCGAGGGTCGTTGGTTCTAATCCTAGCTATATACCTACCAATGAAAGTTTTATGTGCATTCATAAATCATGGGTTTTCGTACAGAAGTAGTGGGATCATTAAATCTACCAATAATTAAGATTTTAAATTAAGTTTTAAAATTAGATAAAAACTAAAACAACTAACTTCAATGCCCCGCGAGTCAGTTTTAGTAGCAAGTTTGAGACGTTTATCGTCATATATCTGAAGATACATATCACATCTCAATGAAATTACAATGGGACCACCTCGAAAACGTACCCTACCGATTACAAAAATAATCATTCGAATCGGTTCACAATTGACGGAGTAATCGCGTAACATACACACACAAAAAAAGACAGAAAAAAAAACATACAGACGAATTGAGAACTTCCTTCTTTTTGGAAGTCGGTTGAAAAGTAGCTTACCACCTAGGAGAACATCTGCCGCCGTAACATTACGGCGTTCCCCGACGCAAAAAGTAGGGGTATTATACGTTTAACGTGTGTATCTGTGTGTCTGTCTGTAGCATCTTAGCATCCAACCGGATGAACCGATTTTGATTTAAAGTAGGGGTATTATACGCTTAACGTGTGTATCTGTGTGTCTGTCTGTAGCATCTTAGCACCCAACCGGATGAACCGTTTTTGATTTTATTATTGATAGTTTTTTTTATATATATATATATGTCTTCATCGAGAGTGTTAGCTTAGCTTTGATTCATGAAAATTCGTTCAATCGTTATAAAACTATGAGCTTTAATCAATTCGAAAATATTCTTTAACGATATTGTAAGAACATGGAAGCATTGACCTGATGCTGGGACATCTCCTGGACTCTACAGAATACTCAAATCCTCACCAACTTATAGCTCAGATTTTAAATGTCGTGTGAAGAGTCATTGGAATGCTTTTTAACCGACTTCAAAAAAGGAGGAGGTTTCTCAATTCGACCGTATTTTTTTTTTTTTTTTTTTTTTTTTTTTTTTTTTTTTTTTTATGTTTGTTCGCGGATAACTTCGTCGTTTTTGAACCGATTTCGATTATTCTTTTTTTTTCGAAAGGAGATATCCCAAGTGTCGTACCATGGTAATTTTATCGAGGTATGATATGTATCTCCAGAGATATTGAGATAAACATCTCAAAATTGGTACTGAAAATGAATAGCGCGGCATTGAAGTCGGTTGTTTTTTAGTTTTTAAACGATATTATAATGAAAAGATTATACATAGATCAGTCGGGGTGGTTTAAAATATTATATTATAAATATAGATCATTATTATTATTATTTTATACTATAGATCATATTATTATACTATATTGACTTCGGGATCTACAGAAAAGCTAAGCTTATAATAATATTTTCGTAGTAACTATGACCTATTCTGTGGTTTCACGGCAAATATTTTATTAATTTTGCGATGCGTGTATGTGAAATCCGTGATATCTTCTAGAGTTTTCATTTGAATTATATACTGTAAAGGACAATTTAAATCTATAATATGTGGCCAAGCTAATTAACGTAATTATTTGGATAAGGATTAATACTATATACTTGAAAATAGCCTTGGAAGTTATGTCATTTTTTTTTTTTAATTAAAGATTAAAATGGTTACTGTGAGTCAACTTTAAGAGATAGACATATGCTGTCGCGGACTTTTTTGTAGGTCTTATTAAGTTGTACAACTCTTCCATAGAAAATATTCTTCCATCTGCTTTCAATTGAGCAGCGTTCGTAAGAAACGTGTTTTTTCGACCGTTTTTTTGTCGACTTAGGCACAGAATAATGAATAGTACAAGTACAGAAATTGCACTTCCTGAGAGCAAAAATGCGAGATTAAACCTAGTTACAACGCGGGTAACTTTCAAAATGTGCTTCACGCCTCGAATGCGACCTTGAATTTGCGTCACAGTATCACCTAATAGTAACTATGAACCGCGTGTTGCGCACAGTAAAATACACCGTAAGTCCGCACAGCGAGAGTCTGAATAACTCGGTGAACTCGCAGCCTCTCCTATAGGGTTGAATGTTATTAGATAACTTATTGAAGCCTATAATTAGTAGAAGAATACGTTAAGGTAATGTAATGAGTATATTTAAAGTGCTACATTCATGTTTAATGTCGAGGTAGAATAAAACTACTACAGTTATACTATAATTAAGATAGTTTATGTAATAGTTTAATTAAGATAGTTAAAACTAAAACAACCGACTTCCATGTCGCGCGAGTCAGTTTCAGTTGCAAGTTTGAGACGTTTATCGTCATATCTCTGGAGATACTCATCAGATCTCGATGAAATTACAATGGGACCACCTCGGTACCTACCTATAGGATCTACGTAACCTACCTACAGTAAATAATAAAATAACCTACCAATTTCAAGTAGGTTACAATTAATATTTTGCAAGATGTAATGTCGATAGAAATTCCCTAAATATCTTAACGTGAATTCCCTTGAAACATGAAACTCAGCTGACTTATACGTACCATTTTATGTGTGACATTCTTTGCTTTTTACATAAGTACCTACATGTGCAACGCGACGACAAAATTAACAAATAAAATTAAAAAAAGGCAAAAAAAATTGACATTTTCTATCCCCTTCTTTTATTGTTCAATTGATATAAGTATTAAACTAAAACTAGTATACACTGACCCTGCATTAGAAGGCGGCCACTAGTACCCGGGAGGTCTACTTACAGTGAACGATCTTTAAGGTCATTAACTTTTACGCGAAAAAAAGTCGAAAACTACAACTAAACTACCGGATCGTTAAACAAAAAGTACCTAGATAGCCTTACTACCTAGATTTACGTTACTTATAAATAATATTAAATTTATTAATGTCTTGTCACCATGTCACCTCTCGAGATTCTTAGGAAGTGTATGAAATCTAATGTCGGCATTCCCGTTGTTGTTTAAGCATCCGTGTGCTACGAAATGCTTTGTAGCCCTTCGTTTAGACATACTGAATAATATTTTTGTATGTTAATATCCTAAGCAAGGAATATAATAATGAGGTAGGTACAAGTAAGGCGCGCGGCCGATCGAGAGCGCGCGTGACACTTAACTGACTGAACATGCACCCGAGAGGGTTGCGCGGAGGTACTTGTAGTTTCTAGCTACAGCGTGGAGTGCGACAGGCCTGACTTAGGTTGCAAATTAGGTCTCCACGAATGTACCTTTGATTTAAACGGGATAATATATAGCCTATTTTCATTTCGAAAGTCCATTCTATATATTAGTGAAAGAATTTTTTAAATCGGTCCAGTAGTTTCAGAGCCAAATCATTACAAAAATACAAATGTTCTCTCTTTATAATATTAGTATAGATAAGCAATGATTTTTGCATCATCGGTATATATCGTCCACCGAGCCAACGTAACACGTCAAATTTTATTAATTCTTTAGATACACTTCTCTGCTTTTTATAAAACTTTAATAATATCATAATTTGCGGAGATATAAACATTGATATTAGCCCGAACAGTTCTGACACGCGAAGCTTCGATTACCTTAACATGTTAGCCAGTCATGGTATGCTTTCAGGCCATACAACACCTACACACGGCGGCACTTGCCTGGACCATATGATCCTAAAAACAAAATTAGAGGCCGCCTGTTTTATTTTTGAAACGTCTATTACAGACCATGAGTGTGTAGCTCTCACTATCGCTAATACAACACGCCACGATTATTCTAGTTACCAAACTTCGCGCATTGATTTTGAACGTTTAGATACATACATGAACAGTTTTAATCCTCAATCCGTACTAGAATGTAGTGATGTGAACCAGGGTACTGATACACTGGTGGCTCTTCTGTCAAAAGCTGTCACCACTTGCTCAAAATTACACAAAAAATCATGCAGAAAGCGTATAAGTGATCACAAAGGGACTATTGCGATGCATGAGGCATAGAGATAATCTACATAAAAAACTGAAAGAAAGAAACCGGATAATGACATTTTTAAACAATCGTATAAACGTTACAGAAACTTCTGCACATCTCTTCTTAAAAAAGCAAAACGTAACTACGAAAAGAAAGAGATAGAAAACGCGAAGAATATCAAGAAACATCTATGGAAGGTTATTAAAAAGATCAACGGAAATCAACAGACCATTCATTATACCTTTTGTCACCAAACCATCCACAGCAAAGCATAGACGATGTAAACCAACTTTTTGCTAATGTGGGCAAAATCTTGCTGAAAAAATTACCGGAACTACATGTCACTCTACGTTCTTAAGTCAATCTTCTTATAGTCCACACAATTCATTAGTTTTTTTACCTGCCGATGAGTGCGAAGTATTTCATACCATTAGATCTCTCAAAGAAGACTGTGCAGTCGGCGTAGATAATATCTCCGCCAACGTTTTAAAACGTTATATGCATCTCCTTATTACCCCGATTACACACCTATGCAGGAGGAGCTCCAGCAGTTCAACAGCTTCAGCAGCTATTTAATTCCGTTCTTTTTACTGGGAGAACTCCACAGGCATGGAACAGAAGCATGATGGTTTTGTTTTTCAAAAAAGGAGACAAAACCCTATTGAAAAACTATCGCCCGATTTCGCTTCTGAGCCATGTCTACAAGCTGTTTTCAAGGGTCATCACGAACCGTCTTGCGCGAAGACTCGACGAGTTTCAACCTCCGGAACAGGCCGGGTTTCGAAGCGGTTACGGCACCATAGACCACATCCACACGGTGCGGCAGATTGTACAGAAGACCGAAGAGTACAATCGGCCCCTGTGCTTAGCATTTGTGGACTATGAGAAGGCCTTTGACTCAATCGAAACCTGGTCTGTTCTCGAGTCCTTGCAGCGTTGCCAAGTCGACTGGCGATATATCGAAGTGATGAGATGTCTATATAATGCCGCAACGATGACTGTACAAGTACAGAACCAGCGAACTAAACATGTCCACCTGTGTCGAGGAGTGAGACAGGGGGACGTCATATCCCCGAAACTGTTCACTAACGCCTTGGAGGATATGTTTAAGACGCTGGACTGGAAAGATTGTGGCATCAACATCAACGGCAGGTACATCTCTCACTTACGATTCGCAGATGACATCGTCATTATGGCAGAGACGCTGCAGGACCTACAAAGGATGTTGAATGGCCTAGCTGATTCTTCTCGTAGCATCGGTCTCCGGATGAATTTGGACAAAACCAAAGTCATGTACAACGAGCACGTTGTTCCGGAACCGATTGCCGTAGATGGAATCCCACTCGAAGTTGTCACTAAGTATGTTTACCTAGGGCAGACGCTCCAACTAGGCAAACATAACTTCGAGAAGGAAATCCAGAGAAGAATTCAGCTGGGCTGGGCAGCATTCGGAAAACTCCGTCGAGTCTTCTCGTCGCCTATACCACAGTGCCTAGACCACAGTGTCTAAAGACAAAAGTCTTTAACCAGTGCGTCCTACTTGTGATGACATACGGAGCTGAGACGTGGACACTCACAGTCCGACTGGTCCACCAGTTTAAAGTCGCTCAGCGAGCTATGGAGAGAGCTATGCTCGGTATTTCTCTGCGGGATCGAATCCGGAACGAAGTAATTCGCCAGAGAACTAAAGTTATCGACATAGCTCAACGGATTAGCAAGCTGAAGTGGCAGTGGGCTGGTCATATCTGCCGCAGGACTGATAACCGTTGGGGCAGACTTGTCCTAGAGTGGAGACCGCGAATCGGCAAACGTAGCGTAGGACGTCCTGTGACCAGGTGGAGCGACGACATACGCAAAGCGGTGGGCAGTGACTGGAAGAGAAGAGCCGAAGATCGGGCTCAGTGGCGCATCTTGGGAGAGGCCTATGTCCAGCAGTGGACTGATACAGGCTGATGATGATGACACCTATGCAACCTAGCCTTTTCTACTGGAGTCTTCTCTCGTACATTTAAAACTGCTCTTATTAAGCCTATTCACAAGGGAGGGGATAGAAACTGTGCTAACAATTTTAGGCCAATTTCCATCTTGCCTACTCTGTCTAAGATTCTCGAACGCCTTATGAATCATCGCCTAATGAGCTTTTTGGAAGTCCACCACCTACTATCACCTTCACAATATGGCTTTAGAAGTGTATTTCGACTTCAGATGCCGTCCATGACTTAACTGATTCTATAATAAGAAACTTGGATGGAAGAAAGAAATGTTTATCTATATTCCTGGACCTAGCAAAGGCCTTCGACACAGTCTCTATCCCACACCTGTTAAATAAGTTAGAATCAATCAGAGTAAGAGGTCTAACACTCAAACTGTTCAAAGACTACCTGACAGCCAGAAACCAGATAGTCAAAATCGATAAATGGAAAAGCAAGGAACTGTCAACTAACTATGGCATCCCTCAAGGAAGCATTGTCGGCCCAACTTTGTTTCTCATTTACATAAACGACCTGTGTCAGCTCCAATTACATAGCGGCAGGATATTTACATTTGCAGACGACACTGCACTCTTCTTCACCGGAAACACCTGGGATGAAGTTTTTTCCTTTGCTCAAAAGGGATTCGACATTGTTTCTAGATGGCTACAAAGTAATGTACTAACATTTAAAAAAAAATTTTTTTTTTAACATACTTGTATTATGATCAAAATACAATGTAACTAAAACAAAGTATATTACTTTTGGGTTTCGAATAAGCTCGCTTCCCCATCCTCAGCTGCCCTAATTGCACATGTCTGCGACTGTAATCATGATAAATGCCCCTGCCCTAGTCTACAACGTACAAATTCAATTAAATATCTAGGAGTTTTAATTGATGAGACTATATCCTTTAAACCTCATATCGATACGCTTGTTACTAGGCTGCGCAAGCTTATATATACTTTAAAAATTTAAGACACGTCGCTGATTTCCAAGTTATTAAGATGGTGTACTATGCCCTCTGTCAGTCCCTCATCGAATACTGCATAACTTCATGGGGAGGCGCTGCAAAAACTCATCTTATTAACGTCGAGAGAGCGCAACGTGCAATACTAAAAGTTGGATCAGGTCTTCCTTACATGTTTCCAACGACGGATCTTTTTGAAAAATGGGATGTTCTTAGTGTGAGACAATGCTTCATCCTGCGAACAGTACTGAAATATCACGCGCAGACTCACTACAACTCAAATCTCATAAAGGGCCAACGTAGACGAGAAGTAAAATGGGAACTACAATCCCTTCATTCAGCTCTTTCCCAACATTTCTTCTGTTACCAAGGTCAATACCTCTACAATAAACTCAATACCATACTCTCCATATTCCCGACAAACACATACATGTGCAAGCAACTCGTGACATCTTTCCTCAAAAGTCTTAACTATGACTCTACCACATGAGTAAAGAAGGAACAGAGACAAAGCTTCATACAACTGCGCTGTGATGATGACGTAGACGCACGTGAGTGCGTGAGCACCAGTGGCCTGTGTGCCGCCTGTCACGTACGGAGGAGAAACCGGTTTATAGTGGCTCGGCTGGTGCTTTAACACAGGGCTGTCGCTCGCGACGCGTCACGTTATATTATATTATTTTTCATCCCATCTATTCGAAAAGTGATGGCTTGTTCCTCGATAAGTGCGCGCAAAGTATGTTATTTCTGCACTAGGGCGGGAAAGTATTTTTTTAATTTTTGGCTTATGAATGTTCTTCCATAGTGCCCGGTCTAAGGAGACTCAATGAAATTCCTTGACATTGAATGACATTTAGTTACTTTACATGACATTCCGTGACATTTTGTAACATTTAATGGCATTTAATGACATTGAATAATATTTCATGACATTTCGTTACATTTCATGACATTTATAACAAATCATGACATTAAATGACATTTCGTGACATCTCATGATCATGATCGACATACATCGTTGTCGACAATAATGAAGCTTGAAAATTAAAAAGCAGGTCATGTTTACTTGAAGGAGGATTTTATTACGATGAAGATTTTTCTTGTTTTTTTTTTGTACCAACCCTACAAGAATAGCTAAACATTTTTTTCGGTCCTAAGAAGGTTTGTCTCTGTTCCTTATTTACTCATGTGACTCTACTGAGAATCTACTTCATATGGCATACTAATCAATTAACTATAGGTATTTAAGCTCATTTTATTAATACAAATATCTATCATCTATCCACGACAACACCACTACAAATACGAGTACCTAACCTATTTTATCGATTCCCTCATTTATACCTCAATACCTCATGACCCATATTCTAGCTATTTTAAACCAAATAAGGCTACTCATATAGGTCTAACTCGCGCGCATACAAACATACACACATACACACGCAGACACACGCGCTCATAGTATAATATTACAATTATTTGTATAACTCCATATGATTTCAGTATGTTTTAATGTGTAGGTATGTTTTTGTCTAATGTAAATAATTATATATTTAAGGATTTGTATTTCTCGCTACAGTGTTCATAAACCGTATATAAGCTAACTAACTTATAGTAAGACACGAACAATATAGTATAGTATGTACAACGATCCGCGGGAGGGCACTGGTGACCTGTACTGCAGGTTTTTAGGGTTCCGTAGCCAATGGCAAAAAACGGAACCCTTATAGATTCGTCATGTCTGTCTGTCTGTCCGTCCGTCCGTATGTCACAGCCATTTTATTCCGAAACTGTTAGGACTACAGAATTGAAACTTGGTAGGTAGATGTATTCTGTGAACCGCTTTCCGATTTTTATACAAAAATAAAAAATATTAAAGTTTAAGGGGGGGCATCCCATACATAGAACTGAAACAAAAAAAAAATTCTTCAAACCTATACGTGTGGGGTCTATGGATAGGACTTCAATGACATTGAGGTTCCTACAATCATTTTTTCTCAAAGTCAATCATTTGAAAGATAGGCGCGTCTAAAGTGGTAAAATGTGTGTCCCCCCCCCCCCCTCTAACTTTTAAAGTATGGGAGTAGTATGTATGGAGATCTAAAGAAAAATATATGCTGTAGATCTCAATAAAAACTAACAACGAAAATTGGTTTGAACGAGATACAGTCAGCAGTTTGAGATATGGCGACCGCAAAGATAACTTTGTTTATCATACTGTTACGTGCGGGGTGGTATTAAAATGCCAATCCGATGAGATGAACGTTTATTTCCACTGATCACTAGGTTAGCACAATGTTCCACAGTAGTTGTCCAAATCGTCTTGCACAATTATCAAAAGTCCGTTAACACACACTGAGGTCGTTGGTAATCACAATCACTGATTTCACTGTTCACAGTTCACAACACTAGTTCACTGATAACACTTAACGATCACTTGGTCGCTATCCGCGCTTAGATAGTTACACTGTCGCTTCCAGAGAAAGACTGCCTCAAGCCGCGGTTTCAACGTCTTATATAGGACGAGAATATTTCTACAGAACTTTCCAGTACTGACTCGAAACAATAGACAAAAGACGTTCAAAACAAAGCAATAACAATCACAAACAAAAGGGGCGGCTTTCCTTTGAGCATCTGACGTAAACAACTTTACCATACATGCTAATTTGATCTCTAACTACTTATGAATAAGGTTCAATCTTAACTACAAAACTAGGTACATTGACTAGGGTCTGAATTCCCGGAAGGTTAACTTTTATGACGGTCGGGTCGGGTGTTTATAGCCCCTAATTAGTCTATTCTTTCCCACGGTATTTTTGTTCGAGAAGCTTGGCGAAACATCGCGACTCGACGACGCGATGTAACAATACAAATACTATGAAAAACAAAGTTAATTTTGTAGTTGCGAAAAATCATAGTAATGGAATACTTAACTGTGTTACGGAACCCTACGAGTGCGAGTCCGACTTGCACTTGGCCAGTTTTTTTAAACCTATTTCAGGCACCAGTCTCTCACAAAGATAGGTTGAATATTCTTAACCTTGTCTGTAAGTTCTGTAATATAATTTAAGAACCTTTTGTGAGAGAGAAAAAACTTTTTATTATTATTATATTATTATTACTACTACAACTTTTATTATTATAACTACTACTACTACGACAGGTTCTGGCGGCAAACTAGCCCAATCAAAAGACGGTAAAATTTCGCATTTGATTTTACAATCGTTGAACTGTCTCTAAACAAGAACTTTAACACAACTATTATTACTAGGTGAGCCCCGCTGCTTCGCCCGTGTGGACATTAATGTGTAGCAATTGGAAAACAATATCCGACTTACACACACTTTCGCATTTACATATAATATTAGTAGGACTTTAAAGTTTATTAGTACCGAGTTTTGAGTGAGTCTGAGACAAGCTTGCCTAATATATCCTGTATCTTGTCAAGGGGGTATCTTATTGTCTAATCTAACTACTAACATTTGTTAGTTTCTTTATACATTGCTTCCATTTCTTGCTGAATATTCAGCTTCAATTACAACGTTGTCGGATCATTTAAATATAGATCTATATCTTGCCTTAACCACAGAATAATAAATAGTACAAGTACCTTAACTTTTTGAGAGCGAAGGTTTTCTACAGAAGATAAACAAAACTTTTGGGTGTAATTTAACGATTGCATATGTCAAACCCTAAACCTACGTCTTTATTTCAATAGGGACCTCTATTTATTATATAAACATCAAAATTATACTAGCCAAAATTATCTTACTGTGTCATTATTAGGAGTCAATATTTAAATATCAAGAAAATACAAAACCAAATATACATTGTTTTATTTTTTATTTATTTTTGACTCCGAATTGGGTAGACTTTCTCACCTGATGTTAAGTGATAATGCGATCGATGATGGAGCGTGCTTACCCAGAAGATACCTATATACTCGGGATTTGAAATTTTTTGGGTGTACTTTTACTATTGCCTACCCTAAACTTAAATCTTAATTCCAGTAAGGGCCTCATTTTTTTAACATCGAAATGATACCAGCCAATATTGAGCCACTTTGTGTGCTTTAAGACACGACAGAAGCAGTGAATAATTAAAGTAATAGTACAACTATCAGAAGTGAAAACTTCATCAGGGTGAAGTTCTTAGAGGGATAAAGATACATTCTTTTCTCTGTCTACAGCGAGGTTAATATAATACGAAATAGTCGACTTGAGCCGACTTTATCCGAAGTCCGAACGAGCGTTACACAGCAAAGCGTAACGGCTCAGTCTCATTTAATACCCACAAAATAAAATGCAAGGCCTTAAGAATTTTACCTTCAAAAATACAATATTTAAATTGACTTAAATTTCAATAAATTGTTAAACACAATCCAAAATTTCATCGTACCGACGGGACTTGAACCCGCATCCTTGGCTTAATTGGCAGAGCACCTGGACATGTTATCCAGGAGGGTTCAATTCCCGTCGGTACGATGAAATTTTGGATTGTGTTTAACAATTTACAAAAATATAAAGTGTGTAACACTGCAATGAAACATAATATTAATGATATCTTCCGTCAATTTCTTGCATAATGCATTTAGTTAGAATCTCTGATGTAGTGTGACTAATTTAGGGGTGGTATTCAGTGATTCCAGCGGGTGCGCTGCAGACGGACGGCGGTCTCCACACGCTGGCGGTATCGGGCGGCGGCGGCGGCGGCGCTATCGTGCAATACACCACCAACCAGGACGGACAGTTCTACGTGCCGGGTTGGTATCGACGAGTACCACACTTACCATACCCTCCCCTACTCTCCCAAAGAAATGAACGTCTCGTACTATGCTTACAGGGCCTATGCTAGAAGATCAAACTCGGAAGCGCGAACTGCGATTGCTGAAAAACCGAGAGGCCGCGAGGGAATGTCGACGCAAGAAGAAAGAATACATCAAATGTCTCGAGAACAGAGTGGCGGTGCTCGAGAACCAGAACAAAGCGCTCATCGAGGAGCTGAAGTCCTTGAAGGAGCTTTACTGTCAACAGAAGACGGAATGAGGTCCAGCCGGGTAGCGGGCGTCCCCGCCCGGGTGAGCGACCGAGCCGCGTGCCGCACCTACATGTTCGTTGCCGATGGACTTTCCGTGTTTAGTAATGCTCTGGATGGCGCCGCGGAGCGCCTGTCGCCGGACCGTCTCTTTTAACCCATCATGCAATATTTTAACTCGTCCCGTTTGGCGTTCGCGGTCCCTAAAAGTAGGAATAAATTTTTCAAGTATTGTTAGATGGTATGTTGAATTGTTAATGTATTTTTATAATATTCTGTTATTGTTTATGATATTTCCGTTGTTTGATTTTATACGGTAGATTTCATGACTACGATTCGGTATTGCTGTACTAGGATGTCGCGGCTTCTTTCGACGCCTTGAAATGTGGAGATGTAGCGTTTGCCAGCCATTCCATGCTCGTGAACGAGCAGTGACATGAGCCATGAGCGGCCATGCGCTGAGTGGATGCCGGCTGCGGCGTCTAGGCGGCAGTCGTTCGGTTTAGTCATGTTGTCCTTTACAAATGTTCTGGTTCTGGTTAGCGCGTAGTTTATTTGTGAGCGACACGATGTGTCTGTGATCGTGAGAGCTGAAGTGATACAATGTAAGTTCATTAGTATTCGGGACACCGCACAGGGTGTTTGTAATGGATAAGCCAAAGTTAATATTCTTAGTTTTGTTGTGCAATAGCCATATTGCAATGTACAGTTTATCTATCTTTTCTATCTACTCTATCTAATGAACGAGGATTTAAAACACAAATAAAATATTTTTCGTTGTACATTGTATAAACATAATATATTTAACGATAATTTAAAAGATGTATAAAAGTAAACCTTTGTAAATACGATATTTGATGTAAAATTAAGTGAATGAATGTGAGTGGTCACGGAGAGGTCATCTATAAATTTTAGGGTATCTTTTTAACTTATAATTTTATATTAATTACGTGAATGTTACGTTATTAATGATGAAATATATCCTTCCACTAACAACTCTATGCAAAGATAAAGAATCAATCTCTACCAATTTATGAGTAGTTCTTATAAATGAAGTTATCAAAGGGTAATTTTAGTTGACTACAATTCATCAGATTTTAGTTTAAGATATTACTATAAAAATACTGTTTGCCATGGTTGAAATGATTGTGGGTTTCGTTAAAATATATTATGTGAATGTGCATAATTGTTATATAAAATATTGTTGTTTTTAACAATGAATATAGATTATATTTATAATGAATAATGGCGGTCCTGTATGTGACGATTAAACATTAGTGTTATGAATTATTTTTGTATACACATATCAATCATGGCAAGAGGTCTAGGTGTAATGATAGACATTATGGAAAGTGCCTTTAAAATTAGAATGATTAAAGTTTATACCAACAACATAGCTCTTTATGTTAACGCTATTTATAAAAATAATAAATATTAACTGTTTGATGTAAAATATTGTTTCTTTATTATTTATTCAAATGTTGCTACAAAACAGTAATCCAGTCGAAAAATCACGCTTGTGTGTAGAGTACCACTACACTGCTAACTACTGGTTGAGAGCTAGTTCCCATTCTAAGGGCCAGTTTCACTGGTTCCTGATAATGCGTTAGATAGTTATCTGACAGATGACGCCATATAAAATCTGTCAGATATCTTGATTTTAGCGCTATCAGGAACCGGTGAAACTGGCCCTGAGTCTAGGGCCCAGCGCACACCGCTGGAAGCGCGGCGGAGCGCATTTGAAGACAATATTAACCTTAACTGCCTTGACGTACAGTCAATAATTGTATACCGAGAATAAATTCGCCCACGGCGTTCGGAGTAGCAGCGCGCCGCCGCACGTCTCTCCGCTCTAGGGTGCGGCGCGGCTCGAGGGCTCTCGCCTCGCAGCCGCTCGTGGTCACCTGAATCCGCGCGCGCGTATCAAAGAAATGTCAAATGTGCTTCCAGCGGTGTGCGCTGGGCCTAGGCTACCATCCTTGACCGCATTATCAGTAACAGGCGAGGTAGTGGTCAAACGCTAGCCTATACGATATAAACATTTTAATTAAAAAACTGCTTATTTCGATTCGGAGGGAGACCGGTCAATTTGAGAAGTTCTAACGAAATATTTTCATATTCATTGTAGAATCCTAGGTTTATTCCCAACATCCCCCAGTGGTGGTCATTGGGACATTGTCTTACTACCAATGTCCCCCACTAACACGGGCACTAGCAGGGCTAGGACTAGGTAAGGGGACTATTTTGTCTGTCCACCTATCCGTATTTTGTTTGCTGGAGAAGGCAAATTATAAGTAGTTTTTCGACAATTATAAACGCCCGCTAACTTTTAATCAATTCAAACTTTTTCATAAGAAACAATATCAAAACTCGGGGTTAGGGTTAACTTCACCAAGCGTTTAAATTGTAGTGTTGATCTCCTGTCAGTGGCGAAAAATATTTTTTTTCACCCAGGGATAAGGCCATACTAGCCCTGCAGTTAGGACAAAGTATACGACTGAAACGCATCAGCTATTTTTGTATGAATATTAAACTGACCTGACAGGCGATTTGCGCTGTACAAATTTCAATAAATCTAGAAGCTAAAGAAATAAGATATAAATCTAAAAAATCTAGAAGCTCACAGTTTGACTGAACATCCAGTATTTCAGGCTACTTTTTAAAATTTTTCCTAGCTAGGGAAAATTTTAAGCTAGCTTGTTTGGGCTGTTACATACATATGCGTTGGTCACAAAACATTTCTAAATCCAAATATTTTAGAATAATAGTGACGATTTTGTGTATATCATGCTAAATGATAATACCACTTAACTGAAGGAAGTGGTTTAAACTTAGACAACTTTAGTTTGATATAATTGAGTTAGCAAATTCAAAAAAAGTACTTTTCTAAAGTGATACTTTAGTTAGACCACTTTAGTTTCTGGGTAGCAAGTTTTAAGGACTGTTCAAAATGCATTTACAGTGACAGTAAAACACAAAAAGGGCCGACAGTCAACCTAGTTACAAATATCTAATACTAAATTATATTTTCCATGGAAGGTCTCAGGATGTTGCGTCTTGCACAAAGATTAATGGTATGTATCTTTTTATATTTAGCTGGCTTTCCCTATTACAATTTACAGAACCTTCCACAGACCTCGGATTCACTAAACCTGCACCTTCAAAACTTAAAAATAGTGTCTAATTGTACTAGTAGAACCCTGACAGGTTAAGTGTATGAATAAAGGTATTATGATCAAATATTGGTTAAAATTATAATCAAGTGTATCATTATACACTTGATAATCATTTTAACCCTTGACACGAGATAACTATGACTATAACACATTAATAGTACAGGACTATCATTTATTGAATTCATATATATACCTATTACTCAAAAGTTTACTTTCATTTATAGGCATCCTTAGCAAATTAAAGTCAATGTGTCTTTTAACAATAAGAAAATTTATTTGACATTGAAATTATGACAAAGACTTTGCAAGTTAGTGTAAAAATACACATAAATGAAGCAGTAAAATATATAAAGCTATCGACGAAGTTGTTTCATTAAATTGATGCACTTTCTTCTATACTTTGTGTATTTCTTTCTGCTTTATTACCACTCAAATTGAAAATAATCAGTCATCAAAATTTTGTGACAGCAGGAAGTTGGCTGCAAGGTTTTCATTTTTTTCACAAGCAAAGTATGCTTGGATCACCATGTGTTCAGGGAAACCGAGTGCTTTTAATCTTTCGATCGCTTCTTTGTCCTGTGGTGACACTTGGATAACATTTTGCGCCTGTTGTGGTGTGACAGCTTCTGCACTCTCCTCGGAACCATCCACCAAGGCCACCGGAGCAACCGCTCCTGAAGCACTTGCCGGCTCATTTAACATCCTGACGAATGCCTGTTGGTGCTGGCTAATAGCTTGCAAAAGTGCCGGGTTTGTTTGTCCAATTTGTTGCAGCACTGCATTTAAAAGAGTAGGGTTTTGCTGAATTACTGTTCGCATCTGCTGGAATTGGGGCTGGTCACGTAAAAATGCTAGAGGGTCTTCATCAGCACCGTCATCTCCATCCTGTTCTTGGAGAAGTTCTTCAGGTATGCCAGTAATGAGGTATTCCACAGCCCTTTCTCGATTGTTGAAGGAAGCACGTAAGGCTTGCTCGACTTGTTGCCGGTTGTATCCCATATCCATAATGCTCTGTATAGTTGCCTCGGATTCGGGTCCGTTAGTCACTTCTATCGCGTCGGTGGCGCGCTGGGGCTCAGCTGCAGGTGCGATGGGAGCAACTGTTGCAGGCGCTGGGGCTACTTCTGCAGGCGGCGCGACTTTAGCGTCGCCGCTTTCCGTAGAAACGTTTTCACCCTGCAGAGCGGAAGTCGACGGCGGTTGAGGTACATCCGAAGGTTTCGGTTTCGTCACCATGATGACAATAAACTTTTTCTCATCTATATTGTAGGAGCTCAGCTTATTTTCATCGAAGAGAATCTTTCCTGCGTAAATAAGCCTTTGATGATCCGCCGCATATTCTTTGCCCTTTTCAACTTCGATTTTGAGCTTCAGAGCTTTGACAGATTCCTCGGGATCCATTTCTATTTGGAAAGTTAGCTGCTGCAGAGTTTTGAAAGTCAACAACATTTTGATGCACTTAAAACTGCAATGATGCAGTAGCCAGTAGTTTTTGTTCAAATTAGAAATCCACCGACACAATTCTGACTCGACAAAAATATGCAGTAAACATAACCTCCAAATTCAAAAGTTCAGTACTGCCATACAAAAATAAATAAATAAAATAATCCTTCAAAATACTGAAAAGCGACGAAAACGAATATGTATAATGTAATTCAGATTAATTGATGAGACTGTTAGAAATTTCCAGTATTATAGAAGGTACCTACACTGTGGTTGAAAAGAAAAGGAGGGGTTTAAAATCGTTTGGCACGAAAAAGGAGGGGGGGGGGGGGGGAGGTCCCCCTTTCCTTTCCCACCACTTTCTTACAAGGTTGCATAGTTTTTGAATTATGCCTTTAACTAAGTTGGGTTGGATTTTTGGTTGAATCGTTTGTCACGAGTTTGATATTAAATGTTGTGGGGATCGGTAGACGTTTGGTAAGACAAGTAACAGTAAGTACCAGTCTTATTACAAGGTTATCATCAATATTAATGTAATTAGTTACAAGGGCTAGTAATTAATTAAAAGTAATTGTTAGAACATTTTAGTAATATGATTTACCACTACAAAATTAATAAGAACACCCAACCAGAAAAAAAATTGGTTAGGTTGAAACTGCGATAATACAACGCGCGAGGCGAGCGAGCGAAGCGAGCGTGCCGCGGCAGCGGCAGTCTGAGTTAAACATCTAACAAAACAATAAATTTGATCAGCGAAGTGTTACAAAAATAACCGGCCAAGTGCGTGTCTGGCCACGCGCAGTGTAGGGTTCCGTAGCAGCCTGTTATTCAATGCAAGTCTTAACCCGTTATAAACAAGCAACTAGGTACTCCATCTTTGTCACTTTAAAGGATTTATTCTAAGGATTTTGTATTTGGTACAAATATATCCAACACCCAAGTTCAAGGCAGTATTCTTGGACCACTGCTTTTCCTTGTATACATCAATGACTTGCCAAAAATTACTCCGCATCTTTGTGTTATGTTTGTCGATGATGCTACCCTATTTATTCCACAAAAAAAACCTGGATACTATTAACTTTGAACGAAAAGTCAACCAAACATTACAATCAATTACTAGTTGGCTAGACTCGATTAAATTAAAAGTTAATACAGACAAAACCAAACTTTTACAGTTCACTAACTATAAATCTCAACCTCTTAAACTAAATATCTCAAACAATGGTTGCACAATTGAAGAAACCGATGAAACAAACTTTTTGGGGGTAACAATAGACAAATATTTAAGCTGGAAAAGTCATATTAGTAAAATAAACAGTCGCCTCACAAAATATTGTTACGCACTCTCTGTATTAACAAAAATTGCATCAAAATCTTTTGCCATAAATGCGTATTTTGGATATGTTTATCCTCAATTATGTTATGGGATAGTGTTTTGGAGAAATTCAATGGATGTTCAATCCACGTTTATATTGCAAAAAAGATGTCTGCGCAGCATCTGTCACTTGGACGACACTGATTCCCTGAGAAGCATTTTCAAAAAACATGGTTTCCTTACTTTAGCGTGTATATATATTAGAGCTATGTCTATTTGTCAAAAATCATGAAAACATATATTTTAAAAGTCAAATCGTGTTCATACCTTAAGAAATAAGTACAAATATAACAAATGTATACCTTAGGTAAATAATACAAAATTTCACAAGAGCTCATATGTAACAGGCATTAAAGTATACAACAATTTACCAACAGACCTAAAAACATTACAACCAAAAATGTTTAAACGTGCTTTAGAAGAATGGTTACTAGATAAAGAGTTCCTTGTCAGGACTACGGAACCCTAAAAAAGTGAGGTTATAATTTTACAAAAACGGCATAACTCAAAAACATTACCTTGTAAATTTGATTATAAACTGTATATTATCAAAGCCTTGGTAATGAAAGTGGTGGAAAGGGGAATGGGCGATCCTCCCATCCACCCTCACCCTCCCTTTTTGGTGCCAAACAATTCTAAATCTTTACCAAGTGAGGTTATGATTTTACAAAAACAGCATAACTCAAAAACTATGCATTACCTTCATTGATATAAAAGATGATAAAAGATTACCTTGTAATGAAAGTGGTGGGGCAGGAAGGGGGGACTCCCCCCTCACCCCTTTTTCGTGCCAAACAATTCTAAATTTCAACCGAAAGGAGGTTCATGAATCAGTGTTTACTTTTAATTATTTTGTATGTTTTCAACCTAATGTAAACAATTTATTGTAAACAGTCGCGTCTGGTCTAAAGCCTATTCTAGACGGATGTAGTTAATCCACAGTCCCAACAGAGGTGACCTTGATTGTTTCAATCCATCTAGACTGCAGATGTAATCCAAATTTTGATTTGACCTCGTCCTTGGTGTACGGGCACGATTTCCCATCCGCAGTTCGAGCGCACGGATTTATTTATTTATTTATTAAGGAACAGTAAACAGCTACATTATACAATATTAAATAAAAAAAAACAATTGAGTCAACACAAGTATCAATATTGCAGCCCACAACACTATTCTCAGATTGTTACATGCATATTAGCACACTATAATCGCCAGATGAGCGACTGACTTATAAAAAAAAATAATAATATTAATTCAATTTCGTTACCAAAAATAACAAAGAGTGTTGACAAAACATTTGGAAAATTATAAATTAAGTATATAAATTACACTTTATCTGTTATTTATTTATTAATTCTTTATTCTGTGGCGTTAGTTATAGTTACAAATTATTGGGTGGAATTGCATTGTGGAAGTTAATTAATTATGATAGATTTACAAATGTTGTAGAACATCTGCATAGAAAAATTACAACAGACTCAAATACGAATGAAAACAAGGAACAAAGGGGTACTTATGTTACGACGTAGGATTTTGCAGAAAGGCTATTTTGAATTGACTAAGGGTACAGGAAAATATATCAATATTTTCAAATTTATTGTTATATGAATCCGTCATCCTCCGAACAGGATTACGGATGCCAGAGTTAGTTCGACAACTGGCCTGTGCAAACAGACGAACAGCGCGCACCATGCGCCGCTGAACTGTTCTAGGTACAATGTAGCATAGGCTCATCACAAGGTCGATACAATCAAATTTGTTATCAACTATTTTGTACAGAGTGGTCATTTCCAGATATGTTCGTCTGGACTCCAAACTCAACAGCTTATATCTAGAAGGTAATTCAAAGTAAGACAAATAAGTTTTATGGCATCTATAGTGCATAGTGCGTAAATATTTACGTTGAACCTTCTCAATGGCAATTTTGTACTTGTTGTAGTAGGGGTTCCATATTGGTGCGGCATATTCTAATTGGGATCGAACTAATGTTTTGTATAGATATAAATACGTGGCTGAACGTTTGAAATCGCCAGATGATCGCATTATAAATCCATACATTTTAAAAGCTTTACCACAGATTATATAATAGTTACTTCGTAACAGATACTTCACTCCCCTACAAAAACACAATACCAACGTTTATTTGAGACAATACAAGCAAAAATGTGTCTATGGCGCACGACCTAGCGTTGTTATTACTTCGTTCAGCGCGCGATGTACCGGCGCGCCCCGATACAGTAAAGGGTTGACTTAATAAAGTAAAAAAAAAGTTTACGAATTATTTTTATTTACCTCACAAAATTACATCAGAGTTCTTAACTAAGAGTCGAATTTCGTGTCGGAAAAATGAATATTACGCCGTCTTGTCATTTTAATATCGGTCGGTAGCATAAAAAATGAAACATAGTGCTTGTTTTTTGTCAAACCCGCAAAATGACTATGAAAAACTTAAATCGTTTCTAAGATAGAATACGAATGCGCAGTTATCCCGTCATTAGAATAATAATATACGCTGCGCGCGCGTGAGCAGTGACAACCGACTGGCAGATAGTACCGGCGCAGGTGACGAAAGTTTAGGTATAAATTGCAGTAGCTATGGGCAAGTGAGGGAGGCCTGGCTTTACTAATAATGTTGTCAACGTGTGTATCAAGACATACTTTAAAATCTAGATGTACGCCTAGATATGGTCTTACGCCTTAGAATGGTCACTTTTGAAAGAAGTGTATTACATAGATTATAATCAAAGTTGATGATCTTTTTATTCTTTGTGAAGTGTATGTGAATGACCTTTTGGAATACTAAGTTTATTTTTTTACAATAAAGCGTTAGTCTATTTAAATCTTGTAGAAATAAAATACAATCATTAACATTATTGATAGTCTTGAAAGTTTTAAGATCATCTGCATACAACAAATATTTAGAATTTTGGAAACACTGACCAATATCGTTGATAAACATTATAAAGAGCAAAGGTACGAGGATGGATCCCTGCGGTACACCTGAAGTAATGACGATGCTTCGAGAATGATGTCCATTGACAACAACCTTTTGAGTTCTATTTAGTATATAAGAGGTGAACCAGCGCAATAAGTTACCACGTATCCCATTGTTAAGAAGAAGTTCATGATCCACCTTGTCAAAAGCTTTCTGGAAGTGCAGAATAATGAATAGTACAAGTACAGAAATTGCACTCCCTGAGAGCAAAAATGCGAGATTAAACCTAGTTACAACGCGGGTAACGTTCAAAATGCGCTTCACGCCTCGGGTGCGAACTGCGACCTTGAATTTGCGTCACAGTATCAACTAATAGTAGCTATGAACCGCGTGTTGCGCACAGTAAAATGCACCGTAAGTCCGCACAGCGAGAGTCTGAATAACTCGGTCAACTCGCGGCCTCTCCTATAGGGTTGAATGTTATGAGAAAACTTATTGTTGGTAGAAGAATACTCTAAGGTAGAACAATGTAATGAGTACATTACTGACATAATATACCATCATCTATTTTCCCAAACAGAAATCTAGTAAACGAAAGTAAGTTTGAAACAGTAGATTTATGTTTAACAAAACCATGTTGTTCATTTATAATTATTCTGTGCATGATACATGATAGGATAAATTTTATTGTGAACTAGTCTCTCAAAAAGTTTCGACAGGGCGGACAGAATTGATATAGGTCTATATTGTGCCACGTTTGGACCCTCCTTTGTGAACCAGTGTAATATTAGCGCGCTTCCACATTTCAGGAAAGATCCCTTCTGTTAAACATTTATTATAAATAATATAAAGGGGTTTGTATATAAAACTGGCAGTTTTATTAAGAAAGAGAGGTGAGATACCGTCTGGTCCTGCACCCGTATCACGAAAACCATTGAATGAACGAAATGAACTAAATGACGGGGACGGAGCTATACAGCCTACATAGCTGCGTCCCCGTCATATCGTTCATTTCGTTCATTCAATGGTTTTCGTGATCAGCCCCCAGGTCCCTTTGTAGTATCTAGTAGTTTTAATTCATTAAGTATGTCATTTTCAGTAAGATGTATCTCTGAAATTTTAGTGATGTTATCTGATTCTTTAATTGTCGGCTGCCAAATAGCTAGATTAGGAGAAGAAGGTTCGAATACGGATAGAAAGAAATCAGAAAACATGTTACAGATATTTTCGCAATTAAATCCGTATAGCCGTTAGCATACGTAGTATTATTATCTTTTCTATGCCAGTAGATTACATCCATCCTAAAACAGTCGCGCTGTGACAGGCTGCAGCCACAGAGTGCTGAATCACTCTACTACGTTATAAGAGTTGGCACTTCCCTACATTGTTGATACCCGAATTATGAAGGACTGTGTAGCCAACCTAACAACGGAAAGTATTATTTACGTTGTAACTACTGTTTTTTTTGCAGTGTTAAGTCGTCTTCTGAGACGACTTGCGACTGATTACTGATTTTCTAGCGTGTTTGCGCGTGGATTAGATCTGTGTAGCCAAAACACAATCCGCGGATGGAAACTTAGATAGATACCACCAAAGTCACCTCTGTTGGAACGCTGGATTATATCCGTTTAGAATAGGCTTTAGAAGCAGTGTTGCCAATAGAATTTTTTCGTTTCCCCGGTTCAGTGTTGTCAATTCCCCGCTTTTTTTATTCATTACTTACAAATTTCTCGAAATGATATTTTTTGAATAAAAATACTGTTTTGTACAGAATATTTCATATACTACCAAAACTTTTATAAAATACTATACCTTATAATTAGTGTCCGACCGAAAGTTCGGTTTCGGTTTCGGCGGCAGTTTCGGTTTTAAACTTTTGCCGAAATCGAAACTGATTTCGGAAGTTGTCGTACACGCTCGCCTAACTTCCTTTCTCGCGGCAACGCTTTGGCGGACGCTGGCGGCCCTGTTCGGGAATGGGGAAGATGAGTGTAATTTTTTTATTATCTCAAAAAATCAAGCTAAAAATTAGAAAAATATCAGTGAAAGAATTTTTGCGATATATCAAAATCTGTATTTTTAGCAATTTTTTAAAGTTTTAAGAATTCTTAAATCCAGAGTTGACTTGACCGCTCAACGTGTGCGTCACATCGCTCTATAGCTCGGCCGCGCGTACTATCGTATGCAGTGTTTTTGCTTTATTCGTAGTATTTTCGTAGTTATTCTGTGAATATGGAAAAATAAATACCGTACAGATATTGTATAGTACCTCTATGTACAAATACAACAGTTACCACTCCGGAAAAAACTTTTTTCATGTCTCAAACGACAAAATATGTGAGAAATAGATGGTGTAAATCAACGAAAAGGGAGGAGCTGTCACGTACAAAAAAAAAACATACGGACGAATTGAGAACCTCCTCCTTTTTTGTGAAGTCGGTTAAAAACAAGATAGATCAATATATAACGCTTTATTTGCACACCAATTATAAAATAAATATTGGACCTACAGATAAAATACTTAAGTTGTGTAATGAAAAGGGTTGTCTTATCGCTTTAAGCGATTTATTCCAGACAACCAATAGAGAAAGATATGCGAGACTAACGGACGGTGGTGTATCGATTTTACACCTTAAATATTACATTTAACTAAATTGAGACACTTGTTAAAATAATAATAAATGGAGGACCCGGAAGCGTAATCGGGAGAACGGTTGGCTTTGATGCCAGAGGTACCGAGTTCAAACCCCGCCGTGCACCAATGGACTTTTCTATCGAAAAATTTACGTGCGCTTTTCACAGTGGCCCTCCGGAGAAGGAAAAACATTGTTAAGAAACTAACAACCCCCGCATTGCGGCATGACACTATCTAGTTTCCGTCTGGCCAGCTACAACCCTCAAGTTTAAATTCTGTCGACAAACATCTAATGTGTTCCGGCAGCTATCCTTGAGAGACAGTTCCCATTCTAAGTCTAGCGTGCTTACCATCCTCGACCACATCATAACTTACCAACAGGTGAGATAGTGGTGAAACGCTAGCCTACAAGATATTAAAAAATAAACTGGCCAAGTGCAAGTCGGACTCGCACTCGTAGGGTTTCGTAACACAGTAGAGCATTCTATAACTATGATTTTTCGCAACCAAAAACTTAACTTTGTTTTTCATAGTGTTTGTATGAAAAACAAAGTTATATTTGCGGTCGCTATATCTCAAAAACTGCTGACTGTATCTCGTTCAAACCAATTTTCGTTGAAAGTTTTTATTGAGATCTACAGAATAGATTTTTTCTAGATTTTTCACTCCCTTACTTTTAAAGTTAGGGGGGGGACACACATTTTACCACTTTAGAGATGATTAATAAAAAAAACAGAAAAAATGATTTTAGGAACCTCAATGTCATTTTTAAAGACCTATCCATAGACATCTCACACGTATAGGTTTGAAGATTTTTTTTTGTTTCATATCTATTCCATGTATGGGATGAACTTAAGCTTAAACTTTTATATTTTTTATTTTTGTGTAAAAATTGAAAAGCGGTTCAGAGAATACATCTACCTACCAAGTTTCAATTCTGTAGTCCTAATCGTTTTGGAATAAAATGGCTGTGACATACGGACGGACGGACGGACAGACATGACGAATCTATAAGGGTTCCGTTTTTTGCCATTCGGCTACGGAACCCTAAAACACTTACTTTGCAAGTTTTGTCCTTGGATTTCAGCACTAATGTAGGTACTTTGCGTGATTGATGAATTGATCCCCAACCATAACAAGAAAGTCGACTTTCGACAGATTATGCCTAATCCTGGTTCCATTTTGTTAGCACGATGAGCAGGGCCCCTAGACAAAATCCATTTTCCTGTTTGCCTTCACGCTAACGCAAGTTCAAAATGTATGGAATGACATTTATGTTTCCGCAACAAAAATGTCATTCCCATACATTTTGAACTTGCGCCCTTGCCCTCATCTAGATTATCAAAGGCGTGGGCAGTACTCAAAATCACAAAACAAAATGATAAGTCCAAGCTCCCGCCCGTACCGCGTCGGCGCAGTAGATAATATTTACGTAGTCCGGTCTGTGGTTTCGCTGCAAATATTTTGATCCGCTTAAATCTATGATATCTTCTGAAGTTTTTTTAATAAGCATATTTAATATAATATACTAATTATATACTGTAAAAGAAAATTGTAATCTATAATATGTGACCAAGGTATAAGGATTAATACTCTACAGTAGATAATAGCCTAGGAAGTTGTGTTGTTTTCATTAAAAAATTAGATTAAAATGGTTACTGCGAGTCAACCTTAACAGATAGACATATACCATCGCGAACTCTTATGTAGACCTTTTTAACCGACTTCAAAAAAAGGAGGAAGTTTCTAAATTCGACCCTTTTTTTTATGTTTGTTCGCGGATAACTTCGTTGTTTATGAACCGATTTTGATTATTCTTTTTTTATTGGAAAGGTGATATCCCAAGTGTGGTACCATGGTAATTTTATCGAGGTCTGATAAGTATCTCCAGAGATACGGAGATAAACACCTTAAAATTGGTACTGAAAATTATTAGCGCGGCATTGAAGTCGGTTCCTTTTAGTTTTTTAAACGATATTATTAAGGTGTACAATACTGTAGTACATTATTTAGATAGAATTCCCGACAGGACATTTTTTTTGTTTAATAAAAGATTACTCGCAATGTGGGTTGCACATTACTAGTATTCTTGTTAACCCCTCCAAGCGAAATATGCTTGTGTCTGGAGTGGGTTCACGTCAATAGTGCAATGGGTGGGGTGGGAATGGAACTCACGACCTCTCGATCGCCAGTCCGACACCCTAGTCACGACGTAGTAGGGGTCCCATAGTCGTGGTCAAGTTAAGAACTTATAATTTAATTTTGATAAATGTTCAATAAGTGGTCCACCTAAGTCCTGGAACCAGCTGGGGGGGGGGGGGGTCATGACCCCCCCCCTGGATGCGCCGTTGGCCTTAACATAGGTACAGCGATAGCAGTTCGTTAAATCTATACCTACTTACACAAGAATTCGTGTAATAAGAATTCTTTATTGGCCTACATACATACTAGATATATAGATCACCATCATCCTAATCAAAGAAAGAAAGAAAGAAAATAGTTTATTTGGCAAAAACTCACATAATAACAAATGTAATTAATTAATCTTGGTAATAATGTAAAACATAAAAAAACTGGTTTTAAAATAATTTTATAAAAAATGAGGTGAGGTGTCAAAAAGGCTTAACTCAGCACATATGTCTGGGGTTACACACCTAGACGCTCAGCTCATCTGCGTCCACTGCTGGTCATAGGCTTCACCTATGGTAGACGCCACTAAACTAGACCTTCAGCTCTTCGTTTCCAACCGGTGGCCAGTTAGCTTGGGTATATTATCATCGCTTCACCTAGCTGGCGAGTGTCGCACATTACGATTATACACTTACGAGAAGGTACAGCCGAGTCATGGTCTACACTCCAATACAAGTCTTCTCCAACGGTTTATCGGTTCTGCTTCGGAAGTGCCAGTGGATTGGTACGTGTATACGTAAGTACGTGATAACTTTGGATGTCTTCACTTCCAGTTAGATCCTTCAGGCCCAGACCAGAGTTAACACATATTTTTATAACCCAGGGTTATGCAATATCAAGCCTGTTGCACGCGCGGTAGTTATGTAAATGTTAGTACCTCCGCGGCAGCCCGCGGGTTACAAGTTGTGTCAAAACACTCGACCTTATAGTACGAGACAAAGTGCAATTTACGGTGCACAACACGTGGTTCCTCAAATTCAAGGTCTCATATAACATCTTATAGGCTAGCGTTTGACCACCTGTTGGTAAATGATGATGCGGTCGAAGATGGTAAGCACGCTAGGCCAAGAATGGGAACTGGCTCTCAAGGATAGCTGCCGGAACACAGATGTTTGGCGACAGATAATGATTTGTGTCATTCTTGTTGGATTACAAAAATATGTATAAGCTCTGGGCTGCGTTCACAAACTATGCTCGGAGTTAGAGCGTTTGGTTGCACCAAACGCTCTAACCCCGTTCACGACCTCAGAGCGTCGCATTCGGTTGTAGCAACTGTTTACTGTGTCGTTTAACGTAGTGGTTATATTCTCTTTGGTGTCGTTCACGACCTCAGTTGTTTCACTCCAGAGTTGCAACTTTTTACCCACCAAATTAGATGATTAATAAACGCTCTGACGTTTGTGGCAGTAAATTTGGCGGGATAAGCTGTAATTTTTGTTACAGATTAAGGGAATCGGCAGAAATTTGCATTGTCGAGACCAAAACGTGACATTAATCGTAAAAACAAACAATTTTCCCTCCACGAAACAAACGAAAAATATTCAGAAAAAGAAAAATAAAATAAATGAACATAACCTCGAAATTTGTGTGCAAAATGTCAAAGTCACAATTTGAGTGAAAAACACCCGTGGTCGTTCCGGACCGGAGCTTTTCTTTACTCATGTGCCTTCGAGCGAGTTGCAAAACAACCAAAAAACCTTCTTCGGAGGACGTGAACGCAGCCCTGGTCTTTGCAAGCGGGCCTCAGAGACTCCGAACGTAGCCTTTTATTACCTTTCATTCATCCTTAAATTTTTTTTCGAAGATGTGAACACTGATCGCTAGGCCTAGAGTACTCTTGACTCTCAATCAAGGACTATGTGCTGCCGGAACACCCTAAGGTTATTGCGGCAAATTTTCTCCTTGATGGTGGTAAGCTACTTTTTGGTAGCAAGTCAGGCGGAACACCAATACTCCTACCACCTGTGCGAACACCGGTGCTAGGATAAGAACCGGAAAACTCTCGCTTCAGGCCATCTACAAATTTGTATCAACTTGTATTACCTTACCTACTTGTTGTATTAATGACACTGTTGTCGATTGGTTGTACTTCCGAACATGCAGAATAAATGGCACTACATATATTTTATACACTCAATTCAAGTTTCATTCCTACTAGTACAAACGAATAGTTCAATCGTTGGTAACGCCGATACCCAAAAATGTCCTTAATCAATTAATTTAAGGAGGACGATGTTAAATAAAACACACTCGCTCGGTTGAAGTCAGTCGAATGAATTTATTGCAAGGTCGGTAGTACAGAAAATATTCGGAACACCTTCATTTATTGTATAAAATAAAAATATTGCTTGAACCTTGTCTAGGCACCGACATATCGATTTATAAAATATAAATCAATAAGTTTCGATACTTAACATACCGCCCACCATGGACAGCGTTGGGCAGACTGTCCATCAAAACTATGACTTTACTCAAATAGAATACTAAGACTAAAACATAAAATCTGCTCAACCGCCCACCATGCGCGAATACATTTTCAAATAACACGAAAAACAAAATCTTATATAAATTTCGTAACCTGAACAACATAAACATGACAAACCAATCTTGCAATACACTACCAAATAAACAAAAATAGCTCTGACATAAAACATTTGTGGACTGTATAATTTTACTCAGTTACAGGTAATACAATTAACTTTGACATAGGTCGCTTCACGACACTTGATTTACATTTCACGCTAACCACACGCGTGAGCATGTCCGAACCAGTATGCTTCTCTGTGATCAAGCCAAACAGCCATTTGGCTGGTGGAAGATCATCTTCCCTGATCAATACTACATCACCGACTTTAGGCTCAGCTACTTGATCTGTCCACTTATAGCGGTGCTGAAGTTGAATGAGGTACTCTCGGGACCATTTCCGCCAAAAATCTTGCAACATTCTTTGAGTAAGGTGCCATCTAGTCAAAGAAGAAACGTTAGAGTTCTCATGATCTTTATCAGGGACTACCACCAAGGGTTCACCTACCAAGAAGTGACCTGGTGTGAGAGGATAAGGTTCATCTGGATAAGTTGGAAGTTGTGAGATCGGCCTTGAATTAAGGCACGCCTCAATTTGTGACAACAAAGTTGTCATCTCTTCGAAAGTCAGGGTACTATTGCCTATCACCCTTTTTAGGTGCTGCTTGGTAGACTTAACACCTACCTCCCACAACCCTCCGAAATTTGGAGAATGCGGAGGTATGAAATGCCAAGTTGTACCATTTGCAGCGAGCCAGTCAGCTATCTCAGGGTCTACACTAGACCTTTCCGCATCGAACAACGCTTTCAACTCTTTAGCACCGCCGACAAACGTAGTTCCGTTATCACTCCACATATCAGCTACATGTCCGCGCCTGGCTACGAATCGTCTGAAAGCAGCTAAAAAGCCTTGAGCAGTCATGCCACTTACTGCTTCAAGGTGTATTGCTTTCGTAGCCATGCAGACAAATAAACATATGTAGCCTTTGATAGCATGGAAACCACGGCCCTTTGTAGGGCGGATGCTGATTGGACCCGCGTAGTCTGCGCCGCTCCGAAGGAAAGGCCGGCTAGCCGTCACTCTTGCCTCTGGTAACTGGCCCATCATTTGCTGCATTGTCTTAGCCGAGTGGCGAACACAAACTACACACTTCCTGACATATTGCCGAACGAGACTCTTCGCATTGACGATCCAAAACTTGGTTCTCAAATAATTGATCATTAACTGTGGTCCTCCATGCAACGTTCTCTGATGGGCATCGGCAACCAATAATTTCGCGAAATGTGAGTTATGTGGTATCAAAATAGGATGCTTCATATCATCACCTAGTTGAGACTTCTGCAAACGTCCGCCAACTCTTAAAATACCGTCAGCATCGAGGAAAGGACTTAATGAAGTAAGTTTACTTCTTTTATTTACTTTACCAGCCTTCATCAAACAATCAATTTCTTCAAGGAAATATGTCTTCTGACACATTTTTATACATGTGTTAGACGCTTCCTTTAATTCTTCTGCTGTTAATAAACCCTTTATTTCAGGTTTCAGCCATCTTCTGCAGAACGCGATAACTCTGGTAAGTCGAATCAAGGTAGAGAATCTTGACACAATTTTTTCTTCAACATCGGGCACAGGTAAGGTTACATAACATTTTACTTTCCTTTCTTCTTCTGTTGTATCTATTTCTTCCTTTTTATAATCTATGTTTTTATTTTTCAGAAACGCTGGGCCTTGCCGCCACAACTGAATCAGTGCACATTCAGACGGGTTTACTCCCCTGGATGCGCAGTCTGCTGGATTCTCCTTAGATGGTACGTGCACCCATTGATTTCCATCCATAATGGTAAGTATCTCCGCGACTCTATTAGCAATGAATGTCTTCCATCGACTCGGATGGCTCCTTAACCAAGCTAACACAACCGAAGAGTCGGTCCAGGCGTGCAAGTCTTGTTTAGGTATCTCCAAAACATCTGAGACTTCCCGAAGCAGTTTTGCAAGCAGCACTGCGCCGCACAACTCGAGCCTGGGAATCGAAACCTGCTTTATTGGAGCCACCTTTGTCTTAGAAGTTATCAGGTTGACATATATGGTACCATCCTTGTCAACGATACGAGCATAGACTACGGCGCTGAAACCAAGGTTTGAGGCGTCCGAAAATCCATGCAATTCTATGCATTTGTCATCTGTGGACGAGTGAATCCATCGCGGGATCTGAAAATTGGTAAGTTGATTCAAATCTTCTCTATACTCCAGCCAACATTTCATTAATGATGGAGGCAGTTCCTGATCCCATTCGATCCCTGAAAGCCATATCCTTTGTATGAATACTTTCGCTCGTATTATAGCCGGAGATATCCAACCAAGGGGATCGAATAGCTTAGCTATGTCAGAAATCACCTTACGCTTTGTTACAGGTGGTTCCAGTGGAGGGAGTTGGACAGTATATTCAAACTCATCGGTTTGCTTGTTCCAGGTGAGACCTAGAATTTTTGTTATTGCATCTGTTTTAAATTCTAAGTTACCTTCTGATACTTCCTTGTCGCATCTGATCTGTTCCAGCAACTCGTTATTGTTGGTGGTCCACTTCTGAAGCTGGAAACCCGCACGACCAAGCAACTCCGTCATCTGCTCATAAACCTCAACACCTTCTGCGGCAGTCTGACACCCGGTCATCAAGTCGTCGATGTAAAAATCCTTTAAGACTCGACTTGACGCCGCTGGGAAATCTGCTCCTTCATCATATGCAATTTGCTGTAATGATTTAACAGCTAAATACGGGGCGGACGATGTGCCAAAAGTAACTCGTACAAGTTGAAGATGCTGAAGTTCATCTTCTGGATTTTCCCGCCATAACAGACGCTGGAAATGCACATCGTCGTCAGCCACCTTTACCTGTCTATACATTTTGATCACGTCTGCAACCAAACAAATAGGAAAGCAGCGCCATCGCATCAATGTATGGCGCAACTCGGGTTGCAAAGTGGGACCCACCATTAGGTCCTGATTCAACGAAACTCCGTTGGTTCCTGGGCACGAGGCGTCAAAGACCACTCTCAACTTTGTCGTGAGTTTATCGTTTCTCACGACCGCATGATGTGGCAGATATACCGCACCTGATTTATGTTTGTCTTTGACAACCTCCATGTGCCCGAGGCTTAAATACTCGTTGATAACATCAACGTACTGCTTCTTTAGTTCTGGGTCTTTCAAAAGACGTTTTTCCAATAAAATAAATCTTTTATGAGCTATGTGCTGTGAGTTACCGTACTGACATTGAGGATCTTGCGTGCGAAGCGGCAGTCTAACCACGTAACGGCCAGATTCATCCCTCTTTGTGGTCTCCGCAAAGAACTTCTCACACTGCTGCTCCTCCTCAGTGAGGTGCTTCTTCTCACTGGAGTAATTCTCGGACTCTAGCTCCCAAAATTTCTTCAAAAGGTCATTCTCATCGGAATGCCCTGAAACAGCGGTTACAACTACATTATGACACGTCTTTGACTCAGAACTGGTTTCACCTACTCTTCCAGACAAGATCCATCCAAAAGCGGTATTTTGTGCGACGGGAGAACCGGGTGGACCTTTGATCAGGCCATTCAACAATATGCTGCTATAGACCTCGGCTCCTAACAGTAAGTCGATCTTGTGCGGTTTACCGAACGAAGGGTCGGCTAACTGAATTGACGTCAACATTGGTAAGTTTTGAACGTCAACCTTTGTCTCTGGAAGCAATGTTGTTAACTTGTTCATGACATAAGCTTGAACTGGGATGACGAAGGTATCATCATAACAGGATTTCACCTGAAAGGACACCATTGACTTGCAAGCCAATGACGCCTGCGCATCGCCACCTAGACCCGATACAATAGTTTTGCTTGGGCGTTTTGCTAACCCTAACAACTGGACCGCGGACTCCGTTATAAACGAAGCCTGACTACCCTGATCAAGCAGGGATCTTAAACAGACTGATGCTCCAGTTGCCGATTCGACACTCACCAAGGCCGTCGCGAGGAGCACCTGACTGCTGGCCTGAGCCGTGCACGTCATGGCCTTGGGAGACTGACTTGAAGACGATAATGTTTCTGAAGTAACAACATTACTTACCTCAGACTGAACCGGCTTCGATACATCGTCCGACCTTTCGGACGTATTGGGATGGAGAAGTGAATGATGCTTTCTTTGACATAAACGACACCTTGAAGTCTGGCGACAAGAATACACGGTATGATTCACATTTAAGCAGTTAAAACACAGCTTACTGGTTTGGGCAAACTCACGTCGTTTGACCACGTCTTCATGGGCAAACCGCTTACAGTTACTTATTTTGTGATTCTTGTCAGAACAAAAAACGCATACTGATTTCGTTGTGGTGACATGTAATGCCGTAGCATTTTTATTTCGAGAAGAGCTACTTTGTTTATTTACATTCTGTGAGCCTATACATTCCAATGCTCTAAACCTATTTTCCAAAAACATTGTGAAATCACTCAGTTTAGGCAACTGACCGATGCAATCATTATTTTTTGTCTCCCATAATTTTCTGGATTCAGGATCTAGTTTTTGACAGATAATAAAAATCACTAAAATGTCCCATGACATAACATCAATGTCTAAGTTTTCAAGTGCGTGTATACATTCATTTGTCACATCTAACAAATCCTTAATAGCACTCGAAGACTCAGTAGTTACACACTTTTGGTTCATGAAACGCTTCAGTATACAATTCGCAAGAAACTTTTTATTATCATATCGCCTCTCTAATTGAGACCAACAAGACTGATAATTATCAGAAGTGATAGGTATGTGCCGTAATAACTGCTCTGCTTCTCCGTGTAAATAGCTCTTTAAGTAGTGCAGTTTCTGTACATCATCTAAACCCTTGTTCCTATGCACGAGTGACACGAACAAATCTTTAAAACTAGTCCACTCTTCATATTTACCAGAAAATGTAGGTATGACTATTTTTGGTAATTGAACACATAAAGACTTATCTAATTTATCATCATTACTGCCTGATTCCTCGATTGATTTCACTGATTTCAAAGACAAACATTCTTTCAGTTTCGATTTATATTCTACATACAACTCTTCTACTTGTTCAAACATGTTACAATAACCTGACTCTTCAATTTCTGTACCATCAAATTCCAACAATATTTTATCATGCGTACTAGTAAACGATTGCCAACATTGAACTAAATTTTCTAATCTTGTTTCCAAATATGGTAATGTAATCTTATCTTTGGCCTGTTTCCCAAAGTTAACCTTAGCTTTAGAAATTCTATCCTTAAGATTTTCTTGAAACCTTATTAACTTATCCATATTGACAATATACAAGAATCTCTTTATTAGTACAATTGATTTTCAATACTTAAGGACAGTTTAATAAACGCTAAAACACCTGATATATTAAGAAAAAGTCCAATCAAAATCTTATTAATCGTCGGTTAACCCACTAACCGAAGATGGTGTAATCGAACAGAATGACTTGAAACTAACTTCACTTAGTTACTAATTATTGTAACTTTAAGCATAAAAACTACTTAAAATCGTTATAAGCACACTATTTAGGTTATAAATACGAATGTTTTAGTCTCTGAGCAATAGGTATATCTTGAAATCTTGAGAAATCACATGAAAAGATAAAAAAAATCACTTCTAAATTATGATCAAATGTACTCACAGTTTTCATCCGATTTAACATGTAACTCACTTACATATATATGATATTAACTTTATAATACACCAAACGAGATCCAAGGTATGGTGACGAGAAGGCTGTGGTGCCCTCCGTGTGGTGCATCAAACTTCTCCTGATTATGTGCCGTTAACTAACACAATTTAACAAAGGAACAATACAGCTCCGTGAACACTCGCCGGCCACTCAGCTTACTCCACAGGATGATATTAGTGCGGCCTATCCGCACCAATATTCACAACTCCTTACGTGGCTTCTGTAGACAGCCCATTAGGCGGTCACCGTAGAACCGACGCCATCACGCTAGCTCGATATTACAAGAGACTAGCCGTCGTCGATTTGATGCTTTTGCCGCGATTTATAGTTGAACTGCAAGTTCCTGTGCCGTATATCCGGCTACGGAGGAACAATGGTAACGCCGATACCCAAAAATGTCCTTAATCAATTAATTTAAGGAGGACGATGTTAAATAAAACACACTCGCTCGGTTGAAGTCAGTCGAATGAATTTATTGCAAGGTCGGTAGTACAGAAAATATTCGGAACACCTTCATTTATTGTATAAAATAAAAATATTGCTTGAACCTTGTCTAGGCACCGACATATCGATTTATAAAATATAAATCAATAAGTTTCGATACTTAACAATCGTTAATACGCAAAATGGAATTCAATATACCATTTTCTTCAATATAATTAATTGGTTGGTCACATGGCCGTTTTTATTTATGCCCTGTCCTTTCCAGTTCAGTATTTTAATATATCCTCTAGTGTTTGAAAGCAATGTGATCATCAACCATGATCCAGACTTCTATTATTTAGTAAAAACTTAAAACGATACTATTTAGGTATTGGGAACTAACAAAATTATTTATTTGTAGAGTAGGCTTGCTATATAGAGCCCAGTCGATCATTAAATAAAGCGGAAAAGAAATACTTAACGACAATCATGTTCAAAGTTTTAATTGTTTTTTTCAATACTTATGTTTTATGTAATATTTGAAATAAATATGCAAGGCTATATTGAGAGGTGTTATTAAAAATTTATTACTTACATACAATAATATGTTTTATCTTAAACTATGTAGTTGTCTACTTACTACTAAGCTAAATGCTAATCAATATTAGCTAACATAATAATTCACAAAATGTATAGTTACATAACTTAATAATTCCTTTCGATATTTCTTTTTATCCATTGAGTGTCAGCTTTTCAAAGGTTAACTTTAAGAAGCACATAATATACAATAAATACTAAAAAGATAATCTTAAAAGTAACCGAAACTGATACACTCTATAGACATCATCAGAAAAACATAATATAAATTAATATCTTTGAAAATTCATTCACATACTATACTTATTTACACAGATCATAAAAAAAATATGTTCTAACTTTACACCAGGTTATTTTATATCACTTTTGTACACTAGTTCAACACTATTTCATCATTGTGTAGATTCTAATAACTTTTCACGAAAGTACTTTATTTTTTGTGCAAAAAATGCCTCCAATCCATCAGCACATCTATAAAATTCTGAGTCTTTTGGATTGAAGTAACGACAATTGTCAAATATTTTAGTCATATCACCAATAAATTCACTCAATGTACTATAGTTCTGTTCAGTCACTTTCCTTTCGACGGTTTGCAAATCTGAAAAATAAAACAAGAATCTATACATAACATAAATCACTGACACGCCATCTCAACTGACAAGTGCTATCCTATCTGTCAAGTTTACAAACCAGACTGGGGTGGAAATCTCTACGTTGATATCGATGCGTCCTTTCACCGCAAACATCTAATAGAAGGAGAGTTGGCAGTAGTATATTTGTATTTCTTTTCTTAGCGACGAGCATCCGTCGAAATTTCTACTATCTACTACTACCATGGTATAAGAATTAATATCCCAAGATTATTATAACTTCTCCTTTCTGAAAGTCAGTTAAAGATGCTTGTTACGCCTTATTTCAAACATTCTCTGAAGACATTTGGGTGATTTTAAATAGTTTTTAACTTTTTACATCTTTTATATTGAAATCCTAGCATGAATGTTACATTGTTTTATGACACGCGAATGATCCCGTTCAATTTTCACCAGAAACGTCGAAAAGGCGTTGCGGCGAGCCAATAAAGAGCGGGTCACATTTAGCCTACTAACACTTACTAAAAATACGTTCATAGACAAAACTCGCGGGTAGGAGGCGAAGGAGGTGCGGCGGAGTCGAGGCGTAGTCAGGGCGGAGGCTCTATGGATGCCTGTTCCAAGACTTATTTTTTGTTTCATGCGTTTAGATGTCAAATTTGTAAGCTACGCTCATTGATGAGATAGAGTCATAGTAAGCATAATACGAATGCATAAGTGCATATCATTAAGGAACTTACCCATTGGCTCCTTTATAACTTTATAATACGTAGGAGCTTCTCTAGGATCCACAGGTTCCATGAATGGCCAAGCGTTTTTGTGTAATTGTATTTGTTTAACAAGCCTCTTTAGGTTCTCGAAGTCTTTTATCGTAAGCTCTTTCATGTTTGCATAATTGTAAGAACTGTTCTTTTGGCAATTTGGACAAGTGTACTCGTCAATATTGTCTGCTTCCGATTGAAGGATCCCCACACAGCGGCCGTGGAACCAATCTTGACACCGGTCGCAGCAAATATAAAATCTGTGATTGGAAATTATTTTATTACTTTACCATTACATTAAATATAATAACAGGTACATATTATTATTCTTAGGGTGAGGACATAAAGAGCCGGGTTCATGGTGCAGACGCCGGTATGGGTGGGTAGGTACCGACCCGTACAGGTAAAATATTCCATTGATTAACCTTTTTCTTTATGCGTGAGCGCATATGATAAAATGGGAAAATTTTACCGGTATGGATTACCTACCGGTACCGGTTTGTCTACACCGGGAACCCGCCTCTTTGGTATTAAAAACTATCATGAGACGGTTTTTTACTGTTTGTGCGGTCAATGCTAATTTGTTTTGTGAAGAAAGAGATGGATGTGATTGCTTAAATGTATGTAGTACAATAATAGTATATTACGATTCGTGTGACTTAAGTAGTCTATTATTGCACGGCATGAAGTTAGTAATTCACGACACTCAACTTCAGTGACTTCGCTACTTCCGCAGAGAAAGGTCGCGTTCGCGTTGCACTTGCTAGTCCGCTCGGGTAAGGCGCTGACGCAGCAGCCTACTTAGCCATCGCGAGTGTATTGTTTATACGGTCACCGCGATGACCCAGATACGCGTAGTGAGTGAAACACGTACATTTTGTGTAAAAAAATGTTAAGGCGAAGCTATTTATAATCATGGCTTCTCCTGCTAAGATAACTTTAACAACCGAGACAGAACGACTGTTATACAATCGTTGTGAAGACGAAAGAAGACAAAGAATAAAATTAGAAGATCTTGTTAGCGACCTAACAAATCAGATACACGAGCTTCAATGCCATCTGAAACATGTTCGGGAGCAGTATGACACTCCTCCAACTCAACAGCCCAGCAATGAGGAACCTTCAGCACCAGTCCAGTACGAGACTGACGAAGAAGAACTAGCGAGAGAAACCGGGTGGGCTCGTGAAAAGAGTAGGAAGAAAAGGAAGTTGCTAAAGTCTCCCTCCCCGACGCAAGATGATCCTCCTAGTGAGACCACCAAGGAAATAGTAAAAAAAACCTCCCCAGCCTCCACCTATTGTTGTAGAGAACGTCCGAAACTATCAGGCGTTTTACGACTGTTTGCTCACGAGCGCCCCGAGAGATGCGTTCACCATAAAAGTATTGAATGGAGAATGTGCTAAAATAAATACATGCGATGAAGACTCGTACAGAGCTATTACCAAATTGCTGTCAGATGGAAACTTACACTGGCATTCTTACGAGAAGATATATATATATATATATAATATATATATATATATATATATATATAATATATATATATATATATATAATATATATATATAATATATATATAAAAAAAAAATATATATATATATATATATATATATATATATATATATATAATATATATATATATAATATATACTAGAACTATTAACAGCTATTAGAGAATGTAACTGTGACGTTATATCTACAGGAAAGCCAACTTACTGGCCCACAGACCCTATGAAGATTCCAGATCTCATAGATTTTTATTTATAAAGACATATCACTAAGCTTTCTTCATATTCAGGAAGGTTATGAATTCTGACCACTCACCGATAATTTTAACTATAAGTCAGAATATTATTGAGAAAGAAGCCAGTCCTTTCTTGGTAAAATACAGACTGGGAAAGCTTCAAATTAGATTTAGATTGTACAATAGACTTGAAAACTTCATTGAAATGTCCAAATGAAGTAGATATAGACTTGAAAAAATTTATTACTGACATTCAACTTTGTGCCTGGAAAAATACACCAGAATACAAAAAGAAAATCAGAAGTAATTATTATCCTATAGAAATAAGAGATTTTATTGTTAATAAAAGAAGACAGCGAGAGCGATGGCATATGACAAGATGTCCTAAAGACAAAACGCTATTGAACAAGCTAACAAAAAAACTTGGAAAGATAATACAAGCTTTCAATGATGAGTCTATGAACACTTACTTGAGCCAGCTGACAAGTGATCGTTCAACTAACTATTCACTGTGGAAAACTACTAAAAACCTCAAAAAGCCAACACAGGTGCAGGTCCCACCTATAAAAGAAATTGATGGGAGCTGGGCTATCAACAATAAACAGAAAGCATTTAGATTTGCACAACATTTACAGTTTATCTTTCAGCCTAATGAGGATACGTACCATGACTTCACGCTAACTGAGACAGCCCAAGATGGTATCGAAATTCAACTTACAACGCCAAGAGAAGTGTAAACTGAAATAAAAAAGCTTGAAAAGAAAAAAAACGCCAGACTATGATTTGATTACAGGAGAAGTACTACAAAATCTACCTCGAAAAACGTTAGTCAAACTTACTACACTCATAAATGCATCATTTAGACTTCAGTACGTACCCGACTTGTGGAAAATAGCTGAGGTGATTATGATCCAAAAGCCAGGTAAGCCACCCCAAGATGCAACATCATACCGACCAATTTCTTTGCTACCGATAACATCAAAGTTATTCGAGAAACTGCTTTTAAAAAGGGTTGAAACCTATCATATAAGTTAGAAATCTCATTCCTGACTACCAGTTTGGATTTAGGGAATAACACTCCACTATAGACCAGGTTCATCGAATCACCAACATCATTGAAAACGCACTAGAAGAAAAGAAATTTTGCACCACTGTTTTCTTAGATGTAGCGCAAGCATTTGACAAAGTTTGGCATAAGGGGCTCATACATAAATTGAGAAGTATGCTTCCGAAACAGTTCGCAGATATTCTTGAGTGTTACTTAACACAAAGGATGTTTAAGATAATAAGACAAGATTACTCGTTCTCAGAATTAATGCAAATAAAGGCTGGAGTACCACAGGGCAGTGTTATAGGTCCGGTCCTGTACCTATTATATACCTGTGATATCCCTGAGTTAGAAAATAACACCATTACAACATTTGCGGATGACACAGCCATTATGGCTACAGGGGCCACCCATGAAGAAGCAGTCGCAAAGGTCCAGACAGCAATCAACACCATAGTTAATAGGACAAAGAAATGGCGAATAAAGCTTAATGAAACTAAATCTATCCACATAGATTTTACAAATAAAAGACCTAACTACCATCCGGTATTCATAAATAATCAAGCAATACCATACGACTATAAAGCAAAATATCTGGGTATGACTTTAGACGCAAAGCTGAGCTGGAAGCTGCACGTCAAAAAGAAAAGAGAAGAATTGGAGCTCCGCTACAAGAATATGCACTGGCTGTTCGGAAGACATTCTTCCCTGTCTGTGAATAATAAATTATTATTGTATAAACATGTCCTAAAGCCAATATGGACTTATGGTATCCAGCTATGGGGCTGCACCAAACAAACCAACACACAGATAATACAAAGATTCCAAAATAGAGTACTCAGGAGTATAGTACGGGCACCGTGGTACCTCAGAAATGACGATCTTCACCGGGACCTAAAAGTGGAGCACGTCGCTAAAACAATCAAACAGTTTGCTGAAGCTCACGATCGCAGACTTCACCATCATGTGAATGTCGAGGCCATCCAGCTCCTCGACAACACGGACATAGTGAGAAGACTAAAAAGGGTCAAACCCTTCGAGTTACATTAGTGATACTTTATCAAGTGAACAAAGTGTAGTGATAGTGAACGCGAACGCTATAAAAAGAACACAAGAACAAAGTGTCTTCCCCTTAATAGAGACATTAAGAAAAGTGTTAATGGGCACATTCTTAGTAATATTCTAATAGTAAATTAAGTCAAAATCAAATTACTCATTAGCCTTGTTGTTATAAGGCTAGATTGTAATAGTAGTGAGATATCTGCATCAAGTAGATAAATCATTATAAAAAAAATAAAAAAAAGTAACGAGTATCGTCTATAATTTTATAGCTGTCAGTGTGACATAAGCCCGCACTTCAGCTTGCTACGCTTTTCCGTCAAATTAAAGAGCACGGCGTGAAGTTGGCAGTGTTGGCACCCGAGCGCAGCGAGGGTGCTAAACGTCGTGCAATAATCTACTATTTAAGTTACGGATAAGCGTGTGTAAAGTGTGGGTTTAGGTCACACTGTGTTATAAAATATAATGTAACATAGTTGAAAGACATAAAAACGTGGATTCTTACTGTGAATTATCATAAGGTTGTCGACAGAGACAATAAAGCTCTTGTGTCTCAGCCGCATGTCTACAATCGCGACATATGTATTCCTCCATGGTCTTGCTCATTTCTTCTGTGACTCCAACACAATCGCCGTGGAACCAATTACTACAGTGCTCACAGCCAACATAGAATCTGCAAAATAAAACCCTATGCTTAGAATTATTAGGACACTTCGTGGTGATTTTACTTATCGGTACCAATATAATTATTATGTATGCACACCACAGAGTACAGCTGTATTTGAGTGCCAGTTACCATAGGTCTAGTGTGCTACGCTACCGTCCTCAACGTCATTGTCACTTACCAACAGATGAGATAGTGATCAAACGCTAGCCTGTAGGCTAGCGTTTGATCACTATCTCATTGTACTTTGTACTTTGTAAAGTATACATACATTGTACTTTGTAAAGTACAATGCTACAAAAACATCAGTATGTATTATAAACTTTAAAACTGTGGCGATCTGAACCGTAGTCGAGATAAATAAATTTAATGATATTAAGGCAATCCGAAACATTACAATATAACTACGGTATTATTATAGGCGTACATTACCGGTATATTATCTACTAGCAGCCCGCCCCGGCTTCGCACGGGTAGAACAAATATGCCTATAAAATTAGCATCAGTTTGTTGCATCGAATATAAAATATGAACATATTTAACAATCATCGTCATATTTCAACCAATTTACACAAAACCTTAACGAATTATGCACCTAAACCTTCTTCATAAACACTCTGGCTATTGGGGAAAACCGCAGGATAATCCGTTCAGTAGCTATTGAGATTATTGCGAACAGACAGACAGACGCAGTGATGGACTTTGTTTTATAATACTTACGTAGTGATATTGGACGGCCCTTTGGCGTAAAGGATAGTTACCCTGATTCTGACCCGACGGTCGTTGGTTCTAATCCTAGCTATATACATACCAATGAAAGTTTTATGTGCATTCATGAATCATGAGTTTTCGTACAGTGGTAGTGGGATCATTAAATCTACCAAAAAGTAGCTTACCACCAAGGAGAACATCTGCCGCCTTAACCTTACGGCGTTCCCCGACGCAAAAAGTAGAGGTAATATACGCTTAACGTGTGTATCTGTGTGTCTGTCTCTAGCATCTTAGCACCTAACCGGATGAACCGATTTTGTTTTTATTATTGATAGTATTTTTTTTGTTTGATAGATGTCTTCATCGAGGGTGCTCTTAGCTTTGATTCATGAAAATTCGTTCAATCTTTATAAAACTATAAGCTTTTTTCTAGTTAATTGCGCTATGAAATCAACTTTAATAGGTCGGATCAATTCGAAAATCTTCTTCTTCAACGATATTGTAAGAACATGGAACATTGACCTGATGCTGGGACATCTCCTAGACTCTACAGAATACTCAAACCTAACCAACTTACAGCTCAGATTTTAAATGTCGTGTTTAGAGTCAATGGAATGCTTTAAATGAAAAGATTATACATAGATCAGTCGGGGTGGTTTAAAATATTATATTATTATATATATAGAATATATATAGATATTATAGAATATTATTTTATATTATAGATCATATTATTATACTATATTGACTTCAAATTGATTGTGATCGATGGGGATCTACAGCATAGCATTATTATCTTTTCTATGGCATAGCTAAGCTTATAATAATATTTTCGAAGTAACTATGACCTAATCTGTGGTTTCACTGCAAATATTTTATTAATTTTGCGATGCGTGTATGTGAAATTCGTGATATCTTCTATATTTTTCATTTGAATTATATACTGTAAGGGACAATTTAAATCAATAATATGTGGCAAAGCCACAGAATAATGAATAGTACAAGTACAGAAGTTGCACTCCCTGAGAGCAAAAATGCGAGATTAAACCTAGTTACAACGCTAGTAACGTTCAAAATGCGCTTCACGCCTCGGGTGCGACCTTGAATTTGCGCCACAGTATCAACTAATAGTAACTATGAACCGCGTGTTGCGCACAGTAAAATGCACCGTAAGTCCGCACAGCGAGAGTCTGAATAACTCGGTCAACTCGCGGCCTTTACTATAGGGTTGAATGTTATGAGAAAACTTGTAAGCCTTTAATTGGTAGAAGAATACTCGTAGAACAATGTAATGAGTACATTACTGATAATATGTATTACATTAATGTTTAATGTCGAGGTAGGATAAAAGTACTACAGTTAAACTAAAATACGTGACGTTCAATTAAAATTGAGTAAAGTTTTAGATTGCGTAAGTTAAATAACGCGACAATAGTCCTCTACGCAGGTGGATATGTTTAGTGCGCTGGTTATGTACTTGTACAGTCAACGTTACGTTATTATACAGACACCTCATCACATTGATATATCGCCAGTCGACTTGGCAACGTTGTAAGAACTCCAGAACGGACCAGGTTTCCATTGAGTTTCCATTGAGAAGGCTTTCTCATAGTCCACAAATGCTAAGCACAGGGGCCGATTGAACTCTTCGGTCTTTTGTATAATCTGCCGCACCGTGTGGATGTGGTCTATGGTGCCTTAACCGCTTCGAAACCCGGCCTGTTCCGGAGGTAAAAACTAGTCGAGTCTTTGCGCAAGACGATTCGTGATGATCCTCGAAAACAGCTTGTATACAATGGCTCAGAAGCGATATCGGGCGGTAGTTTTTCAAGAGGGTTTTGTCTCTTTTTTTGAAAAACAGAACCACCACGCTTCGTTCCTGTGGAGCTCTGCCAGTGAAAAGAACAGATTTAAAGAGCTGTTGAACTGCTGGAGCTCCCCCGGCTTTTTAAAGCTCTGTTGTGATTCCGTCTTCTCCTGGGGCTTTTCCATTTTTGAGCTGTTTAAGGGCCATCACGATCTCGTCTTGGCTAATTTCGGGCAGATCTTCTGTGAAGTGGCGAGTTAAGGTGGCTCTAGAATCCTCAATATCGGGTACGGGCCTTGAAGCATACGATTCGTAGAGCTTGCCGTAGAAGTCTTCAACATCCGACAGAATCTCCGACTTGGATGCGACGACTAGTCCAGTTGATGTTGTCAGGTTTGTGAGGTGGCCTCTACCCATGGCTCCAGAGGCATGATAGAGCCTGGCGTGTTAGAGGATGTGTTAGAGGCGTGTTAGAAGATCGGAGGTCGCGTCTTGCCAGCTTTTTTATGGTTTTGTTGCGCATCTGGTTAGTTGACAAAGCTGACAAAGGGTCTGTTCGTCTCTCTTCCATAAGCATGTTTCTGAATTTTGGACTTTTTGCCCGTACGTTTGCTCTCGCAAAACTTCGTCCCTTCATCCCTGAAAATTTCCACCACTTCTTCTGGTCTAAGTCATCTGTGGTTTCCAAGGCAGCAAATTGATTTTCCAATTTGAATTGGAATGTTTCGGACCCAACAACGGTTTGGAGTAGGTTCGGTCGGAGCGTGGAGTTCATCAATCGGAATCTTTCGACTTTGAAGTTAATCTCATTTTTACCTGACTGCGAAAGAAGGAGGGTTATGTTTTTCGAGTGTATGTAAGTATGTATATTTCTTTGGCGAGCCCTAGAGCCTAAACTGCGTATTTTTATGTGAGCGGTGTCAATAGATTCGTCTTAGTCGTGAGAGTGACATCAAAATAAAAATAAAACAAAATTAAGGATTTTTGGCGCCATAAAGTAATAAAAAAAAAATTAATGTTTTCAAATTACTAATCAAGTGTTGTATCAAAGTAAAGAATTTTTAACGGTGATTACGAATATATATATTATCTTATGGACCATTAAGATGGAGATAGTTTCTCGTTTTAAAAAATCGATAAAGTTTCTTCGTCTAAAGTAAACATCCACAACTGTTTCTCTCGCTCTTCACTCGAATGACAAATCTCGCACTCAAAATGGTTCAAATCTATGTGTACGATATTTGTATGAACTTAAAAAAAAATCATACGACATCATGTTTATATAACGTCGTAAGGTCTCTTAAGGTCGTAAGTTAAGTAGGTCGTTAAGTAGAACTCGTAAGGTCGTAAGCAAGATCTTCTTACTATATATACACATATTTAATAGAACAGAAGAAGAGAAACAGTTACTTGCGAATCTCGTATGAGGCGTAGGCGAGAATTTAGTTCTTTCCTGTATGTTAATAAAATAATCTTATCGCGATTATTGCTTGTGATAGTTGTATAAAGTCTTCTCGCCACGTAACGTACGTACGAGGAACTACTATCTAAATGGCCCGTTACTAAGGTCACGAGTATATATCGTGATATAAATCACAGAATTTATAAAATAGCATACGATACTACTACTGGCTACGGAAACGGAACCATAAAAAGGCGGCTTTATACTGTTTATACCCGCTATCATTTTATCTGTACCTAAAGAGTACCAACGGAACGAAAAACAGACTTCATTGTCAGTCTGTCAGAGGGGGCTTCTAAACCGTAATATGTAGACTGTAAAAATGTTATTGTAGTGTGTGTTACTATGGCCTCTATAACAACAAATACAAATAAGATAGTTTAAAAAACTAAAAAGAACCGACTTCAATGCCGCGCTATTAATTTTCAGTACCAATTTTGAGGTGTTTATCTCGATATCTCTGGAGATACTTATCAGACCTCGATAAAATTACCATGGTACGACACTTGGGATATCTCCTTTCCAACAATCAAATAATAATCAAAATTGGTTCATAAACGACAAAGTTATCTGCGAACAAACATAATTTAAAAAAAAAAACACGGTCGAATTGAGAAACCTCCTACTTTTTTTGAAGTCGGTTAAAAACATAATAATGGTAAACGTTTTAGGGGGTCCCCATACAAAAGACGTATTTTTTAGGGTTCCGTACCCAAAGGGTAAAACGGGACCCTATTACTAAGACTCCGCTGTCCGTCTGTCTGTCTGTCTGTCCGTCTGTCACCAGGCTGTATCTCATGAACCGTGATAGTTAGACAGTTAAAATTTTCACAGATGATGTATTTCTGTTGCCGCTATAACAACAAATACTAAAAACAGAATAAAGTTAAAAATAATAGAGGGTCCCCCTCCCATACAAGAAACGTGTTTGTTTGGCATTTCACGCCATCTATGAACGCTTAGTTAGGTAAACGTCCCATAGATGGCGTTATATTGAAATGTCGATCCCTAATACCTTTTTAGACGTTAGATGGCGCTATAAGAAATAAAATGTTTATTAATTATTATTTTTGTGGTAATTTTTGGTCGATCTTATAAAATACTGTAGTGTGGTACGGAACCCTACGAGTGCGAGTCCGACTAGCACTTGGCCAGTTTATTAAAAAAAAATTAATGCTTTAAAAGTACATGTTATAATAATATAATAATAATATGTAGAGATGTGATAAACGGCTTTAAATTGACAACACGCTTAAACGTTGCGCTTTTTTTAAAAAGCCAGCTTAAAATAAGCGTTTCGCTAAACGGCTTTTTAAAACTATAAGCAGTGCAAGTCACTATTGTTGTGAAGATCGTAAGTATCGTAACGTAATAAAACGGGGGCTTATTTGAAATAGTAATGTAAGTAAGTTAATGTTTTTATGTTTTATGGCTTTACTAGGACAGTGTTATGATATATAAAAAAAATTACTTAATGCAATGCAAATTACTATAAATCAATTAACTTCCCTTCGTACTTATCAACAGGCTTAGGACTGTCTGAAATGAATATCCACACCAAAATCTCAGATAGAGAGTTCTCTTTCTCGACATCTTAAAAAACAGTTCACATCACTCACTATAATTACACTTTACAGTTTCCTAACCTATGTTTTAGTTATACAATGTTCAATTATTATAGTTCGATAATTGAACAATTGATTGCACCATTGCGCAATTTAATGAGCCAAACATCGACTACACGCACTTTTACTTCGTTCGCATACGTTCTAAATTCTAATTAACGAGCATAAAACGAGCTCGTCTTATCAAAATAACTAAATACGTACTAACAAAAATAATCCATGAAACTAAGAACATAACATTACGTTGTCCTTAAAAAAATACTAACAAATCAAAAACGGGTCGCTGTCAGTCAGCCACAATGGAAACAGGCAGAATTTATTTTAGTAGCATAATACCGATTATCAGTTTGGTTTGAAAATGCTAACAAATCCAAAACTGGTAATTGTCAGTCTACCTACCACAACGCAAACAAGTAGACTTTATTTTAATCGCATAGTACCGATTGCGTTTCTTTTGAAATAATACTAACAAATCAAAAACGGGTCATTGTCAGTCTGCCTCAACGAAATCAAGCTGCATTTATTTTAGTCGTATAATACTGTAAACTGTAACCGATCCCACCGATATTGAGTCTTATGTGCATAGCAATAAGGTTGTTATATCAATTTAATAAAGAATGTTTATAATGTGCCGTATAGCTGTAGGAATAAGGTCATTTTATGGTCGAATATAGCAGTACGAAAAATGTTTTTAAGCGTAGACGGCTTAATTTCGAAAGCGCGCTTTGGCGCTTATTTTGGATAACGTTTTAAAAAGCTATTTCCGATAAAAGCGCCCACCGCTATATATAAGTACACTATTTAAAATAATAGTTTTTTTAATAATAGTTTTTTTTAATGCAGTAGGTATTTAAAAGAATTTGGATAACATATCATAATTTTAACATTAACTTGGCTCAAACGGGTCACGTAAATATTAGTATAGGTTCATGTCTGCGGCCTAACTCCTAACTATGTTTCCCTGTATTTAGGATATTATAATCCTTCCAGTCACCGACTAATTAATTTGATTTTAAATAGTATAGTTATTTTTATTTATTTTTTGGTGAAATGCAATGTTTAGACAAAAATACCTCTTTTGACATTAGTGTGTAGTGACTTTAAGGGTCAAATAAAATGTAGAAGTACCTTCTTTCGTTTATGTGCATCTGTAACATTAGTAGATTCATTTTTGCAGTGTATTAATGGACTTACTTAGGCCACGGAGAAGCGTGGCTTTTAGGTGCGGGTTTAGGTCACACTAAGCTGTAAATATAATTCTTACGAGTTGACATAATTGATTAACATAAGAATGATGAGGCTAGAGAATGGACTGCTGTACAAATTACATTACTCTATAAAGCAGATGCTCGCGCTGCCGTGGCGCTTACCGCACTGCACCCCCTCATATTAGAGAATCCGTTACGTAACCGCGCTTCACTGATCTCCACTGGACCGTGTCACAGCACCATCTGGTGGAAACGCTAACACAGTTTCACAGCTTCGCTATACATCCTCGCTGCGTAAATTTTCCGAGCACAGCTCTGTGGAAAGGCACATGTAGAATCTGTGCAAAAAGAGAACCGTCTTGGCTTTACGACGAACTAACATTCAAAGGCAAGGGAGGTATAATCCTACCTAGTACCGCCCGATAATGATAAGAATAGGTACCTACCAAGGCATCAAACATTTGTAGTTGTATTGGCAATGACAGAGCAATGTTGTCAACGCAACAAAAGCAGTAAATTAGAACCATCAACACGCGCGCTCTCAATTTCTATAACGGTTCTCTTTTTTGCACAGACTCTATATATAATAATATGACCTGCACTACTAACTTGGTATTATCGTAAGGAGTCCGACATATGCAGAGCAGTTTCTCCTTTTTGTTGGGTTTTTTGTTAGCGCGCGGCGTGGCGGTGCCGGCCGGTGTGCGCCGCTTACCCCCACGCACCTCCTCCTGCTTGGTGCGCTCGGCGCGCGTGCGCAGCGCCAGCTCTGCCGACAGCTCCTTCTGCAATATCATAACAATCATATCCATTACAAAACACTAGTTTCAACGACGCTCATTCGGACGATCACGATTCGAGACCAACCTGTATTTCAACACCCAGCTCCTTCTCGAGTAGACCTCGTTTCTTGATGATGTCCTTTTTGAGCGCCTCCTTGTGTTTGAAGAGTAGCATTTGCAGACGGGAGTGATTGGAGGCGGCGCGGCGGCGCTCTTCTAATGCAGAGTGTGGGTGCGAGGCGGGCGGCGCGGCCGCGGGGACGGGCGACGCGGCGGGCGCGGGGGGCGGCGCGCGGGGCGCAGGGGCGGGCGGGGCGCGCGGCGCGGCCGAGGGCGTCGGCAGCGGCGCGGTAGGCGGCGGCGAGGGTCCGCGCATCGACCGGTTCCGTTTCCTCGGACTGCAGTCCACCCATTCCTCGTCGTCGTCATGGCGCGAGGACTGAGCGCGACGGCGCGGTGGCGGAGACGGTGACTGCACAGCCGCCACCACAACGGCGCGCGGCTCGCGCTCCGGGACCACCTCCGGTTTCATACGTTTCTCTTGATACCGTTGTAACTGAAGCAGCTTCTCCTCTATCTCGGGGTTGAGGTTCTCCTGTTTGAGGGCGCTCTTAATGGCTGGAAAGTTAAGAATTACTCTATAAAAACGTTTTAAAATTATGTACAACCTATTGTACAAGAGAAGAAGCTTCGAAGATCTTTCGAGTAATATTTATTATTAGAAAAACGCAATCGAATGAATCTAGGCAAAGCGAATATTTGAATTTGTAAGTAATATAGAATAAAATCGAATCGATAATGAGAAGAAGCTAAGTAAAGTGGTGGAGTTTACTCACTTTGCTGAATGTAATCCGGTGTGAGCACGAACTTATTACCTGGTGGACCTTCCGGCCCCGCATTGACTATATCTGTCTTTGTACTGTTCTCTTTGATATCCTCCAATTTGGAAGGAGTAGCTTCTTTATGACTGGCCGCTTCGGCGACGTTCTCCTCGCCGTTTAACAACGGCTGTCGTTTTATCTTTTCCTCCTTATTACTGTCCTACAAGTAAAATTTAAATATGGCATAATATAAATGTCGCGTCCGGTTGAAACGGTACAACCTCATCCCGCCGTCACTTACATAATAGGTTAATAAGACTGGTAAATGAACAAAACAAAATCAAAACTGAGTTACAACTTAACAAAATAAACATTATTCGTTTGTGGGAATATATTAGTTCATGTTTTTCAACAACCAGCAATAATATTTTTTACAATGATGTCAATAGTTAAAATTGTTTCAGAACACCTATGAATGGTTAATGTTATATTTATTATATTGCCCATACACCCCCACAAAACGTTTGCAAGTAAAATAACATAAAATTACACAAATAAACGGGACTTTATAAAATAAAAGTCAATGATTATTGTAATAATTTATTCATGCATGGTACCTGGAATATTATATAATGTTATCGATTGAAATTATTTAGCTTAACAATATGTAGTACATCATAGGTGGTGTATGAGCAATTCGGACTCTACTTTTGTTATCAATACTGTAAAATATAATATTTAAACAAATTATTTGGCCTACGAGAATACTGTTTATAACTTATATATAACATAGGAGATACGACATGAAAACTCAATAACAAAATGGAAAATAATATAAGGCAGCGTGACTAGTTTAACTATATAGTTGGCAAGTGTATGCCTGAAATAGATTCCGTTATAAATTAAATAAATTTTCCTTTTGTCACTGGCGAAACAGATTCGTTTACCGTAACTTATGCAATAAGGGTGGATTTTATAAATCCGTATCCATGCGTCCATTGAACGTGACAGACTTTATGCGTCCGCAACACTTTCAAAAGACGCAGTCCATGCCGACCTGTTTGTTAGTGAATGTGACATATTTGAATTATTCGAAATAAACAACATTTAAAATCATATTGCACCTTAATTAATATTATAATATATACTGAACAAAACGATAGGGCACTCGCTCTGCAATCATCATTATGTTCAGAATTTCTTTGGTTCATTTATTGTTATAAAAATGCATTTAAATACATGTTCTCATAAATCTACATACATGTTTTAAAATAGTTTCAAGTCTTGTATTTTACTTAGAAAAGCACATATTATGTCAGTAAGATTCTGATGGCTCTAGATATTAGATATGTACTAATACTATGGAAATATAAATACTTAAGTCTATTGTACATTGTGTTTCGACGTTATGTGGAAAAAAGTATTATTGCTGATTATTTTCGATTGTTGGAATCACCCAGTCTTATTTACATTATGTAATACTTATACAAACACATGTTAGACATTCACAAAAATGCAGTTAACAAAATGTGCGACCATATCGAGTTCTTCAAATAAAATGAGCTGTAAAATATATCAGTGCAAGAAAATAAAATAGGTCTCGGTCTGAAAGGTGACAATGAAATATTATATTTTAAATATTTTATCGCGCTCGATTGATCCTACTTCAGTTTTATGCAAATGACTATTATCAGTTAAAAATTAGATGTTTCAAACGGGCCACAGATCTGCACAGAATACAGCAAATACTGAACACTATTTGCTTCTTTACATTTGCACTTCAAAGATTTGCCGATTAAATAACTTGATTTATGTGCTAAGTTGTGAAGTTGCAAATCAACTAATGCGATATACACGTATATATTATGTAACTGATGTTCTAGGTGTTGCAAATGTTTCATGTGCAACATGTTAACGAGCAAAAAGTGTACAGTTAAATGCTACACGCTGCTTTGATCTGTGACACGCCTAAACAATAAAGAACATATACATAGACTAACGGTAAAGTACAATTATTAATTAAATACATATCACCAATATTTCACTATACTTTAAAAATATCTACAATATTGATGCTAATCTATAATCGATTGTAAATTTTTTCTAATGTAATGGAACCAACTCATGGAATTTATCATTAATTTGTATCTTAGATTCCAGCAAAAAATACGTCAAGTACAAAAAGATAGGCTACAATATCTACCGTCTATCTCATTTTGAACGAGCCGCATTTGCCACAGTAATTTGAGGTCTCACGCGAACATTATTGCAAGTCGTGTTTCAGTTAGCGAGCAAACTTCGTACTCGTTTGTACTTTACAAGCTACTCTGTCCACTCCATTAGGAGTGAAAACGAAACTAAGACGGTATCAGCGAACAGATTGTAACATATTTACAATCGCCTAACGATAAATTGCTTCAGATAGTGTCACTAATATAGCGAAATGAGAAGATTGCACGTTTGTATAGTGCGTGGCACGTGACTTGGACTAATTCGCATTTATGTCGGTATAAAAACAACATACACAAGCATCAAATCTACTCCTAGCATAGAATGATAAAATTTTAATCGCGCCTAGTAAACCAATCAAACGGCTTAATTCTATGCTAAGAGTAAATTGATGCTCGAGTATAATTATATAATAACGGTCGCCTCGGTTAGCAATTAAAAACCCGCATTAAACGGTTAGTAAACAATAAACTCCTATTTACAATAAATTTGCAATTGCAGTCTCATTCAAAAACCGCAAGAATGCGCACAATGGTGTGACTCGACGATAATATAGAGGACACTGCGGCTAATTATGAAGGAAGCAGTCCAAGTAATGTGTCGCGTCAAGTCTAGTTTAGGGTCTATACGGTTTAGCCTAGTAGTAGTATATTACCTGGTGCGCGGGCACGGCCAGCGTTGGCAGCGGCTGAATGGAGTGCAGCGGCTGCGGGGCCACGGGCGCCAGCGGGGGCGGCCCGCCGCCCGCCGCCGGCTGCACCGCCAGGTACATCTTGCGCGGACCGAGCATGCCCTGCTTACCCGTCGATTCTTGCGCTAGAACAATACATAAATACATTCCAGACGATGTGTGATGGCACTTACCACCGTTCCATTCTCTAGGAAAAAAATCTATGCTAAATTAATCATGTATTGAGTTTTCAAAATTAGAGGCTACCAACAATGTATTAAAACCTACTCATCATATCACATCGTAAATAAAGAGAGGACATTTCTTTTTTTTTTGTCTTTGTATGGATGTTTTTATTGATTTGGCTCAAAAACTACTGGACCGATTTAAAAAATTCCAACAACGCTCCCGCACAGCACCGCCTCAAGGTCGTCGCCCACTTGCACGACCCCGCTTTCATCCGGTAAAATAATGTGCATTAAAATGTGAGTTTTAGGAGGGCCCGGTGGCGTAATCGGGAAAACGGTCGGCTTTGATGCCGTGGTACCGAGTTCAAAGCGCCGTGCACCAATGGATTTTTCGATCGAAAAATTTATGTGCGCTTTTCACAGTGGCCCTCCGGTAAGGAAACCATCGTTAAGAAACCAACAACACCCGCATGGTGGTAGGACACTATCTAGTGTCCGCCTGACCAGCTACCACCCTCAAGTTAGAAAATCTGTCGCCAAAACATCTAATGTGCTCCGGCAGCTATCCTTGAGAGCCAGTTCCCATTCTAGGCCTAGCGTGCTTACCATCTTCGACCGCATACTCACTTACCAACACGTGAGATAGTGTAGACAGACTTTACATTGATAACACAAATTAGCAGACAGCTCGTTGTAGCCGAGCTTACCACCAGCTTACTGTTTCACTTGAAGCACGTTACTTTTTGTAGACTGACAGCTGCAAGCGCGTGGACAGCTGGTGGCATGCTAGTCCGCGCGTGGACATCGAGTATTCACCTCCGTTTAAGGCGGTGTTAGAGCTGGGTCGTGTAAGTGGGCGACGACCTTAAGTCGACAATAAAACGGTCAAACACGTTTTTAACGAACGCTGCTTAAACGAAAATAGATGTAAGAGAAGTGTTGATGGAATAGTCGTAAAACTTAATAAGACCTATAAAAAGTCCGCGATACCATATATGTATCCCTTAAGGTTGACCCACAGTAACTATTTTAATCTGTAATGTTTTAATAAAAAAACATTACATAACTTCCAAGGCTATTTTCTACTATACAGTACTAATCCTTATCGAAATAATTACGTTGATTACCTTGGCCACATATTATAGATGAAAATAGTCCTTTACAGAATATACTTTAAATTAAAACTTTAGTAGATATCACAGATTTAAAATTACGCGCATAGCAATCAATAAAATATTTGCAGCGAAACCACAGATTGTATACAGACAAATCGCAATAAAATAGGAAGGAACGGATTTTCATGAGGTTTTCACGAATAACCAGAGTGATTTATGAGGAAGATTTAGGTGTATAATAAACGTTTTGTGTAAATTGGTTGAAATATGACGATTATTGTGAAAGTGTTAATTCCATACCCAAAGCAACAAGCTAATGCAAATGTAGGCATATAATTAAGTTCTACCCGTGCAATGCCTGGGCGGACCGCTAGTCTTGCGTAAAATCACAATAAATAATTAGCGAAATCGGTCCACCCGTTCTCAAGTTATGGCGTCACGAAGGTAAATAGGAATTAATTATGTATAACCCAAAAATTTTCAGACATTGTTACCCCATTTCATGCCTTGGTTTGCATTTTGACAAAGACTGAAAAAACGTATTTATTTTTTTACAAAAGTACTTGTGTGAAGTTTTGAATAAAAAATACTACCTATCTAATCTTGTTTCTACATGTAAACTTTAGAACCCCGTTTCATCCCGTTGGTGTGTGAATTTTGGAAAATCCTTTCTTAATGGATATCTACGTAATAATAACTATCTGCGTGCCGAATTTCAGCGCAATATGTTCAGTGGTTTGAGCTGTGTGTTGATAGATCAGTCAGTCAGTCAGTAACGATTGCCTTATATACAGAAGAAGATTAAAATTGTCCTGTACATTATAAAATTAAGATAAAACCTTTAGAAAACATTGCATATTTATAATTACGCGCATCGCAACTAATGCAAATTTGCAGTGTAACCACAGAATACATCATAGTTACTACGTAAACGTTATTAGTTTAGCCATTCTGTAGATCCCAACCGATATAAATCAATTAGATGTCAATACGGTTTGATCTATTGTAAAAAATATTACGATGTGGTGGAGGATGAACACGGTTGGCCTAGAATGGTCTGACTGTCGAGAGCTGATTAACCGATTTATACCGATTTTAAATTATATTTTTATAATTACACCGATTAACTGATCGTCGACGACAGTATAATGGTCGGTATTACCTTTTAACAACTGTTGTTTAACTTGATGTTGAACGAGCGCCAGCTGCTGGGGCGTTAATGAGTAGCCGTGTAGACCTTGCAGGACGATACTAGGTCCAGTACCAGTTTGCATCACCTGCAATCATTTAAACAGATATTGATTAATGAAAGTTGAAAAAGATGCAGTTTCAGAAGAGTCGAGTAACTCGTAAAAGGGTACTAATGTAAACAATACAAATTAGTTACCTGCGCAGTTACTGTTTTGATGACAGTTCCGGGCGGTTGGCCAACTAGAAGACGTTTTTCCACACTCTCCTCATCTGTGGATTGCTGCGGTTGCGCGGCGAGCGCGGGGGCGGGCGCAGTAGGCGGAGGCAGCGCCGGTCGCGGCGCGGGTGCTGGAGCTGGCGGAGGCGCCGCCTGCACCACACCCACTGCCCCCGGAGCCGGACTCTGCTCGATCTGCGCAACTATCTGCGCCTGGTTGTTGCCCGTCGGGCGGATCAGCACCTGTTGCCCGTTCACGGTCGCCAGCTGGATCTTGCCGGCGGCGATCTGCTGCACCAGGGCGGGGTTGTTGACCACAATCTGCTGAGTGGTGGCAGGGCGCGGGCGCGGCGCTACGGCGCGCGGCGCGGGCGGCCGCTGCACCAGCTGCCCCTGCACCAGCACGGTCTGCATGCGCGGCGGCAGCGCGGCGCGCGCGCCCGCCTGCACCACCACCTGCTGCGGCGCCTGCACTACCACGGGCGGCCCACCACCCAGCACCACCTGCTGCGGAGGCTGCACCACCATCTGCCTGTTGCTCTGCACCATCACCTGCTGGGCCACGGGCGCGGCGGCACGCGGGGCACTCTTCGTCTCTTCGCTCGGTTTAGCCTCCACGTGGGCGGGAGTCGAGAACGTCGCCTTCGGCGCGGGCGATGCGGTGAGCGTCTGTCGCGGTCCCCCCTGCTGTCCGGCCATTACTATGTGCAGTTTCCCGTCCGCCATCTGAATGAGCTGCTGACCGGGCAGCAAGCCTCGCACGGAGAGCTTGCCGTCCGGCGCCCGGATGATTTGCACTTTTTGCGGCTCGTCCTTGGCCGGCGTCACGGGCGCCGCTTTAGCCACTACGGGTTCGGCAGATTTTGCGGTCACGGCGACCGGTTGGCTGATCACTCGGGTCGTGCCGTCGGAACCCTTCGTCATGATGATCCTTCGGCTGCCGATGACGGTCTTCAGACCGGTCGGCGTGGCTACGTTTCCTGTCAATAAAGACGTCAGCGTACTCTTGCCGGCACTCTGATTCGGGGTTGCCTTTCCTTTTTCTGAAATGCATAATGAAATAATTATATAACGATTGAGCACATCGTGCCGCAAGTAATCTTAAAAAAAACCCACCAGCCGTTTAAAAGATAGATTACCTTGTGACATTTCTAGCGCGCGTTTCTGTTGGTGCGCGGCGCGCTGCTCACGCAGCTGCTGCTCCATCTTGTCTTTGATGTCGGCGGCATTGGGCGGCGGATGGTGCGCGCGCGTCGGCAGCTTGCCCGTCGAGGTGCGCGTCACGGGCGTTGCGCGCTCCGTGCGCTCGCCGTACTGCCGCACCTCCCACAGCTCCAGCTTGTCTTCGTCCACCCACTCCTCGGACACCTGCATGCCGGTAGTCGTTTATTCGTGTGAAAATCAAACTAATAAAATGACAAAATTACGCGATGTGGCGAAGTGTGAGCGTGAATACCTGTGGTTCCGTGTTCTGGGGAGACTCCGCCCGCTTCCTCTTTCTGAGTCCGCTCCGGATCGAGGTCACTTCTCGCACGGTTTTCGGGAGCTCCAAAGGGATGACCACGCGGCGCCGGAGATACTGCGTTCGCTCTGAGAATTGGCCGATGTGTCGATGCTTCAGCAGCTCCAGAGATACTATTTCGGTATCGGTTGTCTGTTGATGCTTGCCATCGGCGGTGGCCGGTTTCGCCGCCATGTCGTCCCATCGCAGACAAGCCCACATAATGCGCAATTGCAGGGCGGCGCTCGATAGCCACTGCAGGTTTACAGTGCGATATAACCAACACGTTTTGAATAGAGGCCTCGCGCAGGGGTAAGGCCACACAGCTTGATTGGGCTTCGCGTTGTGGCTGAATCCGAACACCTGGTTGTGCCCGCCTTGTCTGGAAAGTTTCTTCAGTTCGTGTCTAGGCAACACCATGAGCGTTTTTGCTTTACTTCTCGTATGGAATGTGGAACATAAGGGGTATTTCACGGGTGTTCTTTTCTTTTTCTTTTCTACTGCAGACGTTTGCACCCTCTTAAGATAAACTTTGCCATTCGGTATCTCGGTCGAGTACACTCTTAAAATGTCGTCGACTTTCTCTTCCTTGATTTGTTTGTCTTCCCGTTTGAGAGGACGGGGTAGGCCAAATCTCCTATTTACAGTAGCGCGATATTTCGATTTCTCATCAGTTTTTGTCATTGAGCACTTGTATGCAGAATCTTTTATATCATTCTTAACATTGGTGTTGGCAGAAGTTTTAGCCGTTCTTCCTCTGGTAATTTTAAGTTTCGGTATGGGAGGCCTCGTCTTTTCTGATGTGTTATCTTCGAGCGGCAAGTCTTGGTCTTCTGTCAACTCCTTCAATGGGCCTATTTCTACATCGTCATTTTCCTCGTTACTCCCACAAGTGATGTCGATGTCCATTTCGTTTCCGACGGATGGGACCGCAGATTCTTCAAGGGTTCTCTCGTCTTTTAGGAGTTCGTTATCGTCAATTTCAACTTTTTCAGTTTTTACTGCTAATTCACCATCACTGGATTTTCTTTTGACGAAGGTATCCGAATTCTTATTGTCACACTCCTGCGCACAAGCTACAGCAGATAACAAGTCTGACAAAATGTTCTCATTCGAGTTGGTGTTGACAGAATTCTTGCCTAACAAGTATTGCTCTAATATTGAAACTTTTGTGTTTCCTTTGGAGTTGCCAATTAGGCTGGTCGAATTTATCGCCCCACATTTTAAAAGATAGATAAGTTCATTAAGAACTTTTCCTTTTGACATGCAGAGAGGAGAATAGCAGTTAATTTTGACGCCTGTACTCTGGAGGAGATCCGAGGGTTCTATTTTTTCGCATCCTTGGGAATAGCATTTATAATGCCTTGTTATTTGTGTAAGCGTTTGATATTTTTCTCTGAGAGCATCAATATTTTTGGAAGAAACAAGCGTTGGCTTCTTTTGTTCGACAGCAGGCGCGCATATGGAGGAGAGGTCGGTATCGGGTTCGTCGTTTTCTACGTCAATGTTTTTGTCATCTTCAGATTTTACGTCTACTTCTTCCTTCTTGACATTTGCCAACAAATTCGCAAATTTCTTCTCCTCCATAAACTTTAAATAAGTCCGTCGCGCCAGGAAGTCATCCAACTTCGTCTTTTCAGCAATTTTAGGGTAATACCTTCTCGTAGAAGAACTAAGAGCTTTTTCAACATCTATTTCCTCGAATTCTTCATCTTCTTTTTCTATTTTTAAATTACGCATAGAAGGAGGCACTGTAAAAAATATAATGTATGAATATAACTCTATGTACCTCTATAGTTTTGAGAGATTGTTGTGTCATTATGGTTGTATGTACATAGGTATAGTAGCTTCACCTCTAAAGGGGTGAATTTTGGAAAGTCCTTTCTTAGCAGACACCTACGACATAATAACTATCTGCATGCCAAATTTCAGCGCAATCTGTTAAATGGTTTGAGCTGTTGACAGATCAGTCAATCAGACAGTAGCGTTTGTCTTTTATATATACATATAATATAATTGAACACTAAGGCTGAGTTGCACCATCTTACTTTAACTATGACAAACGTCAAAAATCTGTCAGAATCCATATAAAAACGCCGGTTAATAGTTATAGTTACGGTTAAAGTAAGATGGTGCAACTCAGCCTAAGGCTGAGTTGCACCATCTATAGTTCTACCTCTATAGTTTTGAGATTGTTGTGTCATTATGGTTGTATGTACATAGGTATAGTAGCTTCACCTCTAAAGGGGCGAATTTTGGAAAATCCTTTCTTAGCAGACACCTACGACATAATAACTATCTGCATGCCAAATTTCAGCGCAATCTGTTAAATGGTTTGAGCTGTTGACAGATCAGTCAATCAGACAGTAGCGTTTGTCTTTTATATATACATATAATATAATTGAACACTAAGGCTGAGTTGCACCATCTTACTTTAACTATAACAAACGTCAAAAATCTGTCAAAATCCATACAAAAACACCGGTTAATAGTTATAGTTACAGTTAAAGTAAGATGGTGCAACTCAGACTAAAGTTAATAAATAATTGAACATTGTTTTACAAAGCGAAAAATAACCGACTTCAAATGCCACGCTAGTCATTTTCAGTACACATTTTGAGGTGTTTTCCTTCATATCCCAGGAGATAATCAGATCTCAATACAATGGGGGGAACAAACGGGAAGCATACTATTTCAAATAATTTTTCAAATCAGTTAATAAAATGTCGGAGTTCTGAGAGAAAAACCTAACAGGCGAATTGAGAACCTCCACCTTTTTTGTGAAGTTGTTTAAATACTACTTACATTTATCCATCACCTCTTTGTTTTCAGTATCACAAGTCAGGTATTCGTATGTCTTGGGCTCAACGGCTAATACTTTTATAACATTTCCTTCCCTAACCCTGACTGCTATCTTTGCAGGACCATGACAAAGGCAGGTCTTCTGTACCAAATTATATTTCTTGTATTTTCGTGTGGAGGAATTCCACAACCAGCCCCATTGCCCATGAATACGATATTCTTCTCCCTTTTGTTTCCATATCTGTGAAATGAGTTTTTTTCCTCAGTATAGTTAAAAGATACCAATATGAGGAGGAACAATACACATAGGTATACCTCTACCATTATGAATAGTAATTCAATAAAGCTATATACACATTATGTACCCGTTTATGTACCTCACAGAGCATTCTTCCTGGGATGCCTCAATTATAACTCGCTTGAATGATCAGCTAGTTACTATGTTCAACATTTTCCGGCAAATGATTGACGCTTCTAACACAATGAGCACATACATATTCATAATGAGCTGGTGGAATTGATTGTCACGAGCAACTATCTTCAGTCTTGGAAACAAAACTGTTCGCCGTGCCATCGAGTCGCACGGTGGCACGCCGCTACTCGCCTATTCCTCGCTTCCTCTCTGCACTCCAAGCTCAGTACCCTTAGTACGAGTTTTCATCGTAAACGCTTTTGACAGATCTCACATAGTTTCGACTTAGCTCTCTGATTGGTCTAAATTTAGTGAAGTGTAGTACCCACTAGAGGCGCTGTACTGTTTTTCATACAAAATTTGCTCGATATACAATATCAAGTATGGTATGAAAACTCGTACTAAGGGTACGAGCAACTGCTCGGAGCAACTTGTGAGTTAGACTTTTTCGCGGACGAAGAGGGTTGATAGCCTTGCGAAGATTATATCATTAAAAAGAAAAGAGATTTACATATAATTTTGATCTTATGATATATATCACTCATTTAGCTCAGTAAATAATCATTGTGTTTCGTCGTATGCAGCTGAGTTGACATTATTATATAAAGAAAGAGAAAGCTAGGGTTAAGTAATGCGACATGCTCATTGCCAATCACGTAGTCAACGATTTTCCTAAATACTTGACAAGCTTAGGACCGTCAACCGATACAGCTTTGCTCGGTATTTTTTGCCACTTAAACAGAAAAATATGACTCTTCCCGACATCTATTGACGAATAATAATACTATTTTTTTTAATTGAGAGCAACTAACTGCTTGAACGACACAATTACACTAAAGCTACTTCTACTCGCCAATAGATATCGGGAAGAGTCATATTATAAGTTGATTATCGATAAAGTTGATTATTGAAAACACAAATAAAACAACATTTTCTGAAAATGAATCCTAGCTAGATCGATTTATTGCCCCCGAAATCCCCTGTATACTAAATTTTATTTAATCGTTGGAGCCGTTTCCGAGATTCAGATTCAGATTCCGAGATTAAGGTAAACACGATATTATATGCGCCATCTATGATGTAGCTGTATATGTATGTATGCTATGTGTATAGCTAGATGGCGCTATCGTAAAAAATACGGTTTTTGTTTTAAACCCTTTAACTTTTAACTTTGTTCTGTTCTTAGTATTTGTTGTTACAGTGGCAACAAAAATACATCATCTGTAGAAATTTCAACCGTCTAACTATCACAGTTCATGAGATACAGCTTGGTGACAGACGGACAGACAGACAGACAGACAGATAGACAGACAGCGGAGTCTCAGTAATAGGGTTCCGTTGGTACCCTTTGGGTTCGGAACCCTAAAAATGATAAAACTTTCATAAAATAAATGTTCATATTGTCAACTGTGTATCATATACATTTCGCGACACGTACCTTTGCTCAGTTTTAAATGTTTATTGCACCCTTATAAACTAGCGACCCGCCCCGGCTTTGCACGGGTAGTTTACAGATTATATACATACACCTTTCTCGTGAATCACTCGATCTATTAGTGGAAATCTCATGAAAATCCGTTCAGTAGTTTTTGAGATTATTGCAACAAGACAGACGCGGCGGGGGGACTTAGTTTTATAATATGTAGTGATACTCTTTTATATCTGATGGCTAGCGTTTGACCACTATCTTGCCTAGTGGTAAACGATAATGTGGTCGGCAATGGTGTAGGCCTAAAATGGTCTAAATCTCAAGAGCTGTGCCGGAACACCGTAAAGTTATGGCAGCAGATTTTCTCGTTAATGGTGGTAAGTTACTTTTTGGTAGCAAGTCAGGCAGAACATCTATATAATGCTCCTACTACCTGTGGAAAACCACCCATGATTCATGATTGCACATAGAAAAAATCATTGGTGCACGGCTAGCATTTGAACCAGCAACCCCCAGGCTTGTACTATACATTATTCTGTGCCCCAGGTTAGATGACAAGATATCTATCCTTTTCGCTACCAGCCTGGTAGCAAAAAGGATAGATATATTTATGATATTATCCAATCCAACATAATATTTTTCACGCGTGCGGAGCTGGGGCGGACTACAAGTAACAAAATAATTCGATTAAAAAATAAATCATACTAATACATCTTACTAATAGTAATTCAGGTAGATGTGTACAAAAAAATGTATTTACCTGATGTCTTAATCCAAGTGAGTACTTCACAAAGTTGTATGCCGTTCTATATCTTTCCTCTTCTTCATCTCTTTCCTTTTTCTCTCTCTTATCAAGTTTTTTCCTTTCTTCTCGCTCGGCTGCAGTAGCCCTAATAAGTTTCACATGTCCAAGTTGTTCATGCCATGCTGGTACCCAAACCGCACTCTTGATGCAAGCCTACAAATTACATTGTTTTACTTTGTGAACTTAAATTACGTATCTAAGGGGGCTTTTGGCTAGAGATCGAAAGAAAGAAAGAAAAATATTAGGCTCGTTTAAGCAAAAACAAATAAAATAAAAGCAATAAATAGCTTTAGATATATCTGGCCTACGCATGAAAATTAATTTACCCCCACATTAAACTAAACAAAGTTATAGAAAAGATAATAATACTACGTATAGAACGGACACTCTGTTCCCCCACCAATCCGGGCTACCACACCTCGCCACCGATTCTGGAGCTGTCGAGGAGCTCGTGTGAGCAAGGCCATACGCGAACGACTACAGACCAATACTACCTCACAGGGAGAAGAACATCAACTTCATACATGTATGAATACAGCACAAACACAGAAATATGAATAATAAGTATTATGGAATATTTCTGTGGGACTAGGTAGACGCAGGAGGTTCAAATTTACGTAGTTTCTATATAATATATATACTAATACACTTATATTTGTATACCTAACTATATATTCGTATTTTAGAATTCATTTTCATAAATGAAACAACAATATACTCATGCGTAAATAAACCTTAGTTTTTAAATATTGAATAAAAACTTTCTTAATAATTTATTTATCTTTGTCACTTTTTCAAATCAAGTAACTTAAGTATATGAAATGTCCCTACCTAACTCTACACTATTGAAATAACGTAATCAAATATTTAGAAGATTTTAGTTTGCAAAAACTTTCGCAACTGTTTCACTTGCACGCGTATCGGTCTTCGTTCGCAGCGAGACAAGTGTCTCAGTTATGGCGTATCGCGTTGAGTGAATGAGAATAATTTTATTATCTATATACTTTTGAAACCATAGCAAAGTACTGGCTAGCAAGTCTAAACCCACTTCAAAATAAACTGGCCAAGTGCAAGTCTGACTCGCACTCGTAGGGTTGTTACGGAAACACAGTTAAATATTCCATAACTATGATTTTTCACAACTACAAAATTAACTTTGTTTTTCATAGTGTTTGTATGAAAAATAAAGTTATCTTTGCGGTCGCCAATCTCTAGAACTGCTGACTGTATCTCGTTCAAACCAATTTTCGTTGTTAGTTTTTATTGAGATATACAGCATATATTTTTTTTAAATTTTTCACTACCAAACTTTAAAAGTTAGAGGGGGGGGGGGGGGGGGGGACACACATTTTACCACTTTAGACGCGCCTATCTTTCAAATGATTGACTTTAAGAAAAAATGATTTTAGGAACCTCATTGTCATTTTGGAAGACCTATCCATAGACACCCCACACGTATAGGTTTGAAGAAATTTTTTTTTTTTTGTTTCAGTTCCATGTATGGGATGCCCCCCTTAAACTTTTATATTTTTTATTTTTGTATAAAAATCGGAATGCGGTTCACAGAATACATCTACCTACCAAGTTTCAATTCTGTAGTCCTAACAGTTTCGGAATAAAATGGCTGTGACATACGGACGGACAGACAGACAGACAGACAGACAGACAGACAGACATGACGAATTTATAAGGGTTCCGTTTTTTGCCATTCGACTACGGAACCCTAATGAAGTAGGTTCTTGCGGTGACATCCTTAGACATCACGCACACAATTGCGCCTGTAGAAAAACGACATGTGTGTAGTGTGTGTGTAAGAAGTAGTGGTCGTTAAAACGCGAGTTTGTATGAAGATTTAGTCGAGTGTCCGGGGTGCGACAAAGTAGAGAAAGGCTAAATAGACGATGGGAGGATGTATTCACACAAAGACATGGACAGGAGTGGATGAGGATCGCACAAGACAGGAAATGTTTGTTACCTCAGAACTCCGTCAAATCTTGAATAATTTTTCAAACTTTCAAAAAAAAACAAAAATTCTTTTTTTTCGTTTGAGAGATTATGCCTCCCGATGGGTCCCATTCAAATTTTATCGAGGTATGACAATTATGTCCGGAGATATAGAGATAAACATCTCAAACACATTACATACCTTAATAACATATGCATTTGTATACCTTAACGACATGATACCACTGGCTATTTTGACTACCGCGGCATGTGAAGTCGGTTTTTTTTTCGTTTTATAAACGATATTAAAATTTACTTTTACTTTACATTCAACTAAAAAGATCATAATTAAGTATATATTATGTGCAATAATTGAATACTAACCTGTAGCACACAAAGAGCTCTAGAGAAGTCGCGTGGAGCTTGGCATAGCTGCACAGCCTGTACCCATGGTTTCCGCAGCAGTGACCAGTTTGGATGCATAAACTGTAATACTATATTTGACTCCAGTGACATCAATGTTTGTCTCAAGGTTCCCACTAGCATCGGCTTTGTAGCTGAAAGAATCATACTTAGGGGTTAAAACGCACTAGCTGTCCATCGTACCCAATATTTCTAGAAGCACTGGCGATTGCGGCGGACCGCAATAGAACCGAGACGACGTTGCGGCCAGCCGCTAGTGCGTTTTAGGCATTACTTTTCTCACTTTCATTTGTTCTATTTAGGACTGATTTTTCAATCCTCAGTTAAACGATCAGGGCCATGTTTAATTAGGCTGATAATTTGACAAGTCCCACATATGTCAAAAATATTCAAATGTGTTAAACACAATCCAAAATTTCATCGTACCTACGGGACTTGAACCCGCAACCTCCGGAATAACATGTTCCGGTGCTTTGCCAATTAAGCCACGGTGCGAAGTATCGTTACGACGAAATTAGTGGATTGCATTTTGTTAACCCAATTATGCATTGGTGGCGCCATCTATGACTACTTATTACGTAAGTTAATCATTCGGAAGAATACATTACAGTTTGTAAGTTATAAAGTGTGAAACACTTAAAAGAAACATAATATTAGATTTACGCAGTGCAACATCTCTCGTCGGATTTGAAAACTGTAATGTATTCTTCCGAATGATTAACTTACGTAATAAGTAGTCATAGATGGCGCCACCAATGCATAATTGGGTTAACAAAATGCAATCCACTAATTTCGTCGTAACGATACTTCGCACCGTGGCTTAATTGGCAAAGCACCGGAACATGTTATTCCGGAGGTTGCGGGTTCAAGTCCCGTCGGTACGATGAAATTTTGGATTGTGTTTAACAATTTACAAAAATATAAAGTGTGAAACACTTAAAAGAAACATAATATTAGATTTACGCAGTGCAACATCTCTCGTCGGATTTGAAAACTGTAATGTAGTCTTCCGAATGATTAACTTACGTAATAAGTAGTCATAGATGGCGCCACCAATGCATAATTGGGTTAACAAAATGCAATCCACTAATTTCGTCGTAACGATACTTCGCACCGTGGCTTAATTGGCAAAGCACCGGAACATGTTATTCCGGAGGTTGCGGGTTCAAGTCCCGTCGGTACGATGAAATTTTGGATTGTGTTTAACAATTTACAAAAATATAAAGTGTGAAACACTTAAAAGAAACATAATATTATATTCAAATGTGTTTACAAAACTTTTTTGTCGACAAATATTTCACTGAATGGCCCAAGTATTAAATTCTATAAATAGCATATCAAAGTGATATGAAAGATTTTAGAAATAAATTATACCTCATTTAAAGGAGCATGTTGTATTCTTTACTTTCGTCTTACATATCTTGGCGATATTGTAGATATTTTTTGAGATAACTGATTTTTAGCTAGAAAAAGTTATATTACTTTTGCATGTAGGTAGGTAGTAAATTTATCAAGGATAATTTCGTTTTACTAACTTTTAATCTATCGTGTACTGTTTTCAGGGTTCGAAAATATTCAATATTTATTATAAACTAGCAGTGCCCCGTGGCTTTGCCTGCGTTAAAAACATATTTTATTTATTTTTTCATAAGAACCAGATGGTTCTTATGAAAAAATGAATTCTTATGATGAAATGACCTGACGACAAAAAACACAACAAAAAAAAATTAGCGAAATCGGTCCAGCCGTTCACGCGTGATGCCGTGACCAAGGGCATTGGGATTCATTTTTATATATAATATCGAAATATCGGATATTTATGATATATATTCGAGTTTGATATATATCAATTTTGTATGAAAGCCATATTATTATTTTATTGTATTATTTATTAATAATATTTGCATATGTGTTACATAAACATACTAAAATTATCAAATAAAAACTGCAATGTTTTTAATGCTTTATTTATTTGTATGTACTTAAAATCAGACAAATTAAACAGAAACCTAAGATCTTCTTTTAGATAAGGCAAATTCAACTAAAAAACATAAAATACGAAGTAGAAATAGTAGATACAGTAACAAACGCTAAAAATTACTAAATAATATTAATTTTTTAAACCATTTTTGTATTGCAATATATTATTAAAAAAATATTTGATATATATCATCAAATCCAGTGTGATATATATTGGATATATATATATCTTGATATATATCCATTGATATATATCCTCGAACCCTGTTTTATTTAAAAAAGGGGATGGGGGGGGGGGGGGGGGTACAGTTTACTTAATTTAGCTCTATAACTTACATATGCCGACACATAAAACAACTACAAATTTTGCGAATTTTTTCATACGTTGCTATCTAGAATGCTTGGACTAATAAAACAGTGCCCTGTGTGTGTGTGTGACTAACTTTGTGACTTGAATTTACGAAAACTTGAACAATTTTTTTATTTGACACTGGCTAAATACACTAATCGTGTGGAGCCATAATGGAATTTAAAAAATTACATAACGTCAAACTTTGACGTTAACACTTGCCACTAACTAAATATATACCACAGATAAGTCGGCTGTCTGAGGCACAAAGACCCAGACAAATGAACTCCTCAGGTAAGGAATTTATTCCTTGGGTAACTTCTATCTATTGAAAAATGCGAATATATGGTATCAGTGGTATAAACCCTATCTAATTGTGTATCTGCAGATTGAAAAATTGGCCCATACTCTAGTATAATGGTAAATTAATAGCCACTCTAGAATGTAGCTAGATAATAGGTAGATAAATAAAAAAGGAAAGACCTATGTCCTCAACAGTGAACAGAAACTGGGTGATAAAAATGATAACAAAAAAAAATTAACAATAGCTTACAGTTCAGGAGTCCGATCCATTTGAAGTCTTGACATGATGACAAAGAAAACTTATGGGACATGTAACGCTTTTTATCTCTCTCCTCATTCCTTTGAGGCTTGTTCAACGCCAAAGAGTTTGTTGTGTATTGGTTTATGTAATTTTTAAAGTTGTTTTCATTACCCAATTTGAAAAGATAGGTGCCATTTGAAATTTGGTTGGATTTCAACCTTGTCAGTCTTTCTGTAACTGAAAAAGATATATATATATTTATAAATCATAATCAAATATACAAATATATAGGCATATTTTAAAAGTAGTAGTGTCTTACCTTCCTCATTCTTTTTGTGTGAAGGAGTTTTTGTTTTAGTAGATTTTAATTTCTTATTGTCATCTTCATCAGTGGAGGCATTATCATCATGTGGTACATCTTCACTGACAACCGTCACTTCATTGACCACGTCTCCATCACCATCAATAGACGATACACTGTCCACTTTGTCTTCATCCAGTCTTAATTCCAAATTATTCTGCTTTTGTTCTTCTTTCAACTTCCTCTGTTTAACTAAATTAGCGTTTTCAACCTCAATGTATGACTTTCTGTTTCCTTTTGCTTGGTTGGTGAGATGTTCGGTTATAGCCATTTGTTTTAATATTTCACCTTTCAATTCTAAAAGTTCTCGAACTAGTGGAGTTTCCATTTCATCTGAATCTAAAATATTAAGTAGCTCATCTAGTTGTTGAGATGTTGTATAATACCAGACGTCTCCATTTTCCGCTTCACTATAACAATAAATTATGCATTAACATTGGGTCTCCTACATTAAAATACTGTTCTGGCAGATAACCTTGACAGCCAGTTCCCATTCTAGGCCTAGTGTGCTACCATCCTTGACTGCATCATCACTTACCAATAGGTGAGATAGTGCTCAAATGCTAGCCTATATGATATTAAAAAAAATAATAAAAAACTGCCACAACATATAAGATAGAAACATAACTATATTTAGGCAAGCCAAAATATGAGTACTTACACAAAAATTCTTCTTGCAATGAACCAATACTTTCTTCCATGTCTATCAAAGCCTAAATGTTCATGACGACATAAAAGTCCTTGTTTTTCAGCATCTGGAAGGCAATCTGTGACACCAATTGTCTTATGTAGCTTGCAGAGTGCACATTGCCAGTCTTCAGATGGCACATCCACCAGGGGAGGATCCACACATTCCAAGTGGTACACTGCAGGACATGTCTCACAGCATAGTAGGTCTCCTAGACGATGGCAAACACGGCAGTGGTCGTCATATGTTACAGGAGCTGAAATATGTATTATAATAAAAATTTTATATATACTTTATTCAGACAAGTAAATAAACATCTTAAAAAACCTCAACATAATAAAAATTATATTAAAACTATAACTTCAATATAAACTATTCCCAAAAAGATTAAATCCATATTAAATTTAATTAATATAATAGTTAAATTAATCAATATTTAGTGTGTAACAATGTACAATATTAAGTTTATTTATTGGCTTGTTATTATTTGTTTATTGTTACCTGTATGTAAACCCTTGCAATGTCAATTTCTACTTAAATATGTTAATATTCTGCACCTAATAATTTACTCTGAAAGTTTTCATTTGTGATGAGATGTAACATATTGTCAAAGAGATATTGTTCCATATGGTGTTTTAATAATACTATTTTACAATACAAAACCATTGGAGCTAAAATGTAAAATATCATCATTATTCATCAGCCTATAATAGATCACTGCTGGACATCATCATCACTCCACCTAGTCTAAGGGCATTCTATGCAACTTTTGCGGATTCGCATTCTCCACTCAAGAACATTCAATCTTCATCTATAATTATCAGTGACTAGCAGCCCGCCCCGGCTTCGCACGGGTAGAACATATATGCCTACAAAATTTGCATCAGTTTGTTATTGAATATAAATTATGCATCGAATATAAAATATGAACATATTTAACAACCATCGTCATATTTCATCCAATTTACACAAAACTTTAACGAATTATGCTCCTAAACCTTCCTCATAAACACTCTGGCTATTGGTGAAAACCGCATGATAATCCGTTCAGTAGCTATTGAGATTATTGCGAACAGACAGACAGACGCAGTGATGAACTTTGTTTTATAATACTTACGTATTGATATTGGACGGCCCTTTGGCGTAAAGGATAGTTACCCTGATTCTGACCCGACGGTCATTGGTTCTCATCATCATCATCATCATCAGCCTGTATCAGTCCACTGCTGGACATAGGCCTCTCCCAAGATGCGCCACTGAGCCCGATCTTCGGCTCTTCTCTTCCAGTCACTGCCCACCGCTTTGCGTATGTCGTCGCTCCACCTGGTCACAGGACGTCCTACGCTACGTTTGCCGATTCGCGGTCTCCACTCTAGGACATGTCTGCCCCAACGGTTATCAGTCCTGCGGCAGATATGACCAGCCCACTGCCACTTCAGCTTGCTAATCCGTTGAGCTATGTCGATAACTTTAGTTCTCTGGCGAATTACTTCGTTCCGGATTCGATCCCGCAGAGAAATACCGAGCATAGCTCTCTCCATAGCTCGCTGAGCGACTTTAAACTGGTGGACCAGTCGGACTGTGAGTGTCCACGTCTCGGCTCCGTATGTCATCACAGGTAGGACGCACTGGTTAAAGACTTTTGTCTTTAGACACTGTGGTATCGGCGACGAGAAGACTCGACGGAGTTTTCCGAATGCTGCCCAGCCCAGCTGAATTCTTCTCTGGATTTCCTTCTCGAAGTTATGTTTGCCTAGTTGGAGCGTTTGCCCTAGGTAAACATACTTAGTGACAACTTCGAGTGGGATTCCATCTACGGCAATCGGTCAAATCATTGGTTCTAATCCTAGCTATATACCTACCAATGAAAGTTTTATGTGCATTCATGAATCATGAGTTTTGGTACAGTGGTAGTGGAATCATTAAATCTACCAAAAAGTAGCTTACCACCAAGGAGTACATCTGTCGCCGTAACCTTACGGCGTTCCCCGACGCAAAATGTAGGGGTAATATACGTTTAACGTGTGTATCTGTGTGTCTGTCTGTAGCATCTTAGCACCTAACCGGATGAACCGATTTAGTTTTTATTATTGATAGTTTTTTTTTGTTTGATAGATGTCTTCATCGAGAGTTTTCTTAGCTTTGATTCATGAAAATTCGTTCAATCGTTATAAAATTATGAGCTTTTTTCTAGTTAATTGCGCTATGAAATCAACTTTCATAGGTCTGATCAATTCGAAAATCTTCTTCTTCAACGATATTGTAAGAACATGGAAGCCTCCTGGACTCTACAGAATACTCAAATCCTCACCAACTTACAGCTCAGATTTTAAATGTCGTGTTCAGAGTCATTGGAAACGGCTATTATACATAGATCAGTCAGTCAGGGTGGTTTAAAATATTATATTATATTATTATATATATAGATTTTTTTTTTTTTTTTTTTTTTTTTTTTTTTTATTATAGAGCATATTACTTGTTAGTAATACGTCCCTATTGTAACTACAATCTAGCCTTTTCGGCTAATAAGCAATTTTACTTTAGCCTAAACTGTATACATAAACTACACTAAGAATGTGTCCATTGACACTTTTCTTATTGTCTCTAATAAAGATGTATACACATTGTTCAAGTGTTCATACGTATAGCACTATTAGCACTTTATCACTAAACTTTATTTTTATACACTAGTTCGAACGGTTTTGTCCGCTTAAGTCTTCTTACTATGTTTGTATGGTCAAGGAGCTGGATTGCCTCGACATTCACATGATGGTGAAGTCTTTTTTCGTGAGCTTCTGCATACTTTTGGACAATTTTGACGACGGTCTCAATTTTCAGGTCCCGATGTAGATCGTCATTTCTGATGTACCAAGGAACCATTGCGATTTCTCTCAATACTTTATTCTGGAACCGCTGTATAATTGATATATTGCTGTTTTTGGTACAGCCCCATAACTGTATACCATAGGTCCATACTGGCATTAGGACTTGCTTGTATAATAATAATTTGTTTTGTATTGACAACTTAGACTGTTTGCCAAGTAGCCAATACATTCTTTTGTACCGTAGCTCTAATTCTTCCCTTTTCTTCTTGACGTGTGCTTTCCAGCGCAGCTTGACGTCAAGGGTCATGCCAAGGTATTTGGCCGTATTATGGTAGGGGATTTGGTTCCCGTTGATAATGACTGGGCAATAATTATGTTTTTTGTTACTAAAATCTATATGTATTGATTTAGATTCGTTCAGTTTGATTTTCCAGTGTCTTGTCCAATCGTAGATTTGATCAACAGCTTTCTGGACTTTTTCTGATGCTTCTGCATGGGTACTTCCTACAGCCATTATCGCAGTATCATCAGCAAACGTCGCTATGGTGTTATTTTCTAGCTCTGGAATATCGCAAGTGTAGAGAAGGTACAGGACCGGACCAAGAACACTTCCTTGCGGTACTCCAGCTTTTATTTCCTTGACGTCAGAGTATGAATCTTCATGCCTTATTCTGAATACTCTATTAGAGATGTAGGATTCAAGAATATCTGCAAAGAATCTTGGTAGACTCTTTCGTAGCTTATATATAAGGCCCTCGTGCCAAACTTTATCGAAAGCTTGTGCCACATCTAAGAATATAGTTGAGCAGACCTTTTTGTCTTCCAGTGTCTTTTCAATAATATCTGTGATTCTGTGTACTTGGTCAATTGTGGAATGTTTTTCTCGGAAACCAAATTGGTGTTCTGGAATAAGTTTAGCTTCTTCTAATATCGGCTTCAATCTTTTTAAGAGTAACTTTTCAAAAAGCTTCGACATTACGGGGAGTAGAGATATTGGTCTGTATGACGTAGTTTCATTGGGTGGTTTTCCTGGTTTTACTATCATTATAACTTCAGCTACTTTCCATAAATTAGGCACATATTTCAATCTAAGGGAAGCATTGATTAAGGTGGTTAATTTAACTACCGCTTTTTTTGGAAGGTTGTGTAGTATTTGTCCTGATATAAGGTCATAACCAGGAGCTTTACGAGGACTTATAGTATATTTTATTTGTCTTATAATTTCTTTAGGTGTCGCTAGTTTAAAGCTAGTTTCTTCTTCTTGGAGACTTTCATCATCCTGTAGAAGTGAGCTATGTTCTCCTTCATTTGGTTGAAAAATAGTTTCAAGGTGGGTAGCAAATCTTGCTGCTTTTTGCTCGTTACTAACTGCCCATCTGCTATTTATATCCTTTAGAGGTGGAACTTGTGCAACTGGCCGGCTTAGATTCTTTGTAGCTTTCCATAGAGAATAATCCGTGGTACGCTCACTAGTTAAATTTTGTAAATAGTTATTTGTGTAGTCATCATTGTGTTCTTGAATCATCATTGTTATTCTTTTCGTGAGATAATTAAGTTTTCTCTTATCTTCTGGACATCTTGAGTGGTGCCAAATTTTCCTTTGCTTCCGTTTTTCCGTTATAAGGTTCAATATAGATGTTGGATATGTGTTACCTTTAGATTTCTTAGTAATGTCTGGTGTATTTTGCCACGCTGTTTGTTGTATGTCATGAATAAATTGTTCTAGTTCAGCATCAAGTTGTTCTGTGGTCTTAAGGGGCACCTTAAGATTTATTCGACGGTCTAAAATGATTTTAAAGCTTTCCCAATCAGTGTATTTGTTGATTATAGTTGGTGCTGTTTCTTTGGTGACAACGCTCTCACTAATTTCTAAGTATATAGGAGAGTGATCTGAGTTCATATCGTAGCTTTGATACGTTCTGGTGTAAGCTGATGAGATGTTCTTTATAATAAAGAAATCTATAAGATCTGGAATTTTATTAGGGTCTGTTGGCCAGTATGTAGGTAAGCCAGATGATTCTACTTGACATTTTGTATCCTTTACAGCGCATAGCAGTTCTTTGCCTTTTGTAGTGGTAAGTCTAGAACCCCAATAAATATTTTTTGCGTTAAAATCTCCTCCTAGTACAAACCTGTTTCCAAAGCTCTTCAGGAATGTGCTATAGACATCTCTTTTTATATTATGCCGAGGGGGGCAGTATATTGATGATATTGTTATTATATACGTTCTAGTTTTGAGACATATCGCTACCGATTGTATTTCTCTCGATTCGTATTTGCTCTTTTCATAGTGATTGAGGTTTTCTTTAACAATAACAGCACTACCCCCTCTTGCAGTGTTATCTGGGTGCAGGGCGTGGTATATTTTGTAGCCTTTAAATGTAATGTGAGATTGCTTTGTGAAGTGTGTTTCAGATATTAAACACACGTCAATATTTTCTATGTCTAGGATTACTTGAAGTTCTCTCTGGTGTTTCTGTAACCCATTTGAATTCCATGTCATGATTTTAAGTGGCTTATTCATTTTCTTATTTTCGAAGTAGCTATTTTAGTGCTACACTCTATTTTCTTCAATCTTTCGTCAAATGATAACATAAGCTTTAATATGTCATCTAATTTTTTGTCCGGATTATTATTTGTGTGGGTCTCTCGAGGGGTGTTTGATTGGGCTCCTGCTGCAACTTGGGCGTAGGAAATGTTTGCACTAAATTTCGTGTTTTTAACCGAAAGAGGTTTGTTATTACTAAGTTCACGAGGCTTTTCAGTGCGTACCTCAATATGGCGTGCTGTCGAACTATTTTTAATTTTTTTGTTCCGAAGGATTTGTATCTCCTTGGCTACAATACATCCTCTGTAGTTGGCTGGATGTGGAGATCCACAGTGAACACATTTTGGTTTTTCGTCCTTTGGTTTTTTGCAATTCAGCGTGAGATGTTTCCCTGTGCATTTTACACATCTAGGTTCTTTGAAGCAGTATCTCTGCGTATGTCCATAGGCTTGACATCTCTTGCATTGAGGTACAAGTTGAGTGGTCTTAATTGATTGGATTTCAACTTTACATCCCATTATTGTCTTTAGATTGAAAATATTTTTAATGTCTTCTTCTTTGGAGAAAGTAAGCATAAACATGTTGAGTGGTTGTTTACTCTTCCAACTTAATTTATTGACTGCTTCTATAATTTTCAATCCTTTATTTTGAAGGTCTTCAACAATTTTCTCTGGTTTGCACGTGGAGTGTAGTTTTTTCGCCATAACTCTAATAGGCCTCTCTTGCTTATTTTCGTATGAGTGCCAAACACGGTCACTGAGGCTAAGCGCCTTTGTTAAAGCCCTATACGATTCTTCGTTGTAAGTATTAATTTTAACGGAGTCTCCATTTAGCATTTTAATAGTAAATGCTTCGGGTGGCTGCTGTTTAGACAGAAACTCGTATAGGCTTTGGTAATCTACAACCCCGTCTACTATTATTGGTGGGGGCTGGGGAATTTTTTTCATTTTAACTTGAACTTCATTATCTTTTTGTGATTCTTCATCCTGAGTGTCTTGGGAGGGTGACATATTCAATTTTCTTTTTTTCCTAGACTTATTTCTATGTCTGATCCATTCAGTTTCTTGGGCAAGCTCTTCCTCGTCTGTGTTATATTCAGCACAGGATTCAGGAGCCTCCTTACTTGGGGGTGCATCTGCACTTGATTCCGCAAGGCATTTTAACTGCTTTTGCAGTATCTCTATTTGACTGGTTAGATCATCGACGAGGCTTTTTAATTTTTGGCGCTCTTGTCTTTCTGCACTGTAACGTTCGTATAGTATACGTTCGAGTTTTGTGGTTAACTCGATTGTTTCTTTTTCCGGAGAAAGCAATGCCATTATTAAAACGGTAAGTGTATACTCACCTTAACAATAAAAGTCAATGTTGACCGCGCACTATAACTAGGTCATAATCGCGAATTGGCCGCGTCTTGACGCAGCGTTGTTATGATGCGTAAGCACTTTACTGTAGGTACGCGGAGTACGCGCGATCGTGAATCACAACTGTTCTCGACAAAAATCGAACGATCACTGATATATATAGATGAATATTATTTTATACAATAGTTCATATTATTATACTATATTGACTTCAAATTGATTGTGATCGGTGGGGATCTACAGCATAGCTAAGCTTATAATAATATTTTCGTAGTAACTATGACCTAATCTGTGGTTTCACTGCAAATATTTTATTAATTTTGCGATGCGTGTTTGTGAAATTCGTGATATCTTCTAGAGTTTTCATTTGAATTATATACTGTAAAGGACAATTTTAATCTATAATATGTGGCCAAGCTAATTAACGTAATTATTTGGATAAGGATTAATACTATATACTTGAAAATAGCCTTGGAAGTTATGTAATATTTTTTAACAAACATTTTAAGATTAAAATGGTTACTGTGAGTCAACCTTAAGAGATAGACATATGCTGTCGCGGACTTTTTTGTAGGTCTTATTAAGTTGTACAACTCTTGCATAGAAAATATTCTTCTATCTATTTTCAATTAAGCAGCGTTCGTAAGAAACATGTTTTTTCGACCGTTTATTTGCCGACTTAGGTTGCAAATTAGGTCTCCACGAATGTACCTTTGATTTAAACGGGATAATATATAGCCTATTTTCATTCTGAAAGTCCAGTCTATGTATCAGTGAAAGAATTTTTTAAATCGGTTCAGTAGTTTTTGAGCTTACTCATTACAAACATACAATAATAATATCGTTTAAAAACTAAAAAACAACCGACTTCAATGCCGCGCTATTCATTTTCAGTACCAATTTTGAGATGTTTATCTCAATATCTCTGGAGATACTTATCATACCTCGATAAAATTACCATGGTACCACACTTGGGATATCTCCTTTCGAACAAAAAAAGAATAATCGAAATCGGTTCATAAACGACGAAGTTATCCGCGAACAAACATAAAAAAAAAAAAAAAAAAAAAAAAATATATATATACGGTCGAATTGAGAAACCTCCTCCTTTTTTTGAAGTCGGTTAAAAATACAAATGTCTCTCTCTTTATAATATTAGTATAGATTAGAATAGTAGTGCAATTTTGAGGGATTTCATAATGATATCTTAATATGGCTAAGCAGTTAGATGATTCTGATACTGTGGGATTTTGCGAATACGCTAAAACTAGTTACAAAATAAGAAAGATTTAAGATTGTTTAAAGAACTAAAAGAACCGACTTGCGTTATGCTAGTCAAAGTAGCCAGTAGACGTAGTAACTATTACATAATCTTTGCCAGTAGTGTGAAGTTGTCAAGATAAGTAAGTGCGTAATAATACAAATGTTGATATATTAAACACAGCTCAGCCGATTTCATTAAAATTTAAGTGGGACCACCTGGGAAGGGTACCCTATGAAACAAAAAATGAATTTTCCAAATTGGTTCAGGCATCATCGAGTAATCGGTGAACAAACATAGGGGAAAAAAAAAAAGGTTCCCACAAATGGAGAACCTCCTCCTTTTTTGTGAAGTCGGTTAAAAATGAACCTTATCTGACTCGCACTTGGCCAGTTTAATAGTATTTATTGTTATAGCACCTAAAGTAATACATACTTTGTGAAAATTTTAAGAATCTACCTATGACATATTTATGTCAGTGTCTTATGCTTAATCTTATACACCGTAATAGGTAGCGACTTGAAATTTTCATAAATAACTACTGTGGCTATACCACACGTGTGCATGTGCCTACGTGTGCGACTCACACTTAGCTAGTTTATTTAATGTATTGATGGGCAGTTTAAGAATTTGTTAAGAACAATCCCAAAATCCCAGGCATATCCACACTAATATAATGTTTAAGGTCATTTACCCTAAATTGCACTATTATTCAGATCACTGATATTTTAAGAACATTTACCACCTTGTCTCAGAATAATAATGTTTTAAACTCTTTGTAACAATGTACATTATGTGACGATCATAGACTAAGTATATTTGTGACTATAAGCCCCTAATGCCCCTATAGAGCATTTTAGAAACTTGACAAACTTGACATTTTACATTTTTGCATTAAAATTGTTTGATTTTTAAGGGTTAGTAACCAACCGTACCCAAAGGGTAAAACGGGACCCTATTACTAAGACTCCGCTGTCCGTCTGTCTGTCTGTCATTAACCGTGATAGTTACACAGTTGAAATTTTCACACATGGTGTATTTCTGTTGCCGCTAGAACAACAAATACTAAAAATAAAATAAAGTTAAAAATTAAAGGGGATCCCCATACAAAAAACGTGTTTTTAAATGCCATCTAATTAGTTTCGGCAAAATGACATAGATGGTGCTAGTAAACGAGCCCAGTCTTTCTAGATTGCGACCAAACCAAATATTCTTGGTAATATCAATTAATCTAATATATGAGGTTGAAACTCTGTTATATTTCGTATTGTACGGAACCCTCCCTAAGTGTGCGATAAGAGACGCGATGCTGACTCGCACTTGGCCAGTTTTATTTTTAAACATGTGTTTTCTTCTCCATGTATATCTTTAAATTCAAAGTTATAATATAAATTAGAGGTGCACATTATATTAGATAGCGGATAAAAAACGCAGATTAAAAAATATAGCAGACGCAGTCTGCTTCCCACAATAATAATATGTTTATCAATAAAAATATGAGTTGTACTATGATTTACGTACCTAGAAAATTAACATAATACAGTTATGTTAATTTCTAGGTAAGCAAATCATAGTAAATTGTAAAATGCACTTAGTTTATTTTAGTCTCTCGACGTGTTCAACAAAACAACAACATCTCACACTAATATAACATTGAGCGATTTGTTTCGTCCAAACGCCGCGACGCCAAACATAAATGTTATTTGAAAAAAGCAGACATGCTATTAAAATATTAAAAATATTCTGCACTTTTTGCTTTGAGAGCCATTATGAACACGACTAATATAAATTTATTGCATCTTCCTTATTTAAGTGTCAGTGTATTTAACAAAATGGATACAATGGACCAAGACCACAAGTTAACTTTTTAATTTAAATAAAGCACCAATAGCTGTATGGCTAAGGTGTCGGCCTGGCTGGTTGAAAGGTCGTCAGTTCAATCCCCACCCATTGCACTATAGATGTGAACCCACTCCTGACACAAACATATGTACTTACCTTCCTAAAATGGTGTGCTAAAGCAAAATCTGACTTACAGTGTTAGAGACTTCCTAAAATACAAACAGTACTGTAGATAAAGTTTTTATAATATTGTTGATTGAATTGATGATTGTTGATATAATAACATACATCAAGCATTTTTCTATTACAAAAGTACTCCAAAACGCCCAAAATTAAAAAAAAATAGTTTCAGATGGTGCAATTGACATCCTAGCTAGCCTAGGATGTCAAACTAGCCTATCAAAAGTAATAAAATATCAGTGTTTCAGTTCAGTTACACTAAGTATGAATGCAATATTAATATTATGTTAAGTTCACTCACCTTCACTTAGCAGGTCATCTCGCACTGGGTTAGTAATCAAGAACTGATTGCACAGAAACTGCAGCACTGTCAGACGCTCTCCCACACTTGTAAACGGATATTCACAAGAGTTCAAGATTCTAACCACCTTTTGGTCGAATGACTTGTCACTCTCAACATAAATTCTTAGAATTTCAGGCCATGTCATTACATCTAACAAAAACAAAGTAATGTTCACACTGTCTTTATGGTCCAGAGGACCGAAATGAGTCTGTTGAGCATCTTCCTCTCTTAATAAGGCCTTCAGCAACATCATATGTACTTCCACCAGCAGATTGCTCTGATCTTCACAGCTTAGAGCTGCACAAAGATCTTCTAAGCGAAACGGTGACAGTCTCACCAAATGTCTGAAGTGACGTAGGACCTCATATACACCCACCACTTGTAATACTAGGCCTTGAGGGATGATTAGATCGTCCGATGAAGGTGGCAGTTCCAGGGGTGGGATTTGTCGCTCTTGTTGCAGCCAAAGAGGGTCTGGGCTTGGCGGGCGCAGCGTGGTGTTCACTTTCCGAGGGGTGCCGCCTGTAGTGCTGTAGCTGCTCACGGAAAAGTCACTATCAGTGGCTGCCGGGTCACCTACACTCCCGTCAGAAGTTTCGCTAGCGCGATCTTCTTCTGGCTCAGATTTGTCACTATATTCGTCTCCAAAGTCAGAACCATAATGATACTCCGATTCGTGGAAGTCGGCGGCTTGTGGGTTGTAACCCCTTCGTGAATACGACCCTGCAAGTCCTCCCCTTTTATTTTTATGTGGTTTCCCTCTCAGCTTCCGAGTACTGCGTCTACTGATGTCGCTTCCTAAAGGTGACGACGCTCTCGATGCGGTTGGAGTGCTTACGATTGACGTTGATCCTGGATTTTGTAAATATTTTGGTTTTTTCAATAGATGATATTGAAATTTACGATTTTTCTCAAAGCTACCAGATTTCGGGGGTCTCCCGCGTTTTTTGGCCCCCCTTCCCGACATCATTGATAGCAACTGTCAGATCTACAGTGATTCGCACATGTACCGTAAAAACATAGTCTTGTTTACCAAAACAAAAAGATGGTATTTCATTTCAGTTCATCCTAAATCCAACGCAGTCATGATACTAGCCGTTCTGAGGCTTCGCGACCAAACTGAACGTCACACAAGGGCAGTTCTCACTAAAAAAAACTAATTGTCTTTTCACTTATCAACCAAGACATTAATTTCACTGTTCATATTTTCCGCATAGTGAAAATTTATAAAAGAAAGAAGGCACCAAAATCGTAATGACGCGAAAAGTGAGTACATGCAATTCTGAAACGCTTGATGCTTGCTTCCTATTGGTCGATCACCCATCGGCCATGTCGTTTTTCATAACTTGTGGTTAATGATTTATAGAAAAGTCCATTATCCTTGGAATGGAACACTTTATCAAGATACAACAGTTCTTGTTACATTTTTTATATTATAAGATACTTTAATTTGCTTAGGCATCACAAAAATACGGTGACAAATTGGTACCGAAATGTGTTTAGGCAAATTCGACAGAACACTTCGGCAGCCATTTTCTAATTTTTAAAATGGAAGTCATGAGTGTGTCTGTTAAAATTCACTACCGTGATACAATTTTAAAAGTAATATGTACTAAAGTAATAATTATTAAATTCGTATTGCGTTCAAATAAAAAATTACATAACGCTAAAATAACATAGTGAAACTCGGGCAAAGGTAATTAGTAATAGCTAAAGTACCCGGATGCTAGTAGTCTATGGTGAAATTAATAGGCTTCACAAATACCAACATTCATAAAAAAAATATGTTGATGCACAAAACTTGCCAGTACAAAAATAATAGTTACAACCATATTTTTCTATATACTGAAATATAAAATTATTGGCCAAGTGCGAGTCGGACTTGTACACGTAGGGTTCCGATTGAACAAAATTTGCCGGAAAAATTTAAAATTATAATATAGTATAATATAATCATTTCTTTATTTCTCCAATACACAAAGTTGCCAATACAAATGATTCTTAACTAAAGTGAGACTGATGCCTGTGGTAGGTTTTACAGAAAAACCTGTATTACAGGACATCAGGACTCCCCGCTTATAATAGTTATAGTGTTTGGCATTATTTAAATAATACAAATTGTAGCGTTTGCACAGTTATAAGATAAGTAGGTAAATAGTGGGCAAGTTAACGTCGAAACGAAACCCACGAGTGTTCGTTTCACACTGATTTAATTAAGCAAGATAACACATAAAATAACGCTAGGCGCAGCAAAATACGTGTCAATACATTGACCTAGTAAAATATTACCTATCGTGCGGTATTCCGTACACAAATAAAAAAAGTAATGATAATAATTAACAATATTCCAGTATTTTACATTTATGTACAAAATTGTGACAAACATTTAGAATAAATGAAATATTTTATGTAATAGAAGTAACTCATTTAAGCTGACTTAAATGAAGTTCTATCTAGTATATTAATCGCAATAACTTATTATTATTTATTTATAATTATAATAAAAATTCCAATTAAGCGTTGTGCATAACCATCACGCATGCATGTGCTACATGTGTGTGTTTGTGTGTGTGTGTGTGTGTGTGTAGTGTATTTGTGTGTTTGTACGGGAGATTGCAGGTTTACATGAGTGTGTCTGTAAGCGAGAAAAAAAGAGAGTTAAAGAGAGTTTTGAGCCAGTATCAGCTTACAGTTTCAAAACAGCCAAAAGATTTTCTGTGCGTTCGTAGTTGTAAGACAACAACAGTTTCGTTTGGCTTTTTTTGACGTTATGAGTATTTAAATCTCTGAGGTTTAAATCTTTACTAAGATTGTTGTAGATGTAACCACTCAGAAAACATGAAAACTTTTTAATAAAAGAAGTGTTACATTTAGGAATTTTGAAGACTTTATCTTTTCGACGTTTGTTCTTAAGTGTACATTTAACTTGAGATACCTCTTTATGCTTCCTGAGGAAGAATAAAAAGTTGCCGAACAGTTAGATAGAACCTCGCATTTTTTTAATACACTTTCCGTGGAGTATCTATATGGTAAAAACTTCATTACCTTTAGGACCGCTCGCTGGGCCCTCTCAAGGGGTAGTAAATGAGAATTTGCACTACCTCCCCAGCTATCGACACAGTAAAGTAACAGAGACTGACACAGGGCGTAATACACTGACTTTAGTGTTTTGTCGTCAGCGGAATTTCGAATATGTTTAATGATTGCAATTAATTTACGGACTCTTCCTGTTAGTACCTTGATATGTTTTTCGAATGTTAAATTTCCGTCGAGTGTAATACCAAGATATTTTAACGAATCTGCCTTTTCTAGACTTGGATAATTGCACGTGCTAGTGGCACAAGGACTGAGTTCAGCATTTGTGTCATGTTTATGTGCAACGTTAATAAGACGATGTTGTTTAATTTGTGTTTTGTTCGTTAAGCTATAGGTCATGTATTTGGTTTTGTTAACATTGAGACTGAGCAAATTTTGACTTAACCAACTAGTGACTTTGTTAAAACCGATCTGGGCGTTATAGTATGCTTCGTCCCAACTCTCTCCGGAAAACAAGTGCAGTATCATCTGCAAATGTGAATTTTTTACCATTTATTAGTTCTAAATTACATAAGTCGTATATTAGTAAGAGAGTTGGGCCTAGTATACTGCCCTGTGGCACTCCGTATATCACTAACTTCGGGTCACTTATGTCTAAGCCAAGTTTAACACACTGATATCTATTATAAAGATATTGTTCAAATAACTCAAACGCACTCCTCTTATACCCAATTCCTCTAGCTTGCGGAGAAGCAGTGGCACCGAGACGGTGTCAAATGCTTTAGCAAGGTCTAAAAAGACTGCTAGGAATTTGTCACCACTGGCCAGCCCTCGAGCTATGTGATTTGTTAAGTCAGCCACCGCGTCTGCCGTTGAGCGATGTTTACGGAAGCCATACTGTCTATCCGACAAAAGGTTAAATTTTTCAATATTATTTGTTAATCTGTTATTGATAATTCGTTCTAATAATTTAGATAAAACTGGTAAAATTGATATAGGTCTATAGTTACTAACAATATTTTTGGGACCATTTTTATAGATTGGTGAAATTAAAGACGTTTTGAAAGCAGTGGGAAAAGACCCAGTGTTAAAGGCTAAATTACAAATCTGTGTAATAAGGCCAGCTAGTATGCATTTATTATCCTTTAGAATTTTCATAGAAATATTGTCATAACCTACAGTAAATTTACTTTTAAACGAGTTAAGCAATGTAACAATTTCTGTTATATCAGTTTGGGGCAGACAAAACGAGTTTAATTGTGCATTTTGAGTGGGTTTGAGAGACTTTAAAGGTCTATTGTTTAAGATATCTTGTGCCAATGTTTCACTAATACTCACGAAATAGCCGTTAATAAGATTTGCGGCATTTAATCCTGTGTCACACAATGAAATCAATTCTGAGCTGTAATCTTTACGTGGTTTTACACTAATTATACTATTGATAGCTTTCCATAGGTCTTTAGGATTTTTAGCCTTCTGTAGTTGAGCCCGCTCATAGTGATACTTCATTTTTCGCCGCAATCTGTTTAGAAAATTTCTGTATCTTCGGTAGGTACACTTTAAGACATCGTTGTTTGGGGATCTCTTTGATTTCCTTTGTAATCTATCACGGTTCCTCGTATAACGTTCTTCGGATAACGTTAATACAGAAGTATGTTTTTTTATAATACTTGTCAAGGTGGACATAAGTGCTTCAGTTGCTTCATTACAGTTATCCAGATAAAGTATCGGACGGAAGTCAATGTTCTTAAGATCATTTGAAATATATGTATAATTAACTTTAGTAATTTGTTTCGTGTAGGCATTTACCGGGAAGTTCTGAACTTTAATGATACCATAACAGAGTTATGATCTGTGAGACTATTTTGTATTATCAAAGTCGCTGCAGCTTTGGTTTTGATCAAAACGTGGTCTTAACAGTTATTAATTCGAGTAGGAAAAGTATGTGCTGGGAGAAGACCATGTGAAGCTACAAGATTTGAATAATTGGAAGCGTTACAATTTAAATTTTCATTTCTTATATCTATGTTTATATATCCGATAGTGATAATGTTTTGAAAAGAGGTTAAAGAAGTTAATAAGTTGTTTAAAGATCCCAAAAAGTTGTCTATGTGCTTAAATGATGGTGGCCTGTAAATAGATACTATGGCTGTTGATTTACCAATAATAGTTACTATACAATTTGCGTCTGAAAATGGTGGTTCATAGCTGCTGCAGTTATTAGTTATATATAATACTAGACCGTCATTTTGATTATAGTGTTGTTTGGTTGACACTACATTGTAATCGGATAATTGAGGCAGAATAGGAATGCGTGACAACCAACATTCTGACAAAACAATTATATCTGGCTCATGGATATTCTAGCTAAGAGAGTGAGGAAGCCATCAATGTTATGCCACGCTTCTTATGTTATGGGTAAGAATGGTTAATTGATGCGCAATTTTATTACACACATACCCTAGACAATCTTCTGGTTCACATAAACATGCAGTAGATATATGGATATTGTCTAGTTCATTTTCAATATCGTGTATAACATTATCCATTAGCCATCAGAGGGACAGCAAATGACCAGATAACGAAATGTATGTTAGAAGGTGTGCGTGTTTTAATTTGGTTATTAATAGTCTGGAAACATTATACAGTCTGTTTTGATAATATTTCATTGGAAGGCTGCTTGTGAGATTTGATTGATGTGTGTATGGTTTGAGTGTAATTTTTTTTCCGTTGGTGATTGTGTAATTGAGTAGAGTGAGTTTTGTATAGTTTTGTTAATGCGTGTTTGTGTAAATTGTTGATGGTTAACATTAATTCTTATGATAAAATTAAAAAAAGTAAATATTGATTTAATGTATATGATTTCGCTTATAAGTAACTTAAGAAAATTAACTGATACTAGTGGAGTCTTTTAGCTTGTCGAGATCAGAATCATCCGAGATGCGAATGAAGGGCATGCCATCCTTTTTACGCAAGTAAACAATGCCATTAGATGTCCAACAGTAGCCATAACTGTAGTTTTTGCGAAGTCTCTAGAGAGATAGAAAAGCCTTTTAGCCTTAGGCGTGAGGCTCTCGGATATATAAACCGGTTTGTCCGTTCCCTTTAGCTTTTTTAAAATAAATAAATAAATGACTGAGGTGAACTCCACTATGATAGGTTGACAGGAGTCCTTTTTGGTGGGAATTCGGTAGACATCTTTAAGTTCCGATTTACTAATTGGTGCATCCACTGCGAGGCCGAGATTGACCACAATATCGGTCATCTTCACCTTCATATTCGTATTTCCGTTGCGACGTCAGAGTCTCAAAGATTTCCGCTTGCATGTTGGAAGACGTGGAGGGCTCCGAATATCCATGCCGCGCCGATGATGTCGAGAAAGGTGTCAGTAATACAGCTTCTTGGGTCGGGGTACTCGGGGACGTTCGCTTCAAAGGCATAATGTTATATTTTTCGAATAATATTTAAATCGAATAAAGTCAAGTTTTACTGCAATGTTTTTCTAACCATAAAACATCAGGCCCTTTCTCCAATTTAGTTACTCGTATAGAGAATCAGTGATTGGTATTTAATAGTGAAATAAAATAAAACTGGCCAAGTGCGAGTCAGACTTTGTCCCGCACACGGAGGGTTCCGAACGCCATCTATCGAATTTCTAACGAACTTCTAACACCAACTAAGTAAACGTTAACACAAAGGTAGAATAGTATTATATAGTAGTAATAGTAATTGTAGTAATTAATATTATTAAATATCTGGTTGACCGAGCTTTGCTCGGTATTTTTTGCCACTTAAACAGACAAATATGACTCTTCCCGACATCTATTGACGAATAATAATATATATTTTTTTAATTGAGAGCAACTAACTGCTTTACTGATACAGTACTTCTACTCACCAATAGATTTCGAGAAGAGTCATATTTTAAGTTGATTATCAATAAAGTTGATTATTGAAAGCACGAATAAAACAACATTTTCTGAAAATGACTCCTAGCTAGATCGATTTATCGCCCCCGAAATCCCCTGTAGGTATACTAATTTTTATTTAATCGTAAGTTGTTATTAAATTCTATTTAATACTGCTTACCAGTAAACAAAAATACAATATCCATGTTCTAATAATCATCACCACTTTTCTTATATGTAACAACTGTTTTAAGCACTACTTTTGGATTATTTATTTGGAGCAATTTGTAATGGGTCTAACTTGTATGACGGTTGCGGGGGTGTGTTGAATTAAGTACATAGTTTTTAACATCAATATATGTTTAAATACCGTGTCAATACTAAACATGCTTATACAGTGTGGAAATTAAACTCAGGCCCTGGAGGGAAACTACTTTAAATCCTTAAGCTAGCTCATTTTACTTAAAGGAGACGTTCCTTTATATTTGAAAAGAAACAAATCTGCATTAAAAGATTTTTTAAAACTCGCTTGCTTCGCCCGGGACTCGAACCAACTAAAATTAAAAATTTTTTTAGTAATAATGGAATGTATAACAGACATAACAATCATTATTGGTCTCGTCAAAATCCATTCCGTATCCGTGAAACGAACAATCAGGTCAGATTTTCGTTTAATGTTTGGTGTGGAATCAAAAGTAACATGGTTGTTTTGATGCACATTTACGAAGGACATCTGAATGCAGCAAAATACATTGAAATATTGGAGATTTTACAAAATCAATTAAACCTTCTGCCAGAAGAGGAACGAAATAATATCATTTTTCAACAAGATGGTGCACCTGCCCACAACAGCAGAATTGCCAGGGCATACCTTAATGAAAATTTCAATGCCTGGATAGGTACAAACGGGACGATTAGATGGCCTGCAAGAAGTCCAGACCTGACGCCCATGGACTTCTTTTTATGGGGTCATGTAAAAAATGTTGTTTATGAAACTTGCTATGAAACCGTTTAGCTAAGGATTGCGATAGAAAATGTTATTAGGGGCATACACCACAACACTTTGCTGAAGGCTACAAGAAATGAATTTCAACGGCGACTAATGTTGTGTAGCCGGAACAACGGGGCTCATTTCGAACAATTTATCAGTTAAATAATTTAAGTGTTACAAAATTGATAGTAAAATAAAGTTGATGTTAGATTTAACGATTATTTTTATTTTTAAGACCTAATGTTTGTTAGAGAAACTTTATCCTGAATATTAATACTACCGATTACTATATTAAAATAAAGAGTGTTTATTTTTTTAATTTTAGTTGGTTCGAGTCCCGGGCGAAGCAAGCGAGTTTAAAAAAATCATTTAATGCAGATTTGTTTCTTTTCAAAAATAAAGGAATGTGTCCTTTAAGTAAAATGAGCTAGCTTAAGGATTTAAAGTAGTTTCCCTCCAGGGCCTGAGTTTAATTTCCACACTGTATATTACAACGCCATCTAACGAATATCTAACGAACTTCTAACACCAAGTAAGTGAACGTTAACACAAAGGTTACGGTAGGTAATAACAAGGTAAACTAGTGTTTTTCAACGTGTGGGTCAAGACCCCCTGGGGGGTCGCGAAGCCTCTAGACGGGGGTCGCGGGGGGTCGCGAAGCCTCAGTAAAAGAAAATAAAATGTTTGAAAACACTTTTAAAGAAAATATTAATTAAGAGCATTTGTAGGTGTTGTGATTGAGAGTGCTTATAATATTTTTTTCAAAAGAAAAATATGTAATTTGTTTCCTGTAAGCCACACGAACGAAGCCGCGGGCAGAAACTAGCAATTTAACAAAATACAGATTATAAACAGTTCAAGTAGGGGGTCGCGAATTTTTTTTTCAAACTAAGTTGTTCGCGTCATGGTAAAGGTTGAAAAACACTGAGGTAAACAATTCATAGTAGTAAAAAACACGGGTTTTTTATGGGGACCCTCTTTAATTTTTAACTTTGTTGTTTTTAGTCGTAGAAAGAGAAAAGAATGGACCGTGGGCTCTGTCTCTTTCCCACATGAAATATATTATGGAGTTATTCCATGTAACGGAAAAGGATATATATATTTTTAATTGAGAGCAACTAACTGCTTTACTGATACAGTACTTCTACTCGCCAATAGATTTCGGGAAGAGTCATATTTTAAGTTGATTATCAATAAAGTTGATTATTGAAAGCACGAATAAAACAACATTTTCTGAAAATGACTCCTTATATACAGTGCCACAAGTATAACTTGGCGGTGGTGGTTTTTGGAACTAATTATTTAAATGAAACTATGAGTTTGACGTTTGAGAGATTACCGCGACATTATTGTTGATAAATCTGCTACATTAAAATAGTTCAATAATGGCAAAAGTAATTAAAAGTGGTTTAAGAGAAACTGTTATCAAAGTACAAAGTAAAAGCACAGTGGCGCACAGGCTCGCCAAGTTATACTTGCCGGACTGTAGCTAACTATAACTTGTAGTCTAAGGCTGAGCGCAGACTATAGACAAAACAGTCTTAACGGTCTGTCTCAAGACAGTTTTGTCTATCACCCTGCGCACACTGCGAACAAAACTTTTTTGTCTGCGAGGATGCGACACAGAACAAAATATAGAATGGACACTTTGATCACTCCACCAATACATGTATTATGTACCTACCTACAATTTGTCTTCTTCAGTTATACAGTAACTAGATATCTACTTTATCATTTTTAGGGTTCCGTTTCTCAAAAGGTAAAAAAAGGAACTGAGCGCTGATACAATTTAGAGATCTAGCTTAATTGGAACCAACCATAAAATATGTTATGAATAAAATAGTGCTATTGAGTGATTTATTTACGTCGCGTCGTTCGCGTGTGAAGCGTCCTTGCTCAAGTTAGTTCCTCGACAGCTCAAAATCGGTAGGGAGGTCAGGAAGCCTCGATTGTTGGGGCGAACAGAGTGTCCATTCTATACGTAGTATCTGTTCTGTGTTGCATCGGTTTTCTTTGTCGGCACCGAGAACAAATAATAATACTACGTATAGAATAGACACTCTGTCCCACCCACCAATCGAGGCTTCCTCACCTCGCCTCTGATTCTGGAGCTGCTGAGGAGCTAGTTAAAGCAAGGCACCACACGCGGACGACAACAAAACAATAATACTACTCACGTGAAAATTAACGTCAACTTCATACATATATGTTGGGACCAGTACACACAAGAGGTTCAAATTTACGTAGCTTCTATATTATATATAAAAACCAGCAAAATCGAGTTGAACTCGCCCACCGAGGCTTCCGTACCAACTTCTCAGACTAGTTTAAGGGACAAATTTATCTTTGTAGTTCGATCCATATAGGAAATGTATTGCAACAACTACAATTAATCATAAGTTAAATATTATGTTTCTTTGAAGTGTTTCACACTTTATATTTTTGTAAATTGTTAAACAATTATTTGTTTAACAATTAATCATAAGTTTGTAAAAGTAAATTAATCGTTTTTAGGGTTCCGTATCTCAAAAGGTAAAAAAGGAATCCTTATAAGATCACTTTCTTATCCGTCTGTTCGTCTGTATGTCCGTGTGTCACCACCGATTTTCTCAGGAACGGGTGGACCTAGCAAGTTAAAATTTATACCAGATACTGATGTTTATGGTCCTAAGTAGATATATAAAAATCAAGATCCAGAGTCAACACGATAATAAGATATAGACATATTTAGATTTTCGCCGAAATTTATAAGTACCTAAATTTACCTTAATTTTCGACTTTTTTATTTTTCGGAATTTTTCCTTTACTTGTGTATTACCTTGATTTTGACCAAAGTTGACAATTCTAGGACGACCGGAAGTACCATATAGGTTTTGGGTCGAAAACCTGTAGGGTACTTCCCGTTGACCTAGAACCATGAAATTCGACAGAGAGCAAGGTCTTACAGCACAAAAAAAGGGGAAATTTCAAAAACGAAAAAAATATTAAAGTAAATGGTGTCCCATACATACATAATTAACGCCAGTTAAGATATGCCTCTGAGTTATATGAGCGCTCATACAATTTAGGGGTCTAGCTCAATTGCACCAAACTTAAGTTTGGTGCCATAAGGTAAATATGTAACTAAAATTGTGCCTCTGTGTAATTTATTTTATTCATAGCTGACGCTAATTAAGATAGGCCTCTGAGTTATATGAGCGCTCATACAATTTAGATGTCTAGCTAACCAACCTAAAAAAATGTAAATAAATAAAATAGTGCTATTGAGTGATTTATTTTCGTCGCGTCGTTCGCGTGTGGCGCGTCCTTGCTCAAGTTAGTTCCTCGACAGCTCAAAATCGGTAGGGAGGTGAGTAAGCCTCGATTGTTGGGGCAAACAGAGTGTTTATTCTATACGTAGTATCTGTTCTGTGTTGCATCGGTTTTCTTTGTCGGCACCGAGAACAAATAATAATACTACGTATAGAATAGACACTCTGTCCCACCCACCAATCGAGGCTTCCTCACCTCGCCTCTGATTCTGGAGCTGCTGAGGAGCTAGTTTAAGCAAGGTACCACACGCGGACGAAAACAGAACAATAATACTACTCACGTGAAGATTAACGTCAACTTCATACATATATGTTGGGACCAGTACACCTCTCACCTCTCACCTCTAAACCTACGTAAATTTGAACCTCCTGTAGGTTCAAATTTACGTAGGTTCTATATTATATATAAAAACCAGCTAAATCGAGTTGAACTCGCCCGCCGAGGCTTCCGTACCAACTGCTCAGACTAGTTTAAGGGACAAACTTAACTTTGTAGTTCGATCCATAGGAAATGTATAGCAACAACTACAAATCATAAGTTTGTAAAAGTAAATTAACCGTTTTTAGGGTTCCGTGTCTCAAAAGGTAGAAAAGGAATCCTTATAAGATCACATTCTTGTCCGTCTGTCTCTCTGTCTGTGTGTCTGTCTGTCCGTCTGTCTGTCCGTCTGTCCGTGTGTCACCACTGATTTTCTCAGGAACGAGTAGACCTAGCAAGTTGAAATTTATACCTGATACTGAAGTCTATAGTCCCTATTGGGTGTATAAAAATCAAGGTCTTGAATCAACACAATAAAAAGATATGAGCAAATTTAGATTTTCGCGAAAACTTGTTAGTACCAAAATGTAACTTAATTTTCAACATTTTTTATTTTTCGGAATTTTTCCTATACTTGTGCTCTAAGACTTTGCTTATAACCAAAATTGACAATGCTAGGTAAACCGGAAGTACCCTATAGGTTTTGGGTCGAAAACCTATAGGGTACTTCCCGTTGACCTAGAATCATGAAATTTGGCAAGCAGCAAGGTACAGCACAAATTATGGAAAAATTCCATTGAATTTTTTTTTTTTAATTGACCTGATTCCACCATCGCCATTCTTTTATCGTACAGCTCGGCACCGTCAAAAAGCTCACCCTCACATCTTACAGACCTGGACATCTCGAACTATCCGTTTTAACCGAGGATTTTTACCGCGTGCCTGTAAGATGTGGAATGATCTACCCGCCGCGATCTTTCCATCTAGCTATAAGATGGAGTCTTTTAAAAAGGGTATCCACAAACTCCTCAAAGGTCGGCAACGCATCAACAGCACTCATGGTGTTGCAGTTGTCCATAGGCGACGGTAACCGCTTGCCAACCATAACATACAAAAAAAAGCCTTGACATTGCTAAGGCCTTTGATCGGATTTGGCATGGGGCCCTTTTCGCTAAACTGCCATCGTACGGCCTGCCTGATAGACTCTGTGCGTAGGTAGGCAATTTTGTGCATGGTCGCAGTATAAAGGGCGTTGTAAACGGTGCTTGTTCTGAGACCACGCCAATTAATGTCGGCATACACAAGGGTCTGTCTCATCAGCCATGCTTTTATCCTGCATATCAACGATTTATTACAAATCAGTGATATTCATTGCTATGCGGATGATAGCACGGGTGATGCCAAATACTCAGGCCGTATAAATATCCCTAGGTCGGAAGGCGACGAAAAGAGGACGGAGCTCGTTGCACAGGTTGAGTGCTCTCTCGACAGAGCATCAAGCTCGGGATCACAAAATTTTGTGAAATTCAACCCCACAAAAACGCAAGCTATCGCATTTACCACAAAAAAGAGTCCATTCAATGTAGCTCCAATGTTCCAGAGTATTCCCTTCAACTTGTCGAAGACAATCAGCATATTAGGTATCGACAATCGACATCGTAGCTATAGCTATCATAGCTAAAGTCACAGCTAAAAAACTCGGTGTACTAAATTAGCAGTACTTCACGCCGAGTCAACAACTTTTGCTTTACAAAGCGCAGATTCGGCCGCAAATGGCGTACTGCTCGTACTGCTGGAGTGGTGCACCGAAGTATCAGCTGCGACCACTAGACTCCCTACAGAGAAGAGCCATTAGAGTAGTCGATGACGCGACGCTGACTAAGACACTTGAACCGTTGAGTCTTCGTCGCGATGTTGGTTCGCTTAGTCTATTTTATAGATATTATCATGTGGATTGCTCTGAATGCTCTGATGAGCTGTTTGATGTGATCCCACCCTCTCGATTTTACCACAGGAACTCACGTATTCTTGAGGGGGCTCACCCTCATATTATAGACACGTGGTCCTCCCACACAACGCGTTTTAAGCGTTTGTTCTTTCCGCGTACGTGCAAGATGTAGAATAAACTTCCTTCCGAAGTTTTCCCGCAGAAGGTTGATCTGAGTTGCTTCAAAAGGAGAGTTGACAGATTCCTCTTTCAAAAGAGCTGATAACGCACCAGTATTGCTCCTGGTATTGCAGGTGTTAATGCGCGGCGGTAACCACTTACCATCAGGTTGCATGCTTGTTTGCTTCTCTATATTTATTTTAAAAAAACTAGTGACGCAAATGACGATAGCAAAGAAAGTCAAGAGATTATGACAGCGTTGAAAAGTATGAAATTGGGTAAGGCATGACAGGATTTCGGTCGACATGCTGAGGGCTGGATAAGGTGTGGAAGGCGCCCCCGCTGGGAGGGGATGATTTCATCTCCCCAATGGAAGTGGCACGAGCTGTACGCTATTTACAGACGAAAAAGGCACCCGGTCTAGATGGGGTGTCGAACGTGGAACTCAAGCAGAGAAGTTTGCCGCGGAGAAGTCTAGTGTGTATAGACAGACTCTTCAACGGTATCTTAAGAATAGGATACTTTCCCGCAACGTGGAAGACAGGGAAAGTCATAGTACTACCCAAACCCGGCAAGGTCCGTCGTCTACCCTCCAGCTACCGCCCTATTACCCTGCTGTCACACCTCGCCAAGCTGTTCGAGCGATTACTGCTGCGGAGACTGCGCCCTCACTTCACCCCACGTGAGGAGCAGTTTGGTTTCCGCACGCGTCACTCCACAACGCTCCAGCTGACGAGGGTGATCCACCAGCTCACCAGTGAACTGAACCGAAATAGTAGAAGCGTCGCCGTGTTCCTGGACATCGAGAAGGCCTTCGATAGAGTGTGGCACGAAGGCCTAATCTACAAGTTATCCAGGACACCGACTCCAGCGGCGCTAATCCACATCGTCTCATGGTTCCTGAGAAACCGACAGTTCTGCGTGTCCGTCGAGGGCGCCACTTCCGGCAACCGGCAGATCGCAGCGGGAGTCTCCCAGGGGAGTTGTCTCTCACCGTACATGTACGCGGTTTACACAGACGACATACCGGTTCTGGCGGACGAACACCTTGCACCAGGAGAACGAGGAGTAACACTAGCACTTTTTGCCGACGACAGTGCGTATATAACGTCCTCTGTCAAAGCTACTATAGCCGCCAACAGAATGCAGAAGGTTCTGGACATCCTGCCAGTCTGGCTGGACAAGTGGCGCATGGCCGTCAACGTGAGGAAGACGGCCACGCTGCTGACCAGAGCCCAAACCCATCCTGCCACCTCCACTGCAGCTCCGAGAACAAGAAGTCAAGTGGGAAACGAGTACAAAGTACCTGGGCTTCTACATCGACCGGACGTTGAGGATGCGCCCGCACGTGGATCACGCAGTCCACCAAGCAAAAGCCGCTAAGGCCCTCCTCCATCCGGTCCTCCGACCGAAGCTGCCACTCTACACCAAAGTCGGCATATACAAGACGTATATACGCACGAAGATGACGTATGCTGCTCCTGCGTGGTATGCCCTATGCTCGGAAACCCAGTGCAAGCGTCTTCAGATCATTCAGAACGTCACCCTGCGGATATGCACGGGAGCCGGTCGATACGTACGCAATGACGCCAACGCCCGGGACGTGAAAATCGTGACGGTGAGGGAGTTCGTGGTCCGGTTGGCGCGCTGTCAATATGACCGTGCAGACAACGGACCACACCCTCACCTCCAGAACATTGCACCGCACCACGCCCGGCCGCCTGATGGCGCTGTATCGACCTGGCGTGCACTCCCACGCGACTTAGTCCCGGTGGATGAAAGCAGCAAAGAGGAGGAGTAGCGGTTACCACAGCAGCACAAGACCACCATGCCAAGATGGCCAACATGACCACCACGCCCAGATCTGGCCAACGACCATATCGGACCACTATAGGGCTGATTAAAGCCCGCGCGTACCCCGAGGGTTGCCCCAGAGCCCAACCAGGGTAAGGAGGCTCGCCTCGAAACCCTCACACGAACCCAGAATGGGAACGAACGTCCACACTGACATCCGTCCGCGCCACGTTTCTTCTGTATAAACCGTGCCTTACCGTGTACACGTGATTCGCCGATGGAAGCGGCCCGCTTTGAATTCTGCCGAAAAGCGAAGCGGCGCTTTGACGACTGGCGATGTAATTTGAACATGTTTTATGAGTGTCCACATCATCTGAAACATGTTATCTCACCATGTTATACAATACGTTATGTTACATGGTCTGTACGCACCTGAAGAGGACGCTCCCTGCAGAATGTTATACTTTGCCTAATGACAGTAAATCAACCAATAATATTAATGAAGTCAAACTTAAATATTAGATTTTTCAATGTTTTTTCTTTCGTTTCACAGAACAGAAACATAATTGAAAATAATTTGCTCGATAGTTTATTTTGTTTGAAAGTTATGCCTTTTTTTTCATTTTTCTTGTTTGTCTCTCAAACAGATTTAGTTACATATACAAAATAAATACTATCAAATGTAAAACATGGTTTATAAGAATCTCCCAGGACAATTTTCTTCAAAACCAATTCATATTCTCATAATTAATTAAATTAGTTTTGCGACTTACGTCCTTTACTTCTGTGCAAGAATACGGTCAATAGGTTGATTGCGATATTGTACCATATTCCCGGCGCGTTACGTATACAAATATACTTGCAAGTGAGCAGCACTCGAAACATATTAAATCTAGAGCCAGTCGGCCGCGAGCCTCTCCGAGGTGAGGACGCGCGCGCCGACTTCGCGTGTATCTTCGATCTTTCGAGATTTTTTAATAATAGTAAATAAGGCCTTACAAGGATAAGATTCAAGACGGACCTTCAAGATTTGAAAATGTACCTACTAATTTTTTTTGGAGCCAAACAAGCACCTGTCATTTACCTAAATATGTTTACCCATAGTAACTATGAAGTAAGCAAGGCATCGACCTCTGAGGTCACAGATTAGAACATAATTACATGACCGATCGTGTTGATGTTTCGCGCGATTATATGTGGGTATTGTTTTGGTTGTAGGAACCAAACGGCTGGACCGATTTCAATGAATGAGGTATTGAACTACTGAGTTTTATCCTGAGAAATATAATATAATACATATAATGCGAAACCGTAAGGCAGTTTCTTATTTGAATTTAATACAACATAAAGATTGTTTTATAATTACAACTGGATTATAATTGTTCTCTCACAAACACTATAGGTATTTAGACGTTTTTAATTTTATTAGTACTTCGTTATTGTAGTATTATCATAAGTAAGATAAAAACTAACAACGAAAATTAGTTTGAACGAGATACCTACAATCAGCAGGTTTTGGGATATGGCGACCGCAAAGATAACTTTGTTTTTCATACAAATACTATGAAAAAGAAAAGTTTATTTTTAGGGTTCCGTAGCCAAATGGCAAAAAAGGGAACCCTTATAAATTTAAACCCCGTTTCACCCCTAAGAGGGTGAAATGGGGTAATAAAGTGTGAAAATCAATATTGTTTCGGATCGCGCTGAAATTTGGCATGCAGATAGTTATTACAACGTTAGTGCCCCCTGAAAAAGGATTTTCCAAAATTCACCCCTGAAAGGGATGAAACGGGATTCAAAGTTTGTATGGAGAAACAAGATTAGATAGTCTTTTCTATCCGAAACTTCACACAAGTGCTTCAGTAAAAAATAAGTAAATACGTGTTTCAGGTTTTTTTGAAATTCTACCCCTAAGAGGGTGAAATGGGATGGAATGTGATACACACAAAAAAAAACTGGCCAAGTGCAAGTCGGACTCGCACTCGTAGGGTTCCGTAACACAGTAGAGTATTCTATAACTTTTATTTTTCGCAACTACAAAAATAACTTTGTTAGGGTTCCGTAGCCAAATGGCATAAAACGGAAACATTATAGATTCGCCATGTCTGTCTGTCTGCCCCCCTTAAGCTTTTATATTTTTTATTTTTGTACAAAAATCGGAAAGCGGTTTATACATCTACCTACCAAGTTTCAATTCTGTAGTCCTAATAGTTTCGGAATAAAATGGCTGTGACATACGGACGGACAGACAGACATGGCGAATCTATAAGGGTTCCGTTTTTTGCTATTTGGCTACGGAACCCTAAAAATGATTTTTGGAACCTCAATGTCATTTTTAAAGACCTATCCATAGACACCCCACACGTATAGGTTTTAAGAAAAAATTTTTTTTGTTCCAGTTTCAGGTAACGGATACCCCCCCCTTAAACTTTTATATTTTTTATTATTGTATAAAAATCGGAAAGCGGTTCAAGAATACATTTACCTACCAAGTTTCAAGTCTGTAGTCGTAATAGTTTCGGAATAAAATGGCTGTGACATACGGACGGACAGACAGACAGACATGGCGAATCTATAAGGGTTCCGTTTTTTGCCATTCGGCTACGGAACCCTAAAAAAGACGATTTGAGAACCTCCTTTTTTTTGGAAGTCAGTTGCATAAATTCGTTCACAAAAGGAATAATACAGACTTCAAATGCCGCGCTAGTCATTTTCAGTACTAGGTTTATGGTGTTTATCTTCATATCTCTGCAGAACTAAACATATCTCGATGAAATTTAAATGGGATCATCTGTTATACTCATTCAAATAAAAAAATGATTTTCCAAATCGGTTCAAGCGTCTTCGAGTAATCGGTCAACATTCATAAAACAAACAAAAAATCCGACGAATTGAGAACCTTCTCCTTTTTTGTGAAGTTGGGTTCTCAAATAAATACAAGTTTATAAAAACAACGCAAGGAGTGTTGTACGAAAAATAAGACTATACTATTTTTAACCGACTTCACAAAAATGGAGGAGGTTCTCAATTAGTCAGAATATAAATATATATATATATATATCTTTTCTATGTATGTTCGATTTGGAAAATCCTTTTTAAGCCGTAATACGTAATTTTAAACCTTAAATGTACGTATTTATGTATAGTATAGCTCTGTAGGTAGTAAGTAACTTCGGCTGCCGCGCCACGGGCCACGCGGTCATTACCGTCCCGCTCGGCTCGGCGTGTCCGCTAGCAAACGAGGTCGCAAGTCGAGTGTGGAGCGCGCATGCGCGAAATTACAGCGCGTTCCCCCGCGCCTGTATCGTTACCGGGGGTGCCGCGGCGTGAGTAGGCGGAGCAAGCGTGGGAAAAAATATCTCAAGCGGGCTCTTAACAAATGCAATAAACGCATCCTGTTTGACGGGTACGAACAACTTGTATGGAAAAAGAAAAACTATTTATTTTATTTTAATCGACTTCAGATAAGATCGTTTAAAAACTAAATAATTTAAGATCGTTTAAAAAAAACTAAAAGAAACGACTTCAAACGTCGCGCTAGTCAAAGTAGCCAGTAGACGTAGTAACTATTATATAATCTGTGCCAGTAGGTAAAGTGCCAGCCAAGTAGTAAGTCGTCGAGATAAGTAAATGCGTCATAATACAAATGTTGATATATTGAAAACGGTTCGGCCGATTTCGTTAAAATTTAAATGGAACCACCTGGGAAGGGTATGTTTTGAAACAAAAAAATAATTTTCCAAATCGGTTCAGCTAGGCTATTCTGTAAGCAATCTCGACAGCGGAATCCGCGGTGAGATTCGAATTTCGTACCACGAAATTCAATCGTATCACATTCGTAATACGGTTGAATTTCGTAGTACGAAATTTGAATCTCACCGCGGATTCCGCTGTCGAGATAGCTTACAGCATAGCATAGCAGGCATCTTCGAGTAATCGGTGAACTAAAATAAAAAAGAAAAAAGATTCTTACGAATTGAGAACCTCCTCCTTTTTTGTGAAGTCGGTTAAAAAGAACCGACTTCAATGCCGCGCTATTAATTTTCAGTCCCAATTTTTAGGTGTTTATCTTCATATCTCTAGAGATACTTATCAGACCTCATTATATATATCTCCTTTCCAACAAAAAAAAAATCAAAATCGGTTCATAAACGACGCGGTTATCCGCTAACAAACCTTAAAAATGTATATATATATGTATATATTTATATTTAATAAATACTAGCTGTGCCCGCGACTTCGTTCGCGTGGAATAGTGTCTTTGGGTAGCATTAACAAATAAGACACATACGTATCCCAACTACACCACGCCGTACCACACTACGCTACTCCCCCTTTCCCTCCGTCCCTCACATGCTCTCCCCTCCCCCTACCCCCTCACTTCCACCTAAACCCCCCAACCTCCCCCTCGCTTACCTACCCTCCCCCTTTGCTCCCCTACCCTCCCTCTTCCCCTCACTTCCACATCCAATCCCCTCCAGCTATCCTTCCCTCCATGTATCTCCAGAGATATGGAGATAAACACCTCAAACTTTGTACTGAAAATATAGCGCGGCATTTGAAGTCGAATGTTTTAGTTTTTTAAACGATGTTATTCGTTTATTTTGTCTTCTCTACAAACTTTGTCTTGGCAATAACAAGTGACTACGACTCACCACTAGGCTATAATATCGTTTAAAAACTAAATAAGATCGTTTAAAAAACTAAAATAGAACCGACTTCAATGCCGCGCTATTAATTTTCAGTACCAATTACGAGGTGTTTATCTCCATATCTCTGGAGATACTTATCAGACCTCGATAAAATTACCATGGTACCACACTTGGGATATTTCCTATCCAACAAAAAAAAAAAAAATGAAAATCGTTCTATAAACGACGAAGTTATCCGCGAACAAATATAAAAAAAAAACATATTTACGGTCGAATTGAGAAACCTCCTCCTTTTTTTGAAGTCGGTTAAAAAGAACCGACTTCGATGTCGCACTATTAATTTTCAGTACCAATTTTGAGGTGTTTATCTCCATATCTCTGGAGATACTAATCAGACCTCGATAAAATTACCATGGTACCACACTTGAGATATCTCCTATCCAACAAAAAAAGAATAATTAAAATCAGTTCATAAACGACGAAGTTATCCGCGAACAAACATAAAAAAAAAAAAAACATATATACGGTCGAATTGAGAAACCATTGAAGTCGGTTAAAAATGAAGCGACAAAACGAAAATAATAACACAAACATGTTTCACCGGTCGCCGCCGACGGACGCGGCTCCTTTGATTTTTGCCGAAAGGCAATGCGGCGCCTGTGGCGGCGCTATGACTGAGTGCGTGTAGTTCGCCAAGAGCGAGTCGATTTAAGAAGGTTTGATTTCAAGTACCTAGTTAATTATATATATTTTTTAATATATATTTTTTTACTGATTTCTTTACATGGAGTATACATGCCCCTGCAAATATGGTGGGAATTCAAAACTTTGTATATACAGATCTGATAGTATTCTCGTCTGCAATTGACGAAGCTTTTTGAAAACAAGAATTATCTTTCTAATACTTGAATGTTGACACCACTAACATAAAAATACGATAAGCCATTCAGGCTCTAGGGCGTGCCAAAGAAATATACATACATTCATACATTTATATGTATATACATATGTATATATAATATATATACGGTGAATATATATATAATATGTATATATATATATATATATACACTCGAAATAAAATTAACCCTCCTTTCGCAGTCACTCGACTGCGGAAGAAGGAGGGTTATGTTTTAAAAACAACCGTCTCGTGGCGTTGTCCGCGTGTTGCACGTTCTTGCATAAGTTAGCTCCTCAATAGCTCAGAATTAATAGGGAGGTGAGAAAGCCCCGATTGGTGGGTGGTACAGGGTGTCTATTCTATACGTAGTATTATTATCTGTTCTCGGTGCCGACAAAGAAAACCGATGCAACACAGAACAGATACTACGTATAGAATAGACACTCTGTTCGCTCCAACAATCGAGGCTTCCTCACCTCCCTACCGATTTTGAGCTGTCGAGGAACTAACTTGAGCAAGGACGCGCCACACGCGAACGACGCGACGAAAATAAATCACTCAATAGCACTATTTTATTTATTTACATTTTTTTAGGTTGGTTAGCTAGACATCTAAATTGTATGAGCGCTCATATAACTCAGAGGCCTATCTTAATTAGCGTCAGCTATGAATAAAATAAATTACACAGAGGCACAATTTTAGTTACATATTTACCTTATGGCACCAAACTTAAGTTTGGTGCAATTGAGCTAGACCCCTAAATTGTATGAGCGCTCATATAACTCACGAGGCATATCTTAACTGGCGTTAATTATGTATGTATGGGACACCATTTACTTTAATATTTTTTTCGTTTTTGAAATTTCCCCTTTTTTTGTGCTGTAAGACCTTGCTCTCTGTCGAATTTCATGGTTCTAGGTCAACGGGAAGTACCCTACAGGTTTTCGACCCAAAACCTATATGGTACTTCCGGTCGTCCTAGAATTGTCAACTTTGGTCAAAATCAAGGTAATACACAAGTAAAGGAAAAATTCCGAAAAATAAAAAAGTCGAAAATTAAGGTAAATTTAGGTACTTATAAATTTCGGCGAAAATCTAAATATGTCTATATCTTATTATCGTGTTGACTCTGGATCTTGATTTTTATATATCTACTTAGGACCATAAACATCAGTATCTGGTATAAATTTTAACTTGCTAGGTCCACCCGTTCCTGAGAAAATCGGTGGTGACACACGGACATACAGACGAACAGACGGATAAGAAAGTGATCTTATAAGGATTCCTTTTTTACCTTTTGAGATACGGAACCCTAAAAACGATTAATTTACTTTTACAAACTTATGATTAATTGTTAAACAAATAATTGTTTAACAATTTACAAAAATATAAAGTGTGAAACACTTCAAAGAAACATAATATTTAACTTATGATTAATTGTAGTTGTTGCAATACATTTCCTATATGGATCGAACTACAAAGATAAATTTGTCCCTTAAACTAGTCTGAGAAGTTGGTACGGAAGCCTCGGTGGGCGAGTTCAACTCGATTTTGCTGGTTTTTATATATAATATAGAAGCTACGTAAATTTGAACCTCTTGTGTGTACTGGTCCCAACATATATGTATGAAGTTGACGTTAATTTTCACGTGAGTAGTATTATTGTTTTGTTGTCGTCCGCGTGTGGTGCCTTGCTTTAACTAGCTCCTCAGCAGCTCCAGAATCAGAGGCGAGGTGAGGAAGCCTCGATTGGTGGGTGGGACAGAGTGTCTATTCTATACGTAGTATTATTATTTGTTCTCGGTGCCGACAAAGAAAACCGATGCAACACAGAACAGATACTACGTATAGAATGGACACTCTGTTCGCCCCAACAATCGAGGCTTCCTCACCTCCCTACCGATTTTGAGCTGTCGAGGAACTAACTAGAGCAAGGACGCTTCACACGCGAACTACGCGACGTAAATAAATCACTCAATAGCACTATTTTATTCATAACATATTTTATGGTTGGTTCCAATTAAGCAAGATCTCTAAATTGTATCAGCGCTCAGTTCCTTTTTTTAACCGACTTCACAAAAAAGGAGGAGGTTCTCAATTCGTCTGTATGTTTTTTTTTTTTTTTTTTTTGTGTGTATGTTACGCGATTTCTCCGTCAATAGTGAACGGATCCAAATGATTATTTTTTTAATAGGTAGGATACGTTTCCGAGGTGGTCCCATTTTAATTTTATCGAGATCTGATAAGTATCTCCAGAGATATGGAGATAAATACCTCAAACATAGGAGAATGTACTGGTTTTAGTAGAAGAGTCCCAAGAAGATTATACACAGTGGAGGTTGCTATTGGATATACTTTTGAATACTAAAAAATATGACCTTGAATAATGTTTTTACATCTTTGTTCTCGTTGATTTTGGTTTTTGACAGATATTCTTACGGTAACTGTGAGCGAGGTAGAAATAAATGTGGGGATAATTTTTTTTTTTTTAAATATCTTATAGGCTAGCGTTTGATCACAATCTCACATGTTGCTAAGTGATGATGCGGTCGAAGATAGAGAAGTGGACTGGAATGGGAACTGGCTCTCAAGGATAGCTGCCTGAACACATAAGATGTTTGGCGACAGATTTTCTAACTTGAGGGTGTTAGCTGGCCAGGCGGACACTAGGTATGTCCTACCACCATGCGGGGGGGTTGTTGGTTTTTTAACGATGTTTTCCTTCACCGGAGGGCAACTGTGAGAAGCGCACATATATTTTTCGATCGAAAAATTCATTGGTGCACGGCGGTTTGAACTCGGTACCACGGCATCAAAGCCGACTGTTCTCACAATTACGCCACCGGGCCCTCAATAAATAATTATATATTAATAATTATAATAAAAAATATATATAAATATAAATAATTTGTCTTCACAGGAATGTTCTACCTGGCAAAGTCTTGTTAGGGTGCAAACTTTTTTAAACATACCTAAGATTTTTTGACATGACATGACGTTTGCCGAAGATGGCGGCCATTTCAGTCCCGCGACACTGCATACATTATTAAATAACTCAGAATTATGAACGTACTTTGTACCAACCAACACTGCAAAAAAAAAAATTATAAGCATAATACCACAGATTATATAATAGTTACTACGTAAAAAATACTTTCCGTTGTTAGGTTGGCTACACAGTGCTCTCATAATTCGGGTTTCAACAATATAGGGAAGTGCCTCTTATACCGTAGTAGAGTGATTCAGTACTCTGTTGGCCATAAGGTGGCAAGTAATGTTAATAATCGCAAATAATACTTTTTTAAATTCATTTTGGAATACAACTAGTCCGTGTTATAAAAGTATTTGGAATTATTGTAATAAAATAGACAATTAATTATCGTGTGTGTCAGATGCTTTAATTGCACAGGGCCATTTTGGACATTGTCCTTTGATACCTTGATGACATAATTATTACTAGTGAATATTATCACTTTAGCAAGGCATTTAAAGTCAATTTTTTTAGGGTTCCGAACCCAAAGGGTACCAAATGAACACTTTCTGAGACTTTGTTGTCCGTTCGTCCGTCCGTCCGTCCGTCCGTCCGTGTGTCTATACATATGTGCGCACTTTACAGATCTGTATCTTCTTAACCGTTATAGGGACATACTTGAAATTTTCAAAAAGTATATATCCGTCAGTGTATAACGGCCCAGACACCAAATGTAATAGATGCATGTAATTTAATTAAAACTTGTTATGCACTAAAAAGGGTAAAATAAGTTATTTTTCAAAAAAAATAAAACCGACTTCAGAATCACAAACAGGCACTCAAAAGCGAAAAATAAATTACTTAAAATTATTATAAGCGCTACCCACTTATCTATTTGAAGTCGGTGCCAGCCAAGTCTATTGGATAGTAGATAGATACTATGTATGTAGTAGTAGTAAGTAGGTACATGTAGGTTAGTAAGTAGGTAGATACATGTAGGTATTATCTATCTACTACCTATTAGACTTGGCTGGCACCGACTTCAAATAGATAAGTGGGTAGCGCTTATAATAATTTTAAGTAATTTATTTTTCGCTTTTGAGTGCCTGTTTGTGATTCTGAAGTCGGTTTTATTTTTTTTGAAAAATAACTTATTACCTTTTGAGAAACGGAACCCTAAAAATGATAAAGTAGATATCTAGTTACTGTATAACTGAAGAAGACAAATTGTAGGTAGGTACATAATACATGTATTGGTGGAGTGATCAAAGTGTCCATTCTATATTTTGTTCTGTGTCGCATCCTCGCAGACAAAAAAGTTTTGTTCGCAGTGTGCGCAGGGTGATAGACAAAACTGTCTTGAGACAGTCTTAAGACTGTTTTGTCTATAGTCTGCGCTCAGCCTAACTATACGTAGTATCATAGTAGTCTAGTCTGTGGTCTAACTATAACGCAGCCTTGTATTTTGACTTCGACTCTCTGACACATATAGTAATCTGTGACTTCGACCAGAATTAACAGAACAGACACATTATTTAATCAAAGAGAATATAATACCTTTAATAGTAACCTGTGCGGCTGCTGCGCTGTGATTTTTAAATAGGTAGGTGCTCTAACTGATCTGAAGGCTGACCCAAAAAACCAGGTCAAAGGTAGATAATAACCTGCTGCCCTGAGTAATGAGGATTCTGGTGTATAGAATAGACCATTAGTCCTTAAACAAAACGGGATGGCCACTCGCCACTGCCACTGCGGTTTGGCACAGGGCACCAGCCATCAGTCGGTAGCTGGCTGACCGGTTGCCTTCTGGAGAATATTTTGCCGCATCGAACCGCACCGCGCCGCTCCGCTGCTGCGCCGCTCTAGTGCGTTTCTACCTTTAGAGCAGGGTCTCGCATAGTGATAATCACTGAGGTCTGGATACAGCTAGGCGTGAGCAACAACTCCATACAGACTGTAAAATGTAGTCAGCTGCTTGTAGTGGTGTGGTTAGCCAGTGGCAGTCACTTGAGTCACGTGAGTTGTGGTGGTGAGGACACTGAGGACACTGTTTGCAAGTGCAATAAAGGTCCAATTGAAAATAAGAGATAAGAACACCATTGGTGTAAAGGGTTTAATGCTTAACTTTTAAGCAAGTGGTCGCCAGTTCTAATCCTATCATATGTGTTCGTCCACAGATGTTAGGAGTATAATTATATCCATGTTCCCCATGATTTGTTACCAAAAAGTTACTTACCACCATTGAGGAGAAATAACACCAGAGCTGCCATAACCCTACAGTGTTCTGACAACATACAGTCCTTGAGAGCCAGAGTATTCAAATGCTTAGCATCTTCTACCACATCATCAATTACCACCATGCAAGATAGTGGTCAAACGCTAGCTTATAAGATAAATTAAAACAATCTTGGTAATTAATTTAATTCATTTTTGTTTTAGAAAGCCAACCAAAGGAGTAGCTCAATATAAGTTATATTCTCTTCATACTGTTTAATTGGATTTAATTTCAATTAAATTCTTTCTAAAATGTATCACATGAAGAATATAATTGGTCACAATGAAGACATTATTTTGCCCAAGTGCATGTACTATATTCGTAATCTGAATGAAACATTGAAAGACGAAATAGATCAGATCAATATAAATATCAGTCACCAGGTTATGAAGTTTCTTAAGGTTTTTGTCAAATTTTACATCAAATGTATATTTTAATTAAGGGTTTTCAGATTGCCTAATTATTGGTATTACTATTACTTCTTATCTTGCCGCATTATCAAAACTTTTTGCATGTATATAACTTCTGTATTTAGGTACCTATAAAATCATAGCCATACATAAAAACTGTTAATGAATTAGATATAAATGTATTCAGGTATTCTCATAGTTAAAACCGTTGTTTAATTACTTCTTGTTATATTATGAAGCAATTAGTATTTCAGGCCTTCACTGCAGAATTGAATAAAATTATGTTTTCACTTTTAGACACCAAAAAGTAAGATGACCGAACTGGAACAAAGGCAAGAGCAGCTCATAAAAAAGCTGGACATCCTCTATGACAGAATAAAAACTATAAGTGCATACTGCAAGAGTGACGTTCAAATCAAAACTAGTGTTGCTGCTAAACCTCTTGTAAGTATTGTTATGAAATAAACATGGTCATGCACTCTTTATTAAGATATCTAAGTACTTTGATTTGTTTAATGTTGTATAATTTGTGAACATTTTTTCTAATGATGAAACATAGAAATGAAAACCAATGCTCAATACAAAAATATTAACTTCTTTGAGCGTTGATATTTATAGCATTTTTTGTACTGCAATTCAAGCATCTTTTGAAAGAAATGTGTAGTAACATAATTTATTTGCATTTAAATATTACAGCAAGATTTATCATAAAATTTCGATATTTATTAGTTCACTAGAAGTGCCCTGCGGCTTCGCCCGCGTTATAAACTTCCTAATCTTTTGAAACAAAAAACTCATCAAAAAACAATTAGCCAAGTCGGTCCACCTGTTTTCATTTTATTCAGTGACCAAAGGAAATAGGAATTCCTTTTTTATTAAACCTAAAAAACCATATTGATTTTCAAGCTTTGTTACCCCACTTCATCTTTTTAGGGGTGGAATTTCAAAAAAGCCTGAAACACGTATTTACTTATTTACAGAAGTACTTCTGTGAAGTTTAGAATAAAATAAAAAAATCTTATTTCTCCATACAAACTTTGAACCTCTGTTTGGAATAAGGGGTGAAATTTGGAAGATTCAAATCCGTTCAGTGGTTTGAGCTGTGTGTTGATAGATCAGTCAGTCAGTAACGTTTTTATATATAACACCTTTTATATAGTATATAGAGAAGATATTTTATGTTACTTACTATATTTTATATGTTTTATAAACTCAAGACATTTTATTGCAGATTTCAAACCCACAAGAAGTGGTTTTAGTTGCTAACCCTGAAAATATGCCATATTACTTGAACATGATTCTGAAAGAATCTTCAATCTCTGTAAACCTAAGTTGGCACATTCATTCATCTGTGTCCAATGAAAGGGTACCTAAAATTTCCGGTTTCGTGAAAAGCCTCAAACCTACTGACAACACCTCCAAAATCAACCTGAGATTGATATTTAAAAGTGGTAAGTGTTAGCGACACTTGTGCATATAAAACATGCAGTATAAAACAAAGTCCCCCGCCGCGTCTGTCTGTTCGCCATAAACTCAAAAACTACTGAATGGATGTTCATACGGTTTTCACCAATAGGTAGAGTAATTCATGAGATAGGTAGGTATAGAATTGGTCAAGGTTCTGTGTAAATTGGCTGAAATATGACAATGATTGTGGAATATGTTAATTCATGGTCAATGCAACAAACTGATAGAAATGCAGGCATATACGCTCTACCTGTGCAAAGCCGGGGTGGGTCGCTAGTAGTAGTTTTATAAGAGGAGTATCCCACTATGCATTGTATTTTATATCTCAAAGGGCAAATAAGCAGCGTTTTCGATGAAAGCTCCCAGGTGGCTTGACTTTTCCGACAAATATCATCTTATTCGAACCAATTTGTATAAAACCTTGAGAAATTATATATCTAAAGCTTAACCTTCCTCATGAATCACACTATTGGTGAAAACCACATGAAAATCCGTTATGTAGTTTTTGAGTTCATCGCTAACAGACAAGACTAAGAGAACTGTTGATTGGTTTCAACTTATCTCATACAACATCAATCAACTATAAATTATTAATTAGAGTGGTAAGTTGGTAACATCCTTATAGTTGTGATGTCTACTTTCAACTTACATTGTTGCTCATTAGTCATCACCTAAAAGTATTTGAATATCTAACTTTGTAAAACTATTTATTGTTTCAGTTTTAGCTGATACAGAGTTAAAGTTGTCATCGCTGGCTTTACCAATAGTTGGCACTGTAAACATATTACGATACCTGTCTTTTGCATACCCAAACATAATTCCTTATGATGGTGAGGACTTCAAAATGGACTCTCTATTAGATGTATGTCATCTTCTGGAAAATACTCCAGATAAATTAAAAGAACCCCTATTTAAAAAAATATTTTCTGATTCCAATGATTGGATTTACAACAATGAGTTTTCCATTGTTGACTTGGCTGCCTACAATGTTGTCAAGCAATCTAAAAATAATTTGAAGAATGTACCTAAGGCATGGTTCAATAACTGTGAGAAACGTTGCTCATAGTATCTAATTAATTGCAACATTAAATTATTCGAATAATAATTGCTGACATTTTTTTTCTGACCTACTAGATAAGATATGCGGCAGCCTTAGCCTCGGATATCTTTTTCATGATTCAAGCGAGACGCTCTCTATGGGTCCCTCCCCGCACACGGGCCACCGGCCACAAGCCGCCACCGGCATATTTCCTATAGTTTTCATACATTTTATATGGACTCACCGCACACGGTGACGCCGGTGGCCGCCACACGCTACATGATAAAATGTATGAAAACTACAGGAAATATGCCGGTGGCGGCGTTTTGTGGTTGTGGCCCGTGGCCCGTGTGCGGGGAGGGGACCCTTAGAGAGCGTCTCGCTTGAATCATGAAAAAGATATCTTTAAAAAATATCAACATATGCGTCGAAATAAGAGCCCTCCGGTGAAGGAAAAACATCGTTAAGAAACCAACAACCCCCGGATGGTGGTAGGACACTATCCAGTGTCCGCCTGGCCAGCTACCACCTTCAAGTTAGAAAATCTGTCGCCAAAACATTTAATGTGTTACGGCAGCTATCCTTGAGAGCCAGTTCCCATTCTCTAGGCCTAGAGTGCTCACCATCTTCGACCGCATCATCACTTACCAACAGGTGAGATAGTGGTAAAACGCTAGCCTATGAGGTATAAAAAAAGGGCGTCCACATCGTTAAGCGCGGGTACCCTTGGCGGCCTATTAGCGTTCGTTTCGTGCGACTTGGAATACGCATAAAGGTTAGGTATAATAGCAGACAGCGTCGTCTCCTCTTTGTGTTGTTAATAAGTCTGTCTACAGTGAACGCCATAAGGCTTAGATACATTTTAATGAACATTTTTTGCCGGGTGGGTGTGGAGTCGTGTTGGTGAGTGATAACCCAGTATAAAAAGTTACTCTATGGTGATAACCTTTAAGAAGCGCTCTATCAAATTACATAAAACAGCTGCCTTATGATTGAATTTGATAGGGATTGAAATGATCGTAATAACAGAGATGGAGCTATACAGCCTGCATAGCTGCGTCTCCGTCATTTAGTTCATTCAATAATCAACTGTCAAAGTGAGTCGTATAATAAGGGAGCAATACCTGAAGCGAGGCGCCCGCTTCACAGTGCGGACGCTCTAAGAGTATAACACAGTAAACTGATCAATATATTTGTTTTACATTACATAGAATATTACATATCACTAGGTATAGAGTACTCGTATTGCTCCTGACGCCCAGGTATGCAGCGTAGGTAACTAAGATATAGCCACCTATAGTTAGTGCCCTACATACAGGTGTATTTATTTTGATATCACAGGGGCAATCTCATTCAAACAAAGTCACAAAATCTTGTAAAATTAAGTATACAGCAGCTAATTGCGATTACAGCGTTCCCCAAAATCAGCACCCAATGCATATCTGGTAAGGGTTCCCCATGATTCCCTTTTTAGAAACCTTTTTTTTGTCACTGTCCCACTGCAGGGCAAAGGCCTATTTGTTGGATCCAGTTGCGAGAATAGCTATGCAGTTCATCCCGCCATTTCCGTCTGGGTCTACCGCGTCGAAGTCGTAGTTTGTTGAACGCATTCCCCCACAGATCGTCCGAAATGCGGCATATATGATGATATATGGCCGGCCCAGTTCCATTTTAGAAAAATTACAACATTTATATTATTTTATTAGTTTTGTAAGTTTTCTGAAAAACAAGGTAGGATTTTTAGTAACTCGTTAACATTTGTTGCTATACAAGTATAAAATAAAACAAACGTGAAATATTATATCTATTTTAATCTTTCAAGTGAATAAAAGAGTCATTTTTATAATATATCCTTAGCTAATGTTATGTTTACAATAGATTGGTACTAAATTAGCTGACATTCTTTTATTTAGATTTTTCTTTTTCTAAATTATTACCTGGATAATCATGACTCATATTACTAATGTGATTCAACTGATTGAACTTATTTAAACTATATGCTGTAGTACCAATAAAACGCTTAATTTAACGTTAATTTCAGAGTTACTGTTTTTATTACTGTCTAAAGAACATCAGCTAAGTTAAAGCAATAATTATGAGACTTCAATAAGTTTTTAAAACAATGGCACCTGATTTATTTTATTGTTCAGACAAAATGATTCTTATTTCTAAAGACATTCAAGTAATTGGTCCAAATAGATCCTTGGTCAAAATTGTTGTTCATGTATTCTATGAATGAAATCATTGACAAGTAACATTGACTGAAAACCAGCAATAATGCATGTTTTGCTAGCATAAAATGTATTTGCTGTATAATTTATGGCGCATATGAACTATATTCTAAACATTTATGTGACGTCCTAATACTTCAGTGGGGTGGCATAAAGAAAATATAAAAAAAAGAATCAGGCGCGACTGGAATGAGCCGTTTTCATAAAAATTAATAGAGCTCAGGATTTATTTAAGTTTCGTAGATTTAGGTCGTAAAGTCGAGTCAAAGTCACATTCATATCACGTTTAAGTCATAGTTCAGTCCAAGTCATACCCTTAGTAAAGATTCAGTAAACTTTACGGCTTTCAGCGGAATTTTGGCGTGAACGTAAAATGGCATGTTTTTCAACATCGTGCTTTTTTCCCTACACTCCGCACACATTCACCGGCACCTAATGGTTTATATCCACATTTATTAGGTACACATTAACTCGCGGAAAGTAGATTTTTTTTAAACAATCGTCAAAACTACAAATGTTATGAATAAGGAATAGTGGTTGCATCCATATCTTATAAAAATTCTTAAAATATTAAAATTACATAGTAAAAAAAAATAGAAAAGGTCATCGAAAACTACAAATGTTATAAATACAGAAATAAAGTAGTATAGATGTCGCAGCTATATCGTATGAAAATAATTAAATATTAAAATTAAGTAGTAAAAAAAATTGGAAAAGCTCGTCGAAAACTACAAATGTATAAATAAGGAATTAAAGTGATACCACTTTAATTCCTTGCTGTCGTCGTGAGATGTCGCTGCCATATAATATATCACCCATACTGTAGCACTTTGCACAAATGATAACCCTATAATAATAATTAAATTATCGATATCGATGTTTTTGTTTTCAAGTTGTCAGATTTCCAATACCCCTCAAAATAATCCTCAGATTTTTGGTCACACTGGCTGGGACATCATGATGAACCTTCAGCTCATCAAATCGCTTAAACTTTCATCTGACGCGCTCGAGTATTTCAAGATGGCGATTTTACATTTTCAGGAATTCGCTGCGAGCTTGCGTCACTTCCAAATCGTCAGAGCATCTGTAGGGTTCACTGAACACGCCTTCTGAAAATCTGACGCATTCGAGTAAATCTTTTTTTCACCCCTTACGTATGGCTATCCCCACCACGCAAATCGGCTGACTGATATATATTTATTATCAAAGACATGCTTGGAGCATGAAAAATATCAATATCTGACACGCTTGAGTATTTCATGTCAGTGATTTTTTACAATTTTGAAAATTGTAGACTTACCCCATTGCTGAAAGTGAAAACATTAAAGGACTATTTATTCTTCCTATCATCTAATCGACTAAACCTAATTGGTTTCCGCGACGCTCCAGCTATCCACATTTATGGCCAGTTTCACCGGTTCCTGATAGCGCTAATATGAAGAAATCTGACAGATTATTGACAGCTTTTGTATGGCGCTAGGGCATTATCAGGAACCAGTGAAACTGGAACTTATTAGTATCATGGGCTCCCCTACTATTAGTTATATTGCCAGCAAGAAGCAATGTAGGGTGACTATAAATTACGAACAAATACAAATAAAATACAAATGTACAATATTGGTAACGAAGATCATCTTATTTATGTAATTAAACACTTATATTATTCATATTATAAAAATATGTTATAATAATATTATAACATATTTCAGAGCCGTAAAGGATAGAGTGCTTGACTTCTAAGCGAGAGGTCGCTGGTTCAAATCATAGCACGGGTGTTCGTCCACAGGTGGTAGGCGCATATTATATCTATGGTCCGTCTGACTTGCTACCTTACCGCCACAACCTGACGGTGTTCCGGCAGCACAGACCTTGAGAGTCAGTGTATTCTTAGGTATCATCATCGCCGCGTTCACCATCTTCGACCACATCATCGCTTACCACTAGGCAAGATACTGGTCAAAAGCTAGCCTATATGATATAAAAATCCCTTAGCGACGTACATTATAACAAATAATTTACTTTCCGGCGCTTCGTCGGTCGCTGCCGCGGCCGATAACAGATAATTTTCGTCACCAATATTTATTACATCATGGAATCATATCTTGTACCCCAATAATATTGGTCGGGTGTCGGACGAATACGAGTCCATGGCCACCTTACGTTATGATGATGTGCGAAATAACCTCAAAAACTTGAACCATTTCAAAACGGCGCATGAAGATGCAGTTTGTATGTGGGCAGCAGTAAGCCGCTTTGACGAACGCGAAGTGCTCGTACAATGCAGCGTACTTCATTACAACCGATTTAAAACCCAGCTGTACGTGAGGCATTAAAAAACAGCGACGTTCTGCAATCCGGCGCGCATTTTTGTAAAGGCCCCTATTCACATTGCACCAATGTGTAGAGGGCTATTTTGCGGAACGTTTGTTGCAAATCACAGTTGGCGCGAGCGTCAAAGGATCATGGCGCGCTCCGCAAACAGCGCTCACGCGTTGGCCCCCTCGTCGCAAATGTGTGAACACATCGCAAACGCAAACGCGTTGTCTCAATGATTTGGCCCAATGTGTACAGGTGCCTTTATACGTATTATACGATATGCCTGCGACATAGAGCTCAGTCGGAAACGAATGAAAAGAAAACAGAAATATTTATTCTATTAGCAGAAACAGATCACTGGGTTAATTTTGTAAGCAATCTGTTATCTCTAGCTGAAGAACTATATTTTTTAAAAACGCCTCATTCTAACTTATCTATATGTATGTTTCATATTATTTATTATTATTAAGTACTTTTTAATAAAGGATACATTTAAGTAATGCAAGTAGATCACAGGTCTTATTCTTATTTGTGCCGAGAAATTCCCAAATTTTGTTATGAATTTTTCTACAATAATTATTTATCTTTACAATTTATTTACAATATTTAGATTTCATACTACATCTATCAGTCGATTGCATTATTATTTGCTAGTAAAATTTTGCTTTTAATCTAAAAGTATGTAACCAAATTTAATACTTATGTTAGAACCTCTTCTTAAGTATGCATTAGATTCTACTAGAAGTGTTTAATTTTTGTGGTAGTTTATCAAATCTATTTGAGGTGAAATGTAGTGAAACGGATGTTCAACTTTTTTTTTTGGTGATGTAGAATATTATTTTGAAAACTAGGTCTCGTGACGAAATACATGTAAATATGTACTATGTATACTATTAAAAGACTAAGAAAACTTGCAAAGCATAACATTATGGAAGAAAAGTTACGCAATAGGCAAGAAACAAGAAAGTGATCTTATAAAGGTTCCTTTTTTTACCTTTTGAGGTACGGAACCCTAAAAATGTGATATGCATTTGAAATAATGCGAAACTGTAAAATGGTCTTCTGGTACATATACCAACTAACAGTAAAAATACATATCCAAAAGCAGGTCTTATATAAACAGGATACAAACAGACCCTCTGAAATATACTCTTATAAATTATATTATTAGCAACCTGAAACAGTCAGAAAATAGGTACGTCAAAAGTCCTAATATTAAAAGCTTCATAATAACCGCTACGTTAAAATGCTACCTCCTTACGAGATCCCGAACTTCGCTTACGATTTAAATAACATACTTAATTAATTAAATAGCTGCCATAAAAACAATATCAAATTACAATATATCTACTTAACGTATCAAAATTATTTGAACAATAGAGATTAAAGCCTTATCGATTATGAGCTACACGATATGTACAGGAAAATTGTATAATTACGTCTAACATAGTTCATAAATAAGGAATGGGCAGTGAGAGATGGAGTCGCGACCCTCGAACCGCTCAGAGTGCGCAGTGCGAGTTTCTTTAGATTTATTTAATCACTCGATCACGTTAGAGTAAACGCAGATTTGTATGGAAATTACAATGTTACCTCTTATGCACACTAGATGGAGCTATTTAATTCCATACAAATCTGCGTTTACTGTAACGTGATCGAGTAAGTAAAGCAATGTATAAAACTCGCTCTAGGCGCTCTGAGCGGCGAGGTGGGTCGCGAGCTCGGTTTATATGTGCACAGTTTGCGCGGGGGACGCAAGCGTGCCGGGGAGCTCCTGTCATACGAAGGATGAGAAGCCGGGCAAGGGCGCCCGCGAGCGCGCCATGTTGTTCATCACTATCTGTCCACCGTTGAGGCTGACGACGGCGCTGCCCTCGGGCTCCGAGTCCGTGTAGCTAGAATAGTTGTTCCGGACAGGCCGTTGTCGTTTCCACGACTGTCGCAGCGTGTCGTTCACGTTCGCGTAGTGATTCACGAACGAGTGCGGCTCCGAGCGAACGCTCTCGTTTTCGCTCTCCGAATTCTGTAGTGAAAACAATATATATTAAACAAAGTGTCGATAGTGTGCAGTTTGAATTTTTAAAAATTATTTAGTTATATATAATTTTAATTGCGACATTGAGGGCGAAACGGTCTCCAGTGGTCTTTCGGTTCTAGGTTCGTGCGATAGGTCCGTTTGGGATTTTGAGTAATCTTCGAACCAACCTTTCCACCGTCAAAGTTGCATAAACTTTATCAGACTAATCAAACTACCTCAAATTTAGATACTTTTTAAAAATAACATTTAAATACGTAACGTATTTACAGCGCGGGCGCAAAACAGTGCGAAGAAACAAAATCTGCTCACTACTCGGTGCCGAATCGCGACGGTAAGCGTGTCGAACGTAAGATTAGCTTCAACGATATTTACCGTATCGGGCGTCCGGCGGTCGGAGGAAAAAACGAAGTGTTTAGTGAGAATAGCGGCGGCGGAGCTAGACGACGCTTATCTTGATGGTGATTACCTGGGAGTCGGAGGAGGACATCTCGGAGGGTTTCTCGGTGAGCGAGGAGTCGTCGGGGTTCTCGTCGTATGCTCGCAGGCTCTCTTCGTCGCTGTGGTAGGCGACGGAGGCGGGCGCGGGCCGCGGCGGGGACTTGCCGAGCGGCGGCTGCTTGCGTCGCAGCGTGCCGCCCAGCGCCGCCGCACTGCCGCCCGACGCCTGCCGCGGCCGGTACAGCTCCATGCCCAGTGAGCCGCGCTCTGAAGTCTCGCCGCCGAGCGACTCTTCCAGTGTCCGCTGCGCTTCTTCTGCAAATCAACACTTACATGTTCACTACCACAACCTACTTGACTTCCACAGGGGCTTCCATCTTACACTCAGGTCGGTATTCTAAAAACAATATGCTCGAGTGATCAACTTTTAGCAAGGAGTGGAGCTATTTGACTGGTTAACTAGGCGCGATTTAATCAATCAAATTCCAGAATGTAACGACTAAGGCCGAGCGTATAAAGTAAGATAAAAGAAAAAATGTGTGCTGAAACAAAAATTCTAGTGGCTCTGTGAGATGTAGAACTCACGAGTCAGTTTTTGCATAGCTTAAAACTGAATAACATCCCGACCCCTTCAAATTTATCGAATGAAAAGTTGTTAAGACAAAAGAGTTGATCTTGATAAGTGTAACAAAAAAGACTTGTTACTTTAAAAAAAAATCAAAATAGCTGATATATAATTTTATTTACGTTTTCTCCCCCCATATCTCTGCCAATTTGAAAACCCCTCCAACTAAGCTAAACATGCTTGTGTCTGGAGTGGGTTCACATCAATAGTGCAATGGGTGGGGATCGAACTCATGACCTCTCGATCGCCAGGACGACGCCTTAACCTTTGGGCTATTGTCGCATTATTATGCTTACGATTTGGAGTAGCATAAAAAAATATACGAGTGAGTCAATCGACAATATACCTAAATAATTAATAATCATGACATAGGGTTGAACAACGCCTACGTACGTGACTTAATTACTACTGATACCTAGGTCACAAACTTTATAAAAACAAGCTCTTTGTATACAAGATCATGTCTAATGAAAGACACTAACGATAATAATACACACTAGCCCAAACTTGACTGTCCTACCATTTCCCATCACGGAGTTCCAGTCCCGACAGCCCGGTTCCATCATCAGGCCAGCTCGATAGTATTGCATTGCCACGGAAGATATGCAAGTAAACCAAATTTGAGTCCAGTGTCATGAAGTGGTTCTAATAAGCTTCAAGATTTGACCCCCTTCAAGATACATACAAACTAACACGGTTAAATAAAAGCTTGTTAAAAATATCCAACGATACTCACTTTTGTACTTATAGCTCTTGCTCTTAACGCAGAGGATGGCAATGACCATTATGATAATGATGACAGAAGCCGCTGCGAGCGCGACCATAAACCAAGTGCTTCTATAGAAAGGTCGGTACTGAAGATACCCGTATTCTAGGTAAAGCTTCGACGGAGTCACGATCACTTTGTCGCTATATGCAGGGTTGCTGATTCCGTACGAGTTGTATGCGATCACTCGGAACAGGTAAGCGGTCGATGGAAGAAGACTCTGGTACGATATCGTGAATTCTTCTAATACACCGTTATTGGTCCGCGTTATAGTTTCCCATCGTGTATCATCTGTTGATAGATAAACGAGTTAAAAGTGTGAAAACATAAACTAATGTAGCTAGAATGAGGAAAAAATATATAGCTTTGAACAACAAGCAGTGAAAACTTGAAGTATCTATGCTGGTAACATTCTAAAGAAATGTTCATCTATTTGTGTTATTATTACAGCTTAAAAAAGATAAGGATATTGTTAGTGTGAAGTACTGTGAAGGTCAACGATAAATCAGGTGATCATACGTGCAAAGGGTTCAAGTCCAGTACTATACAAAACCTTTATTTGACAAACTTACAGGCTTGCCATGTTTCCTTAGCTGCATTAAATGTTTAAACTGTTATTATCAAAACAGAAAGCACATTTTTCTTCTATTAGAAACACGGTGATTGATTCCTCGATAAGTGTTCGCAAAAAGTATATTCTTTTAAGCCTTTTGAGCGGGCGGAAGTGATTTTTTTATTGTTGGCTAATTAATGTTCCCTGCCCTGTCTATAAAGGTGCAATAATAATATTATATGGGAAATGTTACTGTCCTATCATGATAAGGAAAAAAAATCCGTAAGGCGAAATATATGGGTGGAAAAAAAATTCTCTCGGCCGACGTATTTTGAATCCCTACGCTACGCTCGGCCCGTGAAACGCGTGTGCGCGAGACCTGACAGCGGCGACGACAAATTTGTTATTGGCGCTGTAAACCGGCTGTAATTCGTGTACCTTTCGATCTTGATTCTTCGATTTCTGATCGAATTTTCCCGACCTAGGCTTCCAGCGAGTCCGTCGATCTTCCGTCGACAAAATGTGTGTGTAAATTCGGTATGTGAATTATAGCCGGTTTGCACCGTCAATAATGTGACAAATTCACGATAATTTGAACCATGTAGCACGCATGCCTATATGCTGGCTTATAACATAGATATGTTTGTTTTAAGTAAAAAGCGCTATACCTTTCCTCCTAGCTTCGATGTAGTATCCCAACAGCGGTCCTTTCCCCGAAGGTGCGTTATTCCATCGCAGTCTAAGCGCGGCAGGGTCGGGTGCGAGTGCGAGCGCGGTCGGCGCGCGCGGAGATCCCTCCTGAGGGCCGGTCCGCACGCGAGCCTCGGCAGCCCCGCCCGCGCCTATCGTCACAGCGCGTACGGTGAACCGGTATTCCGCTTCCTCTTCCAACCCACTCACTGCGAGTGTTGTCTCTTCAACTTTCTGCTTTACTTGTTTGCTAAATCCTAGTTTTAAATATTGAATTAGCTTGTTTTAGGTCGGTGTTATAGAACGATACTCAAGCACCGACATGGTACTATCAGAACCAAAACTAAGTCATTTGATTGGTAAAATAGGCGTGATCTGTCTAAATGCTTAAATAGATATTAGAATTTAATTTATTGGTATAAAAATAACCTAGAAACTTGTGCAATATTAAGTTGTAATATATTATCATAAATTGGCAGAAGCCACTGGTTCTCGAGACACAGCTATGCTAGTTCGGGAGCCTATATGGATTCATATGTCCTCGTATATTGTACACCAAAATTAGATCAAAGAGGTTATTTATATTTGAATCAAATGACCTCATTCTATGCTAACAGCATGTAAGCTTGAACATAGTTTTATAATACCGGGCTTGAACAATAGTTCCGTATGTTTACTGCACTAATAAATAAGTGATGAATCAACACCAATATTATAAATGCGAAAGTCAGTTTGTGTAATTAGTTTTTTCCATTGCCACTCGAAAAAGAGCACTTGATTCATCGATAACAGTGAATATAACTCTATTTTACTCACTTACATTATGCTTTTGCTATGTTTACTTGAAAATGTATTATGACTTTGACGTGTATATGTGCGTACTGCGTATATTCATTAATACTGTCTACACACTGAATAAATGCTTTGATTTGATTTATTACTGATTAAGAATTTACTTACTGATTAAAATTCGAATATGCTTAAATTTTATAGAATAGAATAGACATATTATGGTACATTTTAACACGATGCTAGTTGGACATAGTCGATCGTGATGCGGACTTACGGGGATGATGCGGAATTATAGACCTATCACCTAAATAATGTTACTCACGTTCATCTTGCTCGATGGTCTCATAAGTCACAAGATAAGAATGCACGAGTCCGTTCCTGCGTTTAGGTGGGTCCCATGTAACCACGAGACTGTTCATAGTGATATCGGTAAAGGTAATATTCCGCGGGGCCGATGGCAATCCTTGCTGTGTGCGAACTAGCACTGCGCCCGATCGCGGCCCATCGCCCGCTGGGTTGAACGCGAGAACCTGTAGGGAAAGGTTTTCATAGTAGTTTATGGAAATTAACGAGAGTATCATACTTTGATTAGAACAATGAAAGTATTCATGTTATTGTTCAATCACACAAGAACGAATTCCGATGAAATTTTGAACAGAAATAGTTTATAAATAATTAATATGAACGAAATATCTGAAACTCATAAATAATAAAAAACATGGTAAATATCCCGTTAATAGTTCTAGTAATAGTGTCAGTGACCATGAAAACCTAAAAACTCATATATAATATGAACATTTTTACGCATACCTTAAAACGGCGGACTAACGGCACTGCTAGAAACGAAACGGATTCGTATATCCTAATGAACATTTCTATCACAAAGAACATGTCTAGGAAATATTTGAGTGTACAGAAACATTAGTCACGGTGTAGTCCGTTTGGAAGATGGGTTGTCATAGTAGTGCATGTGGATTGGACAAAAGTTAGTTGTTCAGCGCCGCATTTCACTACCTTGTTTTATTGCCAGAAAAATACAATTACTTACATCTTGCACAATAATAAGTTTTTTTCTTATGATAAAGAGGCAACAGATCAAGCAAAACGCTCGACTAATCTCGTCTGCCGATATGACAGATACAGTGGCTTGCAAAACTCTGGATTACCTGAATTTTGCGCGTTACTGAAATGAGCTTGTTACCTTGAGACGAGGCTAGTCTCCTGATAGAGTTCCAATTTCCTATAACTATACAATTTATCAAAATTTGTTTAAACTACAAACCATTCCTATTTCACGAATGAATAACAGACCAAGAAATGGTACCGCACCCGTGGGAACTAGCAGAAGCCCTAACCACAAATAGATGTTAAAACAAAATGTAACGTCAAGTACCTGTATCCGATACTGTGTAAACTTGTCCAGAAAGACAAGTGAGTGCGAGGTAGCGGTGGCCGGGACTACTTCGATTTCTTCCTCGGCACGACGACCCGGCTCTGGCTCTTCTGGGGACTCCGTCATCAGATAGAATATCTGGAACAGGTCAAAATATATTTGCACCTAACAACTAGATTTATAATTTGATACAATGTAATGAATTTATGATAGAAAGTTGTTGAAAGGCTGTGACACATGCAATTGTTGTACTCACCTTGTATCCCAGCAAATCTCCGTTCTGATGCGCGTGCGCGGGTGCTCTCCAACTGAGCGCGACCTCGGTCGGAGACAGTGGTTCAGCTGCCACGTCGCCAGGCGGCGCGGTCGGCACAGCTTCCCCCACCCACACCACCGCCGGCGTCCCGGCCGGCCCCGCCCCTTGAGAATTCACAGCGTATACGCTGATCTCGTAGTTCCGGTCAACTGACAGTTCTGTCAGAACTGCTTCTTCGCTCTGTGAAAGAGAAGTTATCGATTGTTGTCAACGTATTAATTAGTAGATTTTACTTTTATTCTGTAAGGGATTTCCGGGTGATATCAGGAATGACCACAGGTGGTAGAATTTGCCTCGGCGAACCATCCATAAAAGTGGCAACATGACCAATGTGTGTTGGTGGTTATGGGCAACTCCGACTTGATGTTCGGTGGTGAGTTTGGTGTTGGAAAAGTTGTCCTACATTGATTGGTTCGCCTAATTTCACCGCCGCGGCACCGTCTACCATTGTCAGATGTATAGCTCAATCTTAGACCGCATGAACAATGGTCATATTCCAGCAGGTGATTTTACAGTAATTCTACATATTTTCTGTTTCCAGAATTTTATAGACTACTTTTTATGTTCCTCCTACTGTATCTTTCTCTCTTTTCTCTCTCTTTCTAAATATCTGTCTCTCGTTAAAAAGACCACGAGTCCTTGGTTAATGTTATAGTTACCTTGATCCCAGGTACGTCTAGTTTCATATGCTGCTGCAAGGCAGTAGGGAAGTCGGTAAGCGGCTGGTAGAGGATGCGGTAGCCGCCGGTGCGAGCGTCGCCGCTCCACAACTGTTCGCCCAAAGCAGCCCACTGCACCCGCACGCTGCTCGGAGTTATTGGCACTACGTGGAGCTTCTCTACGGCTTTACTTGGAGCTGAGAATAAAAGTGTATCGAATCATTCCTATGCTGAAGCGTGCGACAGAAATGCACAAATTACGTCTTATATTACGTAATAAAAGCAATGAGAAAATGCAACACAAAGAAACCCTATATACCAAGTATTGAAATTGGAGGGTTGAACCCGTTTGATTTTAGGGGGGCATTTGGCTCCCCACTTCACTTCAGCGGTCTCTGATAGTTGCATCTCTTTTATTTAATCTATTTGTTCGTTCAATGTTTATTACAAATATGGCAATAACATTTGAGGATGAAAAAACAGGACGAGCACAAATCTAATTATTATACTTTAATTATTTACTTAATTATTAAACTTTAAAAATGTTGCTCATATAACTCTGAACCAAAGAAATGTTTTCTCTGCACAGCAAAGCCATCTCTTTAGATTTTTCCGGCTAGATCCTAATAGTACTGTCTAGCTAGTACGATGTCGTGAGTAGATATAAGACATTATAGAGATATATATATATATATTTTACATTGACATGCAAATATACTAGCAGTGCAAGACTATGGCCAAATACGATGACACGAACCGGACTCGTTCGTAAATTAGCACTGCAATAAATTAACAATGTTTACGAATTTAAGTCATCTGCCGATTGATATTGACAGCTGTATTCTAAAAATATACTATGAGATCTCAAACAGCTCACGAACACAGGCATTTAAACCAATATATTAATGGGAAGTCCAATAATATTCGATTGTCAAAATCTTCTTGATAAGAGCGTAAATAAGTATTTACCTGCTGGCAAAGTCCGAACAGTCTCAGTCGCATTGCTATACCGGCTAGGTCCGATGTCGTTAGTGGCTCTAATTCTGAATTGATAACCGGTGTATGGCTTCAATCCCTCTGCAGTATAGGAGGTCGCGAAGGGATCAACTCTTTCGGGGATAGTCTGCCAGGTACCGCCTTCTTCTTTTTGTTGCACTGTATAGTATCTGTCAAAATAGTGTAATGTTATGGTCGATATATTTATTGATCTAAACTAGCGTTCATATTAATTACAGTAACCTAAATGTAGTATTTCTTGTAATTATTTCATAGTTTACTTACACCTAAAACTATTTGTGAGAATAATTTTAAACAAAATGTGTTAAAATATGGTAATTGATAGGTAATAAAAGTAAAGCTCGCAGAAGAATACAGCTGGGATGGGCAGCATTTGGAAAGCTTCGTCGACTCTTTTCATCGTCCATACCGCAAAGAGCTGAAGACGAAAGACTTTAACGAGTGCGTCCTAGGTAGGACGCACTCGTGAGTTATTCGTTATTACCTACGGAGCCGAGACGTGGACGCTGACAGTGCGACTGGTTCACCAATTCAAAGTCGCTCAGGGAGCCATTGAGAGGGCTATGCTTGGAGTCTCTCTGAAGGACCGAATTCGAAATGAAGTCATCCGTCAGAGAACCAAAGTTATCGACATAGCTCAAAGGATCAGCAAGCTCAAGTGGCAGTGGGCTGGTCACATCTGTCGTAGAACCGATAACCGTTGGGGTAGACGCGGTTCTAGAGTGGAGACCACGGCTCGGTAAACGTAGTGTAGGGCGCCCTCCAGCTAGGTGGAGCGATGATATACGCAAGTTGGCTGGCAGCGGTTGGAAACAGAGAGCTGAAGATCGAGCTCAGTGGCGTGCCATAGGTGAGGCCTATGTCCAGCAGTGGACGGAGATAGGCTGATGATGATGATAGGTAATAAATAATAATCATATCATGTTTCAACTAGAAGTATAAATCAGAAATTATAATACGTTTCTAAACAAAGTGTGCCACATGGGTACAGATCTAGTTCAATTTGTGTTCTTTTCAGACTATTATTTATCCTGTTACTTACTAAATATAAGCAATTTTCTTGAATTCAACTCTTGTCAAACTCAAATTATCGGTCGGGCCTTTTTCGTTTAGAGGAGGTTTACGACACAAAAAACAGTCAAATGAAGTTCGATTCGGACCGAATGATGAGGTAAACTAAATCGACCGACGGAACAGAATGGAATTCGTAGTAGGAAACGTCCGTTTATTTCGACAGATACCTATTTAACATTCAGAGTTGGCTTTGGCCTCCAGAAAAAAACAATCGGGATTATTTATTTTCTATCACTTACGGTATTCCGTAAGCGGTTGAAAATAAATCTTGTATTAATTTAAGTATAAACCTTGTGCAAACAATGTTACCTATTATGCACACGCTTTTTAATTTCCATTCAAATTACTTTAATGTAACGTGATAATGAATAAGTGAACAAATCTAAAAAAACTCCAACTAGGCACTCAGGTCAGTAAGTAAGTGAGTTTTAACAATAGAGTGCTACCGTGATTCGTATGAAGCGCTAAATCGGTCTGTTGTTTGTTCTATTAACAACAATCGTAGGCCTTCAGGCGGACAACAAACTCTGAAAACAGGGCCCAAGCAAGCCTGCACGGGACGCAAACACATGAATGATCATCCACCGAATCTCCATGAATCATCCAGAAATGATGATTAAAGCGACATATTTGAAACTGTACAGTAGAGTGATTGAAAGTCACAGTTATTCCATACGCCATCCCCACGCGTTTTACTGACAAACTGACTGATATATTAACATACAGTCTGAAAAACTCCTGGTCCTAGACACATGAAATTTGGAGGGTATGTTCTTTATGAAGTGTAGGTCTCCTCCCGTGGTCTCCACTTAAAAAGGTTTTTTTGAGATTTTATCCCTAGTGACATTTGAATTGAGTGAAGGTTGACTTTTCTGTGAAACTTTTTTTCTCTGGGTCGATTGAATCGAAATTTGGTACACAATACACACGCTTGAATTCCAATTTTGAGACACGTGTGTCACAGTTTTTTCAAAATTATTCCCAACGCGTAATAAAGACTTTATCAGTAGCTCTCGGGTTCAAAAGTGCAGTTTCCTCTCAAAGTCCGCTTTGGTATGACCTTAAATAAATCTCATGGCCAAACTCTTAATTTAGCAGGGCTAGACTTACGAGACAACTGCTTTTCACACCGTCAGTTATACGTGCCCTGCATCAGAGTAAGCTTACGGACCAGCCTACCTGCTACTGGTTGACTCCTAATAAGATCTATATACACCCGCTTTGAATTCTGTTAAATTTAACCCATACAACTATCATACCAAATACAGAACACTTATAATATGTATGTTTCTGAAAAATATATATGATTTGTTTCCTGTAGGCCACGCAGGAGAAGCCGCGGGCAGAAGCTATTGATATATATATATATATATATTTTTAATTCAGATAGGTATACTCGTAGAAGTGCTTACCTCAGTGGTGCATAACCATCATCTCCAGGGGTCCAAGAGAAGGTTATATGATGTGGTTGCAGCAAAGAGCGTGCGATATTTGGTCTAGCGGGCGCCGAAGGAGCGGCACGATTCACCGTGGTTAGAACTAAGGCACGCGCTGTAGTCCCCCAACCCAGTCGTGTCTGAGCTGTCACTGAGAATAGGTAGTATTGTTCTGTTGACAGCTCCGTCGCCCTGTAAAATTGTATTTGTTGCCGACGGAAGGATCTAGATACGCGACTGTGTGTCCAGCCAAGTTCGTCATAAGGTAAATTATGCGTCTTGCATATATTTGTATCGGTACTGTCCGTAAAACTAGTTAGGTGGTGCGAAATGGATGACCACGCCAATCGTTTTACTGATTTCCAGCATTATGTTTGGTGCTGGCTAGCTTGGAAGATGGGTTTGGATAATTACACCGTAAGAATGGAACTGAAGTTAGCTGTTTTGCGCCTCGTATCACTGCCGTCTTCTATTTCCATACAAACATCTTAGTCTTAGGCCGCATCGTCACTTAACATCAGGTGAGATGTTGGTCAAGTGCTCGTCTGTCCGGCATAAAAAAGAGCCTAGTAATAAGTATTTCGGAAGTAAAATTGAAACAAAATTGGCCACATGACTTTAACTGCACTTGTATAAGTAAAATTCCATCTAGTGTTGTAAGTTCTAGCTTAAAGCTGGTAATATAAAAATAACATGGTAATTTTGTTTGAGCATTCATGTTACGTCCTTTAGACACACAAAAGTCAAAGTTCCATATACAGTAAATAATTAATGAGTTATCTAATTATTATTAGTTACAAAGTTCCATTCACTTACCTAAAAGTTCGGTCAGATGGCAAAAACTCTCTTGAAAACATGTGCGCCGATGTGCTATTGAGGTGGTACGTAACTTTGTAAGCGAGAATTTCTCCGTTCGGATCCTCTGGGACATCCCAGATTATCCGTGCAGTAGAGAAAGTTACGTCTGGGAACGATACGTTAGAAGGCGGACCGGGAGCTGAAAAACACAAAGGAAAATCAACCTTATCCTTATCACAGTAAACTCATTAGAGTTAATAATATTTGTGAGAAATACGTACTATCTTCGTAAGTTCTAACAGTAACAGGCGGATCGCTCAATGCTCCATCGCCTAATCTCGTATATCCGAGAACTTGTATCTGATAGACGACGTATTTCCTCAGTTCAGTCAATGTAACTGTGTGTGTTTGGTTAGATGGTATGGACTGGCATTCTATTTTTTTGTGTTCGGGGCGAGGCGGCGGTGCCACAGCGGCGTAGCAAACTTTGTAGCCTTCGATCAAGCCGTTTTGGTCTTGCACGGGAATGTCGCCCCATAGGACTACGACTGTCGTGGACGATGTAGCGTTTCCTGATACGCTGTTCGGTCCGTGCGATGGTACTGAAATATGGAAAAACGGTTTGAATATTATCTATACCAAAATTATGCATACAGAATTCAAAATTTCATTTATATTTTTTATTTATTTATTTTATTTGTCAGATTGTGGTATAATGATACACATCTTATTATAAACCAGCACAATCAACCTTTTTGTAGTTTAGTTCTATTTTTTTCTAATCTGGTTTAGCTTTCTGGCTTCTAATTTGTTCTAATTTTATTATTAGTAGGTATAATTTCCATACGAATATAGGTGCAAAAAGTTGCTATATAATATCTATTGTCGCGGGATTCGAAATTAGTTTCCTTTACAGTATTTTACGATTTTTTTAAAGCCACGCGAAGCTAGAGATTATTACATAGTTCCACTGCTGGAGTAGATTAAATTAATTCGCTTTAATTGTAGCATACCGGCTTCTCTCGTCCTTTCAAAAGCCGTTGGACTTTCTGCAGAAACGCCCACTTCATTGATAGCAGTCATTCGGACCTCGTACACCGACCACTCCTCTAAGTTTGAGAGAACGTGGGAGTTAGCCGTGTGGTCTTCTATGATACTGTGTAGAGAGTCGTTGGTGCCGCTCCGTTTGTATGTAATGTTGTAGCCTTTGGGGTTGCCGTACCATTCGCTTTGTTGCAGAGGCTGGAAAATAAATGTTCAGAGTTTGGAGTTCGGTATTTTAAGGTTTCGAACTGAGCGTGATAAAAGAAGTTGAGTTAGTGGTAAACAGTGCCACGCAAAACTCCCTTACGCAAGCTTCTGCCATGGCCTAAACCACCCAGCGAACAATGACATATCGCCAATCGGTTCACTGAGTTCCAGCAAGATGTTCGGTGCCAGCCACCGTAGAAGACAGGTAGGTATAGTTGCGCTATGTAGATTGGACTAAAGTAAGTTATGCTACGCATCGTCTTAACATCTTCCAGTCAAGCACGATACCATCGTAGACCGCGTTGTCACTTAACATCAGATGAGATAGTGGTAATATGCTGTAAGTAATAAAAAACCAGTCCAATGCAAGTCAGATTTGCGCAACGAGGATTCCGTACCTACATTTTTTTTTGTGAAGTTACTTCTAATTTATGGATTTCTGATTCTTTTCTTCACTATTGTTATGATGAGTTGCTTCTTGCCTGATTTCATGATTCTAGTTTAACGAGAAGTAATCTAAAAGGTTTTTTGATCACGTTGCGATTGTCAAATTATGTCACATAATCATATTTTTACAAGCTTTATCTCTACTTCACGGCGAATTTGTCCGTCACAAATCTTGCGATTGATTTTAGAGCGATTTCCAGGGGCCTTATTCAGTATGACCAATGAGGTAACGCGTTCCTTAACGCGCCACGTCACGTTATTGAAAAATTGTATTCTGTATGCCACACGATAGGTAAATCATACAAAACGCGCGCGTTACACGTCCTCATATGTCACGATATTTTGACAGCCTAAAACGCGCTCATAACCTTACCCTATCGCATTTTAATTGGCATAGAGAATACCATAACGCGGAGATAACGTAACACGGCACGGTAAGACTTTAAAATGGTCATACTGAATAAGGCCCCAGGTTCAATTGAGCTGAAATTTTGCATACATGTGTAAATCGCGTGACAATGCAATATTATGATGACATGGTGCTGATCTGATGATGGAGCTGGAAGGTGGCCAAAAGAACTCCTAAACTACACATGTTATACCTGTCGTGTTTGAGCTCGTTTTTGGATTTGTCTTGACTTACTCTGGTCCTGGGTTATGTTAAAGCTTGTGTTTAAAAAGGTTTTTAAAATATTACTTGTTTTATTACATTGACTCAGAAGTTTGATTTCTTCACAGTTTCAAGAGATCAAAGATCTATTTTATTTATTAATTTTATTTTGGTCGGAAAACTTACAGTGTAATTCATAAACTAAATTATAACTTAAAGTGTATCTATACACAATTTATTCGTTTTCGCATATTGCATCTAATTTTCTTGTTTGTTTCTAATCATCAAAGTGAATTTAAAAAAAAAAAACGAAAAGTATAATTTATGTAACTCGACAGTTAGGAATTTCCTTCAATCCAATTTATGTTATATTACCGTAAATCTGAGTGTGATATTAATTTGAACTTGATACCTTCCAGGCGTTGCTGAGAAAAATAGTTTTGACAGGCAGACTTAGTGGTCCCACTAAGTGTTATAAAAAGGGATCCTAAATATAATAAAGAAGATACTGTAACTTACAATCCACCGGACGCGCAGGTTATTCGCACTGACAGCTCGCACGGTGACATTCTTGGGAGGATGTCGCGGCGGCGCTTGGATGGTCTGGAACTCTTTACACGGCTCCGACGGCGGCGATGACCCCACCACATTGGTGGCTATCAGACGGAGACGGTATGTTGTGAACGGTACGAGACCATTCACTACGACGGATATCGCGTCGGGAGCGCTCTCTTCGTAGATTGTCACCCAGGATGTGTTTCGTGCTGTTTGAGCCTGGATATAACATATTACAAGTTTCAATTTCTACTAATATATTCTTATTTATGTTATACAGGGTTACAGGAGAAGTCGTGCTAGATCTATCTCATGCTTTACCTATTGTTTTATTTTACTTTTTATTGTAAATTATCTTCTACACTGTCGCCTATAGAACTACTTTTTTTCACGAAATGTAATACAAACCCTAGATTGTTATACCTCGTTGGATAGCTGATGAACCGTAGATATTTCAAAAAACATCTGCCGAACAAGTGCCATAATATTTTTTTTAGATATTCCTTAGAGAAAAATAAACTTGCTAATATTTTTTTTAATTTCTTAACTTACACTTGTCTACTACGGTCTATTCAACTAACTTATGCACTATTTTGATTATTAACGCGTTAAAGCATCATATTACACAAGTAAAAATGCAACAACAATATTAATAAGACACGTAAAAAAAACACAAATCAATGTAGTAGCCTAAAAATCGGCAATAAAAAAAAAAAAAAAAGTCGTATATCTCGAAAAGGGTTAAGTGTGGGGTGTTTCATAGAGAAATAAGTCAGAAATGACGGATACTCCACGCCCTTCACGGATCTAGCACGACTTCTCCTGTAACCCTGTATATCGCTCCATCATCGATCGCATCATCACTTAACATCAGGTGAGATAGTGGTCAAGTTCTAACAAGTTCGATGTAAATAAAAACTAATATTATAAAGGTGAAAGTTTGAGTGTATGTTTGTTACTTCTTCACGCTAAAACTAATTAACCGATTAAGCTGAAATTTAGGTGTGTAGATAGATAGCCTAAGCCCTGGAATTAACACATACGGTACTTTTTATCTCGATATTCCCACGGCAACGATTTCTACGCGGGTAAAACCGTGGGGCACAGCTAGTAGCTCATAAAGCTTAGCATATCTTTTTAAACGTTGACTAAATGTTCAAAGAAAATGACCGCTCTAACAGCAAGTTTCTTTTTCCGATCGACTGGATTTCACGCGACTAGAGATTGAATTTGACATAAAGCTTTTTTTTCGGTTTCATTATGGATTCACACGATTAGTGTATTTAGCCAGTGTCAAGTATTAAAATTTTTCAAGTTTTTGAGAGTTCAAGTCATAAAGATGGTTAAAAGTCATATTTCAGGTCAAGTTGAAGTCAATGTCTAGTCCAAGTCATACCCTCAGTAAAAATGTGGACTTTATTGAAGATTTTCAGTGGAATTTTGGTGAGAACGCAAATAGCATGTTTTTCAACATTGTGCTGTTTCCCTACACTCGTACACATTCACCGGCACTTAATGGTTTATAATCCACATTCATTGCACATTAACTCGCGGAAGAACACAAGTTTTTAGGAAAAAATACAATGAGAGCACACACACTTTTTCCCGCCAAAACCCCGACATAAAGCTTTAGGTATTAGAAGTACCTAATGTCAAAATTCAATTTCCAGTTATATAGGAATATGGATCGAGACTTATATTTTCTTCGTAGGGATCGATCGGCGGTTAGTCAGCTTCTCACATATGGGCATTGTCATAAGTGAAAGTTAAAAATGAATTAGCTTACTCTTTAATTGTCCATTCGTTAGAAAATTAAGAAACGCAAGATATCTTGGAAAATGGAAATTAAATAAATTAACAATTGGCTTTAGTGTTTAATTAGCTCTGTAAAAAAATTCTTAAGATTATATATAAAGAGACGCCAAGAAATAGCTTTACTCCTTGTACGTTTGTCTTTGTTGCAAAATGCGCCGCACTTCATAAACAGATTATGGATATTAGACTGTTTTTAATCCGGCTCTTAATCAGATCGAGCAGCATTAATATCCGTTCATAGTAGTCTTAAAATATTCAAAATAAAAACATAACTGGACACAACACTGGCGCGGAGTCGACCATCTATACAAGCTTTATGTGAGAATATATTAGTTCTTATTCTAGAACGTAACGTGCTACCAACTTGGACAACATCGTCCGTCACTTACCAACAGTAGAGATAGTGATAAAACGCTAGCCAATATACTATAAAAATAACTAATACTATTTCTTTAAGTTTTTATTTTTGTGCATTGGTAAATTGGTATATATTCAATCCCAACAGTTATTACAGATGGCGCTACCAATGCATAATTAATTAAAATGCAAACCATTAGTTTCGTCGTACTGGTAGGGTCGTACTGTGGCTGAATTGGCAGCGCCGGGCATGATTCCCAGGAGGCGCGGGTTTGAATCCCCTCGGAACGGTGAAATTTTGGATTGTATAATACAATGTTTGAAAATATCTATTAAATGGTTCTCACCTGTACGGTCCACAGCGAAATTGAAGAATTCCCGTCGAAGCCAGGGGTGAACTGTAGCAGCACGGAAAAGGCAGCGATGTTAGAGAGAGCCAAGTTCCTCGGAGCAGTCGGTAATACTGGTTCAACGCCAGATTGTATGGTGGCGGAGCGGGGAGGACCCGCCCCTACACCACTCACTGCACATAACCAAAATTTGTAGTGCGTGCTCGCCTGTGAATGTAACATTCATTATTTATTACTGAAAGGCCTTTTTATCTGATGTAGAGTCTGTGCAAGAAGAGAACCGTCGTGGCTTTACGATGAAATTACATTCAAAGGTAAGGGGAAGGAAGGTATATACCTACCTAGTACCACCCGATAGTGATAAGAGTCTAAAAGGTCTAATACGGTCCCTACCAAAGTATCAAACATTTTTAGTCGTATTGCCAATGACAGAGCAATCTTGTCAACGCAACAGTAAATTTGAACCATGAACATACGCTTTCCAATTTCTACGACGGTTCTCTTTTTGCACACTCTAACTACAGTAATTCTAAACGAAATTGCAGCGAATGCATTCGACCCAACTAGATAGGTATGATAGAACGTAACCGTTTTTATTACGCAAAAATAACTTCTTTAAAACAGAGGTATATGGCAACTTAATGTTTTTATTATGGTATTTAAAAAAACCGGCCTAGTGTGAGTTAGACACGCCCACCGTATCCTTACAATTTTGTCAAACTAGGTTAAGGGGACAAACTTAACTTTGCAGTGCGATCCATAGAAAATGTATTGCACCAACCACTATAATAAATTTGCAAAATATGCGTAAATATGCGACATACACGGTCATATATTTTGATCGCGTTGACTTACAAGTTTGACTTTTTCACAGCTAAAAGAGACTGTGGATCCAAGTTTTGATAATAAGTTTCAACTTGATATCACTACGCGTTCCTGAGAAAAATGACAGACAGACAGACGGACAACAAAATGATCCTATAAGAGTTCCTTTTTCCCTTTGAGGTACGGAACCCTAAAAGTGTAGGTGTCTAAATATTAGACAGTTTATATATATTTATTTTACTATTAAAGTATATTTTTACGAAACTTGCAACAGTTACGTTCTCCATCATCTGTCAAGAGTTAAATAAATGGTTGAAGGTATTACATACTATTACTCAGTAGGATTTTCAAACCGTTAAAATAAGAAAATTGATGTAATCCCGACGAAACAGGTTTGAATTTGAGAACAAAGTAGTCGGTTTACTGGCATGAGCCATTTTATGAACTTGCACGTAAAGATACCTCTCAAATCTTAACTGATAGTTACTTATATGACAATGCTTAACATCAAAACAGCAAACGTTGGCGGTTACCCCAGCAGCGTTACTATGTAATTTATGGTAACATTAGACAACTTTGCGCGGCTTAAGTAGCTAGCAATAATTTACCTGCAAACGTTCCACTTTTATGCTCGTGATATTTGGCGGGAGCACTTCTTCTTTGAAACTGGCTTCGTCATCCTTAATTCGGTAGCTTATTTTGTATCCAATCAGGATTCCATTGGATTTCTTAGGAGGTGACCAAGACACTCTAACTGCTCGGTCTGATATATCATCGAATAGCAAGCTGCCTACTTCATCCGGTACTGAAAAATTAAGATATGAATAAGTCGATTCCGATGCGTTTTGGACACCTAACCTTTTGAAATGGACATACAAACGATCAAATTATGTAAATCGACGAAAAGGATGTTATGTATCATGTTATTTAGATTACGAATTCTTGATTGCTTGAATCAGTCTCATCGCATTTATTTATGCTGAATAGGCAAGTTATTGACCACTATACCACCTGATGTTGAATGGCGATGTACATATAAAACGACATAATAATTTTTAACATAAATTGCATAATATATCGACCACAAATTTTAAATTAAATTCTATCGATACCTATCAAATAATATTAGCACGGCAACTTATAGCAACTAAGTCCTGACACACCCCGGACACTCGACTAAATCTCCATACAAACTAGCATTTTAACGACCTATTACACAGACGCTACACACATGTCGCTTTTCTATAGGCGCAATTGTGTGCGTGAAGTCTAAGGATGTCACAGTAAGAACCTATTTTGAAGTCGGTTTAGACTTGCTAGCCAGTACTTCGCTATGGTTTCAAAAGTATAATAGATCATAAAATTATTCTCATTCACTCAACGCGATACGCCATAACTAAGACACTTGTCTCGCTGCGAACGAAGACCGATACGCGTGCGAGTGAAACAGTTGCGAAAGTTTTTGCAAGCTAAAATCTTCTAAATATTTGATTACGTTATTTCAATAGTGTAGAGTTAGGTAGGGACATTTCATATACTGACGTTACTTGATTTGAAAAAGTGACAAAGATAAATAAATTATTAAGAATGTTTTTATTCAATATTTAAAAACTAAGGTTTATTTACGCGCGAGTATATCGTTTGTTTCATTTATGAATATGAATTCTAATATACGAATATATAGTTAGGTATACAAATATAAGTGTATTAGTATATCTATATATATAAAAGAAAGTCGTGTTAGTTACTACACTTATAACTCGAGAACGGCTGAACCAATTTTTATGATTTTTGTATTTTTGGAATCGTCTTCGTCAGGAATAGGATAATAAGTATTAAAAACAATGAATAATTGACCAAAAAAAATTATATAACATAAAATATTTTGCCAAAATGTTTCTGGGTTTCAAAACTGCCAATCATTTGATGTTCTATTGTTTATTTCGTCGATACCGTAAACCGCAATTTAATAAGGGTCATCGCTCCACACGGTTCGTGCATTTAGCCAGTGTCAAGTATAAAAATTCTTTCAGTATTTGTGAATTCAAGTCATGTAGATTTTAAAAATGTTAATTATTTTTAAATACTGTTAGTAATGACAATTGTATGACATATTTATTGATTATCATATATGCGTGCGTTCAGAAATGTATGCTTACAAGCAATCAATAATCAATGCCTAATCAATGTTATATTTAGTCAGATTTTATTGATCTTTTTTTTAATATCTTATAGGCTAGCGTTTGACCACTATCTCACCTGTTGGTAAGTGATGATGCGGTCGAAGATGGTAAGCACGCTAGGCCTAGAATGGGAACTGGCTCTCAAGGATAGCTGCCGGAACACATTAGATGTTTGACGACAGATTTTCTAACTTGGGGGTGGTAGCTGGCCAGGCGGACACTAGATAGTGTCGTACCACCATGCGGGGGTTGTTGGTTTCTTTTTCGATAGAAACATCCATTGGTGCACGGCGGTTTGAACTCGGTACCTCTGGCATCAAAACCAACCGTTCTCCCAAATACGCCACCGGGCCCTCATACGGGCCACGGGTGCTAGAATGTAGGTAAATACAGAGATATGCAAGAATGTGATAGCCAATTTATGAATGCCGTATGTCTTATCCATAAGGCAAAAAAATATTAGACAGTTATTCATGGAGTAAGTATACTTATTCAGAATTAAAATTAAGTACTGGTGATTATATTTTTACAATTAAAATTAAACTCAATCAAACTTATGTCAAGTTAATAACTTAACTATAACAATAATAACATTGTTTCATTCCATCATGTCTTGCTGACACGCGGTTGAAATACTTGATTATTGTATTTTTATTCTATTTCTGTATTGCCATAATACATTACTACACTGAATATCTCTTTTGTATTCATTGTATTAAGTTCATAAAAGCCTAAATTCATCTAAAAGGTAACACAACATTAATTGTATGTTAGGTGGTACGAAGTTCGCCGGGCCAGCTAGTATATTATATAGAAACTACGTAAATTTGAACCTCCTGTGTCTACCTGGTCCCACAGAAATATTCCATAATACTTACTCCAGAATCGGTGGCGAGGTGAGGTAGCCCGGATTGGTGGGGGGAACAGAGTGTCCGTTCTATACGTAGTATTATTATCTTTTCTATGGTCCTGACTAAATGCAATTTACAAATAAAGTTATACCCAAGACATTTTATAAATACATTGAACGACTACGAATAATCAGGTTAAATGACGTTCAATTAAAACTCATCAGCGACTTATTTAGTCAAGTGTATGTTAACTACTTCGTCATACACATGATACTCAGCTACTTAGAGCTGGGATTGCTCAAGTAGTAACCAACTAACCATTACAAAAGAAAAAAAAACAAAACTTCTAAGCGCAGAAGACCTAGTAAAATCCTAATAAGAATAAGGCATAATATCCACGTATTTCGCCGAGCAAATTTAACAATGAACCCCATTTTTTTTTATAGCAGGGAACGAGGTAAAAGCATTTACTCAAAGATGAACCTAAATCAATTGTATATTCCACTTACTATCTTCCATTGTTCTGACTAGGATATATTCGCTAGGAGGCCCATCTCCGGGCTCGGTGAAGCAAAGCACTGTTATATTGTACTCTGTAAACTTCTCGAGGCCACTTATAACAGCTGATTGTTCCGTCAGAGGGTCCAGTAAATTCGGTGGCACGCTAACAAGCCGATGTTCTACATTGGCTTTTTCTGTGTCGTCCCATCTCCACGCTTGCATTTTGTAACCCTGTAATTACACTTGATTTTTAGTACGTATAACTTATACTGACAAAAGGGCCTACTTGCTTTCATAAAATAAAAAAAGAAAATATCTGAGTAGTGTATTTTATAACATTACAATTAAAAATAAACGAAGGATTCTTTAATATTTTATTAGCATAAGCTAGCGTTTTTTTATATATCTTAAAGGCTAGCGTTTGACCACTATTACGCCTGGTAGTAAGTGATAATGTGGTCGAAGATGGTGAACACGCTAGGCCTAGAATATTCTGACTCTCAAGGGCTCTATGACGTATAATTTAGATGTGATTTAGATTTTGTGTAAAATATGAAATAAACAATGTTCGCCAATATTGAAAAAATAGATTGTACTTGCATTTCGTAGATATGTCAAAAATACTTTTATACTAAATGCCGACTACATTTTTTGCATTGTTACTATAAATAAAATACTTCGAGAATAAAACAATGTATTTTTAGGGTTGCGTCGCAGAATGGCAAAAAAAGGAACTCTTTTAGAAGTATCATGACAGACAGGACACTGTCTGTCCGCCCGTATGTCACAGTCAACTTGGTAGGTAGATGTAGTCTGTAAACTAGAGTCCGAGCGAAACTGGTTTTCCGGCCGAAACCGAAACCGAATATTCGGCCGTGACTTCAGTTTCGGCCGAAACCGAAACTCACGTGGTCAAGTATAAAATTCCTTAAAATACTGAAATTGGTGCATTTTATCCATTATTCTGCATTAATTACGACATCAAATGAAAACACAGTATATTAATTTTGTTGTAATAATGTTTTTTTTTACTAGAAGTGCCCCGCGGCTTCGCCCGCGTTAAAGACTTCTTTAATTTACTTAAAACTTTTATTTTGTAAAAACCTTTCTATCATAAAAGACATCAAAAAAGTAAAAGCCAACTCGGTTCATCCGTTTTCAAGGTATTGCGTGACGAAGGGAAATAGGGATTCATATTTATAAAACCCGAAAAACTGTACTGATTTTCAGACTTTTTTACCAACCTATTGCAAAAATCCTGCAACACGTATTTACTTATTTATTTACAGAAGTACTTAAGTAAATTATAAGTTTAATATAATTGAAAATTATAAGTAATATTCGGGGGGGATTTTTAGAAAATCGTTTCTAAGCGGATACCTACGTCATAATAAATATGTATCAGCATTTTAAATTTCAGCGCAATCCGAAACAATATTGATTTTGAGAATTTGTTACCCCCTTCACCCTCTCAAGGGTTGAATTTCGAAAAGCCTGAAACACGTTATTACTTATTTATTTACTGAAGCACTTGTGTGATGTTTCGAATAGAAAATACTATCAAGTCTTGTTTCTCCATACAGACTTTGAACTTCCATTTTATTCCCTTAAGGGGTGAATTTTAGAAAATAATTTTTCAGAGGGAACTAACGTCGTAATAAATATCTGCATGTCAAATTTCAGCGCAACCCGAACAATATTGGTTTTCAGACTTTGTTACCCCATTTCACCTTTTTGGGGTGAATTTTGGAAAATCCTTTCTTACACCCTTACGTACTAAGACAAATATACCTTCCAAATTTCAAGTCTCTACGACCAGCGGTTTAGGCTGGGCGTTGTCTATCAGTCAGTCAGTATGTCAGGACAAAGATTCTTATAGTATTAGATAATATAAAAAAAATTAACAATATTTTTATTATTTTTTCAAAATAAGTTCTTATAGCAAAATGTTTGTCAGTTATCAGCGTCCGCTAAAGCGTTGCCGAGAGAAACGAAGTCAGGCGAGGGTGTACGACAACTTCCGAAATCAGTTTCAGGTTCGGCAAAAGTTTTGGCCGATTTTGGCCGAAACCGAAACTGCCGCCGAAACTTGATTTTTGGCCGAAAGTTCGGTCGGACACTACTCTAAACCATCTTTTCATACAAAAATAAAGAAGATTAAGGGGGTTTCCCCATACATAGAACTGATTTTTTTCACATCAAACCTTTACGTGCGCGGCGTCAATAGATAGGTCTTTTAAAATGATATTAGAATAAGAGAGTAAAAATTAAAATAAAACCGGCTAAGTCGAGTTGAACTCGCCCACCGAGGCTTCCGTACCAACCAATTAAGCTAGACCTCTAAATTGTATCAGCGCTCATATAACTCAGAGGTCTACATTAATTGGCGAAAACTATGGGACACCCTTTAATTTTCAACTTTTTTTATTTTGTCGATCTTTTCCTTAATTTGTGCTGTAAGACCTGCTTCCTGCCAAAGTTCATGATTCTAGGTCAACGGGAAGTACCCTATAGGTTTTCGACCCAAAACGTATAGGGTACTTCCGGTTTACCTAGAATTATCAATTTTGGTTATAAGCAAGGTCTTAGAGCACAAGTAAAGGAAAAATTCCGAAAAATAAAAAAGTTGAAAATTAAGTTACATTTTGGTACTGACAAGTTTTCGCGAAAATCTAAATTTGCCCATATCTTTTTATTGTATTGACTCAAGACCTTGATTTTTATACACCCAATAGGGACTATAGACCTCAGTATCAGGTATAAATTTCAACTTGCTAGGTCCACCAGTTCCTGAGAAATGCTCTTGAACAGAACGTGGTTTAAAGTATTACCATATGAATTGAATTGACGTACCTGATTGATGCCATTGATTGCCTGCGGATTAGGCGGCGTCCACCAAACAGTAACAGACGTAGAGTTCAAGGGTTCACACTTGACGCTTCCGGGAGCGGCCTCTGGGACACCCTCCTTAGTCTTTATCGTGTAGCTATCGGAATAAACACCGACACCTTTGTCATTATAAGCGGCAATCTGAACGTTGTAATCCTTCCACGTTATCAGATCTTGAATTAGATAGTTCCTCTGAGCTTCGTTGGTAATGTTTTGCGTAGTCCAAGGGCTGTTATCGTATCCACGCAATCGGTATCTAATGACGTATCCTAGGATGTGCCCGTTTCGATGTTCTTCAAGCGGTGGTTGCCATTGAGTTATTATTTCAGAGGAAGATCGCGCGGATCCCATGAAACCGACTGGTGGGCCGGACGGAGCTGAGAATGGGGTTAATATCAACTGTTGATTATTTATATCAGCCTAGTCCTTACGCTTTATAAAATTACTTAGTTTAACCTATGTTATCATGCCGAAAAGTATAATGGAAAATTGTTTACAATATCTTTCAGTAACCATGCATTGAAAGTAGAGATGCATTTAATTGCTAAGCGCGAAGAAATTGCATATTCATGCGTGTTTTAAATTAACCATTGTATGCATTTAGATTCAAAATAAAGTGTAATCGTAAGGAAATGGATACGAACTTTGACGATAAATGTTAAATTACGCTTAGGTGTAATTAATATAAAAATTAAAACACATTACCTCAAAATATCACCGTTAAACTATGTATTAACTACCTCGGATGCAAGCAGCGACGTAAACAAAAAACTCCATTCACCTGTTTTATTCCAACGGGAGCTAAAATTCTGACGTCTCATTAACTCCACATAATAAAACTTTATTCCCGAGGTGACCCATATAATTAAAGTTAGTGATATCCGACAAAAGACATCTCGCTCCAGTTTCGCCACTTTTAGCTCCCATTAAAAACGTATAACACATTATAAGTAATGCCAAATAATATGAGCAAGACGACACAAACTAGCAGGATTACCAAGACTATCTTCATACCTTGGCAGCATATTAGATCGCTGGCTGCTTGTTTACAAACAGAACAACAATTTATATTACGAACGTTACCACATTTTTATATCCATTTGTTGAGAGTACTATTCATTATATTAAAATGTTCGTTACTGAAAACGGTTAAAACCCTTACTGTACTCACCATTTCTACTCTGTTCAATAAGCCTCAATTCGAGTAGCTCTTAATAATTAAGTAGCATGATTTTCTTAGCAAATGCTTTACAAATATGAGCTTAGTTACCAAATGATAAGGATTAATATAACTTCTTACCCTCTTGCGGTAGAGTCAAGACATCGGTCGGTTCTGATGCGGGTCCTTCTCCGACCGTGTTTACTGCCGAAACCCGAAACTGGTAAGAAGTAGCCGCTTTCAAACTCGTCAATAGAACCCATCTTTGAGTGGCTGACACATTCATCGGCAGCGTAACCCAGTTCAGAAGTGGGTCTGGAGTAGGACCTACAAAGTTACATTGAAATTCATTACCCGTAAAGCTATAACAATAGAGTCGTAAAAGGTTAAATCTCTATTTATTAGTATGCTGGTCAGAAGAAATAAAACTAACTGGCGTTTTCGGTTGCCGCTTAAATCGGTTGTTCAGAGCTTTTGACTAGGTTTACTGCCTCAATGCTGTAGTGATAAGTGTAATATCATGACTTCCTTATTTCTTGATTTGAACAAAATGCGCTAATGCGACATATCGAGACTATATTAGATAGGGTCATACGTATAGAATTCGCATCGCAACGCCAACAAGAAGTCCCTGTTGCTTAGGTATATCGCCAATCGTCATACGGCATCGACCGGATGATTTATCGATGAGTCTTACCGACCAACGATGAAGTGAGACTTCTTTAAATTTTAAACACATATTGGGAGATCGCCTGATATGCACTTACCGAATTCAGGGACAACACGTCTTTGTACAATGAACTTCTGAATAGGCGAATTTCCATCAAAACCAGGGGTCCAAGACACGTTGACTGCGCGTTGCTGAGCTGCTTCAAGTCTCACTGCTCGAACATTTGTTGGTGCGAAGGGTAGTTCTATAACGGATAGGACGGCGTGACGGGTGTGATTACCGCCCGGTGACGTCACTACGCAAGTGTATTCGCCTGCGTCACTAGCTCTCACAGCTTGCACTTGTAGAGCTCCCTCCGCCGATATCCATATGCGAGATCCTGCCGTCATAGGCCTGGGAAAACGCACAAGATCGTTTAAATAAAACTGGCCAAGTGCGAGTCAGCATCGCGTCTCTTATCGCACACTTAGGGAGGGTTCAGTTCAATACGAAACATAACAGAGTTTCAACCTCACATATTTGATTAATTGATATTACCAAGAACATTTGGTTTGGTCGCGATCTAGAAAGACGGGGCTCGTTTACTAGCGCCATTTATGTCATTTTGCCGAAACTAATTAGATATATGGCGTTTAAAAACACGTTTTTTGTATGGGGACCCCTTTTAATTTTTACCTTTATTTTATTTTTAGTATTTGTTGTCCTAGAGGCAACAGAAATACACCATCTGTGAAAATTTCAACTGTCTAACTATCACGGTTAATGAGCTATAGCCTGGTGACAGACGGACAGACAGACAGACAGACAGAACGGACAGCGGAGTCTTAGTAATAGGATCCCGTTTTACCCTTTGGATACGGAACCCTAAAAACTAAAAGAACTGGCTTCGAATGCGGCGCTATTAATTTTCAGTACCAAATTTGAGGTTTTATCTCCATATCTCTAGAGATACTTATCAGATCTCAATGAAATTACTATGGTACCATTCTAGGCATATCTCCTTTCCAACAAAAAACAAACATCAAAATTGGTTCATAAACGACGAAGTTATCAGCGAACAAACATAACAAAAAATATATACATACGGTCGAATCGAGAAACCTCCTTTTTTTGAAGTCTGTTAAAAAGGTTCGTTGTGCTCCATTTAAGTACCGTAAAATAAGCCTATTAGATATAAGCGTACGGAAGTCGAGTTTGGATAGCACTGACTGAACTGATGTCGGTTGTTCAGCCTCATCGCACTGCCGTCATCTACTTCTAGAAAACTAGGTTTTATTTTAGACGTCATCGTCACAAATTTATTTTACTTCTGGAGATGTTGTGGTCAAGTGCTAACTACTCATGTACAGACTGTTCAGAACTCAACAGTTACTAATGGTATCGAAATAAGAAATTTAATGCGATCCAAATATTGTGACTGGTATGATCGTAGAATTACAGTATTTGTAGATATTATTCAATTGTTTCCCACATCTATGACAACAAATTATACTGCTGGCCTGTCTGATGATACATCTAGTAGGTAGTTACAGGATCTACGCTCTAGTGACTTAACGTTTAATTGAATTGCGACTGACTAGATAACCTGGGCTCTTTTAGCTTAGTTAATATGGTAGCATTTGTAACAGGTTATACGAAAAGTTTGCCTAATTAAAACAAAACAAGTTATTAGACAAAAAAAACATCAAAACTCACTGTTTGTTGTGGAACCAATCTATGTTGTACTTCACATTCGGGTCGTTGGAGACCTTGCACTGAAGCGTAGCAGTGTGACCCAATAACACTTTTGTGTCAACAGGTGGTGCGATGATTTGAGTTCTCACTGAAACGCAAACATTACATTTATTTATTGTGTTAGAGACAGTCGCGGCACAAAATGAATTAAGCTGTCGCGTAAAACCTCTCGAGCAAATGGATGTGACGGATCACATCAAATATTGGGTAAGCTCGCTATAAAATGGTTATGGTGCATTATTGATGAGCGGGCAACAATAAATTGGGCCCAATGCGCACTAGGGATAAGTCGTATTAGAGGACGAAGCGATAAAACGCGTTAAAAATGCACGAACAAAATTTTATGCAAAGGGACGATTGATGTCACCTAGAGAAATCACACATTGAATGTGTGATTTGTTTATAGGGTTCCGTATCTGAAAAGGAATAATTAACAAAACTGACTCGCGCTTTTTTAATTTAGCAAGTTTGAGATGTTTACGCCATATCTCTGGAGATATATATCACATTTTGATAACATTTTAATGGGACCACCTTGGAGATTAACCCTACCCGTGAGAAAAAGAATAATTCAAATAGGTTTACAATTGGCAACAAACAATGTAACAAAAAAAGCAACGTAACAAACAACCAAAAAATATACAGACGAATTGAGAACCTCCTCCTTTTAGGAAGTCGGTTAAAAAAGGAACCCTTAAAGGATGACTTTGTTGTAAGTTTGTCAAGACATCTAGTGCAAATTTACATCAAATCATCGGGTCTATGGTTTCTTTTAGCCGTGAAAAAATCGAACTTGTAAGTCAAGTCAACGAGATCAAAAGATATGACCGTTTATGTCGCACATTTCATGATATTTCACAAGGGAATCAAATAAAATAATAAAAGCGTAATCAATCAAGCGCGTCAATAAAAGCGTACTTTCTATTGACCTAGGATCATTAAATTTGGCAAGAAGCGAGGTCTTACAGCACATGTAAAGGAAAATACTGAAAAATGTCTAAAAACCTTAAATATGTAGTTTAATAACAACAAAAAAGCAATTTAATATTACAAACTTATTGTTTGCGGTTGGTAAAAAAATCGTGTTTATGGATCGAACGTCAAAGTCAAGTTTGTCCTTTAACCTAGTTTGACAAGTCTGTACGGAACCTTCGCTGCATAAGTCCAGTTCGCACTTCGTCGGTTTATCAACAACACCCTTGATAGAGACATCGTATAAAACAAAGGAGAGGTTGTAAAACAGTGTCAGTTAGTGACTTCTGTGTTACAGTGGTCGAGATGTGTGGAAGTATAGTCGATATATGCAGATGCTATCTATAGGACTAATATTAGTCAGACATAATACAGCCATTACGTCAACCTAATTCATAATATGGTATTATGCGGGCGCTGCAGAAAGGAAGGCTAATACATGAATTTACAAGCTTTATGAATACATTTGTGATGATCATACCAAGTACTGTGATGTAGGCTTCCCCGGAGACATTGCCAGCAGCGTTGGATCGCAGACACGTGTACTTGCCAGTATCGGCTGTTGTAGTGCCAGTTATTAACAAATCTCCTTCTTCCAGCGCTTGAAGTCTTCCAGACAGATTTATTATTAGGGAATCTATAAAACAATAACACTTGTATAACATATGCTCAAGAAAACGGCCTATTTCCACCAACTCTATAAATGCTAGATGCAGTTTGATTGTTAGATCTTCTTTTTTCACGGTTAAACGATTAGACCAGTGAAACTGAAATTTTGCACGGGGATAGCTAGTATGGTGGAATTGGTGGATGACCTAGGACATCTCAATCGGAGCGAAGTCACAAGAAAAAATATATACGGTCGAATTGAGAAACCTCATTTTTTGAAGTATTTTAAAAATGCTAGTTGCGCCCTGCGGATTTGCCCGCTTTTAATCCTGGTTATAAACTTTTCTCTCGGATCACTCTATCTATTGAAAAAAACCGAATTAAAATCTGTTGCGTACAGTCAGCGGGAGAGACTTAATTTTATACGATGTAATAGACTATTGTGTATTTATTTGTTGGCGTATAACAGTGCCCCTATCTTATCCGTTTAGTAGTCAGCGTCGCTAATGTACCTACTGATGTTACAGCAACTGATGCAATCAATTTTTAAAATATTTGTTGAAAAAGTTCAGTACAATATTTAATCTTGATTCTTGACACACAACATCTAAATCATGTTAGACCATCAAAGGTAAAAGTGTTGTACTGTTTGTCTACAATTGCTGTATTTACCGAGACTGTTTGAAAGCTCGTGTTAAATCGGACCTTGATAAACATAGTTACAAAGTAAACATCGGGGACATGACTTACGTACCAACTGGCAACTAATCTATGAACGGTGCAAAGCAGCTACAAATAAAAATGCCGAGGAGAAATTACTTCAAAACTAAATGAAAGTAAATCTTAGTGGGAAATAAAAAAAAGAAGTTTATATGTATAAATAGGTTAAATATTTAGTTCTTTGTTTGGTGTCGAAAACTATCACGAATAATAAACTATTATTGTCATTCTGGATTTGGAACTTGCAGACATATTACTAAGGCGGGTCCTTGGGTCAGTTCAGTAAGTAGTGACCCGGAATTGTAAACTTGCTGTCCCGGGTTTACCCTTGTTGCTTTATGTGGTGATATGATGAACATAAGATTCGATATTTAATATTGTTTAGACTCAACGAATCGGGTCTTGGATGTATGGTGTGGTTATGGTATCCGTCCGTATCGCCCGCATTCCGAGAAATCCCAGACCAAGAATATGAATATGTACCTAAGTAAAAAATTTAAAGCTAATTTGCTCGGCAGCTCGCTCCAAGAAACCGCCACGCTATTGCATTTATCCACCCCACACCCCGATAGGTACGGCAACATTTGCACCATTGATTTCATTTCCAGAACGCCACAGACTTGGGCATAGTCCGACCTGTGACTATATACAGTAGAGGTTTTGATAAGATAACGTACCGTTAAAGTACCAGGTGATGTTTGGAGTGGGCGCGCCGACCGCACGGCAGCTGACGGTGGCATCCTTTCCATCCAACACGGTGAGGTTCGATGGTGCGGTCTGCATTATTGGCGGGGACGCTACAAGCCACGCACACGTTAGTTTACAACTAGCACTACTACATAAACATTAGAGCGCAAAACGTGAAATAACAAACAATCGGTGAATATGTTAGTTTTGAATGAACTCGCATGCAAGCCAAACCTAAATGACAATACTAATACAAATGTTTATCATATTTCGAAACTATGCCTAAAAGTCATTGGAATACATTTGATCTTAAATCTATGCTATAAAAATGTACTAACTATAATAGGTAGCCATCGAGAAAACGTTTATTAAAACTCTTAATTTTATTGCGCCTTTATTGTTAAGTTAGTCGGTTACTTAGTCGGTGACTAATTTGCAGATACGGTTTATATTTAATAATAGTAATTACATCTACAGAATATTTAAAGTCAAATTACAACTACATTAAAGAGCGAAAACTAGATTATTTTTCAATTAAATAACGTGTTAGCTAATAGAGCATGCTTTTAAAATATAGAGGTTGCAACGTTTTATACCGCTGCAGTGTTAACACTTTGCGAACAAACGGCATCCAGCTAAGTATGCTGCTCAGGTGTGGGATAAAACCACACTAATATTATAAAGCTGTCGGCTTTAGAGTTTTAGCAGCCATTGTTTATATTTTATAGCATATTTACTCATACAAATTAATATACAATGCGGAGTCTTTTAAATGTTAGACATCCTTGTTTTTGCATGCTCCTCAAATGCTGACTTGCAATTACGAATATTATGAATTATGACAAAGAACCTTCAACTCAGATATAGCTGAAGTGTGAATCTTGAATTAATGAAATATTTAATCAGATATATGCATAATAAAATAGTATACCTATCGCAATTAACGCAAAATATATTTTAAAAAAGGATCAAAGATTAAAGCTTTCTCCTCGAAAAGAGAAAAAATGGTCACTAAAATGACTAAAAAAATCATAAGAAATTTCCTGAAAAATGTACAGCATACTTATATTCTACTGAGGAACAAAGTAAAACGGAATGATAAAGCAATCATCACTCTGTGCTTACAAACATAACTGCAACTGTAAGTGCATTTTAAACAATTGTGTATCTTACTGCCGGTATCGAATTTGAACGTTTTCGCTTTTTTATCCGCCGTCCGCATTCTTATTAACTTCATGTGACTGCGTGGGAAACGTGTACCGTCCTTCGCTGCACGACACCCAACCACAATAGTCAATTATTTGTAAATTAAACAAAAAAGTGTATTGACATTGTTACATCTAAGACGAGCCATTTGAACACGTCTAATGAACAACATGAAAGTTATGCGTTGAAGATCTGTTCTTAGCATGAATCTATAAGTATTTTATAACCTCGCATGATGCATTTTGGAACGTGTCTTCGCATATTATGATCAAGTTGAGATTACAATTTACTACTAGATGGAATCAGTTATGTAGTTTATGTTCCGTTACGTACTACAAGCGCAGTGTGATTGGCTCCTACTTATACAACGACGATACCAATACCAAGTATGTCATCCAATTAAGCTCATTTAACGACATCATTTATCATTTTACTTGTCGCAGTCGTTTATTTATAACTTTCATTCCCATGCGACAGTTTCAAGAATGCATCACACAACTTTTACGGAAACGTTTTTGTTATCGTAGTTACTTACTTTTGATTTTTAACCAGGTAGAAATAGATGACTCCCCGGCCTCGTTACTCGCGATGCACTGGTAAATGCCCATATCTTTCATTTTAAGTTCGTTGATGATTAGAGAACGGTCCACTTCGACTCTATATCTACCGCCACCGTCGTCCACGTCCTCATTGTCAGCCTCTCCGGCTTCGGCTCCTACGCTTGCGATCTTCTTTGAATCCTTGTACCACGTTATACCAGGTAAAGGAATACCTTGGACATTACAGTCCAACACAATTGTACTGCCGAATTCACCGAACGTCTCCGATTTCAAATTGCTCAAAAAGACTGGCTTCTCATACACCGTAACCGTCGCAGACGCCGTTACTGTAGCAAATCCGCCAGTTTTCAGTCTGGCTTGGCAAGTGTATTGTCCCGTGTGAGTCAGGTTTGCGGAGATCAGACTCAGAGTTCGGTTCCACTGGTCGTTTAGATCAAAGGTGATGCCGGCCAAATCGATCATTATCCCGTCTTTGAACCACAAAGTTTCCAGTTCGTGTAGCGGCCTCGCGTTTGCTATACAATACAGGTTTGTGGATTCTTGCCCTTTGATAATTTTCTTGTCTTGTGGTTTTATAATTATTTCCGGTGGGATATCTTTTGTGTCGTCACCGTAGACGCTCAGTGTAATATATGGGCTATTTTCTTCTTTGCCTAATTGCGTGTTAATAGCTCGAACTCTGAAATGGTTTTATGATGATTATATGAAATCAGGCCCGTTGGCGTAACGGTACGTAGTACTATTATTTATTCTGTGGTAAAGGATAGATGGCTTGCTTTTTAACCGGGAGGTCACCGGTTCATATCTTAACCGTGAAAATGGATTTTCTATGTGCATTCATGGGTGTTCGTCCACAGGTAGTTGGAGCGTTATATAGATGTTCCACCTGACTTGCTACCAAAAAGTAGCTTACCACCACCGAGGACGAAATAGGACACCATAACCATACGATGATCTGGCAGCAGCACGCAGCCCTTGAGAGTCAGACCATTTTGTGTTTGAGCGTGTTCACCATCTTAGATCACATCATTGCTTACTACCTCACGAGATAGTGGTCAAACGCTAGCCAATCAGATATAATAAACAAGAAGCATTATGTGTTATTTATCAGTATGGATGGATATCCAAGTTAATGTACGTACCTGTACGATTTTTCGTCTTCACGGGAAGCGCACAGAATAATGAGTTGATGTTTATCAGTGATAGCATATTTTTGATCGTATCGCAAAGCACCCACTTCGTCCTGCCAAATAACTGACGGGGGTGGCTCCGACTCTATCCGAGGGAAATCTAGAATGGCTGCTTTACCTGAATCTACGGTGATGTCAGTTTCAGCCAAGTTCTCAAATACACCCATATCTATAAAATATAGGCAAGTCATTATAAACCTGAATCAAGTCGTTTAAAATGTTTTAACACAGATACCCAATTTTTAACATGTTGTGACATCCGGAAATGTTATCTACCGGGGTCATGTTACCCTCACAAATAACAAATAGAAAAAAATAGACTCCGGAGACGTATCCGGAGCATCGATTATAAAACAAAAACGTAATGTAAATTAAAGCGGCAATAGCCCGATGGCTCGACGTGAACCTACGCCAGACACAAGCATATCATATTTAGCTTAGTTGGAGGGGTTAACAAGGGTACTGTGCAACTCACATTACTAGTAAGCTTTAAAAAAAAAGTTAAAGTAGCCAGTTTCACTAGTTTCTTAATTAGTTACAGATATTTATCTAACGGACAGACAGTTAGTTTATTTGGCATATAAGTTTATAATAGAATATCTGGGACTCTATCAGGAAACTGGTTAAACTTACCCTTGAAAAATATTTTATGAGCATATTTTTAAACGAGTTACAATATTATTGTAGAATACTCTATTCCACTCAGCCCGTATGATTGACACTGAAACATTACTTACAAGCAACAACAATGTTATTCTTTTCACTGAATATGGCTCCGACGTCATTTTTAGCTATACACTGGTATGCGCCGGCATCTAGCCTCTGAGTATTATGAATTTTGTAAAATAGCTCCGAAGAGTAATCACTAAGAGGCACGCCATTCTTCAGCCACCTGTACATCGGTTGCGGAATACCTGGGAATCGTTTAAAAATTAAGGAAAACAACTCCTTGCATAAAATAAGCAACGAAATAGATAACTTTTAAGATCACGCTATAAATATGCATGGTTAAAAAAATGTTTTCAATAATTACCCATGGCTGAACATTGTAAAATTTTCGTCGTTCCTTCTCTTACGATGCTATTCGAAGACGATGGCTGCATACTAAACCTCGGAGGCTGCATTTGTACTGAAACAAATAAAATTCAAAATTAAATTTTAATTCAGCGTGGGTCGTTACTTAGAACTGTCTAAAAGTTATTAGAAGTGGAAGCTCGCTCATAAAACTTGCAAGGGTATTCTAATTTGTTTGTAATTTGAAGAACTGAACTACGGAATGCTACGAATGGGCTTTATCGAATCTTGTGAATGTCGAAATGTTCGGCAGTAAACAAAGGTAAACTGTTTACAGAAAGGCAGCATCTAGGGCATGTTAGTCATCGGAACCGAAGTAAAATAGTGATCAATTAAATGGTTCGGCTCCGGTCGGCTTCAGAAACGCGGGAAGCTGCTCGTTGACCGGAATTTATCTCTGTTCCCTCTGCATTAGAGCTGTACAAGCCATTATTCAACCTCCCAGAATATTTTTATTTGTAACAGTTTTTGTAAGGCCAGATTGATTCGTTCGTTACAGATAATATTATTAATCCATCGGTTTGTGGATAACACAAGTAAAACAAATGGTTACAATCATAAATAAATATGAAACCATTACTAACAAAAGCAAAGTCTATAAATACAACAAATCTATCAAGAAGACTTTTCTCGGCTAAGCTTTACCATCACTTTTTACTTGCATTGATTGTGACTTATACGGGTAGTCCTGGATTATTCCGTTAGGCTTGAACCCTTTCCATTAGAATTGCCACATAGGGACCATTAAACCGAGGCAAGTATAAATTTAGTAAAATCTTTTGACATTTATAAAATCTTTCTTGGTAAAGTGCCTGGTTATGCGTGTCGTGCACGCAATTTTGTGTACCAGTAGGTTATGTTGTTGTTTATATAGGGCATTATGTATATAATTAGGGTTTAATTTGGAAGCATCGACATATATGTATGTTTATTATTACTCATTTTATTTATTGTTTGGAAGTATTATATTATGTATCAGATGAATAGGCTATCGTTTATTTAACCATCTATCTCGCCTGGTGGCACAGAATAATGAATAGTACAAGTACTGGTGGTAAGCGATAATGTGGGCGAAGATGGTAAACACGCTAGGACTAGACTCTACTCTTGATACTTAAGGGGTCCCCGTGGAAATGTGGTTTTTTGGTAGTTTTTGCTCTATCTTATAACATATTGTATGGTGGTACAGAACCCTATGTGTGCGAGTCCGACTTGCACTTGGCAAGTTTATTATAATAGTTATTTCACGACATGATTGACTCCATTAAGCCACCTCAGTTACCACCTTCAACACGTGTTGAGTATCATAAGACAGAGACCGATTTATATCCCGATTAAAATTGAACTGGAACAGTTAGCTGAACTCACAAACAATTGCCCAATAGTTCCTACTTCTGCTGTTCGCCCGCCCGCTTCCTACTAATGGCTTGATTAACTTCTTATCGTGCGTGATCAATACAATTCCAGTTAGCTTGATAATCATTGGTCATTGCTTTAAATTAACTGCTTACTTATTACTTAGGTACAAATCACACACGCATCAAAATTGAAGGTACTTAAAAACATGTTATCATTCAAACATCCATTATAGCAGATGTGACACATATGTTTGCCTACTCATATCATCATCACCTAGCTTCGTTGCCTTATCTATGAGCTGGGTATGATAGGATAAATATAAACTACTCGTCTTATGAATTACAAACAAGTTTATGGGTTTATGAGTTAATGGAACTCAGTCTTTCCATTTAATACGCCTTATTTCGGTTCAAGGGTGATTGTCAGATTAAGCAACTTTAATATTGCGTGAAAATGGCACTTTATGCCTTAATTGATAAGGTTAAAAATTTAAGCCGAGCATTTGAAATGTAAAGTTACGAATAGAAAATGTATTAGTGAGAACGTTTACCGTGATACATAAAATAAAACGAATGCTCTTTTTACTTGGTGTGAATTTGGCCAGATACCACACCTACTTGCATATAAATGAAGAGATAAAATAATAAGATAAGATACAGTGCACAAGACGCCCGAATTATCGATTCGCAGATAAAGTTCTATTAAAAGGCCGTAGAATAACAAAGAGCACAAGTTAAATTAATAACTCTAACGGAGTGTGAGTTAATATTGAAAGGAATAATCTTAATTTCAGTCAACTTTTGTTCAGAGAAACAGTCGTTTAAGTAAAGCAAGTTTAATTTACGTACACCGACCGACGGGTGGTTTGGGTGGGAGCAGATGTTTGTGTGGATAAACCTTTTTATTAAGGACTTCAGATTTTGAATTAAAAGTTTCCTGCTAAACATGAAATGAGTTAAACAGCATTTTAGAACACTGAGAATAGGGAAGAATGGAATGAACGGCAGCGTGTTGTTAGTAAGGTTAAAATTTACATCGACCTTAGCAGCACCATACATGATTTTAAAAAGTAAAACATGGGAAAGGAACGCATCAAGCTAAGTCAGTCATCAATATCGAGAACCGTTTCCGTTACGTGACTCACACTCATGGCACGTTTACTAGATGCCAGCGGCTGCTAACATACAAATGATGTCAGTTTATAAGGCTTTAATTTTCTTAGAATTCCTCGGCTGGTTTTAGACGATGTAATACGATAAAGGTCGTCACTTAATAATTAAAGAAAGAGTTGAAGCTTAAAACCTATAAGTATCATTGTTACAATGGATGTTTTTTAAACGTTGTGAAGTTAAAGTGCTTGTACTGTCTAATAATGGATTCGTTGAAGCTATGGATACAATATACGAGGCATATCGCATGTCTAAGAGCTAAAGAGGTAATAAATAAAAATTTGCTTCCACTTCAATCTAGCAGGTACCTATCGGGTTCTTCACAAAGGTTCCACATAGCTTCTAATGAACAGAGGATAACTACTCTATAATTTATTTTAAGAAAATAATAAATCTGTTGCACTAGATATGCCGATAGTAAATTAAATTAAATCATATTATTGGTAAATATTTCAATTAAAGGACTCTCCGTGAGGCATTTCAGACACGACAACAGTTCATTCGTATTCAATTTAATTTATGGTGTGTAAAACAGTTTCACTTTTGCTTATTACTTTATAGTTGGCATCCTGGCCGTCTATTGTAGTTCAGTTTAACGAGTGAGTGACCAAGCTGGTAACCTGAGCTCTACATTCACCGCAGGGCGCGCCCACAGCGCCTGTCGCCCGATAGGGCTCTATATTGCACTGGGAAACCTTTCGATCGCATTTACATTGTCTTGCCAAGAAGCCGTGCAACTAATGTAAACCCCTTAAAATGACATGCTAGCCTATAATTTTCCCAGACAAATTCTATGAAACATCCACAAGGAGTATTCAAATAAAATTAAATTGGATACTGACGAAATTAAAAACAAAATTCTGAAAGGTCAGCCGGCAGTTACTTAATTAAGTGCAACACAACAGTATTTAAGGCCTTCCTCATACAGCCGGAATGTCTCTCTGAATTCATATTATGATTTCAGAAAGCCCGGAATCTCATACAATTTCATTATGTTCCACACACATTATGATTTTTTCAGATTATGAATTTATCAGATCGATCTGTAAGAATGATACTGACGAGCGTTCTGAAGTGGCACACACATACTGAAATCAGATTATGTTTTTAGGGTTCCGTACCTCAAATGGTAAATAAACTGGCCAAGTGCAAGTCGGACTCGCACTCGTAGGGTTCCGTACCACACTACAGTGTTTTATAAGATCGAGCAAAAAATACCACTATCATTTTTCGCCAGCAAAAAATTATAATTAATAAACATTTTATCAAAACAGAGTTGTAAGCCGCGTGCTTATTTCTTATAACGCCGTCTAACGTCTAACGCTGTTATGTGGTACTGACTGACTCTCCTTTACTCTGTCTGTTCACATTAAGAGGATGAATCCAGTATTTGCGTTTGTGTTTCTTGTTTTTATTGTATATAGCCAAAAGTAATGAGATTAATTTTAATTCCTCTTCCATAATAGACGTCTGTATGTGCTGCGATCCACGAGACTACTGATCAATATGAATTTTTAAGATATGTGTGAGGCAAGGTGCCGGAATTAAGATTATAAATTCAGAATATGAATTCAGAGAGACATTCCGGCTGTATGAGGCCGGCCTAACACAAGCTCTTTGTAAAGAGTGTACAGACTAGACGTTATTGTGTGTTTGTTATACTTAGCCCAAATTCGACTGTCCTACACTTTGCAATCACGGCGTTCCACCAGTCCTTACAGCCCGGCTCCATAATAAGTTCAGCTCGATGGTACCACCATATTATTGCATTGTCATAGAAAAGATAATAATTGGCATTGTACCGAAGATATGCAAGTATACCAAATTTGAGTATAATCTAACGTCAGGAAGTGGTTCTAATTTAACTTCCAAGGTTTGACCCACACAAGCATACATACAAACAAAAACATACTAGCATGGCAAGTTAAATAAAAGCTTTTAAAAACGTAAATAATAAATAAATAATATAATAAATAAATTTGGCAGAAAAATAAGTTTTTTGTACGGGGGCCGGGCCATCTTTGATTTAATTTAGTTTTTATTAATTATCTTATATCAGCCATTGTAATACACACTATAGGCAAATTTCAAGTCTCTATCTGTTATGGTTTGTAAGATCGAGCATAAAACGCCTGAAAAAACACGTTTCTTATATGGCCCCCCTTTTATTTTTAACTTTATTCTGTTTTGAGTATTAGTTGTTATAGCGACCATAGTAATAATACATACTTTGTGAAGATTTCATGTCTCTATCTATTATGGTTCGTAAAATCAAGCAATAAACACCGAAAATATCACTTCCTTGTATGGGGACCGTACCCCCCTCCCCCCCTAATGATTACATTTATTTTGTTTGTAGTATTTGTTGTTAAATCCCCTATAGTCATACATAGGTACTTCGTGAAAATTCAAGTAACTACCTATTACGATTAAAGAGATGCAGCCCTGTGAAAGGCGGGCGGACGGACGGACAGCGAAGTCTCAGTAATAGGGTTCCTTTGATACTCTTTGGGTACGGAACCCTAAAAAGTAACCGGATTATAATCAACACAGTTTCGGTTCGGAACTTCGATGTTCATTTACATAGTTAGGTCAATGATAAAATCGCTGTTCGCTGAACGGTACATAATTGGGTTAACCAAGCCAAATATGTATAGTCAAGCTTTGATTTTGGTGTTATTAAGGAATTAATCATTATCTGGTCGAATGATTAATTTCGAATCGTTAAAAAGCAGTAGTTCACATATACAATAAAGTATTGCATGACCACAATCCATAACCGGTCCGTGCTCGACCGCATACAACATAAGAATACAGCGAATATGTATGTAGGTACCACTTTCCCACTCCTCGAATACCGACATGTATGGAATACAATGAAATGAACCGCTACTGTTAATCGCCCTCACTCCGAACAACAATCGCTGAAATGCACTTGTTTTCTTCAATCTATTTTGAACACAGAAATAGGAATAATTATTATTCCTATTTCTGTGATTTTGAACAATACACTATTCATTATTCTGTGACAATACAAGAAAAACGAGAACTAGATAACATAGGCAAAAAATTAAATTGTAAAACATATCTGACATTAAAGCCCGTCACACACGTAGTTTTAATATACATATATTATAGCAAGCCATATTACTATATTTTTCTTAGTAAATCTCAGGCTACCCACAGACGAAGACTATTTAACAATATATGATTAATACGTTACCAAAATATGTGGATACTAATTACCCGCGACTTCGTTCACGTCACACCAAGAATTTAGTAGCCTAAGTTCATCGTTATGCTATAAATAAAGTTTCCCCTTGTTAAATTTCAGTAATATCGGTTGGTCCGTTAAGGCGTTATTAGGTAACAAACAGACAGAGTGACCAGAGTAACAAATGTTTTTATAATTGACCAAGCGTCTCAGTTTCGACTAAGCCAAAAATGCGTTTGTCCGGATATTTGTCTGTCTGTTCTCGCCTACAGGTCGCAATTTTCAACCGATTTTGACGAAAATTGGCACACGAGTTCCTTCGACGGATAACAATCAAATTTGAAAGGACTTCATTATCATAAGATATGACAAAAAAAATTAAAAAGGGGGAGTGGAGGAAAGAAAAGGGGTGAAGTTTGCTGTAGCGTTATTTTATGAACGGATTTCAATTTTTATAAAGGCACGCGAGTTCTAATGTTCTCAAAAATCTACTAGTATAAAGTATGGATGGACGTATGCATTAGTACGGATTACGGATATATGTATTAAGGTATAGTACCGCAGACCTAATGAGGGCAAAAATATATATTATAGAATAGCTACCGTGTGTAGTAGCTTGCTATAATATAATATGTAGCACAGTATATAGCTACGTCTGTGACGGGCTTAAGGCTGCAGTTTTTGCAGCAGTGGAGACCTGTCTACTAACCGATTTAAAATTCAAATGTCACAGTAATGCATCTCTTACTCATTTGAAAGTGGACACCATAATTCACTTTGTTCTGCCGCAAGTAGGTACGCGAAAAACAATGGAAGTGGATACCTGAACACATATAATAATGTTATATGTGTTCAGGTATCCACTTTCATAAGCGATAGCACATCATTTAAACAGACTTCGGCAATGAGAAATGGGACATCTACTCGTAATTTGTTGTTTATACAATAATTAAAATAACAAGATTATATACAAGATAAAGTTTCAGTTATTTCAGCATTATTATTAGTATTATTTATTCAGCTTAGAAGGACTAATCTTAGCTACTACCACAGAATACTTAATAGTAATACGTACTACTACACAGATTGATATCGATACACGCTAATTAAAAACTTAGGCTAGAATTATTTACGGGATACTATCTGATACCAGCGACTTCGTTCACGTACACCAAGAATTTAGTGCCTATGTTCATCCTCATGATATAAAGTATCTCCTTGTTAAATTTCAGTTAGATGGCATCGTCTATTTAGGCGTGATTACTGATTAGGTAACAAACAGACAGAGTGACAGAGTTACAAACGTTTTTATAATATCAGTATGGATTTACTGTTTTCGAAAATATCCCGTTAATAATTCTAATAATAGTGTCATTGACCACGAAAACTAAAACCTTATGTTTAAGGGCTAGTTTAATGGGTTTCGGATAAAGTTTCAGATAATTATCTGACACATAACGCCATTTAAATTTGTTAAATATATGTCAGATAATTTCATAATAGAGCTATCAGTGCCTGATTCTTCTCTATTATGAAATTATCCCAACTGGCTTGGCAACGGACGGACATCAAAGTCTCAGTAATAGGGTTCCGTTGGTACCCTTTGGGTACGCAACCCTAAAAAGCGAATATCTTTCGAGATATCTAATATCTTTAGAATTTTACGGAAGATCCCTTAACCAACCTTTCAATTAAGGACAAAAACTGTATGAAATGTGTATAAATATGTAAAATTCTAACATGTATGAATTTCTCACCTTATAAACAAGGTATGAATGAAGGCGCTCATGAAAGTAGAAGAAGCGAAAGACGTGTATCAGGATCGTAGCATGTGGAAAGAAGTAGTGTCTGCCTACCCCAACGGGAAAATGGCGTGATTTTATGTATGTAAGTATGTTAACAAGGTATTATTCGGCAACGATATTATAAGCAAGTTTGGTATCAGACAAAATAATAACCATTTAATTATTACGAATAAATTACAAAGCTGACTTAAATTATGTAAATAATAAAGCCACTTTCAGTTACACTATAACATTTTCTTGCTAATTACGTAAAGTTCTGAAATTGAGCTATGAGCATGAGCGTACCGTGAATTAGTAACGCATAACTTAAGATTTCTTAGATTTCATAAACCTGAAACGAGAGCCTTCTTTGAGAGATAGACACTTTACGTAGGAAGAGTAGTTAATTTTAATTCTCTTCATTCATAAATAAAATCATGTGTAATGGCAAAGTACTCTTAACTATTTAAAAGTTTCCAAGAACATATTGATTCCACTGTAAATTAGGTCACAAGCTTTTTGTGATTTATAATTCAAAGAAAAAGGATCCTCTGCTGCTGGTCCACGTGAAATGTTTACTATCTCACTGCTAAATCCTGATCAAGTTGGATAACACGCCGAAGATAAACAATTTAAATTCAATTCTACTATTCATGAGTCCAGTGGAGTATAGCTAGTCGACGTGTTTATATTTATTTATATTCGTATGTATTCTACTCTATCGTATTTTGTAGGCAGGTTCCTCAGAATCTTTATTTTAAAGTTTTGTTACATTTTTAGGTTTTTTAGGTATTATGTTTCTTTGAAGTGTCACACACTTTATAATTTTTGTAAAATTGTTAAAACACAATCCAAAATTTCATCGTACCGACGGGACTCGAACCCGCAGCCCCCGGATTACACGTCCAGGTGCTCTGCCAATTAAGCCACGGTTCGATCCATCGATACGACGAAATTAGTGGATTGCATTTGTTAACCCAATTATGCATTGGTGGCGCCATCTATGACTACTTATTACGTAAGTTAATCATTCGGAAGAAATAATTACAGTTTTCAAATCCGACGAGAGATGTTGCACTGCGTAAATCAAATATTATGTTTCTTTGAAGTGTCACACACTTTATATTTTTGTAAAATTGTTAAAACACAATCCAAAATTTCATCGTACCGACGGGACTCGAACCCGCACCCCCCGGATTACACGTCCAGGTGCTCTGCCAATTAAGCCACGGTTCGATCCATCGATACGACGAAATTAGTGGATTGCATTTGTTAACCCAATTATGCATTGGTGGCGCCATCTATGACTACTTATTACGTAAGTTAATCATTCGGAAGAAATCATTACAGTTTTCAAATCCGACGGGAGATGTTGCACTGCGTAAATCAAATATTATGTTTCTTTGAAGTGTCACACACTTTATATTTTTGTAAAATTGTTAAAACACAATCCAAAATATCATCGTACCGACGGGACTCGAACCCGCACCCCCCGGATTACACTTCCAGGTGCTCTGCCAATTAAGCCACGGTTCGATCCATCGATATGACGAAATTAGTGGATTGCATTTGTTAACCCAATTATGCATTGGTGGCGCCATCTATGACTACTTATTACGTAAGTTAATCATTCGGAAGAAATAATTACAGTTTTCAAATCCGACGGGAGATGTTGCACTGCGTAAATCAAATATTATGTTTCTTTGAAGTGTCACACACTTCATATTTTTGTAAAATTGTTAAAACACAATCCAAAATTTAACTTACGTAATAAGTAGTCATAGATGGCGCCACCTATGCATAATTGGGTTAACAAATGCAATCCACTAATTTCGTCGTATCGATGGATCGAACCGTGGCTTAATTGGCAAGCACCTCGTGTAATCCGGGGGGTGCGGGTTCGAGTCCCGTCGGTACGATGAAATTTTGGATTGTGTTTTAACAATTTTACAAAAATATAAAGTGTGTGACACTTCAAAGAAACATAATATTTGATTTACGCAGTGCAACATCTCTCGTCGGATTTGAAAACTGTAATGATTTCTTCCGAATGATTAACTTACGTAATAAATAGTCATAGATGGCGCCACCAATGCATAATTGGGTTAACAAATCCACTAATTTCGTCGTATCGATGGATCGAACCGTGGCTTAATTGGCAGAGCACCTGGACGTGTAATCCGGGGGGTGCGGGTTCGAGTCCCGTCGGTACGATGAAATTTTGGATTGTGTTTTAACAATTTTTTAGGTATTGCTTTTTATATTGACGAATCGGCTATATTGTTTAAATAACTATACCCCGCAGCTACAATTGCGTTAAAAAGTTAAAACTTTTACTTTAAAAAAAACTGTATTGCATAAAAACATTAGCCAAATCGGTCCACCCGTTCTCAAGTTTTGGCGTGACCAAGTGAAATGGGGATTCGTCTTTATAAAACCCGAAAAACCATAATTGATTTTCAGACTTTGTTATGTTACCTACCCCATTTCACGCATAGGAGCTGAATTTTGAAAAGTCTGATACACGTATTTACTTATTTATTTACAGAAGTACTTTGCGCAACAACATTAACGAAGAAAGTTAAATTATAAATCAAATTCTAGGTGCTTGATTTTGCCAATAGGCATAGTCTGATTGGTATAGGTAGGTAAACATTTCAAAATCCGACCATATATAGCGCTACAGCAAACTTCTCCCCTTTTCCCTCCTTCACTCCTCCTTTTGGATTGTTTTTACTACATCTTGTGTAGAATGAAGTCCTAAGTGTGTCCCTCAAATTTGATTTGATTGATTGAATTGTCGATAAATAACGCTATTTTCGTCAAAATCGTTTGAAAAGTGCGAACTGTAGTACTTGTACTATTCATTATACTGTGCATGTAGGGGAAAACAAACTGACGGACAAAAGCATTTTTGGGCAATCCCGAAACTGAGGCGCTTAAATGATCAAACTTTGAAAAATGAATTTTTGAATGTCATGAATTTGTATATAAAATACGAACAAAACTTTTCTCCCGACCTTATTATATTATACTAGAAGTGCCCCGCGGCTTCGCCCGCGTTAAAAATTTCTTTTATTTACTTAAAACTTTTCTTTTGTAAAAACGATTCTATCATTAAATACATCAAATAAGAATTAGCCATATCGGATCATCCGTTTTCATGTTATCGCGTGACTAAGGCAATTCGGGATTCATATTTATAACAACCGAAAAACCCAAATTTTCAGACTTTGTTCATCATCATCATCAGCCTGTATCAGTCCACTGCTGGACATAGGCCTCTCCCAAGATGCGCCACTGAGCCCGATCTTCGGCTCTTCTCTTCCAGTCACTGCCCACCGCTTTGCGTATGTCGTCGCTCCACCTGGTCACAGGACGTCCTACGCTACGTTTGCCGATTCGCGGTCTCCACTCTAGGACAAGTCTGCCCCAACGGTTATCAGTACTTTTTTTTTTTTTTTTTTTTTTTGACCCAGGAATATCCTTTATGGATACCAAATCGCCCGGGGGAGCGAGATGGTTATGTGGGAGTCACTGCCAGAAGGGCAGTATACCCACTAAAAACCTGGGGTGAGCAGTCCTCCGCCGAGATGGGGCAAGATAGGGTCACGCTAGCAATCACTATCTTGCCCCGGCGGTAGGCCCGGATGAAAACATCCAGGCCCCAGCACAGGGAGGGGTGGCCTCGCTCACCAAGGCCACCCCTCAGACGTGTGGGGTCGTGCAAGCCGGCCGAAAGTCCCCCGACCTTCGGCCAGTGACCCCACTATGATTGGGGGGGGAGGAGGCGGGCAAACGGCCTCCTCCTTCCCCCCGTACGTCTGCGCCGGATCGGGTCAGAAGAGGCGTCGTCCTCCCTGGCCCGCTCCGCGGTCTCCTTCTGCGCCATCACCTCTTCGCAGAAGGAGACCACCGCCTGCCACGATCTCTCACTGTCGAGCATGGCATTTACCATGCTCGGCAGAGAGAGATCCCGCCCTATGACCGCTGAAAGCGTGTGCCGCTGCGGGCTCCATGCGGCACACGCCCCCAGCGTGTGGAGCGCCGTATCCTCTGGCGCTCCACACTCGTGGCAGGCAGGGGTCGCCTCCCGTCTCGCGATTTGGTGCAGGTACTTACCGAAACATCCATGCCCGGAAAGCACCTGCACCAATCGGAAGGTCAGCGACCCGAACCGCCGCCTCACCCACTTCCGAAGGACCGGCCTGACCGCATCCACCGTCCACTGTCCAGGGACCGGTGGAGCCAGGTCCTCCGTCCACCGCCGCAACAGGGCGCCCTGCGCCTGCCTCCGCATGCGTGCGACCTCCTCCCACGCTGGAGGCTCTCCTCGGGATCTCCTCGCCGCCACGAAATGGTAAACTTCGGCGAGGATCTCCGCTTGGAGCTCCCAGGGGGGATCACCGGCCAGCAAGCACGCCGCCGTCCAGGACACCGTCCGGTATCCACGGATTGCCCTCGTCGCTACAACCCGCTGCGGACGTCGCAGCAGGGTTTTGTTGCCGCGACTGAGGGCGTCCACCCAGACGGGAGCCCCATACATGGCCATACTCCGGATGACTCCGGAATACAGCCGTCGGCAGTTGGCGCTTGGGCCGCCCACATTCGGCAGCAGCCTTCCCAGAGAGGCGGCAGCCCCCACGACTCTTGGGGTCAGCCCAGCAAAGTGGGCCCCAAAAGCCCACCTCCCGTCCAGGATGAGACCCAGATATTTCATCTGAGTCCCGACCCGGACTGGGACCCCGTCCAGTAACACCCGCGTACCTGGAGGGGGTCCCCCCCGAGGCCCATGAAACAGTAGGGCCTCGGTCTTGGAGAGGGCGACCTCCAGCCCCAGGGCGCGTATGCGGCCAACCACAAGTGTTGTGGCCACTACGGCTGACCGCACCAACTCCCCGAGGTCCCTTCCCTTGGCCACGACTAGGGTGTCATCTGCGTAGCACGCAACCCGCACACTTGCGGGAAGCGTGCCGCGAAGCACCCAGTCGTAGCCAACGTTCCACAGGAGCGGTCCCAGCACCGACCCCTGCGGAACACCGCACGAGACGCGACGTCGCCTCAAACCGTCGCGTCCTTGCACCAGGACTACGCGGTCTTGGAGGTAGTCGGCCAACAACCTCCGCAGATACAGGGGCACTCCATGATAACGGAGAGCCTCCTGTATCGTTGCGTGCGGGAGGCTGTTGAAGGCGTTGGCTATGTCGAGCGAGATAGCCAGCGCCCTTTCCCCCTCACGGACCGCTGCCTGGGTCCACCCCTTAAGCCAGAGCAGGGCGTCTATTGTAGACCGCCCCGCCCTGAACCCGTACTGGGCCTCAGACAGCCCAGGCCCAGTCCCCTCTAGATGCCGGATGACCCGGGAAGCCACCACTCTCTCAAGCAGCTTACCCGTGTCATCCAGCAGCACAATGGGTCTGTATGCGGAAGGCGAGTCGACAGGACGTCCCTCCTTCCGCAACAGGCACAACCTGCCCTCTTTCCACGGCTTCGGGAATCGCCCAGACATGAGGCACGCGCTGAACAATTCCCGAAGCCGATCACCCATTTCTCTGAGGGCGATTCCCAACACCCGTCCCGGGATCCCGTCCGGGCCAGGTGCCGTCCTCCTACCTCGCAGGCGGCGGACTGCAACCTCCATCTCCGCCTCTGAAACAGGCGGGATGGAGACCCCGTCAAACTCCTCGACGAGGGAGATGGCCATCGTTGGAGGGGTGTGGTTGGGGTCTCTGTCGGGGAAAAGTCCCCCCAACACCCCGTCCAAGAGACCGGGCTCCATGGACTCCGCAACCGGGGGCGTCTGGTGCCGGAACTTATTCCGGGCAGCCTTATACGGACGCCCCCACGGATCCCTGTCGAGGCTCGCCAGGGCTTCACCATAAGCCTGTGATTTGGCCATGGTGATCGCCTGCTGCAGTCCCCGCTTGGCGACGCGGTACGCCTCGTACAGCCGGCGCTCCGCTTCCAACTCAACGGCCGGCATCTGCTCGTCGGTCCGGCCGTGACGCCGTCTCCTGCAACGGCCGTAAGGCCGCCGTGCCTCCGCGCAGGCAGCCCAGAGCTCCGCGATCTCCGAGCTCCACCAGTAGACCTCGCGGCGGTGAGAGTAGCGTCGGGACCTCGGCATGGCCGTGTCACACACGGCCGTCACCGCTTCGCGGAAGCAGCAGGCCGCTTCGTCCACCTCTGGGCGCGTGGGCGCAGCACACCACGATTGGACAATCGCCGCCTCCCTTGCCAATTCCGCGTCGAGGCGGCTGACGGCCCAGCGCGGAAATGAAGTCGCCACGCGCCGCGGCCCTTCTTGGTTGTGGGAGGTGGAGATCTCGAACCTAACATACTTATGGTCCGAGAGAGTCTCCACCTCTGACAAAACCCTCCAGGCCCGCACACGCGCTGCGACGGACGGGGTGGCGAACGATACGTCTACCACGGACCCCCCGTTGTGTCGCACGCACGTGTGGACCGACCCCATGTTGAGCAGGGTCAGTCCTGTGGCAACCGCCCACTCTCTGACTATATCCCCGCGAGAGTCAGTGGAGGGGTTACCCCAGTCCCGGGCCTTGGCGTTCAGGTCCCCGAGAAGGAGGACCTGACGCGGCGCTTGTCTTCCGACCGCAGCGGCTAGGAGATCCACAAAGACCTCCAGCTCCGCGGCGGTCTTGTTGGGGGAGAAGTATGTGCCCACAACAGCATACTCTCCCCATTAACGGTTATCAGTCCTGCGGCAGATATGACCAGCCCACTGCCACTTCAGCTTGCTAATCCGTTGAGCTATGTCGATAACTTTAGTTCTCTGGCGAATTACTTCGTTCCGGATTCGATCCCGCAGAGAAATACCGAGCATAGCTCTCTCCATAGCTCGCTGAGCGACTTTAAACTGGTGGACCAGTCGGACTGTGAGTGTCCACGTCTCGGCTCCGTATGTCATCACAGGTAGGACGCACTGGTTAAAGACTTTTGTCTTTAGACACTGTGGTATAGGCGACGAGAATCCCTCCCCCTCCTCCCTCCGGGGGGGGGGGGGGGACTTTGTTACCTACCCCATTTCAAAAAATCCTACAACACGTACTTTATCTTATCTTATTTCGCCATACAAACTTTGAAAATCCTTTCTGAGCGGATACCTACGTCATAATAACTATCTGCATACCAAATTTCAGCGCAATCCGAAACAATATTGATTTCAGACTTTGTGACCCCACTTCACCCTTTTAGGGGTGGAATTTCGAAAGAGCTTAAGACACGTATTTACTTACTTAAGTACTTGTGTTAAGTTTCAAATATAAAAGACTATCTAATCTTGTTTCTCCATACAAACTTTGAACCCCCATTCATCCGAAATGGGGTTTCAAAGTTTCAGGGGTGAATTTTGGAAAATACTTTCTCTGAGGGAACTAACTTCGTAATAACTATCTGCATGCCAAATTTCAGCGCAATCCGAAACAATATTGATTTTCACACTTTGTTACCCCATTTACCCTCTTAGGGGTGTAATTAAAAAAAAACCTTAAACACGTATATACTTATTATTTTCCTGGAGCACTTGTATGAAGTTTCAAATAGAAAATACTATCTAATCTCGTTTCTCCATACAAACTTTGGACCCCCGTTTCATCCCCTTCAGGGGTGAATTTTGGAAAATCCTTTCTCAGCGGGCACTTACGTCGTAATAACTATCTGCATGTCAAATTTCAGCACAATCCGAATCAATATTGTGTTTTTAAATTTTGTTACCCCATTTCACCCTCTTAGGGGTAGATTTTTAAAACAACCTGAAACACGTATTTACTTATTTTTTTACCGAAGCACTTGTGTGAAGTTTCGGATAGAAAAGACTATCTAATCTTGTTTCACCATACAAACTTTGAACCCCCATTTCATCAACTCGGGGGGTGAATTTTGGAAAATTCTTTCTTAGTACACTCCTACGTACTAAGACAAATATACCCTCCAAATTTCAAGTTTCTACGACCAGCGGTTTAGGCTGTGCGTTGTCTGTCAGTCAGTGAGTCAGTCAGTATGTCAGGACAAAGATTCTTATAGTATTAGATATAAGATCGTTTAAAAAACAAAAAATAACCGACTTCAATGCCGCGCTATTAATTTTCAGTACCAATTTTGAGGTGTTTATCTCCTGATATCCTCCTCTGGAGATACTTATCAGACTTCGATAAAATTACTATGGTACCAAACTTGGGATATCTCCTTTCCAACGAATAATCAAAATCGGTTCATAAACGACGAAGTTATCCGCGAACAAACATAAATAAACTGGCCAAATGCGAGTCGGACCCGCACAAGTAGGGTTCCGATTAAACAAAATTTGCCGGAAAAATAAAGTACAAAATACATCGATAATATAAATACCGTGTCAATACTAAACATGCTTATTTACTACAACGCCATCTAACGAATGTCTAACGAACTTCTAACGCCAACTAAGTGCACGTTAACACTAGAGATGCGCCGTATAGTGATTTCACCGAATTACCGAATACCGAATATTATTCGGTTTAACCTTTACCGAAACAGATATTGGGCTGAGTTATTCGGTTTACCATTACATTGTTTTGCCGCGTAAACAAGTTCTAGCATGTGCGCTACGTGCCGCTGCTGGTTAGAATAGGAACTTGGATGGATTTAATTGAGGTTTATAAAAATGTTGATTAAAAGTTTAAAAATTAATATTGTTGCGAGATTTAAATTAAATGTTGATTTAAGGCTTAAAATAAATGTTGACTATACCTACTAACTATAGGTTAAGAAGTAAATATGTTTTCTTTGACTTATAATATAACATAAGTCTTATATAAGAAGTTTTGCCTTTTAGTTCTACACCTTGGCTACATGAGCCAAGAAAATAGAAATGCTTGAACCGCATATATTTGGCAACAAAACCGAATAATTTGGCAGAATACAAATAATGGAAAAGATGCCGAATACGCTGAATACCGAATACCAAACGAATATTCAGCGCATCTCTAGTTAACACAAAAAACCAGTGTTTTTCAACGTGTGGGTCGCGCCACTCGCGAACCCCTGGGGGATCGCAAAGCCTCTTATAAGGGAGTCGCGAAGCCTCAGAAAAAGAAAAAAACAAAGTTTGAAAACATACTTTTAAAGAAAATATTAATTAAAGAGTGAGTAAAGTAGGTGTTTTGACTGAGAGTGCTTATAATTTTTGGTTTAAAAGAAAATATGTAATTTGTTTCCTGTAGGCCACACGAACGAAACCGCGGCTAGAAGCTAGAAATATAACAAAATACAAATAATAAACAGTGCAAGTAGGTCGATTTTTTTTTCATACTAAGGGGGTCGCGTCGCGTCATGAAAAAGGTTGAGAAACACTGGTAAACAATCGTACATAGATGGCGCTATAGTAAAAACACGTTTTTTGTATGGGGACCCCCTTAATTCTTAACTTTGATCTGTTTTTAGTATTTGTTGTTATAGCGGCAACAGAAATACATCATCTGTGAAAATTTCAATCGTCTAACTATCGCGGTTCATGACATATAGCCTGGTGACAGACGGACAGACAGACAGACAGACAGACGGACAGCGGAGTCTCAGTAATAGGGTTCCGTTGGTACCCTTTGGGTTCGGAAGCCTAAAAAAAGTATATATAAATATATACGGTCGAATTGAGAAACCTCCTCCTTATTTTGAAGTCGGTTAAAAATGTATCCGTCTATTTTGGATAAATTAAAATTTCAAGTTCTCAAAATAACCTCGCTAGCTTAGACCTTTCAAAGGTCTGTATAAATAGCTATTCACTTTTTATCTCGCAGTGACGAAAAACGGATCCCGAAACCAGAAATAATTGTGTTTATTTTAAGAGAATGTTATTGTATAAATAACTTCTTCGTTTTATTTTAAAATAAATACAATTTATTGAATACCTAATGAAATCGAGTTTGGTCAGCATCACTGCAAGCAAAGCAAAACCACATCGTGTACATGGTATACCTACTGTAATTAAACTGTAGAATGAAAATGAATATGTGCTAATGGTCGAGGGCGTTGTGGCGTCGTTGGCGTGTACAACAGAGAATCGATAGCCAATTTCGCAAACATAAAAAGGCTTTCAAAGCTAGTCGTAAATAATATTCCTGTAAAAATCTGGGTTTTAACTAGTGGACCGTCACGTGCCGCTGCCCTGAATGACCATGGGTAAAAATAGAAGTTAATCGATCCCTTTATTCGTGTCACCTGCTCGCAACTCATCAGGATCTACTCAACGGGAACTTACTCGTGCTACTTTTTCAATTATTTATATACGCATCCCTTGCTTAGCCTAATTTTAGGAAAAAGTTACGACCGAGCGCTCAATATTAATGAATTTAAATATCGAATGAAAGACATAGGTAACGACAGGCCCATAATCATAAACAAAGGCCCCTGAGCCCTGAAGTAAAGTTATAAAAGACGTTTTGAAGTTTGAAATTCAGAAGTTTAACGACTGTGTTTAAGTGAATGGAAAATAAAATATCAACTAAGAGAGAACTTAGTTGAAATTATAAATTTATTATACCCGATTACGTATTACGCGCTTGTGTCGCACAAGTCACTGGTAACAAGCGTCGTAAAAAGTTGAAAGCTCCTTACAGGCTTCGTTCCGTTTTGGATCCTGTTATGCGTACAGCGCCCTTAGGGAAATGTTATTGAGAAAGGCTCGAGCAGGTTGGTTACATAACACTTGAGATTCCGAGACAATACTAGATAGCGCAAGGTCTGGTATTTCAGGAATCACGATGTCGCAAAAAGCTATATTTAATAGAAGATTGGAAATGTCATAGAATATTATAATATTGAATGTGCCGTTACAAGTATCTATCCTTTTAACCACAGATTTTTGGCACAAATGAAGTATGATGGTGTAATGCGATCTAAATTTCACCCATATGGGTTACATTCTTTACATTTCTCAAATTCAGCGCAACGAAAAAAGCAAACGGGCATCCAATTTCTTTTAAATTATACAATAAGGAAGTAACTTTCATATCATTATCAATAGTAAAAGGTTAAAAGTCACTTATTTGATGAAATATCTACACTATCGATGTTAACTAATCAGCCATAACACTATTTCAATGCACTAATTGAGCGCAGTCGACTTTTTGTAAAATTGAAGTTCACTTACCCTTCTGGGAAAGCATTGCTTAGCATTCATAAGGAAGCGATTTGACTAATACAAAGCCAGGTCCTGGCTAGTGGTCGTGAACAAAGGCAATGGTAGTTAGATTGCAGGAAGGCATTGAACCTTGTCGCGTTAGTACGCTGCCTTATTGGCCGTATTTACTCGCTCGCAACATGTTTTAATATTAATAACGCCATACACGTGACTCCTGTTGATGCTTTCATGAGTGGAGCCTTTATGGGCGATGTTTACATACTCCCGACGTACGCTGACATCAGTTTTGCCACCGTAAACTTTCTTACTTAGTCATTGAGGGAGCTAGTTTCTTAATGTATCCCTGAGTCTTCCTTAGACGAAGGTCTTATGCGTAATAAAAGTCCATACCTTTATTATAAATGAGTAAACACATTAGTTGAGTATTTATGTTTCTGTGGCTTGCAGGTTAATTCATTATTTAGTTATTGGTTTCCTCACTATTTGTTTTTATCAGTTGATGCATGATCGTAGTAATATACTACCAAGAACATTAGATACTTTAACCGATTGCAAAAAAGGGGGTTCTCAATTAGTTTTTTTTTTTTTTCGATTTCACATGCCGCGCTTATAGTCATTTTCAGTAGAAAGTTTGAGGTATTTATCTCTATATCTCTAGAGGTACTCATCAGATATCCATAAATTGTACAATGGGACCGAAGGGGAAGAATAGGAAAGGATAACGGAGCTGAGTTATGACGGAAATGACGGAGCTATGTATGAGGTAACAAACTTAAAAAAGTCCCCCTACTTTAAGCCGAACGTCCAACGCCGGCTAAACTAAGTTAGCTCGCATAGTTGAGCCAGTTTTTCATACATGTGCATTCACCCGGTGGACGACGGATTACGTTTCAGACTGGAGAATATTTTGTTGTGTAGCTATATTTTTAACTGACTTTAAAGCCGAGTCCACCGCCGGCTAAACTAAGTTAGCTCGTAAAATAAAGCTAACAAAATATTCTCCAGTCTGAAACGTAATCCCTCATGCTATAATTGCTTATTATGAAAAGATTTCAAGTATCGATAATATTCACAGAATGTAAGATATCTCTACTAGGCAATTTTAATCATTTTCATAATTAAATAAAGTATGCATATCAATAATTATCAATTGTAGCTAAGCTATCTGAGCTTATATTTAATTTTTAAAGTCGATCGACCTCAGTCTCTCAGCAATGTAGTTATGCCATTGCTCGAGAACGCATTCCTGAAAAAATCTGGGAATGGTTGATCTGAATATTCACAAAACAATATTCCGCAGCAAGCAAAATATCTACGTGTATCCGCTTCGCATCAACTTTATAATTACATTTTGAAATGGTAGGACTTGTATGAGTTTGTCTGAATAGCCGCTCTAACTGCCAGATATAAAACCAAATAAAAAATAACCTAAGGGTACTTGTACTATTCATTATTCTGTGCTAAGGGCAAGGTTGATAACGTTGGTACTTACACACATTGTCAAAGATTGTCACTTTGATATAGGATACGCTAATCCTAAGTTTTGTAAACAAATGACCTACCTAAGCAATAAATTAAATTAATGAAGAGCCATTATCTTATTTGGTATGCTGTTATTGGTGAACTATCTTTATTTATAAGTGGAAGTACTAACAAACAAAAATGATCGTTTCGACGAAACCCTAAAGCACGATCCGCTAGCCTGCTCTCTCCCTGCTTCACGTCCTCGCAGGCAGTCTGAAGAGCTATTCTCTCGGAATATGCATACGAAAGTAGGCAAAGGTACCTTTCGCCGCGGCAGGGACATTGAATTGAAATGGAAGCAGCTACCTTATCCATATGCAAGCTATGCTTATTAGGTTTTCAAGTGTGGTCTTGACAGGACCTTTATGCTAGCTTTTGTCTTTCAGGTTAAAGCTAGTCAAATAAAGTTTCGTACAAAGTCTGTGTTGTGTATGATTAAATAAATGTTGTTTATGATTATATTATAGCAACTTTATTTTGGAAGATGGTACTTTACTCTTAATACCTGTTCTATTTACTTTTTTTTTACATCGTATAGGCTAGCATTTGAACACTACCCCACCTGTTGGTAAGTGATGATGCAGCCGAGGATGGTAGCACGGTCAAGAATGGGAACTGGCTCTCAAGGACAGCTGCCGGAACACATTATGATGTTTTGGCGACAGATTTTCCAATTTGAGAGTGAAATCTGGCTAGACTGTCCTACCACCACGCTGGGGTTGGGGGTTTCTCAACGATATTTTTCCTTCACCTGAGGGCCACTTCGATAGAAAAATCTATTGGTGCACGGCGGGCATTGAACCCACTACCTCTAGCTTCAAAGCCAATGTTTCTCCCACTGCGCCCCTGAACTTATTATTTTTAAATGTATTTATAGAACGACATTACTTTCTATACTATTTATTTAAAGTTTATTATTGTTACGACGATCAATTAATTTACCCGAAATTTCTAGAAATAGAGTACTGGTGTGACTCATTGGGATCATAAAAAACAAAATTATTAAGTTACAAAAACAACATTCATAGCATTTGTATGTTGGACTTAATTAATATACCGAGTTTTGTAATCTATCTAATACTTTAAGAATCTTTGTCCTGACATACTGACTGACTGAAAGACAACGCACAGCCTTAACCACTGGTCGTAGAGAATTGAATTGACTTGGAGGGTATATTTGTCTTAGTACGTAAGGATTACCTAAGAAAGGATTTTCCAAAATTCACCCTTTTAGGGGATGAAATGGGGGTTCAAAGTTTGTATGGAGAATCAAGATTAGATAGTCTTTTCTATTCGAAACTTCACTCAAGTGCTTCAGTAAAAAAATAAGTAAATACGTTTCAGGCTTTTTTTGAAATTCCACCCTAAGTGGGTAAAATGGGGTATCAACAATAACAAATATTGTTTCGGATTGCGTTGAAATTTGGCATGCAGATAGTTATTTTGATGTAGGTATCAGCTAAGAAAGGATTTTTCAAAATTCGCTCTTTAAGGGGATGAAGCGGGGGTTCAATGTTTGGATAGTCATTTGATTCGACATTTCACACAAGTACTTCTGTAAATGAATAAGTAAATACGATTATCAGGCTTTTTCAAAATGCCACCCCAAGAGGGTAACAAAGTCTAAAAAACAATATTGTTTCGGATTGCGCTAAAATGTAGAATGCAGATAGTTGTTATGACTAGGTATCCGCTTAAAAAGGATTTTATAAAAATTCTCCCCAGATATAACTTATTATTTTTAATTATATAATTAACTTATAGATTTACTTAAGTACTTCCGTAAATAAATAAGTAAATACGTGTTGCAGGATTTTTGCACGGGGGTTGGTAAAAAAGTCTGAATATCAATATCAATCAATCAATCAATCATTTCTATCTAATATGGTCTATATATACCGATTTTGCTTTTACTTCTTTGATTGTCTTTTATGATAGAAAGGTTTTTACAAAAAAAAAGTTTTAAGTAAATAAAATAAGTATTTAGCGAAGGCGAAGCCGGGGCACTTCTATTAATATATAAAACACAAAAATTGTTTCTACATATTCCGTTATTATAGACTTTGAAACCAACCAAACAATGTGCCCCAAAACGCTTTCATTTAATAAATAGGCAATAAATAATGCGAAGTTGGTTTTAGACCACTAAAACAATGCTTTACGGATTTTTTTAGCGTTTAAGCAAACGCTATGTGTCCTGGCGGACACATGGCGTTTGCGTAAAGTGTGGAGATTGAACCGTGAAGTATAGAGATTAAACCGTGAAGTATAGAGATTAAACCGTAAAGTATAAAGATTGAACCCTAAGTATAGAGATTGAACAGTATAGACCGAAGTTGCAAAAAATAGTAGATACATATCTATATATATAGTAGATATATAATATATAGTAGATAAATGTTTCAATGTACTCATTGGACGCCGTACTATTATTTATTCTGTGGCTACTCGTTTTTTATTCTTGTGGGTTCCAGACAATTTCAAAGTATACAAATTTGCTTATATTGTTTATCTCTACATCTCTCCAATTCATTTAACGGAGTTCTGAGGTAACAAAAAAAAAACAGTCAAATTGAGAACCTCCTCCTTTTTGTGAAGTCGGTTAAAAATAGGCCAATAAATCAACACAGACTCAAGCTCGGCTCAGTCAGGTTGAGGTAATAACGAGAAAATTGAGGAGTGGAGCGTTAATTATTCGGGCATTGAATATTTAAAGTCCACTCTAAGTTAGTGAAGTTCGTTAAGTTAGAAATTATATATGCATTTGCACCTTATTACTCTGTCGAGCAATACTAGATAAGAAAGTTTTGGACTATATAATATGATACATTTAGGATTCGCAATGTTTTCAGAACAATGTCAGATCTAAATTTAAACTAATCAAATCCACAGTATAGTATGTATGAAGCCGGGATAACTGGTGCGCGCTGCTATACGCTTGGAATTATTGTTCTCGATATTGCCGGGTTTAGTACGAATACGAATCCATTTCTGTTTTGAATTCATACTACCGTACGTAGAGAACCTATTAAATTTCCGCTTTATTTAGAAATCTAAATGTTGCGGTTCCGAAGCGAGTTCTTAAATTCAATTGATTTAATTTATGTTTACAGCGGAGGAAACTAATCTCTCACATGAGATTAGCCTCGATTATAGAACAGTAGATATTTCGTATACTGACTGCGATATACTAATCAATAGTATAAGGGAAGATGCTTGTATGTCTGGGAGTGCGTTGCATTTCTTTTATGAAGGCATTAGGTAACAGCACAGAGATCTGATATCCTATATTAAGGGTCATAGAACTCTTAGAGCCTAGTTTAGGTACCAGGGTTTTCCAATACTCATGTTGTAACTAATGCCTATTTCATGAAAAAATTATTATCATTCACGTATTTATTCTCTTAGCTTAGGTCTAGGTTTTTTTACAATAAAAAAAAAAAACATACAGACGAATTGAGAACCTCCTCCTTTTTTGTGAAGTCGGTTAAAAATAACAATACAACATCATTACATAATAAACAATATTATAAATAAACTGGCCAAGTGCGAGTCCGACGTAGGGTTCCGATTGAACAAAATTTGCCGGAAAAAAGTTATTTGTTTGGGGACCCCTTTAATTTTTAATTCAATCTAGTTTTTATTATTTGATGTTATAGCGACCTTATAATAACTTTAACCAAACCTAAAGTCTCTATTACGGTTTGTCAAACCGTAATACATATATAGAGAGTCAGGTTTGTACGATCGAGCTTAAAACGCTTGAAAAACACGTTTCTTGTATGGGGCCCCTTTTCTAATATAATAATAATATCCGTCATAAATCCAGACTAATATTATAAAGCGAACACGTTTTTTAACGAGTTCAACTTTAAATATAATTTATCACGAAGCAAGTGCATCAGTTTCAATATCGCGGAAAATATCGTTTCCGCGATGCAGGATCTCATAAATTTAGGCAATATTTAAAGGAGAGCTCTTAAAATCTACGCTCCATCTCTGGATCATCTTATAGAAACCTCTGTCTTTTTGTTTTCTTACTCCGCCTAAACGAACAATTCGATCATACTGAAATTTTACAAGGAGATACTTTATAGCATGAGGATGAATATAAGACATAAAGGATAACATACTTTTTGTAAAAATTAAATCATGATAATCGTTAAGAGCTATTAAAAACTTCTAGACGCCTTAATATAAATAAAACTGGCCAAGTGCGAGTCAGACTTTTGGACGTTCGGAACCCGGAGGGTTCCAAACGCCAACGCCACTAACACCTACTAAGTAAACGTTAACACAAAAGTGTTAGTAATTAATATTTTTAAATATCTGGTTGATCGTTATTTTTTGCCACTTAAACATAAAAATATGACTCTTCCCGACATAATATAATATATTACTATATACTATATATATATATATACTATAATATATTACATAACATAATTTTTTTAAATTGAGAGCAGCTAACTGCTTTAGCGTCACAATAACACTAAAGCTACTTCTACTCGCCAATAGATGACGGGAAGAGTCATATTTTAAGTTGATTATCGATAAAGTTGATTATTGAAAACACGAATAAAACAACATTTTCTGAAAATGAATCCTAGCTAGATCGATTTATCGCCCCCGGAATCCCCTGTATACTAAATTTTATTTAATCGGTAGAGCCATTTCCGAGATTCAGATTCCGAGATTAAAGTAAACACGATAGCGCGCCATCTATGGTGCTAGCCAGATGGCGCTATCGTAAAAAACACGTTTTTTGTTTTAAACCCTTTAATATTTAACTTTGTTATGTTCTTAGTATTTGTAGTTATAGCGGCAACAGAAAAACATTATCTGTGAAAATTTCAACTGTCTAACTATCACGGTTCATGAGATACAGCCTGGTGACAGACGGACAGACAGACAGACAGACAGACGGACAGCGGAGTCTCAGTAATAGGGTTCCGTTGGTACCCTTTGGGTTCGGAACCCTAAAAAGGTGAAATATCGACAGAATAACGACATCTCTTGATTAACTCTACCATCCTAGCCTAGATGGTGTTCATCAACACCAATAATAATCCTAATAATAATAAATAAATATTTCGTTTCAGATATTAGCTGGAACAAAAAAACAGACAGACAAACATTTTGAAAATTGATTTTTTTAAATGTAAGAACCGTATGTACTTCTACTCATATGCATTTAGACAAAAGCGGTGAATTTCTTTCGTCTATAGATAATCAATAAAGTGAGTACTTAAGTAGTAATTCATAACAACCAATATCATAAATTTTAGGCGTTGACAAGGGAACGTCGATCTTGACTTTACTGGTCATAAAAACTCAAATAACGCGAGCGAAGCCTCGGGTAACAGCTAGTAATATATAAGTCGATCTGTGCCAGCGGCAGGCAGTGCTAGTCGACATCACCATCCTGCATGACGAGAATTTAGTCAAGGCAGAGAAGGCCAAGCTTAGCAAGTACCTTGTCTTGGCTTACGAGGTTAGCGCCATGTAGGATGTTGACTCGACTATCATTATCCCGATCGTTTCTGCGCTGCGAAGTGCGAACGGCCGAATAGTACGTAGTACTATTAAGTATTCTGTGCTAATAGCGAAGTCTCGACCAACATTTCAAGAGACTCTCGCGACATGGCACGCATCGTCAGGGGTTTCCTATCTCTGCAGCCCTAACCACCGGTAGCTTGGGCCCTGCTGCCGGCGGCACCCTATTTTAGGTTTTAATAATATTTTATAATATTTTTGTTTCTTATTTTATTGGAAAAAACCTAATCCTAAGAAAAAATAAATAAATGTGTGAATAATAATTTAGTAAGGGTGGGCTTTGTGGCGAGCCGACGGTGAATGGCGACACCGCGTACCCCTATCCCGTGAGGGCTAAATGAGACCCTCTGTCCCCGGCTTGCCTTGACCGGCCGGCCGTTGGTGGGAATCGCACGATCTAAGACCTAAGCTCCAGGGTGGAAATGTTAAAGACATAAAGCCGTTAGTAGCGTTTAGTGAAAGTGCAGCACACCTCTCGACACCCTAAGCTATCCACGCCAATGTTGCCCCTCGGCGCCCATATAACGGTCCGCCTTTATAGGGCCCATTCAGTGTATAGCGAGTCACCACCCGCCTTAATATTTTGAAATGAGGCATATTTGGGGGGTGCTGTACCTCATCCCATAGACTAGGAATCAGACATCAAGCAGCACAAATTCATAGCCATGACAAAAATGTACAGTGTTTTTATAGTGTTTCATCTTTCCACTCACCGTCGTCGGCTCGCCACAAAGCCGCCCCTGCGGGATTAATATTATTATATTATGTATGGAATCTGATATTCTTCTTAGTTTTGCCACGGTAATCTAATTCTAATTGGTAATGGGGGCGATAAGAACTGCACTGACGTCCCGCTTGGGGTGCATTTCTCCCTGCCAGCGAAATCGGGCGGTAGTTTTTCAATATGGCTTTATCTCCTTTTTTGAAAAACAAAACCACCATGCTTCTGTTCCATGCCTGTGGAGTTCTACCAGTGAAGAGAACAGATTTGAAGAGCTGTTGCAGCTGGCTTACAGCTGGGGCTCCTCCAGCTTTTAGAAGCTCCGTTGTGATTCCGTCCTCACCCGGGGCCTTTCCATTTTTGAGCTGTTTAAAAGGGCCATCACGATCTCATCTCAGCTGACTTCGGGCAGGTCTTCTGTGAAGTGGCGGGTTATGGTGGCTCTGCAATCCTCAGTATCGGGTACGGGCCTTGAAGCATCCGATGCGTAGAGCTTGCCGTAGAAATCTTCAACATGCGACAGAATCTCCGGCTTGGATGCGACGACGTTACCCGTTGACGTTATCAGCTTTGTGAGGTGGCTTCTACCCAGCCAGAGGCTGGACGAACACTTTCGACACCGATTCTGCTCAATTGATTCTTTAATCAAGGGCGTGTTAGAGAATCGGACTTCGGAGGTCGCGTCGTACCAGATTCTTAATGGTTTTGTTGCGTATCTGGTTAATTGACAAAGCTGCCAATGGGTTTGTTCGTCTCTCATCCATTAGGCGAAGTGTTTCTGCCGAAAGTTTGGACTTTTTGCCCGCACGCTTGCTCTCGCAAAACTTCTTCCAGTTTCTGGTCTACGTCATCTGTAGTTTCTAAGGCAGCGAATCGATTTTCCAATTTTAATTGGAATGTTTCGGACCTAACAACGGATAGGAGTAGGTTCGTCGGAGCGTGGTCTTCATCAATCGAACTCTCTCGGCTTTGATATCTTTGGATATCTCCAAAGAGCCTCGTACTAGTCGGTGATCACTTCCAGTATTGAACTTAGTGATCACTGACACGTTTCTGAATATGCGCTGTTTGTCCGTAATGATGAAGTCAATCTCGTATTTAGTCACAGTGTCGGGGCTTTGCCACATCCACTTCCTTTTGGGCTGTTTCTTGAAGAACGATTTCATCAAGAAAAGCCCCTCTTTCTCGAGGAAATGTGTGTTTCCTGTCCCTTGTGACTCCTACTCCCAAATCCGTGTGGACCTATAGTCGATTCACTGCAGGTCTGTACTCCCACTTTGGCTTTAGTCTCCCATGATAACGCTGCAGTGAGCCTGGTGGTACTCGTGTGTAAGGCTCTGGAGATGTTTTCATACATACTTTCCACCACTTCATCCAAGTGTGCCGAGGTCGGTCGGTGCGTAGACCTGGATAACCTTGAGGCTGTACCTCTTAACCTTATTATAAGGTACGCAACCCTGGTCGACACACTGGAGATTTCTACAACGTTGTCACTGAGGAGAGCCTTGTTGACCAGAAAGAAACCTAACGCTGCCTTGGGATGGCTGGTCACATTCTCTGTAATACATAAGATGGCCTGATTCTAGAGTTATGGTGTCCTCCCCCTGTCTTCGGACTTCACTTACCTCAGAATGTGCCATCTTATGTGTCCCAGCTCCTCCTCCAGCGTCAGATGCTCATCCAGCCGAATCGTGCGTCCATGAAACGTAGCGAGGGTCAGTTTGTTTTGGCGGTCTACCGTAACCCGGAGATTCTTAGCACCTTAACCGTGACCGCCGCCGTGGTCAGGAATAGCAGGGCGGCCGGGAACTGAGGGCCGCGGCTTATAGTGACTTCCCATTGGGGGGGGGGGGGGGGGGGGAAACGCCCAAATCACAGGACGTAGCTTCTCGCACCGCTGACGCTGCTGCTCGTCACCGGCCTGAAGTATTTGGCTACGCCATAATTATGAAATGGTTATGCCGCCATTTATCGGTGGCCAGAGCCTCATTGGTTTGTCAGCAGGATGCACCACGAGCAGATGAGGTTGGCTGGGAGCACTGAGGTGGTATATTTTGAGCCTGTTGGTGGGGACAATATTTTACTGCTGAAGGACAATTTTAAGGGTACAATAAACATTTGTTAGAGTTAGTCAAGATTTAGTTTTTATTTATACTAAAAATGCTCAGGCAGTTCAGAAGTTGGTATTTCATCACAATATAGGTATGCCTTTCTGTAAAATTCACATAATGCTGCCCAATACTGTCTTTCATTAGTATGTAAGATGTTGATGCCTAGGGACCATCCATGAAGTATGTCAATCGATAAGGGCGGGTGGGGGTCAACGAAAGGTGACATTATGTTGGTGGCAAGTGACAAGGGGTAGGACAGGTCCTAAGTTTCGTGACATCACATTTCAAAATCTAATATGTCTTAGTGTTCATAAAATTGGAGCCACAGACAGTCCTCTTTGTCGAGGATGCATGTCAGAAGATGAGACCGTGGAACATGTGATCTTACACTGTCCCGTCTTAAACGAATTGAGAATCACAGCTGGGTTGCATAAGCAGAACCCAGATGCAGAGTACCAGTCGCAGCAGCAGCAACAACATTTGCAATCATCATCATCACCATCTGCTTTAGATTTATCATTACATCCTAGTTTACAAATGAGCAGGCATACACACACACATTCACCAGCATCATCGTTACTAAATAATTCACCACCTTCACCATTGGAAGCGTTATGTCAGCAACCTAAAGCCGGGCTCCGCTTCGTCAAGGAGCTAGGATGGCTAGGGTAGACGCTGGGAAATGCACAATACACCCTTAGCGGGACGTCAGTGCAGGTCTTATCGCCCCCATTACCAATTAGACAATTAGACAATTATGTCTTAGTGTCAAATGCCAAATTTAAACTAATAATGAAGAAAAAATATTTCCAACTCTATCTGTATAGGCATTTTTGTTTTGTTGGCTAGTTCACACTCACTCTACTAGTGTCTAAAATATGTAACGTCACAGTAGGGAGGGGCAGTCTCACAAATGTGATCAACTGTGACAAGAGCAGGGGAGGGGTCAAACAATCACGAAATTAGTGTGATGTACTTTATGGATGATCCCATATTGCATAGTAGATTTTTCTTGAAGTTTCTGAAAACTTTATTTCATTGTTCACATCATTATCAGCCTGTGTCAGTCCACTGCTGGACGCAGGTTTCTCCCTAGATATGCGACTGAGCCCGATCTTCGGCTCATTGGGAGGGGTATGCTCTAATCACCATGCTGGGCAGGCGGGTTGGCTATCGCACGTCGTAGCTGATGGTGATGCTGCTGCTTGTCACCGGCCTGTAGTATTTAGCTACACCATAATTTGAAATGGTTATACCCCCATTTTTCAGTCGCCAGAGCCTCGTTTTTTGGTCAGCAGGATGCACCACGAGCAGATGACGTTGGCTGGGAGCACTGAGGTGGTATTTGTGAGGACAAACCCACCCTACCTAGCTTTCTTTCGTTCACAAGTTGGTTTTGAACACTGAACTCGATTGGTGTTATAGCATAGAAAAGATAATAATACTACGTATAGAACGGACACTCTGTTCCCCCCACCAATTCCGGGCTTCCTCACCCCGCCACCGCTCTGGAGCTGTCGAGGAGCTGCGCTAAACTAGGACGCCACACGCGTACGACTATAGAACAATTACTACTCACGGAGAGAAGAACATCAACTTCATACATTTATGTTGGGACCAGTAGACACTGGAGGTTCAAATTTACGTAGGTTCTTATTACGTAGGTATATAATAAACACTTAATTATATTAGTATACCTACCTATTTATTCGTATTTTAGAATTCATTTTCATAAATGAAGCAACGATATATATACTCGTGCGTAAATAACGCTTAATTTGTAAAATATTTAAAAAAAACTTTCACGTTTAAACATTTTTATAACACAGCAATTGGGAACTTGATGTAGGTACATAGTATTTATATTCTCTTTACTTGATGTTGCTCTAACGTGCGAGCAAGACACACGACCTACCTACTTCGCAATTGAGTTGAAGTGTTGTGATTTAATGTTTCTGTAGACGATGGTTTTCGAAATAGCGACTAATATTTTTAGCGTTAAAAGCTTTTTGGGTAAGTGTACAAAAAATATTCATACGGTCAGTACGTAGTACGTATGTATGAAGTAACTATTATATAATCTTTGATACGGTGATTACGAGCGACAACCTTAGACATCACGCACACATATGCACGTATAGAAAAACGACATGTGTGTAGAGTCTGTGTCGGTGTCACAGTGTCGGTCATTAAACGCTAGTTTGTATGGAGATTTAGTCAAGTGTCCGGGGTGTGGTTATAGTAAAGTTAGGCCGAGTTATTAATAAATAATTTGTATTTTGTTGTTACTTACTGCACCTAGGGTTGCCAGGTCGACAAACCTAATAGCCGGACAAACCAGCCAGTTTGACCGGACATTAAGGTAAAAAGGCTTGACACCCTACATAATTAAGGATTTTGTGTCTCAGTATTAATAGGTACGACAAAAAAATTGTATGTAAAATAAAGCTTCTTTTAATTTTTACCATAGATCTTGTTAAATTGTAATGAAATTTTATTCCTTTCTTTTTTTTTATATAAAATCGAATGCCGAATTAGTGTAAGTACTGCGGACTGAGGGAGCGACTGACAGTCAACTCGCCTGCTCAGCGCTCCCTCACTTGTGAAGTGTAAAAACCTAACAAAAGCCGGACAAGCCAGACACCGTTTATTTTGGTCTGACACTCAATGAAAAAGCTTAACTATGTCCAGCTTTATCCTGAAGCCGGCAACCCCAACTGCACCAACAGGATCTCGGCTCGACTCACACTACGGCCATTCTATATGTATTTGTATTATATTTATCATTCGATACTGCTGTTGAATCGACTGCTTCTTTAGCTACTTTAGAAGAGGTGGATGCCAACAGGAATATACTCTTGTCTAATTATTACCCTCTCCCCCCCGATCTAACATGTACATACTAGATATTATAAGTAGGTACATACTACATAGTATAGCAGTATCAGAATCATAAAGCAATCTTGTGTGAAGTGTATGTGTAACATAAAACATACAGGTAGGGTAACTACCTAACTAATAAAAAAAATTGTAAAATGCTTTTAAAAACTTACCTGATGTATCAACTGATGATGTGAGGTTGAATAGGTACGCGAGAAGTAACAGAAAACTTCCAATATACTTGAAAGGATTCATTTTTATCCACCGCTCTAATTCTTCCATGGCAAGTTCAAGAATATTTATTCACTGAACAGTATTTGAACATACTCCTTTCTTCATTATTTATAGGCAATGGATTCCTCTTCGACACAAGCGTTGTAAAACGCTCATAGTAAATCCGTTGCTAGGGAATTCGCTGCCACAACATTCAATTCGCACTAAACACACCTGTGGAATTTGGTAGCCTTTACAGCAAGGTAGGGATTACTCACTACACAAGATCACTAAACTTTGTATGCGATTTAATTGAAGAAATAATATATATCTTACAATTTTTTAGCGTCAGATGTATTGTTCAAGCAATACTTTATGTGTTTTAAGTATTACATGGATAGTTTAATATAGTTTTGAAGTTTTTTAGCTCTTTGAAAGTTTTTCGAAACTTCATTGCACAATTTCACAATCGCTCAAATAGAAGCAAACACAAAGCCCGAACGATGGACGACGCGCGCGACGCGACTCGATCAAAAATCAAAATTCAATTCAAAAGCCCCACAGATGCGTGAAGCAAGCACTTTACTTCACTCACAGTTCCACCACGGTTCGTTCAATTTAATGTTCATTGTTCACTCTTCTTATTTACTTTTTGCTTGCCAGCTACAGCTTTAAAATACCGCAATTTGTGGTTAAGTTTGTTGCCTTTATCGCACGCCACTGCACAGCAGCGTCAGCAGCACAGCTGGCTAGGGACTAGCGAATACTCATTAATTGCTAGACTTAAGTCCTAAAAATGTCAAGTTTTATTTTCGTTTAAGCTCAGGTATATTCATCATCATCAGTCTCTACTAATCCTCTGTTGGACATGGGCTTCTCCAACTGCACGCCACAGAGCATATCCTCCTCGGCTAATATTATCCAGCTCTTGCCAGCCACCTTGCGAAAATCATCGTTCCACCTAGTCTGAGGGCATCCTACGCTACGTTTGCCGATTCGCGGTCTACACCCAAGAACTCATTTACCCCAGTGGTTGTCGGTTCTACGGCTAATGTGGCCTGGCCGGCCAATTGCCACTTCAGCTTACTAGTTTAATGGGCTATGTCGATGACTTTCGTTCTATGTCGGATTATCTCGTTTTGGATTTTATCCTTTAGCACAGAACAGATAATAATACTACGCTTTAGAGAATTTCCGAGCGTGCTATGGATAAGGTTCTGCCATTCTATAGCACGCTGAGCAAATTTCAATTTGTGGTCAGACCAATCGTGATGACTCTTGAAAACAGCTTGTAGATGTGCCTCAGGAGCGAAATAGGTCGATAAATCTTCAGAAGAGTTGTATCACCCTTTGTGGTGTAGGCTAGAAGACATAGTTTAGATAATAGGTAGTATAACATTTAGCTCTAAGATCTATAAGCGATATGATGACAGTAATAAACCACCTTTGATCGTATACAGTTGTCTTACTCATGTAACATCCAAGCTCCCCTCATGGCGACCCTTGCCAAACATGGGCGCGCGCGAGGTGCGCATCGCGATTCGCGAGAAGTGTAAACTACAAAACGTTTAATTAAAATCTTCAATACAAAATTTAACACAACTCGCAATAGTCACCATATATATTTTTTTTTTCTTCAAAATGTGTCGTTCGTTGGTAGAGAAAGAGACTCTACTTATTAACCAAAATTCTGTATCTGGTTCCAACAACGCCGCTATTGAAGATGTGAAGACACATATAAGACACTACTTCACTTTTTTTATATTTTTTATATAAAAATTGTCTGAAGTACTGAAAGTATAGTATAGTAAAAGTAAAGTAAAAGTAAAAAAAACGTAAAGTATAGTAGTAGTATAGTTACATGTATGGTTGGTTTTAACATACTTTAATTTTTTTTAAATATTCTGACGTAAACGATTGGATGACAGCTGAACGGTTCATTACTTTTTTTTCTAATTCAAAGCGTTAAATTCTGTTTTTGCTATGTTTACTTGATAATTGGTTATGATTTATTTTATGATTTATGATTTTGACGTGTATATGTGCGTATATTTATACTGCCTACATACTGAATAAATGCTTTGATTCTTCTACATATATCGTCTATTAGTATTCTGCTCACTGTAATCTGTGTTGTTCTACTGTTGGGTATATTATACTTTTTGTGGAAGACATACAAGAAATGCCACCATGGTTGGATTGCGGATCAAATTAACTTAAATAATGTTCGTCGTTCTTTTCGCCGCGAAAATAGCAGAGGTGACGTTTCAGTGTGGTAAAGTGATTTAAATAAAATGTGAAATAAAAGAAATATTTTAATTGTGCGTGGACAATAAAATATACGTTTATAAAAATCGCGGACAAATTACAAATAAAATGGTAAATTATCAACAATTTAAAAACTTTAAGTTTAATAAAAAACATACATACATAAATAATAATCTAAAAACTTTAAGTAAATATTAACACTAATCAGTGTGATGTTTGTGAATTCGTTCAATAAGGAAAGTGGCTGCATACCAATGTAGGTATCGACTTACGGTAGCCCCTACCATTGTAACTCACTATGAGGATTAATCTGGTATGTATTTTATTATTATTACTATAGTGTTAATGGAATGGAAAATGAATTAATTAAATGTTTAGAAGATATTAAATTAATAAGGAAATATTTAGTAAAAATAGGAAAATCTAGATTTAAGGGTAATGTTATTAAAAATAAATTGTCGGAAACGGAATTTATATATAACAAGAGCAATGAAATATTTCTATTGTTAATTTCAAAAAAAGGATTAAAATCTGAAATTGTGACGTCATTGAATTTGTTAAGAGATGAAATAAGATTATATTATGTAGAAATTTGTAATTTATGTTCAGAAACTAATGAGAGTAGTGAGGATAGTGATTGTTATTTGGATATTTCAAAGTCAAATTTAGAAAAATCAATAATGGAGTTTGATTTGAAAACGGCATGTAACTTGATTCCTGTCATGAACAGCAATGAAAATAACACCAAAAATGCTATTGATTCTGTGGAAATGTACTCAGAAATGTTGTCAGAAGCAGGTAAACAATTATTAATTAAATTTGTTTTAAAAAGCAGGTTGAGTGAAAATGCTAAACTGCGTATTACTACAATTGAGCTTGTCAGAGATTTGCGTAACATTCTGTTACCCAAAAAATCTTTTACAGCAATACAATCACGATTGCAAAACGCAAGTCAAGGTTGGCGTACCATCGACCAGTACGGTACTGAATTAGAAAAATTATTTACTAATCTGACAATATCGCAGGCAGACGGAAATTCTCAAAATTATACCGTATTGAAACCGTTAAATGAAAAATTGGCTATTAAACGTTTCGCAGATGGATTAAGAGATACTCGATTGAGTACGATAATTGCTGCGCGTAACTACGACAGCTTAACAGACGCAATTCAGGCAGCAAAGGACGAGGAGTTGACGGCCTCATCGACGTCCACAGGTGAAAATGTCATGCAGTTTTCACGTCGTGGTAGAGGTAAGTCTCAAAATTTTCACAATAACCAGTCACGGGGAGGACATCGAGGTCATCGAGGGTTACCCAAATTCGACAAATAATTACCAAAGAGGTAATTTCAATAATCGAAATTTCTCCAGAGGAAATTTTAATAATTCACGTGGTAGATCATTTTACAGTCTCGTGGTAATGTTCGAGATTCGTATAACAACCATCCTAGAGGACGAGGTTACCAAAATTCGAGTGATAATCGATTTAGTTTTGAGACTCGTGGTAGTGGTAACGGACAACGAGTATACAGTTGTACAGAACAAAGTGATAGGAATGATTTAGAGAACAAAAGTACACACGGACTGCAGTTTTTTCGATCTTAAACATAACATCTTAGCATTACATGGTCAAGAAAAATGTTTATCATTGTTCATAAACAATAGAAAGTACTTTTGGTTGATTGATACCGGAGCTTCACTGTCTGTAATTAAGAGAGATGCATTACCGAACAACAGTTGTATTGTTAGAGATGAGATAACCATAAATGGTATTGGAGGACAGATCCAGTCAACAGGTTTTGTTCAGCTTAGTTTGACTCATCGTAACGGAGAACATTGTGTTGAATTCGAAACCAAGCTTCATGTTTTTGAGAACATTCCTTTAATGGCAGATGGAATTTTAGGTTTAGACTTTCTGTGTCGTTATGCTTCAAATATCAACTTACAAACTAACATAATCACCTTATCTAATTATGGAATGGAATATTCTTTATATAAACTATTCAAATGAAACTATTCACATTCCAGCGCGAAGAGAATCAATTCATTATTTACTTTTGAATAACCACTCAAATGACAATTACGTTGTTCAAAGTCAACAATTAGCAGAAAATAATTTTCTAGCAGGTTGTATCGGGAAAATAAAAAATAATAGATTACCGGTAAAAATTCTATACACAAATGAACATGATATCAATTTACCAATGTTTCAACCAGAACTACATTCAGTACAAGACTACAATATATGTAATTTTAAACAAAATTCTAATTGTTTAGAGCGAGCTAAAACTTTACTAGATACTTTGGAGTTAGACCATGTCAGTTTAGAGGAAAGGAAATCAATTCAAGAGTTGTGTGCTAAGTACTCTGATGTTTTATTTTTACCCGGAGATAAATGAACAACTACAAATGTTTACAAACAATCAATAACTTTAAAACCAAATATAAGTCCAGTTTATACAAAGCCATATAGGCTACCTAATTCTATGAAATGTGAAGTTAATGGACAAATTAGAAAAATGATTGACAACGATATTATAGAAGAAGCGAAAAGTGAATGGTCTAGTCCAATATTATTAGTACCAAAGAAAAGCGTAGGAAATGATAAAAAATGGAGACTTGTAGTCGATTATCGTAAACTTAATGACTGCATTACAGATGATAAGTTTCCTTTACCTAATATAACAGATATCTTAGACTCACTTTCTGGTGCTTTTACTTCTCACATTTAGACCTAAATCAAGGATATTATCAGGTAGAGCTAGATAAGCAGAGTAGAGAGTATACTGCATTCACAACAAGTACTGGGCAATATCAAATGAAAAGATTGCCAATGGGATTGAAGACAAGTCCAAGTTCTTTTAGTAGAGTTATGTCGGTAGCAATATCTGGATTAACGTACGAGAAATGATTTATATATCTAGATGATTTAGTTATTTTTGGACGGAATTTGGACCTACACAACAAAAACTTGACAGATGTTTTAGAAAGACTAAGAAAAATTAATTTAAAATTAAATCCTGAAAAATGTACCTTCTTAAAGAAAGAAATTCTGTATTTAGGACATTTAGTTTCAGAAAACGGAGTACTACCAGATCCAGCAGAAATTGAAGTATTGCAAAAATATCCTATACCAACTAATACAGATGAGATAAAAAGATTTGTAGCATTTTGTAATTATTATAGAAAGTTCATTAAAAATTTTGCAAATATAACTTACCATTAAATAAATTAACTAGAAAAAATGAGCCATTTATTTGGACTATAGGTGTCAATATGCATTTGAGACATTAAAACATGCATTGACAACACCACCAGTATTTGAATTTCCAGATTTTTCAGATAACAACGTATTTGTTATACAAACAGATGCATCAGGTAAAGCTGTAGGAGCAGTTTTATGCAACAAAAATATGAAACCTGTAGCATATGCTAGCAGACCTCTTAATAAAGCCGAAATAAATTATCCAACTATTCAGAAAGAACTAGTAGCAATTGTTTGGGCTGTAAAATATTTTAGACCTTACGTTTACGGTAAAACATTCACAATCATGACTGACCACAAACCTTTGATATATTTATTTTCAATGAAAGATCCATCAAGTAGACTTCTTAAATTTAGACTAGCTTTAGAGGAGTATAGTTTAAAAATAGTTTATTTAAAAGGAAAAGAAAATGATGTCGCAGACGCATTATCTAGAATTAGTATAACACCAGATACCTTAAAACAAATGAATGAAGAAATTATCACGGTTATGACTAGAGCACAAAAGAGACGTTTAGATGAACAACAAGGGAATAGACTTAATTTTAGCAAATCAGATGATTTGTGGCCTGATCAACCACATGTTGTCGAAGTGCTTAAAATAGCAAATAGTTCAGTGACAATGACTTTCGGAAGAGAAAAATGAAGAAAATATATAACATGAATGTTTTATTTAAAGTAAAAAGAGAAATATATTGTATATTAACCTTAACTATAGGGCACAATTTACGCGAGACGAATTTGTGACAAAGTTAGGTAAATTTTGCAAGAATAATAATATAAATGAATTATGCATAATAAAATGTGACGAAAACAGAAGTTTTATAAAAGATGTTTTAAAAATTATAAAAGATAAAAACGAATGGACTGGGCCGCGAATTTGCGTATTACGTGGAGTGAAATTAATTGATAATGAAGAATAAAAGAAATATACTTTACATGATTTTCATTTACTACCAACCGCAGGTCATGCAGGTGTACGGAGAATGACTAGTAATATCAAGAGGAAATTTTACTGGCCATACATAGATAGAGACGTAAAAGAATTTGTCAACAAATGCATCAAATGTCAAAAAATGAAACATTGCAGATATGTCAAGGCGCCCATGGACATAACTACAACTGCTTCATGCATTTGAAAAAATCTATCTTGACATTGTAGCCACTGGTTACCATTTTGGTGTTACAGTTTCAACAATACTGTTCATACAGAAACTAAGTAGGTACACTCCATTTGAACTAGTTTTTGGTCGACCTAGCATTATACCATGTAGAGTAAGTCAATATATAGAACCTTTGTATAATCCGGATAGTTATCCTTTAGATCTTAAGTATAAGTTACAAGTAGCATACCAAGATGCTTGTAATAATTTAATTTTAAGTAAAGAAAAACGTAAAAGCAATTATGAGAAACATGTAAACAATGTAACGTATAATAATGGACAATTTTTATTTGTAAAATGAAAATAAAATGAAAGTAAAAATGAAACCGCTAGTAAATTAGACACTTTGTGGAATGGACCTTTTCTTGTTATTGAGGACTTGGGTGTTAATGTAAAAATTATAAAAAATAATAAAGAATTTAGTGCATAAAAATAGAACCAAGCCATGTGTAATGTAAAAAAAAATACAAATTTGTATTCATATTCATTTTTTTTTTCACTCACCCCTGAGGTGTGGTGTAGGCTAGAAGACATAGTTTAGATGATAGGTAGTATAACATTTAGCTCTAAGATCTATTAGCGATATGATGACAGTAATAAACCACCTTCGATCGTATACAGTTGTCTTACTCATGTAACATCCAAGCTCCCCTCACCTTCTTGAAGTTCTGCTCCACGACTCTGCAGTTCTCCCATCAAAGAGGATAGAATTAACAAATGGCTGGAGCTCCTTCATTACAGGTTGTCCAACAGCTTTTTGGAGCTCAGTAGTAATACCATCCTCTCCAGGGGCTTTTCCACTTTTAAGCTGTTTAAGAGTCATCTCGATTTCGCCTAGGCTGACCTCTGACAAATCTTCGGTAATGTGGTGCGTTAATGTGGCTCTAGAATCCTCATTTTCGGGATCAGCTTGAGATGCATGCGAAGCGTAAAGCTGGCCATCGAAGTTTTTAATTTCCGATACAACCTCTGACTTGGAAGCAGCGACCGTACCACCGGCTGTGGTAAACTTTGTCAAATGGCTTCTCCCAAGAGATTGGACAAACACTTTTGCCCCCGATTTTACTCATTGCTCGTTCGACAGAGCTTGTATTGGAGCTAAGAAAGTCACGTCGTACGCGTTTGCTAACCTTCTTGTTTAGAGCATACCTTTCTGACAAAGTGTCTGGTTGCTCTTCGCGGAGTTCCTTCATTATGCCAAGGGTTTCTTCCGAAAATTTAGACTTTCTACCTGTACGCTGTAGCACGCAAAATCTCAAACCCACCTGCCTGAGGATTCCGACCACATTTTCGAGGGCCTGGTTAATGTCAACGCTGATTGCGGTTTTCACGGCAGTAAACTGACTCTCCAGATTTTACTGAACAGTGTCAGATCCCACTATGGTATGTTATGGTCATTTTAAAATAATAATATATTGCTGCTTCTCATGCACACCTACCATCTGTATTATTATTGTGTCATTTGCTATTCGCTAATTAGTGATAAGGCCGCTGATTGTACTGTAAATGTACCCTATGTTCTTAAGTGCCATAAAGCGCATTCTATCTGTCTATCTATGGTATAGAGCAGGGTAGGTCAGAGCCTAGACTTAATCAAACGGAAACGTTCAAGCTTGCAATTGATATTCAGAGAGCCTCGGACAAGTCGGTGATCGCTACTGGTATTAAACCTATTGATCACTACTGGGACATCTCTGAATAAACGTTTCTTGTCCGTTATAATGAAGTCAATCTAATGGTCAAATCAAATTTTAGGGTTCCGTACCTCAAAAGGAAAAAAGGAACCCTTATATGATCACTTTATTGTCCGTCTGTCTGTCTGTATGTCTGTTTGTTCGTCTGTCAAGACCCATTTTTTTCAGAAACGCGTAAAGATATCAAGTTGAAACTTATATCAAATACTCGAGTCTATAGTCTATTTTGGTTGTGAAAAAATCAAACTTGTAAGTGAACGTGATTAAAAGATATGACCGTTTAAGTTGCATATTTTCGCATATTTTGCGATTTCACAAGGGAATCAAAATCTATAGGGCACTTGCCGTTGACCTAGAATTATGAAGTTTGGCGAGAAACAAGGTCTTAAAGCACTAATATAGGAATACATCTGAAAGCCGTAAATATCTAGTTTAATAATCTGTTTAATATCAAAATAAGATCGTTTAAAAATCCATAAGAACTGACTTCAAATGCCGCGCTATTTTACAAATACAAATACAAATACAAAAAGACAAAAAGTTTGTCCTAAGGGACAAACGTTTTGTCTAGGTTAAGACCTAGTTTGAGAAGTTGGCACGGAAGCCTCGGTGGGCAAGTCCAACTCACACTTGGTTGGTTTTATTTTTCATGGAGTCGGGGCTCTGGCATGTCCATGTCTTGAAGAAAGAATTCATCAAGAAAAGCCCCTCCTCTTTTAGGAAGTTAACAAGCATTTGCTACCATTAATTCATCCATACCATAAATTCTGCTACCATAACCATAAGATACTACTACTGATTCACTGCAATGCTGTACTCCCACTTTAGCATTGAAGCCCCCATGGCAACATTATAATGGGACTTGGCGGTGAAGTGAAGGGCCTTCGATATATCCCCGAACGTATCTTCCACTTCATCGTCCGAGTGTGTTGAGTTCGGTGCGTAAACTTGTACAATTTTGAGGCTATACCTCTCCGTCAGCTTGATTAAAAGGTACGCAACCCTGCTCGACACACTCGAAACTTCTAAAACGTTGTCACAAAGGACTATGTTTACCAGGAATCTAACGCCACCCTAGGATTGCTGGTCTTCTTATCTGAAGTACTGTAACGTTATGCGTTACATGTTTTTTTTAAATATATAAATTTATTAAAAATATTTAATATAGATTATAAATTAACCAATATATAAATAAATAAAAAACTATTATTATGGACAGCTACATTTTATCAACACGCTTGTATTAAATCAGCAGCATACTAGGTGCCCACAAAACCAGTCCTATTGTTCTTTCGACGCGGCCGCTCCCGCTGCGCTTGCGCTGGCCACCGTCTTTAGAACGAGATCGATTCCAGGCGGAACGCACGCCTCCCTGCGCCGCGGTCTTTAACACGCGAATTTGTATTTATTCGCGTGATCGTGGTCAGCTAGGCTATTCTGTAAGCTATCTCGACAGCGGAATCCGCGGTGAGATTTGAATTTCGTATTACGAAATTCAACCGTATTACAAACGTGATACGATTGAATTTCGTAGTACGAAATTCGAATCTCACCGCGGATTCCGCTGTCGAGATAGCTTACAGAATAGCCTAGCTGAGGCGTCCCTAACGTTCCCCTTTGGAAATATCACATACTGTTGTTATTTTCAACAGGAGAATTTAACCCCAGATCTGGGTAAGTGATGCACTGAATCATAAACTCATATAATTTTAATTGAATAACGATTTCTTTTGCTTAACCGTTTATTTTTCTTTCAGCCTTAATTTCATTGTTACGTACTTTGCACTTAGTGGGATTGATAGCTATTATTATATACATATTAATTTTAATTTCATTTCATGGCAACGCCCTTCATCTTACATACCTACATACCCACTATATTTCATTTTTTTAAATCACTTGCATTCTGTAATTTCATTTCTATTTCTTTTACTATCGAGACAATTGTAATCTCCGTATCTGGTAGTGAACATCCACGGCAATACAGCCAAGTACTTAGCGCTTTGCTGCTCATCCGTTGCCGTGGGTGCTCACGGTCTATGGCCGATTGTAATGCTTTCGCCTCTGGCACATTACAGGGTCCAAGGTCCAGCTAAGGAAGCTGCTGGAGCTCTTTTCATTAACCGCCATTGATGACTCCGACCTGAGCCTGGCCATCACTACTTGAGCGCCCACCTGCACCAGCGGCGTGTGACGTCAGGGAAGTGCAAGTCCAGAGCAAAGAAAAAAGAACCACATCGCTGTATAGGCTCTAATCCATCTATATCCCCACCAACTGAGCTACTGTGCCCTGTGGCATCATTAAACTGTTCACCGTTAAGTTTACCCTACCTCTTTTATTTACAAATCCAAATAGGTAAGGTAGGGCCCTAACAAACTTAACGGGACACTGGCGCCCTTCATCGTGGTGGATATACAGCTGGTTCTTTTTCCTTTTCTCTTGGTTGTGGTTTGTGTGTCGGTGGTTGTGTAATGTAAAACGTCTTATTTTATTGGTTTTACTGCTACTAAAGTGTACCTATTGTACCGACACAAATGTAAGTACCTACCTACATTATATTTTATTACATTATACTCATAAAATAACATTTATCATCCATTTAGAATCATTTTGTAGTACATATAGTAAAAATAATTCATTGTAAAAAATTTACCTGGGCACCTAAAATGCCACTTTTATGAATTTTGTTCAATTTTTTTTTTGTGTTGAGTTGTTTATTTTATTATAAACAAAGAATACTATTTTGATAATTCTTGTTATTGGTTGTACACATTAGTAGCACATTTCATTTATTAATTTGTTTTTTCAAGATTTTGCCTGAATATCATAAAACTTCATTTTTCATATCATATTGTCACCTCATAAAAAAAAACCAGACGTTCGGTTAATATTATTGTAACAGAACGGAGAACGTGTTGATTTTTTTTCGTTTTCGACTGCACCACTTATCCATATACTGGAACATTATTCTCTGGTCATTCACTAAACATGTTGCCAATTAAGTTTTTGTCGTTACAAAAGTCGGAGTTAGAGTACGAAGTGCGTATTAGAGGTGCTACTCCCGCTACTTCAGTTGAAGAGTTACGCAAGCAAATTGTTAAATTATCACCTGAATTTCCTGATGAATACATTTTAGAGTCTCCACTTGAAGTAAAGCAGGATCTTAAGGGTTGTGTAGAAGTTCTTACTAAAATACAATTGAACCTTGACGTATCTGACCCGAGCGTTGCTTCACTTATGAGAACACAAAATATGTTGCATCATTTACATAATCGTATTGAGCGTATAACGCGTAGCGAACACATTAAAAAAGAATATGACGATATTTTAAGTGCATATAAAAGTTTATCTCAAAGGCTTTCTACTCTTTTAGCTAAAAAGCCTCCTTCTAGTACTTCTTATGGCACGAGTACGTCCAAAGATGTAACTTCTGTGCCGGAACTGCAGAACGTAATTTCTGTGACATGTGACCGTACCACAGCTGATTTAGGTAAGCTGAAGTTTTCTGGAAATACATGCGTTCGCTCATTTATACAGCGTGTTGATGAATTTATGCAGGCACGAAATATTCCATCGCATAAAATTATGAGTTTTGCATCTGAAATTTTTCAAGACGACGCCCTTCACTGGTTTCGTGCTGTAAAGGACAAGGTCAGTTCTTGGCATGAGTTGGCAGTTTTATTAAAAGAAGATTTTAGTAAACCAGACTACGATTACAGACTTATTTCTGAAATCCGTGCTCGCACTCAGGGGGCACGCGAAAACATTACTATTTATCTCTCTATTATGAACGGGATGTTTTCGCGTCTATCTAAGCCTCTTTCTGAAGCGGATCAACTGGAGATTCTACTCCATAATATTAGACCATGCTATGCCAGCACATTAGCAGCGGCTCCTCAAATATCGACAATAGATACCCTGAGTTCGTTGTGTCGTAATTACGAGATCATTCAATCTCGTCTGTCTCATTTTCAAGAACCACCAAAGGTTACATTAGACACACTAGCACCAGAATTTGCTTATACTAAGGATGCCAATAAAACTGCAAATAAAGCTAGCACAAGTTATTATCAACACAAATATTATAGTGCAAATAATCAATACAAAAATAATAACTACAATAATAACAAAGCCAATAACAATCAATCTTATGTACACGCTGTAGAAGTAAACAAGACGCAACCTTATTGCCCTAGGTGTCGTAATAACACCCATCACATCCGTCAATGTCAGGCTCCGCGAGACATAGTTTGTTTTAAGTGTGGCATGAAAGATATCAAAACGCCTGATTGCCCTAATTGTAATCAAAATAAAAATAATCAAAAAAACTAGATACGCAGAATTGTACCAATTTTGACGAGTACGACTGGCAAACGTGGCTTGCTTTTATTAGAACATTTTCCTCAACACTTATAAGGTTTCTACAATTCTGCAATCGAAACCAATAAATGATACTAGGCCATACGTAAATATTAAAATTAACAACGCAGATGCTTGTGGGTTGTTAGATTCTGGAGCTGCAGTCTCAATAATTGGAAATAACTCCCATTTACACTTAGTTGACTGTACATTGCACCAGGACGAACTCATTAACATGGTTGCTGCTGGAGGACAACCTTTGAAGAGTATTGGTTACATGAACTTACCTGTGACTTTCGAAGGTCAATTTCACATCATTAAAGCATTCGTAGTGCCTGAAGTTGAAACTTCCGTTATATTAGGTGTAAACTTTTGGCGTGCTTTCCAAATTTGCCCTAAATATTTAGGTAGTGTTCAAATGTCTAATGCCTCGCTGGCAGAAATTAAAGTAAATATCGACGAGCCTTTTATTTGCTCATATGAAAATTTGATGGAATCACAAAAAGGTATAGCTGACAATATAATCGCTCAATTTAAGTCTATTTCAACTGAAGCGAAAGGTTTGGGTAGGACAAATCTAATAAGCCATCGCATAGACACTGGTAACGCGCAACCTATAAAACAACGCTATTACAGGATGTCTCCCGAAAAGCAACGAATTTTGGTTGAACAGGTAGATGAAATGTTGTCTCTTGACGTTATCGAACCTTGCGAGAGTGCCTGGTCTTCTCCCGTGCTCATTGTAAATAAAAAGAACGGACAGCCTAGGTTTTGTTTAGATAGCCGGAAGTTAAATGCAATAACCAAACGCGATGCTTATAATTTGCCGTATGTCTCGGAGATCTTAGACAATCTTCGCGATGCAAAGTACCTCACTAGCATCGACTTATCTAAGAGCTTCTGGCAATTGCCAATAGCGCCAGAAGACCGCAATAAAACCGCTTTTTATGTCCCGGGCCGTGGCACTTTTCGTTTCAAAACCACACCTTTTGGTTTGACGAATGCCCCCGCTACGCAACAACGCCTTGTTGATTTGCTGATTAGTGACATGGAGTCTAAGACCTTCGCTTACTTAGATGACATTATCATCGTCAGCACGTGTTACGAAGATCACGTGTCACGGTTGTTGCGCGTTTTGGACAAATTAAAGCTGGCAAATTTGACAGTTAACTTCGAAAAGTGCAAGTTCTTTCGAAGTGAACTCAAATACCTTGGTTATGTTGTCGATTCTCATGGTCTACGCACATACCCTGATAAAGTTGAGGCTATTCTCAATTTCCCAACCCCCACTACCAGGAAAGAGTTGAAACGTTTTCTCGGAACCGCAACTTGGTATCGACGTTTTGTCCCGAATTTTAGCACAGTGGCTGGTCCACTCAATAAGCTCACTGCTAACGGAAAAAAGGCTCCTTCTTTCCAGTGGTCAGCAGAAGCTGATGCAGCCTTTAATGCCTTAAAAGAATGCCTAGTTTCCGCTCCAGTCCTTTCTTGCCCGGACTACACAAAATCTTTTGAAGTCCACACCGACGCGAGTAGTTATGGAATAGGCGCGATGTTAACGCAGACTGTAGATGGTAAAGAACACCCAATCGCCTATATGAGTAAATCTTTCACCAGCCCCGAGAAAAACTACAGCATCACCGAACGGGAGACTCTTGCTGTCTTAACCGCTCTCGAGCACTGGCGGTGTTATCTTGAAAATGGCCAAACATTTACGGTGTATACTGACCACTCTGCTTTGAAATGGTTTTTATCATTAAACAATCCTACAGGACGATTAGCAAGATGGATAGTTCGCTTATCATCATTCAACTTCGTTATCAAGCACCGTCGTGGTGTTGATAATGTGATCCCTGATGCCCTGTCAAGAGTTTATCCTGTTTCAGCGATTTCTCTTGCTAATGCCAATACAGATGATGCCTGGTATAAAAAGATTATGAACGGTTGTCTAAACACTCCCAACCAGTTTCCTAACTTTATGAAAAAAAATAACTCGTTATTTCGTCTAACTAAAAACTCTAACTCTCAATTATCTTCTGAATTTGACTGGAAGGAAGTTGTGCCAAGCGAATTCCGCGAAGACATTATAGCAGAAAACCATTCAAGCCCAACATCTGGACATCTTGGCATTTTTAAAACTTACCGGCGGTTGTCTCTAAATTACTACTGGCCAGGTATGCACCAAGATGTCGTAAAATTTGTAGGTTCCTGTTCTGTCTGCTTATCTTATAAGGCGCAAAATCACACAACATTGGGTGAAATGGGACGACCGAAACAATGCTCGAGACCTTACCAAATGATCTCGATAGATTGTTTAGGTCCCCTTCCAACTACACGTAAACAAAATAGTTACATGCTCGTAGTCACATGTTGCTTTTCCAAATATTGCAATATTTTTCCACTACGTCGTGCAACTTCAGATGCTGTCATTAAGAGCCTAGAAGATTCAATATTTTTAGTTCACGGAGTCCCTCAAACAATATTCTTAGATAACGGTGCTCAATTTATAAGCTCTGCTACCGATGCTCTATTTCAAAAATATAACATACCCAATATATTTTTCACACCGAAGTATACACCACAGGTGAATACCGTAGAACGGTACAATAAAACCATTGTAACTAGTTTGTCTACATTTGTGGGTAACGATCACAGGTCATGGGACACTTATGTTCCTAAAATACAGTTTGCGATCAACAACTCTGTTAACGAATCTACCGGTTATACGCCGTCATTCCTAGTTTACGGTAGAGAATTAGTTTTATGCGGATCGCACTATACCGATAATGACCTAGGCGACGAAATACTGTTCCTTCCACGTGATTTGTACGCAGAAAATAGAGGTTGTCTTCGTTCAGTATTCAATGATGTGCAAGCCTCTCTGGCAGGCCCATGCAAAGAATGCTGCGCACTATAACTTGCGTAGAAAGGCAGCTGAATTTAATGTAGGCGACACAGTCTATAAGCGCGCATTCGTGTTAAGCGATAAGGATAAGTATTTTAGCAAAAAGCTGGCACCGAAATTTCTAAAGTGTCGCATTGTTGAAAAACGATCTCCTCTTGTTTATGTTTTGGAAGATATGTCAGGAAAAAATATTGGTGTTTGGCATATTAAAGATTTGAAAAACACTAGATATTGAAAAATTAATAATAATTATTATTTTTTAATAATAATTACAGTTTATTTTTGTTTGGTTTTTTTAATGCAAATACTTACTCTAATAACATCTCAGCTCTTTTACACCTTACGACTAGCATTGGTCTTCTGTGCAAATTATCACAGCTGACCTATTTTTGTAAGGACACGTTAACAGTACTTTAATTTCTGTTATTGTTAGTTTGTCAGGCTGTATGTTCATTGTATGGAAGGATTTTGTAAGAGATTGTATGAATGTGTAGTGCTAGTAGTAAACTGTAGGCGGGTTTTATTTAAGAAAACCCTTTCTGAGACGAGCGGGGTAATGTAACGTTATGCGTTACATGTTTTTTTTAAATATATAAATTTATTAAAAATATTTAATATAGATTATAAATTAACCAATATATAAATAAATAAAAAACTATTATTATGGACAGCTACATTTTATCAACACGCTTGTATTAAATCAGCAGCATACTAGGTGCCCACAAAACCAGTCCTATTGTTCTTTCGACGCGGCCGCTCCCGCTGCGCTTGCGCTGGCCACCGTCTTTAGAACGAGATCGATTCCAGGCGGAACGCACGCCTCCCTGCGCCGCGGTCTTTAACACGCGAATTTGTATTTATTCGCGTGATCGTGGTCAGAGGCGTCCCTAACGTTCCCCTTTGGAAATATCACATACTGTTGTTATTTTCAACAGGAGAATTTAACCCCAGATCTGGGTAAGTGATGCACTGAATCATAAACTCATATAATTTTAATTGAATAACGATTTCTTTTGCTTAACCGTTTATTTTTCTTTCAGCCTTAATTTCATTGTTACGTACTTTGCACTTAGTGGGTTTGATAGCTATTATTATATACATATTAATTTTAATTTCATTTCATGGCAACGCCCTTCATCTTACATACCTACATACCCACTATATTTCATTTTTTTAAATCACTTGCATTCTGTAATTTCATTTCTATTTCTTTTACTATCGAGACAATTGTAATCTCCGTATCTGGTAGTGAACATCCACGGCAATACAGCCAAGTACTTAGCGCTTTGCTGCTCATCCGTTGCCGTGGGTGCTCACGGTCTATGGCCGATTGTAATGCTTTCGCCTCTGGCACATTACAGGGTCCAAGGTCCAGCTAAGGAAGCTGCTGGAGCTCTTTTCATTAACCGCCATTGACGACTCCGACCTGAGCCTGGCCATCACTACTTGAGCGCCCACCTGCACCAGCGGCGTGTGACGTCAGGGAAGTGCAAGTCCAGAGCAAAGAAAAAAGAACCACATCGCTGTATAGGCTCTAATCCATCTATATCCCCACCAACTCAGCTACTGTGCCCTGTGGCATCATTAAACTGTTCACCGTTAAGTTTACCCTACCTCTTTTATTTACAAATCCAAATAGGTAAGGTAGGGCCCTAACAAACTTAACGGGACAGTACTTCAGTTGGCAAGATTCAAGGGCTACGGTGTCCTCCCTCTCTTTCGGACTTCACATAACCCAAGAGTGTGCTAATAGGGAATATGCATGTAGCTCAGATTTATTGGAAATAAATTTTTTTCGAATCTTTCTTGTTCTGGGGTTATATGTAAAACCTTTTTTTTTATTTAATTCCATTTTATTTCCTTAAAAAAAATAATGAAAAAATGTAATTTAAGCGAGGGAAATTGAAGTTTGTAAAACAGATCACTATTGGTCAATCGAAAGTTGACGTCATAATTCACTACTCCACGTGATAGAAACATTGAGCGCGGGAACATAAAAATGAATGTATGGTGTTGTCTTATTGTATTTATTTCCAAATATTATGTTTGCCGCGTATTATTTTGCAAAAATGTATATCACTAACCATTTAATATAGATAAAAATGGGTACGAGATTAGAGAAACTGCATAATTTAATAAAAACATGCTATGGCTAAATATAATAATCGCGCGGAGTCTTAGTTAAAGAAAAAAAAGCTAGCTTGCTTCAAGCGGCGTGTGCCTGACGTATGTGCGGGACGTCACAATTCACTACCAAAGAGCCCGGGAAATGATGGCGTTTAAACTGCTCAAATTTATTTGTATATTTAAATATTTATTTAAAAAATAATTAGACTAACTCCAGCAGTATTTAATTTTTTTATTATGTTATATGGATTAATGAGTGAAATAAAAATATTAAAAAAAACATGCATAATCCCTATTTATCTTTCCGAGTTCGTATGCCAGTTGTGTCGTCTAGCCTAATCGTTCTGCTATTATACGTCGCCAAGATCAAAGGATTTTGGCGGCCACACGTAACCCGGGCCGGCCGTTCTTCGCACCCACTTCTCTGCCATGACCGAGACCTCCGCCTGGATCTGGAATTGCAGGGCGACCGGGAACTGGGGGCCGTGGATTCTCTGGACTTGCCATTAAAGGGTTTTGCTCGTAATTGCCACGCTGAGCAGGCGGGTTGGCAATCGCAGTGCTCAGCTAGTCGCACCGTTGTCACTGCTGCCCAACACCAGCCTGTTGCATTTAGCTAGCTACAGATGTTTTTGATAGATATCCCGCCATCAGTCAATCGCCGTCGCCTCGTCCGTTATCCAGCAGAATGACCACTAGCAGGTGAGGTCGACTTGAAGGACTAGGTGGTGGTGTGCTCTCAAATATCCCCTTGTGTTCCCAAACATCTCAAATTAGGTAAATTATTCAGGCTTCATAGTCGGTAGATTGTATCACGGGGGCGCAAGATAGTATTTTTCTTTAAGGTCGCTATTTTGAAAACACAATGGAGCAATATATTCAAGAAACCTATTTCTTAGCATAGCGAGGGATTCAAAGAACGTCGGCCGAGAGTAAAAAATGCTGCAGCCGAGTTATACGCTGCTTTCATCCCCCTCTATAACAATAGGAATTAGATAAAGGGCTCTTTAAAATAGTAACTCAATAGTATAATAGGCATTAGATAGTAAATGAGACTGACTAAAATAAATAAATCCTTAAAATTAATCCTTATCCTTGGCGGCCTGTTTGCTTCTCTTCCGACGATCCTTCGATTTGCGCGGATGCTGTGACGGAGGTGCTGCGTCAAGGAATGGAGTACTATATTCCATTTTCTGATGTAGCGATGTCAAGCAAAGCTCAACCATGGTTCGGGGCTGAATGTCGACGTGCTGAAGCACTGAAACATGAAGCATACCTTATAATGGGACTTTTCGGTTGATGCTCGTAACCGCAAAGCCAGAGATCTGTCAGCGAAGAAGAAAGCGTTCAACAAGGCTGCCAAGTCCTGCAAGAAGGCTCTACGGAAGTCCCGATTTGAGCATATAGGCCGGATAGGGACCAAACTAGCTTCGTATCCAGCGGGTAGTAAAGCGTTTTGGTCTCTGGCTAAGTCGGTCGAGTCGAACTTCTGTCGCCCCTCACTTCCTCCACTGCTAAAACCCGATGGGGCGCTGGCTCACACCGCCAAAGAGAAAGCAAATTTGTTTGCTTCTTTGTTTGCGGAATCTTCACGTCTAGACACTGCTGGTGAGACATCTCCAAGTCTACCTGGATGTATGACACAAATGTCGGAAATCCGCATCCGTCAGACGGAGGTTCGTAAAACACTGCAAAATCTAGACGTGAACAAAGCCAGCGGCCCTGATGGTATTCCAGCTATAGTCTTGAGGACCTGTGCGCCTGAACTTGCTCCTGTTCTGACACGCCTCTTTCGTCTCTCTATAACATGTGGTCAAGTGCCGAAATCATGGAAGCTTGCCAACGTGCAACCTGTGCCCAAAAAAGGCAGTCGTGCTGACCCTGCCAACTATAGGCCAATCTCAGTCACGTCCATACTCTGCAAGACTATGGAACGTGTACTGAATAACCGGCTCCTGGCATACCTAGAAGCAAACGACCTCCTAAGTGACCGACAATATGGATTTCGCCAAAATCGGTCCACTGGCGATCTTCTAGCGTATGCCACGCACATTTGGAGCGAGGCTGTTGAGAATCATGGGGAAGCTCTAGCAGTTTCCCTTGATATATCAAAAGCCTTTGACAGGGTTTGGCACGATAGCCTTATAAGCAAGCTTCCATACTACCGGACTGCCTACTGGTTTATGTGTCTGGATTTCGGATTTCCTGAGGGACCGGTCGATAAGAGTAGTCATTGATGGCTGCTCTTCTGACCAAATGGCTATTAATGCCGGGGCCCCTCAGGGATCAGTGCTCTCTGCAACTCTTTTCCTGCTGCATATTAACGATCTGCTAAAGCTATACATCCAGTGCACGTACTAGTGTAGCACAAATTCAGTGTTATAGGGAGGCGATAGTCGAGCGCTTGAACTTGTCCTTACAGGCTGTCTCCGAATGGGGCGATGCCAACCTGGTCAAGTTTAATGCAGCTAAGACCCAGGCGTGTCTGTTCTCTGCCAAACGGAGTCCGTTCCAATTGACTCCTACTTTCCGGAATGTGTCCGTACCGATAACTGATCACCTCGAGCTTCTTGGAATCTCGCTAACACCCACACTCAACTTTGGCTCGTATATTGAGTCAAAAGCCCAATTAGCCTCAAAAAAGCTTGGTGTTTTGGCCAAGGTGAGACAGTACTTCACACCAGGACAGCTGCTTAATTTGTATCAAGCTCAAGTCCGATCATGTATGGAGTACTGTTCTCACCTGTGGGATGGGTCAGCCAAATACCAGCTGAAGGCGTTGGAAGTTATTGAGACGAGAGCCAAGAAACTCATTAACGACAAAAATCTTGTAAGCAAAAGGCTCGGTCTTTTATTGGATACATTTCGGGGAGTGTGCCTACCAACTGCACGAATTAATTCCACCGTCCCCCTTTTACCATCGTACTACCAGACGCACAGATATACGCCATCGATACATGGTTGATATTCCATTCTGTCGCACAAAACGCTTTGCATCAACATTTATCATACGCACAGCAAAGGAATGGAATTCCCTGCCAGAGTGTGTGTTTCCTGTGAAGTACAATCCGGGGGTCTTCAAATCGCGAATGAACGAGGTATCTTCTAGGCAAGCGTGCTACATCGTCGATCACATCTTCACTTAACATCAGGTGAGATAGTGGTCAAACGCTTGCTTATCTTCAGTAAAAATATATATATATATATATATATATATATAAAACCAAATAATGAATACTTTCCGACAAAAACTTCGTACTTATTACACTTTTTACTCGATAAAATGTATATCTTTAAGCTTTCAGATTTGGGCAGGCAATAATTTTAGAGTACAGTACAAGTAGTAGTTTTACAGTAGGTAATAATTTTAGATGACATTAGCACAGAATTAATAATAGTAGAATAGAATAATGTGCGCCATGCTAGTTTATTTTATTATGTATTTTTTATTATGTTTATTAAACTCATACGCCAATAAGTTGAGGGTAGATGTGAGTGTTTACGAGGATCCAAACGTAGGAGGAGGATCTAAATGTAGGTATTGTAAGTATTTTTAGAGAGTTTAATTAACGTCATCAACATTTAGTTTAATTTAACAACGTTCACTTGACGTTTTTAGTATAATTATGTAGCATCATATATCATATATTACAGAGAACATATTGTCTAAACAAACCTTATTAAGGTTTTTTTTTAGATAATATTAAGTAAAATACATCGATATACATATATATAAAAAAGGGAGATAAGGGACCCTGCTCCTCAATGTGGACCATATGAATTGGGTTCGCGAACCTAACATCACCTTAGTTACAATCGAACTGGCGTTTGTGTAGTACGTACAGAATTACATGTGCAATTATCGCAGATCCATTTAAATAATTAGCAACAATGCCTTACTTTGTTTTTCTTGCACATCAAGCTCAACGTTAGAAATTCGTGTTTTCATGTATTTGTTTCTAGTTCCATTATATTTACGTGGCATAATTGATAGTACCGTGTCTACCTTTTTATATCGATGGCTTAATAACTATTGTAAAATGTGTCAATAAATAATTAAATAAAAGATAATAGAATAGAATAGAAAAACTATTTATTGCACACCATTACAAGAATAACATACTAAAATTAAGCTACTTATACTATAGGTAATACAATCTCTCGAGATTCCAAGAAGCTCGAGGTGGTTAGCACAGGCACAGGCTTGCTCTAGAGAGCTACATTCCGAAAAGAAAACTTGTTTCAATCTGGGTTATTCGAGCTAGTGGCAACCCCAATACCACAAGTGAACATTACATACAGCTGGCCTATCACGAAATTAGGCTGAATGAACGAAATGACGGGGACGCAGCTATGTAAGCCTTCGAGCATTTATTTACCAATGGAGATGTTAACGTTGTAATCCGCAAATATTTTTTTCTGCCGATACTTACGGGGGACGAGGTAAACACGCATTGCACACACACAAATCACTCACTTTAACGATCCCGCACACTAGCTTGAAACACGCACACAATATTATAAATACAGCGTAGTTACGCACGCTCATATGGCCAATAATGGCTATACGGCCAGCAGAGGGGTACGCCTTGCATTGACATCTCCATTGGTAAATGCTCGAAGATGTAGACTGTAACTGTATAGCTCCATCTCTGTCATGTTCGTTCATTTTAATCCCTATGAAATTTCGTGATAGGGGGGCAGATAAAATTATAAGTATTCTTCTGGATTGAGGCTAAGGGTCGGCGCACACGGGCCACCGGTCACAAGCCGCCACCGGCATATTTTCTATAGTTTTCATACATTTTATATGGACTCGCCGCACACGGTTGACGCCGGTGGCCGCCACACGCTACATGATAAAATGTATGAAAACTATAGGAAATATGCCGGTGGCGGCGTTTTGTGGTTGTGGCCCGTGGCCCGTTTGCGGGGACTAAAGGCTAAACCGCACTAAGCGACACCTCACAGCAGCGGCGCGACGCGACACGTAGCGACACTATTGAAAATATTGAAATTGACTATTCGTTTCGATCCACACTACAAATATTTAGTTATTAAGAAACAAATTTCAAATAATCGATTATTGTTGTTGCAATATTCATACAGGGTTACTCTGGTAATTCGACGTATTCCCGGCAGGAGCAGATAGGGGGGCTAAAATGTGACATATTTAGGCCCCCCAAAGGTATGGCTGAAAGTTAACAGTTTACAAAATATTTAGAAATTAACATTTTTTGTTTAAACTATTAACTGGTATTGAATGGTTCTAAAATCGGATATTAAATACCCAATTTTAGAGGTTTGTAACAAAATAAAAAAAGCTACTTAAATGTTATTAAATATTTTTTTTATTCGTAGGGAACTTAGTGTCATAGGTGAATAAAAATGAAGTAATAAAATATCCAAAAATACTTAGAATGTAGTAACAATGACTTATAAGGTTTTTTATTTATTTGATAATTTTTACGATTAGTGTTAAACAATGTAATTTTTCTTAAGAAAAAACACTAAGACATTAAGCGTACAAATCTAATACTATAAGAATCTTTGTCCTGACATACTGACTGACTCACTGACTCACTGACAGACAACGCACAGCCTAAACCGCTGGTCGTAGAGACTTGAAATTTGGAGGGTATATTTGTCTTAGTACGTAACGTACGTAAGGGTGTACTAAGAAAGGATTTTCCAAAATTCACCCCTTAAGGGGATGAAATGGGGGTTCAAAGTTTGTATAGAGAAACAAGATTAGATCGTCTTTTCTATCCGAAACTTCACATAAGTGCTTCAGTAAAAAAATAAGTAAAGACGTATTTCAGGTTTTTTTGGAATTCCACCTCTAAGAGGGTGAAATGGGGTAATAAAGTGTAAAATCAATATTGTTTCGGATTGCGCTGAAATTTGGCATGCAAATAGTTATTACGACGTTAGTTCCCACTGAGAAAGGATTTTCCAAAATTAACCTTCGAAGGGGATGAAACGGGGGTTCAAAGTTTGTATGGAGAAACAAGATTAGATAGTCTTTTCTATCTGAAACTCCACACAAGTGCTTCCGTAAAAAAATAAGTAAACACGTGTTTCAGGTTTTTTTTTAATTCCACCCCTAAGAGGGTGAAATTGGGTAATAAAGTGTGAAAATCAATATTGTTTCGGATTGCGCTGAAATTTGGCATGCAGATAGTTATTACGACGTTAGTTCCCTCTGAGAAAGGATTTTCCAAAATTAACCCTCGAAGGGGATGAAACGGGGGTTCAAAGTTTGTATGGAGAAACAAGATTAGATAGTCTTCTCTATCTGAAACTTCACACAAGTGCTTCAGTAAAAAATTAGGTAAACACGTGTTTCAGGTTTTTTTGAAATTCCACACCTGAGAGGGTGAAATGGGGTAATAAAGTGTGAAAATCTATATTATTTCGGATTGCGCTGAAATTTGGCACGCAGATAGTTATTAAGACGTTAGTTCCCTCTGAGAAAGGATTTTCTAAATTAACCCTCGCAGGGGATGAAACGGGGGTTCAAAATTTGTATGGAGAAACAAGATTAGATAGTCTTTTCTATCCGAAACTCCACACAAGTGCTTCAGTAAAAAAATAAGTAAATACGTGTTTCAGGTTTTTTTGAAATTCCACCCTTAAGAGGGTGAAATGGGGTAATAAAGTGTAAAATCAATATTGTTTCGGATTACGCTGAAATTTGGCATGCAGATAGTTATTACGACGTTAATTCCCTCTAAGAAAGGATTTTCCAAAATTAACCCTCTAAGGGGATGAAACGGGGGTTCAAAGTTTATATGGAGAAACAAGATTAGATAGTCTTTTCTATCCGAAACTTCACACAAGTGCTTCAGTAAAAAAATAAGTAAACACGTGTTTCAGGTTTTTTTGAAATTCCACCCTTAAGAGGGTGAAATGGGGTAATAAAGTGTAAAATCAATATTGTTTCGGATTACGCTGAAATTTGGTATGCAGATAGTTATTACGACGTTAGATCCCTCTCTGAAAGGATTTCCCAAAATTAACCCTCGAAGGGGATGAAACGGGGGTTGAAAGTTTGTATGGAGAAACAAGATTAGATAGTCTTTTCTATCCGAAACTTCACACAAGTGCTTCAGTACAAAAATAAGTAAACACGTGTTTTAGGTTTTTTGTAATTCCACCCCTAAGAGGGTGAAATGGGGTAATAAAGTGTAAAAATCAATATTGTTTCGGATTGCACTGAAATTTGGCATGCAGATAGTTATTAATTACGACGTTAGTTCCCTCTGAGAAAGGTTTTCCAAAATTCATCCCTGAAGAGGATGAAACGAGGGTTCAAAGTTTGTATGGAGAAACAAGAATTGATTGTCTCTTATATTCGAAACTTTACACAAGTAGTTTAGTAAATAAATGAGTAAATACGTGTTTCAGGCTTTTTGAAATTCTATTCCTAAAAGGGTGAAGTGGAGTAACAATGTCTGAAATCAATATTGTTTCGGATTGCGCTGATATTTTGCATCCAGATAGAAATTTTGACGTAGGTATCCGCTGAGAAAGGATTTTTCAAAATTCACTCTTCAAGGGATGAAGCGGGGGTTCAAATTTTGGATAGTCATTTTATTCGACATTTCACACAAGTACTTCTGTAAATAAATAAGTAAATACGAGTTTCAGACTTTTTCAAAATGCCACCCTAAAAGAGTGAACTGGGGTAAAAAAGTCTGAAAATCAATATAGTTTCGGATTGCGCTTTATTGGGTTTTTCGGGTTTTAAAAATATGAATCCTGATTTGTCTTAGTCACGCGATAACATGAAAACAGGTGAACCAATTTGGCTAATTTTTATTTGATGTCTTTAATGATAGAATCGTTTTTACAAAAGAAAAGTTTTAAGTAAATAAAAGGAGTTTTTAACGCGGGCGTAGCCGCGGGGGACTTCTAGTTACCAACAAAATTTCCTAGTTTATTAAGCTAATAAGGTACAACAGTTGGTTGTTTTTACTAAAACAGTATCATCAAAATCAAAACTACCACGGAAATTACTTAGACCAATTATGTATTACATGCATTAACACACTTTGTTTAGCCGTTTTAATACTGAGCTTATTAAGGTTCGAACATTTCACGAAGGGATTGCACGCAGCAATGTTAATAAATAATAGACCAGATACAAGGCTTTTTGCTTTAGTAACAGAAAGGATTATATGATAGTTTAAAAACTAAAACCACCGACTTCCATGCCCTACGAGTCAATATTAGTAGCAAGTTTGAGACGTTTATCGTCTTATCTTTGGAGATACTTATCAGATCTCGATAATATTACTATGACACTACCTTTAGGATAGGATCATCTTTTTTTGAAGTCAGTTAAAAATCATCAACTTTTACACCATACAAACATACAATCTGTATAATTATTTCTGTCTACGATAACCTCGGAACAATGACTAGCATGGAAGCCGGGCTAAAATAAGAAATGAAATACGTATGTTTACTTTTTTTTACTTACGATGTTAATAGTGCGTAGGAAAGAGACGTATAATGCCGTTCTGTTTTGTTATCATGCAGGTTGTCACAAGTTAATTTTTGGCTAGTGATGGGCTCATCATCGACATCGACATTATCGTGTCGATGTCAGTCATCAAAGCAAATATGTATTTAATTTTATTAAAAAATCCAAATACAAGACTGTTCATTATATGAGTTATGTATGTCGTAGGTATTATTGATAAAACGTTTTTTGCAAAAAATAGTAGGATTTTGGGAACACACGAAAAATTAGGATATCAATTAATCAATCTTAATGAAAAAAGTTAGTTCCGATTAGGTTTTTAAATTATAAAAAACCTAGTTGTTTAGCGAATATTTAGTTCATGAAATTTTTCTTTAAAATCTTCTCTTCTTCACTCAGTATAATTCGCACTACCCATGGAAAAATGGCGTAAGATGAAAACACCAACTTTTCAGGAGCGTCAAAAAACTGATTTGTGAAGAACTGAGAAGTCCTAGACAATTAGTGTCTTCAGCAACATGGTAGCAAACATTTTCATACAGATACCTATATACTTAATTTTTTTAAATAAACTCTGGATTTTGCAAAAATATAAAATTAGGTGGTTACTCCATTAATATATGGAATAATAATATGAAATTGAGAAACATCTAAAGTTACCGCTTTGTTGCTATGGTAATTAGGCGAACTTCGTAGTTTTATTTCGAGTTACGCCTTTATTCCAGCCCGCTTTTAAGGAACATTTGTACGTAAACAATTATATTGTTTTCTTCCATGAGAGAATATTAAGAAAAATTATAGTAACTTGCGAAGTGCTGTTATTAAGTGGGATAAAAATAACAAAAAAAGTTGTATCACTTATTACTTACTTATTCTGTTGCTAAAACTTTACTTTGAATGACGTATGTGGTAAATACGTAAAAAAATACCTGTTTATATTAAATAACATAACTGAAGATACCCTATATGCTTCCACTTGTGTGGATATAAAAAAAGTCTGTGTGCAGTTTGTGTTAATTAAATAGTTAGCCAGGGTGGCTATCTCTATTCCAATTTCATTCAAATTCGTTATTTCTTATGCATAATACGTTTATGACAAACACACCAAACAGTTTGCAAATTAACGTTTGCGTGTACATAATGGGTATCTGCTGTCAACGTCTCCTAAACCATAAAGACTCTCGCAATCTATGCTTCAAATACTGATAGATACAGGCTTAGAAAAACTTCTCTACGCCTATGTCTTTTCGCCGCACAATGGGGATCAGGAGACGGCCATAGCCAATTGCTTGGACCTTCTGCTGGCAACTGATCCAAACCGCTACTCAGTTTCAGTATCGTCACCGCTAGATTGTTCCTACGGGGTTAAGTGTGGCCGTACTGCAGCGCCGCAGCATTCAGTTAACTTGGACTGGAAGTAGAGTAGTTAAGAGTCTTCTAGGCGTAGCGTGTGCACCATCTTTTCTTCAGTGATCAAACGCTTGCCTATATGATGAAAAAAAAACGAGTCCACACAGTCCAATTACCGTAGATAAAGCTTAGTTTTATAGCCAAGCTGAGGCAGAAGTTTTAAGGGCCCGGTAACGTTATCGGGAGAACGGTCGGCTTTGATGCCAGAGGTACCGAGTTCGATCCGCGCCGTGCACCAGCAGATTTTTCTATAGAAAAATGTATGTGCGCTTTTCACAGTGGCCTTCTGGTGAAGGAAAAACATCGTTAACAAACCAACAACCCCCCATGGTAGAACTTGTAGCATACATCATGGTGCGCCTGATTTAAAATAAAACAAAATTAAAACAATAAAAGGTTCCATGTTTCCTATCGGGTGCATTTCGGAGCGTACCTACGCCATCCGATTACGCAAAGTAATACCACCCTGCCTCTTCTTCGACCAGACCGGACTAGATGTGCGCCACCACTATGTGGTCCATCTCCTTGCACCAAGCGTTATGCTTCATCTTTTATCATAGGTACTACCAATAAATGCAATTCTTTGCCAGTGTCTGTGTTTCCCGATAAGTATAATCTAGGAGTCTTCAAGTCGTGAATAGTACGTGCCGCAAAGCCAATATGCGTTACGTAGTCGCGTATACGAGTATGTCCCGCTCTCGTGTGTGGAAGAGTGTGTTCGGAACACTTACTATGCTATGGATCTTCGTTACATATAAATGACTTTTATTGACAAAGTTATCGGAAGGGAAATGAAATATTTTGCATCACATATATTTTATACTGCTAACCAAGCATAGAAAAAGTAAGTATATTAAGTTACTTGCAAAAAATGTTATATTTTTATCACACTTAATCATAGTTATGCTAAAAAAGATTCCTGTGCTTGCCTGGAAAAAATCAGTTATTTAATTTACGAATAAAAGACAAGAAAATACTGCAAAGAATAACTGCTTAATCATGCTTACTGATACATTTCTTCTAAAAGTACCGTGAAAAAAAGGCGTAACTATATATACGCATATAAAGCTGTAAAATATCACGTGGAATAAGTATGTAAGATCATTTATGCAACAAAAGTTTTTTAGGAAGACGTATAATAATAACGTAAGATTAATTAAGCTAATACTACAAGGAAACTCTGCAAATATGATAAGAGTAACTGTTGGTGTGTAGGCTTCGATTAAATGAAATAGTGGACTGTATTTAAAACTGGTATATTAGAAAAGGTAACGCGTGTGTTCTACGGTATCGGTTCGTATCGTATTGTAGCTGTGAAGTTGGAGCGCGGGCGTCTTCGTGGTGCAGGCTGCTTGCTGATATGTTCATTGTAGTTTGAGTACGCGGGCCGCGGCGCACGGCGCGAATATATAAATATTTGGCTCCAACATACTCCCCGGGTTGAAGTGTTCAACTTATATAGACGCTGGCTCTGGAAGGGGACAAATGTTATTAAAGGCTCGTCTTATAATATTTCCGCCCTTAATACGGAGGTCAGCCACTCGGGTTACGTCATCTCGTGTTCCTGGGTAAATGGCGACAACACGTCCTAGTGCCCAGCGCAGTGGGGGTAATCCTTTATCCCTGATTAGGACTAGGGAATCTAGTTTGAGTTTGTTAGACGAGACAGGCCATTTCGTCTTCTGCTGCAACGTCGTGATATACTCGTTGGTGAATCGAGCCCAGAAATGTTGCTTGATGGACTCGATTCTCTTGTATCTCTCAAGGCTCGTGATTTTCTCGGTTGTGACCTGTGGATGCGGAACAGACAGAAGTGGTCGTCCTATGAGGAAATGGGCAGGTGTGAGGAAAGTAAAATCTAATGGGTCAGAGCTCAAGGCAGTGAGTGGACGAGAATTTAATACGGCTTCAACCTGAGTTAAGCAAGTTTGCATTTCTTCATACGTAAAATGTGTGAGTTGAAGAAGTCTACGAAGATGATGTTTAGTGGAACGAACAGCTGATTCAGCCATACCGTTGAAATGTGGGGTATAACTAGGAACAAAATTAAATTCAATTTCCTGTTGTGCAGCATCGGAACTAATTTGAATATTAGAATCCTGTAAAAAACGATGCAATTCATTGCAAGCGCCTACAAAATTTGTGCCGTTATCGGATGTTATACTACGCGGTTTTCCTCGGCGAGCTACAAACCGGTTTAGAGCGGCCATAAATCCCTCTTTCGTGAGATCTGTGACAAGTTCCAGGTGTACAGCTCTAGTAGCTTGGCAGACAAATAAACACAAGTAAGACTTAATTAGCTGGCAACCTCGACCTTTACGATTGGCTATCAAAATTGGACCCGTGTAATCTGCCGAGCAATTTAAGAAAGGAAATTCTAGTATTGTTCTAGATTCAGGCAACTGTCCCATAATAGGTTGAACGTTGCTGGCTTTGAATCTGAAACATTTCACACAACCTTTGACAATAGATTTAGATAAGTTCCTTCCACCTAAAGGCCAATATGTCTGACGAATATTTGATAATAGTAATTGCGGACCTGCATGTAACAGTTTTAAATGATACATGTGAAATATAATGTTTGTTAAGTGATGTTTGCTACAAAGTAATATGGGATGTTTTATGTCGTAGCTATATGGAGAATTATCAAGTCTGCCACCGACTCTCAAGATATCATTTTCATCTAAGAAAGGAGTCAATGATATTAATCTATTTTTCTTTGGCAAAGAGTTACCCGATTTTAGTATACGATATTCATCGGGAAACATTTCTGATTGTCCCGTGCGCAGGATAACGTCGCGCGATGTATTTAATTCATCACAAGAAAGGTGACCTGTGTATTTATTGTTTTTATTTTTACAGTTATGTATGAATCTTTGTATATAGGCTATTAACCTTTGTATATATGTAAATTTAGAACTTTTAGTTATAAGATTTGTAAATATGTTGTTGTCTTTTTTATCTTTTATTAGTAAACATGTGTTAAGATCCGGGAGATCATGTTTCTGGGAATCATTAGGCATTTTAGGCCAGTGTTCATCAGAGTCGCGCAAGAAGGGCGGCCCTGACCACCATAAAGAGGCCCCGCTGATGCAATCAGCCTTCACCCCGCGAGAAACAAGATCTGCCGGGTTTTCCTTGGACGGCACGTAGCTCCACATGTGACCAGCTGTGCTTTCCTGAATTTCATGGACACGATTACGCACAAAATGCTTAAGCTGACTAGAAGGGGTGGACAACCACCCTATGACTATCGTGGAATCGCACCAAAATCGACACATGTCTATTTTTAAGTTCAATGAACTTAGTACCTTAGTACACAGTCTTGCACCTAACAAGGCCCCGCATAACTCAAGACGTGGGATAGTAGTAGGCTTAATCGGTGCAACTTTGTTTTTAGATATTAAGAGCTGACTACGTACGGTACCTGAATTACATACAGACCGGATGTAAACGCATGCTCCATACGCACTCTCCGACGCATCTGTAAATGTATGGATCTCGATTTTAACACAAAAATCGCTAAGGACCCAACGTGGAATCTGTAAATCATTCAGATATGGTAACGTCATTGTGAACGAAGTCCAGGATTCTAAAATATCTGGTGATACTTCGTCATCCCAAGAGCACCTATTTAACCATAGTTTCTGCATTATAATTTTCGCTTCGACGACGCACGGCCCTACAAGCCCTAACGGGTCGAATATCTGACTGATAACAGAAAGAATGTGGCGCTTTGTTACCTTTTTATGAAGGTCAATGTCAATAGAAAAGGATAAACAATCCTGTTTACAGAGCCAATGCAAGCCGAGTGTTTTTGATGAAGTGTTTGTATTATCTGATAGATCTAAGAAAGTATTTGTATCTACATCATCAGAAAACAATTGATTTAAAATATGTGGGCTATTAGATTGCCATTTACGAAGATGAAACTTCGCCGAGCTCAAGACGGCAATGATACCCTTACATAATTTTATAGTTTCGTTCTCAGTAGATGAACCACTGAGGAGATCATCACAGTAAAAATCATGCATTATACATTCCCGGACATTATGCAAAGTACTTTCGTTAACATTTCGTCTAGTACTTGCCTTCAAGGTGTCCGCAGTGGTGGTTGAAGCTAGACTGACCAAACACTTAGTCGCAAGGAACGGAGCTGACGCAGTACCTTGACAAACAGTATTAAGAGTGTAGGTCTTTAAGCGCTCAGAAGGATCATACCTAAATATGATCTGCTGTAATGAACGTTGAGAAGGAATCACATCAACGGAGCGATACATCTTCTCAATATCTGCCGAGACTACATATTTATGTTGACGGAATCTGAGGAGGATCGATAGAAGATCGTCTTGGACTGTAGGGCCGACCATTTGAATTTCGTTGAGTGAAACTCTCGAAGTGGTGACTGCTGAAGCGTCAAAGACTGTACGCAACTTAGTAGTTGTACTCGACTCCCGAAGTACGCCATGATGGGGCAGATAATAGTTAACATCATCGCTGTAAGGAAACAATGTTTTATTTTCAGTCATATGATCTAACTGTTCATATTCTCTCATGAAATCTAAGTATTTTTCTTTAAATGCTGGCTCCCGTTCAAACTTACGCTCAAGCGATAAGAAACGACGTTTAGCCATTTCAAAAGAATTGCCCAAGACTTGAGGATCCTGTTTCAGAGGAATCGTGACGACAAAGCGACCATCTTCGTTACGTGTCGTATTAAGTGAAAAACTTTCTTCACATGCACGTTCCTCCGCAGAAAGGGAGTGCTTAGGAGAAACACTATCTAATTCCCAGAACCGAGTAAGGTTGTTATCAAGTTGACCTTGAGTAAAAAGACACTGACTGTATGTATATTTAGAGCTAAGGACTCGGCCAGTGACTATCCATCCTATATATAACTCTGAACTACGTAACTCAGGTAGGTTTTTACCTAGGCTAATTTTCTGTTCACCTAGTACATCCCAGAAGATATCTGCTCCGATAAGAAGATCGACCTTAGCTGGAATATTATAAGACGGGTCAGATAAAGGTAAGCCTTCTGGAATGTGTATGTGTTTTGTGTCTATATACGTTATAGGCACAGCGGTAGTGACATTGTCGAATATATGACACTCTAAGTTTGTCTTGTAACTACCGTTCATAGACTCTAACGTGAGTCTACAAGCCTGTGTACTATTAGATACGTGATTGTTAAAACCAGCCACTGTGGAGCTTACATGCCGCTTCGGTAAACCCAGCTTACTACAGAGGTCGTCGGACACGATGTTTATACCGCTGCCGTTGTCCAAAATCGCTCTGGCGGTATGTTTATCGCCTCTGCTGTCAACCACTCTCACCAACGCTGTGGAAAGGAAAACACGCGTCGGAGTAGTATGCTGTATTGAATCGGTTTTTAAAACGATATCTTCAATAGACGAAGACTTCTTTGCATTACTAGGAGAAGGAAATGAATCCGTCTTATCTACGTGCAAAAGAGTGTTATGTTTTTCCGTGCAATATTTACAATGCGACAAAAAACATTTATTTGCCGGGTGACCATAACGTAAGCAATTGCAACATACTTTGAACTCTTTTGCCTTTGAAATACGAGATTCAATCGGAAGACTCCTAAATGATTCACAAGAAAACAAATAGTGTGACTCATCATTACACAAAGGGCATGGTTTGCGACTTGATTTTTTTTGTGTATTGTTATTAGGTTTGTTATTAATTATTAAAGTTTTAGATTTGTTAATGGATTCTGATTTAAAATTTGGTTTATTTTCTTCTATCGTTTCTAATAAGCTTGCTTTGTTGTTTAAAAATGCTAAAAATTGTGCAAGGGTTGGCGAAGACTTAATTGTATTCCTATGTTCTTCCCACTCACGATTCGTCACACCATCTAATTTACTGGACATCATATAAATTATAAGTGTGTCCCAGTGGTCGGTAGGTTCCTTTAATGACGTGAGAGCGCGTAAGTTTTTGTTAGTTACATCAATTAAGTATCGTATAGACTTACTTGATTCCGTACGGATTTGATCCACATTAAATAATGCATGTATGTGGTTTTTTATTAGCAAGCGACTATTATCAAATCTCTCACATAACAAATCCCACGCAATTTTATAATTACTGCCCTTAAAGTCAATATTCTTAGCAATTTGAGCGGCACTTCCTTGAAGAGAAGCCCGGAGATAGTGAAACTTGTTTACGTCATCGATATTGTCACTGTTGTGAATCAGAGAAAGGAACGTATCTTTAAATTCTAGCCAATTTTGATATCCGCCACTAAATCGAGGAAGGTCAATCTTAGGTAACCGAACTAAACCTCTGACTTGCGAACCAGATTCTGTATCATCGGAACTCACCACAGATTCTGCACGATCCCGAACCTTCTTTTCTGCAGCTAGTAAATTCCTGGCTGTAGCTACCAGAGTAAAGTAGTCGGTGTCGAACTGTTCTCGCTCTACTGATACGTCAGCGGCTTGTAGCTCGTCAGATAGTACCTCGATCTCAGTCTGTAACGTATCGAATTCATCGGATAAGGGCTCAAATTTTTGTAAACGGTATTCTAACTCAGCCACCTGTAATTCAGTTAACTTAGAAGAACTAATTGTTTTGAGGTGATTGCTAAACATCGTAAGCTTTCCTTTAATACTAGATAGTTTTTTAATTAAAGTTTTTAACTCGGTCATTTTATTATTAATATGTATGTAAGCGCAATATAGTAAAGCAAATAGAAAACTATATAAGTTTCTATAAAAATGTAGATAAAGTCAGTAAAATTATGTGTATGAAGATCAGATGACGATGCACTAAATAGCTAAAATAAGTAGGTAAGCTAGATATTAATTGCAGGTAGGTATGCGCTGCGAATGAATGCGAAAGGCAGGCAATTAGCGGTCGAGTTTTACGACTCTTATTTGAATTACAAAGGCAGTTTATGACGTGATAAGAAGATAAGATGTTCGAGTTTATGAATAAAGAATTAATGAATGAAAAATATGTGGAAATAAGAAAGATAATTGATACGGTTTGAATATTGAACTGATATCTACTCAAGTTGATCCGTAGAAATTAAGGAGATCAATTAGATATATTTGTTAACACAAACAGAAACGAGTAAAGGAAAGGAATAGGAACGAACTCACAAGATGTCTGTCCTTTAGGCACAGGTACAAACCGACCACGGTGTCGTTCTTCCGTTAGGTGTCCTTCGTATGACCTCGCCCGGTCACTGCGCAACAGCCGTGTAATAAATATTCTCAAGACGCTTCCTTTTCTTCTTAGGGTCGGTAAAGGACCATTTGTTGGTGTGTAGGCTTCGATTAAATGAAATAGTGGACTGTATTTAAAACTGGTATATTAGAAAAGGTAACGCGTGTGTTCTACGGTATCGGTTCGTATCGTATTGTAGCTGTGAAGTTGGAGCGCGGGCGTCTTCGTGGTGCAGGCTGCTTGCTGATATGTTCATTGTAGTTTGAGTACGCGGGCCGCGGCGCACGGCGCGAATATATAAATATTTGGCTCCAACAGTAACAAATCTTACATCATTTTACTAGGGAATTTATTAAAAAAATAGTTTCGTATTAATTTTTTAAATTCAAATTGCTCCGTAATTTAATGAAATATAAATTTGAAAAAAATTGAGTATATGTGTTAGTCTTTCCTCTATCCAATGGTGAAATAAAAAATATTTGACGCAAGTGTGTTTGCACCATTCTTCCATGGGTAGTGCGAATTATAAAAAAGCGTTGCATCGTAATGTAGAAATAGTATGATAATGGTGCGTAAATCCGTAATACACCCTACAACATAAGCCATCTTGTCCAAAGCACTGTACACCTCACGTAAGTATATACTTTTACTTTCTGGTCACGTTCTCAGATAGAAATTAATAATTATATCGCTTTTTCACTCAGTGAATTCGTCAAACCCGCGACACGTATCGACAAAACATAAAACTGCAAAACTAATTTGATAGCTGACATATAGTATTTCGACGTTTTGGATAGATTTTTTGTATTTGTTAGCATTATAAGATGACCAAAGGTGACCATTTGACATTTCCCATTTAAGCTTTGTGACATGTTTAAAAATAATAAAAACAAACAGCCATGTTTTGTTTCTCTCACTCATTATGACATGCTAATTGACATAAATGAATAAAATATAGCTTACTCGATTTTTATTTTAGCCCGGCTTCCATGCTAGTCATTGTTCCGAGACGAACGATAACGAACAGTTAGATTAGTTTAGTTAGTCGAGTCAATCGAGTTATTCGAGTCGATTCGATTCGTCGCCTGTCAAGTACATCACTAAAAAAATTTCTTTCTTTTAGACCGTTCATGTCATTTCGGTTCTTTCGGGCAGGTTTTAAATCCTAGGTAATCATTGTTTTTAACAATGTAAATAAGTTAAATTAAACTTTTCCATTTACAGCAGTTTTTGTGTGACGCTGTGGATAATTTATTTCAGTGAGATAGTATTATGTTCAGTGATAACCTCTTGTAAATTCACGGTGTTTTGACGGCTTTCAATAGCTGTATTCAATTCAATCTTTTCTCTGTGTTTTCTATTGTAATTCTATCCTAACGTTTAAACTTTCAGCCATGGTGCGTATGAATGTATTGAGTGATGCGCTGAAATCAATTCACAATGCCGAAAAGCGCGGTAAAAGACAAGTGCTCATCAGGCCTTGCTCTAAAGTGATTGTCAAATTCTTGACTGTGATGATGAAGCACGGTTACATTGGAGAGTTTGAAATCGTCGATGACCACAGGGCAGGCAAGATAGTCGTCAACCTCACAGGCAGACTGAACAAGTGCGGAGTCATTTCACCACGCTTCGACGTTCCAATAAACGATATCGAAAGATGGACTAACCTTCTGCCATCCCGACAGTTCGGGTAAGTTATATATCTATAGTATAGGCGTGTAAGCCATGATCTAAGTCCACCTGTGAAGCATTCAAAACATTTGAGAGGCACTAAACCTTATGAGGCACTAAATCATGTCATGTATTTCTGAAGTAAACTAAGGAATGCATAACCTCATACATTATTATTGACTTCTTCTTGTTATGGCTTTTAAACGCTGCTTGGCGTTTTTCTGCCAGTGTTCAGTATATTTACAAGAAAATACGGAACCCTTAAGACCCAACAAAAGAAATATTAATGAATAAATATTAACTTAACTAATTGCTTAGAGACATTACGTTTGTTTTGCATATAGTAGATTACTGACTGTTAGTTGGAATCTTGTGTGTATGTAGCTGCTAAGTCAATAATCTGTTGGAAAAGCAACATTTTGAGCAGTGTCAATAAAAATAAATAGTTGTATAACCACTGAAGTACCAAAAATTTTTAACCTTCCGCGATTTATACATGTATGTAATAACTTAGTTATCTCATCATCTCATAACTTATTTATCTCATCATCATCTTATCATTATAACTAAAGTGCGTAACTTGAGTGCATCTGAACTATTATGATTACGCCACATCGTAGTACACCACTCTGGCTTTGGCTATGGCAGTGTACCCTGAACTTTTTATGACAAACCATGATTCATGTGTGATGTTAAATGGGTGACCATAAGCTTTGGCTGTGGCTTAAACCAACATTAAAACAAGGCATGTCACCAATCGGCTAAAAGGCGGTGTGTGGTGCATATCTGTTTGATGGTAGATGATATGGTTCATTTAGGCTTGCGGAGTGGATAAATGATATTGGTTCAGTGCTTCGTCTTACAGCTCTCTTCAATTTCCAGCCAAGCATGTTGATTACATCTTAGATAGAAATAAATAATTTCTTCACATTAGGTTAGATTGTTGTTTAGAGTATTTGTCTGGCAATTCAAATAATAATTTGTTTATTTTACAATTCATTTACTACAATTATATTCAAATAATTATTATGTTAACATTGTATTTATTTACTACTAGCAGGGTCTTGTGGTTTCACCCTTTTAGTTCCCGTCCCCGTGAGAATATGGGGATAAAATATAGCTTGTTACTTGCTGCTAATCTAGCTTTCTATTCTAATAGAGATTAGGTTTTTTAGGGTTCCATACCCAAAGGGTAAAACGGGACCCTATTACTAAGACTCCGCTGTCCGTCTGTATGTCTGTCTGTCTGTCCGTCCGTCTGTCACCAGGCTATAGCTCATTAACCGTGATAGATTTTCACAGATGGTGTATTTCTGTTGCCGCTAGAACAACAAATACCAAAAACAAAATAAAGTAAAAAATTAAACGAGGTCCCCATACCAAAAAACGTGTTTTTAAACGCCATCTATCTAATTAGTTTAGGCAAAATGACATAGATGGCGCTAGTAAACGAGCCCCGTCTTTCTAGATCGCGACCAAACCAAATATTCTTGGTAATATCAATTAATCAAATATATGAGGTTGAAACTCTGTTATGTTTCGTATTGTACGGAACCCTCCCTAAGTGTGCGATAAGAGACGCAATGCTGACTCGCACTTGGCTAGTTTTATTTTAATTGGCCCAGTAGATTTTAGTTCATCATCATAATCAGCCGGTGTCAGCCATATCAATGGAAACTCTAAAACTACTGAACAGATTTTCATGCAGTTTTTACCAACAGACAGAGTGATTCATGAGGAAGGTTTAGGTGTAAAATTTGTGAAGGTTTTTTGTAAATTGGTTGAAATATGATGATGATCGTTGAATATGTATGTTCATACTTGGTATAAGCTGTTGTATAAAATGTAGGCACAACGTGCTCCACCCATGCAAAGCCGGGTTATTAATAATATTAATATTTGTACCTATTTTTTGCACAACTTCCGCGGATCGCCAATAGTTCTTGTTGGTCGGCATTTGATATGTTGTGCTATATTAAAGTTAATACTACACAAATAGGTGTCCTTCATATTGTTAGATACTGTTAGTGTAGTCTTGAACATTCAATTAAAGCTAAGGTACAAGTTTTAATTTTTTACTTAACCTTTACTTTTATTTACTTAACCTTTTTTTTTACTTCCTACTTGGATGTAATTTTCCCTTATTTTGGTCATTGGGTAATATTCTGACAATGTGCCTACATCATACAACTCGTGTCTAGACCAACATCTGTCATCAATGTCATGGAATATGCTTGTATATAATTTTAAACATGCAAAAAATTACGAGTATTTATTTAGGATTCTATTTGTAAAATGCTCATCTATGTCCCTTCTTCTTGTTCCTGAAGGTTAATCTTATATTATTTTTGTATGTAATGAAATCATCATAAATATTTTTCAAATACAGTCAAACCTGGATAAGCAAGAGTTCAAGGGAGCACAATCTCATTCTCGCTTATAGAGGTTTCTCACTAACCCGAGTTTCTCAGGTACGCAGCAATAACAAGTCACAGCAAGTACGAATGTAGTAAATATGTAATATGATAAAATTATGTGCATAATATGCACATCATATCTTATGTACATATTTTTAATAGTGTGTATATGTTTAGTTCATTAGATTTCAACATATAGGTACTTTATAAGGGTAGGTATCAAGATGCTTACGAAAACAAAACAAAAATTCATGCACTATGTAATTTTATTTTATTTTGAACTTATTTACACTCAAAAAAATCCGTCAATTTTGTTTGGGTTTCTGTTTTTGTATTTTGAATGTTTTTCTCTAACTCATATATTTTGTCAAATATTGCTTGATCAACAACCGCCACGTATTCAAAGTGCTGATGGACCGTCTCCAACGTATTTAAAGCTAGCTTTCACAAACAGGACGGTACACAGGCACACATGTCCATTCGAAAAGAATGCGATAAAATAACAACATATTTAGTTCCACGAAATACAATAGGTACAATATTGACGAGAAAACAATACAAAAACTATGGTTGGAAGTTCCACTAAATTTAAGAATGAGTCATAAAATAGCAGATGTTAAATTTGTAATTTATTTTGTCATTTGTATGTGTGTATCTAAAGCTCGACTGTCGCTTATATAGGTATAGATAAGTAGCAGTCTCACTTACGGAGGTCCATGAGGGAAAAACGAATCTCTCTTACAGAGGTTTCTGTTTCTCGCTAATAGAGGTTTTGGGAGCTTAAAATGACTGGTCCTGGCTATTACTCTCACTTATAGAGTTTTCTCACTTATCCAGTTCTCACTTTCTCTCTCGGTTTGAATCAAATTATTAAATCGGTGTAATTATATGAATTTTGAATGTTTTAAAATATTCCAATATTTAAACAGAATATGTGATTAAGGTTTTAATTCTAGAAATTATCAAACTTATTGCTATCTGATAAATATCACTTAATTAATCAAAATTGTTTTATTATTTCAGATACCTTGTCCTCACAACCAGCGGTGGTATCATGGATCATGAGGAAGCCAGAAGGAAACATCTTGGAGGCAAAATTTTAGGCTTCTTCTTCTAAGTTTACACAATAAATACGTGAAAAAATATCTTATTTTTTATTGTAAAATATTTGGTTATTAATTTTTTTGAAAAAGTGATTGAAAAGACGAGGATGGATGAAGGAAGATTGACGAAACAGATTTATGAGATGAGTGTGAATGGGCTAGCCGATAGAGGCCGACCTAGGTGAATGTATCACAACCAGATCGGAGTTGTTTTAGGGAAAAGCCAAGTCAAAAGTACATATTTAAAAACAGAATAAAAATATGTACTAAACATTTTATAAATACGCTATAAACTATTTTATTTGATGCTAGATAATGGACTAATGGATAGATAATGGACTAGGATAAAGTATTAATTAACACTAGTTTTGGACTATGTAGATGCTAAAGATATAGATTAATTGCATGTGCATTCTATTACAGCTTCTCATCTCATACACACTGGTGTGAGTGGTGTGACATCTTTGAATTCATCACTTTTTATGTGGAGACTACCAGCCCTGAGGCGTCTACATACAGCAATGAATTGCGAGCGATGATTGCTGCTAAGAGAAGAGATGCAAACACAACTGTCTAGCTGCATCTCCTATAAACTTTGCGATGACGGATGATAGATAAATCTACCCTCCATGCTTCCACCCCTGGCTAGAGTAGCAATTTGATTGAATCCTGCAACAGAAGCATTCTTTTCAATTTGAGGAGAAGTGTCAAAGAGTATTTAATGTAATATGGTAGTATAAAAAAAAAAATTGTAGTAATTAAGCCGGCTTTTTATTATGGGATATAATATAATGTATATTATATCGTGAGATGTAAAATTTTATCGCTCGTCATATATTTTGTATGAGACCGTTTACACCAAAGAGTAACATAATATATACTAGTTTACACTATGCTATATAATATATATTACATCCCAAGCTATAAATATTTTTTCCACTGACTGAGCGATATTTGACGGTTTATTAGTCAGTATATATTATGTTACTCTTTGGGTTTATTTTTTACCTCACGTCCCGGACACCGCGCCTCCCCCTCAGTTTTTTTTTGTTTTTATTATGGCTCCACCCATTTAGGGTATTTAGCCAGTGTTTGAATGAAACCATAGACAACAAAAGATGTAATTTACATTATATCCCATAGTGAAAAGCCGGCTTTAATGTAAGTGTTCCGAATACAAACAATTGAAGAAAATATGTCATTTATGATGAAAGACGTCTAAAATTCTCAATTTTCAAGTTCTTCCTCTCTGACACATAAAGTAATCTGTGGTTCTTCCTCTTGACCAAACTGACTGAGTTGCCCTAGGATGATATCCATCATCCTAGGAGTTGCCCCATTGCCAACATATGATATATATATATAACTTGACAAGTCTTTCATTTTCTTTTTGGTTGGATGTAATAAACTGGTTTAGAGCCGGTTTTTCAAGTTTTTTATGATCTAGGTAGAAAATAAGCAAATGGCCTACCTGATGGGGATGTGGTCACCGTCGCCTATGCCTACACTAGGGCTGTCTCATGCGATGCCGACCTGTTAAGAGCCCTTTAAGAAGGACTCGCATGTTGTAGCTCTGTAGCAATGTATCATAGCTAACGACTAAAAAACGTTATTTTACCAGTTACTCTTCGAATAAGAAATGGCAAATTTTCAACACTGTTTCTACGATTTTTTCGAACCAGGGCAGAAACTTGATAGTGGCGCCCCTCCAACGTTTCCGACAAATTACTTTAAATATACTCGCATATATGTGAGCAGTGGTTGGCATTTTTCGTTTGTTACAATATCAACTCTTTATAGTCCACAAATAACTTGTGGTGTGGGCCTGTGTGGCGCCTTTTTCTTCAAGTCGACGGTGAGACAACCAGCAGGCCTATAATGATCAACTGGCAAACTTCGTGATAGGCCTGCATAGGCTTCTGTATGCTAGGCGCTTTGTGGAGCAAGTTTTTTATTTTATACTATTACCTACACAGATGAACCCCTGAAACTGCCGCCCGGGGCAGATGCCTGGTTTCCCACTCAACCCCCCCCTCTATCCTGGGCTGTCAGTCACTGATCAGTTAACTATCCGTGGTTAGTAAGCTACACAGGTGTTAGGCAAGCTTGCGTGGTGGTATGGTGGTAGGGTAGGGTAGGACCCTACTCTTCTACATTCTTTTAGTATCCGCCTGGCCAGCTACCACTCAAGTTAAAGTTATCTGTCGCTGCATCGTCACTCGCCAACGGTTAATATAATGGTCAAACGCTAGTCTGCGATTTAAAGAATGCTTAGTCCTCTTTATCATGGCAGCAACTATGGCACGATAATATTATTACCACGGAGAATAGTGTCTTCCGTGATTATTACCGTGAATGAAAGTAGGTTCGTAACCTACTGTTTGCCTTTTTGCTTTTCCCTCAATATTATATCAGAGAGAATATAATATTACGTGCATATAGAAAGTAAATATCCACGATTACGTGCAATATTTATCAAGTAAATAGGCACATGATCGAAAAGTTCTAATGAGCGCCATCTGGCCAACAACCATAACAATAATTTATAAGATACAAATGATTGATTGTTAATGTCGACTAGATGTCGCGAATAGTTAGATTCATCGCATCTATTTGTAAGGTTGTTTACCCGTATATAAAAGGTACTCTGTGTTGTTTACTTTACATTGACTAGATGGCGGAAGATATACTTTTTAGCAACCTCGCGGTAATGGGTTGGGTCTACCTACCCGCTGAACGAAATATAGTCAGTCGTTTTGAGATATAGGTAGCACATTTTCTAAACCGCAAATATAAGTTGGTTAAATAAACATATATTTGATGCATGGGAGAAAGCACAAGATGCTATTGGCGTGTTCTGTGACCTATCAAAAGCATTTGATTGTGTCTGTCATGAAACACTAATTTACAAATTAAAATACTACGGTGTTGAAGGTAAGGCACTTGATCTGGTATCATCATACCTCTGTAATAGAACACAGATGGTTGAAGTTAATGGCGCCAGGTCATCTGGATCCCTCATAAAAATGGGAGTCCCGCAGGGATCGATCCTAGGACCTTTTTTATTTCTAGTTTATATAAATGATTTACCTTCATTCGTACAGAACCTATGTGATATTGTTTTGTTCGCAGATGATACTTCCTTGAAAATAGATCTCAAAATAGATAGGACTACACCTAACTTTGACGATGTAAACAAATCAATAACGCAGGTTCTGAATTAGTTTACAACCAATAACTTATTGTTAAACGCAAAAAAAACTAAATGTATTAATTTCTCTCTACCAAATGTAAGGGTATCCTAAATAGAAGTATATTAATAAATGATGAACCATTAGAACTTGTTGAATCCACAACATTCTTGGGCATCACCCTGGATTCTAAGCTTCCATGGGGTTCTCAAATATCGGTTCTAGCAGGTAGGTTAAGCTCCGCTGCATATGCAGTACGTAAAATTAGATTTTTAACGGACGAAGCCACTGCAAGATTGGTCTATTTCAGCTACTTCCACAGTATAATGTCTTATGGCATTTTATTGTGGGGGAAAGCCGCTGAAATCCAATCATTATTTGTTTTGCAGAAACGAGCTATTCGCTCTATATATAGTATGAGGTCGCGAGATTCACTTCGTGAAAAATTTAAGGAAATTAAAATTCTAACAGTGGCATGTCAATACATTTATGAAAATATTATGTTCATACGCAAGAATATAAATGATTATAAGAAAAGGTCTGATGTACATAATTTTAATACAAGACATAAAAATAGATTAATTATACCTAATTTCAGACTGCAGAAAGTTAGTGGTTCATTCATGGGGAACTGTATACGCATTTACAATAAGCTTCCTAAAGATATTGATCAATTGCCTATGAGCAAATTTAAAATCTATGTAAAATCCAATTTGATGAAAAAATCATACTATACAATAGGTGACTATATGGATGACAAAAATGCATGGCCTGAATGCCCCAAGTTCCAAGAACAAATATAAATTGTATAATAATTATTAATATATTGTTAAAATTTTTAAAGCTGACATGTACAATTAATTTATAAAAAGATAAAATGACAAGACAAGCCCCCATAGAGTTTCTTGGTGTTTTTTCTCTGATGGGAGTATTTCCGAAACACCGTTAGATTCAACAGCCATTCAGTTTTCCCCTTTTGGCCGCGAATTTTCTTTCTAGGCTTGCCATTTTTATTTAAACAATATTATGCAGCTGACAGACGGACTATCAGTTCCATTCGGATCATGATATGTACTGTGATCGGTATGCGTTTCTCTACGTTGTGTTTCACTATTTCACTTTTTTTATATAAAAATTGTCTGAAGTACTGAAACACACAGTTACATGTATGGTTGGTTTTAACGTACTTAATTTTTTTTTACAATATTTTGACGTAAACGATTGGATGACAGCTGAATGGTTCATTACTTTTTTTTTCTAATTCAAAGCGTTAAATTCTGCTTTTGCTATGTTTACTTGATAATTGGTTATGATTTATGATTTTGACGTGTATATGTGCGTATATTAATACTGCCTACATACTGAATAAATGCTTTGATTCTTGATTCTTGAATTACAAACATTGAAATTGTTTTTCAATGTTAATTTTTTGCTCGCGAATAATATAGTACATAGTATTTTTGCTCGATCTTATAAAATATTTTAGTGTGGTACGGAACCCTACGAGTGCGAGTCCGACCTGCACTTGGCCAGCTTATTCCCGTTGGGGTAGGCAGAGACTCCTACTCCTTTGCCACGATCCTGACATACCTCTTTCGCTTCTTCCACTTTCATGAGCGCTTTCATACGTAGTCGCTGGTTATAGGTTACAATGTAAAACTGTGTTATTATTATGATACAGCGCAACATAACCCGTCTTCCGAATTGGCTGCGCCGTATGGAAGGAACTTAGCAAACCGATTGGCGAAATTTCTTTGTTCAGTGGGTGTTTCTAACTACAGGTGCTAAGTATATAATTTTGTAGAAAAACAGAACTGATAAATACAATTATGAGCTATTTTGTAGTTGTCTTTAATATTAGGTACATAAGTCATTCGACTCCTAGATTTATCTTTACGACAGAATTAGTCTAGGCCTAGGCCATATTTAAGTAGGTACCAACTACGCACGCACCAATATTTTTTATGATCGTTTGTGTTTCATAAATTGCAAACATTTACAGATTATTTTTAAGAGGTTAGTAGGTACCTAACGTAGTATTATTATAATCTATTCTATGACCTAACTTAAATAATTAAATTAAATTCTTTTTTTAGTTCTCATGAGACATTTAATAATATACCTGAATGGTAAGTACGAAATCTTCGACCACATCATCGCTTACCACCAGGCGGGATAGTGGACAAACTGTAGCCTATAATATACCTATAAATTTTTTTTAATTAAAATATTAACTCATTTGATCATTAATTAAATGCATAGCATTTCGTCACCGCACCGGGCGAGGCGGCTTGCTGTGCTGTGCTGTGACTGACTAATGAACGAGCACAGTTTTACTAAATGAGTAATTGCTATAGTTTCTATAAGTAGGCGAGAAAGAAGGTTAGGAGTTCGGAGTGCTCTGTGCTTGACGCTTGTAGTACGTGTGCCTGCGACCGTGTCGCGTTCCAAACGCCATCACCACATTTCTTTCTTGTTTGTACGGTTTGTACCCCGTCGCTCGACCTGACGGTAGAGCGGTGTCGCCGGCACTCGCCCGCCCGTTCGTCAGTTGCGCGCTGACCGGACAATTCTACGCTCGCTGCCGATTTCTGTGTCGCGTCACAAGTGTAAATTTAGTGCCAGTGCTCTTGGATTAATTCGCGACAAACAATAATGATGGCTCCCGAAACTGTGGTCACCGTAGACCACAACAAGCCCGCGAACCAGGGCGCGCCACCACAGCAGGAAGGAGCGCTGGATTGGATAAAAATCAACGTCGACTATTTCAAAACGCCGCCCGGTTTACTAAAAGTCGTCGAATTAGTAAGTGCTTATGCGTTATCGTTAATAATTATTAGGCCCTGCCTAGCCGATCGTAAAAGTTAAATAAGTAATTGGGCTACTAGAAATTACCAGCTTACTAAAACTTCTAACGCCAACGCTGTAACCATTTTCCAATTAAAATTGCCAGCCAGTCATATTTTAAACTTGTAATAATCTAAATTTGCAAAAATAATAGATACCTATTAGGTGTCTTACTTGGTGCACAGAATACTGTTTATCGTTCAAGCGGTGCGGTTAACAGTTATTGCTCTTCCTTAACGGAATATTCTAATACCTACTGAACTGCGAAGATTACGTTCATACACCTGGAAAATATGCTCAAACTTATAATAAATACGTGTATAAATATTAAGCGTGATGTTTAAGATTAACTAGGCACTTTAATTACCTACGTAAGTATGGTGTCATTGTGTATATTTAGGTATGATGTGGTTCATACAATTCTGAGATGTAAGCAAATTATTTTATGCATCTCATACAATGAGGTCACAGCACATTGTCTGTATGAGAACGTATTTTGGTTGCGCTGTGTATGGAGGTCAGTAGGCAAGGCAGCGTTGTGTTTAGGGCGGGGCTCGGCGATGCAGCTTGAGGGACCAGTTGCAGTCACAACCGCACTAACTGCTATATTTATCTGTGTCACAATTACTTCCCGACCTCCGTTAATTTACGGAACGTGCGGTGCATTCCTGCACTATCATTCATCATTGATAAAAATAAACAGCTCTATCATAACGTATCTGAAGTGCAAATTGTTTGCCTAAGACCTTGATCGTGTCTATAGGTACCTTTCGTAACTGCGAGCAGCTGTAAATTATTTATTTCAACTTTAGGTACCCTACTCGTCGAAAACGTATGTTTTGAGTGATTTAAATATATTTCTACAAACTTCTAGCGTTAAAAATGTTTCTTGTCAATTATGTTTTTATACGTTTAATAATTATTTCGGTTTCATTTGGCCGTGTTCGCCCACAACTCGCGTACTGTTAGTATGACGGTATTCTTTAGTACGTAATATGTTTAGAGGCATCGATATTATGTTTAAGTATTACTAAAGGTTCCACAAAGCATGACTAATGTCCACAAATAACCAAGTCATCACGAAGTAAAACACCTCTACAGCACGACTGATAAGGCAATCTTCTTTGGTAGATAAACTACACTAAGTAAGTAATTTAACTTCATTATATTATTAATCATATTTTATTTATTTATATTAGGTTGGGGAAAAAGTCTTTTCGCATTATACTATGTATGAACTTGTAATAAAATCTCTTTAGCTATACTATTTTTATCTGGCTGGTTTTGGTATAATTAAAAGTTTAAATTTTAAAGAAGATAATTCCGTATTCAAATTAGGAAAATGTGTGTTTTCATTTGTTTTTCGTACTGTGAAGATGAGTGAATCTAATGAAGAAATTCGATACATTTTAAAATTTTACTACAAAAAAGGTAAAAATGCAATGCAACTAAGGCAAATCGCGAAAAAAAAATGCGATGTAGTTATAGACCTAGTGCAGTGTCTGTGAGAGAAGCACAAATTTGGTTTTAGCGTTTTCAATCCGAAAATGTTGATGTCAAAGATGCACCTTGCCCTGGCCGCCCTATTACGGATAAAATGGATGCCATTTTTGAAAAATTGGAGCAAGATCTGCATATCAGTAGTTACGACGTAGCTGAAGAACTGGGAATTGACCACAAAACAGTTTTGGCGCATTTGAAAAAAAACTGGGTACACAAAAAAGCTCGATATTTGGGTACCTCACGACCTTACAAAAGAAACCTAATGAACCGTGTACTCAATTGTGATTCTTTATTACGACGTTATGAAACCGAACCATTTTTGAAAAAGCTGATAACTGGTGATGAAAAGTAGATCACGTACGACAAGAACGTGCGAAAAAGGTCGTGGTCAAAGGCCGGTCAGGCTTCACAGACTGTGGCGAAATCCGGGTTAACTCGCAACAAGGTGATGCTGTGTGTGTATGTGGGATTGGAAGGGCATTATTCAATATGAGCTGTTACCACCAGGCAGGACCATCGATTCTGAACCCTACTGTGAACAACTGATGAGATTAAAGCAAGAAGTTGAGAGAAAGCGGCTGGAGTTAATCTACAGAAGGGGTGTGGTTTTTCATCATGATAACGCTAGACCTCACACATCTTTAGCCACTCAGCAAAAATTAAGAGAGTTTGGCTGGGAGGTGATAATGCATCCGCCGTATAGTCCTGACCTTGCACCTTCAGATTTCCACCTGTTTCGGTTTCTTCAGAATTCTTTAGGCAGTGTCAGGTTAACATCACGAGAAGACTACTAAACTACTTGTCGCGGTTTTTTGATCAGAAGCCCCAAAATTTCTATAGCAATGGAATCAAATCCCTACCTACAAGATGGCAAAAAGTTATCGAACAAAATGGTACCTACATACTTTAGTTAAATGAAAATAAACTATATTAAAAAAATGTTTTCAATTTTCTTAAAAAATGCGAAGAAACTTTTGCCCCAACCTATTATTATGATGATAAGGACACCGATTAGTCTTGACTAGACCACCATACAGAAGGTCTAGCCTGGACCATAGAAAATTCTTCATCTACTTATGCCTGGACTACTAGCAGGCAGGGACGGTTGTACCCACCTGCATTACTGTCCATAATCTTGCATGTTCCTATATCTATGATAGGTAGACGTCATAGCTTACCATTACTTGAGGTGAAAATCGTGCTTGTCATGTTGCCTTATATATATCACAAGCAGCGCCTCGCGGTTTCACCCGCGTAGTTTCCGTACCCGTGATATGTGTGAATATATGTGAGAATAGATAAAATATAGCCTATGTTACTAGCTATAATTTAACTTTCCATTCATCTTCACAACACACACATAATACTTCACTCTTTATAATGTTATAAGTTTAGATACAAAGGTACCTTCACAAATATTTACTTAAAAGTATCTATATATTAGCACACACGCTTCAGTGCGTTAGAAAATACTTGTATAAAATAGTTGTTATCCTTTTTATACGAATATCAGTAAATACCCATGCGAGTTAGTACCTCCATGTAAATAATACTTTCCAATATAAGTACTAGTTATATAACACACATACATATCAGAGTTTTCCCGCGTACTCTACCTACGAAGCTGAGTGATTTCTTGGTAAAAGTGAAAGCTACGTAAATATAAGGGACATTACTTAATGTAGTGTAGTTGTGTAGAGCTAACCAACTAAATGCTAATATACCCGTTTGTAAGAGCTAAGGAATTTAATCTATGTAGAGTTCCAATTATTTCCAATAAACAAGATTTTTCTTTATGGCATACTACAACCGAATAATTTTCTCCTAGAGTAGTGAATCAATCCAAAAATTTAAAGCATTTTTATAGCAGTGTGTCGTAGCAGAGTTTGTAGCAAACACAATAAGGTACCGCCACATAATAAATAATAGTTGGTACCGCAAAGCTTCTACACGTTTATCTGCCCCTATTCGTGGTACATACCGCGTAAAATTTTCCTTACTCATATAGTTAGTTACTTATGTATTATAGTTTTACGAAATGCTGAGAAAAAATGTGCAAACTTACAAATACCTAAAAAAAAACTTACTTTATCCCCATGGTTCGATTGAGGCGTGTTTAATAGTATTTTCTTGAATTATTCTTATAAAAATCATTCCATGTTTAAGTCTCAAAACTACAAATGCTAGCAAATAGAGATGCCATCTCCATTTTAACAATATAATGGCTCTCCGCAGTCCGTGTTTGTTATGCGGCCAAAGACAAGGACCAGGGTTAAATTAGTTAAAAAAAAGCAGGTAGTATAATATACAGCTACAAAACCCTCTGTGAGGCGTGGTTTGACAAAATAATGCCTGGTCAACACTAAGCAAACGAAGGGGAACGAATGATGGCAAATGGAAGAAGGTGCATCTATAATACAAGCGTAAAGCTCCAAATCCCTCTATTCAGCGTTCATTCTGTTTGGTTCGGCCCGGTGTGTACCCCGCTTGACGTCTTCTTAGATACTTTTCAAACATTTCGACGTCTTTTTAAAAATGTTGGGATAAGTTTTCACTTATATTAATGAGGGGTTTATTACGTTTACCAACGTTTATTAGCCAAGTATTCTGACGTTTTTCCTATCTATGGTCATGGTCTACAACTTAGCGAGGTAGGTAGAGTACCTAAATCTACCTATCTAATACTATAAGAATCTTTGTCCTGACATACTGACTGACTGACTGACTGACTGACTGACTGACTGACTCAGAGATTAGAGACAACGCACAGCCTAAACCACTGGTCGTGGACTTGAAATTTGGAGGGTATTTGTCTTAGTACGTAAAGGAGAAAAGAAAGAAAGGAAGGAAGGAGGAGAGTTAGGATAAGGAAAGGGGGCTCAAAGTTTATATGGAGAAACAAGATTAGATAGTTTGTTATATTCGATACTTTACATAAGTACGTACAATAAATAAGTAAATACGCGTTGCAGGATTTTTCGAAATTCCACCACTAAGAGATGAGAGATGAGGTAACAAAATTTTAAAATCGATATGGTTTTTTGGGTTTTAAAAAATGAATTCTCTATTTTCCCTATTCACGTGATAACTTGAAAACGGGTGGACCAATTTGGCTAATTCTTTTTTTAAAGGGTTTTTATGATAGAAATGTTTTACGAAAGAAAAGTTTTAAGTATATGAAAGAAGTTTTTATCGCAAGCTAAGCCGTGGGGCACTTCTAGTTATATATACGTACTAGAAGTCCCCCGCGGCTACGCCCGCGTTAAAAACTCCTTTTATTTACTTAAAACTTTTCTTTTGTAAAAACGATTCTATCATTAAAGACATCAAATAAAAATTAGCCAAATTGGTTCACCTGTTTTCATGTTATCGCGTGACTAAGACAAATCAGGATTCATATTTTTAAAACCCGAAAACCCAATAAAGCGCAATCCGAAACTATATTGATTTTCAGACTTTTTTACCCCAGTTCACTCTTTAGGGTGGCATTTTGAAAAAGTCTGAAACTCGTATTTACTTATTTATTTACAGAAGTACTTGTGTGAAATGTCGAATAAAATGACTATCCAAAATTTGAGCCCCCGCTTCATCCCTTGAAGAGTGAATTTTGAAAAATCCTTTCTCAGCGGATACCTACGTCAAAATTTCTATCTGGATGCAAAATATCAGCGCAATCCGAAACAATATTGATTTCAGACATTGTTACTCCACTTAACCCTTTTAGGAATAGAATTTCAAAAAGCCTGAAACACGTATTTACTCATTTATTTACTAAACTACTTGTGTGAAGTTTCGAATATAAGAGACAATCAATTCTTGTTTCTCCATACAAACTTTGAACCCTCGCTTCATCCTCTTCAGGGATGAATTTTGGAAAACCTTTCTCAGAGGGAACTAACGTCGTAATTAATAACTATCTGCATGCCAAATTTCAGCGCAATCCGAAACAATATTGATTTTTACACTTTATTACCCCATTTCACCCTCTTAGGGGTGGAATTACAAAAAAACCTGAAACACGTCTTTACTTATTTTTTTACTGAAGCACTTATGTGAAGTTTCGGATAGAAAAGACGATCTAATCTTGTTTCTCCATACAAACTTTCAACCCCCGTTTTATCCCCTTCGAGGGTTGATTTTGGGAAATCCTTTCAAAGAGGGATCTAACGTCGTAATAACTATCTGCATGCCAAATTTCAGCGCAATCTGAAATAATATTGATTTTACACTTTATTACCCCATTTCACCCTCTTAGGGGTGGAATTACAAAAAAACCTGAAACACGTGTTTACTTATTTTTTTACTGAAGCACTTGTGTGAAGTTTCAGATAGAAAAGCCTATCTAATCTTGTTTCTCCATATAAACTTTGAACCCCCGTTTCATCCCCTTAGAGGGTTAATTTTGGAAAATCCTTTCTTAGAGGGAATTAACGTCGTAATAACTATCTGCATGCCAAATTTCAGCGTAATCCGAAACAATATTGATTTTACACTTTATTACCCCATTTCACCCTCTTAAGGGTGGAATTTCAAAAAAACCTGATACACGTGTTTACTTATTTTTTTACTGAAGCACTTGTGTGGAGTTTCGGGTAGAAAAGACTATCTAATCTTGTTTCTCCATACAAACTTTGAACCCCCGTTTCATCCCCTTCGAGGGTCAATTTTGGAAAATCCTTTCTCAGAGGGAACTAACGTCGTAATAACTATCTGCATGCCAAATTTCAGCGCAATCCGAAACAATATTGATTTTCACACTTTATTACCCAATTTCACCCTCTTAGGGGTGGAATTAAAAAAAACCTGAAACACGTGTTTACTTATTTTTTTACTGAAGCACTTGTGTGGAGTTTCAGATAGAAAAGACTATCTAATCTTGTTTCTCCATACAAACTTTGAACCCCCGTTTCATCCCCTTCGAGGGTTAATTTTGGAAAATCCTTTCTCAGTGGGAACTAACGTCGTAATAACTATCTGCATGCCAAATTTCAGCGCAATCCGAAACAATATTGATTTTCACACTTTATTACCCAATTTCACCCTCTTAGGGGTGGAATTAAAAAAAACCTGAAACACGTGTTTACTTATTTTTTTACTGAAGCACTTGTGTGGAGTTTCAGATAGAAAAGACTATCTAATCTTGTTTCTCCATACAAACTTTGAACCCCCGTTTCATCCCCTTCGAGGGTTAATTTTGGAAAATCCTTTCTCAGTGGGAACTAACGTCGTAATAACTATTTGCATGCCAAATTTCAGCGCAATCCGAAACAATATTGATTTTACACTTTATTACCCCATTTCACCCTCTTAGGGGTGGAATTCCAAAAAAACCTGAAACACGTCTTTACTTATTTTTTTATTGAAGCACTTATGTGAAGTTTCGGATAGAAAAGACGATCTAATCTTGTTTCTCCATACAAACTTTGAACCCCCATTTCATCCCCTTAAGGGGTGAATTTTGGAAAATCCTTTCTTAGTACACCCTTACGTACTAAGACAAATATACCCTCCAAATTTCAAGTCTCTACGACCAGCGGTTTAGGCTGTGCGTTGTCTGTCAGTGAGTCAGTGAGTCAGTGAGTCAGTCAGTATGTCAGGACAAAGATTCTTATAGTATTAGATTAAGTAAGTAGGTACTCATTTGCAGTTGCCGGTACACAGTCACGCTATATCTAATTAGTCCTCCAATTAATCTAATCGAGTTAGACCCTGTATTCTTAGGTAAGTAGGTACCTACTCTTTGTATTCGTCATTCACGACATGACACTAAAATTAGTACCAGTTTTTACGCCTGGGAATTGCTCCCACCGTAATATTTTTGCAGTAGTATTTGACGTTACTTACAGTTTTTATAGTCTCCATTTTTTTAGTTTAAATTTCCAGCACTTATTGCGTCAGCAGTTAAAAACAATTTCATGAATGTAGTTACTTTAGCACATATAATAATAAGTACTATTAGTTTTTGTGGACCACCACTAGGTAATGTGGATTCGTACTTATTATCACATGAAATAAGAGCGTGATATATTTAGCAGCTGGCTGGTTCAATCGTGGATATTTTGATATTGTATGCTTTAACTAGGTACTAGGTATGTTATTTCGATATGACTTTGTAAAGTAATTTTCATTATTAATCTCCTTATCACTATAACCATGAGAATTGCCCAATTCCACGACAAAAAGGGCTTGATTAGTCATGTCACGACGTTACGTCGTGACATGACTAATCAACCTCTACTAGAAGAAGGCCCTCTACTAGACAAAATTCAATTTCTTTTTTCATTCACGCTAACGCAATTTCTAAATGTATGGGAATGACACATACAATGGTCAAAACATTGAATGTACCTAGTTCCAAGCAGGGATCTCATTATTTTTTTAAAGAAATCGAACTGCACTTTTCTGAAATGATAACATTTTCGAGATTTACTTCTACTCAACGAAAATATTGTTTTCCAATTTCTTCTTGCGAGAAAATATTCTACTTTTTATTCAAACTATTGCTTACGGTACAGGCATGTTCTAGTGTAGGAATCGCAAGAAATGTGTTCATGTAAAGGTAGGGACATACCGCGGCGTCCTGCGATCTGCGGGCGCGATCTCAGTATTTTTCAATTGTTTTCTGATCGCGTTTGGTGTGAACAAGCCGGTCCAAATACTACTGCGCTATCTGATCGCCGCCTAGATAGCGCACGCAGGAAGATGCGGTGTGTCCGTACCTTAAATGCGTTTTCTGATAAATAAACTAATTTTGTATTTCCTAGATTTATTTATATGAATCTTAGTTAGTCTGACATGGAGTCACAGGAGTCACCAAAGATGTTGGATAATATTTAATTGCGCATATTAAATGAATCGTAAAAATTCATCATAAGTATGTAGATTTGACGAGAAAGGTAACACAACTATATATTTATCATCATCATCATCGTCTTAGTAGATTTTGTACCGTTTTTATGACGGTTTTAATTAAATCCTTCCTAGGGGTAAAATATACAAGCATAGCATACCTACCTACTGAAGTCATGCTGATACTCATATGAATTTTGTATTCTTGCATATCTAATGAGCAGTAATTACTGATAACATTATTTAAATGTATTAACTCCGACTAACTTTATTAAGATCCATTGGCATCAAATACGATGTAGCTCGCGTAGGTTTTTAGAAAATGTAGTATGTTATTGTACCTACAGTACCTACTACTTAAGTACGTGGGCTGTTCCAAAAATTGTTAGTGAAATGAAAAATAGTATGTGAAAAAAGTATATTTATAGCTTTTAAAAAATACTGCCCTCCAACCCCAATGCACTTATGCATTTGGATAAACCAGATTTCGGAACATTTAAAAAATATATCCTGTGGGATGTCGAAAACTAACAGCCGAAATTCTTCGACGGCCTTGTCTCGCCCACAACGCATTTTTTTAACCGTGGGAAATAAAAAAAATCACATGGAGCTATATCCGGGCTATATGGAGGATTCGGTAACGTTTGTATCCCCCAAAGTCATGGGTCAAGCAGCCAGAGGATCGTAGCTGTAGATCCAAGATTCGTCAGTTATAAGGATGTAGGTAAGTAGGATAAGTTTTGCGAAGTTTCTCCTTCGAACTTTTCTAGCATACATTTTGCACCAATCAACACTACGGGATTTTTTCTTTTCGGCAAGAGAATAAGGTAGGTATACATCGCGAAGCAAGCTTCCTAACTTTAATATGCTCATGCAGGATGATGGAAACTGCTAGTGATCCAACCTTCAGTTCAGTTCAGCCTGAATCTCTCAACGTGTAATGTGTCTATTCTCCCGCAAAAGCCACTCTGCCTTGATGAAATTTTCACGAGTTACTGCAGTTGTAAGTCGGCCGGGTCTGACTGGGTCATCGTTTTAGGTTCTCTAGAACCACGTTTAAATTCGCGAATCCATTAAAGTACCCTTCAATTCAAAATAGTTTCAAGAAGAAGCGATTTGATTTATTTTGTGGCTATCAATTTTGGAAGAAACTAGTTAATTAAATATACAAGTATATTTTGAAAATATACTTGTTTAAACATAAAAATAAAAATATTGAACAAAATATGCCGCTCGGCAAACTGAACTTTGTATCGAATACTATACTTAGGTAAGTATAGTATTCGATACTAAGTTCAGTTTGAGGTAGGTACCTACATTATGTTTTTTACACATGCAAGTTTTCTTGTATTGTTTTACGAACACTTTTAAAAAGCGTACAACTAGTAAGTTTAAAAATCAGTCTTCAGGCAAGTACCAGGTATATACGACTCATCATGAAGGCATCGCAAGTCGTAATTTACCACAACAATGATATAACGACTTACCTACTAAGTAAGGTAAGTATATTGTTTAACATATTGTGTGGTTCATCGTCATTACCTACATACAAGTTATCTTCATTAGATGCTTTCCATCCTCGTTCGAAAAGCAATGAAAGCGTTATCTACAAAACTTGTCTGCCTTTAAGTAAATAATTGAAACTATAGTCATGTATAAAAAAGGAATTCTTGAATATAAGTTTTAAATGCGACTTCTTGCTTTGTTTAAATAATAAGTAAAAAAAAATATAAAAATAAAAAAAAAACTAAATTTATTAAACTCTCGCTGCCAAATGTAAGAAAGGGTGTCATTAATAGCAGGATATTAACACATTCACTGCGTTACGGGAAGTATTTGGTTGTAATTGAGTTCTGCTCTGTGCGGCAGCTAGTTGTCCTTGTTTTGCACTCCGTGCGGGGGTGATTTTATTCAAGTATTCGTACAAGTAAAAAAGAGACGCCTATATTGCCGTTGTCCTGGCTTGAAGTGTATTGAAATAAATGTACGGGAATTATTTTGTCATAACGTACAGAAAGGTAATTATTTTACAATAGTGCGATACGGGAACTATTTGGCCGTATCTTAAACCCCGTACCGCACTGAACGTGCTCGCGCGCGGAGCTTCAGTTAGTCGTAGTGCTGTAAATAATAATATAAAATAAGAATTTACTGTTTTTGTTAAAAAGTTAACATTATTAATTACTTATTATGTTTGTTAAAAATAGTTTTCGTTGATTGTGTATCACCTGAATAAACAATAATAAATCTGAAACAAAAAAAATATTTTACTAATTACACCCCATCTATAGCAATATGACTGTTGTATGCGCCACGACAAGTATTTTCCCGTAAAATCAACCATTTTCAAAAATACCTGTAGCTTTTAAGATATTACTTAGAACCCTGTGCGACTGCAGCTGTGTATACACAAGGATGTAACCTATTGATAGGTACAAAAAAAAAACTGCTGTGGACTTTCCATGTCTCTGTGGAGGTTTGAATGATTATAATAAGAGGTCCGATGTACATCATTTCAATACAAGACACAAAAATAGATTAATTTTACCTCAATTCAGGTTGTGGAAAGTTAGTGGTTCTTTTCTGGGGAACTGTATACGATTTTATAATAAACTTCCTAAAGAAATTGATCAACTGTCTATGAGCAGATTTAAAACCTTTGTAAAATCCAATTTAATGAAGAAATCGTACTATACAATAAATGACTATATGAATGACAAAAATGCTTGGCCTGAATGCCCCAAGCTCTAAGATATAATATAAATTGCATGATAGTATAATTGTTTGTTGTAAATTAAAAAAAATATTTAAAATGAATTAAAAAAAAAGAATTAAAATAAGTGACAAGCCCCATAGAGTTTCTTGGTGTTTCTTCTCTGATGGGAGTACTTCCAAAACCCCAGTAGATTCAACAGTCGATCAGTTTTCATCATTTGTTTGCAGATCTAGGGTTGCCCGTTACGACGGTATTATGCAGCTAATAAACGGGCAATCAGTTCCAATCGGAATATGATTTGTACTGCAATTAGTCTGCGTTTTATTTATTTATTATGTTTCATTATTTCATGATTTTTTGGATAAAAATTGTCTGAAGTACTGAAACATGCACTGGGTTGCGGGTGCACGTAATAGTACGGTTGGCAACCCTAATTAATCAGGGGAATTAAACATGTGTTTTAAGTGTGACGTTCGACGTCTAGATGAAAGCTGAATGGTTCAATACCTTTGTTTTTTTTTGTAAATTCAAAGCAATAAGTTATGTTTCTGTTATATCTATAATATATCTATATTAGTTATATCTATTATATTTGACGTGTGTAAGTGCACATTTCTAATTTGCCCATATACTGAATAAATGCTTTGACTTTTGATTTTTGACTTTTTAAGGTCCTTTTTTTTAAATATTTCTACGGAGAGGTTACGAGCTAAAATTGTGGGATATTTAGATAGCACGAGAGATTTGTCAGCATAACCAAAGTTTCAACGTTGTCCTACAACAATTAGGTACCTAAAGGCATGAGAATCTACATTTAGGCACTGTATAGTTATGTATATACTTTTATGTAGGTAGGTATACCTAATGTCGTGTCTCTCGATTCTTTTATGGAATATAATATACACAAATTGTTAATAATGCTACGTTCTATTATAGTCCTACCTACCATGTAGTGCTTATGCCTAGAATATCTAAATACATATTAAATATCTACGATCAAACGGAGATTCTATCTACAATCTACAACCTTTTGGCAGCAGGTAGAAATTTAAATCGAATTTCACCTTTGAGTTCCACCATTAGGTGGTAAGTTGCCTGCGGCCAATATTAACGAGGTATTAATTTTGCATTCGTATCTTTTATTTGAGAGCGACATCGGTGAAAGTGGGTATCGAAATGAAAGTAGTCGTGTCAACATGTGGCTCGTTTGGCCGCCGATGCTCGCAGCCAACGACGCCCGGTTCCGTAGCCGCAGCCTGCCTGTATCACAGTCACAGCCTGTCGATTTCTCATCATTTCTTTTAACTCGATATATATCTGTCAACAGATGCTATAATGAGACTATCATTTATAAGTTATTGTAGCACATTTTTAATAATTAAACTTTTAATTGTTCGTTTTCTACTTACTTCGTATCATATTCTTACTAAAACCATACGATTTATAAACAAAGTTTGGCGAGCTTGATTAGATGATGAATGTCATACATTTGTACCTAGAATTAAATTATTATAACTGTATTGATAAAAAAATATAGTATCGTAGTATTTTTGTAGTAAGATTACTTATTATAATTAGGTAGATATCATGTAGATATGCCAAAATTGCCAAACCTATACCGAGTGAGTAAAATGAAAGTGAAAACTAAAATTCCTACTATATTATAGGTAGGTACCTAAGTTACAGCACAGAATAAATAACAGTGTAACAGTGGTGTTATCAATATGTAGAATTTATTAAAAATAGAATGGGTAATATGGAGTTAGGATATACACGCCTAATGTGTAGAACTATGTTAATTAATATAAGTAGGTAGATACCTATGATAAGTATGTTTTATGATATCTACGTCCTACGAGCAAGTACCTCTTATTTATCCAAGTTTAAACACATTTAATTTATTTTATATAGTGTATACTATACAACATTGATAGGTAACACCTATTACTTGGATATCTAAGGGCCGATTTCACCAGTGAATTTAAACGCGATCAGGTCGACTTGAACTTGGTTTACGTGTTTAACTGAGATTAAATCAGCAACTAAATCTATGTTAGCATATAAACGTATTTGTATGTCTCGTGCTCTTAGGTTTTCTGTACATAGTTATTATATTTATTTAAAATCTTTATTGATATGAGTTGAAAATTAGATATACCTACTTTTTATCTACTTAATTTATTTTCTGCCTACACAATATTTTCTCCAATGTATTGAGTAGGTTGAACGGCCATAAAAGGTGTGCGTTGAGTGAGATTATTATGACACACATACGTCCCAGAATCGCGAAGAAGTTATATTCAAATTGTGTAGTTCTACATGTGTTCATATAAAATCACATCAAATCTTCGCACTTGTGAGTGCCAAAGAACCAAGGATAATTTTGTTAGCAGTATTACACTTTACTTATAAATATCGTGAGGCCAAGAATTTACGGTGTTAGGTAAAATTTGCAGACTTAGCTTTGCGTCGAATGTCAAACTGGTGTAAAATAATAGTAACTGAATAATATCGTTTAAAAAACTAAAAAATAACCGACTTCAATGCCGCGTTATTAGTTTTCAGTACCAATTTTGAGATGTTTATCTCCATATCTCTGGAGATACTAATCAGACCTCGATAAAATTAACATGGTACTACACTTGGGATATTTTCTTTCCAACAAAAAAAGAATAATCAAAATCGGTTCATAAACGATGAAGTTATCCCCGAGCAAACATAAAAAAAATATATATATATACGGTCGAATTGAGAAACCTCCTCCTTTTTTGAAGTCGGTTAAAAACTGATGTAAATGATTTTAAATAATAGTCTCGTACCAGTTAATTACTGACATCTGTTGTTTGAGATTGGCCATTTTTGTAGCTCGCCGTTTGGGTAGGTCTACTTTTGCCACAAATAGACAAACATGTTCCATTTTATATTATGTTTCTCAATTTATATTTTTGTATATTGTTACACACAATCCAAAACTTCATCGTACTATTAATTTCGTCGTATTGATAGGATCGTAATGTGGCCTAATTGGTTAGAGCGCCAGGAAATGTTTCACAAGAGGCGCAGGTTCGAATCCCGTCGGTACGATGAACTCATGCATTGTGTTTAACAATGTTCCATTTTAATAATCGATTTTAGGTGAAATCGTGGTCGAACATCTGCTCCTAACATAAAACTGAGTACTAAATAAATATTTTATTATACTAATTACAAAAAAAAGGCTCTAATGTAATGTAGCCTCTAAATTAGTTACCTAATGTTCGTGTATTTTGCTTTCTTTAATGTCACGGTTATCACATCAGGTTATATTTAGACGTATCTGCTGCTACAGCGAAGACGTTTATTTTAGGATGACGCCCATCTCTTGTTTTCTTATTTTCATAGATTAACGCCCGTTGTTTCATCGGCTGTGGGCCGTGGCCACTTGAAAACAGGTCATGGAAATATTGACGAAAACTAAACGTGCGTTATTACTAATGATTTGCTTGTTTCATTTGTTTATTGCTGTTCTCGTGACAATAGACTAATTCCCACAATTTTTTATAATGTTATAAGAAGGATTTTAATCAAAAACATTAATTGGTTAGCTAAGTCTTGTCTTTGTGCTCATTGTTGGCATTGTCGTCGAATAATTCGCTAATGAAGTAAAATGGTATGGTTTCATTGAACTCTCAGTTTAGAACGCGCCTCGTCTCGTCATATAATAGTTGCCCAACTTCTAGTATTTGTACTATTATTTATTCTGTGCTTCTATATCTACTGGTATTCTGTACTTCTGTACTATTCTGTGGTACTCAGAAACAACATATTGTGAATGTGAGTGTAGTCTCCGCATCGACAATTCTTTTTTTTTTGAAGAATTTGAGTCTGAACTTACGTACTTACGAACTTACTCTTTACGTCATATAGGTTGAGTAAATCGTAAGAGCTGAAAATATAGTAAAGTTTTTCTTAGGTACATCTAAAGTACTACTCAGGAACCTATATATTATAAAGTGTTAGTAAATGACTAACACTTTAGTCTGAGTTAGTAATTTGTTAGTCTGAGCAATTATGCCGTCATTTCAACCTCTTGCCCTTTGGCTTCAGCATCTACTCAAGTGGTTTCTACCAAAGAGTTTATTTTATCGTTGTTAAACCACGAGCTGAACCGTAGCGTTTTATACTGCAAATAGAAAGTGTCCTAGAGATTACCATATTTGAATTCTATGGTTGATTTTAGATACCTGTGACAATGTGTTTACATTTCCAAAATGTAAAGAGTTCGTTTGGAAGTATTCGACGTATTTGTAATAATCAAAAGAAGATGGCGGATCTATAGTATTCATTCATTGGACCAAAACGCTTTTCACACAACTCGGTCTCTGTGAATGTAACTTCATACGTAATTGCCCATTGTTTGCTCGTTTACTTGTGTGCCAGCGTCTCATTTACATTCAATATAGGAAAATATAAGTTTACGATAAACCAGGAAGCAGATTTGATTCTGATATCGAAGGTCGTTTCGCATCGCGTAGACTCGTACCGTTCTGGTTCTATGAGATAGAATAATTCCTCCAGTCACACAATAATTCCTCAGCTCATCGCGAACGGTATTGTGAAGCAGTTTGTTTGTAAACATTGGCTGGTTCCTGGCATCGGAGCTCAGCGTCACGCTTGCGAAATCAAGGTCAATGAAATGGAAAGAACTTTCTTTTGTATGCCTAGTTATTTTTTATTGTCACCGGCTATCAAGGTCAGCGCACTTCGATCGTCTGGCAGTATCGATCGCTAAAGAAACCATGAGACTACCTACACGCGTTTATGAATGGTCGGAAGTGTCGTAGACGTAGGTCGTTCGGCTCCACATTCGTAATATTATGTAGGCGGAGGTAGATCAGATTGAAGTGAGCAAAATGCCGTTCATATTACAGAATATATATGCCACTAAATTGGCAGGTAGGCACGTCCACGTTGTTTAATCGTTGTCAGGCGAGATCTGAAGATTGCGTCACCTCCCGATTACTTGCGAGCGTGAGCACACTGAATTTAAATTCACCCACAGCATCCAATTTACGAAGACTGAGAAGTTGTTATTAAGTGGATTTATACAATACGTAACTTCTAAGTGATAATTTTTTACGCAGACGAATACTTCAAAGTTTAAATATTTGTAGAATAAAAGAGCATGAAAATATTTATTATAGTAAGTATTACATTTTAAATAATTGTACATACCTAAATTTGGTGTAAGAATCTGGTCGAAGTTGGTATCATGTTTTGGCAAATCAACTTTATACTTAATAGAAATCATTAAAGTACAATTTCGTGGCAGACAACTTTCAAAAACTCCTAAAATATATTCATATGTGCATAATTTCGTTTTTGTTATTAGTAAACTTATGAGCATATTCATTATATTCCTTTTCGCATCCTAAACAACATAGTCCATCAAAGTCAGTTAAAGTATTTACTTGAAAATTACTTCTTTGTGCTAATACGGTCTTTCTATGAAAACTTTTGTGCTTCTTATGAATATTTATGAGCGTTCTATTAATTTTGTTAAAATTACTGAACTCCCTTGTGTAAAGTATGGCCATTGAACTGGCTAGAACGTACTTGTAGGCTGTCATATTCTAAAACTATCGCTTAATCTAAATATGTAAGTACCTAGGTTACAGAATTAATAATAGTAGAAGTTTAAGTACGAAGAAGTACGTAGGTATTATGTAAAAGATAAGTAGCAAAACTGACTACAAATATATCAACGCAGATCCAAAACCAAATTTGGCACGAATGTTTAATATATGACGCAGAAGGGTATTTGGTAAATTTATTAATATGTCATTTTTTTTTATTCCTGAAATGGATTTAATTAAAATACGGTACAAATATTCTACAATAAAAAAATGATAAATGTAATTCTACGTTTTCGGGAATTCATCCTTTAAAGTGGAGAAATAGAAAATACCTATAAATCACAATGATTCCAAAATATACGCATGAGAAGCTGCGAGCAAAAGCTAGTCAGTCTGTGATAAAAGCCTGTTTGGTCGCAGTTTAAGGAACAGTTGAGTGCACGCAACTATTGACCTGAATGCTTTGCTGCTTGATTGCGTACTTCGCAATAGTTGCGTGTGACACAGAATAAGTAATAGTAGTATATGTCACTACTGATGAATCTTGGATGATGCCTTGGGAAATGTAATAAATAAGCCAATCGGAACATCGACGCAATTTGTATATTGTAGGTAAATACATTGTGCCAGCCCCTAATGAAAGTGACTGATGGAAAAACCACTGTTTAAAACGGAGTCAGGTTGCTTATCGAACCTATAATGCCGTAGTATGTACTCGTAAGTTCCAAGTACCTATATTAACATTTAACACAGGATCACTGAATAAATAAACAGAATTTGAATTTTCGTAAAGACGCCTAGCAGCCGTAGCACTCGTAGACATCGTAGCATATGTAGATAGGATAGGATAGGTAATAAAGAATTACCAAATGCACCTGCACCTGGGATAGTGGGAAATAACTACATTATATTATTTAATAAATTTTACTACGAATTATAATTATAATATTTTGTAAAATAGGTAAGAATTGTAATTATAATGTTTAGTAAAAATCCGTAGGATCTCGTTAGAAATTCTACTTATATCTATTATATTATACCTATATTATATTAGTCTATATTTTTATACTTATTAGATTAATAGATAAATTATCATAAATCCTTTCTTAGTGCTAGATGTTATTTATTTATACCTATGTTTAAAGAACTGCAGTACAACATTTCATACATGTATCTAGACGACTACGGTCTACGGCTGTGCGAATTCTGTCGTTCAGAAAAAAACATTTAAATTACAAGATACACCATTAAATAAGATATCTGTCTAAAGAATATACACTATAAGTGAGCTTTTTTGGAAACTCTTCACCTCAAGGTGGCACAACAACAGCAAACTCAGAGAAAGGCGTAGGTGCACTTCATATAGAAAGGCCACTGCAACCAAAACTTTCTCCGACGTTTTTATTGTCATAATTTTCTTGGGAAAATATATACCTAAATAGGTACCTATTCACAAGTACGTGTTATAGTAATATTAATCACGATGATTTTAGTAGCTATTATAATGCTGATTAACTGGGAAACGAATAAGCTTTTTAACAAATACACATACTTTTCTAACCCGCGTAGATATCGTTCTCGTAGCAATATCGGGATAAAAAGTATCCTATGTATTATTCCATGGTCGAGCACATACCAAATATCAGCTCAATCGGTTCAGTAGCTTTAGCGTGAACAAGTAACAAACATACACATAAAACTTTCGCCTTTATAATATTATAGTAGGAAGTAGGATTCGTATCAAGTATACAGATTTTACGGTTTATTTACTAAAACTATGATGTATCCATAAAATTGTATATACAGGGAAATTAAATAAGCCATTGGCAGTATTGCTCCGTATAAGTTAGTAGTTGTAGGTAGGTATAGCATAGTATCTAATTATCTAGACACCATAGACATAGACTGTATTTTTTTATTAAAAGCTTACTAGCAATGTAGGTACAACACAAAGACAAATATATGCGTTTGCATGTATGGTGTATGGTAATAATTGGTAATCAAGTCTTGAGGGAGTAGGTTGGAACTTGAAAGCTACCGTTAGAATACCTTAAAAATATTTTTTACAAATTATGATCGGTGCTTTACATGTTTCATTGTGACAAAATATATTCCCATAAGGTAAAACAGGGTGGGTGCGCCCGCGACGGTACTTTCCTCGTCACATTGTAATTGTGGCTATCGTCGCATTGTATCGAATCGGAAATCCGGCCATGTACCGTGATTTGGAGCGAAACTGCAGAGTGTAAAAGCGACTCGGGTCTGTCAGCCCATTGATAGGACTCGGAATGGCGGTCGCATCCCATACACACGCGTGACGACCGGCTCCGCACACTTTCACCAGCACTGCACGTGCCTCCCATGACACACATTTTTGGCCCCCTTAGACGCCATCGGGATGAAGGAAGCCCACTAATGGAGATCAACTAAGTTCAATTTGCACACCGTTTCCTGCGCTCACTCAATGCAAAACAGCCTGTAGGATGTGTCGAGTGGATTTGATGCGAGTGGGTGCCGCATGGCGGTCGAATTCAATTCAATCCGAAAACTCTATTTCGAGGGCGAGGTGCGTCTGTAGAACGTAACCAAGAAGCGTACATCTAAATCGCAGGAAACTGCCGATGTTGCGGAATCGACGCGCCGAGTTATTGAAAGAAGTTCAGTTATCGGTGGAATTTCTACAACAACACCTGTTAGCGAGTTGCGACAGAGAGTTCGCGAGATATGGAACCGGTTGGCTGCCGAGGCCGCGGAGCGCGCACCGAGGCGGAGGCGGAGTACCCGACGCTAATGCCTCGCATTTACTTAACACCGTTGTTCTAGTGGTACCGCCATTCTACCGCTATTCATACTTTGTCGCGGTGTGTCGATTACGTTATGTCCCATTCAAAATAATGAAAGGAATGCGTACTCGTAAGCATACCTATTTCATAATCCTCTGCAGTTCAAAGTTAACAATGTGTTGGATGTAAACGTAAAATAACAAAAACATGCCCGACTGCTACTGTTGGAAATATGCATACAAATTAGTGGGTAGGTACTTATGTGCTTATAGCGTTATCGCTGCTCATTCTACCATAGAGATAAATAACATTGTGAATTTTGTTTGAAATCATAACTTGTTTTAAAATTGAATGCAGAAAATATAAGTAAATATAAAACCTAGCATTTACTGCTTTTGAGCCACTCCCACGAGACAGTTATTGTGTATTCAGACCTTCAAGGTTATCTTTAGCATACTTTAGCCTTGGTACGTGTTCCCGATGACGTTATCTGGCGTCATGCAAGCTGCATGCCATCATCTTCCTGATTCACTGGTAGCGCCTTGGTATTAATAACCATTTTGCTGTCTAATAAATATCTACTAAACGGGTACCGGACATAACATATATACATACATACATATAAATGTATTAAAGTATTGAGAATATAATATGATTACTAAAGCCACGAGACAGACGTCCGGTAGGCACCCATTTATGGTAGAATTACCTAAAATTCGCACGAAGCGGTTTAGTTCTACCTTTATTATCAGAACAGCCAAAAAATGGAATACTTTACCCGCGACGGTCTTTCCTCCGAAATACAATCTCGGAATGTTTAAGTCTAGAGTGAATAGGTTTCTACTGAGCAATCGTGCTACACCTTCGGCTGCATCGTCACTTACCATCAGGTGAGATTGCAGCCAAACGATTATTCAGTCATCTGTAAAAAAAAAAGAAAAAAAGCCCTTGCAAGGTCATTAGAAGTTTCAGATGGTAATGGAGGAATACCAAAAAAAATTAAGCGCGTTTGTTGCCATTAAAAATGTAACTCTTACATCTATCATGTAACTTCAAAGATATGTGATAAGGTTGGTCAAGCTTATCTAACAAAAGATTATAGCCATTTGTAATGTTTTGTGTGTATATTTTTTATGACTGACTGACAGGTACTTAACCGTTAAACCTGTACCCCTAGACAAAATCCAATTTCTGTTTTCTTTCAAGATTGAACGCATGAGAACGCACTTCAAAATGTATGGGAATGACAACTTTGTTGCGTAAAAATAAATGTTATTCCCACATTTTGAACTTGCGTTAGGGTGATTGGATACAAAAATTGGATTTTGTCTAAGGAATTAGATAATGTTAATTGAAAGTGATAGAGCGCATAGAGCGCAACTATCCCAACCCTTCTTCCTTAGTGGATGACACCGAACATCATGCTAGAGCTCGGCGAACCGATTGATCTAGGGATCACGTGTAGGGTAGATTAAGGTCCAAGTCTACGTATGCGAAAAATAAATTACTTAAAATTATTATAAGCGCTACCCACTTATCTATTTGAAGTCGGTGCCAGCCAAGTCTAATAGGTAGTAGATAGATAATACCTACATGTATCTACCTACTTACTAACCTACATGTACCTACTTACTACTACTACATACATAGTATCTATCTACTATCCAATAGACTTGGCTGGCACCGACTTCAAATAGATAAGTGGGTAGCGAAGAATGGGATTGAGAACTTTTTTCTTTTTAGTTTTATTATGGCTCATGATAAGTTTATTTAGCCAGTGTCAAAGTATTATACATTTCAAGTTTTAGTTATAGATACAAGTCGTAAAGTGATGTCAAAGTCACATTCAAGTCAAGTTGAAGTCATAGTTCAGTCATATCCTCAGAAAATTAAATAAAACACGCTTAGACTAAAGAAATGCTCCTGGCTCTATCGTCATCAGAAGAGTTTAGACTTTTAGACCCTTCTTACTAAGACTTATCTATTGGACTAGTCAGTAAGATATCAAATGAGCCCTAACTCGAGGGGTTAACTAGTACCTACTGAAGAGTTTCACTACCTATCCCCTAATTCCATCACCAGATCAGCTCCAAGATACCAAATCATAGCATTATCATCTAAACTAGACATATGTAATCTACATACAAAGTTTCAATTCGATACAACATTAGGCTACATTCCTAAAAAAATGGCTTAGTCCGTCATTTACATTAGCAAAAAATATTTTATACGTATTTTTTATTTTTCAATTAAAGAAAAAATAACGTAGATAAGAGCGTTGAAATTCCGCGTGACGTAATGAACCGCTATAAACTTAGCGGTTCGTGACGTCACGCGACCCCACTCCCACCTTTGTCAATTTCTATTGATTTGTAAAATAAAAATAAATACGTGTCCAATATTTTCGATTATACAACTGACGGACTAATTAGAATTATTTTTTTACCCAGGCATCATCCCTATTATATATTGCTTTCTAAAAAATATATTGACTTCTAAAATTTTATTTTATTGTTGTTAGTTTAAGTTACAAGTGAAGTTAATAATATTCATCATACTCATGACGAACCTATCAATTTCCAGATCCTCGGCATCCTGTGCATGGCGCTTGGATCACCGTGGTACTCCGCGTGGTTCGTGTTCGTCGCAGTCACCAGCTTCATCACCACCCTCATGTGGAGTTTCGTCTACCTCCTCAGCATCAGGGAAGCATTGAAGTTACCCATCAATTGGGTCCTTTCAGTAAGTTATTGTTTTATCTATAAATGTAGAGTACTCCTTTTAAAAGTAGTTTAAATTTTTTGTAGGCCAGTGTTCGATTTTATAGTAAAAATAATATATATCATCGTCAGCCTATATCTAGTAGTCCACCGCTGGACATAGGCCTCTCCAATTGCACGTGACTGAGCACGAGCCTTGGCTAATCTCATTCACTTCTTGGGAATAATAAATAATAGATAGTGACAGCCAATGCGACCTATGCAGGTATATGGGAATGAAAGTATGTAATTAGCGGGAATGAGATTCGAACTGCAATGTTCGATACCCAGTACCTAACATAATGAATGAAATCAAATCTCAAAAATTATATATCCTATATTTTTAACAAGCAATTCTTGTACGTATATTTATGTTAGGAAGGTCTATGTCCAGCAGTGGACGGAAATCGACTGATAATTATGATGATGATGATGTATGTTGCGTATCTCTATTACGGCTATTACGATTTGGATGAAATTTTGTATTTAGATACCTAGGATTTTGCTTTTTAAGTTTACTTACATAGTTGTATTTTTTGTAAAAATCGAGCAAAGCTCGGTCGCCCCAGGTCTCAGTGAAAAAATATGTGAAATCTTCGTGCGCATATATAGCTTAGTTTATATCATAGCGCTTTTATACTGCTTTTATAAGTTCCCTCATATTTTTTCAAACGCGCCAAAAGAAGAAATAAAAAAACTTCAACGCTAACGAAACGCCAGCCTATACGATATAAAAAAAAAGATACATATATGTATAATCTTTATCTGGATCCAGTAAATCAGTCGCGTGTTTGTTAATAATTATTTCTAGAGTTATCCTGTAAACTTGTCTCGATTTTAGATTAATGTCTCAATAAATATCTAGAGTAATAGTAGAAAGCCAGTTAAATTTTTGAATTGTACACATGTATTATTTATCTTACATAAGATCGTTTAAAAAACTAAAAAAAACCGATTTCAAATGCCGCGATATTAATTTTCAAAACAATGTTTGAGGTTTTTATCGCCATATCTCTGGAGATACTTATCAGATCTCGATGAAATTACTATAGTACTACCGTCGGGATAGGTTTTAGGATTTTAGGATTAGGTACTGCTAGCAACGACGGAATATTAATTATGTAAATAAATAAATTGGAATATGGCTTTTGCCAGATTTTCCACGCAAGGCAGTTATAATAATGAATAACATACCAATATGGTATGTATTTACATACCATATTGGTATCGTAATAGCCATTCCTTGCTTGAAAGAACAGCAATGAAATTGAAAAGACACAAAGGCCTTATCTTTGTCCTTTGTTTATTTTATCTCATTGTTGTCAATAACTGAAACAGAGAAAATAAGCGATAAGATGTAACTTGTGTGTTTGAATCACTAGGTGACACGTGAGACCATATATTTATAATTCTATAAAGAATTAAGAATATTCTTACATATAATGCATATTAAAATGAATATTAAAACACAAGCTTCTTGTAAAGACGTTATCATGTCTTTTTTATATCTGATAGGCTAGCGTTTTATCACCATCTCGCCTGGTGGCTATTATTTATTCTGTACTGGTGGTAAGTGATGATGTGGTCGAAGATGATGATCACGCTAGGCCTAGAATACTCTGACTCTCAAGGATTGTGTGCTGACGGAACACCATGGCTATGGCGGCTTATTAACTACTTAATGGTTGTTAAACACAATCCAAAATTTTATCGTACCGACAGGACTTAAACCCGCAACTTCCTGAATAACATGTTCAGGTGCTTTGCCAATTAAGCCACAGTGCGATGTATCGTTACGACGAAATTAGTTGATTGCATTTGTTATCCCAATTATGCATTGGTGGCGCCATCTATGACTACTTATTACGTAAGTTAATCATTCGGAAGAAATAATTAATGGTTGTAAGCTACTTTTTGGTAGCAAGTCAGCCGGAACATCGATATAATGCTCCTAACACCGGTGTATCTAATGAAAAGTACTAATTATAAAATACTAACAACCCGGCTCCATCATTAGGTCGTCATGATGTTTTTTTTTATGGTAAAAGGTAACAGGAGAAGCACGACGCTCGCCTGATGGTAAGCGATGACGTCTACCTATAACAGATACAGTGGCATGCAAAATTCTGCACTGCTAGAATTTTGCATGTCACTGCACTGCGCCTGTTACCTGAAGGTATAGACACACCGCGGCGTCCTGCGATTTGCGGGCGCGATCCCAGTACATTTCAATTGTTTTCTGATCGCGTTTGGTGTGAACCAGTCGATACAAATACTACTGCGCTATCTGATCGCCGCCTAGATCGCGCACGCAAGACGCCGCGGTGTGCCTGTACCTTGAGACATAAAGATGTTAAGTCTCACATGCCCTGTAATTCACATTTCTATTTCACGGCTGAAAATTAACTGGCAAAGTGGTGGTACCACCCCAGGCGGACTAGCAGAAGTCTTACCACTTCAAGAACCATATTACTGCATTGTCACCGAAGATAAGAGATTTTCCCAGTCTCGAAACATAAAGAAACCTAGTAGGTTCAGAGTGGACATTTTGGAGATAGTTTTTATGTAAGTCATTTATAAGATTGGAGAAAATCTGTAGCAATTGACATAAGTATCGATATAACAACTGGTACACCACCATAATACCTTAGATAGCGTATACTTCCCTGATTAATGTGATAATCATCTTGAAAAGTGATCATTTCCCGATGTCTTACGATGATTAGCGTAGTTCAGTGATTTGTTACACTCAAACGTTATATTATAAGTTATAACCCACTTTTCTTGCACACTTTCATGAAGGATTAAAGTATCGATTATTTTTGTTCTTAGCTTCAAGTATTCCTTCTATAAATATAGGTATTTAAAAAATAACCAAAGGTCGCTTAACATCTACTAATATTTAAATTGTATTGCCCATGTTGCACATGTTTAAACAATATTGGCAATAAAAGAGAAAGGCAGTATCATCAATCTATTATAGTAGATGTAATTAACAATGTCGTCAAATTGTTTTCAGGAATTGATAAGCACGTGTCTGGAGTCGTTGCTGTATTTTATTGCATTCATCGTGCTATTCGCCGCCACCGCGGGACGCTACGGCGTCGGCTACGGAGCCAACGTGGCTGCTGCTGTAAGTATACTACCACAACTAACAAATACTATTATCAGCATCAGCCTTACTCCACCTAAAGCTGGACATAGACCTCCTTTTCCTTTTATTTATGCTACTTATAATGGTCATGTGCGAACCGTATCCAGGAGCGATAATCATTATGTTAATGTCATCAACCCATCTTGCTGTCAGATAACCAACTGAAAATATACAATAAAAGAGAAAAAAGTATTTATTGGATACCAATTATATAAATAACTAAATAAAACAATAAATATAGCTATGCCCTTTCTTATTGATGGCCGGCTTGGCCGAATGGCCGGTCTTATTGCTAATAGCGATAATTTCCAGAACAACTTTGAATAGACACTATTGCAGAAAGTAGAAGCGGTGTAACAAATAATAACAGACACTCTAATTTAAATGATTGTAATGTTTGTAAATAACTCTACACAAACACCTATAATGATAACATGACAAAATAAATAACATGACAATGATGACATAATTTAATTTTAACAAAAATATGTAGGTTCTTTTGCATTGCTAACACTAAATATGATTACAGCTAAGTTCACAACCCGGCTGATAAGTTGGAGAATCTATAGCTATAATCGTAGGACGGAAGTCTTTTGTGATATTATTTATGCACTTGCCGCAATTTAATTTGGTAACCCTAAACACCATAAGATCATCTATTATTTTCAATAGGTCCATATCCAATTGTCAAGCATTTGAAAGTGGTTCTTATTCAGACCACAGCGCGGAATCTAATGATTGATATAACATTCTCTTAAAAAAAACCTAATGCTGCCTCCAGATCAAGTTAGAGGCGTGCCGCCAGAGATCAGCATATATTGAGAATTGGTGACCAACTTGCCAGTTGTCCTTCAGGTAGCAGAGTTCTGGTCACTGGCTTTAGTGAGCTTCAGAAAGGATTGGCAGAAGTTACCTTTGGCTGCTTACTAATTAACTTCTCTAATTCTCTCTGCCAGCACTATGTAAATCGAATGACAACATATCCCATACCGCAAAAGAAAAATCTGACCTTCTCGGTGGTCTTTTTGCATCTAACTCGACCCTCAGTGATAGAGATTTGTCACCACTGGTTATTGATACCTAACGTATACCGCGATGCAAGAGTTCCATGCCAGAAGTACACACCTCTCAGAGAGCAGTACGGTAGGAACTCTTATTCCTTGATGAGCGAAAATCGAGACCATCTTAAACTTACTTCCATGAAGCTCGGTCTGCTGATTGTTCACACTGCATCAACAGCTTGTTCTTATAAAGCACATGTCCGCACATACCTGGAGTATACCTGTGAAACGATGCACCAAGTTACTTGCTTCAATCTTTTGACTGCCTACAGCGAAGGGCCACCAGAATTGTCAATGATGCCGAGCTCTACGGCAGGTAGGAGCCGCTCAGCCTCCGAAGAGACATTGGAGCGCTGTGCATCTTCTACCGTCTTTATTAAATGGAATGCTCCGAAGAGATATTTGACCTGATTCCACCTTCGTCATTCTTCTATCAAACTGCTCAGCACTGTCAAAAAGCTCATTAGTCATCACCATAAATATCTTACAGAGTTGGTTGAGTACGGTCTCGTACCACCTGTTTTAGCTGTGGCTTCCTACCTCTCACCTGTAAGATGTGGAACAACCTTCCCGCCACAATCTTTCCCTTAAGCTATGGAATGAAAGCTTTTAAAAAGAATATCCATTAATTTCTTGAAATTCGGTAACATCATCAGCGCCCACGGTGTTGCAAATGTTGATAGGCGACTGTAACCATTTAACATTAGGCGGGCCGTCAGCTTGTTTACCATCTATTACATAGAATATTCCCGACTATATCAACGCTCACCATCAGACGAGATATCGTAGTACATATTTTAGACGTTTTGGTGTAAAAAAAGGATAAAGGATTTTTAAGGAGTTTGAAGATAACAATCCAACATATTACCTTCAAAACTAAGTAAGTATATGAAGTTATAGCCAAAGAATGTGTTACTGCAATCTTATAAATTGTTAACTACACCAAGTGAGCTACGCCAACTTGTTGAGTTAACGTGTAACATAGGTTAATGCTATGCATGTTATGTAAGTAGGTTCTTACATAACACAACAACATAGACACGTTTAACAGAAACAATTGAATGTAATCTCCCTTCGTAACAGTCCATGCACAAGGGCTTGCCGGTTGAATGGGTACTTTCTATAATTTGTCGATATACGCAGGCATTTTTGAACCAAAGGACCGCACCCGTCGGAGTAAATCCACAAACCAAATTGAGCTTCAATTTAGACCGAGTCGTAACAAATTAATTAACCTCAATTGCTGGCCCAAAAGTTTTTATATCTGTCTATTGGAAGAAGTTAACTGCCTAGATTTTCAGTAATCTAGGTACCTCTTTTCTTTATATCACTAAAAAACGGAATCTTGCTATAGGTGACTGAAGATGTTAAAATATTTTTAAAATAACCTTCTTTAACATAATTATACGAATGTCACCCATTAATATTATACAATAAAATGCCCCAAAAAATAATATATGCCAAAAGTTGCAAAAACAAGTAAATAAAATACTATAATATATCGTGCTTCCCCCTAGGTATCCCTAGGTTATCACATCTTCGAAGATGTGAATTCGAATCCCTTATCCCATGTAACATTCAATACCTAAATAATTTGGATGTATCTTGTGATGTCATGATATCTGTTTTCTTTGTGTACACAATAACTAATATCAAATAAATATTACTCAGACGTCTGCCTGGATGTATAAAAAATATATGAATATTGATAATTTTGTTCTCGATTTCTCGTGCACTGTTCGAAAGCTCATAGTCACCTCATGGTACGACCAAAGCACCGCTCGCATGAGATAATAAATTTAGAAAGTTTGAATAAATGCGCTATTAATAAATTGTGAAAAACTTTCAGTGTTTGAACTTTGACCTCGGAATCCATTTATTTATGTAGATATGTGTATTATAATTAAACGGTCATAGGCTTTTGAACCTTTCTTGGTCTATGGTCATTTTTAACCTACTTCAAAAAAAGAAGGAGGTTTCTCAATATATGTATATATATCTTATATATATATAAAAGAAAGTCGTGTTAGTTACTACACTTATAACTCAAGAACGGCTGAACCAATTTTTATGATTTTTGTATTTTTGGAATTGTTTTTGTCAGGAATAGGATAATAAGTATTAAAAACAATGAATAATGGACCTTTAAAAAATTATATAAGAATAAATATTTTGCCAAAATGTTCCTGGGTTTAAAAACTGCCGATTATTTGATGTTCAATTGTTTATCCCGCCGTATTTTTTTTGTATAATTATAGCTCCACACGATTAGTGTATTTAGCCAGTGTCAAGTATAAAAATTCTTCCCATGTGTGGCATCATGGCATGGTACTGAAAATTGATAGCGCGGCATTGAAGTCGGTTATTTTTTAGTTTTTTAAACGATCTTAGGGTAGCTCCAATGACCGTGAATCAAGATAATTGACATAAGTAGTAGTTCTTTAAAAAACGTTCATAGCTTTCTGGGTACTACTATACTGTCGTTCATTGCTCGAAAAATTATCGTCTTCGATAGTGATTTCTAATAAAACATAATATATTACGATAATGAGCTTTTGTATTGTTTTTGTTGAGTTAAAAGGGTGGTTGCAAAGTTCGTAATGTCACTTCTGTCCTCATTTTAACAGTGGACTCCTAATTATTTGATATCTTATTTCATACACACATTATAAATGCTTGATTCAGGTGCCACGAGCATGCCTATATTTAGGCGCACGTTGGTATCCCACGTACAAATATGTAAATGGCAGCCACCTTGACCACCTTACAAAAATATGTGTCAAAATGGCAAGGTCAGTTGTCAGCGTCACTTCACTCCACCTGGGTATAATGTGCATCGCGCTTTAACTGTTGATATGTTCTCGACCTTTCTCGACTAACAGGTTTAGATATCTTGATCGTTTCGAATTTATCTCGTAGATTACTAGTAGGTGTTGGGTAGGTGTCATTTGGGCGAATTTGAAATAAAATTGTGATCTCATATTTGGAGTGGATGGATAAAATGTATGTTTGAGTAGAAGCAAGCTTTCATCAAATGTATAATGTAGGTATTTTTGTATCCAATATTTTTAAACTAAGAGCAGTTCTATAATTATTTTGAGACAAGCATACCTATGGACTCCAATCGGTATTTTATCTAGCACAAAACATTCAAGTTTACAAAAAAATATAAAAGTTTCTTTAATATGTTACCACCGTACTAAACACATCCAAAAAAGTTAAAGATAAAATCCTTTTAGACTAAAACGCCCTTTTTACTTGTACTGTCAAAGTAAAAAAAGCAAATAGTTATCTATGCGATATATCTAACGCGTGCTATTTCTATGTTCCAGGTATTCGGTCTATTCAACACGGTGGCATACGCAGCGAGCTCGTTCCTACTGTACAAGGAGCACAGAAGCTCAGTGGCGGCTGCAGCGTGAATCTTATCACCGGCAGTTCCCAGGAGCCACCACCTTAACCTTTCCATTCGTCTCGCTTTCCATTCTCAACGCCGCAACACTACAGTTATTGTTACTGATCACGATAGCACATTTTTTAAATATTATTGTGCAATTTACTATCGTGTTGTCAGCCTTTTCAATCTTTACCTACGTTATTTGCTAATTTTATGCAATGCAATCAATTATATATCAGAATATGTGGCTCAAATATTTAAGTGCCAGTAATGTAGCGGAGCTACACGTTAACCTTTTAACGTGATACTTAGATTGGTATCAATCAATTTCCAATAAACTGTTAGACACTAACAGATTGCACTCTATTTCAGAAAACGATGAGATATTTATCACCTACTGATCGCACTATTATTATATAGTATGGCTCGCAACAATAAATCAAATTATTATAAACGTGTAGTTTTCGTGTGAGTCTGTTTTGATAGGTTGTGGTTAGAATTCCGTTAGATCACATGTGGTATACATGCGTGAGTAGCAATTAATATAAATTCACTTAAAATTGTCTACTTGTATAAAATTTTCATTTTTTAAAATAATGTTTACGACGTGAACGTTGAAATATTAATGGAACATATATATTTGTCAGACCGCAAAGTGCCGTTTATAAATGCATAATACACATAAGTATAGAAACTACATGTCTGTTAATTTGTTAAGGTTGACGTTAAAATATATAGAGATATGTAATAATAATAATTTATTATGGTTGTTATAATATTATGGTAGCCTAGTCCAACATGGAGCGACGATGATTTTATTGAACAAAACGAATTATATTCTAACATTGTGTTAAACTATTTACCAATTTCTAATAATTCTTCGGATTGATTTATTTATCCTAATAAATGGTTTATTCAACTTAGTTTTTCTAATTGGAAACATTACCAATATTATATTGTGTTCTGTCTCTTGCAAATTAAATTAAAGTAGGTATTTATTATAAGTAGATATATATTATCTTTTTGGACTACACAATCCGTCCAGAATCTCGAATTACATTAGTAAAGTAACCAAATAAGCATTTATATACGAAAACTTAATCATTCGTGTAATCATTGCTATTGTATTTTCACAATTTATTACGTTTATTGCTAAAGTAAAATACTTCTTTAATTGTATAGGTTGTTCTACCTTGTTTTAAAGCGTTCAATTAGCTTCATATTGAAAATATAATATTTTCTAGTGTACCAGATATAAATACAGAATACTAAGCTACAACTTTTAAGTATCTATGTTAATATGTTGTAATACTTACGTTACTCATAAAAGAAGCAGCTATAACCCTAGTAGGTTTTTTCCTAAATCGCACACAATTGAGCTGGTAATGACGCTTAATAATGGTACATAACGTGCTATGCTACAGTTCTTGAATATCTTATTTAGCTTTCAAAAACATATATTATTTACCAACATGTAATTGCTTTTCTAAATGAGCATTATAAAACATTTGTTGTTGCTGTTATTTATGTAATACTTGTTAAATTTCATCAACGATATATATCCAGAATTGCTAATTCTTTAAAACGCTATTCAGCGATTGAATTTGGATTTCCTTCTGTTGTTATGGGTTGAACTTTCGTGAAAAAGGTGTAGCTAGATATTGTTTTCATTTTACTTATCTTCTTTGAAGTGTTTAATTGTACCTTAATAAACGTTTTAAGTTAAATAGATATTATAATTTGTAAAAAGATAAAAATATATTTTAACATAAAAGCGTTTTCTTTTATTGACAATTTATTGACATCTTCCAATGCTTGAATGAAATGTTATCTACTTCCCGGTGTTTGATTGAGCTAAAATTTTGCATATACATATATGTAAAGGTACGGACACACCACGGCGTCCTGCGATCTGCGGGCGCGATTTCAGTACTTTTCAATTGTTTTCTGATCGCGTTTGGTGTGAACCAGTCGGTACAAATACTACTGCGCTATCTGATCGCCGCCTAGATCGCTCACGCAGAACGCTGCGGTGTGTCCGTACCTTAAATCAAATGACAATGTCATGTTACGGTAACATCGAGCTAGTCTGATTGATGGAGACGGAAGGTTGCCACTGGAACTCTCTAAACTTCACATGATAAACCCGACGAGTTTGAGCTTCAAGGATTTTTATTAATTTTAAATATTAATTGGAAGGTATAGTGGTTGCATTTTCACTTTTAAAGAAATGATTGTTTGAGCCTCTGAATGAAACGTATATAATCTATACTTAGTATTATAAAGAAAAAATATTTGTATTTTTGTATGTAAGTAACGTTTGTTAGTACAGTGCTATTGCACAGGTAATAAGCTCAAAAAACTACTGAACTAATTTAAAAAAAATCTTTCACTGATATAATAGAATGGAATGGACTGTCTGAATAAAAATAGGCTATTAATAATAATATAATATATATATATATATATATATAATATATATATAATAAAATAATATATAAATAAATAAAGTGGCCAAGTGCAAGTCGGACTCGCACTCGTAGGGTTCCGTACCACACTACAGTATTTTATAAAATCGAGCAAAAAAAAATAATTAATAAACATTTTATCAAAACAGAGTTGTGAGCCGCGTGCTTATTTCTTATAACGCCATCTAACCTCTAACGCTATCTAAGTGAAAGTTAACACAAAGGTGTTAGGGATCGGCATTTCAATATAACGCCATCTATGGACGTTTACCTAAGCGTTCATCATCATCATCATCATCATTATCAGCCATTGACATAGGCCTCTCCCATGGCACGCCACTGAGCTTGATCTTCAGCTATTCGTTTCCAACCGCTGCCAGCCAGCTTGCGTATATCATCGCTCCATCTAATTGGAGGGCGTCCTACACTACGTTTGCCGAGCCGTGGTCTCCACTCTAGAATTCGTTTACCCCAACGGTTATCCGTTCTGCGACAGATGTGACCAACCCACTGCCACTTCAGCTTGCTAATCCTTTGAGCTATGTCGATTACTTTGGTTCTCTGACGGATGACTTTGTTTCGAATTCGATCCTTCAGTGAAACTCCGAGCATAGCCCTCTGCATAGCTCGCTGAGCAACTTTGAATTGGTGAGCTAGTCGCACTGTCAGTGTCCACGTCTCGACTCCGTAAGTAATAACAGGTAGGACGCACTCGTTAAAGACTTTCGTCTTCAGGCTTTGTGGGCGATGAAGTGTTTGTGTAATCGACGAACTTTTCCGAATGCTGCCCATCCAAGCTGTATCCTTCGGCGAGCTTCCTTCTCGAAGTTGTTTCTGCCCAATTGCAAGATTTGCACAAGGTAGACATATTCGTGAACAACTTCGAGAGGAACTCCGTTTAAGGCAATCGGTTCCGGAAAAACATGTGCGTTGTACATGTTAGTCTTATCCAAGTTCATCCGGAGACCGATGTGTGCAGAAGAATCAGCGAGGGTGGTCAGTATGTATTGCAGCATGTATGCAGATCCTGCACGGTTTCAGCCATGATGACGATGTCATCCGCATATCTCTAGTGTGAGAGGTAATAAAAAATATTTATGCCCCGTCCTTTCCAGTTCAGCGTTTAGAACATATCCTCTAGAGCGTTTATGAACAGTTTGGGGGAAATAACGTCCCCTTGTCTCACTCCTCGATGTAAGTGGATATGTTCAGTCTGCTGATTTTGTAATTGGACGGTCATATTCGCGGCGTTATATAGACCTCTCAACACTTGGACGTATCGCCAATCAACTTGGCACCGTTGCAGAGACTCCAGAACAGACCAGGTTTCAATGGAGTCAAAGGCTTTCTTATAGTCCAGAAACACTAAGCACAAGGGATGGTTATACTCCTCGATCTTCTGTATAACCTCCCGCACTGTGTGGATGTGGTCTATGGTGCCGTATCCTCCCGAAACCCAGCCTGCTCGGGGCGTTGAAATTCGTCGAGCCTACGCGCGAGACGATTTGGGATGACTCTAGAAACAACTTATAGACATGGCTTAAGAGCGAGATAGGTCGATAGTTCTTCAAAAGGGTTTTGTCTCCCTTTTTGAAGAACTTAAAAACCACACTCTTACTCCATGTCTTCGGAGTTCTCCCCGAAAAGAGGATGGAATTGAAAGAAGCGTTCATAGATGGCGTTATATTGAAATACCGAAAAAAACACGTTTCTTGTATGGGGACCCCCTATAATTTTAAACTTTATTCTGTTTTTAGTATTTGTTGTTATAGCGGCAACAGAAAAACACCATCTGTAACAATGTCAACTGTCTAACTATAACGGTTCATGAGATACAGCCTGGTTACAGACGAACAGACAGACAGACAGATAGACAGACGGACAGCGGAGTCTTAGTAATAGGTTTTACCCTTTGGGTACGGAACTCTAAAAAAGGGTCCTGTTTAAATTATAAGTTTAATCGTGGAGATCTATTTGCAACCTAATTCTACAGTATTTATACTGAAACACGTTTTTTACGAATGCTGCTTATTACGGGTAAAGATAAAAGATAACCGGCCAAGTGCGTGTCGGGCCACGCACAGTGTATGGTTCCGTAGAGGCATGTTATTTAATGCGTCTTTACCCGTTATAAACAAGCAACTAGGTACTCCGTCTTTGTCACTTTAAAGGATTTATTCTAAGGATTTTGTATTTGGTACAAAATTATCCAACACCCAAGTTTAACGACTATTACTGCCAAACTAATAAAGTTATCTTAACCGCTATAATTTTCCTTTAAAGTTCATGAAATGCGCTATTATCACGATTTTTTCCAGATTTTTCAAGCCAGCAGTTTAGCTTTTAGAGGGGGGGGGGATGCCCTACTGGAACAAAATTTGCACTTTAAAGTTTAATATTTCGTAAATGGAGCATTCAATCGAAAAATGGTATAGCAACCCTATAGTCATTTTAAAAGACCTATTCAACGATACCCCACACAATGGGGTAGACGATGAAAAAAAAAATCATCCCGACTTCGCAAATAGAGGAGCTACCCTAAAAAAAAATTTTTTTCAAAATTTTATTTCAGCACTTTGTCGGCGTCATTCATTTACATACCCCCACAAAATTACAGCTTTCTAGTATTAGCGGTCTGTTAGCAAAACCTCGGACAGACAGACAGACGGACATGACGAAACTATAAGGGTTCCTTGTCAGGACTACGGAACCCTAAAAAAGGTGTATGAAAAAGTTTTAGGTAACACGCTAGGCCTAGAATCACACGCTGCATAGAATGGTCCGACTTTCAGGAGCCGGAACATCGTAAGGTTATGGTGTCAGATTTTCTCCATGACGGTGGTTAGATACTTTTTGGTAGTAAGTCAGGCGGAATATCGATACAATGCTCCTTCTAACTGTAAACGAGCACCCATCATTGGCTCTATGTGCATAGAGCCATTGGTGCACGGCTGGGAATTGAACCAGCGACCTCCGGGTTAGAAGTGAAATGAAAGTTTCTTTATACCAACAGGCAGTCCGTCGGACCTAAGATATTAATTTCACCCGTGCGGAGCGGGCGGGTTGCTAGTATGTATATATATGTATATATATATATACATAAATATATATAAGCCTCTCTATGTTCAGTTATAGGTTACTGAATATTGAGTAGTTCTATTTTATTCCTAGTGCTTCATAACGAAAACCTAGACCTAAGTGTACTACAAAGTGCATAACTATAGATATTAACTGTAGACATTGCAAATATCGGGAAGGAATAGTAAGTAAAGTTTATTATTATCCTATATTCAGGCGAAATATATTTTTAGGGCATGTCCTCAAATATAGATTTTAATATGCAGTTTCCTATTCCCTTCATTAATAAGATCTTATCTTTACTATGCCGCCTATATCAATTAAAAGGTTAACTATATAATTAATTATTCCCTAAGAGATGTACGATATTGGTAGGTAGGTATTGCATGCGCAAAGTTGTTTCACTATGCGCAGTCAATGTCAGAATGAGAATGAGTCATAGCTTGGACCAGTGGCGAATCGCAGTCTTTCCTGAGGAGCTATATTGAACGATCGTGTGAACGTACATTTTCTCGTGAGTTTTCCCGACAGGCTCCTCTGAAACTGTAAGTAACATTCGAGTACTACTTTTTTTACTTGTATGCTTATTCCATTTTGTATATTTGCGTCTTTTGCATTGCATTGTGACGTTTTTTGAATACTTTATCGCTTCACTAATGTTTATTTTATTACTCACCGGTAAACATGATATGATGATATGTGGGTTTAGTCACTATTTTTCGTAATTCATGAATATCATCATTACTTTTGTTTGTATCTACTTATCCTATTCACGTTCCATGTCGCGACGAGTCGGCGCAACTGATATCAATGAAATTCTGCACATTTGTAGTCTGGCTGCAAGATGGGTTGGGATGGTGGCAGTGTACTAAGATTCATTCATGTTCAAGGTGTTGAATCAGATCAGATACTTTTTTTTATTTATAACGAAATGCGTAAAAGCTTTGCGAAACAGTAATGTATATCAATCCTTAAGTTAACCCCATTTATGAACGTAATATCCTTGTTAGTGTAGAGATAAGAGCTTATAGGTACATAATATGAGTTGCCTATATACTTAGTATGGGATAATTAACGAGGGTATGCTGCAGAGTGTATTATTTAAAAAAATATAATTATGCCTTTCTGATACTGAAAGGCCCCACGATCTAGATTCCAGGGCGTAGACACGATCAACTACGTAAGTACTTAGAGTAGAAAACAGCAAGTCTAGCCCGAGTCATCGACCCCGAAATATTATATCATTTTTAGGGTTCCATACCCAAAAGGTAAAACGGGACCCTATTACTAAGACTCCGCTGTCCGTCTGTCTGTCTGTCTGTCTGTCTGTCTGTCTGTCTGTCTGTCTGTCTGTCCGTCTGTCACCAGGCTATAGCTCATTAACCGTGATAGTTAGACAGTTGAAATTTTCACAGATGGTGTATTTCTGTTGCCGCTAGAACAACAAATACTAAAGATAAAATAAAGTTAAAAATTAAAGGGAGTCCCCATACAAAAAACGCGTTTTTAAACGCCATCTATCTTATTAGTTTCGGCAAAAACACATAGATGGCGCTAGTAAACGAGCCCCGTCTTTCTAGATCGCGACCAAATAAAATATTTTTGGTAATATCAATTAATCAAATATATGAGGTTGAAACTCTGTTATGTTTCGTATTGTACGAAACCCTCCCTAAGTGTGCAATAAGAGACGCGATGCTGACTCGCACTTGGCCAGTTTTATTTATTAGTGTTTTTTAAATCTGCACTTTATTTTTGTTTTAAAGTAACGTGTAATGAACGAAATAAGTCCTTATGATTCATAAATAAAATATTTGTACAGTGAACTTCTTGTTTACTGGTGGTGTTTTACGTAGGTTTTGCTGATTACATTGAACAGTATCTACGTAAATACTCTTGGCTGTAGATAATTAGTAGCTGAGCATATATATATATATATATTTATATATATATAATATATATATAATATATATATATATATACATATATATTTATATCTTAGTCTACTACTACATAGGTACTGTACTACATACATACTAGTATGTAGTATGTATCTGGCTTAGCTTTGGCTATGGCTATCATTGAGCAAAATGTCAGTCATTCAATCCAAATCGGTTCCATAAACAGCTGACAGCTGTCAGATATACTCGTACAGACCTTCGCATTTGCATTTAATATTAATTTCTATTTTGATATAATTTACTTGATAATAAGGGTTTGCATTGGTGGTTATTAAGATTTTAATCAATGATATTACCAATATTAGGTACCCTACTTAAATAGATTTTTAACATATTATATATAGGTACTTCAAGCCGAGCATGCCCATAGTTTGGCGTCTTACCGTGCCGTTATGCTAATAAACGTTTTATTTATTTATTTATAAGCCTACCTACGTCTTACGTTTCAAGCACTCAATAAAACATCTTTCTTAAAATTTGAATTATATCTACTTACTTCTTGAGAAAGCTGTGAAAAGGCGCATACTTACTATGCAAACAAATGTAACGAACGCGGCTTATCATTAACCACCTAATAGGTATTGATATTTCACTGTATTATTGATTCACTAGAACTTTTGGGAACCCGTACATACGTTTACATTATACATTTAAAACCCATTCTTAGTTGTTAACCGACTTCACAAAAAAGGAGGAGGTTCTCAATTCGTCGGTTTTTTTTTATTATAACCCCATCGTATCGTTCATTGGTCACGTGCTCTGTGAATCGTGTCGAGCATCGAAATAAATGCAGCTCTCAACTGTGATACATTGAACAATGGTACAGCCGTTACCGTCGAGCGTCACTGCAAGCCGTCGACCTCGCCCTACAATCCGCGAGAGTCACGCATAAGGCACCCACTGACACATCGATGTCACCGACACGTTAACCTCCATGCACCATATTCTAAAAAAAACATACATCTTATACTGTACTCGCCGGTTTGTATATTATACAAAATTCACTGTCGCACTGTCCAGGCTCAATCTTTTTTATGATAAACAAGCAGGACCAGTATCAGATTCGCCTGATGGTAAGCGATGACGTCTGCTTATTAAACAAGCACGGATGATTGAAAATTTGAGCTAAACTGCGTCTATTATTGACATTTAGATGTGTTAGCCCCGTGATTTCACTGGTTTCATCTGTATGTAATGTTTAGAGTTCACATTGAGCTATAATACCGCCCCTTGTACCTAAAGAAATTGTACACACAATTTCTTTCGAGTTACGAGTATTAGGGAAGTAAGTACTGTTATTTAATGTCAATGAAGAATATTACTTACAATATAAAATACTAATGTATTGTATATTATAAATATAGATAGTGGTCAAACGCTCGCATAACATACCTACTGTATCAAAAAAATCCTATCCTATGTCCCGGACATAGGATAGGATTTTTTTGATACAGTATCGTATAAAGTATCGTATATAGTATCGTATAAATACAGCAATATAATATCTTAATACAGTGTTATGACGAGGCTAAGAAAATTCTGTGCAGTGAGAGATGATCAGGTGCAATGGGTATGGATGAGAGGAATTCTCATCCAGAGCCCCGATTCTGAAAGCCATAAACCGAGCTAGCGCGATGAAAATGAATGAAAAAATGCGGTTTTAAGGTCATCCTACTAATATTACTAGCTCCGTGAGCTGGTAGACCTCGCGAGTCTATAAGAATTAATCTGAAAATGGTAAATATGTTATTTTATAACAAAATAAAACTGGCCAAGTGCGAGTCAGCATCGCGTCTCTTATCGCACACTTAGGGAGGGTTCCGTACAATAGGAAAGATAACAGCGTTTCAACCTCATATATTTGATTAATTGGTATTACCAAGAATATTTGGTTTGCTCGCGAAAAGCGGGGCTCGTTTACTAGCGCCATCTATGTCTTTTTGCCGAAACTAATTAGATAGATGGCGTTTAAAAACACGTTTTTTGTATGGGGACCCCCTTTAATTTTTAACTTTATATTATTTTCAGTATTTTTTGTTCTAGCGGCAACAGAAATACACCATCTGTGAAAATTTCAACTGTCCAACTATCACGGTTAATGAGCTATAGCCTGGTGACAGACGGACAGACAGACAGACAGACAGACAGACAGACAGACGGACAGCGGAGTCTTAGTAATAGGGTCCCGTTTTACCTTTTGGGTACGGAACCCTAAAAAAGGTTAATTTACTATTACAAACTTATTATTTGCGGTTGGTGCAATACATTTTCTATGGCTCGAACTGCCAAGTTAAGTTTGTCCCTTAACTTAGTTTGACAAAGTACGGAAGCCTCGGTGCGCGAGTCCAACTCGCACTTGGCCAGATTTTTCTATCGGGGTAACTAAACCATATACATATATATAGACTGGCTATAATACCTACTCTAATTATAAACTCGAGGTTATTATGTTTTCCTTCCTTGTAACCATTATTATTTTTGATATAATGCTACATCAGGCAAATAGTTTCACTTTCGTTACTAAATTACTAATATTATAATTCTAATATCTACCTTCCTAGTTGTATAACACAGTATATACTGTGTTATACAACTAGTAAGGTGTGAATATGGTGTAAAACACTGATATAGATATTAAAATTTGTTTCCCTGATCATATAAGCTAGTGTACAAAAAGCCAACAGTCAGACAGCGTGATGCCAGTCGTTAGCCAATGCGCTGTTGTGATTGGCTTAGAGAAATAAATGTTATCAAAATAAGCGAGCGAGATGCAATTGGCTGATATTACGGTTTGCTAACGTACAGAATTGAGGCCCTAGCGTTCCAACATATTTGAGGCCTCAGGCGCTGCAATTTATTCATGTTGCACAGAAATTAATTTAGCAAAGTCTACAGCTGTCACAACAGTAGCCTGCTTAGGCAGGCTACAGTGATACAGGCAGGTGTGACTGTTCTTGATGGTCTTAGCCGTCCATTACTCGATAGGTTTTGCTGTCAGTTTGCTCACAGTCACGGCTTTGACTGATAGATAACCTATCGTCTAATGGGGTGACTGACTGGGGTGATTCTTTGATTTGCTGCATCAGCAACTAAGAGTCATGATCATCGTAGGGTTGTTGGAGACAGCTGAATGAGAGTAGCCGAGGATCGTGCTCAGTGGCGTGCAGCTATAGAGCCAGTGTCCAGCATTGAACTAATTAATGTTAACGATGATCTGAAACATCGCTGATCAAATGTTTTGTCTATAATTTCAGAATCAAGATGTCTCATTCTGTGACCATCACTCGGACGACAGTGGCCTCCTCAGGAACAACTACGGCAGTGTTCATCAACACTGGCTACATCAGCACTTTGCCTGGACTCCTGAAACTTGCACAACTGGTAACTATACTTACTTCTTACTTATACCTAAGAAAAAAAATTGTCACCTCTAGTAAGTAGTGATAAGCTTGCATATGGCCAAGGCAAGCTTTGATATATAACTTTTATGAGTATCTGGAAATTTCTGAGTGCGTTATTTAGTCTAGGCTCAAGTGCCATGGTTTTGCTAAATTTATCGGTTATAAAAATGACGCCCATAAGAAGGATGGCTATGAAATGCATTCTCATAATTAGTTACTTTTTAAATTTGATAGAGCTGAATAGCTCATTAATTTTAATTCCTTTTAAATTTAGAATTATTATTCATAAAACTATAAGTAACCTGTGTGTTATACGTAAGTGCAAATATTTAAGTTGCCTATATATACTGAATGTATTTATAGGAATGTAGTAATAATAAAATGAATAATGTATATACCTATAAATGCTTTGGATTTAGATTTTTTTTAATGTTGACTTGCCAAGTCGTAAAAGGCATTCTAGTTGCAAAGCCCACCGGCTTAGGCTGTGTGTTATGTTAGTCAGTGTTATATATACATACTAGCTAATACCCGCGACTTCGTTCACGTACACCAAAAAAATGTTATCACTGTAAAGCTCTGTCAATTAACATTTGTGTGATTTGAGTTGTTGAGTGATGTTATGTGTACAAAACAAGATTTTATTTTCACAAAAAGTAGCCTATGTTCATCCTCATGGTAAACCTATAAATTATCTCCTAGTTAAATTTCAGTAAGATCGGATCGTCCGTTTAGGCGTGATTAGATAACAAACAGACAGTACAGTGACAGTGTACAACAGTGACAAACGAATTTTTATAATATTAGTCTGGATATTATAATCAAGTATAATTTAACAGATACTTTACTACTATCAATTATAATAATTATACAGTATACATAAACCGATGCGCTGACCTCTTATATTACGAAAATGATGTTCCAGCATTCAGAGATTCGGTGACCTATTTTCTGTTACATAAATAACATCCGTTGTGAAATCTAAATTCTAAAAGATAGTACCTATAATATTAACTAGCTGTTAGCCGCGAATTTTTCTATTTTTATGACTGTAATGACGCTGGTAGTTTTATGACTTAAAACGTCACTGTCGAATACATTAAGGTTGAAGTACGAAGTTGCATAACCATCATATTTATTAAGTCATAATACTGTACTGTACATAGGCTGTCAGTCATAAACATTTTCGCGCACGCTTTCCTCACAAAAATTTGAACGACTTTTTATGACTCTGACAGTTTTATGGCCTAATAAGTAATTAAAGATAAACCTAATGCGAAGTAAATAAAAAGTAATAAATAAATTATAAGTAAAAAATATTTTTAAAAACAAGCTTTTATCTGGGACAATGAACTAAAATGTTAAAAATAAATTCTATAATTAATATTGGAATATTAATCAGACTGGAATAAAATATTGGCCATTTGTAATCGTCTAGTTAGTGGTAGGACCCATTGTGAACCGTTGATGTAACCTAAATTCTTTTCAGGGAATCTCAAGACAAATTAATATAAAAACTAAAGACTAATTAATATAAGAAATAAAGGTTCTATTGTTACCAGTAATCCTAACCACTGCTACAACACTATTTGTGCTATACTGTTGCTTTTGGTACCCTTTGGTGCAAATGTTACCTAGTGAAAGCGTTTGCACCATTTTTTCTAACTAATAATATTCAGTGCAAGTATGCTATTATTAGTACTAATTTGTGTTATTCTATTAATATTAGTACTAGTAATCCTAAACATTAATGTTGGTACTATTTGATACCTTTTGGTGCATCTGTTACCTAATGAAGGGTTTGCACCATTTTTTCTAACTAATACTATTCAGTGCAAATATGCTATTATTAGTACTAATTTGTGTTATTCTATTATTATTAGTACTTGTAAACCTAAATATTGCTGTTGGTACTTTTTGGTGCAACTTTTACCTAATGTATTTCTTAGTATCAATTATTCATCTAGTACTAATTTGTACATATACACTATTATTAGTACTAATTTGTGTTGTATTATTATTATTAGTACTATAACGCCACATTATAGAATACAACTGAACATTGAGTAATATTCAACAATCTTTGTCAACATTATACCTATTGAACCTAATAACATTACATTTTACAAATGAACATAAAAATATGAAATTAGTATTTTCTCTGGATAATCTCTTACATTCACACCTTGCATTCTTAATTATATTTATTTTTTGGACTTTCTTTGGGACTTCGATAGATTTTAATTTGATGATCTTTCTTTGTCAATTTCTTTGATATTTCTATAGACAAAGTTATTGCTCATGTAAATAAGATTTAGTATAAACATTTTAGTGTGTACAGTAACAAAAGAGGGGAGAACAAAAGTGTGATAAATAAATACATGTATATATGAAAATATTAAATATTTAATAGTCTGATTTAATACTTTTAAAGGGGAATAGTCTATGGGGTGTTTTTACACAGCATTTACCATGGATAGTTGCATCGGCGCGCCACCATTCGCTACCGAGCTATGGCATACATCCTGAAGTACTTGGGTAGCCCCTACTTGATCTAGTATCAAGCAAGCATCCATGGGGGACCACCACTGAGCATGAGAAGACATGACCTATATTTCATAATCGAAGTATCGACGAGAAATGAGGTTTAGTAGCTTAGCAAAATTACCTGCATTTCATTATCGAAACATCAACCAGAAACGAGGTTAAGCCCCATGGTGATGTCTACAGTAAGTCAAAAGTCAGTAGTACAAGAGTAATTCATTTAATTAAATTTGACGTCTTAAATTGTATGTCAGTACTGAGTCACAACTAAAGTGAGAGGACATAATCTTTTATTAAAGAGAATAGTTCATGTATGTCTGTTAGTCAGCCTACATACTCATCCACTCCAGCTTAATTTAGCTTGGAAACATTCACTTGCTCAAACAACAGAGTTGCCTTGGATGGTTAGAAGGTCTCTGTCTATTAATCGAGCACAACATCCATCACCACCTGTTTCATTTAGATATTACTCTCTCTAGCTACTTAAGAGTGAGTAGTATCTTAGCTATCCTGCCTACACTACCTACTATCGAATTTATTATCTATCCTCTACCATCCTATCCTATCATTCCTACTAACCCATACTGGGTCTATTCAACTCCATCTATACTAAATCCTATCCTGAACCGCAAAATATATTTCCAACAAAGGAATGACTCAAAGAGCCAGGTTAATTGTAGTTAATATTGTGGTAAATGAAGATAATTACTGAAGCAACCCAGTAAGCCAGGTTCGCCAGCATTTTAGTTAAATTCTTTCTCCACTCCGGAAAGACCCAGCGGTCCAAGATCACTTTATTGTCGTAGTTGGTGATGATATCGTTGCGTGGTCATCTATGTTAAACGCTAGAAGAGACTCTGGCTATTCATTCAGCTTACAAGTCTCCCCTGGGTTGGGCCACCCGTAGCATAACACAGAATCTCACGGTCCCCTCAGGGAAGGTAATTCTCGAACATGTAGTAATAAGTGAATCTCTTCTCACTGAATTATTCCGCAGAATATGTAAATTTCAAGATACGTTGCGTGGTTGTCTATGTCACGAACTAGAGGAGACTCTGGCTATTCTTTCAGCTTACAAGTCTCCCCAGGGTTGGGCCACCCGTAGTGTGACACAAACATTCACGATCCCCGCAGGGAAAATAAATCACGAACAGGTAACAGGCGAATCCGCGCCAAATGAGCAGCTTCAATAAAATACATATGTCCCGTAGGAAACAAAATCTCGTACATAATTAGTAAGTAAATCCGTCTCACTAAGTCATTCCAATGAATCAGGTACGTTGAATTAAAGATGCTGATGTACGGTTATTTATGTCGGTGATATCAGGTAGGTCACTGTGACATAATATTCACGTCCCGTAGGAAATAACATCTCGAACATAAATAATAAATTAATCTTTTCCACCAAATTACTTCGGTGATGCAGGTACATAAAGTTATATTAAATTATTGATGCATGATTATTTATGTCGGTGATAAACGTGTATCTCTGACTATTCTTTTCAGCGTACGAGTATCCTACGGCTCTGCTACCCTCAGTGAGAATCAAAATCTCTATGTTTCCCATAGCAATATATAAATAAATCTCGTATGAAATAATAAGTGAAACGTTTTCACAATAGATAATTCCAATCATCATCATCATAATCAGCCAATATCAGACTACTGCTGGACATATACCTCTCCCAAGTCACGCCACTGAGTTTGATCCTCGGCTCTTTGTTTCCAGTCACTGCCCATCGCTTTGCGAATGTTGTCGCTCCACCTGGTCACAGGGCGTCCTACGCTACGTTTACCAATTCGAGTTCTCCACTCTAATACGATAATTCCAATAAATTATTTTAATTAATGATGAGAAATAATCTGTGTTAGGAACGTAGATACTAAACATCATCTCACAAAATCTGGTGCAAAGTTGGTATATGAGAATTATTTTATTATATTGCATCGCACACATAAACAATTAATGTCCTGAAATAAATGAATTATTATTTTAATATTCCGTTTCTACTTCATCATCAAAAACCATCATCAGCATCAACCATCAGATTACACAGTTGGTAAAAAATATAATTATCATCGTTCACGTACACATAAATAATTAATGTCCTGAAATAAATGAATTATTATTTTAATATTCCGTACTTAACTTCATCATTAACATCAACCAATTTCCGTCCTCTGCTGGACATAGACCCTATGCACACTCTGAAATAAACGAATTATTATTTTAACCTGATGAAAATTTCCTCAACATTATCTCAAATATGAAAGATTTATCTGATATAAATCTTGTGTTAACAAGTTGGTACAAAGAACACTTAACAATCAACACTGCAACTTCCACAAACACCTCCGGACCGATTCATATAAAATAATATATAATTGTTTCAATGTGAGCAAAGCCACGGAACGCAGCTAGCTTCCTTAATAATCTCTTTATGTAACCATTCTTATAAATTATTAGAAAACCAAATTCTAGTTCATTTAGTTAAGCACCCGCACTTGGCAATCATATTAAAATGAATTATTATTGTTATAACAAATGAATGTCACTTTAACTTCTTATCCATCAGGTTAACAGGTAAGACCATAGATCACATAACATCAAAACCAAGATTACAAATGTATTCATCAATTCAGGCTGTATGTTTACTTGTCATCTCCTCACAACCATGTTGTCTGGACCAATTCGGATAAAATGTTATATATTTGTCTCAATGTGAGCAAAACCACAGAATGCAGCTAGCCTCCTCAATAATCTTCCTGTGATGCATATAATATTTTACATGTGTATACTTAATCAAATCTGATTTCACTAAATTGAGATAATTTAATAGCGATCAACCACAACTATAGAATTTAAGTAAACCAAGAATTCAAATACTAGATGTCATAATGTAGTATTGAAAGCCAGCTAGTTTCCTCATAATTTCAAAGTGTAATATTTAGTGAGAAAACTATCTACTAGGAGATAAAATGTATTATTTTACCTTGTATTTGTATACTTCAAAGTACGAAGTACTTCCTTACTATTATTTCACTTGGTAATTTATTGTTAATATGACTTTCTTTTGTTAAATTTACATCTGATAATAATAATAATTAGGATAGTTCAAAAACGAAGACAATCGACTTCCACGCCCCGCGAGTCAGCCTCAGTAGTAAGTCTGGGACGTTCATCGTCATATCTCCGGATACAACTATCAGATCTCGACGAAACCACAACGGGACCACCTCGGAAACGTACCCCACCGATCACAAAATGAAACATTCAAATCGGTTCACAAACGACGGAGCAATCGTGCAACATACACACAAAAAAAACATACAGACGCACTGAGAACCTCCTTCCTTTTGGAAGTCGGTTGCAAAAGCATCATATTATCTTGTAATTGGACATTATCTTATTACAATAGGCATTTAAATAGATAATCTAACGCGTCACAGTGAGAATTATCTTCTCATGTTTTTTTGGAAAAGCCCACAATGTAGCTTTCTTATTAATAGATAAAAGGATACTCCCTGATTCCCTGGCTTCTTACTGCTCCGTTTATGCACAATTTCAACACTTTTTAGCACATAAAAACTTTAAAATAACACAATACGAACAGTCACATCTCCCTATTTTTTGCTCTCCCCAGTACCCAAGTGACGCCAAGCTTCCCCACCAAAAGTCAAGTGCCCTGCATTTTAGCGGCAAAAATCATTTTCCAACACCATTTTACGCGGCAAATCTTTAAAGGAGCCATAAACTACGAAAAATTAAATAAAAACTTTTCTTAACAAAAACACAATAAGTGACAGCCCCTTCTGACACCGACAGCTCATGCAATCTAATATCCTTTTGTTCCTACAAAGTGGCTTCGCACCTGACCTATATAGTGCCAAGCGTTGCTTTGATAGACCCAAATATTTAATTAAATACTAAAGGAGAACGATCCTATTTACGAATTCTTTTGAATATAAATATAGTAAATAATTAAAATCAATATAAATTCGAATTATTACCGCATAAACCTGAACCAATCTCAATAAATCGTAGAGCTCGAAATCCGTTCTGTTACAGTACCTACACGCCAAATACTAACTAGAATTTATTTTTTAACATTTTAGTTCATTGTCCCAGATAAAAGCTTGTTTTAAAAAATATTTTTTACTTATAATTTATTTTTAACTTTTTAGTAGGTAGGTATAGACACCGACTACCTACCTACTACCTAAGTATTTAAGAAGGCATGATGTTTTAAAATATTCCACGGATATTTGATGTGATTATGGGTAAAGTGCTCTTCAAGGAAAATCAATCGACTCGGTGGGGCTATGTTGCTTTATAACAGAAATGCCATGGCCACCTTACAGCTTCATCATCAGATCCTGGCTATCATTTAAGTGTAAAGTGCTCCTCAAGACGAATCATTTGAGCCCAAACTCGGTGGGGTTATGTTGTTTTATCACAGAGATGCCGTGGCCACCTTTCAGCTTTAATGGTCGAATTGGGCAACTGTAATGGTCATTTAAAGTATTGATATGAATAAATAAATAAATAATAAATAAATAAATCATCAGACCCTGGATATCATCTAGGTGAAAAGTTCTCTTCAACACGAATCAATCGAGCCCAAACTCGGTAGGGTTATGTTGATTTATAACAGAGATGCCGTGGCCACCTTCCAGCTTCATCATCAGACCCTGAATATCATCTAGGTGAAAAGTTCTCTTCAAGACGAATCAATCGAGCCCAAACTCGGTAGGGTTATGTTGATTTATCACAGAGATGCCGTGGCCACCTTCCAGCTTCATCATCAGACCCTGGATATCATCTAGGTGAAAAGTTCTCTTTAACACGAATCAATCGAGTCCAAACTCGGTAGGGTTATGTTGATTTATCACAGAGATGCCGTGGCCACCTTCCAGCTTCATCATCAGACCCTGAATATCATCTAGGTGAAAAGTTCTCTTTAACACGAATCAATCGAGCCCAAACTCGGTAGGGTTATGTTGATTTATCACAGAGATGCCGTGGCCACCTTCCAGCTTCATCATCAGACCCTGAATATCATCTAGGTGAAAAGTTCTCTTCAAGACAAATCAATCGAGCCCAAACATGGTGGGGTTTTGTTGTTTTATCATAGAGATGCCGTGGCCACCTTCCGTCTCCATCATCAGACCAGCTCCATGGTACCATATTATTGTATTGTCACCAAATCTACATAAGTACACCAAATTTGAGTCCAATCGGACATCGGAAAGTGGGTCTAATTTAGCTTCCAAGATTCCACCCGAACAAACATAGTGACATACATACATACATACATACATACATACATACATACATACATACATACATTGCAAGTTAAATAAAAGCTTGTAAAATATCTGGACACCCCACACTTAACTGCGAAAAAAAGTAGTCTTTGTCCTTTTATGCCCCAATAACTGTCTTTTTTGAACATATCAGTCGAATTGCTCTAGCCGATTGGCCAAGAAGTGGTCACACATTTACAAAATTCAATAAAAAATCCTGGACATGGATATGGATTATGGAAAAATATTATTGGGCCCTTTGTCAACGCACGCAATAGCACTCAAAAAATAATTGTTAGATTTTTTATTTGTTTGTCTGTGCGTTTGTGCACGCTAATCTCAGAAACGGCTTATCCGATTTAGATGTGGTTTACACTAATATATTGTGGTAAGCTTCAATTAACATTTAATTTTGTTTCATGTCAATCGGTTCATAAATAAAAAAGTTATGCCAATTTTAACCTCTATTGATTGTCTTGTTTACGGATCCATAGTAATACAATGAACGTATTAATATAAATACGTTCAAATAAAGAATTTAAACTACTAAACTACTTGATGACTACTATGAATATTACTGACTAATAAATTACTTGATATTAGTAACAATAATTCTGATAATAGTTCGAGTCCATCCTTATAAAGAATTTGTATTATTTTCCTTTAAATTGCCATGAAGTTGAGGGTGATGTCATTCTCGGATAGCGTCACCGCTTTTAAACATGCTTGTGCTTTTAATTAATTTGATATGTAGGCATGTACTTACTTCTAAAGAGGAAAACCTTCCTATACGAAGTTCTATAGCGGAAATTTCAGGCCGTTTTTGGTAGGCAAAAAGACAAGACCAAGCTAGGTATGCAGATGTCACTTTCATTAATATTTCGCAGGCATAAAATGTCTAGCCAAGGATATGTCACAGATCCTTGCTACATGCTATGCATGTTAATAAGAGTTTACCTAAGTCTAAAAACAATGCTTTTATAATCATCAATCAACGGTTATTTTAAATGTAAAAGCTGTTATAAAGCGGAATTACTCTCCGGCCTCTAACTTTATAACGAGGTCATGATTTCATGCTGCTATTCCTGGATTAACGAGAACTGCTAAACATTGCACGAACACTATTTACTACAAAACACACCTAGACACCTGGTACAGCTTTACAATTTTAGGAAAGTCATGTAATTTTTCACTTGTTTCCAATTCGATGCATATTCAAATGATGTTTTTGTCAGGTGAGATTGCAGCCACGAGTTTATCAATGTCTAACATTAAAGTAAAACATGAGATTATGAAAGAAAATCATGAGAATCATCTTGACTGTCGTGCTAATTTTCTAAGAGAATAGTCTTGAAAAGTTAAAATACATACATACGTATGACCTTGAATGACAAAAATCATGTATTTTGTGTGATCTTTACGTTGATTTAGTGATTGACAGAAGATCTGTAAGTAACAGACTAACATACCAGGTAAATTAACTTATCTTCAGAGCTTTATTCTCCAGGAAGTTTCCAAGTATCTAGAACATGTATTTTCTTATTGCATGTAGTATCAAAAGTGTTTGGAATCAACAATCAATCTTGTCTCAGGAATATCGGTAGACCACTGATTTACAACGTCCGGTAACGTACAGCGATGCTTTCCTATTGATGTCACTCAAGGCAAAGATTGTTGCTATTTACTACGCCTCAAGGCTAAAAGATAACTGTGAGCTAGATGCACTTACCTACATTCTATCAGTTCCGCATTCGATATTGACGGTAATTCACCGGGAACTTCAAGTCCTTCGCGTTACCTAATTGATTGCGCCGATAAATGCAAGGTTTAATTTAATAATATGAATATCATTTGTGCATACATAATCTAGTGCTTAATTAATTTTTTTTAATGTAGTGGTTTTGATTTGCTTAGTATGAAAGTATTTTAGGTAGAGGAAATGATTTAATAAACCGTGAATTTAATGGAATGCTATATGTATATATATATATATATATTGTTTTAAATTATAATTGGTAACACACAACTCAGACTAGTCAGATCAAAATCAGAATTACAATATTTCAAGATTACTTTTCAAAAATCTTTCGCGGAATGCGGATAGATCTCTCTTACTGCATAGTGTATGCTTTTCTCATTTCAATCGGATAGATCCAAATTCGGAAGTGTCATTTTGGACTTACGTTCAAATACACATTTGGATTCAGAAATAGCCTCTCCGTTGACTCGGATCAGAAACTTCTGATATTTTAAATCGAATAAATCTGTGATTCCAATCGGAAAGGTTTCCGCGACCTGGAAGCCCATGGAAATATCAATATTGAACATTTTAAAATGACTATTCCGGATTTGAATCGTATCTGCAGTATAGTTTGAGCATTATTATTGTTATATACCGGCTGTAATTCACGTACCTTTAGTCGAATTTTTTCGACCTAGGTTTCGAGCGAGTCAGTCCCTCTTCCTCGGGAGTGAGGTCACGCGGTGAGATCGCGATGTTCACTGCGGGCCGCCGCTCGCTGTGCTCGGCTTGATAGCCGGGGTGGGGGCGGACTCGGCGGCGATCGGGAACGGCTGTTCCTTTTCGGTACCGAGGATGCCTGAGATAGCCCGAATGATGTCATCGTCGGTTCTTCATCGCTGCTCTCCTATCGCCAGAAGTACCGTCGCAAACATGCTGACTGTGTCACACTCCAGACTGACTGACACTTTCTTTTTCGAGGACGCATTAAGATCGGTTTCCACGCAGACGGCAAGGTCCATCCACTATCTCGGTTGAGATTGGGGTGTCTATTTATCTCAATAGCCTTACGTACTTTTCTAGGTACAAAGAACTTCTCTCTAGCTAGTACGGAGGCTTTATCGAATCGGATAAAGTGGTTTGTGTCCGCGAGATGTGCATGCTCCGCGATCGCGGATCTTGTCGTGTCCGAATTCTTAATGCTCCTTATGTGTTCCGTAAGTCTAGTCGTGATGTTGCGTCGAGTTTCTCCCACGTAGCTCTTGCCACAGTCGCATGGTATTCTGTACACGCCTGGAACGTTCAGATCGTCCTTGTCCTTTCTTCGTCATCTTAGACAGATGCTGCGTTCACCAGCATCTGTCTAAGATGACCTGGTGGGCGGAAGATCGTCTTGACATCATATTTCCGTCGTAAAAGATATCCGATTCTGTCCGTTACTCCTTTTACGAACGGTAAATAAGCCGGTGATCGATCCGCTACTTGTGGTCGCTTACGTTCTTTCTGTTTACACCACCGGCCACATTGTCGCCAGCTGAGGCCATTATCCTCAAGTACCCCCCTCACGTGATTTAGCTCACCATCTAGGTATTGAGGGTCGCATAATATTCTTAGAGTTCGGTTGGTTAATGCTCTGGGTACCAAGGACAAGTGTGCTGGATGGTGATGCGAGTGAAAGTTCCATCACTTTCTTCTTCCACTGTGACTGCGATGTTGCAATGCACTTGGTTCAGATGATCTGCGTAACCAGCTAAACCGTCCTTAGTGATGACCGCAAAGATGTCGTCCACGTATCTCAACCAAACTCTAGGTCTAACAACGAATTACAACCGGTATATAACAATAATAATGGTACAAATTCACGATAATTTTAAAATCAAAATAGTTTGAGCAGTTTATTTTATTGAATGCCAAAATATATTAATATGCTTCATGTAAATGGAAAGTTAGATTAGTTAAACGGTAATGAGACGAGTTTTTTGACATTATGATCACTTTCAATCGTCTACCGGCAATTCCAAAAGCAAGAGTTGTTCTGAGTGGTCGGATGCATTGTATAGATGTTTATATTCATAGGCGCATCATTCACTTTTGATGAATGATGTATCAGACGATTCGAAATAGAGATACGAGTATGTAAGTATGCATGTAAGACAATTTTTCCCGTTTAAGGACATTTTTAGTTTTCCGTGATATATGTAGAATCTTGTTCAAACGTGGTTTATAAAAGGGGTACACACTGAAACATGGTCCTTAATAAGAATTGGTTTAGCCCCTAATTAGGCGCCCTAACTCACTATGTGTTATAACACAGCACATATATAGGCGGACCAAGCCCTCTTTTGCTCCCTAATTAGGGATTATTGCCTTACATTTATTACATCTCCCTGATTAAGAAGTTAGCGACCCTGATTCAGAGTTGCGGCGGTCAACGGCATTTCTAAAAGCGGCGATGAGCATTCGATTATGTTGTAACTCCTTGTTGTAGGTACCTATATCTTCAGGTTGACTCACCAATATGTGGGCAGTTAGTACTATTATGTGATATTTGCTCAAGGAAGGCACGTTGTCAATTTTAGTGTTGAGTAAAACTGCTTTCGTTCACTTAAAGTTTCCTGCGGATTGGGTACATTATGACTGATCAGAAAATAAAAATTATCTTTCAGTAATAGCCTCACAGTTTTCGAGATATCGGCCATATTAAAAATATATTTCTTTATCCAGAATTGGCCAGAATTGGCGGCGAGAGGTCGCCGGTTCAAATCCTAGAACGGATGTTCGTCCACAGAGCATTATGTAGATGTTCCGCCTGACTTGCTACCAAAAAGTAGGTTTACCACCATCAAGGAGAAAGTCTGCCGCCATAACTTTACGGTGTTCCGGCAGCACGCAGATCTTGAGAGTCAGGCCATTCTTGACCTAGCATGTTTACCATCTTCGACCACATCATCGCTTACCACCAGTCGAGATAGTAGTCAAACAAATAGCCTATTAGGTACATATAAAAATGACAGATTTTGAATCCTTTGTTTTTAAATTATTGTAAACACCTTTGAACTTGTTGTTGAACTTGTTGTTTAAAATTTCAGCTCCTGGGTGCAGCGTGTGTAGGAGTGGTGGGATACTACGTGGATCATTACTCCTCAGCCTACGGTTTTGTTACGTTACACAAGTCGGAGCTGTTCTACTTACTGACTGCGGTGACGTTTATGATAGGCACCTTCTGTCTACTGGCCTCATGTTTAGCCTCGCTCTCATCGTCTTCCATGATATCGAGGTCGACCTACGTAAGTTTAGACGACATTTTAGTTTTATCTCTTCCACCATCTTAACTCTGGTGACTACGGAGTATACATTTATATTAGTATTCTTTTTCGACCGCCAGAGGCGCCACACAAAGGGGCTAACTTGTATAAAGGTTGTCACCGACTCTTCCCGCACCGCTCCCACCCGGCAAAAAATGTTCATTAAAATGTAAGCCTATATAGAGGAGACCGCGCGGAGACAGCGCTGTCTGCTCTTTGTATTGTCAATGTAAAGTCTGTCTTCAGTGAACGTCATAATGCTTGCATTTTAATGAACTTTTTTTGCCGGGTAGGAGCGGTGCGGGAATAGTCAGCGATGACCTTAAAGGTACGGACACACCGCAGCGTCTTGCGTGCGCGATCTAGGTGGCGATCAGATAGCGCAGTAGTATTTGTGCCGACTGGTTCACACCAAACGCGATCTGAAAACATCGCAGGACGCCGCGGTGTGGCCGCACCTTAAGACCTGAACCATAGTATTTTCCTTGAGGCCGCTGTATTGAATCCAGAGCGGAGCGAGGGATTCAAAGTCGTCTGCCGAGAGATAATATAAAGTTGTGAACAAATGATAATGTACCCACTGTACCTGGATAAAATTTGTACCTTTAGATATTTTGTCGGGCAGGTAGTAAGGTAATATATTTTTGGTTTTATAGTAATAATAATATATTTCATCCCATCTATTCGAAAAACGGTGATTGGTACATCGATAAATGCGCACAAATAGGCCTTCTCTTTAAGCCTTAACCTCTGGAATGCTTTGTCAAGTAGGTATATTTTTAAGAGCGGGCGGTAACGTGATGTTTTAATTGTTAGTTAGTTGTTAGCATATGAAAGTTCTTCTATAGAGCCCTGTCTAATATGTGTACCTAACAGCAACGGCCTTTGAATACTGGTGTGGTGATAAACATCTTAAAATATTGATCAATGGTTAATGTGCATGTTAGAAAATAAAACTGGCCAAACCATTGTGTCTTCAGAGGTTTTATGAATATAAAGGCCTTGAACTTGCGCGGCAAGTGATGTAGGTTCTTTTTAGGGTTCCGTACCCAAAGGGTAAAACGGGACCCTATTACTAAGACTCCACTGTCCGTCTGTCTATCTGTCTGTCTGTCTGTCCGTCTGTCACCAGGCTGTATCTCATGAACCGTGATAGTTAGACAGTTGAAATTTTCACAGATGATGTATTTCTGTTGCCGCTATAACAACAAATACTAAAAACAGAATGAAGTTAAAAATAATAGAGGGTCCCCATACAAGAAACGTGTTTTCTTCGGCATTTCACGCCATCTATGAACGCTTAGTTAGGTAAACGTCCCATAGATGGCGTTATATTGAAATGTCGATCCCTAAGTCCTTTGTTAGACGTTTGATGGCGTTAAAAATATTTATTAATTATAATTTTTTACTGGCGAAAAATTATAGTGGTATTTCTTGCTCGATCTTATAAAATACTGTAGTGTGGTACGGAACCCTACTAGTGCGAGTCCGACTTGCACTTGGCCAGTTTATTTTATTAAGTTTTAATTAAGTCTTGTTTTCATTTTTCAGGAAGTGGTATATCACGGATTGGCCATGATTTTATATCTTTGTGCGGCGATCGTTCTACTGATAGAAGTAAATAACCACAACAGTTTTCACGGTGATAAGAAAAGCGCCTACACAGCAGCCGCGGTAAGCATATTCACGTGCCTGTCTATTTTTTGAGAATACTAGCCACACGGAGCACCCAAGTATCTAGTACATTCGACGCGATAAGCATACAGCGTCAGCGTAAAGATGTCAGAATGATCGAAAGTATCGCGAACGTCTGTACAGCTTTTAATGCTGCTCAGACTGATATTACTTATAACGACGCATATCAAGTTGGAAAATCTGTCGCCAAACATCTCATTTGTTCCGGCAGCTGTTCTTGAGAGCCAGTTTACATATACATATGTGTTAAATTTCATCCCAGCGTCTTGATTTTACCTCTGTGCAGCTTTAATCGCATTTGCAGTGTTTAATGTTCTGATGAGCTGTTAAATTTCATCCCGGCGTCTCGGTTTGTTACCCCAACATGCCCATTACTATTATAATGTAATCGTTGTTTAACCGAACGCTACTCAAGAACTCGTTTACCCCAGCGATTTTCTGTTCTTCGGCTCATGTGGTCGGCTAGCTAATTCGATGGGCTGTGTCAATGTAACGTGTTCATCACTGACGACAGAGAACCAAATCATGAAGACTGGTTCTCTGTCGGATCCCCTCGGACGGATCGTCTCACGTCTCAATCCTGCGAAAATGTCGTGGGATATTATCTATAAAGAAACGTACAGTACATACTGTACGTTTCCAGATTGTATCTGTAAATGTATTTTAAATATCAATAATTTATTATGAATTACTACTAGCTGTGTCCCGTGGTTTTACCCGCGTAGACTTCGTTCCCGTGGGTTTATCGGGAAAAAGTCTTATGTGTTTCCCCTGGAATAACACATACGTAAGACTTACTAGACTAGATGATAGCCTAGACTCTTGGCTATCATCTAGTCTAGCCTAGGCTACATACCTAATTACAGCTCAATCGGTTCAGTATTATTAGCGTGTAGAAGTAACAAACATACACACAAACTTTCGCCCATATAATTTTAGTAGGAAGTAGGATAAATTATAAATAAAATATACAAAACACAATTTAATTGCAAACTTTTTATTTGTTACAGATTATGGGGCTGGTCATGGCTGGACTGTATTTGCTAAGTGCATTCTTTGCCAATCGTCACTATCGCGGGCTCTGAGTAACTATTGAAGTTAAAGCATTTACGTTTATTAATACTTTTAGAATTTGTTGCTATCAAACTGTACATTCTGTTTCTTAGCCACTACCTAGACCTAGATATTGGTTTTTGCTTAAACATAAGGCAGTTCGTTCATGGCTCGATAAGGTGTCTATGCGATAAATGTTTTACAAAAAAATGCAAACCGACCCGCACCCCTGCTGAGTAGACTTGTGTGCAGTACCTATTTTCAGGGATTATCCTAGTTATACGAGAAATTGTCATACATATGACTTATTTATCTAATAATGTTCTTCTGTACCTACGGGCCTTAGAACTTCGATCTAACCGCCTGTTCACTTTTGTCGTGTGTCGGATGGGTTGTCAAAACAAACGACAAAATCGGACCGACAAGTGTGAAAAGCTTCATATAAAATGTTCTGCCACTGGAACATCCGATTAAAAGTCGGATCCGATACACGATAGATGTGAACGGGCCATAAGAGGTATAAGCCCAACGTCTAAGGCGTTGGTCGGCCTGGCGATCGAGAGGTCGTGAGTTCGATCTCCCACTCATTGCACATTGACGTAAACCCACTCCAGGTACAAGCATATTAGCTTAGTTGGAGGGGTTAAAAAGACTACTTGTAATATGCAGGCCAAATTACTAGTAAGCGTTAAAAAAAATATATCCTCTTATTTTGTGAACACTCACGATGTGTGGAATTATCGTAATCCAATTGTACAGATTATAATAATTGTAAATATATTACCATAATTTGACTGAAACATTATATATTATCTAATATAACTTTTATGTTGAATTATTATAATCTGAATAACTACTTTATGACAAAGAATTTATGGTTACTTTAGATTAATTTTATTATAAGATTGTGAAACGTTTGCAAGTTTTTGATAATAAAAACATTTTACGAATTTTATCGTGTGACACGGTAGGTATTGATTTTATTTTTATAACAATTGTTAAATAATTTGAATTTTGGGATCAATAATAAAACATTTTACAACAGGGTACAAGCTGAACACTATTACTAAGACTTATCACTGTCCGTCCGTCCGTCCGTCCGTCTATGAGAGGGTTGTATCATCTAAACCGTTATTACGATACCTAATTATGGTAGACAGTTGAAATTTTCACAGAAACTAAAGGGTACCCATGCAGTAATAGTGTTTTTGGCGTTTATTGTTTGATCTTATGAATCGTACTAGATAGATACTTAAAATGTTCACAAAGTTATCTATTACTGTGGCCGATATAACAAAAAAATACTAAAAATCGAATAAAATTAAAAATTAAAGGGAATACTCATACGAAAAACGTGTTTTATTAAACTTTTTAGCTTGATCTTATGAACCGTAATAGATAGAGACTTAAAATTTAGTCATGCAGCTATAACAACAAATAATAAAAAAATAATTTGATTATAAATGGTCCCCATACAAGAAACGTGTTTGCTCGACAAACTTTGTTCAATCTTATGTATTGTACTGTGGTACGGAACCCTATGTGTGCGAGTCCGACTCGCACTTGGCCATTTGTTATTTATTATCATACTGCAATTATATAAATTACAATTAATTGTATTAAATGCGCTTTGCTTGGTTATGTCGTTTATATTGGTTCTTATATGTATAGTATATTTTAAGTACATAGATAATTTTATAATAAAGCATTATTAATTGTAAAATCATAAATGGGTAGGTACACTCACGGACTAATAAACTGCATCAAAGTTCAAGAAGCCTTTGAAATAAAATACAAATAATAAATAGGTATTATTATAAATTATACAAATTTAAATTTAAACCTATGGTTTGGTTCGCTAACTTCAGTTAACAAACCAAACTATAGGTTTCAACTATATATATACTATATATATATATATATATATATATATATATAAATAATATATACATATATATATATATATATAATGGCTAAATAAAATTAAAAATGCTTTAAAAATGCTAAAATTAAAAATGGCTACATAATATTAATGGCTAAACGAATGGGGATTAATGTGTCCCGACTGTTCAAGTCTCTATATTCCATATAACAATGTATAATTTATTTTATGAGTGTATCGACCGAGAAAGAATTTAAATGGTATAGTTTTTTGATATCCCTAAACAGAAGTCTAAACTACTAGACTTACTTGTTTTTTTCTTTTCAGTTCGTTTTTTAACACTTCACTTTTTGCGCAGCTTCAATTTTTTATGTTTTCGTTGACACTCGCGCTAGCATGGCGAATCTATTGACGTGCCAATTATCAAAATCGGCCCACGCGTTTGGTCTCTAGTGTGCCACAGAGGAACAAACATACATACATATATAGACTGATAAACACATCACCTCTCCTTTGCGTCGCGCAGTCGGGTAAAAAGTTCGTCAATGCGACGTGCCATACCGATTTACACTCTAGTACCAACATCCAACGTTACTCACATTCGAGCAAAACAAGTGTTAAGCTCCGTACTCACATTCGGTATTACTCGATAGTTTTACTCCATAACGAGTTATTAATGTGTGGACCGCAAAATTCACAGCTCGAAGGCTCGCATCGAGCCACTTGATGGAATTAAATAAAAGTAATTTCCTCCGCACCGACTCGAAGCAAGCCGTCGAATTCGGTTCGGTGAATACTGAACGGTGCGCGTCACTCGATAGATTAATGCTGAATGTGTGGACGTAAGCCCATGCCATGGTTTTTACTCGACATGATAGCTCCTTCGAGTAAAACCGTATGTGAGTACGGAGCTTAAATAGGCCAAGTGGCGTTCTTTAGGTAGTAGAGGCCTATGTCCAGCAGTGAACTAATATAGGCTGATGATGATGATGTATGAATAGAGCAAATATTATGTTTCCTTAAGTGTTACACACTTTATATTTTTGTATATTGTTATACACAATTCAAAAGTTTAATTTATATATTACGATAAAATTTTGGATTTTTACATAGTATCAAAAGATTTTTTTGTTTAGTTTGTAGTTTGATACTATAACTTACATATATTATAAATCCTTATTGTGTATTTATTTTTGATAAACTCAGATGCCATATTATACTTGTATTTGAATCTGCAACTACTTGTATTTATTCTGTGCTTGTATTAAAATTTTGATAGCATTTATCTTTTAAGGCCACAGCCGTAATTTTTTTATGAGTTTACTCAGATAAGTTATTTATTTGAATAAATGTTTCTACTTTTTCAGAGTTTTTTATTAAAATTTCCCGTGGCTTAGACTTAAAAAGATAACCACCACATTCATCATCTTTTATATTTACCCGACTGCGAAAGAAGGAGGGTTATGTTCGAGTGTGTGTATGTATATTTTGGCATGCGCTAGAGCCTATAAGTTATATATATATATATATAACTTGTATGTTTTTTGTATGTTTATGTTTGTTTGTAATAGACAAAGTGATTAATAAAGAAGGTTTAGGTGTATAATTCGTTAAGGTTTTATAAATTGGTTGAAGTACAACGATGATTGTTGAAGATGTTAATTTATATACTCGACGTAACAAACTTATACAAAAAAATTAAGCATTTATCACAGAAATAGGAATAAATTATTCCTATTTCTATGGCATTTATGCTGTACCCGTGCGAAGCCGGGGCGGGTAGCTAGTAGATTATAAAAAAAATGTACACAGCGCTATCTCTTGATCAGGGTAGGGAGAGATCATCGACGTCATAACAATGTTATGATGCTATTAATTGCTATGACGTCGATGAGCGAGATTGTCTTGCAGCGACCTTTAGTTGACTCTTCCACATCTTACATGTAGTGGTAGGACTTCTGCAAGTTGTAGCGGTAGCACTGCTGCTAGTCCGGTTGCTGCTGCTGGGGCGGTACCACCACTTCGTCAGTTACCTACTTGGCCGTGAAATAGGAATGTTTTCCGGTTCGAATGGCGAATTGTCCAGTGAAACTACAGGGCATTGAGAAACTTAAAATCTTTATATCTCAAGGTAACAGGCGCAGTACAGTTTTTTTAAATATTTTATAGGCTAGCGTTTGACCACTATCTCACCTGTTGGTAAGTGATGATACGGTCGAAGATGGTAAGCACGCTAGGCCTAGAATGGGAACTGGTTCTCAAGGATAGCTGCCGGAACACATTAGACGTGTGGCGACAGATTTTCTAACTTGAGTGTGGTAGCTGGCCAGGCGGACACTAGATAGTGTCCTACCACCATGCGGAGGTTATTGGTTTCTTAACAATGTTATTCCTTCATCGGGCCACTGTGAAATGCGCACATACATTTTTCTATAGAAAAATCACGGTGCAAGTGCACGGCGCGGATTGAATTCGGTACTTCAGTTGTCAAAGCCGACCGTTACGTCGCGTCACTTACAAAATGTTGTCGATTCAGAATTTTGTATGCTCCTGTAAAATGTTGACGTCATCGCTTACCATCAGGCGAGCGGCATGCTTGTCATGATACCTTATATCATAAAAAAATATATCATTTAATTTCCGCAAAATTTCAAGTGTTTCACTACCGGCCTGTTTATCTTCTACTTCATCTCTTTTTAAAAAAATAATTTCAAATTCATCATCCAACATTTCTATAGCATACATGGAAGAAGCTAAAACCGTCTGGTTGGCATGTCCAGGTGAGGTCTTACCTAAAAAACTTAGTTCACAAAAGCTATGGGACGAGCCCCTTTGTAAAATTATTCAGGATGAACTAATTCAAAATAGTGTTGATCCCTAATGGACCGGGCTCGTCTCCTTGCCACACGTGAAAAAGAATCTGGATACTGGTTACACGCATTACCTTCTTCCAACATAGGTACCCTTATGGACGATGACAGCTTCTCCATTGCTGTGGGATTACGTCTGGGCATCTCCCGGACAGTACCTCACAATTGTCACTGCGGCAGTGAAGTAGACAGATTAGGCCACCATGGCCTGTCATGCCGCCGCAGTGCAGGGCGTCTCTCACGTCACGTCATTCGTCGGGCCCTTGCCACCGTGAACGTGCCGGCTATATTAGAGCCGAACGGTATATCACGTGACGATGGTAAGAGGCCCAACGGTATGACGTTGGTTCCTTGGTGCCGAGGGAGACTGTTGGTGTAGGACGCGACGTGTGCTAACACATTAGCGGCGTCCCACATATGCGGGACCTCACGAGCAGCAGGTGCGGCAGCTGATGCGGCAGAAATCCTCAAAGGGAGGAAATATGCTGCCATTGGTGATGGCTACATTTTTCTTCCGTTTGGGGTCGAAACAATGGATCCGTGGGGTCGAGATGCGCGAGGTTTTGTAAAGAATCTGTCCAGACGATTAATAGACGTCACTAGACCAAAGAGCTGGCGCTTACCTCGGCCAACGAATTAGCCTAGCAATTCAACGAGGTAACGTCGCCAGCTTTTTGGGAACGTTACCGGCAGACAGCTGCGACTTAGGTTCTGTTTTTTATTTATAACATTTTACTTATTTTTATCAGTTTAAATAGTTTTTATCCTAATTTAGTTTTATGTTGTATATATGTACCATTTGTAAATATTGTTTAATATGGAAATAAAGTAATTTAATTTTATGTTAAAAAAGTCCGGCATCAAAGCAAATTTTGCCGCTCCCTATTTATGTATTAACACGGAAATATCATCTGTATCTATGTTTTATAGTTTATGTATATTCGCCCGAAATAATTTTTCGCATTTACATTGGCGCCCCTTGCCTCTTGGCGCCTTATAGCGACCGCTCTGCTAGCTCTATACTTGGGCCAGCACTGGTTGTACTCATACATATACCCTGGTCTGTATAATGACATACTTATCTAGGTATGTATAATGCCTATATGAACATATAATGACGATAATGATATTGGTGCCATTTAATGATGATTACTCTAACAAAGAACGTCCGGAACAGGGTCAGTGAGTGTGTAAACATTCACACCAGGAATAGAAATTAACCCTCCTCAGAAGTGCTCTATTTTTGTTTAACGCGTGTGGTGCGGCACGGGACATTTCAAACTTATTCTAACTTTAGACACTGTAAAGGACACAACGAAAACACATTGTTAAATTTACTCCTGTTTAATTTTCAAGAAAAAAGTTTGTTAATGTTCCTACGGGATATTTTATCATGCGTATTTATTAGAATAATAGAGCAGAAGTTCGGTGAACTTTTAAACAGGCGTACGCAAAACGGCTAAATATATTTGTTGACTAACACTGACTGCGTGAATGGTGAAGTTGAACTCTGCAGTGTTTCCTGTATGATGATGGAATGTGCGATCGAAACACGTTGGAAGAAGTTCTCTTAATATTTGCAAAAATTTAAAAGGTTACTTTTAATAAAGTCTTAAAAAGTTTTTCTTGAGAAGTTTCATTCGAATTAGTTTGGTGTAAAGTGTGTGAAAAATGACTCGAGGTCCTACGATAGTGCGAGTAGCGCCGGGAGGCAACGGTGGTGGTGGTGGAGTTAAATGCTGCTGCTGCAGATGCTGCGAATGCATCAACTTCGGCTACCTGACCTCACACCATGGACTTATCAAGTTGGCTGAAGCTGTGAGTAGTTAAATTATGACATCAATCTCAGGTAATATGGTTAATAATAATTTACGATCGTACAAGACGAAAAAAACCGACTTCACATGCCGCGAAAGTCAAAATAGCCAGTATCATGTCGTCAAGGATTACAAATGCATATGTCATCAAGGTATGATAGATAGATAGATAGATAACACTTTATTGTACACCATTACAACAATAAACATTAAAAAACAGTTAACATTAAAGCAAGTACAATGGGCGGTCTTATCGCTTAGAGCGATCTCTTCCAGACAACCTTTGGATGGAGTGGAGAGTACGAACATATCAGGGGCTGAGGTGTACACAATAAGACAACCTTATTTAGGCATTACAAAACAAAACAAAAACATCCTTACATACAATATACATAAACAATTACATTCCTACATACATAAATACATACATACACATTATAAATATATAAAATTATTATAAATATGTTAAATGGTTAAATTAAATACATTCAACCGAAAATATAGTGCAATAAATAAATAAGACTTAATTATCATTGATACCGATTTCATTCAAGTATAATTTTTTTACCTGTTCTTTGAAAGAGTTTAATGAGCGAGCATGACGGTATGCAATGAGTTTGAGATTTTTATCTCCATATCTTCGGAGATGATTATCATACGTCGATAAAATTTAAATGGGACCAAACTGGAGGCATAATCTCTTAAACAAAAAAATATTTTTCAAATCGGTCAAGATTTGATGGAGGTCTGAGGGAACGAACATAAAAACAAAATAATAATAATACAGTCGAATTGAGAACCTCCTCCTTTTTTGTGAAGTCAGTTAATAAAAGAAAAATTAATGTTCGGTGACTACCATTCTCATTTTATATACGAAGAGGGGTTTGTATTTTCGTTACTATAATCAATGTATTCATGACAGAAATATTAATAATAAGGATACATCGATGATGTTTTGAAAGCATACCTTAGTACTATTATATTAAAAGTACAATATTATATTTATCTATGTTAATAAACAAAGATAAATATAATATTATAATTTGTGTCTTTAGATCAGCTGCCGTTTGTAGACTTGAATGACAGTTCGTTAGTTTGAAACCTGAACAATATTCGAATATGTAATTTCTTTCCATTAATTGTTTGACACTATCTTATTTTAATATAAATTTCTTACTATCTCTAACGTCTCATTGCAAGACAACATTGCGCAAGTTGAGGCAAATACTTGAAATGAGGTTATTACACCTAGTTTTGCAATTGTTTAAACAATAACTATTTCTGGTCTTGGTAGATATAAATTAATAAGAATTGTTGTGTACAAACAGATGTTAGGCGGACTTTGTCAGAGTCTCCTGGTGAAATACGGCATGTCAGAGGCATCGAGCATGGGGTCAGCTTTCCACGGGTTCCTGACCACGGCGTCAGCGTGTCTGCTGACTACTGCCCTGCTGATCACGTGCTATGTACTCTCCTCTAAAACCCAGCAACTCATCAGGCAGTCAATTTTTGTAAGTACGAGAACTTTGGTATAGATTTTTAAGATGTTCCTGGCCACTTTTAGTGTCAGTTTTTTTGATCGAGTTGGCATGTCGAAATAGTATATTTCATTACAAGTGCGGAAAGGCTGTCATTGAAAAGAGTTCCGACAAATGTCTACCCGAGCCGAGGCGCAGCCTGTAACAGAACGGATTTCGAGCTCTACGATTTATTGAGATTGGTTCAGGTTTATGAGGTGATATTTCGAATTTATATTGATTTTAATGATGTACTATGTTTATATTCAAAATAATTCATAAATAAGATCGTTCTTATTTAGTATTTAATTAAATATTTGGGTCAAACAAAACAACACTTGGCGCTATATAGGTCAGATGCGAAGCCACTGTGCAGAGTAAAAAAAGCTAGATTACATAAACTGCCAGTGTCAGGAGGAGCTGTCACTGGTCAGGAGAAGAGGATTTTTTTTTTTTTTTTTTTTTTTTTTAGTTTTATTACGGCTCCACACGATTAGTGTATTTAGCCAGTGTCAAGTATTGAAATTCTTTGTTTTTATGAATTTAAGTCGTAGAGATGGGATAAAGTCACATTTCAGGTCAGTTTTCAAGTAAAAGTCTAGTCGAAGTCATACCTTCAGTAAAGATATGGTGTTTACGGAAGATTTTCAGTGGAATTTTGGTGAGAACGCAAATAGCATGTTTTTCAACATTGTGCTGTTTCCCTACACTCGCACTCATTCACCGGCACTTAATGGTTAATAATCCATATTTATTACACATTAACTCGCGGAAGAACACAAGTTTTAGGAAAAACACAATGAGACCACACACACTTTTCCACGTTCCCGCCAAAAAACCGAGAAGAGGATTATTGTGTTTTTGTTTTGGGAAGAGCGCGGGATTTTCTTGGTTTTTTATTTAGTATTTTTCTTAGTTTATGTCTGCTTTTGAAAAACGAACGAAATTTGCCGCGTAGAAAGGGTATTTTGCCGCTAAAATGCAGGGAACTGGACTTTTGGCGGCGAAGCTTGGGGGCACTTTTTGACGGGAGGAAAAAGAGCAAGATGTTACTGGACGTGTAGTGTTATTTTGAAGTTTTTATGTGCTAAAAAGTGTTAAAATTGTGGAAAAACGGAGCAGTAAGAAGTCTGGGAGTATCCTTTTATCTATTAATAAGAAAGCTGCATTGTGGGCTTTTCCAATAATATGAGAAGATGTCACTGTAACGCGTTTAGATTATCTATTTAAATGATTATTGTAATGGGATAGTGCCCGATTTCAAGCGGTTTTACGGTTCAAATATTAGGCGTGAAGCTCAGCTACAAAACAAGAAGCTGGTTTGCCAGTTACTTGCTGATGGTAAACAGAAGTGTCTATGTAATGCTTTCAATCTCCAATAATTGTTTGGACGGAGCACTGATGGTTCATGATGCCTTTTCAACCGACTTCCAAAAGGAAGGAGGTTCTCAGTTTGTCTGTATGTTTTTTGTGTGTATGTTGTGCGATTGCTTCGTCGGTTGTGAACATCCAAAACTTGCTGCTGGGGCTGACTCGCGGGGCGTGGAGGTCGGCTGTCTTGGTTTTTGAACTATCCTAATTATTATGCACATATTCAATTTCTTATCTTAAGTCTAGGTTTTTTTACTATTATTATAAGATCTAAATTTAAAAATAGAAAGTCATAATTGGCTGACTTTTTATTGGTTGGTATTAACTAATAAATTTAAGAAGATACAATTACAAAGTAAAAATAATACATTTTATCTCCTTGTAGATAGTATTCTCACTAAATATTACACTTTGAAATTATGGTCAAGTGCATGTGGAAACTAGTTGGCTTTCAATACTATATTATGACATCTAGTACTTGAAATCTTAGTTTACTTAAATTCTATAGTTGTGGCTGATCGCTATTTAATTATCTCAATTCAGTGAAATCAGATTTAATTGAGTATATACATGTAAAATATTATATGCATCACAGGGAGATTATACTTGCCTGTATTAACTAAAGGCAGTATTAGGTTTGACGCCACAATATGTGATGTTTATATGAATGTTTAGAGTGAAATGGAAAAAGAGATACGTGGGTGATGAACTTGTACTTATACCAATGGCAAACTTATCTGACTGATTTTGACAACTTTTATATCAAGAGAAATGGTTAAAAGATAGATTTCTAAATATGTATAAGGAGAATTATAGGAAATATAAATTCTATAGATCTCTTATTACCATCAGGTCTAAATTTAACAATATTAATCATATAATCAGTTAATTGCATGTAAAATAAATAAGTACATTATGGTAGCCATTACTAATTATTAGATATTCTGAAATGGTGGTTTAGTGCAAGACGGACATCCAGGAACTTAAAATAGTAGGATTTTGTATTAGGTTTATCGTTCCATTTTGATATTAGTTATTTTAATATGTTTGTCGGGTGGATGCCTGACAGAAGGGAACTGGAATTTAGCATTGTATAATTTATTTTAATATGATTAAGAAAGCTAGCTGCGTCCCGTGACTTTGCTCATGTTGAAACAACTAAGTAGCATTTTATCCGAATTGGTCCAGAAAACATCTGATGAAATCAGATCGTACCTAAACCTGTGGCAAATTTATCTGATTGATTTGTGACAACTTTTATACTAAGAGAAATGGTTAAAAGATACATTTCTAAATATTTATATATTTATTTGTAGGATTTTGTATTTGGTCTATTATTCCATTATAATATTACTTATTCAATGTGTTATTGTTATTGTTATATAACTTTTCATCCAAATCGGGGTATTACATTTACTTGTATATATATAATAATTATGATTTATTTTAATATGGCTAAGGAAGCTGCGTCCCGTGTGACTTTGCTCACGTTGGGACAATTATATAACATTTTATCCTTCGTATTTGAAATAGATTTATGAAATCATTTACTTGAATATATTTAATAATTATGTTTCATTTTAATATGCCTAAGGAAGCTAGCTGCGTCCCGTGACTTTGCTCACGTTGGGACAATTATAAAACATTTTATCCGAATCGATCCGAAGGTGGTTGTGGGAGTTACAGTGTTGTGCTAAGTGTTCTATGGAGCTTAAACCTGTTGGAGAGTGTTCATTGGGTCTGTGTCCAGCAGTGGACAGAAATTAGTTAATATTAGTGATGAAGTTAATAACGGAGTATTATTATAAATATTCATTTATTTCAGGATATTATTGATTTATGTGTACGTGAACGATAGTAATTTTCTTTACCAACTGCGTAATCTGATGGATGATGTTGATGGTTTTGATGATGAATTTGAAACGGGACATTGTAATAATAATAAATTTATTTCAGGACATTAATTGTTTATGTGTACGTGAACGATGATAATAATTTTCTTATACCAACCGTGAAATAATTTAATATAATTTTATGTACCTGCATCGCTGAAGTATTTTGGTGGAAAAGTTTAATAATTAATATGTTCGAGATTTTCTTTCCTACGGGATATACAAAACATGCGGATATAATGTCATGTTGTCTTACCCAATATCATCGACATAAATTACTATGCATCAGCAAATTTAAAATCAACGTACCCGACTCATTGGAATGACTTAGTGAGGAGGATTTATTTACTAATTATGTTCGAGATTTTGTTTCCTACGGGACACATATGTGCTTATTGAAGCTGCTCATATGGCGTGGATTCGCCTATTATCTGTTCGTGATTTATTTTCCCTGCGGGGATCGTGGAAGTTTGTGTCACACTACGGGTGGCCCAATCCTGGGGAGACTTGTAAGCTGAAAGAATAGCCAGAGTCTCTTCTAGTTCGTGACATAGACAACCACGCAACGTGTCTTCAAATTTACATATTCTGCGGAATAATTCAGTGAGAAAAGAATCACTTTTACTACATGTTCGAGAATTACCTTCCCTGAGGGGACCGTGAGATTCTGTGTTATGCTACGGGTGGCCCAACCCTGAGGAGACTTGTAAGCTGAATGAATAGCCAGAGTCTTCTCTAGCATTTAACATAGATGATCACGCAACGACATCATCACCAACTACGTCAATAAAGTGATCTTGGACCGCTGGGTCTTTACGGAGTGGAGAAATAATTTAACTAAAATGCTGGCGAACCTAGCCTACTGGGTTGCTTCAGTAATTATCTTCATTAACCACAATATTAACTACAATTAACCTGGCTCATTGAGTCATTCCTTTGTTGGAAATATACTTTGCGGTTCAGGATAGGATTTAGTATAGATAGAGTTGGATAGACCCAGTATGGGTTAGTAGGAATGATAGGATAGGTTGATAGGAGATAGATAGGAAATTCTATAGTAGGTAGTGTAGGCAGGGTAGCTAAGATACTACTCACTCTTAAGTAGCTAGAGAGAGTAATATCTAAATGAAACAGGTGGTGATGGATGTTGTGCTCGATTAATAGACAGTGACCTTCTAACCATCCAAGGCAACTCTGTTGTTCGAGCAAGCGAATGTTTCCAAGCTAAATTAAGCTGGAGTGGATGAGTATGTAGGCTGAATAACAGACATACATGTACTATTCTCTTTGATAAAAGATTATGTCCTCTCACTTTAGTTGTGACTCAGTACTGACATACAATTTAAGACGTTAAATTTACTACTACTACTACTGACTTTTGACTTACTGTAGACATCACCATGGGGCTTAACCTCGTTTCTAGTTGATGTTTCGATAATGAAATGCAGGTAATTTTGCTAAGCTACTAAACCTCATTTCTCGTCGATACTTCGATTATGAAATATAGGTCATGTCATCTCATGCGCAGTGGTGGTCCCCCATGGATGGTTGCTTGATACTAGATCAAGTAGGGGCTACCCAAGTAATTCAGGATGAATGCCATAGCTCGGTAGCGAATGGTGGCGCGCCGATCCAACCATCCATGGTACATGCTGTGTAAAAAACACCCCAAAGACTATCCTCCCTTTAAAAGTACGTAATCAGACATATTTTCATATATACATGTATTTATTTATCACCCTTTTGTCCTCCTCTCTTTTGTTAAAGTACATACTAAAATGTTTATACTAAATCTATTGACATGATCAATAACTTTGTCTATAAAAATAACAAAGAAATTGACAAAGAAAGATCATCAAATTAAAATCTATCGAAGTCCCAAAGAAAGTCTAGAGATAAATATAATTAAGAATGCAAGGTGTGAATTTAAGAGATTATCCAGAGAATATACTATGATGATGATGATGATGATATTGTTATGGTTATTTCTTAAAAGTAATATTATTAGGGTCAATAGGTATAATGTTGACAAAGGTTGTAAAATATTACTCAATGTTCAGCTGTATTCTATAATGTAGCGTTATAGTACTAATAATAATAATACAACACAAATTAGTAATCATAATAGTGTATTTGTAAAAATTAGTATTAGATAAATAATTGGTACTCAGAAATTCACTAGGTAACAGTTGTACCAAAAAGTACCAACAGTAATATTTAGGGTTACAAGTACTAATAATAATAGAATAACACAAATTAGTACTAATAATAGCATATTTGTACTGAATAGTATTAGTTAGAAAAATTGGTGCAATCCCTTCACTAGGTAACAGTTGCACCAAAAGGTATCAAATAGTACCAACATTAATATTTAGGTTTACAAGTACTAATGATAATAGAATAACACAAATTAGTACTAATAATAACATATTTACACTGGATAGTATTAGTTAGAGAAAATGGTGCAAACACTTTCACTAGGTAACAATTGCACCATAAGGTATAAAAAGCAACAGTATAGCACAAATAGTATTGTAGCAGTGTTTAGGATTACTTGCAACAATAGAAGCTTTATTTCCTGTATTATTTAGTCTTTAGTTATTATATTAGGTTTGTCTTGAGATTCCCTGAAAAGAATTTAGGTTACATCAACGGTTCACAATGGGTCCTACCACTAACTAGACGATTACAAATGGCCAATATTTTATTCCAGTCCGATTAATATTCCAATATTAAATATTCTCATATATTAATTTTCCAGTATTTCAGTATCGTAATAAAGTAAACAAGTATAGTCGCGTTCAAAAGAAAATATTTAAAAACCAAAAAGCGTTTAAGGGGGGGTTGTTACAAGCCGAAGGCGAGGGTTGACAGTCGGAACAAGTTGCAATGACGGTTCCGCACGTGTACTGAACGACTATTTTTAATACAGTTGCGAAAAAATGAAGCAATTTAATAAAATAATAAAAACACATAAACTCAAGTAAATTAACATTAATTTCTTGGAAAAGTTATAATTCACATATACATTGAAATTGGTACAGTTTTTTATACTAACTGGGGAATGTCGTTTTAATAAAGCGTTTAATTTTGGCTATTCACTTATATCCACGTTGTTCCTTATTTTCAGCATACTTTTTATCATCGAAAACCTCGACCATAACGTAGAAGTTTTTAATTTTGCTGAGAGTTTGGAGAAGTATGCCAACATAACATTTTCTGAAAAACTATTTGCTTTTTTCTCTTCTCTCCACGCAATAAATTCGTCGTATGTAGATATGTAGCGACTTTTCCGGTAAAATGTTCTCCAAAGCATTTTGTGCAATTATTCGGTGGTGTTCATTCAAAAAAACTAGGGTTGATATTACTCATTTTGTGCAACAAACAACTAAACTCGGAAAGAAAATTTCTGAAAAATGGCACCAACCGTAGAATATAAGCAGAGTTTTTTTTTTCACCCATTCTGGTAGGCAAAGGGAACTATGCTCATACAGCCAAGTCTTCAGTAGATTTTTTTTATTGATATGAAATGAAAATGAAATTTAATGAGATGAAATGAAATGAAACCTAACCTAACTCATTCCATCAAATCATTAAATCTGTTATTGAAACAAATTAGTTTCTTCTTTTTAGAAATATAAGTATTTGCATGAATCATAAAAACTTTTTTGTTTTTTAACCGACTTCAAAAAAAGGAGGAGGTTTCTCAATTCGACCGTATATATATATATATTTTTATGTTTGTTCGCGGATAACTTCGTCGTTTATGAACCGATTTTGACTATTCTTTTTTTGTTCGAAAGGAGATATCCCAAGTGTGGTACCATGGTAATTTTATCGAGGTCTGATAAGTATCTCCAGAGATATTGAGATAAACATTTCAAAATTGGTACAGAAAATGAATAGCGCGGCATTGAAGTCGGTTCTTTTTTAGTTTTTAAACGATATTATTTTAGTAAAAACTTCATGGTTGGTTTTTCTTTTTAATAGACATTATTTTGACAGTTGGGAAAGAGAACGCACGAGTTCGGGAAAGGTAAAGAAAAAGCACGAGTGTGAAATAGCCCACATCCCGAACGCTATACGTCCCTGCAATACGCCACTTTTTGAGCAACTGTATTAAAAAGTAGATTACATTTTTAAAATAGTGCAAGCCGGGGGCTTGCACGCAGCAGTTTATTAGATTTCACACAAGGAAATGGCAAAATATTCAAAATTCGAATTAAAAAAAAGCGGTACTTAATTTGTCTAAATGTTCCTTGTTCAAGTATGTTTACCTTTTAGAACAGAATACTAAATACTAATTTAGAATAGAATATCAGAATCCGCGTCCAAGCGTAATTGCAGCGACGCTGTGTCTAAATAAATTATAAGTAAAAAATATTTTTTAAAACAAGCTTTTATCTGGGACAATGAACTAAAATGTTAAAAATAAATTCTAGTAAGTATTTGGCGTGTAGGTACTTACCTATATTCTTAAAAGCTTGAAGCACTACCCGTTTTTCAGGCTAGGTAATTACTATATTTCAGTGCCTCAAGCTTTTAAAAATATAGGTAAGTACTTAAATAACTTTTTAAATATAGGTAACTTTTTAGTAGGTAGGTATAGATACCGACTACCTACCTACTATTTAAGTATTTAAGAGAAGGCATGATGTTTTAAAATATTCCACGGATATTTGATGTGATTATGGGTAAAGTGCTCTTCAAGGAAAATCAATCGACTCGGTGGGGCTATGTTGCTTTATAACAGAAATACCATGGCCACCTTACAGCTTTATCATCAGATCCTGGCTATCATTTAAGTGTAAAGTGCTCCTCAAGACGAATCATTTGAGCCAAACTCGGTAGAGCTACGTTGATTTATCACAGAGATGCCGTGGCCACCTTCCAGCTTCATCATCAGACCCTGGATATTATCTAGGTGTGAAGTTCTCTTCAAGACGAATCAATCGAGCCCAAACTCGGTAGAGTTACGTTGATTTATCACAGAGATGCCGTGGCCACCTTCCAGCTTCATCATCAGACCCTGGATATCATCTAGATGAAAAGTTCTCTTCAAGACAAATCAATCGAACCCAAACTCGGTGTGGTTATGTTGTTTTATCATAGAGATGCCGTGGCCACCTTCCGTCTCCATCATCAGACCAGCTCCATGGTACCATATTATTGTATTATCACCAAAGATACATAAGTACACCAAATTTGAGTCCAATCGGACATCGGGAAGTGGGTCTAATTTAGCTTCCAAGATTCCACCCGAACATACATAGTGACATACATACATACATACATTGCAAGTTAAATAAAAGCTTGTTAAAAAAACGCTCCGATCCGAAAATCCGCGCGCGCCCCCCTTCTAACCCGTGTAAAGTTGCTTCTATCATTTTTACAGGTAGGTACGGCACAAGATGGATTATATAGTCAATAATTTAATTAGAAATTTATAAAACACGTTATCTACGCAATGACGTTCACTGTGACTTATCGAATGGCCGGCGCGTGAAACTACATTATTTAAGAGTGGTTTCAGTGGCTTCACTTTTAGGTGAGTTGATAATTTCGGGTTTATTCTGTATTCTGAGTTTAATATTGGAGATTTTAATCAACTACAATTTACTAAATAAATATTTCTACAAAACATGACAACGAAACTTATATATTATAAAAAATAAATAATAACCGGCCAAGTGCGTGTCGGGCCACGCGCAGTGTAGGGTTCCGTAGTAGCTTGTTATTCAATGCAAGTCTTTACCCGTTATACACAAGCAATTAGGTACTCCGTCTTTGTCACTTTACAGGATTTATTCTAAGGTTTTTGTATTTGGTACAAAATTATCCAACACCCAAGATCAACGACTATTACTGCTAAACTAATAAAGTTATCTAAACCGCTATAATTTTTCTTTTAAGTTCATGAAATGCGCTATTATCGGGACGCCCTACTGGAACAAAAATTTGCACTTTAAAGTTTAATATTTCGTAAATGGAGCATTCAATCGACAAATGGTATTAGCAACCCTTAAGTCATTTTAAAAGACCTATTCAACGAAACCCCACACGATGGGGTAGACGATGAAAAAAAAATTCGTCCCCACTTCTCATACAGGGGAGCTACCAAAAAAAAATATTTTTCACAATTTTATTTCAGCACTTTGTCGGCATAATTTATATACATATCCCCACAAAATTACAGCTTTCTAGTATTAACGGTCTCTTAGCAAAACCTCGGACAGACATACAGACTGACAGACAGACAGACAGACAGACAGACGGACATGACGAAACTATAAGGGACTATATGTCAGGACTACGGAACCCTAAAAAGCGCTTAATTGCTTGTGACAAATTCACGAGCGATCTCGTAAAAAAACTATTTTCTAGGTAAGTAAACCTACTTTGATAAAAGTACGTACTGTATCCGAAAGGTGAATGCATTTGTCGGCAGAGCAACAAATAAATATTCGATAAAATCGCAGACTTTAATCGCTGTTGTTTTATTGTTATCATGGTTTGATATCAATAACAAGCCTTGTTTTGGCATGGATTCTTTTTTCTTTTTAAATGGACCGACTTTATCACGCTTCATCACGGGTCATCATAACCTATATACTTATCGAACGAAAATTAGCCATCAAAATAAAATTACATTAGTTAAGAATATATAATATAAGTTTAACATACGCGTAGACATAAACAGTATATTGTAGAGTGCGAAATAGTATATATTCTCAAAACCGCAATTTTGACCGAGAGGGAAAAATTGCAACCGATTGGTACAATTTACTTTTCATCTCCCTCTACGAGCAAGGGAATAGATAAAAGGCTCTTTAACTTTTTAACCGACTTCTAAAACCGGAGGTTACTCAATTCAAACGTATATATTTATATTTTTTTCTTTAGAACATAGCATTTAGTCTATGTTTGATTGAACGGTAGTAACTTTTTTATTTACCCCAGACGCAAAAAGAAGAGGTGTTATAAGTTTGACATGTGTATCTGTGTGTGTCTGTGGCATCGTAGCGCCCAAACGGATGAACCGATTTTGATTTAGTTTGTTTTTGTATGTAAGGTGTCTTCATCGAGAGTGTTCTTAGCTTTGTTTTATAAAAATCCGTTCAGACGTTTAAATATTATCCGCTCTTTTTTGGTTGTTGAGATTATGATAGCTACCACGGAGGATAGAAGTAAAGGAGTTGAAACTACCGACTCAAAAAGTTCTTTAAATCTGTCGCCGAAATGTAGTGCTCAGGCCCGCCGAGGCATTGTTCGTGTCGCTAGTGTGTTCTTGGAAAACGATAATATATCGACGGCAGAAAGAGGAAATGTCGTATCTGAAAATTCGCCTAAAGGACTTATTACTATATTGTGGTACAGAAAATAACCGGCCAAGTGCGTGTCAGGCCACGCGCAGTGTAGGGTTCCATAGTAGCCCGTTATTCAATGCAAGTCTTTACCCATTATAAACAAGCAACTAGGTACTTCGTCTTCGTCACTTTAAAGGATTTATTCTAAGATTTTGTATTTGGTACAAAATTATCCAACACCCAAGTTCAACGACTATTACTGCTAAGCTAATAAAGTTAACTTAACCGCAATAGTTTTCCTTTAAAGTTCATGAAATGCACTATTATCACGAATTTTACCAGATTTTTCAAGCCAACAGTTAAGCTTTTAGAGGGGGTCGTAAATGGAGCATTTAATCGAAAAATGGTACTAGCAACCCTTTTATTAACCGACTTCACAAAAAAGGAGGAGGTTCTCAATTCGTCTGTGTTTTTTTTTTTTTTTTTTTTTTTTTTTTGTGTGTATGTTACGCGATTTCTCCATCAATTGTGAACGGATTCAAATGATTATTTTTTTAATAGGTAGGATACGTTTCCGAGGTGGTCCCATTTTAATTTTATCGAGATCTGATTAGTATCACCAGAGATATGGAGATAAATACCTCAAACATAGGAGAATGTACTAGTTTTAGTAGAAGAGTCCCAAGAAGATTATACATATGGATATATATACACAATGGAGGTTGCTATTGCATATAAGATATTCTTACGGTAACTGTGAGCGAGATAGAAATAAAGGTGGGGATATTTTTTTTTAATATCTTATAGGCAAGCGTTTGACCACTATCTCACCTGTTGCTAAGTGATGATGCGGTCGAAGATAGAGAAGTTGACTAGAATGGGAACTGGCTCTCAAGGATAGCTGCCGGAACACATTAGATGTTTGGCGACAGATTTTCTGACTTGAGGGTGGTAGCTGGCCAGGCGGACACTAGATATGTTCTACCACAATGCGGGGGTTATTGGTTTCTTAACGATGTTTTCCTTCACCGGAGGGCCACTGTGAGAAGCGCACATATTTCGATAGAAAAATTCATTGGTGCACGGCGGTTTGAACTCGGTACCACGGCATCAAAGCCGACCGTTCTCCCAATTACGCCACCGCGGCGGGCCCTCAATAAATAATTATATATTAATAATTATAATGAATAATTATATATAAATATAAATAATTTGTCTTCACAGGAATGTTCTACCGGGCAAAGTCTTGTTAGGGTGCAAACTTTTTGAACATACCTAATATTTTTTGACATGACATGACATTTGGCGAAGATGGCGGCCATTTCAGACCCGCGACACTGCATACATAATTAAATTACTCAGAATTATGAACGTACTTTGTACCAATCAACACAGCAAAAAAAAGTTATAAGCATAAAACCACATATTATATAATAGTTACTACGTAAATAATACTTTCCGTTGTTAGGTTGGCTACACAGTGCTTTCATAATTCGGGTATCCACAATATAGGGAAGTGCCTCTTATAACGTAGATAGTAGAATCGTAGTAGAATTCAGTACTCTGTTGGCCATATGGCGGCAATTAATGTTAATAATTTAATAATTTAAGGCAATTAATGGTAATAATACTTTGTAATATTCATTTTGGAATCCAACTAGTCCGTGTTATAAAAGTATTTGGAATTATTGTAATAAAATAGACAATTAATTATCGTGTGTGTCAGATGCTTTAATTGTACAGGGCCATTTTAGACATTGTCCTTTGATACCTTGATGACATCATTATTACTAGTGAATATTTTCACTTTAGCGCGGCATTTAAAGTCAATTTTTTTAGGGTTCCGATCCCAAAGGCTACCAAATGAACACTTTCTGCGACTTTGTTGTCTGTTCGTCCGTCCGTCCGTCCGTCCGTCCGTGTGTCTATATGTGCGCACTTTACAGATCTGTATCTTCTTAACCGTTATAGGTACATACTTGAAATTTTCAAAAAGTATATATCCGTCAGTGTATAACGGCTCAGACACGAAATTTAATAAATGCATGTAATTTCATTAAAACTTTTTTTGCACTAAAAAGGGTAAAATAAATTATTTTTCAAAAAAAATAAAACCGACTTCATAACCACAAAAAGGCACTCAAAAGCGAAAAATAATTTACTTAAAATTATTATAAGCGTTACCCACTTCTCTATTTGAAGTCGGTGCCAGCCAAGTCTATTGGATATTAGATAGATACTATGTATGTAGTAGTAGTAAGTAGGTACATGTAGGTTAGTAAGTAGGTAGATACATGTAGGTATTATCTATCTACTACCTATTAGACTTGGCTGGCACCGACTTCAAATAGAGAAGTGGGTAACGCTTATAATAATTTTAAGTAAATTATTTTTCGCTTTTGAGTGCCTTTTTGTGGTTATGAAGTCGGTTTTATTTTTTTTGAAAAATAATTTATTTTAAAAGACCTATTCAACGATACCCCACACGATGGGCTAGACGACGAAGAAAAAAATCATCCCCACTTCTCACGTAGGGTAGCAACCCTAAAAAAATAATTTTGAAAAATTTATTTCACCACTTAGTCGGCGTAATTTATATACATATCCGTACAAAATTATAGCTTACTAGTATTAACGGTCTCTTAGAAAAACCTCGGACAGACAGACAGACGGACATGATGAAACTATAAGGGTTCCTTAGCAGGACTACGGAGAAATTTAATGATACGCCATTGATATTTTTCTAGGTTTTCTAATATTTACTTGAAAAATTGTTATAAATAAAGGAAACATTGCAAATTTTGTATATAAAATACATACGACAATACGCCCAATATAAAAAAAAAATTAAATAAATAATATTGAAACTCTATCCTTCATGATAGCCCTTTGACCTCGGGCGTTAAAAAAAATCAAGATGGCGCGCTTCTGCGCACTACTTGCCTTCCACTCTGCTGCCGTCTGTTTAGCGAAGTTTACATTAATCAAATCAAATGTATTAATTTAAAATTCAGTATCCTGTTACTTCAACGATATTGCAAGAATATGGTAAACTTGATCTAATGCGGAGACATTCTCCTTGAATCTGCAGAATACTCTCAACTCCTCGTCTGAGATGTCGATTTTAGGCTCATAAGAATGGTCTAAATGAACAAATTATACAATACAAATCAGTCGGGGGTGGTTTTAAATTTAGAATTTAAGTATTATTAATTTTTTTATCTGACAGACAAGCACTTTGGCCCTCTATCTTACCTAAGATAGACGGCACTGAGACGAGGCGCTGAACATAATGTTAGGTGCTAGCCAGCATCGTCTTCTATTGTACTGCATCTTAGACATCTACTTGATACACGACATGTTATTTCTAAAAAATATCTTAGTAACTTAGACGCTGTCACTGTTTTTGGCAAATGCAATATACATATATATATTATACACCTACCTGACAATCAAAAAAATAATAATTAATAAACATTTTATTTCTTATAACGCCATCTAACGTCTAACAAAGGTGTTAGGGATCAACATTTCAATATAACGCCATCTATGGGACGTTTACCTAACTTAGCGTTCATAGATGGCGTGAAATGCCGAAAAAACACGTTTCTTGTATGGGGCCCCCTATTATTTTTTACTTTATTTTGTTTTTAGTATTTGTTGTTATAGCGGCAACATCATCTGTGAAAATTTCAACTGTCTAACTATCACGGTTCATGAGATACAGCCTGGTGACAGACGGACAGACAGATAGACAGACAGACAGACAGACAGACAGACGGACAGCGGAGTCTCAGTAATAGGGTTCCGTTGGTACCCTTTGGGTTAGGAACCCTAAAAGCAGTTGTGCATTTTGTGTCAGTGTGTACAACACACTAAGTACTCATATCATAAGAACATTCCTAGAGTTTGGCATGCTGAAAAGATGTTATTTTTTTCTAAATTCTTCAGAAGAAAAAGAAATCTTAGAAATTTTTTAATTATCTGCGATTTGAGAAATATCTCTGGCTTTGGCCTTTTTAACCGACTTCACAAAAAAGGAGGAGGTTTTCTCAAGTCGTCTGTATGTTTCTTAGTCTCACTGTTATCTTCAATTACTAAACAAGCACGATTCCATCTAAATCCATATCGTCACATTAACATCAGGTCAAGTGTATTCAGTTCTGCATAAAAAATCACCTTGTAGGTATTATATCTATGTGATCCTACATTCGTAAATGTGATCATACCTGTCTAATTTTTTACCGTTGACTATGTATTTTTCAGGAATGCCTGTTCAATGCGGTTGCGTGTTTCCTGTACCTATCTGCTTCTTCATATATGGGGGTAGCCGTGAACTTTTATCTGTACCCTCGTTATGCTCTGGTGAACATGTATGCAGCTTACCCAGCGATGACTGCAGTCTATGTAAGTTTGTTTATTGTATTTGATTGAATTAGTGATACTTTATTACACACCAAATAAAAAAAAAGTAACAGAAAACAGTACATAAGATACATCGGTAGTACAGTGGGAGGTCTTATTGCTTAGAGCGATCTCTAACAGAATACTAGTAGTTCTGTGCGAACAGTAGACCTTGCGTGCCCTTATAAAAATTGAAATCCATCCATATATAACGCTACAGCAAACTTCATCCCTTTCCCCCTTATTTTCCCCCCAACCAAAAAACATGATCGAAAAATATTCTTAAATAAATCTAGAAACTCGTGAGTCAATTTGCGTCAAAATCAGTTGAAAAATACGACCTGTAGGCGAGATCAGACAGACAGACAAACATCTGGATTCTGGACAAAAGCATTTGTCCAGATTGTCCAATTGTCTCACTCGAAACTGAGACACTTCCCTAGCTACGCTCGCTCGGTCAATTAAAGAAAATTAATTTATGTACCTATACTATTTAGGTATACACAAACATGATACATATTATCGTCATCATCATCAGCCTACCTCTGCCCACAGCTGGACATACCCTTTAGTCCCACCTTTGTTTCCAGCCGCTGCCAGCCAGCTTGCGTATATCATCGCTCCATCTAGCTTGAGGGCGTCCTACATTAAGTTTACCGAGCCGAGCCGTGGTCTCCTCTCTGAAACACGTCTACCCCAAGGGTTTTATCGGTTCTATGACAGATGTGACCACCCCACTGCCACTTCAGCTTGCTAATCCTTTGAACTATGTCGAAATCTTTGGTTCTCTGACGGATGACTTTATTTTACATATTATATTCTAGTATAGCGTTCAGATACATATTATAGCGTAGTCGAATGTAGATTCGAATGCCATCGTTGCGACGCACGCTGTTGCGTATAAATGTTCAAGAGGTACCCACGCCCTTTCAGAAAGCCGTTGTTACAAAGCCGCTGTTGTGTTATAATTTTTTTTAATATATACTTAATTTATTTATACTTTGTGTAAAAAGTGTTGTCACTATAGTCCGGCAATCTCGTGCGCGACCGTCCTGCGGAGTAACAGACGGTGGCGGGGACGAGGTAGCGGTCATTCTAGCACACGGCTACGTAGTAACTATTATATAATCTGTGACACGGCTACACTCGCTTCGTTTCCCCGCTACACCATCCGCTACCCGCTGACATCTTGAGTACCTCGTCCCCGCCACCGTCTGTCACTCCGCAGGACGGTCGCGCACGAGATTGCCGGACTATAGTCAACAACACTGTATTTTTTTCTTTGCTTTTTTTTACTTTTTTGCGTGGTACTAAAATAAGTCAGCTCAACACATTTTACAGAACAGGTTAAGGGTAAAAAAATTTGTAATTTTAGTTACAAATTTACGTATGTATCTCGTACGTACGTACGTTCGAGATATGTTAGAAAATTACAGAACCCACTATGCGATCATATTCGCACATATCATAACTTTTATCTTTATGACGTAAATATCAAGATATAAACCCTTGTATGACGCAGATATTAATTGTAGATAATAAAATAAACTGGCCAAGTGCAAGTCGGACTCGCACACGTAGGGTTCCGATTGAACAAAATTTGCCGGAAAAATAAGTTTTTTGTGTGTCCACACATTTTTTATAAAAACCCTTTAACTTTTAATTTATTTTTAACCGACTTAAAAAAAGGAGGACATTTCTTCTACCGTATATATTTTTTTATGTGTGTTCGCGGATAACTTCGTCGTGTATGAACCGATTTTGATGATTATTTTTTGTTGGAATAGAGATATCCCAAGGGTAGCATTGTAATTTCATCGAGATCTGATAAGTTTCTCCAGAAATATGTCGATAGTCTTAAAAAATTGCAACTGAAACTGACTCGCGCGGCGCGGAAGTTGGATGTTTTAATTTTTAAACTATCTTATCGTTTGTATTATATTATGTCATAGCAACCATTGTAATACACACTATGGGCAAATTTCTTCATTTCTTCAAATTTAAGTCTCTACATATTACGGCTTGTAAGATTGAGCAATGAGCATAAAACGCCTGAAAAAACACGTTTCGTGTATGGGGACCCACTGTCTGTCTACAGTGGACGTCATAAGGCCATAAAGGCTTACATTTTAATGAAACTTTTTTGCCGATGGGAGCGGAGTAGTGTATGTGGGTGACGACCTTAACTGTAAGTGCTCATTTTCAGTACCAATTTTGAAGTGTTTATCTCCATATCTCTGGAGATACTTGTCAAATCTCGATGAAATTACAATGGTGCTACCCTTGGGATATCTCCTTTCCAACAAAAAAATAATCATAAATATCGCTTGATATACGACGATGTTATCCGCGAAAAAACATAAATATATCTCCTTTTTTGAAGTCGGTTAAAAATACACCATTTTGAAAAATACATTTATTATAAAAAAATGACTTCTAACCAAATTTAAATAGGTTCTATGTTCTTGTGTATGTTTTTTACCAATAATATTTTTGTTTTGTTTCAGTACATCGGAGTGGTCGTTGGAATTCTTCACGGGGTTGATGCCTATTTATCATATAAGTTTCACAAAAATCCACGCATGTTCTAATTTATTTTAGGTATTTCCAAATTTTACAATTTTATCATATAATAAATAATAAATAAAATATATTTTTATAATTAAGTATGTGTAAATTTGTTTAAATTATAGATGATATATTGGTTTAGACACATTATGTCAAATATTCCACGTTGTTTTGAAAATAATGACAACAAAGAGCGGCAATAGCCTAATGGCTAAGGCGTCGGCCTGGTGTCGAGAAGTCGTGAGTTCGATCCCCACCCATTGCACTATTGACAGACAGACGTGACCCACTCCAGACACAAGCATATTTCGATTATTTGGAGGGGTTAACAAGACTACTAAGTATTGTGCAACCATAGAAATATGAATAATTAATATTTGTTTGTTTGTAAATACTTTATTGCACAAAAAAAATGTACAAAAGGAGGACTTAATGCTAAAAGCATTTTCTACCAGTCATCCAGCGGTGGGGAAAATTTTGAGTCGTGCTTATAGTAGTACAGAGGTGGTTTTATATCATAAAATAATATCAATACCTACTACCGGACTAATTATAATATATACGAGTACTTACTATAATAAATAACATAAAAACAAATAAATAATATACATAACTTTATGAAACTACATATAATATATTGTGCTTTTCTAATTGTTGGTAGGAAAGACTTTCTTGCGGAAATAACCTTTGACTTTTCCCTTAAATAAATCTTTCGATGCAGCCATTTTGATGTCGGTAGGCAACTGGTTCCACAACCGTACAGCAGCAACCGCAAATGAGTGACCAACGAAATTGGTGCTGTGGGATGGAGTTGCCATAAGCAGCGTGTCAGTTGAGCGCAAATCTCTGTCATGCGTCTCGGACAAAAAATTAAAATCGTCTTGTAAATAGTCTGGAGCAAACTTATCTCTCAAAATTGAAAATAAAACTCCTAATATTCTGCAGTTACGTTTTTCACGGATAGGGAGCCACTGAAGTTTGGCTCTGTATTCTGAAATATGGTCATACTTACGGAGACCGTAGATAAACCGAATGCCAGTATTTAGCAAACGATCCAATTTATTAAGTAACTCCTCCGTTATATTAACGTAGCAAACGTCTGCGTAGTCAATAATTGGCAGGAGCAGTGAATTAACAAGATTATTTCTGTGTGTGAAACCCAAATAGGAGCTTTTTATTAAAAAAAATACCTGTATTACAATTTTCTTTATGTATTCTATTTTTATAATGTAATGTAATGTTTCCGTTTTAATACACATCTTTTATTTATTTATTTAAAACATTGCATGCTACACTTACAGTATACACCAAAGTGTGCAACAGGCCAGTACATAGGTACATATACACAGACATAATTATATGTATATTATCATACATAATTATGTACATAAATTATAAAAGCTTACAACCTCAATGCGTAACTTTATAATCTAACTAAAAAATAGTATACATTTATTTAAAAACAGATTGAATGTGGAGAAAAATAGGTCCACATCAGGCTCCTTATCAATCAGATCGTTGCGAAGACTAACAGCCTGCTTAGTCGGAGCGAATTGGGCGGTCTGTGTACGTGAGCAGTCGCAGGTACTAGTCGGTAGGTAGTCGGTAGGTCCAAAATTTCCGTGTGTTTTTCCAAAAGTGTGAGACACTTCAAAGAAACATAATATTTGATTTACGCAGTGCAACATCTCTCGTCGGATTTAAAAACTGTAATGATTTCTTCCGAATGATTAACTTACGTAATAAGTAGTCATAGATGGAGCCACCAATGCATAATTGGGTTAACAAATGCAATCCACTAATTTCGTCGTATCGATGGATCGAACCGTGGCTTAATTGGCAGAGCACCTGGACGTGTAATCCGGGGGGTGCGGGTACGACTCCCGTCGGTACGATGAAATTTTGGATTGTGTTTAACAATTTACAAAAATATAAAGTGTGAGACACTTCAAAGAAACATAATATTTGATTTACGCAGTGCAACATCTCTCGTCGGATTTGAAAACTGTAATGATTTCTTCCGAATGATTAACTTACGTAATAAGTAGTCATAGATGGCGCCACCAATGCATAATTGGGTTAACAAATGCAATCCACTAATTTCGTCGTATCGATGGATCGAACCGTGGCTTAATTGGCAGAGCACCTGGACGTGTAATCCGGGGGGTGCGGGTTCGAGTCCCGTCGGTACGATGAAATTTTGGATTGTGTTTAACAAGAACTAAAATACTTCGCGAAAGCATTAGCGGCTTCAGTATTGATAACATTTTTCCCATCAAACTCAAATTCAGCGCAACGTGACTGTCTAGGACCTTGCTGCGATTTAACAAACTTCCAAAAACTTTTTGGATCCTTATTTATATCGATCTCTGCTCGCCTGATGTAGTGTTTGTAAGCTACTTCGATTAACTCTTTAGCCTGCTGCCTATAGAATTTAAAAAGTTCCCGATTAAATACAGAATTAGTTTGCTTATATCTTTTTAAGTGAAAAAATGTATTCATTAGAGTGTATTTTATTTCTGTCGTAAACCATAATGGATAATTATATTTAAAATCGCTATGATTAATGATTTTTTTAGAGGAACAAATTTATCAAAACATTCATCTAATTTATTATAAAACAATGTAACCGCTGCGTTAACGTCCGATATTAAAAACAATATCTTCCCATTCAATGTTATAAATCTCTGCGTATAGTGAAATAAAATCGGCCTTGCGAAAATTCCTTTCGAGCGTAATATTCTCATCGGGCTGCGGGGATGGTCGGCCAGTCGGCTGCATGCGGGCGGTGCGACCACATCGCACGCTTACTGCAAGCGGCGGGTGATGACCGTCTATCGGAACAATAGGTTCTGTCTCACCGCTCACTTCAATCTTCTCAACGCTCAGATTGCTAAGGATTAAATCTAGCATATTACCGTACTTATTAGATACCGTATTGTGCTGTTTCATATTGCAAAAAGCTAAAAGACAATTAAAATTCATTACGACATTTTGGCTACACGAATTCAAATTGAAGTCCCCTACTATTATTAAGTTTAATTTTCTGAATTTTTCCGCAACGTTTTCTAAAACACCAAATGTTTTGATATATTTATCATCCGTGGAGTTAGGAGGAATATATACCACACAACAAACTATTTTCCCATAATGCAATGTAACTATACCGATGACCACTTCAATGTCGTCCGTGTATCCTTCGACATCGAGTACATGTTGCACGACGTACGGGTCGCGCGCGGCCAGCAGGACACCGCCCCAGCCGGCGTCTCCCGCGGCTCGCCTCAACACACTGTATCCAGGGGGAAACACTTCCGCATCGTCGACGCCACTCGTTAGAAAAGTCTCAGTTAACGCATATGTGTCGGACTAGTCCGCTAATACAGCTTGCTTGCAAACATCTAACTTGGATCGTAGGCCTCTGACATTCTGGTAAAAGAATGAGTATGTTTTAGTCCGATCTTTATTCGCTCGCCTTCTGCTTACGAAATCCACTCCGCCCAGTCTTCTGCCCAGTGTTCGGGTTTCAGATAGGTGTTAATATTTTTAGTAGGTACGGTAAGTTTGAAAGACGCATAGTCGCCTCGCGATTTCAACGCTTCCGCTGAGCAATTATCGTTAGGACAGATATTTCGCAAATGAGTCTTAACTTGTTCTATTGTGGTACCGATTTGCACATTGTACAAGTGTAGATATGATTTTAGCTCCGTCGCCGAAATTGTAGATGCGGTTGAACTCGGAGTAGCCGTACCACGAATCACATTAATGCGTGAACGGCGAGATCGAAGATTTTTAACTTGTTGCCAGTCCCCGTGTTTTTTGTTCGGCTCACTAAGTTGCATACAATCATTAATATTATTATTAATCGTAAGCACCGGAATGTTTACATCTAGTGGTGAAGTCGGAGTGAGAGGCGCACTATGACTCGATGACGCAGACGCAGTTTTATGTGTACCTATCAGTATTTTAAATGTTACCAAAATATGTTTGTTCAATCAATTGTTGTGAACGACTTGTACGTTTGTAAAACCTATATATTTCATAAAAATATCAGACTTTCTTCTATATCGTCCCGACGCTTAGTTTACATAGAAAAGAACAAGAGTACTAACTACCCATTCCCAAAATATGTATTATGTTAATATTAAGCACGAAATGTAACTTGCTAATGATTTAATGCTTTAATAAATGTAATTAAATAGATTATTTTAATTTATTTATTTTTTATTTAATTTATTTTAATTTTGCTTTAAAAAATTACATTATTATATACAACATGTCATAAACTTAATGTATCTATGTATAATGAAAACAAGATAAATAAATTGTAATAACACATTTATACTCCTTCTTTGAATCATTTGACTTTGACAAAAATTATTATGTTAGTATTACCAAGAAGAAAATACATATGTAGTAGATAATTAGTTCTGTTGTATAGAACATTGGTTACGTGAAAACAAGTTGTTTATTTAATATATATATATATATACGCGTCGACTTGATAAACTCCTCCGTTTTTTTTCATCGGTTAAAAACTAAATCCAGACTACTGAAAAATTACACTCTAAAAAGTATGAAACAAGAAAATATTCTCATCTGAAATTCTGTTCTGTAAAAACGATTCAATACATATCGTGTACACGATACATATTGAATAGTTTTTGTGTATTGTTAGTGTTTGTGTAATTTTTACATAACAGATACAAGTCGACGCGTATATATACTAGAAGTGCCCCGCGGCTTCGCCCGCGTTAGAAAGTCTTTTTATTTACTTAAAACGTTTATTTTGGAAAAACTTTTCTATCATAAAAGACATCAAATAAGAATTAGCCAAATCTTCACCCATTTTCATGTTAAATTGTTAAACACAATCCAAAATTTCATCGTACCGACGGGACTCGAACCCGCACCCCCCGGATTACACGTCCAGGTGCTCTGCCAATTAAGCCACGGTTCGATCCATCGATACGACGAAATTAGTGGATTGCATCTGTTAACCCAATTATGCATTGGTGGCGCCATCTATGACTACTTATTACGTAAGTTAATCATTCGGAAGAAATCATTACAGTTTTCAAATCCGACGAGAGATGTTGCACTGCGTAAATCAATTATTATGTTTCTTTGAAGTATCACACACTTAATATTTTTGTAAATTGTTAAACACAATCCAAAATTTCATCGTACCGACGGGACTCGAAACCTCACCCCCCGGATTAAACGTCCAGGTGCTCTGCCAATTAAGCCACGGTTCGATCCATCGATACGACGTCATTTTCATGTTATTGCGTGACTATGGAAAATCGGGATTCATATTTCAGAATTTGTTACCTACCCCATTACGAAAAATCCTGCGACACATACTTACCTATTTATTAACAGAAGTATCTATGCAAAGTTTTGAATAAAACAGACTCTCTAATCTTGTTTCGCCGTACACACTTTGAATCACCGTTCCGTATCCGGGGGGAAATTTTGTCGTAATAACTATCTGCATTCTAAATTACAGCGAAATCCGAAACAATATTGATTTACAGACTTTGTTACCCCACTTCACCCTCTTAGGGTAGCATTTTGAAAAATCCTAAATTTCGTATTTACTTATTTATTTACAGAAGAACTGGTGTGAAATTTCAAATAAAATGAACTTATTTTTATTTAAAGTATTTTGGGGTTTTTGTATAAATGTATACATATGTATATATATACATACATACCGATCAAAAACCAAACAACCCTCCCTTTTGCATTTTTGCGACGCCGTAGTCGGATAAAAAATTTGTTTTCCTGACTATGACGCTGTAATGTCTTTGCTATGACGGGATATAGCTCGCAAATGGTAAGCGTGACAAAAATATGATGTACCAAACCCTACCTTAATTTAAAAATCCCTGTTTAACGATAGCACACACGGTGGGGTGGGGCGAAAAAAAAAATTTTGTACTTGACTTCACGCCCCAAGAGGGCGCCATATTCAATTTAATATGATGTCACATAGCCTATAACCAGCAGACACACAAGACGCTTGCAACGACTCCTCATTTGTCAAATTATAATAAGTAGTTTAGAAGTCATGAGGCAACAAATGAACATGAAAATTAAAGCGCGGCATTAGAAGTCGGTTGTTTTAGTTTTTTAAACGATCTAATTACCAATAATATTTTTGTTTTGTTTCAGTACATCGGAGTGGTCGTTGGAATTCTTCACGGGGTTGATGCCTATTTATCATATAAATTTCACAAAAATCCACGCATGTGCATGCATGCATTTTAGCTATTTGCAAATTTTCAAATTTTGCCATATAATAAGTAAAATAATATAATATTTTTATAAGTAGGTACATCATTATCAGCCGGTATCAGTCCACTGCTGGACGTAGGCCTCCCCCAAGACACGCCACTGAGCCCGGTCTTCGGCTCTTTGTTTCCAGTCACTGCCCACCGCTTTGCGAATGTCGTCGCTCCACCTAGTCACAGGGCGTCCTACTCTACGTTTGCCGATTCGCGGTCTCCACTCTAGAACCAGTCTGCCCCAACGGTTATCGGTCCTACGGCAGATATGACCAGCCCACTGCCACTTCAGTTTGCTAATCCGCTGAGCTATGTCGATCACTTTAGTTCTCTGGCGAATTACTTCGTTCCGGATTCGATCCCGCAGAGAAACACCGAGCATAGCTCTCTCCATAGCTCGCTGAGCGACTTTAAACTGGTGGACTAGTCGAACCGTGAGTGTCCACGTCTCGGCTCCGTATGTCATGACACGTAGGACGCACTGATTAAAGACTTTTGTCTTTAGGCACTGTGGTATAGGCGACGAGAAGACTCGACGGAGTTTCCCAAATGCTGCCCAGCCCAGCTGAATTCTTCTCTGGATTTCCTTCTCGAAGTTGTGTTTGCCTAGTTGGAGCGTTTGCCCTTGGTAAACATACTGCGTGACAACTTCGAGTGGGATTCCATCTACGGCAATCGGTTCCGGAACAACGTGCTCGTTGTACATGACTTTGGTTTTATCCAAATTCATCCGGAGACCGATGTAACGAGAAGAATCAGCTAGGTCATTCAACATCCTTTGTATTATCTATTGTCTCTGCCATAATGACGATGTCATCTGCGAATCGTAAGTGAGAGATGTACTTGCCGTTAATGTTGATGCCACAATCTTTCCAGTCCAGCGTCTTAAACATGTCCTCTAAGGCATTAGTGAACAGTTTCGGGGATATGACGTCCCCCTGTCTCACTCCTCGACGCAGGTGAATATGTTTAATACGCTGGTTCTGTACTTGTACTGACATCGTTGCGGCATTATATAGACATTTCATTACTTCGATATATCGCCAGTCGACTTGGCAACGCTGCAGGGACTCAATAACCGACCAGGTTTCGATTGAGTCGAAGGCCTTCTCATAGTCCACAGATGCTAAGCACAGGGGCCGATTGTACTCTTCGGTCTTCTGTACAATCTGCCGCACCGTGTGGATGTGGTCTATGGTGCCGTAACCGCTTCGAAACCCGGCCTGTTCCGGAGATTGAAACTCGTCGAGTCTTCGCGCAAGACGGTTCGTGATGACCCTTGAAAACAGCTTGTAGACATGGCTCAGAAGCGAAATCGGGCAGTAGTTTTTCAATAGGGTTTTATCTCCTTTTTTGAAAAACAAAACCACCATGCTTCTGTTCCATGCCTGCGGAGTTCTACCAGTGCAGAGAACAGAATTGAAGAGCTGTTGCAGCTGGCTTACAGCTGGAGCTCCTCCAGCTTTTAGAAGCTCCGTTGTGATTCCGTCCTCACCTGGGGCTTTTCCATTTTTGAGCTGTCTAAGGGCCATCACGATCTCATCTCGGCTGACTTCGGGCAGGTCTTCTGTGAAGTGGCGGGTTAAGGTGGCTCTGCAATCCTCAGTATCGGGTTCGGGCCTTGAAGCATGCGATGCGTAGAACTTGCTGTAGAAGTCTTCAACTTCCGTCAGAATCTCCGGCTTGGATGCGACGACGTTCCCCGTTGATGTTGTCAGCTTTGTGAGGTGGCTTCTACCTAGAGGCTGGACGAACACTTTCGACCCCCGATTCTGCTCAATTGATTCTGTAATCAAGAGCGTGTTAGAGGATCGGAGGTCGCGTCGTACCAGCTTCTTAATAGTTTTGTTGCGCACCTGGTTAATTGACAAAGCTGACAATGGGTCTGTTCGTCTCTCTTCCATTATTTGAAGTGTTTCTGCCGAAAGCTTAGACTTTTTGCCCGTACGCTTGCTCTCGCAAAACTTCGTCCCTTCTTCCCTGAGGATTTCCACCACTTCTTCAAGTTTCTGGTCTACGTCATCTGTGGTTTCCAAGGCAGCGAATCGATTTTCCAATTTTAATTGGAATGTTTCAGACCCAACAACGGTTTGGAGTAGGTTTGATCGGAGCGTGGATTTCATCAATCGGAATCTCTCGGCTTTGAAGTCGATATCCAGAGAGCCTCGCACAAGTCGGTGATCACTTCCAGTATTGAACCTAGTGATCACAGAGACGTCTCTGAATATGCGCCGTTTGTCCGTAATAATGAAGTCAATCTCGTTTTTAGTCACAGTGTCGGGGCTTTGCCACGTCCACTTCCTTTGGGGCTTTTTCTTGAAGAACGAGTTCATCAAGAAAAGCCCCTCTTTCTCGAGGAAATTGACGAGCATTTGCCCCCTGTGATTCCTACTCCCAAATCCGTGTGGTCCTAGAGTCGATTCACTGCAGGTCTGTACTCCCACTTTGGCGTTAAAGTATCCCATGACAACGTTGTAGTGAGCCTTAGCGGTGGTATGTAAGGCTATGGAGATGTCTTCGTACATACTTTCCACCTCTTCATCCCAGTGTGCCGAGGTCGGTGCGTAGACCTGGATAACCTTGAGGCTGTACCTCTTGGTTAACCTTATTATAAGGTATGCAACCCTGGTCGACACACTGGAGATTTCTACAACGTTGTCACTGAGAGCCTTGTTGACCAGAAACCCGACGCCGCCTTGGGATGGCTGGTCACCTTCTCTGTAATACATAAGATGGCCTGATTCTAGAGTTATGGTGTCCTCTCCCTGTCTTCGGACTGCTCATCCAGCCGAATCGTGCGTCCATTAAACGTAGCGAGGGTCAGTTTCTTTTGGCGGCCTACCGTAACCCGGGGATTCTTAGCACCCCCTGCTTCCATGATGGGTGGGGGGGGGGGGGGGTGCCCTAATCGCCACGCTGGGCAGGCGTGTTGGCGATCGCAGGACGTAGCTTCTCGCACCGGTGACGATGCTGCCCGTCACCGGCCTGTAGTATTTAGCTACGCCATAATTTTGAAATGGTTATACCGCCATTTGTCGGTCGCCAGAGCCTCGTTGGTTAGTCAGCAGGATGCACCACGGGCAGGTGAGGTTGGCTAGGAGCACTGAGGTGGTATTTGTTCTCCCTTACATCCCTAAGTAGGTACACACAATCCAAATTTTTTTATCGTACCGACGGGACTCGAACCCACAGTCCTTGGGAAACATGCCCAGGTGCTCTGTCAATAAAGCCACGGTGCGATACATACCATAACCTTTTCCTTTGCCGTAGTCGGGTAAAAAGAATACGGAAGATGTACGGATTAAAAAAAATATTTAGATGTACATTTAAAGATCCCATAAAATCCGTACATTCGTACATCTATAAATTAATTTCACCCTTGGCGGGTTGCTATAGGTATTCTACTATAAATACACATGCGCGGCATGTAGAATATTTGGTCCCTATTAAAAGTTTAAAAGGATTATCTACTGAACTAATATATGTAATGTATCTTTATTACCTACAAATAATGTTCGTATGTAAGTTGCCCATCAAAATCTGCAGACCATTTTTCAACCACTTGCTTCGGATATTAAACCGATGTAGCTGAAATTCTGGATTGTAGAAGTTCAGTGTAATGCAATAATTTGTTACCTGAGCTGGAGAAGCGCGGAGAGCTGGATAATTATAATAGATGAATAATATTGGAGCTGGGATGTAGGGACTCAAACTCCTGATAGAAAATAGAATCTGGGCTAACTCAAACTCAATCGGATTCGGGCTAGTACCTACGAGTATTTTGTTATCATAAATAGTTACATTACTTATGATGACGAGTGTCTTTACGCAAAGCTTGTCGTTTAAAAAGGTAATCAAGATAATATTAATATTTTCTGCATAAATGGAAGAAGTATGCATACTTCTTCCATTTATGCAGCTTAGTAATCAGATAGCCGGCAACTGGTTCCAATAACGGTCATTGGCTGAGTCACAGAATAAATAACCTGAGTTAAGGATGCAATGAACATACTTCCATTCCTTCGACTAGTTTAATACAGCCTTCCGCCACAGAATACGTAGCAGTTTCCATTCAAGTAAACAGCCGCAGGATCCGGATAGTCTCGTCCGGTTCTCGTCGGGTCCAGTTTTGTACAACTAAGTTTATACATATATATATATATATACATTATATAATTTAGGAGTTGTGTTGTAATACTTTGTTTTTGAAGTTATACTTCTTTTGGCGCGATAGAGAAAAATGATGAGAGTGAATTTTTACGATGCGCGCGCACACCGACACCTAAATTCTACACCGTGAAGTTAGTTCTAGGTGGCATGACTATGTTCAAGTTGTATATTCTAGTATTTTTATATTTAGAACACGTGTTTCGTAAGAACGTCATATTTAACGTCATATTTGTACGTTAATAAAACTTTTATTATTTAAATAAAATCTTTTTGATTAATTTTAATATTTATCGTTAATCACTACTGCATTTTAGTAATTTTTTTTCCACACGCCACAGAAGTATAACTTCTAACGCGTGTACATAAGTACAGTCCGGCAAGTATAACTTGGCGTGCCTGTGCGCCACTGTGTTTTTACTTTGTACTTTGATAACAGTTTCTCTTAAACCACTTTTAATTACTTTTGGCATTATTGAACTATTTTAATGTAGCAAATTTATCAACAATAATGTCGCGGTAATCTCTCAAACGTCAAACTCACAGTTTCAATTAAAAGAATTAGTTCCAAAAACCACCACCGCCAAGTTATACTTGTGGCATGACAACGTACACACAATCTTTTTTTTTTAATCACTCTATGGTTAAGGTTGTTGGTTTTTGTCAATAAAAAATGGTAGGCTTATAAAGTATAAATAAACAATGCACTCCGCCTCAAATTGGTGCAAAATTTTAGTTTCAGCTCAGCAATTAATTGGTGAATGTGATACCTAAATAACGACACAGAATAATGAATAGGTAACGAGTACTTTTTTTATATACATATCACTTTTTTATGTTATTATATTCACTTTTATATAGGTAAGTTATCAAAATATGTCAAAGTTTATGTTACTTTTCATGTTGTGTTATTATGAGGTATTAGAAGAATCAGGTCGATCACTTGATATCACAGCTGAAACGTCTGCTTAAATGAGAAATTATGACAAATAAAACACAGGATTGGCAAAATTTTCAACGTCATTTTAGACTTTAGAAAACTTACATATAACGTACTAGGTACTCATTATTCTGTGATATAACTAACAGCTTGAGTCTCACAAAGTAAATAAATACATAAATGAGGATTTTAATTATGTAGGTAACTATATACATATATATTTTATAGCACAGTGTGACCCAAACCCGCACTTTACGCATGCTTTTCCGTGACTTAAACAGTCGATTATTGCACGACATTTAGCACTTTACGCCGTGCAATAATCTTCTATTGGACGGAAAAGCGTAGCAAGCGTAAAGTGCGGGCTTATGTCATATTAACAGCTATAAAATAATATACGATACTCGTGGCTTAAGTTGTCTATTATTGCAACTTCACGCCATGCAATAATATACTACTTAAGTCACACGTATCGTAATATACTAATAATCATAGCCCTAGGATTCACACCTAGGTCTGGCAATAACAATTACTTTTTTCTTGCTGAAATGCTTGGTTCACAATAAGAGTTACAGCGTTAATACTAATGTAACGCTTATGCGATATTTATGGAAATACGTACGTGTAAAGCACATGTGTGGGCACTCAGTACACTAACGCTTTAGTCAACGGCGTTAGCCGTAAATACGTCCCGGTCTTTAAAAAGTAATTATTGGCATAGAAAAATGTGGCAGAATCACTCATAGCATTATTATGTACACTGTGTACAGCTTTCGAGCGATCCGGCTTTCGACACTTTGTATACATAGGTATACAAGTGACCATAGATTAGTATTATGTTACTATTGTAGAAAAACAGTACTCGGTATCTTGAGAAAGTAGGCCGCCACTTCCAAGTAGCCTTATCTGAGCAAGCTTATAGATAAGTTAAATTGGTTTTATACACAACTAGCTGATACCTGCGACTTCGTTCACGTACACCAAGAATATAATATCCTATGTTCATCCTCGAGCTGTAAAGTATCTCCTTGTTAAATTTTACTAAGATCGGATCGTCCGCTTAGGCGTGATTAGGTAACAAATATAGTTACAAACGTTTTTATAATATTAGTATGGATTATGCTACCTAAAGGATTACATGACCCAATTGCACCAAACTGTATCGCCGAAGGCTTCATGCTAAAATAAACCTTGGCGCTAAAATAGTGTTGGTAAAAATGTTATTAAAAATAAGTTTTAACGTGGATTTCCTCGTCCTCCCTTTTTAACTTTGGGGGGCTATTACTGCTCGCGTCCGTAGGATTTAGCCCTCGATGTCCTACACGTGTCCCCTGGGTGGCGCCAAAAGAGCAGTACGTTTCAGGTGGTAGGCTTAGGCCGCGGCGTGTTACCACCCACCAGACAAAGCCATGCCGCCAAGCGGTCGCTTTACGGTATGAATGTTTGGTGAAGCCATTATGGGGAACGGGTCGGAAACAGTTGCGTTGATTACTATAGCTGGTCGTGATACATTGAAGGTCAATTTACCTGGCAGCCAATCTTGGAGAGCAGCGGGATCCGAGGCACGGTTCTCCGCTGGCCGACCGCAGATAGTTGGGGGCCCAAGTAGTGAGCCAGCCACTCATGAAAGGCTGCCCCGCCATCTCGCGAAAAATCCCGGAGGTGCGCCATCGTGCCGGTTGGCGACCGGACGAGAGGACCCGATGGACACCTCTGGGGGGGGCTCGGGCGTCCCCGCGGTCTCCAGGATTGGTTCCCAATAGGTGAAAAGACCTAATATGTATCACGGGTTGGTAATTAGCGCCTCGTTTCCACTTCCGTTTCCCTTACCTAACTTCACTCCCCACAAAATGAAAGGCAGAAACAGAATAGAGGTTAAACAGCGGAAGCACGTCCTCTCCCTTCAAGTGCACCTCTCAAACATTCGAGGCTTGCACTCCAATATCCTCTCGGTCCACCACCATCTTGAGACCAAAAAACCGCATATTCTGTTCCTCACGGAGACGCAGATCAAATGTCCAGCCGACGCGGCGTACCTTGCCTACCCAGGCTATGTTCTAGAACATAAGTTTAGGCCGAGGGCGGGAGTTTGTATGTATGCCCGCGATGACATTTGTTATCGGCGTCTCCGCAACCTTGAAGACCCTCAACTATCCGTCATGTGGATTTTGGTGGACACTGGCATGGAGAAAATTCTTTATGCTAGTGTCTACCGTTCGCACAGCGGAGATGAAGAGACAAACAGGCTCACAAACCACCTCAGTGAGGCGGCTGATGTGGCCCAACAGAGGTATCCTTCTGCTCAATTAGTGCTTCTGGGGGATTTCAACGCCCATCATCAAGACTGGCTGTACCCATACCAGAACACAGACCACGCTGGTCGAGAGATGCGAAAGCTTGCTTTAACGCTAGACCTCACTCAGTTGGTCCAGGGAGCAACAAGGATACCGGACGTTGATGGCCATACAGCCAATTGCTTGGACCTTCTGCTGACAACAGAACCAGACCGCTACTCGGTGTCGGTTTCATCACCCTTAGGTAGCTCCGACCACTGTCTGGTGAAGTCTGTCTCCGTCTACTCCCCGCCCGATCCCAGCCAAAAAGGCACCCGGCGGGTGTGGCGATACAGGTCAGCAGATTGGGATGAGATGCGTTGTTTTTTCGCTTCTTATCCCTGGCGGCAGGTATGTTTTTCTTCGAGCGATCCCTCAGCCTGCGCGGAAGCTGTGACAGAAGTGTTACGTCAGGGTATGGAATATTTCATACCATTTTCTGACGTTCCGATGTCAAGCAAAGCTCGTCCATGGTTTAATGCCAAATGTAGAGATGCAGAAGCATCAAAACATGAAGCTTACTTAGCCTGGGCTGATGCTCGAACCCGCAAGACTAGAGATGTACGCGAAAAGAAGAAAGCCTTTAACTTAGCCGCCAAGTCTTGCAAAAAGGCTCTCAAGAAGGCTCGCTTCGATCACATACGCCGAACAGGGAACAAACTTGCTTCTTACCCCTCTGGTAGCAAAGCGTTCTGGTCCCTGGCGAAGTCGATCGAAGAGAACTTCTGCCGTCCCTCACTGCCTCCACTGCTGAAACCCGACGGGTCACTAGCGCACACTGCTGAAGAGAAAGCAAATCTATTTGCTACTCTGTTTGCGGAGTCTTCACGTTTAGATGCTGGCAATGCTGTACCTTCTAGTCTGCCGACTTGCGGGACGTTTATGTCGGAAATCCGCATTCGTCAGACTGAAGTATGCAAAGCGTTGCGCAATCTAGACGTGAACAAAGCTAGTGGTCCAGATGGTATACCAGCTGTAGTCTTGAGGACGTGTGCGCCTGAGTTGGCTCCTATTTTGACACGCCTCTTTCGCTTGTCTATGACGACTGGTAAAGTGCCTAAGTCCTGGAAGCAAGCTAACGTGCAACCTGTGCCCAAAAAGGGTAGTCGCGCAGACCCTGCCAATTACAGGCCTATCTCAGTCACTTCCATACTCTGTAAGACTATGGAACGTGTACTGAACCACAGGCTCCTGGCATACCTAGAAGTGAACGATCTCCTCAGTGACCGACAATACGGGTTTCGCCGAAACCGGTCTACTGGGGATCTTCTAGCGTATGCCACTCACATCTGGAGCGAGGCCATCGAGAACCACGGCGAGGCGCTGGCCGTCTCTCTTGACATCTCGAAGGCTTTCGACAGGGTCTGGCACGATAGCCTTATTAGCAAGCTTCCTTCATACGGCCTCCCCACTGGTTTATGTGTTTGGATAGCAGATTTCTTGAGGGATCGGTCGATTCGAGTAGTCATCGATGGCTGTTCTTCCGACCAATTGGCCATAAATGCCGGAGTCCCTCAAGGATCAGTACTCTCTGCAACACTTTTTCTGCTGCATATTAATGACCTGCTTAAACCCGGTATCTTTGGGTACGCAGATGACAGCACTGTTGTAGAGAGCTATGCATCCAACGCACGAACTAGTGCATTACAAATCCAGTCTCATAGAGAAGCCATGGTCGAGCGCTTGAACTATTCTTTGAAGGCAGTCTCCGATTGGGGCGATGCCAATCTGGTCAAGTTCAATGCTGCTAAAACCCAGGCGTGTCTCTTCTCCGCTAAACGGAGCCCATTTCTACTGGCTCCTACTTTCCGGGATGTGTCCGTTCCGATAAGTAACAATCTTGAGCTTCTTGGCATCTCTTTGACACCAACTCTCAATTTCGGCTCTTATATTGAGTCTAGAGCCCAGCTAGCCTCAAAAAAGCTTGGCATTTTGGCTAAGGTGAGACGGTACTTCACACCGGGACAGTTGCTTAATCTTTACCAAGCACAAGTCCGGTCGTGTATGGAGTACTGTTCTCACCTTTGGGATGGCTCTGCCAAATACCAGCTGGAGACACTGGAAGCTATTGAGAGGAGAGCAAAGAAACTCATAAGCGACGACCTACTAGTAAGCCAGAGACTCCAGAGTATCGCGCATCGCCGCAAAGTCGCTTGCTTATCGGTTTTCTATCGAATACATTTCGGAGAGTGTGCAATGGAACTGCATGATTTGATTCCACCATCCCCATTTTATAATCGGACATCCAGAGACACTAAAAGGCGCCACCGATTTATGGTGGATATACCATCTACCCGAACGAAGCAATTTGCTTCTTCGTTCATCATACGAACCGCCAAAGAATGGAATACTCTGCCTGAGTCTGTGTTTCCGGTTAAGTACAATATGGGGGTCTTCAAATCGCGAGTGAATAGGTATCTTCTGGGTAAGCACGCTCCATCATCGATCGCATCATCACTTAACATCAGGTGAGATAGTGATCAAGTGCTACCCAGTTCTGTATAAAAAAAAAAAAAAAAAAAAAACTGTCTTATTTGTTTAATATTATAAAAGCCACAACTCTTACTGTATAATACAAATACCTAATAAAAATTCCCCGTATATCTTAGATTCTTTGTGTTAATAATCACCCAAAATAAATGCAATTAGAACAATCATGTAGGTAATAACGATTTTTCTAACACTGCACGCAGTAGGTAAATATTATTTAAGGACAGACAGGCACAGATTAGGTAAGATACTATTAATTATACATTATTAGTACCTTATTTATTATGCATAATCTCCATTATTTTAATATTGTATATATGGTACAATGGGTTTAACGTAAATGAATATAAGCTGATAATACATATACCACTGATTATTAATTTTGAGTATACGTACAGTATTTTTCAATCCGGAATTCTATAATTCCGCATGTCGAATGTCGTTTATAAAGCATATTTGAGTGCATTGATATGCCCGCAACGGGCTGCAGGAGCACATGAGTAAAGAAGAGGCAAGAGGCCGGAGACAAATGGGGGTACATATTCAAGAAAATATATGATAAAAAATGAATCAATTTTTTGTATGGGAAATAATAAAACAAAACCGGCCAAGTCGAGTTGGACTCGGCTTCCGTACCAACGTTAGTTAGTACCAATTAAGCTAAATTGTATGAGCGCTCATATAACTTTATTTATGTTTTGCCTATCTTTATTTTCATAATCTATGTATGTATGTATGTATACACCCTTTAATTTTGAACTTTTTTTTATTTTTTGGAATTTTCCCTCTATTTGTGCTGTAAGACCTTGCTTCTCGCCAAATTTCATGATTCTAGGTCAACGGGAGTACCCTATAGGTTTTCGACCCAAAACCTATAGGGTACTTCTGGTTGACCTAGAATTGTCAATTTTGGTAAAAAGCAAGGTCTTACAGCACAAGTAAAGGAAAAATTCCGAAAATTAAAAAAAGTTGAAAATTAAGGTAAATTTTGGTACTTACAAGTTTTCGCGAAAATCTAAATTTGGGCATATCTTTATCGTGTTGACTCAGGATCTTGATTTGTATACACCTAATTGGGACTATAGACCTCAGTATCTGGTATAAATTTGAACTTGCTAGTTCCACCCGTTCTTGAGAAAGTCGGTGGTGACACACGGACAGACAAACAGACAGACGGACGGACGGACGGACGGACGCATGGACGGACGGACGGACGCATGGACGGACGGACGGACGCATGCACGGACGGATCACACGAACGGTAGGACGGACGGACGGACAGACAGACAAGAAAGTGATCTTATAGAAGTTCCTTTTTTACCTTTTGAGGTAGGGAACATAAAAAATAGAAATTAAAAAAAAATCTATGCTTAAAACCGTGTTTAATATAACTGACACATCCTCAACATTTTGCGTCATTTCCATTCCGGGATCGAATTACATTTTTGTTTGCTGGATCACGTCACTGATTTACAGTGAAATTACCGCATGGCAAATATACCTATTACATGTGTCTACTCATCAACTTTATAGCTATTTAAATAAATTTGTAAAAAAACTGACGTTATGCCGCGCGACTCATTTTCAAGAGCAAATTTGAGGTGTTTATATCCCTCTATCTATGGTAATGTCACAGACCTAGGATTTCTTATATAAAATATATATTTAACCGACTTCAAAAAAAGAAGGAGGTTTCTCAATTCGACCGTATATATATAATGTTTTTCGCGGATCATCATCATCATCAGCCGGTATCAGTCCACTGCAGGATGTAGGCCTCTCCCAAGATACGCCACTGAGCCCATCTTTGGCTCTTCTTGTGACTTTCCATCATTGGGAGGAATATGCCCTAATCGCCGCGCTGGGCAGGGTTGGCGATCGCAGGACGTAGCTTCTCGCACTGGGGACGCTGCTGCCCGTCACCAGCATGTAGTATTTAGCTACGCCATAATTGCAGGGTGCACCACGGGCAGGTGAGGTTGGCTGGGAGCACTGAGGTGGTATTTGTACTCCCTTACATCCCGCGGACAAATTCGTCGTTTATGAACCGATTTTGATTATTATTTTTTGTTTGAAAGGAGATACCCCAAGTGTGATACCATGGTAATTTCATCGAGGTCTGACCTCCAGAGATATGGAGATAAAAACCTCAAACTTAGTACTGAAAATTAATAGCGCGGTATTTGAAGTCTGTTCTTTTAGTTTTTAACGATTTTTAAGGGTTCCGTAGCCGAATGGCAAAAAACGGAACCCTTATAGATTTGTCATGTCTGTCTGTCTGTCTGTCCGTTCGTATGTCACAGCCATTTTATTCCGAAACTGTTAGGACTACAGAATTGAAACTTGGTACATATATGTATTCTGTAAACCACTTTCCGATTTTTATACAAAAATAAAAAATATAAATGTTTAAGGGGGGGCATCCCATACATGGAACTGAAACAAAAAAAAATAAACAAAAAAAAATGTGTGTATACCTATATGTTTATGAATAGGTCTTTAAAAACGACATTGAGGTTCCTAAAATATTTTTTTCTCAAAGTCAATCATTTGGCCCATCAAGATGGGCGCGTCTAAAGTGGTAAAATGTGTCCCCCCCCTCTAAATTTTAGAGTGTGGTAGCGAAAACTCTAAAAAAATATATGCTGTAGATCTCAATAAAACTATCAACGAAAATTGGTTTGAACGAGGTACAGTCAGCAGTTTTTGAGATATAGCGACCGCAAAAATAACTTTGTTTTTCATACAAAAACTATGAAAAACAAAGTTAATTTTTTAGTTGCGAAAAATCATAGTTATAGAATACTTTACTGTGTTACGGAACCCTACGAGTGCAAGTCCGACTTGCACTTGGCCAGTTTATTTTTAATTTCCATTGGCACTGACAATTTTACTGCCCGGCCCCCCCCCCCTCCCTCGCCCCCTTGCTAAGCCACTAAATGGGATCACCACGCAATATTTAAAACCCTAAAAATTATAGGCGGAGAAATCGAGGCCCATAAGCACTTTGTATATATGGGACTTAACCGAAGTCTTGGAGGTGGTAGGTACCATCTATTGTCTTCCATTTACGGAAGCATATTCCGTTTTAGATCGCATTGTCACCTTCCTTTTTCATTTTCATAAGGTAAGACCTTTTCTTATTTCAAAGTCGGAACACATTTGCCATTAATTTATTATCTACACATTTAGCCATCGAATCAAATGTATTTTGTGTTTATAGGTTCTTTACATAGGTAGCGCGTCATCACCACCTCGAGCCTTTATTAAGTATGTTTTTTTTGGAAATTTTCTAAACTTAGGTACCTATGGATTTGGTTATCCAAGGCTCCAAACAAATAACTTAAAAGAAAAGTATTGGTCCTGAAACATTCGCTAATAACGAAGAATAAACTTGTTTTATTTGATTTTTAACCGACTTCACAAAAAAGTAGGTTCTCAATTCGACGTTTTTTATGTTTGTTAACTCAGAACTCCGTCAAATCTTAATCAATTTGAAAAATTCCTGTTTTTGTTTGAGAGATTATGCCTCCAGTTTGGTACCATTCAAATTTTATCGATATCTGATTATAATCTCCGGGGATATGGCAATAAACATCAAATCGATGCATTTGTATACCTTGATGACATGATACTGACTAATTTGACTATCGCGGCATGGAAAGTCAGTTTTTTCGTACTTGTACAATCATAAATGATTATTAGATCATTTACTCGTCCAATGTAAAATGTTGCTGCGTATCTTTACTTAAGTGGAAATTTATAAATGTCTGATATGTATGATAACTGTACCGTCTTTAAACGGTGACAAAGAAATCTGAGTAAACAGCTGATTAATAACAAGTAATAACCACATTCCAAGCCTTGTAGTAATATGAATCATTACGTTCTTACTTTTTTAACCGACTTCACAAAAAAGGAGGAGGTTCTCTTTTTTCTAACCAATGAGGTGTTGTGATAGGTTTGAAGTTTGTCAATTTCCATACGTGACATGAAATAGTACCTAGACAAAATACAATTATTATTACTATTTGCTATCACGCCAAATTTTTTAAGTTGAGTTTGGCGTGAGCGCTAATAATGCATTTTGTCTAGGAACAATCGATTAAAAATGGTAACATGGTAACATTGACCTCACGGTCACGGTATCCTGCAGATTCTAAGAGATGCCCCAATCTCCCGGAATATGCGGGATACCTAACTCCTCACCAATATAAAGCAGACATGTTTAGACTCATGGAATGGTCTTAATTGACAGAGATTATATGTAGAGGAGCGGTGAGCATCTTCATTTTGTCATTAAATGTTAATTTTCTAATTTTATTATACTTATAGCTTACTGTAACACAATCTACAGAACAGACTACACAAGTCATGTCTGCTGGTAACTGCACTGCGTCCTACGTTACCCGGAAACATGTATCCAGGTAGATGTTGAGTTACACGCTATTAAATTTTTTTAAAGCACCAGCATTTTGGGATACATTACTACTTAACCCATCCAACTAAGCTAATTATGATTGTGTCTGGAGTGGGTTCACGTCAATAGTGCAATGGGTAGGGATCGAACTTACGGCTCTAGCTTTAATCGTCTTTGAGTTGAGTCTGATTATGTCGTAGATGTATAAGAAAGTGTTCAGTATTAAATATTATGACCAAATTGCTATTGTTTTAATAAAACAATAGCATTTTGGTCTTTAACATGTTGAAAATTACAACAATGCAGCACTCACTAGAATAAAATTGTTTTTAAAACAAAGGCTTTGAATGGAGAAACTCGCATGACGTTAATGTTTTAAATGACAATACACATAGTAAGCGTTACACGGTTTTACATTAAGAAAAGGATACCGTCTTATGTATATCTATATCGTGAGCCAAAACATATTAATTAAACGATTATAATTTGTTTTACCTCTACAGTTTGCACTATTTAATATTCTGTGGTAAAACGTGAATCTTCGAAGGTGCCTTCAATGTCTTTGGTGCTAATATCACTTCAAAATGCACTTTCGTAACTAAATATCAGAGTCGATTATACAATGAAACTGTAAGCATTTTTAGCTTTGCCCAAGTGGACAACACTCAACAGCCTCAAGCCCGCTTGTGCAAACATTTCTGTAGTTGAGTTGTCGCGCTATCACGTGATTGTCGACCGTTCTCCGATGAAAACGAAAGGGAAATAGGAACGGAGGCAATGCGGTTAGCCAATAATGTTTTTGTGCATTAGTTTTTGGTCACCGCAATAATTTCCTATAGTCATTACTATCAACATTATCGTTTCGACGCAAACAATTGAAGCCGCTATTGAAGTAATGAGTTGATAACTTATCTCAACGCACACATGTTTGCGTCAGAAGGGGGTGGTTTCATGATAGGAAATTCCTGTTAACGTGGCACTGGTGGGTTTTTGTTTGATGTATTTGTTATTGTAGATCCAAGGTTTGGTTACAAGGCTTGGCCGTCCGTGCCTGGTGGCGAGATCTCTGCGCGAGTCCACAGTGACAGACGCGCCGCGGAGCGCTGCGCATGCGCCGTTTATCACCATCCAGAGGCGCATTGACATCGTTTTAACATCAACATCGCTACTAAACATTGTTAAACAGTGCCAAAGCACTTAGTGTGTAAAATCGACTGTGAAATCTAGTTATTATAACCTACTCTTTATATCAGTGAAAGGACTGGTCTTCAACGTCAGCGTGTTTATGTAAGTTTGTGGAAATATACCTGTTTTGTACTACTATTCTTTGCAGGCTCTGCACAATATCCTTCCGCGATGGTTTGAAGTTTCGTCGGTGTACTTAATCATTTTATCATCAATCGATATCACAATGTCTTTATCTGTCATTATGATGAGTGGTAGATAAAATACTGGGGTAGCACCACAGAATAGTAGAAAGAGGCAAAACATGACTTTGTATCTCTTGAAATAACAGGTAGGTAAGTTCATTTTGCGCAGTTGGTGGGGATGGTCATGCTTAAAAAATTTAATTTATTGACAATGCCACATATTGGTCACAGGCACGCAAGATTACGCCTCAACAGTAGATACAATAACAATATAAACTTATGTAGATAGGTAAATTAAATACTTTTATCTTTAAATTCCTAAAAATAAGAACGTACTATCAATTTATGAATCGAGCCTTTTTAACCGACTTCATAAAAAAGGAGGGGGTTCTCAATTCGAATGTATTTTTTTTACTTTTTTTTATGTTTGTTACCTCAGAACTCCGTCAAATCTTAACCGATTTGAAAAATTATTTTTTTGTTTGAGATTTTGCCTACCGTTTGGTCCCATTCAAATTTTATCAAGCCATGACAATTATCTCCGGAGATAAACAATATAAGCAAATTTGTATTACTTATATGACATGATTATAACTAGCCAGTACTTTGACTATCGCGTTGTGAAGTCGATTTTTTTTGTTTTGTACTATCTTAAATTATTTAATTTTGTGTAGTTTCAACTACCTACTAAAGTTTTTTTTTACCGTCATCGGTTTTATCCTTATAACCAAATTCATAGAACAGAGTACGTAATTACTTCTTCAAACACACAAGGAAATATTGGCTTTTAGTACTATAGTAGAGTCAATTTAATAGATCACATTTGACATCTGTCAGTCTTAGCTTCATAGTAAGGTGATTTGCTTAAAAACATCGTTTCAATTGATGAATCGATACGCATCAACAGAAACAAGAATGATGTTAGTTTGATGTTTTTCGAAATAACCAATTTTCCGGCAGCTCTAAACGAGAAATACAATAAGTATTTACATTATTCAGTGTTATTTACTTGTTTGTTTTGCGTTAATATGAAATTGATAAGACACGTTAATACAAATCATACAAATCGGAAATTGTACATATTTAAACCATTTTATATGTATTTATAGATTAGAATGTAGCTCCATAGTAAATGGCCCAATAAAAGAAAAAACATACTCAAATGTACCTAAGGATCTAATGTTTAGTAGTTTATCGTTAGTTTTTTTAACCCAAATTATTATTGATTTTAGTTCCTATTCAATTATTTTTGTATTTTTTTAGTCAAAGAATAATATTATATGTTAATTAAAATCACAGTGTAGTTATTTTTATAATCAAACATCCTTCACAAGTAATCATTGCATTCGATTCAACCTATCGACAAATCAATCTTTTGATTTTTTGGGTAGCATCCCTAGGGTTTATAAAGAATAAACTGGCCAAGTGTAAGTCGGACTCGCACTCGTAGGGTTCCGTAACACAGTTAAGTATTCCATAATTATGATTTTTTGCAACTACAAAATTAACTTAGTTTTTCATAGTGTTTGTATGAAAAACAAAGTTATCTTTGCGGTCGCCATATCTCTAAAACTGCTGGCTGTACCTCGTTCAAACTAATTTTCGTTGTTATTTTTTATTGAGATCTACAGCATATATTTTTTTTAGATTTTTCAATCCCATGAAAAAATGATTTTAAAAACCTCAATGTCATTTTTGAAGACCTATCCATAGACACCACACACGTATAGGTTTAAAGAAAATTTATTTTTTTGTTTCAGTTCCATGTATGGGATGCCCCCCTTAAACACACAACATAACTTTTTCACAGAATTCATCTACCTACCAAGTTTCAATTCTGTAGTCCTAACAGTTCCGGAATTTAATGGTTGTACATACGGACGGACAGACAGACAGACATGACGAATCTATAAGGGTTCTGTTTTTTGCCATTCGGCAACGGAACCCTAAAAATTGTTTATTATGTTTCAAATTAATTATTAGTCAAAGTAAATCGTGAAAACGCTTTTTCTTCTGTAATTATTAGAATAAATATGTATTTGTAACTGAAAAATGTTAAGTAATTATGCAGTTCCGACTTTGAAATAATTCATAATTTTATGTGCCCCTCATTACAAGGTCACGTTGTTGAATTTTGATGAAGTGTCAAATGTGATCTATTAAATTGACACTACTATAGTAAGTACTTAAAATAATTTCCTAGAATAGGAAAGTTACCTAATCTGTAATGGACGATTTACACTAGACCAATAGATGAACCATTCCACAACGATTCCAATTATATATTGGCATCGTCTAAATATAGAAATTCTATCCATTACGGTGAATAGACTTTACGTAGATTTTGCATCTTTATTGGCTTGGCTTGGCTTACTGGTACGGCACGCGTGTAAATAGTCCATTAAGGACTATTAATAGCCTTCCAGTAGCTCTTCTAGCCAGTCCATTCAAGAGTCAGTGTAATATATGCCCAGACTGTTCACTGTAAAGGAATGTCTTCATTTACACATTCACTGGAAAGTCTCAAACTGTTCTTGATTAAACCTTAATGTTGTATACTCGTATCAACTATCAACTGAAAGCTGAAAGTATTATCCATTCGTATTCGAGTTAGGTAGTGATAGCGCCCCGTGGCATACTTAGTTAAATGACCCGTTAGTTTAGCATCCTTGATACCGGCTCCGTTACAAGGAACTGACCCCAAAACTCAAACCATGCCATGTCGAAGTAGAGGAGTCACGTATCGCTTTTATACAATTCAATTCGTTCACCTATAGCGAGGTCTTTGCAATTCCTAACAATGTGAGAGGTTCTTTAATAGTGGTTGGATTTTAGTCTAATCTTAAGTGAGTATAGAGATAAGATAAATTTAAATGGAACATTATAGTATATACTACAAGTATGTATGGTTCATACTACCATGCAATGTGAATTTAAATCGCAAGGAGTCGCATGAGCTATATTGAAATAGATTTTTAATCAAAAATTGCCAGAAAATATCAAATATACTTCTATAAATATTTCTTGTTACTTAAGGTACGGTCACACCGCAGCGTCCTGCGTGCGCGATCTAGGCGGCGATCAGATAGCGCAGTAGTATCTGTACCGATTGGTTCACACCAAACGCGATCAGAAAACAATTGAAAAGTACCAAGATCGCGCGCGCAGATCGCAGGACGTCGCGGTGTGGCCGTACCTTTACTTGTATTATTGTTTATCATTAATTTGCACAGCCACATCAAATACTGATATCGAAATTCGCGAAATCATAGATATCAATATGTGATACGTGAAAATAGGTATACTGACCGGTTCGTCAAAGTACTACAATCAGTAGGTACAATAACATATTTTCTGGGTTTTCCCTGTTGGGAACAGAATTTATATTAGTATCAATAACATACGGAAAGGACGATGTGCTCGAGCAAATTTAAAAATTGGGTAATGAAAGTCGCTTCAAGGAAACATGTTTGGGATTTTGAAATCATAAGATATAATGCACACAATTTAATAAGGAAAAAAGTGTTAGTTCCTGAAGACTTCACAGATGACGTTTGTAATTAACGCAAATGTCTGACATTGTAAATCTGACAAACCAAATGTTTTCTTTTAATTATTCTTCGATTGATGTCTATACCGCTATCATTTCATAAATTTCTAACATTTGTAATTTTCTAATTGACCTATTTTCGCTATAAAATAATAAACAGACATAGACATAGAATGTTTACATCAAAAGAGGTTAACAAGACTAATAATAATGTGCAAACCACATTGATAGTAAAAAAAACATAAGTGGGTATCTAACTAAAAAAAATAAAACTGGCCAAGTTGAGTTGGACTCGCGCGTCTCGAGGCTTTCGAACAAATTTGTCAAACTAGGTTATAGAACAAACTTTACTTTGCAATTAACCGTGTCTAGGCATCGGTCTAGGGATAGCTAGACCGATGCCTAGACACGGTTAATGCACCAACCGCAAATAAAAAGTTTGTAATAGTAAATTAGCTTTATTTCTCATTTCACTCTGAGTGTAACTACATTTATACGGTTTTCAGTTTTTTTTCCTTTATAAACCCATTGTTTCTTGCCAAATTTTATGAATCTAGGTACAGTAAAGTACCCTAAAGATTTTGATACCGTGAAATCGCAAAATATGCGAAAGTATGGGACAACGGTCATATCTTTTGATTGCGTTGACTTAAAAGTTTAATATTTTCACAACTGAAAGATACCGTAAACCCGAGTATTTGATGTTAAATTTCAACTAGATACGTCTACGCATTCCCTAGAAAAAGGGTCTCGACAGACGGAAAGACAGAGACGGACAGACAGAAAGACGGACAAAAAAGTGATTCTATAAGGGTACCTCTTTCCTTTTGAGGTACAGAACCCTTAAAATTAAATCATTATAGGTTCATTCGTATAAGAGCTAGGTACGATGCCACAGACAGACACCCGTCAAACTTATAACACCCGTCTTTTTGCATCGGGGTTAAAAAAATTCACATCTGATATCAGGCCACCTTTTATAAAACCATGGATGCTGTACTGCAATTTTCAAATAATGTTTTATGAAAGAGCAACTTGTCATTATAATTGATTACGATTCCTCGTGGGAATGTTCGTGATCATAGAAGTAACACAAAGGCAACTAATTGTAATAACATACGTGATGGCATGCAATATTGTTATAACAATAGTATGCAGTCGAAATGAGTAGTGTTCATCATTTCCTTGTAAATATTTCTTTAGGTGGCCAGTGTTTGTAAGTTTACGAACTTGAAAGATATAATGAGAAAATCTTATAATATCACTCAGTGTGGTTCTTCCTAGCACAACAACAAAGGATAATTTTCAATACTTTTTTTTCAAGAAAGTTAGTGAATGAATGAATAATTACATGGCCTGACTGAAATGAAATGTTTGCATAGCTGAAAAACCACACAAATATTAATAATAACCTTATTATTAATATTTCTGTGTGAAAAACAAAACACATGCTGAATGGGGTGCTTATATATGCATATGTAATTTTACATTACCTACATATACATGTATTTGACCGAGCGAACGAAGCGTCACAGTTTCGAGATTGGCCAAAAAATGCTTTTGTCCGGATGTCAGTTTGTCTGTTCTCGCCTATAGATCGCATTTTTCAACAGATTCTGGCGAAAATTGGCAGACGAGTTCCTTGACTTATTTAAAACATTTTGTCGAATGCGTTTTTGATTGGGAGGAAAATAGGGGGGGAGGGGGCAAAGTTTGCTGTAACGTTATTTATCAACGGATTGCAGTCAAATTGGAGAGACACACTAAGGACTTCATTCTACACAAGATGTTGGAGGGAAAAAAAGGGGGAGTGGAGAGGGGAAAAGAGGTGACGTTTGCTGTAGCGTTATATATAGAAAGGATTTCAATTTTTTATTGTATTTTCGGATATTTTTGTCTACCTATACCAATCTGACTACACAGTGCTCTTTGCCTTCACAAGGCCAACCCGTAGACACCAGATTCAGGACCAGTTTCACCGGTTCCTGATAGCTCTAGTAGGAACTAATTGACAGATTTTTGACTTCGCTTTTATATGGCGTCATACGTCAGATAACTATATGAAACTTTATCAGGCACCGGTGAAACTGGCCCCTTAAACTCCTAGGACCATAGGAACGCGAGTTATTGCTATAACATATATCTATCCCTATTTTCGGCTAAAGACCAAACTCTGAAATGGCTTTGCTAAGCCATGGGAAAGGGGAAAGTGTCGGTTATTCCATGGTTATAAAGGCACGCAAGGTCTACGGTTCTCACAAAACTACTAGTGATAAACAGTGCCGCAAAAGATCTGAAGTACGGTAAGGTACGGACATCAACGGGCATAGAGCAGTGTCGTGCAAAATTCTAGCATTCCAAAGCTAGTGAAGTATCCAATGACTATCAAATGAAAGCGATAACGCACCTATTATATACATATACGCATACATATATATACGCAATATTATTATTAACAGCCTATAATTATCAAGTTTGTATATTTGTTTGCTAGTTTGGGACTTCTTCACAGTCAAGCGGCTGGACCGATTTAGCTAAATTTTGTATAGGGATAGTCAGTATTATGGATTAGTTAGGCTATAGGATCCTTTTTAACGCGAGCGAAGCCGCGGGACACGGCTAATTAACTATATGTTATATAGCAAAAACTGTGGTAACATTCTACAGTTTTAGATATACAAGTCGTCCTTTACACTTAGGTTCCAAAATAAATAAAATTGTATTTATTTCCATACTATGGTGGAGATCCTCTGTGTTTTTTTACACTTTCAGACATGTTTATACAAAACATTGTATATAATTTAATATTTTCCTTAGCGCCACTTTCTATTTTGTCCGATATCATTATCAAACCATTTGTTTATTAAATAGTTGATTCAGATTATATACTAAGATTAACGGATAATAATCCGTTAATCTCTTATCGCATTTCTTAGTTGGAATACGGAAAATATCAACATTTTACGGAAATGTAATTACAACAACAACAACAACTTAACTTATATATGTAGTAGTCTGTAACATTTTTGTAAAACTAGCCAAGCCCTATAATTAAGCTTATGATATACTAGCTGTGCCCCGCGGTTTTACCCACGTAGACATCGTTCCCGTAGGAATATCGGCATAAAAAGTACCCTAAGTGTTATTTTTATTCCAGGGTAGACCCTGGAATAACACATAAGGTATTTTTTATTGCGGTATTCTTAGATAGCCTAGAGGCTATATACACCAAATTTCAGCTCAATCGGTTGAGTCGTTTTAGCGTGAAAAAGTAACAAACTAATATTAGTAGGATATATACATATATGAGCCTTAAGACCTATCCTCGGCCGCATTTGATGAGATAGTGAGTGGAGTGGACAAACGCTATATTACAAAAAATATATATAAAAAACTGGCCAACTGCAAGTCGGACTCGCACTCGTAGGGTTCCGGTTCACAGTTCAATATCTTATATGTCGGAGACGGTCATTAGTTTGGTAGTATAACGAAGCCCGACACGATTCCCAAGAGGTGGTAGCTCCGTCGTGATGACGTCGGAACTGTTCTCGGATAACTTCGTGCCACGACAGAGCCTAGCCGATGGAGGCGCGCGGAGACCGCACTCGCTTACTAATCGTACCTCCCTGCATCTTAGGAACTGTCATTCGTTTCGTTTGCGAAGTGTCATAATAAGTCTGCTGTGAAAAAATACAGTGTTTTGTGTAATCGCAGTTTCTCTTTGCTCGATCACCCTAGCTATATGCCCCTATGATGTCTGACGATGGTATCAATTTTGTTGTCGATTCGACAGGAAATAAAAAAAATGCAACATTTATTTATAAGATCGAGCGAAAAATGCTGAAAATACCACTATCATTCATATAATCAGTTTTTCATAGTGTTTGTATAAATGACAAAGTTATATTTGCGATTCTTGAAAATGTGCTATATCACAAAAACTGCTGAGTACCTATAGCTTATTTTCGTTGAAAGTGTTTATTGAGTAGATCTCAAAAGTTCACCACTTTGGAAGTAAGTGTCTATCCTCCAAACGATTGACTTTGGGAAAAAAATGTTTTAGAAACCGCAATATCATGTTTCAGTCATTATGTTTCAGTTCCATATTTTTATTTTTGTATGAAAATCTTTCTACCAAGTTTTGTCTGTGTAATCCTAATAGTTTCGGAATAAAGTATCTGGGACATACAGACGGACAAACAGACAGACATGACGATTCTATAAGGAGTCCGTTATTTGCCATTCGACTACGGAACCCTATAAATGGGTAAACTTTTGTGGACACTCACGTACACTAAAGGTGCGGCCACACCGCGGCGTCCTGCGATCTGCGGGCGCGGTCTCAGTACTTTTTAATTGTTTTCTGATCGCGTTTGGTGTGAAACAGTCGGTACAAATACTATACTGTACTATCTGATCGCCGCCTAGATCGTTCACGCAGGACGCTGCGGTGTGTCCGTATCTTTATACCAATTAGCGGACTTATCAAACAGCCTGCCTTTTCATTCTATCTAAATGCGGAAACAGTGAAATATTTTATTTTTCAACTATTTAATAGATTAATAGAAAATGTTATTAGATTTATATCTGTCCAAACATATGTATTTTCAACTACAAATTTACACGCAAAAATATATTTGGGGCGAAAAATATTTATCATAAGGCCATTTTACATTGACTACTTGAGTTTTTTTTATCGTATAAGAATTGTATCGTACAAGAGTGTATTTTTACCCGACTGCAAAAGAAGGAGGGTTATATTTTTCGAGTGTAGGTATGTATGTAAGTATGTATGCATGTATGTATATAAAGCTTGTCGTATTTTTATGTGAGTGGTGTCACTAGATTCGTCTTAGTCGTGAGAGTGACACTGGGTACTTCAAAATTTAAAAAAAACACAATGAAGAATTTTTGGCGCCAAAAAGTAATCTCAAATAACGAGATGAACATTGCGGTTCGACTTGTTTTTCCTTCCATATAGAAGGAAAAACAAGTCACGCATTGAAGTCTTTTTAACCGACTTCACAAAAAAGGAGGAGGTTCTCAATTCGTCCGTATGTTTTTGTTTTTTGTTTTTGTAAGCAAACTTGCAAATTGGGATTAACAAGTCGGGTTTTTTGTTTCTAAAACAATTCACTTGTTGGTAATATAGGTACATTTCCCGACAGCTCGCGGCAATAGCTGTTGTTCGAGCTAACAGCCCTCGACCTCGCCGGTCGGTGTCTGATTGTGTAAACCTGAGAGTCTACAGGGCGAGAGTTTCATGACTCCTTCCTTAGTGACCATGGCCGGCAGCTACGATAACATCTATCATCGGGATCTGCCAGAATATTCCTAGGATTGTGTCGAAGGAAGGGTCTGTCAAACTGAGTTTGGCAAGCATCATTCTTGAACGCTAGGTAGATAGGCAGCATGGTTTTGTGGATTTGTGGCTTTGTGTCAACATCTTCGACCGCATCATCGCTTACTACCAGGCGAGATAGTGGTCAAACCACAGAAATATTAATACCTTATTATTATTATTTCTGTGGGTTAAACGCTAGCATAAGATATAAAAAAATGTGGTAATAATTAATGTATATCATAATTCAATGACGTGGCAACATAGTCTGAGGTTTTCGACTAATTGAATAAGCCCAGAAAAATCTTTGAATATCTTAAAATAACGAGTTTTACAAGGTTCCGTACAATCCGTACCCAAGGATGCCAATGGGACCTTATTACTGAAAATTCACTGTCCGTCCGACCGTCACAGGGCCTGTATCTTATGAACCGTATAATATAATAGGTAGACACTGAAATTCGGCATGAACGGTATTTATATAGTTATATATTATGATATATTAATATTTAATTATATAGTATAGAAACATTTTATAAGCATGTTGACTGCACGGTGCTGGAGATTTTTATCAAGCGCTTTTCAATATCTACGCAACGAATTCACTATTTCATGAATAATGAATCAGATTAATAGCTGTGCTAATGTGGCTATATGGACCTAGATTTAGCGTAAACAATGTCATACGTTCACTGACTTCTTTGTTACATTAGTAAAAAAAAAACGCATTTATCAATAGCAGCGGATGTCGGCGATAACGTGTTTTTTATTTAATGTTCAGTAGGGAGATTGTCTCACTGCTATCAGTTATTTAGCATTTATCAGTTAGCATCTGATCTGATAGCCGACGTGATTACCAATCACTGCTACCTACTGGCGGAATACTGCCTCGCAAAAGTATTTATCAAAAATCATAATTAGGTGACGTCATAAATTAATGTATTTCGTGGAATTATTTTCATATTCGCCGATGGAGTCACGATAAGAATGCAATTTTGCTCTAATATTAGCTACTGGAATCACTTTATTAGGTTTTGGTAATATGCTTTATCAAAAAAGGAATAACTTTGTTTTAGTAGGTAGGTATTATGACGAGATTCTATCGACAGATTGTGTACATCTACAATATACAAATTTAATATCGTTAAAAAAACTAAAGAATCGGACTTCACATACGCCGTGAGTCATTTTCAGTAAAGCGAGTTTGGGGTTTTTGTCATAGGTACTCATCAAATCTTAATAACATTTATTAAATATTGGCCACCCCTGAGATATTATTTCAGATCAAAAATAATAATTAAACCCGTTTTATTTTCAATGGCAAGCAAGTCACTGCATTCCTAGCACAAACTGAGGGCCCGGTGGCGTAATCGGGAGAACAGTTGGTTTTGATGCCAGAGGTACCGAGTTCAAACTGCCGTGCACCAATGGATTTTTCTATTGAAAAATTTATGTGCACTTTTCAGTGGCCCTCCGGTGAAGGAAAAACATCGTTAAGAAACCAACAACCCACGCATGGTGGTAGGATCTAGTATCCACCGGGCCAGCTTACCATCCTTGAATTAGAAAATCTGTTGCCAAACATCTAATGTGTTCCGGCAGCTATCCTTGAGAGCCAGTTCCCATTCTAGGCCTAGCGTGCTTACCATCTTCGACCGCATCATCACTTACCAGCAGGTGAGATAGTGGTCAAACGCTAGCCTATAAGATATATAAAAAAACACTGCACATCTCTGGCGATACTCCTGAGATCTCGATTTCAAATCGGTTCACATTCGGCGAAGAAATCGCGGCACATACACACTAAACAAAAATTAAATAAGTCAGTTAAGAACTTGATTAAAAGTCACAGTAAAATGTTTATTGTATGTAGAAAAATAAGTTTGATAAATTAGATGTTAAAGAAAAATTGTTGAAGTGATCCCAAAACAAAAACGTCAACGGTAAAATTTAAGAACGCACTCAGAAAACTCACTCGAAAACGGAATTTTTCAAATAGGTTAAGAAATGACTAACAAATATGGTAACAAATATTAAAAAAATACAAGTTAAATGAGTAAATAAAACTTCCTCCTTTTTTGTGAAGTTTGTCGGTTAACAAATACAGGTTGCTAATGTAAAATGTAATGTAGTAGTAATGATTTTACTCACTGGGGTTCATGATTGCGCCTAACATATTTCTTATTTTTGCTTTCAGATTGGCGTTTTTCTCAACAATAAAGAAGAAACATCAGAAGGAAAATATAAAATAAATCAAAATGGACCAAACAGAGAAAACCACTAGTTGGTTAGATGAAGGTATAATTATTTTAACAAAGATCCTAGACTGACTTAATTTAAAGTAGGTAATGTTGTGGTTAAATAATTAAAATAGTTAAATAAAACCGGCCGAGTCGAGTTGGACTCGCCTACCGAGGCTTCTGCACCAACGTTGGTTGGTACCAATTAGCTACCTCTAAATTGTATGAGCGCTCATATAACTCAGAGGCCTATCTTAATTGGCGTATACTATGTATGTATGGGGACACCCTTATATTTTCAACTTTTTTTATTTTTTAGTATTTCTCCTTTATTTGTGCTGTAAAACCTTGCTTCTTGCCAACTTTCATGATTCTAGGTCCACGTAAAGTACCCTATAGGTTTTCGACCCAAAACCTATAGGGTACTTCCGGTTGACCTAGAATTGTCAATTTTGGTTAAAAGCAAGGTCTTACAGCACAAGTAAAGAAAAATTCCGAAAAATAAAACAAGTAGAAAATTAAGGTAAATTTTGGTATTAAAAATATATTAAAAACTACAACGTACTTACAAGTTTTCGCGAAAATTATTTATTTTTTTAAATATTTTTATTAATGATATCGGCACTTGTTTTCACCATAGCAAATATTACTTGTTTGCAGACGATTTGAAGCTTTTTAAAGTAGTCGATTCTGCCTTGGACTCTTCATTATTGCAAGAAGACCTCAATCGCTTGGTTGTGTGGTGCCGTGAGAACGATATGGACCTTAACGCCTCCAAGTGCTTTTCAATAACTTTTTCAAGGAAAATAATGCGTTCTCAGCACTTGTACCACATTAATAACGATGTACTTACTGAGGTAGACAACATCAGAGACCTGGGAGTCACCCTCGATCACAAACTAAGAATGCATATACATATCGAGAGTATTTGCGCGAAGGCGTTTAAATGTCTGGGTTTCGTTCTGCGCAATTGTAAAGATTTTAAGTATCCACGTACAAAAATTATTTTGTATAACTCATTAGTTCGTAGCGGTTTAGAATATTGTAGTGTAGCATGGAATCCGTTTTATGATGTATATTCTAAACGCATTGAAAGCGTTCAGAAGCGTTTCTTGTGGCACCTTGCTTATTCGTGTAATATAGCTAAAACTATTAGAAATTACGACGACCGGTTAGAGTACTTTAAGATGATTTCCCTAGCTGATCGAAGACGTATGCTTGATTTATTATTTCTGTATAAGCTTGCTAATAGTTTGCACGACACCCCAGAATTGTTATTGTCACTTGATTTTGCTATACCATTTACATTGCCTAGAGTGTCAAGATTTAACATCATCAAAACATCAGGTAGCAATTCTAATCTCGGTCACAACGCACCTCTCAACAGAATGATTCGTCAGTTCCAACTTATATCGAAGCATGAGTCTGTAGATCTATTCTATGATAACATCAATAATTTTAAAGTTGCAATCAAGTCTCTGTGATATTCTTTAAAAACGTAATTTATTTTAAATTTTAAATTGTATGTATACTTTTTTTTATGTAACGATAATTGACTGTAGTGTTTGAATTTATTTAATGAGATTCTTTCTTTTTAAAATTGTAAAATTTTAAAATTAATTGTAGCAATTTTTTTTTCTTTTTACACAAAATTACATTTTAAATTTTTTAAAAATTATAAATTTTACATTTTAACTTCATTCTAAAATGTTACTCGTCTATAATTTTATGTGCATGCAGTCTTCGCCTGTAATTATAATAACATTTAGCATAAGAGTACTAATATTTTTATTTTAAAAGGTTTATAACGATGATTATTATGTTGGCGATCTATTAATAAATAAAAAAAAATATATATATATATAAATTTTGCCCATATCTTTTTATCGTGTTGACTCAGAGCCTTGACTTTTATACACCTAATAGGGACTTCAGTATCTGGTATAAATTTTAACTTGCTAGGTATACTCGTTTCAGAGAAAATCGGTGGTGACACACGGACACAGACAGACGGACAGACAGACAGATGGACAGACGGATAAGAAAGTGATCTTATAAATGTTCCTTTTTCACCTTTTGAAGTACGGAACCCTAAAAACTAATAAACCGGCTTCCATGCCGCGCGAGTCAGTTTCAATAGCAAGTTTGAGACGTTTATTATCATATCTCTGGAGGTACTTATCAGATCTGGATAAAATTTAAATGGGAGCACCATGGAGATGACCTTATGAAAAAAGAATCATTCAAATAATCGGGAAACACACATACAAATTTGGAAGTCGGTTGAAAAATATATAAAGCGGCGGTAAATGGTGCTACATGTTAAATATAAATAAAGCAGACAACATTCCTTAATTTTGTGGTCACTTAGGTCATAGAATATTGAATAGTACAAGTACTTAGGTGCGACAATTCATTACTCATGCCTGAGTTACAAGGGCACCGCTTCTTTGCACTTCGCCTTTTCTACTTGTAGTTAGAATCTGACGTGGATATTCAAAAGCGGAAAAGCCTTTGCTTTTGATTATTATCTTTTCTATGCTTTTGGGCATACGCTAGTTCTATCTTGCCGGTATCACGCTAATAATATAAGGGTACTTGCCTTAGCGTAAACGCTTTTGACAGATCACACATAGTGTTCGACTTATTCTGGCTTCCAGGGGCCTTATTCAGTATGACTATTGAGATAACGCGTTCCTTAACGCGCCACGTCACGTTATTGGAAAATTGTATTCTGTATGCCACACGATAGGTAAAATATACAAAACGCGCGCGTTACACGTCCTCCTATTTCACGATTATTTTGACAGCTCAAAACGCGCTCATAAACTTACCCTACCGCGTTTTAAGTGGCATAGAGAATACCATAACGTGGAGATAACATAACACGGCACGGTAAGACTTTAAAATGGTCATACTGAATAAGGCCCCTGATTGGTCTAAATTTAGTGATGTGTGAAATCCACTAGACGCGCTGTACTGTTTGTCATACAAAATTTGTTCGATATACGATATCGAGTTTGGCATGAAAACTCATACTAAGGGTACTGTTAGACTTGTGTAAACAAACTTAATAAACTAGTTACCTCAAGTAGGTAATTAGTCTTACTAAAGGTTACCGTTTCTCCTTGCAAATTGTTTCAATTTGCTCCTGACTAGATTGCTTTTGTAACAGGTTTTGTATAACGTAAACTGAATCCCAAATGTAAAATTTTCAGAGTTCGTGCAAGCGACTGCGGACCCCAACGTGTCAGTATCCCAAGTAGCAGAGGAGGTGCCTACAATGACCGTAGCTGCCATAGCCGGAGTAACAGTAGTTATACTGGTCACCATCGTCGTGGTGTTTGTACTAGGGGTCCTCATTGATCGCCGGCAACAGTGAGTACTCAACATTTATTGTATAAAATGTCAACTGCACAAATTAGATTCTTATCAAAGATTGGGTTCATGGGCTACTATTTAATTAATGTAGTGGTTTTGAAAATGATTAAAGGTACAGCCACACCGCGGCGTCCTACAATCTGCGGGCGTGATCTCAGTACTTTTCAATTGTTTTCTAATCGCGTTTGGTGTGATAAATTCGGTACAAATACTACTGCGCTATCTGATCGCCGCCTAGATCGCGCACGCAGCGCAGGACGCTGCGGTGTGTCCGTTTCGCAGAAGATATGTTTTATGTCATCGTTCCATCTAGAGCGGGAGGCGCTTCATCTCAAGTTTCTGGTGTAGGCTTCCGCAATTGTTAACTTCCCCTTTTCAAATCATATAAGTTTAACCAATAAATAAGAATGAGTTTTTTTTTATTAAGCGTATATTGTGATATTATAACTTTATATTTTACAGGAGATTAATAGAAAAACAATTAGGCGAATCTAAGCGGATACGAAAGCAGCGTCGAGTGAACACGCACCCAGAAGACGATGGTACGAGTATAGCCAACAATATGGAAGAATCTTCCATGAGCGCTCCACCTGCTGACTCCTTGAGGGATATACCCTGATATTGTTCCTCCTAATATCACATAAATTACTAGCAATTTAGTTAAGCTGTATGCATTTTGCAAACTCCACATACCCGATATGCATCATTTTTAAATTTAGCCAAAAGTCAGCTGTCTAATATGTATATAGAATGCACGTTGATTTTTTCGTTTTGTAAATAATGTATCACCTTTCTTTTTACCCGACTACACTAGAAGGACGGTTATGTTTTTCGAGTGTATAGATGTATGTATATTTAATTTGGCATGAACGGCTTGATTTTAGCTTGAGAGGTGTCGTTAGATTCGTCTTCATTTTGAGAGTGACACCGGGTATATTAAAATAGTAAAAATATAAATAAGCTTTCCCTTAAAACTTATCGAGTGAGGTATAAACTACGGGTTTTATAAATCGGTTACAAAAATATGTACAAATTATATATGTTTAAATACAAAGTTAGAATGAGAAATGTTAAAAAATAACAAAGTATTCATTTTTCACGCAGTCGGATTTTTTGTGTCTGTCCATTGAATAATTCACTTGTTGTTTAGTATTTAATTTAGTATTAGTATTTAGTGTTTAATACCACTGCTGGGTGTAGACCATACATATACATATAGACCTCTCTCAAATGATGTCGTTTGCCTCCTTCTCGCCTTTTAGATTCCGGCTTGGTACCATCGTTAATATGTTTCTTATTAAAACAAGCATGAAGTAACTATGTTTATTATGTCAAAGACTGCTGTCAGAACACGCTGTTAGATATTTGGCGACAGATTTTCCAACATTAAAAAGGATATGTCACTTGTAAACTTAAAATTTTGGCAATATGAGTCAGTCATCACGTGACCACGATCAATGCAACTTGATCGAAACGTCAAATTAAATAAAAATTAATGTTTTAGGCGCGACAAGTACCGCATTTTAATATTTATAAAAAAAAAATTCAAAATCTTTTATTGCTGAATATAGTAGTTATAAAAAAGATGTAAATACATAAGACGGACTTACATTCTACCAATATTGACAGGGGTGTGCAATTCTTATTTTTTTGTTTACATAAATGGAGAGATGGCATCAACTCTGATATGTCACTAGTTATGTATTGGGTCAAGCTGAGCGTTTATCAGTGTAGTTCGTTCGTGTACCTCGTAACTTTTTAGATAATCCAACATCCATCCATTACAAAATGTACCTTTGAAATGGTTTTTATCATCGCACAAAAGTATTGTAGGTATAAAATGTATTTTATTAATATTTTTCATTTGTGTTGACTCAAAAATATTGTATTGTGAAATTATACGTTTTTTAATTAGATAACAATGGAAAATCTCAATTTAATCATGTGATTTGTACGCAAGGTAACTATTACATATTAAGTTATAATTAATTATTATTTATATATTATTAACACGGCATTTTGTGAAATTACACATAAGTATTAAATTTTTTTAAGAGGTATTTTTTTATTTTATTTATCCCATTTTACTTAAAAGGACAACCTACATACCCGTTTCTTTAATTGTTGAAAACGTCTATAACTAATGTTTAGTAAATAAGGCTGTTGTGACAGACCTAAGAATAGGAATTACAATAGGTTAGCTGCAATAATTTCTAATAAATATACCGATTTTAATTTTGTAATAATGGATTGCCCTAACTACCGAGACAGCTAGGAAAACGGGTTACGATAGTGGCGTTAATTGGACTAAGGTATTGGTATGCACAAAACGAAGCAAATAATAAATACTTAGTAACGAATTTTTAATGATTACTGTGCAAGTTTTTGTACGCTGGTTTCTCTAGCATTCTTTTTAACGAATCAAGTGCTCGATAAGTTATTAAAATGATAAGCAATTAATAGGCTACGGTGTAGAAAGATGCTTACATAACGTAGGTCATGCGCAATAGGAATGCGGAATAGTGAGTGGCCTTTCTGGAGCGGAGTAGGTACGTTCGGTACGCGGCAGTTTTCATAAAATTGCGCCATTGCCACGCCAGGTTCCGTGCAAAACACTGCAATTCTAATCAAATAAAACCATATCTATGAATACATTAATCATCGCTACGATAAAACCACCTTCGCTGCATGATGCGTATCAAGAAATTAATTTACCAGTATTGCGCGGTGTGCTAGTGCAGACGGACACGGCCACGAACCTATAAATGACCATTACTGAAATGTGTGCATTTAAAATCGTTTATTAGTTCAATAAAATTCAAAATAAAAACTGATATAGTTTACTTTTCACAAGATGGGAAATACTAAATCAAAGAAAAGTAACAAAGAGCCTGATAAGTTCTTCGAGAGGGAGAAATGGAAGGAGCAGAAGCGTTTGGAGAAGATTAAAATAAAATCGCACCCATCTAAAAAGCGCGGGGCAGCGAGGGAGCCTCCGGTGCCGTCGGTGCCGCTGGGGCCGCCGCCCGGGCCTCCACCGGCGCCGCTGCCGCCGCCTGCCCACATCCGCTCCTACGATGATGCCGCTTTGGACCGAATGCGGGAACAATTGCATAACGATGCTGATGCGTTCTTGCTCAACAATATTCTCCTATCTGTACAATTCTTTGAGAATTATGAACGGTTGGTACATTTTATTATTATTTATTACAAATAAAAACATTCAATATATTAGTTTAAGCGGTAGGTTTGCTGTACATATTGGCAGTTTTAAAATATGGGATTGATAATTACGTAGCTTCATTTGGTATCGATTGTATTCTAATATTTATAGGAACCTAATTATGAAATAAAAAAGAAATGTAAAAATTGGGATCTAGGCACCGACATTACAAGGCTGCTGGTAATTCAACGTATTTCCGGCAGTAGCAGATAGGGGGGGCAAAATGCGACATATTTAGACCCAATGTATGGCTGAAAATTAATAGAACGTATTTGGAATTTAGCAATTTTTGGAAAAATACCCAAAGGTTTGGACCAAAAGAAAAAAAAATGGCTTTTTTTTTGCAGGAAACTTAATGATAAAGCTTAAGACGTAATAAAATATCCAAAACTACTTAGAATGTGATAACAATGATTAATAGTGTTTTTTTTACGATTACAGCTATACAATACTGAAAATAAAACTGGCCAAGTGCGAGTCAGCATCGCGTCTCTTATCGCACACTTAGGGAGGGTTCCGTACAATACGAAACATAACAGAGTTTCAACCTCATATTTTTGATTAATTGATATTACCAAGCATATTTGGTTTGGTCGCGATCTAGAAAGACGGGGCTCGTTTACTAGCGCCATCTATGTAATTTTGCCGAAACTAATTAGATAGATGGCGTTTAAAAACACGTTTTTTGTATGGGGACCCCCTTTAATTTTTAACTTTATTTTGTTTTTAGTATTTGTTGTTCTAGCGGCAACAGAAATACACCATCTGTGAAAATTTCAACTGTCTAACTATCACGTTTAATGAGCTATAGCCTGGTGACAGACGGACAGACAGACAGACAGACAGACAGACAGACAGACAGACAGACAGATAGACAGACAGATAGACAGACAGACAGACAGACAGACAGACAGACAGACAGACAGACAGACAGACAGACAGACAGACAGACAGACATACATACATACAGACGGACAGCGGAGTCTTAGTAAAAGGGTCCCGTTGTACCCTTTGGGTAGGGAACCCTAAAAACACTGACACTAAGCGTACAAATTACTAATAAAACTTCATATACAAAACGGTATAAAAGTTGGGGTATTTGTTACTAAAACAACTTTATCATCAAAATCAAAACTACAACGGGAAGTGCCCAGGTCTTTTATGTAAATTATGGACCAATACACGCGTTAACTAATATAGTATATAATTATATATAATAGCTAGAAATCGAACAACACTTGCTTGCACAGCGTAGAGACAAAACTAACTAACACCACAGAATAAATAATAGTACAAGTACTAACACTACTAGTGAATTTGTTTTTAACCGACTTCAAAAAAAGGAGGAGGTTTCTCAATTCGACCGTATATATATATATATATATATATATATTTTATGTTTGTTCGCGGATAACTTCGTCGTTTATAAACCGATTTCGATTATTCTTTTTTTGTTCGAAAGGAGATATTCCAAGTGTGATACCATGGTAATTTTATCGAGGTATGATAAGTATCTCCAGAGATATTGAGATAAACATCTCAAAATTGGTACTGAAAATGAATAGCGCGGCATTGAAGTCGGTTGTTTTTTAGTTTTTAAACGATATTATGTGATAATAGCGACCATTCAGAGCGGTTGCATACTAATATATCTACTATTAATAAATTGCTTTATGCGATAAGACCGCCGCTTATATTACCTCAATATTGCATCAGTTTCTATTGATTTGTTGTATAATTTGTATATTTATATACATGGTAATTAATAAAGAGTTTTTGTATTGTATTGTATTAATATAGCTAAATAAATATTTTTTTTAAAGTACTCGTACCTAGTGATTAATTATTCTAGAAAGAGGTACTTACCGGTAATATCAAAAGTGTTTGATGCTTTATCTTGATGAATATTTATATATTTAATCAAACACTTAAATCAGTTTATGATCGCAATTTTGATAATCATTTTTATCTGTTTAAAACGAAATGTTTCTATGACAAAGTATTATTATTAAAACGTCTATCAAAATAATAAAATTTAACCGATAAAAGTTTTTCATCTGATAAAGATATCAATAATTAGTTTATTTATAAGAAAATGTAATATGAACTTAGTATTACAATATATAAAAATAAAAAAATTAAGGGATGTCCGTGTGGTAAAGTGCCAAGAATGCTGTCTGCATTACCGCGTTGAATCGCTAAAGAAATTCTTTGTGCTAAGAATGAGCCAGCTCTTTTTTCACCAGTGGCGTCGACAATGCGTGGAACAATTTTTTTGGGAAAGTTTTGGTGCTCGGTCCCCATGGATCAAAAGTTTCAACACTAAGCGGCATAAATATGTAGCTACTAGATAAATATGCATATTTTTTACGCCGCTTCTTTATGTATAAAGACATTGAATTTTTTATTTCACTAGATGTAAAATGCTGCGGACTACTACGGCTACTACTGCAAGTTTTTACCATATATCGACCAATTCCAGTGTCGTCCATAAAAATAATGATAAAGTATGTGTATACACATGATCGTGTTAATTTTAGTTTAATTTTTTGTATAGCCTGCGACTAATTTTATTAAATTACTCCCATTATGTTATCCACCCGTCAGCTGACGATACCTAATTTTTAACTAACAACTTAATTATCGTCCAACTATAACTCAAAAATGTATTTGAATTGTAAAATGATAATTAATGATTCTTTTTTAAAATAGGCAAACTTGATCTGGTTTAGTGGGGCTGATATTATTATTTTTTTTTTACTTTATCTGACTTTTACATAAAGTATAATCTAAATAAACTATTGTCGATTTATATTACTATGCCATCAACCTTATTCCAATTATACCTAAATATTAAAATACGGAACATATCGCGCCTAAAACATTAAATTTTAGGGTTCCGTACCCAAAGGGTAAAACGGGACCCTATTACTAAGACTCCGCTGTCCGTCTGTCTGTCTGTTCGTCTGTCACCAGGCTGTATTTCATGAACCGTGATAGTTAGATAGTTGAGATTTTCACAGATGATGTGTGTCTGTTGCCGCTATAACAACAAATACTAAAAACAGAATAAAGTTAAAAATAATAGAGGGTCCCCATACAAGAAAAATGTTTTTTTGGCATTTCATGCCATCTATGAACGCTTAGTTAGGTAAACGTCCCGTAGATGGCGTTATATTGAAATGTCTATCTCTAACACCTTTGTTAGACGTTAGATGGCGTTATAAGAAATAAAATGTTTTATTAATTATTATTTTTTGCTGGCGAAAAATTATAGTGGTATTTTTTACTCGATCTTATAAACTACTGTAGTGTGGTACGGAACCCTACTAGTGCGAGTCCGACTTGCACTTGGCCAGTTTATTTTTTATTTAACTCGACGTTTCGACCAATTATTATCTAATCTTATTCGAATTGCCACCCACTGCTGGGCAGGCCTCCTTTCGTTTATGCCACTTGAAACGACCCTGTGCTAACCGCATCTAAACGAGGTCACAGAATAAATACCAGGTGTAACGGTATATGGGTGTAACGCATTTAGTCAAAAGGCGTTGAAGATCGCCTTCAACGCAAAATGCGCCAACCAGCCAAAATGCGTTGATGCGACCAGCATTTCTTTTTCCTGAACTTTGGCCACCACTCTGTCAAAAATAATGCTTTTACTAACATTGAAAACCTATTTTCGATCCTAATCTTAATATCTAGAAGGAACTAAACTTTTTGTTATTTAGAAATAGAGCCAGTTCTTCAAGCATTTCACCTGATTTGCATTATGTGTATCTTTCAAAATCACGAAAGACAATATTGATGTCAGTAAATAAAACTGACGCGGCTTTGAATCATATTGAAATCAAGCATCTTGCGTCCTTAATTCCTTATTGTAACGTCCTTAACTTTATCTCATATAAGCCTCGTTCAGTGTCATTTTCCAATGTGTACTACTTATATGTACTTGTAATACTAATTTATCTTGGCTAATCCTCAATAAAAACGTACGAACACGGCAAAATCCCCGAAAAAATAACTTAGATTAGTTAGTTATCTGCTAGATACGAGTAGATTCAATTGGAATCTTCAACGCAGCAAAACACTTCACAGCCATTATAAAACTATTTATTGAAATACGTGTAAGTCACAACATAAAAAAAAATATATTTTTAGGGTTCCGGTACGGAAGAAAAGGAAAAAAGGAACCTTTATTTTTCGACGGACAACAAAGTGATAGGATCACTTTGTTGTCCGTCTGTCAGTCTGTCTGTCCGTCTGTCAAGACCCATTTTGCTCAGAAACGCGTAGAGATAAAAACTTATATAAAATTCTCGGGTCTACAGTCTCTTTTGGCTGTGAAAAATTCGAACTTGTAAGTCAACGCGATCAAAAGATATGACCGTTTATGTCCCATATTTTCGCATATTTTGCGATTTTACAAGGGAATCAAAACTTATAGGATACTTACTTTCCGTTGACCTAGAATCATTAAATTCTGAAATTTGGCAGGAAGCAAGGTCTTGAAGCACTAATGTAGGAATAAATCTGAAAACTGTAAATAAGTAGTTGAATAACAAAAAAAAAGTGAATTTACTAATACAAACTTATTATTTGCGGTTGGTGCAATACATTTTCTATGAATCAAACTGCAAAGTTAAGTTTGTCCTTTAAACTAACCTAGATTTAAACTAAATTAATTATTTAAACTAACCTAGATTGACTTTGTACGGAAGCCTCGGTGCGCGAGTCCAACTCGCACTTGGCCGGTTTTTGTGTATCATATAGGCTTGCGGCGTTTGACTGCTATCATGCCTGTTGGTAAGTGATGATGCGGTCGAGGATGGTAGCACGAAAATAAAAGCATAGAATGGGAATATTTCTATTTATTATTTACCTAACATAACCGTATCATTATTAAATCTTATAATAAAGGTACCTTCGTACTTAACGACCACAGAAGTATAAATAATAAGTATTTAGACTTCTGAGTAAGAGTCACATCAAAACAAAGGATCAACAGTTATTATAAAAAAAATAAAGTATTTTAGGATTAATTTCATTGATTTTTTTTGATTGATTTAGGAGCGTATTTCCCAATATGCGATAAATAATGTAATTAAAAAGATAAAACAATATTTTCTGAAAATTGGATTTGTTATCTTCATAAGTACAACATTCTTGTAAACATTTAAATACATGCATTTACTATAGGACTGAGTGGCCTCGTCCAACTATCAAATTAATGTCTGTACTTATAGCAATTTATACCTATATACGAGTACTAATATTATACAGAGAGAATATTTGTATTTTTGTATGTTTGTAACGATAAAAAAATGTTTCACTAATAGAAATAAACTTTCGGAATGAAATAGGCTATGCCTGTTTTAATGATAGTAGATAGATTCGTGGAGAACTATTTTATGAACACCCATGAATGCAAATAGAAAATACAATTCGCGCACGGCATAGATTTCAACCAGCGACCTCCGGGTTGATCCTGAGTTAGAAATCAAGGCTATCTTTTACACCTAAGGGCCGTCCGTCCGAACTAAAATATAAAATTCACCCGTGCGGAGCCGGGGCGCATTGTTTGTCACTAATAAATCTATCTTCTTATCCTTTGAGCTGGGCCCTGGTGCAATGTGTTATTGATAAGGTCTAAGTAAACAGCTTTTTGTAAGGAAGTACGTGGGAGTCGCACTGAAAGTTTTAGAATAGGCCAGTAAGAAAAGCTTCCAATAAAAAAAATTGTTGAACACAATCCAAAATTTCATCGTACCGACGGGACTTGAACCCGCAACCTCCTGAATAACATGTTCAGGTGCTTTGCCAATTAAGCCACAGTGCGATGTATCGTTACGACGAAATTAGTGGATAGCATTTGTTAACTCAATTATGCATAGGCTGAACATGTTATTCAACCCTCAGTTTGACCGTCGTATTTTCACATCTCTTTCTATTCATATTTTCGGTGATCCGTTTGTAACGTTAGGTGGTATGACACTACTTTGACCGACTTCACAAAACACGAAGGCCTCAATTCATGTTAGTTTTGCTGTTTTATGCCTGTAACCTTAGAACATGCATTTACTGATTAGGATAATTATTTCATTGGTATTATTAATTTATAGGAGTAGAAGAGACTATTTACTCAGGGTAAAATGTTTGAACGTTATGTATATTTGGATGCAATACAGTGTTGTTATATAGATAGTTACCATTGTATTAGTGGCATTAGAATCATCAAGTGTAGCAATAATAAGGCTTTAAAAGATCATATCGACAGATACGATAATAAAAATATATAATCAGGTATTATGATAAAGTTATAAGAATGTATTTGGCTATTTATCAGGCATTTCTCATAAGCGGTGATTTTAATTGATTTATAAATCACCGCATTTATTTATACTTGTTCTTATGATTGCATCATCAGTCAACTATTATTTTATCGGTTTAACATTTAATTTGCAATTTGTATCTTGCCGTTGACTAAGCAGAGTTGTATATGTCTAAATTATATGTTACAGAGAAACTCAGCAAATCAAAAACAGTCCTATAAGTGATCGAGAACACCTAATCAATGAAGCAATGGTTCAGCGGAATAAACATGTCTTCTTTGCGGATCGGCTGCAGGAGTGTGTCCACGAACACGTCAGCTATCAGAGGAGTCGAGGGCAAACAGAGGCGCTGTCGGCACCCAGGCTCTATGTCATATACGACAACGTAGAAGCGAGCGAGCCAGGGGACACCTCGGACTACAGCGCAGTACTAGATGCACCCTTCTACAAATTACGGATAGAAGATTGCAAAGAAACAGGTGCGTTAACTATGATTATTGCAATAGATTACTTGCAATAAATTACATTATTCCATTTCAAGGCTCTTGTTACCTCTTACTTAATTAAATTATTATGCGAAAATACTTAGGTAGGTAAGTATATATGAGCTAAACCATGAATTTTATTTTACAGGTTACGTGAAGTTAAAGAAACTAGAAGTTTTGGAAAGCACTCTGCATAAAGAAGCCGAATCTACTGATACAAAGAAAATTAACTGTGACGATAGCGTATATACGGACTCTGAAAAAGAATCCAATGATTCTGACGACTACCCCAGCGAGTTGCACCAAAAAATTAAATTTATGGTTGCTAAATCAGATGAGTTAGATGCTAACAAAATGTCCAATGATAAAAACATGGGCCGAAGGTACAGTGGACCCATAAAACAAGTTAGTCTGCAAGTAATAAAAAGTGATCTATCTAACATAGATAACATACGTTTAAATTCAGTGCAAGTGCTGGAAAATAATGAAGAGAGAGATCACTGTAACAACGTCGCAGATAAAAAAGAACAAGAAGGAAGCAAACCTAGAAAATCGATCCTTAAAATAACTCGGAAAGGGAGTGTAGTAACAAAAGATAAAATAAATTCATTTAGTTCCAACCTTCGTACGGCATCTCTAGATAATTTAGGTGACGATACAGAAACTTCAGGTTATAGATCAAATTCAAGCAGTCGTCACAATGAATCTAGTGAAACAGAGTCAGACTATGGCTATTCTACAATTACAGAATCTGCTACACCTAAAAAGATTGAATTAAGCTTACGTTCAAATTTTGCGCTATCTTCTGGTGTTTTGCCTGACGAGTCATGGAATGCTGTCGACGTGCCAGTTGTCGATCAGTGGAGTGATGAAGACGATGAAGAAATCAACGATACAGCATCTAAAGAATCACTATCACGGAAGCTCTATGAGAGATTTTATTATTTAAATTCTATAGGATTCATGGATAATTTTGTTGACAATTTTATTTTAAATTTGGGTATTGGATTAGGGCTGTCTCTGGATGCTATTGACAGCGCAACAACGCAAGGAGCAAGTATTTACTGCGATTCTGTTAAAAGTGGTTTGAAAACTGGCTATGAAATTTTTCCCGCATTGATAGCTGCTTGGCCAAACGCTGCTAATCAATGGATTATTCGAGAAAGAAAAATCATACAGAACCCGAGGACAAATTTTAGCTACCAGTGGCCCACCAAATATATGGTGAGCAAAGCCATAGGTTTTGGTTGTCTGTTAATTCCGATTGGATTTCGACCTAAGAGAGGTTTGAATCCTGAGCAAACTTTGCAGTGGAAGATCACTTTCCCAGCAGCGGAACGCTACTTAGAAAGTTGTTTAGCACACTCGCACATGAGATGTTATCTATTCACGTTGGCATTGCACAAAACGTTTATGGAAAATGATGGGTCAAAGATCGGTATCGATGCAAGTCATATTAAAAATCACCTGTTTTGGCAATGTGAAGATAACTATGCAAAGTGGCCAGAAGACCGCTTGGGAGAATCCTTGAGGTTATTTTTGAGAAGCTTTTACGTACAATTCGGACAGTCTAGGTTGCCTAACTATTTTGTAGAAAGCTGCAACGAATTCAAAAGTATTCCAAAGCCGGTGTTGTTAAAGATGCAGCGTAAGTTAGCCGATATTCTAGAAGCCCCAGTAATGCACATGCTTCATGCTATTGACAAACTGAAATATAACAAAAGGGATTTCTATCCGACATTCAACTGCCACAGATTGTATGATATCCTGACATGCAAAAACCCCTTACGTATCCTGAATCCCAATTTGCCAGCGATGGTGACAAATAATGTCGAAAGTTCTGATAGCGAAGATGATGCAGAAACCAATTTCTGGGACAAAGCCAAAGCTCATGATAAGCACTACCAGTGGAAGCGAGAGAGACAAAGGCAAATGCAAGAAAGGAGAAGAGCGCAGTTGCACTACAAAAAACAAAAGTCCTCCGGGAGTCAAGAGAAAGAAATAAACAAAAGTGTAAGTATTACTTGAAGTTATAGATTATCACCACTGTAAATGCGGCTTTCAAAACTTCATAAAAATTTACCGTCTTCCTTAGAATTTAATTTTAATTTTCAGATAATACTTCCATCTAAATTGGAAACAGAGCGACGAAGGCTGGTCCTCGAATTCTTTATTCCACACTTTATTGCGATGGCAAGATCGAGTGAAAAGTTCGATGCTATAAAGCAGGCGGTCATCTACTTGGAGCAAGCTCAGAGGCTTTGCGTGCTTCTCTTGGAAGAGCCCGGTGGTGATATCACTTCTAACGAATACTTGGACGTCATCCGAGACAAGATAGCCGACTGTCAGCGCAAGTTGGTCAAGCAGGGTGGATTCAAATTGCCTCCGCGAAGAGAAAGCTACATGGACAGAACTCCTCACAATCCTATAAGAAGACAGCGTCCTAAAGTAGAACATATTGTGAACCAAGACTCGCCGGTGGAGAGTCCCGGCATAGCGCCGTTCACGTTTGTAGATGTCCATGCAGAGACTCATGAATCACACATGCGGTTCAATGATTATATGATCGGAGAAGAGTCTAAGTTGTAAGATGCGTATGTTATTTATTCTTTGTACATATAGTTATGCAATCTTTAATAATTTAGATTTATAGTTATAGTGAGTTTGAATCATTATTATGAAAGTACCGACTATTATACTCACTACTATTTGATGTTGAATGACCACCAGTTCTGTGGTCTTCGCGATCACGCTACGTAAACTCCCGTGGAAGTTAGTGCATCGGACATGCACGTTACCTAGGTCGAGACGTACGACATAAAATAGTAGTGAGTATAATAGTCGATACTTTCATCTTTAATAATGTTTTGAGTTTATAGCACTTAGAACAGTTTTAGTGTTACATTAAGTGAAATTATGTATCAAAACATATTAATGAGGCAAATATTATGAGTTGATGCAATAGTACCTATGTATTTTTTAAAGTTGTAATAAGAATCTCGAAGTTTGTGGGAGAAATAATTTTCTCAAATATATAAATAGGTACTATAAAAATGGTTTTACATATTGATTTCATAAAGTTTGAACATATAGGCAAGTACGTTTAAAGATATTACTTTAAGTGACTAACTACTGTTATAACTTTTTTGTATGTATAGGCTTTCATATCTTTATCTATCTGCATACTACATAAGCCCCTTTATACAATTAGAAGTTTTTCAATAATAAACCACACTGCATATAATAAAATACTTTTATTAAAATACTTCTCACTTATTTTATTTAAAGTTACACATCACATACATTCGTGAAAATCAAGCTTTAAATCTATCAGGGCACTTCATTCATGCAGAGCGGGTGGATAAAAATTATGTCCACCCACTCCACTGACAAGAGACAAAATGTTCTTGATACAGAAGATATATTTTTATACACCTGCCTGCTATAGGGGCTAAAAGGGCCAATAACATCGAATTATTAATTCGATGGCCAATAATTAATTTATGACTGATTTGTCCACTTCTATCTGTAGGAAATTAACAAACGTTATAACCAATTTTATTTACCTTATGAAAAATTCTTCAAATAAGCGTTTTGCATACGGTTTCTCGCGCATTACGAATAACAAATGCTTGTATTTTATATAGGGGTATTATCTGGTATTAAACTTCAAGATTTCAATTCTGATATACGATTCTTAACGTCTGCATTGTAGATAAACTCTCCTTGTGAAATCCAAGTCAATCACATGGGAGCCCGAGTTGCAACAGTAAATTATCGACATCGTAAGGTTGTATACATTTCCATAGCAAAGTTTATGTGAGGGGGTTGACTCCAGCGACCATCGCAAGAAGTGCCATTCGAACGTACATGCCGTATTCGGCCTGTCTGAAGTACGCAGCGCGAGGGTCCGAGTCGAACTCCGGTGAGATCTCGTCGACTCGCGGTAACGGATGCATCACAACCATGCGGCGGCGCGCGCGGGTCATCAGCTGCGGCGTTACCACTAGCAACCCTTGATTCTGGAAAAGAAAATATTGATGTTGAATGCAAATTAATAGTATCAGTTTCAAAACTTAGGTTAGACTTAATTTACAAGATAAACTTTTATTTTAGAGCTTACTACTTGCAAGCTCTTTATGTTCATAAATACAGGTCTCAAAAATGATAAACAACTAAATAAGTTGTTGATTTGTGTCAAGTATAACAATTAGTCAGCTCAGACCGCGACGCGACGCGGCGCGCACTTATTATGAGAGTGATACAAAAAATAACTTTATTTACTTTACGAAAGATACACATTTCATTAAGTTAGTTCGGCGGCTTCGAGCTGCGCCGCGCAGTGCAGCGGGAAGCCGCGTGATAAACAATTGAACTTTATGAACTATACTATAATATATATTATGATATATATATATATATACACAATAAGATACAGATTGCATTGAGATAATTTGGTGGCGTCGCGCGTTTTGCTGCGCCGTGTGGCGTCGGGCTGCGCCGCGCGGCTTCTCGCTCCGCCGCGCGAAACCAAAAGCATCGTCACGTTGCATTGCGTCGCGTCGTGTCGCGGTGTGAACTGACCCTAACGAAACGATGACGTTTTCATTAAATTTGTAAATTATTTGAACATTATTTTTAAGAAGCGTTGTGCCCTTTCGGGTTGCGTTTTGGTTTAAAAAAGACATCAACGCGTGTTCTGTTATCACACTTTTTTGTATGATTGTATGGTATTCAATAATATGAATAACTTAGCGTGTTTACCATCTTCGACCACATCGTTCATCGTTTATATTTGATCAAACGAATTTCTGGAAATGAAGTTCGATCGATATAATATGATCGGTTTCATTAAAAGATAATATAAATTAACAGGTAGTCCTTTGACCTACTAAGCATCATTCGCACGTCTTTAAATAGTTAATAAATTATTAAGCTATATCTAGATACGGTAAATCGACTTTTTCTTAAATATCGATTTAAAAGTTTTTATTCGGTATCGCTGCCTAGCCTACCACCTCCCTAGGCGGTCATTACAGCTCATTCTTTTTAAAGTCACTACTGAGTATCTCGTGTTTGTGCAAAACTGGGTTTTGGGTGGGTTTGGAATGAAACCACTCATATTATATCGATCGAACTTCACTTCCAGAAGTTCGTTTGTTGATATAAAATTTCGTGGTTTCATTTTTAACCGACTTCACTTCGTCTGTATGTTTTTTTTTTTTTTTTTGTGTGTATGTTACGCGATTTCTCCATCAATTGTGAACGGATTCAAATGATTCTTTTTTTAATAGGTAGGATACGTTTCCGAGGAGGTCCCATTTTAATTTTATCGAGATCTGATTAGTATCACCAGAGATATGGAGATAAATACCTCAAACATAGGATAATGTACTAGTTTTAGTAGAAGAGTCCCAAGAAGATTATACACAATGGAGGTTGCTATTGCATATAAGATATTCTTACGGTAACTGTGAGCGAGATAGAAATAAAGGTGGGGATAATTTTTTTTTATATCTTATAGGCAAGCGTTTGACCACTATTCTCACCTGTTGCTAAGTGATGATGCGGTCGAAGATAGAGAAGTGGACTAGAATGGGAACTGGCTCTCAAGAATAGCTGCCGGAACTCATTACATGTTTGGCGACAGATTTTCTGACTTGAGGGTGGTAGCTGGCCAGGCGGACACTAGATATGTTCTACCACCATGCGGGGGTTATTGGTTTCTTAATGATGTTTTCCTTCACCGGAGGGCCACTGTGAGAAGCGCACATATATTTTTCGATAGAAAAATTCATTGGTGCACGGCGGTTTGAACTCGGTACCACGGCATCAAAGCCGACCGTTCTCCCAATTACGCCACCGGGCCCTCAATAAATAATTATATATTAATAATTATAATAAATAATTATATATAAATATAAATAATTTGTCTTCACAGGAATGTTCTACTGGGCAAAGTCTGTTAGGGTGCAAACTTTTTTAAACATACCTAATATTTTTTGACATGACATGACATTTGGCGAAGATGGCGGCCATTTCAGTCCCGCGACACTGCATACATAATTAAATAACTCAGAATTATGAACGTACTTTGTACCAATCAACACAGCAAAAAAAAAATTATAAGCATAAAACCACATATTATATAATAGTTACTACGTAAATAATACTTTCCGTTGTTAGGTTGGCTACACAGTGCTTTCATAATTCGGGTATCCACAATATAGGGAAGTGCCTCTTATAACGTAGTAGAGTGATTCAGTACTCTGTTGGCCATATGGCGGCAATTATTGTTAATAATCGCAAATAATACTTTTTAATATTCATTTTGGAATACAACTAGTCCGTGTTATAAAAGTATTTGGAATTATTGTAATAAAATAGACAATTAATTATCGTGTGTGTCAGATGCTTTAATTGTACAGGGCCATTTTGGACATTGTCCTTTGATACCTTGATGACATCATTATTACTAGTGAATATTTTCACTTCAGCGCGGCATTTAAAGTCAATTTTTTTAGGGTTCCGAACCCAAAGGCTACCAAATGAACACTTTCTGAGACTTTGTTGTCTGTTCGTCCGTCCGTCCGTTCGTCCGTCCGTGTGTCTATATGTGCGCACTTTACAGATCTGTATCTTCTTAACCGTTATAGGTACATACTTGAAATTTTCAAAAAGTATATATCCGTCAGTGTATAACGGCCCAGACACGAAATTTAATAGATGCATGTAATTTCATTAAAACTTTTTTTGCACTAAAAAGGGTAAAATTAGTTATTTTTCAAAAAAAATAAAAGCGACTTCATAGCCACAAAAAGGCACTCAAAAGCGAAAAATAATTTACTTAAAATTATTATAAGCGTTACCCACTTCTCTATTTGAAGTCGGTGCCAGCCAAGTCTATTGGATATTAGTTAGATACTATGTATGTAGTAGTAGTAAGTAGGTACATGTAGGTTAGTAAGTAGGTAGATACATGTAGGTATTATCTATCTACTACCTTAGACTTGGCTGGCACCGACTTCAAATAGAGAAGTGGGTAACGCTTATAATAATTTGAAGTAAATTATTTTTCGCTTTTGAGTGCCTTTTTGTGGCTATGAAGACGGTTTTATTTTTTTTGAAAAATAACTTATCGATATAAATTGACAGGTATCAGAAACAGGTTCAGAGATCAAGTTTTCATTATTTGCTGTGTATCTTATGTAAGATAAATACACCGTAACTTTTTAGTTATCAGAAACAAAAATATTCTAAATATTAGTCGTAGCATAATGCTATTGCATACAAGAATGCAATAAATTATCATTAGTATGATCTTAGACCTGAAAGGTCGTGATATAAAGGGTATGATAGATCAACTACCCGGTTTTACAATGTTTGATTCCTCTCTAGTGGGTCTATTATAGAATTTGACAACAATCGTTTGGGAGAACTCGGTCCAGCCGGATGTGTCGCGGATCACATCTAAGTGAACACCAGCGGCGCGGCACTGCGTGACGCACAGTGTGAATTTACACCGCTGGGATGTCAATGCCGCATGCGCACAACGTTTGCTTGATTCACTTGCTTATACACTGTGCTCTCTCGTACTTGTGAGTCACAGTAATGAAAGGAAAGTCTATGTTCAAAGGTAATAACAACAAGGTAACATTATAATTTATTGTAAGGTTTTCAGAAAACATTGATTTGATTTTATTGATTTAATTTAAATTGTAATATTTAATAATATGGGCATTGCCTGAAATAAACAGATTGTATTTTATTTTATTAATTTATAAATCCTTCGTTGCAGATGTTTTTTCCCGGAAAATGGTAAAAATGGAACTGGCTGATTTCATCCAGCTCCAGAGGTTATAAGCAAATAAGAAATAACGACTTCTCATAAACCTGTTATCTCTAATTAAAATGTTTTAAATTTGGTCTGCACTGTATACAGTGCACAAGGCAAGTAAAACTGAAAGTTTACCAGGCCTTTCAGCCATAATACATTATAGGGTGCCCGATAGTCATATAGATAACTTAGCACTTACCGAGAGTACCAATTACTTAAGTACCTTTTACTTTATATTGAAAATGAAACCACGAAATATTATTAACAGGCAAGATAGTGGTCAAACGCTATATACCCTATCAGAAATATAAAAAAATATGTGTAATATTATTATCACATTCACGGCCTATTCTCCGTGATCTCATCATTTCACAGTGTGGTTTCCATTATCATTCTGTGTTTACAGTAAATTGTGTAAGTGTTTTTTGTTTTTATAATACTAGTTTGGCCCACGCTAATTACTTAATCTTTAAAGTACTGGTGATGATGAAAAATCTTTTACGATGGTGATGGTAAAAATCGGTCCCTAAAAGCTAGGATAGGATTTAAGTTCGTTTGAGCGTGATTAAGTAACAATCGTGTAACAAATATACTAAGATATTATTAATTATGTTTATGTAAGACTTTCGTATTACGTAAGCAATCATTAATTTCTTGAAGTGAAAACTTCTTTAGCGGCGTTGTGCACTTTTCTTAGGATGGGTAATAAATGTTAAACTCGCGTCAGGGTCACGTGTCCTGATCGTAGCAGCTAGGCTATTCTGTAAGCTATCTCGACAGCGGAATCCGCGGTGAGATTCGAATTTCGTACTTTGAAATTCAATCGTATCACGTTCGCAATACGGTTGAATTTCGTTATACGAAATTCAAATCTCACCGCGGATTCCGTTGTCGAGATAGCTTACAGAATAGCCTAGCAGGACAAACATTCGTAAGACGGAGCGCAGGCCGTTTGCGCGAGGTGTCATTCCAAAATATTAAAAAATGACGTGTTCATGTTTCCACTTATGCCGGCACACCCGGAGTGCAACCCGTTGTTTTTTTTTTATATCATATAGCGTTTGACCACTATCTTACCTGTTGTAAGTGCTGATGCGGTCAAGGATGGTAGCACACTAGGCCTATTATGGGAACTTGCTCTCATAGATAGCTAGGAATATATGAGATGTTTGGCGAAGAGAGATAGTTTACAGTTCATCTTTACCTTTTCATATTCCTCTTGACTTTGGAATCTCTCTCGTTGTATCCTCGTCATATACAGAACATGAGTATCAGCTAGTACGTCTTCTAGTCGCTCGTACACTCTCTGCGTAATGCCCTTTGATGACACATATTCCATAATGTGTTTTGGCATGCCCAAGTTAGGTGGGCTTACGTATTGCAGTTGTACTTGGTATAGAGTTAAAAGCCTTGCCAGTGAGTGCACCGTCCGACCGTTCTTTAAGTCACCGACCATGGTGATGGTGAGACCATTGACAGTACCAATTTCTTCTCGTATCGTAAAAACGTCTAGCAGAGCTTGAGTGGGATGCTCCCCTACTCCATCTCCAGCATTGATTATAGGCTTACGGCAGTGTCGTGACGCTTTCTGAAATAGCAAAACAAAAACCTTTTAGGTATTATAGTGTTTAAAGCTTTAATGTATTTGATATAAGAAAAATATGAAGGTTCACCGCAACTGCGCCTGGTTCTGGATGTCGGAGAACGACTACGTCCGAATAGCTCGCCATTACAGCAACACTGTCTTCCAGAGTTTCGCCTTTCTTGGCTGAGGAACTGGTAGCATCCGTGTGCACAACTGAGCCTCCCAACCTTTGCATGGCAGCCGCGAAGCTGCAGCTCGTACGGGTACTCACTTCATAGAATATACTAGCCATAACCTTCCCACGCAAAATATCATCCATGTAACGACCCTTGTGTACGCTAGTCTTCATAAACTGAGCGAGATTAAATATGTCATTTAGAGTCTCCTTACTGAATGAATCTACTGTCACTATACTTTTCCCGAACAGGTCACTGCGCTGTTTGTTTGATACAGTCTGTGGAGGGTTATAATTTGAAGTACTATCACATCTTTGTCTGATTGGAAGAGGAAGTGGTGACATGGCTCTTAACCCTGCTATTTCACTAAAGTGAACTTTGCTGGCTCCTTCCGGTTTAGATGGTTCCATCTGATCTAAATCAAAATCACTCAACTTGCTCAATTCCAATGAAGATGCGTGCATGTCCAGGGCTGAATTAGGTCGGCTCAATATTTCTTTTTCTACTTTTTCGATAGAAAATGTCGGGAACGATTGTTTCTTGGGTGTGGGCCAATCGCGCACGTTTTGGCCGAATCCTGGAGGAACGAGGACTTGACCCTCAACATATGCGATTTCTCCTCGCAATGTTACGCGGTGAACGGCTCCACAAACATTCATACCGGTAAACGGAGTCCATTTTGATTTTGAAAATTCCATAGCTTCCGGTATCGTCCATTCATAATCCATATCGACTTCCACATAAGTATTCGGTTGTTCGGGCAAATTGAATATTTTGCGTGGGTTGCGATGGAACTTATTAATTAAATCTTCTATGGTGAGGCGGCCTTGATGAACAGCATTAAGAAGTAGAGGTAAAATGGTTTCAACGCCAGGATATCCAGGCGGAGGTTTTTCTGAGTTCTTTTCTTCTACGGAATGAGGTGCATGATCTGTGGCAAACACGTCTATAACATCGATGTTCTTCCACAACTCTGCCTGATCATCTGGGCTGCACAAAACGGGGCGTACTTCTGCACGTCCACTACCAACACGATCTATATCAGCTGTACTCAAAAACAGATGGTGAGGACACACCTCGCAGGTGACTTTAAGGCCTCGTTCTTTGGCAGATTTAATTATTAAGATTTCTTCTTTTCTTGCGACGTGACATATGTGTATGGGCCTATCGAGTAGAGATGCCATTAAAATAATAGCACCCGTCTTCTCACGTTCTGCGTGAGCGCAAATTGGCATTTTCTTGGGCCAGTTTTGCAGATGTTTCTGCCAGATAGTCATGTCATCAAGTTTTAAGGTTGTGAATGTTTCATTCAGATACATCTTCAAGGAAGCAGCTTGCGGTGCCATTTCGGCCGCAGTTTCACAGTTTGTGGATGATGCTCCCATATAAAGTGCATAATCACAACGGGCACTGACACGCGCTAAAGCTGCTGTAAAATCGAAAGACGCGCGATCGACTACTGGAGGATTTGTATTAGGCATCGCACAAATCATTGTGATTCCTCCAGCCAGAGCTGCTGCTGTGCAAGTATCGAAGTCCTCCTTATAGGTTGCACCAGGTTCGCGAACATGTACGTGGATGTCAATAAACCCAGGCAACTTAATAATGTTCCGTGACGTCATGCAGTCCGTGTGAGTCTTCATATGAGGAATGCCACCACAACGTAGCATAGCCTGTACAACAAAATTATATAATTTACCCACTGGATATAAATATCTGGTACAACTGGTAAAACTGGTATTATATAATTCAGACAATAAAATATAAAATAAAATAAAAAAATGTATATTAAACAACACTATTTTAACCAATGAATACTCATTAGTAAGTGCATTCAAGTTATTTTAGAATTTAAGTATGTAACGTACGTATCTTCTTTATACATGTATTAAATATGTATATGAAAGGCAAAGGTTACTGACTGACTGACTGATCTATCAACACACACCTCCAACTACTGAACGGATTGCGCTGAAATTCGGCATGCTGATAGTTATTATGATGTAGGTATCCGCAAAGTAGGGATTTTCTAAAATTCACTCTTTAAGGGGATGAAACGGGGCTTTAAAGTTTGTATGTAGAAACAAGATTAGATAATCTTTTTTATTCGAAACTTCACACAAGTACTTTGCTAATTAAATAGGTAAAATAATAGGTAGGTTAAAAAAAAATCTGAAAACCAATATGGTTTTTGGATTTTATAAAAATGACCCCCTATTTCTCTTGGTCACGCCATAACTTGAAAACAGATAGACTGATTTGGCTAATTATATGTGATTTTAACAGAAAAAGGTTTTTACAAAAAAAAATTCAAATGAAAGAAGTTTTTAACGCGGGCGAAGCCGCGGGGCACTTCTAGTTTAATAATAAGTTAAGTCTACACTTCATACCTATCGTGCCCCAGGAGGCGCGGTTCCGAGTTCGCTGGAAGACGAAATTTTGGTTTGTACATAATAAGGTAAACGTAATGAGGTAAATGTAGGTGTTTGTTTCCTTCAGGGCTAGCATGGCCTTATCCCCGGGGGAAAGAAAAAAATATTTCACTGTTTTTCGCCACTGACAGGAGATCAACACAACAATTTAAACGCTTGGTGAAGTTTAACCCCGAGTTTTGATTTTGTTTCGTATTAAAAAGTATAAAAAAACAATTGATTAAAAAAAGTCAGCGGGCGCTTATAATTGTCGAAAAACTTTACTTATAATTTGCCTTCTCCACCAAACAAAACACTGACAGGTGGAAAGACAAAATAGTCCCCTTGCCATGCTAGCCCTGCTTATCATGTTACTAAAGTTAAATACCTGCACTAAGAGCTTGGCACATTTCACATCTGTGACTAGCGGAACTGCATAGTCAACAGCAAGTCGTCTTGTTCTATAACCGTGGGTGGTAAAGGACGACACTCGCCGAGCTCCTCCTCGCATCGGTAAGTTGATGACAAGGTCCAGCTCCTTCCTTGCCATGAAATCTGCCAAATGCATCAACTCTCCATCTGATCTAACATCTTCCGGATCTCCGATATGGTCGAATGTCCATTGAACACTTTCAACCTGTAAACAATTAAATATTTTTACTAAGCAACCTTCCCGACTCCCAAAAATGACTTACAATAAAACTGGCCAAGTGCGAGTCAGACTTTTGTCCCGCACACAGAGGGTTCCGAACGCCATCTATCGAATTTCTAACGAACTTCTAACACCAGCTAAGTAAACGTTAACATAAAGGTAGAATAGTATTATATAGTAGTAATAGTAATTGTAGTAATTAATATTATTAATTATCTGGTTGACCGAGCTTTGCTCGGTATTTTTTCCCACTTAAACAGACAAATATGACTCTTCCCGACATCTATTGACGAATAATAATACTATTTTTTTTTATTGAGAGCAACTAACTGCTTTACCGACACAGTGCTTCTACTCGCCAATAGATGTCGGGAAGACTCATATTTTAAGTTGATTATTGAAAACACGAATAAAACAACATTTTCTGAAAATGCTAGGAGTCATTTTAGATCGATTTATTGCCCCGAAATCCCCTGCATACTATATTTTATTTAATCGTTGGAGCCGCTTCTGAGATTCAGATTAAGGTAAAGACGATAGCGCCATCTTTGATGCTAACTAGATGGCGCGACGCTATCGTAAAAAACCTTTTTTTAAGCTTTTCTTTAATTTTTAAATTTGTTCTGTTCTTAGTATTTGTTGTTATAGCGGCAACAGAAATACATCATCTGTGAAAATTTCAACCATCTAACTATCACGGTTCATGAGATACAGCCTGGTGACAGACGGATAGACAGACAGACAGACGGACAGCGGAGTCTCAGTAATAGGGTTCCGTTGGTACCCTTTGGGTTCGGAACCCTAAAATTTAGAACTTACTTCAACTCCATGTTCAGTGTAAAAGTCGCCAGTACCCATACTTGCGTACAACTTGTATCCCATTTTACGTAAGCCGCGAACACTGGGAAGAAGCTCCATTTTATGCTGAAAAGTAAAAGGCGTAAAAACATCCACACAATGTTATAAAATACCATTAATTTACTGGACAACGGAGATTATGTACCTTAAAAGTTCCAACGGATAATAATATCGCCTTCTTTGGAATCCTGAAGCCTGTACTCATCAGTGATTTTAAGTATGCTTCGTAACGATTTTCACCAAAACATGCTACCTCTCCTGTAGAAGCCATCTCGACACCTAACGTCACATCAGCTCCAGCCAATCTTGAGAAAGAGAATTGTGGCACTTTGACGCCAACCTTCCCACAACCAGCGATCAAGTTAACTGGTTCTATTGGAATACCCATTATTACCTTAGTGGCAGTAGCGACAAAGTCATGATCTAATGTTTTAGAAACAAACGGAAACGATCTCGATACTCTCACATTGCATTCTATAACTTTTAACTCATTGTCTTTTGCGATAAGCTGCATGTTAAAAGGTCCAGTGACATCGAGAGTTTCAGCTATGATACTTGATATTTCTTTAATTTTCTCCAAAGTCTCTTCATTAATATCCTGTGGTGGGGTGACGAGTGTCGCATCTCCAGAATGAACACCAGCATTTTCTACATGTTCAGATACAGCCATGCAGTAAATAACACCATCCGAGGCTACAACATCTACATCTATCTCTTTTGCATCCATAATAAACTTTGAAATCACAACTGGGTGCTCTTTACTGACTTGACTTGCTGACTTCAGGTAGGCTTCTAAATCTTGGTTTGAATATGCGACATTCATAGCCGCTCCGCTCAAAACGTACGATGGCCGGACTAAGCAAGGATATCCAACTTCATCACAAAAACTGATAGCTGATTCGAGATCAGTGAGTTCTTTCCATCTTGGTTGTAAAATTCCTTTACGATCTAACATACGTGAAAATTTGAATCGGTTTTCTGCGTTATCAATCATATCTGGTGAAGTTCCTAGAATAACAGCTTGTTGTCGGTGTAAATCCATTGCAATATTATTAGGTAATTGACCTCCCATTGATAAAATAATCCCATTAGGACGTTCGATGTTATAAATGTCCATTACAACCTCAAAGGAAATTTCTTCGAAGTAAAGACGGTCGCTCATGTCGTAGTCAGTACTCACAGTTTCCGGGTTGTAATTAACCATGATCGTTTTCTTACCCTGATTTCTGAGTTCTCTTAAGCAGCCTACAGCACACCAATCAAATTCTACTGAACTCCCAATTCGGTAAACTCCAGATCCAAGAACCATAGTAAAATCGCCTGGAAATTGTAAATCGTGGGTTGCTGCGTTATACGTCAAATATAGATAATTTGTTGAAGCAGGCCACTCAGCTGCCACTGTATCTATTTGTTTCACATATGGGATAATTTTAAATTCCTCTCTCAATTTTCTTACAGCTAGTTCTGTGCTTTTTATTGCAGCTGCTATTTGCTTATCGGAAAACCCGATTTTCTTAGCTTTCATCAAATTTTCAGAACTTATTGAGATACTATCAGTTAATTCTAGGCTCTTGTAGTAATCTACGATATTTTTAAATTTGTCTAAGAACCATTTATCAATCTTTGTCAGTTCATAAAGTTTTTCAATGCTATAGCCTTGTTTGAGCGCTGCAGCCAAAACAAACATACGTTTATCTGTTGGTTCTCTCAACTCATCTTCGTTGACTTTTTTGATATTGGGATCAAAACCATTCACATTTTCATCAACCATTCGCAGCGCTTTTTGAAAAGCTTCTTCAAAATTTCTGCCAATCGACATGACTTCACCCACACTCTTCATTGAACTTCCAATTTTTGTGCTCACTCTATTAAACTTAGCTAAATCCCATCTGGGGATTTTAACGACACAATAATCTAAACTTGGTTCGAAGCACGCTGTAGTCACACCAGTTACCGAATTTTTAATTACTGGCAATGGAATTCCAAGGGCTAATTTGGCTGCAACGTAAGCCAGCGGATAACCTGTTGCTTTGCTTGCAAGGGCTGAACTTCTGGATAATCTGGCATTCACTTCTATGATATAAAACTCTTCAGAATTGGGGTTCAAAGCATACTGGATATTGCATTCTCCAACAATGCCAAAGTGTCGAATTACTTTTAATGCTGTGCTACGTAACATGTAATAATCCTTGTTAGATAAAGTTTGGCTGGGTGCAACTACGATAGATTCACCGGTATGAATACCTAAGGGATCTACATTTTCCATATTACAAACAGTTATACAGTTATCGTATGCATCTCTTACCACTTCATATTCCACTTCTTTCCAACCCTTTAAAGATTTGTCTATGATAAGTTGATCCGAGTATGATAGTGCTTGATGAGCTAAGGCCTTTAATTCTTCTTCATTGTTTGCAAATCCAGAACCCAACCCTCCTAATGAAAATGCTGATCGTGCCATGACTGGATAACCAATATGTTTAGCTGCTGCTAGGGCTTCATCCACTGAGGTCACTGCGGCACTAGGTGCTACTTTTTCACCAATTGCATTTACTTTTTCAGCAAAAATCTTTCTATCTTCAGTATCAATGATAGATTGAATAGGTGTTCCAAGTACTGCGACGTTATACTTTTCGAAAATTCGAGCCTTTTCTAGTTCAACACCGCAATTTAGTGCTGTCTGGCCTCCAAAAGTTAACAGAACTCCTGTTGGCCGCTCGGCTTTTATTACCTGTTCAACATACTCTGGAGTAATTGGCAAAAAATAAACTTTATCTGCCAAACCTTTGGAAGTCTGAACTGTTGCAATATTGGGATTTATGAGAACCGTCTGTATTTTTTCTTCTTGCATAGCTTTAACGCCTTGAGATCCGGAGTAATCAAATTCTCCCGCTTGTCCGATTGACAAACCGCCAGATCCTAATATGAGAACCTTTTTTGGTCGTTCTTGTAGGATTGGTGTAAATTTCAGCTTTTCAGTGATCATATCATCAATAATACATGTCTTTTTATTTTTATAAGATTTGACGGCGTCAACAAAAATATCAAATAGGCACTCAAGATCTGTTGGTCCTGCGGTGTGTTCAGGATGAAACTGAACACTGAAATAAGGTTGTGTTTTATGAATGATGCCTTCATTTGTTTTATCATTTTCATTTGTGAATAGCACTTTCCAATCATCAGGTAATGTATCGGGATCAACCGCAAAACCATGATTCTGGGACGTCATGTAACATCTTCCTGTACCACTGTGTGTACACGGTAGATTGTGTCCTCGATTTCCGTAGCTATAAAAATAAAAACAGTTTTAATAATAACATTACCCTTTAAATGTATACCTAATTTAAATATATACCTATTTTTAACTGACTTCAAAAAAGGAGGAGGTTTCTCAATTCTACCGTATATATATAAATATATATATATATATATATATATTATGTGTGTTCGCGGATAACTTCGTCGTTTATGAACCGATTTTCATTATTCTATTTTTGTTGGAAAGGAGATATGCCAAGTGTGGTAGGTACCATGGTAATTTTACCGAGGTTTGATAAGTATCTCCAGAGATATGGAGATACACACTAAATTAAAATTAAAATTAATAGCGCGGCCTTGAAGTCGGTTATTTTTAGTTTTTTAAACGATATTATTATTTTTTATTACCTTAAGACAAATGTTGAAACTAATTTTAAATAACTAATTCTATCTAACTAATTCTAACCTGGTTTTATAGGTATGGCATCCTGCAGCAGTTGATAGTAGTTGATGTCCAAGACAAATTCCAAATATTGGTTTGACATTTTTTTTATCATTTAAAATATCCCGAAGATTGTCTACGACTTTCTTACACATTTCTGGATCACCGGGACCGTTGCTTATAAAAAGACCGTCGTAGTCTTTGACGTCCAATGTATGGTCCCAGGGTACTAACACAACCTTGGCGTTTCTTTTCATTAAACATCTTAGTTGGTTGTACTTTAATCCGCAGTCGACAGCAACAATTGTAAATTCACCGTCTGGGTTAAATATTTTTTTTTCCTGCAACGGAAAACGTGATAAGTATAAACATTTTTAGAAGTGACTTCTTTTATTATGTTTGGCATATTTTGTGTACAAGAACTTTAAAGTAATATTGAAGTATGTTATCTTATCAATGACCTAGCTGTTCGTAATATTCATCCTTAAAATAGTAATCAGAAAATCTAGTATTAAGATACACCAATAATACTTAGGGCCAGTTCCTGATAATGCTATTGATAGTTATCTGACAGATCACAACATATAAAAGCTGTCAAAAATCTGTCAGAATTCTTTATACTAGCGCTATCAGTAACCAGTGAAACCAGCCCTTAGCATACAAAATCTATATATATAAAAATCAATGGCTGTTAGTTAGTCTCGCTAAAACTCTAGAACGGCTGGGCCGATTTAGCTGATTTTGGTTTTAAAATGTTTGTCGTAGTTCAGGAAAGGTTTAAACGGTGAGAAAATAGGAAAAAAAGCAATAACAAAAATTTCATTTTCCCATATAAACTGTTCTACCTACTCTCCTGTCAAACATTTGACGTTCGTCCCTTCGGTGCGAGTAGACTCTTTTCCACTCTCGAATTAAAATTTAAAGCACGTATTAAATAAAGGGTTTTGAATCGACAACCTATATTATATCCACATTACTAGTAGGTATTTAGTACGCAAAGGTGTACTATGAAAGGATTTTCCAAAATTCACCCTTTTAAGGAATGAAATGGGGGTTCAAAGTTTATATGGAGAAACAAGATTAGGTAGTCTTTTCTATTCGAAACATCACACAAGTGCTTCAGTTAACAAATTAGACAATACGTGTTTTAGGCTTTTTCAAAATTCCACCCATAAAAGGGTGAACCCCATTTCACCCAAATTCAAACAACCCCATTTCAAACAAAGTCTGAAAACCAATATTGTTTCGGGTTGCGCTGAAATTTGGCATGCAGATAGTTATTACGACGTTAGTTCCCTCTGATTTTTTTTTAATTCAGCCCTTAAGGGGATGAATTGGGGGTTCAAAGTTTGTATGGAGATCAAGGTAAGATAGTATTTTCTATTCGAAACTTAACATAAGTGCTTCAGTAAAAAAAATAAGTAAACACGTTGAAATGCCACCCCTAAGAGGGTGAAATAGGCAAACAAAGTCTGAAAATCAATATTGTTTCGGATTGCGCTGAAATTTGGCATGCAGATACTTATTACGACGTTAGTTCCCCGTGAGAAATTATTTTCTAAAATTCACCACTTAAGGGAATGTAACGGGGGTTCAAAGTTTGTATGGAGAAACAAGATTAGATAGTTTTTTGTATTCGAAACTTCACACAAGTGCTTCAGTAAATAAATAAGTAATACCGTATTTCAGGCTTTTTCGAAGAGGGAATGTGTGAAAAAGTGAAATGGGGTAACAGAGTCTGAAAATCAATATTTTTTTGGATTGCGCTGAAATTTAGCATGCAGATAGTTATTATGACGTTGGTATCCGTTAAGATAGGATTTTTCCAAAATAATCACCCCTTAAGGGGATGAAATGAGGGTTCAAAGTTTGTATGGAGAAACAAGATAAGATAGTATTATTTTTGATACTTCACACAAGTACTTTAGTATATAAATAAGTAAGTACGTGTCTCAGGCTTTTTCAAAGTTCCACCCCAAGAAGGTGAAGTGGGGTAATGAAGTCTGAGTATTAATATTGTTTCGGATTGTGCTGAAATTTGGCATGCAGATAGTTGTTTTGGCGTACCTACGTCAACCTTTCCGTTACGGATACCTATCCGTTAAGAAAGGATTTAAAAAAAATCACTCTTTAAGGGGATGAAGGGGTGCAAAGTTTGGATAGTCTTTTTATTTGAAACTTCACACAAGTACTTCAGTGTATAAATAATTAAATACGAGTTTTAGGCTATTTCAAAATGCCACTCTGAAGAGGGTGAAGTTGGGGTAACAAAGTCTATAAATCAATATTGTTTCGGATTGCGCTGAAATTTAGAATGTAGATAGTTATTATGACGTAGGTATCCGATAAGAAAGGATTTTCCAAATTCACCTCTTAAGGAGACGGAACGGAGATTCAATGTTTGTATGGCAAAACAAGATGAGATAGTCAGTTTTATTCGAAACTTTACCTAAGTACTTCTGAAAATAAGTAAGTAAATACGTGTAGGAGGATTTTTCGAAATGGGGTAGGTAACAAAGTCTGAAAATCAATATGGGTTTTCGGGTTTATAAATATGAATCCCTATATCCCTTTAGTCACGTGATAACTTGAAAACGGATGAACCGATTTGGCTAATTCTTTTTTGATGTCTTTTATGATAGAAAGTTTTTTTACAAAAGAAACGTTATAAGTATATAAAAGAAGTGATAAAAGAAGTAATAACGCGGGCGAAGCCGCGGGGCACTTCTAGTATGTCTATAATTGAATTGAATCGAATCGAACTTACCTTGATTGATACTTCAGCAACCAAGTTTCTGGTATTTGGGTCCGACAATGGAGACAAGATACCAAATGGAGGGACGCCTTGCACGATGCGACCGAGGGTGACACCCTCACGTAGGCGGAACGTCAGCGCTCTGGTATCTATATCGCAGAGCCCTGGCACGTTGTGTGATGCAAGCCACTTGCCCAGGGACGTCTTGGCACGCCAATGACAAGCTCGTGTACTGACCTCGCCGACGATCAGCCCTGCAGCCCATATACGGCTTGATTCAAACCATCTGGACACAAAATATTTACCTTACATGTACTCATTTTACATACTTTACACTTTATCTTATCCAAACTATCCCTTTCTAGGCCTAGCGTGCTTAGCATTTCGACCGCATCATCACTTACCAACAGGTGAGATAGTAGTCAAGCGCTAGACAGAAAGTTATTAAAAAAAATCTTGTGGACTGACCTAGGTAATCCATGTTCGTCTTTTTCTTGTTCATCTGGTACACCGTAGTTGCCGACGAGAGGGTAAGTGAGAACCAACAGCTGCGCGTGATATGATGGATCTGTCAATGATTCTGGATAGCCCACCATGCCTGTCTGGAATACTGGGAAATAACAGATTTATATTATACCGATGTTTTATTAATTTGGATTAATTGGACTGTATTTGATTTTGCCAGCTTATATTATAGGATCTACGAAAGATAATTGTAGATTGTTAATCCATTTCGTGCAAATTCGTAGAGTTTGCGAGATAAATATATATATAAAAATCAATTGCTGTTCGTTAGTCTCGCTAAAACTCGAGAACGGCTGGGCCGATTTAGCTGATTTTGGTTTTGAAATGTTTGTTGTAGTTCAGGGAAGGTTTAAACGGTGAGAAAATTAGGAAAAATTGCAATAACAAAAATTTCATTTTCCCATATAAACTGTTCTACCTACTTTCCTGTCAAACATTTGAGGTTCGTCCCTTCTGTACGGTAGGGTAGACTCTTTCCCACTCTCGAATAGAAATTTGAAGCACGTATTAAATTAAGGGGTTTAATCGACAACCTATTATATCCACATTACTCGGATTATCGCATAGGTATGTAAATTTTAACATTTTGAATTTTGATGGCTGTCCCAGGTTGTCTTTGTTGGTTCATTTCTAGGATGATGGATAATCCATCGTCCTAGGTTCATTTAGAAATTTTTGTCATTGTATTGACATATTTTGATGTTTGTTACGGTACCTACCTACACCTATTCCGCAAGCGCTGCATATTACAGTTCTCAGGAACTTTCCATCAACGCTGCAGTTTACGCCATTGACGTCAATCGGTGGCCTACGTGACCGGCGGAAATGCAAGCGCTGCACTTTTGCCTCGTGGCGCCCTCGGCCCCGCGCGTCGGCCCACTCTTCGTAACACACTTCGTTCGAAGACAGTCGCTTTACTTTTATTGTAATATTAATATTTTAAAATTGTACTTTTTGAAATAAATCTTTCAAAGTATTTCGGTTTTTTTTAAATCCTTCGGCGGCGTCCAACCTAATTTGTTTGTCGTGGCGCTTCCGTATTATCTATTTGTGTATAAAAATCGATAAAAACAAAATAAAATAATAAAGGGGGTCCCCATACAAGAAACGTGTTTTTGAGACTTTTTATGCTCGATCTTACAAACCTTAATAGATAGAGACTTGGAATTTACTCATGGTGTGTATTACAATGGCTGCTATAAGCTTAAATAATAAAAACTTAATTAAATTAAAAATATAGGGGGTCCCCCATACAAGACACGCGTTTTTTAGGCAAATGTTGTTCAACCGGAACCCTGCGTGTGTGGGTCGGACTCGAACTTGGACAGTTTATTTATATTCGCGGTACGAAGTTCGCCGGGTCAGCTAGTACATAATAATTAATTTATGAATCTTTGATTGTGTTCTTTTTTCATTAACTCCCGACGCAAAAAGGGTTGTTATAAGTTTGACCACTATGTATGTGTGTCTGTAGTAATGCCTGTAAAAAATATAACCCTTATAGTGGCCATATACACTACGAGAAATCGTTACGATCAGACTGTACAGTTCGAACGGTACCCATAAATCGCTACATGTATGTTATGAAACTGTGCAGTTTAGCACGATTTTTTGAGACTGTACAGTCGAACGGAACAATACGAAAATTTCAATTGATTTATCGGAATCGGACGAACTGTGCCGACTGATCGTAAAGGTGGCCATATACACTACGAGAAATCGTTACGATCAGACTGTCGAACTGTACAGTCTGATCGTAACGATTTCTCGTAGTGTATATGGCCACCATTACATATGCGTCAAAACATTGCATTTAAAAATAATATTATGTACGAGTACAAAGATCGTTCAAAATTTGTCATTTATGAAGTCACACATACTGAAGTATGTGTAATAGCATTTTTCAGCTAGTAGATGAAACAACATTCTTCTTAAATATATTTTTTATTATATTTTTCGTTTTTACGTTCATATTTTTTATGATACGAGGTATTTCATTATACAAAGCTGGCGCCATACAAAAAACGATGTGGCTGATTTGAGCACTGTGCGAGCATAGTTTTCTGCTATCACGTCACGTCTGATGCGGCTTGACTTATCAGAAAGTCGTGGGAATAAATTCGAGTTTATCTTTACATATAACGCATATTCAAAAATATGTCCTAGAGTGATGTGATATAGTCCGAGAGTGGAGATCGCGATTCGGCAAACAGGACGTCCTGTGATGTGACAGGTGGAGTGACGATATATACAAAGCGGTGGGCAGTAACCGAAAAAGAAGAGCCGAAGATCGGGCTCAGAACTATTATCTTTTCTGTGGCTCAGTGGCGCATGTTGGGAGAGACCTACAAGTGGACTGACACCGGCTGATTATGATAGTGATGGAACTGTCAATATATGATGGTTCTTAAAAAGGGGTTTACAGCTTTATGTCGATTTTATATTAAACATTGCGCGTATGTATCTTTTCTTGACAATAAAGATGATATCTTTGTTTGGTAGAATTCCCTAGGAAAATGTTGCCATACTGCAGTATAGATGCTACCGGTCCATAGTAAACCGTCAAGTGTTTGAGTATTCACTTCTGACCTTAATTTTTACAGAGCATATTATGAAGTGCTGAGCCCTTTACTCAAATGTTGTACATATATGCACCTTCCAATTAAATTGCTTATCAATGCTCATGCCTAAGAACTTTGTTATCTGTTTGTCTATCTCATTTACTATTTGTGTTGAATATAAGTAGGTATTATTCATCTTTTAAAAAGTTATAACCTAAACGACGTTATTGGCTTAGTTAGTGCAATGTTTCAGCCAAGCCAGTCGAGCGGTGTAAGTAATACCTAAAGAAAACTTTCGTACACATTTAAATCATAATAAATTAATTAGGTAGTATTTACGTACCAACTTCGCCTTCAACAGGCACTGGCGCTCCAAAGCTCCTGCCCTGGAATATGGATCCATCTGCTAGCACTAGGCTGCATGGAGGACCCACTTCGCAAATCAAGTCCTCTGCCGACATTTTCCTGTAGCACATACAAACATGCTAAATTATGAATACTAACTAGTTTTACTAAAAAAAAATTGACTTTGAATGCCATAATTATCGCAATACAATTCATACGACATTCATTCCAAGAACGTATCATATCATCTACTAAATATAATATTTACACAAGTATGGTATAACAAAGGCTAATTCATATTACAGTGTGGTACAAATATAGTCGTCCTATTTTTTTTCCAACTAGATGTGCCCCGCGGCTTCGTCTGCATTATAAACTACATATTTCTATTTCTATAAAAACCTTCTCCTCAAAATTACAAACACAACAAAAAACGAATTAGCCAAATCGTCTACCCGTTCTCAAGTTATAGTGTGACCAGGAGAAATAGGGGTTCATTTAACAATAAAATACAATAAAATAAAAAGTTAAGGGGGGATATATCCCATACATGGAACTAAAACTGAAAAAATATTCATCAAACTTATACGTGTGGGGTCTATAGATAGGTACCTTTAAAAATGACATTGAGCTTCGTTCCTAAACCCATTTTTTCTCAAAGTCAATAATTTGATAGATAGACACTTCTAAAGTGGTAAAATGTGTGTGCCCCTCCACCCCCACCCCTTTCCCCTTCTAACTATGAAAGTGAGTGAGTGTAGATCTTAATAAACACTTTTAACAAACATTGGTTTGAACGAGATATCGTCAGCCGTTTCTGAGATATAGCAACCGCAAATATAGGTAATAACTTTGTTTTTTTACACACACTATGATATATGAGATAAGATATTTATTTTCAAAAGCAATTTGTATAGTACACATGCAATTTTTAGTATTATGCAATTAACATAATTAAATTATGAAAAACAAAGTTGACTTTTTGGTGGCGAAAAATTATAGTTATAAAATACTCTACGGTGTTACGGAACTCTACGAGTGCGAGTCCGACTTGCACTAGGCCAGTTTATTTTTTATATCACTTAGGCTAGCGTTTGACCACTATCTCACCTGTTGGTAAGTGATGATGCGATCGAGGATTGTAGCACGCTAGGCCTAGAATGGATAGAATGACTTAGAATTCACGCGTTGAACTCTTTTGTATCGCAAACTTGCAAATTGGGATCAGCAAAACAATAGCACTAACAAAAAAATTATATTTTCAAAATACATCGAGTGTGGTATCAAAATAAAGAATGTTTAACGGTGACTACGAATATATATATACACAACTTATATGTTTTATTGTAGATTAAAATAGTTTATTAACTTAATTTTTATCACGTAGTCGGGTTTTATGTTCCCAAAATAATTCACTTGTCTTATAGGCAAGCGTTTGACCACTTTCTCACATGTTGGTAAGTGATGATGCGGTCAAAAATGGTAAGCACGCTAGGCTAAGAATGGGAACTGGCTATCAAGGATAGCTGCCGGGGAACACATTAGATGTTTGGCGGCAGATTTTCTAACTTGAGGGTGGTAGCTGGCAAGGTGGACACTAGATAATGCCCTACCACCTGGCGGGGGTGGTTGGTTTATTAACGATGTTTTTCCTTCACTGTAGGGCCACTGTAAAAAGCGCACATAAATGTATGTAATACTTTGAATTTGTTTCATTGAGTAAATCTGAAAAATCCGTTGAACCGTTACACGTTTCACAGTTATTTAATAATGCGCATATTAGAGGGTATTAATAGAACACAAAAATAATTTATTCAAGATTAGAAACCGCAGATAAAACGAAATCAGTTATTTAGTAAATAATAACTGCTGTTTTTTTTCTATCGTCACAGATTCACAATTACTTAAATTTATTGTTTAATAAATGTTAGGTAGAATATATTATAAAACTACTTTAAATAAAAGCCGTACATTAAAATAATACATAGAGACGAAGTGAGAATCTTTTTACCTTTTTAGGGTTTCGTAGCCGAATGGCAAAAACATCCTTAAAGATTCGTCATGTCTGTCTGTCTGTCCGTCCGTATGTCACAGCCACTTTAAAATAAATAAAAAAAAAATGATCAAGGAGGAGCTTCCCATACATAGCTCTGAAACTTAAAAAAATGCTTCAAAACTATACATTTGGGGTGTTTATAGATAGGTTGTTAAAATGACATTGAGGTTCCTAAAACTATCTTTTCTTAAGGTCAATCGTTTGAAAACTAGACACTTCCAAAGTGGTAAAATGTGTTTTCACCCCCTCTAACCACGTACGTTACCTAGTAACTATTATATAATCTGTGCGCTAACTTCTTAAATAAGAAAGTGCAAAATCTAAAAAAAACATATGCCCTAAGATCTCAATAAACACTTTCAACAAATTGGTTTGAACAAGATATAGCCGCATATATAACTTTGTTATTTATAAAAACAATATGAAAAACAAAGTTAATGTTTTGCTGGCGAAAAATGTTAGTGGTATTTTTTGCTCGATCTTATAAAATTTTGTAGTGTGGTACCGAACCCTACAAGTGCAAATCCAACTTGCACTTGGCCAGTTTTTGAAGTCTGTTAAAAATAAAATGAATAGATCTAAAATGTAAATGTTCAAAGTAGACCATATTATGTAGTTTTCAATATTGGCCAAAGTCAATGCTAGTTCTCTGTATAAAAACCTTATGCCGGATTATTCCGGAAACAATAATTAGAATCAGGTTATATAGCAATAATATGGCTGGTCAAAACATAAAATAGATAGATACCAAAACTTGATTTGGCAAAATGGTCTTACGTCCAATCCCGTTAGCCGGCTACCTCAGCTAGATTCGCATATTACATACATTTTCAGTGTTTTAAATTAATAGTTACAATAGCTGGTTCATTGCGAGTGGACAGGGTATAGATCTAAAGAACAAAATACATTATAATGAAATTAATTGTTCTAAAAATACCTAAGTAAACAGAAATCACCAGCACCTCTCACCTCTAGTACAGTACCTATTTTTTTCCACAAATATTTTACTTTTCCTGTCTTCAGGATCTTGATCTTCGCTTTCGACCTCCATTCACTTACTGTATTTTGAGACGAATATATGAGACCGTAATACTTACATAATAATAATATCGTTTAAAAACTAAAAAACAACCGACTTCAATGCCGCGCTATTCATTTTCAGTACCAATTTTGAGATGTTTATCTCAATATCTCTGGAGATACTTATCATACCTCGATAAAATTACCATGGTACCACACTTGGGATATCTCCTTTTGAACAAAAACAGAATAATCGAAATCGGTTCATAAACGACGAAGTTATCCGCGAACAAACTGTTGTGTTTTGGTTTTTGCATGCGTGACAATTGTGTGAAACGCTGTTATTTTCAAATTATGTAAGTATTTATGGTAAAACATTGTGAGACAAATTTTGGAGAACTTTATCCTATAGTCCGAACAGTATAAATATGCTCAAGTAGGTATAGCATATTAGTGCTCAAATTTAATTTATTTTGCTATCGCTACTCTATAGCGACAAGTTGCTCTATGCCGGCCTTTCAATAATATTTGTCATCTCTGAGCATCAAGTCCAACATTACTCAGTTCAGACTTTGTAGTTCCTGAGATAAGAATTTAAAAAATATTCACTTCATAGACATCTGAGTGATATTATAAGGATTTTGAAATAATAAGTTTATATACACTGATAGACTACAAAACTATAGACATAAGAACATTACTTATAATTTTGTAAGCGTCTCATGAAACATTTCCGCAACATATTTTGATGCCAATCAATGATCCTATTAGCTGGTTGCACAGAATACTTAATAGTACCAGATAGGTAGACACATAAAAGGATCCAAAACACTCTATGGGACTAATAGAGCTTAGCTATGGGGACTAACAGAGCTTAGATGACTAGACACTTAGATATTGCAAAAAAAAAAATATATATATTGGTGACACGCTTGTCTGGAATTAAATAATTTAAGATCGTTTAAAAAACTAAAAGAACCGACTTCAAATGCCACGCTATTAATTTTCAGTACTCAGTTTCAGGTGTTTATCTCCATATCTCTTGAGATACTGAACATGAACATCCGACAAATTGAGAACCTCCTCCTTTTTTATGAAGGCGGTTAATATAAAATAGAAATAAGATTCCAACTTTCTAGTACTCCAACGTCAGTTTCCCATATACCCATAACAAACCGAATAGATTGGCATTAAAAAAGTTTTTATGTAAATTTGAGCTGTTATTAATTTTTTTATAATTTTTGATTTTTTTTTAATTTCTGTGAATGCAGCTCAAAATATAATAAAAAATAATGGGCAGTAACTCTAGCTACAGCAGACTAGTACGTAGTATTATTATCTTTTCTATGCTAGTACTACAGAAATAGGGTACCTATCCTTGCGGTCCCATATCCAAAATCCCTGTATAGTATTTATTTAGTCTATTCAAGGAATCTTTTTTGTTTGCCGTTTGTACTCCCAGATAATTGTAGTTAATATTTTTAGGCAGTGAAATTTTATTTCGTGTAGCTTAATAAAAAATATGATTCGTCTGTGAATAGCAAAAACTGAGTGAATCGCTGTGGCGAAAATGTTATCAAAATATATAGAGTGCGCGCGGATAAAATGTTATAATTATAACAAAAATAAATACGTCTTTTATAATTTGTTATAAGGTTTATAAGTACCGTTTTTTAAAGGTGAATTAGACCAAAGGATAACGTTTTTCATAGATACTCTATCCACCCTATTTATTTATTCAATTATATAAGATCGTTTAAAAACTAAAAAAGAATCGACTTCAATGCCGCGCTATTCATTTTCAGTATAAATTTTGAGGTGTTTATCTCCATATCTCTGGAGATACTTAACAGACCTCGATAAAATTACCATGGTACTACACTTGAGATATCTCCATTCCAACAAAAAAATAATTATCAAAATCAGTTCATAAACGATGAAGTTATCTGCGAACAAACATAAAAAAATATATATATACGGTCGAATTGAGATACCTCCTCCTTTTTTGAAGTCGGTTAATCGTACTAGATGCCTACTAATTTTAATATATTTGGGGGTTAGGTACATAAAGTAAAAGTATTCATATATTAGACATTCATACATTCTTGATCTTAATTTTAATATAGTGAACTTACGCAAACTAAAAATACGTTTGTTGCAGCTTAATTTTGGAATGTTGTTGCGTTCAAGCTTTATTTATATGTCAAATAATGCAGGTTAATTTTTGTTTACCACTTTTAACTATTGATATTAGTGATGATTTTTATATAATACTCTAATTAATGCACTTGAGCGTAGGGAATTACATAGTTGTTACTTAAAAAACTAGTATTTTTCCAGACTACATAAAAATGCCAATATCAGATATTTATATACCTAATATGTATTTTGTCAAACATGGAAAATAACTTATAAAAACAGAATAATATTATAATTTGATTGCCATAATGCTCGTATGACAAATACATGAATTGATGGTAACAGTATCTAATCATTAAAAAAATACCATGATTATACCATATGATACTGTTGCAAGTTTTCGCATCGTAGACAAAAGCAAGCAGGGTTAATAACCTAAGAGAAAGAAAGAGTCGCGTGATGTACTCACTTTTTGTAGGTTTGGAAGCCGGCCACGTGGTTTGCTCCGAGCTCGGAACAGAACGGTCCGGCGCTGTCGCGTTCTTCACGACGACAGGCCAGCCGCCGACCCTAGCCTCAGCCACCCAACTTCTTATCATACGGGTCACACTTCAAACATGTTTTACCTGCAGCCTTCTCTTTCATTCCCATTGTACATAGTGTACCTGTCCCTTTCTGGCGTTACTTGATAGGGGCCTGCTAATTTGTGTATTGGACGCACTTCTATACGGTTAAAATTGCTAGACGCTGTTCGGCTGTACGGCTTTGCTGGAGCCAGCGAGTATTAGATCTTTTATCCATGGGAATGAGGTTGAATGTGTCGATAGAATATATAAGTTATACGCAATTAATCATAACCTTGATAGATTGCTATAGATGCTTCGCGCATCGCTGTGGCCTGCCTAAAGTTACTTTAATGCTCAGCAGAAGGTGAGTGTCCGATTTTTACAGGCGCTATTAATTTTATGAAATCGTATAATCTGATACCAATTTTCCGGAGTAGGTACCAGGAAGGTAACAAGTAACAAAAATACACACCTAATATTTAGTGGGTATGGAAGCTTTACGTTTCAGATGTTTTCAACTACCTTTTCAACCATTTAAACAGGGTTACTTACAGGTGGATTTTTGAGGCGAGGCCGTAATGTCTGTAGGTACCATACCTACCTCTTTCGTTGCAGCTACAGTAAAACTCTGAGAAGACTGTCCATTATTTTTGACTACATTTAGATTTTCACAGATTTCGAAAAACATTGACACACAGCAAGAAAATGGGCGATTTACACAAAAACATTTTGATGCCACATTTCATCGTCTTTTTTGAAGGGATAAAATACTCTATAGGGAACTGAGGTTTGGTTACTTACTTGCTAGAAACGTCTGAAAGCGCAAAAACTATTTCTTTTTTAACCGACTCCCAAAAAGGAGGAGGTTCTCAATTTGTGTGTATGTTTTTTAGGGTTCCGTACTTCAAAAGGTAAAAAAAGGAACCCTTATAAGATCACTTTCTTGTTCGTCTGTCCGTGTGTCACCACCGATTTTCTCAGGAACGGACCCAGCAAGTTGAAATTTATACCAGATACTGAAATCTATAGTCTCTTTTAGTTGTTTTAAAATCAAGGTCCTGAGTCTACAAAATAAAAAGATATGGGCAAATTTAGATTCGCGAAAACTTGTAAGTACCCCCCAAAATTTACCTTAATTTGCTACTTTTTTTTATTTTTCGAAATGTTTCCTTTAATTGTGCTGTAAAACCTAACTTTTAACCAAAAATTTACAATTCTAGGTCAACTGGATGTACCCTATAGTAGTTTATAGGTCCAAAATCTATAGCGTACTTCCCGTTAATCTAGAATCATGAAATTTGGCAAGCAGCAAGCATTACTTGAAGCACTTATATAGGAATAAATCTCTAAACTGTAAATATGTAGTTTAATAACAAAAGTAAATTCACTATTACAAACTTATTATTTGTAGTTGGTGCAATGCATTTTAACAGACTTCAAAAAAAGGAGGACGTTTCTCAATTCGACCGTATATATATATTTTTTATGTTTGTTCGCGGATATCTTCGTCGGTTATGAACTGATTTTGATTATTATTTTTCTGTTTGAAAGGAGATATCTCAAGTGTAGTACCATGGTAATTTTATCGAGGTCTGATAAGTATCTCCAGAGATATGGAGATAAACACCTCAGAATTGGTACTGGAAATTAATAGCGCGGCATTGAAGTCGGTTATTTTTAGTTTTTTAAACGATATTATCTATGGATCGAACTACAAAGTTAAGTTTGTCCTTGACTTTTGTCCTTGACCTAGTCTAAAAAGTTGGTACGGAAGCCTCGGCGGGCGAGTCCAACACGACATGGTCGGTTTTTTCTATATGTGAACATGAAACATAATCAATTTTGCGAGGCTGGATTATAACGCAAGATCCTGATAAAGGTTTTCGGATGGAGCTGAAAAATATGTCAATCGCTATAACGACGTCGTTTTAGGCACGTAAAATTCCCGATTGTAAATTAATTACATAATACAACTTAACACTGGGAAAATAAACCTACAATCATATGAGCCAAAAGCAAAACAAAAAAAAAATCATGCGAATATCCGTTGCGTAGTTTACTAGATCTAAGCGTAGAGTGGGAGGGACTTACGGCGGGAAGCGACTTTATTTTATACTATGTAAAGATGCTTTATATGGCTCTTCTCTTGGTTGTATGTCAATAAGTAGCTTGACAGAAATTGGCTATGATACTCTTTGCCTATTGCAGCAAAATATTTATGGCATGATATTTATCAACATTTTACATAAATGGATGATTTTCATTTTGATCGAGATTTTTATTTCAACCATACATAGATACATTCGTAATGTCGTAATTAATTTGTAATTAGTATGGATAATAGTTGGTTGGAAACGAAAAGCTGAAGAGCTCAGTGGTGTGCAACAAGAAAGGCCAATGTCCAGAATTGGACGGAAATTAGCTGATAATGACGGTGATGATGATTATTAATGTTATGTACCGGCTGTAATTCACGTACCTTTAGTCGATTTTTCTCGACCTAGGTTTCGTGCGAGTCCGTCGCTCTGATGATGATTGATAGTGATGATGATTATTCTTTAATGGTATTCAGTCGGATAGCCTTTGCTGTAACGTACTACGTACTGCCACAGAATAATTTATAGTTACCATTATTACTCAATACTATTTTTTTCTTAATTTGTTGTTTTTATTTTAATTACTAGCTGTATACTTGAACTATTCATTATTCTGTGGCTGTACCCGCGAATTCGTACGAGTGGAATAGTGTCTTTGGGTAGAATTTTTAATTATTTAGGCTAATGTTTTTACAAATAAGACACATGCGTATCCCACCTACATCGCACCGTACCACGCCACGGTAATCCCTTCTCCCCCTTTCCCTCCCCCTCACCCCTCCCCTCCCTCTCTCTCTTGCCCTCACTCCCCTCCCCCTCTTCCCCTCACTTCCCACCACCTCCCCTTTTCCCCCACTTCCCCCTCCCCCTCTCTATTCCCCCATTCCCCTCCCTCCCCCTTCCCCTCACTTTCCTCTCCCCTCTCTCTTCCCCCCACCCCCTACCCCTCCTCTTCACCTCACTTTACCTCACTCCCTCCCCCCTTCCCCTCACCTCCCTCCCCCTTTCCTCCTTCCCCTTTCCTTCACTTCCACCTCCCCTCCCCTCCCTTACAACCCTTACAACCCTTTTTTCGTATTAAAAAGTAGCCTATGTCCTTTCTCAGGCTCTAGACTATGTGTACCAAATTCAATTTTAAATCCGTTTAGTAGAACATTCATATGAACCTTAAATATTTCCATAAATCTTTCATCCCCTATTGTTATTTTACACCCTTAAGGGTAAAACTTTTACAAACTTTGAATTTCATATTTATTTATATCGAATCAACAGCCTAAAAAATAAGTTTCAAGTCTCTAGCTCTTAAAATGACAATACTTCCATACAACTTTTCATCCCCCCTTTCAACCCCTTACAACCCTATTTTCATATAAAAAAAGTAGCCTATGTCCTTTCTCAGGCTCCAGACTATCTGTGTACCAAATTTCATTTAAATCGGTTCAGTGGTTTTGGCGTGAAAGTGACACAGACAGACAGACAGACAGACAGACAAACAGAGTTACTTTCGCATTTATAATATTAGTTAGGAATTTAGAATTAGTCATAGTTAATATTATAGATTTATTAAGTCACTAGCAGCCCGCCCCGGCTTCGCACGGGTAGAACATATATGCCTACAAAATTTGCATCAGTTTGTTGCATCGAATATAAAATATGAACATATTTAACAATCATCGTCATATTTCAACCAATTTACACAAAACCTTAACGAATTATGCACCTAAACCTTCCTCATAAACACTCTGGCTATTGGTGAAAACCACAGGATAATCCGTTCAGTAGCTATTGAGATTATTGCGAACAAACAGACAGACGCAGTGATGGACTTGTTTTATAATATTTACGTAGTGATATTGGACGGCCCTTTGGCGTAAAGGATAGTTACCCTGATTCTGACCCGACGGTCGTTGGTTCTAATCCTAGCTATATACCTACCAATGAAAGTTTTGTGTGCATTCATGAATCATGAGTTTTCGTACAGTGGTAGTGGGATCATTAAATCTACCAAAAAGTAGCATACCACCAAGGAGAACATCTGCCGCCTTAACCTTACGGCGATCCCCGACGCAAAAAGTAGAGGTAATATACGCTTAACGTGTGTATCTGTGTGTCTGTCTGTAGCATCTTAGCACCTAATCGGATGAACCGATTTTGTTTTTATTATTGCTAGTTTTTTTTTTGTTTGATAGATGTCATCATCGAGAGTGTTCTTAGCTTTGATTCATGAAAATTATTTCAATCGTTACAAAACTATGACCTTTTTTCTAGTTAATTGCGCTATGAAATCAACTTTCATAGGTCTGATCAATTCGAAAATCTTCTTCTTCAACGATATTGTAAGAACATGGAACATTGACCTGATGCTGGGACATCTCCTGGACTCTACAGAATACTGAAATCCTCACCAACTTACAGCTCAGATTTTAAATGTCGTGTTTCTCTAAACACGACATTTAAAATCTGGAATGCTTTGGAAATCATTGGAATGCTTTTAATGAAAAGATTATACATAGATCAGTCGGGGTGGTTTAAAATATTAAATTATTATATATATAGATGAATATTATTTTATACAATAGATCATATTATTATACTATATTGACTTCAAATTGATTGTGATCGATGGGGATCTACAGCATAGCTAAGCTTTAATAATATTTTCGTAGTAACTATGACCTAATCTGTGGTTTCACTGCAAATAATTTATTAATTTTGCGATGCGTGTATGTGAAATTCGTGATATTTTCTAGAGTTTTCATTTGAATTATATACTGTAAGGGACAATTTTAATCTATAATATGTGGCCAAGCTAATTAACGTAATTATTTGGATAAGGAATATTACTATATACTTGAAAATAGCCTTGGAAGTTAAGTAATATTTTTTAACAAAAATTTTAAGATTAAAATGGTTACTGTGAGTCAACCTTAAAAGATAGACATATCCTGTTGCGGACTTTTTTGTAGGTCTTATTAAGTTGTACAACTCTTCTATAAAAAATATTCTTCTATCTATTTTCAATTGAGCAGCGTTCGTAAGAAACGTGTTTTTTCGACCGTTTTTTTTGCCGACTTAGGTTGCAAATTAGGTCTCCACGAATGTACCTTTGATTTAAACGGGATAATATATAGCCTATTTTCATTCCGAAAGTCCATTCTATGTATTAAAGAAAGAATTTTTTAAATCGGTTCCGTAGTTTTTGAGCCAAATCATTACAAACATACAAAAATACAAATGTTCTCTCTTTATAATATTAGTATAGATTAAATAGTAAATTTTGTAACATTTGTGTATGAAGTCAATAAATTATGGATAATAATTTAAATAAACTGGCCAATTGCAAGTTGGACTCGCACTCGTAGGGTTCCGTACCACACTACTGTATTTTATAAGATCGAGCAAAAAATATCATTTTTCGCCAGCAAAAAATAATAATTAATAAACATTTTATTTCTTATAACGCCATCTAACGTCTAACAAAGGTGTTAGGGATCGACATTTCAATATAACGCCATCTATGGGACGTTCACCTAACTAAGCGTTCATAGATGGCGTGAAATGCCGAAAAAAACACGTTTCTTGTATGGGGACCCTCTATTATTTTTAATTGTATTCTGTTTTTAGTATTTGTTGTTATAGCGGCAACAGAAATACATCATCTGTGAAAATTTCAACTGTCTAACTATCACGGTTCATGAGATACAGCCTGGTGACAGACGGACAGACAGACAGACAGACAGACAGACAGACAGCGGAGTCTTAGTTATAGGGTCCCGTTTTACCCTTTGGGTACGGAACCCTAAAAATATAATAAACTACTAATAGCAATAGGATGTATATTAATAAAATGGTCATATATGTCATTGTCATGTCATCTAATACTATAAGAATCTTTGTCCTGACATACTGACTGACTGACTCACTGACAGACAACGCACAGCCTAAACCGCTGGTCGTAGAGACTTGAAATTTGGAGAGTATATTTGTCTTAGTACGTAGGGGTGTACTAAGACAGGATTTTCCAAAATTCACCCCTTAAGGGGATGAAATGGGGGTTCAAAGTTTGTATGGAGAAACAAGATTAGATAGTCTTTTCTATCCAAAACTTCACACAAGTGCTTTAGTAACAAAATAAGTAAATACGGGTTTTTGTTTTTTTGAAAATTCACCCCTAAAAGGGTGAAATGGGGTAACAAAGTGTGAAAATCAATATTGTTTCGGATTGCGCTAAGATTTGGCATGCAAATAGTTATTACAACGTTAGTTACCTCTGAAAAAGTATTTTTCAATATTCTGAGGGGGATGAAACGGGGGTTCAAAGTATGTATGGAGAAACAAGATTAGATAGTATTTTCTATTCGAAACTTCATACAAGTGCTCCAGTAAAAAAAAAGTAAATACGTGTTTCAGGTTTTTTTTAATTACACCCCTAAGAGGGTGAAATGGGGTAACAAAGTGTGAAAATTAATATTGTTTTAGATTGCGCTGAAATTTGGCATGCAGATAGTTATTACGACGTAAGAGCCCTCTGAGAAAGGATTTTCCAAAATTCACCCCTGAAGGGGATGAAACGGGGGTTCAAAGTTTGTATGGAGGAACAAGATTAGATAGTATTTTCTATTCGAAACTTCATACAAGTGCTTCAGTAAAAAAATTAGGAAAATACGTGTTTCAGGTTTTTTTAAATTACACCCCTAAGAGGGTGAAATGTGGTAACAAAGTGTGAAAATCAATATTGTTTCGAATTGCGCTGAAATTTGGCATGCAGATAGCTATTACGAAGTTAGTTGCCTCTGAGAAAGTATATTCCAAAATTCACCCCTGAAGGGGATGAAACGGGGCTCCTAAGTTTGTATGGAGAAACAATATTAGATAGTCTTTTATATTTGAATTTTAACACAAGTACTTAGGAAAGTAAATACGTGTTACAGGCTCTTTCGAAATTGCACCCCTAAAAGGGTGAAGTGGGGGGTATCGAAGTCTGAAATCAATATTGTTTCGGATTGCGCTGAAATTTGGAATGCAGATAGTTATTTTGACTTAGGTATCTAAGAAAGAATGTTTCGAAATTCACTCTTCAAGGGGATGAAGCGGGGGTTCAAAGTTTGGATAGTCATTTTATTCGACATTTCACACAAGTACTTCTGTAAATAAATAAGAGGAGTTTCAGACTTTTTCAAAATGCCACCCAATAAGAGGATAAACTGGGTTAACAAAGTCTAAAAATCAATATTGTTTCGGATTGCGCTGAAATTTAGAATGCAGATAGTTATTATGACGTAGGTATCCGCTCAGAAAGGATTTTCTAAAAATTCTTCCCGGATACGGAACGGGGATTCGAAGTTTGTATGGCGAAATAAGATGAGATACAGTATGTGTTGTAGGATTTTTTGGAATGGGGTAGGTAACAAAGTCTAAAAATTTGGGTTTTCCGTTTTTATAAATATGAATCCCGAATTGCCTTAGTCACGCGATAACATGAAAACGGGTGAACCGATTTGGCGAATTCTTATTTGATGTATTTAATGATAGAAAAGTTTTTACAAAAGAAAAATTTTTAGTTAACAAAAGAAGTTTTTAACGCGGGCGAAGCCGCGGGGCACTTCTAGTATCATATAATGGTATTAAAAAGAGAACAATTTACAATATATTTATAATCCATATATTATAATTAACAATAATGATATCTTTATAATTAACGTTTATTATACAAAGTTGTGTTCATACCTATTAAGTATACCCAAATTAAACCACGAACACATTAAATTATACAAAATAAATCAGAGCCAGGAATGAATACTGCCTGTTCTATTAAGTATAGGATAGTCCATGAACTGCATTTTGAGGGTAGTCGAGGGTCGTTTGAGTTCTAATATCTGAAGGACGTTCACAGCTGGAGCTTGACGCAGCCAGACTCCAGGCACGTACAGTGTCACCTGGGGGCCTACAGACGGCCAGTAACGCCCCAGATTGTTTCCATTCACCCACACGAAACCCTGGAAAAAGTCGTCTTGTTCACTTACTGTATCGTTAATGGCATCTATCAAACTTATCGCGCCCACACAGACCACAAAATTGTACATTCATAAAAACACGATAATAACTTTTAGGGCATATATTTGACCACTATCTCACTTGTTGGTTAGTGACGATGTAGTATCAATATCGTAGCACGCTGGGCCTAAAGTGGCTGGCTCTCAAAGATCGAAACCAAACACACGTTACGCCATCCAGGCAGACAGACACTGCAAATGTGCTCCATAACCATGCAGGGCAATAATATTTAAATATATTAATTTAACGTTATTAAAATCAAAATAAAGTATTGATAACTAAATATTGTACCTAACTAATATATTTAAAAATATGCCAGGTCTTATTGCATTTTCATCAATTTTACTGTGATGATTATTTCACCCTCACTCACGGGCATTCAATATTAGGATTTAATTAAATTATTCCAAAAACACTAACAAAGTATGTAGGAAACCCAATTACTAGTAGTATAAAATTCTAAATGTACTAAATATCCACTTTGATAATCAGTTTATTAGATAATCAGTCCTGCCAGTTTACTATTTTCTCACGATTTTTCCTTCACCCTTAAGGCAGCTGAATGCGCACATACATATTTCGATGGAAAAACCCATTGGTGTTGGAGATAGGATAGGATTGAAACTTTTTACTCACGGTTCCTAAAAGTCATTTGCATTTCTTTTTTTCTAATAATTATGTTACCTTTCCCCATCCAGTGGTGTCCAAGAAAGTGTCAAGTGGCGCTTGTCCCGAAGGTAATATGAACTCTGCCTCAAACATAGTGGGCACATTCACGTTACCCAGCTGTTCTACGGGAGACTTAACGTCGACTTTCTCCAGAGGGTATCCAGTTATTTCCCACGTGCCATTTAGAACTTTCCTATCATATACTACTTCGCTGAGAATACCCTGTAAATAATAAGATTTAAATTAATTTGTTTCTCCTTTAGTCAAGTTAAAAAGTAGCTTATGTAATAACTGCTTCGTGAATTATTACGACTTTTTAAATCTTGACATTACAAACATTCTTTTATATAACAAGTTTTGAGTAACTAAATTATGCATTATCCCTTAGCAAATGAATGTACTCTTCCCTACTGCCTAGATAACGACTTTATACCTAAAGCATGCGTTGTATAAACATAGCTACTGATTTGTGATTGAATATAAACACAATGTACCTAGCAAGCAGCTAGCTGGCAGTCATTATTTCCAGGCTTTTAAAAAAAATATCTTATAGGCTAGCGTTTGACCACTATTTCAACTGTTGGGAAGTGATGATGTGGTCGAAGATGGTAAACACGCTGGGCCTAGAATGGAAACTGACTCTCAATGACAGCTGCCGGAACATTTAAAAATGTTGTTTCGGTGTTAGGCGAAAGATATTCTAACTTATTTTCTAATGTTATTACATATTACCTTCGTAGTACCTACTTTTGTTTATTCTATTTGACATAAGTAAATTCGATAAACATGCATGCATCCATCGATATACATATAAAAAAAAAGGGAGATAAGGGACCCCGCTCCTCAATGTGGACCGTATAAATTAGGTTCGCGAACTTAATTTCACCTTAGTCACAATCGAACTGACGTATGTGTAGCACGTACAGAATTACATGTGCAATTTTCATGTAGTTGTTTCTAGTTCCATTATGTTTACGTGGCATAGAGTGTGTACCACTACCTTTTTATATCGATGCATGCATCCAAATAAACTCATCTTGTAATTGCTAAAAATAAACAGGTATACTTAATTGAACAACACTACCTTGTAGTCATGAATGAGAGATCCGAAATTGATTCGACCTTGATTCTCGACGAGCAATGACAGGACAGAGCCTTGTTTCGCAGTAGATATGGGAAGCGAATATATCTTTAGCATTCTGCTTATTGTGCCTACCAGTACCTGCAATAAAACTTCAACATTTATAACGACATTCAAAAAAATCCGAATTTAAAAGTTCAAATTTTAATATCTTTGAGGGAGGACGAATAGTCAAATTTAAAGTATACCTATAAAATCGTAAAACATTTTACAAAACGTGGTGCACTGCATCTTTGCATTATAATAAACTGGCCAAGTGCAAGTCAGACTCGCACTCGTAGGGTTCCGTAACACAGTAGAGTATTTTATAACTATAATTTTTCGCCACCAAAAAATTGACTTTGTTTTTCATAGTGTTTGTATGAAAAACAAAGTTATATTTGCGGTTGTTATATCCCAAAAACTGCTGAATATATCTCGTTCAAACCAATTTTCGTTGAAAGTATTTATCCAGATCTACACTCCCAAAAACTGCTGATTATATCTCGTTCAAACCAATTTTCGTTGAAAGTATTTATCCAGATCTACACCCGTGTTTACACCATATATTTTTTTTAGGTTGAATACTCTCTTACTTTAAAAGTTAGAGGGGGGTACACATTTTACCACTTTAGAAGTGTCTTTCAAATGATTGACTTTGAGAAAAAATGGTTTTAGGAACCTCAATTTCATTTTTAAAGACCTAGATCCGTACACAACCCGCACGTAAAGGGTTTGATGAAGCTGTTACTTATTTGAGAACATACATTTAGCACAAAATTCGATAAATGGATATTCTAGGCTTCAAATGGTACCTATTTAAAAAATGCCTGAACTAATTAGAAACTCATAATTTCAATCAAAACTTTTTATAAATAATTTCAAAGTCGGTATTGTTAATACAAAGTACAAAAATATCAAATGTATAAACACTTACATGATATACATTAATGATGTCATTATAAAAATACTAAAGAGAGGCCAGGCTAGAGAAAGATCAAGTCAAGAGTATTATGCACTAATTATACAGATACATTACCTACACTCAAGTTAGAAACTTAGCTATGAGATTTTGTACTTACACCATCAACAAAGACGAATACTAAATCTCGTGGCTTTTGAATCTCAAGCATGCCATTGCCAGGTAGAGAAGTTTCATATAAAACGAGACCACTTCTCTGCTTCAGATACTCGAAGGTAGGCAATAATGAGCCATGGATTGTTTTGTATTTTTTTTCAAATGCCGCCCGACCATCAGTAGACAAAAGGTTGAATTTCGCAGCCACTGGTACTGTGCCATAGTTGCCCTTAGGAGAAGGTTGTGGTGGCTCCGCATTGGCATCTACAAGATTAAACTGGAAAAATAATAATAACTTTAATGCTAAAATAAAGTTTAATGGATGCCGTATAAACACGTATTAGACTATTTTCTCACGTAGCGTTAAGTGACGATGCGATCGAAGATAGAATCGTGCTTGTCTGCAACTGGAAGAAGTATATTTTTTTGTCAAATCCACACAGTAAAACCTAGCATGACTAAGCCTACACGGACTTGAATAGCAATAACCCTTCCTGATATTTTTCCATTAGGTTTTATTGGTTAAAAAGCAAGAACATTTTTTAGGAGTTAAGCTACGTAGTATATTATTTATTCTTTGGTAAAATATACTCGTACAAAATGAGCACGAGAGCATTTCAAATGCATTTTTTGGCAACTCTGTATGTTTAATGAAAAAATACCACTAATAATTTACTGAGATTAAAACAAATATCAATAGGTAGAACATCGTTTAAAGAGCACAAATTGTCTGAAGTACTGAAACACATAGTTACATGTATGGTTGGTTTTAATCTAATTTAATATTTTTTTAAATATTCTGACGTAAACGATTGGATGACAGCTGAATGGTTCATTACTTTTAATGCTTTGATTCTTTGATTCTTGATTCATGCAAGTGTTTATTTACCTTGTCTTTAAGATACTTACAGTTTTGAGTGCCTCACGAATCGCGTAGTATTTAGGAGTAGGATCACCAGCCTCAGATAGAGGAGAGTCATAGTCGTAAGAAGTAATATCAGGTTGGTATGTTCCATCGTAGTTTGCTCCTACAAACAATATAAAATCATTATTATACACGTATCAAGTATACATTGGCTATGTGAATTTGTTTTTTTTAAATGTGTAGTTACATTTTGTATAGAATAATTATGACATTTGAGACCCACATCACATCTTACCACATGACCAGAGAGCAAAGCAAACCATTTTAGAAAAATAACTTACCAGCTGTAAACTCGAAGTTGGTACCTCCGAAGAACATATAGAAATTAACGTTAATCTTGTTATTAATCATGTCTTTGAGGGTGCTTACGACATTGTCGGCAGAGGTCTGGGCTATTTTCTCGCGCCAGTGGGTGAGCCAGCCAGTGTAATATTCGGAGTTCATCAGAGGTCCACTTGGCATGTAATCACGGAGCTGACGGAACATGCTTACGGCAGCTGGACACAATAAAACATTTTATCATTCACTTTATTACCAAATAAGCTAGTAAAATAATTCAACTATGATACAATGCAAAGAAGAACTTATAAAGTGAAGTGGGCATTTGTCTTATATTTCATTGATTTAGTAATTAATGCTTAAAACTGATCGGCCAACTTCTTACTGACGGGAATTATCAGGCGTATAAAACACAGAGGAGGTTTTTCTTTCAAGGTTTATGAAATTGAAGGTCCATAGTAAGTATATGATCGTCCAACCAGCCCCCATTTACCTAGGCATCCCTCCGCATTAAAGTTATTTATAATTAAATTACAGAATAAATGCTGGCGTATCTGTGATATACCTACTACGTGATGTTGATATACTAATGGTTATTAAAAAAATCGTTTATTACCATGAAACTTTTAAGCTCAATTCACACCGAGATCCCATCGATTCACACCGGCATCACGGTAATTTCTGTACCAAAATTTAAGCAGCGTTTATTGCTATGATATTTTGTAAGGAGATCTTTAGGTATCATAATTAGGCGAGCATAATAATACAGAGCTAGGTACTTAAACTAAGTAAATAAAAACCGGATGTGCGTAGAAAGCTACGCGTTAGAAGTGATTTTTTCTTCACATTGAAATATTGACAATTTTGATTTACGCGTACATCACTTCCATTGCATTCGGATCGTGACGCTAAGTTAAGAACGCTTTACGCCTAAAGAGGCGTAAAGCGTTCTTAACTTAGCGTCACGATCCGAGGTTTACTTCAAAATATTTATGGTTATGTACTTTCGCTTGTAGGTCCGAAGTCAATGGTAGTGAGAGTGCCAGGAATGGCGCCTCCCATAAAATAGCTACTGTACGCTCCATCTGTGGTGTACAGCAAGGCATCGGTTCTCACATGCTGGGCCAGTATGTCTTTCATCGCTTGCTTGTATGGCATGTCCTTGCCATAGCTCCCATATTCATTCTCAACCTAAAACACGATGGATACGAAATAATTTAATCTTATTGCAAACAAACATGTTCTTGCCGATCGGTTAATTGGTAGGTACCCTTTTTGATTTTATGATATTCGAATCAGAATCACATACTGAACAGATACATGTTGCCAGCTTACTACCGTTTTTAACTTCCAGATCCAATGTCTGTATAATATCTAAGTACTTAAATTCAATTAAATTGTGAATTTAAGTACTTAGATATTATTAACCACCCTCGACTGAATATTTTCATTGAGACCATTCCAATGAGTTCAAACTCGGCATCTCTGTTGTAAGTTGGTGAGTTTTTGAGTATTCTATTCAGATTCCAGTAGACGTCCCAGCATCAGGTCAATGCTACCACGTTCTTAAAATATCGTTGAAGTAAGAAGATACCAAATTTCGAATTGATCAGACCTATGAAAGTTTAGCGTCTTCAACCAGAAAAAAGCTCATAAGTAGTCTTAAAACGGCTGAACGGATTTTCATTGAATCAAAGCTAAGAACACTCTCGATTAAGACACCTATCAAACAAACAAAAAACGATATCAAATCGGTTCATTCGTTTGGGCGCTACGATGCCACAGACAAATACACACATATACCCACGTCAAAGTTATAACACAAGGGGTGTTCCTTTTGCGTTGGAGGTTAAAATATATTGTCGCGGATTGAAGCTGTGCATAACATAGTGATAAGTATATCCTAGTAAATAATTTATTTCTACCGACGTATATAGTTCTGTTGGGAAGTAAATTTACTAATATTACCTACTTTACAATCTGCTTATTCCGCACACTAACCTGTACTAAAATAATAGGACCTCCATTTCCAAACAGTAGTGGTTTCAACTGTTCAAATAGTTTTGCCAGCCAAATCTTTGACTCGTCGATAAAATCTGTGGAATCAAATTAAAACCATAGATTAAGAGGGAACACGGTGCACTTTTCCATACATAATTATTCCCCCGTTTCCTCTCTGGAAAATGCTTCTAAAGAAAAGTTTGTTTCTACAAAAAATCCAGTTCTGCTGTAGCTACGCTCCTATCATTTTCTTTTTTTGACCAACCAATTACAAATATAAATATGACCCTTCAAAAACCTTATAGAGAAGATTAGAAGGCTTTTATTTCTTTTTTGCTCTAAAGCTATTTTCCACGGAGGAAACGGGGGAATACATTTGTATGGAAACGCGCACCTCGCGTTCCCTCTTAAGAAACATTTCTTAAAAATGTATTGCCGATTTGGTGTTGTTACTCTAAATCTCCAAAGAGTTTATCAACAACTTACAGCAACCTAACAGTTACCGTATTGATATTAAACAAACGAGTATCTAATTAGATCATTGATTGGCTCATTATTTATCGTCTACGGTAGGTTTTTAATGCTGTATTTATTTGGGACTTTTACCCAAAGGCATGCGCCAGCCCCATCATACCCTAAACATAACAAACTACTTATAAAGTATGGTGCTTGATAATGTCGAAGAAAAACCTAATCCACCATGGATTGTTTACTCGAAAGTGAGTAAAAATCAAAGAGTAATCAAGCAAACACGAATTTTCGGAGCTAATAATATTGCAGTCCACACGTCAATTTTCGTAATGAGTAAAACTATCGAATGAATGCAGTACCAAATGTGAATACGGAGCATTAATTTTACAGACATTTGTAAAAGTCATGTGAGAAAGTACGTACTTTTGTCTGTTGTCCTTAGCTTGATATTAGGGTATTTGCCAAGAAGCCAATATGGAAATCCACCCTGCAATCGAGACAATGAATGTTTATTGAAATGACAAATTAATTACCTTAGATAATATGCCAGCAAGTTTAAAAAAACTGGCCAAGTGCAAGTCAGATTCGCACTTGTAGGGTTCCGTAACACAGTTAAGTATTCCATAACTATGATTTTTCGCAACTACAAAATTAACTTTGTTTTTCATAGTGTTTGTATCAAAAACAAAGTTATCTTTGCGGTCGCCATATCTCTAAAACTGCTGACTGTATCTCGTTCAAACCAATTTTCGTTGTTACTTTTTATTGAGATCTACAGCATGTATTTTTTTTAGATTTTTCACTTCCATAATTTAAAAGTTGGAGGGGGGGGGGGGGGGGCACACATTTTACCACTTTAGACGCGCCTATCTTTCAAATGATTGACTTTGAAAAAAAATTATTTTAGAAACCTCAATTTCATTTTTGAAGACCTATTCATAGACCACCCTACACGTATAGGTTTGAAGAAAACATTTTTTTTGTTTCAGTTCCATGTATGGGATGCCCCCCCTTAAACTTTTATATTTTTTATTTTTGTATAAAAATCGGAAAGCGGTTCACAGAATACATCTACCTACCAAGTTTCAATTCTGTAGTCTTAATAGTTTTGGAATAAAATGGCTGTGACATACGGACGGACAGACAGACAGACAGACAGACAGACAGACAGACATGACGAATCTATAATGGTTCCATTTTTTGCCATTCGGCTACGGAACCCTAAAAATATGGTGTAATATAGTTTGGTTTAGTAATATACACAGACAGACGGTCAACAAACTGATCCTAAAAGGGTTTATTTTTTTCTTTTGAGGTTTGAACTTTGAACATTGAATTTGAGGTTTGAACATTGAACTCTAAAAAGCTCAATTTCAAAACGGCTGAACGAATTTTCATTTATCAAAACTAAGAACACTCTCATTAGGACACTTATGCAAACAAAAACAACTAACATCACAATTGGTTCATCCGTATGGCCGCTAAGATGCCACAGACAGACACACTCGTACATAGATACACACGTTAAACTTATATTACCCCCTTTTTATTGCGTCGGGGGGTAACAGAACCGGTTAACGCCAGTTACTGATAATTATTACTACGTTGTTAATGCATGTAACGTTATGGGTCTTAGTACTTTCCGTGGTAGTTTTGATTTTGATGATAGTGTTTCAATAAAAAAGTACCAACTGTCATACCTCTTTGGAAAGCTTAATAAACTAGGAAGTTTTATTAGTAATATGCATGCTTAATGGTGTAGTGTTTTTTTGAGAAAAAATACATTGTTTAGCACTAATCGTAAAAATTATAAAATAAATAAAAAAACGTTATTAGTCATTGTTATTACATTCTAAGTTTTTTTGGATATTTTATTACTTCTTAAGCTTTATCACAAAGTTACGAATAAAAAAAAATATTGAATAATATTTCATCAGCCATTTCTTATAATTTTGTTAAAAGCCTCCATAATTGGGCATTTTTATAAAAATTGCTAATTTCCTAATCTCTCGTAAACTAATAATTTTCGGCCATATCACAGAATAATTAATAGTACAAGGCCATATATTATGGGGGCTAAATATATCGCATTTTAGCCCCCCTATCTGCTTCTGCCGGGAATACGACGAATTACCAATAAACCTGTACATATTGTATATCTATGTATATTTTCGTATCTATATTGAGATGTACCTATCCATCCTTTATAATATAGTATACGTATAATCAAAACGTTTGTAACTCTGTCACTCTTTCTGTTTGTTACCTAATCACGTCAAGACGGACGACGATCCGATCTTATTAGGAGATATTTTATAACATGAGGATGAACATACTTAGGCTACTAAATTCTTGGTGTACGTGAACGAAGTCGCGGGTATTAGCTGGTATATATATAAAATAGCATATTTTGTTTTAAACAGTAAGGATACATTAGTTATGTTTAAGACCATTTAGTTTCATACTATTTCATAAATTTTGTTCATTTTACAACTTTTGCAACACCACTTATTTTTATACGTAGGTACTATTTTTTCCTTTTTTATTCCTTTTAATACTCGGTAGTCTGAAAGCGATCGCTTTTAGCGATAAGACCGCTATTTGTTATAAGTCTTAATATGTTTTTGTCTCTAATTGTTATATCTTGGTGTGCATTATTTTATTTATTTAAAGCATGACGCTCGCCTGATGGTTAGCGATGACGTCTACTTATTATAGGTACAGCGGCATGCAATATTCTGGCAGTCCAGAATTTAGCATGTCACTGCACTGTGCCTGTTACCTTGAGACATAAAGATGTTGAGTCTCACATGCCCTGTAATTTCACTGGACACCTTGCCATTTCAACCGAAAAACATTCCTATTTCACGGCTGAAAATGAATTGTCAAAGTGGTGGTACCGACCCAGGTGGACTAGCAGAAGTCCTACCACTACATTGTGCTATAGAGCTTCGCACTCAAGATCCTGATAAAGCCTTCCGGGTGAAGCCGAAACAGTTGTTGATCTCTTTAAATATATCGCTTAAGCCATATTGAATTTAAAACCATAAAATTTTAGATTTAGATAGAACGCCTTGTACACTTAGGTCTTGTAGTTTTGGTCCAGTTATCTATAGATAATGGTTTTCTTTAGATTGAGAATCAATGACGTGAGATGACACTCAAAATCTTTAAACTTCTCAGCTTAGCGAGTGCACTATAACATATTTACTTAATATAATTATGACATGAGCATATTGACCCGTAAAAAACTGTAATCCTGATTTCGGCGTGCTTTACATTGTCATACACAATTGTCATTTTTTGCTTATCATGACATGAGTTAAAAGTTTGGCCTGATACCTAACATCATAAAACATATATTTACCAAGTCCCTTTCAGCGCAGATGTAAGGGCCTGGCCTCAGAAGGACGTGTAGGCCTTCTTCTGCGGCCGTTCTAACGAAGGCAGCGATATCACGGTCGCCTTCAAAACTATACTGCCTCTCTTCTGGCTCGTGGTAGCTCCATTCTACGTACCTGTAATTTACAAGGTCACAGTATTTAAATAATAATTTGGGATCGCATACAAAACGAAAAAAACCGACTTTAAATGCCGCGCTATAATTTTTGGTACCAAGTTAACCCCTTAACCTTTTATTTTTTTTAAATTTTGCCTAAAAATCGTAAAGCGGTTCAAAGAACACATCTACTTACCAAGTTTCAACTATGTATAGTTCTAATAGTTACGAAGTGGAATTAAAGTGGCTGTGACATACGGACGGACAGACAGACAGGACGAATCTATAAGAGTTCTGTTTTTGCCATTCGGCTACGGAACTCTAAAAAGAATATTCCAAATCAGTATTGTTTGGTTTCATGACAACTTTTACTTTTTTCAACTTTACAACACAAGCTATTATATATTTTTTAATGCTGTTATATATATTTTAACTTATGTATTTTTTAATGTGTTAGTTTTTTTTTTGCAAAGTGTTTTTTTAGGAAATTTAATGGCAAATTCAAATATATGTATATACATATATTATGTTATACGATAAAAAATTATAGAATAAAGAAATTAGCAAAAAAGTTACTGTTCTGATCCGCTGGACAGCTGTTACGGAGGCTTGTCTTCATATGTCTGGAGATACTCATCAGATCTCGATAAATTTACAATGGGTTCACACGCGAAGTATACTCTCCCAAACGAATCAAGAATTTATCAAGTCGGTTAATAAATTACGGAGGGCCCGGTGGCGTAATCGGGAGAACGGTCGGCTTTGATGCCGTGGTGCCGAGTTCAAACCGCCGTGCACCAATGGATTTTTCTATCGAAAAATGTATGTGCGCTTCTCACAGTGGCCCTCCGGTAAAGGAAAACATCGTTAAGAAATCAACAACCCCCGCATGGTGGTAGGACACTATCTAGTGTCCGCCTGGCCAGCTACCACCCTCAAGTTAGAAAATCTGTCACCAAACATCTAATGTGTTCCGGCAGCTATCCTTGAGAGCCAGTTCCCATTCTAGGCCTAGCGTGCTTACCATCTTCGACCGCTGATCACTTACCAACAGGTGAGATAGTGGTCAAACGCTAGCCTATACGTATAAAAAAAAAAAAAAAAAAGTTACGATGTGACAACATTTGCTGGCATTTAGTGAAGAAGTACCGTTGTCTGTCTCCGAAACTTATCATCAAATCTTTACGAAATCTTTTATAAAACCATTTTGAAATAAGCTTCTTTTGAACAAAAAAAGAGTTCCAAATCGGTAAATAAATAATGAAGTTATGAGGTAACAAAATTTACTGGCATTTATTGAAGAGTTCCGTTGTCTGTCTCCGAAAATTAGCATCAGAGTTTAATAAAATTTAAAATAGGACTATTTCAGAACAAACCTCTTCAAACCAAAACAATATTTTTTTTAATCCGCCCATAAATGACGGAATTATGCCCGAATCGAAACATACATTAAAGAAAAGAGTTTATCCCGAAATGAGAACATCCTCCTTATTTTTGAAGTCGGTTAAAAATTATCATCAGCCTTTATTTCTACTGCTGGACATCTATGTCCAGCAGTAGAAATACATCCAGCAGTGGACTGATACTGGCTGGTGATAATGATGATGATGATGAAATAGGTACCTCAAAAAGTATAAATTTTATTTATTACTTATTTATAAAAATAAATGTCAAATTTTCAGAAATATTGAAAGTCTTTGTTACGCAATACGCCACACGTAGACAACAAAAGACTCTCTAATTTTCAGCGAAGTAGTAGTAGTGTAATTTATGTACCATGATTGTATTCGAGTGCAACCTTCGAGCATTTACCAATAGAGATGTTAACGTTGTAATCCGCAAACATTTTATTCTGCCGATACTTACGGGGGACGAGGTAAACACGCATTACACACACACAAATCACTCACTTTGACGATCCCACACACTAGCTTGAAACACGCACACAGTATTAAAAATACAGCGTAGTTACGCCATAGAAAAGATAATAATACTACGGTTACGCACGCTCATAAGGCCAATAATGGCTATATGGCCAGCAGAGGGGTACGCCTTGCGTTAACATCTCCAATGGTAAATGCTCGAAGAGTGCAACGAGTGCACGCCTAATTATTTTTACAAATATCTTTACCAAAAGTAGAATAGCAATAGCACAGATTGTAAAACTGTGGCAATGTGTAAAGACACAGAAGACACCATCGAGAAATCGTAGGGGTTACGGTGTGTTCACACATTGACCAATCATTATTTTTGCTACCTCATCACTTATGACGATTCGTTACAACAGTTGTACATATACTTCTACGATTGTATTCACACGTTAATGAATGTAAAATTATAAGAATGCAAAAATCACGAATTTGTCCGTAAATGCGAATCGTTAGGATAACGGGTTGTCCGATTACTTAAGTTAAATCACTGTTAGTTTAATTTTTAGGGTTTCGAACCCAAAGGGTACCAACGGAACCCTATTACTGAGACTACGCTGTCCGTCTGTTTGTCTGTCGGTCTGTCTGTACGTCTGTCGCCAGGCTGTATCTCATGAACCATGATAGTTAGACGGTTGAAATTTTCACAGATGATGTATTTCTGTTTCCGCTATAACAACAAATACTAAGAACAGAACAAAGTTAAAAATTAAAGGGGGTTCCCATACAAAAAACGTGTTTTTTACTATAGCGCCATCTATGAACGATTGTTTACCTTATTAATAATATTAATTACTAACACCTTTGTGTTAACGTTCACTTAGTTGGTGTTAGAAGTTCGTTAGATACCTATTCGTTAGATGGCGTTCGGGACCCTCGGTGTGCGGGACAAAAGTCTGACTCGCACTTGGCCAGTTTTTTTTATTTAGATGCGATCATCTACTACTTTTTATCGAATCTTTATTAATAGCTAATCGTCCAAGACGGACATTATTCTGTATGAACGTGCTCTAATGCTCATTCGGTAATCTTTATTCAAACGTTATTATGCTATTATGACACATCCAGGTCACTTCTATTGAATTCAGCTCTTTGTTTTAAACAATGCAATAATACAACGGAAGTTCAAAGAAAGTTTCTACACTATTTTATAACTAAACAATGCAATAAGTGCGTCACACTTTTACATATTGCAGAAAATAGCTGATGTCAATGGCACATGAGCGGTCCATTGCGTGTCGTTTCTATTTATTATCCTCATATCACTTGAGCTCGTATGATAAGATTACAATTTCCTTGAGTTAGAAATACTTTAAAGCTCCTATACAATAGCTTCTATATATAGAATATTTTTATTTACTGTCGAAAATTTTAGTACTACGTTTTATGTGTGTTGTTAACTCTCTTAATTGTCTGTCTATCTGTCGTTTCGGGTGCAATCTTGCAACTCAAATTTCGAGCACTTTCTAAAACTTTCAGGGTAGCTCAGAACTTGATGACAATGCATTTCAAATACATCTAATTAGCATGCAATGCTGGCAACTTCAAAAAAACATAAAAACCTCTATATCTCGTAAAGGAAGCGAAATAGAGCAAAAATAACACGTAAAACGTGGTTTTTGAAACTAAATTAATTTCTTGTTAATGCCTGCTGTTCCAAAACAGATTTTTTGTTCCGTATATTATTACTATACAAATGACGTAACTATAAAAATGGTCATTAGCAAAATAAAACAAATAATATTTTGATCTATAAAAACATCTACCCGAACGAAGCGATTTGCATCTTCGTTCATCATGCGAACCGCCAGGGAATGGAATGCTCTGCCTGAGTCTGTGTTTCCGGCTGAATACAATATAGGGGTCTTCAAATCGTGAGTGAATATGTATCTTTATGGTAAGCGCGCTCCATCATCGACCGCATCATCACTTAACATCAGGTAAGATAGAGGCCAAGTGCTACCCAGTTCTATGTAAAAATAAATAAACTTTCATCCACCGTGCCACCGTTCCATACCACCGTGCAATATAGGCAAAAAATGTCAAATAAAATAATTCTTGATTGAAGACTTCCTAAAATTTTTGTAAAATTTAATTTCTTATATTTTTTGTTACAGTGGCCATAATGATTCACATTCTGTGAAAAATTTAAGTGCAGCTCAGAAGAAAAATAAGAACTATTCAATGTAACCCCGGGGTTATATTATTTTATTTAATTTTACCATCGCATCTACAACACGCTCATCCACATACTATAGAAACTTGGACTTGAAAACTTGAACATCGCAAACATCTCGATTCAAGCGGTCATTTCTCCCGTACACCTGTAAAATGTGGAAAGAGCTACCTTCTGTTGTTTTTCCGCAGAGCTAAAACAAGGAGTCCTTTAAAAGGAGCGTTAAAAATAATCTTGACAGGTCGGCAACGCACGAGTGATATGATACCTACTCTTAGTGTTGCAAGTGTTCATAAGCGATGATGACCACTTCGCATCAGGTGGGCCGTTTGGTTTTTTTTACCGACTTCACAAAAAAGGAGGAGGTTCTCAATTCGACGGTATTTATTTTTATTTAATTTTTTTTTTAATTATTTTTTGTTTGAGAGATTATGCCTCCCGTTTGGTCCCTTTTGGTCCAATTTCATCGAAATCTGATAATCATCTCCGGATCATATGAAAATAAACAATATAAACGAATTTGATACCTTGATGACATGATTATGACTAGTAGATATTTTCACTATCGCGGCCTGTGAAGTCGGTTTTTTCGTTTTGGAAACGATCTTAAATTAATAATAGGTACTTAAGTATATCATTTAAAATAAAACCAACCAAGTCGAGTTGGACTCGCCCATCGTAGTAAAGTAGTAACTTAACTTTGTAGTTGAACATAGAAAATGTATTGCGCCAACTACAAATAATAAGTTTGTAATAGTAAATTTACCTATTTAGGGTTCCGTACAGTAAAAAGTAAAAAAAGGAACCCTTATAAGATCAATTTCTTGTCCGTCCGTCTGTCTATCCGTCTGTCTGTCTGTCCGTGTGTCACCACCGATTTTCTCAGGAACGGGTGGACCTAGCAAGTTGAAATTTTTACCAGATACTGAAGTCTATAGTCCCTATTAGGTGTATAAAAATCAAGGTTCTGAGTCAATACGATAAAAAGGTATAGGCTAATTTAGATTTTCACAAAAACTTGTAAGTACCAAAATTTTTATTGTATTGTATAAATTTCAACTTGCTAGGTTTACCCGTTCCTGAGTAAATCGGTGGTAATACAAGGACCGTCAGACGGACAAGAAAGTGATCATATAAGGGTTCTTTTTTTATCTTTTGAGGTTCGGAACATTAAAAATAACATGTTTCTTTTATACCCCCTTTAAAGAATAATCTAGGTACACCTAAGAAGAAATTACAATGTACATCCCTAAATCTGAACAATCTAATTGCTAATTTAGACTTCTATGTTTGAACCAACCGTAGGTATTACTACCCTTGTAGTTTAGGCCCTATCTCCACGACCGGTTGTATCGCTAATATCGTTGCGTTATTTTCGGTTTGACCACTATTTCATCGGATGAAAGCACGCTAGGCCTCAATTGGGAACCTTAGAGTAACTAGCTAATGAAAAAGTTGTGCTTACGTGGAAACTGAGTTGAGTCCAGCTGCTTTGAGCTTTCGGAGTCGGTCTCGCCAATACGCCGCCGGCAGCCTGAAGTAATGCAATGACCCCGAGACTATGTGCAGTGGCCGACCATCTAACATGAACTCGTTGCCCACTATGCTGATTGAATGACTTGATGCCGGCTGAGAAAATAACAAGATTTTAGTAAGGACGTTGACATGTATATATGACAATTATACAATCGTTTAAAAAACTAAAATAACCGACTTCAAATGCCGCGCTATTAATTTTCAGTACCCAGTTTGAGGTGTTTATCTCCATATCTCTAGAGATACCGATCAGATCTCAATGAAATTACTAAGGTACCACAACTAAAATATTTACTTTCCAACAAAAAAGAATCATCACAATCGGTTCATAAACGACGAAGTTATCCGTGAACGAACATAAAAAAACGGTCGAATTGAGTAACCTCCTTTTTTGAAGTCGGTCAGAAAAAGTAGCTATCAAATATTATGTTTGTTTTTAAGTGTTTTATATTCATTATCGTTTTGTACGATGTAGCTATCAATCACCAACATCCGTGATCCCAACAAAAAAATGTATTTAATTATGTATTTAAGTGCTACGTGCTATGGATTTTTTTATTCTTAACAAACAAGCATTGGACTACATACCTCACCTGATGTTAAGTGACGATGTGGTTTAAGATGAAATCATGTCAGGAAATGGACCGTCTTCCAATTTCCAATTCCAGAATATTATTTTAATAAAAGTTCTGATATCTCCCCCAGACTAGGCTAGGGGAACTAACTATGTCTCCCCGGGAGGAATAACCAGCCACGAGTCCGTCACCAAGTATACCTATATATATTTAGGTGAAAAATACTAATTTATTTGCTCATACTAAATACATTACACATTACTTTTTCATTTTTAAACACAACGCTAAAAAAAGGCATTTGCGATTCTTAAAATTATCTTCATTATCGTACAATAAAAAAACAAGTTATACCTAAATCTAGTGGATAATAAATATACGCTCCGAGGAACCTTCAATTTTTCACGGTTCGTGGTAAGTAATTAATTACTATCCTATTAATAGTCTAAACACCTACTTATTTATATTTTACTACGTTTTTTTAATATTTGAAGAGCGTTACACGATCACACGATGTTTCTTCTAAAACTAAAATGTAATTTAAAAGTAATCATTTCCGCTAGGAAAACGCAAGCGCAAAGCCTAAGAAAAACTAAATGTGCGCGTGAATGTTGGTTTAGAAGCAAATATTAAACCTACTATCTAAATCTATAATAATAATATTTATTTAACCATATGTTATTTAATAAGTTATTGCATTGTCAGTTATTTTATCAAAATATTATTTAAATGAAATAAATAGAACCGGTTATTCATTTGAATTGGTTATTCAATAATAGAATAGGAAATAGATTTAATAAGTAAAAGACAACTTATATACACACCTATTTAGCACCACCCAGCTCAGGGATCAAGAGATGGTTAGTTTAAGGTCTAAGCTAAGCTTACGGACGCAGAAAGGCAACAATGACCTTCCCGTAGATAACAAAAATCTGCGAAATCTACTACATATTTTCAAAACTAATGGCGTCAAAAGTTAATTATTAACTTAGCGCTATTCAGCCTCATTTTATATCAAATCTATTTTTTTTTCCTGCTGCATATAGAGATGCAACTTATACCTACTTATTTTATCAAAACATCTACGAAAGAATGGGCAAATTTGAAAAAATAATGTGAACTAATTTTGACTTCATCGCACCTTTTTATTATGAACCGCATAGTTTAGGTAAATAAAATTTGCAGAGGTTGTAGCTAGATAAATACGGAAGTTTTTAAAATAGGTATGAAAAAAATATAATATGTGATTTTTTTTGTATTGGTCTCGCAAACTTTATGGAATAGCATTTGTAAGTTTTTCTATTATTATGAAAGTATTTACTTTTGGAGTAAAATAGTAATAATACCATTTGTTTGGTCTATTATTTACCTATGATTACAATAAAAAAATTATAGCGTAAAGGGTTGAGCAGAAAAAAAATTTTTTGTGAACCAAAGCGGTAAAAGGCAAAAACATTTTAAAAAAATGTTATATCTCAAAAACTATCCAAAATGGTTCAAAAGATGCGCAGTGAGGTCTTCTACTACCTTGCTTCGTTTGATCCATCGCTACTGAATCAACCTGTATAGGTATATTCATGTATGACGTATAGAAGTTACGGATATTTACCATCACTCGTAGTACCAAGTGGATTTTTTTAATGCAATTCGTACAGTCAAGTGTTTGAACCACTAATAGCTTTGTTCACGTCGAGATTCTGCAACGTTTTATGGACCTCCGTCTAGCGGATTCGTATTTCCGACTTGCATGTCTAGCATCCTTGTAAACCGGATAGTACAGCGCCAACAGAATTGAAATTTGAGTTTTCCGCAAACAGAGTAGCGATTTTGCCTGCTCTTTATCAGTGTGGGCCAGGGTCCCGTCTGATTTCAGCAGTGAAGGAAGTGAGGGAAGGCAGACGTTAGATTCAAACTGCTTGGCTAGGGACCCAAAATGCTTTACTACCCGCTGAGTGCGAAGCTAATTTTGTTCCCTATCCGGCCAATGTGGTTAAAACAAACCTTCCTGGATTGATCTTGTCACACTTTAACAAGATCAATATCGTTATTGGTTTTGGTTTTATTCTGTAACAGTTACAGAATAAAATCAAAACCGATCACGAAACGTCGCGAACTACAATAAAGGAGTGAATCCAGTCCAGTGCTGAAATTACAGGGCATGTGAGACTCAACATCTTTATGTGTCAAGGTAACAGGCGCAGTGCAGTGCCGCTGTATCTTTTATAGGTAGACGTCATCACTTACCATCAGGCGAGCGAGGCGTGCTTGTCCTGTTACCTTTTACCATAAAAAAAGGGTTGGATCTTATATCGAGTCGCCTGAATTTGAGTAAACTGTTAATGTTGGGGGGGCTAAGGGGGTTCGTACTAAGCGCCCTGAAGCAAAACTTGCTGCCGGAGATGCGATAAAATATTTAATATTATTTTTTGAAATTACGTAAAATCCTACTACAGAACATACGAATGCGTAAAACTAAACGTA